>LR990650.1:25661600-28169435 GCA_905147715.2 Xestia xanthographa
TGGAGTGGTGACCGCGAACCGGAAGACGTTGTGTTGGAAGGCCTCCCACTAGGTGGACCGATGACCAAGGTTGCGGGAATCCGCTGGATGCGAGTCGCACTGGACCGGTCAATGTGGCAACACACAGTGATATAACCTTTGCGTAGCAGTTTAACATTCGAAACTAAGGCTATTTTATTGTGGTTACCAGTGGCGATGGATCCATACAACTCGATTTCTACCGGATTCCCTTTGGAAAATAGCACAGTCAGTATTCTATAGACAAATAAGTAATAAAATCACATTACATATTACAAAAAAAGTCGCCCGCCGCGTCTGTCTGTCCTGATGTACGCTTAGATTTTTAAAACTACGCAACGGATTTTGATGCGAGTCTTTTTAATACATAGAGTGATTCAAGAGGAAGGTTTAAGTATATAATTTGTCAAGCGGCCAAAGCCGCGGGCATCAGCTAGTTAAAGAAAATATGTACCGGTGGAAGTCTTTCGGCTGAAATGATGATGATGATGACATTAAGTCCTACCGTAAACATTTTTTTTTTCACCCCAAAAAAATGTCGTTTCCCAGCGATATTTTTACGTAAAGTTCTTAATTTGATGTACGTAATGCTTGGTTGACAGCTTCGTTAAGGTTTTTGTTACACTCTGTATAAAACTAGCTCCCATACTTTCGTTTTGTGAGTTTTTTGTCAACATTCCTTTACTAATTTTCAACAAAATTGTTTCATTTTTAGAGCACAGTAGTAGAGCGTGCAGGCGGCGCTCGCCGCGACGAGACCACACTACTGGCCGGCGCGGCGCTCGCAGCTCTTCTGGCGTTCTTGCTGTTCTGCCGCGCGCGCATGCGCTCTGCGCTTTTGTAGACTACCCTCAAACACTCACGGGATCAGTTGAAGCGCTTTAAGCGGCTGAATTATAAACATCGTTAATATGTCTAAGTATTTGCTGGAATATCAGTATTCTGCTGGATCTGGTTGGACTGGAAGCTGACCTGACCTAAGTTGGTCTGATGGTGGTTCAGAATCACCATGTCTCCGTGGTCTAATGTCTTCAAGGCCAGAGTATGAAGAAGTTGTCTATTTTAAGAAATGTCTCAGAATGTTTGTATTTGATATTAATATAACGTACTTAGTACCTATACCTATAATTAAAATAATAATTATTAAGTCTAAATGTGATGTTTAGGAGTTTTTCGGCACAATTTTTTATTATTTTTGTAAACACCTTTGAGGGTTAGCTTTTTTAAGAATACCTTGTAAACCTTGAGAATACCTTGTTTCCTGCCTCGACCCTAAGATTTAGTTTTTTCTTTTAAGTTTGTTCTTGATCAGAAATAATGAAGATTTTATTTTTGTTTTCTTTTTAAAACTGTGATGTGAAGGTATTTGTATACAGAGGAGAAATTAAATAAGACATAGTTTCCGGTATTTTGTTAGTTATTTTATAAAACTCAATGTAACTAGGTATGTGATGGTTAAAATGTGTTAAAATAATATTGCTATAAGAGAAAAATGTGAAAAAGAATTTTTAAAACGTGTTATATTAATTCTGTTCATCCTATATGATTGAAAGCGTGATTTTACCACTAAATGTTAGTTTTCTTAGAAATAAGTTATCGATGTAAACGTGATCGTAATTCCTATTTATAAAGTTTTTTTTTAATGTTTAAAGTGTTGTGTGCCACAAATTAGCTGAAAGCCATATTTAATATTTATTTTAGTTCTAAATTGTATTTTGTTTAAATTTTTAAGAATATTATAACACTCTTAAGAATATTTAATAAAATATATTTGATTGGAAATTGTGTGTTTTTTTTAAGAAAGAAAACGCCTCAGTAGGTCTCTAGGCCTGGACACGGGCCTTTCCTATAGCTCCAGTTCTGCAGCAGTTATATCTAAGGTAGTCGTAGAATATCGTGTGGCTCTAGTCGGTAGGAGTCTGACAGTCCGCTTTGATGCAGGCCGCAGGCACAGTATAATTATAAGCAGTAGTGTGACTCGGACGTGTCCTCGAATTTAATACCTACTGTCGATCAGAGGGCTAGGGTTGCTACTATCGGGTATATTGTGTGGTTAATCGTTAAGAAAATGACGCAGCGCGCGCAACTATCAATCAGGTGGAAGGGGCGCTAGTTTAATTACGTCAGCGTTTCGGACGTTTCTTTGAAGTCAATCTGCTGCTTATAATTATACTGTACCACAGGGATGTTCATGAGGATTTCGATTTGAAAAAAGAACGCCTTTCTAATCCAACGACATTCTGTTTTCTCCTGGGCTACTTTTTTCATCCCTCTGCTGTGATCCACCGTGCGAACATATTTGTTCCACAGAGCTTTTCTGATGGTTTCCTTACCTAAGTTGGTCCGTTCATCGTCTCCTAAGAACAAGTCCAAAGTTTACCCCAAAAAGAATATCCTCCCTCGAAATTGTCCTTTAAATTGACACACTTTGTATTTATCCACGCGCCCTCAAAGAGATGTCAGCAAAAGGAAGAGGTCTGCAAGGGCCGATGCCTGCCGGGGCTGCGGGACTGTTCGAAAGAGATACCGTGGCCCCAGAACACAAAGGGCGAAGGAACATGGATGGATTTTAGTCAGTAAAAGTCCGACACTCCCTCCTGCTCCGCCCAGAGCGGGAGGAGTCATTTGATGATTTCACATCCGAGAAAAAAAAACGTTTATAATAATCTATGGGCCAAAGTTGCCTAGAAATAAATTAATCAAGAAAAAGGCTTATGTTATACCTACGGATATATAACAGGCGTGGAAGAGACATAGACGCGCATACGGTCACGACGTGTCGTGTTCAGTAGCGATACATCATTCCGACAATTTCTTCAGTCGACTTAAGTAGAAATTTTTCTTCGGTAATTAAAAAATATCTACTGTATTCTACAAAAGTGCAATACACGGTCCAAATGTATGGAACAGCAGATATTTTTTTAAAGTTATCGTTGAAAAATTTACTTTTTTTTTATTTAATTTGAAAAGTTTGGTTCCAACCTTGCAAGAGTTTGGGGCCCATTAATGGTGCCGTTGTTAGTAATCTGCACCTGTGCGAAGCAAAGCGGATCACTACTTCACTAGTTATTGTTATTTCTGATACAATGCCAATATGATAAAAGCCTTCTGTTAGAGAAAGTCTATTACAGCACTGATGAATTTCTGACTGACAAATTAATTTGACATGTATAATGACATCCTAATTTTTATTAATAATTGTTTAACATTTTAATTTTTTATTTGTATTATTGGATTTGTATTATTTGCTATGATGAGCTTATTAGCTATTTGATTTTATTTTATTTGTACCTTTTAGTTTAAATATGGTCTAAATTGGATGGTTGACTGCTAGATTTGCTGTGTGTAATGGACGAATTTAAATTCACTTGATGCTGTGTAGAGTCTGACATATTATATTTGTACGCCGTTCAGGCAAAACATGACTGTCATAATTATAATTTGATGTAACATCTTGCATGCTATGTGTGTGTATACTCATGTTTTGGACAAATAAAAATTATCTTATCTTATCTTATCTTAATGACATGCTGTATTTAAATGTCCTTTATCTTGCAGCTCTTTATTCAAAGTTTTATCATGATCAATAGGAAGGAGAGGGTTACCAAGTAATAAAAAGTCTAATTATTTTTTCACTCACTATTTTATTATTTTTATTGTAATTTTTCATAATACCGTCGACAGCCGACGCTTGGGTACGCCACGCTCTTTGTACGTCAAATTATAAATAACACTGATACATACCAAATTACCAAATGATCTCACAATATACTCAATAAACTAGTGAATTATTAAAACTATCACAATCGTTAATTGTCAACAATCATTAAAAGCTTTTAATAGAACAACAACCACTCGATCGGAATATATATTAATTATTACACAATATTTATATATTAACATATATATTATCTGTATGCTTCACTTATTTATTTACTACTATTCTCTTGAAAATGAGGAGTCCTACGTTCAAATAACATTATTTTAAATCACCGTTTTGAACGCAGCGTAAAATATTCAGATCTATCGAAAAATATATGTAAATACGTGCTCTATGGTATATATTATGATATTCTAGCAATATCTAATATCTATTTATTTTCTTTGAAAATTTTCCGACCGAGATTCACAGCAAAATTTACAAATTAAAAAAAATATATAATAATATATATATAACTAGCTCAAATGAACTACGGAAGTCATAATACTGCTTAAAATTTTATAAAAACCACAATCACATACCATTTGATTGGAAATAATAAATCCAACAAGAGCTTTTCTCCTCCCATTTTACTCGTTACAACATGATGAAAATTCCTAAAACTTATCTACAGTTTTTAAAATTAATAACATTTTTTTTTTTTACTTTTACCTAATTTGTAATATCACTATTAACAACCTACGCTGTCATCTCGACTTCGACGACTTCACGTAACTTTACTTTTATTTTATTTAATTCCTTAGTATTAATATTTTATCAGTTTTCCAGTTACAATAATAAATTTGACGTCAATTTTACATCGAGGGGTCAATTTAGTTTTAAATTGACATCATTTGACGTCAACTTTGACGTTACATTAAAACTCAATTTATAGCCAATTAGGTTTATAATCGCTTTTTTGTAAATTTTAAAGCTGTGAAATAAATTGTCGTAACAAGTGCAAACTAATAGAATTATACATTTTCTTATTGTCATTCGAAATCGAGACTTATCAGCTATAAACGAAATCGATGACTATTTAAAATCACTCCACTTTTTCCTTTACGGTCACTTTTAAAGCTGAAACAGTAAGAGAAAGAAAAATCACTTATTTTCACTAAATAATAATTATGTTGTTCATGTTCAATATTATCATTACAATAATTTCTCGTACCAAAAAAGTGGAATGAAAAATATTTTTTATTATCTGCAATTATTTACTTTATAATTTTTATATAAAAACCATCATTTCTAGTAACAATCTCTACCTGGATATCATATTTCAATTTTTTATTAATAAACATTTTTTTTCGATATTAATGATAGCGTTTAAGCCTAGATCTTAGTCTACGAAGAAGTTATAAAGGATATTTTTATGTGTTCAATCGGCATCAGTAATCGACACCGATTTATATTGATAAATTGTAACTCTTACAGACACTAGTAGTTATAACGAATTTTGGAAGTTAATGAGTTCTAGCTCGGCTTGTGCTATTTGGTACTGAACAAATGCAATTTTAATGTAACTACGTGATTTGACATGCATAAAGGCGAGTTTTAACTATGACATTTTGATTTCAAAATGTAGAAAACATGACGTCAAATATACAGTCTGACGCATAGATAAACTTTTTCTACATTCTGACGTCAAAAAATAGAACCTCGTGATATGATTATAAATATTCTTTATCAGTTCAATAATTAACCGTTATAAACAAATGGAAGGATGGTTAATTTACAAAGCCTAATTAATTACATTACACAAGAGATAGATAGATAGATAGAAATCTAGTGTATATAGTTATATAATTTAATAGCATATAGAATATTTGTGAGGGCCTCAAGAATGAACTGCTGAAGTGTTTTATTAACTTTCGTAATAACTTGGCCAATGGTTATCGTATTCCCTAATACCTGGATTGAGGAGGTCGTTCCATGTAAAATACTGGTACTCAATTGCATTTGGTTATTGGTTAGAATGTAAGCCAATACCGATATAATTAGAAGAATGCT
This sequence comes from Xestia xanthographa, assembly GCA_905147715.2. Taxonomy (NCBI): domain Eukaryota; kingdom Metazoa; phylum Arthropoda; class Insecta; order Lepidoptera; family Noctuidae; genus Xestia; species Xestia xanthographa. The sequence continues at coordinate 25,667,332 of LR990650.1, forward strand.
TGGCAGGTGATGATGATGACTTGATCACTAGAATGAAGCAATAGTTAAAAAAAACCTACAGCAGTTTAGTTTTGGGACTTCCCTCACCATAGGCATAACGTACTTTTGGTACTTGGTGCGACAGATAATATTTTAAGGATATATTTTTCGATAACTACAGACTAGCTTGTATCATCGTAAAGAAAAAGTTTATTCAAATCGAATTAAGTTATTTTATAGAGTCAAATTCTTATTTTTTTATAGAGTGGCCACTACTTCGAACAGTGTTTCTGTTATAATTATGATTTTTTTACAGTATTTAATTGAGACACTGTATACAGGATGTATCAGAGGTTAGTATCTTTTTTAATTTTCAGTGTATTGATAAAGAATCATTCGTACATTGTTCTTCAAAACCGGGGCTATCAGTAATTACAATTATAGTTCCAAACAGTTATGGTTCAGCAAAGTGCTTTTTGGCATTTAATTTAGATGTTGCAAGCAACAAAACACCCCAATATCATTAAAGAAGATGTAAATGTTTGAGTGATTGCTAGGTGTAAAAGCATTCAAGTACAGGATGATTTTTATCCACATTCGTTTTTTCATTAAAGTTATTTTTGGATGTTTCAAGTTTTTAACAGTTTTAATAAATGTTCCTTTAATTTTTTTAATAAACATTTTTATTAAATTTATTTTTAATAAATGCTCATAAAAGACAGTGGGCAAAAATGTATGGGAGTTGGTCCAAGCGTCGCCAAGGATGAATCATATACCAACTGAAAGGGTATGTGATTCTATTGCAATGTACTGTTCAAACATGCAAAAGCGCATTAAAATCTGTCCGAGAGATTTCGAGAAATTATAGCTTATTTTTATCTTGAATAATTGAAATTAAAGGGTATAACCCAATAATTTGGTATTTATTATTTATCCTTGGCGACGCTTGGACCACATTGGCCCACTATACTTTATTTAATAAGAACTAGAAGAGGTCTGGTGTGGTGGAGTACAGTCCACTTTCTTTCTCAGGAAGAAGGATCAAGTTTAGAGTTTTTTGGATAAGTTTTTTCAATATTTTTTGCAATAAAATCACTGTCTAGTAGTGGCGTCGCTAAGCGAACTACAGAAGGCTATCAAATCCAAGCTTATACATATTATATAATACAATGTGAAACTTTGAAGAGAGATGATATCCATATAAATATTTAGTATATACGTCATAAGCATGCCCTTATCACAGATTATGACCTAAACGATGTCCGGTGGCTACCGATATGTCGTTACTTATCGCAGCATTATTTTGTGTTAACGTTTTTTTAATATATATTTGAGTATAGCAATGACATTTATTTTGTATCGAGTAGATGCGTTGTTCAGAATTCATTTTTTGTTGTGTCATCAAATATTCACCTCTGTATTGGTTTGGGCTCATAAAAGAACTGTCCATTTACCCCGCTAATTTTTTATTCTCGTTCCAGACGTTTTTTAATTCTGAATAACGCAGCTAATACAGTCATAACATCGTTAAAAGTTGGAACATTGCAAATAGTTTTGAAATATTTATTGAACAAGTAAAAATTCTGACATTGAAAAGTCAAACTCCTAATTACTCCCGCTTTAAAGCCTAGCTAAGGTCGTGGCTCTTGGACCAGTTATCTCTCAGGGCCTGTGCCACCACCTCATACGTGTTGCAGTATTACTTTTATGTTACTTCAATGTGGAAAAGGGATGGAGCTGTACAGAACATCTAGCTCCATCTCATTCTCACACTGTAAAATTTAGACAATATTGCTATAAGAGGTCATGACAGGCCACTAAGTTTTGTGATTGGTTGATAAAAACATTAGCAGCCAATCAAATCACCCGGCGAGAAAAATCATCCAATAGGCTTTCAGAAACTATGCGTCAACGTCAGATTGTAGACATAATTGACTTTGTCATTCATGACATTCTACATCATGACTTTGCTATACAATTTCAAGTAATTTTTCTAACAAATTTTCCATACAGATTTACTTTATTAGTTTTAAGTTTATAAACTTTAGTTATAGTTACTCTAATATATGAAGAAGTCTAGTCCAACGAAATATTTATTGTTTATGTATGAAGCGAACTTGAAGAATTGTCGGTTACTTGTGCGTATATTAAGTAGAATATTATATCATGGGTGGAAAAACGCCATGCTCCTTCGAGATAGTACGTATGTCAATGGAGCATGGCACTTCTCCAAGACAGAATTTCTTTGAAGTTCATGCTTTCTCCATTATTTGAGCGACACTATGGTCTGAACTGTTAAAGCTTAACAATATAAATATTTAACTATCTATTCTAGACTATTTATTGCTATGTCAAATAGGCGGGTTATTAATACAAAACTTTGTGGGTATCAACAATTGAACTTACCATCATTTTTATTAAAGTTTCTCATGAGACGAAGATAACAGAGTGATATCACGTGCTGAAGCGGAAAGTAAACGTTAAACAGAAACTATGGACGGTTGACAAGATGTTTTAGTGTTATTACTTTCACTGAACCGTGCCTTTGAAATATTAAGCAAGAAGAGACTCTAAAGACATAGCCGTAACATTAAGAATTGACTAGCCAGACATCACTATCCAATCATTTCTGCCAAAAGTCAATAGATAAACGAAGAGTATGGAAGTTCATTATAATTATAGATAGACTTCATAGAGATAGTGTAAACTCTAACTACTGTATTATACCGTAGAGCGGGACAGATGCGTCCTCGGATAGTCTATCACACTATATGTAAGCATAGTTCACTAACAGATGATAAAATGACTTTTTTCACATTTTCTTTTTTACTGATAATTTATAAAAATCGAAGCTAAATGTTACTGAGTTCGTAAAACTCTTAGGCACATTTTATGGAATGAGATTTTAATTAAAAACTTTTACATTTGCCCCGCTCTTCCATCCTCTACGTGTGTATGTACAATCTAGCTGTTTGTGCGCCACACACACTTACATCAAATCGCTTTCATTATAACGACACATTAAAATGTAAATCATCCACATGGACCGACGGTCTGCGACCGAACAGATAAACTATAGTAGAAACGGAAGTCCAACACAACGCGTTGAATATTTACAAAAACAATCGACATGTACGTTTACCGATAGATTAAGAACTTAGCCTTAAAACTTCGTAAAAGCGCCATCGAGTTAAACAACTAACATTCATATAAATAACTACAGTCTCTATCATGGCTAAATATTTACTTTGGATACAAAAATGTTGTACCTCATAATAATTTACAATGCAAAACCCTTATTAATATGATCAGAACAACTGAAGCTTTCATTATTGCATTTCATAGGAATTTATTTCGTTAATCGTTCTACTGTCTTAAGTTTCACTTATATGTATATATTTGGTGCACGTAATCTCTCGTCATTTCGATCAATATATCTTTTACAAGCGTCCATTTAAAATACCTAAACGTAACTACATAGCAAAGCAATAACAAAGTAATGGAGTATCTTTGAGCAATATCTCACTGCTTGTGCTATGGCAATTAGACAACTAAAATACAAAACTAAATAATTCACAACGCTAAAGTAACTTTCTTAGAATACTTACATTGTTTTTAAATATTTTATAGAAGGTTGTCCTCGGTTGCAGAAAAACTATGTTAAATTGTTTCATGTAAAAATAGACTATTAGATTTAATTATTCATAAAAAATAATTAAATGAATAATCCAGGACGTCACGTTGTATACAATACGACGTATTTTGGCGTCGACGTCAACGTCAACAAAAAAGTCGAATGGTTATACTCGTATTTATACAAAGTGACGTTGAATTTACATTAAAACCTCTACTAGGTTTTCCGTTGCATAGTTTGCTGCAATCGAGTCGCAATATTGCTGGAAGTACCAACTCGCTACTATTTGACTGTCGACTATTTGTTTTAGGTAAACAGTTCTGCAATCTAGCGCTCTCCACTATTTACCATAAACTATTTTAAATTCTGCTTTCCTCTTTCCTCTAAAGGAGTCTACAACAAAAACTTTTCACCAGCTTTTCTGTTACTTTATTTAAAACCCAATCGTTCCTAAAACGAATAGTCACTTTCAAACGCTTAACATTGAAAATCCTTTTCACGAATCTCTTATTCAATAATTCAGAAGACCAAAAGACGAAAAGACCAGTCTATTCGCTCGGACAGTGGAGGTACCCATACTCGAGTCCCAAGCTGACTCCTACAAAGACGAAGTAGAGGAGGAACATGGTGAACCCTAGTCCCCTGTTCATCTTCCACCTGAAGCAGGCAATGCTGATGATGACGAATATCAGCATGGCGAAGAGCAGCACTATGCTGCAGACCATGCCCTTGGAGTTCACCCGGACTGGCTCGCCGTAGATGATCCCGTACAGGAGCCATGGGAGCGGCAGCCTGGAATAGTGAAACATGTTTAATTAAGTAAGCTGTCAAATTATCATTTTACTGTAAGGTAATGGGAGTACCTATCCTATAAAGGGTGTATAAATATCCTTAACGAAACCGAAAGGCACTTGTTCTCCCCGTCACTGTGATCGTTTTTTTGTTCAGCTAGACCATACCTGGGAACATTCTAGTTACTTACTTAGTTAGATATTGGGGGTTAAAGTTCTAACTTTTTCACAAGTTTGTTTTTAAATACTAGTTTTTAGGGTATTATCTCTACTTTAAATGATAAAGTGGATTTCAAGAGGAGCTCGTGGCGTAATAACAGCCGCTCGGGTCGATTGTTAGGTTAAGCCGTGCTTGCCTAGGTTGGTCTGTGGATCGGTGACCACCCATTACATACCGAGTTTCCTCCGTGCCTCGGAAAGCACGTTAAGCCGTTGGTCCCGACTGTCATTTGTAGATCTTTGACAGTCGTTAGATAGTCAGAGGCCCAAAAAGTCTGACAACCAGTCTTACCAAGGGGTATCGTATTACCCAGTACTAACTGGGTTGTGGAGGTCTGATAGGCAGGCGCTCCATGTAAAATACTGGTATTCAGCTGTGTCGGGTAAAACTGGAAGCCAACCCTAACATAGTTGGGAAAAGGCTAGGCAGCTTAGATGATGATCCCTACTTTAAATACCTCCATAACCCATTTTCTATTAAATGCGTCCATTCCATCAGCCCAATATTTTGTGTGCGTTACATTGAGTTCTACCGTAAAAAGTGATTTTTCACCTCAAAAAAAGTTGGTTCCCAGCAATAATGTTTGCGTAAAGTTACTTAGTTTGATGTACAGATTGCTTGTTTGACGGCTTCGTCAAAGGTTTAAACCTTGTATATTTTCTGACCAAAAGTGTGATCAAACCGAGCAAAACAGACTCTGAACCGGACTGCTAACACTAGGCTTCACAGATAATATACCTATTATAAAATATCTGTGAAAATCCGGTGTTGCCAGCCCCCATGCAGTACGGCACGCTTAGTGTAAATTACGATTGGAAACCTGGAATTTACAACCGAGTTTTTAAAGGGGCATTAAAAACTATTGCGACTGAGTCTGTCTATTTCTGTCTATCTGCCATCTTTTACTGATATTTGACCGCTCGTAGTAGGTACTACTTGGAAATGGACACTAAAATTCAGGAAAATTAAAAACTTTTCATGCGGGGAGAACTGCGAGCAAACTACTAACTTCAACTTATTGTCGTCCAAAGTAGCTAGCTAGCTAAACTAGGTCATGTCAGTAGTAAAAATATTAGTTGGACGTTTTATAACTCTTAGAAGTAGGTTATTGCAGGTTATGGTTGAGAAACCATAAAAATGAATTTGCTATAATTTTGATTTTTTATAGGTTTGCGATCGTAATTTCTTATTTTCTAAAATGGAGAACTGAACAAGTAAAACAGCTTGTTAACACGATCGCGTCTAGATAGATATATAGCATTGCAAAATACAAGGTGTAAGCGGACCCTTGTTCCCACTAGTTCTACGATTTAGTACTACCTGAAATCGTAGGACTAGTGGGAAAAAAATCCCACTAGTTCTACCGTAGAACTTTGTAGTAGAACTAGTGGGAATGATCCCTTTACGAAGCCGTCAACCAAGCATCCTGTATATCAAACTTAGTCAGTCTACGCAAAAAATATTGCTGGGAAACTAGGTACTCTTTTTTGGAGTGTCACAACGTTTTAAGGTAAAACTCGAAGTAATGCATTCAAAACATTGTGTTGATGGATGCTTTGAATGGCAAAGGGGTTATGGCAGTATTTAAAGTAAAGTTAAAACATTAAAAACTTGTTTAAAAAACTTGTGAAAAAGTTGGAATTTTGACCCTCAATATCTCCGTAACTAGAAGGTTCCCAGGTATGGTTTAGAACAAAAAAAATATCGTAATGGAGAACAAGTGCCTTTTGGCTTCGATAACGGTATTTTTACAGCCATTATTATAAAATCAGAACTACATGAATATTGAATTAAAATTCAACAAGGCTTACTGCTTTCGTGCTAAATGTATTTTTATGAGCAAAGTCTCAACGAAAATTGATTTTATCAGCACAAACATGGCGACTCATTCATTATACTTGCCATAATAAGGTCAAACTATTAATTATACGTAATTATTGATACTGGCCTATTATAGTTACACCATAGGGCCTCGTTTTTGATTGTGTAATAGAATTAGGCAATTAAGAGGACTTTTACATTTTTTCTTGTTTCTGAGTGTTCTAAGTGTAATTCGTATCTAAACCATAATCACAAATTAAAAATATCAGTTTAGATAAGTGATTATAGTTTAGATATGGCCACAAAATTAAAAAAAAATATGCCCGAGAAAGTTTGATTGAGCGCTCAAAATAAAAATCTTTTTTTTCTTGTATTTGAGTGTCAGACACAAACAACAACAACAACAACAGCCCATAACGTCCACTGCTGGACAAAAGCCTCTCCCATGATGGGAGGAATTTGCTGTAATCTCCACGCTTGGCAGGCGGATTGGAGATCGCAGTGATGAAAGACTAACAGAAAACGCTGCTGCCCATTCTCTGGTCTAAGGAGGCGCAAGGTGTTCTGCCTCAGACATTAGTCGCCTTATACGACACCCGTGACTGTAATGGGTTGGTTCTATTCTACTCTGCCGGATACCACACGGGGTGTCAGACAAACAACATCAAACACAACGTCAAACACTCAAATACAAGAAAAAATGTGATAGCCCTCTTAAATATTTCAATTGTAGCATTGGCGTACGAATTATTTTAGCTCATTGATGAATAAACATACAAGTATCATTATCATCATGTGCTTATTCTTGCCCTTGCCTCATGTTACATGGGGTCGACGCAACACGATTTTTTCTTCAATTCTCCCCTGTCAATCGTCACGCTATTAATTACTTCTATTTACTATATGTAGACCGGGAAATCCTCAGCTGAATTTCGCAGACGATCACCGCCTAAACATCTAATTACCTACATCAGTGTACAACGTCTCTTGAGGGAGACTAGTTATTAGTGACTGTCACAAATAAGGTGCAAAGACAGACTAACGGTCGTTTTCCATAACTTACATACGTATAACTGTTAGTTAATACCTATGCCTACGTCACATAGCTATCGGTGTTTCTAAAAACAAAATTAGCTTGAAATATCCTTTCCGCTTCACCTACTTGATTCATAGAAAAATCCAAGAAAGCTTTTCTGTGACGTATTGTTTCTAACGGTCCGTAACCTAAATGTCAAACAGACTGATATAGCAACCGTCCGTTACCTGTTAGTAAATTATTGAAAACAGCCGCTAGTCAACCAAGGGTGGTGAGGGTATAAGATGGCAGGTGCTCTGTATTCTATGGGACATAATTGCGAAAAAAATCAGGTGTTTCATGTTTTTTTAAGTAGCTAGAAATTACTAGTCTCCCTATGTATAACATACCCACCTACTTCATTTCTCCATTTTAATTTGATAACAAAACCACGACCTCTATTTTAAACACCAACATTCCGTTCCATTCCGTTTTCCTCTAAAATGTTAACAACAATGTAGGAAACCAATTTACCCGTCAATCACAGGTAACTAGAACTACAACATTGTACACCATTGCCAATAAAAATCAATGTTGTAACATAAACACGGTTCTGTTAAACATTTAATTTTAGTTCTTACTTGGAACTAGGGAAGCACGACAATTTTTTATCGATATTTTGGATCAATTCCTGTATTCACAATCCCGAGTTAGAGCTATCGTATGCGTAAAAGTCTATCTCGCTCGTTTTCGTTGCAATTAAGCAATACGATTCTGGGATCAAATCGAATGGCTTTGATCCGATTCTCCAAATATCGAATCCCAATATTAATCCCACTAACAGTCTAGTCTAGGCAATATTCCAAGAATTTTTGATAAAAATCCAAGTACTGTGATTTTCAAATTGACTGATCGCGCAATTTATGATAATGTTGACGATACAATCCATCATTCATTCCGATACCGATAATTTCATATCGATCCAAGCATTGTATCGTATTCGTTTATCGATTAAAAATATTGGAGTATCGCATCATGCTGTATCGATACTGTAATGTATCGGAACCGATCGTACATCACTACTTGTAACTGTAGTTGGCATTTGTTTCGCCGATATTTGGAGCAAGGTCGAACTGAATTACAATGATAAATATCACGGTGTTATGTTTTTTATCGTAATTTTGGGCACAGGGATTGTTAAGGTGAGGTCACACGGTTACCTGTTATTTTGTTAAAAATCCAGGGTGAATGTGAGTTGTAGTTTTCCTTATCAATGAGATTCCTAGCCTTTACTCTTAACCGTAAATAGGTTGCATTTTATTATACTTTACTTTTAAGAATCACTAACTAAGTACCTATTATATTTTTGTAATATGTCAATCTCGACGTCACGATGTATAATGTTACACACAATTTGACGTCAGCTTGTATAATGTATTAATACAAAGTCATTGTTTAACATCCTTTTCCCAATTATGTTGCGGTTTGCGTGTAACCAGATGCGGATGAATTTTAGCATTTTGTAAACAAAGTTACAACATATATTATGAGGTCGTTTATGAAAGTGAACCTGAATTAATTTATTGCTTTTAATTCACAGAATAATTTTCTAAAACTTAAACATTGTTGGAGAAGCACTTTATGTAATTTTGTATAGGTTCTCGTGTTTTTTGTCAAGTTGATTTTATACAATGGAAGTGAATGTTAGTACGGTAACGTTTTTGAAGTGAAAACTTGTACACTTTTTGGGTGAAAGAAAAAAAAAAAGGTTTATTGCAGAAACTGTACAACTTTTAGAGTAAATCTTACATATACCTCCTTTTAAGTAAAAGATATACCTGTGCTGGGAGATCCCGCTCTTCAATGACAAATTTTGTAAACGTAAAAGTAGTGTACAAAAAGAGAACAGAATTCAAACAAATATTTACAACATCATAACATCTAAAACTAAACAAGACAAGACTTGAAGGAAAAATATTGAACTCATCGTCACCAAAAGCGTCACCATCACCAAACGCTTCGTAGCACTCATAGCTGATCCACTACGGCGTAGCACCATTAAGGCGTGCGCGGCGCACAACCCGTAGCAGTGCTACGGAATTCACAAGTTACCTAGTTTTCACTTCTATCGGCAGTCCCCAAAGAAAAGCGACAAGAAAGAAAAGCATACAAGCCTATTGAAAAAAGGTTTGTATGCTGGGCAAAGGCCACCCCCATATCCTTCCAGATACCTTTCACGCCACCTCTTTCTAGTACGGCCTCGGCAGCCCGTCTATCCTCAGGTAAAGAAAGGAAGTAGGCACAAAATCAAACTATACATATGTGTTTTAGATTGGAAAAACGAGGAAACTCGAGTTGGTACTGTCGGCATCCGTGCAAATTAAGTGTGAAGTCCTGAACTGATAAAAGTGATCAATGTTTTCGAAAAGTGAACGTACATTAGGTTCAGCACAGCATCAAGTTACCCCAAACTGTAAAATTCTCCCAATAAACCTTGAACCTAAAATACTTTTACGATAAAGTTGTAAATCTATTAAAGAAAGACAGATTGTAGGAGCTTGATGTGCTGGCTAAACACATTGTATCACAGACAAGCATGTGAAAATAGTACATTTTGATACAAGTGGAGAAAGTTTGTTATTGCATGTGAGGCGGAATTATAACACCCGAGCCGTAGGCGAGGGTGTTTTTGAGCCGAGAATTGCGATAACAAATGTCCACGTGTATCAAACGACGTTTTTCAATACACTTTTGAAGAAATAAAATAAAATGACGAAAAATATTTTTGTCACGAACTATGAAACTATGATTTTAATTTTCTTTTTTTTTTCGCGCTTTGCTTTCGCCAGGTTGAAGGAGAGGCAAAGGTATGAAGCCGTTAAACAGCCTAATATAAAAAAATAGATTTATTTTATATTTTTGAATTCAGAACACAATTAAATGTTAATTTGTGTATAAAAAGTAACTATTAGTTTTTAATAATCATGTTTATCTATGATATTCTATTTATAAACACAATTTGAATATTCAAAAAATATTTATGCCGTAAAGACGCGTAGTGCTTTGCAAAAAATAAAAATAAAAATCACTTCAGGCATTGAACCAATTTGGACTAAGTATAGGTATAGTTATCTGTGGCAATTTTCATTCCCGCACACGTGCGGGAAAGTGGAAAAAATCGCACGCGTGTGAAATACATTGCATGTAGTACCTAATCGCAGTGCGACAAGGACCAGTTTTCGAGGGAGTGTATTGAAAAATAATAAACACAAATTTCGAGGCAAATACACTATGTCACTATTAAATAAGCAAACGTTCGTGTTATACGCAAATCTTTTAATAAAATGGAGAACGACACGAACGGTTATATTTTAAATCGTATTATTTAAAATGGTCGACTTTCTTTTATGGCGAATTCGCGTTTATTGTACCTACGAGTAATGAAAATAAGCAGTGATTGTTAGTTTTGAGGAACAATTAGAATAAGGTAATTTTTATGTTTAATTTACATATTATATAAGGTGGTTTCTTGATAAGGTGGTTTCTTGATAAGGTGGTTTCTTGGTAAGGGTTTCTTGGTAAGGAGAGCTAAGTTATTTCATCATGACCTCATCTCTTGACCTCGATCCCGCCTGATGGAAAGCGATGGATGAAGTCTATGATGGAACGAGTGTGCCCAGAAGATGCAGGCGTTCACTCTAGCTTATCCAAACTATATTGAGATCGGCTTCCAGTCTAACGGATGCAGCTGTATACCAGTATTTTACATGGAGCGACTGCCTATCTGACCTCTACAACTGAGTTACTGGGAAACATAAAAAAAAAATCTATACTAATATTATAAAGAGGTAACATTTGTTTGTAAGTTTGTATGTTTGTAAGTTTGTATGTAGGGGGTAATCTCCGGAAGTAATGAACCAATTTTAAAAATTGTTTCACTGGTAGAAAGCTACATTATTCGTGAGTGCTATAGGCTATATTTTATTCCCGTACTCCCACGGGAACGGGAACTACGCGGGTAAAACCGCGGGACGTCAGCTAGTATGACATAAAATTTGAGAAACCATTAAAATGGTGTTGGGGAAATTGTTTATGGTTAAGAGCTGGAATGAACATGTTTGTCACGATTGAATTTCCGAATTGGTGAGATATATTTGTCATTTTATTGCCAACTTTATTGCTAACTTGAACTTTATTTTGTCAAACACTTCGTATCCCAGGGATAGATAGATAGATTACATTTTAGCAACGATTTAAGCGGTTCATCGGTTCTGTTTGAATTCATTATTACTGTTGTATCATTTTGTATTCAGAAGATATATTAGCAGCAGCATATTATTAGCAGAGAGATTAGCAGTATTTTTAAGATTTTGGTGTACAATAAAGTATATTCTATTCTATTCTATATATTTCGAAAGAATGGCAAAAATGTACAGAAATATTGAACATTTGAAATGATAAACCATCTAAAAAGCGATGTTAGGAACCATTTCTGGTTCTAAAACTATCATTACTTTCGAAGACCCTATAAATATTACAAATGCAACACCCCATTAAACATTAAAACGAGGTCACTAGCAAACAAAGGAGAAAAATACATTTTAAACTCCAGAATTCTCAAGCATGACCTAAATACAAAATACATTCGCAAGATAAATTGCAAATTGTTCCAAACTGCATTGCGATATCCATCCCCTCTCCTTCACCCCCCTTGAGTACTAGAGGACTCCTATAAGTCCTCTCTGTTTACGACATAACTTTTATTTTCCTGATATATAGCCCAAAATGGTGTTGAAATTACAACTTTATGTCTGTTGGAATAAGCTTTATTGTTATTTGAGACGGTTTGGTATCCGAAACACGTTTGCTCTGAGGATTTATGTTGCGGTTTCTTGATCTACAATTGCTGGAGCCTGGGGTCAGTACGGTATGGAATAAGGCAGATTAACAGTTTATAACTATTGGGGCTTAGATGGAGCTTATTTTGATAAATCGTAGTTTGGTTTTATATAAGAGACTAGGTGACGAACGTGTGCTATATTTTCCATCAAAAATTTCTCAGTAGCAGTCACGGTGTCTGGATTTCCCTTGGCCACCTAATGCTGAGTGTAAGTCTCTTCCAAATCTCTCCATTTCAGGCAGTTTTGTGTCATGGCTATCCAGCACCCCTAGCCAAGTTACAAACGTTTCGTATCGATTCTCTTTCTACTATCGTAAACGCATCGGCGTAAGCGATTGTAGAAAGCGCTAAATTGGTAGCCAAGTTGACACGACTGAGTCGATCGCTCTTTCTCTATTGTCTGTAGAAAAAAGTCTATGGTGAGCATTCCTACCAAAGAGTTTAGCGATCAACATTGTAGAAACGATAACATTATATTCTATCATTTTGAACGATGTAAACTTGTCTATGAATTTTCTATTCGTTTGTGTTAATCACGTGATTTAACGTTGAGATGATGTCATTCCCATTCATTTGAATAGTTTTCTACTAGCGTTAACGATTGTAGATTGTCAATTTGGCTAGGGGTGCAGTTTCTTCCGGCTACTTTAGTGAGATCGTCTGTCCACCTAGTCGGTTGTTTCCGTCCTGTCCGTGGTCTCCACTCCAGCATTTTCTTCCCCCATCTTCCAACCAGTCTACGGCATATATGGCCCGCCCACTTCCACTTTCTCTTAGCTATCACTACCGCTATTTCCGTGAGTGTCGTTCGTCTCCGTATTTCGGTATTTCTCACCCGGTCATAGAGGGAGATGCCCAACATGGCTCGTTCCATATAGTTCTCTAGAGTGACTTGCATGGAGTATTACATGCGACTTAAACATAACTGGCGGAATGTGAGTGTACTATTAAAGGTACACCTCTGCCTTATCCTTCAGGCACTACAGGCGTGATGTTATGTTATAATAAAGTAAAAAGAAGGTTTCAAGCATATCCTAAGTTAACTAGAAAGATAAATTCATGATAAGTTATCCAGGAACACAATTCCCACTACCTACACCTATAGCTGCCGATGGCAGTTTAGTTATTCTACCGCTTGGCAAAGTCAAATAAGCCTTGTGCCAAATGCATTATGACGTGTTTTGCCAAATGCCAAACTGCCAGGAAGAGAGATTTGTGGTGTGATTATTCATTATAGCTCGTGGTCTGTGCTGCGGTCGAGCATTTAGATGGGGCTATAATTATTTTAAGCAGCGTTGTAATCAGGTTAGTGAAATGATCTGTTAAAAGTTTACGGCGAATTAAGTATTATCATAACCTAACATAGCGCCTGTAATCTCTGAAGTAAGGCAGAGAATCTCTTAATGGGTATAAAAGTACCCGTCATTATGAGAGAGATTAGATTTAGACATATTGTAGCGGATACTACTTACTATTTGTACAATAAAATGTAAACGGAACGAAGGAGCTTGGAACTCACGACACAGGGAATCGTGTGAGTTTCAGGAATTAATGCATTGAATTTACTTTACGAAACAATAAATTATTCTTATTCTATGATCTTTTGTTTTTGTTCTAGATCATTCCTGGGAACCTTCTAGTTACGGAGATATTGGGTGTCAAAGATCCATCTTTTTCAGAAGTTTTTTTTTTTACATTCCATTTTTTATGTTAAATAGCTTTACTTTGAATACTTTCACAATCCCCGTACTTATTGCATGCAGAGTGTTTTGAGTGCGCTACATTTTTTTTTTATTTCAACAAAAAGTTACGAGTATTTCACAAATCTTCTGCCAAACTGCAGGACAGTTTGTCGGCAGTGTTCTCGTGGACACGCAGCTCTTCGATTCCTAACAATAGTACATCATTATAAAAGGTAAGGGAACAGATAGTTTTATTACACTGACGTAGGTACGCATTACACCACGCCTACTGCACACATACTTCATGAACATGAACTCTGAAAAAAAGTCGTTTCCCAGCAATAACATGATGTACAGAATGCTGGGTTGGCGGCTTCGTGAAGTGTTACTCGTTAGAAGAGTTACTCCTTGTATAGATCACCCACAGTTTGTAATGTTTTAGTCCTACGTAATATAGGGCGTTTCACCAAACACAAATTCCACACTCCAAGCCTCTAGTGAGAAAATCCTAGTGAATAAACCCAATAACACTAGCCCGGAGGCCCATAGGAGCTCGTGGCTAAATAATAACAGCCACTCGGGTCGGTCTTTAGGTTAAGCCGCGCTTGCCTAGGTTGCTCTGTGGATGGGTGACCATCCTTACATACGGAGTTTCCTCTGTGATTCGGAATGCACGTTAAGCTGTTGGTCCCGGCTGTCATTTGTAGATCTTTGACAGTCGTTACAGGTAGTCAGCTACAGGCTAGCTCGCCGTCCGTCTGTCTTATGACGACAGGCCGTGTCGACAGCGCAGCGCGTTCGTGGCCCAAAAAGTCTGACAACCAACAGTCTTACCAAGAGGTATCGTATTACCCAGTACTAACTGGGCTGTGGAGATCACATAGGCAGTCGCTCTATGTAAAATACTGGTATTCAGCTGCATCCGGTTAGACTGGAAGCCGACCCCAACATAGTTGGGAAAAGGCTAGGCAGATGGTGATGACTAGCCCGGCTAGGGGCATCAAACCTAGGACCATATGCTCAGCAGTAACGCTAGGTACACAACAACGCAAGCAGTCTTGTGCAATGTTAATTTTATTGGAATACATTTCAAGGAGATAAGTTCAAGTTATTGTTCTTCCAAGACAGCGTCTCCGCGGCATATCGTTACAAATAATAATATTGTATTTCAAACGTTTCATGTATTCCCCTGTGCGTGACACAATATAACACTCTACCCCATTCATTTTTATTTCTCGCAGAATCGACCTCCTTGTACAGTCACTTGCAAAAAAAATTGTTCACTTTACAAAACTCAAAAGCCTGAATTTCTGCTACGCTGATGTCGTACGTTGGTCGCGCGTACGAGTATACATTGTGTTCTAAATATGTATATATCACCACACTGCGACGCTGACGTCAGCGGCGCGTATGTGTGTTTTCTCGCTGACGTACGCGACCGACATCAGCGTAGCAGGAATTCAGGCCTAATTCACGTTGATTATCGGTTTAAATATAAATATATACTGATACTGATACTGATACTGTTAGCCTGCGTCATCCCACTGCTGGGCAAAGGCCTCTCCCCATGACTTCCATTAAATATATAAAATATAAATATAAATATGTCGCTGGACATTACACACAGCGCCATCTGGTACCACACTAAGCAACGAGGCTTGTGTCGTGGACACCAGATAGTTGATATACTACATAGATACTTTTTGTTTGTAAATACATACTTATTATACATATCTATAAACATCCACGACTCGGAAACAAATGTCCATGCTCATCACACAAACATTTGCTCCGACCGGGATTCGAACCCGGGACCCTAAGAACGTAAGGCAGCCTCACTACCGCTACGCCAATCAGGTCGTCAAATATAAAACAATTCATAATTGCCTGCCCGGCTCTATAGACGTAATGAAATTAAGAGGAGTACTGCATGTCTACACATGCAGTACTTTTTCTTTTACGTTTCATTACATTTATGGGTTGATGTATTATGGATGTTCCTACGTATACAACGCTTCTCAACCCTTCGGCAAAATTACGCGTGAAATTATGTTATTATTTAAGATTAAAATTCTGCAGGAGGATCACACCAGTGAGGTTTTATTAATTAGGAAACGGACATAATCCTCCACTCTCCCGATATGCAGGGTATTCATATAGCTAGTTTCCCCCAAAAAAAAAAAAACAAAGAAGAAATTTAATCATTGTCACTAAGTTTGAAGGTTGTTAGGTTAAGCAACATCGCAATGCATCGAAGCTAAGTTAAAAACATGAAGGCTAAGTTTTTACGATGTGATATTTTCTTACGTCTGCGGTGTATGTCGTGCGGGTTATTAAGACCAACACATTTCTTATCAAAAACACAGAAAGCGGGATATTTACCATGTTTACTATTTGTTTTGAATTCCCGATATTTCGCTCGTCGCAATAACTCAAATTTATCTGAAATCATCGTGCTTGCAACAGCACCGAAATATCGGAAACTGATAACAAATAAGTAGTCATCACCTCCCAACCGTGTTGGGGTTGGCTTCCAGTCTAACTGGATGCAGCTGAATACCAGTATTTTATATGGAGCGACTGCCTATCTGACCTCCACAAGCCTGTTAATACTGGGTAATACGATACCCCTTGGTAAGACTGGTTTTCAGACTTTTTGGGCCACTGACTACCTGTAACAACTGTCAAACATCTACAAATGACAGCCGGGACCAACCTAAAGATCGACCCGAGCGGCTGTTATTATTTGGGTGTTTAGTAAACTGGTCCCACACAGGTAGATCCCGCGGGATCAGTCGACCTAGTGAATTTTTGAATTGGTCAATTGTTAGCCACGAGCTCCTCACTCAAAACAAATAGTAAACATGGTAAATCCCGTTTTCAGTGTTAATGATAATGTCAGTAATCATGTCGTTAAACATCCAAACCCATCCAGATCCATCATGGATCTAGTGAGAATTGTTTTCCGCACAACATATTTCTGTCCGTGAGTGTACAACGTTTTAACTTCCAAACGTGGCAAAAAAAAAGCAATTTCTATGCTTTTGTGAAGTTAGATATAATTCGATACAAGGAAAATCATTTGGTTATTGCCTTCCATACTTCAAATAAGGGCTGTTTAAAGCGATTGTATTGTTTCGCGTCTCGAGGGTGATCTGCACTTCTACCGGTTACTGAATGGGGTCAGAGATCGTATCCTTCGACCTCGTTTCGATGGTGTTTCATAAGCATAGTGGTTGGCTTTCGATATTATGGTAACGTTACTCAATTTTATTTCTCTTGAAGAAGTATATGAAGGAAGAAGGAACTATGCAAAAGAATTTCTGAGCAGCAACCTGGAGTTGAATTAGTGCCCGATTAGGAACTGGCGAAAAGTGTTGGTGGACTCTAGGACACCTCTGCCTAACCCTTACAGATATACTGAGCGTCATGAAGTACGGTAGAACAAGCTATTTGGTTTACATTTTACAATGTAATTTGTTGGTTAAACTGTAAACCAAATAGCTTGTTCAACCGCACTACACCAAGCGTTGAATATACAGGGTGTAAAAGACCTCATCACGAAGCCGTCAACTAAGCATTCTGTACATCAAACTGAGTAACTTTACGCAAAAATTATTGCTGGGAAACGACTTTTTTTTGGGGTGAAAAATCATATTTTGTGGTAGAACTCAATGTTACGCACTCAAAACATTGTGCTGATGGATAGATTGAATAGTACGGGGATCGTGGAGGTGTTTAAAGTAAAAATCTTACATTAAAAACTTGTATTTAAAAAAACACTTGTAAAAAAGTTGGAACTTTGACCCCCAATATCTCCGTAACTAGAAGGTTCCCAGGATGATGTAGAACAAAAAAATGATCGCAATGACGGGGAAAATAAGTGCCTTTCAGCTTCGTTAAGAGGTGTTTTACACCCTTTATAACGAGTGCGATAAAAGAAATAAAAGTCTATACTCATATTATAAATGCAAAAGTAATTTCATCCGTCTCGTCCGGCTATCCGTCTTTCTGTCTATCAGTATCTGTTTACGCCTTTATGGCTGAACGGTGTTATTTCAATGAGATGTACAGGTGGACTGAAATCTGGTTAGAACTTAGGATAATCATTAAACCGGTGGTAAGTACCTGTGTCTGCGGGCTAAAGATAGTCTTTTAACAGAAAGTTCTATACAGGGTGTAACAGAATAAAAGCAACACCTTCCAACACATCTTCCGGTTCGCGGTCGCCGCTCCAGAACTATTCGGCCTCATCGGCCATCTGTTCTACGAGCAATGTGCCCTGCCCACTGCCACTTAAGTTTGGCAATTCTTCGGCCAACGTCGTTAACCTTGGTTCTCTTGATCCCTCCTCTTGATAGAAAGTCCAATTTTCTTAGCGAATTTCTAAGTAGAACTCGTACAACAAAAGGTATTCAGTTTGATGGTCCAAGAGACTACCCGCGACTTCTTGCGTTTATTATGTTACACCTAGAAGTTATTTTACTCACAAAACATACCTTACAAAGCTACCTAGCTCCAGTAAAGAGTATTGATATAAAATTAGTGTTACAAGGCCGATGGTGTCAGCCAGGTGCGAGCCGACAAAGTTCAAGAGTACGTGTTTAGCCAAGGCCGAGAGGGCAATCGGTATTGTTCAGGAAATACCTACTGAACGTAGGTACCTACTACCGCTATATTGTTCGTACCGTTCGTTACATACATTAAGGCAGTGTTTTTCAACCTTTTTCATGACACGACCCCCTTAATATGGAAAAATATTTGGCGACCCCTTTCGCTTTTTTTTTCATGTATTATTATGTTAAAAATATTAAATCTATGCAAAATAAATGTTTTTAACACATTTTTTTTTTAAATTTGGAATTCGATTTAATTCTCAATGTAGCAAAAAAGGATCCACGATTGGAGAAATTAGTTAATGACAAACAAGCGAAACCTCAATAAGATGGATGAGTACTAGGTAATAGGTTTTTATTTTGTTAATTTGTATGAACATACAAATGTTTATATCCTTTAGTTAACATTTTCTTATTAAATCTATTTTTGGCTTTATTGTTTTGTTTATTGAGGTGGCTTTCGCGACCTCTTGCGACCCCCCTATAGAGGCTTCGCGACCCCCCAGGGGGTCGCGACCCCCAGGTTGAAAAACACTGCATTAAGGCATAAAGACCTGAATTCCTCCTACGCTGATGTCGGTCGCATACGTCGGTCGCGCGAACGAGTATACATTGTTTTATATACAAGCACCATACTGCGACGCTGACTTTAGCGGCGCGTACGTTGTTACATATTTCTCGCTGACGTACGCGACCGACATCAGCGTAGGAGGAATTCAGGCCTTACAATAGAAGAAAGAAAGAAAGAAAGAAAAATATTTATTTATCACATGGACATGAAATGCATAAAAAAAATTAAAACAGAAACAATAAACATAACAAACATTCATTGCACGTCGTGAGTGCGATAAATGGGTTACCACTCAGCATGATGCTGTGCTATGGGGGCCCACAGCACAGCGCTGGTTTTCAGTGGTCACCCGTGAAAAGAAAAAAAACGTACGGAAGACAACATAGGTGGTACTTATTTAAATATTTGATTAAGTAATTAGAAAAAAACAAACAAACAGTACTTAAACGTAAAACAATCATAAGAAACAAAATAAACATTACTTACAAAAATATAAAAGTATCTAAGCAAGCTAAACAAAACAAACATAAAAAACCTGGCGTACGTTTTGTCTCGCTCCCTCCCCTCCTGCGCGTCGCCGTCGCTTGCGCGCGCTCAGCCGATCATACGACTCATACTACCTATATACTAACTATCGCACCGGCATTTCCCCTTTGCACCTGTTGGCGCGTTGACGTAGGTACTGTGCGTCTATGTATACGTAATTGCCGCCACACCGCGGGGCGGTGCGGTGTCGCACGAGTCTTGTCTACTCACGTGACCAATTGCTAGGGTGTTGCCGATGGCTACCTTACTCTGTACCTACTTATATTGTATCGTATCGTAGTCGACGCTTTAATAACAAATGAGTTATCAAGTAATGAGTATGTTAGTTGAAAACGTGATGCCGTCTCGAGCCGCTTGGATATTGTGCCTTGCCGATAGATGATAAACCATAATGTGAGTATTTATTTATAGTGTATTTGCTGTTCATACTTTTGTTTTACTAAGAGGATTTTTTTCAAATGTAATTTAAAATTTTGTTTTGTTTTTAGGGATCTTATAGGCGGCGGCAGATCATTCCAGCAGCGAGTGGCGGCATACTTGAAACATCCCCTGAAGGCTGTGGTCTTATGTCGGGGCATCGACAGTGGATTGGACGTGGACCGAGCAGAGTAGCTGTAGTGCTCGTGCCTCCAGCAAATTTTCCTGAAGAGATATTCCGGTTTGTTTGTTTTTATGATACCGAACATCAAAACTGCTAAGTGTAATTTCCGCCGTGCAGCCATTTTAAGGATGTTGTGTTCATTCAGATAGGGTGTTATGTGATGCCTCCGGGGTATTCTCACGCAGAAACGAGCACATGCATTTTGTACTCGCTGTATTAATCGTTCAGTACGTGAAAGTAGACATGGCCCGTAAACAGTGTCGCAATAATTCAGTTTGGACAGTACTAGGCTATCCACCATTCTCTTCCTTACTGCGACACTAAGGAAATCCCTCACTCTGTACAGAACCTTTAGTCTATACAAACAGTTTTTTACTACGCCATTTATATGTTCCTCAAAACGTAGTTCCGGATCAGTAATTAGCCCAAGATTACAAACGATTTCTACCCTTTGAATACTTTCTCCCATAATTTTGACATCTGGTTTAGCAGAAAGGATTGATTTCATTTGATTCTTGCTCCCCATGACCATGAACTTAGATTTTTGTGGGTTCAGTACTAGAGAGTTCTCTCTAGACCACATAGCAATTCTATCAAGCTCTTCATTGAGGGTACGTATGGCTGCTGCTGTGTTACTGGTGTTAAATGAAACATATAGCTGAGTGTCATCCGCGTATACATGATACTTGCAGTTCTTTATGCATGTCGTTATGTCAGCACTATATAATATATAGAGGAGCGGCCCGAGCAGGGATCCCTGGGGAACTCCCCTTGATATTGTTTGTGGTGAGGAAGATACCGTGGAACCGTCTCTCTTACGCAATTCCACCCGTTGTGACCTGTCGGTCAGGTAGCTTTCAAACCAACCCGTTGCCCGCCTATCAAAACCATAATACGACAATTTGGACAGTAATAAGGGAATATTGATTGAGTCGAACGCACGCGAATAATCGAGCAATACCAGGATAGATCCCTCACCACGATCCCGAGCTTCTAGAATGTTACCCAACACATCTGCCAAGGCAGTTGCGGTTCCGCGCCCTTTTCTAAAACCCGATTGCAGTTCAGGCAGCATACCATGCGCCTCGAGAAAATCGGTGACCTGCAAATACACCACCCTCTCCAACACCTTGGATAAACATGGCAAAATGCTTATGGGGCGAAGGTCTTTGTAGCTTTGTGGGTTATTATTTTTTGGAAGCGGCCGAACGATTGCATTTCGCCACAAAACAGGAAATACATTTGTGGTTATGGATCTGTTGATAATTTCTGTAATTGTAGTCAATGATTGCGGAAGTGTGAGAGATAACATGTCTCTCGATATACCGTCAATACCTTGTGCGTTTGTGGATATATTTTTTATTATATTTAGCACCGTTTTCGGGTCTGTTGGCATTATTGAAAAATTGGCGGACCCAAAACGGTTACATTTAAAAAAGGTTTCTTGAGTAGTGTTAACATTAGGGTCCCCCGGAACATCTAGAAAAGCCGAATTTATACCGTTTGGGTCGTCAAATGGTTCCAAGAGCACATCATCGTTTTTACACACTGGTAGCACATGTTTTTTTATATTGTGCCATAAAGATTTTGAGTCGCCTATGTTGTCATTTATATACTTAGTAAAGAATGCTTTTTTCTCATTAAGTAAACCAACTATTGCTTGGTGCTTGAGGTCTAGGTAGTATCGTTTGTGTGCTTCCAGTTTAGTTTGACGATATCGATCACGGGCCTCATTTCTTAACTTAAACATTAAATTTATAATGTCAGTTATCCACGGTGTTGGTTGCGTTTTGAACAGCTTGGTTTTTATAGGTGCATGGGCATCAAAAAGTTGAATTAGGTGCGAGTTAAAGGAATGCACCATGTCATTGACATCCTGCAGCTCGCAGATTGAATCCCATGGAATGGCCTCGAGATCTTTTCTGAAATCATCAGCCGATATATCTCTAAGCGCACGATATGTCACCTTTTTACGTAAAGGTTTCTCTTTTTTAAAAACAATTTCGCAAGAAACAAACGAGTGATGACCGAGCTCCTCTACATGATTTACAGCAACGTCCCGATACCGCGCGTCCGTACATATCACATCGATCAGGGTAGCGCTTTCTCCTACAAAGTGCGTAGGCGTGAGTACTATTTGTTCCATGTTGCAATAATTTAGAAATTCATTGGGAATTTTGGTTTTTGAATGATTGATGTCAAGCATATTAACATTGAGATCGCCTAGTAAAATAATGTTGTCGTATGGAGCCAGTGCACAGATACTGTCCGTAATCGCATCTAGAAATATATTTAAATCTAACCAAGGGGGCCGGTATGCAGTTCCTATCAGTAACTTTTTTTTTTTGACGGTAATATTCAGCCACATTTGTTCTACCTGTGGGTGATGCGGGTGAGCTCTGATTCGGGCGGTGGTTCCGGTTTTGATATAAAACGCGACCCCTCCCCCGCGCCCCGCACGGATTGAATGAGGCCGTGGTCTATGGCGCAACTGATACCCAGGAACAACTGGCGCCCGGCCTTCCTCCCCCTCGCGCAACCACGTCTCGTTTATTGCCATCACGTCGACTGAATGATGGTTCATAGCAATAATAAACTCATCATGATTTGTCGATAATGAGCCTGCGTTCAGAAGTCCAAATTTAATGTGTTTATTACGCAACATTATTTATGTAAAAAAGTATGATTAAACCCATCCGGTATAAGGGTTGAGCGAGACAAACCGGGCAGATACAAAACATTGTAGTAACAAAAGTACATAACACAAATAAATGTCCACAATTGACCAATAAACTCAACATTCTTACAATAGTACATAACACAAATAAATGCCCACAATTGACCCAAAAAATCAACATTCCTACAATAAATTTGGCGTAGTGTTGCCCAAAGTCTTTGAGAAAAAAATAGTTTCCAACCCGGTACCGCAGGAGACACACACCGCCTTGCGACATCACTAAATGTATACAAAAATTCTATAAGTACAAAAGAAAACAATAAGAAGACCAAAATGTTAACATCCACAGAGGCAATAGAAATACGAAGCAAATTTACAGAACGCGCTCGGACGCGGTACAAACCGACCATTACCCAAAAATCTTACGGATATCGTCTTCACACCTAATTCGTTCGGCTTTCTGTCCATCTTCTCTGCGAGCCAAGATTCTACCTTCCCTTGTCCATACGTACTTCCATTTGTTTTGGCTGCCTGCCTGACGTGCGCGATAAAATAACTGGCGGTTTGTTCGAGTCAGACGTTCGTTCACGTAAACTCGGTGCGGCGGCACAGCGATATCAAGGTCACCCGTACTCAAACCGCGGCGAACCCGAGCTGCGCGCAGTAGTGTGTCGCGCGTGGCGCGCCTTGCGAGGCGCACGGATATACACCGCGGTCGCTGCGCAGCGGGGTCGGCAGAGATGGAGCCGTCAGAAGTCTGTACTCGATTACGGCGCGTGGATCCGACTCGCTCAGCATGAACCACGTCCCTTTCATCAATGTCGACGCCAAGTTTTATGGCAAGAACCTTAACAAGGTGCAGGGTGCTCTCTTCCTTACTCTCTGGTATCCCGGTCACCTCAATGTCGTTGAGCAGGAGCTCTTGATCGCGCTCGTTCAATTGGCATTTCAGTTCAGCGATGGTGTTTTCTAAAGGATCCCTGTCCGGCTGTACTTCTTGCTGCAGTTTCTGTTCGAGGGCGTCCACTCGCGCTTCTAGGGTATACATCCGGTCGTCAGATGTTTTTATGGATTCCTTTAGTTGAGCCATCTCCGTGCGCAATTCTTGAAATTCCATGTGCATCAAGCGAAACTCGGCACGCAATTCCTCTTTAAATAGCCGCAACTCGTCTGCCAAGTCGGGAGAGAAATTAACGGCAGCTTGAGTAGCATCCAGGGCCGTGTTGTTTAATGGACTGTCCATGTCCATGAGCTCCTCGGGGCTACCGTGCTCCTCTGCCTGGGAAGGAATCATGCCACCTCGAACCGGTGTCTCCGTCCTGTTGTCTCGTCGTTGGTTTTTTAAGCACTCTGGGCAGCGCCAGGTGGGTGCAACAGTACCCGTACTAGGCAAGCCAACGCAAACGCGATGATAGAATACGTCACACTGACGGCATTTAGCGGCCTCTATCGGCGATAAAAATTTCGCGCAACCACCGCACTTCGCTGCTGGCATGGTGTACTTCGCTCGTAACGTAAGTTAAATCGATCCAACTTAGTCGTTCCGTGCTATATCAATAGATGGCGCTGTTTTGAACAAAAATGCGAATTATGGTTTGATGGCAATTTAATGGTTTGTTCACACCATACAATGTCACTGGGCTAAGCAGAAATGCGGAACACTTTCTGACGACACTTCACAGCTAGTTTTAAGTGTATTCACTAATTGCTTTAATATTTTTAATGTTTAGGGTAGATTTTGTTCACTGCTGTACTAGTTTAAGTTTACACAGTAATTACTAGTTATACACTGCATTTGCGCACTAGATAACGTTCCGTGACTTGAATTGTTGCTTAAAGAAACTTTCTGTATTAAAACTTTTCTTATTAAATGGGTTATTTTATTTTTAACACTATAAACAACTGTAGGGCGTACCGACTACTTGACGTCCGTGACGTTTTTTTTTAATAGATATACGACAGAGAAAAGTATGGTATGGTATAGTTTTTAGTTCCAAAAGTGAACTGCATAAGGTGCACTGTGCTACAAAGCTATAGCAACAATCATGCAACGTGGCAATATAACACAGGATAGCTTCCGTGGACCCTCTTGATGAAGAATGAATTTTGAAGAGACACCTCGCCTTATAGCTATATAGGTAGTTGATACTCGATCCATTAACAACGTTAAACCAAAATGTAATTTTAGTGCGTGATAGTTCTGGACTTAGAGCTCGGACGAAATCAGCTCATTTTTAAAACACGGTCTTGCACACGATCTCCACTGTTTACCACCCTTAACGAATCATCGACACGAAGAAGAAGAATTATTGGTCTTACTTTTTTATGTTTTTTTTTATAAAGTATTTTTTTTTTCATTAGCAAAAACAAGGGGCAGATGCTACGATGCTATTGGTTGATTAGCGGCCGAATGCTGCAAGCAAAAAGAGTCGTAGTGGTGGTGAGATTTCGTCCGACCTCATAGTACATAACATATCGTGACGCCTGTAATTCCTGAAGGGTTAGGCTGAGGTCAGTTATGTTTAAGTCCATGAGATAGGGGGCGAGCTTTTGCTCTTTTTGCCATCAATCAGATACAAATCCAGACACCGAGACTGCTACTGAAAAATTCCTGTTAGAAAAACCCGACCTGGGAATCGAACCCAGGACCTCATATTCAGCGAACTGAACCACAATTCTCTAATATACAACAAACCTAATACAGGGTGTACACAGACTCTTTCACTAAGCCGTCAACCAAGCATTCTGGACATCAAACTAAGTAATTCTACCGAAAAATGTTTGCTGGGAAATTACTTTTTTTTGGGGTGAAAAATCAGACTTTACGGTAGGACTTAGTGTAACGCACTTAAAACATTGTGCTGATGGATGAATTGAATAGAACGGGGGGCGTGGAGGTGTTTAAAGTAAAAATAAACAAGTATTACAAAATAATGTGGAAAAGTTGGAACTTTAACCGTATAATATCTCCGTAACTAGAAGGTTCCCAGCTATGGTCTAGAACAGGGCAACTTTTGGAGTCGGAAGAGTAAAAAATTTCAATTTTCAAAATTTCACAGTATTTAAAGAGCCATAAAAATTTTCAATGACAGTGACGACACGTGTCACGCAGGTGGGGTGCGGTGGAAAGCGCGTAGAAGTGGCTGAGATATAGAAAGAAATGGTGCCTTAATCCTGAACTGATTCTGAACTATTTTTAAATGTTTTTATTTATAAAATAAATAATACTAATATTATAAAGAGGTAACATTTGTTTGTAAGTTTGTATGTAGGGGGAATCTCCGGAAGTAATGAACCAATTTTAAAAATTGTTTCACTGGTAGAAAGCTACATTATTCGTGAGTGCTATAGGCTATATTTTATTCCCGTACTTCCACGGGAACGGAAACTACGCGGGTGTAACCGCGGGACGTCAGCTAGTAAATAATATTTTCAGTGCAGTCTTCAGTATATACAGTGCGTCGAAAACTCGTGTGACATCACATTTGAGTACATTTTTTTACCGGAAAGTGTCGTCACAAGCCCCCCACTCATGATTTGACGCGTTTTATATTCGTCAATTTGTTTTAATTTTATAAAACAAAAAACACGTATGCAATATTTTGCGAAAATCGAACTGACGGACTATACACAATCATATTTTTTTAGTCAGGAATCCCTATTTAAAAGTATCTGGTATAAACTGGTGCCGACACCAGACAAAGAAAAATTAAATACGTTGATTGGAAAAGCCATACTGGCCAGTCTTAAATGAAAAACGTGCGCATATAATAATGAGGAAAATAGTTCGTTAATTCCTTTTTAATTCCCGACGGCCATGGCGTGATTATATTCCTTGATTAGTTACGGGAATAGTCAGAGTGTTAAATAACTAAATCTCATTTACATTGTGGTGTTGAAAAGCATGCAATGTTAAGAAGAAATGTTAGGTGATTAATTATTTTACAATACGCAACTAAAATGTTGGTTGTTAGAGATGCAGGAAGATTCTGTTCGAATAGGGAATATGCATGAATTTTCTTTTTTTTGTTTCGATACAGAATGTTAGAGTACTGTAAAAATAATGACAAAAAGCGAAAACAAGACATAAATCGGTCAAACAACACAGAAGTTATAACCATTTAAACTTTTGTTTCTATCTCTTTCTAGATAAACGGAATTTAGTATGGATTTTGTACGTCGATGCAGCGAATGACGTCATTCGCTACCAAAGTAAAGTTTGGCACCAAAGTACCAAACGTGATCTGCTAATGAAAAAAAACGTTTTTAGCTGTTAGTTGCAGTAAACTTGTCGGATATTGATACTGACAGCTCTTGAACTCGTTTTAGATATTTAATTATGCTGATCATTTTTATTGATGTTTGTCCTATAACGCACTAACTCCAAATAAATTACCAAAAGGACCAGCCTAGTGACGATGATAAATATAAAGAAATTTCCGAAGAGTAGTAACGTATTCCAATCAATAAACTGCTCACTCAAAAAAATAAATTAAAAACCGGCCAAGAGCGAGTCGGACTCTCGCATGGGTTCCGTATCATCGTAGTAGAGGATTCCCCTTTAATTTATTTTTATTATTTGGTGTTATCGCGGCAACAGCAATATAAATACAGTGAAAATTTCAACTGTCTAAGCATTACGTATCATGAGATACAGCCCGATGAAAGAGTGACAAATGGACGGACGGACAGCGGAGAATTAGTAATAGGGTCCCGTTGGTTACTTAACGGGTACGGAACCCTAAAAACTAAACTTATATTGATTGTTAATAGTTTTGAGCTCCCGATATTACGGAAGATATCCCGTAAGTGACAATATAAGCATAGTTTTAAACCGTGAAAGCTTAAAACAATGCCCTAAAAACTAGTTTAAACCCAATGATATTTATGAGCGCGCAATCGTGAAGACTCGAAAACGAGCCAATTGGCTTGTTTTTCCTTTATTCTGCGTCACTGCGTGTACGTGAGCTGGCTCTCCCCCGCGGAACACTTTTTTCGGTGGTTTTGTAGGTGTATAATAACATATCTGTTTATTAGAATATCATTGTTTAAACCTAACCATTTCGCAACATCTGCTAACCAAAAAGTATAAATAACGTTATCAAATAAACTTCCCCAAACTGTGTTCTAAGATAAGAAAATTCTTAACTATGTTAACCTTAAATAACGGTACACGGTACGCCATCTTAAGTGCTTACCTCCTCGGGTTGGAGCCGAGCCAAAAGTGAGGGTATAGATGTGAAATTGTGCGCTTTTTTCTGCATACGTTAGCAGATGGGGATGGCTGGGGATTGCGGATGTATTTTAAAGGAAGTGTTGCAAAATGTTCTTTGTGGGGTATTGAAATGAAATGAAATGAAATGAAATTGTTTATTCAGTAAATAGGATGTAGGTATCACTTTTACACGTCATCACATTTTAAACTTAAGCTAGATGGTGTCGACATTTCGTATCTGACTACCCTGAGAAGAAATGGCGAAACAAACTCAGGGATCAAAGTCTGTTTTAAAGCATGTACAATATGTTTCATGTTTTATAATGAATTAAATAATAATTTGAACATACAAAATAAAATAATAATTGTAATGTCAAATTTACATGTTAAAAATTGTAAAATAATTAATTATAAAAAGGAAATATACAATAGGATATTCTATCAGATTTTTATGTCAATATTATAGAGGAATTACACAAAGCTTAGCAGAGCGAGCAGTTCAATCCCAAGCCTTTTTGTCATCTAAATAATCAATTATTTTATAGTACCCTTTCTTACATAGTTTGGTTTTAATGCAAATTTTAAATCGATTGATTGATAAATTTCTAATGTCAATGGGAAGTTTATTGTAAAAGCGTATGCATTGGCCCATGAATGAGTTGCCTATTCTGTGGAGGCGAGTGCGGTGTACAGCGAGGTTGTGCTTATTTCTAGTATTCAAGCTATGAATATCGGACATTTTCTTAAAATTAGAAATATTTTTATGAACGTACAATAAATTTTCAAAAATGTATTGAGAGGCTACGGTCAGAATATTCATCTCTTTGAACTTCTCTCGAAGGGAATCCCTAGGACCTAGATTGTAAATGGCCCTAACAGCCCTTTTCTGTAGAACAAAGATAGCGTGGATGTCCGCACAGGCACCCCAGAGAAGAATCCCATACGACATGACGCTATGAAAATAACTGAAATAAACAATTCTGGCCGTATCAACATCAGTAACTTGTCTAATTTTCTTGACAGCGTAGGCGGCCGAACTAAGTTTTTTTGACAATTTTTCAATATGTGGGCCCCACTGTAATTTTGAATCAATAGTTATTCCAAGAAAAACTGTTGACTCAACAGGATCCAACTCTATTCCATTAAGTTGAACATTTGCACATAACTGCCTCACATTTGGAGTTGAGAATTTAATCAACTTGGTCTTTTTTCCATTCAGGAGTAGATTATTTACATTGAACCAATGGACAACCTTAGATAGGGCATTGTTCACTTCGTCAAAGTTTACTGATTGACGTTTAATTTTAAAAATGAGAGATGTGTCATCCGCGAACAATACAATCTTGTGATTATCCCTTACGTGATAAGCTAAGTCATTTATATATATTAAAAATAAAAATGGACCTAGAATTGAGCCCTGTGGGACGCCCATAGTGACCGCAGACCCTGAAGATCTCTTGCCATTAACATCAACCCTATGAGTTCTGTTATTTAAATAAGAAGTCAGAAGGTCTAGAGCCTTGTCCCTCATACCATAATGGTATAGTTTCCTGATAAGCGTTTCATGCTGCACGCAATCGAAGGCCTTGGACAAGTCGCAGAAGACACCAAGAGCATCCTGCGATTCCTCCCAGGCCTCGAATATGCTCTTAAGTAATTCCACGCCCGCGTCTGTAGTTGACCGACCCTTTGTGAAGCCAAACTGTTTCAAGTGAAATAAATTGTTTTTATTGAAATGTTTTAACATTTGCTTTAGAATTAATTTTTCAAAAATTTTGCTCAAAGTAGGTAATATGGAAATAGGCCGAAAGTTTGTGGGGTCGGTTGTGCTACCAGATTTGAACAGCGGAATCACTTTGCTAATTTTCATCAAATCAGGAAATACACCGGAATCGACACAAGAGTTAAAAATAATTGCCAGGAAAGGTGAAATAATATCAATGATTGTTGACATGGTATGTACTGATAATCCCCAAAGATCGATGGTTTTTTTGACATCAAGATCTTTAAAAGATTCTATAATGTCCGTTGGGGTAACAACTATAAATTTAAAAGTTTCAATACATTCTGGTACACATTCCTGCAAAATTGAGTAAGCAGAAGTGGAGGATGATGGAAGAGTTTTAGTTGTTACAATGGGGATATTAGTAAAGAAATTGTCAAACTCTGCTGCAACCTCCATGTCTGCCTTAATATCTAGATCATTTATTTTTAGATGAAAGTCATGGTTTCGTGCCGTGTTCCTTCCCATTTCGGAGTTTATAATATTCCAGGTTGTTTTTATTTTATTATCAGATACTTTAATTTTATTTTTAAAATAAATGGTTTTAGCTGAGGAGCAGGCTCTTTTAAAAATTTTTGAGTAATTTTTAACATATTCTTTAAAGTTTTCATTATGGTTACATAATTTTTCATTATATAGTTCATATAGCCTCCGCCTACTTTTAAAAATACCCGGTGTTGCCCAGTCACTAAATAAAACGCGATCAGAAACAGACAATGTTTTGGAGGTAAACACCTTATTGAATTCTAAATTAATCAAGTTAAATAACAAAGTATATGCTCGATCTGCGTTATCGTGATATGGCAAAGCGGGAAGTTTTTCCATTAAATTATTTCTAAATAGGTCTAAACGTTTTTTGTTTACAGGAACAAAACTCACAAGTTTTTTCCGAGCTCTGACTATTTGCCGAGGAAAAGCAACTAACTGGCCACAATGATCCGAGTCTAACTCATTTAAAATTAAATGGATCAATGGTTTTAGATTTGTAAAGATATTGTCTATACAGGTAGCACTAGTGGAAGTTATTCTGGTCGGTTCAGCGAAATTACTGTGCAAGTTATATGATTTTAATAATGTCAAGAATTTATTTACTGTAACCGATTTTTCAAGTAAATTAATGTTGAAATCTCCACAGACTACAACTGTTTTATTATTGTTGCACGTCTTTAATAAAATTTCCTCCATATGTTGCTCAAAAATATCATAAGACGCACATGGGGGCCTGTACACGCTCATTACAATGTACCGCTCAAGCTCAATGCAAGCTACTTCGATTACTCGCTCAACAGAGAGATCCACAATATCACTACGTTCTTTGAATTTCAAATTATTACGTGCAATTATAAGGGAGCCACCACGTATCATATTCACTCTGCTGAACGAGCTGGCAATCTGGTGGTTATTAAAGCTAAACAGAAACTGGTGAGATTTTAACCAATGTTCAGTTATGCACAAGATATCAATACAATTGCTGTTCAAAAACAACTCCAATTCCAATTCTTTACCTTTTACACCCTGTATATTCTGATGAGCTATTTTTAGAGTATTATTATTTAATTTAGTTTTGGAGTTTGATCGTTGTGGTAACAAACATTGGTTTAAATTATTGCTAGAGTTTAACTCTGTTGTCTCAATGTCCTTAGAAATATTGATCAAGTCTATCTCGGTATTACAATTACTGCTAGAGGGTGACTCTATTGTCCCATGTTTTAATTTAAATGACTTGGAGAAACATCCAACTCCTGCGCATTCACACTGGGTACATCACTAAATTGCTCAATAGAAGTTATAGAAGAAGTATAGTTACCTAAAAAACTATTACAATTAAAAATACAATAGGATAGCGAGTCTACTATCTGCCCTTTAAAAAAGTTACAAAGATAATAATTATCTTCGGTCATAAAGTAATTTATACTAATAAGTACGTTAGAGTCAATAAAATTAAATTTTTCATTATATAATGTCATGGTATGTAATCTAGTATTGTACTTATATCTAATATTATTTTCAGTCTGTGGCAAACCATTACAATAAGGAAATGCAAACAAAACTATTTTTTTAACATTTAACTTGGCTAAATAATCAAAATACATTTTTATTTTTCCACCGCTTGCATTTCCCCTTCTCCCGACCAGAATGATGATAGTAGTTGATGAGCTGTATTTACTACTTAATACTTTTTCCAGTATTTCACAGTAACTGGCATCAGGCATGCAATAATTAATAATCCTTTTATGTAAACGATGTTGTAGTATACGCCCCATATTTTTCCCTATCTCATCGCAGTACATAATTATTTGGTCATTATCGTTTAACAAACTGTAATTTGACAAATTATCATTTAACAATATTTTTGTATTTGGTGCGGCAAGGGAAGTACTAGCAAGGCTGTCAAACATCTCCACAGAGGGTACGGGCTCGTGAGAGGGGACTGACTCTGAACGACTTGATGGATCACAATCAGGTGTTGAATTGTTTACTAAAGAGTTGAACATTCTTTCATTTTCACTACACAGATCCACCAGATCATTCATTGCCAGTATATATTCCCCCATTTCCTTTCGAGAAATATCATATTTAGATGTAATACTGTCTAGGGAACCCTGTAACTGGATAATGTCTGACTGCAGTAGTTGAATTTCAGCCTCATAGTTACTTTTTATACTATCTGCAAGTTTAATATGATGACTTAATCGTTCTTTTAATTGTTTACAATTTTTAAAGGATTTATAATTTTTCGAAAAGGAGTTTTTATTATTTTTAATCAATTTTTGTGTCTTTTTTATCCTTTTATTTATTCTAATATATTTCCTTAATTTATTCCTGCTACAATTTACTAGCCTAACCTGAGGGTTTGATATGACACTATTATCACAAGTGAGGTCAATAGTTACAATGTCATTGTTTACATTACTCGAGACGGAGCTAGCAGAATGCAATTCAGTGCTACCAACCAGCTGCTCAAACAACACATGGGTCTGTGCTGTCCGTAGTCCCCGGCTAGCATCCTCCATCCTGTCAATGGTGTCTTGAGCTTCGCTTAGCCTGCTTTTCAGCTCGGCATTGTGTTTGATAGTTATATCAAACTCATTGCTACACTGGTCGAAGCTGTCCACTATAAGCTGAAGTTTATCTCTTTCTTCACAGGTAGTTATAAGCTGACTATGTAGTTCTACCATCTCACTCTTGAGCTTTGCATTAATTTGTAAAGTTTGAAGTACTTCCCTCTCATTGTCACTTTGTTCTCCCTGCAATTCCTCACACAAATCCTTATATTTCTTTAACTCAGCTAGAGCTAATTGCAGTTTCGATTCCATCAGGCGTGTAGTAGTTCCCCTTGTCATTATTACTCTATCCATCTGATCTTAGTAATGAGTAGTGGCCAGCTGGTAGGCGGCGGTATAGCTGTGTGTACACGCTATCTATTCGATGCGATGACAAGTAATGTGCGCAGGGTTACTGATACGGTGGCCTCCAAGCAGTATAAAAGTATAAAAAATTTCAATACAATATCATTTAGTTTAATGTCTTTCAAACTTCTATAATTGTTGGTTTATGTTAATATTGTGTGAACAATTGTCAGAAACATCCACAAAAAGATTTGCGCGTGTCAGAGATTTAAACTCGGGACTTTCTGACTACGTGAATACTCGTGCTAAACCACTGCGCCAGCAGATCAGTTGAGTTAAGTGCCGAAATTATCGTGCTTATTTCATAGTCAATTTAGACAAAAAAATTAAAGATTCGGGTAAGTAGAATTTTTTTTGGAACAAATACGTTAACTATTTTTCCACAATCACTAAGTTAATCACTTTCTTATGAGTTTTGCACTGTTTATGTTTTATGTACACGGTAATATTTTTGTCTTGAACATTGCACTGTCGTAATATTTTTTTATAAGGATAGTTCAGCGGAGTTTTTATTATTTACGTGGACAAACACTTTATTGGATTTCGAATTTGAATCTTCAGGTTATTTTACGGTAATTTATGCACTTTTCTAAAGAGTTGCGTAGAAATAACACTGTCACTATATATTTGGACTATAACAAACATAGGACACTGTTTGTTTTGTAATAAACTGTTTGTTTACTATATTTAACGAATTAAAATACGCGGAGCTAATGTTGATCGTGGCACTGGCCGCTGTCCCTGGGAAGGTCATTCGGTGGGGCAAAGCAGTGGGGTAAGCGGGAATACACCTACTGTTAGGCACCAAACCAAAGACGGTAAAGAGTAAAAGGTGCATCAGCCTATTAATGTTCCCACTGCTGGGACACAGGCCTCCTCTCTATGAGAGGGAATGGGCTATATAATTCACCACGCGGGCCCAGTGCAGGTTGGTAGATGTCACATGTCTTCGAAGTTTTGGTTCTAGGACATGCCGTTTTCCTCACGATGTTTCCCTTCACCGTTTTGAGAGCAGTGGTGATGAAATAAATCCTTTAGGCACATTTACACAAAGTAATGGGCCTGTCTGGGTTCGAACCCACGACTTACTGTTCGTAAGTCGGGGCCACCACTGCTCTAAAGGTGCAATTGGGTACTATAATAGGTAATTGGATCACGTTACAATATTTAGGAAAAAAGAAAATAATGAAAGCCGCCCCGTCGCTAGCCAACCAACCAAACAAGCCCCTAGCAACGGGGTTGCCAGATCTGTCGCCAACACCTATAGAAGTGGCAATCGCTTTGAAACCGTTTCGTATTTCTATGACGACTGTCGATGGGACTGCCAATAAACCTTTTAACGTCTTCCGATTGGTAAACTCTCTGGTAAACTTAGATTGATTGTTTTTGTATTTTCTATATTTTCACTGACTAGCACTTAGGCAGGAGCTCGTGGCTAAATAATAACTGCCGCTCGTTAGGTTAAGCCGTGCTTGCCTAGGTTGGCCTGTGGATGGGTGACCACCCATTACATACCGAGTTTCCTTTGTGCTTCGGAAAGCACGTTAAGCCGTTAGTCCCGGCTGTCATTTGTAGATCTTTGACAGTCGTTAGGTAGTCAGAGGCCCAAAAAGTCTGACAACCAGTCTTACCAAGGGTTATCGTATTACCCGGTACTAACTGGGTTGTGGAGGTCAGATAGGCAGTCGCTCCATGTAAAATAATGGTATTCAGCTGCATCCGGTAAAACTGGAAGCCGACCCCAACATAGTTGGGAAAAGACTACTTAGGCAGATGATGATATCACTGACTAGCACTTCACCCGCAACTTCGTCTGCAAAAATGGTGACAGCTGGGCTAATATGCATTTTAAAATATAATTTATGGTCTATAGCACTCACAAATAATGTAGCTTTCTGCCAGTGAAAGAATTTTAAGAATTGGATCATTCGTTCCGAAGATTACCCCCTACCACAGATAATATAATACTTCGCCCCTACATACAATCAAGCAAATACATTTTGGCTCTTTATAATAATATTAAGTATAGAATGACACTTTAACCAGATCCTCTGGATGCATTGGACGCTTAGCTTTCTCTGTGACTTTTGCCATCATCAACATCTTTAGAGTTTAGACAACCACAACCAGTCTTACCAAGGGGTATCGTATTACCCAGGACTAACAGGGTTGTTAAGGTCAGATAGGCAGTCGCTCCATGTAAAATACTGGTATTCAGCTGCATCCGGTTAGACTGGAAGCCGACTCCAACATAGTTGGGAAAAGGCTAGGCAGATGATGACTATTTGTTTTGAGTTTTTTTTTGGTGATACACAATCTTCATGATTCAATATGTCCTATAAGGCCTACTTCATTGGCTCATATTAATAAGCTGTAAGATGCGGGCGTTATAAAAATACGGATATTCAGCTGCATCTGGTTAGACTGGAAGCCGACCCCGATATAGTTGGGAAAAGGCTAGGCAGATATAAACGTGAAGATAAAAGCTTCGCCTCACTACAATCGGTGACACACTTCTGCAGAGTTAAGTAGTAAACTTTAATGAACACTAACATGAAAAACAATCCCACTCAGGAAATGCAGCCACAAAATGCGGAAATTTTAAAAATAAAGCAGTGGAAATGTTGTAGGTACATATTATTATGTGATCTCACGCCTCTTTCCCAAGGGGTTTGGCAAAAGGTATAGAACTCCTTGTTACGATCCTTGCATTCCTCTTGCATCGTCCACGTCCTTACATCTGAGGCCAGCTCGGTGTAAACGTCAGGTAAATATATCGATTGTTTAATCGGAAATTGAAGAATAGAAGAAGAATTAGTTGATACTGATTGTGCTTGTTGCAAACATCTCTATGGATGATTCCATAGAGATGTATACATTCTTAAAATAATGAAAATTTTATATGTAAAACGAGGCCGGTCAATGTGGCGGCACTTGGAGGAGCTCTATGTCCAGCAGTGGACGTCTTTCGACTGATGTCCGACTGATGCACGCACTGTTGACGCACTGTTGTAAACCGCCGGTGGAGACTGATGTGGAGGTGTGTGGAGGGCTTGTTTACAACAGTCTGGCACGCTGGCACGTGCTGGCCCACGCTTGATGATGATGATAAAACGAGTATTATTAGATCAACACATTTACGTTACGTTTACACCGCGTGCTCTTACAAGCCCGCCATTTGCGAGGACTGCGGCCTGAACACAAATACGTGAGCGAAGCCACGGGTACAGCTAGTGAAATGAATAAAACAGTAGTGGTCTCCGCTTCCAAGAAGGTCGTTACTCTTACCGATGCCAAAAAATTGAACGAACTGTGGAGCAAAACATGCAGGACTTACACTAAGGAATGCTCCCCATAAAATATTCGCCAGTAGGGGAATGTCAGCCGCTAAAGTATTAATAGTTCCAACTGCAATAGCAATAGCATTTATCACATAGTTGGTTTCTCTCGGGGTGGAGAACTGCAGTGCTCATAATTGGCGAATTGGAAGTTTTTTCTGCAATGTACATAACATTGCAGAAAAAACGTTTTATCTAATATGTTATTGTTCTTGAGGTGGTGCAGTTTTAACCTACTTAATTTTATCCTACTAAAAAATTCGCCTTTTCCATAGAAACTAAGTTAGTTTGTAAAAAGATTCTATGTCTTGAGCCTGGCGAAAATGATTACCTAGCTTAAGCCCCTGAATGATTTCAACATTACCCCCAACCGATTGAGCTGAAATTTTGCACACACCTTTGGTTTTGGTGACAACATATTTTTAGGGCACATATGACTTGATCCTGCAGCCAGAATTGCCTCCTCACGAAAGAACGGTTAATTGCACGGACATGAAACTTTGTCGTTCAATGTTGAGAGATAAACCTAATTTTCTCCTTTTCATTATAATAAAAGCTGGCTTACAAAAAAAAAACAACAGCCAATTTGTCTAATTTTTGTCAACAATGTCGTCCTGCCAAAAAAAAACCATTCAGCACTGTACAAGAATATTTTAAGAAACACTCACCCAACAGTAACATCAAAAATATTACTTCCAACTGAGCTGGACACCGCCATGTCTCCGAACCCTTTCCTGGCAACGATTACGGACGTGATGAGGTCCGGCACCGAAGTCCCCGCAGCCAGGAGCGTCAGCCCCATGACCTCGGGTGGCACTTGGGCCGTCGCCCCCGCCACATTCGCCCACCACACCATCAGGTACGAGAAGAAAGCTATCCAAACTATTGACCCTATAAATGTTACGGGGAAAAATCTTTTTCCTGAAAAAGAAAATGGAATTGTTAAAAAAACTGGCAAAGATTACCGTATGACCATCATCGTTCCAATGCAAGAGGGAGATGGTGTTCTACAGAACGAATAGCACCATCTCTTTTTAGCAACAGAGCATGATGGCTTATACCAGCTCACAGTTCTAAGTTTAAAGCAATGAAAATAAAATAAAATTGTGACGCTGAAGCAAAAGACATTGAATAAATCTTATAAATGAAAGCAGATGTGGCTATCAGAACAGATGGTGAAAAACCAAAGAAATTATGAATGGGTTATGTCAAACATGACTATGGCTCGAATTAGGGTGATTACTAAAATGACGACCAATCCAGATGAAGGAAAAAGGAACAATAGCTAGCACAAGTGAATTGGATGAAGATAGTGATGGTCGACTAATAGAGATGTATGGAGGACCTAGACAAGATGCTCCAAGACCAAGTGAAATGGGTGATGATAATGGTGATGACGATCGGCTGGCAGATATGTATGATCATAGAAGACATGCCGGTCAGAACGAAAGCGAATTGGAGGATGATACCAATGATGGTCGGCTGCTAGACAAATATTTTAATGGGTGGCAAGGTGCAACGGCCAATGAATTGGAGGATTTATTTATTTATTTATTTATTTATTTAAGGACAACCAACAAAGCATACACCAAAATACATGTTTAAGAACTCTTGTTGAATTTAACATTTTTTTTCTTTACAATAAGGATGATGATGATGTTTAACTCATCAATGAAATATTCACCCTTCGGAGTTCTAGTGTCTGGCAGGGTCATCCAGAGCGGGAAGACAATTGGTGCGACTAACAAGTACGTTATTCGCTTGCGGAAACCTGACGGCCAGGACATGTCCAGTGGAGTCGTGTCCTCGTCCAGGTCTCCAATCTGGAACAAGAGGTGTATCATGAGGATTTAGTAGCTCAAAACAAAAGGTACCTGTTGAGGCATATCGATTATATCACACACATATCATACAAAGATAAGTGTACAAAGTTACAAAAAAGATTAAGAGAAATATATGAACAGATACACCAATTAAAGATTCTGAAAATAATGGACCATTAAATAAAAATAACATAACACATTTAGTAGTGTAAAAGTAAATGACCAAAACAGTTTATAATTTTGGTTTAATGAAAGAAAACTATTCTAAAGTGACGCGGTAGGCGTGAAACAGCCCAACTCAAGGTTAGAACACAATAAATTTAACTACAAAGGCTTGGAACCATCACGGAGACCCAATTTTGGCATTCTATTATGGAGACCCACTCATAAACCTTTAGATAGTTACCCCGGGGACAGTTAAAAGGAAAAGTTTTACATAGACAAAGATGTGTTTTAGTAAATGAAATACATGGAGGGTGTACTGTGTCAAAAATAGTAGATAACCCTCTTGTTTTCGATAAATAAAGATTATTTTTGCCATTAAAATCATCAAAACTCTTGAATTTTCAGAGAGTGCCAGTTAGTACGAAAATTAAAGCTGCCAATTCCAAGACTTGGTTCTCTATAGAGGAGAACGAAAAATAAACTCCATGGACACTCTTTTAAAAATTAAGTGAATACAGAATAATTGGTTACAATGTAAACAATATAAAAATAATAAAATATTAAAGCTAAGCCCTAACAGTTAAGAGTAAACAGATCTAAACTGTCAGTGCCCGTTCACGAAGTTGACGTGCGAATTAGCACCAATAAATCCTACTCAATTGATTTGACTTTAAAATGATTGGCTGCCTAAATATATAATCCTGGCTACATAATTCCCGGATGCCATTAATGAATATGATAAAAAAAAACAAAAGAGATATGTTTATCATTACGGGATTTGGAAGGTTTCATTTTGATTTCAATCCAAACTGTCAAAGGAAAATGTTGGTTTACAATGAGGGATTTTCTTTTTAGCTCTTCCCTAGTCGCTGGATAGATGGCACTAGGAGTTAGTATGATAATGCAAGGAACGGAACCTAAAAAAACAGATTTTAACAAAGCGCGAGAAAACTAGGTTATTATATATTCGGAAGGTTAAGCAAATGAAAGTGTCAGTCAACCAGAGTATGTGACGTGACACAATGTTTTTTTTTCAAGCGTTTTGGCTTTGGCCCCAACTATCATAGTAAGTTCAACGCCATATATAGAGTTCTTGGAAACTAAGTTTTTTTTTAATACCTCAAAAAGAAAACCTCTCATTGGAAAAACAAACGTTTAGTTCTGGAAGAAATCAATTGAAATAAGAGTCTCAAGAAGTCTAGAGATAATTATCCAGCTATGATTTTCTATTCATCGACACCTTAATTCAACATTTTTTGCACCAAACTAAAACTGCCATGTTAACCCTTTTGACAGACAATTTTTCCAATAACACAGTTATCCCAGTCACAAAGGGTTAACTAGATTAAATTCTTGAGTCAATCTTTTTCCAGTGTCGTTTTACTACAAATCTGCCAGAAAACTTCAAAGAAACAAATGGATTCACAGTAAATATTTAGAAATAAATGTGACAGGTAGTGTTACAGTTTCAAAATAAAAATAGGGGATTGTGTCCGCTTCACGTAAATCTCACGTTGATATTTGGAGTCGACTGGCCGATTGGAAATCTCAAATCGGACAATCGAAAGCTGTAAAAATGCGTTGTGAGGCTTCCCACCTCCTGAGTGTCCTGGGGCTTAGAGAAGATGTCATTGCTTTCAAGCATTTCAAATTTACGCTAGGAGACTGTTCAGTTTAAATGATTTTCTTCATAATTCTTCTTGAGACGTTTGGTGAGATGAGGCGACCCCGAAGATAGTACTGATCGAATGCGCACGGATGTCCGAAATTCATTTGCCACCGGCGAAAATTTGCGCGCAACATGCCTCAGAAGGATTAACTCCCGAAGAAAAAAGCGATTCACCGAAAAAAGTTTACCCGAAACAACGATTGTCCGAAAACAAAAAAATATTCATTGGACAACCAGGAGTCAGGATTTGAAGACAATAAACTCACCCCCTTTAACTTGGGGCTTAAGAGGATCCTTCCTCTTTAACATAACTTGCGAATTATTGTTGTACTATAGTACCAACAACTCTGCCATACCCTTTTGGGGAGAACCGAAGTGATGTTATATGTTACGTTTCTCGGTAAATCGCTCTTTTATTCAACAGCTAGTCCGTCCAAGGTACGATGGGACAAAGGTCCCCCGGTCAGGTGAACTTCGGGCAGCAGTGCCCACTCAAGCAGATGATCCGATGATGTGTGATGGCTGTAGATGGAGTGATGCTTCTTCGCCGCAAATACTCCTGGTCAACTTCTCTTCACTCGTTTCGTGTAGTGGGTTATTTTTTTGGTGGAGGTGAAAAAACCTAGGCCTGAATTCCTCTTACGCTGATATCGGTCGCGCTTGTATATAGTACCATAGGTACTGCAACGCTGACTTCAACGCCACTGAAGTCAGTCGTATTTTAATAAAAAAATCTTGCTGACGTACGCGACCGAACGTAAGCGACCGACATCAGCGTAGGAGGAATTCATCCCTTAAGATTCACGTGAATTTTATTGGAAGGTCTAAGTGGGCGATGGTGGTGCTTATAGTGCCTATGCAGTTGACTGAATTTATGAATGCAGACTTTTTTTTAAATTTGTTGTTGACACACAACGAATTTCGTAAGAATTATACGAAGACTATTTCAATTTAATTAAGGTAAAAGTCAAATTCAACTGCTAGAGATCAGTTTTTGAAGATCTCGGTACTTTTTTAGGGTTCCGTACGTCCGAATGGAAAAACCCTTATAGGGTCACTCGGGTAGGGTTACCATATCTCAGGATTTGTCCTGACATTTCAGGATTTTTGGACTCTTCTCAGGATTGCGGCTGGATTTTGCAAATCTCATGAAATCTCAGGATTTTTTGAATTTTCAATAAAATACAGCTTACATTTTAAAGATCTCTTTAATAAAAAGTTGAACAAACTAAAAATAATCTTCCTATGGTAATAATTGCACAATTAAAATCAGTACTTATGTGCGTGGCGAGGGGCGGTGCGTGGGAGGGGAGGGGGGGGGGTGCCGCTGTCACCCCGCCCCCCCCCGCGCTTCGAGTGCGATGTGCAACGTGTGAGTGAGGTCCACAGTGTAGGTATATAAACGATAATATTACGACTTTTTAAAATTGTTAAACTTAACAATTTAAAAAAGTTTGAGAATTTTTGAAACTAAAAAATCTCAGGTTTTTTCAATGGAAATCAGGCTTTTTCTCTGGACTTTTGATTTTTTCATCTGGTAACCCTACACTCGGGTGTCTTTCTGTCACAGTCAAGTTGCTCTGCATCACTGAGGGTACACACATGAATTTCTATGACCCAAACATGCACAGACGTGTAACATTAATAAATGGTTTCTTTAATCCCCTGTGACATGAATACAGGATTAGTTTTCAATGACCGGCCAAATTTTCAGAGATGGTTTAGAATCGATAATATTTTGGATATAATGAAAAATAAAAAAACATTTTTTTTTTTAAATAAAATTTCATCCATGTCCACCACTATAAAGCGAACGTGTGGATATTGCAACAGCACAATTCAGTTCAATAACCTAGATAGCAGTTAGCACACACATAAATTTGCCAGTGTATGCACGCACACAAGTGCATCGATTGCCACTAGGTTTATGATTTAAGAAATTTTTAGGACATTTTCAAATGAATTCTATTATTTTATTTTATATTTTTAGACAATAATATTTAAAATTCACTTTTGGTTTGATATCTAGATCTGAATTTTAAATTTTGGCCAAAAAACTAACCCTGTATAAGTTGTAAAACATCAGAATCCTCACTCAGCCATCTATCACGTTCGCACATAACATTTTCACGGTCAACAACAGAAATCTTTTAGGTGACCAAAAAATTGGATGTCCTGGCCACAAAAACTCCAGCGGAGCAGATTACTGGGACCATGATTCAGGCCGCTGAGTCAATTAATCATTTACCGCGTTCCACACAATGAGAGACGGACTCCGTGTCTATAAATCTCTTGGATCGAACAATGGTCGCGTTTATCTTGATATGACAGGAATTTGGGCATGATTTTGCTAGTTTTCTGTTTGGATTTAAGTACGTCTTTGGTGTAATACAGATAGATACATTTAAAATTCCAACATTCCTACATAAAACGAGACAATTAACAGTTTAAGAAAGAACAAACATAATTTACAAAGTACCAAACTCAAATTCGAAGATCATTCCAAAATCTCATCAGCAAAAAAATAAAACAATCAAAATGAGA
This sequence comes from Xestia xanthographa, assembly GCA_905147715.2. Classification (NCBI taxonomy): domain Eukaryota; kingdom Metazoa; phylum Arthropoda; class Insecta; order Lepidoptera; family Noctuidae; genus Xestia; species Xestia xanthographa. The sequence continues at coordinate 25,710,332 of LR990650.1, forward strand.
ATGCTCACCTCTTCTATAGCATCTAACTGGACATCCCCAATCCCACCGTTGGGCAGGTCTAGGGGCGTCTCCTTGGCAGCGGCAGCCGCAGCCGAATGCCTTGCAGCAGCGGCTCCGGCACCACCTGCTTGCGGCCTCGTCGCTTCCAGCAAGACTTTGAGAGACGCTATCGCATGCAACTGCGTGGCTTTCTCGTCCACCTTGCCTGGTGACAAGAGGAAAAATGATTGGTTTATGGGCTCTTTAGTTAATTGATCCCACACAGGCGGGACACGCGGGTCCAGTCGACCTAGTGAATTTTTGAATGAGAGGTTTTCTTTTTGAGCATTAAAAATCGGAGCAGTCTTTGGGGACTGCCGATAGAAGTGAAAACAAAAAGTACACCGGCCCCGCCCCAGTCGTAGCACTGGTAATGCCCCGCGCATGCCTATGTGGTGCTACGCCGTAGCGGATGCTACGAGTGCTACGAGCGGCTACGAAGCGTGACCGCACGTTACGTTACGTGACGATGAGTTCAATGTTTTTCCTTCACCCAAAAAGTGCACAACGCACCTAAAGAAGTTTTCACTTAAAAAAACAAATAGTTTCCAAGAACTCTGTAGATGGCGTTGAACTGACTACGTTACTAGGTGCCAAAGCCGAAACGTTTGGAAAAAAAATCATTGCGTCACGTCACATACGCTCGTTGACTGACACTTTTGTTTGCTTAAGCTTCCGAATATACCCATTACATTCAAGTGAAATGATGTGACGGTCCGTCAGTGCGGTAACTTACCAAGTTCAGCGCCATCTATCCAGCGACTAGGGAAGAGTTGAAAATGAAAATCCCTCATTGTTCAACTGGACCCGTTGATTTGTAGGTATGGACGGTTAGATATGTTAGTTGTAGTGGGGAGGGGGTCGTAGTCGTTTTGGAAGTATGTGCCCTCTTGGCTCTGCCATTCAATACAATGTTGCTGAGATCATTGTTGTACCTTTGTATTTAGAACTAGCACTTTCCCCGCGACTTTGTTCGCAAAATTGTGATAGCTCGGCTAATTTAGCATCGTATAAATATAATTTATAGCCCATTTTACTTCCTGATAAGATCATTTTTCAATCAATCAAGATCAAGAACATTTTTTCTCTCGGTGATGGTAAAAATCGGTCTAGTAGTTTCGGAGCTTATTCGTTACAAACATACAAATTAACCCATTTTACTTTCTGATAAGATCATTTTTCAATCAATCAAGATCAAGAACATTTTTTCCTCTTGCTGATGGTAAAAATCGGTCTAGTAGTTTCGGAGCTCTTTCGTTACAAACATACAAATCTTTCCTCATTTTTAACATTAGTGTAGATATCGAAACTTTTTGAACATGTCCAAATATTAAGACCCTAACTTTGGAAGTTTATTAAAATAATTGTAATAATTTTAGTGTACAAACGTACAGTATTTGTCACTCGGACTGTACCCAAAATGACAATACAATACAACGTAGACCAAGAACACAATTCAATAACATTAACAGAGCAAAACTATTCCGCCATCTTGAAACCCCAACAAAAGGCCGCTATGGCATCTTCACACAAAACATTTGCGGTCGAGTTTAATAAAGTTACCAACAGTTCACGGAATAATTTCATTTCATCTGAACCATGTCCTAACTAGTCTAACATTACACAACTAGTGCACAATGTATTCCAGTTTGACCTATATTCATCAACAAGCACAATGTGTGCTGCAGTTCCAACCTAGTTTGAGTGCTCTAAGAGTTTAATCGCCGCATTTTGATATTAAAAGAAGTAGGCGGTTTCGTTTTAGAGTTTAAAGCGTGTATTAAAAAAATCAGCTGTCCCATGCTATTGCAAGCTTTAGTTTTATACCAGATGACTAATTTATCACTTTCCAAAAAAAAATGGGTAGATATATTAGGTGAACGGAGTAGAAGCATATGGCATACCTAGTTTTTTTTTTCTTTTTTCCACAGCTTAGAAAAAAATTAATCCATCATCAAAAAACGCTACTAATTTCAAGTAAACTTTTCATATTATAAGAAAGATCATCATCTGCCTAGCCTTTTCCCAACTATGTTGGGGTCGGCTTCCAGTCTAACCGGATGCAGCTGAATACCAGTATTTTACATGGAGCGACTGCCTATCTGACCTCCACAACCCAGTTAGTACCGGGTAATACGATACCCCTTGGTAAGACTGGTTGTCAGACTTTTTGGGTCTCTGTGACTACCTAACGACTGTCAAAGATCTACAAATGACAGCCGGGACCAACAGCTTAACGTGCTTTCCGAGGCACGGAGGAAACTCGGTATGTAATGGGTGCTCACCCATCCACAGACCAACCTAGGCAAGCACGGCTTAACCTAACGATCGATCCGAGCGGCTGTTATTATTTAGCCACGAGCTCCTCTCATATTACCTATAAGAAAGATATATTATGAAAAAAAAAAAAAAAATATCGAATTTCAAATTCTTTAGAATTTTTTTTTTTGCAAAAACAAAATACGTATGCCATTTACCACTCCGCTCCACTCCGTTCATCTATTATACCCATTTTTTTTGGAAAGTGATAAAAAAGTCATTCTGTATACGTCTACCCCATAGGAGTATCTAACCACCCCATCCAATGGGGGTATTAATACTATTTATTTTATCTAAGTAGGTACTGATTTAGCGGGTCGCACACACCTCTGGATTTTTAGGATTTATGTACGTAATGTAATCATCACTTGCTTCGGTAAAGGAAAACATCGTGAGGAAACCAACGTGCCTGAGAGTAATTTCTTGGCCATGGCATGTAAAGCCAAGTCAGAGGTCGAGAGAGGTCGGCATAAAAACTCTGACACCAGGTTAGGCACTAACCACACGCTAGAGAAAAAGAAGCTGTCCTACACATTTCGGCCGAGTAAGAGGCTAGCACCCAAGACGAATGATTTGTTGGTGTTCAGATAGCAGTTCGTACCTTTTTGTTTTTATTGAAGTGAAAACTTCTTTAGGCGCGTTGAGCACTTTTTGGGTGAAGGAAAAGCATTGAACTCATCGTCACGTAACGTAACGTGCGGTCACGCTTCGTAGGCGTTCGTAGCACTCGTAGTATCCGCTACGGCGTAGCACCACATAGGCATGCGCGGGGCATTACCAGTGCTACGACTGGGGCGGGGCCTGTGTACTTTTTGTTTTCACTTCTATCGGCAGTCCCCAAAGACTGCTTCGATTTTTTTATTTTTTAATGAATATTTGTACGTTATAATTTAATAATATTTTAAAATGATTATATTATATTTACTTTTTCTTAATATTATAGATAATGTAATATTTTATTAATGTTGTTGGTTTAATCTTTTCTATATTGGTTGCAAGTGTATGGTTTAGGTTTAGTTTAAGTTTTTTAGCTGTCATTAGGGTAAACCCTGTAATGATAGTTTAAGGCGTTTTAAATAAATAAATAAATTTTGTTGTGGACTTCTTGGTTGGGCAAGTGGTCGCATGCTCGACTGCTGAGCATGAGGGTCCGGGTTCGATTCCAGGGTCGTGCAAAGTGTTATTGGGTTTTTCAATCTAGAATTTCTCAGTAGCAGGCTGATGACAATGTCAATGTGGCGACACTTGGGGGAGCAGTACGTAGCAGTACTATGTCCAGCAGTGGACGTCTTTCGGCTGAAATGATGATGATGATGATGATGACAATAGGCTCGCCCCCTTTTACATGGGACTTAAACATAACTGTTGAAATGTGGTTGTTCTATTAGGTATACCCCTGCCTACAGACTAACAGATGTTATAATCTATAATAAAATAATTTAATCAATTCTAATTTAATATAATTTAGTCTAATTTAATAAATTTTATTTTAATTTATTCTAATTTAATAAATTCTATTTTAATTTATTCTAATTTAATATATTCTAATTTAATTTAATCTATGTTATTTATTTTAATTTAAGTAATTAAGTGTAATCTGCATATTTTTCCAAAATATTCTTGTGTCAATAAAATTAATGATTTAATTGTATGTTTTTCTGCGCATAATGTAGTGCATGCTGTGCTTTTCTGTAAGTGATGAGGCGCTTAGATTTAGTTTGAATTGTACAAATTATAATGTAACAGTGTACTCATTGTTGAGAAGTATAATAAATAAATAATAACAATAAACCATTTATTTCAGGTAACAAAGACCCATAGATAAATACCTTAACCTTAAAATACATACTAATAACATTTTTTGTTAGTATAAGCAACTTAAAAAAAAAACTATGTTAGCAGCACTTCACTTCACTTGCACGATGTTTTGTGATAAGTATACATTATTGGGCTCGACCTCCACTCTAACCAGATACAGCTGAACACCAGTATTTTAAAGGGCGAGTTAAGAGGCTAAACGAGTTTTTTAAACAAAAAAAGTGTCGCCAAGTAACCAGGCCCCGCGACGATTTATGTGTCACACAACGCGACTTTTTTACCGCATCCCAAGCAAAATTTATCAAATCTGCTTACTTATGCGTATATTTTTTGACCTCTATCATCCCTTGTCAAAGGGGAAAGACACTTCTTTGGCCGGCTTATCGGCAGGGGAATTTCGAAGTGGTCAGGAGACTTATGGGCTTCGGGAAAATTGAAGATGTCTTTGGTATTGTTTGGGATTCTTCATTAGTAGTAGGATGAAAGTACAAATGTTTCTATGGTAATTCTCTCTCTTCTTCAATCCGTCCCTCACTACTGAGGATCGTGGTCACTGGACCCCTTTAAACGGACAATCTGTTTCCATCGACGTCTACGGTAATTAGTATGTTCTTTATTTGGAATAAGTAATATCCATCAAGTATACCCATAATACAAGCCAATAGTTCTCTCCTGGCAGGGTGTTCGCGATTTTAAAATACTTCATCATCTGCCAACCCTATGTTAAGGTCGGCTATCGGCTTAACTGGTTGGCGATAAATACTAGTATTCTACATGAAGCGGCTTGCCTGTCTGACCTCCATAACCGAGTATCTCGAAAACACGATACCCCTTGATTCTTCATGAGACTGATTGTCAAAGGGGAATGACAATTTTAGGCCCAGACTTGCACAATGGAATTGGTTTCCATAAAAAAATGTCCATATTTTTCTCATGTGTTCCACGTCTTCATTAGTCTGTGCAAGTCAGCAACATTTTTTCGAAAATAATAAATATTGAAACGACTATATTAGTGAAACTTGAACAAAACTTAATTTCTAAATGTTGCCTTTACAAAAAAATGTTGACAGGTAATAATCAGTCATATTTTTTTCACTGTTCATTATCTGCCAAGCAAACTTAATTGTATACATTATGAATTACAGAAATACCCTTTCGTAAATATTATTAATTCTAGTTTTGAAGAAGCTAATGATAAATTAAAAATAAAGCTTTAATTAATCGATCTATCGATTTTTTTGCACTTTTTATGGCAACACAAAGTCTAATTTGTCAGCTACCGGAACACGTTAATGTCAAAATCATTGCTTGTTTGCTTTTTTGCCCTTGCGGCGACTTGTGTTTATTTATTGCGGTTTAAATTGACTACTTTTGCCCATGAATACTTACTGACTCCGACGATTCTCCCATACCTGACGACCACGGCCTGATTAATTATGCTCGTTAATAAATTCAAATACTGTATTATGTGATATTTAACATAACCAGTACCTACAAATCTAAGAATCTTAAATAACTTTAAAATGCAAAGTTATTTGTAAATCATTTATTTTACTAATTAATTATTGGAATTGTCCCCTATTATTATCATTAATCTTTATATGTGTGCACAGTGGGCCTAAATTACTATGGCGACTTGGCATTCCCCTTTTCGGGCTTTTGACTACCATGTAACGACTGGAAAGATCTGCCTATGACAGCCGGGATGAAGTGTATTTCGAGTTGAGGATAACATTTTTTTGGAACAGCAACCGTACTACTCTTTTCTCGAAGCCATTCAGGCCATTTCTGACCCCCTGTAAGTTCGTTGTTAATAAAGCCAGAAGCCTGAATTTTCAGTGACTAAGAGGGCATAATATTATACTTAGGCATGTTCCTGAATTACACTCTATTTGAACGTGCAGATTATGAACTATTGTAAGTCAAAGTTCCTTCATTTTGTCACTAACTCACTCACCGATGATCATAATTCTAAGGTACTTGTAGCAGACACACAAGCTTCAATGTTATGGATATTGTTTTTTACATATAAGCATTAAGAATACCTATCAAATCTCTGACAACACCATGTCATACCATCAGCACGACTGCTTCCAAACTATCACTATAATCATCGTCATTTAAAGCCCGACCTGATCTATTGCTGGGTGTAGGGCTCTCATTGCTTGTGCCATTTTGATTATGTGGTTTATATCGCCATTCGATTACAAACGTTCAATTTGGAACCGTAACTCAGTGGTCTAAGACCACAAATGACCACAAATAGTGCAGTTAGTATTTAATGGTCGTTAGCTTATCGCATACGAACACAGCTGTGGATCGAGCCTCGCTATAATCTCAAGACTGTGGAAATGAGTTACGCTTAGAATTACGTGAGACTGGGAATAGCTATGGGTCAGCCCCAAAAAGATGTAAACACGGACAAGGAACCATTTTATTGTCTACTACCACTGTTCTATAATTGTATCCGCGGCCTGTGTTGATGTTTTGGTGAAATGAATTGTTTACTATGTTTTGAAGCTTTACTCGCAATTTTTCATTACAGATAACCCTCATCGGTGATGCCGTTATGATGAATGTTGGACAATTTGCAAATTGGGTCATTTTTCGGATTGGGCATTTTACGAATTGGATATTTTGCGAATTGGACACTTTGCGAATTGGACATTTTCCGGATTGGACATTTTGCGAAATGGACATTTTGTGAATAGGAAAATTTGCGAATTGGACATTCTGCGCCTAAACGCGAGTATCGTTCACTTGAACGTAATAAAACGTCACGATCTATTTTCGCTATGTCACAGTTTTAAAATCTTTTCAACCATATTAAAGTCAAAACTGGTAAATAAAAAACAAATACCAGATCCACAAAACCTCCGCCCAACCTTACGGTGAAAACAGTTGCGATGTTATGTTGCCCAACGGTAACGGCATTGAGACAGCAATATTGGCAACCATAAATATAGTTAGATGCAGCAGTCAGACAGTTGGTTTGTCACCCTCACTGTTATATTATAAACATAAGTTATACGTAGTTTAATAAAGACAACATTGTCCCAACTGCATTTCTAACAAACTTTATTAGAAAAATAAAGTGGTGCAAAACACCGTAACTCATTTTGACAGACGCTTTCGTATCGATACTTATATTATTTCGATTATGTAAGCATAGTAGACGACAAATTAATGTCAACTGAGTAATTTGCTGCTTAAAATTATTACTTTTTAGGAACATTGCTTGGTAGGCATTTTGATCTCCAGGCGATTTACTACTTAGAAATTATTGCATTTTAGGCATTTTGCTTGATAAACATTTTGATCTCTAGGCGATTTACAGTTTAGGCAATTTGCTGTGTAGACATTAATTTTAGGCATTTTGCTTCTTAGACGAATTGAAAGTTAGACACTCTGATCATAAAGGAAAATAACTATTCTATTGTCATAATTATAATTTCAGAATGCGGTAATGATCACAGAGCACAGAAACGCCTCGGCGGCAACATCATCTACCTAGCCTTTTCCCAACTATGTTGGGGACGGCTTTCAGTCTTACCGGAGTCTTACCGGATGCCGCTGAATATCAGAATTTGACATGGAGCGACTGCCTATCTGACCTCCACAATCCAGTTAGTACTTGGTAATACGACGACGATACCCGTTGGTAAGACTGACTGTCAGAATTTCCGGATGCATACGGGTATTCCTAAAGTCTGACAATCAGTCTGTGGACTGTCAAAGATCTAGAAATACTCGTACGACTCTCTGCTCTGTGGTACTGATATTACTTTTAGCGCAGCAGCGTTTTTATTTTATTTCCCTGCCATCAGTTTAATAAGAAGATGTTGTACAGGGAACAATAATATATACGTTTTACTGCTGGCTAAGGGTAAACATATTGGAGTAAAAGAAGGGTGATTCTGCAACTTTAGCAAACATTTTGTTATTTCTAATTTAAGAACATGTTGTTTCTCTTTACATCGTTTTAACAGTTATTTATTTATATGAAAAGTTATAAAGCTAAACTAAAAAAAAACCTGAAAGTGTGACCCCCGGATTTTTACAGAAAAATAAATACTCAGGGATACCTAAAAAGTGCGTTTACTGTTGAATTCGTGTCCCAAAACTGGTATACTTAATTAACGTTAAAACCATGGCCAATGGTGCCGATTCCCTTGTTTACAAACTAAACCAAATTTAAGTTCAGGGCATCTTTTTCTTTCTATTTCATTAAGAAAAGGACAGAAGATAAATTTTAGTTATGTTCTGTCAAATTAATCAGCGCCATACAAGTTTTAGACACGATTAAAAAGATGACTACTAAAATTACATCAAATTACGTCAGGTGCTGACTAATTTGACAGGATTAAACTAATATTTATCTTCTGTCCTTTTCATAATGAAATAGAAAGAAAAAGATGCATTCAACTTAAATTTAGTTTAGTTTGTGAACAAGGGAATCGGCACCAGTATGTATTTTTCATAGGTTATTAAAATGAAAAAAAAATCGTTACCTACGAAAGTGCAAAAACAAACCTACAAATGGTCAAAATGACTGGTATGCAACAGCTGATTTTTTTTTAAATTATAGACGAAAAATTTCTATGTCACCCACATAGAAATTTTTCATCTATATTTTTTTCTTAGAATAATGTGCTAACGTTCTAGAATATTTTGATCGGTTTGTCACAATTTTGGTATACAGTGACACAGCCAGTCGCAGACACAGCCGTCGCGGTAGACTTCGTTACAAGATGGCGGGACGAGCTGGACAAAACCAACGACCAGTGGCTCACATTAGCTCTGGATCGAAACAACTGGAAGTCATGGGGAGGGGCCTTTGTCCAGCAGTGGGATGACGCAGGCTAACAGTAACAGTAATGAAGTATATAATAGGCTAGTTTCCACCATCAATAAATTACAAATCTATTTAGTCCATCAGTTACTTTATTAGAGTATTGGCAAATAATGGACACGTATATTTTGTTTTTGTAAATCAATGAATATTGACAAAGTTCTGCTAGTAGTACCAACGGTGACGACAATCTTTCCAATGACCGCGCGCAGGGATCAAACATGCATTTTAGCGATATTGTTTCGGACATACATTCAGTCGAAGTTAATGAATTAGAACTATTCAATCTACTTAAAGGAGTTGACCTATCTAAATCTGCAGGACCAGACAATATTCCGCCAGTTTTTATATTCAACTGTGCCAAAAGTCTGACTCTTCCTCTTTCACTTTTGTTCAGGCGATCCCTAAATTCAGGCGAGGTACCTACAATTTGGAAGTCAGCGTTAATCACTCCGATCCACAAAAAAGGGCCTAGAGATCTCGTGGAAAACTACAGGCCCATATCCAAATTATGCATTTTCGCTAAAATCCTGGAAAAAATAATATACAAGCAGCTTTACGCTTGTCTTAAATTAAGCATTAGTGACCGCCAACATGGTTTCTTGCGAGGTCGGTCCACAACCACTAATCTCATTCTGTGTGGTGACTACTTAACTGAATGTATGTCTAATCGCACACAAGTAGATATAATCTACACAGACTATAGCAAGTGTTTTGATCGCTTGGATCATGCTATACTTTTACGTAAGCTATTGGCTGTGGGTATCAGTGGAAATCTCTTCAGATGGTTCTCATCTTATGTGGCCAACAGATGTCAAACTGTTGTTCTTAATGGTTACACATCGAGAACTATGATAATCCCCTTGGGGATTCCTCAGGGATCGCTTCTGGGACCCTTGTTATTCAACATCTTCATCAATGACGTCTCCTCATGTTTCTCTAACTCAAAAGTTCTTTTGTTTGCGGACGACATGAAGATCCTAAGTGAAATCGGAACGTACGAAGATGCTAAACGCCTACAACATGATCTGGACAGATTCCAAGAGTACTGTATAGCCAACCGCCTGGATCTAAACGTCTCGAAATGTTATACATGTTCCTTCACTCGTAAACCTAAACCTATTCTTTACGATTACAAACTAGCCAACACTTCAATAGCCAGAGTGAATACGATTAGAGACTTAGGCGTCATTTTTGACTCGAAACTTCTTTTTGACACACACATCGACAATATTATTAAGAAGGCTTCCAAGGCATTAGGTTTCATCATGAGAATTTCAGCCGATTTCAAAAATATCAAAACACTCAAAATTCTTTATTGTGCTTTTGTGCGCAGTCATCTCGAATACTGCTCACCAGTATGGAATCCGGTTTATAATACTTACATCAATCGCATCGAAAGCATTCAAAAGAAATTCTTAAGGTACATTCAGTATAGATCCAAAAACCTATTTATCTAATTATTACAGTCGCTGCAGAAAGTTCCACATTCTTCCACTAGTTGAGCGGAGAAAAATTGCTGACATGGTATTCTTGTTCAATTTGGCCAATGGTTCAACTGACTGTTCCGAACTGTTGGGTAAAATTGGGCTGCGTGTTCCATCCTTCACTTTAAGGAATCATCGACATCTGTATGTCCCCTCTGTGCGGTGCATTTATCGACAAAACTCCACAGGTATACAACTCAATGTGTGAGTGTTGATGGTCTTGATTTATTCTCCACCAGTATTCCTAAACTTAAAAAAATGCTATGTAAAAACTTCTTTGAAGTTCACTAAAATCTACTCAATTTTTTCTTCATTCTCTCTGAATGCTTACTTCTTACTTTATCTTGCCTGTCTACTGTTTCTTGTGCAACCCTTATAATGTCAGTGAAAACTTTTAATTGGCCTTCTTTCACTAACTGTTAACTATCTGTATCCTAGCTGTAAGTTTTATTAAGAAATAAAAATAAATAAAATAAAGATAAAACGCATCAAAACTCGAGAGTGGGGGCTCGTGACGTCACAACGCACTAAAAATTATAGCACGGCGTGACGTATTGAGAATTTTAAAAGCGTCGTATCTTCGTCAATTTTGGTTTACGTAACAAAAGAAAAAATACGTGTCAAATATTTTTTGATATTTTAACTGACGCGAGACCGATTTTTTCAGGACACAAGCCTATTGTATCTGTTTATTTAACTTCGGAACAATCACATCGTGTTGCAGAATGACCCTAAGCCGCCAATGTGTTACTAACACCGAGTGTTTGTGTGCCCTACGAAAACAGTCGAATCGATACCTTAGCTCCTTTTCGGTCAAGGTGGGGTCAACAACGCCGATGTGTGTACGGAGCGTTTTCGGGGTCTGTTTCGATACACCCTGTATAATGAGGATCGTATTGCTTATATTTGAACTGAATATTTTGCATTGGCAATATTGAACGTGCATTTTGAGTTTATCTAATATTATGGAAGGTTAGATATGGCGGGATTTTGGTATAACATCACGCATGTGCGCCTCATCATCATCATCATCATCAGCCTATTAATGTTCCCACTGCTGGGACACAGGCCTCCTCTATATGAGAGGGAATGGGCTATTATCCACCACGCGGGCCCAGTGCGGATTGGTAGATGTCACATGTCTTCGAATTTTGGTTCTAGGCCATGCCGGTTTCCTCACGATGTTTTCCTTCACCGTTTTGAGAGCAGTGGTGATGAAATAAATTACACAAAGTAATTGCGCCTGCCTGGGTTCGAACCCACGACTTACTGTACGTAAGTCGGGGTCGCCACCACTGGGCCACCACTGCTCCACTGCTCACCACTGCTCATGTGCGCCTAAATAGGGCTTTTTCCTGAAATGCCCCCTAAAAGTCACCCTAAGGGGGAAAAGTGGAATCTAAAATGAAAAGTCTAGAATTCCCCCCTGATATGCCCCCATAGGGGGGAAAAGTGGAATCGAAGTAATACTTATTCCACAAATCCCCCCTGAAAGTGCCCCGAGGGGGAAAAATGGAATGTTATAAAAAAGGGTCTAGAATTCCCCCTTGAGGTCCTTAAAGCCTTAAAAAATTTGGCAGAGTTTTATTTATAGTGCATCCAAAATTCGCCATTTACATACAGACACACATACATAAACTCATGCCTTTTTCCCATGGGTGTTGACAGAAACTATAGAACGCTACCTGCTACGACCCTTACTACTGTTTCCTCGTCCACGTTCATACATCTGGTCATACACGCCGGTCTGACCTTTCGGAAGAACTTCACCAATATGGTCAGTGTATGTCCTTCTAGGCCGTATCCTCCCCGGCTTTCGCCATTTAATTATATTTTATTAGAATCTATACTTCTTTAACCTAATCCCACCAAAAACATTTTCATGTAAATTGTTGCGAAGACGAGACCATAATGACTCGCACTGACAAAAAGTTATCAGATCTCATGTAGATCCAAGCTTTTAACCTGTACACGCCCTAACTCTACAAGGTCTAACTTCACACCTTGTAGAGTCTAGGTACACCTTTGTAAGGTCAGAGAGTCTACACATTATAGTCAAAATATATGGCTTGGCCATTTCGGTACATTCACATGGGCGTAAGGTGAAGAATTTATTCACTTTTCTATTATACAATTTCTTATACAAGTTCGTTAATGAAATAAATTTATGTATGAAAGTGATAATTTATAAATCTGTATTCAATAATGAAATTAATTTATGTACGAAAGTGATCATTTATATTTTATTCATTAATGATATTAATTTAAAACTTAAATGCAAGCGTACTAAAAAAAATTGTGATTATTTTGAAAGCTACGTTCAAATATGTAATTGTTAAATTGTGGTAGAATAAAGGCTATTTTTATTTTTATTTTAGCTTCGCTTGACTCATATTGGCGGGGCCACTACCGTGCCCCCAGATAGGCACGAGCGTAGTTTAATAGCTATAACTTACAAAGCATTTTTGACAATTCTATCATATTACATTATCACTTTGACTACGCCCTCTGGAAGTCGAACCAATGTCCTAAAAGTTCACGGTTGCCCTTACATGCACTCGTTCGCCGAAAATACCTTTTTAAGAGCTTTATAAGTTATTGTAAATATTTATCGAATTGATTTTTTACACATATTGATTTATAGCTTAATTGAAAGGAAATTAAATTGATCATGAGAAGTTCTTGACACTTAAAAAGGTTATATTAAAGTTTAAAATGCTGTACCTAAGTTGCGAATCAATTTTTTTTTAGACATTTTGCAGCTGGGTTGTTGAGGTCAGAATGATAGGCAGTCAATTCAAATATTTTGATTAATTGATCCTGTGGACGCGCAGCTTGAACTACTAAAGACGGAAATAAAGTTTGCTTCTGGGGTAGGTTCGAATCCCGGTAGGCGCAAATGTTTGTGTGATGAGAATGGACATTTTGTTTCCGAGTCATGGATGTTTTATAATAATTATATATCTATGTACTTAGTAAATCAACTATCCTATGCCTATCCTATCCTATACTATGGTGTCCACGATACAAGCCTAGTGCTTTGTAACGTCCAGCGATATTTATTATTTTTTATTTACTTCGTAATGAAACTTTGAAACAAACGAATACCTAAGCAGATGTGACATACATATTTTTGGCATCAAAGCCATTGCACCAATTATTCAGGTAAACCAGACCGAAATAACTTTGCGGGTAAAATTAGACAGGCGGCAACCTACCCTATGAGTACAACAAACGTGCGTGGGTGTATGCTAAAACGGTAACAACAGGACTAAGGACAGCTCGTAGAGGTGGCAACAGACTTGTAACACATCGCGCGGTTTGAGCCCGAAAGAATATATCTCGACCAGCTTGTGCCCGCGGTTTCGCCGAAGTGGAGTTCGGTAATGGTCCCACGGGGTCGTACTGCCGGAAGGCTTATTTTGTGTACATTGTTTTAGTATTTACGATAAGTTGGAAAGAAAGAATTAATAAAACATTAGTTTTTTTGTAGACTGTACTTTTAAATCACTTGTAATTTGGGACGAAGCAGGAATGATGTGGGACGAACTAAGATTTTTTTGGAATGTGATACAAAACTTCAGGACGAACGAAGAATAAACCAAATAAAGTATCCTATGTGGTAATTCAGGTTTTTAACTATCTGTGGGCCAAATATAATCCAAATCGGTTCAGTTGTTTTTGCGTGAAAGAGTAACAAAATATACATCCATCTACTATCGAGGACACTCCCGCCTGACCACCACTAAGCTTACTTTTGCTTGCACTCGCAACATAGAAACGCTCTCTAGCCCCGCCCCGTTGACTTTGTATAGAAATAATGAATGAAAAGATACCGAATCGGCCGAGCGCACTGACGACTCACGCCAAACGAGAGTTATTGTTATTTTACGCGCCAACGTTGACGCTTTCCTAATAGGCCCAAACTTTAAGGGGGCGTGGCTCGGCGCCTCCGCATGATTTAAGCGAATAAATTTTAAACTGGTCCGGCGGAAAAGACCCCGATAGTACCTCAACAACTTTCGCATTTCGTAAGACTAGTAAGACGTAAAATAAGAGACCTCTGAGGACTCCGACAGATCACATATAATGTTCCTCCTAATGATGATAATGCAGTTACGAAATCAACTGTTCTGATGTTCCGAAGAGTACATCTAAACCTACACACTTGCAAACTTTACGTACAAATATTAGTATGCTAGCTTATGCTCGCGGCTTCGTCCGCGTGGAGTGAGATAATTATCCCACAGGATCATATTGCCGAGATAAAAAGTAGCCTATGTGTTAATCCGGGTTATAAACTACCTGTGTGCAAAATTTCATCAAAATCCGTTCAGCAGTTTTTGCATGAAAGAGAAGCAAACACACACACATACAAACTTTCACATTTATGATATTACAGTGTGAATTACCGAGTACATTATACAGGGTGTAAAATACCTCATCACGAAGCCGTCAACCAAGCATTCTGTACATCAAATTAAGTAACTCTGTGCAAAAATTATCGCTGGGATTTTTTTTTGAGGTGAAAAATTATGTTTTGTGGTAGAACTCAATGTAACGCACTCAAAACATTGTGCTGATGGATGGATATTAAGGGAGTCGTAGAGGTGTTAAAGAAAAAAAATTACGTTAAAAACTTGTATTAAAAAAAAAAAACTTGTGAAAAAGTTGGAACTTTGACCCCCAATATCTCCGTAACTAGAGGGTTCCCAGGTATGGTGTAGAATAAAAAAAAGATCGCAATGACGAGGATAATAAGTGCCATTCGGCTTCGTTAAGAGGTGTTTTACACCCTTTAGACAACACTCACTTAAAATATCACTAAATCCCGTGATGAAAATCTTCAGATCTTCTTTTTTCTTGATTGATGAATTAGACACACGCGAAGTTTAGTAAAAACATGTACCGAATGATTTGCGAACATTTGGGTACATGAAGTTACTAAACCGCGAATGCGCCAGTAACTCCTTCTTCGTCTTGTTTAGATTCTTCAATTCTTCGCCAAATGTTAACAATAAAAAATCTAACATTTATTTCAAGTAGGCCAGTTACAGGCACTTTTGTATGGTCGAAATAATTAATATGAGAATTAAATAAATGTAGCTACAGTCTCAGTGAAAAAACTGAGTGAAAGTAGGTACTGTAGTTGCCCAAAACTGAACTAACAAAAACTGTGTGAAAGTAGGTACTGTAGTTGCCCATTCCCTAGCGTAGATCTCTATGGAGTAGAACGGGCAAGTAACTCTCCATGGACACTCTTTTCTTTTAAATCAAAATATTGTTACAAAAATCTTGGTTAGGTACATCATTCATGTTGAGATGGTACATTACCTATGTGAGAACGATGTAGCAAGATGTGCACGTTAAAAGTGTCCATATTAAAAACAAAAAATACAATTAAAAAACTAAATAATTCATTCAATTATGCATTGGCCATTTTCAATAGGTAACTTACCAACAGGTATCGGTAGACTGCTATCTCTGTCTGTTTGACATTAAGTTTACCGACCGGTAGAAACAAATCGTCACAGAAAAGCTTTCTTTGATTTTTCTATGAATAAAGTGGCAGTTAGGTGAGACGGACTAACTTTGTTAAAAGAAACACCGATAGCTACGAGAGTAGCCATATTAACTGACAGTTATACGTAAGTAAGTTATAAAAAACCGGCCAAGAGCGTGTCGGGCCACGCTCAGTGTAGGGTTCCGTAGTTTCCCGTCCGTCACAATAAGTGTTCCCACTTATGAGTTTAAAGGTCCATTATGTAAAAATGCTTGCATATACGAATATACTACAAACTTAGTCCAGAAATTATTTTGTACAACTTTTTGTCTTTTTTGTACAAAAACTGTTGTTTCCATCAAGTTCAAAATGATTTTCCTAGAAAGTCCTTATAAAGTTCTACTTTTCAGATTTTTTTCATATTTTCTAAAGTTATGGTTCAAAAGTTAGAGGGGGCCACACATTGTTTTTTACTTTTGGAGCGATTATTTCCGAAATTATTGACATTATCAAAAAATGATTTTAGGAAACCCCTATTCATTTTTAAATACCTTTCCAACAATATATATAGCACACCTTAGGGTTGAAATTAATAAAAAAAAACACTCCCCACTTTACATACATATAGGGGGGGGCTACCCCAATAAAACATTTTTTTCCAATTTTTATTTTACCACTTTGTCGGCGTGATTGATATACATATTGGTACCAAATTTCAGCTTTCTAGTGCTAACGGTCACAGAGAATTAAGCGAGGATGGACGGACGGACAGACATGGCGAAACTATAAGGGTTCCTAGTTGACTACGGAACCCTAAAAACGGCCTTAAAAGATGACCTGTCACGACTGGATGACTGCCAGCGCACGTTCACGAACATGACAGCACCATTCAACTCAACCATTTTTAAGGGAACTAAATCCGACACACGCAACTCATAAAATGTTGACAGTTAAGTTCTAAATCGAATCAGACAATTTGACAGATTGCGGTAAGAGCCCTTGCTGGCGACTGCGCAGATCTACCTAATCCTTCGGGGATTATAGGCGTGATGTTATGCTTAGGATGTTATGTAATCACAAATACACACATTGAGCTCATTGACCGCTAAAAAATATGTGTTATACTGGTTACACTAGTTAATAATATGTGGCCAATCGTATCGCGTGTTAAAAGGCTGTTTCCGCCTTTACTAGCTCTTGTATGAGTATACAGGGTGGAATTTTGTAATGCCACCTGGAGGGAAAGTACTCTTAATACTGCAGATAGAAAATTTTACTCAAAGGAAACATTCCTTTATTTTTAATAAGAAATTAATCTGCATTCAAATATTTTTAAAATTCGCTTGCCACAGTTGGGAATCGAACCGGCTAAATTCCAAAAAAATAACATCTTGTACTTTTATGGCACCAATCGATAGGGTCTATCATAAGGATCACATCTCTGTAACAAACATGATAAATTAAATGAAAGGAAAACCATGAAATCTAGTTATAAATTCAATGGGATCAATTATTTCAATACGATAAAGCACTTTTATTCAACCTGGACCTTTACAATTGAAGAAAGAAGATTGAAATTTGCACGTGTTTGTTTGTGCAAATTGCAATCTTCATAACTACCTAAATAGTTCTTCGTCATTTTAGTCAATAAATTACGTCAAAAGGTAATTGTTTATTAGATTCTAACATAAATAATTGGATGGACCTTTAAGTAAAAGTGCTTTATCTTATCCCATTGAATTTACAAGTTAAGATTTCATGGTTTTCCTTTCATTTAATTTATCATGTTTTTTAGAGGGATTTGATCCTTATGATTGACCCTATCGATTGGTGCCATAAAATTACAGGATGTTATTTTTTTGGAATTTAGCCGGTTCGATTCCCGAGTGTGGCACGCGAATTTTCAAAATCTTTGAATGCAGATTAATTTCTTTTTAAAAATAAAGGAATGTTTCCTTTGAGTAAAATTTTCTATCTGCAGCATTAAGAGTACTTTCCCTCCAGGTGGCATTACAAAATTCCACCCTGTATATATCTTGTATCTGTATATCCACAGATGTAAACAGACTTCACGAAGCCGGCAACCAAGCATTCTGTACATCAAACTAAGTTACTTTACGCAAAAATGTTTGCTGGGAAATTATTACCCCATCTTCGGAACTACTGATCCGATTCCGAAAATTCTTTCGCAAACGGGAAGCCACATTATCCCCAAGTGTTACATTAAAAATGTTTCCATTTCCATGGGTTAATTTCTCTACATAACGGGAGCAAAGCTGCGAGCAAAAGCTAGTGTTAAAAATTTTCAACATCGTTTATACATCCATACGTGGATAAAATATTTCTCTCAATTACAAAATCCAACATCGCACGCACATGACAAAATCTTGCCAAGTGCGTGCTCCACCTCAACTACAAGACAAGACAAAATGCCACATACATTGGCATAGGTACTGCGGTGTAGCTCACATTGCGTGCCAGACAGGCAATCTTGCTACTGACGGGCAGATAGGCAATCCTGCTTACTGATGGGCAATCTTGCCTGCTGATGGCCATCAGATTGGCTGGCTGGCATATTCGCTATTTGTAATTAGTTCCATTGGTACGTTTGTGCGTGACTGTAGTATATCTTGGGGTGACCGTGCGATCGAAATATAAAGTGAACGTAGACAGTGAAATGATGGTTTGTTATTTTTGATGTGAAATATCTACAGGCGCGGGTAAAACCAAAAAAAATGGGGTGGCGACGCGTCGCCAACTGTCATGTTGTCAACCCGGCCCGAACATTACCGACCTGTTGAAGCAACATATAAGATCTATATGTTTGACATTCATAAGTGCCGTAATGGTCTAATTGAAATAAATGCTTTGAGTTTGAGTTTGAGTTTAAATTCGCCACGGTTTACAACCAGCTAGCTGGTCTCAGGGCACAGCGCTCGGTTACGATCTCGTGACCCGAGTTCGATCCCAGCATAAGGATTTTCTTTTTGTGAATCGAGTAATTTTGTTTTTATTTTCTCTTATATTATTTTATGTGCTTGTTTTATTTATATTGACGTTTTAATTTTTGTATTTAATGAAAATAAATTATTATTAAATAAACAGTCATCATTTTCAGGGAAAAATTAGTAATTCTAATTCATATTCAAAATAATTTATTTCAATCCATTTAGGATCATAATTGCACATACATATACGCACATAACAATTACAGCATTTACTCAAAAATAATATAAATTAAAACTAAAATTCCAAAATTCAAATGTCAAAGACTACATAAAAATTAACAATTATAAAAAAATAAATTTGAAACATATTATGTGGGTACAACAATCATTAATTAAATAGACAATACGTACAAATTAAAACATATGACCAATAACCTACCCCCTACCCCTTACCTTATGAGTATTTTTTTTTTTTTTCTTTAAGGCATATCTAGTTCCTGTTCTTGTATGCATATTACTTGTACAAAATAATCTCGATGTTTCTCGGTGTTTCTGCCAGGCATCCCGTGACGGCTCACTTATTTTTTTTTTAAGAAAACTGCACCCCTTTTAGCAGTTATCACTATAACTGACAAGTCTCAGTATAGACTGACCTCTGAATTTTTGGATTCATGTACTATGGGGGTCTTTTCCGCCTGACAATTTTAATTTTTTTTTCGCTTAAATCATGCGGAGGCACCGAGCCACGCCCCCTTAAAGTTTAAGCCTATTAGGAAAGCGTCAACTTTGGCGGGCAAAATAACAATAATTTATTTATGTAACTTGACGATACGTTTTCTTAAGACTTGTGAAATAAGGGTGAAGCCTATTTTGCCCGGGAACAAATTAATCTGCTACTGACAAATGTCTTATGGAAAAACCCAAAAACACTTTGAACGCCCCGGGAATCTAACCCAGGGTGCTCACCAGTCGCACTTCCAATCACTCGACCAACGAGGCAATATAGCATAGTCTATTCCAATATCGTTTCACAGCCGGCCTAGATTTACGTGTGCAAATTCGCTAGTTAGTCTATAGTAAGTGTGCAATAAATTGTCTCACAAACTTAATGGCGGGTTCGTAAGGTGGCCCTTATGTAAACATGGAACACTTGGGTACATCCATCAATGTGATAGACGGTAGTGCGGTCGTTGCAATAGGGAATATGCATGAAATACAAAACTATTTATTTATTAAAAATGTCTTGTATGTATTACCACAATGTTTTATGGGCCAATAAAACATTGTGGTAATACATCACTTATATTGCAATTTACTGTTTTATGTAGCATGTTTTTGGTGTAACGGAACGCACTCTCAAAAGGCGTCGTCCTCGATAACGCCGGTAGCGACGTCAAAGTCTATGTGTCAAAAAAACACTTTTATTTAAAAGTGCTTAAAGTTTCATTATGATTTTATTATAATATTGTTATTGCAATTTTTACTTGATTAGAGCACATACAATTAGTAAAATTCATCTATCGAGGGCAAAAAGTTTGATAAAAACAAGGCAGATTGTGGTAAATGACGTCCCATCATGGCCGCGACAACTACGGACATTTGAACTGTCATTAAAAATTGCAGGAGTTTAATATTATTTTTAAGCGACAAGCAGTGGTTGAACTTAACTTTTAATACTTTTCTTGGGTTGATAGTTACTGTATTTTATTAAGGGAAGAAAAAATAACGTGCATATTCCCTATTTACAATAGCTTTATAAGATCTTAATCCTGAGCAATACGGACTAAAATAGCAGGTTTAATATTTAGATAACATAACATCACGTCTGTAATTCCCGAAGGGTTAGGCAGAGGTGTACCTAATAGTACACACACATTTCGCCAGTTTTGTTTAAGAAGTCCCATGTAATAGGGGGTGAACCACATATATTTTGACTAAAGTGTAGAGTTTGTGAAGTTAGACCTTGTAGAGTTAGGGCAGATACTTGGCTCTACATGAGATCTGATAACTTTTTGACAGTGCAGGTCATATGGTCTCGTCTTGGCAACATTTTGCATAAAAAAAAGAAAAAAAAAACACTACCTAAGCACTTTTTTTTGATAGCCGAAGATTGTGTTTTACTGCTGGTGTTCATTTCTCCCACCAAACCTCCCTGTTACGTGCAAGTTCTGGCCACGCTTGCCCCGTGAACATGATCAGATCGTCACCCCACCTTCGCCCGGCGATTTCCACCCTCAGCCCGCTTAGCATGAACGCCGTAGACACGAAAGAGAATCGACAAATCTTTTGTTCATCTGTCATTGAATCGACAAAATGACAGATGAACAAATGATTTGTCGATTCACTTTCGTGTCTACGGCGTTCATGCTAAGCGGGCAGGCGTCCAGTGAGTGACGATCTTTGCCCACCTCTCTAGGCGCATTCGTGCAACCTGGCCAGCCCACTCCCACTTTAGCTTGGCTGTTTTAACTTCTACATCAGCTACTTGAGTTATGGAACGCAGGGTGATGTTTCTAACGCGATCTGATCGCTTGGCACCTATTATGCTGCGTTAAATCGCTAAATCCCATCACGGGAGAGGCTTATGTCCAGCAGTGGACGTTAGGGCTGTTGTAGTAGTAGTGTAGTAAATCGCTCACTGGCAAATCTTAAGCTTGGACTCACTGATTGGGACACTACAATCATAATTTTATTGGAAACGGTATCTATATCGTTTTGTACTTCTTACGTAGTAGATCGCTCTGTATCGTCCTGTTTATGCATTTCTAGTAACGTCTGAATTCGTTATTACACTTTGTCTATGGCTTGATTTTCCACCCCCAAAATGTATGTTTGTACTTCATGTTATCGGGTCTAAAATGGCCGCTATAGCAGATCCTACGCAGAATCTTAGCATGAATCACGTTAAAAAATTTAAATTCTTGAAATGGACTTTATGTTTATGACAATAAAGTCCATTTTAACAATTTTAAATTTTTAACGTGATTCACAAAACGTTTCTGCTAAAGCGGCCATTTTAGACCCCGTTATAACAGTTATCTGGTTTTTTATTAAAAGGGCTTATTGTTCACCTCAGTCTTGTCTTGCGGACAGAGATGACGTCAAGAATGGAATGAGCTAACCCAAAAGAAGCCTATTAACTTGCGACTTAAATAGATTCGGGTTTATATGAACTTGGGAACACCGACGCAGGCAGGGAATTACATTCCTTGGCTGTGCGCGTAATAAAAGATGTAGCAAAGCGCTTCGTGCGAATGTGTGGTGTGGAATATCGTCAAGGTTAATCTTAATCTATATCTATACATATAATCTATACATATAATAAATCTGTAGAAAAATCGTTTTTGTACAAAGAAAATACTTCGAAAAAAAAATGCCAGGGTGTGAAAGGACAACCAACAGAACTCATTTCCAGCATTTTTGGAATTTTTGTCTGTTTGTCTGTTTATCTGTTTGTCTGTTTGTCTGTTTCGATGATCAAGCATCACGTAAAATTTACGAAACCAATGTAGATAACTTTTATACATAAAAAATGTGCGTATCTTGAGGTATTATTTAGGTTTTGTTTCATCGTAATCGGTTAATTCTATCAAAAGATATATGAATTCAAAGTGTTCAAGAAGAACTAATCTATACATATAATAAATCTGTAGAAAAATCGTTTTTGTACAAAGAAAATACTTCGAAAAAAAAATGCCAGGGTGTGAAAGGACAACCAACAGAACTCATTTCCAGCATTTTTGGAATTTTTGTCTGTTTGTCTGTTTATCTGTTTATCTGTTTGTCTGTTTGTCTGTTTCGATGATCAAGCATCACGTAAAATTTACGAAACCAATGTAGATAACTTTTATACATAAAAAATGTGCGTATCTTGAGGTATTATTTAGGTTTTGTTTCATCGTAATCGGTTAATTCTATCAAAAGATATATGAATTCAAAGTGTTCAAGAAGAACTAATCTATACATATAATAAATCTGTAGAAAAATCGTTTTTGTACATCGAAAATACTTCGAAAAAAAAATGCCAGGGTGTGAAAGGACAACCAACAGAACTCATTTCCAGCATTTTTGGAATTTTTGTCTGTTTGTCTGTTTGTCTGTTTCGATGATCAAGTATCACGTAAAATTTACGAAACCTAGTTAATTCTATCAAAAGATATATGAATTCAAAGTGTTCAAGAAGAACTAATCATCAAATGTAACATACAGTGACATCTATTAGCGGAATATGGTACAAATGACTAAAAATGTGCTAACTGGAGAACTTTTAAATCTACTAACCGGCTTTAAAAAAAAGTTATATCCTAAGGTACTCTAGATTAGTTTACATGTAGACTAATCTAGAGTACCCTAGGATATAACTTTTTTCTTCTTTTTTTAACTTTTTTTTCTTCTTTTTCTAGCATCATGATGCTGCTTTGAAAATTTACACAACATGATTTCCGTCCATTCTATTTTAGCAGTTTAACATCTTTGTCGTTAGATGGCGTTGTTAATTTCATTCCATTTTCTGGTTCGCGGTGTTATGATACTTAACTTTGGTTTTTTAACGGACGGAACAAAAAGGAGGAAGTGCATATTTTTTTATGTATGACCCCGCATAACTTTTTACAGAGAAGTCCGATACACGGATACATGTGGTCCTTTTTTTGTGAAAAGCGTAGGTATATCTCAAAGATGGTCCCATTTAAAATTGAAAAATCGTGTTTGGGCTGATTTTCTGCATCTTTGATAAGAACTTTCGACCTAGCTAGAGTATGACTGTCATCGAGTGTCTCAGGATGAAGCCGTAGGTAAGGCTGTCGAAGGAAGCCCTTATTTGGAAAAACATAAGTAGATTATTTTAGCGATTAATGTAAATATATCGGAGATATTGAATTGCTATCCATTTGAATCTTTAATAATATTATAATGCTCAAGAGTTTGTTTTTTTTTTGTTTGGTTGGTTGAACGCGCTAATTATAGGAACTACCGGTTCGAATTAAAAAAAATCTTTTAGTGTTGGACAGTCCATTTATCGAGGAAGGCTATAGGTTATCTAACATCACGCTACAACTAAAAGTAGCGGAGCATCAATGATAAATCAATAAATGTTGTAAAAACAGTGAAAATGTATTTCTTTTGAGAACTTCCGTTGCGAGCGCTGCATAAACGGTTAAAGTTGCGCAACAATCATGTATGAGGGAATTGTTCCTCTTAAAACGTTCTATAAAAAATCCGCCATAGCGATATTATGTCTATCTTTTAAGGTTAACTCACACTCTCTGTAAACCTCTCTCTCTCTCTCTCATGTGACGCAGACGAAGTTGCGCGGGTCAGCTAGTTATACCTAAATCTGTATATATCTCGACATCATATTACAGGCACTGGTTAATAAATAATAATAATAATGTTGTATAATGCGCCATTGAAAAAGGTGTTTAAGGTTGAAGAGACAGATCACCCGGCTCTCTTAAATAGGACCTGTTGTAATTCCTTAGCCTTGACCTGTTGTAATTGTAAGTCAAGAATTAAAAATACAAATGTCAAATCAAGATACATAAACTCCAACTGGAGGTATGTTAACCTATTAGATTAAGGAAAAAACATTAAAATTTAAAATATCAAACCAATGGACAATCAAACATGTTAAAATAGTTCCTGAAAACGTACACAATAAATACATATAAAAGTTGTAAGGTACAGTATTGCAATATTATGTATGATCGATGCTTGTGCTTCTAATAGCACTTGAATCAAGCGGGATTCTATTTGCATCGATACAAGCTCCTTATTCGTCCCAGATGATAATGTTGGGATTCGTTGATGATCATTTCAGGCTTGAATTCCTATTACACTGATGTAGGTCGCGTACGTCGGTTGCGCGTACGAGTATACATTGTGTCCTATATAACACCATACAACGTACGAGCCAAAGCAAGTCCGCCGTATTTTACTATAATATTTCTCGCCGACGTACGCGACCGACAGTACGCGTCCGACATCAGCGTAGGAGGAATTCAAACCTCAGAGCTCCATTGGACGTTTCATTCCCCGTACGCGGTCCCGAGCAACGCCATTTGATCGACAGACGAGCAGGAACAATTTCCTTCGCACGTTTGTTGAGCAAATCCCGTTGCAAATCTTGTTTGCTCCAACGTCGTCGGTTCAAAAATTTCAGAAGCCGTAGCGTTAGTGATTGCAAAGCGCAGTGCGTACCTCCTCGTAACATTAGGTACGTGCGTTCTTCATTGACCTAATTGGGATCCGTTTCTGTACCATTAGCCGTCCGGATCAGTTTTTCAACCATTAGTAAAATATTGGTAAAACAATTTTTCTGACTTAAGTGAGTAATGCAAGCGACACACGAATGAAAAATGTTCTTTTGTTATTAATTGATTGTTGTTGTAATTGTTATGGTTGCGTGGCGAGACTTGCTCACGTAAGGCAGCTATAATGAGGTCAACTTTGGGTGGTTGATGATGAATTGGGTTCGGGATTTCATAAGAAAAAGGAATTGGAATTTGTTTGTTCTCATGTGAGATTCTAGGAGGATCACGTGTTTCAAAAGTGTGATTATTTTTATGCGGATCTTTTGACTGACTTATCAAATAGAACATGTCATTTTATCATATCACGTATATGCATCTTTTATAACTTGAATGCATGGTGGTTGGACAGTAATAAAAATACTTTTATTAGTAGTTCTAGGGGTTTATAACAATGATTTTTACAGGACAACTTTGAATCCAACTTTCATATTTTTTACAACAAAATTATTTTTTGAACAAAATTACATATTTTTCAATTGTTCTAAAGCATTTTAGAACAATTGAAAAATATGTAATTTTGTTCGGAGAAACTTGGGAGTGGATTGTGCTAATAAGCTGAGCTGAAGTCAGTACTCTATAATCCTTATGATTATAGAGTCTATAATACGAGTAAACAATGGGACAGATTTAACCATGTTTATCATTTCGGGAACGAATTGTTATATATCTAGCAAGTATCAGAAAGAACCCATTAATTACTTTAAAATCTATTGGTCATCAATGATATTGAAGTTATGAATATTCAGATTTTCATAATATCGAATTTGTCTCATCTAAAATCCCCACTAATGAATTAAATCCTAATAATTTGGTCGTCGCTGTGTGGTCATGCGTTCTCATATACGTATATCATTCTCATGTATATCGATGGTTTATGAAAAAGAGAGGTCGAGAATCTCTAAGCTCACTAAAGGGTCCAACCATCATCATCAACCACTCAAACCAAAACTTAGCACAGGTGTACCGTGTAGCAAAGCAGCGTGCGTACCTAACTCACCGTCATGCATGGGATCGATCGTGTGTATCATGAGCTGCAGCAGACCGTGGCGGAACTTGGCGGCTTGGGGGGGGGCCCTGCTCCCGCCGGCGGACGGCGCGGCTGTGGCCGTGTTCGTCCCCACCGACGTCTCGCTCGAGGTTGTCGCGTTGCCGTGCTGTGGGCAAAAGTAATATGAGTTACCTCCATGGACTTAATTGTTAAAGATTCTACTACTACACTACTACTACAGCCAAAAACGTTCACTGCTGGACATAAGCCTCTCCCATGATGGGAGGAATTTGCCGTAATCTCCACGCTTGGCAGGCGGATTGGAGATGGCAGTGATGAAAGACACAGAGAACGCTGCTGCCCATTCTCAGGTCTACGGAGGCGCAAGGTGTTCTGCCTCAGACATTAGTCGCCTTATACGACACCCGCGAGTGTAATGGGTTGGTTCTATTCTACTCTGCCGGATACCACACGGCTAAGTTCAAGACTCAAGATTATTTATTTGCATGAAACGTGGTACGGTACATGATGGACTTAAGAATAAAAGGTTTCACATATTTCGCTGACTTCTTTCAGCATGCAAACTTATTCTTTGTCCTAAACTTGTTCTTTGTCCTAGTTAATGATATAGTTAATAGATAATGGCGTCGATTTTGTGCACAAACTAAATTTAGGCTATTGCTATCTTTTACTAAAAGGTAGTGCGAGAAAAGGACGGCTATTGCTATGAACTAAGTTAGAGATGTCAAACTAGTTTATGCCTTGCGCTTCACCGTGTTTTTAGTCGATATGTTTTATCGTGCACCCTTGTATGGAAATATTAGTTCCAATTAAATTTGACAGCTCTAAATTACGTCCGTCTCTTTCTCGTTTTATTAGAGAGAAAAAGATAGCAATAGCCTAAATTAAGTTTAGTTTGTGCACAACAGAATCGACACCAATATGTCTTATGACACTTGTGTAGTAAAACCGTAGTCTTTCGTTAGTGAAAGGATTTTCGAAGGAGTTGGTGTGATGTTGTGTGTGTTGTTGTTGGTATTGTTGTTGTTGTTGTGTTTGTTGTTCTTTTTATATAAAATTAAGTGTGTAGATTATTTCTGGAGTGATATTAGTGTGTTCAACTCTTAATTGCTAGGTGTGCCGGCGTTATGACTATTGTTTTGGGTTGTAAAATTGATCATTCGACCATCCCAGTTATGATTAACATAGAAAATTCTAAAACAATAGTTTAGCGTCCTGCACGTAGAGAACTAAATTACTTCAATTGTCATTTTGACACTTTTTAGTTTTATTGTGAGAAAACCTAGTTTTAAAAAAAAATGATAAATGATGATTATTTTGCAAGTAGGTTTTTACAAACACTTTTACACGTCTGTTTTTTAAACTAGATGGGGCCGGTGTTTCGTACCTGACTACTCTAAGAAGAAACAGCCGAAACAAACTCAGAGGTCATAGTCTCTTTTAAAGTCCAGACAATCTTGCTCAATTCACATGAGGACTATGCAGATTAGTGTCTGAGATGGTCTTTTGAAGAAAGAACCATACAGATTTGAGTGGACCTGTCCAGTCAGTGCAAGCATTTGTCAGATAACGTGTAGCTCGACTAATAACTCAAGGAGCTCAACGAAACGACGAACAATACCAAAGAAAGGATCGGTAAAGGTATCGTAAGGTATCGTCCGCGTGGGCGGAGCACCGCCGTGTCCTCGAAGTGGCGATCGGCGGCGGCGACCTCTCGCGTCCGGCCCTGGTGCAAGCCATGGTCCGGAGCGAGACGGAGTGGGACGCCGTCACCTCCTTCTGCGAAGCAGTAATGCTAGAGAAGGAGGTGGCGGAACGTGAGAGGGAGAGAACCTCTCAACGTCCCGGCCGCCGCGGGAGACGCCCCGGGCGTCGGGGGCCACCACCACGTGGCCCCCGGCCACCGTAGGCGCGGGCCTGTGGACGGTGGGCTATGGGCTAGCTCGCCGTCCGTCCGTCTCATGACGACAGGCCGTGTCGACGGCGCGTTCGTGTTCCACGCGCGCCTCAAAGAGAGTCAGCAAAAGGGAAGGGGTCCGTAAGGACCGAAGCCTGCCGGGGTTGCGGGACTATTCGAAAGAGATACCGTGGCCCCGGAACACAAAGGGCGATGAAGGAACATGGATGGGTTTTAGTCAGTAAAAGTCTGACACTCCCTCCTGCTCCGCCCAGAGCGGGAGGGGTTATTTGATGATTTCCCATCCGAAAAAAAAAAAAAAAAAAAAAAAAAAAAGGTATCGTAAACTTAATACATTTAGTTTTTTTCTCATTTAGGAGTAGGTTATTAACATTAAACCAATTAACGACTTTTGCCAGGGCGCTATTAACATCATCCGTAACTAACTGCTGACGTTTGAGTTTAAATAAAAGAGAAGTATCGTCTGCAAACAATACTATGTCATGATTATCCTTTATGAGGTGAGGCAAGTCATTTATGTAAATAAGAAACAAAAATGGACCAAGAATTGAGCCCTGTGGTACCCCCATTCTTACTACGGATCCGGGAGATCTCTTCCCGTTAACATCAACTCTCTGAATCCTATTACTCAAATATGAAATAAGAAGATCCAGAGAGGCGTTACGGATTCCGTAGTGGTGTAGTTTCCTGATTAATGTTTCATGAAGAACGCAATCGAAAGCTTTAGATAAATCGCAAAAAATGCCCAAAGCATCGCATTTGTCCTCCCAGGCATTATAAACGTGTCCTAAAAGTTCAACACCCGGCATCAGTAGTTGAACGACCCCTTGTGAAACCGAACTGTTTTTTATGCAATAACTTATGTTTATTGAAAAAGCTTTGCATTTGTGCCAAAATTAATTTTTCAAAAATTTTACTAAGGGGTAGTACTGAAATGGGTCTATAATTAGTGGGGTCTGATGTACTACCTGATTTAAACAATGGTATTATTTTACTATATTTCATTAAATCAGGAAACTCACCATGGTCAATACAATCGTTAAATATTACAGCTAATGAAGGAGCTACAATGTTTATAATGGATTTAGCAACGTCCACAGAATGACCCCATAGATCGGCGGTCTTTTTAACATTTAAGGTGTGAAAAGTTTTAATTATATCTTTACAGGTGACATATTGAAAATTAAATTCGGAATCACAGACTGAAACGTTTGCCCTAAGTAAAGACTCGGCAGCAGCAGCTGACGAGTTTAGCGATTTAGTAGTCGATACGGGAATATCCGCAAAGAAATTTTCAAAGGCTGTGGCAACTTGAGTGTCTGAATTCAAAATATTATCGCCAATAGCAAGGCTGTAGTTCACTATTTCGGTTGCAAGACTTTCCCGTTTCGCTATTAATAATGTTCCATGTCATTTTAATTACATTACTACTATTTTTAATTTTTGAACTCAAGTAACGTGACTTTGCTATGAAACAAACTTTTTTAAATAATTTAGAATAATTCTTAACGTACAAATTAAATTCTACAGTGTTTTTATAAGTCCGCTCTTCATACAGCTCATAAAGTCGTTTTCGACTCTTATGAATACCAATGGTGGCCCAGTCGTTGAAAGAACCGTTATTATTTACAGATAATTATCTTAGGGACAAATGTGTTTTCAAATTGTGTGCAATGCATACTGAAAAAATCGTTATATTGTTGATTTGGATCATCATTAACTGACAAAAGTGGTAGTTTAGATAAAAGTTTAGTTTTAAAAGTTTCCAGGCGATTTTTACTTTTTGGATTAACAATGATATCCTTTTTAGTGACTGTCTTGTTTACATTTGGAATTGTGATCAATTGCCCACAATGATCTGAATCTATTAAGTTAATAATTGCTTTTTGGGTGGGTATAATATCAGTGTAAATATTATCTAGGCAAGTGGCACTAGTTGAGGTTATTCTGGTAGGCTCGAGAAATTTGTTTTCAAGATTGTATGACTGAAAAAGGTTTTACTTTTAAATATCTTTCTTTTATTTGACGTCATGACTGTTTAGAATTTCATCGGTAAAGTGCTGAAGAGAAGCGGCATTATCTTCAAAAATGATCAAAACTGAACACCGAGATTTCACTTACTTTTCGTGTGCAACTTTCATCTACATATACTTAATTATTACAATTATAAAGACAATACGTGTTCAGTTGTTAACTGACGAACAGCAGAATTTTATTTAAATCATCAACATAGACAAGAAATATATTATTCATCAGTGTTGCCGCTAAAAAGAGTTACAGGTTTGTTGTGATAAAATACAATAACAATGAGAGGTTTTCCTTTTGAGGTTTTAAAAAAAAACTTAGTTTCCAAGAACTTTATAGATGGCGTTGAAGTTACTATGCCAAAGCCAAAACGCTTGAAAAAAAAAACATTGTGTCACGTCACATACTCTCGTTGAGTGACACTTTCATTTGCTTAACCTTCCGAATATAACCAACATTTCTACAAATACGTGTTCAGTTGTTAACTGACGAACAGCAGAATTTTATTTAAATCATCAACATAGACAAGAAATATATTATTCATCAGTGTTGCCGCTAAAAAGAGTTACAGGTTTGTTGTGATAAAATACAATAACAATGAGAGGTTTTCCTTTTGAGGTTTTAAAAAAAAACTTAGTTTCCAAGAACTTTATAGATGGCGTTGAAGTTACTATGCCAAAGCCAAAACGCTTGAAAAAAAAAACATTGTGTCACGTCACATACTCTCGTTGAGTGACACTTTCATTTGCTTAACCTTCCGAATATAACCAACATTTCTCGCGCTTTGTTAAAATCAGTTTTTTTAGCTTCCGTTCCTTACATTATCATACTTACTCCTAGCGCCATCTATCCAGCGACTAGGGAAGAGCTAAAAAGAAAATCCCTCATTAACACACATCAAACAACCCCACGCAAAAAAGAAAAGGTGTAAAAAGACTACTAACGAAGCCGAAAGGAACTTGTTCTTCCCGTCACTGCGATATTTTTTTGTTCTAGACCATACCTGGGAACCTTCTAGTTACGGAGATATTAGGGGTCAAAGTTCCAATTTTTTCACAAGTTTTTTTTTTAAATATTACTTTTTATGGTTATAACTTTACTTTAATTACCTCCATGACCCGTTTATTATTCAAAACATTAATCAGCACAATGTTTTGAGTTCATTACATTGAGTTTTACCGTAAAACGTGTTTTTTCACCCCACAAAAAAGTCGTTTCCAGGGATGTATCCCACTATTTCCATGGAAATACAAAATAGAAAATGTGGGACCAGCGTTTTTTACAAATTATATCCCATTATTTCTATTGCGACAAAAAAACGAAGTTATGTTTTTGAAAAGTTTACCAGTTTTTTTTAATGAATAGATTAAAATGAAAACAAGACTCAATCAAAAAAAATAAATGGAGAACAAATTAATAATCTGCCATTTGATGTCATTTGATGATTTGATTTTTTTTGTCAGGTGATGCAGCGTTTTTTTTGTCGCAACCGTCAGCAATAGAAATAGTGGGACAATCAGTCTGAATCAGGCCCAGTATTTCTATCAATAGAAATACCTAATAGAAATAGTGGGATACACCCGTTTCCAGTTTTGAGCAGCGGTGGCCCAGTGGTGGCAAGTCGTGGGTTCGAACCCAGACAGGCGCATTACTTTGTGTAATTTATTTCATCACCACTGCTCTCAAAACGGTGAAGGAAAACATCGTGAGGAAACCGGCATGTCCTAGAACCAAAAAATCGAAGACATGTGGCATCTACCAATTCGCACTGGGCCAGCGTGGTAGATTATAGCCCATTCCCTCTCATAGAGAGGAGGCCTGTGTCCCAGCAGTGGGAACATTAATAGGCTGATGATGATGACCCGTTTCCAGTCATTTGTATCTCATGATCCGTAATAAGTAGTTGAAAATTTATACGCCTGTAATATCATCACGCCTGTAATCCCCGAACGGTTAGGCAGAGGTATACCTAATAGTACACACACATTTCGCTAGTTAAGTTTAACTCCCATGTAATAGCCTATTACCATCAAACGGGTGCAAATTCAGACTCTATGGCTGCTACTGACAAGCGTGATGTTATATTGAAATAGAAAGTTGTTGATATAGAAAGACAGCGACGAGCGATATCGGTGCGCGGCAACATATATGCTCGCTAGGCGGTTTAGCCGCTGTAGCGACGTGGTGAAGGCACAGGCTATTTACCAGCTACTGCACAAGCGTCTATACAGTCGAGCTGTGCACAAACTACACCAAGGCTGCCTGAGCGATATGCGAGTGCAGTATAACGATGCGTGGCGTGCCATGTTTCGACTGCCTCGGTGGTGCAGCGCGAGCGCCATGTTTGCAGAGGGCCGCGCGCCCGGCTGGCAGGCGCTGCTTCGGAGCCGCGCGGCCGCCGCACGCAGAGCCATATTTCGATCGGCCAATTCCTTGGTGGCCGCGGTACGAGAATGGTACCACAGTCCCCTACATCTAAGGTGGTAGTCCTACCACACGCCGATTACGTAGTTTGGTACATTTGAGGCGCGTGTGTGTGTATATCTATACTAATATTATAAAGCTGAAGAGTTTGTTTGTTTGTTTGAACGCGCTAATCTCTGGAACTACTGGTTGGAATTGAAAAAATATTTTTGTGTTGGATAGCCCATTTATTGAGGAAGTTTATAGGCTATAACATCACGCTACGGCCAAAAGGAGCGGAGCATAAATGAAAAATGTTGCAAAAACGGGGAAAATGTATTCCTTTTGTTAGCTTTTTCTCTCTTATGTGACGCAGACGAAGTTGCGTGGGTCAGCTAGTATTGTCTATGTGTTTTGCTTATTTAATGTATCTTTTGTTGTATGTGGATTTTTATATCTGGGAAATAAAATTTTCATTTCATTTCATATTATCATTTAACATAACATCACGCCTGTAATCCCCGAAGAGCTAGGCAGAGGTGCACCTAACAGACCTCTGCATTTCGCTAGTTATGTCTAAGTCCCATTAAATAGGAGGCGAGCCTATTACCATCAACCGGGCACAAAAGACTTCGTGGCTGCTACTTAGGAATTCCTGATGGAAACCTAATGACACTTTGCCCGACCTGGGAATCGAAACCAGGTCCTCATGCTCAGTAGTCATGCTTGCAACCATTCGACCAACGACGCAGTCGTTATGTGCATCTCTATGCAATTATAGAATTTTAAAACATTTGCACGCAATAGTATGTGGCAAACATGTCTGAACGATTTTCTTTATTTATATTATCCTACGTGTACTTTTTAGAGTTCCGTACCCAAAGGGTAAAAACGGGACCCTATTACTAGGGGGCCGCCACCACGAGCCAGAGAATCGCGGCGATTCAACGTATTTCTATACGAAAATATCGTCGCGATTCTCTCGCTCGTGGAGACGGCCCAAAAGAGAGTGTATAGAAAAACGTGGCAAGTACGATAATACCGCCGCGATTCTTTCGCTCGTGGAGGCAGCCCCTTGGACTCCTCTGTCCGTCTATCTGTCTGTCTGTCACCAGGCTGTATCTCATGAACCGTGATAGCTAGACAGTTGATATTTTTACAGATGATGTATTTCTGTTGTCGCAAAAACAGAAAACAGTCTAAAAACAGAATAAAATAAGTATTTAAGGGGGGCTCCCATATTTTAGGGGGGGCTCAAAACGTGATTTTTTTGTCATTTTTAGCCTTATAATAATAACGGTAATAGGTAGACGCTTGAAATATTCTCAAAATATTTCCTTGTATATTCACTTTAAAAATAAAATAATTAAATTAAAATAAAATAAATATTTAAGGAGGGCTACAACAAATGTATTTTTTGCCGTTTTGTCTAATGCTATGTGATAATGGTACGGAACCCTTTGTGCGCGAGTCCAACTCGCACTTGGCCGGTTTTTATTAATTACTAGCTGACCCGCGCAACTTCGTCTGCGTCACATGAGAGAGAGAGAGGGTCAGAGAGAATGTGAGACCTTAAAATATAACCATTATTATGCTATTGAGGATTTTATGTTGAACTTTTTAAGGCGAAATGCGTTCCAAAAAAGACGTTTTGACGCATTTCGGCGGCTCGCAAAATCGATTTTTGGCCTCAAAAAATACAAATTTGCTTCATTTTTTTTCATGATTATAAAAATTAAAGATATTCTTTAGTGAATTATGGGAGCCAAAACACGATTGACATAATTTGGCTCGATACAAAAAAATCGCAAAGTTTCCCTAAAATTTGCATTTTTATTCCGGCCATGAAGAGAAAAACCAGTTTTATTCGATTATAGTTAGACGATTTTTAATAAAATTTCGTCTACACGTTCACTATTAAATACATTAGGAGATTATGGTTTTTTTTTTATTTAACAGAGCATATAGAATTTTACAAAAAAATATTTATAAAAAGCGTGCAATAAGTTAGCGTGCGGGCCGGTCATACCACCGCTCCCGTGCCCCGTCAGTCGTCCGCAGCGCGTCTTAGAGAGCAGTAGTGTACAACTTTTTTGCGCCCGCTGTCGTCGACTACTTAGGAGAATATTGTAACCCGCATTCATAAAACTGAACGTACTACACAATCAATTATAAACCTTATGCCTTCAAACACAGCGTGTATTTACCATGCACCGTACAGCTTACCCACACTAAAACATCTGACGCTATCGTTGTGCTCTGCAAAAGCGTAGGTACGCTAGTGATTGACTAAATTGGAAAGTTATCGAATCTTCCATATAATGGTGTACAAAAAAAAGTATGAGGTCCTGAGAATAATTAAATAAAAAATAATGTCCAGAATATAATATAATAATAAAAATAAACAATATGTAGCTAAAAATATATATTATTAAGTAAATTAAAACAATAAAATATCCGATTACGTTGGTTTAGGCTGTCATAGCCTAAACCAATTGAAACAGTAATTAGTAGCACGAGGATAAGGCATATTATACGATAATTCAAAGCCAAAACACTCCTCAGATTTAACCTGAAATTTAAATAACTTACTTTACGAAAGTTGATTACGCATTTAAAATAATCAAAATACATTAAAAACATTATTTGACATCGATTTTCCAACCGGGTTAAAACGGTTGACAAATTGAAAAATAAAACTAAAATAGCAATATTTAATTCGTCAATCGACATTGTCGATAGCCTACGGTAGTGGATCTGCACAAGGACATCACCAACTCGTCGCAAGAAGCAGCGGCCGTACTACGCGATTCATCCGTTCAATGAAATATCGTTTTATGATTTTTACATTACTTTTTCTGTCTCTTAGCGACAAACTTAGGTAAGTGGTTAAGGAGCAATGTATTTATTGCAAAAATAGTACAGTCGGTGTGTTAAATAGATAGATACTACACAATTATTACAAACTAGAAATTCGCTACTACTGGCCAGCGGAGTGCGGCAGAGCGGGAGGCCCCGCGCACCTGTTACCCGGCCGCGTCTGCTTCACCCCCTTGAA
This sequence comes from Xestia xanthographa, assembly GCA_905147715.2. Lineage (NCBI taxonomy): Eukaryota > Metazoa > Arthropoda > Insecta > Lepidoptera > Noctuidae > Xestia > Xestia xanthographa. The sequence continues at coordinate 25,746,022 of LR990650.1, forward strand.
ATCTACATGACCACGATACCATTTCGCCTTAAGAGGAACTGTACGAGCTACGCTGTACATTGACCTTTCGGTAGTTTGTACGTCATACTCATTTTATGCATATCGATATTGTTTAGGTGTGCATTTCTGTAACTTAGAATATAATCGTATCATTATAATTCAGTAGCAATAAATCCATCAAGGGAATCACTTGTCTGCTCATTTACATAACATACCTTACAAGTCTACATAACAAGAATAACAAGTACATAACATTTTCACTGTTGGGAGTTACGCCCCAACATTTGGTCCTTCGAGCAATTTTGTGTTGTGTGATCGACCTCTTTTACGGTCGCGAATCGGTTGGACTGGTCTCTCACAAGCGAGTCGCCCCAGTTACCAATTGAGAAGGCGCATATCGTAAAAGGGGAAGGTTACGCAATACAAAGAACCAGGAGTGTGGAGCAACAGTCTACTACTCTAAACCAGAACAAGAGTTCGTCGTGAATTCATCGAGAAGTTTGACAACATGACGTCATCAACAAATACTTACGAGAATCAGCGCGAACTTTACGAGAACATCAAGAAAGTTGGCATCAACATCAAAAAGGATGGCTGGGACAGGAAGAACTCGGACTACTTCAGACGGCGTTTGCAGATGCTGGAAAACTTATGGAATGATTTCCAGTTCAACCATGACCGTCTGTCTACAGAAGTGGGTGTGAGTCATCTTTATTTTACAAGTAATTTATATAACACAGCGTTGCAGTGTTATAAAGAAGTCAAGGAGTTAATCCTCTTGCAACATGAACAAATGTCGACGCACAAACGGTCCGTAGGACCCTCTGTGCAACCGCCACCGCTCGGAGCTACCTTTCAACAAGAGACAGCAGGTGCATTGAGCAAAACAGAACAACATGAGAGCGAGGAGGGAGAAGAAACCAGTAACTCAAATGAGAGCAACGGTAACAACAACATGGATCAACCGCCCCCTCGTCAACAACAAAGCCCTAACAAGAGGGATACAGGGTCCAATAGTAAGCTGGACGATTTATTACGCAAACAAGCGGCCAACTTCAAGGCCTTCATGAGAGCAGTCGCCATCATTCAAGTGGAATTTATCTCTGAAAAATGGGAATTTCAAGATGCGTTGCAAACATTACAAGCACGTTGGTCGGCTATTGACAGTCTTCATTGGGAGATAGAGTGCGAACTCAACGGGGACAAGAACACTATATATGAAGAGCGCTATACAAGATTTGAAAGCCAATATCTTGATCTGAAGAAGGCGTTAAATACAAAAATGTGGTCCGGAGCTTATCGAGAAAAAACAACACCAAAATTAGAAATACCGGTCTTTCACGGCAAATTTAATCAGTGGCTACCATTCAGAGACCTTTTCACGGAAGCCATCCATAACAACTCATCCTTGTCAAAAGCGCAGAAAATGCAATTTTTGAAAAGCAAGGTCCAAGGAGAAGCTGAACGGCTGATACAACACCTACAGATAAGCTCGGATAACTATCTAGTGTGTTGGGACATTCTCAACAACCGCTATAACAATAAAAAACTTATATTCACATCGCACATCAACATGCTCTTCAACCTGCCAACCATGCAACAACAATCATTGGCACCAATTAAGAAAATACATGACGTCACAATCGAATGTGTGCACGCCATCAAGAATTTAGAAGTGGATGTCAGAACCTGGGATCCACTACTAGTACATATTTTGGCGCAAAAGCTGGACGCTGGGACATATTCTGATTACATTGAATCACTGAAGAACTCGCGAGAATTACCTACACTAAAGGAGTTTCTAGACTACCTAGAAGCGAAGTTCACTTCAATGGAATCGTCACAGCGTAAACAAGACAGCTATCAGAAAACAAGTTCTGGAACAAATCAGCATCAAGAAGCAGTGCATAACAAGAAACATTACAATCATAACATGAATCAAGCGCCTAGTAACAACAAGGTTACGAAATCCTACCATGCGTCACCATGTATTTGTCCACTCTGCAACGACGAGCATGGCCTCTATTTTTGCGCAAATTTTTTAGAAATGTCGAATGACGAAAAACTTAACACAATAAACAAATTGCAAGTATGCATTAATTGTTTGTACAGCCACAAAGGCAAAAAATGTACATCAAGCAACCGATGTCGCAAATGCAAAGCTAAGCACAACACGTTAATGCACGAAGCCGCTGCCAAAAACAATGAACCAACCAATTCTTCATCTCACGTCTCTCAAAATAATGAAGCTTCGGAGATTCTTTTAGCAACCGCCATTGTTAAGATAGAGGGAGCTGATGGAACGCAGTACAACATGCGAGCTCTTGTCGATCAAGGGTCTCAGATATCATTGATAACAGAACGCGCTGCTCAACTTCTTGGGAACAAACGCCAGAAATGCAAAGGAGTTGTCTCCGGAATTGGGGAAAAGGAGAGCAATTGCAAGGGCATGATAACAATTTCATGCAGCTCTGCCGTCAGCGACTATACATTCAGTAAAACCGTATACATCATGAAAAACTTAATCAAGAATCTACCAAACAAAACTTTCGCTAAACCATCATGGCCTCAGATACAAAATATCAGTTTGGCGGATCCGGATTTCAATAGCAGCCGTCCAGTAGATCTGCTATGTGGAGCAGACATTTACTCCCAGATCATGCTAGGAGGAATGATCAGAAGCGATAACGTCAATCAGCCTATCGCACAACAAACTCAACTAGGATGGTTACTATGCGGAAACGTCCGAACATTTCATTGCAACGTAGTATTGAACAATCTGGAGGACATGATACAGTTTTGGGATTCCGAAGATATTAAGGATCAAGCCCATTTTTCGGAGGAAGACCAGAAATGCATTGAGTACTACGCAAAAACAACACAACGTTTAGAAAATGGGAGATACGAAGTGAGACTCCCGATGAAACATGACTGGGAGCACAAACTGGGCTCTTCTAAACAGATTGCAATTGCGCAATTCAAAACATTAGAACGAAGATTGGGAAAACAACAAGAATTATCAAAAGCCTATAAAGAATTTATAGCAGAGTATATTGACTTAGGTCATATGAAACAAACAACATGTAACAAGACACTCGACTGCTACTTGCCGCACCACGGCGTCGAACGCGCCGAGTCAACAACAACCAAGTACAGGGTGGTGTTTAATGCATCCGCTAAAACATCTACAGGATGGAGTTTGAACGACCTTATGTACAAAGGTCCAAACTTACAACAAGACTTACAAACAACATTGATACAGTGGAGGCAATATAAATACGCCTATACAGCTGATCTTGAAAAGATGTACAGACAAATTTTAGTGGCCCACTGTGACCAAAACCTACAACAGATTGTATGGCGAGAATCGCCGGAACAACCTCTACGTTCCTTTCAACTCGCCACAGTAACATATGGCACCAAGGCAGCACCGTTCTTGGCCATAATGACATTACGAAGATTAACATTCGAGGAGTTCACCACTATCTTAACAAAACTAGAAGCTTGTCTCAACTCCAGACCTCTGTGTGCGCTGAGTGAAAAGGTCGAAGATCTCGACTGTCTAACGCCAGCACACTTTCTAACAGGAAGGTCAGGGTTGACCGTCATCGAAACAAGAGAAGACGCCCGAACAAGATGGGAGCTTACTAGAAAAATGTACTCAGAAATTTGGAAGAAATGGAAAAATGAGTACCTTTGCCAATTGTTAGCAAGAACAAAGTGGCAAAAGCCGCAGAGTAACCTGAAAGTTGGTGACTTGGTAGTAGTTAATGACGACCAGCGGCCCGCAGGAAAATGGTTGATGGGTCGAATAACAGACCTTCATCCGGGAGACGACGGGTATGTTCGTGTCGTAACCCTGAAAACAACAAACGGCCTCATAAAGAGACCCATAACAAAGCTATCTATTTTACCAATAGACAGCGAGGAAAACTCCAAATCACAAAACACCGAAAAAGAACACAAAAAACAAGCAACATACGAGGGAACAACAAAATGTCAACAAACTGCAAGAACAAGCAAAATCAACTTCATCGGATTAGTGATGACCCTGCTATACCTACTGAATCCAGCAAGCGCGACAACAAACACAACAAACTTTATCGAATTGCAACAAGGTCTATATTTCGATAAAGCAACCGACATGAAATTGATTCGCGACGAGTGGAAGATAGTTGCCTATTACGACGTCAAACCCTATTGGCATGGTACAGCAGTGTTCACTAAATTCAATGATCACCTCGAAAACATATGTTCAACATTGAATCAGAAGTCCCAATGTGACATTATTGCATTACAATTACGTCATGCGTTCGGTGAACTTGAACACTACAACCGCTTACTGCTGAATCCGCAAGGTCGGGTGAACATAAGAAGCAAACGCGGCTTTATCAACGGTGTCGGGTCAATCGCACGTTCCCTGTTCGGAGTATTGGATGACCAATTCGCCGAACAATATCAACGAGACATTGAACTTATCCAAGAAAATGAGAAACATCTGGCTCTATTATTGAAAAATCAGACAACTATTATAGAAGCCGAATACAACATACTTAGAAGATCGGAAGAAACAATAGAAAAACAATACAAATTATTCAACCAACATCTGCTGAACCTAGACAAACTAACGAGTAACCTTCAGCAAAAGATTGAATCTCAAGAATTATCAATCGAATTTGTGATGTCAGCAATCGCAGCAAACAGCTTTATAGAGCACCTTAGAAACGTTCAAGAGATACTGTTGGACACCGTAACCAACATTTACAATGGCAAGATGAACTTACACCTCATTGCGCCAGAACAGCTACGAGATGAATTGAACGTCATATCAGGCCAACTGTCAAAGGATGTGGCACTTCCCATCAGCAACATTCAAGAAATTTTTTTCCGGCTGTATCATCTTCTACAAGTGAAAGCAAGAATGTCAGAAAAATATCTTATCATTGAGATACGAGTGCCGTTAATCAGCAGAGAAAATTATGAAGTTTACCACATCATACCCGTCCCAAAAAGGAACGGCGGCGAAATGGTGACCCTACTACCTATAGCGGAACTATTAGCCATCAACATACAAAAGGATTCTTACCTCCCGATGACTACATCTGACCTACATCGATGTATTGATTACGAAAGTACAACTCTGTTGTGCCCCATGAGGACACCAGTATACCACATGAAATCGGACGAGAGCCTCTGCAAGAGAAGCAAAGACTCGCCTGACTGCAAAACAAAACAAGAGAACTGTCTAAACACATTGGTCGAACTTAACAATATAAATAGCTACCTATACTTTTGCTGCAACGCGTGCAAAATACGCGTCATATGCGGAAATCAAGTTTCAACAGAAGTACTTAGCAACGCAGGGGTAATGACACTCGGTAGCGACTGCACTATCTATAGTGAGACGTTCACTGTTCATTCCCAAAGGCAATTTATGGATACAATTCGTGCCCAGGTCGAAGAAGTCACGATGGAAATTCCTCCAATCAATCGGATCATCAACATATCTGTACCGGTCTTAAAGCAAGAACCCGAAAATGAGACGATAATGGAGCACAGCTCATTACTGCGAGATCTGGGAAAACAAATAGAACAGATGAAAGCCGCGACAGCTGAAGGAATAATATCAGATCGGGTAACATATCACGATGTCCACCAATACGTTGTTATATACTTATTGGCAGCAGCAGCAGCGATAGCAGGTGCAATATATGCATATTACCGCCTTCGGAAACACTGGAGGAGTCAGCAGAAACCTATAGCACCACCTGTTCCGAATCCAGCGCCACGAAGGAGGTCAGCTGCGAGCATCGTAGACAACGCGGCATCTGACGTCACAGATGACAACAATGCTATGCACTTATCGAGTGCACACACACTCAACAAGGCAACTTCGCCTATTGCGCGTTGTCATATTATTGTATAAGGCTTGGATTATATAACATATTTTTAGATTTTATCCCCTTTTTACATTTTACATTTTAACATAACATTTTACACTTTTTATATACTGTTACATTTTGTGAGTGGGCAATATGTACGAGCTACGCTGTACATTGACCTTTCGGTAGTTTGTACGTCATACTCATTTTATGCATATCGATATTGTTTAGGTGTGCATTTCTGTAACTTAGAATATAATCGTATCATTATAATTCAGTAGCAATAAATCCATCAAGGGAATCACTTGTCTGCTCATTTACATAACATACCTTACAAGTCTACATAACAAGAATAACAAGTACATAACATTTTCACTGTTGGGAGTTACGCCCCAACAGGAACAATTCCTTAATACATGATTGTTGTGTAACTTTAACCGTTTATGCAGCGCTCGCATCGGAAGTTCTTAAAAGAAATATATTTTCCCCGTTTTTGCAACATTTATCATTGATGCTTGGCTCCTATTAGTTACTAAATTTACATTATCACGCTACTGCGTGAGTTGTCACTAAAGCTCGGTAGTAAAACTACCTCGTATATAATGGGTCATTTTAGGCCCCGACTTACGAACAGTAAGTCGTGGGTTCGAACCCAGGCAGGCTACATGGAGACATGGAGAGAGCGACTGTCGCAACCTCGTGCGGGGAACGCCACAATAGTGGCGATAAGTCCCCTCTTTGAGGAGTGGCTTGAGAGACGCCACGGCGTCCTCACCTTCCGCCTGACGCAGGTCCTCACCGGACACGGTTGTTTCGGGAGGTTCCTGCACCGAATCGGGCGGGAGGACACGTCCGGGTGTTTCCACTGCGAAGATCGACCGGAGGACACGGTGGAGCACACGGTAGAGGTGTACCCCGCGTGGGCGGAGCACCGCCGTGTCCTCGAAGCAGCGATTGGCGGCGGCGACCTCTCGCGTCCGGCCCTGGTTCAAGCCATGGTCCGGAGCGAGACGGAATGGGACGCCGTCACCTCCTTCTGCGAAGCAGTAATGCTGGATAAGGAGGTGGCGGAACGGGAGAGGGAGAGAACCTCTCAGAGTCCCGGCCGCCGCGGGAGACAACCCCGTAGGCGTGGGCCTGTGGACGGTGGGCTATGGGCTAGCTCGCCGTCCGTCCGTCTCATGACGACAGGCCGTGTCGACGGCGCGTTCGTGTTCCACGCGCGCCTCAAAGAGAGTCAGCAATAGGAAGCGGTCCGTAAGGACCGATGCCTGCCGGGGTTGCGGGACTGTTCGAAAGAGATACCATGGCCCCGGAACACAAAGGGCGATGAAGGAACATGGATGGGTTTTAGTCCGTAAAAGTCTGACACCCCTCCTGCTCCGCCCAGAGCAGGAGGAGTCATTTGATGATTTCCCATCCGAAAAAATAAAATAAAAGCTTTGTTTAATTTATTTCATCACCGCTGCTCTCAAAACGGTGAAGGAAAACATCAATCCGCACTGGGCCCGCGTGGTGGATTATAGCCCATTCCCTCTCACAGAGAGGAGGCCTGTGTCCCAGCAGTGGGAACATTAATAGGCTGATGATGATGATGATGATGACTATAAAGCTGGTCAGTCAATTTAAAAGTTATCTGGTGAGCACATTTTTAGTCATTAGTACCATTCTAGCACAATAGATGTGTATCATCTATCGGTGCATCTTACATTTGATGATTATTTCTTCTTGAACAGTTTAAATATATCTTCTGATGGAATTAACCGATCACGATGAAACAAAAACTAAATAATACCTCAAGATACGCACAATTTTTATGTATAAAAGTTATCTGTATTGGTTTCATATATTTTACGTGATGCTTGATCATCGAAACAGACAAACAGACAAAAATTCCAAAAATGCCGGAAATGAGTTCTGTTGCTTATCCTTTAACAACCTGGCAATTTTTTTTCAAAATATTTTCGATGTACAAAAACGTTTTTTCTACAGATTTATTATATGTATGTATATGTATAGATTGTATGTGACACATGTTTGAGCAAAAATAAATATACGTATCTTATCTTATGCATAAAATGAACATTACCTACTACATATCTAGAACTCATTAGTCTTATCCGTTCCACACAATAAACCCTATTAAATCAAGTGTACTGATGAGAACACATCCAAAATCTCTATTCATTAAACCATCATATCTCAGCCAAACAAAAACAAATGTAGATCTAATTAATTTACATGATATGAACTTTAAATACACAAACACACTTAGCCCAGTCATTAGGCGGAATCTCTTCTATTCTTCTCGCCGGTCATTACGAGACACAACCTCTTGTAATGAATGAGCTGTATTGCGGATAGAGAAATGGGGAAGAAAATGTAATTTAATGCTTGATGAGACGTACTGTTTTCAGTGTCTTTGAATTTTAAGTGGAGATTTAATTTTGTAACATCATTTTCTTTAGCAATGGTGGCAAAGTGGTATGATCCCGATTGACGAGGTCATGGGTGTTAATTTTAATTTTATTTACTATTTTTAGAGCAGCGGTGGCCCAGTGGTGGCGGCGCCGACTTACGAACAGTAAGTCGTGGGTTCGAACCCAGACATTATTTAGGCGCATTACTTAGTTTAATTTATATCATCACCACTGCTCTCAAAACGGTGAAGGAAAATATCGTGAGGAAAGTGGCATGTCCTAGAACCAAAAATTCGAAGACATGTGTCATCTATCAATCCGCACTGAGCTTGCGTGGTGGATTTCATTTCCATTTCCTGTCATAGAGAGGAGGCCGTGTCCCAGCAGTGGGGACATTATAGGCTGATGATGATGTCGATGGTGATAATTATTTAACTTTTGTACACATTTTCTTTTTTTCAAATAATTATATTACGTAAAGAACTACCTAGCAGGTCCGGAGGAAGGCATCCGTGAAACAGGGTAATCCTAGTACGAATGCCAAAGCACTTCTTTGACAATTAAGTGCAAATTGTATTCGACCAAATTAATATACAGGGTGTCCGGCAACGAATGGATAACCTTAAAATGGCCCATAGCAGAACCAATTCGCCCGTTCGGAAAAAAATCGAAAAAGATCTCTCTAATCTCTAAAAATCTTATAAAAAAATTCAACCGCAGATGTAGGGCCTGCATATGAATGGGGGGCCATATTACATTTTTTTGCTAAAGTAATTTTTTCTAAGTAATAATTCAAGTAATAATTCATTAATTTTACAATTATGAATTGTACCATTATCAAATCTACTTGAAACCGAAATTATTTTTAAATGATTGGCAGAGTAGAATAGAACCAACCCATTACACTCACGGGTGTCGTAAAAGGCGACTAATGTCTGAGGCAGAACACCTTGCGCCTCCGTAGACCAGAGAATGGGCAGCAGCGTTTTCTGTTAGTCTTTCATCACTGCGATCTCCAATCCGCCTGCCAAGCATGGAGATTACGGCAAATTCCTCCTATCATGGGAGAGGCTTATGTCCAGCAGTGGACGTTATGGGCTGTTGTAGTAGTAGTAGAAGTAGATTGGTCACTCATGTAGGTATGTATACATTTTTTTTTACCCAAGGTATTTAAACTTTGTTTAAAAATTAATTCATACTAATTACATGATTTTTTCAAAAAAAAACCTAACAACCTAATAAAAATACTCCACAAATCTTAAACCCCATAAACCTTAGTTTCTAAGTAAATGTTAGTTATTGTTTTGCAGTTTTGACTGCTTAATAACAATAATAATATTTACTTACTCAAACACATGATACAAAACCTTGCTTAAAAGTTTTGTCTGTGACATATTCTACTGAATACATGGTAACCATTTTAGCAACGTTTCACCCTGTATAATTTGTAATGTTACCTCTATTATACAGAAGCGGCAATTTCTAAAATTACAATTTCAAACACCTTAACTCAATAACTCTTCACACTTTTGTAAACAAAATGAACACATCCCTTCATTATCTGCCTAGCCTTTTCCCATCTATGTTGGGGTCGGCTTCCAGTCTAACCAGATGCAGCTGAATACCAGTATTTACATGGAGCGACTGCCTATCTGACCTCCACAACCTAGCTTAGTACTGGGTAATGTAATAAGATACCCCTTGGTAAGACTGGTTGTCAGACTTTTTGGGCCACTGACTATCTGTAACGACTGTCAAAAATCTACAAATGACAGCCGGGACCAACTGCTTAAAATGTACACATCCCTTGTAACCGCAAAAAAACCTTTCTCCCAGGTAATTTGCTTCCTCAGATAAGCCTTATACACAGGGGATAATTGCTTTAATTAATCGCCGAAAAATAATTTAATACCGAGTCTACATTGGCTCTGTAATTAAAAATCCGTTGGTTCGAGACATGGAACACAATCACACTGCTGTATCTGTAAATTGGTTCAGAAATAGGGTTACCATACGTCCGGATTTTCCCGCTTAAATCCGGGATTTCAGCTCCAGAATGTAGGGACAATTGTAAAATGTCCGGAATTTTTACAAATGCGAATGAAAGGAACAGTCAATAGCATTTTTTTTCTTTTATAAATAAACAATTATATTGAATTTATTAGTGGAGCATCGACGCATAAACAATTACCACATAATTCAGTACATTCCAAACTCCCTCACATAGAAAACTTTCATCAGTAACGTCAAAAAAAGGAATTAAACGGATATTTATCGCGAATTTTAAAATTCATCCCATTTCCCATCTAGTTTTGAAAAATGACGTGTTGCGTATGTTCGTGTACGGGCGCTGTCAGTTGGGACTGGTCATCTCTTAACTGCCACGGTTCATTTTAATTACCTACTTTATTTATAAATTTTTGATTTAATCTTTTACTCTGGACGCTCTTAATGTACACGTCTTTCTACATCGTTCTCACATATAACCAAGATTTTGTAACAATAGTCTGATTTAAAAGAGTGTCCATGGAGTTTCTTGCCCATTCTTCTCCATCGAGATCTACGCTAGGGAATGGGCAACTATAGTACTTTCTCAAGTTATTATGTCTTGTGACTGGGACTGTAGCTTTCACGCAACAAACGCTCGCACAAAGAAAAGTCCGGAATATTCTTTACATCTGAATTTTGTCCGGTAAAAAAACTCATAGATTTGGGAACCCTATTTAGAAAGCAATCATGGCGCCGGTCGTGTATCGCCAATCCGAAGCCGATATTTCAACACCTCTTTAATCGGTATATCGTTTTAAAAGCAAATTGTTTTACGATACGATATCGATCTTTTTGTGCTGCGAAAAAAGTATTTGTTAAATTCTGGTATTTGTCCGCGGCCAATTTATTGACATGCGCGATAGGATTTATCATTGGTAAAAACAAATTTCATTCCCTATATTACACATTTAGGGAATGATTTTTAGTGATTCTTTTTAGGCTCAATTTAATTTTTAGGGTTCCGTACCATTGACTATATTTAATATTTGTTGTTATAGCGGCAACAGAAATACAATTTAATTTTTAGGGTTCCGTACCATCCATCATCTGCCTAGCCTTTTCCCAACTTTGTTGGAGTCGGCTTCCAGTCTAACCGGATGCAGCTGAATACCAGTATTTTACATGGAGCGACTGCTATCTGACCTCCACAACCCAGTTACTACCGGGTAATACGATACCCCTTGGTAAGACTGGTTGTCAGACTTTTTGGGCCTCTGACTACCTAACGACTGTCAAAGATCTACAAATGACAGCCGGGACCAACGGCTTAACGTGCTTTCCGAGGCACGGAGGAAACTCGGTATGTAATGGGTGGTCACCCATCCACAGACCAACCTAGGCAAGCACGGCTTAACCTAACGATCGACCCGAGCGGCTGTTATTATTTAGCCACGAGCTAGGGTTAGGGTTCCGTACCATTGACTATATTTAGTATTTGTTGTTATAGCGGCAACAGAAATACAATTTAATTTTTAGGGTTCCATACCATTGACTATATTTAGTATTTGTTGTTATAGCGGCAACAGAAATACATCATCTGTGAAAATTTCAACTGTCTAGCTATCACGATAGCATAAATTAAAATAAAATATATATATTTTTTAAATTCCCATACAAGAAACGTAATTTTTTTGCCGTTTTGTCTAATGTTGTATACATAACTAGCTGTTGCCCGCGGCTTCGCCCGCGTGATGTTTGATTACTGTCCCACTGGATCATACTAAAGGGATAAATAGTATCCTACATGTTAATCCAAGTTATAAACTATCCATGTGCCGAATTTCATAATCATCACTATTATTTTCATCACAATCTCCATCACCATCATTATCACAATCACCATCACTGTCACAACCACCATTACAATCACAATCATCATCATCGTTATCACAATCATCATCATCATTATCATCATCACAATCATCATTATCACAATCGTCTTTATCGTAATCACAATCATCATCATCGTAATCACAATCATTATCATCGTAATCACAATCATCATTATCAATATCATCATCATCATTATAACAAATCACAACCATCACAATAAATCAACAGTAACCCTGTATAAAATTATTTTTTATGGGACAAGCCCGCCACACTGTTCCCAACCACTGTAACTCCTGAAAGCCAGAATCAACAGTGGCGACCACCAGAAAAGCGCCGAAACAATGAAGCTCGACGAAGTCCCAGAGAATGAATTTAACTGTCTTGGATCCCGCAACGAAATTAATCAGAAAAGTATAGCGGAGGAGTAGGAAAATCTGTAATTGCCACTTCCCTCCATATCAGCAGGAGACACAAAGAAACAAGGCCAATAGGCGCAAAGGGACGTTCACAACTGGGATAGGCCCAGTTGCCTAGCACCACGGATAAAATATTAACATTAATGGGTCCTAAGTTGTGAGCAGTTATATTTGATTCCAATAATAGGTATGGCAAAAACGCTTGAACGCACGGAAATTTGTTCTAGTTTCTACAAGGTCTGTGTAGTAAATAACTCCGGATGTAACCTGTACACTATCCAACATAATATTGCGTTCATTCTGCCAAAGACTGCACTCCCATAAAATATGATGTGCTGATTGTTCATATTCGCAGTCAGATGTGGAACATTGACAAAGAGGCGAGTCAACAAGCTTGAAGGAAAATAATTTACTCTTAAAGTTACCATGACCGGTGAGAAATTGAGCAACACAGTGATCAACCTCCAGCCATGTCCTGGCCAGCCGTTCACGAACGGATGGAAAGAACTGGTGGAGGTGTCGGCCCTTGATGGAATTATCCCACCTACATTGCCATTCAGACAAAAGTTCCTCCCAGACGTCGGTCTGTGGTTTGAATAATCTAGAAATCTTATCACGGTCACGTAGGGTTAAAAAGTCTGCGTCCGTGGTCTCACGCGCGTTATAGTACATTGCAGCCCGTCGCTGCACTTCAAGATCGACTGGAAGTACACCTGCAAGTACCGGTAAGGCTTCAGTACTAACCGTCCTATACGCTTTGCATAAGAATATCAAAGCCAAACGCTGGCTTTGAAGCAATTTACGTCGTACCGCTCCTATGGTGGCCCTATCGGCCCAAACAGGTGCCCCGAGCACATACACCCCAAATAGGTAGCCCCATAAATGGTCTTTAAAGTTAGAAATGACAGACCCCACGTAGATTTGGATATTCTAGTTAAGGCATAAAAGTTCTTTAACCCTGTATAAAAGTCGAATCCATCACCAGCCATCTTCTGGATCTCAAAATAAATGCCATATACGTAATCAGCACCCCTGATAATCTCGGTTTCGACACCCATGTTGATTTTTAGACATTTCAACCCCATCGCACCCCAACGGAATGATAGTATTTCAGGTCTGCCACATTAAATCTTAAAATCGTTATTATTGACACCCGACCCGATACACCATACAAACAATAACCATGTTGACTTTCAGACTTTGTTACCCCATTTCCCGCTTTAGGGTTTGAATTCTGAAAAAACCTGAAACACAAATGTTAACTCATTTATCGATAGGAGTTCTCCTGTAAAGTTTCGAATAAAACAGTCTAACTAATCTTGTTTCCCCATACAAACTTTCAACTCCCGTTTCACCCCCTTAAGGGGTAAATTTTGAAAAATCCTTTCTTACTGCACCCTAGATCACATAAGGAACCTATTTACCAAATTTGGAATCTGTAGACCCAGCCGTTTGGGCTGTGCGTTGATTTTTAGACTTTGTCACCCCGTTTCCCCCTCTTAGGGGTTGAATTCTGAAAAAACCTGAAACCCGTTTCTACTCATTTATTAATAGGAGCACTCCTGTGAATTTTCGAATAAAATAGTCTAACTAATCTTGTTTCCCCATACTAACTTTGAGGCCCCGTTTAACCCCCTTAGGGGGTAAATTTTGAATAATCATTGGTGCACTAAGAAGAGGTGCCTCTTCTTAGTGCACCCCTAGAGCACGTAAGAAACCTACTTGCCAAATTTGGATTCTGTAGACCCAGCGATTTGGGCTGTGCGTTGATAGATGAGTCAGTCAGTTTCTTCTTTTATATATTTAGATGGTACGGAACCTTCGTGCGCAAGTCCGACTCGCACTTGGCTGGTTTTTATGTTCTTTTTATGCAAAATGTCATGTTTCTAGACTCGGTGATTTAAGCTGTTCGTTGTCAGTCGTTTAAACCTTTAACTCGTTTTTGAGAAAAAAAAAATGGTTAAAAACTAAAACCCACAGATTGACAGATCATAGAATAGAATCATAGAATCTATGATCTGTGCTAAAACCCATCTTTTACAAAAACGGCCACTAATAATGCAAAACAATAGTACAGTAGTAAAATTTTAACTGTTTTTACTGATCATGAGATACAGCCCGACAGACGGACAGTGGAGGCTTAGTAATAGGGTCCCGTTTGTTACCCTTCGGGTACGGAACCCTAAAAAGGAAGGATGACCCTTCTCGTAATATTTGCTATCTTTGCTTTAATTTAGTGGACCCTTAGAAAGGACTTAAGTCAAGTCAAGAACGTGCTACCGAGTTCACCGACGTTCTGCCAATTTTCACACTTATGCCCTAGGTAATAAGGTCAATATTAGGTACAAGATTTTCTCAAGTGTTTTCTAAGTAAGTATTTAAGAAGAGTAGCTACTTGAAGTTTCGTGATAACAACTCTAAGTTTGAAGAATTTGAGTAGTATACTACAACGGCTAAAAAACCCGACTACTAAAAAATCACGTTCTAATTGTAATCGGAGTTTACAAGGTAAAATTGACCCTTCCTATTGTTGAAGTCGGTTAAAATGTAGCCTATGTTACCCGGGCCATAATAACAAATCTATTGACACCTTTTCATCAAAATCGGATGAATAGTTTAGGCGCTACGGAGGAACATACGTAAATACAAACATTACATAAAGGGTGTAAAACACCTCTTAACGAAGCCAAAAGGCACTTGTTCCCCCTGATATTGCGATCATTTTTTTTATTCTACACCATAGCTGGGAACCTTCTAGTTATGGAGATATTGGGGGTCAAAGTTCCAACTTTTTGACAAGTTTTTTTTTTTTAATACAAGTTTTTAATGTAAGATTTTTACTTTAAACACCTCCACAACCCCTGTACTATTCAATCCATCCATCAGCACAATATTTTGAGTGCGTAACATTGAGTTCTACCACAAAACATGATTTTTCAGTCCAAAAAAAAAGTAGTTTCCCAGCAATAATTTTTGCTTAAAGTTACTTAGTTTGATGTACAGAATGCTTGGTTGACGGCTTCGTGATGAGGTCTTTTACACCCTGTATATTCATACATTCACGCATAGACAGCTAGAATCATTACTTACCCTTCCTCTTTGCCGTAGTAGGGCAATTATGCCGTTGAAAGGTTAAAAGGTGTATGTTTATTTTGCCGTTTGATGGCAATATCCTCTCCTACTGGTATATGGGACTTACAGGAGCTCGTGGCTAAATAATAACAGCCGCTCGGATCGATCTTTAGGTTAAGCCGTGCTTGCCTAGGTTGGTCTGTGGATGGGTGACCACCCTTACATACCAAGTTTCCTCCGTGCCTTGGAAAGCACGTTAAGCAGTTGGACCCGGCTGTCATTTGTTGATCATTGACAGTCGTTACAGGTAGTCAGTGGCCCAAAAAGTCTGACAACCAGTCCTACCAAGGGGTATCGTATTACCCAGTACTAACTGGGTTGTGGAGGTCAGATAGGCAGTCGCTTCATGTAAAATAGTGGTATTCAGCTGCATCCGGTTAGACTGGAAGGCGACCCCAACATGGTTGGTAAAAGGCTAGGCAGATGTGGTATATGGGATTAAAACACAACTGGCGTTATTTGAGTGTACTATTAGTTTCACCTCTGCCTAACCCATTGAGGATTACAGGCGTGATGTTATGTTATATTTTATTTCAAATACCTAGTACGTTTATTTTTAGTTGTTTGAAGTACGACATAAGCTACTCAAACGCGCACTTGGCGTTTCCACATACAGGGTTAGTTTTCAATGATCGGTCAAATTTTCAGAGATGGTTTAGAATCAATAATATTTTCGATATATTGAAAAAAAAAGGGGAGCAGCGGTGGCCCAGTGGTGATGGCCCCGACTTACGAACAGTAAGTCGCGGGTTCGAACCCAGACAGGCGAATTACTTTGTGTAATTTATTTCATCACCACTGCTCTCAAAACGGTGAAGGAGAACATCGTGAGGAAACCGGCATGTCCTAGAATTAAAAATATTCGAAGACTTTGACATCTACCAACTCGCACTGTGCCCGCGTGGTGGATTATAGCCCATTCCTTCTCATAGGAGAGGAGGCCTGTGTTCCAGCAGTAGGAACATTAATAGGTTGATGATGATTATTGAAAAAAAAAACATTTTTTTTTAAATATAATTTCATTACTGTCCACCACTAAAAAGCGAACGTGTGGATATTGCAACAGCACAGTTCTGTTTAACAACCTAGATAGGTTAGCACACACATAAATTTGGCGGTGCATGCACGCACACAAGTGCATTGATTCGTTCCCACTAGGTTTATTATTTAGGACATTTTCAAATGAATGCTATTATTTAATTTTAGATTTTTCGACAATAATATTTAAAATGCACTTTTGGTTTGATATCTAGATCATAATTTTAAATTTTGGCTGGTCATTGAAACTAACCCTGTATATTTAAGACTAACTTTTGCCTGCGGCTTCGCTCGCTTTAACGTCGGATATTATCCCAGAGGAACGTTTTAAATATATCACATGACACTCTGGAATAATGTAGCTTCACCATCAGTGAATAAATTTTCATAATCGGATCAGGACTTTTAAAAAGAAAGGTGTTGGTAGAAATCACATGCCTTCGCATTTTTGTTATAAGACTGAATTCCTCACGATGTTTTTATTAAACATTTTGAGAGCAGTGGTGATGAAATAAATTACACAAGGTAATATAGGCCTGCCTAAGTTTGAACCCGAGACACAATAGTCGGGGCTTTTACCACGCTGGGCTATCAGTGTTCAGTGTACCGACCTTTCAAGGCTATTTACGCATCCCGAAAATGCTGTAAGTCGACTTACGTCTTTTATGACTCTGTCCAACAGTGTAAGCATTTCTTAAGATAAGAAAATATTTCTCGGCCACTGATTTATCCCCAGTTTATGTCTGCTGACATTCTGTGTAATCCTACTGATTATGGTTCACTTTATTTAGGGGTGTCCTAAAGAGATTTTTAAAAGACTTACAGAGCGGACGTTGGGAATATAGTCACGCAAAATTATGATCCCAAACATTTTATTTTAAACTAGCGGACGTCACGCGGTTTCACCCGCCTAGTTCCTGTTCCCGTGGGAGTACGGGGATAAAATATAGCCTATGTTACTCAGGGTGAATGTAGCTTTCTAATGATGAAATAATTTTTGAAATCGGCGCAGTGGTTTTTGAGTCTATTACAAACATACACACCAAAATAAATATCTTTCCTCTTTATAACATTAGTGTAGATGTTACTGCACTATGCTGACAAGCTTTTTGGCCTTGTACAGGATCAATTTCGTTTGTCTTTATAAGTCTGAAATCGCCAACCCGTCTTGAGCAAGTGTGGTGATCAATGCTCGTGCCTTCTCTGTTGCAAAGAGGCCTTTGTCCAGCCGTTGGACAGTTATAGGCTGGTATTATATTATTTTTGTTTCATTTTTTCATTTATCCCATGGCCAATCATATTTTAAATTTCGACGACTATTCTAGGGCCTTAAGGCTGTGGTAAATTAGTAACTCTATTTGTGGTGTTTCAAACTTCGTTTGAAATACTGTTAGAATAAAGTTCTAATCAGCTTGCTCTACAAAGTGGTTGTTACGTCGGTCACTGCGGGCCGAATAGTGCAAAATGAGTGGTTTTTATTTAATTGTAGCCTAATCAATCATTAGATCAAAATGCCAATTGTACACTTTGTGAAGAAAAACGTGATAAATATTTGTGTGAAAGAAAAATACTAACTTAATGCCGTTTAGGAGTTGTTACGAAATTTCAATGAAAAAATGCTTCACTTTGAGTATTTTTTCATATAGTAATAATAAAGGTAGACTTTTTTCAATTGTACTAATTAAAGTTTAGAGTCTAATAAGCAACATTTTTTTTTTTGCATATTTATATTCACTCATCAGAGACGAGTTACATGGAGAAAAACTGTCGTTAGCAGATACCACCCTCTTAAACAAAGGCGTTTAAAGCCAGGCATTAAGTAAATCCCACCAGATATTCTTTATCTGGAAACCCTAAAAGTTTCTGTAACCGTGGCCAATATAGCCGGCATGGCCATTTTAGCCGCCCTACAGCCCTAATCACCGCATTAATCGGCCATTAAGCGAACGATAAAAATTCGTTTACGATTTTTTAATTCAATGGTCGTAGTGTTTCAGGGTCCCATGGGTTCTGTTCCAGAAATTGGACTATGGATTTATTTAGTTCTCATTTTTACCCGACTGCCAAGAAAGGGTAATGTTTTTCGCACGTATCTTGTATGTTTCTTTGTTTACAACCTCGTATGTTCTAAATAGCTTCATAGATTTCGACGATTAAGGCCCTTCTAACCCTAAAATTAGCAACTCTATTTGTGGTGGTTCAAACTTCGATTTAAATACTGTTAGAATAAAGTTCTGATCAGCTTGCACTACAAAGCGGTTGTTACGTCAGTCATTGCGGCCGAATTGTTCGAAATGAGTGGTTTTTTGCGATTTACAGAAAATCTATTGATTGGACTAAAAAAATAAAACACATAAGACCTGCTTTATAGTTAGTTCAGTTAGTATGCAAAGTTTTATGATCTAATTTGAAGTACTTTTTGAATACCAGTTATTGTTCGATTTGGAGCTTGCTTCATTCGGGTAATTACAAAACAGCACTGTTAACGAAAAGTATTATGACAATGGGTCCTGTCATTTATAATAAAATACAGCTCATGCTTTTAAGGACTGTTCTGTAAACGTTTTTAAATCTAAGGTAACTGCACTACTTTTAGACAAATGTTACTACTCTGTGAAAGACTTTTTTAATGACTTGAATTTATTCAGATTATGATTGTTTTTAATTGCAAATTTGACTACGTACCTGACTATAATATTATTAATTGACTTGACTTTAATTTCTGTTTTGTTTTGTTGACATTGTTTTGATTTTATTTAATTTTATTAATTTATGATTATTAATTTACTTGACTTAAATTTCTGTTTTGTTTTGTGGACATTGTTTTGATTTTATTTAATTTTATTAATTTATGTAATAATTTGCATGCCGTAAGGTAGACTGTAGCCGATCTCATTAATGTATGTACAACATCCTATAACTGTACCTACATTCCAAGCAAATAAAGATCTGATTCTGATTCTGATTGGAGGTAACTTTGGATTTTTTTTCTAACGAGAAAAGTTTATGGAATCTTTTCGTCACACATAGTACTTAGCATTAATCCTCAACTTTACCATATATTTATTTCAGATTAATGCTGCAGTGTTTTAGCCGTAACGGAGGATCATGGTAAGCCATTTGAGGGATATATCATTAGATTCGTCTCAGAAAACCCAAGTGACCATAGATAGGTGTTTTCAATTTGTCCAAACTAGTTTTACAAGTTAGTAAATAATTCTGGTTTTCAATTCTCTCTTTCTTTGAGATTCTGTTGGAGCATCGAAACAACTCGATAATATTGAGGTATCGTTTGATTTGTAGTGCGAGCCCAAGTGTTGCGAAGTGTTCTCTTTGAAATCATTATTTGTACCGAAAAATCTCTCTACCGTGAATTGCAAAGGGTCTTCAAGTAGATTTGAAGCAAATATCTTTCTTCTGTGTAGATGCTGCGATACCTGGATTTTTATGATATTTTGAAGCATTTTATAGGAGGTATATTTTGTTCTAAAAATCCCAGCGAATTTCGATGGGTAGGACAGTCTTAGATCCTGTAGTTCTACAGGATCTAAGATTGTCGTTGCTTCTACGATTTTTGCTACGAACCGCGTAGCTGCGTAGGCGTGGCTACGACATGGCCTACGTCGTAGTCACAATTTTGGTGTAACTACGTATGGCATAAGTATGGTACAGACGCGACATTAAGCTACTACAAACTGTCAAATTTCTTTAATAGATTTTCAACTTTATAGCTAAAACATTAGGTTGGTTGATGTTCTAAGTTGATTGTGAAAATTAGACAGTTTTGGGTAGCTTGGTGTTCTGGCATCTGTACATACTTTGACTTTAATTTACACGTTACATTTTTTTAAAAATTGGCACTTCTATCATTAACAGCTCTTAAATGTTTTAATCACGTTCAGTTTCATTAGTGAAAGTTGCCCTGAAAACACTGCGGTAATTTAAATTTTATTATAAAATTAGATAATTAAAATTATTTAATTTATTTTCGAGTAAGAAATGACGCAAGTGTACTTACGTCTTTATTCGTCTCGGGGTGCAGTGTGTTGTGTATTGTATGTGGTGCTCTTGAAAATATACTAAAACAAGCTATAAAACAATCCATTTCATGATCTAGAAAAAATGTTTTTTGTCGTAATTAAAAATTAAGGTTGATCTGCGCAACATATTTTCCATACAAATTTCGGGGGGCTATTACTCCACTGTTTGTCATGGTACAACTAAAGTTAAACATGGTATCGTTTTGTCTCATTATTAATTGTGTCTGTACGGAAACAGAATAGTAAAATAAAAAGCCATTCAAAAGTTACGAGCTACCAAAGATTCATTTTTATTGCCAATTTTAACGTAACTTTGGGCGTAAATTAGTAATAAAAGAAGTATCAAATTTCCAAAACAAAGTCGGTACCGACACAGCACAATTATCGAAGAATTCAATAAATTTTACTTGTAATTGATTTATGCAGTGGTTTTTTCATAAAACCCGATTTTCCAAAGGCCTTTTCGTATTTTTTTACGCGCGCCTTTTACTAGACTTATCGTGCATCTCACTGAACAATGTTTCCCCCGCTGCGGTGCGCGGTGCGGGAGGACGACGACGACGTTCACGCACACATTAACAATATGTCATACGCGCGTAGGGTGGTGGTACCAATTATCGACCGTGTCAACTTTTTTTGAACTTTGACTACTTGTAATTTTTAAGTGCTTTTGATTTCTTGCAAAAAAAAAAAAATCTTGGATTTGGGGTGCCATATCGTAGACTTCGAATTTTTTTTTCTTCTAATACCATCGAGTGGGGTATCAAAATGACGGGTTTTAAAAGATGATTACAAAAATGTATTCAACGTTTGAATGTAATTCGAAATGACAGATAGTATAAAAGAATAAATAAATTTCAAATGTTTCTCATCATGAAGATTTTAAAATGAAATGTATTTATGGTATGGGAGGTTATGTGTATAGGAGGAGCTCGTGTATGGGAGGTTATGTGTATGGGAGTGTATAGGAGGAGCTCGTGTATGGGAGGTTATGTGTATGGGAGGAGCTCGTGGCTAAATAATAACAGCCGCTCGGGTTGATCGTTAGGTTAAGCCGTGCTTGCCTAGGTTGGTCTGTGGATGGGTGACCACCCATACATACCGAGTTTCCTCCGTGCCTCGGAAAGCACGTTAAGCCGTTGGTCCCGGCTGTCATTTGTAGATCTTTGACAGTCGTTAGGTAGTCAGAGGCCCAATAAGTCTGACAACCAGTCTTACCAAGGGGTATCGTATTACCCGGTACTAACTGGGTTGTGGAGGTCAGATAGGCAGTCGCTCCATGTAAAATACTGGTATTCAGCTGCATCCGGTAAAACTGGAAGCCGACCCCAATATAGTTGGGAAAAGGCTAGGCAGATAATGAGGTTATGTGTATGGATATAGAGTCGTTTTTGCATGAAAAGTATTATGATTTTAGGGCAAATTTTATAGTTATGTTACTTTTTCTAGAAAAGGCCGATTTTAGGAGGAGGCTAATACTAGGAGACTCCACCCTATTCCAGTTATATTCGAAATTTCGAATCTTCTTCTAAAGCCTATGTCATTCGTGTGACGTTTGACGTATAACTGTTTGGACTCCGGATTTTTGATAAAAAATTTAATTTTTGGTTTGAGTGGATGCTCTGCTAGTGATATTGTGTTGGTTCATTGAAGAACAGGTGTGAATAACTACAAATTAACAATGGGTAAGTCATATAATTTGTTGCACCTAATCTATTTAGTGTTCTTACACACGAGCGACACGCGGCATCGACATCAGAGGCACGTGTCGATGGTGACTTCAACCATTAGTGCTATTCTCTACACGTAGCGTCGCAGGCTTACTTTACCCATGGTGGCCGGCGGCGCGGCTTTGTGTATAGGCAGTAGGGTGCCCCCCTATGTAAGCAAGACAGTCGATCGAAGCGCGGTCCAATGCGCTAGTGACTTTTATTTTGTATGCTTGTAAATGGGGAGAGGCCTTTGCCCAACAGTGGGATGACGCAGGCTAACAGTATCGGTATCAGTATGTAAATGGAAATGGTTGCGCAAATAGTAGGTGCCTCATCATCAGCCTATTAATGTTCCCACTGCTGGGACACAGGCCTCCTCTCTAAGAGGCAAAGGAGGTAATGGGCTATAATCCACCACGCGGGCCAGTGCGGGTTAGTAGATGTCACATGCCTTCGAATTTTTGGTTGTAGGACATTCCGGTTTCCTCACGATGTTTTCCTTCACCGCTTTGAGAGCAGTGGTGTTTAAATAAATTATACAAAGTAAAGCGCCTGTCTGGGTTCGAACCCATGACTTACTGTTCGTAAGTCGGGGCCGCCACCACTGGGCCACCGCTCGCTGCTCTTGGTGCCTATACATATATAAAACCAACCTCTGGCACTTCCGGCACGGTAAAAACTTATGAAATCTGTACCGGGGGTCTAAAATGCCGCTTTAGCAGAATCGTTTTGTAAATCACGTTAAAAATTTAAAATTCTTAAAATGGACTTTATAGTTATTGACATAAAGTCCATTTTAAGAATTTAAATTTTTTAACGTGATTCATGCTAAGATTCTGCGTAGATTCTGCTATAGCGGCTATTTTAGACCCGCTGTGCTGTGTGTATCGTTGACCCGAAAAAAAATAGCTTTTGATTTTTATGTGCGGAGTTTCGCTAACTCATTTAATTTGACCCTGTGTAATCCATTTTTTTTTTAGATCAACACAAGATTTCGGGCAAGATACCTGTGCAGCAGAAGCACATGAAGCAATGTCTGCACAATGTGAATAGATTAGTTCCGATATTCCTCATGTACTGACCAAACCTTACACTCCATTTAACAAAAAAAAAACGTCTCGTGAAATGGTGCATTTTATGCACTTGATGTACAATCTATTATTTCACTTCTCATGCTCTAAAAGTACGCCAATATAGCCCTACGAAGCGGGACTGTTGGAGGTTGATACCTTCATGGTATATAATCTGTCACATAGTGACTTTGTTTGTAGGCATGACAACAGTTCTCAATAAAATGTCTGAAAACTAAAACGTGTTTTCTGTGAATAATAATTTATGCTATCGCTAGTCATCTTTAGTACATCAGGGACTAAAGTAACCTTTTTAGTCTCTAGAAAGTAAAAGTTTTTTTTTTTTAATTTCTTTCATGTGACATAGACAAACTCCAAAGGGTAAAAACAGTACCCTATGATTACTAAGACTCCGCTGGCTATCCGTCTGTCTGTCCATGTCTGTCTATCCGTCTGTCTGTGCGTCTGTCTATCCGTCTGTCTGTCTATCATCTTTCTTTCTATCCGCCATTATGTCTGTCTGCCCATGTCTGTCTGTCTGTCAGGCCAACTATCTTTCTATCCCTCTGTCTGTCTGTCCATCTGTTGTCTATCCGTCTGTATGTCCGTCTGTTTGTTTGTCCGTCTGTCTGCCCATCTGTGTGTCTATCTGTCTGTCTGTCCATCTGTCTGTCTAGCCGTCTGTATGTCCGTCTGTCTGTCCAACTGTCTGTCCTTCAGACTAAATTGACTATGTTTACAATGCACTATTTTGTTAGTTTTTGCATATTCTAATTGAGTTATGCGTTTACAGGACCACGCAGGATGAATTGATGACACGTCATGAATACAGGGTGCAAAAGACCTCCTCACGAAGCCGTCAGTCAACCAAGCATTCTGTACATCAAACGACTTTTTTGGGGTGAAAAATCATGTTTTGTGTTACAACTCAATGTAACGCATTCAAAACATTGTGCTGATGTATGGATTGAATAGTACGGGGGTTGTGGAGGTGTAATCTTACATTAAAACATTGTATTTAAAAAAAAAACTTGTCAGGTGTAGATGGATGCAAAGTAAGCATGCAGTTGCACGGGCTCATGTATACTAAGGTAATTAGTGATGGAGATAGCAGTGTAATAAACGCTCTAAGAGACGCAATGGTGTATGGTCCTAATGTTCACATATGTAAGAAAAATAGAATGCAGTACTGCGAAATTATTCAAATAAACTAAGACGAATAGGGAAAATATGTATGTGATTTAGAAAATTATTATAAGAGCTATAGCATTAAAAACGTTACCCTATTTACTAAGACTCCGCTGTCCATCTGTCTGTCTGTATGTCCGTCTGTCTGTCCATCGCTCTGTCCATCCATCTGTCTGTCCGTCTGACTAAATTGACTATTTTTCTCGCTCTCAAAGTGAAAAGTACAGTGTAACACTAAAATCCCATTATAAGAGCTATAGCTTTCAAAACGGAACCCTATTACAAAGACTCCGCTGTCCATCTGTCTGTCCGTCTGTCTGTATGTCAGTCTGTCTGTCCGTCCGTCTGTCTGTTCGTCTGTCTGTCAGTCTGTCTGTCCGCCTGTCTGTCCGTCCGTCTATCTGTCTGACTAAATTGACTATTTTTCTCCCACTCAAAGTAAAAATTACAGTGTGACACACTAATATCCCATTATAACTCGTTCTAAAATCCCATTATAACTCGGTTCCTATTCACTACCTCGTGTATAATGGGCCATTTTAGCCCCTTGTATTACAATGTACACGTGCGTAAATTACGGTTACATTCGTCTACTCGTTTGTAAAAACCAACTTTCCACACTAGTACCATACAACAACAACAACAGCCCATAACGTCCACTGCTGGACATAAGCCTCTCCCATTATGGGAGGAATTTGCCGTTATCTCCACGCTTGGCAGGCGGATTGGAGATCGCAGTGATGAAAGACTAACAGAAAACGCTGCTGCCCATTCTCTGGTCTACGGAGGCGCAAGGTGTTCTGCCTCAGACATTAGTCGCCTTATACGACACCCATGAGTGTAATGGGTTGGTTCTATTCTACTCTGCCGGATACCACACGGCACGGCACGGCACGGCTAGTACCATAAATACCTTACTATTTTTCTGTTTATTAGGAATCATTTATTTTGAGCTATAGTGGCGGTAATTACACACCGCAGACGTAAAAAGAAACAATGTCAGTAATTGTGTTATTATGTAATTCCATAATAATAATAATTTAATTGGACAAGAGCCTCAACTAACATCTGAGGTGACCCTCGCTAGGCAGCTGGATCAAGCGCTTGATTCAGAAAGCAGTTCTTCTGGACACGGCGCGTGTTGTTAGGAGGTTCCTCTCTCAAGAGCCCTAACCACCAGCAGCTTGGACCCTGTTCCCGATGCTGGCGGGCTACCTATTTTATATGCTTTTAATTTTATTTATAATTTTGTTAATAAAAAATTAAAAATGTAAATTTATTACATTTTAAATATTTATGTATAATAATATTTTTTTTACGGACTCGTTCCTGACTGATTGGCCGGAGGAGGCAAAACACCGGGAGAGTTGGAAAGGAATGTGGGAGGCCTTTGTCCAGCAGTGGGACAGAATAGGCTAACTAAAAAAATATATATTTTTAGTAACAAAAATATGTATACTTTTTGGGCATTCAATTATTCTTTATTCGATTTCTATACATTGTAGATTTCACTTCTCACGCTCTAAAAGTACGCCATTATAGCCCTACGAAGTGGGACTAAAGCGGGAAGTGGGACTTTTAGTCTCTAAGGAGTGAAAGTAATTAGTTTTTTTTTTTAATTTCCTTCATGTGACAAAGACAAACTCCAAAGGATAAAAAGGGACCCTATCACTAAGACTCCGCTGTCCGTCTGTCTGTCTGTCTGTCTGTCCGTCTGGCTGTCCATCTGTCTGTCTGGCCGTCTGACTAAATTGACTAATGAAAATATGTATACTTTTTGGGCATTAAATTATTCTATAATCGTTTTCTATACATATTTAAGTAGTTTTCACTTTTCATGCTCTAAAAGTATGCCAATAGCTTTTTTAATTTCCTTCATGTGACATAGACAAACTGCAAAGGGTAAAAACGGCACCCTATTACTAAGGCTCCGCTGTCCATCTGTCTGTCCGTCTGTCGGTTCGTCTGTCTATCCACCTGTCTGTTCATCTGTCAATCCGTCCATCTGTCTGTCTGTCCGTCTGACGAAATTGACTATTATTTTTGTCATGGACTCTAAAATGTAAATACTAAGAAAAAAATCTTTGTCATTTGTCTTGATGAAAACATGTGTTTACATTTAGTGATATTGAGCATAATTATAAACCTAAAAAAGTAAAAAGACAGGTAAGTATTTTTGTAAAACAATTTATGTAGGCAAAACTAATTACAATTATTAGGTATCCACTCTGACATAAGACCAACCCGCACTGGGCCCGCATTCCCTCTCACAGAGAGGAGCTCTGTGTCCCAGCAGTGGGAGCATTATAGGCTGGTTATGCTGCTGCAATCGGACATAAACTGCGATGAACTTTCAAGTAAGCATGTGTCGTCGCGGCGGCGGCGTCGTGAACTCTTGAGCGATCGCTGCATGCATGACCACCCGGGGAAAACTAAACATAATAAGCAATCTATATTAGGTTCTTAGAGAGCCATACAGGTACAAAACGATGACGCAGCGCCTACTACTTTAGTACGAGTTGGTAGATACCTACTTGCTGATTTCTCGGCGATTCGAGCTGGCGTCGAATGGTGTCATGCTGTGCCACGGAGCCACTATCTTAGAAATCGATCAATTATATCTTAAAATGATGTACGTCAAACGTACATCAACGTATCAACGTATATCGTTATCGCTGTACGTGAAACAACAACAGCCCACAACGTCCACTGCTGGACATAAGCCTCTCCCATGATGGGAGGAATTTGCCGTAATCTCCACGCTTGGCAGGCGGATTGGAGATCGCAGTGATGTAAGACTAACAGAAAACGCTGCTGCCCATTCTCAGGTCTACGGAGGCACAAGGTGTTCTGCCTCAGACATTAGTCGCCTTATACGACACCCGTGAGTGTAATGGGTTGGTTCTATTCTACTCTGCCGGATACCCCATGGCTAACGTACGTGCGTGTGTACCTACGTGCAATATGTAATATTAAAATAGACATTGATTGTGGCTCTGCTGGAGAGCATACTCTAGCAGAGCAGTACATGTACTCAAGAAAGAAAAACGCTACTGTTTTTTCATATCAATTGTGTGCATCGTGTAACTTCGTTTTTGTTCGGAACGGTTCGGAACGCTGTGTGTGTACGTACGAACTAGACGTGCGTGAAGACTAGCGTCTAACTGCTCATCACTGATACTATCTCTGTCGGGCACGATGCCAGGTGAGACAGCGTGCTTTTTGGTCACGCCCACCAATGAGTTCGAGCCTGTGAGCTGTGTCACCTTAAGTTAAACGCCACCACACCGTAGCGACATCTGTTGACGAGCATAAAAAGAGATACACACAATAAATTCATTAGAAATATGTATCTAATTATACTATAATAGTTAAATAGTGAGCTCGCCCGCTTTTATTTAGGGATAATCTAACAATCTAATGTCAAATGTTAACACTAGGTTAGACTCTAGACCATGCTCTAATGACCCCTGTACACAATGGCCCAGTGCCCATGGCCATCTATCACCACTGTGTACGGAATCGTAATAATCTAGAAATCTAGATATGATAGATTGGTAAGGATGCACAATAAGAATGAAATTGAAATTATAAATGGTGGGTAAATTAAGATTTAAGATACACTATAATTATGTTTAGTACTGAAATGGAAAATTATATTCTAGATAAGATACATGGTTTTTCTATTTTAATAATGAAAAGATTAATAGTACATTAAATGTGTGTATAATTATGTAATCAGGATTGTTTGTTTGTTAATAAAAAAAAAGGGCCTAGACAATCGACGATAGCTTTCAACCCGTTTCGTATTTTAATTTCTCTTAATAATGGACTAACTGGATGTCACTTTGTCTAATTTTTAAAGGATTAAAAAGCATTAAATTAATAAAAGAACTTCCTCATTCTTTAGTGTAAAACAAAACTACTCCAAAGTTAATAGTTCATCATCGGCCTAGCCTTTTCCCAACTATGTTGGGGTCGGCTTCCAGTCTAACCAGATGCAGCTGAATATTAGTATTTCACATGGAGCGACTGCCTATCTGACCTCCACAACCCAATCAGTACTAGCTTATACAATACCACTTCGTAAGACTGGTTGTCAGACTTTTTGGGCCACTGACTACCTGTAACGACTGTCAAAGATCTACAAATGACAGCCGGGACCAACGGCTTAACGTGCTTTCCGGGGCACGGAGTAAACTCGGTAGGTAATGGGTGGTCACCCATCCACAGATCAACCTAGGCAAGCACGGCTTAACCTAACAATCGACCCGAGCGGCTGTTATTATTTAGCCACGAGCTCCTCGTATAAATTTAATAGTTAAGAGAGACAAATTATATTGTGACAGTACAGTAGCTTTTTTTACTCGAAATACGTTTGCGTTAGGCCGCAACTTGCCTGATACGGCCTAGGGTGGAACACGCTTGCTTAGACCGATTCACTCGAACCTTGAAAAGATCCAGATTATAACCTTCATTGTCACTAGTTCCATTTTGAAAGAATCTGAAAATAAGGGAACTAGTGTTGTTTTTTTTAATACTAGTTCCACTAGTAAGATTAACAGTTCCATGATGGAACGACTGTTGTTTTTTATAATCACTAGTTCCATTTTGAAAGAATCTGAAAATAATGGAACTAGTGTTGATTTTTTTTATCACTAGTTCCACTAGTAAGATTAACAGTTCCATGATGGAACTACTGTTGCTTTTGCTAATCACTAGTTCCATTTTGAATGAATCTGAAAATAATGGAACTAATGTTACTCGAAATGCGTTTGCTTTTGGCCGCAACTCGCCTGATACGGCCTAGAGGGTGGAACACGCTTGCCTAGACTGATCCACTCGATCCTTGAAAAGATCCAGATTATAATGATCTGGGAGCCGGCAGTGAATTCCACGAATGGCACTTCGAACAATAAATTTGAAAGCATAGCGTTTTGTTCAGGTCTGTGGAACTTCAAACCATAAAACAGCCTTTATTCTCGTCAACATAAGGTATAATTCAGAGGTAAAATAACTGTGATAGAATTGAACACATAGTTTACTTGTCTAAAGTTTATGTGGGGCTCCCCAGAGACCACGAGTTAAATTGAACACTGGCGTGGTATATTGCCCCTGTTGATGGGATTTAAGGGACTAGCTCGACCGCGCGGTCTAAATGCTACGTCAATATTAATATAAAAATAAGGACTCTTTTCACATTATTATCATCATCATTATCATTTCAGCCGAAAGACGTCCACTGCTGGACATAGGCTCCCCCAAGTGTCGCCACATTGACCGGTCCCGTGGGAATCGCATCCAGCGGATTCCCGCAACCTTCACCAGGTCATCAGTCCACCTAGTGGGAGGCCTTCCAACGCAACGTCTTTTGGTTCGCGGTCGCCACTCCAGAACTCATATTTCCACAATTTTAAGAATGTTGTAATACTATGGGTGTACTGTTTGTGCTTATTGCTAAGAATCTAACTACAATGCGATAGGATAATAATTTTATTTACGACTAGCGGACGTCATGCGGTTTCACCCGCGTAGTTCCCGTTTTCGTGGGATAAAATATAGCCTATGTTATTCAGTAAAGACGTGGCTTTCTAATGGTGGAAGAATTTTTGAAATCGGCGCAGTAGTTTTTGAGTTTATTCATTACAAACATACACACACACAAAAATACAAATCTTTCCTCTTTAAAATATTAGTGTACATTAGTGAAAATTCAAAAATCGACGTATTTACGTTAAGTTTACACCGCGCGCTTGTGCTAACGCTTCAGTTTGCCTTAATTTGTCGCCCTCCCATCTTCGATCAAGACCACTTTCCCTAGTGGAATATTATATTAAGTTGTGAAACTTAACATAAATAACGAAAACTATTATTTCAGACGATTTCATACTTTATTCACGAGCGAGTGCAATACAATAACGATATTAATTTTAGAAAAATAACGTTATTGAATACGCCATTCAGAAGATTATTTTATTTTCATATTATGCTAACTGCAATTAAACTATTTTTGTTACATAAAACAAAATAATAGTCAGTGCTTAACTATAACTGAAATGTATTTATTATGCTAACTGCAATGAAATAACAAATAGAGCGCTTTAATAAATGCATATTTATTCTATACTAATAAATGGACAATATTTGCATGTACGGTCTATACCTATTCAAACTCGAAATATGTTCAGAGAATCATCTAACGGCTATCGAAGCCATATCTATACATATAATAAATCTGTAGAAAAGTCATTTTTGTACATTGAAGAAATTGAAATAAAAAATAGCCAGCGTGTGAAAAGATAAGTAACAGAACCCATTTCCATCATTTTTGAAATTTTTGTCTGTTTGTCTGTTTGTTTGTGCGCACATCACGTAAAATCTACGAATTCAATGCTGACAATGTTTATACATAAAAATTGTGTGTAACTTGGGGTATGATTTAGTGTTTGTTTCATTGAAATCGGTTAATTCTATCAAAAGATATATGAACTTGAAGTTTTCAAGAAGAACTAATCATCAAATGTAAGATACATACATGCAGCGACATCTGTTGAACTAAAATGATACCAATGACTAAAAATGTGCTCACCACAGTCATAACTTTTAAATCGACTGACCAGCTTTAAAAAAAAATTATAGTATAGGTAATACTTTAGCAGTTTAACATTTTGGTCGATAGACGGCGTTGTTTATTTCACTCCATTTTCTGAATTGAATGACCCTCGCCCGTGTCAGTTGCCTATTTTTTGTTTTTTTTTTTTCGGATGGGAAATCATCAAATGACTCCTCCTGCTCTGGGCGGAGCAGGAGGGAGTGTCAGACTTTTACTGACTAAAACCCAGCCATGTTCCTTCATCGCCCTTTTGTTCCGGGGCCACGGTATCTCTTTCGAACAGTCCCGCAACCTCGGCAGACATCGGTCCTTGCGGATCGGCCCTTCCTTTTTACTGACTCTCTTTTAGGCGCGCGTGGAACACGAACGCGCCGTCGACACGGCCTGTTGTCATGAGACGGACGGACGGCGAGCTAGCCCATAGCCCACCGTCCACAGGCCCGCGCCTACGGTGGCCGGGGGCCACGTGGTTGCCCCGGAAGCCCGGGGCGTCTGCCGCGGCGGCCGGGACGTTGAGAGGTTCTCTCCCTCTCACGTTCCGCCACCTCCTTCTCTAGCATTACTGCTTCGCAGAAGGAGGTGACGGCGTCCCATTCCGTCTCGCTCCGTACCATGGCTTGCACCAGGGCCGGACGCGAGAGGTCGCCGCCGCAAACGTGTAAATTGCCTCAAGATTGGTTTTTTAACCGACGAAACAAAAAGAAGGCAGTTCTCAATTCGACGCGTATTTTTTTTATATATGACCACGGATAACTTTTACAGAGAAGTCCGTACATGGTCCTTTTGTTTGTAAAAAGCGTAGGTACATCTCAAAGTTGGTCCCATTTATAATTGAAAAGTCGTGTTTGGGCTAATTTCTTGCACCTTTGATGAGAACTTTCGACCTAGCTGGAGTATGACTGTCATCGAGTGTCTAAGGATGAAGGAGGTGGCGGAACGTGAGAGGGAGAGAACCTGTAAACGTCCCGGCCGCTGCGGGAGACGCCCCGGGCGTCCGGGGCCACCATGTGGCCCCCGGCCACCGTACGCGCGGGCCTGTGGACGGTGGGCTAGCTCGCCGTCCGTCTGTCTCATGACGACAGGCCGTGTCGACGGCACGTTCGTGTTCGACGCGCGCCTCAAAGAGAGTCAGCAATAGGAAGGGGTCCGCAAGGGCCGACGCCTGCCGGGGTTGCGGGACTGTTCTAAAGAGATACCGTGGCCCCGGAACACAAAGGGCGATGAAGGAACATGGATGGGTTTAGTCAGTAAAAGTATGACACTGCCTCCTGGTCCGCCCAGAGCGGGAGGAGTCATTTGATGATTTCCCATCCGAAAAAAAAAGGCTGTCGAGGTAAGCCCTTTTTTGGAAAAACATAAGTAGATTATTTTAGCGATTAATGCAAATATATCGAAGAAATTAAATTGTTACCCACTTGGATCTACGTAGGTATATATCTACTAATATTATAAAGCTAAAGAGATTTTGGTTGGTTGAACGCGCTAATTACAGGAAAACTTTTAATTTTGAATAGTTATCGAGGATGGCTATAGGTTATCTAACATCACGCTATAATTAAAAGGAGCGGAGCATCAATGATAAATGTTGCAAAAACAAGGAAAATTTATTTCTTTCGAGAGCTTCCTTTGCGGGCGCTGCATAAACGGTTAAAGTTGCGCAACAATCATGTATTAGGGAATTGTTCGTTTTAAAGCGTTCTAAAAAAAACCGCGATAGCATTATGTCTATCTTTCAAGGTTGACTCCACTCTCTCTAACCCTCTCTCTCTCATGTGACGCAGACGAAGTTGCGCGGGTCAGCTAGTAAATAAAATAAAAATAAAAAAGCCTTATAATTCATGCAGAATTAAGGTTTACAAAGTATTTTTAGGGTTCCGTACCCAAAGGGTAAAAACGGAACCCTATTACTAAGACTTCGCTGTCTGTCCGTCTGTCTGTCCGTCTGTCCGTCTGTCCGTCTGTCTGTCACCAGGCTGTATCTCATGAACCGTGACAGCTAGGCAGTTGAAATTTTCACAGATGATGTATTTCTGTTGCCGCTATAACAACAAATACTAAAAACAGAATAAAATTAATATTTAAGGGGGGCTCCCATACAACAAACGTGATTTTTTTATAATAATTGGTACGGAACCCTTCGTGCGCGAGTATGACTCGCACTTGGCCGGTTTGGTTAGTAACATAAAGTATAATTTGTTTTTAGTGTTAGTTTGCTGTTTGCTCTTAATGAGTTTATAACTATAATATTATTTTATTTTCTTATTTTCTTTATCGAAACCAGAGCTATGAAAAACAAAAATTATCTAAGTTTAACTACGACGTAGTATGACGTATACGACGCGGCGACGTAGTAAATTAGCGTGGATGTTGAAAAATTATAAGCCAGTATTTATTTTGTGGGTCAAGTAATTTTTTTTTTTAGTAGGTATCCTCAGATTTTTTTTTCCTTGAAATAGCTTCGTTATAGCCGTAAGATGATTCCCTGAAAATATTTCGTGTATGAATAGTTACACCTTATAAACTGCGTGGCACCGACAATATGACAACGAATTAAACTGCGTATACCACATGACGTTCCCAATCTGCATACAAAAACGCAATCTAATATAGCCAGTACCTTAGCCACAGGACATTATTTTTCATTTTCAGTTTTCTAAATGATGTAAGTAGGTTAATAGGCTAGCACCAACAGCATCCGTATAAACACTAAACACATGTTGCCAACTCGCTACTTCAAAAACCTATACCAAACTCGTTCCCTGCCAGATACAAATTAGTGCAAATTATACCTAGGCCGTGTCGACGGCGCGTACGTGTTCCACGCACGCCTCAAAGAGATGTCAGCAAAAGGAAGGGCCGATGCCTGCCGGGACTGTTCGAAAGAGATACCGTGGCCCCGGAACACAAAGGGCGATGAAGGAACATGGATGGGTTTTAGTCAGTAAAAGTGTGAAACTCCCTCCTGCTCCGCCCAGAGCGGGAGGAGTCATTTGATGATTTCCCATCGGAAAAAAAAGGTTACAGACAACGTTGGTTAAAAAGGTTTCTATAAAACATTCCCTGTTAACAATACCCAGGTGACGAAAAATGGGAGGACCAAAAACTTCGTAACAACTTCGTACAAAATATAGCACAAATCTAAAAACTTAACAGACAAAATGTTCCCACAGAACTCTTTATCACAACTACAAAGACATTCAAAGAAGAACTATTCATATTAAAGCTAAATCTTGCTTTACATCTCGACACTTACTAAGCGAATTCTGGTATAAGACCCTTGCTCCACTGCCAGCGAGTACCTCGCGTAAGCGACTAGCTATCGACGAGTTTCTCGTTCAAGAAACGTACAAAAGATTGTAGTAGTTAAGTAAAAGCGTTCCTACATACTCATTTAAAGGGTGTAAGAACCCTAAACGAAGCCGAAATACACGTGTTTTCCCGTAACTGTTATATGTATTTTGTATTGGACCATACCTGGGTACTTTCTAATTGTATTGTATTGTATAACGGGCTGGTGTCCGCAACTCGACGTCAAAGCGCGTATTTTGTGTATTTTATTATACTTTCTAGTTACGGAGATACCGACGGTATCAAGTTCCAACGTTTCTACACTTTTTTTTAACATACAAGTCTTAAACGTTATGTTTTAAATATTATAAACTTATAATCCACCATTGTCCACGCAACGTTGGTAGATGCCACATGTCTTTAAATTGTTAGGCTTCCTCTATAGACTGTTCGAAAGAGATACCGTGGCCCCGGAACACAAAGGGCGATGAAGGAACATCGCCCTTTGTGTTTGGATGGGTTTTAGTCAGTAAAAGTCTGACACTCCCTCCTGCTCCGCCCAGAGCGGGAGGAGTCATTTGAGGATTTCCATCCGAAAAAAAATAAAAATAAAGGCTTCCTCTATATATTTTCCTTCACCGTTGCAGGGTGATGAAATAAATCACACAAAGTTATGCTCCTGTCTGAGTTCGAACGAACTACCAATTGTAAGTCGGGGCTGTTAACACAGGGCCAAAACTGCTCACTAGCTCGCTTATCGCACTCAGTGGCACCGGTGCCCTAGTTCAGACTCCCTTGGGACTCATGAGGTAACTGCAGGTAAGGGGAACACACCGCCACAAATCGAGATATACATTTTATATCAGCCGCTTAAGCCATGTTTCATGTTCCTGGAGGAGTAATCTGTGATTTTATGTTGGTTTATAGGTTATCTTTGATGTTTTGTTAGGTGTAATAATCTAGGTTAGGTTTGGTTAAATTAAACTGTACAATAGTTAGTAATCTACTGAATAGTCTGTATAGAATAGACAACGCAATTCTTCACGCTCTTCAAGCTCCTCCTAGAAGGAAGGTGAGCACAACTGCAGTATTTTTAAAAGGCATACAATTAACGAACCACCAGATTTAGCAAAATGTAACGGCAGAAAAATAACTTTTGATTTCCAAAATTAGTAAATGATCACCAAAATTAATCCCCATTTTATCGTGAAATTAGAACCAAAAAAATATTTTTTTAGTTAGTGGTGCCGATTCCCTTGTTCACAAACTAAACTAAATTTAAGTTGAATGCATCTTTTTCTTTCTATTTCATTATGAAAAGGACAGAAGATAAATATTAGTTTAATCCTGTCAAATTAGTCAGCACCTGACGTAATTTGATGTAATTTTAGTAGTCAACTTTTTAATCGCGTCTAAAACTTGTATGGCGCTGATTAATTTGACAGAACATAACTAAAATTGATCTTCTGTCCTTTTCTTAATGAATTAGAAAGAAAAAGATGCACTGAACTTAAATTTGGTTTAGTTTGTAAACAAGGGAATCGGCACCAATGACCACCAGAAATTGAACTGTTATGGTTGGTGGTGAACTGTATGACGTGGTTTACGGAGCCCCGCTGGGCGGGGCTCCTGGTTTATAAAAAAATAACCCGGGGTGCTCCTAGTCGGCCTAGGCAAAACTAGTTTGTCATCAACCACCTCATTAAAATTTGGTGCTCAATTTACTAAATTTGGTGATCAATTGATATTTTAGGTGATAGATGTTACCTAGTGGTCACAAAGTTATTTTTGGTGGTCATTATATTTTTCCCCTTTTTAAAAACTCTTCCCCTATTCGGGATAAAAACACAGTTAATTATTTTTGCCACTTGAAACCTCCAAATCTGTCAAAATAAATCTCACACTTTGCGAAACCCACAAAATCCGTCGCCATTTAATATCTGTACGACCCTAATAACATACACAATAAACAAAAAGGACATATTTTTTAATTAGAGCACTTTGTGCCTCGTTAACATTATGTGGCTAAAGCCGGGTACATGAGTAATAACCGGGTGCATCAGTAACCGGGTACATCAGTAACCGGGTACATCAGTACCCGGGTCTCGTAACAAGCTTATCTTCAGCTCTTGGGCCACCGGGCCCAATTATATTTGCGGGTTTGTCAGAACCGTCTGACAAACCCGCAAATATAATTTAAATGTACCACTTGTGGCTTATTAAATATCCTCTTTTCACAAACTAATTGGATAATTTATGCGGGATACCGTGTTAATTGTGGAGTTTTTGTCCTAGATTGTGCGCAGAGGAGGGAATAGAGGGCCTAGGTATGTTTTTGGAATATTTAAACATGGTATGATAAACGACGTCAAGGTTTGTACGTACTTATTTGGGTAGGATTTTAGTTGGTATTATGAAATAAACTATCTACTTATTAAAAGTTTTATTAAATTCAGTGACAAATAACGCACAAATTTTGTCAAGAAAATTGAAATTTCTCTATCTTTAAGTCTAGAATTTTGCACAAGAGTTGCTTTTTTATAGAAAGTGGGCACATCTAAAAGATTTTGAAAAAGAAATCCCGTAAAGAGGGATGAAACTTTGTATGGCATTTTTGCTGCCAATTGTAAATCTTATGCGGACCTTACTTGCCTTGTAAGAAACTTTAGTTGTTGGTAATTGTATTGTTATTTTCGTCAAACAATTACGATAGTGAGATATTTTAAAGGGTGTAACAAAGCCGAAAGGCACTTGTTCTCCCCGTCATTGCGACTTTTTTTTTTAAATCTGGACCGGACCATACCTGCTTTCTTTAAGTTACGTAGATATTGGAAGTCATAGTTCCAACTTTTCATAACTTTTATTTAAATACTAATAAGTTTACTATACGTATAAATACCTCTATGATTAGTTTACTATTCATTGTGTTACAATGTTTTGTGTGCGGTATATTGAGGTTTATCCACAGAATATATGTTTATCGTAAAACGTTATTTTCACCACACAAAAAAACCGTTTCACGGCAAAAAATGTTGCGTTACTTAGTTTGATGTACAGAATGGAACGGTGCGTATACTTGTATAGCAGAATAGTAGGTAACCATCAACTTGACAGTTGAAAACCACAGCTAAAAGCACCAAAATTTTAATAACCTCTCCACAAAACTACCACAGTTTTCTCCGCTAAAAGTGAACAAGCTAACAGCTAAACCGAGTTAGTTTTTGGTTAAAAGCTAAACCCCTCAATTAAGTTGCAGAGTTAGTTGTCAACTGTATTAATAGTTGCTCACGTCTAAAGTTTGCAGGTCTCCGAAGGGCCAACCTAAGTGGGGACTGGCTAGATGGATCGAGTTACAGACTATAATTTGTGGGTTTTAATCTGATTTATGTCTTAGTTTTATAGAATAGAATAAAATGTATCTTTATTCGAGTATCTATGACTCAAAAGCTGTTAGTAAATCTTACGACTATGTTAGTAAGCACTGATAAAACATACAACACAACAAATAATGACTAATAGTTGGTGCCAGTTAAAATGAGAATAGCGGTCATTGACCCACCTTAATTTATTAAACTTCATAACTTTTAAAACCAAAAATAAGCCTGTTCAAGTCTTGAACCGTCATCTATCGTGATCTTTAGTATTTTTTCTAATGAAAAACGATACATGGTTTACTTGTTTTGGTTCGTACGAAGAGATATTAGGGAAAGGGCAATGGCCGCTATTCTCATCTTAACTGGCACCAACTATACGTAGTGTATAGACCAGTGTTTTAGTAGTTAAAGATCAAAAACTAGCCTATTTAAGTGTCTTTATTAAAATTTGTTGTTTGTTTGAGAAAGTTTTAGTACGAAATTGTAAGAATAATAAATAAATCATAATCGACTGCTGATCATAAGGTCCTGGGTTCAATTCCCGGGTCAGGCAAAGTGTTATTTGGTTCATCCATCAAGAATTTCTCAGTAATAATAATAATAATAAATAATAAAAATCTTTATTTATACAAAAACCTTCAACATTGATTCAAGACTAGATCACATGAATTTCAGTAAAATAAAGGTAATACAGATAGAGTAACCCTGACTCCCAAACTAGGAGATCCTGTGACTTAGGAGTCAGTGTTCTGCTGTCACTATGATACAAAAACCTTTTACTAAAAAGTGTGTTAACAAAATCTTGGCAAAATAGAAACAAATTTGATAGTACAACTAAATTATTTTAACAGAGATTAAAAACTAGGAGTGAAGGAATTTATTAAACGTAGTTGTATTATGAATGTGCATGTGTAGGTAATTGTGTGTGAAGATGTGTAGGTGTGTATGTGAGAGTGAGAGTGTGTAATGGGGGGTAAGTGTGCGTAAGTGTGTGTGTGGAATTGAGATTGTACATATTTGCGTGTATAAGTATTGTAGTGTTAGTATATTTATGTATCTTGCTGAAAGGGTTGGGAGTTTGGGACTGTTATATTAAAAAAAAAAAAAATGGGTAGAAGAATTACCTATTACACGGCTACTGCCGGAGGTGAAGTAATTCTTCTGTCCGGTCGTAGTAGTAGCCATGGAATCTGGATTTGTGCCCGGTTGATGGTAATAAGCTCGCCCCCTATTTAATGGGACTTAGACATAACTGGCGAACTGCAGAGGTCTATTAGGTACACCTCTGCCTAGCTCTTCGGGGATTACAGGCGTGATGTTATGTTAAATAATAATATAACATCAGGCCTGTAAACTCCAAATGGTAAAATAGAGGTGTGCAATGTTTATACCCCCATTTCTCCGTTATATACTTATAGGTGCCAGTTGGCAGTGGGCGACACGAAGCCGCCGCAGACGGCGTGTCGTCGCTTCATGTCGCCACGACACGTCACCGCCTCATGTCGCTACAGTCATGATTTCGAACCCGGCATTTCGGCGTCAGCAACATTACTGATCTGCAGTCGGGCGTCACTTGCGTCTGCCGCTCGACGACGCGTCGCTAGCTTCATGTCGCTTGCTTCGGAGGGAATTTCATAGAAATACACAGAAACCAGTAGTCGCGGCGACATGAAGCGACTACACGTCGTCTGCGGCGGCTTCGTGTCGCCCACTGCCAACTTGTACCTTGATTCCTGGTGGAAACCTCAGTTACGGTTTGCCCAACCCGGGAATCGAACGTAGGAGATTCTGTTCAGCAGCGCCGCTTGCGCCCACAAGACCAACGAGGCGCTTATGATCTTCAGGGTGTAAAAAAACTCTTTATGAAGTCGTTAACCAAGCATTTTGTACATCAAACTAAGTAACCCTACGCAAACATGGGACATGACGTTTTTTTTGGGGTGAAAAATCACGTTTTACGGTAAAACTCAATGCATTGTGGTGGTGGATGGATTAAATAGTGTGGGGGTCGTGGAGGTGTTTAGAGTAAAGTTCTTAAATTAAAACATGTATTTTTTAAAAAAAAACCTTTGATAAAGTTGGAACTTTGACCCCCAATATCTCCGTAACTAGAAGGTTCCCAGGTATGGTCTAGATTTCTAGAACAAAAAAAAATCGCAATGATAGGGAGAACAAGTGCCTTTAGGCTTCGTTAAGAGTCTTTTTACACACTTCATTTTGTGATAGCAGTGTTTAGAGTAGAAAATACGTGACAGTCTGCTTGATCAAATCCGCCACTTGCCCAGAAATGTTCAATATATTCAGAATACAAGAGGAAATCTACAGATCTCTAAAAACCTTACGAAAAAATTCTTTGTTCCCTTTCATTTGAAGACTCGTGAGTCAAGTCCCTAAAGTACTTGCTACCACTGATCTGTCAGAGGGCTTAACAACCGGGCTCGATATCAAACTGACGAGGGCTAAAGGATCTGAGTCGAGATAAGCGGTCTAATAAGGAACAGCTTGTAGTCAGTGCAGTGTATTAACGATGAGGAGGACACTTGGTTTATTTGAATTGATTGAAATGTTTGAATTGATTAAATTGTTTGAATTGATTAAATTGTTTTAATTGATTAAATTGTTTTAATTGATTAAATTGTTTTAATTGATCAAATTGTTTTATTGATTAAATTGATTTTTAATTGATTAAATTAAATTAAATTTAAACTGAAATTGCAAATGCGAAGGTGGCCACGGCAACGGCATTCGATGGCTTTCTAGGGTGGTTGTCGAGAGCTTCGGAGAGGTCTCAAGTGCCTAGCATATCCAACTTTGACCGAAAAACTTCAAGCACTAAGCGGACATGTCAGAACACCATTGACGATATTGTAGACACTAAAATATCGTCAATGGTGTACTCTACAATGTAGAGTATACCCGTAGGTGGTCTAGCTATAGGGTCATCAAGTTTCCACGCATTAAAGGCTGAACAGATAGACTATAGCCTGGGTTATGACCTAAGAAACTTTTTGCAAGGTAGTTCGGTCTGAGGGAAAATGTAGTGAGGCAAAAGTTTGAAGCATGAATGTAGAAACGATGGATAGGACTGTAAGAAGGATGATATGGCAAGAAAAGAGGTGTCTGATATGATGACGAGTAATAGAGAAGTGTGGAAGAAGAAGGTATGCTGCGTTAACTCCGAATAAATTGGCTTAAGGACAGGGTAATGACGAGTTCGGTCCCAGTGAATTCAGCAGGGGGTCCAATAATAAAATAATACTATTTCTACTCTCTCTCTCTCTCTCTCTCTCTACTCTTTCTCTCTCTCTAATTTGATTGAATTTGTTTTGTTTTAATTGTATAATTTAATTTAATTTTAGTTGATTGAGTCTGATTTTATTTCATTTTTTTAATGATTTTTTTATCTTTTAATAATTTTTATTTAGCAATGGGTGTTATTTGCCTAAAATAAATGGATTTATTATTATTAACAATAGTCATGTAAAAATCACTTAGAAATTGATGTTCGCAGTAAAATGTTGATCATCTACCTACGAAATTATTTAAAATCTATGCCGTCAATGAAAAGGGCACAGAACTATAAAAAATAAAACATTGGTCGAAGTAAGTCCTGAGGAAATCCGATTTATATACATAGAGTTATCCAAAATTCACTTCAATTCTCTCGTGCCGATTTTTAAACCGCCCTCGCGACCCAATTCCGAAACTTTGGGCACTTCAATTCTCATTTCGTATTGTAGGGCACGAGTGTAACAAAGCAAATTGACCCTTAGCAGTGAGGTTTGAGAATTCAAATTGGGATAGCTGGAGTGTTAAGTTCGTGAGCTGATGGTCTTCGCAGAGAGCTGGTTATCGAGTTGCGAGGCGAAGTGTTTTACTTTGTCGCTTTTACGTTTGTATATTTGGTTTTGAGTGTTTTCTAGGTTGTATTATGAGGTTGTGGTCACGAATATACATCAAAACTCTCTAATCAGTCACCCTTATCGTAATGTAGTCTTTGTAGCTAGACGCAGGAGATTATTACGTCACAAAAGCAGTTATTACGTAAAGCTGCTTCTGCCCGTGTAGATTCTTGTTTTAATATAAAACATATTCCTCGGTACTCGACAGCAGTGTAGTTGTAGTGCAGTGTAGTTTTCGACATAACCTACTTATATCCAAAATTACGAAGTTTATCTCTTTATTATATTAGTGTAAATAGATATGTAGGTAACGTCCAAGATAGAATGCTAAGGGCCAGTGTGTTAAGCTAATCAATTATGTACTGGCTTAGACTTGAGCATACACCGGACGATCAGCAAACAAAACACAGTATTGAACAAAAATATTGTGAAAACATTTTAATAAACACAATAAAGTTCCATAAAAATATGAGTGCCATTTAAAAAAGAGTGCCAAAAATGTAGTTTTTAACGTGATTTAAGTTTGTGCTGGGCTACTCAAGCGTGAAACTCAAAGTGCTCTGTGCGACAAACGAAGAAATGATGTTCAGGGACTCCAAAATGCTGAAGTGAGAATGTCGACAATGTGTAATTTTCAAGTCAAAGTTCTTATTCGAAAACCATAGATGGATGTCAAAAAATAGTTTTTGTAAATAGAAAATGTATGTAGATAAATAAGAACGGCTGTTTTGGAGTTGTTCGAGCTAAGTAATCGGTTATATTAAATAATTGGTTAAATTGGGTATGTATCGGTTATTGAGTTTAAAATAAGTTTTGGTGCTGCAATAAGTTTTGACATAATAAGTTTTGATAAGTTTGGATTCGGCTAATAAGTTTAGAAAATATAAGTTTCGGTGGAGATCTGTGGTTTTCTTTCTGAGATAATTTACAATTTTGAGGTCCCGATATTTCGTCGCTTGTAAGCGCTATGATCGCGGGAACAATAATCACTGAAGATATCTCGTAAGTATTTAAAGTTTAATCATGTCACTTTGATCAACTCGCAATAGTCCCTTAAGGTGGATTACGGCCAGGTTGACCAAAGCAAGAAAAACCTGTTCAGGTGGAGATTTATAGATGACTTTGCCCTGGAGTGTAAATGTGGTGTTGCCCCACAAACGATAGGAAACTTGGTATCGTGTTCTGCCTGTTCTGTTGTTTGCACATCTACAGGAGCTGATGGACACTAAGTATATATACTGAAAGTTCCAAACTCGTCGCCAATTTTTGAGCTGACTCAATTTGAATTGTCATCATAATCATAATAATCATAATCTTATTTTACAAATTACAGGCTCTGGTATATGCACTATCTTAAATTAAATAGAGAAAGGTGTCTAAAGTAGGAAGGTACAGAGGTACAGATCACCTTTCCGACTTAGATATAATATTTTAGTTTTGCAAAAACTATAACATCGGCACGCTAAGAAGACGGCCAGGTCCCTACCGTAGAGAGTAGGCCTGTGTCCCAACAGTGGGCTTATTCAGCAAATGGCCATTGTATACCTAAACGAAAACACGATGAAAATTCAATTTTCCAGTTGAAACTTCATCTACATCTAGTTGTATCACGTCTTTGTGTAATAATAATACGTCAAGATCAGCGCTTAATAGCGTTACAGCCTCCAAAGCTATTAATTGGACGAATAAATTAATTGACGGAACATGGAATCGTACTTATAGGGGAGCCATTTGTCACCCGAATTGACATCCAATTTGGGAGCTGTAATTATTGTGTGAGACCGTAATCTTATGGTATGGGACTTAAGTACCAAATACAGCTACACGAGCCGTTCTATAACGTTAAGCTACTTTTTCCAAGGTCAGTTCATTGATGGGTCACCATCCATTACCGAAGCCTCTCTGAGCCTCGGATAGCATGTTAAGCCGTTGGTCCCGATTGTCAGTTGTAGATCTTTGACAGTTGTTACTGGTAGTCTGCCCCGAAATTCTGACAATCAAAGTTGTCGAGGGATTTAGTATTCTACAGTAACTGAACTGAGTTGTGTAAAATACCGATATCCAGTTACATGCGGTTAGACTGGAAGGCTGACGTTCGGCCTATCTTACCATCATCTGCCTAGCATTTTTCTAACTAAGTTGGGGTTAATATTTTACATGGAGCGACTGGCTAAGCGGTCTACCTTACCAGTACAGAAAATTCTTTGTACCCTAGTTTTTCTGCCTGACCCTACAAGAACAAATCCAACTTTATATCTATACTATCTATACATATAATAAAACAGTAACGAAAGAAAAACTGTACATTGAGAATTTTCGAGAAAATATAAGTGGATTTTGTTAGAAAAACGTAACTGATGACAAAAAGTCACTTTTTAGAATTTTTATCTGTTTGTCTGTTTGTCTGTGTGTATGGTACGGCTTCACGCCAAAACTACTGCATAGATTGAATTGAAATTCGGCAAAAATGTTCTTTGTAAACCAAGGAAGGCTTTAGGCTACATATTATCACGCCTTATGTTATGGGAG
This sequence comes from Xestia xanthographa, assembly GCA_905147715.2. Classification (NCBI taxonomy): domain Eukaryota; kingdom Metazoa; phylum Arthropoda; class Insecta; order Lepidoptera; family Noctuidae; genus Xestia; species Xestia xanthographa. The sequence goes on from LR990650.1 coordinate 25,790,508, forward strand.
GTAAGCAATATTGATTTTAAACATATAATAAAACAGTAACGAAAGAAAAACTGTACATTGAGAATTTTCGAGAAAATATAAGTGGATTTTGTTAGAAAAACGTAACTGATGACAAAAAGTCACTTTTTAGAATTTTTATCTGTTTGTCTGTTTGTCTGTGTGTATGGTACGGCTTCACGCCAAAACTACTGCATAGATTGAATTGAAATTCGGCAAAAATGTTCTTTGTAAACCAAGGAAGGCTTTAGGCTACATATTATCACGCCTTATGTTATGGGAGGTAAGCAATATTGATTTTAAAAGGTTTTTGTTCGTAATTGAATGGACAAAATAATTGAATGCACATGCGCAAAAAAACATGTTATTAAAAATTTTACTCTAGGAACATAATAATCACGCTATTTTTATAAAGGAGCGGGGTAAATATTATAAATGCGAAAGTAACTGTTTGTTTGTTTGCTACCTTTTCACGACTCAACGGCTGATCGGATCGTAATAAAATTTGGCAAGGAGATATATTTCAACCTGGGGAAGGACATGGGCTATATATTATTACGCTAATAACTTACGGGGTGAGCAATATTGCATTTCGTCAATATTATTTAACTGTTTGACAACTGACAACTGCCATAACATACGTTGCAATAGAACAGGTATTTTGAACCTTTTGTCACTAGAACAAATAGCCCGCCGGCGACAGCGACCGCCCTGTGAACAGTGTTTCGCATGTTCGAGCCTCAGTCAAGACTCACTTTTTGTATAATTTTGATTTGTTTAATGCTGTAAGATAATAAGTTAGGTTCGCATGTTCGATCCCCATTCAGTTTTCGCTTTTTGTAACTAAGTATTTTGTTTTTTTTTAAAGCTTTAAGGTTTCGAAATCATTACTACATAGTTTATACATACTTTTAGTTTTTTTAACCATATAAACGACGGTTAGGGAATTATTTATTTCAATCAAAACTTATCTATATTTATTAATATAAATCTATCATTTATTAAATCTGTAGACGTGGAGCTTTTGTATGCATGGAAAGCAAGTCGATCGCTTTCCAAGCATATATTTTAGCAGTTTAAATTGACTCCATTTTCTGAATCGCAGTGTTAAGATTATTATGAAAGAATGATAAATACTGTCATTCGCCCGTGTCAGCTGTGTAATGGAGTTGGGCAGGACACCTAGCAAGGCGCGCTGATCGTAGGTGGAGTAAAGCTGTGACCGGGTGGCGTCCTAGGAACGGAAAGAGCGTGGAACTTAGCACAAACAGAAGAGGCCTATACCCAGCAGTGGCTGAATTCAGGCTGTGGATGATGATGATGATGACGCATAACTTTTTCCAGAGAGGTCCGATTTGCATGATTCTTTTTTAGTGAAAAGCGTATATCTCAAAGTTGGTCCCATATAAAATTGAAAAAAATCGTGTTCGAACCCAAGTCATGCACTTCTGATTTTTCGGATTCATGTGCGTTTTGTATAATTATCACTTGCTTCGGTGAAGAAAACCATCGTGAGGAAACCAGCATGCCTGAGAGATATTTGTCGACGGCAAGTAAAACCAAGTCAGAGGCTCTTTTTTTTTGGATGGGAAATCATCAAATGACTCCTCCCGCTCTGGGCGGAGCAGGAGGGAGTGTCAGACTTTTACTGACTAAAACCCATCCATGTTCCTTCATCGCCCTTTGTGTTCTGGGGCCACGGTATCTCTTTCGAACAGTCCCGCAACCCCGGCAGGCCTCGGTCGTTGCGGACCCCTTCCTTTTTGCCGACTCTCTTTGAGGCGCGCGTGGAACGCGAACGCGCCGTCGACACGGCCTGTCGTCATGAGACGGACGGACGGCGAGCTAAGCCATAGCCCGACGTCCACGGGCCCGCGCCTACGGTGGCCGGGCGACGGGATGTCCGGGGCGACTTCCGCGGCGGCCGGGACGCTGTGAGGTTCTCTCCTTCTCACGTTCCGCCACCTCCTTCTCTAGCATTACTGCTTCGCAGAAGGAGGTGACGGCTTCCCATTCCGTCTCGCTCTGGACCATGGCTTGAACCAGGGCCGGACGCGAGAGGTCGCCGCCGCCAATCGCCGCTTCGAGGACACGGCGGTGCTCCACCCACGCGAGGCAAACCTCTACCGTGTGCTCCACCGTGTCCTCCGGTCGATCCTCGCAATGGAAACATCCGGGCGTTTCCTCCCGCCCGATTCGGTGCAGGAACCTCCCGAAACAACCGTGTCCGGTGAGGACCTGCGTCAGGCGGAAGGTGAGGACGCCGTGGCGTCGCTCAAGCCACTCCTCAAAGAGGGGACTTATCGCCACTATTGTGGCGTGCCCTGCACGGGGTTGCGACAGTCGCTCTCTCCATGTCGCCATGAGATCCCGCCGGAAGTCTGTCCGCTAAGCGACAATTTTCCGCGGCAGCGGAGTTTCCCCCCGGCGTAGCGCCTCCAAGTCAGAGGCCATTGGACAGCATAAAAACTCTGACACCAGGTTAGGCACTACTCTTTGTATGTTTTTTCTACAGACATTAGGGAACGAGCGATCGACTCAGTCGTGTCAACTTGGCTACCATTTTAGCGCTATCTACAATCGCTGAAACCGAGGGGTTTACGATTGTAGAAAGAGAATCGATATGAAACGTTTGTAACTTGGCTATTCCTACTGGTTCGACTTAAAAGTATCTATTAGTGTTGGATAGCCCATTTATCGAGGAAGGTTATACGTTATAAAACATCACGCCACAACCAATAGGAGCGGAGCATCAAAGAAAAATATTGCAAAAAAACTGGAGATTAATCCTTTTGGGAATCTTTAACCGTTTACGCAGTAATCATAAATGACGGAATTGTTCTTCTTAAAAAGTTAAAAAACAGTCCGCGATAACATAATGATCTATCTTTTAAGGTGGTCTCAGAATCTCTAACCTAACCCTCTCTCTCTTTCTCTTATTATGTGACGCAGACGAAGTTGCGCGGGTCAGCTAGTTACTATAATATAATAAAGAGGAAAAATTTGTATTTTTGTATGTTTGTAATGAATAAACTCAAAAACTACTGGACCGATTCCAAAAATTCTTTCACCATTAGAATACTACAATTATCCCTGAGTAACAAAGGCACCCGTGCGAAACCGGGACGGGCCGCTAGTGTACAATATTTCAAGCTTTCTATGTGCTGTTCTTGTTTTTATTTTTAGCTGAGAATTATCTTTACTTTTGAAAAAAAAATAGTCAATAGCAAATTACGCTGCGTCAAAAACCAAAACCGCACTAAAAAGTAGGCAAGAAACCGTTATTTATAGTATCATTTGCGGTTCCCAACACGCGGTCAAAGAAGCCTCGTAAAATCCTTACGGATGGCGGTACTTCCCTTTCTTATCTCAGAGCGACTGCCATTTTTATATCCCACTGTTAAAGAGACAACTGGCAGCGTTTTGTCGCTAAATATGGGATTTTCGCTGTTTTCTGATATGGGACATGAAAAACAAAAGGTTTTGTTGGTTTTTGTATTTACATGTTGAGGTACATAACAGTTTACGATATTGTTTTTGTTCGTATCTGATCTGTCTGTAGGTAAAACAGGAGAATAAAAACCGGCCAAGTGCGAGTCGGACTCGCGCATGAAGGGTGCCGTACCATCGTAGTAAATAATAATAATAATAAAAGAAGTGGACTCAGCAATCATTGTGCCGATAGTCGTATCAGCCCATGGCTTAATTGCCACGAGCCTCGATCAATACCTGAGGAGGCTCTCGTTAGGCAGCTGGATCAAGGGCTTGATTCAGTGCGCGGTACTCCTGGACACGGCTTGTATTGTTAGGAGGTTCCTCTCACCGGTGGGCTACAATTTTTTTATATTTTTTAATGTTTTTTTATTATTTTTTTAATTAATATTTTAAAATGTAACACATTTATTTATAGATTAATAAAGGATAATAATAAATAATAATAATAAAATTTTATTTAAAAAAAAATAAGATAAACAGTTAAAGTTTTTCTTAAATCTATGTCAAGTTCACTCATGCTTTGAGCCTGAACTAGGCTTAACCCTGTGTTTCAGGCGAAACATTTTTGTTTGTACTTAGTAAAAGTAATTTTTTTGCGGCAACAGAATTACACATTCTATATTAAAATTTCAACTGTCTACCTATTACGGACTGACAGACTGACTGCTGACAGACGGACGGACGGATATCGGAGGCTGAGTACCTAATAGGGTCCCGTCGGTTAGCCTTCGGATACGGAACCCTAATAAGTGTGGTAACGCAAACGAAGTAAATACATATAAGAGTCAAGCTTGATCACAGACAGGATGTAGGCATGTCGCATCTCTCTGAAAGCGTTTGTAATTTTAGCAAACTTTAAACGGGATTGAGATTGAATTAGCTATAAGATAGTTTTACGTCGTACTCGTACCTACAATTACAAGTAGGTAGGTAGGTTGTAGTAGGTAGGTACGTAGGACGAGTCTCGAATGATGTAAGTACAAATTCGCAAACTACCTATGAAAGACATCAGCAAGCTGTCATTGTAATTTAAATCGTACGCCGAGGGCATAAAGTACCTTCTTCTTTATTTTGTACAAGTTGTGGCCAATGACCCACTATGGCATTGTCTAGAACAAATCGAGTAAGTCGTGGATCTTTCTCGAAGGATTGGTCGCCATATAAATAGACGACGTTTGCAGGGCGCGGGGCAGGCAGTCTGATTTTGGCTACACAACGAATCGAAGTGAACTAGAAGTGCGATATCTAAGCGAATAAGCAAGCAAGTACACTACTGATCACAGTAGTGTACTTGTGATTGAGTTTTAAGTGTTTTGTGATTATTAAAGTTATTTGTTGTTTAATCGGTAGTAATTAATTTATCCCATACCCAGCTCGTAACAATAGTTTAAATCAATTTATTACACTTTTCGACATTTCAAATAAAAGTCAAAGAATTAATAATTTACAGTTATACCATGGTTTGTTAGAGATGCGAGGTTTGCCACATGCCCAATGAGCTGTGGGCCAAAATAGCCACTTTCTGAAACCCTGACACATCCAGAAGGCGTCGCGGCAGACCTCGTAGAATACGGCGGGACGACCTGGATAAAACCAACGACCAGTGGTCGTTAGTTCATAGACATTAGCCCTGCACCCCTAGCCAAGTTGACAATCTACAATCGTTAACGCTAGTAGAAAACTATTCATATGAATGGGAATGACATCATCTCAACGTTAAATCACGTGATCAGCACAAACGAATAGAAAATTCGTAGACAAGTATACATCGTTCAAAATGATAGAATAAAATGTTATCATTTCTACAATGTTGATCGCTAAACTCTTTGGTAGGAACGCTCACCTAAAGACTAAAGTGTAAGTTTTTAGTTTTTTGTACAGACATTAGAGAACGAGCGATCGACTCAGTCGTGTCAACTTGGCTACCAATTTAGCGCTTTCTACAATCGCTTACGCCGACGCGTTTGCGATTGTAGAAAGAGAATCGATACGAAACGTTTGTAACTTGGCTAGGGGTGCTGGATAGAAACAACTAGAAGTCATGGGGAGAGACCTTTGCCCAGCAGTAGGTTGACGCAGGCTAACAGTATCAGTATCAGTTAAACCATGGTTACAAGGCATGCACTATTGAATTGTCAAGTAGTCGGTCAGTTAGACAGAAAATTGAAGTTAGAAGGTAAACTGTTCCGAATTGTAGATCTCCTGTAGAAACACGAGAAAGGATTCTTTTCCACAAAGCGGAAAATCTTCGCGCAGTGTTTTGGTGTCACTGAATAAAGGACTATATAACTATTATAATTTACTACTACTAGTACAACAGCCCATAACGTCCACTGCTGGACATAAGCCTCTCCCATGATGGGAGGAATTTGCCGTAATCTCCACGCTTGGCAGGCGGATTGGAGATCGAAGTGATGGAAGACTAACAGAAAACGCTGCTGCCCATTCTCTGGTCTACGGAGGCGCAAGGTGTTCTGCCTCAGACATTAGTCGCCTTATGCGTGACACCCGTGAGTGTAATGGGTTGGTTCTATTCTACTCTGCCGGATACCACACGGCTCCACGGCGGTTATAATTTAAGTACGAAACAAACCCAAAATAACTCCGAAACAACCTGACATTCTATGAGGGATATAGGAGCCTTTGCACACCGTTTTTTCTGTGCGCTGGCGACGCGCGTTGTCGACACGTTTTAGCAGATGATACAAACGCAAATGTAAGGTGCGTTTATATCCATGCAAACGCGCTTTCAGCGCGTCAGCGCGTTTGTAGCGATACAAACCCAAGGATCGTGTGCTAAGGTAACAACGTGACTTCAGTCTCGCGTTTGATATGCGTCAATTCACTTCGTCAGCGCATAAAAAAACCGGCCAAGTGCGAGTCGGACTCGCGTACGAAGGGTTCCGTACCATTATCTATACATTAGACAAAACGGCAAAAAAATCACGTTTGTTGTATGGGAGCCCCCCTTAAATATTAATTTTATTCTGTTTTTAGTATTTGTTGTTATAGCGGCAACAGAAATACATCATCTGTGAAAATTTCAACTGTCTAGCTGTCACGGTTCATGAGATACAGCTTGGTGACAGACAGACGGACAGACGGACAGACGGACAGACGGACAGACGGACAGACAGCGAAGTCTTAGTAATAGGGTTCCGTTTTTACCCTTTGGGTACGGAACCCTAAAAACCGGCCAAGTGCGAGTCGGACTCGCGCACGAAGGGTTCCGTACCATTATTATAAAAAAAAACCGGCCAAGTGCGAGTCGGACTCGCGCACGAAGGGTTCCGTACCATTATTATAAAAAAAAACCGGCCAAGTGCGAGTCGGACTCGCACACGAAGGGTTCCGTACCATTGACTATATTTAGTATTTGTTGTTATAGCGGCAACAGAAATACATCATCTGTGAAAATTTCAACTGTCTAGCTGTCACGGTTCATGAGATACAGCCTGGTGACAGACAGACGGACAGACGGACAGACGGACGGACAGACGGACAGACAGCGAAGTCTTAGTAATAGGGTTCCGTTTTTACCCTTTGGGTACGGAACGATCATCAGCATCGACTGTTTTTTTGGTGAAAATGTAACGCACTCAAAACATTATGCTGATGGATGCAAAGAATAGTAGGGTCATGGAGGTATCTATACTAATATAATAAAGAGGTAACATTTGTTTGTAAGTTTGTAAGTTTGTATGTAGGAGTAATCTCCGGAAGTACTGAACCAATTTTAAAAATTGTTTCACTGGTAGAAAGCTACATTATTCGTGAGTGGTATAGGCTATATTTTATCCCCGTACTCCCACGGAAACGGGAACTACGCGGGTGAAACCGCGGGACGTCAGCTAGTTTAAAATAAAGTTTAAACTTGTGAAAAGTTATAACTTTGACCCCAATATCTCCGTAACTAGAAAAAGGTTACTAGGTATGGTCTAATACTAAAAATAAAGTTATCGCATTGACGGGGAAAACAAGTGCCTTTCAGCTTCGGGGACTACAGGAGCTAAACGGGGGTTTTATAATGCAAAAAAAGCATAAGATTCACTGCAATAAACAAATCTAGAAAAATATACGATATTATTAAGGATATATTGATAGTGTTTTGAAAACATAATACAACTAAATTTACTCGATAAAAAAAATCACGAAATTATCTCTAAAAATTTCTTTTAACGAGTAAAAACCATATTAGAATATACGTACATTCGATCATTCTGATTTTTTTTAGAAAATAATTCATTGCAAGCAACATATTAGCATGATTGTGTTTTATTTTTTTAGTCCAATCAATAGATTTTTTGTAAATCGCAAAAAACCACTCATTTCGCACTATTCGGCCACAGTGACTGACGTAACAACTACTTTGTAGTGCAAGCTGATTAGAACTTAATTCTAACAGTATTTCAAACGAAGTTTGAACCATCACAAATAGAGTTGCTAATATAGTTCCTGTAGTCGCCTTAGGGCTACTTTTACACCCATTATGAAATAATTTGGCTCACGAAAGCGTTGTGCCACATAAATACAAGGCTCATAGCGTACTAAAGAACAATCTAGAAACAACATTTACCCAAACATGTTTTACGAAATTAATCAGCAGCGAACAATCTGACATGTCACAACGTTTCCGTTCTATTTTCAAATGCTTAGCCCTAAAAAATAAAATCACTTCAAAAGGATTTGAACACGAAAGGGCTTAATTTCTCGCCTTTGTATAACATGTGGTAGGTACAGTCGGTAACGTAAGTGTCAGATTGGTGTAAGTGTGCTGTGTGTTGTTTGTGTGTGTTAGATTTTTGTAAGGTCTAGTGGTCGCAACCGTGACTGTTGACCATGAGGTCCTGGGTTCGATTTCCGGGTCAGGCAAAGTGTTATTGTGTTTTTCTATCAGGAATTTCTGAGTAGCTGCTATGGCGTCTGGATTTATGCCCGGTTGTTGGTAATAGGCTCGCCCCCTATTACATGCGACTAAAAATAAGTGTACAAATGGGTGCACTTTTGGCTAATCCTTCCGGCGTTACAGGCGTGATGTAATGTAATGTTTTCTGTTGAATTTACCTCTATAGTAATATTAAGGTATGCTAATAAAATAAGCTAACACTTAATAACTTACTGATACGAATTAATCTAGAAATACACATAAACGTTAAGTTTTCTCGGTACCTGGGTATTGACTATCGAAAAACACTCAACGAGTTTTTCTCATGATTCATTAATTATTCCTTTATCAATTTTTAAACAAATTGGTTACATTATAATACACATGTAAACGGGTATTTATCGCGAATTTTACCTTTAACGACGCCCGACGTTTCGACCGGATTGCACCAGCCGTGGTCGCGGGAAGTTACATTTTTGAATATTAATTTAAAAAACAATATAAAAGCAAAAAAAAAAATGTCAGGCATCAAGGCCCATAGGGTGTTAGTATTACATCTTAAGACTATATTAGTAACATGCAGGAAAAATAAAAGAAAAAGAAAAATAAAAAAATCAGAAAAATCACAACCACAGGAAGGTTTATCAAGGTTTGTTGCCAACATGTAGCTTGGTAAACCTCCCCATTGTAGGCCCATCCAGCCTCTCTGCAAATACCTTCAGAATGCTGTTGCTACTTGCCCTCACTCGTGATATTACTGAGGCAACTTTCTTCCGCAGTATCGCAAAGTAATCGTCAGTGTGCGCATCGGCGAACATACCTGACGCACTAAAAACATTTAAAAATATAAAAAATTGTGGCCCACCGGTTTCGGGAACAGGGTCCAAGCTACCGGCGCCGCGGCGGTCAGGGCTCTAGAGAGAGGAACCTCCTAACAATACGAGCCGTGTGCAGGAGTACCGCACACTGAATCAAGCCCTAATGAGGGCTATTTTTTCTTGTTTTTGAGTGTTTTAAGATACTAGCACAGAAATACAAGAACATTTTTGATTTTTATTTTGAGCGCTCCAGAAATAATCATACTTTCTCGGGTATATTTTTTATTTTTTGACCATATCAGCCTAAACCATAATCATCACATCTAAACTGGGATTTTTGTTGTGGGAATGGTTTAGATATGGCCTGAAAATTAAAATAAAATATCATAATTGTGTCCTATTCCTAAACCATAATCACACATCAAAAATCTGACTCTTAAAACACTCAAATACAAGAAAAATTGTGACAGCCCTTTTAATGATTAATTAAAATATTGGTAACATTGGTAATATTTACACCAATTTTCATTAATAAAACACTAAACACTGTATTTTCTAACCTATTTTATACACTAATTAAATCACTTTTCACGTCGACTGTACACGAAAGCCTTACGGCACCACCGCCAAGAAGTGATTAATTACCCAACGTAACGTATTTACGTACATATACACACACACACATAATATACACACAAGTATGTATGTATATGCCATGAAAGTTAATTTATTCCCGTTCTGAGTACCAACGAGGGAATTATTCGGTAATTTGACTCGGATTTGATACGAAATACCGAGTTTTGTTACATATTTAGGTATTTACGGTATGTTTTTATTAAAATGGACCTACTTTTGATGGTAACGTAATATATACAACTAGCGGACGTCACGCGGTTTCACCCGAGTAGTTCCCGTTCCCGTGGGAGTACGGGGATAAAATATAGCCTATGTTACTCAAGGTGAATGTAGCTTTCTAATGGTGAAAGAATTTTTAAAATCGGCGCAGTGGTTTTTGAGTTTATTCATTACAAACATACACACAAAAATACAAATCTTTCCTCTTTATAATATTAGTATAGACTACACTAATATCATAAAGTTGAAGAGTTTGTTTGGTGAAAGCGCTTAACTCAGAAAGTACTGGTACAAATTAAAAAAATATTTTAGTGTTGGATAACCCATTTATCGAGGAAGGCTATACAGGGTATAAACAGAAGGTCCGTTTCACATCACGAAGCCGTCAAACAAGCATTCTGTACATCAAACTAAGTAACTTTACGCAAAAATTGTCGCTGGGAAAAGACTTCTTTTTTTTGGGTGAGTAAAATCACGTGTTACGGTAGGACTCAATGTAACGCACTCAAAACATTGTGATGATGGATGGATTGAATAGTACGGGGGTCGTGGAGGTGTTTAAAGTACAAATCTTACATGAAAAACTTGTATTAAAAAAAACTTGTCAAAAAGTTGGAATTTTGTCCCCCAATATCTCCGTAACTAGAAGGTTCCCAGGTATGGTGTAGAACAATAGTACATTTTGATACAAGTGGAGAAAGTTTGTTACTGCATTCGAGGCAGAATTATAACACCCCAGCCGTAGGCGAGGGTGTTTTTGAGCCGAGAATTGCAATAACAAATGTCCACGTGTATCAAACGACGTTTTTCAATACACTTTTGAAGAAATAAAATAAAATAACTAAAAATATTTTTGTCACTAACTATGAAACTATGATTTTAATTTTCTTTTCAATACACTTCCTCGAAAACTGTTCCTTAACGCACTACGTTTAGGTACAACATGCAATGTATTTCACACACGTGCGATTTTTTCCACATTCCCGCACGTGTCATCATCATCATTCATTATTTCAGCCGAAAGACGTCCACTGCTGGACATAGGCCTCCCCCAAGTGTCGCCACATTGACCGGTCCCGTGCGACTCGCATCCAGCGGATTCCTGCAACCTTCACCAGGTCATCGGTCCACCTAGTGGGAGGCCTTCCAACGCAACGTCTTCCGGTTCGCGGTCGCCACTCCAGAACTTTTCAGCCCCATCGGCCATCCGTTCTGCGAGCAATGTGCCCTGCCCACTGCCACTTAAGTTTGGCAATTCTTCGGGCTACGTCGGTAACCTTTGTTCTCTTGCGGATGTCTTCATTTCTGATTCGATCGTGCAAGGAAACTCCGAGCATAGCCCTCTCCATTGCCCTTTGGGTGACTTTAAGCCTTCTGATGAGGCCCATTGTGAGCGACCACGTTTCGGTCCCGTATGTAATCACTGGCAACACACACTGGTCATAGACTTTCGTCTTGAGACACTGCGGTAGGTTGGACGAGAAGATACCGCGCAATTTCCCGAACGCTGCCCAACCGAGTCGGATTCGACGATTGACCTCTTTCTCGAAGTTGGACCTACCTAACTGGACCGTTTGTCCCAGGTACACATAATCGTCTACAACTTCGAGTGTAGAGTCTCCGATCTTGATAGGAGTGGGTGTGACATGGGTATTCAACATGACCTTAGTCCATGTTCATTTTTAGACCCACTCTTCCGGAAGCTCTACTGAGGTCATCAAGCATTGTACTGAGGTCCTCCATGGTCTCAGCCATTATCACTATATCATCGGCAAACCGAAGGTGAGTGATGTACTCGTCATTGACGTTGATGCCTAGCCCTCTCCAGTCCAGAACCTTGAAGACATCCTCCAGTGCAGCGGTGAACAGTTTCGGAGATATGACGTCTCCCTGTCTCACACCTCGCTGCAGGAGGATAGGTTTCGAGGCTTGGTCCTGAAGTCGGACTGACATGGTGGCGTTTTTGTACAAACACTTCAACTCGTCGATGTACCGATAATCGATTTGGCACCGTTGGAGAGACTGCAGTACAGCCCAGGTCTCGATCGAATCGAAGGCTTTCTCGTAGTCCACAAACGCTAAACAGAGAGTCAAGTTATACTCTTCGGTCTTCTGTATAACTTGCCGCAGCGTATGTATGTGGTCCACGGTGCTAAAGCCTTTTCGGAAACCAGCTTGGTCGGGTGGCTGGAAATCGTCAAACCTGCGCGCGAGACGATTCGTGATGACTCTAGAAAACAACTTGTAGACATTGTTAGGCACCAAATTAAAGTCTCTAAAGATGAGGCGCAATTGGGTATAATTAATATTAAATCACAATATTTAGAAAAGAAAATATCGGCAAGCCGCCCCGTTGCTAGCGAGTAGCGGATGTAAGGACTAGTGCAGGGGTCCTACGTCGTCCTGCACGTAAATTAGTTAAACTGGATCTGTCATGATGACTTCAATTTGGTGCCTAACAGACATGGCTTAGAAGTGAGATGGGCCTATAATTCTTCAACCGGGCATTGTCACCCTTTTTGAAGAAGAGTACCACCACACCCCTTCACCATGCCTGTGGCGTTTTTCCCTCAAGTATGACGGAATTAAACAGCTTCTGAAGGGCCTTAAGTACCGGTTTTCCACCCGCCTTCAGGAGTTCGGCCGTAATTCCGTCATCACCCGGTGCCTTGTTGATTTTGAGCAGCTTCAGAGCCATCCTAATCTCGTACAGGCTGACGTCCGGGATGTCTTCGGTATAGTGTCGGGTCAGTCTAGCTCTTGGGTCGTTTGCTAGATCTACGACGGGTTTATTGGTTGACGTGTACAACTGTCCATAGAAGCTCTCGATCTCCCTCAGAAGCTCCGGTTTGTCGTTCATTTCCGCAGTTTCATTCCCGCACGTGTGCGGGAATGAAAATTGCCACAGATAACTATACTTATACTTAGTCCAAATTGTTTCAATGCCTATAGACTGAGGTGAATGATTTTTTTTTTAATTTTTGCAAAGAACTACGCATCACGGCATAAATATTTTTTGAATATTCAAATTGTGTTTATAAATAGAATATCATAGATAAACATGATTATTAAAAACTAATAGTACTTTTATACACAAATTAACATTTAATTGTGTTCTGAATTCAAAAAAAATATAAAATAAATCCTTTTTTATATTAGGCTGTTTAACGGCTCCATATTTTTGCCTCTCCTTCAACCTGGCGAAACCAAAGCGCGAAAAAAAAAGAAAATTAAAATCATAGTTTCATAGTTCGTGACAAAAATATTTTTCGTTATTTTATTTTATTTCTTCAAAAGTGTATTGAAAAGCGTCGTTTGATACACGTGGACATTTGTTTTATAATTCCGCCTCGAATGCAATGACAAACTTTCTCCACTTGTATCAAAATGTACTATTTTTTTTCGCGCTTTGGTTTCGCCAGGTTGAAGGAGAGGCAAAAATATGGAGCCGTTAAACAGCCTAATATAAAAAAGGATTTATTTTATATTTTTTTGAATTCAGAACACAATTAAATGTTAATTTGTGTATAAAAGTAACTATTAGTTTTTAATAATCATGTTTATCTATGATATTCTATTTATAAACACAATTTGAATATTCAAAAAATATTTATGCCTTAGAGACGCGTAGTGCTTTGCCGAAATTAAAAAAAAAAAACATTCACCTCTGACTATAGGCATTGAACCAATTTGGACTAAGTTTAAGTATAGTTATCTGTGGCAATTTTCATTCCCGCACACGTGCGGGAAAGTGGAAAAAATCGCACGTGTGTGAAATACATTGCAATCGTAGTGCGTTATGGACCAGTTTTCGAGGAAGCGTATTGAAAAAAAAATATCGCAATGACGGGGAGAACAAGTGTCTATCGGCTTCGTTAAGAGGTGTTTTACACCCTTTATATTTACAGTTTCCATTATATATATATCATAGATTTTTTCCTTTAAATGTGCTGTACATAGATAGTTGCAACTAACTGGTTGAAGCTACTAAAAGCGCGTTAATAAAGCATCTCAACATCCCAGAATTTTCGTCACAAATTTTCAATCACTCTGCGACACATACAACATAAATGAGTGTGTGAATTTCTCAAGGGTGGAGAAGCTTACATGCGGCGTGTCATGGGTGTAGAAGCTTACAGGTGGTGTCGACAGGTGGCAGCACTGTCGTGTCGCGACACACTGCTCATTTAATATTAAACTTAGGGCTTAGGTCGGGCTCACCTAACTAAGTAAGACATTTAATTTTCCTTTTACTTTCATGCTTACAATACATTATAGTCAGCAAAGTTGGCTGACACGCTTATTTTCTCCCCACGTCATCAAAGACAGGCATAATCTGCCTAGCCTTTTCCTAAATATGTTGGGGTCATCTTCCCGTCTAACCGGATGCAGCTAATATCAGTATTTGACATGGATCGACTGCCTATCTGACTTCCACAACCCAGTTAGTACTAGGCAATGCGATACCCCTTGGTAAGATTAGTTTTAGACTTTCGGGCCACTGACTATATCAAAGTCTTCAAAGGCTGCCACTGGTATAAAAGTCTCCGGGTTGTTTATAGCATTCACAATACCTCGGTTATGCAAATGTCTATAAGCAGTATTGACCATGACCACAAGTGGCCATTTTACTTCATAGTGATGTTTTTTTTTCATATTTCCATGAAAAAATACTGTTTTGTCAGGCTACACAGTATTACAGTCAACTTTCATAAAGGTGGTAAATAGAACAGTAATGAAGCCGAAAGGCACTTGTTTTCCCCGTCGTTGCGATTTGTTTTTTGTTTTAGACCATACCTGGGAACCTTCTAGTTACGGAGATATTGGGGGTTAAAGTTCCAACTTTTTCAGATTTTAATTAAAAAAAACAAGTTTTTAATGTTATAACTTTTATCTAAATACCGCCACGACTTCTACACTATTTAATGCAGCACAATGTTTTGAGCGCGTATTTTTATCGTGATTTTTTCACCCCAAAAAAGTCGATTCCCACAATTCTTTGCGTAGGGTAACTTAGTTTGATGTACAGAATGCTTGGTTGACGGCTTCGCGAAAGATCCGTTACACCTTGTAGAGACTCCTGCTTTCTCTGACACTTCTAAACAGAAAGAGAAATCGTAGGTACTATCAAAGCATTCTCTGTCTGACGTCAAGCTATCACTCCTACCTATCCACCGCAAAGAGCTTAACTATGTTCTACTTAAATAACTACACGCTTATAACAACTTAAGTACATACTAAACACTCGTGAGAACTTCCTAATGATGAGGGAGTGCTTGACAACTGTCGACAGGTGGCGTCACCGCTGCACAGTTTAACACCTAGCTTATTTAATACTAGCTGACCCGCGCAACTTCGTCTGCGTCACATAATAAGAGAAAGAGAGAGAGGGTTAGGTTAGAGATTCTGAGACCACCTTAAAAGATAGATCATTATGTTATCGCGGACTGTTTTTTAACTTTTTAAGAAGAACAATTCCGTCATTTATGATTACTGCGTAAACGGTTAAAGATTCCCAAAAGGATTAATCTCCAGTTTTTTTGCAATATTTTTCTTTGATGCTCCGCTCCTATTGGTTGTGGCGTGATGTTTTATAACGTATAACCTTCCTCGATAAATGGGCTATCCAACACTAATAGATACTTTTAAGTCGAACCAGTAGGAATAGCCAAGTTACAAACGTTTCATATCGATTCTCTTTCTACAATCGTAAACCCCTCGGTTTCAGCGATTGTAGATAGCGCTAAAATGGTAGCCAAGTTGACACGACTGAGTCGATCGCTCGTTCCCTAATGTCTGTAGAAAAAACATACAAAGAGTAGTGCCTAACCTGGTGTCAGAGTTTTTATGCTGTCCAATGGCCTCTGACTTGGAGGCGCTACGCCGGGGGGAAACTCCGCTGCCGCGGAAAATTGTCGCTTAGCGGACAGACTTCCGGCGGGATCTCATGGCGACATGGAGAGAGCGACTGTCGCAACCCCGTGCAGGGCACGCCACAATAGTGGCGATAAGTCCCCTCTTTGAGGAGTGGCTTGAGCGACGCCACGGCGTCCTCACCTTCCGCCTGACGCAGGTCCTCACCGGACACGGTTGTTTCGGGAGGTTCCTGCACCGAATCGGGCGGGAGGAAACGCCCGGATGTTTCCATTGCGAGGATCGACCGGAGGACACGGTGGAGCACACGGTAGAGGTTTGCCTCGCGTGGGTGGAGCACCGCCGTGTCCTCGAAGCGGCGATTGGCGGCGGCGACCTCTCGCGTCCGGCCCTGGTTCAAGCCATGGTCCAGAGCGAGACGGAATGGGAAGCCGTCACCTCCTTCTGCGAAGCAGTAATGCTAGAGAAGGAGGTGGCGGAACGTGAGAAGGAGAGAACCTCACAGCGTCCCGGCCGCCGCGGAAGTCGCCCCGGACATCCCGTCGCCCGGCCACCGTAGGCGCGGGCCCGTGGACGTCGGGCTATGGCTTAGCTCGCCGTCCGTCCGTCTCATGACGACAGGCCGTGTCGACGGCGCGTTCGCGTTCCACGCGCGCCTCAAAGAGAGTCGGCAAAAAGGAAGGGGTCCGCAACGACCGAGGCCTGCCGGGGTTGCGGGACTGTTCGAAAGAGATACCGTGGCCCCAGAACACAAAGGGCGATGAAGGAACATGGATGGGTTTTAGTCAGTAAAAGTCTGACACTCCCTCCTGCTCCGCCCAGAGCGGGAGGAGTCATTTGATGATTTCCCATCCAAAAAAAAAGAGCCTCTGACTTGGTTTTACTTGCCGTCGACAAATATCTCTCAGGCATGCTGGTTTCCTCACGATGGTTTTCTTCACCGAAGCAAGTGATAATTATACAAAACGCACATGAATCCGAAAAATCAGAAGTGCATGACTTGGGTTCGAACACGATTTTTTTCAATTTTATATGGGACCAACTTTGAGATATACGCTTTTCACTAAAAAAGAATCATGCAAATCGGACCTCTCTGGAAAAAGTTATGCGTCATCATCATCATCATCCACAGCCTGAATTCAGCCACTGCTGGGTATAGGCCTCTTCTGTTTGTGCTAAGTTCCACGCTCTTTCCGTTCCTAGGACGCCACCCGGTCACAGCTTTACTCCACCTACGATCAGCGCGCCTTGCTAGGTGTCCTGCCCAACTCCATTACACAGCTGACACGGGCGAATGACAGTATTTATCATTCTTTCATAATAATCTTAACACTGCGATTCAGAAAATGGAGTCAATTTAAACTGCTAAAATATATGCTTGGAAAGCGATCGACTTGCTTTCCATGCATACAAAAGCTCCACGTCTACAGATTTAATAAATGATAGATTTATATTAATAAATATAGATAAGTTTTGATTGAAATAAATAATTCCCTAACCGTCGTTTATATGGTTAAAAAAACTAAAAGTATGTATAAACTATGTAGTAATGATTTCGAAACCTTAAAGCTTTAAAAAAAAACAAAATACTTAGTTACAAAAAGCGAAAACTGAATGGGGATCGAACATGCGAACCTAACTTATTATCTTACAGCATTAAACAAATCAAAATTATACAAAAAGTGAGTCTTGACTGAGGCTCGAACATGCGAAACACTGTTCACAGGGCGGTCGCTGTCGCCGGCGGGCTATTTGTTCTAGTGACAAAAGGTTCAAAATACCTGTTCTATTGCAACGTATGTTATGGCAGTTGTCAGTTGTCAAACAGTTAAATAATATTGACGAAATGCAATATTGCTCACCCCGTAAGTTATTAGCGTAATAATATATAGCCCATGTCCTTCCCCAGGTTGAAATATATCTCCTTGCCAAATTTTATTACGATCCGATCAGCCGTTGAGTCGTGAAAAGGTAGCAAACAAACAAACAGTTACTTTCGCATTTATAATATTTACCCCGCTCCTTTATAAAAATAGCGTGATTATTATGTTCCTAGAGTAAAATTTTTAATAACATGTTTTTTTGCGCATGTGCATTCAATTATTTTGTCCATTCAATTACGAACAAAAACCTTTTAAAATCAATATTGCTTACCTCCCATAACATAAGGCGTGATAATATGTAGCCTAAAGCCTTCCTTGGTTTACAAAGAACATTTTTGCCGAATTTCAATTCAATCTATGCAGTAGTTTTGGCGTGAAGCCGTACCATACACACAGACAAACAGACAAACAGATAAAAATTCTAAAAAGTGACTTTTTGTCATCAGTTACGTTTTTCTAACAAAATCCACTTATATTTTCTCGAAAATTCTCAATGTACAGTTTTTCTTTCGTTACTGTTTTATTATATGTTTAAAATCAATATTGCTTACCTCCCATAACATAAGGCGTGATAATATGTAGCCTAAAGCCTTCCTTGGTTTACAAAGAACATTTTTGCCGAATTTCAATTCAATCTATGCAGTAGTTTTGGCGTGAAGCCGTACCATACACACAGACAAACAGACAAACAGATAAAAATTCTAAAAAGTGACTTTTTGTCATCAGTTACGTTTTTCTAACAAAATCCACTTATATTTTCTCGAAAATTCTCAATGTACAGTTTTTCTTTCGTTACTGTTTTATTATATGTATAGATTAAACGGCGGCTTACCTACGTTCCCCTTTATGCCAGTGAGAAATTTCATTTAAAATTGCGTTCTGTTTGGGAAAAATATTTTTCTGGAGAAAACTTTTAGTGGGTTTGAGGTGGGCGGTCAGGAGTAAACGCAGGCGTGGCGGCGGATGGCTTTTTGGATAAATATTTTAACTTGGATACCGGACGGAATGTTTTTATTTGCATGTGGACGAAGAAAAAAGATTTGGTGGCGTTCTGTAATTTTCTAACATGGGAAAAGTAAGGTTATGCATGCGTTCCTGGGTTCCCAGGTCGGGCAAACTGATATTGGGTTTCTCAATCAGGATTTTTTCTGTAGCATCCTGTGTTTCTCTGTGTGTCTCTAGATTTGCGCCCGTTTCAGCCATCAAACGGGCGCAAATCCAGAGACACAGAGAAATGGGCAATAGGCGGCTCCGGTCAGTGGGTCGTCTTAGGTGCACTATGAAAAAAGACAGAAAAATTTCGAGGAAGCGCTCGCCGGCCGCTACCGCGGCACCGCTCGCTTCGCTCGTTCGGCTCGCGCGTATTTGGTCACACTTCTAACCTAACCTAACCTATGGATCCTTTCGACTTCGTTTTTACGACAAACGGTTAGACGGAGACAAAAAACTTCAAGACACTTTTAGCTTTATATTTAGGTGTTTTATACGATAGAATCGAGAAAATAAACGAGTTACGAAAATAACACTTTTTTGTCTAAATTTTTCTGTCCTCGTGCCGTAGCGCCCCTAAGGTTACACTCCAACCGCGACCCCTATTACATGGGAGTTAAACATATCTGGCGAAAGGTGGGTCTACCATTAGGTACACCTTCGCTTAAGCATAATTACAGGTGTGATGTAATGAGAAGATCAGTGGGCGGTAACGGCATACAAAACGTTTTGAATTCTACAAATTTTAACAGTAGGAACATTTTGATTCTTCAGTACCGTTTTCGCTGATAGAATATCATCCTAAGTCCTCAGGTCATCAGGGCCTGGTTGGCTGAAGATAAGAATACTATTTTACACCTAGGTACACTACATAAACCCCCCCCCCCCACCCTTATTTATTTTTAAAGGGTGTAAAACACCTCTTAACGAAGCCGAAAGACACTTTTTCTCCTCGTCATTGTGATATTTTTTTTGTTCTACACCATACCTGTGGGAACCTTCTAGTTACGGAAATATTGGGGGTCAAAGTTCCAACTTTTTGACAAGTTTTTTTGTTAATACAAGTTTTTAATGGAAGATTTTTACTTTAAACATCTCTACGACCCCCGTACTATTCAATCCATCCATCAGCACAATGTTTTGAATGCGTTACATTGAGTTCTACCACAAAACATGATTTTTCACCCCAAAAAAGAAAGTCGTTTCCCAGCAATAATTTTTGCGTAAAGAGTAGTTAGCTTAGTTTGATGTACAGAATGCTTGGTTGACGGTTTCGTGATGAGGTCTTTTACTACCTGTATATTTAAAAAAAAACATGTGTCTGTGTCAATGTACGTGTGTCAGTGTACGTGTGTTAGGGCAGTCTCATAATGCCTTACTCAAAAGTGAAAAAAGTCTCTCCAAATTAATCCTTTACAACGACATGACCGAAAGTAATACACTATTCAAATCTCACATCTGCAGCAGACAGCTGCAAACCCGTTATTAAAAACATGTTCAAAGCGAGATTCAACACAAAAGAACCAGTGCCCCGTCCATTAGGAAGTCCGAAACTAAATGAATCCCCACAGGTGGAGCTATTGCACAGGGGAACACAAGCGAAAGGGGGTGAAACCAGATGAATGCATACATCCGGTGTATAGATTCAGTCTCCCCTGGCAGACACAAGGGACCCCCCCTTGTGTCTATATATATGTATGTCTGGCTAGGGGGCGACGCCAATTATCCGTCTGTGTATGCAGATGGCGAATCAATTCGATAAAGTGTTGTCGTCTGGTTGTTTGTGAGTTACTGGCTGGTATTTTATTGTTGCCTTTTTAAGGGGGTGAAGTTATTTGATCTTTTGCTTTTTATAACAACAATTGTATTATTCGAATTTCGACTACAATGCTATAAATTGAATAAAGTGGGCTGTCTGGTCTGGTGTATTTAGATCTTTAAAACTAATATACAGGGTGTTAAGGGACTCTTCACTAAGCCGTCAACCAATCATTCTGTTTATCACAAACTAAATTCACTCGAGAGGTTATTCACCATACAAAAAGAGTATCACAATTTGCGGTAGAACTCAATGTAACGCACAAAACATTCACATTTATGGGGTCTGGGAGGTATTTTAAGTAAAATTATAACATTACAAACTTACAATAAAAAAAACTTGTGAAAAAGTTAGATCTTTAACCCCAATATCTCCGTAACTAGAAGGTTCCCAGGTATTTTCCAAAACCAAAAAAATATCGCAATGACAGGGAGAACCAGTGCCTTTCGGTTTCGCTAAGGGTACCTAGTTTAACACTCATTATAATTAACTACGTCTATTTTGCAGGGACCTGACTCCATAAAACTAATACGGGGCAGGGAAACCCTAGAAAAAGAATCTGATAGTTTACGGCCTCATCATCTGCCTAGCCTTTTCCCAACTATGTTGGGGTCGGCTTCCAATCTAACCGGGTGCAGCTGAATACCAGTATTTTACATGGAGCGACTGCCTATCTGACCTCCACAACCCAGTTAGTACCGGGTAATACGATACCCCTTGGTAAGACTGGTTATCAGACTTTTTGGGCCCCTGACTACCTAACGACTGTCAAAGATCTACCAATGACAGCCGGGACCAACGGCTTAACGTGTTTTCCGAGGCACGGAGGAAACTCGGTATGTAATGGGTGGTCACCCATCCACAGACCAACCTAGTCAAGCACGGCTTAACCTAACGATCGACCCGAGCGGCTGTTATTATTTAGCCAAGAGCTCCTCCTGATAGTTTAGGGCCTAAATTGTCTTATTATTACTTAAACTAGCTGACCCGCGCAACTTCGTCTGCGTCACATGAGAGAGAGAGGGTTAGAGAGAGTGGAGTCAACCTTGAAAGATAGACATAATGCTATCGCGTTTTTTTTAGATTCCCTAATATATGATTGTTGCGCAACTTTAACCGTTTATGCAGCGCCCGCAAAGGAAGCACTCGAAAGAAATAAATTTTCCTTGTTTTTTGCAACATTTATCATTGATGCTCCGCTCCTTTTAATTATAGCGTGATGTTAGATAACCTATAGCCATCCTCGATAACTATTCAACACTAAAAGTTTTCCTGTAATTAGCGCGTTCAACCAACCAAAATCTCTTTAGCTTTATAATATTAGTAGATATACATATACCTACGTAGATCCAAGTGGGTAACAATTTAATTTCTTCGATATATTTGCATTAATCGCTAAAATAATCTACTTATGTTTTTCCAAAAAAGGGCTTACCTCGACAGCCTTTTTTTTTCGGATGGGAAATCATCAAATGACTCCTCCCGCTCTGGGCGGACCAGGAGGCAGTGTCATACTTTTACTGACTAAACCCATCCATGTTCCTTCATCGCCCTTTGTGTTCCGGGGCCACGGTATCTCTTTAGAACAGTCCCGCAACCCCGGCAGGCATCGGCCCTTGCGGACCCCTTCCTATTGCTGACTCTCTTTGAGGCGCGCGTTGAACACGAACGTGCCGTCGACACGGCCTGTCGTCATGAGACAGGCGGACGGCGAGCTAGCCCATAGCCCACCGTCCACAGGCCCGCGCGTACGGTGGCCGGGGGCCACGTGGTGGCCCCGGACGCCCGGGGCGTCTCCCGCGGCGGCCGGGACGTTTAGAGGTTCTCTCCCTCTCACGTTCCGCCACCTCCTTCATCCTTAGACACTCGATGACAGTCATACTCCAGCTAGGTCGAAAGTTCTCATCAAAGGTGCAAGAAATTAGCCCAAACACGATTTTTCAATTATAAATGGGACCAACTTTGAGATGTACCTACCTACGCTTTTTACAAACAAAAGGACCATGAACGGACTTCTCTGTAAAAGTTATCCGTGGTCATATATAAAAAAAATACGCGTCGAATTGAGAACTGCCTTCTTTTTGTTTCGTCGGTTAAAAAACCAATCTTGAGGCAATTTACACGTTTGCGGCGGCGACCTCTCGCGTCCGGCCCTGGTGCAAGCCATGGTCCGGAGCGAGACGGAATGGGACGCCGTCACCTCCTTCTGCGCAGCAGTAATGCTAGAGAAGGAGGTGGCGGAACGTGAGAGGGAGAGAACCTCTCAACGTCCCGGCCGCCGCGGCAGACGCCCCGGGCTTCCGGGGCAACCACGTAGCCCCCGGCCACCGTAGGCGCGGGCCTGTGGATGGTGGGCTATGGGCTAGCTCACCGTCCGTCCGTCTCATGACGACAGGCCGTGTCGACGGCGCGTTCGTGTTCCACGCGCGCCTAAAAGAGAGTCAGCAAAAAGGAAGGGCCGATCCGCAAGGACCGATGTCTGCCGGGGTTGCGGGACTGTTCGAAAGAGATACCGTGGCCCCGGAACAAAAGGGCGATGAAGGAACATGGCTGGGTTTTAGTCAGTAAAAGTCTGACACTCCCTCCTGCTCCGCCCAGAGCAGGAGGAGTCATTTGATGATTTCCCATCCGAAAAAAAAAACAAAAAATAGGCAACTGACATGGGCGAGGGTCATTCAATTCAGAAAATGGAGTGAAATAAACAACGCCGTCTATCGACCAAAATGTTAAACTGCTAAAGTATATACCTATGCTATAATTTTTTTAAAGCTGGTCAGTCGATTTAAAAGTTATGACTGTGGTGACTAAAAATGTGTTTTAGTCATTGGTATAACTTTAGTTCAACAGATGTCGCTGCATGTATGTATCTTACATTTGATGATTAGTTCTTCTTGAAAACTTTAAATTCATATATATTTTGATAGAATTAACCGATTTCAATGAAACAAACACTAAATCATACCCCAAGTTACACACAATTTTTATGTGTAAACATTGTCAGCATTGAATTCGTAGATTTTACGTGATGTGCGCACAAACAAACAGACAAACAGACAAAAATTTCAAAAATGATGGAAATGGGTTCTGTTACTTATCTTTTCACACGCTGGCTATTTTTTGTTTCAATTTCTTCAATGTACAAAAATGACTTTTCTACAGATTTATTATATGTATAGATTTATCTTAATGATCGAAATGCTGATACACCGTATATTACAAAATTGCACCCTCCCAATCGAGGAGGGGGAGGAAGCGTAAATAAGTGTGCGTCGAGCTTCCGTTTACATAATAATATCCAGTCAAAGGGAAGTTAATAAATGGGTATTAATTTTCTCCCCATCAGACGGGTGGTTCGTTACCTAGGGGCGACGGGGATGGAAAAGGTCTCCTTTACTTTGTACGTTTTATTTCTTTTATCTGTTAACATCAAAGGGTTTTAGAGATTTTTTTTTGGTTTTTCCTTTCTACGGCATAGATTTACAACTGTAGATAATATGTAGATATATGCCGACTTTGTTTTTTAATGTACCATCTTACCTAATACTTGCATTTTCCTCATTGAAGAGCAATATATTTTCATCAGCAGAGCTTAATGGATACATTCAAAAATATGGTTTGCTTACGTCAGCCCAAATAAACCAATTTAAAAATCGTCTAGACTAACATAATATAATTATCATAAAGGCAAGAAGAAAATCTAGTGGGGAACAGGATACAGGCAGCTATCAGCTGTCTCAATAATATTTTTATTTTTTTCTGACATTGTAATCATTTTAGATTGCTTGTAATCGACCAAAAAATCCGGTCATTCTTCTAAACTTGAGACTTGATACCCTCGTCTGCATAAAGGGGTATTGTCTCGAAAAGGGATAAGCACCCACTCTCGCTAATAGACAGACGAGCCAAAGACTTCATATGCTGCTAGCCGGAATTAGGACGGGGCCTACTACACTTTTCGGTTTGAAAAGTGAAATGGATGATAAGGGTGTGGGGCGTAAAGAATAGCACTATCCCATATCTTACCGTGGGTGTCGTAAGAGGCGACTAAGGGACTTACCAGAGAATAGGCAGCAGCGTTCTCTGTGCTTTTGTAACAACCGTACTGCGATCGCCAACCCGCCTGCCAAGCGTGGCGATTAAGGCAAACCCCTCCGGACCACTGCCCCGGAATGCCTCTTTCGGGGAGGCTTATGTCCAGCAGTGGACGTCTTTCGACTGAAATGATGATGATGAAGGCTGTGGGGAACCTCAAAGGTTTTTTTAATGAAACCTTGATCAGTTCCCTTTGTGCCCTCTCAAATGTAACGAATGTGGTTTGACTAGGGCAGGCAGTCTCGAGACTCTCGACAGAGACAACGATAAAATCGCTAACTTTCGATCGCTAATTACTCACGAAAGCATTCGATTGCAATAACGATGTTTGCGGGAATGCATCTTGAATGTAGAGATTTGCGTTACTCACAACCATCATCATTGCAACCGAATTTATTCTTTAGTAATTAGCAATCCACGCTTGGCAGGCGGATTGGAGATCGCAGTGATGAAAGACTAACAGAAAACGCTGCTGCCCATTTTGGTCTACGAAGGCGCAAGGTGTTCTGCCTCAGACATTAGTCGCCTTATACGACACCCGTGAGTGTAATGGGTGCGAGCGGGAGGGTGGGTGGGAGCGTGGAGGTTTCGGCAAATTCCTCCCATCATGGGAGAGGCTTATGTCCAGCAGTGGACGTTATGGGCTGTTGTAGTAGTGTAGTAGTTGTAGTAATTAGCAATCGAAAGTTAGCGATTTTGTCGTTATCTCTGTCGAGACTGCGCCCAGCCCGTCCCCATTGTCCCCTGCAGTCATAGTCCCCTGCATGATTGACTGGCAGAGTGACTGGTAAACCGTTAGCAGTATCGATATAGTCGTGGAGTTTTTTAATGACTTGGATCAGTTTTCGCACTTTGGAGAATGTGCATAATGGGTTTTGTAAGTTAAATGATGGATTTTTTTTGAAATACAGGGAGTGTGTGGCTTGGCTCGTTAGGCACGTGGTGTTGATATGAACGCTGTCATTGGGGATAGCAACTGTCAAACTAATGGTGCTAGCATAGCTGGTTCCAAGCATCATTGGTTAAAAATTTGGGAATGTCATTTTATATTTCAAAATAGCTTGACTTCTTTGGTCAGATGGGATCTAGCTATAGTCACGCCATCTAAAATGAGCTTTTAGCAATGTTCCCCTTAAAACTACCACAGACACTTTTAGGTAATAGAGCGCCCTCCTTGCAATGACATTCAAGGGTGTTGTTAGGGAACTTGTGAAATGTGATAAAACTTTGGTGACGGTGTTTGTTCCGATTTTTATAACGCGCTAAAAGATCCGTGTTCAGCCTAGCAATTGCATCTAGAGATCTTAGTCAGTGTCACTGATATAATATCGCCAGGGGGTAGGTAGCAAATAGCATTAGTCAGAAATTTCCGTGAAAGAGTGCACTTTCGAAAGTACAGACCCATTATGAATAGTTAAAATACGCAATGATAAATTTAGGTCGGACTGTAGAACTAAAAAAAATCACAACTAAACATCACGCCTGAAATATATAGTTAGGTTAGGCAGAGGTGTACTTAATAGTACACCCATACATCCACATTTCGCCTGTTATGTTTAAGTCCCTTGTAGGGCTAGCCTATTGCCATCAACCGGGCTCAAATCCAGACTCCGTGGCTGCAGCAAAATTCCTGATGGAAAAACCCAAAATAAATAAAAGCTTCTATTTAATTAAGTCATTTTTGCCTTGACAAATAGATAGAATGAAAGCCACGAGTAACATAATTCTCCTGTAAAGGATTCAATGCTTAGACATCGCGTGATTCGAGCAAGGTCGCTGAAACGCTGAAAATTCCGATTTGCGATTGCGTGTACAGCGGACTTAGTAAGTCACTGGTTCTAATTTAGATGTTCCGTATTACCTTGTAACTGTAATATCTGACTGTTATTGGTTCATTGTTGAAACGCGATTGCTCAGGGTGGGGTCTTAGGTTCGATCACCAGCCAGCGTAGCATGACCACCGTAGAAACGGGTTTCTTCGAAGAAAGAATCGACAATGGGCTTGTGTCCTGAAAAAATCTAATTAGTCGGTCAGATATATTATCAAAAAATATTTGACACGTATTTTTTCTTTTGTTACGTAAACCAAAATTGACGAAGACACGACGCTTTTAAAATTCTCAATAAGTCACGCCGTGCTATAATTTTTAGTGCGTTGTGACGTCACGAGCCCCCACTCCCGAGTTTTGATGCGTTTTATCTTTGTTAATATTCATTGATTTACTAAAACAAAAATATGTGTCCATTATTTTCCAATACTCTATCTGACGGACTAAATAAATTTCAAATTTATTGATGGTGGAAACAAGCCTATTCTTTTGTTCATCTGTCATTTTGCCGATTCAATGACAGATGAACAAAAGATATTTTGTCGATTCTTACTTCGACCCGTCTCTACGGTCGTCTCTACGTCGAGCCGTTTCTAAGGTGGTCATGATACGCAAGCTGTTCGCGCAAAGAGTTACGCTACGTTTGTACGGGTGCTTTATAACCGACTTCTAAAACCTGAGGAGGTTATGTTTTCCATCAGCAACTTTTCATAGGTATGTGTACACCGATTTCTCCGTTATTACTACCATTTAAAGGGTTTTTTAGTTTAGCGTTTAAAATTCAAAGCGTGGAAATAACTAACGTTGGCGTATTTCTATAAAGAAATTTTCAATATCGGATTGTACCTGGATTTGTACCTGATCTAAAGAATAGACCCGTGACAATACAGTCACAATCTAACTACCTTTTTTCCAACTATGTTGGGTCCGCTTGCAGTCTAAGCGGATGCAACTGGATACCAGTATTTTACATGGAGCGACTATCTGACCTTCACATCCCAGTTAGTACTGGGTAATATCGATGCCCCTTTGTAAGACTGGTTGTCAGACTTTCAAGCCGCTGACTACCAGTAAGACTGTCAAAGATCTAGAAATGACAGCCGGGACCGACGGCTTAACGTGCTTTCCTAGCCACGGAGGAAAGTTTACTATACAGTATGAGGCTTAAACGTGGTTTGTGAATAAGGGGTGTAACCTTCTTCTCTGTCTACCTCTTCCATGAACACAGGCGTAAAGTTTTGTTAAAAAAATTATAAAGCAGCTACGTTTGAAATGAACTGATATCACAGTTATGACGGTCGACCCATTTAATTAAAGCAAGCAGTGTTAATTGATTTAACAGCGATTATGTCATTAAACATGGCCGTGCATTGTTGATACGATTGCGTTAAATATTGCTTTTAATTGCAGCGTTTAAAAATAATAATAATTCAATTAAGCTTATTTAACAATGAGAATGTAGATTTGCTAGCTTTTGCGAGTGACTGCACCTGCGTGGATGTCGAAATATATTTTACAAATATTCGATAAGCAATTAAGGCGTAACAATGCAATAGAGCGTCAGACAATGTTACTGTTGTTATAATTTGAGCAGTTGCGTTTTGCATGGTGAAATACAGGGTGTAAAAGACCTCATCACGAAGCCGTGAACCAAGCATTCTGTACATCAAACTAAGTAACTTTACGCAAAAATTATTGCTGGGAAACGACTGTTTTTTTGGGGTGAAAAATCATGTTTTGTGGTAGAACTCAATGTAATGCACTAAAAATATTGTACTGATGGATCAATTGAATAGTACGGGGGTCGTGGAGGTGTTTAAAGTAAAAATCTTACATTAAAAACTTGTATTTAAAAAAAATTGGAACACACAACAAAAAGTTGGAACCCCCAATATCTCCGTAACTAGAAAGTTCCCAGGTATGGTGTAGAACAAAAAAATGATTGCAATAACGGGGAGAACAAGTGCCTTTCGGATTCGTTAAGAGGTGTTTTACACCGTTTATAGTAATATTTTAAAGAATGCATCTTAACCAACGCATTGCGCATGACAATAACTTAGTTTGAACGCATCGGGCCGCATGCCCGCAGCCGGTCCCGCCTACACCCATATAGGTTTATCTTGGTATCACCACTAAATGAAGAAGATACCAATATCTAGACAAGTAACACGTAGTGAGTAATAAAACACCAATACAATAATCTATTTGAACAAATATGGTAGGCGAACAAAGAAAAAAAAAACAAAAAAAACTGCCTACCTGAATTTCAGCTCGACCGTCTACAGGAAACGTCAAAACACCATGTACTTACACCGTCAAAGTTCGTTTCAAAAGGCCCACGATCTCTTTAAAATGTTCACCCAGTAGAACAGTTTTAGCCTAAGATGATATTATACGCGTCATATCGCTATCTCGTCCTGCGATGAACTGACCGAATCTCGATCAATCGAGGTTCTAGCTAGGTAGAATATGAGCTACGTCCGGGATTGCTTGCAACCCTTAGTTTGTTACAAAGAGAGTTTGTCTGCCATATAAAATTATCCCCTCTAAAGCTACAGAATACGGTTGATATTTCCCTGTGTGCTAGCGTCAGGGTTGCCATATCAAAAAAAAGATTTAAGCTCTCAGTATATAGGGACGAAAATGCATTGTGTTGCAGTCTTGTTGTTTGATTTTCAGTTCGTGAGGCATCTAGATGGGTTTTTAACAATATTAATTAGTTAGTATATAACGGGGGGTATCGCAGACAGGTACGTACCGGATTCACCCCTTTGAAAGGGGTTAAATTGAAATGGATGTCGGATTCAAGTCTGATTATTTTTTTGAGAGTTTTGATCCGATTGTAATTTTGTTTGTTTGCAATGTTCAATTCTAATGTCATGCCGACAAAATGTTGTGGTCGTTATAAGAACACATTCCTTCTTTCATTGTATCTATCATACTCAGCCAATAATGTTCCCACTGCTGGGACACAGGCCTCCTCTCTATGAGAGGGAAGTGGGCCGAGTCCACCACGTGGGCCCAATGCGTGTTGGACGATGCCACATGTCTTGCTGATTTCCTCACAATTTTTTCCTTCATTACATCGTTGGTGATGAAACAAAGTGAGCTATTATGGGACGCCTGAGAGATGTGAAACAACAAAATTATTTTGTACAAGTAACATGCTTAAAAAAAGTCAATATAAAAAACAAACATAAATTAAATAAAAGAAAATAGAAATAAAATGACACCATTCACAAAAAGAAAACCCTTATGCTGGGATCGAACTCGACACGAGATTGTAACCCAGCGCTGTGCCCCGAGACCAGCTGGCTTGTTGTAAACTGTGGCAAATATGTAGATCTTATGCTGCTTCAATGGGTCGGGGTTGTTCGGGCCGGGTCAACTTGACAGTTGGCCATTTTTTGGTTTTATCCGCGTCTGTAAATGTTTCACATCAAAAAAATTGCAAAAAGTGGGTAACTAATCTGGTAACTTGGTTAAAACTACCTAAACAAAATAACCTAGAATACAGAAGTCGGACTACCACGTTGGTCTAGTGATCGCACGCTCGACTGCTAAGCATGAGGTTCTAGGTTCGATTCCCGGGTCGGGCAAAGTGTTATTGCTTTTTGCTATAAGGAATTCCTCAGTAGCAGCCACGGAGTCTGGATTTGTACCTAGTTGATGGCAAAAGGCTCGCCCCCTATTGCATGAGACTTAAACCATACCTGGCGAACGGGCGGGTCAACACTGCTCTAGTCAAATTCGTTACCAATTGGGGCCACTACCGGTCAAGTTTACTGCATACAAAAATCTACCTTAAGGCTGAAAACAAAAGTCATGTTTCTAAACAAACTAAAACAATATGCTGCCTACTGTATCAAGATTTCAATAGTGCACTTCTAGTTATTGCTTCGCTCATACATAACTTGAATACACACAAGTCCGACCTGTCTTAAAGCTCTTCTCATATTTAGCTCTAGGAAGTTTTGTGGGTTTCAGAAAATGTGAATGGGAAAGCTGCCTACACAATGGCCCAGTGTGGTCTCATGATAGAACATGTTTAGTATTTAGGTAATCTTCTGTTCAAGGTTTAGGGAATTGAAATACCCAAATGGCTTATGTTTCATCCACCAAGTTTCTGAACGCACCTTTCCGACGTTTGACAGATGTCGTTTCAGTTGTCAGTGTGCGATGACGTTTGCTTGTCAGTGCAATTTTTTGGTTGGAAAAATGGTCGCTCCGTGCCTTGTATTTTTGATGCACGCGGCTGTCGTGTAATTATTGATTGAAACCTTGAGTTAACGTTAATCCGATGCCATCGTGATCGGTGTTTGATATTTTGTTGATAATTGAGTGAAAATTGAGAGATCTCGCCACTTTGGGTCATGACCGCGAGTAATTTGTTGGTTATGTAGACGGCCTTTTTGTGTCTTTGAACGCCGGTAAATTCCTAAATTCAGTGCTGGACTATTGTACATCCCCGATTGGGTTGGCAAACCGGGATAAGGTTCAGTTGGACATTGGTGAAAGGTGCCACGTGTGGGATCTGAAGGTTTGATCCGGGAGTCGACGGTGCGCGCTGTGGGCGTCCTTTGGAACCGTCGAATCTTACATAACTTCACATACACCACACAAACCACATTTATACTTACACCCCACCCAGATAAGACGTGACCAGGGAATACGTCACATCTCCGGTTCCAACGTGATGGGTAAGTTATATCTAATAGTTGAATAGTTGTTTTCACTTGTCGATTGGACAAATATTATTTTGATTAGGGCTCCGCGTAATCGCGGACATCGTGAGTCTGTTTGTGCAGTCTCACACAACTGGTAGCCTCTGCGTGGTTTAATTGTTAAATTCACCACTTATTGTTGAGTTAAAAGTATTGAGAAGTCTGATTTGTTGCCCGTCAGCCTGACTCAAATTAACATAGATTGATTGACATAATATATTATGATATGTAGTGTCCCTTGTGGCTTGTACTTTAATTTGTTATTGTATAAACAAGGTATTGCTTGTACAGGGTCGGATTTGAACTTGTAATAATTCAAACTAAGTTTTATTATTTGGTTTAAATTGTAGTTGGGTCCGGGAAAATTGTTCCTGTTGATTATTTCATTGAATTTAATTTGTTTATTTGATATTTGTCCCAATGGCTTCATTGAAAGCTGTAAACCAAGCCATTGGTGGATTGACCTCACAGCTAAGATGGTTTGCCTCTGCTGCTGCAACCGCTGAGCGTCGAGACCTGGAAGAGGCCACGCTTGTCCGGTATGAGCAGTTGAACGCGAGATTGAGTGCGGTTGACACTTTGTTTGCTCGCTTCAATGAATTGAGTTTGGACTTGGACCTGGAAACATTGGGTCAAGCAGCCCGTGATAAGGTTGTTGCGGATTATGACCAGATGTTGAACCTGGGTGACATAATAAGTATGCGCGCCAGGGAAATTTTGAAGAGTCGGGACCCTGCCCAGGTCAAAACAGAGACCTCTGTTGTTGCAGGCCCTGGACTTTTGGGTAGACTGCCTACCCTGGAGCTGCCACATTTTGACGGTCACTTGGACCATTGGTTAAGCTTCAGGAACCTGTTTGACAGTTTGGTTGATTCGCGCTCTGACCTCCGACCGGCCCAGAAGTTGGCTTATTTGTTGTCAGCCCTAGGAGGTGAGGCTCGAGCCTTGGTGCAGCACTTGCCGGTGACCGACTCGGCCTATCCCACTGCTCTGGAACTTCTATCCCGACGATACCAGAACAAACGTTGCCTGGCTGATGTCCATATTAAGATAAGATAAGATAAGATATATTTATTTGCATAAACATGTGTACACATACAATCATAAAAGTGCATGTAGGATGGCATAAAATAAAAAAATGTTCAGACATGTTTGCCACA
Organism: Xestia xanthographa; assembly: GCA_905147715.2. Classification (NCBI taxonomy): domain Eukaryota; kingdom Metazoa; phylum Arthropoda; class Insecta; order Lepidoptera; family Noctuidae; genus Xestia; species Xestia xanthographa. Next base: position 25,822,929 of record LR990650.1, read on the forward strand.
TACTATGGCGTGCAAATGTTTTGAGTACTAATTAAAATTAAGAATATTAAATGGCAAAATAAATTAAAAGAATAACAAACATGATTAAAAAATAGCATCGCTTAATAAATGTCAAAATGATACAATACATGCCAAAGTAAAAAAAATAAAAAAATATGATAATAAAATTGTGAGCACATAATATTGACCAGATCTTGGGGTTGCCGGCCATCACCAGAATGTCAGCGTTGCGTGCTGACCTATTGAATCCATTGCTGGCAGCAACCAACGCCTTAAAACGATTGGAGTTGCCGGTGGACTATTGGTCCTATCTTTTGGTGCACTTGGTGTTGCAGCGGCTTCCGTCAGATTTGAGGTCCCGTTTTGAGCAGAAGTATGGTGGGGATAGTGCCACCCATCTTCCCCCCTTTGAAGACCTCGTCAAATTTTTGGAGGATGAGTGTCGTTTCCTCGACAACGCTCGTGGTGCCACGGGGTTAAGCCAACCGCCCTCTCGGCCGAGGGCCCAGGGACGGACTAGGACTGTCGGGCCTGGTGATAGCCGCCCTGCCCCCCGTTTTGGTGGCACCCAGAGTAATCTTGCTTGCGGCTATTGTAAGGCCACGGGACATGGCGTACCAACTTGCGCGGTCTTCTTGAAGTTGCACGTGAGTGCCCGCCGCCGAGTTGCCAATGCACGCCGTCTGTGCTTTTCTTGTTTGGGGAATCATTTTCATCGGGATTGCCCCAACCCCCGCCCTTGTTTAATTTGTAGGGGCTCACATCTTGAAGTTTTGTGCGCCAACGCGAACCGCTCTGACAGACCAGCCTCTGATGGGGGTTCGCGCAGGGGGGGGTATAATGGAGATGAGCACCGGGCTCCTCGCTCGCCGGTTCAGAATCGAGGAGGGGCCCGCAACTTTGACCGCCGTACTCCACCCCCCGCGCCAGTTGATCGGGAGCCGCGCGACCGCCGATTGACCTCACCTCGTGAAGGCGACTATGCAGCTGCTGGTAGGCGACATTGGCCAGACCAGCACCGCCTTCCCTCCCCTCCGTTGGCGGAACGTCCCCGTTTGGCAACGCGCCCCCCGCCACTCAGGCGTCAAGTGGGATATGGCCCTCCAGCGATGGCGCGCGGCTCGGGACATCGCGCGGACGAGGAGTTTGATTACTATCCTCATCGGGATAGACCCCAGCCTGGATGCGGCGATCGGTCGCCGCCCAGGCATTGCTAGGAAATTGGCGCCTGTCCCGCTAACGTACCTCCCCAGATCGACACGGTTTTGTTGCCAACGGCATCGGTCAGGGTCTGGGGACCCACGGGGGACTCTGTTGTGGTCCGTGCCATTTTGGACACGGGAGCCCAGGGTTGCCTTTTGTCGTCTTGGTTAGCGGGTCGGGTGAGCCTGGATGTCCGTGCCTTTTCAGGCACGATTAATGGAATAGGCGAAACACCTATACCGACTGTTGAGGGACAAACCTTATTTGGGCTCACTCCTGTGAGTTGTTTGGACCCTAAGTTTTTTCCTTCGGCTATTGTTCTGACGAGTATTTTGGGCTGTCATCCCCAACGTCAGCTGTCGCCTGATATTGTCCGGTTGACTTCAGGCCTGGATTTGGCTGACCGCCGGTTTGATTCCCCTAATACAACTCATTTGATATTGGGTTCCGATGTACTAGGGAGAATATTGTTGGGTAATATGAAAGTCTTGCAGCCGAACGGTTTGGTGGCTGTCTCGACCATCTTTGGCTTTGCGGTGATGGGCCCAGTGTTAAAGGCTGCCCCTCTACCTGAGCCTGATTTTGCGTTGGCGTGTGGCTCCGCTCTCTCTGACGCTGTTCAGAGGTTTTGGGAGGTTGAGGAGCCACCGCAAGTGGCCCGCTTGAACCCGGAACATGAGGAGTGCGAGTTTTTCTATCAGAACAACACAGGTCGACTCCGTTCCGGTCGGCTCGTAACACGGTTGCCTTTTGTTGCAGTTCGACCACCTCTCGGCGAGTCCAGACCTATGGCCGAGAAGAGATTGTTGGCGATGGAGCGCCGTATGGCCAGGGATCCGGTGCTGCGGCAGAAATATTTAGATTTCATGCGTGAGTACGCAGACTTGGGACACATGTCGGTGTCAAATTTGGATTGGCGCTCAGTTGAGCATTACTTTCTGCCGCATCACGCGGTCCTCAAGGCATCCACCGGTAAGCTGCGCACAGTTTTTGATGGGTCTGCGCGGACTTCCTCTGGTGTCTCTTTGAATGACTGCTTGCACTCCGGCCCCAAATTGTTGAGGGACCTTTGTGATGCCATCACGTCTTTTCGTCGTCATCAAGTAGTCTTTGTGGCTGACATCAAAATGATGTTCCGGCAAACGGTTATTCACCGGGATGACAGACGTTATCAGTTGATCCTGTGGCGAGAGAATCCCCGGGACCCCATGGTTGTTTATGAGCTCAACACGAATACGTACGGCCTTCGATCGAGCCCTTTTGTTGCTATTCGTTCGCTTTGGGAGGTCGCGGACCGAGAACGCTTGAAGTTCCCTCGGGCGTCCGCCATCTTGAAAACGGACTTGTATGTTGATGACGTCTGCACTGGGGCTTCCACGGTTGAGGAAGCTATCCTGTTGCGTGACGAGTTGGTTCAAATTTTGGATTCCGCTGGCTATGAGTTGCGTAAGTGGGTGTCCAACTCGCCAGCACTGTTGGAAGATGTGGAAGAGGATCATAAGCAGGATCCTCATTTGTTTGAAAATGCTGACAACCCTGCTATGTTGGCCGTTCTCGGCGTTCAGTACCGACCAGTCCAAGACACCTTTACGTATGATGTCGATTTGGAGTCACCACACACTTGGACTAAACGACTGGTATTGTCTACTGTCGCGAGAACCTTTGACCCGAATGGTTGGATATGCCCGGTATTGTTTTGGGCGAAATGTTTTCTCCAGCGCCTTTGGACCGCGGAACTTGGTTGGGATGAGCCACTTCGGGAAACCCTTTTGGAAGATTGGCTCCAATTTGTATCCGCACTTCCTGCGGTCAACGAGGTCGCGTTACCAGCACGCGCTATCCTCCCCCCTGGGAACTATACTGCTACCCTTCATGGGTTTTGTGACGCATCTTCGCACGGTTATGCAGCTGTTGTTTATCTGCGCACCGTCAGCGCGACAGGCCAGGTGAAGTTGTCACTGATCATGGCCAAGAGCAAGGTGGCCCCCCTCCGGACGGCATTGACCATCCCTAAGCTAGAGTTGTCAGGGGCGGCGCTTCTTGTGCATCTTTTGAATCACGTTGCTCAAACTTTAGGTGGATCTGTGAACATTCGGAATTCTTACGCCTGGACGGACAGTCAAATTGTTTTGTGTTGGTTGAAGACGTCCGTCCACTCCTTGGAGGTCTTTGTTGCGAACCGAGTGTCACAGATACAAAATTCCGAAACGCCTTTGATTTGGAGGCACGTGCCTGGAGACTTGAACCCCGGTGACGTAGCCTCACGTGGGTGCATGGCCCCCCGCCTGATTGTGCACCCCCTTTGGTGGGGACCGGATTGGCTGACTCGCCCCGAGGATGATTGGCCTCGAACGCCAGTTTTGATGTCGGATCCTTTGCCCGGGCTTAAGGTGCTCGCTGTTGGGACGAAGGACCCTCCGTTTGATCCTGATATGTTGTTGAATCGATACAGCTCCCTCGACAAATTGTTGAACGTTACCTCGTGGATCAGGCGTTTTGGTCACAATGCTAGGAATCCAGGGGACAAGCGCCTGTCACCGGTTCTCTCTCCTCAAGAGCGACAGGAGTCACTCCTCCTGTGGATTCGCTCTGTGCAGGCCGTACACTTTGAGAAGGAGATCGAGACCTTGAAGTCCGGTAGAGTTAAGTTGTCGGGAGCCGTTAGTAAGTTGAACCACTTTTTGGATGAAACGGGTCTTTTGCGTGTTAGAGGACGGTTGAGGCACTCTAGCCTTCCTTATGGGGTCCGTCACCCCCTTTTGTTGCCCAAGGCGGGCCATTTGATTAAATTGTTGGTGACTGATCGTCACATTAAGAACTCGCACGCCGGTTGCAATGCGCTGTTGGCCATTCTGCAGCGAGAGTTTTGGATTTTGTCGGCTCGTCGTACCATTCGTAGCATCGTCTTCCGTTGCATACCGTGCTATCGGACTAAGGCCCCAACGATGCAGCCCCAGATGGGAGACTTGCCTGCTGATCGTGTCAATGAGGCGAGGCCCTTTGCAGGCGTAGGAACGGACTTTGCTGGTCCCTTTTCGATAAAGACGTCTACCCTTCGCAATAGTAAAATTGTCAAGGCTTATTTGTGCGTATTTGTCTGCCTGTCAACTAAGGCAGTGCACTTGGAGCTGGTATCCTCCCTCTCGACGGAGGCCTTTGTGGCAACTTTGGATAGATTTACGTCTCGCCGTGGGTTACCTTCTCTGATCAGGTCTGATTGCGGTACCAACTACAAGGGTACAAGTAACTATTTGAAGGAAGTGTATGACTTTCTTAATGAGAGCCAGGTTGACATTAGTAACAAATTGGCCCGTCGAGGGGTCACTTGGTTGTTTGACCCGCCAGCCTGCCCCCATTGGGGGGGGGTATTTTTGAGGCCGCGGTGAAAGCGGCAAAGGGACTCTGGCGGAGATTGTTGGGAGACACCGTTCTCACCTTTGAGGAATTAGCTACGGTATTTTGTCGCATTGAAGCGGTACTAAATTCGCGTCCATTGTGCCCGCTCTCTTCGGACCCTAACGATTTGGAGGCTCTAACCCCGGGCCATTTCTTGATTGGACAGCCACTTGTCGCTCTGCCTGAGTACCCTTTTGTTGATGTGAGCCAAAATCGGCTATCGCGGTTTCAGTTGGTGCAACAGCTCACTCAGAGCTTTTGGAAGCGTTGGAGCTTAGAGTATCTGCACATCCTCCAGCAGCGCGTCAAGTGGACTGATAAAACTCATCCGCCCAAGATAGGAGACCTCGTCCTTATTAAGGATGCCAACCTTAAGCCTCTGTATTGGCGCCGGGGGCGCATTCTCAATTTGGTGGCTGGCACCGACGGGGTACCTCGTTTTGCTGAGGTTTTAGTGGATGGATCGGTTATGAGGAGAGCGGTCGCAACCTTGTCAAGACTGCCAATTGATTAGCGGACGGGACGGCCCGTCCGGGGGGGGTAGATGTTTCATCCACCAAGTTTTTGAACGCACCTTTTCGACGTTTGACAGATGTCGTTTCAGTTGTCAGTGTGCGATGACGTTTGCTTGTCAGTGCAATTTTTTGGTTGGAAAAATGGTCGCTCCGTGCCTTGTATTTTTGATGCACGCGGCTGTCGTGTAATTATTGATTGAAACTTTGAGTTAACGTTAATCCGATGCCATCGTGATCGGTGTTTGATATTTTGTTGATAATTGAGTGAAAATTGAGAGATCTCGCCACTTTGGGTCATGACCGCGAGTAATTTGTTGGTTATGTAGACGGCCTTTTTGTGTCTTTGAACGCCGGTAAATTCCTAAATTCAGTGCTGGACTATTGTACATCCCCGATTGGGTTGGCAAACCGGGATAAGGTTCAGTTGGACATTGGTGAAAGGTGCCACGTGTGGGATCTGAAGGTTTGATCCGGGAGTCGACGGTGCGCGCTGTGGGCGTCCTTTGGAACCGTCGAATCTTACATAACTTCACATACACCACACAAACCACATTTATACTTACACCCCACCCAGATAAGACGTGACCAGGGAATACGCCACATCTCCGGTTCCAACGTGATGGGTAAGTTATATCTAATAGTTGAATAGTTGTTTTCACTTGTCGATTGGACAAATATTATTTTGATTAGGGCTCCGCGTAATCGCGGACATCGTGAGTCTGTTTGTGCAGTCTCACACAGCTTATCCAAATGTTTTTCCTATACTGTTTGTGTAGTCGTTGAGCTCCTTCTGTTTTTAGCTACACGGTTACTGATAAATGCTTACGGGGGAAAATATAATGACCACCAAAGATAACTTTGTGACCATTAACATCTATCACCTAAAATATCAATTGATCACCAAATTTAGTAAATTGAGCACCAAATTTTAATGAGGTGGTTGATGACAAACTAGTTTTGCCTAGGACGACTTTGAGCACCCCCACACGATATTTTTTTATAAACCATTCAGAAGTAGGAGCTTCGCAAAGCGGGGGGGCTCCGTCGACCGGGTCTCCCTCGACTCAGATGCAAGATCATAACAGTTCGATTTCTGGTGGTCTTTTGGTTCTAATTTCATGATAAAATGGGGATTAATTTTGGTGATCATTTACTGATTTTGTCAATCAAAAGTGTTTTTTTTTGCCGTTACATTTTGCTAAATCTGGTAGAATGCAAACTACCGTCATGTCAGTGGCCCAAAAAGTCTGACAACCAGTCTAACCAAGGAGTATCGTAATTACCCAGCCCAGTACTGACTGGGTTGTGTAGGTATCTGACCTCCACAACCTAGCCTTCCTCGATAAATGGGCTTAGTTAGTTCATTTATCGAAACTAAGAGAATTTTTCAATTCGAACCAGTTAGTTCGAGATTAGCTCGTTCAAACAAACAAATTTTACAGCTTCATAATATTATTATAGATTTTTATTTTCGAGCAAAACGGGAAAAACGTTTCTATAACGAGTAAGTTCCTATAAAACCTTTTTTATAACACTAAGTGTAACTCGATTAGAAACGTTTTTGACAACGAGTATTATTCATAAAATTCTTTGTGTCAATGTCGACTTCTCAATATTTACCTTGCGAATTTTAAATAATTAATTTTAATTTACTTTTTACTTAGAGAATATTGTTAATCGTATATTATATTACTGGATGGATTCAGGTAAGACTGTTAGTAATTTTATTATTATGATTGATTTTTTAATTAAGTACAAAACATTATTTTGTTTCCCAAATATTTTTTTAAAGATGTTTCGTATTTATGTTCATAAATGTACGATAATCTACAAAATTAAGTAGAAAATGAGTTTGATTTATTACTAGGTACTTAAACTACACAAAAAAATATGAGTTTAATAAGTATAGCCGAGATAAAAAAAAATTACGCGACAGGCCTCCAGTTACTCATCAATGCAAACACAGGTCTAAACAAAAGTGATCATAAAACTAGCCCCTAATGATCTGCTATAAAACATCCCCCGCCCACTCAGGCAATCTAGTTCACGATAGTTCACCGAACAATTTCCACGTTAACATTAACCTAACTCTTTCGCCAACAGAATGGAAACCGCCTCTCAAAGAAATCAATGGCGTGAACCTAGCTAATTACTTTCCCCATCAACGCTCATTCAATTCTGTAGTATTTATTCACAAGAAATATTTAAACGATTATAAAAACCCTGAAGGAAGTAAGGAGAAACTTAAATCGAAAAAAGAAAAGAAAAATAAATATCAGGATAAAGGACAACAGTTCAATAGTGACAAATATACAGAAGAATCTTCTAATAAGACGTATAAAGTCAGCAATAGTAATAATCAAGACGTCTTAGATCAGACTATCCGATTTGCCAAAAATATAGTGCCTTTAGTAATACCACAGAGTGATGAAAAAATACCTGTGTTTTATACCATAAAGACTACGAAAAAGCATAGGAAGAAAGAAAAGAAACCTCTTGAATCTAGTTTTGATCATCACGGCGCCAGCCATGAAGAAAAGGGAGACGCTAAGAAAGTATTTGAAACTTACAGAAAGGTAAGAAAAGAAAGTTATAGTGTTAGAGAGTCTCAAAGCCAAAGTTCAAGCAACACTATAGATGATTTAAACATCAATCAATCATTGTGCTGCACGTTTTCTGAAGTGTCGGAAAAGAAATGTCTTAAAAAAGACAGAAGTCACCATAAAAAAGTAAATGATGGTTTAAAGTTAGTAGTTTCTGAATCTTTCGAAGCTTTGGCGACAGAAAACCAAGGTGAGTCGAAGATAAAAATACACCTTATGAATGAAAAGGATAAGCATTTCCTTAGCGACAGTATTAAAGCACCGATTTTGAGCGCTCTCAGAGAATGTATATCAGAAATTAGCAACTGCAATAATAATGCTGATATAGTGAGAGTGCGAAAAATCGTAAAGACCAATACAAACAAACTAGATACGATTCTGGAAAGGATAGGATGCATTGAAAATAAATTGGATTTACATGCACTAGAGAAAAAAACAGAACTTCGTGCATCAGAAAAGAAATTGGAATTGCTTGCACTAGAGGAGAATTCAGAAACTCATGTTTTAGTGAAGAAACCTTTACCTAAAGTGCCAAGTTTGAAGATGCAGGAACTAAAACCATCAGCATTGGAGGAATTAGAAGAAGATTTGATAGAGAGTAAAGAAGATTATAGTTCTGAAGAAGAACTACACCAGGAATCGTTGTACAGGAGAAGTAAGAGTGCTGTTACAGAGTTAGTGTCAGAAGAGAAATTAGACAAAAAGCCACCGAGTTCAGGTTGTGGGGAAGCTATTGGAGGGTTGAAAGACTCTTTCTCAGTCGGTGTAAAACCTGATCGTCCGAATAGGATCCCTGCTAGATTCTGTTGGACCGACGCCGCGAGGAAGTGATATTGGTAGTTCTTATATTTTATGAAAGTTGTTATGTAGTTCTATTAAAAAGTTTTATTGAATTTGCAAATCTTTCTTTAGCATGACTGTACTGGTTAGTGTCTGGTACCTTTATATTTATAGGTTAAAATTTTATAGAATGTTACTGTTACGAACTAATTTCAGATAAATAAGACCGACGTTTCATGTTTAATCAAATCCGAGTTATTTCCACATAACGTATTTAAACCAACATTTCCAAAAATATTTACTATCTTCCATTATTAACTAATTTTCGTTAATTCATAATGCTCGCCCAACACATTCCGAAATAACATTTTAGCAAAACCAACTGACATCAAAATTGTTCCCATGATGCGTATTAATCACAAATTAGCCTTACCATACTTCCCTAATCCCAACAAAACAGAAATTAATCGATATAAATCGGCACTATGCAAAACATCCGCGATTCCGTCGCGTGCTTTCCGCCTATGAATCATCCACAATCGATTTTGTTATGCTGTCATTCGAGCGACGATTCGGAGCTATTCTAGCTATGATGCATTCATCATCTGCTTAGCCTTTTCCCAACTTTGTTGGGGTCGGCTTCCAGTCTAACCGGATGCAGCTGAATACCAGTATTTTACATGGACCGACTGCCTATCTGACCTCCACAACCCAGTTAGTACCGGGTAATACGATACCCCTTGGTAAGACTGGTTGTCAGACTTTTTGGGCCTCTGACTACCTAACGACTGTCAAAGATCTACAAATGACAGCCAAATGACCAACGGCTTAACGTGCTTTCCGAGGCACGGAGGAAACTCGGTATGTAATGGGCGGTCACCCATCCACAGACCAACCTAGGCAAGCACGGCTTAACCTAACGATCGACCCGAGCGGCTGTTATTATTAAGCTATGATGCATTAAGAGCGGGCCTAACGCCAGGATAAATTCTGATTTCCCCCGCGCGTCTCGCTACACCCGCATTAGTGCCGATAACAAACACGGGCGGCCGCGGCGCCACGACGCGCGAAGCGTGGGACCAAGCTTGCGTAATGTAGCGGGTAGGGCGTAGTATATGCAAGCAACACAGTTAAATAAAGCCACTTTTTTTTCTTATTTTTTTTTGTATTCATTTTTTAACACCTTCTATACAATACATTCCTATGTTGTTAGTATGTCGTGAAATAAAAGTTTCGACTTTTGAGTACTCCATTTCATCTTAATTTTTTTCTCCATTTCGTTTTATCATCACGCCTGTTATTTTGACGACCCGATTGGCGCAGCGGTAGTGACGCTGCCTTACGTTCTTAGCGTCCCGGGTTCGAATCCCGGTCGGAGCAAATGTTTGAGTGATGAGCATGGACATTTGTTTCCGAGTCATGGATGTTTATATGTATGTATAATATGTATGTATTTACAAACAAAAAGTATCTATGTAGTATATCAACTATCTGGTGTCCACGACACAAGCCTCGTTGCTTAGTGTGGCACTAGATGGCGCTGTGTGTAATGTCCAGCAATATTTATTTATTTATTTATACTTGAAGGTGGTTTTTTTTTGTTTTTTTGGCCCACGAGTGCCATACGCTCGACAACATAAACAAACACATATAATGTCTACAATTTTTGCACAAATACCAACTAAAAAGAAAATGTTATATTATAAATACATTAAAAACGATAACAAAAAGTAAAATGATGAAATAATAAAATATATAACATTCAATTTTTTAATAACTTATAAAATTTATAAATACTGTGACCATTAATAAGAGCAAAAAGGCATTCATAAACACCAAACATGACAAAATCGAGAAATGTATAAAATTGATAACCATAATAAAATTGAGGACATACCGTACAATAAGAATCAATAATAAAAGTAAAAATAATAGAATGTATAAAATTTATGACATTGGTAAAATTGATTAAGTAACGAATAAAAATTGATGAAATTAAAAAAATAAAGATAATAATATTGATAACTATGCTAATATTTAAAAATGCATAAGATTGTATTAATGATACCTATACATGATATATACCTAATTGATAAAAACATTGATGAAAATTGTTTTAAATTGATACATCAAGACACAATAACAAAAATTATAGAATGTGTAAAATTAATAACATTGGTAGAATAAATATTTATAAAATACTGTGCCCGTTAATAAAAAGAACAAAAAGGCAATAATAATAAAAAGCACAAAAGATAAAATCGAAAATTTTATAAAATTGATAACAAAAATAAATTTGATGACATACACTAAGAATCGGAAACAAAAAGTAAAAATGGAGGAATGTGTAAAATTTATGAGCTCAAAATGAAAACCCCAGGCGGCCAGAACATTTTTGGTTTTCGATCATGGGTGTCGTTTTCATAGATTTTGGGGTCGCTGAATACAAAAATGAGGTCAATTTTGACCTCATTTTCGTATTCAGCGACCCCAAAAGGCAAGATGGTGCCGGGAAAAAAATGTGGTTTTTCCATCATGGGTGTCATTTTTATGGTTAACGTGGTCACCGATAACGAAAATGAGATCAAAATGAAAATCCAAGATGGCGCCCAAAAAAATTTATTTTTGCGTCAACCCCGAAAACCATGAAAACGACACCCATGACGGAAAATCAATAATTTTCCTGGGCTCCATCTTAAATTGTCATTTTGACCCCATTTTTGTAATCAGCGTCCTCGAAAACCATGAAAACGACACCGATGATGACGGAAAAACCAAAAATTTTCCTCGGCGCCATCTTGGATTTACATTTTGACCTCATTTTCGTAATCAGTTTCCTCGAAAACCATGAAAATGACACCCATGACGTAAAATCAAAAATTTATGCCGGTGCTATCTTGGATTTTCATTTTGACTTCATTTTCGTTATCAGTGACCCTAAAAACCATAAAAACGACACCGATGACAGAAAAACCAAAAATTTTCTTTGGCACCATCTTGAATTTTTATTTTGACCTCATTTTCGTTATCAGCAGTGATAGGAATAGGTAGTGCTTATTAGCCTAAACTTCGAAGAACAGAGACAAGAATCGGAGACTTCCTTAGACCACAGAATAGATAATAGTACTTGCTTAGACTGTATTTTTTCCCGGGACATCACGTAAGTACCTACATCAAAAATTAATGTTATTTGGAATAAGTAATTGGTCTATGTTTACCTAAAGTTTGCGACTAGACATAACATAACACAGTCGTTACAACCATCAACATTTCTGAAAGTTTTCTTTTTTTAAGAACATTTTGGAAACGACTTCTTCATCATAAAACTATGAAACGCTATCTTTGTCAAGGAGCCGTACACGTTTTGAAGTAAATATCTACTTTCTAGCTCACTCTCGGCCACGTTTGTTGAAATTTCTAAAGTTCAAGTGATTTATTATTTCAAAAACAAAAGGTATTTGGATTTTATCTTACTAAAATATATTTCTGAAGTATATTTCAAAATTCTAAAATAATAGCCGGGTTACATTGTTTAGTAACACACTTAAACTTTAAAAACATCATTTAATCTTTATTGCAACGAAAGTACAATGGGCGGACTTTTATGGCTGCGCATTTAGTTATCTACTCTTAGAATTTACAAAAAAAACTCGTCGTGGTCGCATAATAAAATATAGTCTAAGGAAGTCTCCGATTCTTTTCTCTGTTCTTCTTCGAAGTTTAGGCTATTAAGCACTACCTATTCCTATCACTGGTTATCAGTGACCACGTAAACCATGAAAAAGACACCCATGACGGAAAATCTAAAATTTTCCTCGGCGCCATCTTGGATTTTCATTTTGACCTCATTTTCGTTATCAGTGACCACGTAAACCAACGACACCCATGATGGAAAAACCTAAAAATTTCATCAGCGCCATCTTGGATTTTTATTTTGACCACATTTTCGTAATAAGCAACCATGAAAACCATGAAAACGACACCCATGTTTGAAAAACCTAAAATTTTGCTCGCCGCCATCTTGGATTTTTATTTTGACCTCATTTTCGTTATCAGCGACTCCGAAACCATGAAAATGTCACCCACGACAGTAAAACCAAAAAACCAACTTCAAGTATAAATAACAGGCGTGAATGTTTACAGAGTGAACCTCAGTGGCCATTAAGTCGCGCAAAAGTCCAGTCACGCAAGTGTCTTTCGCGCAAGTTTCTTGATACCTACTACCTACCTACTACCTACCTACTACCTACCTACTACCTACCTACTACCTACCTACTACCTACCTACTACCTACCTACTACCTACCTACTACCTACCTACTACCTACCTACTACCTACCTACTACCTACCTACTACCTACCTACTACCTACCTACTACCTACCTACTACCTACCTACTACCTACCTACTACCTACCTACTACCTACCTACTACCTACCTACTACCTACCTACTACCTACCTACTACCTACCTACTACCTACCTACTACCTACCTACTACCTACCTACTACCTACCTACTACCTACCTACTACCTACCTACTACCTACCTACTACCTACCTACTACCTACCTACCTACTACCTACCTACTACCTACCTACTACCTACCTACTACCTACCTACTACCTACCTACTACCTACCTACTACCTACCTACTACCTACCTACTACCTACCTACTACCTACCTACTACCTACCTACTACCTACCTACTACCTACCTACTACCTACCTACTACCTACCTACTACCTACCTACTACCTACCTACTACCTACCTACTACCTACCTACTACCTACCTACTAGCTACCTACTACCTACCTACTACCTACCTACTACCTACCTACTACCTACCTACTACCTACCTACTACCTACCTACTACCTACCTACTACCTACCTACTACCTACCTACTACCTACCTACTACCTACCTACTACCTACCTACTACCTACCTACTACCTACCTACTACCTACCTACTACCTACCTACTACCTACCTACTACCTACCTACTACCTACCTACTACCTACCTACTACCTACCTACTACCTACCTACTACCTACCTACTACCTACCTACTACCTACCTACTACCTACCTACTACCTACCTACTACCTACCTACTACCTACCTACTACCTACCTACTACCTACCTACTACCTACCTACTACCTACCTACTACCTACCTACTACCTACCTACTACCTACCTACTACCTACCTACTACCTACCTACTACCTACCTACTACCTACCTACTACCTACCTACTACCTACCTACTACCTACCTACTACCTACCTACTACCTACCTACTACCTACCTACTACCTACCTACTACCTACCTACTACCTACCTACTACCTACCTACTACCTACCTACTACCTACCTACTACCTACCTACCGGTTAATTCGGACGGGTTGTATATATTTAAAATAATTTCGGACAAAAACAATGCACATAAATCAATCATCCGTTTATTTTGCGTTTACTATGAGCTTATGCACGTAAAAAATACATAGTACATTCGACTTCGGCAATCAGCCATCTTTTGAGTCTTCAACTGTTTTAGTTATCGCTTTTCAATTGTATTTTTCTTGTTACCCATGTTACACAAAAAAAATAATTGATTCAATGATATTATTAATGGCGAATTGGCGCGGAGCAAAGTGACATAGACTACCCGTCTCAACAGAGCGAGGGCAAATGATCGGCGAGTGATCGGTGAAACAAACTGATGTCTCAAGCTCGCGTCACGCGGGACGGAAGACTGCGTATTGCGCGGAATAAAAATGTAGTAAGCGCCAAATGCTTTGAGTCTGTTATCTCTTAAAATAGAAAATATTTTGAAAAAATGCCTAATGTCAGCTATAGGTTATACATGAGTGATAATATTTATCAAGTTTATGGTTCAGTAACATGCACCAAAATAGAATAAAAACCAAAAATGTTGAAAACTAGAGGTAACTTTGTGATGGTTTTCTATCGAGAAAATTTTATCCTATTATGTTTTTCGCCAATGTCAACCATCACATTCATAATGAAGTTTCCTGACATATACTTTTTTTCCAATTGGAACATGATTTACTACTCTAAAAATCTAATCAAAGATTGAAGATTTTGCTTTAGGCCCGCTCTTAAGACAGAATAATATAGAACACAGAAGGTCAGCTTGGAACAAGCAAGAACGCACGTACACAGACACGCTACGCAACTAGCGTTGACAAGCGAAGTCGGAACGTTCGGTGCTGCCGAGCCGATTATTATTATTTTCATTTAAGTACTCTTATAGTTTTGTGTGTATACTAGTGTTTATTTTATTTAATAAGTTGTATTTTTTGTATCAATTTATTTTGTGTCCATAGGTGTGACCGTGACATCACAGTGGGCCCTATCAGAAAACCAGCGCTGCAGTATTTGTTTTCATTTATCGCAGCATCATGCTGAGATAGGAGCCTTTTTGGACTCGCACAGGTTTTCTTTTTATGATTTAGTTTATTTTTATTGTTTAGTTTTAGATTCTTTTTTTTTTTAGTATTATTTTTGTATTTCCTGTGCTTGTCCCAAATAAATATTTTTCTTTCTTTCTAACTAGAGCGAGTGCAAGTGCACTCGCGACTAGTATTAATTTGCAACTTCCTATATTCGTACGAGTCTAAAGGTCAGCGCACACTTCAAATCACTACACGAGATCAGTTCAGTTCGTTATCATCCAGGTGTTCACCAAATCACGCACGTAACCGGATCGGCTCAACATTGCTAGGTGGACGCCCTGCTGACGGCGGGCAGACATCCGTTTACGGCTAGATGAAGATGAATGCTGATCCTGTGCAGTAATTTTACTTGTTATTGTTTTGTTGTGAATGTTCGTCGAATTTATGTGTGGTTACTGCGTACGCTTGTGGGTGTTGTTGTGTGCCTGTCGGAAGAATCGCATGTGACTAAAAGAGTGATGAATATAAATGTTGATAGACGAAAAGGGAGACCGAGGAAACGATGGATGGATTGTGTGAGGTATGAAAGAAAGAGGAGTAAATTATTGCGTGACGGTTGACAGAGGAGAATGGAAGAAAAAAACGTGTTGCGCCGATCACAAGTAACATGAGACTTATGGGCAGGAATATGGTGATGACGGCGTACGTTTTTGCACGTTGTATGGACCTAGGACCCTACTCTCTAACACTTTGTCCGTATATTCGGATCTGTCCATCTCTCTCCCTCGCACCCGCACTCATCTGCAGACTTGCGCGATTGGCCCCTTGCCTTCTGTTCGAATTCTATTCTGTGATATCGCTACATTTCACTGACTCTCAAAAGGTTTGTAACAATAGAATAAACACATTTCATACATGAACGGGCTTGTTCCAGTATGCTTTCTGTTTACCGTTCGCTTCAAAACAATGCTGTTCGTCTTTTTCTTTCTATACGGCGCTTTGTCTCATTGGTTTTCTTTTGTTTGGTTTGAACTAGTCTGCAACATTGAACATTGCATGTTTCTAGTCTTTTAGGTTTATTTCTAAGTGCTAGTCTAGCTATTCTATTCATTCTTCTATGTTCTTGTTCAATAGATTTTAGGAATAATTCTGCCGTGAAAATATTCGGTCTATAAAGTTCCCCATTGTTGGGACAAGGCTCTTTTCTTTATGACAGAGAGTGGGCTATGATCCCCACGCGGGACAAGTGTGGGTTGGTAATTTTCCTTAGGTAATTTAATTTCTAAAATAATGACTTTTAGGATTTTGAACTCCAATTTCCTTCTCATAATTCATAAGTCGTTCACCAAAAGTTGAAAAATATTACATCTAAGGAAGTTCAGGTGGAAACTTGGCTACTAAAGCGATTGTAAGACTGTCTACCTCTTATCAAAAGGCAGGATAATTATACGGAGAACAAAAGGCATTAAGTGACGTCCTTTTTGAGCGAGTCTGCCAAGGATATTCTATTACACAGATATATTGTGAGCGCGCAATCGTGAAGACTCGAAAACAGGCCAGTTGGCCTGTTTTTCTTTTATTCTGCGTCACTGCGTGTATGTGAGCTGGCTCCCCCTGCGGCACACTTTTTGCTTTGGTTTTGTAGGTGTATAACAAATCTGTTTATTAGAATATCATTGGAGTCTGCGAGTTTCCCATTCATGGGAATATTTTGACATGATTTGTGACATCATCATCATTCTACTGCCCTTATCCCAATCCATTTGGAGTAAACGCAGCATGTCTTCTTCTTACATACTTCTCTATTAAGTACTTGTCATTTTATTAGACACCTCCTTTCTTGCCATATAATCCTTCACACAGTTCATCCATCATCCATGATCAGAGAAATCGTAGCATTAATTTATTTTGTGGTTGAAGATGGGGAATTTGTAAAATAACATTGGAGCGAAAACTGGTTACATCCACTTAACGCGGTTCGTTGTAGACACCAATTAAAAGGGCCCAAGCGCGTGGTGTAAACGTAACCTAGATACGTCGAGTTTTTAATTGTAAATACTCGTTTCACACATAATATTTTCTTAAATTTAAGAATTTATTTATATTTACGGATGATGCTGATTGTGCTTGTTGCAAATATTTTATTTTCGATTCAAAAATCTATGTATTTAAGTTACATTAAAATTATTAATAAATGACTGGCTGTTATTTATTAATATACCTGAATACCAGTATTTTACATGGAGCGACTGCCTATCTGACCTCCACAACCCAATTAGTACTGGGTAATACGATACCCCTTGGTAAGACTGGTTGTCAGACTTTTTGGGCCACTGACTAACTGTAACGACTGTCAAAGATCTACAAATGACAGGAGGGACCAACCGAAGCACAGAGGAAACTCGGTATGTTATGGGTGGTCACCCATCTACACACCAACCTAGGCAAGCCCGGCTTTACCCTCAGATCGACGCGAGCAGCTATTATTATTTAGGTACGAGCTCCTCACCCAGTATCTGGGATTGAGAACCTAAAGTAAGAACTTCCCTAATCTAGCGTAAAGGCGGCCCACGAAAAGTTTCAGCATTTCAATATGAGCCATGTATACCAACAGTTAAGGTTTACGAGCAACTGTTGGTGAAAGCAACGAATAGAACAGATGTTACGTTTTAGAGAAATTTGATATCAGTGGCGGAAATTTTCTCCGCTTCTCTATTGTATTTAGTTGAAATAATAATGTATTTGAAGGGGAAGGACTTAATTGCATTGTTTACACTTACATTTACTACAGATCTTGTAATTAAAACACAACATTGTGGTTAAAGACATTGATAGCACGGTAATATACAAATAAAAAAGACTAATTTAATTTATATTAAAAAGACTAATATATTTATCAGATACTAGCTGACGTCCCGCGGTTTCACCCGCGTAGTTCCCGTTCCCGTGGGAGTACGGGAATAAAATATAGCCTATAGCACTCACGAATAATGTAGCTTTCTACCAGTGATAGAATTTTTAAAATTGGTTCATTACTTCCGGAGATTACCCCCTACATACAGACTTACAAACATACAAACTTACAAACAAATGTTACGTCTTTATAATATTAGTATAGATATAATCTATAAAAGCATGAATAATAGAGGATCCGAGAGAAAAAACCGAAAACATTTGTGCTTTCAAGCTTCTAGAATCTAGACCGTTAGTGCGTTGTAGGCCAGAGAACTGAGGATTCTAAGTAGTGAACTAGTGATGGCATTGCCATGCCAAAATTTTTGGTAGTATTAGTGGTAGATGTAGTGCACTAATACTAACAAAAAAATTATCCCGAATTGTGGCCAATAACAAACATCAAACAATAATAATAATCTACATCGTCATCATTAGTCTACTGCAGTCCGCAGCAATTTTTTTTTTTGGAGAATCCCGCCACACTCTTCCCAAACCATTGCAACTCCTGAAAGCCAGAATCAACAGTGGCGACCACCAGAAAAGCGCCGACACAATGAAGCTCGACGAAGTCCCAGAGAATGAATTTAAGAGGGCCCTCTTAAACTCATTCTCTTCGACTTCCCGGCCCGCCTTTCGTCAACGCGAGCATGCTCGAAAAGCTTGTTGTTTCATCCAGAGCCACAGCGGTGGTATTCTTTCAACTCCCCTGTCTTACCTAGCCCCGAACCCGCACTAACTTGCCTCCCGCGTACCTCATACCGCCTAACGCGAGGACATTGAACGAAAAATATTGTTCGAAAATTTATAAAACTTGTTTCAGGAAATACGTGTTTTTGAATTAGTCTTACAAGTATGTGAAATATATATTTGTTATTTAAAATTTCCACTACATTTGCAAGGCTTCTATCAGGATGCTTTCTTTACTTTTACAATTTAAAAGTACATTATGAACGGCCAAAGTTGAGGTAAAAGTTGTGCAAAACAGCAATTTTTGGAGGTTTATACTGAATTTGTTTCTACAAATTTTTATTTTCAACTTCGATAGAAGCCTAGATATAGTCCACAAGATACCTATTAGTTCAAAAAATTCAAAGATATATGTCTAACAACGGCGTAATCACGCACGAGCTATTGTCAAAATTCTCGCGAAAAGTATGGCGGGTTGGCCGCTCTTAACTGTCTTGGATCCCGCAAGGGAACGTGCACAACGACGGTGCTGCCAACTGGCGTCGCCAATCCGAATCTTGTGCTCTATTAATGCTTGACATTGACTTTTCTAACAAGTAAACAGAATTAATTTTATAGTGAAAATTAATTGCCAAACTTAAGTGGCAGTGGGCAGGGCACATTGCTCGCAGAACGGATGGCCGATGGGGCCGAAAAGTTCTGGAGTGGCGACCGCGAACCGGAAGACGTTGCGTTGGAAGGCCTCCCACTAGGTGGACCGATGATCTGGTGAAGGCTGCGGGAATCCGCTGGATGCGAGTCGCACGGGACCGTTCAATGTGGCGACACTTGGGGGAGGCCTATGTCCAGCAGTGGACGTCTTTCGGCTGAAATGATGATGATGATGATGATGAAAATTAATTAACTAATCATAATGCATTGTTGCATTTCTGGATGTAGGTACCAATACATCCACAAAAATGAAAATAAATCAATTAGCGTAAAATTCTATTACTTTCCAAAGACTACTACTATCATACCATGTTTTGGTGAAAAACGCAAAAAAATGGATAAACGCAGTAAAGAAAAATATTTGAAAACAACTTGTTTTTGTTACACTCTGCATTGAAAAGGCCCTCAAAATCAACCGTCCATGCAAACATAAGTACCAGAACCATTTATACTTCACCATACACGTGTTCTACTAGACCGCACTAAAGTTCACACCGAATATCCCTCAACAGTTAATCAAAGACTCCACATGTACTCAGAATATAAACATGGTTATACCCACAATAATGTTTTTAGTTGGCTGCACTCCTTTGGTTTTTTAAAGTTTTGTATCTAAATGCTACGGACTGCATTTTATTGATTGCTTCATCAAATGATTGTGAACTAATTGATTTATTAGAGCCGGAGATACTATTCTCGCTGATAAAGGATTCCCTTCCATTATAACATGTGTTATAATGAAAATAAGAAAGCTATCTTAGTTATGCCAGCCACCATGTCTCCATACACCACAATTTTCATCAGAAAGTAAACGAAAGATATAAAATTCATATTATTAAACATTTATGTTACGCTGACGATCGTTATTGATAGACCGGAACTCATATTTTTATACCTTTTAGCATATTCAAAAATAATATAATTGAAGAGACAATTTTGTCTAAGTAAATTGAAAGCACGATGAGAAGTGATAAGTTTCCTTTTCTGTCCGCATAGTGTCTCTTTTGTCGATTAGTGCTGCCACCTATAGTTCCTGCACGTTCCCTATAGCGGTCCACAGTCCACAGCAAAACATAAGCCTCCCCAATCGTAAGTCAACTCTATCAGCAAAACTCATCCGTCACCAGCCACCCTGTGAAGATCGCCGCTCTACCTATCCTGGGAGCATTTTACCTTTTTTTCCTAGCCTACTCTGTCCTAACTTCGATGTCATTGCCCCAATGCATCCCACTCATTTCCCACACAACGTAAATCATAGCCCTGACGTGCTAGACGTCGCACTTCTGAAGAATGTAAACTTGCGGTTACATTCTATAGAAGCGCTTGACGAACTCAACTCTGACCATAGACCAGTTATCATAGAACTCGCTCCTAGGATAGGTCCCTATGACCCCACTAGGCCTCCCTCCACTAAAACTATCACGGACTGGAGGAAAGTAAGCGATTTGCTGAAATCCACCGAGTCCCCTCACTTAGACCAGATCCCCGACAACATCGAAACTGTAGCCGACACGGAGGCCGCGATCAGCTTATTCACAGAACACGTACAATCAGTCCTGAACGATTGTTCAAGGGAAGTTCCGGCGGATGATCACCGCTGGAAACTCCCGGATGATGTGCGTGATCTTGTGACTGAGAAGAACGCGGCCGTCCGTGCCTACAGCTCTTTTCCCTGCGCCGCTAACAAAGCTTTTATGCGCCGCTTACAACGCAAAGTAAGCGGATGCATCAAAAAGCTGCGTGAGGAGCGCTGGGACAAGATGCTCGGTGAACTCGAACCGACCCATACGGCTTTCTGGGACTTGCAGAGGAAACTTCGTTCCACTGAAGTCGCCGCTATGCCCCCTCTCATTCGTTCCGACAACACCGTCGCTTTTGAGGACGACGATAAAGCCGAGTGCCTAGCCGACAGCCTAGAGGCCCAATGCTCCCCCAGTACCCTGCCAGTAGACATAGCTCACCTCACAAAGGTGGATGCTGAAGTTGAACACAGAACCTCACTACCGCCCGTAGAAGACCCTGATGATCCCATTCCCCCAGTCACTCCAGACGAGGTAGAGGACATCATAAAAGGTCTCAAATCTAGAAAAGCCCCTGGCTCTGATGGAATCACCAATAGGGTGTTCAAACTTTTCTCCCCCGCTCTTATAGTGTTATTGACCGCTATCTTCAATAGCGCCTTAACTAACAACATCTTCCCACCATCGTGGAAACAGGCTACCGTTATTGGTATTCCCAAACCGGGCAAGCCTAAATCCTCCCCGAGTAGTTACCGCCCCATTAGTCTCCTCAATGTCATAGGCAAAATCTACGAGAGGCTTATTTATAAGCGTCTCAAAGACTACGCCGAGGCAAAGAGTTTAATTCCAAAGGAGCAGTTTGGATTTAGATCCCAACACTCTTGTGTCCAACAAGTGCATCGCATTGTCGAGCACATCAGCGCCCGCTTTCAGCGAGGCCTGATGACCGGTGCCTTGTTCTTTGATATCGCGAAAGCATTTGACAAGGTCTGGCACAACGGGCTGATATACAACTATACCAGCTCGGTGTGCCCGATCGTCTCGTGCTCATCCTTCGTGACTTTCTGTCAAACCGCACATTCCGATACCGTATCGAAGGTGCACTCTCAGCCCCTCATCCGATCCGCGCCGGTGTCCCTCAGGGATCGGTGATCTCCCCATTAGCATTCACGCTGTACACCAGCGACATCCCCAAGAGTGCAGCGTCCGAGCTAGCACTCTTCGCCGACGACACGGCCATTTTTTACTCCGGTAGAACTCCCACTAGTATTACTCGCATTCTCCAGAAGTCCGCAAACGCCTTAGGCGATTGGTTCCGGAAATGGAGAATCGAGGTCAATCCCGACAAGAGCCAGGCGGTACTTTTCTCTAGCCCCCGTCAACTCTTCCCCGATACCCCCAGTCCGATCACCATGCTTGGCAAGCCGATCCCTTGGGCGAAGCGAGCCAAGTACTTGGGTGTTATCCTAGACCGACGTCTTAACTTTAGTGAGCACATAAAGACGGTGCGTTCGCGTGCCGCCTTTGCTCTCGGTAGGCTTCACTATATTCTGAACGCACGTAGCAAATTGTCACTCAAGTGCAAATTGCGTATTTACACCGCGTGCATCAGGCCTATCATGACTTTCGCATGTCCCGTTTTTGCGCACACCAAACCCTACCATCTTCATAAGATGCAGACCCTCCAGAATAGGTTCTTGCGAAAGGCTACAGGTGCCCCACCTTACGTTAGGAATGAGCAACTCCACGTTGATCTCAAAATCCCCACCATGATGCAGTACATGAAACGTCTGACCAAGGGCTTTTTCGATTCAGCCGAAAAACACCCTAATCCGCTGATCTCCTCAGCAGCCAGTTATGCCCCCTCTAACATATCTAGGATTCGTAGACCCAGACTTACCCTTGTCACTCCCGATGATCCCATCACCCTTTATCAAGAGAGCTGTAGGGAAACGAGTACACTACGTAGGTACAAATACAAAAACCGATTTAAACCGCGAATCCGGTCCCGCCGGCGTGGACCCCCGCGACCCCCCAGTAACATCACTGGCCGACCCCAGCCCGACATGCTCGATGAGCCAATTAATGATCCGACCCAGCCTGTTGTTGTCCCTTGCTGCCCTCTTGCCAATGACCCACTAAGCCGAGGCCCGAACCCCACAGGGGGTGCCCTTAGTGACGGTTCATTTAATGTGTAATTCCTGTTAGTTTGTAAGCCCTGGCTGGGGGCCTTAAAGTAATTTTTGGCCACCACAGGATTGTCCGGTTAAGCAGTCAAGCAACCGTCTAGCGTTGCAACTGCGAGTGGTCCCTCCTAAAAAAAAAAAAAAAAAAAAAAAAAAAAAACCTACTCTGTCCCAGACAGGTCCGTTCATTCCTTCCTACCTTCATCATCACCATCATCCACGACATCACCCACTGCTGGGTATTGGCCTCTTTGCTTGTGCTAAGTTCCCCATTCTTGTGCCAGCCTATCTTACGTTTAATAATGACCTTCAGTTTCTCAACATTAGGAACCCTTTCCATTAGCGCTAGTGAAGGTTGAATTAATCATGTTGGAACAGGAAGTGCGTGACTTGCAACTAGTCTGATTGTAAACAGCTGTTGATGCGAAAACGTTGTTCTTAGCTGTCATTTTTCAGTGACAGGTGATTGAAGGAGCGCTAATGTTTTGATCACCTGCAATATTGTTTGTGTTCCCGGGGGGGGGGGGGGTGAAATATATACAGGGTGGAATTTTGTAATGCCACCTGGACGGAAAGTACTCTTAATACTGCAGATAGAAAATTTTACTCAAAGGAAACATTCCTTTATTTTTAAAAAGAAATTAATCTGCATTCAAAGATTTTGAAAATTCGCGTACCACACTCGGGAATCGAACCGGCTAAATTCCAAAAAAATACATCCTGTACTTTTATGCCACCAATCGATAGGGTCAATCATAAGGATTAAATCTCTCTAACAAACATTATAAATTAAATGAAAGGAAAACCATGAAATCTAAAGTTATAAATTTAATGGGATAAATTTATTACGATAAAGCAATTTTATTCAAAGGATGGACCTTTACTCAAACTCAAACTCAAACTCAAAGCATTTATTTCAATTAGACCATTACGGCACTTTTGAAAGTCAAAAATACAAAAAAGAAAATCAAAGCTACAGTCCCAGTCACAAGGCATAATAACTTGAGAAAGTACTGTAGTTGCCCATTCCCTAGCGTAGATCTCTATGGAGAAGAATGGGCAAGAAACTCCATGGACACTCTTTTAAAATCAAAATATTGTTACAAAATCTTGGTTACATCATTAATTTTGAGATTATACATAAATGTGAGAACGATGTAGAAAGACGTGCACACTAAGAGCATCCAGAGTGAAAGATTAGATTAAAAATGTATGAATAAAGTAATTAAAATGAACCTTGGCAGCTAAGAGATGACCAGTCCCAACTGACAGCGCCCGTTCACAGACATGACGCATGTACCGGCGCCATTCAACTCAACCATATTGAAGGGAACTAAATGACCCGACACACCCGCCACCATCAGCGAGACATTTAAGTGAGCATGACATTCTCTCAGTCACCAAGGCATATTCAAGTCAATGAAAGATAAATAAATGTAAATGGTGGCTGAACAGTACAAAGTACTCACACATGTGCTATGCAATTATATAATACTAAGAACTGGAATCTATACAATGCAAGTATATTTTTACAATCTTCTGCAGCTTCCACAATACATTAACATGGGAATCAATTCTTCATCTTCTTCTTTACGTGTCGATGGACTCAAATAATGCCCGTCCAGTACAAACAATTAGTTTGCCCCCCTCCCCCCACCTATGGTTGTGGAGCAGGACCAGCATTTAGCCAAGCATTTTTATCATCAATGTAATCCCCCAACTTATAATATGCTTACAATTGAAGAAAAAAGATTTCAATTTGCACGTGTTTGTTTATGCAAATTGTTATCTTCCTATCTAAATAGTTCTTCTCATTTTAATCAATAAATGTAGTCAAAAGATATTTGTTTATTAGGTTCTAACATAAGTAATTGGATCGGACCTTTGAGTAAAAGTGCTTTATGTTGTCCCATTGAATTCATAAGTTAAGATTTCATGGTTTTCCTTTCATTTAATTTATCATGTTTGTTAGAGGGATTTGATTTTTATGATTGACCCTATCGATTGGTGCCATAAAAGTACAGGGTGTTATTTTTTTTTCAATTTAGCCGGTTCGATTCCCGAGTGTGGCACGCGAATTTTCAAAATCTTTGAATGCAGATTAATTTCTTTTTCTAAATGAAGGAATGTTTCCTTTGAGTAAAATTTTCTATCTGCGGTATTAAGAGTACTTTCCCTCCAGGTGGCATTACAAAATTCTACCCTGTATATACTCTTACTTGGGAGGGGGGGAGTCAAACCCATTTTTACGAAATAGTTTTAAAGACTAGATATTTGTTAATTAATGTAATCTATACTAATATTATAAAGCTGCAGTGTTTGTTTGTTTGAACGCGCTAATCTCTGGAACTACTGGTCCGATTTGAATGATTCTTTCAGTGTTGGGTAGTCCATTTATCGAGGAAGGCTATAGGCTATATAATATAACATCACGCTACGACCAAAAGGAGCGGAGCATAAATGAAAAATATTGCAAAAACGGGGAAAAATGTATTCCTTTTGTGAGCTGTTTCTCTTTTTTGTGACGCAGACGAAGTTGCGTGGGTCAGCTAGTGGTAATCATATAATGGTAACCAATTATTAGAACAATGCATTTTTTTTTACCTTTTTGCTAAGAAGTACTTACTATGACTATTTATTAATTTTATTGTATTTGATGTTTCTTTTTTATGTTTTGTGACATAATGTAATCACACCTCTGTCCTAATGGGTCACTTTTAAATTAGTATGTCTTAATTATTACAAAACATAGCGTACCTCTTATTTATGTAAACACCTATGTAAACACCTATGTTTCACAAATAAACTGATTGATAGATTGAAAAAAAAAACTATAAATGACAGCAATAAAATAATACAACTTACTTTGCTGTTAAAAAGTAAAAATCTTTGATTTACGTCAAACTACTCCCAGTTTGACGTAAATCAAAGATTTTTACTTTTTTTTTGTGTAACTGATCCTTTTCTAACAACATTTTATTATTTTCAAAAACGAACTGGAATCATACGTAAGAATAGGGGGGGAGGTCAAAAATTCCCAAAACCATTCTTACGTAATTAATGAATGGCCCCTTAGCGATAAGACCATCATTATAACATTACGCCTGTAATCCCCGAAGGGGTTGGCACAAGTGTAACTAATAATATACCCAAATTTCGCCAGTTAAGAAGTCCCATGTAATAGGGGGCGGGCGAGCCTATTGCCATCAACCGGGCACAAATCCAGACCCGTAGCTGCTACTGAGAAATTCCTGATGGTAAAACCCAATAACACTTTGCCCGACACGAGAATCGAACCCAGAACCTCGCTCAGCAGTCGCACTTGCAACAACTCGACCACCGAGTCACTTACTATTACTTTATGTTATAAAGCACGAAGTTCTATCTATTCACAGAACCTTAATATTTCACTTGAGTGAAAAACTAGATCCAGCTTTCACATTTGAAATGTAACACTTTAAGTTTTGAATAGAATTCAGTCTTTCAATCTCAACACAATCGCACCCAGTTAAAGTCAGACAGTGAAAGTAAAGCTGGGTCAATTGTAATGCAAGTTCTGTAATACTCGAGGAATTCTAGCAGTTCTATTAGTGGGGAAAGAGGTAGGTAGAGCCCATATAGCTCTGTCTCCCTCTCGCACTCAAGATTTCTGTTACAATCTTGATAATAAGCTGAACGATTTATATGTAAGACCTATATTTCATATTCAGGCAAACGCTTTGCATTATAATGACGCAAAGTTTGCAGATAACATCGCGTTTGATTTAACTTTTTCCATTTCCTCATGCTCAGAGCACTTGAATGCAGAAAAAATGAGCGAAATCTGAACAAACACAGAGCTTTACTCAAAACCGGGAAACGCAAAAGTTAAATACTATACAGTGACCTTAAAAAGTTGTTTGGATTTAATGGATTACGGAGACTGAAAAACAAACAAAAATGGTTCATGCACTCAACTAAAAACAGTTCGTTTACGTCGTTGCAGTAAGGGCGGTTTTCGTGTGATACGAAATAGCTAGAGACAAACATTTTTTCATCAACCCCCGAAGTATCGTAGTCTCCAGTTTGACATAGGCCTCGTGCTATAGAGTTTTTCCTGTTACAGTTTTCCCAACAAATGAACGAAGTTTGGGCACATTCCCTAATGAATGTCACAGCAAGTATTCCGGGAAGCATTCTTTATTTATAGCGTCAATGATGGGTGCAGAATAAAGTAGCTGTCTAACTTTGGGCGCTCTCTAAACAACAGTTGTTGATTTTTTTCAACACGTGTAGTGAAAAGGATAAACGGTTTTTATTAGGTAACGTTAAGCTGCTCTCAAAACGGTGAAGGAGAGCAGCGGTAGCCCAGTGGTGGCGGCCCCGACTTACGAACAGTAAGTCTTGGGTTCGAACCCAGACAGGCACATTACTTTGTGTAATTTATTTCATCATCGCTGCTCTCAAAACGGTGAAGGAAAACATCGTGAGGAATGTCCTAGAATAAAAAATAAAAAAAATCGAAGACTGTGACATCTACCAATCCGCACTGGGCCCGCGTGGTATATTATAGCCCACTCCCTCTCATAGAGAGGAGGCCTGTGTCCCAGCAGTGGGAACATTATTAGGCTGATGATGATGATGATGATGATGATTAACGTTAAGCGTGCTACCAGACCGCGTTAATTTCACCCTTTTTGAAAAAAGATTTGGAACATGTCATTTTTATTATTTACCTCGTAGTTTTGTCGGGTTAAGGGACATCTCATGTTTTTTTTATACTGTCGATACAAGAAGAAGAATATTTACATACCTATACTTCGCTGATGATGCTTCCCTAGCTATTTAATAAATACACATTATAATCGAATGTCATTCAGAATCCACAGGATGGGTAAGCTTAAGTCCATAACATCATTATGTGCACTAATGTGTCCATGTGTCATTATCAAATGACATACTGCAATATCACGAACTGTCGATCACGAACTTGCTCTCCAAAGGAGGTCGTGTATGTTTCCCCACATTTTTTAAATAAAAACATTCGCAAAATAATACTTCTTTTATTATAGTATAGGATCCCTTAAAGAACGACCTTCACAGAGCTGGTTATTGGATGAAAAGTATTTTATATCACGCTAGCGGTTTCACCCGCGTAGTTTCCGTTTCTGTGGGAGTACAGCGATAAAATATAGCCTAAGTTACTCGCTGATAATGTCCAATCGATTGCTGAAAGAATTTTTAAAATTGATCGAGTAGTTTTAGAGTTAAAGAAGTAGTTAGAGCCTATAGAATTCTATAGACTTCATACTTTCGATTGGTATGGAATTTGTATATTTAACCAAACCAGTGAAATGTTAACAAAATTATAAATTGTTAATTAATCATATTCTGAACTGAATTTTTTTAGTCAATCCCAAATGGATTGACTAAAAAAAATCAGTTCTCTATATATTTATTGAAATATTGAATTTAATATAAAATACTTTTCATCCACTAACCAGCTCAGTGAAGGTCGTTATTTAAGGGAACTCAGACTATTAATGTTACAAACGTTATCTATAAACAAAAGAATTATCCTGAACTTACTGTCCTTCCTGTAACACAAGTAGATAAAACAAAATTTTAAACCGTAAAATTATAACAGCGTATCATCGGGCGCACATGCTCGGCGAAGTGCCAAAATCTGTCAAATCGGCCGCAAGGTTTATTAGGTCAAGTATAATCTGATGACAAAGCTCGTCAAACGGCCATGCATGCTTCATTTTAATTACTTAATAATATTGGATGGAAAGTGTTAGTTCATATAGGAATAACGTGATCAAACACCGTACCTGGGCATTATAATAGAACATTGAGTTTTAGTGCAAAAATTTCGGCTTTGGAGAACGTCGACTGAATGAGGAATCCAACGAAAGAGCTTCTTTCTTTATCGAGCCTAACCTGCCCGCTTAGCATGAACGCCGTAGAACCGAAAGAGAATCAACAAATCATCTGTCATTGAATCGACAAAATGACAGATGAACAAAAGATTTGTCGATTCTCTTTCGTTTCTACGGCGTTCATGCTAAGCGGCCTGGTGTCAGAGTCTTATTGCTGTCCATGGGCCTCTGCCTTGGTTTGCTTGACTTGCTTGGCTTGCTATTAATAGACATCGACACGCAAAGAAGAAGAAGAATTCTAAAGCTCAATGTTCTCGTCTTAACACTCGGGTACTGTATTTTGAAGTTTCAAAATCACTGTTCTGTTAAAAAAACGAGATGGTGCTATTCATTTTTGTAGTTTTATCTCTCTCATACACACAGGGAAACGTTCTGCGCAATGCACAGCACAGAAAGAAGGCAGAGTTAGAACAGTTTGAGGGTCGAGCAGATTCTGGGTAAAAGTAGAAAGCCATGCCAAGAGATTTATAGTAAGAAAATAAGAACAAGTAACACAGAGAAGTTTAAAAGATTGAAAGTGTGGAGCAGCTGAAGTTTTTTAGTCCTTGATCCATCTATACTCTGCCTTCTCTGCTAAGTTAAGATGTGCTGCGACACTAGAAAGTTATATTCATTGGTGTTGTTCTCGTTGAGAAAATAAATAAGAAGAAATAAGTATCAGAAAAAAAGCAAAATCGTTTTAAAACTGCCTTACCAAGTTTTTGTTGCGTAAAAGCATAAATGTATAAGTATTTGAGTAAAGTAGTGTAAAAATAATGTATGTAAGTGTAAAGCGAATATACAAATTGAATAAAAGCAAAATATGAAGAAATAATTTGAAATTGTTCAAAATGCGGGCGAGAGAACGCTTTAGCGAGTGTGTGGGGCGTAACCGCGCTATTCCATTTATTTGAAACTCGCTACACACTTCGCATCGCACCGTTTTAACTGTGCAAACGGTTTGTTAGAATTCCATTGAAAGTTTAGATGAGTTATTCAACAAGCATTCCCCATGTTACCGCCGATGGATCCAATAGAAACAGTTTGTACAGTTAAACTGTTAGCATTAATCATGACCAGTGCAGTGGTCAAATTTTGAATTCACCCGCAGTTTGAACAGTGCAGTAATTAGGAAAAAAAGAAGTGCTGTATCAGGCAATCACTCACCAAAGTTTGGGCGGCTGTCTGGTGCTGTAAAAACAGGCTTCAGTCAGTTAAGCCAGTCATAGAAGAGTCATTTTAGAATAAAGCAGAGTGACAAGAATAGTATTTAGTAGAGAATCAATGATTGTTCAAACTGCGGCTGATCGGACAAGCGAACGGAACTTGCCGCGCGATCAGAAGTCGCCGCGCGATCAGAAGTCGCCGCGCGATCAGAAGTCGCCGAGGGATCAGAATCTGTGGAATGATCAGATAATTGCCCGCGACGTGTTTGGAAGGATGTTGTTTTATAATGTAAAAAATGTGCATGTGTTTAGAGTTCGACTGTACTGTTTTTATGAATATTATGAGATGTTCTAGCTAGAGCATGATTTGTGTGTTAAAGACTTTTAATTCCATTTGTGTAATGAAATATATTGAACTATTGCAGACGATAGTAGATTTTACCATCGGTAGATAACAAAATTAAAATAAAACCTCCTACGTACTTATTAAAAGTCTGTAACAACATTAATATATTTTATTCTACATGTATTTGACTGTAAAGTTTGGTATTGCACTTCCGCGCTATCTGTCACACATTGTCTATCGCTTGTTTACATACATAAGCGCTATCTGTCACACTTGTACTACGCGCACCCGCCTCCCAAAAAACTGCATTAAAAACCGTCTAAAACTGTCTCCTCTAGAGCTTATACCTCTGTGTTCAATTCGTTACTAAATTCCTCAATAATAAAATCGAACATCGCAACACTACTCCATAGACAATTTTCCAAAACAAAAAAAAACTTTCATTTGACAGACGGTGAACACTCGAATTTCCCTTCGCAGCAAATGTCGTGATAACTCTGGTATTTTTAATGGTAGCTGATACTATTATATATCAAAATTATCCTTGTGAACCGTGCTTTATTATTTTGTCAACGTAAATTCGTTTTGGAATCTCGAAGATGCAATATTTCGCCCGTGAAAAGGTAGTTATTATATGTACCTATAGTGATTGTGTTGTGTGAAGAAATACGTGATTTAGTGACTAAAACGTGTGTGAAATGGGAAAAACAGTGCTTAATTAGTGAGGTGATTAGATTGTTCAACTATCAACACCAAAAAACATGTGGGTTTGTGTGTTTTTTCATCCAACACCGGCTGGCAAAAATTAGTTCCCAGATGTAAACAAACAGTGAGTATCTAGTTTCATAAGTATATTTAGATATGATGCTATTGAGCTATAAATGAGATTGTGGTCTTGTTGGAAAGGAAATATAGTCTAGTTTATTTCTTTAATGTTAAAATGGATAAAAAACTAAGAGAAAACTGATATTTCTAGCGAAATATCAGTTTTTGTAACTATTTTTTGCTATACATTATGACTTGGAGTATATAATTAAAGTATTTCATTTTGATTTCTAGATAAGTAGATTCCTTATCTAATCAGCTTGACAACAGTATTTTTGAAATTGCTCTATGACTTGTAGTTTTTGAGCTACAGGTGTTTTTATCGGATCGGGCAGAAAATGTTTTGAAAACTTGCAAACATTTTTGCATGTTAGCTTTTCGGGTGTGCAATTCCGCGCGTTTAGCGTCGGAGAGGGTAATAACATGAAAGTTCATCGTAAGAAAACAAAAAATCGTGTTTGCTAGACTTAAAACTTACGTTGATAAAATGTTGATTCTATTGTTAACATTCATCATTTCGTTCAAATCTTTAATCCATCTGGAATTTGTTAGTAGCAGTCTGGAGTCTCAGTTGATGGCAATAAGCTCGCCTTTAATTACGTGGGACTTAAACTTTACTTGCAAAATGTGGATGTAGGCACATCCTCTATCTAAATTTCCAGAAAAACAAGCGATGTTAAGAGAGGTATATATGAAAAAATAAATGCTAGGTTTCCTCGTTAATATTGCATATTTTTCGTTCGTTGCTTTAAATAACAGTTACATGTTAAAAATAGTTAATATTCTCTACAATAATAATACAGTTAATTTGGACCATTGTAGCCAATAAGCCTGATATAGTGGTGGTGAATCGATCAGAGTGGCGAGCAATGATTATTGACATAATGGTCCCGCAATATGAGAGCCTCGTGAAAGCCGAGAAAGAGAAGTAAATCTAGTATCTTGATTTGGCTCGCGAGGTTGTCGACATGTTCATGTGAGCCAATGGCTTAATTGCCAAGAGCCTCGTCCAATACCTGAGGAGGTTCTCACAAACTTTTCCATTTATTGTATGACTAGCGGACGTCCCGCGGTTTCACCCGCGTAGTTCCCGTTCCCGTGGGAGTACGGGGATAAAATATAGCCTATGTTACTCATGGTGAATGTAGCTTTCTAATGGTGAAAGAATTTTTGAAATCGGTTCATTACTTCCGGAGATTACCCCCTACATACAAACTTACAAACATACAAACAAATGTTACCTCTCTAAACTATTAGTATAGATTAGTATAGATGAATTATTAAGAAAATGGTAAAGTAATTTTCTTGCGGTCTAGTTGCTAAAGGAGAATCATTTGTTACCGACATTACGGCTTGCACAACTATATCGAAATGTAACTAACCCCGCGAATGCTACCCAGATGTTCAATTAACCGATAGGTTAATCGGCCTCATTTGTTATTTACGAATCGGCTGCTGGAATGTACCAGCTGCGGTAGACTTGAATAAGACCTAGGCTTCTTTGTATTGTACATTTATAAATGGCGTACAATTAACGAACCATCAGATTTAGCAAAATGTAACGGCAAAAAAATCACTTTCGATTGCCAAAATTAGTAAATGATCACCAAAATTAATCCCCATTTTATCGTGAAATTAGAACCAAAAATTTTTTTTTTTAGTTTATGACCACCAGAAATTGAACTGTTATGCTCTTGCATCCGAGTCGAGGGACGGGGCTCCTACTTCTGAATGGTTTATAAAAAAATAACCACGAAGGGTATGGCGGGGTCTATTCGCTCGCTTACCATTCGCCATACCCTTCTAACCTAATCTATCTGCGTCGGAGTGCCCCAAGTCGGCCTAGGCAAAACAAGTTTGCCATCAACCACCTCATTAAAACTTGGTGATCAATTAACTAAATTTGGCGATCAATTGATATTTAGGTGATAGATATTAGTGGTCACAAAGTTATTTTTAGTGGTCATTATATTTTCCCCCTTTATCTATTGAACAGTAACTAAAAGATGCCCGTTTCCGTTAACACTTAAGTAGTCTAAATAAATATCTGACTAAGTCATCATCCTGCCTAGTCTTTTCCTGATTATGTTGGGGTCGGCTTCCAGTCTAACCGGATGCAGCTGAATACCAGTATTTTACATGGAGCGACTGCTTATCTGATCTCCACAATCCAGTTAGTACTGGGTAATACGATACCCCTTGGTAAGACTGGTTGTCAGACTTTTTGGGCCACTGACTGCCTGTAATAACGACTGTCAAAGATCTACAAATGACAGCAGGGTCCAACAGCTTAACGTGCTTTCCGAGGCACGGAGGAAACTCGGTATGTAAGGGTGGTCACCCATCCACAGATCAACCAAGGCAAGCACGGCTTAACCTAAAGATCGACCCGAGCGGCTGTTATTATTTAGCCATGAGCTACTCCTAGCTTTGAAGTCTTATTAATATAATAATACCAGCCTGTCCCACTGCTGGGCACAGGTCTTTTCTCATACAGAGAATTTCATTTCGCATTGATATTTCAGACTTATAGTCATTAAAAGTTATTTTAATAATTTAGAAATTATATTTTGGTAAAAATAATGACAACACTGACAAGATTTTTTTACACCATATTCTTTTATAACATCACATGTTATAAAAGAATATGGTGTAAAAAAAACTTGTAAGATATTTCCAAGTGCTTTTCTTACATCTAAAACTGTAAAACGTAAATATTTAGTACCTCCACGATACTATGTAGTTATTCCAATTCATTTCAATCTAAGTATACTAATGTTATACTACTACTACACTACATCAGCCCATAACGTCCACTGCTGGACATAAGCCTCTCCCATAATGGGAGGAATTTGCCGTAATCTCCACGCTTGGCAGGCGGATTGGAGATCGCAGCACATGAAAGACTAACAGAAAACGCTGCTGCCCATTCTCAGGTCTACGGAGGCGAGGTGTTCTAATATTATAAAAAGCTAACATTTGTTTGTAAGTTTGTATGTAGGGGGTAATCTCCGGAAGTAATAAACCGATTTCAAAAATTCTTTCACCATTAGAAAGCTACATTCACCTTGAGTAACATAGGCTATATTTTATCCCCGTAATCTCACGGCAACGGGAACTACGTGGGTGAAACCGCGTGACGTCCGCTAGTCTATACTAATATTATAAAGAGGAAAACTTTGTTTGTTTGTTTGTAATGAATAGGCTCAAAAACTACTGGACCGATTTAAAAAAATCTTTCACCATTTGAAAGCTACATTATCCACGAGTAACATAGGCTATATTTTATCCCCGTACTCCCACGGGAACGGGAACTACGCGGGTGAAACCGCGGGACGTCTGCTATACTTTATAAAAACACCGATATTTAATTTAATTTAGTAATAGAATTTAATTGAACAGTCAAACCAGCGAATTATGTAGAATCGAATGGAATATACTTTATTGTACGACAAAATTGTGTTGTGCTAGTGATTAATAAAAATATATACTTTGATAAGTTGTACGTAGTTTTATTATGAGAGATTCAACAATGAATAGTAACATAGACAAAAGTAAAAGTAGGATAGATAAAAATAGTATGATACTAACAAACTAAATGTTATTACCACAGATAAAGTAGGGTTCAATTAACTAATAGAACAGAACTGTTTTACAATATTGTTAATTCTATGTTTACAATGGCGGTCTTGTCGCTGATAGCAATATCTTTCAGACAACCTTTGGATGGACTGTAAGAACGTAGAATATATGTAAATAACATAACATCACGTCTGTAATCTCCGAAGAGTTAGGCAGAGGTGTACCTCAAAAACCTTGTAATTTTTTAAATTTGTATTTAACGTTTATTTTGTTTAGCCTGCAGTCTTTGTTAAAGTACCTTTTATATATATCTTATAAGTTTTGTACCTAATACCTATGTTTTGCACGTCATGAGCCTGCGGCAAATAAATATTTTTTCTTTCTTTTCTATCTTTCTTTCTTACCTAATAGTACACCCACATTTCGCTAGTTATGTTTAAGTCGCATGTAATAGCAAGCCTATTGACAGCCTCCGTAGCTGCTACTGAGAAATTCGTAAAGGATAAACCCAATAACACTTTGCCCAACCCGAGAGCAAGCGCTTTGACAAAGAACGTTACTAATATTTTAATATTCCCATTTTAAAAAACCGGCCAAGAGCGTGTCGGGCCACGCTCAGTGTAGGGTTCCGTAGTTTCCCGTCCGTCACAATAAGTGTTCCCACTTATGAGTTTAAAGGTGGGTATCCATTATGTAAAAATGCTTGCATATACGAATATACTACAAACTTAGTCCAGAAATTATTTTGTTTCACCTTTTTTTTTTGTACAAAATCTGTTGTTTCCATCAAGTTCAAAATGATTTTCCTAGAAAGTCCTTATAAAGTTCTACTTTTCAGATTTTTTTCATATTTTCTAAACTTATGGTTCAAAAGTTAGAGGGGGGGGGACATTGTTTTTTACTTTTGGAGCGATTATTTCCGAAATTATTGACATTATCAAAAAATGATTTTAGCAAACCCCTATTCACTTTAAATACCTTTCCAACAATATATCACACGTTAGGGTTAAAATTAAAAAAAAATCACTTCCCACTTTACATATAGGGGGGCTACCCTAATAAAACATTTTTTTCCAATTTTTATTTTACCACTTTGTTGGCGTGATTAATATACATATTGGTACCAAATTTCAGCTTTCTAGTGCTAACGGTCACAGAGATTAAGCGAGGACGGACGGACAGACATGGCGAAACTATAAGGGTTCCTAGTTGACTACGGAAACCTAAAAACGGCTTAATTCGCGCAAACAGGAACACAGTCAGAATAATATATTCAGCAATTCTGCATGAATAGTTCAGGTCGTTAGTGGAACTGGTGGGGCGCCTTCTAGAGGCCAAGTCTTGCAAATTGCAAGCCAGAGATATTGCACTGCGGAGAAATATTCAATGTTTTTCACTGCTATCGAGATCTAGTACAGTTAATAGTTAATGTATGTGGATAAAGGTATTGATACACGATATTGTGTTGCATTGATACACATACATGATATTGTGTTGGTTTTCTCGTTTGTGTTTTGTTGTTTGTTTTTAATGAGTTTTCTCATATATTAGCAAATGACGTTGCTTTAAATAGTTTAAGCTATTCGATGTTTTGGTGTGTGGGATTTGGTTTTTAACCGACCTCCAAAAGGAGGAGGTTCTCAATTCGATTGTTTTTTTTTTTATGTATGTACACCGTTACGCTGACATTTATGTTCGGATTTACGTGATTCTTCTTTAGTTTGATGCGGAATAGTAGCCATTTAGTCCCATAAAAAATTAACATAGTTTGACCCAGTGGTTTTCATGTTATGAACATTTTTACTTCAGTTGCGTGGTATAATTTCATGTATGTTCACCGATTTCTCCCCCATTTGTGGAGCGATTCTCAAAATTATTTTTTTATTTGAAAGAATATACTCCTGAGATGGTTGCATTTAAATTTGGTGAAGATCTGATGCTGATATCTTCGGAGATATACAATGGAACTCTTCAAAATTAGATGGTAAATCGTTCGTGATTGCTGCAATCGCTTGGATGTTTATTGTTTATACAACATCATGACGTAACATCACGCCTGTATACTCTGAGGGGTACGCAGATGTGTACAATACACCCAAATTTCGACAGTTTAGGTATGATAAGTTCCATTTATTGGGGAAAAGCCTATTACCATGACATGTATTGTTAACAATGTAAAATAAATGCATAGCAAATATTATAGGATATTTGCTACAACTAAAAATGGAAAAATAAAAAAACTTTTTTTCAAAAAAATAAAACCGACTTCAAAAAACACAAAAAAGTGAAAAATAACTTTAGCTTCAGAAGTCGGTGACAAAAAAAAACTAAATAAATTAAACAAAGGTCACCGACTTCTGAAGCTAAAGTTATTTTTCACTTTTTTGTGTTTTTTGAAGTCGGTTTTATTTTTTTGCAAAAAAGTTTTTTTTTATGAACATTTTTACTTCAGTTGTGTGGTATAAGTTCATGTATGTTCACCGATTTCTCCTCCATTTGTGGAGAGATTTTCAAAATTCTTTTTTTATTTGAAAGAGTATACTTCTGAGATGGTTGCATTTAAATTTGGTGAAGATCTGATGCTGATCTTCGGAGATATACAATGGAACTCTTCAAAACTAGATGGTAAATCGTTCGTGATTGCTGCAATCGCTTGGATGTTTATTGTTTATACAACATCATGACGTAACATCACGCCTGTATGCTCTGAGGGGTACGCAGATGTGTACAATACACCCAAATTTCGACAGTTTAGGTACGTTAAGTTCCATTTTTAAACTCAAAATCTCGATTGCAAATTGCTGTCATAAATTTTTTATACACAATTGAAGTTTTTGTTTTCAATGGATTCATAATTTTTTTAGTAGTATCTTATCTCGGTCTTATGATCCCGTGCTAAATACCTACCGAGTGTGAATTTAAAACTGATCGGAACGAAACGGGCGCTCGAGAGACACAATTGAATAGACGTCTCTGTTTTAAACCATGTACATAATTAGACTTGTAAAGGTATGTAGAAATATAGAGTGTACCAGAATGGTGTGGTCTTTATTCAGAGTGTGATTCTGACCATCAAACTGAACAATTTTTTCCTTGGGACCACCATCGAAATCGCGAAAAAAAAGCTAAAACAACATTAACCAAACACAAAACAGAGACGGAGCTCGTGGCTAAATAATAACAGCCGCTCGGGTCGATCTTTAGGTTAAGCCGTGCTTGCCTTGGTTGGTCTGTGGATGGGTGACTATCCTTACATGCCGAGTTTGCTCCGTGCCTCGGAAAGCACGATAAGCTACTGGTCCCGGCTGTCATTTGTAGATCATTGACAGTCGTTACAGGTAGTCAGAGGCCCAAAAAGTCTGACAACCAGTCTAACCAAGGGGTATCGTATTACCTAGTACTAACTGGGTTGTAGGTCAGATAGGCAGTCGCTCCATGTAAAATACTGGTATTCAGCTGCATCCGGTTAGACTGGAAGCCGACCCCAACAGAGTTGGGAAAAGGCTAGGCAGATGATAAATAAAAGGGTGGTCACCCATCGCGGGCCTGTGGACGGTGAGCTATGGGCTAGCTCGCCGTCCGTCCGTCTCATGACGACAGGCCGTGTCGACGGCGCGTTCGTGTTCCACGCGCGCCTCAAAGAGAGTCAGCAAAAAGGAAGGGGTCCGTAAGGACCGATGCCTGCCGGGGTTGCGGGACTATTCGAAAGAGATACTGTGGCCCCGGAACACAAAGGGCGATGAAGGAACATGGATGGGTTTTAGTCAGTAAAAGTCTGACACTCCCTCCTGCTCCGCCCAGAGCGGGAGGGGTTATTTGATGATTTCCCATCGGAAAAAAAAAAAAAAAAAAAAAGGGTGGTCACCCATCCACAGACCTACCTAGGCAAGCACGGCTTAACCTAAAGATCGACCCGAGCGGCTGTTATTATTTAGCCACGAGCTACTATTATTGCGTGTAGGTAACATTTTAATGCGATTGTGTTGATTTTAATAATTTGTTTTGGATAAAGCAGAATTATTTATATTTTAGCACTTAGGTAAACGAACGCCCGTTTTCACTTACGATAGGTAACAGCTAGAGTCTTTGCGTACCACGTTTTTTTATGCGCTCGGAGCAGGGCAGCCCCCTTTATTTTGTAATTTATTATTATGATATGTCGCTAAGGAATGGGCAACTACAGTACTTTCTCAAGTTATTATGCCTTGTGACTGGGACTGTAGCTTTGATTTTCTTTTTTGTATTTTTGACATTCAAAAGTGCCGTAATGGTCTAATTGAAATAAATGCTTTGAGTTTGAGTTTACTTTAAAATCAATGATAAATAATTATTTATCATTGATTTTTAGTTTGTAGCGGCACCAGAAATACACATACTGTGAAAATTTCAACTGTCTACCTATTACGGATTATGAGATACAGCCCAGTGACAGACAGACGGATGGACGGACGGTCAGACGGACAGCGGAGTCTTAGGTCCCGTTGGTTTATTCCCTTCGGAAAAGGAACCCTAAAAAACAACTCGCTTTATCTATGGTTTCTATAGTCTGCGCCAGATAAGCAGGAATTAAAGGTCATTGCTCTTTCCTTAATTTCTCTGCGTAGGTAACCCGACAATACATTATGAATCGTTTTTTATTACTAGTAAATTCAAGAATCGCGATAAACGTAGTTTTGAGACAAGTTTACGTCATTATTTCTGTTTTCGGAATTATGTATTTGAATAAATGTATGCGGGTTAATGACCTTTATTTCCTACTTATCTGGCGCTGACTATAATAGTACTATCGAGGACACTCCCGCCTGATCACCACTAAGCTCATTTTTGCTTGTACTTTCAACATAGAAACGCTCTCTAGCCCCGTCCCGTTGACTTTGTGTAGAAATAATGAATGAAAAATACCGATTAGCCGAGCGCACTGACGACTCACGCCAAACGAGAGTTATTGTTATTTTGCGCGCCAAAGTTGAGGCTTTCCTAATAGGCCCAAACTTTAAGGGGGCGTGGCTCGGCGCCTCCGCATGTTATAAACGAAAAAAAAAAATTTAAATGGTCAGGCGGAAAAGACCCCGACTGTACGTAACGTTAACTAAAATTCGTTTGACTCCGAATTGACAGCGGTCGTTCAGACTAAACACCCCCATAAACTACATTGAACCAAAAAACCCGCAGCCAAAACAATCTCCCAACTCAAAAACAGAAGCCGCAACCCAATCCAAACATCAGAGCTCCGATAATAACCCGATATGAGCAAACAGCACCAAATATTCGAACGATTGTCAACCCGTATCGGTCTGCTCGATAAATTGCTTGAGTTGGCAACCAGCCAGGGTTCCTAGTATGTTGGAATTGTAGGTGCTGACCGTACGTAAGCTATGGACAGAATGTTGGGGTACTCTTCTGAGGAATGATTATTTGGTTTAATTAATTATGAACGGGGTTTTGCAGTTTTCTGCGGAGCCTCCGAACAGATATATGCCTAGGTATATGGCATCTGGTTCTGTATGGTGTCGGACGTTAAGAATAGCACCATCCCATATCTTCCCGTGGGTGTCGTAAGAGGCGACTAAGGGACTTACCAGAGAATGGGCAGCAGCGTTCTCTGTGTTTTTGTAACAACCGCACTGCGATCGCCAACCCGCCTGCCAAGCGTGGCGATTATGGCAAAAACCCCCCTTTTGGGGAGGCCCATGTCCAGCAGTGGACGTCTTTCGGCTGAGATGATGATGATGATGATGATGGCATCATATGATAGCATATGCTATGGATATTTCTTTTTTGAGGCGAAATTAATTTAATGTGTCAAACGTTTTTGTGTTTGATGTTCCTGGCACTTTTAGTGGACGATACAGGGTGTAAAAGACCTCATCACGAAGCCGGCAACCAAGCATTCTGTATATCAAACTAAGTAACTTTACGCAAAAATTAATGCTGGGAAACGACGTTGTTTTGTGGTAGAACTCAATGTAATGCACTCAAAACATTGTGCTGATGGATGGATTGAATAGTACGGGAGGTACGGTACGGTAGTGGAGGTGTTTAAAGTAAAAATCTTACATTAAAAACTTATATTTTAAAAAAACTTGTCAAAAAGTTGGAACTTTGGCCCCCAAAATCTCCGTAACTAGAAGGTTCCCAGGTATGGTGTAGAACAAAAAAAATATCGCAATGACGAGGAGACCAAGTGCCTTTCAGTTTCGTTAAGAGATGTTTACACCCTTTATATAAGTAGGTAAGTACAAGTGGATATACTTTGACAAAATTAATTTTTGATTGGAAGAAGGGCATTATAATGATGATGATACGAGTTAGTTTATTCAAAAAGGTTTATCTTCTAAAAGCATTGGTTGTTTGATAATAATAATAATCATTTTATTTCAGATACATTATTTTACATCCATATAAATTGTTAGTAAACATGACCTTTAAAACTATGTTAGTAGAACATGTAGGTTTGACATGAAATGCATAAACGGGCAATCAAATTTCCCCGCAATGACATTTAGGAGACTGTTTAAGCTGCCTCGGACCCTCTGCAGTAGCGACGCAGCACGCTTACGTCTGATAGCTACGAAGCCATCAGTGTGCGCATCAGCAAACATTTCCGACACACTACAGAAGCGTGGCAGCCCCAGCAGCATCCTGAATGCATTGCTATACTGAACTCGAAGAGTATTGATGGCTCTCTGCGTACAGCTTGTCCAGAGGCTACACGTGTACAGTGACTGACAATATGCTTTAAAAAGCGTCACTTTCACTTCAGATAAGATGAGATGATTAAGATAAGATGATCTCATAATAATCAAGGTCGGTGAAGGAAAGCATCGTGAGGAAACCGGCATGTCCTAGAATTCGAAGACATGTGACATCTACCAATCCGCACTGGGCCTGCGTGGTGGATTATAGTCCCTCTCATAGAGAGGAGGCCTGTGTCCCAGCAATGGGAACATTAATCGGCTGATAATGATGATATTAATCAAGCTTTTCTACAAAGGCTCTCTTACTACCCGACTAAGTTTATCAGCATTCTTATTTTCATTAATTCCATTGTCGAAAACTTTCCACACTAAAGATACCTACGGTTCGTTAATAAACCTAATTATAACTAATGAATGAATTGCTGAAGTAATTCATTAATTTAATTTAAAGACAAACTAACAATGGCGAACTTTTTCCGTTTCCAACGCTTCGTTTTTGCAACTTTTTTGCTCCAGTCGCACAGTCAAACAATAATAAAATAAATAAAAATAAATATTGCTGGACATTACACACAGCGCCATCTAGTGCCACACTAAGCAACGAGGCTTGTGTCGTGGACACTAGATAGTTCATAATGTTGCCACACTTCAAAAATTGTTATTAAAACATAACCGGTCTGCATGATTTTTTTTTTAAAGTAAGAACAACACAGTTTTATTCGGGTTCTTTATTCAAAAGTCGTTTCTTTGGTTTCTTTTTATTATTTTTTTCTTTTCTTCTTCTCGAAAATCTACCTTTCAGTTTTCTTACAATAGATTGACACATAACTGAAAGTTATTATTTTGTAGACT
The DNA here is from genome assembly GCA_905147715.2 of Xestia xanthographa. NCBI lineage: Eukaryota > Metazoa > Arthropoda > Insecta > Lepidoptera > Noctuidae > Xestia > Xestia xanthographa. Next base: position 25,865,276 of record LR990650.1, read on the forward strand.
TTATTTAAGTCGCGAGTCACAGTTACTATAAAAAATACGTGTCGAAATTAGAACCTCCTTTTTTCGTCGGTTAAAAAATACAAAACTTGCGAGATGTTTTGTTATGAATATGCTATATTCATAACATAGTTTCACGCCTGCAATCCCCGAAGGGTAAGACAGAAGTGTAGGTGGTACACCCACATGGCGCCAGTTATATTTAAGTCCCAAGTAATAGAGGGGGAGCCTATTGCCATCTTCTATTGTCCTTATTTTTGAGGAACTCTTACTATTCATTGTACAAACTATAGTTGGTGCCAGTTAAGATGTTCTTAGCGGTCATTGACCCACCTATATTTATTAAACTTCATAACTTTGAAAACCAAAAATAAGCCTGTTCAAGTCTGGAATTGTCATCTATCGTGATCTTCAACATTTTTTGTAATGAAAAACGATGCATGGTTTTTTTGTTTTTTCGTTGTTCGTACGAAAAGATATTAGGAAAAAGGCAATGACCGTTATTCTCATCTTAACTGGCACCAACTATAGAGCCTTTTCTCATGAGGGTAGGCAAAAACTACAGAACCACCTCAGACCTAACTCCGTTTGCTACGTCCACATTCAAACATCTTCTACTCGCACGCCGATTGCGAGCACTATTTTAATTCATAACTAGCTCATGCTCGCGGCTTCTCCCACATGGATTTCGGTAATCGATCAGTCATTTTATTATCAGGCCACTAAGGCACATAGATAAAATACACAAAATTACATTAAAAAAAAAAATATAAACTAATATATTATGTACTAATAATAAACAAGTACCTATAAAGGGTGTAAAACACCTCTTAACGAAGCCGAAAGCCACTTGTTCTCCCCGTCATTGCAATCATTTTTTTTGTTCTACACCATACCTGGGAACCTTCTAGTTACGGAGATATTGCAATGGGGGTCAAAGTTTCAACTTTTTGACAAGTTTTTTTTAAATACCTACAAGTTTTTAATGTATGATTTTTACTTTAAGCACCTCCACGACCCCCCGTACTATTCAATCCATCCATCAGCACAATGTTTTGAGTGCGTTACATTGAGTTCTACCACAAAACATGATTATTCACCGCAAAAAAAAAGTCGTTTCCCTTCCCAGCAATAATTTTTGCGTAAAGTTACTTGTTTGATGTACAGATAACAGAATGCTTGGTTGACGGCTTCGTGATGAGGTCTTTTACACCCTGTATGTACCATATTATAAACCTGAAACTATAACTAAGACACGCAACGTTGTCGGCGGTTGGTTGATGGTCCCATGGGATCATACTACCGGTACAAAAATTTCCTGTGTGTTAATCCAAGTTTAAACTATCTACTATCTGTGTACTACTGTAGTTTTTGCGTATGGCTTAGGATATTTTTTGTATTTTTCTATTTCCCTCTGCAATGCACTTTAATACCCCACAAATGTAACTTCCTAAGCACACCGTTTCCTTCTTACAGAGCCCTAAAAGGAGATCTTTACCGTCGTGCTCTAATTAAAGGCCCACCTTTTTCCGACGGCGGCCTCTCTTTACAAAATTGCATCCTTGTAACGCAGCTGAGCGATATAAACGCAAGTTCTTTTAGCCCTGCGAGGGTGTAAACACCATCTGTGGCCATGGGCAGTTATAGAGGAAAACTTTGGACTTTTTAGGAGGGGCATATGGTACCTTGTGTTTTGAACTAGGTACAACTTAAGGGCCTATACTACCTCAAATGGCTTAGCATGATCCTCAGTTACGCCTAAAATATTGTAGCATTAATTTTGAAATAAATATATGGTAAAGTTGAGGATTAATGTTAAGTCCTATATTTGGCGAAAACACGATTCCATAAAATTTTCTCGATAGAAAAAAATCTCAAAGTTACCTCTAAACTGAACATTAAACCGCTGGCAATCATAAAATACTTCAAATTAGATCATGAAACTTTTTATACTAACTGTACTAACTATATACATATAAAGCAGGTCTTATATTAATTATTTTTTAATATTTTTTTCCTGCACCTTCCAGGATTTAAACGAAGCCAATGACAGAGCTGTGCAAGTGGCTACATACTGGTCAGGTATTATTTGAGTTATCGACACGCAAAGATATTAATTATTTTTTTAGTCCAATCAATAGATTTTTTGTAAATAACGCAAAGAACCATTCATTTCGCTATTCGCCCACAGTGACTGACGCAACAACCGCTTTGTAGTGCAAGCTTGACGCACTATGAGCACTAGATATACACGGGCTGCGTTATTTAGAGCGTCAAGATAATTAACACAATATAATTATGGACACCTATGTGACCATGTTGAATTGCTGTAAATGTGGACAGTTTGTATAAGTGTTGTTAAAATACTATACTTAACTAGAGATCGGATATTCGGATGCATATTTATCTAAAGTTTTAGTAATTTTAGTATGGAGTGCATCAGTACGGGAATAGTCTCGGTTTATTTAATTTTTTACATTTGATTGTTTAACTCTAAATAAATGATGCCCAGTTATTTTCACTTTGGTCCTATTCGATATTTCAGCAGCAAAATTTGAATTCAAATAGTTGGTTTATTTTTTGTACTTGTTTGCCCGGTTTTAAATAGATTATAAATATTGAATATGCTTGTGAGCTTCGTTCAACAATTAACAACCTTGTGAGTAAGTACTACATTTTATACACAAGGAAGAATTATGAAATTCCGGGATCCCGGGATAAAAATTGGCATCTAAAGAAGCCGCTTCTACAATGTAATACCCTTTGTCGGGAAAAAACGTACGTTAGGTAAAAGTGCATGCGATCTCGAATTAAAACATATCGACGAAAAGTTCACACTCCTAAAACACGGGTTCCACCGCGAAAGTGTAATAAACGGAACAGGCATAGTTAAGCGAAGCGGACTTCGTTTTTATGAAATAGGTTGGCGTTTCCACCAAGAAAGAGTTTAGTCGTCTGATTCTCACCGCAAAAGAGAAATGAAACAAGAATAAGCAGAGCAAGCTAATTTTTACTCTTTTTGCCCGCTGAGTAATTTCCGCTCGACTCTTTGTTGGTGGAAACACATGTAAGCAGTTTTCTCTTGCGAGGTAAAAGAAGTCATAAATGGATCCGCTCCGCTTGCGGTGGAAACCGGGCTTATGATTCGACCCAAAACGATGCTGATTAATGTGTAATAAGGCATCTAGGAAGGGATCCGCAAGGACCGATGCCTGCCGGGGTTGCAGGACTGTTCGAAAGAGATACCGTGGCCCCGGAACACAAAGGGCGATGAAGGAACATGGATGGGTTTTAGTCAGTAAAAGTCTGACACTCCCTCCTGCTCCGCCCAGAGCGGGAGGAGTCATTTGATGATTACCAATCCGAAACAAAAGGCATCTAACATCATTATCATCTGTCTAGCCTTTTCCCAAATTTTGTAGTGGTTTAAAGTCTAACTGGATGAATCTGAATATCAAGATTTTACGTGTAACGACAACTTATCTACCTTATCATCGTTAGGTACTGGGTACGTCACATATTGGTTTTGATAAATTGATGTAGAAATCGGAGCAGAATTTATTTTTCTATGCGCGTAAATAAACCAGCATTTTACTAAAATTAAAGAAAAAAATAGTACATTTTGATACAAGTGGAGAAAGTTTGTTATTGCATTCGAGGCGGAATTATAACACCCGAGCCCTAGGCGAGGGTGTTTTTGAGCCGAGAACTTGTTGTTGCCAACTTGCATGTTGTACCTAATCATAGTGCGTTATGGACCAGTTTTCGAGGAAGTGTATTGAAAAAAAATTAAAAAACCATCATTTGAATAAAACAAAACAAGAAAAACACTTTAAAAACTCATTATAACAGTTAAAATTGCTCTTGTTCGACGAACTGAAACGCAACTCAACTGCCTCAGCCAGTTATTGAGCGAGCTTGACTGCTGAAACTGCCAGTCACTAATGGCTATAGAACGGCCAGTGATAATCATATCAGCAGCACTTTTGCCTACTATTAACGTCTTATCACAACCTGCCAAGCGGCTATTACGGTCATAACTGACTGAAACTACGACCAATCAATGTGGATAGGCTGTCGAGTAACGTACGGATATTCGGGGCTTAATGGGTACTGTCATTGTGAAAATATTGCTTGATAAGCCTCTACTAAGCCTATCAGGTCTATGATGAAAGAAAAAGCATTTATTAGCCCGCACAGGACAAAACATAAATTAAAATGGATAAATTAACAGTACAACTAATTAAAAAAAATTAAACAAAGAGAAAAAAAAAACATGAAATGAAATTGGTCCTGTACGAGGCCAAAAGGCCCCCCCCCCCCCTATCTCAGCATGGTGCTGTAACATTTTAAAAAAAAACGTCACAGCGCTGGTATTCTGATAGGGCCCAGAGTGATGCCACGGACGGACACGGATAAAATGATGGTGATTATAATATGGTTTCTAATTTCAGTATAACTGTTCTATATAAATGTGTAATATAAGAGTATATTATTAACTACTAAATTACTTATTTGGTTTTTGTACATTTTTATTCTTAATTATGTAAATTCAAAATTTGGCATATCTTTTTCATTTTGTAAAATTGCTTTGAAATGTTTTCATATGATAATAAGGTTCAAAATTGTTTATACACTACGCAACTTTAACCTTCGGAAGAGCGAAGTGACCTTTTTTTGCTTTTTCTTTTTCGGATAGGAAATAATCAAATGACTCCTCTAGCTCTGGGCGGAGCAGGAGGGATTGTCAGACTTTTACTGACTAAAACCCATCCATGTTCCTTCATCACCCTTTGTGTTCCGGGGCCACGGTATCTCTTTCGAACAGTCCCGCAACCCCGGTAGGTGAGCGAAGTGACCTATACAGGCAATTTTTGTCTAAAAGGTCACTTCAACCACTAGATGTAGTAAAGAAAATAAATTATTTGTATATTTGTATTTGTAAATCTTTAGATTCAAATAGACATGAGTGCTTTTTTTGACGCGTCTGTAATCTAAACACTACAACCTATATTTTCTTCCTTATTTCTTCTTCATTCAATAATAGATTTTCAGGCTTCAGTCTGCTCGTAGGTATAAACCTACTTCTAAGTCAATGGTATAAACCAATTTGGTTGGGATTAGACTCGTCTATGGTTTTATTTAATAGACAGTTTAGTATAATCTAACACCGTAAGGATAGAGGTTTTCTTCTTCATTCAATAATAGATTTTCAGGCTTCAGTCTGCTCGTAGGTATAAACCTACTTCTAAGTCAATGGTATAAACCAATTTGGTTGGGATTAGACTCGTCTATGGTTTTATTTAATAGACAGTTTAGTATAATCTAACACCGTTAGGATGGAGGTCAGAGGCTATAGAGTTCTACATTGTAAAATAAATCCTGTCTTCATACTGACTGTGGGACCAACTATACGATTTCAATCAATAAACCGGGATGGGTCGATTACACCCCACATCATCTGCATGGCCTTTTCCTAATTATGTTGGGGTCGGCTTCCAGTCTAATATGTTACGCCTTGGTAAGACTGGTTGTCAGACGTTTGGGCCACTGACTACCTGTAACGACTGTCAAAGATCTACAAGTGACGACAGCTGGGACCAACTGCTTAACGTGTTTTCCGAGGCACGGAGGAAACAACATCCAATTTAGCTAGATGGGGTCGATTACACCCCATCTAGCCAAATTGGACCGGCAATGCGAGTGTGAAGTTCCAACACAGGATATGCCACACCTCTCCTGACCGTCTTGCACAACTAATTGCTCCCTCCAGGACTTGAATGAGGCAAACGACAGAGCTGTCCAGGTTGCTACGTACTGGTCGGACAAAATCTGAGTCATAGATTCGAAAAGAAGAAGAAGTATAAATGAAAGAAAGATCGCAGGTCACTACTGAACATATTAAGCTTCTACCAAGCTGTGCCACACTGTATACAGTCTGACCCAGCCTTCTTAAGATGAAAGCTCCACGATAGCCCGCGAAATTCAAATTTTCTTACGTTTTTGCAATTAGCAGGTCAGTGTCAGGTTGTATGTTGATTAAAATATGATTCGCGGCTGTAACAAGTATGTAGTTACAGAATTATATATCATTAAAATCATCAATACAACCCTCTAAGTTCATGTAACCTGATTGAATGACTTTTTCATGAATTAGTCATTCAAGCAGTTAAGTATTGCAAAAAACGTAAGAAAATTTGAATTTCGCGGGCTACCGTGGACCTTCCACCTTATGGTCATCAAGCTGCGTCCCAGTTTTTCCAAAACAAGCGTTCCCCTGCGTACTTCATCCAGAAACCCCGAAAAATATACATAAATAAATCCACAAAGCAAAGCGTAGTCACTCGTAAAAAGACTTGGCTCGATGAACGTATAAATATTTTTATGAAATATCTCTGAGCATATCTCTAAAACCTTATTCATATATCATTCAATTCAAGGCCTGTTTTGTGCCCGTCACATGCCACGCTAGACAACGGTAAGCCTCATACAGCCTGCCAGTTTAAATTCTGGCACAAAGCCAGAAAATATTAAGTACCTATAATATAAAGTTTATGAAAAAAATGATTTTAATATGATCACTGTCCACTTCAGTTGGCACAAATGTTTCGTTTTTTAAATAAATATTTGGCGCTTCATTGTAGTTTTGGTATCTTCGCCTTTTACAAACACGTTTGCTTTTAACAACACCATATTGATCTGGCCCCTTATTGACAACGCTTCGATTCGATTTTCGATTCGGATAGTCGTATGTCTATCTCGCTCGATTTCGTAATGTCAAAAAAAGACAGACATACGACTTTCCGAATCGAAAATCGAATCGAAGCATTGTGAATAAGAGGCCTGCAGTCCTCTTTTCGTGTGGTCAGTCCTTCATCTGTTGTCAGAGTTTTTATTTCGCCCATGGTCTCTGACTTGGCTTTCTGCAGTATTCCTGCAGTTTTGGTAATTCTTAAAAGTAGTCATGAGTTTCGATTTTGACCTAGTCAATAAAGGCCTCTTAATACATACTTCGCATATCTGTCTGTGTCACGAGCACCAATATATAAACACTTAACAACTTTCAGAAGTCTTTTTCTCGTACTATTCTGATTAAAATTTCATGGTGTTACGAAAATAGTATTCTGAAACTTATATTTTTATGAAAAAGATCCTATCTTCAAGTTATAATCGCTATTTCTCGCGAAAATTGCTTTTAAATTTAGGAAAGTGTATACATATTGGTGTTCGTGACTGTACCCCTTCGCTTATACTGGCTTCATGTTAAGTTATGTTGGTATTCGGTGATACTGGTATTCACAAACTGCTCGGTGTTACAATGTTATCAATATCGGAGCAGCATACAGTGCGAATTGAACGTAAAATATGCAGTAATGCTGCCTCTTACGGATTTTCCCGTCGACAGTAAAAATCTCTCCCGAACCTCTTGGGATATCGAAATCTATATTTTAAAGTAACTTGCCATGCAGGTTGGTATTGGTCGATAAACATTTCTCGTCTCTGGGTTTTAGAGATAGGCAGTTAAAAACACCTTACGAATGCCAACGCACATTACAGTGGTATCGGATCGCAGTGCATCACATTTCAAATTTTCAACAAAAAAAAGTACAATTTAGGTATTTATTTATTTATGCGTTCCATCTGCTGTGGTCCATGAAAAATGTACGAATGTTAGGATTATTCCAGAAATCCCCACCGACAAATCCCTACCAGTGGGGATCGTTCCTTTTTTTTCGGAAAAATAAACAACAATCCCCCCCCACCATATGTTGTTGTTTCTAAATTGTTTAGCAAAAAATGCGTTAGTCAAACCAAAGTTAATGGGATTGGAATGTTATGTAGGAAGGTTTTGGAGCGGCCCGCCGACGATTGGCTATATCTTACTAATATTATAAATTTGAAAGTTTGTGAGGATGGATGGATGGATAGATGGATAGATGGATGGATAGATGGATGGATGGATAGATAGATGGATGGATAGATAGATGGATAGATGGATGGATAGAGGGACGGATAGATGGACGGTTATATAGATGGATGGATAGATGGATGGATATATGGATGGATAGATGGGTGTATGTTTGTTACTCTTTTACGCGAAAACCACTGAACAGATTTGGATGAAACATAGATAGATGGCACATAGGTAGTTTATAATCTGGATTAACATATAGCATACTTTTTTATCCCGGTAGATGGATTCCGTGTGACAGTTACCAAACTTCACGCGGGCGAAGCCGCGGGCATAAGCTAGTAAGTTGATAAATCATTTAGGTATTCCAAATAATATTTAAATTCCTGTTTTCCGTGCTCAAAAACTGCAACCACTTCAAGCTATTTAGGTACAACGATACTATATTATTGCGATAGTGTCGTATCGTTGCAATTCTCAGCTCACAAACCGAGATTCAACTAATAATTCATTTGGCGCGCTTCCGAAATCGCCGCAGTGACCAGCATTTCGTACATTTTAATGAAGTTGACACCCTGTGTGAATAAATTATATTCTGGTTGCAATGGGAATTATTCGTGTGCCCTATAAAAATACTACAATCTGCAATTCATGCTTTTTAGTATTTGGAGGAGTATTTAAATTGAGTTGGAGGTGTCAGTTTTATGCCCATACTAGCTTATACCCGCGGCTTCGTGCGCGTCGAGTTCGATAACTGTCCTACGGGATCATACTGCTGGGATGAAAAGTATCCTAGCACAAAAAAACGCGCAATAAATTGCGGCGCGTCCCCTCCGCAAATGTCCTATCTCAAACTTTTCAAATATTTTTTCTGGCGTTCTCTCATCACGCCCCACCTCCTAAACAATCATGTTTTCGTGCTGAATATGCTTGCTAATAACCCCTACGAGCTTCCCTAGCATAAAATCAAGCTTATGACAATCACCAACTTCCTATAATAATAAATTCCCTAAGTCTAGACCCGTGTCTAGACGATGATGGCTAGATTATTATTTCCCATCTACGTACTTCCGCTAGCAAGTTCTCGTCAATATTAGCTCTATGGAGCTCTATAGAGTGGCTATGAGTTTATGGTCGTGGCGACAAACATCCGGTGTTGTTAAGACTTGTTATTTACAAGAACCTTACGTTTATTTCTTGCTGAAGTTGGACAGGGTTGGATTCGTTCTTGAACTACCTACTTCGAGATCATGGATTTAGTTCTCAACTATGACGTACAGATACGAAGATGTCTATGAAGTAAGACTGTGATTTACGTTATAATTATCTTGGTCTGCTAATGCATAATTACAATTCAGAAAGAAAAGTTTCGTAAAACAAATAATCTTAAAAGCAAATAATAACAGTTGGTTAGTTAATGAAGCCTTTTCTTACAATTAGCCTATAATTCTCTCCCACTGCTGGGCAAAGGCCTCCCCCATCCCTTTCCCATTCTCCCAGCGTTTTGCCTGCTTTGGCTAATCAGTTAGGAACGAGTCCACATCGCCAGCGTTTCTTTTGCCTGTCTTGGTGACGACGACCGTCTGGAGCCACCCACTACGTAACGATTCTCATCGCGAGGCCCATCTGTCCTGGACCATGTAGTCTTGTAAAATAAAATTTGCTGATCTAAACGTAAACTCAATACACCTATTCGTAACCATACCGACATGTCACTAGTTATGTTTAAATTCCATGTTAGGAAAATACCACGTATTCAGTACATTTATTACTATTTAAAGTATAGACATAGGTACCTGCCAGATAATAACATACAGTACTATACTCGATTCAAATACGAGAACATGACAGAACAATTCCTGTCAGCACATTGTTGGTATGCACTCGCGTGATGACATGCAAATCTGTACGAATACTAATGACAGCTTAGCGGATTCTTTTCTATTCTAGCCAGTTCTGCTGGAATTTATCTTGTTTACAGCTAGAATAGTCTCTTGCACTGTAGCATGTAGGTACTTAAACGTAAACTGCACCCCAGCTAGCCAAGTTACAAACGTTACGTATCGATTCTCTTTCTACAATCGTCGATCGTCGATTGTAGAAAGCGCTAAATTGGTAGCCAAGTTGACACGACTGAGTTCGATCGCTCGTTCTCTAATGTCTGTAGAAAAAACCTACACTTTAGTCTATGGTGAGCGTTCCTACCAAAGAGTTTAGCGATCAACATTTTAGAAACGATAACATTCTATTCTATCATTTTGAACGATGTAAATTGTCTACGAATTTTCTATTCATTTGTGTTGATCACGTGATTTAACGTTGAGATGATGTCATTCCCATTCATTTGATTAGTTTTCTACTAGCGTTAACGATTGTAGATTGTCAACTTGGCTAGGGGTGCAGATCGGTAAAATTTATGTATCAACTATTTACATAGTTGATTGGTCACCCATTTTTTGAAATCTATTTTGTGTCTCTTCTCTCCGTACGGTTCTCTCCAACCAATCTCTCACAAACGCCTCTAACGCCTTTCAATAACTTACTGTTCGGTTTCGGTAGACTGCTATCTCTGTCTTGTTTGACATTTTGCTTACGGACGGTTAGAAACAAAACGTCACAGAAAAGCTTTCTTTGATTTTGCTATGAATCAAGTGACAGGTAGGTGACACGGATAGGATGTCTCAAGCATAGATAATACAATTTCAAGCTAACTTTGTTTATAGTAACACTGCTATCTACGGACGTAGTCTTAATAACCAACTTTTGCGTAAGTTATAGAAAACGGCCGTAAGTCTACGTCCTCTCAAAGTGGGGAGGCTCGTGTCCCAGCAATAGGAACACTTGAGCTTTTTTCAACAATGATTTTAGTATCGGATTAGGGTTGCGAGCACGTGCAGAATAAATACTACCAAGATGATTCTGATGACGATTTAACGTCACCTATATAGTCAGTTTTAAACTGAGGACAGCTGGCATGAGCGCGCTGTTTATAAGTAACGTAAATACGTCGATTTTTAAATTCGCCTCGAATTCATTCGATTCGATTTTCGAATTCGATTTGATTTTCAATAAAAAAAAAAACACGGAAGATATCCCGTAAGTGACCATATAAGTTTAGTTTTAAACCGTGAAAGCTTAAAACAATGTTAAAAATACTGGTTTCACATATATTTTTTTCATAATTTTGATAAGTTATTCATTTCTATGACTGATACTGATTGTGTTTGTTGCAAACAATTTAGCTAAAATGGTACAGGATTGCTGTATTTTCACCGCGCGCTTTGCGAGGGCCCCAGTATGGTCGGAACATTAAACACACACATCAAACTAATCACAAACATGTACATAAAGGCTGTAAATAGACTCTTAGCGAAGCCGAAATTTACTTGTTCTCCCCGTTATGGCGATATTTTTTTGTTTTGGTCTTGGGAACCTTCTAGTTACGTACGAGGTCAAGTTCCAACTTTTTCACAGGTTTTTGGAGTGAAAACTTCTTTAGGCGCGTTGAGCACTTTTTGGGTGAAGGAAAAAACATTGAACTCATCGTCACGTAACGTAACGTGCGGTGACGCTTCGTAGCCGTTCGTAGCATCCGCTACGGCGTAGCACCACATAGGCATGCGCGGGGCATAACCAGTGCTACGACTGGGGCGGGGCCTGTGTACTTTTTGTTTTCACTTCTATCGGCAGTCCCCAAAGACTGCTCTGATTTTTTGTTTAAATGCTAGTTTTTAAGGTTATAACTTTCATTTAAATACCTGCATGACCCATTTGCTATTCAATGCATCCATTAGCACAATGCTTTGACCTTTACAGTTAAAAGTGATTTTTCACCCCCAAAAAAAGTCGTTTCCCAGAAATAATTTTTGCGTAATAGGGTTACTTATTTTGATGTACAGAATGCTTGGTTCACGACTTTGTGAGGGTCCGACAATAAGGGTACAACTTGTAATTCAACAGTAACATCCATTAACGAACCTTTGTAGTCTGTCATGTCCCTTCTTGGATTTATCAAAGGATTGCTCAAATCATGTCCTCTACTAGATTTACCTAATGTCCAGGTGTTCCGTTACACCTAAGACATTCTGTGACAGCGCGAAAACTAGCTATACAGGGTGGAATTTTGTAATGCCACCTGGAGGGAAGGTACTCTTAATACCAGAGATAGCAAATTTTACTCAAAGGAAACATTCCTTCATTTTTAAAAAGAAATTAATCTGCATTCAAAGATTTTGAAAATTCGCGTGCCACACTCGGGAATCGAACCGTCTAAATTCCAAAAAAATAACACCCTGTACTTTTATGGCACCAATCGATAGGGTCAATCATAAGGATCAAATCCCTGTAACAAACATGATAAATTAAATGAAAGGAAAACCATGAAATCTTAAGTTATAAATTCAAGGCCACCGTACGCGCGGGCCTGTGGACGGTGGGCTATGGGCTAGCTCGCCGTCCGTCCGTCTCATGACGACAGGCCGTGTCGACGGCGCGTTCGTGTTCCACGCGCGCCTAAAAGAGAGTCAGCAAAAAGGAAGGGCCGATCCGCAAGGACCGATGTCTGCCGAGGTTGCGGGACTGTTCGAAAGAGATACCGTGGCCCCGGAACAAAAGGGCGATGAAGGAACATGGCTGGGTTTTAGTCAGTAAAAGTCTGACACTCCCTCCTGCTCAGGAGGAGTCATTTGATGATTTCTCATCCGAAAAAAAAAAACAAAAAATAGGCAACTGACACGGGCGAGGGTCATTCAATTCAGAAAATGGAGTGAAATAAACAACGCCGTCTATCGACCAAAATGTTAAACTGCTAAAGTATATTACCTATGCTATATTTTTTTTTAAAGCTGGTCAGTCGATTTAAAAGTTATGACTGTGGTGAGCACATTTTTAGTCATTGGTATCATTTTAGTTCAACAGATGTCGCTGCATGTATGTATCTTACATTTGATGATTAGTTCTTCTTGAAAACTTTAAGTTCATATATCTTTTGATAGAATTAACCGATTTCAATGAAACAAACACTAAATCATACCCCAAGTTACACACAATTTTTATGTATAAACATTGTCAGCATTGAATTCGTAGATTTTACGTGATGTGCGCACAAACAAACAGACAAACAGACAAACAGACAAAAATTTCAAAAATGATGGAAATGGGTTCTGTTACTTATCTTTTCACACGCTGGCTATTTTTTGTTTCAATTTCTTCAATGTACAAAAATGACTTTTGTACAGATTTATTATATGTATAGATAAGATGTAACATAAACATTTCGCTAACATTACTCGAATTACGCGCGCCGCCCAGTTCGTTCCATTATACGCGCTAGCTAGATAGTTGTTCCAAAACAGAATATTGGATTGATGCATTCAAAAAAATACAAGTCAGAATATTTAAATACCTTTAAATAACAAAACTTTATATTTTACCACTACAAATAACAATTTATAAAATATTTTTTTCTAAATTACGTAACAACATTCTGTAAAAAGGAACGGTGCAGAGAACGCTGAACGAATGATTGAACAGTTTTAAATATTTTGTTGCGTATAATCTGTGGATTATGTTTAGACCAGGGACTATCTTTGGTACTATGTAGTCCTTTGTTGGTCTACGATTTGTAATACGAAACGTTAGTACCGTAACAATTCTAGACCTTTTAGTCCTGGTTTAAACCTGGTACTTATTGGAAGTTTTATAATAAGACGGTATAACTTTGAAAACCAAAAATAAACCTGTTCAAGTCTGGAATCGTCATACCTATATCGTGATCTTCCACATTTTTTGTAATGAAAAACAATACATGCTTTATTTGTTTTGGTTCGTACGAAGAGATATTAGGGAAAGGGCAATTACCGCTATTCTCATCTTAACTGGCAACAACTATATAACTGGCAACAACTATAGTTCGATCTGTGTGATGTATCGACTGATTTGTATACGATAAGCACATTCGACAACGATTTATAGATATTACAACTTTACCAGTGATATAGGTAGGTACATTATGTTGGATCCGATCATTACTCATCTGCCTACCCTTTTCCCAACTATATTGGGATCGGCTTCCAGTCTAACCGGATGCAGCTGAATACCAGTATATCCTCCATCCAGTATACCTATCTGACCTCCACAACCCAGTTAGTACTAGGTAATACGATACCCATTGGTAAGACTGGTTGTCAGACTTTTTGGGCCACTCTGACTACCTGTAACGACTGTCAAAGATCACAAATGAATGCCGGGACCAACAGCTTAACGTGCTTTCCGAGGAACGGAGGAAACTCGGTATGTAAGGGTGGTCACCCATCCACAGACCAACCTAGACAAGCACGACTTAACCTAAAGATCGACCCGAGTGGCTGTAATTATTTAGCCACGAGCTCCTCCGAGGATTGGTCATTACTACGGACATAAAATGAAACGAGAGCGCGCCAGTGGTAACATCACGCGACTTACCAGTCTACCCACACCTACAGCTTCTACAGTCGTGATGTTTTGGGCTAACGGTGGGGACGACAGGTATTGTCTTGCAGCGGAGTTAAGACGTTCCGGAACTGTACCCGTTTCATTGTGCCCCGTGTTATTGTGTTAATTTGTTAGTTTAATGAAGTCCGTATACCCTGTGTGTCGTCATTATACGTCACCTATCTTCGGCCCACATAATGTCCGAGTCTAACGGTCTAAATCCTGGCAATCCTACACATACATAAAGCCAACACAACCCCCACCACAACCCCCCCCCCCCCCCCCCCCTCCCCCTAACTCACACCTATTTCCCGTGGAAAGCTGAAACTACAAGTCGATTCTTACATACTCTTTCTTATGCTTCATTCACGTTCATACAATAGGCATTTCAAAAAATTGAAAATCTATTATGTCCGTCAGTTAGAGTATTGGAAAATAATGGACACATATTTTTTGTTTTTGTAAATCAATGAATATTGACAAAGATAAAACGCATTAAAACTCGGGAGTGGGGGCTCGTGACGTCAGAACTAGCTAAAAATTATACCGAGGCGTGACGTATTGAGAATTTTAAAAGCGTCATATCTTCGTCAATTTTGGTTTACGTAATAAAAGAAAAAATATGTGTCCAATATTTTTTGTAAATCTATCTGACGGACTAATTATATATTTTTTGTCGTCTCGCCTATTGTTTACACGCACGCCGCGCGCCGGTTGCAAGAATTAAGCACCTGACCTTTTTAAAAATCCGTTGTAGGTCCTTCTAGGACATCTAGGACATCCCGTTCCGGCGTTTGCACTAACATTTGCTAATCTTTATAGTGTTTATTTATCTTTCTTTAGGTACTTGTAGCTTTGTATAAAATAAACATTAGATACTTTCTCTGTTTTTAGACCATTGTGATATTTAGGTTAAGTCGTGCTTGCCTAGGTTGGTCTATAGATGGGTGGCCACCTATTACATGGGCTTTAGTTGCCTGATAATAAAATGATTGATTAATTGATTATATACCGAGTTTCCTCCGTGCCTTGGAAAGAACGTTAAGCCGTTTGTCCCGGCTGTCATTTGTAGACACATTACAGTGACACAACAGGACGTTAAATTGTAAAAAATAAATTCAATTGATGATCTACCTCTACCTTCAATCAATCCGTCACTAGTGAAATTTGAATATCACGTCTTTAAAAATATATAAAGGGTGTAAAACACCTCTTAACGAAGCCGAAAGGCACTTGTTCTCTTCGTCATTGCGATATTTTTGTTGTTCTACACCATACCTGGGAACCTTCTAGTTACGGAGATATTGGGGGTCAAAGTTTCAATTTATTGATAAGTATTTTTTTTTAAATACAAGTTTTTAATGTAAAATTTTTACTTTAAACACCTACTCGACCCCCTTACTATTCAATCCATCCATCGGCACAATGTTTTGAGTACGTTACATTGAGTTCTACTACAATAGTACATTGTTCACCGAGAGGAGAAAGTGACCGATTACCGTCGAGGGTGTCGTTTGAAGCCCGAGCCGTAGGCGAGCGCTTTAAAACACCCGAAATCGGGAATCGCACTTTCTCTCGAGTGATACATAGTGCTTTATACTACACCTACGAGGAAAAATCTTCATCATCACTATCACTCCTTATCATTTTGATAGTTTTATTTTACTTTCTACGAAAACTGAATCCTCAAACAACACACAAATTGGACATGGCGCCAATGGCGTTGGCAATTTTCACATGTTCTTTTTTCAAATTGTTTATCCTGCCGCCGCAGGGTCGAACTGCCAGCCCGACACCATCCAACACACAGCTAGTGGCCAGTGTCATTTTGCGAACTTGGAGATAAAAACTCACTGTAAAAACATTTTGGCTTTTGATATTTAGGTTACCGGCGCATAGTCTTACCCAAAATTAAAAAAGAAAAACCACGTAAGAAATGGATTCATACCCTTTTTACTCCCGCTCAGATGCGTTTTCTCCCCGCATATTTGTTCGATATGCAATGACGTACTTTCTACCGTAAATTTGATGAAGTATCAAGGTACTTTCCAAGCAGGTGTAGTATAAAACTTTATTTTTCACCCCAAAAAAAAAAGTAATTTCCCAGTAATATTTTTTGCGAAAAGTTACTTAGTTTGATGTACAGAATGCTTGGTTGACGGCTTCGTGATGAGGTCTTTTACACCCTGTATACATCCCTGTGCATATTACTTACCTGAACGTTAATATGCACAGCAATAACTAACTACCCTCCTAAAGCCGTCGTTTTCAACTGACGCGAGGTGACGAGCTACTCAGATGACGGTTCACACCTCGCCCCGTCGAGCACAAGGGTCGGAAAGTGCTTCAAACTTGGCGAGAGATTTTACTCACTAGTTTTAAAGTAATTTATGAGGGATGGATGATGTTAGTTAAAGTTGAAGTTTGGTATTTTGTGCTTCACGGTTAGATTTATCTTATACTAGCGGACGTCACGCGGTTTCACCCGCTTAGTTCCCGTTCCCATGGGAGTAAGGACATAAAATATATATACTATGTTACTCAGGGTGAATGTAGCTTTCCAATGGTGAAAGAATTTTTGAAATCGGCGCAGTAGTTTTTGAGTTTATTCATTACAAACATACACACAAAAATACAAATTTTTCCTCTATCATATGTACTATCGAGGACACTCCCGCCTGACCACCACTAAACTTATTTTTGCTTGCACTTGCAACATAGAAACGCTCTCTAGCCCCGCCCCGTTGACTTTGTATAGAAATAATGAATGAAAAGATACCGAATCGGCCGAGCGCCAAACGAGAGTTATTGTTATTTTGCGCGCCAAAGTTGAGGCTTTCCTAATAGGCCCAAACTTAAAGGGGGCGTGGCTCGGCGCCTCCGCATGTTTTAAGCGAAAAAAAATTAAAATGGTCAGGCGGAAAAGACCCCCACTGTACGTATATTAGTGTAGAAGTGTAAACTAGCACTTCGCCCGCGACTTCGTTCGCGTAAATTGTGATAGCTCAGCTAATTTGCATGATATCAATATATTTTATAACTATGTTACTCGGTAAAGCTGGCTTAGCTTCCTAATAGAAGAATTTTTAAAATCGGTTGAGTAGTTCTCGAGTTAAATCGAAACAAACACACAAACAAATCTTTCCTCTATTTAATATTGGTTTAGATATGCAAGTTTGGTATTAATATATAAGTATTACAGTATTCTCTCTCTCTTCTCCACTCTCTCTTCTCTCTTTTCTTTTCTTCTCTCTTTCTTCTCTTCTTCAGAGTGATTACAGTATTTATGAATAGGATCTGAAGGGAGACGTACTTTTCAGTTTTTAATCGCGACCCATTTTTATTTTATACCCGTCAATGATAAATAATTATTAAAAGAGAACAGAATTTAGAACGAAGTCGATTGCAAAGTGCTAGTATAACTTACAAAAGGCGGTAGTAATAGCCATTGATAACCTACTTAAACATTCATTGATTGCTCACTAACTACTACACTGACCTTTACGGCACTCATAGAGCAATGTACGCTAACATCATTATAATGGTCATCAGTCCATAATGTATTACTGGTTCATGGTCAATCTGACAGGTGGTCTCACTTTCCTTCACAAACACACACGTAAATATGTACATTTATTATTTATACAATCTCATTGCTTACCGGTGGGGGTACTTATGATATGAGCTTCGGGCGCTTGGGACTCACTAGAATTATTAGATCGCGAAATTCCTTCTTTAGGCAGTCTAGCAGTCTAGATTTGGTCTGGGTTTAGTACCTTTTTTTTGGATAAATTGCTTACCCCGTATTACATGGAACTTTAACATGGATGACGAAATGAGGGTGTATCTAGTACACCTCTGTATAACTGTTAGGGTATATGAAGCGTGATGTTATTGAGTGCAATAACATCAAGCTTGTAGTCCCCGATAGCTTAAGCTGAGGTGTACCTACCAGTCATCATCATCATTATCATCATCAGCCTATAATATTCCCATTGCTGGGACACGGCGTCCTCTCAATGAGACCAATTCGCACTGGGCCCGCGTGGTAATCCACCACGCGGGCCCAGTGTGAATTGGTAGATGTCACATGTCTTCGAATTTTTGGTTCTAGACACGATGTTTTCCTTCACCATTTTGAGAGCAGCGGTGATGAAATAAATTACACAAAGTAATGCGCCTGTCTAGGTTCGAACCCACGACTTACTGTTCGTAAGTCGGGACCGCTACCACTGGGCCACCGCTGCTCTCTACCTACCAGTACATCCATATTATTTCGCTAATAATTTTTAAGTATCAGGGGGCGACCCTATTGCCATCTATCGGGCACAAAACGACTCCAGGTAAAGAAGTTATTAACTATAGAACCCCTATAACACCTTGCCTGACCTGGGAATTGAACCCTAACCCTTACACTCAGCAGTAGCGCTTTATTTCAGTTACTATTGGTATCGGATTGGAAAGATTTTTATTGATTAAAGCTTTACATCTTCGTAATACATATTCTTTATTTCGACCGTACAATGAACAGTGTTGACATGAAACCACAGATAATAATATCTTTAACAACAAGAACCATAGATAATTGGTGTGTCTTGGGCCTTTCAGGACTAATATAAAAGACAGTTTAATGATGAACAAGAATATTGTCTACAACAACTTACAGAAAAAGTCTCCATTTTTGCAATTCTCTTGTAATAGACTAAATCCGATACGTTCAACAATCATCTTAATTATGCGTTCGGATATGCTAGTATACTACAATAATATATTCTCCTTTAACAGTAAAGTTACTAAACCAACGGGGCAGTCAAACACCACGTTATGTCAATTAGTAAAATGGCTCACGTATCCATTGTTTCACAAACTTAATTACTCCCAAACAGACCAACACACTTGAACACCTCAAACAATACTATAAAAGCCATCTTAGCGTCGTCCACAAAGCGCAGCCGACTGTCCGTGGCCCCGCTATGGCACTAGAAAGTACTATAGGTACGGCAGGCGTCTGGCGAACTGCCAAAGTGTTCGGATGCTGCAGTTTCAATAGTCCACGTTATGTGTTTTATGGTCGCATTACTGTATGTTAGGTAAAAGAGGGTAATTAATTTAGGAAGCTGTACATAGTTTATGGGGAGTCAGTGTTTGTTTTGCTTAGTGTATTCGTAAAGGTAAGAGGAGCTCGTGATGAAATAACAGCCGCTCGGGTCGATCTTAAGGTTAAGCCGCGTTTGCCTAGGTTGGACCTTGGATGGGTGATCATCACCAAAAATAAAACCGGGTTTTACTATGGGACCGAAACCGGGTTCCGCATGCCCTAGTAAAACGATACCCCTTGGTTAAACTAGTTGCCAGACTTTAGCTCCACTGACTGATTACCTATAACGACTGTCAAAGATCTACAAATGACAGCCGGGAACAACGGCTTAACGTGCAATCCGAGGCAAGTATGGATCATATTGGATGGGACCAGTAAGGAATAAGAAGACATATATGCTGCGCCGACTACAAATGGTTTGGGATAAGGGTAAGAGAATTATGACGAGTTTCCCAAGCCAAACTATTTCCAGTTGATAAGTCATAACTAAGACATTTCCCCTTTATCACTGACGAAATAAGTTTTCCCTACACTGTATCGCCAAAACATCACAACGCCTGAATCCACACTAAATCTCAAACTTCCCAAAAAACAAAAAAGGTAAAGGCTGAAACAAATAAAACAAAAGGTAGGGAACCTTAAAACCTTCATCCATTTGGTTGCCGACAATACAATGCATCATTTTTAATAGCAGCTACGGCGTAGCTATTATCGTAGACCTATCTACGAGTGCTACGAGCGTAGGCCCGTAGCGGTATTGGCGTAGGCTCGTAGCAACGTTTTGTAGACCGTATTTAGGCTTGAATATATTTTACAGATGTTGATTCTTCTGTTTGGGTTATTTCTAGCTTTGTTTTACTTTTTGTTTGTTATTAAAAGCAGTTTTTTGCAAATTTTGTTTGAGTTGAATGAAATATTCAGAAAGTTGAAACTATTAAAATATGCTTCATGAGACCCCCTTGCAATTACAAAATGCAAACGCACTGCAAACCATATTTATTACTCCCTTTTTTACCCCAAAAAACTGCAACAATGTCGAACAAATGAAGTCAAAGTCAATTTTTTTCTTATGAACTGAACACAGACTGTGTAAGAATTTTTCATTTCCACTTTCAGCGATTCGTTCAGGAAATACGTAGATGCAGGCAAAACTAATATTATTATAAATAATTATACTATATTAATATAAATAATTAATAGTTTTTTAAATTGTTTTTTAATTTTTTATTGGAATAGTGATTTATTAGATCTGAATTTTAATCGTTGTTAAAACATCAACGGGAAAAATAATCTATTAAAGTTACTTTTAAACGTTATAGGAACTTTTCCGCTTAATTTAATTTAAATAAACACAATTCACAAACCAAGTAAAACGAAAACACACTAACAGGCCCGGGTGTGTGACCGTTTAAAAAAAAAACAACATTTATCGACCCTAATTTCCGTTGCACCACAACTGTCAAGAAAAAAACCTAATTTCCCCTCACTACAGACCTTTTACGTCTAACAGCAACCTTATAGCAACGAAAATAAGGATCACTATCGTGTAACGATAATTTTCAAAGGAGTGTACTGCGCAAAGTTATAACCCTGTAACCTAATTCGCGTGTCATCATAACGCATAAAGGCGGGTTGGCCGTCAAAACGCAAACGTTAACATAAAAGTATACGTAATCGTTTGAAATCAAATCGACTACACACGTGAACTAAACACGCTATACCTACTTGCGTAATGTTAGTGTTGCCATGTTTTTATTGCGGTTTGTTTTTTTTTAGGGGAAAAATGATGTTAAGTTGCAAACTAAGTAGGTGTAATAGAAATGTTTTTAATAGAAGTAAATTGGGTCTGGCTTGTATTATAATTACGGTAATTATAAACGATTCGTTTTTCGTCTTTATGTACTTTAGTTGTGTAATGATTTCGTCTGGAACCAACCACCATTATCATCTGCCTGTTCCCAACTATGTTGGGGTCGGCTTCCAGTGTAACCAGATTAATACCACTATTTTACTTGGAGTGACTACCTATCTGACCTCCACACCCTAGTTAAAGCTGGGTAATACGATACCCCTTGGTAAGACTGGTTGTCATTCTTTCGGGCCACTGACGTAACGACTTTAAAGATCTATAAATGATAGCCGGGATTACCGGGGGGAACAGCTTAACGTGCTTTCCGATGCACAAAGAAAACTCGGTAAGTTATGGAAGGTCACCCATCCACCCCATCCACAGACCAACCTAGGCAAGCGCAGCTTAACCTGACTCGAGCAGCTGTTGTTATTTGGCCACGAGCTCCTCTGAAACCGACCCCAACATAGGGAAAAGGCTAAGCAGATGATGACGTGCGTTTCATTTGAAATAGTTATGTCCCTTGGTCTTCACAGAACTGGAGTCACTGACAAAGAGAGAAAAAAATACCAACGTAGATTTATTTTAAGCATTTTTAAGCCTTAAGCCTCTGCAAAGAGGTTCATATTTGCTCTAACACACGTCAATTGTGTAAGGGATTTTGTATCCTAAAGCAAGCAAATGGTATAAACGTGAGAGAAATTTTGATGTTACGCGTTGACACTTACGTACTTAGCGTAGCGTAAATGTAAAATAAGTAAACTTAAGACATGGTGTAAGATATCATTTCAATTCAAATTCAAAATTCAAATAGTTTATTGTGGATCATAGGTTCATAAGCACCTAAGCACCATTGTTGCTAACACTAAAATACTAACAAAGTTATGGACTGTAGTCTGAAAATAAAGGTTAATTTATTTATAAGATGTTTTGTTAAATACAGGTGTCTGCTACATGTCCCACCGTTGACGCATACACAATTCATGTCACAAGTTCGGTAAAAAATAAAATACTAAAAATAATTAAACTAAAATTAAATTTAGATTATATAACAATAATCATAGGCAGTCGCTAAATGTAAAGCACTGATATTCAGCTGCATCTAGTTAGACTGGAAGCCGATCCCAACATAGTTGGGAAAAGAACACAAATGATGATGACATAGGACATAAAGAGACAATAACCAACTTATGTCTATCAGTATTTAGCTGATATGAAAATAATCAAAATAAAGTTCAGACGGCTTACTACTCAAAGCTAACGAACAAGTGATTGTAGGGAAGCAAAGCTTGCGCTCTCAAGCCGTAAACTTGCTGCCTTTATCGACTGACTGTTCCTTAAGTAAAAGAGTTTCAAAATAAATATAAATCTCTTCGTTCGTGCCTTCAAAGTATTTTATAAGAAAATATTTCTGCTCAGATCCGTCGATGGTGGAGTTGAAGTCAAAAGAACAATTTTCATAAAACTCTGTTCATTTCGCGTGCTTTCCCTAGCTTTTGTTTCTTTGGAAAGTTCTAGATGGATGGTTTGTTAGGTACTTAGCAAATATATTTGTTACAATCCTGAAATATGTATACTATATTGTCTTTAGCGTTTTTTGCAGTTGAGTAGTATTTTATTATATATTAACGATGTCGTGTTTATAAGTATTTGCTTTTTGGTTTTGTTAAAATCGGCAATGCAAAAGATTCGTTTGAAGCATTTGACTGTTTTCATGAAGCCCTTTGTTTTTTTAGGTTTTGGCAGTTAGGTTCCAGAGGTGTTCCAGATTTTCTAAGCTACCAAGTAATTTGAAGGACTTTGATATTTGATTGATTTGAAGTATTTTGAGTTTCCTCTAAGCTTCGGAAAACTCGTTAAGAGTCCTATTACATTTTTTTCGCAACTTTTTGATTTTTACTTACTGGATCATATTATTTCGATCGGCGTACACGAGTCGATAATAATAGCGATCTCCAGACGATTGTCTGTTGTTATTGACGAAAATTAGAGACGATACTAACATGAGACTGAGGAGCGAGCTGAATTGACGCAGAATTATAGTACTTTAATTTTATTTATTGTAATTTCGTCTTATTATATTGACAAACGAAAACTAATGAAACGTATACATTGTAGATCAAAGTTTTATATCATATTATTTTATTTGATAAAATTGAGTTTATTTGGAATATAATGGACGCTGAATCAAGACATTTGTGGCTTAAATTACGCTTTCTTTACGATTTTTTCCTTGAAAACTCAAGGAATTTAAGGAAATTCTAGAACTCCAATAAACAAGTAAACCATTCAACTTATTTTTTAGTAATTTTAACTTTTATAAGAATTGAATGTAACAATGTGAATTTGAGCGTCAAAGTTCGTAAAATATTTATAGTCAATTACACAAAAACAAAAATGAAAATGTGTAACTCCAACTTACAAGAAAGAGAATGACACTATCGTTATTCATAAGCAAATAATTAAAATATCTTACTGCTCTGCTGAAAATTACTGCGTCAAAAATCATGAATTTGCGTAAAAAATGTAATAGGACTCTTAAGTGTCGTTAAGTGCTGTCAATTGTAGATTGGCAGTCGTAAGGTAGTCAGTAGTCTGATAAGAGGTAGGTAAGTAGGTAGGTATCAAGGGATACTTATCGTATTATTTTATTTATTTATTAGCATTTTGAATTTTGTACTGGCGTTTCAATTCACTGCTGGTCAGCCTTTTGTGCTATTGTAAAATATTAGTGTATAGTTTTAGTTAATGTTTATTTTAGTTTTTGTTATTGATGGAAAAGTACCTAAAGTAGTAACTTATAAGCAAAATGTTTTATATGGGAGCTACATCTGCCAACAAACTGTTTTACAGTTTGGCAGAAGTAACATTTTGTTGTAATACGAAGTCACCTCGAATAAACGCTTTTTCATTTTTTTTTATTTTTTATTACCCAATACTAACTGGGATACGGAGGTCAGATAGGCAGTCGTTCAAATACTGGTATTCAGCTGCATTCGGTTATTTTTAAATTCGGTTATAATTTAATCATAAGCCTAACTATAAAATTCAGTGTGAAATGCCTAAAAGCTTTATAATGTTAACATCATAATAGACGCAATCAATCGTCCATTGTGTTCGTACATTAAATTGTTTACAATTCTCATTGAGAATAGTATTTAATTGTAATTAATCAATTAACAATAGTAATTAACTCAGCGATGTATTATTTTGTAAATGCACCTACACAGCGTGTATCAGAAACTAAGTAATACGCAAAAAATATTACTGGGCAACGACATTTTTTGGGGTGAAAAATCACGTTTTACGGTAGCTAACCCAAACTCAATATAACTCACTCAAAACATTGTGCTGATGTACGCATTGAATGGTACGGGAGTCGTAGAAATATTTTAAGTAAAGTTAATAACATTTATAGTTATATTTAAAAAAGAATTGTGAGTAAGTTGGAACTTTGACCCCCATGCTCCTTAACTAGAAGGTATGGTCTAGAACAAAAAAATCTTGCAATGACCAACAAATGCCCTTCGGCTTCGTTAAGGGTACATTTACACCCATTATAGGGTACACCCTATAATGTATATAATGTCTTTATATGTCCTACAGGACATATACAAACAATCTTGTCAACTTTATCCACGAGGCCGTCATAAAAATAATCAGCTGTTCGATCGATAGCAATAATTAATCAGCAGCTCCCACACTTGAGTAGGATTATTTTTATAGTACCTACTGATTACCTTTTGGTCGCCAGCGCGACTCCAGAGCATGAGGTAGGTCCGAGGTCAAGCAAAGTGTTATTGGATTTTTCCAACAGGAATTTTTCAGTAGCAGCCACGGAGTCTGGATTTGTGCCCGGTTGATGGTAATAGGCTCGCCCCCTATTTCATGGGACTTAAACATAAGTAGCGAAATATGGGTGTACTGTTAGGTACACCTCTGCCTAAGCCTTCGGGGATTACACGCGTGATGTTACGTTGTGTTTATGATTACTTTTTCGCGACTACGATGTTGTTTCTATGGAGAAACGAGTTCCACTTGATGGTACATTCTAAACACTTAAGGGCCTACCTCAAAGAGCTTAGCATGATCCTCCGTTACGCCTAAAATACTGCAGCATTGATTTTGAAATAAATATATGGTAAAGTTGAGGATTAATGTCAAGTTTTGTGTTTGGCGAAAACACGATTCCATAAAATTTTCTCGATAGAAAAAAAACCCAAAGTTACCTCTAAACTGAACAATAAACCGCCGGCAATCATAAAATACTTCAAATTAGATCATGAAACTTTGCATACTAACTGAACTAACTATAAAACAGGTCTTAGGTTCTTTATTTTTTTTTAGTTCAATCAATAGATTTTTGTTAATCGCAAAAAAACACTTATTTCGCATTATTCGGCCCGCAGTGACTGACGTAACAACCACTTTGTAGTGCAGGCTGATTAGAACTTTATTCTAAATGTATTTCAAACGAAGTTTGAATCACCACAAATAGAGTTGCTAATTTTAGGGTTAGCAAGGCCCTAATATAAACTACATATTTTTGATGCACGCTGTATTAACGACGCAATAACCTTCCAGCTAAGGAGATTTTGGGGGTCATAGTTCCAAGTTAATCACAATATTTTTTTAAATACAAGTTTAAATCATCATCTGCCTAGCCTTTTCCTTTCCTTAGTTGGGGTCGGCTTCCAGTTTTACCGGATGCAGCTGAATACCAGTATTTTATATGGAGCGACTGCCTATCTGACCTCCACAACCCAGTTAATACCGGGTAATACGATACCCCTTGGTAAGACTGTTGTCAGACTTTATGGGCCACTGACTACCTGTAACGACTGTCAAAGATCTACAAATGACAGCTGGGACCAACAGCTTAACGTGCTTTCCGAGGCACGGAGGAAACTCGGTATGTAATGGGTGGTCACCCATCCACAGACCAACCTAGGCAAGCACGGCTTAACCTAACGATCGACCCGAGCGGCTGTTATTATTTAGCCACGAGCTCCTCCAATGCATCCATCAGCACATAATGAGAAACACAAAACACATTTCAAAACCAGATGAAAATTGCTATTTGAATCCAGATGCACCTCAATTAAAACTACTGTATTCATTTCCATATTTCATTTCACTCGGTGGAATTTCAACCCGTTTTGTTAAACTATGATAACACAATTTGTAAAGCAATTTAAAATGTAAAGTGATGATTTATTGTTCTATGCTTGGCTGGAGATGAAACGAATAACGTAAAGAGAGTACAAGTATTCGTTTTTTTTTTTTTTAAGTGATAACTTCTTTAGGCGCGTAGAGCACTTTAAACAAAAATCATGGAACTCGCGTCATCATCACCGAACACTCTCATAGAACGGTTAGTCAAAATCAACCTAATACAATTAAGATGAAGTTTATTTTGGATTGATTCTATTCAATAGAACTAATTCTCGAAAGTACTTTGCTACTCAAGTGTAGTGATGTGGTCAAGTCGAATATTGAATTTTAGTTAGTTTTTTTGTTATTTAAAGTTGTTATTTGTGAGTCTATTAATGTCTCTACCGTCCTTCAAAGTTATTTTTATTGCCGAGGAGTTTGTTCGCCACGTATTCTTCCCAGCTGAAACACTAATAGGTGTGTGTGTGAAAGACTGTCTTTTGTAAACTTTGACATACAAAAAGTCCTGATTTTCAGCCTAATTTGAATAAATGTCATTTTTATATATTTAGGATTAAACTCTAGGTAAGTAAAAATATATACTTTTCTCATTCCGAACTCAGGTAAACTAGTGCTTTTTTTAGTCGTTTCGAACGTTTTTTTTATGTCCACAAATGGCACTGACACTGTTTTCAGCCTCATACATGCCCGCTTTATTACTTTGCGGAAATTACCTATATGCGTGTTTTGTCTGTTTCGTGTAACAGAGTACCTAACTTCTTTATGGTAATGTAACTTTTATGTTGGTACCTACACGAAGAAACCTTTATATTAGGCTTAGTACTTAGGTCTAGTCAAAAATCGATGGATAAAATAGTCTGATTAACGATTTACATTATTACGACATTATCGAATTAACTTTTAGGTAATAATATAACGTTACGATTGCGATAAGCGTTATCGTAAAAGCGACCTCTAAAACTCTGTAACAATTTGTCTATGATTTTAAAATAAAATAAAAACGCGCCTTAAAAATCGATAGGCACTCCATTCAAAATAATCTCATTCGTTCCAAAATTAAATTCTGTTTCGCTAAGAACAAGAGCGAGAAAAAAAAACGAAATTAAAATTCCGACGCTCTCGATATGTATGTTAAGAATTTTATTGAGATTTTCCGTAGGCCCTTTGTATTTTTGTACAAACCTACCTATAATAAATATAAATACTTCAAAGGCTCGCACCGTTTTACGCTGCGCAATTCGTAGTAGGTAGGTTTCTAAATCCGCCAAATCAATGGACGAATGGAATTCAAGTTTTCAAATATCGAATTTGAGGGATTGAATTCGAAACGGCCGAATAATAGCCGGTAAATACAATGAATTAAAAATGTATATAAATTAAAAGAATTATGTTGAAAATTACTCATTATTAGTACGTATCAGTAATCGTAATAAATAACATGTAACATGTAAAGGATACCTAATTTTGGTGGTTCTACTTGAAATAAACGTCTTTTCGTACGTAAACGAGCTAGGACCAAAGCCGGTAACAAAGTATGCCGCGGCGTGGAACATAAAAGCGATCACGATAACAGTCTAATAAGCAAACACAATGTAGTTGTTAACGATACAAAAGAACGATTAGTTAAAATTGAGGTCAAATGTTAGAGAAATTTCCCTAATTGCCACCTCGTTTACCTACATATTCGTAATTTCACGTCTTTTTCTGAAGTGAGATGATACTTTATTGGCTGTATTTTCTAAATTAATGCACTATTTAGACGATTGGGAAAGGGAAGGTCTTTTATCTAACGATTAGAAGGTTCAACACATCGCAGGCTCTATTAAAAGTCGATACTCTAAATTTTGGCGCAGATTTGGTGACCATGTAATTCATACTTTTCTAATTTTCTTCGGATGTCTGAATGAAAAGTGTTACTTTATGCGGCTGATCTTATCAGAATCTACATCTTGAAGGAGGAATTTGGCAAAGAAGAAAATTGAACGGCTGCCAAATCTGCGCTAAACTGCAACATGCATGCTTGGGTGTGTGCGGGCGAGCTCACCGTTGGCATCAGCTGATCAGTGCTCCGCACTCGCGTCACCTTGTTCTTGTAGATGAGCTTCTTCAGTGCTCGCTCCACCGGCTGGTTCCACCTCATGAACATCACGTACGCGCCATACAGCGAGAACAGCACCAGCGCCTCCTGCCAGTATATCTCGCTGTCTTGGAAACAGTATATCAACACGATAAGGCTCACTGAGTAAAAGGAGCAATCGCGGAACAGGGGCCACCAAGTTAGTGTCAAAGTCGTTCTAGAGAACAGCGCGCACGCACCGATCACGAACAAAATGTTGAAGACGGCCGAGCCCACGATCGTCCCGATGCCGACGTCGTCGAACGACACGAACACGCCGATGATGGAGGTGAACAGCTCCGGCGCCGAGCCCCCCGCCGCCATGAAGGTGGCGCCGGCCACGTCGTCCCGGATGGCCAGCCGTTCGATGATGACGTCCAGCGCCGGCACGAAGAACTCGTCGCATACGATGGCCAGCGCCACGAACATGTAGCCCATGCCCACGATGTGCAGCAGCACGGCGCCGGAACGACGCTGCTCCTCGCTGAACAGATCGGTGGGGAACAGCGGGGTCTTCTCTTCTTCTGGTGGCGGCGAGGGGCTGAGTTCGGTGGCATTGGGCTCGCTGGCCCGCGCCGCCGCCAGCAGCGCTAGCAGCAGCGCGCCACCCATGCCGCGCTCCCGGGGGCTCAGCGCACACTGCCGCGTGCACCGGCCCGCCCCGCGCGCCTTCCCGCGCCCTCGCTCCCCGCGCCCCGAGCGTCCCGCGGACCCGCTCGATAGCGCCGCACTGCGCCGCGCCGCCTCGCGCCTCGCACACCACACCGCTTCCAATGAACAGAGAAATGAAGAGCCTTCATTCACCACAGAACCTGATACCACGACCCAGCTTTTCATATTCCTCGCAGCATGCACGTCAAATGTTGCTTCAGATTTCTAAAACTCCTCTTATGACCTTCACCGCAGTGACCTCTCCTTCATAACCTTCTAATAACTCCACTTTGGAGGCTGGCCTTCTGTGTCCACCGTTTTGGTGGTTTCGCGTACTCCACGACGCATCCCCGGCTCCCGTCGCCCCGGGACTCGCGACAACCGCTCCTACTATACACCTCCAAAATCTTATTACTTCAAATTATCTTTTAACGTAAACTTGCCAAAATTAGTTCCGTAAATACGTTAATCTATCGAGATGGTGTCGATTTGTTTTGGAGACCAAATCTGGGGAAATATTAAAATTTTGTTTAACAAGAGTTCAAAATTCTCTTCTGAAAAAATTGTATAAGAAGTTTATTTTTAAGACTACCTAATTTAATCTTGGCCCTTTGATCCGCGAAATGTAAACTCACTAAGGTATAATTACTATTAATGCTTTCGCCCATAACCTAGTACAATGAGTAACGAAGAGCAAGTCAGTACAAAATATCGCCCGTTCATCACCCATCCCATTCCAGTTTCGACACTGAACGTGATTTTTCGGAGTAATTGCGACCCGTTTTTTTGCGTTCACGTTCCTATCTTGATGCAAAAATAAAATTCAAGAGGTAATGGCGGAAATAAAATAAAGGAGAGAGGTTCTTGGAGGAAAATTGGAATTTGGTTATTTTTGTCTTTTTAAATGCTGAAAAGCAGGCAACAAAAGCTGATATTAGGAGTTTTGTATGAACAGAGAAACCTTTATGTAGACAAAACTAAAGCTTGGCTTGGGTTTGGCTTGCGTTGGCCCATTATATCACCTAGTGAAAAGATATCGATGTGAACGAAGTTGGTGCACGCCTGGCTATAACTGCATATAAGTAACCGCTATGCTGGTAAATCAGTATGAGTAATTTCCATAAATCAGCTGCTTGCGGACCAGGCCGTGCCTATTGCAAGAAGTCCACCTATGTTTTAGATGATAATTAATCAAATCTATTTGTTTTCCTATTGACGTTATAGACTTTACGATTTCCAGGAACCTTTTACTGCTCTTATCACTACTTCCGCAGCATCTGATTAAAGAAAGTACCCTGCTACGTATATTTCGAGATAAATCTTTCATTTCTCCTAGTAGAGGGTAACGTAACGAACAGCAGCCACTGTTCCACAGTTCCCCATTAGTGTCGGACTCTAACTGTCGGCTGGAGACATAAATTGCGGTTGGTGTAAGACACTCGCGCTGCAATTTGTGTCGTAGTCTACACTCTAACGTAGACACCGCGTAGAGGCTCGTAGCATTTCGTAGCAAATGTACAATATGGGATTTTTGTTTAAAATTTTTTTTTGGAAATACCTACTGTTTACTGTCGGAGAAGCTCGTGACTAAATAATAACAGCTGCTCGGGTCGATCTTCAGGTTAAGCCGCGCTTATCTAGGTTGGTTCGTAGATGAGTGACCACCCAATACATACGGAGTTTCCTCTGTGCCTCGGAAAGCAGTAGGTACACTTACTTCTAACACTTTTTTTTACATTTTTATCTGTCTGTTTGTTTTGCCTAATCTCCGAAACGGCTGGACTAATTTTGACGGGACTTTTGCTGGCAGATAGCTGATATTATAAGGAGTAACTAGGCTTAAGGAATAGTTTAAGATTTTCTTGAAAAATAATTAGGGCTTCGGGCAAAAAGATGTAACCCTTGAAATTGTTAACAACTTCCGGTTCAAATAGTGATGTACTATTTTAATAATAATTTCAGGCAGGCGAAAGTAGCAGGCAACTTGAGGCAACAGCTATTATCTATACTTATATTATAAAGAGGTAACATTTGTTTGTAAGTTTGTATGTAGGGGGTAATCTCCGGAAGTAATGAACCAATTTTAAAAATTCATTCACTGGTAGAAAGCTACATTATTCGTGAGTGCTATAGGCTATATTTTATTCCCGTACTCCCACGGGAAAGGGAACTACGCGGGTGAAGCCGCGGGACGTCAGCTAGTATTATATACAGGGTATAAACGGGCCCTTCACGAAGCTGTCAACCAAGCATTCTGTACATCAAACTATGTAACTTTACGCAAACATTATTGCTAGGAAATTACTTTTTTTTGGGGTGAAAAATCACGTTTAACGGTAAAACTCAATGTAATGCACTCAAAACATTGTGCTGGTGGATGGATTGAATAGTGTGGGGGTCGTGGAGGTGTTTAAAGTATAGTTATGCCCTGAAACTGTATTAGAAAAAAACTTGGAACTTTGATCTCCAATATCTCCGTAGCTATTAGGTTCCCAGGTATGGTACAACAAAAAAATTGCTTGTAATGACGGAGAGAACAAAGTGCCTTTCAGATTCGTTATGGGTATATTTACACCCTTTATTAATTGATACTTGTTTTATACTCGAGAGGAGCTCGTGGCTAAATAATAACAGCCGCTCGGGTCGATCGTTAGGTTAAGCCGTGCTTGCCTAGGTTGGTCTGTGGATGGGTGACCACCCATTACATACCGAGTTTCCTCCGTGCCTCGGTAAGCACGTTAAGCCGTTGGTCCCGGCTGTCATTTGTAGATCTTTGACAGTCGTTAGGTAGTCAGAGGCCCAAAAAGTCTGACAACCAGTCTTACCAAGGGGTATCGTATTACCCGGTACTAACTGGGTTGTAGAGGTCAGATAGGCAGTCGCTCCATGTAAAATACTGGTATTCAGCTGCATCCGGTAAAACTGGAAGCCGACCCCAACATAGTTGGGAAAAGGCCAGGCAGATGATGACCTGTTTTATACTCGTAATAACTATTATTTTGTTTTTTTCAAAGACGTGCTATAGAATTTCCTCTTGGTTGAACAAAGTCATGCATTATTAAATCACAGTCAAAATATAGGACTTCATAAACTACAGTCTCGCGTTGCTCGTAGACTCGTAGCAACCGTAGCCGGCGCCTACGAACACGTAGGCTCGCGTAGCTTTCATTGGCACTATTACAAATGGCGTCGGCAAATGCAGAAAGCTTGCATTGTTTTTGTGCATTAGTTAAATTGCTTGAACCACTCTAACTGAAATATTATTTATTTTATGTTTTCTAGTTAAACATTTTGATAACTGAATATTTTTTTAAAGTGGAACTCCTGGATAAAAGCC
Source organism: Xestia xanthographa (assembly GCA_905147715.2). NCBI lineage: Eukaryota > Metazoa > Arthropoda > Insecta > Lepidoptera > Noctuidae > Xestia > Xestia xanthographa. The sequence goes on from LR990650.1 coordinate 25,897,882, forward strand.
GCTCGAGTGGATCTTCAGGTTAACCCGCGCTTGCCAAGGTTGGTCCGTGGATGGGTGACCACCCATTACATCCGAGTGTCCTCCATGCCTCAGAAAGCATGTTAAGCCGTTGGACCCGGCTGTCATTTGTAGATATTACTCGTTACAGGTGGCACAGTGGCCCGGAAGTCCGACCAAGGGGTATCGTATTACCGTACTAACTGGTTTTTTTTTTTTTGTTTTGGCAGGAGTGGGAAATCCCCGCGGACACCTCGACTATCCCACAGGAATTTCTCCTGTGAGACAGTCGAGGTAGTGCCGGACTCGAACCGGCTAAAACCACACTTCTGCCCCAGCCAGTGTCCCTCTAACATGATGAGCCCTTTACATCTGGTATTTTAGCTTGGCTACGTTTCTTGGTGGCCGGAGAGACCACACGATATACGTTTTTTGTTTTGCGTGATAATTTACCTATTTTTTGAATGCTTAAAACTTTTTATCTATATTTGTTTTACTGTAAGCTACATTTAACTTTTTATTTTGTTAATTTGTGTTAAATTATTTACTACTATTTATTCAACTGATGTTCTTAAAGGAGACAATTTTTTTTGTTTGGAAAACAGGCCACCCACATAAAATTGTAACAGACATACAGATATTAATGAAATGTATATAGATTTCTTCCTTATAATTTCTAGATTACAGTGGTAATATTAGCTAAGCCATGTCTAACCGGAATGATGAGAAATTCGAAAATGAAAACGTGAATTTAACAATAAACAATAACAATAACACGTCAAATGTCAAATGAAGTTGTCAGTCAACCACCAAAAAGACGAATTTACAACGTTCTGTGCCATGATGATTTTCTATACCATCTAAAAGATTTTAGCGGAAACCTCTAAAATAGCATTAGAAAGCTCACAGTTTAATATTATTTATTTTTATATTATATTATACTTTAATTAAAGCAGATATTAGTGCCAATGGATACCGTACTTTTTTTTTTGTAAACTAAAAAAACGCCCCTATTTACGTAAGTATTTTCCGTCAAATGGCATTGACCACAACAGGAATGATTTGACTCGCAAAAAATATCATAATACAACTTATTTGTTATGATTTTAAGATTCCGGTTTCGTTTGTATGTAATCTTTCGTTTATTATTAGAATAAAATGGTTACTTTTTTTTGGTGTAAGTAATATGAATATCCGCAACATCGAAGAGGGCCTAAAAAAAACTGTCTCCTTTACTTTACTTTTATATAAATTATCTATTGTTGGTACTAACTGGGTTGTGGAGGTCAGATAGACAGTCGCTCCATATAAAATACTGGTATTCAGCTGCATCCGGTTAAACTGAAACCAACATAGCTGGGAAATGGCTTGAAGATGGCGAGGCACGAAGGAAACTCGTGAAACTATGTGATGGGTGATCACCCATCCACAGACCAACCTAGGCAAGCGCGGCTTAACCTTAAGATTGATCCGTACGGATGTTATTATTTAGCCACGAGCTCCTCCTCCACCTCGGATGACCGGTATGCAGTATCTAAATAATACGAAAGCATATAAACAGGTCGCGTCCAAGTTGGATTTCATTCCATTATTATCGGATCGCGAATCGCGGTATCAGATTCCTGTGACTGAGAGCGCATCTAGATCGAATCGTTGTAACATTCCGAATTGGGTAAACAGTTCACTAGAAACAAACACGACTTACTTAACGTTTCTTCCCGAAAGGGGACAGTTTTTTTTAGGCCCTCTTCGATGTTGCATAAATATTATTCATATTACACCAAAAAAAAGTAACCATTTTATTATAGTAATAAACGAAAGATTACACAGAAACGAAACCGGAATCTTAAAATCCTAATAAATAAGTTATATTATGATATTTTTTTGCGAGTCAAATCATTCCTGTTGTGATCAATGTTATTTGACAGAAAATACTTACGTAAATAGGGGCGTTTTTTTCCGTTTACAAAAAAAAAGTACGGTATCCATTGGTAATAATATCTGCTTTAATTATAACAGAAATAGAATATAACATAAAAATAAATAATATTAAACTGTGAGCTTTTTAATGCTATGTTTAAAGGTTTCCGCTAAAATCTTTTATATGGTATAGAAAATCATCATGGCACGAAACGTTGTATATCCGTCTTTTTGGTGGTTGACAGACAACTTCATTTGACATTTACTCTTTTTGACATTTACAACTTCATTTGACATTGGTTGCATTCCGTATTACAAAATAATCGCTCACAGCGCTCACATCAATTTTTTGCGTTCCGATTTAGATATCACGATTATGACAGTTAAGAACTGTCATGAATTCGGAACGCTCATGAACGCGTTGCCAGTGATCACAACCCCAATCACAAGACCTATTTTTGAAAATGGAAGATAAGTTGGTTGACTCTATCGACTCTGATAACTCAGATTTTGAGATAGAGAACGACGATTCGTCCAGTGATGAAAAGGATGACGGAAGTGTTTATATTAGCGTATTTTGCACCCGGCAAAGATTTACCCCTTAAAAAAATACCACGAATTACAAATAACATAGATGCAACGATAATTAAATATAATTTATAGTTAGATGCGAGTCATAAGTTCATAACAAAACAACACAACCTATCAACACAACTGTCGTTTTTGACAGCGCTCACGGTGATATTTATTTGGAGCATGGTCGGTGTAATCGCAAGATGACGCATGTCATGATGTCATCTATGACGATTCAAGGGACATCGTTATTGCGCTCACGGTAATTCGGAACGGGTTTATGGACGTTCAAATCGATTGCGGCCTAATTCGGAACGCAGCTATTTTTACTCAGTTTATTTCGATTTTTTTGAAAGTGTTTCTGCGATTTATTCGCATATAATGAAAAACTATTTTATGAAAATGGCATCTGCTGGTCGTTGTGTCAATTGTGCAGTAAGATTTCAAGGCAATCTGCGAATACAATTACATTCTGACTGCTACAGACGTGCAGCAACTTGTATGGTTATTGTTAGATACACGTTTTCATTTTAGAATTTCTCATCATTCCGGTTAGACATGGCTTAGCTAATATAACCACTGTAATCTAGAAATTATAAGGAAGAAATCTATATACGCTTCATTAATATCTGCTACAATTTATGGGGTGGCCTGTTCTCCAAACAAAAAAAATTGTCTCCTTTATTTATTTATTTATTAATTGACCAACAGCTTCTGTGTACAGCATTCAGGCTTAGAACAGTGGTTTTACAGTCTTGGACTTACACAGTCGCCAATTACAGATTAACCAGCATTCACAAAAATAAGTGATAACAAAAGAGAAAAAAATATATATATAACGAGTGGATCTAGACATGAAATACAATAGTAAACCTTACATTTAAGAGTTTACTTAGCTTTCAAAACATAATACAAAGAAAAAAATACCTAAAAATGGAAATTAGTGGCAATATAAGCTAAAAGTGGAAAAAATATGGTTTCTGGATCTCATTGGATCCAGAAACCATCATTTATTTTTTTTTTATTTTTTTTTTAATAATTAATTATTTAATTCCAAATTACAACCACTCCACCCAACACCACCATTACACCATTTGGTATTACACCATTTAACCATTATTATATTCATAACTAGTAAAACATAGATTTGGGTACTATTACACCTCTGCCTAATCCATCGTAAAAAAATCGTGATGATACTAATGTATGCTTGTTTGTAATATCGCCGGGTTAAAGGCAAAACCAACTATTTAGACCAAAAATGTCAATTTTTGGTCTAAATAGTTGGTTTTGCCTTTTTCCGTAAGAGCATTTGGAAAGTTTGCTATTAAAATGAAGTCCTTAGTAGTAAAATTATATCAGTGGCAAATGTATGAGCGTGTTCCTGATATCTGAAAAAGTAATGGTCCTGTGTCTTAACAGACTTAGCATTTACGTGAGTTTAAGTATTGTTTTCATAATTTGCTATTACGGAGGACTCTAGAATCATTCATTTTGAAACAAATTAAAAAAATACGAAAAATAGTTGGTTTTGCTTTTCTGTTTCTTAATAGATGTCTTCGAATGTAAAATGCTAAATTGTACTAACATAATAAGTTACTGATTTGTATTGCTTAAATCATTCAAATTGTGTTACTACTATCACTAGCTAGTATCAGCCAGTACGAGAAAACCCTCGGAAAATAAAACCGACAAGTCACAACAAGAAGCATTTATTTTTATTATTTTTTTACTTTGTATGAACATAAAAGCTTCGTAATCGATACAAACAATAATTGGCCTTTAGAAATTAGTTCTAAAATAATTAATCACTTTGCCATCCTAACTAAAATATCCGTGAGTACCCAGTGCAACGCACAATCGAGAAGCACTTTGGAGGGTGCATTTCGGGAGTACCGTTCCACACCGCCTGAACTTAGACCACGTCTACATCGTTTGCCTATGCACAACAAAAACAAAGCGCTGATGTGTGCTCTAGATTCGCAGCTGTCAAACTGCTATGACAGTAGCAAAGACCTGTACTGTGGAGCTGTAGCAGCATGTCGTGTAGCTCACGATGAAATCCCCAACAGCGACAGAGCTACACGACCAAAATTAGCTGTTCCAGCTTGGCAGTGCAGAATTGAGCGGCGTATCAGTGAGGCTAGAGCACTCATCAGCAAGTTAATCTGCTTCAAGGAGGGCAATACTCGTCCTAGAGTGATGAGCTTTGTGAGGCCGGCGTTCTCAGGATATTACTTGGCTCACATTACAGAGCGTATCGATTTCCTGAAGCAGAAGATCTGTGCATAGGCAAGCTGTATTCGTCACTACAAGCGGTGCGTAGAGCGATACACTCTAAAGCGATGAAAGGTGGGTATATAGGGCTTGGGAGCGACCGGACCAAGATGTAACTGACACGCGTCTGCCGGATGATGACTCCATGTGTTCATTCTGGCGCAGCATCTGGTCGGTGCCTGTCAGTCACACTGAGGGCGATTAGACCCGGGAGGTTGAACAAGCGTGTGATCCAATACCAGAAATGGGGGCAATCATCATCATCCTCCAACGTAGCTCGTGCAGTCCGTCCGTTGCCTAACTGGAAATCTTTAGGGCCGGACGGACTGCACAGCTTCTGGATCAAGTGGTTCCAAAGATCGCACACTCGCTTGACGTCTCAGTTTCAATCAACGTTACGAGTCAGGGTCGCTGCACCAGTTCTTGACGGCAGGAATTACCCTCCTGCACCATAAATCGGGTGGTACTGCGGAGTTGAAAAATTATAGACCAATCACTAATCTACCAACTGTCTATACAGTTCCTACATCCATTTTGAGAGCTAAAATCAACCAACATAATTATTGAGAGTAATTCTATCATGTCTGCCTCTCAGAATGGACGTAGGAACGGGTCCCGCGGTACTAAGGAGCTGCTCCTCAATGATATGGCCAACAGGTTCGCACTTCCGAAGGGGTCTACATGTTGGATAGATTGCAAGAAGGCCTGTGATTCTGTGCCTCGTACATGGCCCATGAGGGTGCTGGAGTTGTATAAAGTAGATGCAACTATAAGTACCTTCCTGATGTCATGTATGGGGCACTGGAGAACGGTTCTTCGCTATTCAGGATGTCGACAGATCCAGGGGAACGAACCGATAAGGATCGAGCGCGGTATATTCCAGGGTAAAAGTCTGAGGCTTCTTAAATGCTAAGACCCTGCACAACCGTGAGGTCTCAGGGAATACTTCCTAGAAGCCTACGACGTGGAGATGCACCGAGATGTGGTTTCAGTTTACAAAGGCCTCACCCCGCTCTCCCTGGCTAACGAAAACTGGCGCAACCCTAAAGCATTAGACACGAATGACCGCAAGAGGTGTGGCAGGGCAAATAGCTTCACGAGTGCTTTTACCGGGCCCTACATGGGCCTGATGTAGACTTCTTACCGTCCGGTATCCTGGCTTCGCTTCTTTGACATTTTCGGGAAACCGAAAGTTTTGCCTGTAGTAAGTACTTCAAGTTTGCGCCAGTTTTCTTTAGCCATGGACAGCGGGGTGAGTCCCTTGGTCCACTGCGATCACGTCTCGGGGCATATACCCACCTCGGCTTTTAAAAAATATTCTCGGAGACTGCACACCTCGTGGTTGTGGAGGGTCTTCGCGTTTAGTAAGCCTCGACCTTCGCACTTCCGCGGCATGTACAGTCTCATCACCGATGATTGTGGGTGATGCATCTGGTTTGTAGTCAGCAGCGACAGCAGCAGCGCAGGGAAATGCATAATTTAATCGATTTTGCTTCTAGGCAATTTGCTAAACAGAAATCAAAAAACCAAATGCCAAAATCGACTATATTTTTATAGTTTGAATGTTCAAGAACAAAAAGGAGCTAATCCAAGATATTATTTTTTACCATTAATGAATATGACCTTTCTTTGACATTATTGTAGGACTAAAAACGACTAAAAAAGTTTGGTATTTTTTGCATCTATACTTCGAAATATTTAGACAAAATAATACGAATTATAGGTTTTTAATTCTCTAAAAATACACTATCTTTATTTATTCGTTTCTTATTTCAGTCTATTATCTATTAAATTTAATCTGTTTTTACATTCAGTAACTCGGGAACGGTAAGTCTTGCGGTTTAGTTGGTTTTACCATTAGATAGAGAATCGAATACTGATTCGAATGGTATATTAAAGTGAAAAACTGCAAAAAATCATGATAGTTGGTTTTGCCTCTAACCCGGCGATATAAATAACTAAAATTGAAGTGTCTGTTTGTAATTTTAAAATAACAGCTTTTTACTATATTATGCGAAAAAATAATTCTTTGAATAACAGGGCCGTCTTTACCTAGTGTGCAGGGTGTGCGTTGCACACGGGCGCAGCGGTCCTAGGGGGCGCCGAGCGCCGCTCGCTACGGAGCCTCACACGGCGCCTTCCCAAAAATGTTTTTACCCGTGTACAGTCAGTGGGCCTCGCTCACAGTGAGTTTACCTTCCCAAATTTGTCAAATGTTTACAATTGATATTGAACTTTGTATGTTTATATGAGGTCGTAATTAGAATGAAGAAATTTCAAAATTTGGACATTGATAATGTCATGACATCTATTACTATACATGTTAACCTAGGTAGGTTTTGGCTTTTTGGGGTAAACACCAGAACACTAGCAGTCAACAACACATCATGGTATCCAAAACCGACAAATTTCTCCTTTATCTCCAAACAAAAGAGTTTATTATCTATTGTGGTACCCATTCCATTTTGACCGCGTGCTTACTATGGGCACAGAATATATATTAGTACCTTACGGTACAGAAGATTCACTCCCGAGTTTAGGTATGATAAACGCAAGCGTGCGGCCACCGCACTAGTCTCAATAGGCTTGCACTCGCTCGACTTGTCGCACACGCAGCGCACGCACCCGCGAAACAAAAATAAACTGTTAATACCGTAAAGTACCTCTGACAGCCCTAGCAGATTGAAGCGAGACGGCAGACAGTTATTGTACTATGAACGCTATGCGCAATGCAAAAGGTTGAAATTAGCTTGTTTTCCAGAATAGTAGGTAAATATCTCGGGGTTTTTGCGCCGCTTGTATGGAAGTGAGACAGGCCTACTATGGGGCGCTATGTTTGCACACGGGCGCTACATGGGCTAGAGACGCCTCTGTTTGAATTTTTGTGTCTGCCTGACATGACATGACACACCGTACCTACCTACCTAATCACCTGTGCCTGTAGTGAGGATTAACATAATATTCGACACGAATGTGTGACAGCAATTTTTTAAAGGGTCTGTTTAGTATTATAATAGTAATCCTTCAGTTTTCTACGTTGAGTTGATACGTAAAGGTTAGGTCAAGTGATTGACTTTAGGTCTACAGTGCGCACAAGATTTATGAGGGTGAAGGGTGAACTGTGGGTGGTGGGCGGTCAAATAGGGAAGGAACTATTCACGTTAAATTGTTGTGTACTCGAATTAACTTTTACACATCGTAGCTTTATCAAAATCCATGGTTCAAGGCTTAGTCTGAAAATAAATTAACCATCTTTTCAATAATAATATCGTTTTACTGCAAGAAAATAGCCTTTTACGTAAAACGAAACGTAATATTGACATGTCTTGACTAGAGTTTGGCCGCTGAGAGAATGCATTCCTGACGTCCGTCAGTTGGTACAAAAATTTAGCGCGAAATTATAACATTTATTGATAATGAGGGATTTTCTTTTTAGCTCTTCTCTAGTCGCTGGATAGATGGCGCTAGGAGTAAGTATGATAATGCAAGGAACGGAACCTAAAAAAACTGATTTGAACAAAGCGCGAGAAATGTAGGTTAAATTCGGAAGGTTATGCAATTGAAAGTGTCAGTCAACGAGAGAATGTGACGTGACACAATGTTTTTTTTTTCAAGCGTTTTGGCTTTGGCACCAACTATCATAGTAAGTTCAACGCCATCTATAGAGTTCTTGGAAACTAAGTTTTTTTTTAAAACCTCAAAAGGAAAACCTCTCATTGATTTAATGATATCGTTTTTAATAATATTATTTGTTAAAAGGGCAAAAGGGGTAATAATAGTTAAGTAAGTTATTTAGGCAATAAGTTATATATCATCACCAATAATACTAATACTCGCGACCTGTCAGGAACGCATTCTCTCAGCGGCCGAACTTTAGTGATGCTTTGATTTTTTTCATAATAGCTTTATAGCCGAATTATGAGTGAATATTTTTTGAAGAAATTATCTTATCGTATTGTAAACCTGTAACAAAAATAAAATCGACGTATAGAGAGGTTTTCTTTTTGAGGTATTAAAAAAAAACTTAGTTTCCAAGAACTCTATAGATGGCGTTGAACTTACTATGATAGTTGGTGCCAAAGCCAAAACACTTGGAAAAAAAAACATTGTGTCACGTCACATACTCTCGTTGACTGACACTTTCATTTGCTTAACCTTCCGAAAATAACCTAGTTTTCTCGCGCTTTGTTAAAATCAGTTTTTTTAGGTTCCGTTCCTTGCATTATCATACTAACTCCTAGCGCCATCTATCCAGCAACTAGGGAAGAGCTAAAAAGAAAATCCCTCGCATTTTGAGTAGGTAATGTCTTTTACAATATCACTCACAAGTCACAACTCAAAATATCAAAAAGAGTCTGTTTTCCAAATCGACTATCTAAATCTATTTCAGTTTAGTAACACTAAAACATGAGCTGTCAACATCACTAGTGTCACGCAAATGGAATGTCATTGACCGACTTATCACCACTGACGTATACGTCAGTGCTTATCACACGTAGGGTTTCCAATTGGATTATGGTTATTACTAAAAATCGTAATTTGTGTTAATTTTGTTAACTGAAAATACAATTAGTCACCAAGATGTGGCTAGACGAGGCGGACGGCTTTGCCGAGATTTTTAAGGGCTACTTGCCCTACTATTTGCTTGTAGCTCTTCCTATTTTTATCATAATGTCGCCTGTGAACCCGGTCGCTGCTTCTCATGAGTTTTCCGTGTATAGAATGCAACACTACGACCTACACACCGTTCCCCATGGTAAGTTCGTAACGTCAGTAAAGTTATAATTTATAAAACAAAAAATCGATTTGTAACACTTTTGAGGTTATATTGCTAGGGTAATCCAAAGGCTGTTTATTATAAAATTGGTAGCTTATCAGCGGAAATTATAAAAATAAAACATTATTTATTTTGCAAATGCCGTTCTGCATAATTATTTACAAGTTTTCAAGGCACTATTTCATGAATGAAGGAGTTTCTACTGTTTCATTGATCAATACATACAGTTATAAATAAAGTAATGTCCTGTAAGCTGTAAGAAGTGTTTTTGCACGGCAGTATACAGATACTAATGTCTGCACACATAAACATTATGTATGCAGACATCACAACACAATTGTCAATTTTATTGTTTTGTAAGTTCTAGTAGTTTTTCCTTGTTTGTTACAACTTGTACAGAACCAATTAATATTTCTCTGGCAAGAATTCTCTTAGTTTTTCAAACAAAACTACAAGACTTGTACCTACAGTTAATAAAATTAAGTTGCCAGAATAACAAGCAAGCAAGCAAAGCAAGTGCAACATGCAGTGTTTGTGTGTGTTGCAAGTGTATGTTACAGACTTGTAACTAATTTGAATATACACAATCTTTAAAAATGTAATTTGTAGCAATGGGATTACAAGACACTTTTATACCCTAATTTTCATAATTCCTTATTTATCATTCACTTTCATGGAACTCTATTTCAAAATTTCTGATTTGCTGTATGATTTCTGTCTCTGTGAATTTAATTCAGTACAAGAAATACATTCAAAACAAAATCAATAGATATGAATACGTAAAACTTTAGTTATTAGCCCGAAGGAGCAGTTATCAATAATTTATATAATATCTTTTCCCAAATCCAGGATGCCGCAGTGCCAGTTTCAATCTGGAAGGTCGTTCTCTGACATCATGGAGCACTTCTCGTCACTGTGTCGTTGCAAGGGTGCAGGATATCACAATTGATCAGTTCATGGAGATTCGGAGCAAAGCTGGAGCGTTGCTACTGGTGTTACCCAAAAATGACACGGTCTTGACGCCTGAAGAGAAAGAGGCATGTTGAAACAGTTTTATCCAAAAGAGCAAAAGCGGCAGCGGTTCAATGTTCAAAAGAGTCAGTACATTGTTTTTGAGGCGGGGACCAAGTACCATCTTGATGTGCCTCCCATACGGCTAAGCGGTGTTCCTCTTGAGCGAGTGGAACAATTTAAATACTTAGGTCACTTGGTCATCACTGACCTTAAGGACAATGCTGACATTGAAAGGGAACGGAGGGCTCTGTCCGTACGCGCGAATATGATAGCCCACAGGTTTGCTCGTTGTACTGCGGACGTAAAGGTGACGCTCCTTAGAGCATTCTGTACCACCTTCTACACTTGCAGCTTGTGGGAGAATTATTCGTTAGCGTCGTATGGAGCCCTTCGTGTTCAATTCAATAATGCGTTCCGGAAACTGATGGGGTTGTCATGGCGTTGCAGTGCGTCGGGGATGTTTGCGGCGGCGCGTGTAGATTGTTTTTACGCAATAATGCGGAAGCGCGCATCATCAATGGTGGCTCGCGTCATGGCCAGCCCTAACAGGGTTCTGAAAATGATTGCTGGCAGAGTGGACTGTCCTTATGTGGTTCGCTGCTGTCAGTTACATGTGCCACCGTATCGTGTTGTTTTCTAACATTTAGTTTTTAAGGAATATGATACTAACCCTATATGAGCCTCTGCTTGAATTAAAGTTTTTGAATTTGAATTTATCCACCCTGTAAGATGACCCACTGACGATTTTGTTTAAAAACATAATTTATTGTTACATGTTAATAGAATGGGGATGGCAACTGTGAAACTAATGGCGCTCGCATAGCTTGTACGAAGCATCGTCATTGGTTGAAAATCTGTCAATGTCATTTTAAATTTCAAAATAGCTAGTCCTCATTGGGCAGATTGGGACTAAGCTATGGATACGCCATCTACAATCAGCTTTGACCAGCCTTCTGAGCCTTCCCCATTAACTGAGATTACGAATACACCATTTCAAACATAGTGCATTGTTTATCAAATTAACAAATATTTATATCTCACCTAGTTTCCCAGGTTTACGGGCTAAGCAGAGCCCAATAGTATACCCACATTGCACTCATTATATTAATAGGGGACAAATCGATTGCCATCAACTAGTAATAAATGCAAATACTAGGCTAAACTTAGAAATTTTATGTCTTAAGTAAACCCAATAAGCGATTACACATGTAATGCTCGGCCATATTTTTTGAAATTAAAAGACCTCCCAGGCCATCGTAATTCCATAAAATAACATGCTATCTACTATAACTTCTTTTCTATATGACAGAAAACCTAAAAATTGTATCCTAGTACTAATTAAATTTATTTTCCTCAGCACATCCAACTCCTGGAGATGGCCATGATCCAGCAGGAAGTGAACGCCCCAGTCTACTTTGCCCGCTGGACTCCAGACTTCGAGGATATCTTGCGAGACCTGCAGCACAGCTTTATCACTGACGACAAGTCTGGAACGGCTCTGGAAGCTATGATGAACTCTGTTTCTTCTAATGGCTATCAGATTGGTAAGGTCATATTTTGAGATCTATATTATAACATTTTACATCTACATTGTACGTTGTTCCGGATTCCGAATGATGATAGAATGGGGATGGGATAGTAAGATAGTATAATTCCAAAGCACATTATCTGAAATGTAACCGATAAAAAACCGGTAGGCTGGCAACTTTGCGACGATGGTCCAGAACAAAAAAATGTCGCAATGACGGAGAGAATAAGTGCCTTTCGGTTTCGTTACGGGTATTTTTCACCCATTATGTCGCTTCCTTTTTGGTCAACGCTGAGTGTCCTGGTATTTTAATCTTGGGACACTGCTTTCGGGGAAAATGTTACTTGGTGCCAAAGCTTATGATACTAATGTTTGATAATGTAAAGAAAACAAAGAAAAGTAGAGTATAAGAATGCTGAGACATTTTAAGATTTTTATAACTGGACATATCTTGGCCTAGATCATAAAGCAAGCAAAGATAACTGACTATGAGATACAAGTTTACATAGTACAGTAACATATTATTTGTATAGGCTTTTTAGAGATATCAACAAAGACCTTTGAAAACATGGTCTCAAATCCAAACTTTCATACTAATATTAATATTGTAAATGCTTAATGTGTTAAGTGTGTCAGTAAAATTCGCAGCAAAAATGCTTAAATTATAACAATGACTTAGTAAGTCAAATGACTTAGTAACAATGACTTAAGTAGTTCGGTTGCAGTGGCTACATCCACATATTAGAAATTAATACTGCCAAACTATTTTCCTGTAAAATATTACTAAGTTTTTTGAGAAATAAAATTTATTTATTATTATTAAATGATAATGATAAATGATGTTTATTTTGCAAGTAGGTTTTTACAAACACTTTTACACGTCATTTTTTTTTAAACTAGATGGGGCCGGTGTTTCGTACCTGACTACTCTGAGAAGAAACAGCCGAAACAAACTCAGAGGTCATAGTCTATTTTAAAGTCCAGACAATTTTGTTCAATTCACATGAGGACTATGCAGATTAGTGTCTGAGATGGTCTTTTGAAGAAAGAACCATACAGATTTGAGTGGACCTGTCCAGTCAGTGCAAGCATTTGTCAGTTAACGTGTAGCTCGACTTATAACTCAAGGAGCTCAACGAAACGACGAACAATACCAAAGAAAGGACATTTGGGTAGGTCGCTTAGAGTACTCAAACTGTCAGACAGTTGTGGTAAAAAATAAACAAAAAATATAAATGTGACCCACATGGTCCCCACATTCACAATAATCATATAAAATTCATAAAAAGTTCTATTCAAAAAGAATGTAAATAAAAATCACAAAAATCATTAAAAGTCACAATGATGATAAAAAAAAAAATTAAAATACTTAACAAAATAAGTATTCATGTCAAATCAGTAAATGTCAAATAATAAAGTAAAAAATAATAAAATACATGTCAAAACATTAAATGTTAGAGTGTATAAAAAATAATAAAATACATGTCAAAACATTAAATGTCAGAGTGTATAAAAAAGGAAAAGAAAAAATAAAGAAAGGAATAAATAATAAACAAGCGAAGTCCGAGGCTTCGACATTCACAGCGCAAATTTCATTGGAGCAGCTTAATCCCAAGCCTTTTTATCTTCGAGATAGTGATTAACATGATAGTAGGCTTTCAGGCACAGCTGCCGTTTTATAAACGATTTGAATTTATTTAGGCTTAGTGCTTGAATTTGGCTTGGAAGTTTATTGTAAAAACGTATACATTGGCATCTGAACGTACCCCCTATTTTTTTGAGCCTCGTTGCAGGAACAACAAATTTGTGTTTGTTCCTCGTATTTATGTTGTGGATATCACTGTATTTTTTAAACAAATTAATATTTTTGTGTGCGTACAAAAGGTTTTCATAAATAAACTGAGAAGGGACAGTAAGAACATTAATCTCTTTAAATTTTTCTCTGAGGGAGTATCTAGGAGTTAATTTATAAATTGAACGAATTGCCCTTTTTTGCAAAACAAATATTGTCTGAATATCGGCGGCATTGCCCCACAAGAGAATACCGTACGACATCACGCTATGGAAATAACTAAAGTAAACTAAACGGGCTGTCTCTAAATCAGTTAACTCACGAATTCTTCTAACGGCGTATGCTGCAGAGCTAAGTTTTTTTGACAATTTGTCTATATGCGGGCCCCACTGAAGCTTGGCATCCAAAGTTATGCCTAGGAACACTGTGCTATCTTCCGGTTTTAACTCTTCATCCTTAATTAGTACAGTAGTTTCCACTTGTCTTACATGGGGTATCGTAAACTTAATACATTTAGTTTTTTTCTCATTTAGGAGTAGGTTATTAACATTAAACCAATTAACGACTTTTGCCAGGGCGCTATTAACATCATCCGTAACTAAATGCTGACGTTTGAGTTTAAATAAAAGAGAAGTGTCGTCTGCAAACAATACTATGTCATGATTATCCTTTATGAGGTGAGGCAAGTCATTTATGTAAATAAGGAACAAAAATGGACCAAGAATTGAGCCCTGTGGTACCCCCATTCTTACTACGGATCCGGGAGATCTCTTCCCGTTAACATCAACTCTCTGAATCCTATTACTCAAATATGAAATAAGAAGATCCAGAGAGGCGTTACGGATTCCGTAGTGGTGTAGTTTCCTGATTAATGTTTCATGAAGAACGCAATCAAAAGCTTTAGATAAATCGCAAAAAATGCCTAAAGCATCGCATTTGTCCTCCCAGGCATTATAAATGTGTCCTAAAAGTTCAACACCGGCATCAGTAGTTGAACGACCCCTTGTGAAACCGAACTGTTTTTTATGCAATAACTTATGTTTATTGAAAAAACTTTGCATTTGTACCAAAATTAATTTTTCAAAATTTTACTAAAGGTGGGTAGTACTGAAATGGGTCTATAATTAGTGGGGTCTGATGTATTACCCGATTTAAACAATGGTATTATTTTACTATATTTCATCAGATCAGGAAACTCACCACGGTCAATACAATCGTTAAATATTACAGCTAATGAAGGAGCTACAATGTTTATAATGGATTTAGCAACGTCTACAGAAGGACCCCATAGATCGGCGGTCTTTTTAACATTTAAGGTGTGAAAAGTTTTAATTATATCTTTACAGGTGACATATTGAAAATTAAATTCGGAATCACAGACTGAAACGTTTTCCCTTAGTAAAGACTCGGCAGCAGCAGGTGACGAGTTTAGCGATTTAGTAGTCGATACGGGAATATCCGCAAAGAAATTTTCGAAGGCTGTGGCAACTTGAGTGTCTGAATTTAAAATTTTATCGCCAATAGCAAGGCTGTAGTCACTGTTTCGGTTGCAAGACCTTCCCGTTTCGCTATTAATAATATTCCATGTCATTCTAATTACATTACTACTATTTTTAATTTTTGAACTCAAGTAACGTGACTTTGCTATGAAACAAACTTTTTTAAATATTTTAGAATAATTTTTAACATACAACTTAAATTCTACAGTGTTTATATAGGTCCGCTCTGCATACAGCTCATAAAGTCGTTTTCGACTCTTATGAATACCAATAGTGGCCCAGTCGTTGAAGGAAGCGTTACTATTAACCGAGATTGTCTTAGGGACAAATGTGTTTTCAAATTGTGTGCAATACATACTGAAAAAATCGTTATATTGTTGATTTGGATCATTATTAGTTGACAATAGTGGTAATTTAGATAAAAGTTTAGTTTTAAAGGTTTCAAGGCGAGTTTTAGTTTTTGGATTAACAATGATATCCTTTTTAGTGACTTTCTTAAATTGCTTACATTAGGAATTGTGATCAATTGCCCACAATGATCAGAATCTAATAAGTTAATAATTGCTTTTTGGGTGGGTATATATATTTTGGGTATGTATATTTATTATAGTCATGATATCTGACAGCACCAACACATACATATTTTATTTTTGTATGACCAAAGGGGTTATGCGGTATTTATTTATTTAAACTTCATGTACAAGAGTGGTACATAGGCAGACTTAATGCCACAAGGCATTCTCTACCAGTCAACCTTTGGGTTAAATAGGACAGCAATGTGATAGAGTACAAAAAATAAATAAGAAAACGGTACGGTATCTCCTTAGTGACTGCTGTGACATACTTTCGATTTCGAGGCCACTTCGCTACTTTCGCAACATACACTGCCTCATCGCTAAAATAGCAGTACAGAAGTCACTTTGACTGCATGTTATTGGGCTCAGAAGAATTTTTTAGTATGAATCTCAGACCAAATAAAAAACCAAAACATAGCGCTGCGAACAAATAAAGTGAAGCCAGCGCAAAACTAAGCTCTGCTCTGTTCGTAGGCGCTCACACGCACACATTTACTACTACAACAGCCCATAACGTCCACTGCTGGACATAAGCCTCTCCCATTATGAGGAATACGCTTGGCAGGCGGATTGGAGATCGCAGTGATGAAAGACTAACAGAAAACGCTGCTGCCGATTCTCTGGTCTACGGAGGCGCAAGGTGTTCTGCCTCAGACATTAGTCGCCTTATACGACACCCGTGAGTGTAATGGGTTGGTTCTATTCTACTCTGCCGGATACCACACGGCTGGGACATTTACATCAAACCACAATTAAACTACGCTCAAAAAATCCACACATGTTTACGAAACCGGCGTCACTTTATTGCTCGCAGCCCTGTCTTGGTTTTTTATTTGGTCTGAGGTTTGAATATGAAAATCAAACAAACAACTAATAGCACTCTGTTCCACAGTGGTGTCAGCCTCAACCCCGCAGAAGTTGGACTCCAAGCCAGTGACTCTTCACGGCAAGCTGGTCGGACGCTCAGGATCTGCGGAGACCATCGTCATTGCAGCACAATATGACTCGTCAGCTGTGGTTCCTGTAAGTATACAAGCTGCAAAGTTTTATGCTGGGTACACATTGGTGAAACGTAACATGTAATGTAACATACGCTGAAACAAATTCGCCTTGCTGTTGGGTTACATTTCATGTTGCATTGCATAAGTCTGGACGGCTCATTCGTTGTCGTTTCGGGCCTGCGCAGACGACAGTCTATCCGTAACGCACTTTGTACCCTAAGCAGAACCTAAGCAATCACATGCAGTAACGCATACGATGCGCATAAAGTCCGGCGGCCAAAAATTCCGTGTCATTCTGGCAGATCACGCCGCGCCGCGCCGCACAAAAGTGCGCGAAAAAAAATAAAACGTTTGCTTCAACGCGTTTTAAGGCAGACGGCGCACACTTTTAGTATGCAATCTGCACTCGAATAGAATGATCGAAGATGTGCGTCGTGTGCGTTGAGTCTGCGTACTTTTTGTATGTTATGCAGACATTTTGTGCGCCACAGACTCATCCGCACAAAACGTCTGTCGTCTGCGCAGGCCCTATACGTTACGTTACACCAATGTTTACCCGGCATTAGAAAAGCCGCACCGGCAGCCAGTGTAACATTAGGCAACCACGAATTTAGAAGCTGCAGTAACCATTAGAATGCGCCTGATTGCACGGCAGCCCGTTGGCTGCGCTAACAAATGTATGTGAGTGCCGTCAGTCTCCACGCATCCCTTGTTGTCATAATGTGGTAATATAATTATTTACAGTCCCATGTAGCAATACCTTGTACAAGAAAAGTGTTAAAGAAGGGTTATAAACTTCTGAACTCAACTGAATTGCATTGTCAAGGAGTCAGTCAATTAGTAAATGGACACTTCTGGAACAGAATACTATTTTCAACTATATCCTAAGTAACTTTACGCAAAAATTATTGCTGCGAAACGACTTTTTAGGGTTTCGTAGTCAACTAGGAACCCTTATAGTTTCGCCATGTCTGTCCGTCCGTCCTCGCTTAATCTCTGTGACCGTTAGCACTAGAAAGCTGAAATTTAGTACCAATATGTATATCAACCACGCCGACAAAGTGGTAAAATAAAAATTGGAAAAAAATGTTTTATTAGGGTAGGCCCCCCTATATGTAAAGTGAGAAGTGATTTTTTTAAATTTCAACCCTAACGTTTGATATATTGTTGGAAAGGTATTTAAAAATGAATACGGGTTTCCTAAAATCATTTTTTGATAATGTCAATAATTTCGGAAATAATCGCTCCAAAAGTAAAAAATAATGTCCCCCCCCCCCCCCCCTCTAATATAAGGACTTTCTAGGAAAATTATTTTGAACTTGATGGAAACAACAGTTTTTGTACAAAAAAGACAAAAAGTTGTACAAAATAATTTCTGGACTAAGTTTGTAGTATATTCGTATATGCAAGCATTTTTACATAATGGATACCCACCTTTAAACTCATAAGTGGGAACACTTATTGTGCCGGACGGGAAACTACGGAACCCTACACTGAGCGTGGCCCGACACGCTCTTGGCCGGTATTTTTTTTTGGGGTGAAAAATCACATTTTACGGGTAAGACTCAATGTAACGCACTCAAAACATTGTGCTGATGGATGGATTGAATAGTACGAAGACATGAAGGTGTTTAAAGTAAAAATCTTACATTAAAAACATGTAACAAAAAAAAAATTGTGTAAAAGTTGTTGCTTTGACCACCCCAAATATATCCGTAACTAGAAGGTTCTAGAACAAAAAAATGATCGCAATGACGAAGAGACTAAGTGTCTTTCGGGGTCTTTTATACTTGACTCTTTAATACCTTGTGTAAGAAAAGTGTTAAAGAACTATTTTAAAACTTCTGAACGAATGAAGGAACGAAATGACTTACCTACATTTCCAATTAGTGAATGGAAACTTCTGGAACAAAATACAATAATATTTTTAACTGTCCTGCGTGTTCCGGAAGTGACCTTTGCTCTTTACCTTTCATTTTCTGTGCTCAGAAGTAGGTCATTTTAATTTATTTTCATAAATTATGTATTTTGTTGACTAGGAGCTCTCGCAAGGCGCGGACTCGAATGCGTCAGGTGCGGTGGCAGTACTGGAGCTGGCCCGTATCTTCTCGCGGCTGTACTCGAGCCCGTCAGACCGCGGCGCGCCCTCGCTACTGTTCGTGCTGACGTCACTGGGACACTCACTCAACTACTTCTCCGCTAAGAAGTGGTTGGAGGAGCAGCTGGATTCCGCTGACGCTTCGTTGTTGCAAGTAAGTGAAGGATTCATGGTATTGGTATTTCAGATGTTAATTCCATGTGTTTACGTCCAAAATGCATTTGTATTTATTGTGTGACTTATGTTTTGTTCACGGATTATTATGTTAAAATTATAGCCACAATAGAAAAAAATCTCTAAACTGCGAATTTCGTTTGTAATCTCTTTGACTGTCTCTATACTCAAAAATGACTTGAAACTTATATTTCTTGCGATTAGTCGCCTTAAATTCGTCCTAAACCTTAAATTCTTTAAAACCAGGTTCCTACATGAAAGTTGTGGATCCAATTATAATGATAAATCCTACAAATCACAATCCTCCTCATTGACGCAGTCGGGTAAGCTTCCTCTCTTCAAGAGGGAGTCAGTGACACACCATGCAGATCCAGGCCGGTCAGTAGATAGCATATGTCATGCATTATCATCATCATCATTTCAGCCAAAAGACGTCCACTGCTGGACATAGGCCTCCCCCAAGTGTCGCCACATTGACCCGTGCGACTCGCATCCAACAGATTCCCGCAGCCTTTACCAGGTCACCGCTTCACCTAGTAAGAGGCCTTCCAACGCAACGTCTTCCGATTCGCGGTCGCCGCTCCAGAACTTTTCGGCCCCATCGGCCATCCGTTCTGCAAGCAATGTGCCCTGCCCACTGCCACTTCAGTTTGGCAATTCTTCGGGCTACGTCAGTGACCTTGGTTTTCTTGCAGATGTCTTCATTTCTGAGCATAGCCCTCTCCATTGCATGCATGCATGACATGTAAACTTAATTTATTTAATAATAGGCCTTGTGTCCTTAAAAAATATAATTAGACCGTCAGTTAGATTATCAAAAAATATTTGACACGTATTTTTTCTTTTGTTACGTAAACCAAAATTGAGGGAGATACGACGCTTCTAAAATTCTCAATACGTCACGCCGTGGTATAATTTTTAGTGCGTTGTGACGTCACGAGCCCCCACTCTTCGAGTTTTGATGTGTTTTATCTTTGCCAATATTCATTAATTTACAAATACAAAAAATACTTGTCCATTATTTTCCAATACTTTAACTGACGGACTAAATAGATTTGCAATTTATTGATGGTGGAAACTAGCCTATTGTTTTACTTTACTTTTAGTTAGCTTAAATGGAAATACTTGTTAAATTTCATTGTAAAATTATATTTGCATGCCCTAAAAGGCAAAATATGGTTTGTGCCTAAACCACCAATTTTCAACCGACTTCCAAAAAGAGGAGGTTCTCAATTCGACGGTATTTTTTTTAAATTTTTTTTGTGTTTGTTACCTCAGAACTTTCGACTGGGTGAACCGATTTTGATGATTCTTTTTTTATTTGAAAGATAGTGCTTCCGGTGTGGTCCCATTGGAGCTGCAAAACTTTTTTGCAAAAAAATTAAACCGACTTCAAAAAACACAAAAAAGTGAAAAATAACTTTAGCTTCAGAAGTCGGTGACAAAAAAAAAACAATCAGACAAAAGTCACCGACTTCTGAAGCTAAAGTTATTTTTCACTTTTTTGTGTTTTTTGAAGTCGGTTTTATTTTTTTGCAAAAAAGTTTTTTATTTTATCAACTGGTAACACCTGTACTTTAAGCAAATAAATTATTCTTATGCATAGTCAGGTTATAAACTTGTAACTCTCTCCCCAGGACGTCTCCTTCGTGATGTGCCTGGACTCCATCTCGTCGTCGCCCACGATGACGATGCACGTGTCGAAGCCGCCCAAGCCTGGCGGCGCGGCACACAGCATCAAGTCCCGGCTGGGCGTCACCATCAACCACAAGAAGATCAACCTGGCTGACGAGCTGTTAGCTTGGCAACATGAGCGGTTCAGTATTAGGAGGATGACGGCTTTTACGTTGAGTTCTTTGCAGGTATGTTGGATATGTATAACTTTATCAAATGTCAAAAATTAAAATCATAAGTAAACCAATTCGGTATGTAAAGTATTTTTCAGGTATTTTTTTTTATATTTTTATTTCTTAAAACATTTAATTTTAAGCCACTAATTTGAAGCTTTTTTTTTTCCAAGTAACAGTTTTTTTTAAATTATTTTTTTAAGTATTTTTCGTGATGACGTCATTTCATAGTCTGAATAGCTTTAAGTCTTTGCCACGTTTTCAGTACATACGAAAAACTAATAGACAACTTCAAACTTGACATTGACAACAGTTGACACTTGTCAGATACGATTTTTTATTTTGTTTGTTGTGAAATGTGAATGCTGTGATCGTGGCCACAGAATAGATAATAGTACTAGCGAACAGAAGTTGCACTCCTTTGATCTTGAAGAAAGCCGACATTATAAATACCTAAACTGAGCCCGCTCAATCCAAATTGTGCCTTGACGCAACGCGTTAGCGTATTTTATTCTGCGTCCCACTGCTTAATGGTCAGTCGGTAGGGTTGCCTCAAGTACTCAAAGTAAAATACTACCAACATTTTTGTACTTTAATGTATTATTATTTAAATGTTAATTAAAACTTTTATAATTACAATTGTTTTACTCTATTATAACGTCTCATAAATATCTTGCCTTCTCTAAAATTACGATTACTTATTAAATTGAATAGCAGCATAAATGCGAAATCTAACAAATATGTAATTTTAAAATAAACTCTGATGGGAAGCATGGACATGGAGCAGTGAAATTTATATAAAAAGACAATTTTTTTCTACATTTATTAACAGCAACAGTTTATCCGGCTTGTCATTTTCACTAGTAATGATTAATGACCAATAAATCAGTCAGTTAACAAACACGAAGTACGAGTAGGTAGGTACGCGACGCAAGGTCAAAAGAGCGCGAAAAATTAACGCGGCATACGTACGCAGTTACGCACGGCTGGAGCGCGACAGCCCTAGAGAGCTTGCATATTCAATATGCGCAAAGCGGTAGGTAATTATCTCATGCCTACACACGGAGTGCAATAGCTCTGTCGTGGGTGGCTGTGATGTGAACTTTTTGTTTGAGTTACTTTTCTTACGATTTTTAGCAAATTTAATTTCTACCATTATCCGTGCTGCATATTCGTGCAATGAATCTGGTATTGACAACTGGTGCTAAATGCTACGAAGCAAGACATCGTCATGTAGAAACACTACAACAAATTTTAATAGCCTATTTACTAATCCAAACAATAGGCAGGCAGTTCCATAAAGCATGCAATGGTCGATCAATGTTGCAGTAAGTATCAAAGTCCAACGGGAAAGCAAGGTCTGTCGTATACAAAGAATTAACGTAGAGAAAGAGAAATTATGGCAGCGCGCGATCCATCTCTAATAACTAGCATTGACACTTTGACACTGACGGTATGACAGACTAACAACAGTAACAACAGTTTTTTTTTTTTAATTTAACTTGAAAAGCGCGAAGGAAATAGTCTGTTCAGGCTACGTTATGACGTCATTTAGAGGTCAAATGAAAGTCAAATGGTTACATGTATTATTGTGAAAATAAACACAATCTTGTGATATAGAGAGCTAAAAATAGAAAAATAAGGCATAGGACCCTAAAATCTCCAAATGGTTTTGGAATCAGCGTAGGTTAATTTTTTACTTTACATATCGAATTATAAACATATACCATCATATCATATGCCATCATATGTCATATTAAATAATTAATAATCACAAATAGTTTTTTACATAAAAAGAACCTATAACAAAATGAACACATGATATAAATTTTTAATAGAGCGAATCAAAATATAGCTTTATTTACTACACGAAAAGACACACATTTTATTAAAAATGCGTCTCCAGCGCCGCGCGGCGCAGCGCGAAATCGCATCAAGTAAAATCGCGTCGCGTCTCGGTATGAACTGACCATAAGGCGCGTTCTAACAAGCCAGGCAGCGTAAGTTCAAAACATACTAGCTGCATTTCTTGACATAAATACCCAGGCCGTCCCAGGAATACTATAATTTAGTTAGTTGTTTGTCGCAATTTCTCACTAGATATATCCTTTAATTTATTCCAGAGCCACAAGGACCCATCTCGCAGCACAGTCCTGGACACGGCATCGGAGTCATCTCTCAAGAACCTAGTAGAAAATATCGCGGTGACTGCGAGAGCGCTCGCTTCTCATATCTACAACCTGACGGATGAAGTCAATGACGAAGATGCGTCGTTGTATAATGATGCACTGGTAAGAACGAGAGACAATTCATATGTTTGATCCTATATGCGAATAAGTGGAGGAGCTCGTGGCTAAATACTAACAGCCGCTCGGTTCAATCTTCAGGTTAAACTGTGCTTGTCTAGGTCGGTCCGTTGATGGGTGACCGCCCAATGCATAAAGAGTTTCCTCCGTGCCTCGGAAAGCACGTTAAGCAATAGGGTATATGCATGATTTTTTTTTATCACCCTAAACAAAGCGTAATAACATCAGAAATAGCAAAGTGAAATTATTTTTTCAATATCTATAAAAAATACTAAGTTATAAGCATTTGAAACTGCTGATTAGACAGAGAGATCCGATATAGCGAATGACGTCAAACGCTGCATCGACGTACAAAATCCATACTAAATTCCGTTTATCTGGAAAGAGATAGAAACAAAAGTTTAAATGGTTATAACTTTTGTGTTTTTTGGCCGATTTAAGTCTTGTTTTCGCTTTTTGTCATTATTTTATAGTACTTTAACATTCCGTATCGAAATAAAAAAAAGAAAATATATGCATATTCCCTATTGGTCCCGGCTATTATTTTTTAATCTTTGACAGTTGTTACAAGTAGTCAGTGGCCCGAAAGTCTGACAACCAGTCTTACCAAGGGGTATGCCATTAACAGGAAATAAATTCATACTCCAGTCTGGTTTTCAGACCCAAACCTTTGTTTTTTCCATTTATTTCAGTAACAACTTTTCCATTGTATCGAATTTCACACTAAAATATAAAAATAAAAGAATTTCAATGGAAATCATAGAATTACAATAGAAATCATTATTATAACAATAACCACACATGTAAAACTAATAAAAAAAAGTAAAACATTTGCAATTCCCTTGCTAAAATATGTTAAGGCTTATGCTCAAGGGTAGTCCGCGAAATTCAAATTTTCTTACGTTTTTTTGCAATTTACAGGCCAGTGCTAGGTTGTATGTTGATTAAAATATTATTTGCGGTTGTAAGACATATGTAGTTATAGAATTATAATTATCAAAATCATCAATACAACCCTCCAAGTTCATAAAGGTGCAGGAATGATTTTGACCTTGATAAAGTCATTTCACACCTTTATGAACTTTGAGGGTTGTATTGATAATGTTGATGAATATAAATCTGTAACTACATACGTCTTACAGTCGCGAACAATATTTTAATCAATATACAACCTAGCACTGGCCTGTAAATTGCAAAAAACGTAAGAAAATTTGAATTTCGCGGGCTACCCTGAAGCATTCACCTTAAACAAAGAATTTAAAAACATATAAAGATTCCACCAATACAATAAATTCATGTCAATAAAATTATGTTAGAAAATGATGTATGTCAAATAAAGAATGTAAAAACAAATTAATTAAATAGATTCATCCATTCTTTCGTTTGTATAATATGCTTACTTAACTTTTTACAGGGTGTTGAAGAGGCATCAATAAGACAGTGGTACAATTACTTATCGTCGCAAGCGAGAGCACCGCAGATCATCACCACCACACTGCCCACTGCAGGTGAGTTTAATCTTTCCAATTGAAAGAAAGAAAATGCATTTATTAGCCCGCACAGGACCAAAACACAAAATAAAATGGTTAAATTATCAGTACAACTAATAAAAATAAAATATAGAGAGAAAAAAAATAAACTGAATTGGTCCAGTACAAGGCCAAAAGGCCATCTCAGTATGGTGCTGTAACGTAAAAAAAAATGGCTGTAAAATATACTTAAGGTTGAACTGCGCAACATATTTTCCATACAAATTTCGGGGGGCTATTTCTCCACTGTTTGACATGGTACATCTAAAGTTAAACATGATATCGTTTTGTCTCATTATTAATTGTGTCTGTGCGGAAACAGAATAGTAAAATAAAAAGCCATTCAAAAGTTACGAGCTACCAAAGATTCATTTTTATTGCCAAATTTAACGTAACTTTGGGCGTAAATTAGTAATGAAAGAAGTGTCAAATTTCCAAAACAAAGTCGGTACCGACACAGCACAATTATCGAAGAATTCAATAAATTTTATTTGTAATTGATTTAGGCAGTGGTTTTTTCATAAAATTCGATTTCCCAAAAGCCTTTTCATATTTTTTTACGCGCGCCTTTTACTATGAATTTTCGTGCATCTCACTGAATAATGTTTCCCCCGGAGCGGTGCGGGAGGGGGACACGCTATATTGACATGTCCTTCGTTTGATGGAAGAACAAGACCTATATTTCTGTCCTTTTCATTTCATGCATGACGTCAGTGACGTGTCATTTGTTTTTCGCTGAAGTTGTAGGGCCTGTGCATTTTTATTGCACTCGCTCCTATAATGTGTGCGTTTCGATGGCGCACGGCATTTTTTTTTTTAAACTATGGCAAGATTTTGTAAAGAAATTAATTTCAAATTGAATTCATTAATTAATTTAATTAATTAATTTCAATTTTAAATTTCACATTCAGAACATTTTGAAGGTGATAAGCGATACCGTACGTATGCTCCTGTAAATATGAACCTAGGATTTTTTATTTTTTTTTTACAAATTCAATCTGTTATTTACCTAAATTTCAGGTCTCTGCAACGCTTAGTTTTTAAGATTTCCGTGGCCGCGCGGTTCTCCGCGTTTCGATGGCGTGGCCACGTTCAAACCCTTATAACTTTTTAACCATAACTTTGACAAATTTAAGGTTTTGGGAAATTTGAACCACGTACATCCATATTTTTACAAAATCATGACATAGTTATTTAAAAAAAAAACGCCATGGTCGCGCCATCTAAACGCACACCCTATAATATGGTGTAGCGACCTACTTATTTAGAAAGTTTATATACATAAAACCTTCACGATATAATTTTTACTTTTCGTCTGATCTGTCACTTCTCTGTCTTGTGTTGACTAAATTTATATAGAATTATGAACATTTTTAATTTAATTTAGTTAGTGTACAACAACCACTAAATTGGTGACTCCGACGTGATACGCCCTGAAAATGAAATCCCAAACATTATCAGGCCAAGGAAATCCACAGTACCACAATGACAATATAAAGCAGTCGTCTGCCGACCAACGTCCAGACTCTGCTGGCTTCACAGCCATTTATTTCTCTCGAGGGATTAGCAGAACTGGCGGAAAGCGTCCAGGACATCGTGACCCCAGGCCAACAATAATAAACAATATAGTTATACAATATTATTGTTGCCACTAATCTCGCGAATTGTGTAGTGACGATGACGTTATAAGTTGATAGTAAAAGTTTTAAAGAAAAAGTTTATTTTATTCTTTTTAGCGCATTTAAATAAAAGGTCAGACGAAAGTATTATATATATAACGTCGTTTTTGATCGGAACGGTTCGGAACGCTAAGTGTGTGCGTACGAACTAGACGCGCGTGAATACTAGCGTCTAACTGCTCATCACTGATACTATCTCTGTCGGGCACGATGCCAGGTGAGACAGCGTGCTTTTTAGCCACGCCCACCAATGAGTTCGAGCTTGTGTAATGTGTCACCTTAATGAACCCGAAAGGCACTTGTTCTCCCTATCATTGCAATATTTTTTGTGTTCGAGACCATACCTGGGGATCTTCTAGTTACGGAGATATTAGGGGTCAAAGTTCCAACTTTCTTTACTTCAAAAACTAAACTTATGTTGTCACTGTATTTACGGGATAGCTTCCCAGATTATTTATTGTTTTGAGCTCCCGATATTTCGACGCTGTTGCAAGCGCCATGATCGCGGGTTTACTGGAGAATTGGGGTGGATGGAATAGTACATTTTGATACAAGTGGAGAAAGTTTGTTATTGCAATCGACGCGGAATTATAACAAAAAGCAAAATATTTTTGAGCCGAGAATTGCAATAACAAATGTCCACGTGTACAGTACCCGGCACGTAACTTGGCAAGAGTCGTTAGATGCGCAGAAGTCGTTTTTTAGGTCTCTTTGGTGGTCAAGCGGGACGCGGGGTATGACGTAGCGCCGATCCAAGCGCGTGATTGGTGCGTCAGTCGACCCCTGCCTCCCGTACCGCTTCTACATTCCGTTCGCTCCCGATTACACATGCGGCCACGAAAGTTGTACCATTTGTTTTTGTTGACTTTTAGTTACGAGTTCAGTTTTAGTTTTAAATTAAGTTTTTGTTACGAGTTATTGTTATTGTTTTAAATTTAGTTTTTATTACGAGTTGTTGTTATTGTTTTAAATTTAGTTTTTGTTATGTTTATTACATAATATGCCAGCTCAAGTGGTAGTTCTAATTTGATGCCAGGGGTAACAGTATTCGGCGGCGGCGACCTCTCGCGTCCGGCCCTGGTGCAAGCCATGGTCCGGAGCGAGACGGAATGGGAAGCCGTCACCTCCTTCTGCGAAGCAGTAATGCTAGAGAAGGAGGTGGCGGAACGTGAGAGGGAGAGAACCTCTCAACGTCCGGGCCGCTGCGGGAGACGCCCCGGGCGTCGGGGGCCACCACCACGTGGCCCCCGGCCACCGTAGGCGCGGGCCTGTGGACGGTGAGCTATGGGCTAGCTCGCCGTCCGTCCGTCTCATGACGACAGGCCGTGTCGACGGCGCGTTCGTGTTCCACGCGCGCCTCAAAGAGAGTCAGCAAAAGGGAAGGGGTCCGTAAGGACCGATGCCTGCCGGGGTTGCGGGACTATTCGAAAGAGATACCGTGGCCCCGGAACATAAAGGGCGATGAAGGAACATGGATGGGTTTTAGTCAGTAAAAGTCTGACACTCCCTCCTGCTCCGCCCAGAGCGGGAGGGGTTATTTGATGATTTCCCATCAGAAAAAAAAAAAGGGGTAACAGTATTATTAACCGATAGTGACGACGAGAACCTATACTTTTTAATAATAATACTTTTTTTTCTTAATTAAAAAAAAATCATATTATATTTTATTTATAACACTTATTAAATGTCACGAATTCCTCTGCTTTGTTTAACTACATGATCAAAAATAAATGATGGCAATAACCGCATAATGACAATCAATAAAAGTGACCAGTTTTTTGTTCCACTAAGTGCACGATGCGCGAACTTGCCCCCACTACGCCAAAACCTTGCCAACTTACGTGCCGGGAATTGTATCAAACGACGTTTTTCAATACACTTTTGAAGAAATAAAATAATATAACGATTAATATTTTTGTCACGAACTAACATTTATTTGTGTTCTAAATTCAACTTTTGAATTTAGAACACAAATAAATGTTAATTTGTGTATAAAAGTAACTATTACTTTTAAATAATCATGTTTATCTATGATATTCTATTTATAAACACAATTTGAATATTCAAAAAATATTTATGCCGTAAAGACGCGTAGTGCTTTGCAAAAATTTAAAATAAAAACATTCACCTCAGACTATAGGCATTGAACCAATTTGGACTAAGTGTAGGTATAGTTATCTGTGGCAATTTTCATTCCCGCACACGTGCGGGAAAGTGGAAAAAATCGCACGCGTGTGAAATACATTGCATGTTGTACCTAATCGTAGTGTGTTAAGGACCAGTTTTCGAGGAAGTGTATTGAAAAATAAATTGTGTGGAGCAGACAAATCTGTCTACCCTCTTTCTTTGTCTTTTGCTACGTGCACTATTGGAACTCGACACTAAGGCACGGCAAAACAAACTCACAGTATCACTTAGTGACAATACGAGTATAAGTTAATTTTTCTTTACTTATTCTTTCTTTTTAAAAATCTGACAACCAAGTCTCACCAAGACGTATCGTATTACCACCCAGTACTAACTGGGTTTTGGAGATCAGATAGGCAGTCGCGCCATGTAAAATACTGGTATTCAGCTGCATCCGGTTAGACTGGAAGCCGAGCCAACATAGTTGGGAAAAGGCTTGGCAGATGCCTGGCCATAATCACATCTGATGATAATAATGATTAGTTTAGAAGGAATTTCCTTTTCACCCATATTTTAGAGCTCGCTCCATGGGTTTTGATGATCATTTGAGTAAGGAAGATACTTAGCATAAAATAATCTACGATTTAAATGGCCTTTTTTATTTGGGATCCTGCCATGCCGTTTTGCCAAAAAGATTTAGACAAAATTTCATTATCCAAACAAATTTTGGCAACCTTTTTTTATACCAATGTAGTATTTGGAATGATTTTAGTACAGGTCTCCCAAAGTGATAATGCACATAGAAATCTTCGTCACTGTTCGGCAACGGTCGTATTCCCCGAGCGTCGGAAGACGATATGTATATAGAGTGGTTGAGTGCATTTTCTTCATAGTAGAATTATGTGTTTTGTGCTAAAAGAGATAAATATTGATTTATCAGTAACGAAATTGATTCGATAATTCGATGTAAGTAAATAGCGAGGAAAACGACACGATTGCGAATATGCTACAATCTTTGTTGAATTGATTTACTTCTTCATACTTTCTTGTATTATTGCATTATGTACTAATATACTTTATAATATTATTTATTCCTATATCGATTTGTTTATTTATGCATGTGTATCTTTCTATTAAAATTTATATAAGCCTAAATCTGATTTTTTTAATGTTTCTTTCTAGTACTTAATATGTATTTAACGTAGGTATTTTTAATATTAAAAAAACGTGAAAAATGTTAGTATATTTACCTATTTTACAAAATAAACTATTTCAATTTGAGTAAGATAATTAAAGTTGAAATTAAATTCACCTTTGAAAACAAAACCAAGAAGGGTGTGTAATAGCAGCTCTATATAATTCCACACAGAGAGAACACGTGCAGTCACCACCAATATATAAAGACGACTGACGGACCTTTGACTGACCGGCGACAGCCGCCGACCGCCCGAATTGTTTTCAATTGTTTCACATGATTTGATATATGACATTGACTCCTGTTTCTTTCGAACAAGGTACAAAATGCAAGTGCATTGTTTAGGGCTCTGTCTGATTCAATGATTCGGGTGTTTCCGGGAATACGACTATTGGCGAAGATTTGCATGCGCATTATTAATTTGGGAGTACTGTACGCACATTTTTTTTGGTCATATATTTACTCGCCATAAAACTGCTAGGCATTTGGTTTTTAATCAAATGATTTATTACACCAAAACAATCTTTAGACAATCAACATTAAGTCAAATGATTTGTTATGAAAAAAATTATAAACACAATATCGGTGAAACATTTGGGTTAGGTTAAAACAGTGACCATTAGTGCTCGGCCAGAGTGGGAGCGCGGTGCGTGGTGCGGTGCGGGTGCGGCAACGCGCGCGGTTTGCCTGGCCAGACAGGCCGCGCGGTGCGGCGAGCGGCGCGGGGCAGGAGATCCCCGCTCCCGCCAGGGTTACCAACATAAGGGTTTTCCCCCCAAATTTAGGGGTAAAAAAGAAGGATGTGATTTTTTTAGGGGTACTTTTAGTGCTGGGCTAGACTGAAAACGCGGGCGCGGGGCGGCATACTCAAACATATGAACTTGAACACGCAAAGACGCCATAGCTGCATAGCTCGTTCATACAAGTGGCCGCAGTGAGTACGTGGGCGGCAAGCGACAACCGCGCGTGACCACCGAGGTTCTCAAACAACATAGTTCGAGCCGTGCTATGGCAACTAGGAGTAAAACAAAAATTCACGTTTTTAATTGAAAACAGCGCTATCTTTAAAAAAAACATTGTTGCTATGGCTAAATATATTATTGTTGTGAATTAAAATATATACAAAAAGGATTTTCAAGTAATTGTGGGAATTTTGACTTAGCTTGAGGGGTAAATATTTTTGGGAGTTGGTAACCCTGGCGCCCGCACTTGCCGCCCGCGCCCTCACTGCGGCCACTTGTATGAACGAGCTATGGTTTGAGCTGCCCGCATGCGATTCGCGTGCGGCCCGCGTCAACTAGCTCGCGCCGCAGCCCTCACCCGCGTGCCCACTATGGACACTCCAATGAAGTTCATAATGTTTGAGCACGTCGCACCGCGCCCGCACCGCACCCGCGTTTCCACTCTGGCCGAGCACTTAACATTAGATTTGTGTTGCAATTATTTGTGAAGAGTTTATTGGCTAATTAATCATTTGGCAAATGAAATTATGCAAATTTTATTTACATAACAGAGTGATCCTACCTCTAAGGCCTCCGATTTTTTAAACCTAAATACATGATTAAAAGAACTCTGTTTATTTCCACAGGAGTGACGGGTGTCCTAGAAAGAGCGTTGTCTCGTTACATGGAGGTGACGGTGAGTACGCACGCGGTGGACAAGAGGGAGCCGGAGTACACGCTGTATGGAGCCACGAAAGCTGCCTTATATGTTTACAGGTACGTCTTATTGATTTTTGTTCATATGAGTAAGTATATTGGGTCGTATTTAGATGTTACAGATATTAATGTTGAGCAATTTTCTTAACATTTTAATGTATTTTGTTGGTGAAGTTTGCCAAAGGTCAATCATTGAATTGAGTTTTCAATGTCATCTTTGAATATATAAGGTCTTAGCCCAGTTACACGACTCCACTCCCACTCGACAAAAAGAATATAATTCAAATATGGGCTTTAAGTATTTGTCTTTAGATATAATTTACATTGGCAACATAAAGTATAGACAGCTCACTGTCAGCGGGCTTACCGCCGTCAATGCCAATGTAAAGTATATCTAAAGAGAAATACTTAAAGCCCATATTTAAATTATTTTCTTTTTGACGGGTGGGAGCGGAGTCGTTTATGTGGGCTAAGACCTATAAAATGATAATTTTGGCCTGTCAAACCCTATCTTTTGGTCATTTTGACATTGCTGACTTCGACATCATGAAACATTATTTCGTGAAATAGTATGGAAGAAGAAACATGCTCCGCCGTCCACCATCAATAAATTGCAAATCTATTTAGTCCGTCAGTTAGAGTATTGGAAAATAATGGACAGGTATTTTTTGTTTTTGTAAATCAATGAATATTGACAAAGATAAAACGCATCAAAACTCGAGAGTGGGGACTCGTGACGTCCCAACGCTCTAAAAATTATAGCACGGCGTAAGGTATTGAGAATTTTAAAAGCGTCGTATCTTCATCAATTTTGGTTTACGTAACAAAAGCAAAAATACGTTTCAAATATTTTTTGATAATCTAACTGACGGACTAATTAGATTTTTTCAGGACACAAGCCTATTCGGTGTTTTCGCTGTTGATAATCCATAGCTATAGATATTTTCAGCCAAAATCTTGGTTCTCTTATAATTTTCATGAACGCAAACAAATAATACAAAGCCTTATTTTCTCCCACAGTGTAAAACCTGCAGTATTCGACCTAATACTGACACTTGCGATCATCGCCTACCTATCCGTGGTATACTTCGCTATCCAACTGTTCCCGCGCTTCTACGAGGAATACGCCAAGATCGTCACGGGTAAAGCCAAAGTACACTAGCTTAGTCAGCTGTGGTGTGACGAGTGTGTTCCTAACTTTAAAACTTAGTTGTGCTAGTGAAATGTACTTATAGATGGCGCTAGATGTAGTAATTTTGGTTCTTTTGTATAGTTGGTGCCAGTTAAGATGAGAAATATCGGTCATTGCCCTTTCCCTAATATCTCTTCGTACGAACCATAAAAAAAATAAACCATGTATCGTTTTTCATTACAAAAAATGTTGAAGATCACGATAGATGACGATTCAAGACTTGAACAGGCTTATTTTTGGTTTTCAAAGTTAAGAAGTTTAATAAATGTAGGTGGGTCAATGACCGCTATTTTCATTTTAACTGGCACCAACTATAGAAAAAGATGGAAATATATTTGTGAGTGTTGATTTGGATCGTTAGATGGAGGTTATGTAATGTATGTTGGGGTCGGCTTACAGTCTATCCGGATGCAGCTGAATACTAGTATTTTACATGGAGCGACTG
Organism: Xestia xanthographa; assembly: GCA_905147715.2. Classification (NCBI taxonomy): domain Eukaryota; kingdom Metazoa; phylum Arthropoda; class Insecta; order Lepidoptera; family Noctuidae; genus Xestia; species Xestia xanthographa. The sequence continues at coordinate 25,931,085 of LR990650.1, forward strand.
CCTATCTGACCTCCACAACCCAGTTAGTGCCGACCGGGTAATACGATACCCCTTGGTTCTTACCAAGATCTTGGTTCTTCTGTTTGTCAGACTTTTTGGGCCACTGACTACATGTAACGACTGTCAAAGATCTACGTGCTTTCCGAGGCACGGAGGAAACTCGGTATGTAATGGTGGTCACCCATCCACAGGCCAACCTAGGAAAGCACGGCTTAACTTAAAGATAGACCCGAGCGGCTGTTATTATTTAGCTACGAGCTCCTCTGAGTTAGATGGAAGTTATGTGCCTGCGCTAAAAGTTTAGTCCAATATAAAAGGGTCACATTAAACTAGCTAGCGATACTCCACAGACATGTTGCATATCGATATCTAAAATCGGCTTCGTCCGCGCATATTTTGTTACACAATATCTTTATAAATTACAGCCCATGTGTTATTCTGATGTATAAGCTATATTACTGAAAATTTTCAACAAAATTTGTTCATTAGTTTTAGCGCGAAAGACTATAATGATTAGTTTGTGGTCAGATAGAGTACAATAGAACGAGCGAATCCATATGATTTCTGTTCACTCTTGCTTTGAAGGTTGAGGTTCAAGGAAACTCAGACGCTGGTAGGGAGTTCCACAATTTAGCTTTGCGCAAAACTAAATCATTCAAATGATCTGCCTATATTCGGTATCTTTGGCCTTAAAATAAAATCAAAGCATTTATTTCAAGTAAGCCAGTTACAGGCACTTTTGAATTGTCGAAACAAAGATGAAAATTAAATGTAGCTACAGTCCCAGTCACAAGACATAAAAACTGTGAAAGTACTGTAGTTGCCCATTCCCTAGCGTAGATCTCTATGGAGAAGAACGGGCAAGAAACTCCATGGATACTCTTTTAAATCAAAATATTGGTTACATCAATCATTTATAATTAGCCTTAGAATCTTTGTCGTAAAGGTTTGTGTCGTAGCTTTCCTAATATAACTCGATTAAATTACTCGATATTTAACGATTTAAATCGATACCTATACAAGGATTGGTTAAACATTAAAAAAGGTTTAAATAAAGTGTTTATACAGTCTTAAAATGCATTTATATCGGATTAGTTCCAAAATATCTGTACATTTCATTAGCATAGCTTCTGAAGACTCATTCTTAGTGCAAATTCGTTACGTGTATAAGGTAATTTAATGACGATATCATTGTAGTATGTACTATGTTTGAATTATCTTATGGTGAATGCTTCAGGGTAGCCCGCGAAATTCAAATTTTCTTACGTTTTTTGCAATTTGCAGGCCAGTGCTAGGTTGTATGTTGATTAAAATATTGTTCGCGGTTGTAAGACATATGTAGTTACAGAATTATATTCATTAAAATCATCAATACAACCCTCAAAGTTCATAAAGGTGGAAAAATTACTTTTCCAAGGTCAAAATCATTCTGGGGAGCGCTCAAAATAAAAATCTTTTTTTTTGTGTATTTGAGTTTAAAACACTCAAATACTAGAAAAACTGAGATAGCCCTCTTAAGTGGCAAAATATGGGTATTCTAAAGGCTAACTAGGCTATAAAGTGTACCTACCTCTGCCTATCCTTTAGATAATTACAGTTATGATGTTTACTGATAAAGTAGTACTTATTACATTGATATCGACACCCGAAATCGGCTAAACATTGTTACCACATTCCACACACCACGGAAAAGTCAATCTTAGTGTGTAAGTGTTGAACAATTTCATTTTAAAGTGTCTATCTTCTTACATAGTCCTATTTTGTAAACAAATATGGCGAACACAGTTCTGTTTATTAAATAATATTTTCAAATTACGGGTCAATTTCACCAATGATCACGATCACGTGTAACCGGGGTTCAAGGATAGTCATTGTCATTATTCTCCTTTATTTATTCTATGCATATTAATTTACAATTTTAAATAAAAAAATAAAAAACTTTTAAAATAAGTATAAAAAAATAGTAGCCCACCGGTATCGGGAACAGGGTCCAAGCTACTGGCAAATAGGGCTCCAGAGAGAGGAACCTCCTAACAATACTCACCGTATCCAGGAGTACCGCGCACTGAATCAAGCCCTTGATCCAGCTGCCTAACGAGAGCCTCCTCAGGTATTGATCGAAGCTCTTGACAGTTAAGCCATTGGCTGAAACGACTATCATTCTCATTATTGTTATGAAATATTGGCACGCACAGGTTAAACGCGGTTTAGAGTTCTGATGCTGCCAGCCCATACCGTACATGTGTTTCATACAAAAAAGGTCTTTCATATCTTAATTCAAAACGTGACCCGGGTTTATCGTACCACATTTGTTTACTAAATACGATATGTAAGAAGAAATACACTGTACATATTAAGGCGTAAGTTTTCACAAATAATTTATGAGAGATGAAATAATTTTCAATAATATTATTTATGTACCATTTATAAAGCAGTTTATAATGTTACTTGATGGAGAACTAAATTATTGTCAGTGGAAACGATTTAAAGGAAAAAAAAAGGATTCTATTCCAGTTTACACAATCAGTCGAATCTTATGAAGAAGTTTTGGCATTACAAGTTATGACAAAACAAATCAGCACATCTATTGTCGTGTTTGAGCTGGTCGCTGTAATGGTAGGCATGATTTCGACTGACAATGCCGACAGTTAAGATGTCGCCCGTTAATCACGTGATGTTTAACTTACTTTTAACCCCCCCTCCCCCGTTGTAATACGTAGTGAGGTTTACCTACCCCTCCCCCCTACCCAAAATCACGTGTATTTTTTTGGTATAAAAAAGCTGTGGCTTAAAAAAACAGAATACTATCTTTAAACAGGTTTACAAGGTCAACGCTTTTCGGTTTAGAAACCGCGCGTTCAAAGAAAAAATAAATACCTACTCGTGATATCTCACTACACAATTACACATCCCCCTTCCTCCAAGTGATATTTCGTGATTTTTTCCGAAACCCCTCCCCCCCTTTCGAGGCTCACGTGATTAATGGACGACCCCTAATTTGACCTCAACTAAAACTACACAAAAATATTACTGACTCTTACCAGCAGGCAGAGCAAGAAAGAGATGCCAAGTCAATTCATTTGTGATTTGACTTTTACTGATCGAAATATATCTGACTGTGGTTTCAAGCGCGACTGCTCAACAGGAGGTCCGGGATCTAGTCCCAGGTCGGGCAAAGTGTTATTGAGTTTTTCCATCAGGAATTTCTCAGTAGCCACGGAGTCTGGATTTGTGTCTGGTTGACGGCAATAGGCTCGCCCCCTATTACATGGGACTTAAACATAACTGGCAAAATGTGGGTCTACTATTAGGTACACCTCTGCTTAACCCTTCGGGGATTACAGGCGTGATGTTATTTTATCTAAAAAAATTGGTTGCCTGTAAAGTCGGTATACGGGCGAAAGTTTTACGTGACAACGACTTTGAGTGGTAAAATAAACTTTTTATGTCTGTCTCTCTCGCTCTTAGGCGGGACGCGTGCCTCTCACTCGCTCTCATTGTGAGCGCATAACGTGAGCGGAGCGTTACCCAGTTTCTTGAAGTGTCACCCGGCAAACCAATTTATAAGACGTTGTCACGTCAAAATTATCTGTGACAGTTCAAATAATCTTACATCTCTTTCTAGTTTTACCTGCCTAGATGAGATAGCAATACTTTTAAGTAAATTTGTGCTCAAAAGTCGGAGTATTTAGTTCTGTCGTCGTAAAAGGCGTGAAATTCTTTATTTTTGAAGAAACAGCAGTTTACCAAGAAGTCTATTATCATACATTAATGTAGAATAAGATTGAAAGCAATATTTCCAAGTTTATAAATTAAGAATAAATAATATTGTGAAAGATAATTTATTGAAAAAGAAGTGCTTATATCTCGGCTAAGTATTATTTGATCATTTTGAAAAGGTCCATCATGCCAAATTATTTATTTAGTTTTTTTTTTCTAAATTATTCAGATGGTTTTTTTGTATAAATTAATTTTATTCGCATTTGGTTTTCGAAACGGCAATGAATTTTTAATCTTAGTTGTTTTAAGTAAATCGAGGTTTTTTCAATATTTCATAAGAAAAATGGTATAATAATTATTTTGCTTGTGCAAAATACCAACTATACATCAATGTTGATATTGGTATGATTTACCTGGCAGGTAAATCTTACCTATCATATCATCCTAGTTATGGTCAGCAGAAAAAGTTTTTTTTTTTACTTTTGCAAACTTTGTTTTGTTAAAGAATAGTGTTAATATAAATACAGATATGTTTATAAATATACAGTGGTTTTGTTGGCCGTCCTTTAAGCTTGAAGTTCCTTGTACAGTTGCATAATATGTGCTACATTATTCCCTTTCAAATTATTTTCTTTTGCTTGGTGTCCACTGGAATGCAAATTTCTCCAATGGGGAGACACACTGTGGAACTAATGGCGCTAGCATAGCTGGTTCCCAACATCGTCATTGGTTGAAAATGTGGCATTTTATATTTCAAAATAGCTTTACCTCATTGGTCAGATTGAGACCAGCTATGGTGGCGCCATCTTAGATTATCTTTACCTATGTCTCCCCATTAAAAAAGTAATTAGACAATTGTCTGTTATTGTGTTTGTTCATCAGAACTTTGTTAGTAGCAGCGGTCTTAATTTGAACCCGGTTCACAGCATTCGGCTAGCGCTTCATTTATTCATAACTGGCAAAATATGGGTGTACCACTCCTTCTGCAAACATTATGTTAAAATGTTTCAATATTTATGATCTCTTAAGTAATAATAATATTAGGCTTCAAAACTTTTTGTTATTCAATTTCTGTACGGTTATTTCTTAAATAGAAAGCAATGGGGTAAATGACACACCAATCAATTGAGATACTTTTTAAGAGCTGTCAAAACGCGGTTCTCTCATAGATTTTGTATGGCAATAGCAAACTGTGACGTCACTTTTTATTTAACTCAATGACTCAACTATTTATTGATTTCAAAGCAACTAAAAATCGAATTTGGCAATTGATTGAAAATAAATCGGGTTTTCAGGCCCAAAATAAAGTTTTGTTTTAGAGATTGGTGTCTTGGAATTATTGTTTTATGGTGTCATCTATTTCCATGAATAATGTTACTAAATAACTAGGGACATTTTAAAACCAAAGTGGACACTAAGTTAAACCGAATATTATGTGATAAAATATTATATTGTTTTATTTATGTATGGCGATGTTGTGTTTTCCATTTAGTTTAATCAAATAGGTTAAGGTTTAATATCCTATGGTTTTGGGTGCATCTAAATTGATGGTTCTCAGGGATACGGCTAGGCAAACTTGTAAATATGTAATTTCATGACATGTCTGGTCGTTGAAATGATAATGTTGGTTGGTGGGACACACTTTTAAGGTGAACGCACACTTATCAGAGCCGAAAGAGCCGAAAGAATCGAATTCTAGAATTACTTGTATGACATCCTATAAAACCTCGGACACTTAACCGCGCCGAATCGGACCAATAGATAACGTTATACGGATGAGAAAATGTTTCTTTCGGCGCGGTCGGTTCTTTTGGCGCGGATAAGTGTGCGTTCACCTTTACACGTCATTTTTTTCTCTGAAAAGAAACAGCTGTAACCAAATCAGACGTCACAGTTTCTTTTAAGATCCAGATATAATCTTGGTCAACTCACATGAGGACTATGCAGATTAGTGTCCGAGATGGTCTTTTAAAAAAAGAACCACACAGATTTTATGTTGTAGTTAGAGATCCAAGTGGGACTTGCACCACCCTAAATGCGTAATCGTATTGAAAGCATCATTCTGTTTCTGCCAACCGTTGGAAGATGACAGAGACAGAATTATGTTTTTTAATAAATCTAGTGCTGAAGGCTTTTTATGAGTGGGGTGCTGCAAGCGGTGATCTTTATTATGTTTTTTTTTTCTTGGCCCCGGCTGTTTATGATATGGCAAACAAAATGAATTTATTTACTCTGTAAAGTGCAGAAATGTCAGTCTGAATGGACCATGAAACGTTCCCATACTCTTTTACCCAGTGTCCTTTTCATGGGAAATCACGATTCTGCGTGAATAATTGTAGTATTTGACAACAGACTATTGTTTTTCAAAGTAAAATGAATCTTAAGTTTGCCTAGCCTGTGTCTTATTTCAATTTAAGTGGTTAGTTCCGAACAAAATGTCGAACTGTTTGTGTTTGTAAGCGAAAGTGGTGGACGCTGCATGGAATTGAATAAAATTTTGTTTTAAAATTATTGTTTTTTTTTTTCTTAACACTGAAACTTTCCCTAGAAACCATAGTTTTCGTGAAGGAAAACATCGTGAGGAAACCGGCATGCCTGAGAGATATTTCTCGGCGGCATAAAAACTTGATACCAACTTAGGCACTAACCACACGATAAAATAAAAAAGTGTCGAAAATCTTTGTTGCCAAGTTTCTTGGTTTTACCGTCGAAGTATACACATATCAAAAAAAGTTTGCGATCACTTTGAAAAATCGAAATCTTTTTTGTTACGGTACATTGTATTATGATTTCTTCTTTTTAGTTTCTTTATTTATGAATATAGATTTAGAATATAAAACAGTAAAAAAAACAACAAAGAATAATTTTACTTGATAAAGTTCAATTTTAAAAATTATATCAGCTTATGCTAGTGATCACAAACTTTTTTTGATGGGTGTAGTATAAATTACTTCATCATCAACACATTTGCCTAAACAAGTTGGGATCGACTTCCAGTTTAACCGGATGCGACGCGACTTATTCACTATTTTATATGAAGCGACTGCCTATCTGACCTCCACAAAATAGTTACTGAGTATATAATTGTATTCCCCTGAAAAAAAATATACCTTAACCACTCAATAATACAACAAAGTACTAATAAAACTTTTCATTTATTTAGCAATGACTTAAAAAATAAATAGTAGAAACATAACTCTTACAAAATATATTTTCAACTGTGAGATAATTTTTGAAACAATCACCAATCACTCTAAAACTAAACTGACAATAATATATTTTTTTTGAGATTTCGATACAAAATTCGTAAAAAATAGACTATAACACTACATACTACAAAATGCTTTCCTTTACATATTAAAACATTTGATTCTAAAACTTATAGTCTATATATTATGTACCGTTTCACGGTATATGTACGCTGCATGGTTCAATACTTATTATTATTTGTAATATTTTAGTAGGATTTAGAAATCCTACAGGATATAATTGGCACTTACAACTCACATAATATTAAAAAAAAATCTTCTAAAACTACCTACTGACTTATCCGTAGAAAAATAAAATATAATCTGAAAATGCAGAAATTTTTAAAACAATATTACGTATTTTTGAATCTTAAAATAAAATATGGACTAGCCAATACAAGAAAAATGCTTAAAAATACCTGACTAATATACTCGCAAACAGTTTACAGTACAACAGAAAATATGCCTTAACTTCTAAGATCAAGGTAGCTTATGCTTCAAACACTTCAGCAGACGCTGCACCGTTAATATCCTTTAGCTCATTCGATTTGAATGTCGCCACGAAGTTGATCTTGCCGACTTTCTGCAATGAAAAATAAGCAAGATTTGTAAGAGTTGGATTTACCCGTTTCCATACATAGTAGGTATGTACAGACAGCCCCCTGTGCCGTGCCTGCATGGAGGAGGACGAGACAGCAGCCCACGTGCTTTTGCACTGCCCAGTGGTTGCAACATACAGGGCAAAGTACTTTGGTAACCCAGGTAAGTACTCTCCGTGAGATAGACCCAACGCACACCGCTGGAGGCGTAGCGGAGCGCATTTGAAGACAATAATTTAATATAAACCTTAACTACCTTTATATACGGTCGCGCGCATGCTCTTGTAGTAGCTTGAGGGCGCTCCGAGTACCGCGTGCAAATTTATTCTTATATTGACCGTATATCAAGGTAGTTAAAAATTGTTGTCTTCAAATGCGCTCCGCTGCGCCTCCAGCGGTGTGCGCTGAGCCATAGTTAGCAACAATGGGGCGCTTTGACGTGGAGTTGCGGACACCAGCCCGTTATAGGTACCATGAGCTCGGACGAAATCTGCTCATTTTTAAAACAAAATCCCTTGCACACGATCTCCACTGTTTACCACCCTTAACGAATCATCGACACGAAGAAGAAGAACTATTATTGGTCTTATGTTTTTTTTTTTTTTTTTATAAAGTATATATTTTTTTTAAATTTCATTAACATAAACAAAGGTTCAGATGCTGCGATGCTATTGGTTGATTAGCGGCCAAATGCTGCAAGCAAAAAGAGTCGTAGTGGTGGTGAGATTTCGTCCGAGCTCATAGTACATTACAATACATCGTATGTAAACCAGTAGACCGATAATGGCCGGCTTGATGGTAAGTGGTCAATCCATTGTTGGATTACCTATTTATCTATTTTTGCGAGAAAACAGGTTGGTACCTATACTCATATGGAATACTAGAGGCTGCTATCTACGTTGCCATCCTAGAGACAAAACTGATACCTACTGTTTCGTGTGCTTTCAATATTTATTAGTAGTAATAGGTACCCCTACTGAACAAAACACCAGTGCTTGACGACAGAAAAAGGTATGGTGGAAATAAAATGCCGTACAAGCTCCTTCAAAAATTACCATTAAATGCAACACCAGAATGGTGACATGGTAGAAACCCTACTTTCAGCTTGCAGTTTTACTGGATTCAGCTGAATACATGAGCATTTTACATGGAGCGACTGCCTTTCTAACCGCCATAGCTCAATATGTAGGTAACATAAATGAGGACACACTTGGTGATCACGTGGTCACTGGTTCAGGGCCTGTGTTCAAATCTTACAAATGGTTATCACTGTTATAATTTGCTGCCAGTTAAGATGTCAATAGCGGTCATTGACTCGCCTACAGTTTGTTCAAGTCTTGAATCGTCATCCATCGTGATCTTCAACATTTTATTCTAATGAAAAACGATACATGGCTCATTGTTTTGGTTCGTACGAAGAGATATTAGGAAAAGGGCAATGGCCGCTATTGGTGTCGATTCTGTTGTGCACAAACTAAACTTAATTTAGGCTATTGCTATCTTTTTCTCTCTACTATAACGAGAAAGAGACGGACGTAATTTAGGGCATTCAAATTTTGTTAGAACTAATATTTCTATACAAATGAAGTGTGCACGTAAAAACATGTCGACTAAAAACACGGTGAAGCGCAAGGCACAAACTAGTTTGACATCTCTAACTTAGTTCATAGCTATAGCCGTCCTTTTCTCGCACTGCCTTTTAGTAAAAGATAGCAATAGCCTAAATTAAGTTTAGTTTGTACTCAACAGAATCGACACCATTGACATCTTAACTGGCACCAACTGTATTTTCGTTTTTAAGGACACTTACATTAGGATATATGGGCAGTTCCACAGTGACAGGTTCCAATGGAGCAGCATCAGTACCCTGCAGCTTGAGCGTGCGGCCAGCTATCCCTGTTGAAGTCAGTCGGAACTCGCACCCAGTCAGGGCGCGTTCCAGGGGGTTGGTGAACGACAGTAAGACTGTTGTCGGCTGGTTGAGGATCAGGTCATCGTTGAACTGGAAGGAGAACATAAAAGATGAGTTAGTTAATTGTTTGGGAGTAAACAGGGTGTGAAGTTTGTCATTCCTCATAGAAAACGAGCTGATCCTCCGATTGTGGGCTGCTGCCCGACGATAAACCGATTTTTCAAGAACTGGGTACAAAAAACAGATTTCAGTTTGCAACAAAATGTCTTACGGAAAGGCCTGACTTGGGAATCGAACGCAGGAGTCCTAGTTACTAAACCTAGACCTACGAAGTAGGACAACAAAATTAGGTTCGCATTAAATATGCTGTTGCTGATTCCTTATGAACGAACTTTTATGTTCTATTTTGGGTACCAAAGATAACAAATAACGCGGAAATAACAAGAGACACTTTGTGGTAACTTATACTATTTTCCTGTTTTTATTTAATCTTAATAACTGTCCTATCCAAATTCTAATAAATTTTATAGAATCTTACTACTGTTATAAAAGCGAAAGTTGGTGCGGATGTATGCATGTTTGATACTCTTCCACGCAAAAACTACAGAACGGATTTGGATGAAATTTGGCACATAGATAGTTTATAACCTGGATTAACAATTAGGATACATGGGAAAGTTACAAGATGGGCCGGAGCCCTTTTGATCCGCCACGCGGGCGTAGCCGCGGGCATAAGCTAGTCTATCATAATTTCAGGCAATAGCCGTCAATCGCTGTACCTACATTGGCAGCCCCGATGATTGCCACTACGCCCGGATCTTGCCGCTCACATCTAGCGGAATCTAGCATCATTCACCAGTTCACCATCACATAAAATATTGCTGTTTGCATGCACACTTTCGCCCCATCCATTTGTACCCATTTTAATCAAATCCGCCTGTAATCATCAGGCCTGTTCCCACTGCTGGGACACAGGCCTCCTGTCCGTGTGAAGGGGTGGGCCGTTATCCAAAGCGCGGGCCTAGGGGATGGTGGACGTCACCAAGTCTTCAAATTTTTGGTTTGAGGACAAATCGGTTTCCTCTCATCATCGTTTTAAAAGCTGTGCTGATGAAATAAACCTCCTAGGATCGAACCGTTAGTTCGTAAGTCGAGCTACACGATAACTGACAAATGCTTGCACTGACTGGACAGGTCCACTCAAATCTGTGTGGTTCTTTCTTCAAAAGACCATCTCAGACACTAATCTGCATAGACCTCATGTGAATTGAGCAAGATTATGTCTGGACTTCAAAAGAGACTATGACCTCTGAGTTTGTTTCGGCTGTTTCTTCTCAGAGTAGTCAGGTACGAAACACCGGCCCCATCTAGTTTTAAAAAATGACGTGTAAAAGTGTTTGCAAAAGCCTACTTGCAAAATAAACATCATTTATTATTTCATTCACATCTTACCTTAATGTTAATATTAGGCTTAATGACTTGGAAGTCGTCGTCATCGGCCCAGGACTGCTTGGTCTCATCCACAATAGCCATAGCTGATATCTTCATGTTGCAGTACTCCACTAGTTGTGGTAAATAGTCGTCTGATTTCACTAGGATACTGATTTGTTCCTCTGCAAAAAAGAATCGTAATTTAAGATTGATTGAAAAAAAGATACCTACGCCTAAAAACAAGGGGCTCTATAGAAGGTGACTCGTACGCCTAAAAACAAAATTGATACAAAAAAGCTTCTCGAGCCAATCATCAACCTGTAGGTAGAATCATCAATCCAATTGTAGTTGATTATACAGGTGTAAAAGATCTCATCACGAAGCCGTCAACCATGCATTCTGTACATCAAACTTAGTAACTTTACGCAAACAATATTGCTGGGAAAGTAGAGCTTCACACACCACTCGTCTACTCAACACATAATCCTCATCATCATCAGCCTATTAATGTTCCCACTGCTGGGACACAGGCCTCCTCTCTATGAGAAGGAATGGGCTATAATCCAGATGATATTTTGGGATGAAAAATCAAGTTTTGTGGTAGAACTCAATGTAACGCATTCAAAACTTTGTGCTGATGGATGGATTGAATAGTACGGAGGTCGTGGAGGTGTTTAAAGTAAAAATATTACATTAAAAACTTGTATTTAAAAAAAAAAAAAGTTGGAACTTTGACCCCCAATCTCCAAAATCTCCGTAACTAAAAGGTTCCCAGGTATGGTGTAGAGCAAAAAAATGATCGCAATGACGAGGAGAACAAGTGCCTTTCGGCTTCGTTAAGAGGTGTTTTACACCCTTTATAGTTGATAAGTACTTAAAGTAGCATCCGTCTCAGGTAAACTGCGAGCTGCGGAGATAGAGGCCCATTCAACCAATTTGCTGGCTCATCTTTTTACCACGGGAATGAGACTGATTATCTCATCACATCAGCTAGTTGATTGCAAGCGTGACTACTGATCATAAGGTCTTGACTTCGCTTCCCAGATCGAGTAGTGTTATTGGGTTTTTCTAGCAGGGATTTCTCAGCATCAGCAATGGGGTCTGTTTGTGTTTGACTATAGGCTAGCCCCCTATTACATGGGACTTGAACATAACTGGCGAAATGTTGGTGTACGTTGGGCTGCATCAATTGGGCACCCCAGCACCCCGGGTTCGAACGTAGGTGCTTTCAAGAGGGTATCCACATCGTGAAGCTGAATGTACTATCGAGGACACTCCCGTCTGACCACCACTAAGCTTATTTTTGCTTGCACTCGCAACATAGAAACGTTCTCTAGCAAAAAGCTAAAGATACCGAATCGGCCGAGCGCACTGACGACGACCGCCAAACGAGAGTTATTGTTATTTTGCGCGCCAAAGTTGAGGCTTTCCTAATAGGCCGAAACTTTAAGGGGGCGTGGCTCGGCGCCTCCACATGTTTTAAGCGAAAAAAAATTAAAATGGTCAGGCGGAAAAGACCCCGACTGTACTATTGGGTACAGCTCTGGCTAACCTCTTTTATGTGTAAGAGATAATCTCACCACGTCACCACATCAGCTGATAGAAACACCACAGAGCTGTATCCAAGATGGCTTTGATTAAAGGTAATCAACAATGGCACATTTCCATTTGCTAAGGGCCTACGTAGATACTATCCGTGACGCACTTTTTAGTCTGTGTTTTTTTTTTTAAATTACATGTAGTAACGCATACGACGCGCAAAATGTCCGGCGGCCAAAAATTCCGTGTCATTCTGGCAGATCACGCCGCGCCGCACAAAAGTGTGCGAAAAAAATTTAACGTTTGCTTCTACGCGTCCTAACGCAGACGGCGCACTCTTTTAGTGCTTATGAAATCTGCACTCGAATATAATGATCGAAGATGTGCGTCGTGTGCGTTGAGTCTGCGTAAAATCCGCAACGGACTTTTTGTATGTCATGCAGACATTTTGTGCGCCACACTCGTCCGCACAAAAAGTCTGTCGTCTGCGCAGGCCCAAAGAGCACAGACTTCAACTTACTTTTGCCAGGTCCAACGAACATCTTGCCTTCGACTTTCTTGACGACGCCGGCTCTCACTCCGTTGTAGAACACGCTGTTGGTTGACAGCGATGCCTTGATGTTACGACCCTGAAACGAATGTATAGGTGAGTTTAACTGTTTCAATGTGTCGGTTAGATTATTGGCTAACTACAAAGACATTTAAATTTTACGAGCGATAGACGGGGCAAGACTTAGAAAATCGTTATCCAAATACTTGCTACTACTTAGTAACAAATCGTTTTAGTGTCATACGCGCGTTTGTCAAGAAGCATTCGTGTCAAAATTGAAAATGTTCGGGATCAAAATTTTTGTATGGCATTATTCCAATTGGTCGCTCTATAGTCTACCTAATTCTTATAAATCTCTTTGACTAACTTTCAGATTCATCATCTTTATTTTTCTGACCTTGACCCATTCGCTCCTGTCAGACGTCACGGCATCATTCATTCCTTTCTCTTTCATATCATTCCTCACGGCGCAGCATGTCTTCTTCTTCCGTAGGTACTTCTATATTACTGGTCATCTCATCAGTTACAAAGTCACCATCATCATCTGCCTAGCCTTTTCCCAAGTTTTATTAGGGTCAGCTTCCAGTCTAACCGGATGCAGCTGAATACCAGTATTTTACATGGAGCGACTGCCTATCTGACCTCCACAACCCAGTTAGTACTGGGTAATACGATACCCCTTGGTAAGACTGGTTGTCAGACATTTTGGGCCACTGACTATATAACGACTACGACTGTCAAAGATCACAAATGACAGCCGGGACCAACTGCTTAACATGCTTTCCGAGGCACGGAGGAAACTCGGTATGTAATGGGTGGTCACCCATCCACAGACCAACCTAGGCAAGCACGGTTTAACTTAAAGATCGAACCGAGCGGCTGTTATTATTTAGCCACGAGCTCCTCCTTATCAGATACAAAGTAAGGTGACTAAATACAATAAATCTCTTACCTCTTCAGAAATATTCTCGATATCTACAGTAACCCTGAAGTCCTTGCCAATGGGAACAGTATCCACATCACGTAACGTAAACTTGATATCATTCTTTAAGTTGCTAGCCACGGAGTAATATCTCTTCGCCCTCTCAGAGAACCTCACTCCATTCATGAGGGCCAGTCGTTCTGAGGCAGTTCCCTCCCTGAACTTGTACTGCTCTGTGATGTCCTCCCGATCCTCATCGCCGTTGGGATCGAACACGTATGGTTTCTTTGTGAGGACCATGCGGCCGATACTGGAAAGGAAATTAGTTGTAAGGAAATAATTCAATAAAAACCGGCCAAGTGCGAGTCGGACTCGCGCACGAAGGGTTCCGTACCATTATCTATACACTAGACAAAACGGCAAAAAAATCACGTTTGTTGTATGGGAGCCCCCCTTAAATATTAATTTTATTCTGTTTTTAATATTTGTTGTTATAGCGGCAACATAAATACATCATCTGTGAAAATTTCAACTGTCTAGCTGTCACGGTTCATGAGATACAGCCTGGTGACAGACAGACGGACAGACGGACAGACAGCGAAGTCTTAGTAATAGGGTTCCGTTTTTACCCTTTGGGTACGGAACCCTAAAAAAACGTAAAATGGTGTCGATTCTGTTGTGCACAAACTAAACATAATTTATGCTACTGCTATCTTTTTCTGTCTAATAAAACGAGCAAGAGACGGACGTAATTTAGAACGGTCAAATTTAATTGGAACTAATATTTCCATACAAATGAAGGGTGCACGTAAAAACATGTCGAACAAAAACACGGTGAAGCGCAAGGCATAAACTAGTTTGACATCTCTAACTTGGTTCAGACTATAGTCGTCCTTTTCTCGCAGTACCTTTTAGTAAAAGATAGCAATAGCCTAAATAAAGTTTAGTTTGTGCACAACAGAATCGACACTAATATCTATACTTCTATACTAATATTATAAAGAGGAAAACTTTGTTTGTTTGTTTGTAATGAATAGGCTCTACTGGACCGATTTAAAAAATTCTTTCACCATTCGAAAGCTAGATTATCCACGAGTAACATAGGCTATATTTTATCCCCGTACTCCCACGGGAACGGGAACTACGCGGGTGAAACCGCGGGACGTCCGCTAGTCAAAAATAAAATACGACCGAAGAAGACGACCGAAGTAGTTTAGAAGTTATGAGGAAACAGATGAACATACATACATACCTGTCAAAATTATAACCTTTTTTTTTTCTACGCCGTAGTCGGTTAAAAATGAAAACTAACTTACTGGTAAGTATTGCTGTCCACCATAGCATATCCAGTCTCCGCATCAGAGTCGATCCTCCACCTCATCAGATCAGCGTTGACTGAAGCCAGCATGAACTCCACATCGTAGTTCATTCCGATGAGTCCTTGCTTGA
This sequence comes from Xestia xanthographa, assembly GCA_905147715.2. NCBI lineage: Eukaryota > Metazoa > Arthropoda > Insecta > Lepidoptera > Noctuidae > Xestia > Xestia xanthographa. The sequence continues at coordinate 25,946,455 of LR990650.1, forward strand.
TGGCTTCTAGTGGTGCTGGACCACATTGGTACATGCCCCTGGAGGTCTCTTGGGGAGTGGCGTCGATGGCTTGCCAGCCTCCGTATCCTGGGAGAGGTGGGGAATTAGAATTATGGTGTTAGGATAACTCGGCCATGTACTTATACACTTTGGATGTAAAGTTATAGAGTTGGAACACGACTTTCGGTAATGCACTTTTAAAAGTGCTGGAAATAGGCTAGTTTCCACCATCAATTAATTGCAAATCTATTTAGTTCAGTTCAGAGTATTTTAAAATAATGGAGACGTTTTTTTTGTTTTTGTAAATCAATAAATATTGACAAAGTTAATACGCATAAAAACTTGGTAGTGGGGGGGGGTGCTGTTACGTCACAACGCACTAAAAATTATACCACGGTGTGACGTATTGATAATTTTAAAAGCGTCGTATCTTCTTCAATTTTGGTTTACGTAAGTAACAAAAGAAAAAATACGTGTCCAATATTTTTTGGAAATCACATGATGCTTCTTGTACACAATATCGAAAAATGAAGCAGGTTAATTAGGATAGATGACTAATATCCTAATTAACCTGCTTCATTTTTCGATGTATACATGAAGCGTCATTTAAGAACCTAGTAATTTTACTTTCCACTTCTTCTTAACGTGTCGATCTCGATAACAATATAAATTGTGTCGGCCCAGAACTGAGCCCCAAGTTTGGCGCCTTCAGTAGCGTCCATTCGTTCCTGTAACGAACAGGGTACCTACACAAGCTACGATATTAAGTACCCCATCGTTTGTGGGACTCACAGTATCACATTTACACTATAGGGCAGAACCAGAGTTATCCATGAATCTCCACCTGAGCAGATTTTCTTTTCTGCGGCTGACCTGGGTACTCGTCGCTGGTACAAAAAGCTTACTTTTTTCTTACATCGTGTGGTTAGCCGTGTGGTATCCGGCAGAGTAGAATAAAACCAAACCATTACACTCACGCACTCACTTTATGAGGACGGAACTGCGACTGTTCGGATAGACGACGTTGACTCGAAAACTTTTCAGACACATGCTGGTGTTCGACAGGGATGCATACTGTCTCCACTCCTATTCAATACGTATACGGAGTGCATTATGAGAATTGTTTTAGAGCAATGGGACAAAGGCATTTCGGTGGGAGGCCGGAAGACATCTAACTTGAGATACGCCGATGACACTACTCTTCTCGCTCAAACAAAGGAAGATGTGGAACACCTGTTGATACTGCTAGAGACAACGAGACTCTCCTTCGGACTTGCAATCAACAAAGATAAAATCAAGATGATGATCGTGGATCATAGATAAAAGTGGCAACACTGCCCGAGTGACATGTCAAAATTTTGTTCCGTATTTTAAAATTAAATAGTAATTAAGTTAAATTAAGGTGTAATCATATGTAATATCGTATTTTAAATGTGTAAATACCCAGGAAACATATTTTCCTGTTAATTAATAAAGGATTCGGTTGTACAGCGACGAAACGACGTTACCGGTAACCTAAAACCAACAGCTGATGTTCGGACTACGGATTTATACGGGGAGTATTTGTTTACTTTTATATTTAGAATAGCACACAATCGTCCCATAATCGTAACTTTACAACACGTCCACGCCAATTCTAGTATAGTTTTTGTTTTTTTTGCTAATTTTCTTCTAAGGTTCTAGATTGCATTGTTGACAATTGTCATTTCTTAAAAAGTAAAACTTTAACGATTTATACTTGCTATCAATCTTTTCAATATTAGTTAAATATTAAGTTCGTGATAGTTATTTCATTAACGTCTTGAAGTAATATTGTAATACCTAATCATAAGTTTTTAGTCCAGGCAATCTACCCACATGAAAAAGTAAAATCTTAAGAAAGTAAAATTCTCATTGAAGCAATAAAAATAATTATTCAGTAAGCTAATTTAATTATTGTCAAGCTAATATAGCAGCCTACCTCATTTCTTTGAGTAACACAAACTTTTTCCCTGTTTTTTCCCCTTTTTTATCTCTAAATTCTCTTCATTGGTCTATCCTATTAGTTCTCACCGTTTCTTTATTTACAATTTTCAGTAACCAATCCGGAAACCATGCCTGTGATGACCCGTAAGGCTACTGCTCAAGATATGGAGCTAAAATTGAGAACGGCCCTCCAAGAACTTAAGGACTCTAAACTCCAATGCCAGCAGCTGTTGCAAGAGAGAGAGGACAGTGAGGAGGAGGTCATTAACGTAAATAGCAAAAACTCGAGCTTAAAACGGGAGCTAGTAGACCTTCATCAGGAATTCTTGAATGTTGTCAATGAACGGGATCAACTAAGGGCGGTCACGGATGGGTTCAACTCTTGTAGCAACTTGTATGAGGAGGCTTTATGTAAAATTAGGGACTTAGAGGATGAATTAGTCCATGCAAATGTCAAACTTTTAAATTTGAAAAAGGAAAAGGATCATACTCAGGCTATGGAAACTGAACATTTGTATAATGAATTAGTTAATACAAATTGCAACCCTCATTCCATTATAACAATAGACCTTACAGAGGACTCCTTACTAAAGCATAACTACAGCCACAAAATTAGTAAAAATAAAATTAAGAAATATGCACGATTAAATAGAATAATTAAAAAATGTAATAAATACAAGAAACAACAAAAACACCTTTCCAAAAATATTCAATTAAGGAAAGAACGTGTTTCTCTAGTTAATAAATTAAATAACTATCAGATTAAATTGGAAGATAGTATAAATATTTATGAAATTGACACTCAGCGCTTACAATCAGAAATACAGGCTCTTAATAAGTCACTAAAATCTTTATGTAATAAATATGAATGCTCGGAAAATCAAATTAAAGAGCATATTCTTGCTACAAATGCATTGGTAGACAAAGTGGACTCGCTGACTCTCAGCAACACTCAGTGTACTTGTCAGAGGGAATCCAGCAATGATGCCCTCCAGCTTGAGGCAACGGAGGACCCGTCCCTAGCTGTGAGTACTCAGGACTGTATTTCCACCCAAGATACAATACCTGACTTAGGTAATTTGGTCTCACCTAATAGTCTTGGTTCTAATCTTTCAGTTATGTTCTCTGATAGTATAGGTAGAGGGTTAGGGAAATTGCTCAGTAATAACCTGAGTTATTGTACCCAAAATTATTGCATGCCAGGATCAACCTACAAACAGATTATGGCATCAGTAACAAAGACCGTTTGTGATCCTAGTACCACCATTACTATATGTGTTGGTAATAGTTCTAAGATTAAAAAGGAAGACATCACTGACTGTGTTTCAGAGTTGTTAAAGTTAAATTGTAACAAAATAATATTGTGTGGTTTTCCATTTTTTGAAAATTTGGGTAATAGAAAAAATAATTATATACATATGTTAAATAACCATGTACATTTTTTAGTAGGTCACTATAGTGACAGACTTATATATCTGGATATCAACACTATTGTTGGTAAACTGAAGTCGACACGGGGTAAGGTGTATCTACCTATTAGATGTAGACACAAAATAGCTCGGCTATTAGCTTATAATATTCACACAGACATAAATAGTATGTCTAAGTTTAGTTCTATTATTAACACTGCGACTATTAGTAGTAATACTAATATACAGGTGACTTTCAATGAATATAGCACTAGTGCTATAAATGTTTACAAACATTGTACTGAGGAGGATCCATGTGTCACCGTGGAGAATTCTCAATTAGGGTATATTAGTATTAGTGATAGGGTCTTGTTGTCTGAGGATGGTACGGGTGTCTCCAGCCTCACTCCAAAAATTAATTTAAACTAGTAAATGAGACAACAGGAGGTACGATTAACAATATTGTTAATCCTACCAACGTATCTTCTTGCACTCAATTAGTTAGTAAAAAAGGGCCTCAGCAGAACACTTTGAAATTATTCCACCAAAATATCCAAGGCATTTCTTCCAAATTATTAGAAATTGAATTGTTTTTAGAAAATAGTAAGTTTGACATTATATGTTTTACTGAACATTGGCTTAAGGATTACCAAATGCTTATCAATTATGAGAACTATATGGTGGGTAGCTGCTTTAACCGTAAAACTATGCTTCGTGGAGGTTCCCTAATATTAATAAGAAATTGTTTTAAATATAAGCAACGTAATGACATAGTAGGTCTCTCGGTTGAACATTGCGTTGAACTGTCCTGTGTTGAGCTAGATAAGCATGTAATTGTGTGTGTGTACAGACCCCCAAACTATCAAAACTTTTCTTTGTTTGAATCAATAATGGAAGATGTGATGGCAAAACTTGCAGTCAGTAATAAATCTACAATTATTTGTGGTGATTTTAATATCAATATTTTAGAAGAATGTGCAAATAGCAGTCGCTTATTAAATCTTTTTAAGTCATTTGACTTGACCAACACTTTTACAGAACCTACTAGAGTCACTCCATCTTCTGCTACTTGTATAGATAATATTTTCTGCGATTGTGATTACTTAGATAAAGCAATAGTAAATTGTCTACCCTCTGACCATAGTGGACAAACTGTAACCTTCAGGTGTAATACACCCCCATCGCAAAAAGTTCAAATTAAATTTAGACCTATAACTTCTAGCAGATTAAATAGGTATAATATTTTGCTACAGAACAAGTTAAGCGTTATGGGCCTTGATGATATTAATATAGATCAATTGTATGATCGTTTCTTTTCAATAGTTCACACGGAATTCAATAAAACTTTTGAAAAGAAGACAAAAAGTATTTGCCCTAAATTCATATTTAGTGATTGGGCAACTAGAGGTATCAGAAAAAGTAGGGAAAGACTATTTGAGCTTTATGGCCTTAAGCCTTTTATAAACACTGAAACTTTTAACAAGTATGTTGCTAAGTATTCAAACATTTTTAGAAATACATGCAAGGTTGCTAAAGCACTGCACATTAGCAACAAGATCAAAACAGCAGAAAATAAAATAAAGACAGTTTGGAAAGTTATAAATAATGATGAGACTAACAGGAAGAAAATACGTAACACTAGCTACACATTAGATACAGCATGTGGTCCTAAAAGCTCTAATCAGGAAGTAGCTCAAGAATTTGTAAAATTCTTTACCGATATACCACAAAAAACAACGGAGGCTCTTATTTCCTCACCTGAACTCTCAATTGGTTTATTAAAGGCGAATGTGTCTGGCTGCCTGGTTGAATTTAAATTTAAACACATTAACCCTATGATTGTTATTAAAACTTTCCGGCAAATAAAGATCAAACTAACCGAAGATCTATGGGGAATGTCTGTCAAAGTTTGTATATCCATACTTGAGACTATAGCCCCTTACTTAGCTTTAATTTTTAATTTATGTGTAGACCAAGGAGTTTTCCCTGATTTAATGAAATACAGTAAAGTCATACCTCTTTTCAAATCCGGGGACAGTAAAGATACCAATAATTATAGACCTGTATCCGTGTTACCAGTTTTTAGCAAGGTTTTTGAAAAAGTAATGCTTAATCAAATGCTCTATCATTTTAACACCAACAGAATCTTACATGATCAACAGTATGGCTTCACCAAGGGACGTTGTACAACTGACGCCGGTGTAACCTTATTAAAGCACATATTTACTGCGTGGGAAGAGTCTCAAGACGCCATAGGAATTTTTTGTGACCTCTCCAAAGCGTTTGATTGCGTAAATCACGACACATTACTTTTGAAACTTGAGCATTACGGACTGGGTAAACTTGCACTTAGTTTGGTAAAATCTTATTTGAATGATAGACAACAACATGTTCAAATAAATGGTGTTAATTCACAGGGGTTAAAAGTAAAAATGGGGGTTCCACAAGGCTCAATATTGGGTCCTTTCCTCTTTCTAGTATATATAAATGATCTACCCTATTTACTGAGGAGCCAACCTCAAAATATGGTGTTATTTGCTGATGACACTTCCCTAATTTTTAAGATAAATAGGCGGGCCCAAAATCTAGATGACGTGAATAATGCCCTACTTCAGGTCCAAAATTGGTTCACAGCAAACAATTTGGTATTAAATGAAAAAAAAAACCAAATGCATAAGATTTGCTTTACCGAATGTTAAAAGTAGTGATTGTGATATAATATTGAATAAAGAGAAACTTGAATTCGTAGATAAAACGGTTTTCCTGGGGATTACGCTTGATTCAAGGCTACAATGGGGTTCTCATTTGACATCTCTTGCGGGGCGGCTAAGTTCAGCAGCCTTTGCCATTAGAAAAATCCGTCAGTATACTGATGTAGATACCGCTAGACTGGTTTATTTTAGTTACTTTCATAGTATAATGTCTTATGGCATTTTGCTGTGGGGACGGGCTGCTGATATTGAGTCTATATTTATTCTGCAGAAAAGAGCCATCAGAGCCATATATAATCTTCGTAGGCGCGATTCTCTAAGGGAACTGTTTAAGGATATTGGCATCATGACAGTACATTATCAATACATCTACGAAAACATAATGTACGTCAGAAAAAATCTGCACCTTTTTGGTAAAAGGGGTGACAGACATAATTACAGTACTAGAAATAGGGACCAACTAGTTCAGCCAGGTTTCAGACTCGCTAAAGTAGACTCATCTTTCATGGGGTACTGTTTGAGATGCTATAATAAAATTCCACAAAGTATTCTTGAACTGAATGAGACGAAATTTAAAACATGCATTAAACGCACACTATGTAAGCAAGCATATTACAAGTTGAGCGATTATATCGATGATAAAAATGCTTGGCTCAATGCTGGTCCTGCTCCACATGGACAGGGGCGCATAAATTGACAGCATTAAATAGATTTGTTGGAGCTGCTGAAGATTGTACAACTATCTTTGCATTGTATAGAATCAATCTCTTTAGTATTATATAAATGCATAGCCCATATTGTGTGAGTACTATGTACTAGAAAGCTATCATTCACTGGAAACCTACGTCTTTTTTTGACTTGAATGTGCCCTGGCGGTTTGGAGTATGTCATGCTCACTCTATTGTCTCGCTGATGGTGGCGCATGTGTCGGATCATTTAGTTCCCTTCAAAATGGTTGAGTTGAATGGTGCTGATCCATGCGTCATGTCCGTGAACGGGCGCTGTCAGTTGTGACTGGTCATCTCTTGGTTGCCATGGCTTATTTGAATGAATTATTTTGAATTGTATTTTTTTTTGTTTGTGTTTTTTTTGCTGTGGACACTTTTACCGTGCACATCTTGCTACATTGTTCTCACATAATATACCATCTCAACGTGAATGATGTAACCAAGATTTTGTAACAATATTCTGATTTAAAAGAGTGTCCATGGAGTTTCTTGCCCATTCTTCTCCATAGAGATCTACGCTAGGGAATGGGCAACTACAGTACTTTCACAGTTTTTATGTCTTGTGACTGGGACTGTAGCTACATTTAATTTTCATCTTTGTTTCGACAATTCAAAAGTGCCTGTAACTGGCTTACTTGAAATAAATGCTTTGATTTTGATTTTGATTTTGATCGAGCCGAACTAAATCAACCTGACATCCGTGTGATTGGTAACTGTACCAAAGCCACAAAAGCCCGCCTGATGAGAAGTTTGGTTTTTCCAATATTTCTGTACGGCGCAGAAACATGGACGGTTCGCCTCAAAGACCGGCGCAAAATCGATGCACTCGAAATGTGGTGCTGGCGGCGACTGCTGCGGATCCCTTGGACGGCGTTTCGGACCAATGTTTCGATCTTAGTATTTGTTGTTATAGCGGCAACAGAAATACATCATCTGTGAAAATTTCAACTGTCTAGCTGTCACGGTTCATGAGATACAGCCTGGTGACAGACAGATGGACAGACGGACAGACAGCGAAGTCTTAGTAATAGGGTTCCGTTTTTACCCTTTGGGTAAAGTGGAAGAACTTAGGATCAAGGAGAGGTTATCATCGACTGTACAGATGCGAATCCTCAAATACTTCGGCCACATTGTGCGAAATAAACGCTCCATGGAACGACTTCTTGTCCAGAGGCAAGTAGAAGGCAAGAGGTCACGCGGTCGATCCCCTACGCGTTGGACAGACCTTATAAAAGCTGCAACACAAACGTCCATAGTCCAAAGCTCCCGAGACGCTGAAGACCGCAACAAGTGGAGGCGCATCGCAAGGGCTACATCATCCAAAGAGAAAAGTGCATCATCTTCAACCACGACCATTCTGTCAAGAATGTACGACTGAGGAGGGATTACACTCACGGGTGTCGTATAAGGCGACTTATGTCTGAGGCAGAACACCTTGCGCCTCCGTAGACCAGAGAATGGGCAGCAGCGTTTTCTGTTAGTCTTTCATCACTGCGATCTCCAATCCGCCTGCCAAGCGTGTAGATTACGGCAAATTCCTCCCATCATGGAAGAGGCTTATGTCCAGCAGTGGACGTTATGGGTTGTTGTTGTTGTTGTGGTTAGTGCCTATCCTGGTGTCAGTGTTTTTATGCCATCCATGGACCTCTGACTTGGCTTTACATGCCGTTAAGAAATATCTCTCAGACATGCTGGTTTCCTCACGATGTTTTCCTTCATCGAAGCAAGTGATAATTATACAATACGCACATGATTTCGAAATCAGAAGTGCGTGTCTTGGGTTCGAACTCGAGATCTATGACTTGGCAGTCCGACGGTCACACCACTATAGTCTGCGTCATTTAAGTAGGGAATAAAGGTCATTAAACCGCATTCATTTATTCAAATACATAATTCCGAAAACAGAAATAATGACATAAACTTGTCCCGAAACTACCTTTATCGTGATCCTTGACTTTTTCTAGTAAGTAATAAAAAACGATTCATAATGTATTGGTGTCGATTCTGTTGTGCACAAACTAAACTTAATTTAGGCTGTTGCTGTCTTTTTCTCTCTAATAAAACAAGAAAGAGACGGACGTAATTTAGAGCTGTCAAATTTAGTTGGAACTAATATTTCTATACAAATGAAGGGTGCACGTAAAAGCATGTCGACTAAAAACACGGTGAAGCGCAATGTATAAACTAGTTTGACAGCTCAAACTTAGTTCATAGCTATAGCCGTCCTTTTCTCGCACTGCCTTTTAGTAAAATATAGCAATAGTCTAAATTAAGGTTAGTTTGTGCACAACAGAATCGACACCATTGTCCCCCCCCCCTATTTAAGCAGAGAAGTTATGGAAAGAGCAATGACCTTTATTTTTATATCAATGTTACTAACACTAGAATATAATATGTGTGTAATACTAACAAAATCCTAAAAAATCCAATAATAATAATAATACTAAAAAATCCAGCCGTGTGGTATCCGGCAGAGTAGAATAGAACCAACCCATTACACTCACGGGTGTCGTATAAGGCGACTAATGTCTGAGGCAGAACACCTTACGCCTCCGTAGACCAGAGAATGGGCAGCACCGTTTTCTGTTAGTCTTTCATCACTGCGATCTCCAATCCGCCTGCCAAGCGTGGAGATTACGGCAAATTCCTCCCATCATGGGAGAGGCTTATGTCCAGCAGTGGATGTTATGGGCTGTTATAGTATAGTACTAACAAAATATGGATCTTTGTTGTCTGAATTATTTATTTATTTATTCCCTACATAAATGGCGAAGACTAAGTATAGGCTATGAAAAGCTTACTAGCAAAAGAAAACATCTAACTCACCACCAGTCAAATCAGGCCTCGCCATCCAAACATCATTCCACACATGGTAGTTCCAGATTGAGTCGGTCTGTTCTGGTTCAGCGTTGCTAGGATCATAGCCCAGCTCCTCCATGGTCTCCGAGTAGTACTTGTCGACGGTCAGGGTGCTGTTGGCGTCGTGGGCGGAAACCAGGTTCGAGACCACTCGGGATGGGATGCCCAGGGCGCGGCAGACTGAAAAGAGAGGGGCGGTTAGAAATGATGATTTAAGCAGGTATTCTGAAAACACTTAAAAAAACTTGACGACCCGAATGGTGCCGCGGTAGTGAGGCTGCCTTACGTTCTTAGGGTCCCGGGGTCGAATCCCGGTAAGAGCAAATGTTTGTGTGATGAGCATGAACATTATTGTTTCCGAGTCATGGATGTTTATATGTATAACTAGCTGACGTCCCGCGGTTTTACCTGCCCGTGGGAGTACGGAAATAAAATATAGCCTATAGCACTCACGAATAATATAGCTTTCTACCAGTAAAACAATTTTTAAAATTGGTTCATTACTTCCGGAGATTACCACCTACATACAAACTTACAAACAAATGTTACCTCTTTATAATATTAAGTATAGTATTGTTTCGGATGGCCAGACCCTGGGGTCCAGTCAACCTGGGACAATCTCCCACAATAGTAGACGAGCGCTCCTTGTAGTACTCGCTGGTGGCGCACGTCTCCACGCACCCCTGAATGCGTAGGGTATGGTCGGGTACTAGCGACCTAGTAGAGCTGGACCTCGGGGAGAAGAGGGGTAGGCAGGAACCGTAGAATAAAACGCAATTTTTCTTTCTTCCTAATGTTCGGAGTTTCCTAGGTTTCGGCTTGTTCCCTTTTTCTTCTAGTTGTTTCTTCCTCGGTGGCTGGGCTGCGACTGACGACCGTTCGCCGTCGACCCCGATTAATATACGGCCCTGTCCGCCCATAACGAGAACCGTGATTTTTAGGGTTCCGTACCCAAAGGGTAAAAACGGAAACCTATTACTAAGACTTCGCTGTCTGTCCGTCTGTCCGTCTGTCCGTCTGTCCGTCTGTCCATCTGTCCGTCTGTCCGTCTGTCCGTCTGTCTGTCACCAGGCTGTATCTCATGAACCGTGACAGCTAGACAGTTGAAATTTTCACAGATGATGTATTTCTGTTGCCGCTATAACAACAAATACTAAAAACAGAATAAAATTAATATTTAAGGGGGGCTCCCATACAACAAACGTGATTTTCTTGCCCTTTTTTTAAATTAAAAATGGTACGGAACCCTTCGTGCGCGAGTCCGACTCGCACTTGGCCAGTTTTATTGATTCTAATTTCGCGTCTATTTTCGCTATAGCCGAGACCTTTGGAACCCCGTATTTATATTTAATTATTAAATAATCCTTACAAATTATATCTTTTTACATAGCCTATTATATCTACTTTAATCTAGAACAATAATATTGCACCTTATATAACATATAAAAAACTTCCTAGAACATAAACTGCTAAATTGGCAATGTATGAATTTTTCACTATACATTTTTCCTTATATTTCCTAAACTACTGAACCGATTTACATAATTCTTTCACAGAAAATAGTTTTAAGTTAAGACCAACCTTTTGACACTAATTTAAACATTATATCTTATCAAACAAAAAATCATGTTTTCAAGTTACGTAATTAGTATTGACTTACAAATTTTAACTTAAAATTTTTCCTTTCTAATCAGTCTTATTGGAGTCTAACATTAATTTGACGCTAAATTAACATAAAACTAATGAGATTTTAGCATGATTCTAATGAGAATTTACCTAAACTAGACTTTACGTTAATTTCACAAGTTTTAAACAAAATCAACTATAAAATTCGCGCTTACATTTTTACGTACGGCCACTACTTGCACCCTGGTGTCGAGATAGGGTCTCGTCGCCGACAAGTATAAATAAGTATGTATTTATAAACAAAAAAGTATCTATGTAGTATATGAACTATCTGGTGTCCACGACACAAGCCTCGTTGCTTATTGTGGCATTAGATGGAGCTGTGTGTAACGTCCAGTAATATTTATTTATTTTATTTATTATTCTTATACTACGCTAGCGGTTCGTATACCTTGAAATACAGAGCCTGTATTTTGCCTTCGAGCCTTTTGAATACAAGCAAATTAATCCTTTAATCCGAGGTGGTCTTCTAAGGCATTTCTGCCGTAATAAGGATCAGGTTATCGAGTGGGTTATTTTTCTGGTTATCTCTATGCCTCTAGACTTAAATAATGAAATAAGTGGAGGTATTCAATACTAATGGAACGAGGTGATGTACACCAGCTGCTCAAGCGAAATTATCTTCTTTTTTAGGAAGGCTCATACAAAGTGGCCAGTAAATAGGTCAGTCACTAAAGGTAATGTAAAGTTGAAAACGATTCGAAGAGGGTGAGTGCGAAAAGACTAAATAATTTTGATACTCCCTTGACATTTATATGATTGGATGAATTCCCAAAAATCTCGTGTATAAGAGAGATTAAAAATTGGTTCAAGGCACAACGTTATATTTAAAACATTTTATCAAAGCAATGTAACTTAAAGATAACCCTCCAAATCTTAATGACCTGTCCAATTATATATTAATGGGGTAGATGACACACCAATCAATTGAGATACTTTTTAAGAGCTGTCAAAACGCGGTTCTCTCATAGATTTTGTATGGCAATTAAATAGCAAACTGTGACGTCATTGTTTATTCCACTCAATGACTCAACTGTTTATTGATTTCAAACCAACTAAAAATCGAATTTGGCAAATAATTGAAAATAATTCGGGTTTTCAGGCCCAAAATACTTAGTGTTTTTTAAAAATTGGTGTCTTGGAATTATTGTTTTATGGTGTCATCTACCCTATTTATCTCTACAATAACATTTTATGATTATCCCGACTTAATAAGTTGAAAATGATTTATAAACTAAAATAAATGCACAGTTTAATGTTGACTAACGGTCTGATCTCCCAGATAATAACTGAACTAAACGCGAAAGTAGGTAACTAATAGCTACGTTTGCAACTTTGCGTCGTCCTTGGTACACCTTATATCTTTGCTGGGGGTCTAAAATGGCCGCTTTAGCAGAATCCACTCAGAATCTAAGTATGAACCACGTTAAAAATTTAAAATTCTTAAAATGGACTTTATAGTTATAAATATAAAGTCCATTTTAAGAATTTTAGATTTTTATCGTGACTCATATTACGATTCTGCTAAAGCGGCCATTTTAGACCCCCAGGTTGGCCTGTTGCCAGATTTTACCTCACTTCGATGCTTTTGAGATTACGTAGGTATGTGGAAATTACATTTCCTATTGTTTCTTCGCTTTCATTTTCATATGAGTGTTTTTGTTACGATGGAATTTTAGGTAGGTAAGTATCTTACTCATTGGAAACTATTATAAATTGTGAACAACTGTTCTTGATCCGTCATTTTTTAAAGAGATCAGCAGGGCTTCTAGTGGACTAAACATGTTTGTATAAAAATAAAATTAATATTTAAAAAAAACCTAGATGCACAGTTCCTTGCCAGTGTCGCAAAGAGAGTGTACCTAGTCGATAAATACATCCAAATAATTTAATCATAAATTTTAAAGTTTTATTGACTTAACACGAATTCAAACTATACCGATCATTATACCTAATGATGTTTCTTAAACGCGAGAAAATGTCACGTGTTTACTATTATTCAATTCTCAAAAAACAATGGCTGTCACGAGCAGTAAAAAGTGAGGTGTACTCCCGTTGACGGGCAGTGGGGTTTTTTTTATATTTCAATGGTATGTCTGTAAAAACTCACTAAGTACCTACAATTTAACACAAGTCATCCCATTATTCTATCAGTCGACCCGGGCATAATAATGAATTCTTTTTCTCGATAATAACAAATTCGAGTCCTAACATCATTGCATTCGCGCCGATCCTAATCGAAGACACTGCAACATCAACTCACCAGCAGTAACAACCCCAGCGAACACCCAGCACTGTCCGTAAGACACGGGCTCCTGTGTCTCGAGGAACTGCGCCAGGATGTCCACGGAGCCGGTCCACTCCGAGGGGGCTGTTCCATCATCATAGACCCCGTCCCAGCGTCCCACCAGGACACCGCCGTCGTCATTGGAGTTCACTATGCGGGAGATGGCGCGGGTCACCTTCACGGGGTCGCCACGGCTGGAAGAATGGAAAGGGACATTGTTAAAAAGTGCTCTTGAAAAAACTACCCAAATTACTTCAAGTGTGCCTATAAAATTTGAAGAGGATCCCATCATCAGATCCTGACTTGATGATCTTGGGACCTCCTGGAAAGTCTCAAACAAAAAAAGAAATCCAGATCGGTCCAGCCATCTTCGAGTAATCGGGGAACATACAAATAAAAATAAAAAGTTTTCGACTAATCTACAACCTCCTCCTTTTTGAAGTCAGTTAAAAAAGGTATATTATTTATTTAATATCTTACAAAAAGTTTGGTGAAAATGTTTGATCGAATTTGTAAGTAGGTAACTAATTCACTATAGACGGACAGACTGACTACTATATTAAGACTGCCTCGTTGGTGGAGTGGTCGCAAGTGCGTCTGCGTGAGCATGAGGTCCTGGGTTCGACTCCCGGGTCGGGTTAAGTGTTATTAGGTTTTTATATCAGGAATTTCTCAGTAGCAGCCATGGTTTGGATTTGTGCCCGGTTGATGGCAATAGGTTCACCCCCTATTACATGATAAGTACTTAAACTTATCTGGCGAAATGTGTGTGTACTATTAGGGACACCTCTGCCTAACCCTTCGGGGATTATGAGTCGTGATGTTATGTGCACTATAATCATTTTCAACAACTAAGACATTACCAAGAATGTTTTATCAAATGTGCAATCAAAAATAAATAAATAGATTACTACGAAGTGTGAGTAAAATGCAGCAGATAGAGGGTGTTGTGGGTGATGCCACATTTTCCAAGATCATGCTGTCGTTTATTATGACAAATTAGTGTAACTTCTAAGAAATTAATTAGGTAATCTGAAGTTGCGGTTTTCGCGTTCAGTAAGAAGAGAATCGTATGAAGATATTTTAAAATCTCAGAAATACCCTAATTATAAACATAATTAATGAAAAACTATTAAATTAACTAAAATAAATAAACTAACAACAAACTATACAAGGGCATCGAAAAATTTGCCCAAGAGACTGGCGGCGTTGCCATGTTGTATGGCCAGGCGCGGACACAGGGGGGGGCAATGGGTGCAATTGCCCCCCCCTGAACCAGACCGAATACATCGTTAGCCAAGCTTGAACTAGTTTGACGGAACTGAAACTAAATATTCTAGTTGCATATCTTGTCATGGGCGTCGCCAGGTGGAGGCAGCTGCCCCTAGAAGCTCAGCATTTTTAAAAGTTATAGCTTTTCCTGCCTGATGCCATATAATGATATTTTACGTAATAAATTGTAGCGTAAAGTGGAATCACTCAAATTAAAATATTGTTTAACCCTGCGGAAAAACATTTGCCAAAAAGGCTCCTTTTTTCTACCTCTGTATTGGCACTCCTATTGGATTTTTGCATGTTTGACCGGTATAAACGGAGCCTGAAATAAATTAGGAGCCCCTTGCCCCGAGGCCTTAAATGCAGTTATAGCATAATTACCTTAGGCAATTATGTAAAAATATTGCGAGCTCGCTTCGCTCGCTTTTGCAGCCTACTTTTTTTGAGTCTTGACTTTGTTTCTACGAGGCCCAGGTAACTCCAGTAGGTCGAAAAAATTCTAACTTGTTCAAGGTAGGTAATATGTTAAAATTTTCGAGCTCGCTTCGCTCGCTCCTTTCGCTCGCTCCTTTCGCTTGAATTTGTCTAAAAGTCGACCAAGTAACTCCTATATGAAGGATCGAAACTATTTTAACCTGTCCAAGGCAAGGTGTCATAAAATTTTCGAGCTCGCTGCGCTCGCTCTTGCAGTCAACTGCCTCTTGAATGTTTCCTTTGTCTGACTCTGAGGGTCGATCTAGTAATTCCTGTATGAAGGGTCTAAACAATTGTAACCTGCCGAAGGAAGAGTGTTAATTTTTTTTTTAACCTTGGGGTCTTTACTTCATTTTGTTGTTAAAATTTACGCAATAAGTCGATTAAGTAAAATCATTTTTTTAAATGTATTTTCCGTAAGATAGGTAAAATCAAACAATAATTGCCCCCCCCCCCCCTAAAGGAAATCCTGTATCCGCGCCTGTGTATGGCAACACTTAGCCTCTGACCAAGGTAAAGCCAGCCCTTGGGTCACGGGAAGCGTCAACAGGCGTTTAGAAATTTCCTTGAACAGACTATGGGCACTCGAAACTTACGGCCCTAGAGTTTCAACCCCAAACGGCTCGAAAATATAGTTACCACAAAAGTTTCTATATTTACGCCGCTTGAGGTTCTCTGTTTTGATTGATTTGAAAAGAATGACAACTTATAAAACAGCATCGTAAAACGCGGAGATTAAGTACAGCAAATTCCTCCCATCATGAGAGAGTCTTATGTCCAGCAGTGGACGTTATGGGCTGTTGTAGTAGTAGTAGTAGTATTGTAGTAAAACAGGATGTAGAATCATTTTTAATTAACCGACTTCAAAAAAGGCGGAGGTTATATGTTCGTGTGTATGTATTTTTTTTTTTTTTTTATGTATGTTACCTGATTTCTCTCCCATTTGTGGACCGATTTTCAAAATTCTTTTTTCATTTGATAGAGTACACTCCTGAGGTGGTCCCATTTTAATTTGGTGAAGATCTGATGCTGACCTTCGGAGATATACAATGGAACTCTTCAAAAAGAGACGGCAAATCTGTTGTGATAGCTCCAATCGGTTGGATGTTCATTGTTTATACAATATCATGACGGAACATCACGCCTGTATGCTCTGAGGGGGTACGCAGAAGTGTACAATTTACCTGATTACTCTCCCATTTGTGGACCGATTCTCAAAATTCTTTTTTTATTTGAAAAAGTATACTCCTGAGGTGGTCCTATTTTAATTTGGTGAAGATCTGATGCTGATCTTCGGCGATATACAATGGAACTCTTCAAAAATAGACGGCAAATCTGTTGTGATAGCTCCAATCGGTTGGATGTTCATTGTTTACACAACATCATGACGTAACATTACACCTGTTTGCTCTGAGGGGTACATAGATGTGTATAGTACACCCAGATTTCGACAGTTATGGCATGTTATGTTGCATTTATTGGGGATATGCCTATTACCACGACATGTATTGTTAACCATGTACAATGAATGCATAGCAGATATTTGTAAGTATAGGATATTACAACTAAAAATGGAAAAATAAAATAAAACTTTTTTGCCAAAAATAAAACCGACTTCAAAAAAAACAACAAACAAAAAAAACACAAAAAGAAAAGGACAAAAAATACACTAAAAGAAAAACAAAAAAAAAAAACACTAAAACAAAACCACAAAAAAGTGAAAAATAACTTTAGCTTCAGAAGCCGGTGAGAAAAACACCAAATCAATCAAAGGTCAAGTTTCAGAAGTCGGTGACAAAAACACTAAATCAATTAAACAAGGTCACCGACTTCTGAAGCTTGACCTTTGATTTGGTGTTTTTCTCACCGGCTTCTGAAGCTAAAGTTATTTTTCACTTTTTTGTGGTTTTGTTTTAGTGTTTTTTTTTTTTGTTTTTCTTTTAGTGTATTTTTTGTCCTTTTCTTTTTGTGTTTTTTTTGTTTGTTGTTTTTTTTGAAGTCGGTTTTATTTTTGGCAAAAAAGTTTTATTTTCTCTACGTCGATTCCCTTTACGTTGACTCGTGAAACAAATGACATCTGTTTTAAAAAAGTTTACGCTTGACCTCGAGGTTGCAAAAGTCATTCCTTGCCCGTGATACAGTTGGCTAGGTCCGGTGCATATCATAATGTAATTCTAAACTATGCAAAGCCCAATGCAAACCAAATTACGATGCAGACACTGTCGTCAACAACAGACCGATATTTCAAAACGCCTCTAAATTGCAAGCTTCCTTTCACCTCCGTATTTATACCTACATCTTCAATTGAAGCCCTAGGCACGTATCATGAGTTCATGACGATAGAATCTTAGACCAGTCTTCAGAAACACATCTAGATTTCACGGGAATATCTTAAAGGCTTACTTAGGCAGAGAACCTACAGAAGTTTCATTAAACGAGCATAAACGCAAGACTATGCAGACACACTCCACGTAAAACGGAGGAGCTAAGTTATGTCCGACTCGTACTGTTCCTACTCGTCATCAAAAAAAAAAAGATCACGATTCAAAACTGTTTTAAAAAAAATTGTGCAAGCAAACTCGCTACTCATTGGTTAGAGACAGAATCAGGCCAGGTTCCCACCTGAGGAAACGTGCAAGACCGAGCCAGCATTCGACCAATCACATAAGAGACGACAGACTACCTATGTTGTCGTTTCAATTAATGTGATTGGTCAATTCCTGCAACTCTTCTCTCTGCTCCGCCCGTTTTCGCTTGAGTGTAAACTGGGCTTGAGATTCTTCTTCTTAGCGTGTCGATCGCAATCTAAATTAAGTCGGCCCAGAACTGAGCCACTGTTTGGCGCTTTCGGTTGCGTCCATCAGTTCCTGTAGTGAGCAAACAACAGGACACGCAGGACACGATAATAAGTGCCTGAGAGAGCCTGTGCCTGTGAGTGTGTGTGTGGCTTGAGATTTATATAAATATACGTGTATAATGACCACATGCGCATGCTTCTTTTCGTTTTTTGTATGGAACTGACCTTCTGTTAAACTATTCTGTTGCTTAGATTTATTTATTGTTTTATTTATTTTCGTTAATCTGTATCGTGTTTCTTGCCAATTCTTGTCTTGTTTAGTACCATATTATGTCAGGTAAAACCTAGACTATTACTCTCAAATGAAATATTTTACACGGTTGAAGGTTTGCCAATTCAAATAAATTATCCAGGTCGTTGCTGTCTTCAATGTAAATTCTATTTTTGGAAGTGATTATAATCGTTTAGTCATCATTAGTTTCGTGCTAGTTGTAACTATTTACAGTTTACTGCATAGTTACAGGAAAACTCAAAATTAAATTATCATCATCATCATCATTTCAATCGAAAGACGTCCACTGCTGGACATAGGTCTCTCCCAAGTGTCACCACAATGATCGGTCCCGTGCGACTCGCATCCAGCGGAATTAAATTATTGCTATCTATTTATATGAATATGTATATCTGGGTCAAGCAAGTCATATCAGTGAAAGATTTATCGACGAAAGAAGTAGAAAGACGAATAAACAACACCTGGCAAAGGTACTGGTCATTCAGGGAAATCATGAAAAATAAATCTGTGCCCATCTCGGAAAAGAGAACCGTCTACAACACCCTGCATACTTCCATGCCTTACCTACGGCTGCCAGACCTGGCCATTAACACAGAAGATTGAACACAAACTAGGTGTATGCCAAAGAGGAATGGAAAGGAGCATGATGGGTCTAAGGCTGAAAGACAAATGGAAAGCAACAACAATTAGGAACACCACAAAGTAGCAGATGTTAAAGTAAAAACACGAACCCTAAAATGGAAATGGACAGGTCACATGAAACAGTCACGGAAAAGACATAGAGGAAGGCAGATAAAAAGATGGGAGGATGATCTGCCTAAGGGTTGGAGGAGTATAGCAAGGGATCGACATTTATGGAGGGAACTTGAGGAGGCCTATGTCGAAAGACAGCCTGACCTGGTAGCTGATAAGACGAACAAATAAGAAAAAAAAAAAAAAATGTTATTTAATTTACCTACTTAATTAAAGTTATAATAGTATAGTTAAAAGTATAATTTAAGTTTAGATAAAGTAGTGATATAAGTATAGTTAAAAGTTCGATGTAAGTTTAGTTATAGTTGTAATTTAAGTTTTGTATAGAAAACCAATAAGTGTAGTTCATATTTTTCCAAATTACTAAATAGTGTGTTTATGAAGGTCAGAGTAAATAATATCAAAATATCGTATTAGTTGGTGATATTAATATTGACATTGTTGATAATTCCCAAGACAATAGATCCTATGAATATCTTAACCTCATCGCTTCTCATGGTATGCTTCCAGCTCACACGATTCCTACTCATAGTCGCACATGTCTAGATCACATAATGTTAAAGACAAGATTATCGGCGCTCTGTTATGTTGCTCAAACTTCGGTTACAGATCACAATAGCGTCATTTTATTTTTAGATCGAACCACAAACAAAAACCAAGGTCCCAAAACTATTAAACGAATAGACGACGAAGGACTGGAAACAGACGTCAAGAACATAGAATTTAATAAGATTTACAGCATGTCAGATGTAAATGAGGCAACAAATTTTTTTGTACACTCGCTAGGTCAAGCTATAAATGATAACACAAAACAAATCCCGACACCTAAACGCAAAATAATTCTGAAACCCTGGATAACACCTGGCTTACTTAGATGTATGAGAAATCGTGATCAACTACATATCAAAACCTTAAAGAATCCAAATAATGAGGTAGCGCTTTGTATTTACAAAAGGTACAGGAATTCTTGCAACGATATTTTAAAGAAAGTTAGACAAAATTACGAGCAAGACGTAATTAAAAAGGCAGGTAAAAATAACAAAAAGCTTTGGGAAGCAATTAAAAATATAACGTATACTAATAAAACCAAACAACAATCCACCCAGCTTATTTCAATAGAAAATCCTTCTGAATCAATTAATTCAGTAAATTCATTTTTTGCAGGTGTAGGTAAAAATTTATCAGAAAAATTACTGTCACAAAATGTTAATTTGGTCAATACAGAACCCTATACTCAGCCAACTATTTCTTCCCAAAATTCTTTTGTTCTTCTACCGACTGACGAAGAAGAAATACGGTCTTTAATTTTTAATTTAAAAAAACGAGTGTGCAGTTGGCATCGATAATATATCCGGTCCGTTTTTAAAACGATTTGCTGATATTATTGTTCCTCCACTTACATTCATATGCAATCTATCTTTCTCTTCCGGTGTATTTCCATGTGCCTTCGAGAAATCTAAAATTGTACACATATTTAAATCCGGAGACAGATACTGTGTCAACAATTATAGACCAATCTCCATACTCCCTACGCTATCAAAAATCTTAGAACGATTAATGAATTCCAGACTTACTAATTACCTCGAACAAAATTCTCTCTTATCTCCATCACAGTTTGGTTTTCGATCTGGTAGGTCAACAGCTGAAGCCGTCCATGAACTAACAGATCACTTAGTTAATAAACTAGATGCAAAAAAAAAGACCTTAGCCATTTACCTCGATTTAGCTAAAGCATTTGACACAGTATCTGTTCCCATTTTGATAAAAAAATTAGAAAATATGGGTGTGAGAAGTCAATCACTTCGACTTTTTACAGACTATTTGTCCAACCGAACACAAATTACTAAAATAGAAAATTGGATCAGTGACGAACTACCTAATGAGTACGGCGTTCCACAGGGCAGCATCCTAGGCCCAACATTATTCTTAGTTTATATAAATGATTTATGTAATATTAAGCTACAAAACGGAAAGATCATCACTTTTGCGGATGATACTGCTTTGGTATTCGATGCTGATACGTGGATTGAGGTCCAATATCATGCTCAACAAGGTTTTGATACAGTATATAAATGGTTGTATGGTAACTTACTTACCCTAAATATCGATAAAACGAAATACATGACATATTCCCTTAGACCACAGGATCAACCGGACTTCAACTTGAAAGCCCACTCTTGTAATTCAGTCAATCATTGTTTTTGTCCTGTATTATTAAAAACGGAATCTATCAAATATCTTGGCATAATTATAGACTACCGTCTCAGCTTCCAACAACACATTGAAACGTTAGTTAAAAGAACCCGCAAATTAATCTACATATTTAAAAATCTACGACATATATCTAATACTTCAGTAATTAAATCAGTTTATTTCGCCTTATGCCAGTCTTTGCTAGCCTACTGTATCACCACCTGGGGCGGTACCTCTAAGTCGTATTTAATTAATTTAGAGAGAGCCCAAAGAGCTATATTAAAAGTTAGTTGTTATTTCCCTATTCGCTATCCAACCTTCGATCTCTACCAACACTGCCAAGTTCTAACGGTACGGCAGTTGTTCATACTCATGACTGTATTAAAAAAACACGCTGAACTTCCCATTGATCACGATTTACTTACTCAAAATAGACGATCAGCAAATGTTTGTCCAATTATCCGTTTTAACACTAGTTTTTCCCAAAAATTTTTTGCCTTCCTTGGCACTTTTCTTTATAATTCAATTAATAATAAAATTTCTATTTACATACACACTAAAGCTATTTGTAAAAGAAAATTGCGCACCTGGCTATTAAGTCTTGACTATGCTTCCACAGAAAATTTACTTAAACCTGTGTCTTAACACTCACGCATAAACACTAAACATTTACACTCTCACATTCGCACACACACATTTACACACACATCTACTCACGCATTGCATCAATCCACTCTCATCACTCCATTTCCACTTTCATCCTTTTGATTTTAAATTTTGTTTTCGTGTATGTACCTACATAAGAGCATCAACCCACTTTTTGTACAATCATATTTTTATTTTTTTATTATGCCTGCAAGCATAATTTATATAATTTTATTTTTTGTTTGTTTATGTTTGGTCTGTAGGTACCTAGTACTACTTTTGAACCAAAATGTTCCACAAGTTATTTTTTTTAATATGTCAATTGCATATTTTATTTTACGTATAGTTATTGTAAAATTTCAAATAATTAAATTTAAGTACCTACTTCCAACTTTAACCCTAGAATCTTGACTTATTTTTGTTGCTAAAATTAAAATGTTATATTATATAAGCCGGAGAGGTGATCTGTACCTCAGGATTGTCCTACTTCAGACACCTTTCTCTATTTAAGTTTGTGCATAATACCAGTGCCTGTAATTTTTGATGTCGAGATAAATAAAGATTTATGATTATGATTATTATAATAAAGGCTATTTTTATTTTATTTTTATTTATTATCTATTTCTATTTAGCGGTGACCGAGAGACGTCCAAGGAATGGAAAGAGAAGTGTTGGCCATCCGGCGGCGAGATGGACAGATGACATTGTTGCCATTGCGGGAATATGCTGGATGAGGCTGTCACAAGAGCGTGGAGCTTGGTACAAGCAAAGAGAGGCCTATACCGAGCAGTGGGTGACGTCAGGCTGTGGATGCTAAATAAATAATAAACAAATAAATATCGCTGGACATCACACACAGCGCCACCTAGCGAGGCTTGTGTCGTGGACACCTGATAGTTCAAATACTACATAGATACTTTTTGTTTGTAAATACATACTTATTATAATTTTTATCTACAGAATATAACCCTAGAGTTATGGGATATCAAAAAAAACAGGTTGTATATAAACATCGTGACTATATAGGAAACAAATGTCCATGCTCATCACATAAACATTTGCTCCTACCGGGATTCGAACCCGGGAATCTAAGAACGGCAGCCTCACTACCGCTGCGCCAATCGGGTTGTCAAATGATGATGATGAATCTATTTCTGAACATAGGTCTCCCAAACCGCGCGACTCGGCCTTTACATTGATGATCTACTTATTCGGATGCGTCCTCCTGCCCTTCGTGGTCTATGCTCAAGAACCCAAACCCAATCATCATCATATTCATCATTCTCTTCACCTTATCCCAATTCATTTGGGGTCGGTTCAGTATGTCATCTTCCTTCCACACTTCTCTGTTACTCGTCATCTCATCAGACACCTCCTTTCTTGCCATATCATTCTTTATACAGTCCTTCCACCGTTTCGAACCTCCCACCTAATACAATCTATTATAGGATTAAACAAAATTAAAAAAACCGACTTCAAAAAAACACATAAAAGAGAAAAATAACTTTAGCTTCAGAAGTCGGTGACCTTTGGTTGATTGATTTAGTTTTTTTGCCACCGACTTCTGAAGCTAAAGTTATTTTTCTCTTTTATGTGTTTTTTTGAAGTCGGTTTTATTTTTTTGCAAAAAAGTTTTTTATTTTTCCATTTTTAGTTGTTCCCAAACAATTATTTGCCATGAATTTATTTGACATTGTTAACAATACACGTCATGGTAACAGGCGTAATCCCCAATATATGCAACTTAACATACCATGTTTTTTTTTTCGGGTGGGAAATCATCAAATTACCTCTCCCGCTCTGGGCGAAGCGGAAGGGAGTGTCAGACTTTTACTGACTAAAACCCATCCATGTTCCTTCTTAGCCCTTTGTGTTCCAGGGCCGCAGTATACCTTTAGAACAGTCCCTTTTGCTGACATCTCTTTGAGACGCGCGGAACACGAACGAACTGTCGAGATCTGGGTGTATTGTACACATCTGCGTATCCCCTCAGAGCATACAGGCGTGATGTTACGTCATTTGAGGCGCACGCGGAACACTATCGCACCAAGTTAACATACCTAACTGTCGAAATCTGGGTGTATTGTACACATCTACCTACCCCCTCAGAGCATACAGGCATGATGTTACGTCATGATGTTGTATAAACAATAAACATCCAAGCGATTGCAACATTCACGGCACTTTTGCCGTCTATTTTTGAAGAGTTCCATTGTATATCTCCGAAGATCAGCATCAGATGTTCACAAAATTTAAATGGGACCACACGGGAAGCACCAGCTTTCAAATAAAAAAAGAATCATCAAAATCGGTTCACCCAGTCGAAAGTTCTGAGGTAACAAACACAAAAAAAAAAAAAAAAAAAAAAAATACAGTCGAATTGAGAACCTCCTCTTTTTGGAAGTCGGTTGAAAACTAAATACACTAGATGTCTCTCCAAGAACTGCGGGCTGCGGGACTGTTCGAAAGAGATACCGTGGCCCCGGAACACAATGGGCGATGAAGGAACATGGATGGGTTTTAGTCAGTAATAGTCTGACACTCCCCCTGCTCCGCCCAGAGCGGGAGGAGTCATTTGATGATATCCCATCCGAAAAAAAAGGACCTGATAACGGGAAAGTTAAGAAGTGGAAGTAACATTAAAAACATTTTAAAATATCGTAAGACTCACTGGTTAAAAGGTACTTCAGCTCTATCCAGCATGAACATGCAAGCCGGCAGCACTACTGCATCAAACTGGCCGTAGAGCCAGGGTTTCCCACGCGTGGTCTTGATGGGCCCAACCCAGACCTTGCCCACGTCATTCAGCACGTACTCCTGGAGTAGAGGCTTGTCTTCCATGAAGGTCTGGTCATCTGGAGGAAGGAATTTGGTGAGTATTGAACAGTTACGCCCAATTTTGGCAGGGTTGTAGCACCTAGATGAGAGTTGCGAGAAGCGAGTTGTTTAGTGTGCGACTTGGATGTCTATGGCTACCAGTGGACTCCTAATTATGATTATGATCGCCACATTTCACCAGTTAGGTATAGGTAATTCTAATGTGGCGTTGGGGTTCTGCGTGCCTATCACCGGGACAAAAATACCGGGTACCAATTAAAGGTAAGCGTTCACCTGCCCACATCGTATAACGCATCGGACGCATCGCATCAAACGGATCGTATAGTATTATTGAAAAGATTCGAGCGATCCGTACGGTGCAGAGGCTCTACTATAACGCTTCTTCCGTAATTCGGATCTATCCGTCTATCTCGAGCACGTCTGCAGATAAGTGCGAGTGAGAGAGACGGAGAGTAGGGCCTCAGATCAGTGACATACTACGATCTGTTTGATGCGATGCGTCCGATGAGTACGATGCGGACAAGTGGACGCTTACCTTTATTCGTGATCGTAAAATCCATGCTAACAACACTTTTCCCGATCTAAGAATTGATCCCAGGACTAGTAGCTCATCAGCCGCGCTCAGGACCACAACACTATCAATACAACCCACACCCACAGCTAGTTCAAGCTTAAAACTTTTATATTTTTATCTCAGTTGCATTCAAATAAAGTCCAAACTCATAAATAAATTAGACTGGCAATGTTTTTAAAACTATATTGTTCTGCAAGTTATTTAAAGTTTAAATTGAGAAGATTGCATTGTAATACAAAAAAATGGAGATTGGTGAGCAACTCGTTTCATTTATATTTATTTTGTGTTTGAAAGCTACTTAGAATGAGTTCAGTAAATTAGGTTCAGTTAAGCACCGAAACTCGATGAATTTAAATCAATCTTTAAAAAAACAGAGGATTAAACACACCTTTAATTAAAATCGTTGAAATTAGTATGTTAAATTATGTACACACAAATGTATGTCATGTGCCGATTTAGACGATAAGTGAATGTAACAGTGTTAATTGATTTTTGCTGCTGTTTTCGTTGCATCACCTCTGCATCTGGTTTAATTATTATCTATATTTTATGTCTGCTTTTTAATTTCAAAGAAACAGTTTTTTACTGAATACACGGAAGTACCGTTATACTTTAATAACATTTTTTTTTTTTTGGCTTTCTGTCTGTCTGTTTTGGCTAATCTCCGAAACGGCTCGACCGATTTTGACGGGACTTTCACCACATGAGTTTCCGTTTATCTACTCATGTGCTTTCACTGGCAGCTTAGGTTATTTTAGTTTAGATAAAGGATTAGAGTTACGTGCAAAAAAAACCCTTGTTAACAAAATTCGATTCCAATGGGGAAGTCATATATAGTCATATACAGAGTGTAAAAGACCTCATCACGAAACCGTCAACCAAGCATTCTGTACATCAAACTGAGTAACTGTACGCAAAAATTATTGCTGGATAATTACTTTTTTTTGGGGTGAAAAATCACGTTTTGTGGTAGAACTCAATGTAACGCACTCGAAACTTTGTGCTGATACGTGGGTCGTGGAGGTGTTTAAAGTAAAAATCTTAAATTAAAAACTTGTCAAAAAGTTGGAACTTTGACCCCCAATATCTCCGTAACTAGAAGGTTCCCAGGTATGGTGTAGAACAAAACAAAATGATCCCAATGACGGGGAAAACAAGTGCCTTTCGGCTTCGTTAAGAGGTGTTTTACACCCTTTACCTATAATAATAATTTCACGCAGACGAAGATCGAACAACAGCTAGTATTAAAAAAAACAGAAGCCTCAATCAATCGATCAAATCTGCCTACCGCAGTTAACTGCTGGACTTAAACCTCTCCCAAACTGAATGCTCACAAACTCAACTGGATCGGTTTCTTTCACGAAGTTATGTCTAACTGTCCTGTTAATCCTGGTAATCAAGCAAACTTACCAGGGTGCCATGGGTTGAAGAGGATGTAGATGTCTTGGTCGAAGTCATAGTACGCCCGTTCAGGGGCGTCTCTCCGCCAGGTGATCACTCTGAGCACCCACGCGCCTACAGGGGCGGTCACTGGTGTTGATACCTGTAGAAAAGAAGATAGTTTAAGTAAGGTTATGATGATCACGCGGGCCTTGGACGGTGGGCTATGGGCTAGCTCGCCGTCCGTCCGTCTCATGACGACAGGCCGTGTCGACGGCGCGTTCGTGTTCCACGCGCACCTCAGAGAGTCAGCAAAAGGAAGGGGTTCGCAAGGACCGATGCCTGCCGGGGTTGCGGGACTGTTCGAAAGAGATACCGTGGCCCCGGAACACAAAGGGCGAAGAAGGAACATGGATGGGTTTTAGTCAGTAAAAGTCTGACACTCCCTCCTGCTCCACCCAGAGCGGGAGGAGTCAATGATTTCCCATCCGAAAAAAAAAAAGAATAAGGTTATGAGTGATGAGTTGTGTTTGTAAATGAAGATGATGAAGTTCCTAGGAAAAACATTTCTAATGATTTCTACTGGCTATCTACTCGTATAACTATAAAGCTGAAGAGTTTGTTTGGTTGAACACGCTAATCTCATGAAGTACTGGTTCGATTTGTAAATTTTTGTTAGTGTTGGATAGCCCATTTATCGAGGAAAGCTATAGGCTATATACCGGATGACATTTTTATCACTTTCCAAAAAAAAAATGGGTATATTAGGTGAACGGAGTAGAAACTTATGGCATACCTAGTTTTATTTTCTTATTTCCACAGCTTAGAAAAAAATTGATCCATCTTAAAAAAACGCTACAAATTTCAAGTAACTTAAACTAAACAACAAACAAAGAGAAATTTTGAAAAAAAAAAGACAATATTTTTTTTATTAAAAACGGAGAAAATTGTGTTTTTATAATAAATTCACGCGAATGAAGCATTCAACAGTGAACAGCTAGTCGTAAGAAAATATAAATGCCCATAATTGAGTAAAGCTAAGTAGGTAAACCTGTAACAAGACATTGTTTAGATTGCATTCTAACGAAGACTTAGAACTAAACTAAACAGTGATGTGGGAACGAAATATCAAGATTTAAATTAATCATAGATAAGATCAATTTAGTCACAAGATTAATAAAATACTTGAAGCCATGTTTAATTGCACATTTTCATCACGATTTCTAAGTAAAATTAATGGTTTTCTACACTGTAATAAATAACCAATCCTAGTTTTGCGTGTAAAACCTGTACCTAATGTAATGTGTTTGTATGAACATCATCTTTATTATTTCCAGTTAAAAGCAAACGGTTGTCAACCTGTGATCTGCTATAGTCTCCGCAAGATAAGTAAGAATTAAAGGTCATTGCTCTTTCATTAATTTCTCTCCGTAGCGTACCCCGGCTCTTTAGCAATACATTATGAATCGTTTTTTATTACTAGAAAAAGTCAAGGATCACGATAAAAGTCGTTTCGGGACAGCTTTATGTCATTACTAGCTGTTGCCCGCGGCTTCGCCCGCGTGAAGTTCGGTAACTGTCCCACTGAATTATACTAAAGGGATAAATAGTGTCCTACATGTAAATCCAGGTTATAAACTATCTATGTGCCAAATTTCATAATCATCACAATTTATTATTACTATCACAATCACCATCACTATCACAACCACCATCACTATCACAACCACCATCACTATCACAACCACTATCATTATCACAATCACCATCACTATCGCAACCAACATCATTATCACAATCACCATCACCATCACAATTACCATCAAAATCACTATTACAATCACCCTCATCGTTTTCACAATCATTATCATCGTAATCACAATCACCATCACTATCACAATCACAATCACCATCACAATCACCATTACAATCACCATCACAATCACCATCACAATCACCATCACAATCACCATCACAATCACCATCACAATCACCATCACCATCACAATCACCATCACAATCACCATCACAAACACAATCATTATCATCATAATCATTATCATCTTAATCACAATCACCATGATCACAATCGCCATCACTATCACAACCACAATCATTACTACAATCACCATGACAATCACCATCACCATTACGATCACCATCACCATCACAATCCACATCACAATCACTATCCTCGTTATCACAATCATTTTCATCGTAATCAAAATCATCTTCGTCAATATCACAATCACCATCACTGTCACAATCACCATCACATCGCTATCACCATCACAAATACCGTCACTATCACAATCACTATCACCATCACAATCACCATCACAATCACCATCACAATCACCATCACAATCACCATCACAATCACCATGACACACACAATCATTATCATCATAATCATTATCATCTTAATCACAATCACCATGATCACAATCGCCATCACTATCACAACCACTATCCTCGTTATCACAATCATTTTCATCGTTGTCACAATCATCTTCATCATTATCACAATCGTCATCACTGTCACAATCACAATAACCATCACCATCGCTATCACCATCACAATCACCGTCCCTATCACAATCACTATCACAGTCACCATCAAAATCACTATCACAATTACTATAATCGTTATTACAATCATTATCATCGTTATCTCAATTATCACTATCACAATCATCATTATCACAATCATTATCATCGTAATCACAATCATTATCATCGTAATCAAAATCATCATCATCACAATCATCATCATCATTATCACAATCATTATCATCACAATCATCATTATCACAATCATCATCATCGTTATCACAATCATCACAATAAATCAACAATACAGAAGCAACCCTGTACAGAAGTCGAATCCGCCATCTTCTGGATCTCATAATAAGTGCCATTTTCGTAATCAGCACCCATGATAATCTCGGTATCGACACCCATATTGATTTTTAGACATTTCAACCCAATCGCACCCCAAGACCCCAACAGGGAATGATGGTATTTCAGGTCCGCCACATTAAATCTTAAAATCGTGGTTTTTGTAATACACCTGACCCAATTTACCATACAAACAATACCTATATTGAATTTCAGGCTTTGTTACCCCATTTCCCTCTTTAGGGGTTGAATTCTGAAAAAACCTGAAACACAAATGTTAACTCATTTAGTGATAGGAGTACTCCTGTTAAGTTTCGAACAGTCTAACCAATCTTATTTTCCCATGTAATATTTGGACCCCCGTTTCAACCCCTTAGGGGGTAAATTTTGAAAAATCCTTTCTCAATGCTCCCCTAAATCTCATAAAGAACCTATGTGCCAAATTTGGAATCCCTTTTTTCCCTCGATTTTTAGACTTTGCCACCCCATTTTCCCCCTCTTAGGGGTTGAATTCTGAAAAAACCTGAAACCCGTTTCTACTCATTTCTTAATAGGAGTACCTCTGTGAAGTTTCGAATAAAATAGTCTAACTAATCTTGTTTCCCCATTCAAACTTTAGAGCCCCGTTTCACCCCCTTAGGGGGTGAGTTTTGAAAAATCCTTTCTTAGTGCACCCCTAGACCACATAAGGAACCTACTTGCCAAATTTGGAATCTGTAGACCCAGCGGTTTGGGCTGTGCATTGATTGTTATACTTTGCCACCCCATTTCCCCCTCTTTGAATTCTGAAAAAACCTGAGACCCGGTTCTTCTCACTTATCAATAGGAGCACTCCTGTGAAGTTTCGAATAAAATAGTGTAACTAATTTTGTTTTCCCATACAAACTTTGGAGCCCCGTTTAACCCCCATAGGGGGTGAATTTTGAAAAATCCTTTTTTTAGTGCACCCCTGAACCACATAAGGAACCAATGTGCCAAATTTGGAATTTCTAGACTCAGCGGTTTGGGCTGTTCATTGATTTTTATACTTTGCCACCCCATTTCCCCCTCTTAGGGGTTGAATTCTGAAAAACCCTGAAACCCGTTTCTACTCATTTATCAATAGGAGCACTCCTGTGAAGTTTCGAATAAAATAGTCTAACTAATCTTGTTTCCCCATACAAACTTTGGAGCCACGTTTAACCCCCTTAGGGGGTGAATTTTGAAAAATCCTTTCTTAGTGCACCTCTAGACCACATAAGGAACCTACTTGCCAAATTTGGAATCTGTAGACCCAGCGGTTTGGGCTGTGCGTTGATAGATGAGTCAGTCAGTCAGTCAGTCAGTCAGTTTCTTCTTTTATATATTTAGATTTCTGTTTTCGGAATGATGTATTTGAATAAATGTATTTTTATGTATATGAATAAATGTTCATCATCATTCATCTTCGAATTGACTATGAAAATATTTTAAAACCAATTCTTTTTATAAGCGGAACCATAGAATTTCTTGCCGGTTCTTCTCCATTGGAAGCGACCAACCCGAACCGTGAACCTTTTCTCGACGTTTTGTAAGTGCCCATGCAGGCCTACAACAACAACAGCAGCCCATAACGTCTACTGCTGGACTTAAGCCTCTCCCATGATGGGAGGAATTTGCCGTAATCTCCACGCTTGGCAGGTGGATTGGAGATCGCAGTGATGAAAGACTAACAGAAAACGCTGCTGCCCATTATCTGGTCTACCGAGGCGCAAGATATAATTGAAACAAAAAAAAAAATTGGTTTTGCGCTATTGATGGCCCTGAGGCACGCCACTGGTCCTACCCAGGTCATCATCTACATCACCTATGTTGAGGTCGGCGTCGATTCGCAAATCAATAGCATAACGAGGCAGTTTTTCAGGCACATAATGCACTTGAATCAGTAGGCATTGCCCTGAAAAACTTAATCCCTCATTAGTGTAGCCGCACTGCAAGTACGTAGCAATCGATAACGATCGAATCGATACGATTCGATAAATCCGACTTTTCGATTGGTTAAAAACTCATTTTATCGAGAATAACTGTCAGATTTATCGAATCGTATCGAATCGAGTGCTACGTACTTGCACTGCTGTTGCGCTATGGTGGTGTTGGGTGTCCCTAAGTTGGGTTGAATCCTCAGGTTGGGCAGTTACCACTGCTCACGGAGGCACCTTTTTATTTCGATTAAAATTTGGATTGTCTGAATTTGTGGCCAATTCATGGCAAGGCCGATTCCCTATTACTTGGGAATTAAATAGAACTCTGGTGAAAATATGTATGAGACATTCTGTCTGCCTCTCGTTTGTAGTTAAAATAACTCGCAGTTTGAGCATCACTGTTTAGACAAACTGGTCTTGACCAACACTGGAATGATCATAAATTATTATTTTAAACGTTATAATAATACAATGTTTCTACATTTATATACCTGGGTAACTACCTATTTATAATTAACGAGTATGATAATATTACAAGTACCTACTACCTACCTATATCTACGATTATTTCGTTCGTGTGTTGGATTTACTTAGATGTTTACTATTGTTTTTTTTAAGAAGTGGACTGTTTAAATTCCCAAATCTGTTTTTTTTTTAATTCTTTGACAACTTAATCTTTGAACTTCATTATCATTATCTACGCTAGGCCGACGACATTGTTTTTTTGTATCCTGAGCAGCCACGATAACTAAGCCATGCCACTCCTTTAGTCGGCCATTAATATGACCCTAATTAAAAATAGTCAGACAAAACTATTACATTTAAACTGAAACCTAAAACAATCAGAGAATGGTAATAAATATTACGTAACAATTCATAATACTAACTGCGTCTGTGACCATTTTATCGCTATCATATTAAAGCTAGTATTATGATTTTGTTAAGGCGCTGTACCTAGTCAAAATGGGCTTCACAAAACAGTTTTTTAGCCAAATGTATACATTTTAGAGCAGCTAAAAAAATATATGTTAATCTTGATCATATTTATGGGTGGACCATTGTGTTCAAAACACGTTTTCGGTAAATATTCTCGATAAGAAAAAACCATAAACTAACCATTTAAATTGAAATTGTAACAATTGTAACTGTATTATTTATAAACAAATCTTGATAATATTAATACCAGTGATGTAATATATAATAATAAAGGGAACTGTTGTTTTATTTATTCTTTTTATTTATCACTTTTGTTTATTTCAATATTTATTCATTATTTTCTTCTAAAACCTGGCCGCCCAGTAATAGTGACGTCTCATTTACTCCCATACAAATAGACAGTGTGCGCGATTTTGCTGTTCACAGCGCCTTAAGGCTGATGCTCCAGGGTAGCCCGCGAAATTCAAAATATCTGACGTTTTTTGCAATTTGCAGGCCAGTGCTAGGTTTTATGTTGAATAAAATATTGTTCGCGACTGCAAATTGCAAAAAACGTAAGAAAATTTGAATTTCGCGGGCTACCCTGAAGCATTCACCAGCTGCCATTTTAGACAAGGGGGTCTAAAATGGCAGCTTTAACAAAATCAGTCTTGTAGAGGCATCAATAAAAAATAAAGTTAAAAAAGCTATAACCCAACTACGTTAATCAAGTAGTTCTAAAACTCGACAACTGAATGAAGTCGGTTAAAATATAGCCTATGTTACCAGGGCGATAATAACGAATCGATTGACATTTTATTCATCAAAATCGGATGAATAGTTTTAGGCACTGCGGAGGAACATACGTAAATACAAACAAACATAGGTACATGCATAGATGATAAAATCATAACCCTTCCTTTTGACTTTGCCATAGTCGGGTAAAAAAGGACGAGTAAAATCTATTATTAAGACGAAAAATATGGAAACAAAAGCTGCATTTAGAAATTGTTGTAGGTATTTCAGTACCGTTACAGATCGTACCACAGCCTCTAAATATACTATTAAAATAATTTCCCACTTTATATTCACTAGATTAATCCTGTATTATTCGATTGCTTGAAGATACGTGCAAATATTTATATTTTTTGTTCAGATGCAATTTCAGACGTGCTAGAATTAGCATACCTACCAATTTTAGTAAAACAAGTTTTAAATTAGCCAATAATTTCGTGGGTAGACTGCTGATTCTTAAATAACATGCAGCTAGATTTGATTACATTACTGTACCTATATTTAATTGGGCGTTATTTATAATATTATTTTTATACAACAGAAGTTTTTTTAATGTCGACAGTCTGTCACTACAAGTAGCCTGATGCACGACTGCTCAAAGTTGGTGTTCGTTCCCCAGACCGGGCAAATTGCAGTTATTGGATTTTCCATTAGAAGTATCCTAGAATCAATGATCAGGATCAATGCTCGGTTCATGGCAATACTCTTGTCTGTGTTCCTACCTACCAAATTTTGGTCATATAGCGACCAAACTCAGCAGAGACTTAACCATCATATCATGAGATATCTACATAGATTTGGAAGTGACGGCAATCATTGACGCTGAATCGGCTTGTTCCGGTCAGAAAGTCCATGCAAGACGTAAGTATCTTTTTACTGTGACGTACCTACCTATGGCGCATCGTTTCGGTTCGGGCGTCTCGACTCGACACCGCGTTGGACTTTTCGATTCGCTTCACAAAAGAACCACAGATGCACTCAATTTTGCCTAAGGATTGAAGGCTGTATCTCGCTCTAGCGAACGAAGGTCGTGAGCGACAGAAAAACATAGGAAAGTGCGATTTTGTGTTGTCAGATGAGGTTCAACCCTAACTCTCCCCACGCCCTCCGCCGCAGCTCTATCGCTCCTAATGCGTGACACTTCTGCGTACCCTTGTTTTTATATATGGTTACTTCCTGAACGTTCTATCGCATTCGTCACCCCGTACGATATGCCTATTTAAAAGCATGCCTGGCCTGTTTTATCATACATTGCTCAGGTCTTTATCTATCTATACCAAACGAGTCTTACCTTAAAGGAGAGTGTGCTCTCATCCTGCACGTCCAAGAGATTGGCGCTCCATGTATGTTTGTCTGTCCCCGCGTCACGTCTGATGAACATCTTTCCTGAAGTCTCCATTGATGGTTTATCTCCTGTGGACAAATGACGAAAGTTCAAGTTGTAGAGAAGTCTTATTTCGTTCTTCGTTTGGGTATGAACGCTTGTTTAATAGATTTTATACTTTTTACTATTTAACGTGTGTGAACTTCATTGAAATAGCCCAAATACAACCCCTGAGTAAACTCATCTTAGATAGTAAAATTATTTTGCACTTTTTGTTTCTTGGCAGTCGGTTTTTTTTTAAACTCCTTTAATAAATAAATAAAATAAACTGGTTAGTGGGGTGGGTTAGTGGTCCCACAAAAGTTTTGTCATGAATTTATTTTACATTGTAACTAGAAGTTATAGTCTTTCGTGTAATTTCACATGATTTGATAATTAATTTTGACATTTATTTACTTATTCTGGATCGTTTGTGTATTTTTACTTTTGACATGTTAATTTAATCTTGTTTAATTCAATAATGTTTTTAATGTAAGTACTTAATTCTGATATTTCAATAATTTATGTGTTTGTATTTGGTTTCTATTTTTGTTTTTTAAGGGTCTCGGACCTGAAATAAATGATTTCTTTTATTTATATAGAGACCATCACGTCATCAACAAAGTCCAGGAAGAAAAAAATACCCTATTAAAAGATTTACCTTACTCATAAACTACCCAAACAAAGTTAATAGAAATATATGGGACCACCGCGCCAGAACCTCTACCAAATGAAAAAAAAACAAAATTTGTCCATAATTTAAAAAAAATATACAGCCGTACATAGAAACTCCTCCTTTTTTAAAGTCTGAAAAAAAAAATGCTTACCGATAGAGAACACAAGCTGCACAACATCGTTGGCCTCATCGTAAGGCCGTGTGAACCTGACCACTCCGCTGAACGGCTGACCACGTCGCACTATCGTGGTCGTCGGGCTCTCATCGTTCACCACCTCGAATCTGTTAAGAACATTTAGGTTGAGCTAATTGTAGGTACAACTTTAATTCAATTTGCTAAGGAGGACACTTTAAACCAATATCTTGACTGAAAAATACTGATTCACATAAGGCTAAGTGAATCGATTGACGACCCTAGTGGCGTAGCGATAGTGAAGCTGTCTTCCGTTCTTTAGGCCCTTCTAACCCTAAAATTAGCAACTCTATTTGTGGTGGTTCAAACTTCGTTTGAAATACTGTTAGAATAAAGTTCTATCAGCTTGCACTACAAAGCGGTTGTTATGTCAGTCACTGCGGCCGAATAGTGGAGAAATGAGTGTTTTTTTGCGATTTACTAAAAATCTATTGATTGGACTAAAAAAATAAAACACATAAGACCTGCTTTATAGTTAGTTCAGTCAGTATGCAAAGTTTCATGATCTCATTTAAAATACTTTTTGAATAGGTACCAGCGTTGTTCGATTTGGAGGTAACTTTGGATTTTTTTTCTATCAAGAAAAGTTTATGGAATCGTGATTTCGTCACACATAGTACTTAGCATTAATCCTCAACTTTACCGTATATTTATTTCAGTATTTCAGGCGTAACGGAGGATCATGATAAGTCATTTGACGTATATTTAGCTTACTTGACAGTATTATGTGGCTGTGCATTTTCCTTCGGATAGAAATGAACGACATCTACTTGCAGTGGCTCCATCTTTTGTTTGCAATCTGGAACAAATAAAAAAAACATCATTTATTCTGTTGGTAAAAAAATTAACCAAAAGGATATTGTGGTAAAACACATCAATTTGATGATCGTTTTTAAATTTAGATAAAATATTATTTAAAAATTATATTATGTAAATAATGGATACAATAATGATAATTCTAAACCACAGACGGATAAAGTTTTGAGCTATTTTTGGTGACCGGGGTAGGTTGGTAGATTAAAGTTAATAGTAGATTGCGCCCGACTATTGAGAAAATAAAAGGCGCCTCATATTTTATTCACTGTCACTTGAATAACTCATTTTTCAAAACAAAACCATGAATTTCTCAACAATCCGTGAAAATTGACGAAAACGCGGGCTGTAGTTCGCGCGTTTTCAGTTGATTTCTTTTTTTTTTATTCAGCGCGACTATGGGCCATCGTACCAGCCAGTCTTTATTCAAACATTATTTGCATTCGATTTCTTTGGCGCTAAACACTAAGACGTTCCAAATTCAAAAGTGCGCGGCAAAGATAATTGCGGCGCACTTATAAAGAGGATTAAAATCTCATTACTGCCCGCTAAAAGTTTCTAATAGAAAACACCACCTTCGGGTGTACTTAGAGGCGAACCAAGTCGTCCTTTTCGAATAGATGGGATGAAAATAACTTTTCAGTTACGTAATGTAATATCACGACCTTTTTTCAATCTTATTAGGTAGTCAAGGCATAAGGGTGGAAAGTGAGCTAAATTAAAATACAAGGGTGAATAGAGATACGACTTTGAATAGTAGATTGTATCATAAGGGAGCAAAATAATATTTTTATGACGAGGGCGCTTTTTTGAATCCAGAGCAAAGTGAGGGATTCTAGAGTAGAATCCCGAGCGTAGCGAGGGATTCTTCAGTAGAATCCTGAACGTAGCGAAGGATTCAAAGTATGTCGCCCGAGCCAAAAATATATTTTGCGCCAAGTGATACACTCTACTTTTCATCACCCACTATGAGAAAATAAAAGGCGCCTCATAATTTATTCACTGTCACTTGAAGAACTCATTTTTCAAAACAAAACCATGAATTTCTAATAATCCGTGTAAATTTACGAAAACGCGGGCTGTAGTTCGCGCGTTTTTAATTTGATTTTTTTTTTTATTCAGTCTTCGGGTGGGACTACGGGCCGTCGTACCAGCCAGTCTTTATTCAAACAATATTTGCGTTCGATTTCTTTGGCGCTGAACACTAAGACGTTCCAAATTAAAAAAGTGCGCGGCAAAGATAATTGCGGCGCACTTATAAAGAGGAATAAAAACTCATTACTGCCCGCTAAAAGTTTCTTAATAAGTGAAATTCAAAAAGTGCGCGGCAAAGATAATTGCGGCGCACTTATAAAGAGGATTAAAAACTCGTTGCTGCCCGCTAAAAGTTTCTTATAGAAAACACTACTTTTGGGTACACATAAAGGCAAACCAAGTCATCCTTTTCGAATAGATGGGATGAAAATGGATTTTACATAACATCACGCGTGTAGTCCCCGAAGGGTTAGGCAGAGGTGTACCTAATAGTACACCTACATTTCGCCAGTTATGTTTAACTCCTATGTAATAGATTGTAGGGGGCAAGTCTATTTCATCACCCGGTCACAAATCATCATCAAAATACTGAAACTTCAGTAGTTCGAATAGAACTCTTATTACTATCTAAAAAACAGTAAAGAGTACCTATTATTGTAGTAGTGTAGTAAGTATTTATTTGCCACGCACAGGACAAAACAAAATGAATAGGTAGGTACCTAAATTAACAATAAAACAAAATTACATAAAAAATAAAAAATGACACAGCGCTGATATTCTGATAGGGTCTGTTAATTTGTATGAACCTACCATTACAAAAAACGTAATTGGTTTCAAACGATTTCCTACCAACATTAAAATCGTTCGAGTAATTTATTTCTCAAACCATTTGAATTTGTGCACACTCATGCTGTTATGAAAATTGGCGTGATGGTGTAAATACTAAACTACTTCGTAGAGCTTTAGTACAGTACTAAAATTATTTTATTGACCAACAATACCTAGTACATGCCTAGCTACAAAGTGAGCAATGTTTTTAAGAAAATACAGTCAACAAAACAGTTCAGTTTCCAAGAAATAAACGAACTCTGCAATTCATTGAAACTGATTTTCATTGTAATTACGTGAAAATGTCCTACTATGGATTAAAGACACATATTTTTGGGTTATTTTCAAAAGGGCAACAATGATAAACATTTTATTTAGATAGAGCATAACATAATAAACATGTTTTATTATTACACATCCTAAGTCAATTCATCGAGAAGTTATTCAAACATGTATCGTTCTTTGATTATATATCGTTGTAGGCCGACAAAAAAATAATCCAATCTTGGTGATCTCGTTTTCAATTTCCCTTTCCTTGTACACATTCTAAATCCTCTTTTCCTCGAAATAAGATTGACAACGTATAGTGCCTGGGTTCGAACCCACATTACACGTAGTCAGGGTCGCTACCATTGGGTCAGCACGACTAGGTATTACTCACTACTACTTAGTATTACAGTCATGAACTAAATAGTATGCTATGTTAGTTTGGAGTCGGAAACATGCCGAATGCATTCGCATGCCGTGGCCAGAAATAGCTAAACGTTTACATACTACTTATCGCAACAGATGCGTACTTGGATTAACTGAGGATAATGTTCACGTGCTGGTTAGTAACGATAAGAGATAATGATAAAATCAGTGTGAGATAGTCCGCTGCAAAGGAGTCTAATAAAAAATGGCATACAATTAACGAACCATCAGATTTAGCAAAATGTAACGGCAAAAAAATCACTTTCGATTGCCAAAATTAGTAAATGATCACCTAAATTAATCCCCATTTTATAGTGAAATTAGAAACATATATTTATTTTTTTAGTTAATGTCTGACCACCAGTAATTGAACAGGCTCTTGCAATCCGAGTCGAGGGAGACCCGGGTCGACGGTATTCTGAATGGTTTATAAAAAAATAACCCCAGTCGGCCATAGGCAAAACTATAGTTTGTCATAAACCAACCACCTTAACCTTATTAAAATTTGGTGCTCAATTTACTAAATTTGGTGATCAATTGATATTTTAGGTGATAGATGTTAGTGGTCACAAAGTTATTTTTGGTGATCATTATATTTTCCTCCAAAAAAAATGCTTGACTTGTGGATGCACCTCGACATGCAATCCGTTCAAATTAGTGAACGGATTCATGTAATACGTAATCCATAATTTATTTTCGCTTGCTTCGGTGAAAGAAAACATCGCGAGAAAACCAGCATGCCTGAGAGATATTTCTCGACGACATGTCTTTCTTTATCGTGTGGTAGTACCTGGTGTCAGAGTTTTAAACGACTCTGACGGCATGTAAAGTCAGAGGGCGGGCCCATGGGCGGCATATAATCTCTAACACCAGGTCAGGCACCAACCACACGATGAATAAGAACTAAAGCCATTCTCAGATGAAAATAAATGGATTCAAGCAATAAAAGCACAATCTTCCCAGAGAGAGCATGGCATGGTCGGTATTGTAGGTTTGGTACTATAAAGGGTGTAAAACACCTCATCACAATAACATAATATACATATATAACATAATAACAATAAATTTAGATATTTTCGCTCTTAATCATAACAAATTTAGAAAAATAGCTATTGAATTACTTTCTGGTCATCCTTTGCGATGGCTGCTTCTTGCTAATGCTATGTTGTGATCTGATTGGTGACTACGAACTAGATCTGGACGGTGAGCGCTGTCTAGAGTTGGTCTGTGTGACCATTCAGGTTTATAAGCTATTTTATTTTTATGTTCTTACTGTCCCTTTCTGTATACGTCCGTTTCCTTATTTCTTTTAATTCGATATTATTCCGTGGACAATAGTGTGGGTTATGCGTTTGTTAACTATTAGACTTAAGCTAACTATTAATATTACAACGTGTAACTGTTTTTTGTCCCAAATAAATAAAATAAAATAAAATAAAATCACGAAGCCGTCAACCAAGCATTCTGTACATCAAAATAAGTAACTTTACGCAAAAATTATTGCTGGGAAACGACTTTTATTTTTGGGGTGAAAAATCATGTTTTGGGGTAGAACTCAATGTAACGCACTCAAAACATTGTGCTGATAGATGGATTAAATAGTACGGGGGTCGTGGAGGTGTTTAAAGTAAAAATCTTTAATTAAAAACTTGTACTTATTAAAAAAAAAACTTGTCAAAAAGTTGGAACTTTGACCCCCAATATCTCCGTAACTAGAAGGTTCCCAGGTATATATGGTGTAAAACAAAAAAAATCCTTTCGGCTTCGTTAAGAGGTGTTTTACACCCTGTATATAGCTAACTAACTGACCAAGTCATTGGCTTATGTAAGCGAGTAATTACGGCTCCAAAGGTTAAGTTGACGCTTTAGACAAATAGTCACAGGTTGTTGACTCGTTAACTCGTCGCTTGAGAGTTAAGTATATACAAAAAGTATCATAACGATAATCTTTGAATTATCAGCGCATTAGTATCTTTTCTAACACGAAGGACAAAACTCCTGATGAGAGAACCAACATTTTGGGTTGAGCACACTAAAATCTGGTCCTTAAGCCAGAACAGATGGATAGAGGATAGGCATTGGGCTTGTAAAATAAAAGCTTGGTGGTAAACTCGGGCTAGGTGAACTAGAATCAATCGGAAATAAAATCTTAATAGTCATCTACGTCTGTTATGGTTTCCAGGTCACGGCGTGGTAAAAAACCGGCCAAGTGCAGTCGAACTCGCGCCTAAAGGGTTCCGTACCATCGTAGTACCTACTACAACAGCCCACAACGTCCACTGCTGGACATAAGCCTCTCCCATGATGGGAGGGTTTTTGCCGTAATCTCCACGCTTGGCAGGCGGATTGGAGATCGCAGTGATGAAAGACTAACAGAAAACGCTGCTGCCCATTCTCTGGTCTACGGAGGCGCAAGGTGTTCTGCCTCAGACATTAGTCGCCTTATACGACACCCGTAGTGTACTGGGTCACACTGGG
This sequence comes from Xestia xanthographa, assembly GCA_905147715.2. Classification (NCBI taxonomy): domain Eukaryota; kingdom Metazoa; phylum Arthropoda; class Insecta; order Lepidoptera; family Noctuidae; genus Xestia; species Xestia xanthographa. The sequence goes on from LR990650.1 coordinate 25,987,951, forward strand.
TTGATTCTATTCTACTCTGCCGGATACCACACGGCTAATCGTAGTAGGCCAATAGAATTACACATTCTGTGAAAATTTCAATTGGACAGACGGACGGACAGCGGTGGCTTAGTAATAGGGTCCCATTGGTTAACCTTCGGGTACGGAACCCTAATGGACCATATTAATTTTAATTCATTCTCTAAATTGACTTTTACAAAGTATCTTTCAAAATCCTATAGGTATGTTACCTTCACTTCACCCGTGCTGAAGCAGAAACTGAAATTCATCAACAAAGTTTAGCAGTTCTCGAAATAGCTACACAATCACATAAGTAGTGATCAAAACACATAACTGGTTACGGTCTAGTTTGTAATCGTCGTAAACATTACGTTATTGCACCTAACGTCAATAAAAGTGTATTAATAAATGATTTATGGTTCGCAAAAAGTTTATTCTGGGACTATATTTTGTAATTTAATGTTTTTTTTTTTATAAATGTAAAGTGAACGTGACAAATCATTATTATTTGTAGAAGCTGGTTACCAATTTTATCAGAATTATGAATACGAACGTATTAGTATTTAGTGGTAAACCTGTTTAAAATAAAAAAAAAATGGCACCTAGTGTATAATCATGAATTTATTACTAACTTAAACCCGCGGCTTCGCCCAAGTGGAGTTCGATAATGGTCCCACGGGAACATAATATTGGATTGGGATAAAAAGTATCCTATCTATTAATTCAGGTTATAAACTATCTGTGCGCGAAATTTCATCCAAATCCGTTCAACGGTTCAGTAGTTTTACAAACAACTTTTTTTAAAAACATCCATACCCAAACCCCATTCCCTTTCTCATAAACTTTCGCATTTTTAATATTAGTAAGAAGTAAGATTTGCGATCTATCTGAAAACAATGTTTTTGTTATTTAGTTGTAGCTGAGGAAAACATACTTACGAAAATAAAGGCCCTAGAAACCAAAGCTACCCTCAGAAAGAAGTTCGATTAGTTAGCCCCATTCGACCTTCCATATCTTTTGAAGAGTCCGTGTGTGGTGTGGGCAGTCAACAATTTTGAAAAAGTAACACACATTGAGAGAGAATCTATTACAGTCTCCGCCAGATAAGTAAGAATTAAAGGTCATTTAACCCGCATACATTTATTCAAATACATTATTCCGAAAACAGAAATAATGACATAAACTTGTCCCGAAACGACCTTTATCGTGATCCTTGACTTTTTCTTGTAATAAAAAACTATTCATAATGTACCTATAGTCGGGGTACTCTACGCAGTGAAATGCTATCTGGCGGAGACTATAGGTGCTTTGTAATATATTTTTACAATATAACAATAAGTAGGTACCTAGATACATACAATGAAGATCCAACCACAGTTACTACGTGATATTTATCGAAAAAATATTTTATTACAATCCATATTTCCAGACACAACTTTTACCCGAAACCGAATCTAGGATTCTAGGACCAGCGTATAATAATATCGGTTACACACATACCGATGCAGCGAATCATTTCAATCTATATTACTTGTTGCAGTGATGCAATTGTGATCATTCGCTATTATTGTACGGGATACTCACCTTCAGCTGTGCAATAGGATATGATTTGATTGAGCTAGTTTAAGAATTCTAGATATTGTATGTACTGCATAGTTAGTGGGCGACTAACATGGAAACTATGATGTCAGGCCATTGATCAGCTGTTTATAGATAGCATAATGTTATTAGCATATTATTATTTTTCATTTATTCATCTATATACATATTTAAATATTAACATTTTTAAATATTTCTTAATAAAACAACATAAAAAAAACATTTAAAAATATAAAAAACAGTAGCCCACCAGCGCTGGGAACAGGGTCCGAGCTGCCGGTGGTCAGGGCTCTTGAGAGAGGAACCTCCTAACGATACGTGCCGTGTCTAGAAGTACTGCTTTCTGAATCAAGCTCTTGATCCAGCTGCCAAGCGAGAGCCTCCTAAGATGTTGGTCGAGGCTCTTGGCTATTAAGCCATTGGCCGACACGACTATCGGCACAATGACTGTTGTACCCACGTCCCACATGTCGACAACCTCGCGAGCCAGATCTAGATATTTGAATTGTTTATCTTTCTCTGCTTTCACGAGGTTCTCGTCATGCGGGATCGTTATATCAACAATCATTGTGCGACGCTCCAATCGATCTATCACCACAATGTCAGGCCTATTGGCAACAACAGTCCTGTCAGTGGTGATAGGTCGATCCCAATACAACGTGATATGACCATTGTCGAGAACTGGGTCGGGCGCATACTTATAGTATGGCACTTCTGATTCCACAAGGTTGTATTTTAAAGCAAGTTGCTGGTGGATAATCCTGGCAACAAGGTTGTGTCTATGCAAATACTCTCCGTTAGCCAGACTAGAACACCCAGAAATAATGTGTCGGATCGATTCTCCCGGACGGTGGCATGCCCGACATATGTCAACCGTGCCATCTTTCACAATGTATTTCCGGTAGTTATTCGTCATCATAACTTCGTCCATTATTGCACAGACAAAACCTTCGGTTTCCCCGAAGAGGTCACCAAAGCGCAGCCAGGATACGGACGGTAAGAAGTCTACATCGGGGCCATGTAGGGCCCGGTAAAAGCGTCCGTGAAGCTCCTTGCCCTGCTATTCCACCTTGTGGTCATTAGTGTCTAATACTTTAGGTTTGCGCCAGTTCTCGTTAGCCAGGGAGAGCGGGGTGAGGCCCTTGTCCACTGAGACCACATCTCGGTGCATCTCCCCTTCGGCTTCTAGGAAGTATTCCCTGAGACTGTACACCTCACGGTTGTGTAGGGTCTTATCATTATTATTTTTATTATTATTGTTTATGCCTAATCCCCGCAGGATTAGGCAGAGGTGTACCTTATTTATACGACCTGAATGCCGCAGCGGTAGTGCGGCTGCCTTTCGTTCTTAGGGTCCCGGGTTCGAATCCCGGTAGGATCAAATGTTGTGTGTGATGAGCATGGACATTTGTTTCCGAGTTATGGATGTTTATATGTATAATAAGTATGTATTGACAAACAAAAAGTATCTATGTAGTATATCAACTATCTGGTGTCCACGACACAAGCCTCGTTGCTTAGTGTGGCACCAGATGGCGCTGTGTTTTTTTTTTTTATGAATAGTACACCCACATTTCTCCAGTTATGTTTAAGTTCCATGTAAGAGGGGGTGAGCCTATTGCCATCAACCGGGCACAAATCCAGCCTCTGTGAATACCAGTAGCATAAACGGAGTCTGGATATGTGTCGGGTTCCCAATAACAATTTACCCGACCCAGGAATCGAACCCAGGAACTCATGCCTCCTGTGTAGATAGCTCTACATACATAATTAAGTTTATAAATTCACTAGCGGACGTCCCGCGGTTTCACCCACGTAGTTCCCGTTCCCGTGGGAGTACGGGGATAAAATATAGCCTATGTTACTCAGGGTGAATGTAGCTTTCTAATGGTGAAAGATTTTTTGAAATCGGTTCGTAACTTCCGGAGATTACCCCCTACATACAAACTTACAAACATACAAACTTACAAACAAATGTTACCTCTTTATAATATTAGTACCTATAGATTATGACAAAATTGTGCTTCGTAACTTCGTTTCATGTAGTTAATATAAAGATTATTGCACTGCATAATATTGAATTAATAAGTACCTACCTACCTGATTAATATCATATTGATAACCTTTAATTTCGTAAAGTATATCTGTGTTATTAAAACTTTTGAAAACATAAGATAATCATTATTAAATTACATAATTAAAAATCACACCTCTTAATAATTGTAGGAACTCCATAAAACTATTGTTTGCAGGACAAGTCTCAATATTTTGACAGTTATTATTTATTGCTTTTTGTTTACTTTATTTATCTTTTCTGCAGGACAATAAAATATGTAAATGAATGAATATTTTTACGAGATTTTAAACCTTGAACTTCAAACGTACGTAATACATAGGTACTTACCAAAGGCAAGGTCAGTTACTGTTGACATTTGAATGCCTTTAAATCTTTGGCAAACAAGAAAAACAATGTTTTTTACCCGACTACGGTATAACCAAAACGAAGAGATATAATTTTATCAGGGACTGATTACTTAATCGGTTAAAAGGTAAACCGGTTGCATTTACCTATAACCCATAATTATGAAATCATAATCATACCTAATAATTTTTAATAAATAAACTAACCTATTTCATTAAACATTATAGGTACAGAGTTTACCCTTATCATATATATGGTTTAACCATATACTATAAATATAATATGGCCTATAACCTTTACTCTCTAGGGTTTTTCGCCTTACCCTAAAAATAACCCGATTAAAACACCTATAAGGATAACCTTTATTGGTCCCTGAATTGTATAATTCTATGTATGAATTTTGCTATCATTACGAATTGTCTACCGTAGCGCTTTTTTATTTTATAAGATTTATTATGATTTTTCGCGACTAAAAAAGTCGTTTCCCAGTAATAATCTTTACGTAGAGTTAACTTAGTTTGATGTAGGTACAGAATGCTTGGTTGAAGGCTTCGCTTACACCCTGTGATTTTTGTAAAGCTTTTTCTCTAAGGAATTATTTATGGAAATAATTTCTGTCAGATTTATTTGTAAGCAGTTCAACCCAAAAAGTTGCATCGTTTTTTGCACTTTTCACTAAAAACATTAATAAAAACCTAATTATTTTTTGTAATGTACTTTATTGAGTAATAAGCGAAAACGAAATGAGCGAATTTGCGTGATTTTCAGATCAATAGTGGGAATACCTACTATTGATCTGAAAATCACGCAAATTTATGATGACGTAATCCAAAAAACCATAGCTGATATTTCAAAATACCACAACGTTATCATAGCTGAATATTTGCCTATTTCGAATGTCCCTATAACCAATTTAGAATTGTTTTTCATGAACCGTTTTCCTTAAAACTAGCAAAAAGTTAATTGTCAATAGTTATATCGTGCTTAATTAAACGAATAGCTCTTGAGAACCCAATTAAACAAAATGATATTTTCAATAAAATTTAACGATTTCCATTTGTAGCAGTTAGAAATAATAACCTGAGTCTTGCTATTTAATCTTCAAGAACAGACAAGATACAAAAAAAAACTGAACTTACAACATTATTATACTGCATTTATAAAAAAAAACACTCTTGATAACGTGAAGATAATTATCAAGACGTTGAACTTTTAAGGGGTCGCGACTTTTGGAGTTAAATCCGTCTTCAGAATTAAGATATACAAAGTAGATAATACTATCTCCTGCATAGACCTAATTGCTAATTCTTAGAGTGAAAAATAAAGTCCGCAGACCAAATTCGTCACATGTATATCTAAGTTTACTACTAGCTTACTCCCGCGGCGCGGCGCGCACGCCTAGTTCGGTAATTAACCCACGAGATCGAACTACAAAAAGTACCCTATATGTTAATCTAGGTTATAAAGTATCTGTGTGCCAAATTTCACTCAAATCCGTTCAACCGGTTTTACGTGAAAAAGAAACAAACATCCTTATATCACGGAGTAAGATTTTAGAAGGAATTGTATAAAACTACTAGTATTTGCGTGGGTGCGCGAGCTGCGCGCAGCTCGCGTGTTGTCGTGTTCTTGAGAAGTATTCCTCACCATCATAAAATTTCCATAGGAATCCTTAAAATAATTGGAAAAACCGTTACAACTACCCCTAAATCAGTATGAAAACCCTTAAGAACCCCTAGAACATTATAAAATTAGTTTAAAAAAAAAACCTAATAAAATAAAAGTAAAAACGTTACTTAAAAACTTAACCCTAAAGTTGCTTGTCGTCGCCTCTGAGTTACGCTTCACCCACTCGACCTTCGTTACGCTACGGAGGTCGCCGGCTCGCTTCGCTCGCCACCTCCCCCCTTCTCTCCACTCGGTCTCGCAGGTTCGCTCCACTCAGAACCTACCACCACCGGACAGGTTTCGACGCCTACTATAATATTTGTTCAAACACCCAATGGCTATCTCTAACCGTTACGAAGTTATAGCCCTTTTATTTTTAGGGGAGGTTGGGGAGAAGAGGATACCCTCCGTATACAAATTTAAACGCTCCTCAATAATAATTTATAGTAAAAATCACAAAGCCGCTACGTGTCCTAGTTTCCGAGATACGATGGGGGGAGGGGCGAAGGGGGGGAGAGTGGGGAGTTTTGAAAAATGATTTTGACTAACTCTAGGCCCTTTCTTACGAATCTGAAAAAAAAAATGTTCCAAGTCTCTCAACTTCCGAGATCCGCCTTAAGGGGGTGAAAAGGGGGGCAAGGGGAGCAGCTTTGAAAACTGGTTTTTACTTTTCCGAGCCTCTTCTATACGAATCTGAAAAAAAAAATGTTCCAAGTCTCTCAATTTCTGAGATCCGCCTAAAGGGGGTGAAAAGGGGGGCAAGGGGGGGCAACTTTGAAAACTGGTTATTACTTTTCCAAGCCTCTTCTATACCAATCCGTAAAAAGAAAAAAATACGGGTCTCTTAGTTTCCGAGATACGATAGGGAGGGGGAGGAAGGGGGCGAAAAGGGGAGGTTTGGCACTTTTCCCATACTCGCGGGAGTTACTTGTTTACGAATCTGTCAAAATATACCCACCTCCCCATCCACCATCTGGGAGAACAATTATGTCAGTGAGTCAGTGAGTGAGTGGTAATCGAGCTTTATATAATAGAATTTAATAAACTGCAATCAAATTCTGTAAAAATGCACTGGCATTATCTAAATTGTCGTATGTTTACTATGGAATAGTTTTAAACGACGCTATCATTCATTTTACAATCGGTAATCGCTATGAGCAAAGAAAGTATTTTTAGCCATGACACCTAAAACAAACAATCTATTTTTATGAAGACAGCTGTTACTGCATAATTGCACATTAACTATATCATATCGCACGTGAAAGTTTCATACTACTTAGGATACTTTTAAAATAAATTTTCGAGATAATATTAAAAGATTGTTGACAAAAACCATTTTTAATAATTTTGTGATGGTATCTCATAATATTTCAAATCATCATCATCATCATTTCAGCCGAAAGACGTCCACTGCTGGACATAGGCCTCCCCGAAAGAGGTTTTTTGCCATAATCACCACGCTTCGCAGGCGGGTTGGCGATCGCAGTACGGTATTAGTAGTATTTTTTTAAATACTAGTTTTCTTTTACATGTTGATTTTAAACATAATTCAGGTCAATAAATGAGTAATTACTGTCTAGGTTATTTGCTAGCCAAATTATTTACAGTACCTACGAATATGATTTTTTTTCGGCGAAAGTTCATTAACTCATATTTATTTTTATCCCTTACCTAAATAGATATTTTTTCTCGAATAGAGTGGACAATAATACAATTAGTAAATTTATAACTACATTAGTTAGCAGCTATGAAAACCTAGACAAAAAAGTATTTTTGAATCACAGATTCCAATCACAGTAAAACCATCTTTGAAAGAAACTCTTAAAAAAAAACTAAAACAAAATAAAAAATAAAAACGTACCTTCAAATTAAAAACTTCAAGAAAAAATATCACAACACTAAACCACAACACACACAAACAATTATTTCAGAACGCGAACACGATAATATGATATTAAAATAAATAAATTGATATTATTCAATGAACCCGTAAGATGCGCAGGCGTCGGTCGACTGGCGTGAAATGTCCAATGACTTGAGTATATGTATATGACCACGGTTGACGGTTGGCGCCGGCGACGATAGGGGTACCACGATTTCGGGAAACTCTGTGACTAAAAGTCTAGCCGCTATTCGAGGAATTGTATTAATAAATCTTGGGAAAACCAGGGATTACTATGTCCCATGACCTATACGTCAAAGCTCTATTTGATTCGGGAAGACCTTTATGTATCTTTGTAAATGCCAATACTATTATGATGAGAACCTTTGTCTTATTTTTTTAAACAAATATTAAATAAGATTTTAACCTAACATTATGACGATGTCTAAAGAAAGAAAGAAAGAAAGAAAAAGCATTTATTAGCCCGCACAGGACAAAACACAAATTAAAATGGTTAAAAACAGTAGGTATTACAACTAATAAAAATAAAGAGAAAAATAAAAAAAAACATGAAATGAAATTGGTCCTGTACGAGGCCAAAAGGTGCAGCATGGTGCTGTAACATTAAAAAAAAAAAACGTCACAGCGCTGGTATTCTGATAGGGCCCAGAGTGATGTCACGGTCAGACACGGATAAATAATAAATACATATAGTGTAACAAAAAAAACACAAGCACAACATAACAGAGAGAATCCGTATTACTTTCAATTAAACAAAACTGTCCCTCTTTTTCACAAAATCATGTGCACCGCGTACTCTGACGTTATATTTATCACCGAATTCACAGCACGCCTATTAATACCTACTTTTATAACGTTACGTGTGTATGTCTACCACTAGAGTTTCCCAAAGGCCAACCTTGCAGAGGTCACAATATATAATACTATTACGATATTGATTTGACATGTCACAATTGGTAAATCATCTAGAGTCCATTATAAGTTATTTTATCTCTGTTATAAACTTTATTAAAGGTCGTTGTACTGCAAAAATGGAGATAAAACATCATTTGTTTCAAGAGAAAAACCGACTTTCAATAAAACACAACTTTGCTTTAATAGTATATGAGTTAGCTCCTATAATACGAAATATGTATTTTCTTCTTGCTAATTACAACTTACTTATAAGGGTAAAGTAAGTTTTTTTTGCAACCAAAAACGACTTCCAAAAGAAACGTCTTTCGGAAGTCGGTGGCAAAAAAGTCAATGAAACAAACAAAGTCACCGACTTTCGAAAGTTAGTTATTTTAGACGTTTTTAGTGTTTTTTGGAAGTCGGTTTTTTTTTTGGAAAATATTTTCTTATTTTATCCTTTTTGTTGTAGTCCCTACACCACACAAATTCTTGTCATGAAACAATTTTACATTGTAACTAGAAGTCGCAACAGATAACGTTAGTAATTCTAATTATGTACACAACGTAGACCGATCAAATCTTTCGTGAATTTAGGAAAAAGAAAACTGAATTATTCTAATTTTAATAAGTAAACAAATAAATCCACGAATTCTGTTTTTAATCGCTACCTTTTAGTTCTACGTCAATTTAATTATTGATAAATATTTACCTATTGTTATTTATGTCAATGTCAAAATCGTCATCATATAATTTTCTTGAAATTAATTAATTTGAAATAGTTATCTACATACCTACGTGACTTCGTTCTTGTAACGTAAGTAGGGAATTCCTCGTGATGATTAAGGGCGTAATGCGTCACAGCATCTCTTTTAGGTCAAGGTACAGACATGTTCACACAATCACAAGAAAAAACTTAACTTACCTGTGCGACCGAGCCCTGCTCGAGTACTAAAGAAAACTATTTTTCGATTTTTCACCCCCCTGAGTTCGTTTTCGAGAACGTCATAAAAGTACAAATATATTGCTCATTTTATAGAAGTATTATAACATAACACATATTCCTATTTATCTAATCTCTTTTGTCGCCATTCAGCTTGCTAAGTGTTCCTGTGATGTCTGTCTGCTCTAAACTTGCTCAATTATACTAAACTTCGCGTTTGACTAGAAAAAGCTTCTTTGTCAGACACCGGTAGGCACTGCGCATTGGACTAGATGTTTCAACTTATAAGGTGACAATACAGCCTCTCTTTCCTTGAAGACTGCTAGGTTACCTACTCTGTCATTGTCAATCATTATCTAAATACAAATTTTCGGTCTTCGCTCTTTTCACTGCAAGCATGTGCATCTGTGCGTATAAATAGACAATTTATAAGAAAACTCAATTAAATCCCTTCGACCAATCCAACGGAACACGGCCATTTTCAATAACTTACTAACAGGTAACGGGCGGTTCCTATCTCTCTCTGTTTGACGTTTAGCTTACGGACAGTTAGAAACAAAACGTCACAGAAAAGCTTTCTTTGTTTTTTCTACGAATCACAGTCGTCCGAATGACAGGTAGATGACGTGGATAGGATATTCCAAGCTAACTGTGTTTATAGAAATACCGATAGCAACGATACGTAGGTATATTAACTAACAGCTATACGTAAGTTAGTTATAGAAAACGGCCGTAAGGCTTTAATACACATCCATCATTCTACTGATTCCACATGATGCATAAGCCTTCATGTACTTTACCCCGATGATCACAGGCGGAGAACATTCTTTGAGACCATCGTTGGACTTTGTACATCCTAACTCTTAAGGTCTAAGCATGATGCGTTTATGACTAACAAACCAACGCATCGTGACCATTCTAACGTAAGCAGGAATCACGGAAGGTAACACGATGATGAGGATTACTCAACTCTTACGTTCAAGATTTAGGTACGGTAAGAATATCACACTAATATTATAAAGGCGAAAGTTTGTATGTGTGTGTGTACACACATCAAAAAAACATTGCGATCACTTTGAAAAATCGAAATCTTTTTTGTTACGGTAGAGATAATAATTATGATTTCAACTTCTTTTTAGATTTTTTATTTAAAAATATATATTTAGAGTCAAACAGGATGCTCACAACAAAGAATTTTTCTTGATAAAGTTCAATTTAAAAAATTATATCCGTTTGGGCTAGTGACCACAAACTTTTTTGATGTGTGTATAGGTATGTGTACTATTAATAGGTACATTTCTGGCTATCTCTGTGGGGATTACACGCGTGATGTTATGATATGTTACTAGAAGACAACATGAACAATGTCCATTCTCTTGACTCGTCTCCGTCCTTTGACAGTGTTTTTTTAGGTAAAAGCTTGGATTTATCAACGAACTTGTTCCCATCTGATTTTATTGAACAGATGAAATCTGAACTAACAACTTTAAAATCAAACCTTCAAAGTACCCATAACGAAATGGACAATTTGATTCTGGAAAATGTGGAGTTAAAGAAACAAGTTAGTCAGCTCTCCCAGGAAATTATAATTCTGAAACAAATATGTAGAAGTCCTACCTCGACATGGAAAAACAATATATCATCAAGCCGGAAAAATAGTGTGAAACGACGACTAACGGATGATTTCCACCCAAGTCCACTTACACTTTGTCCTAAAAATGGAATGGGTAAAGAGACAACTAAACAAGTAGCACAGGCTGTTCAACCCTCGGAGACTAATGACCAGTCAGCGGAAATTACACAGGCATGCAAAATATCAGGATTCCCGACTGAACCTCAGCATATTACAGACAGCTTAAATGACAATCCAAGTAACATAGAGAAAGATGTCGGAACGAGGATCAATGTCTGTAACGGTACAAATAGTAGCTCAACTCTCCTGAACTCGAGCAACGACAACGTCCCACAAGTCACAATAAAACTGTCATCTAGATCAAAGAAAACACCTCTAAAAGAAATTGAGTCTAGCAGGATATTCTTATTTGGTGGTAAACAGTGCTTTAAAATGTCTAAAACGCTAAAGAAATCGAGAGAAATAACTCCATATAAACAGTACCGAGTGATTTCTTTCATCAAACCTTGCATCAACGGAAGAAATACTGAATTGCGCCAAATTGTTCGATATAACTCCAGATGATCGAATAATTGTCTGTGTTGGACAACATGACTCAAACGTACTGAAAATAATGACGGAACTATGTGTATTTCTAAAGATTATTCAATGTCCAATATTTGTCTTAAAAGTTTTCAATAATGTACATTTAAATGAATTTAATTAAAGTTAATGAAATGCTAAAGATGGTAACCAGAACCAAAATTGCAATTTTATTAATTTTGACGACAATTTACAGTTGACTATGAATGATATTTGTAAGCGGATTAATTCTACTCTGGATCAAGTAGACTACTTACAACCTTAAATTTCTCAATTACAAAACTACTTCTTTATGTACTGGGAACAATAATGTGAGATTTAAATACACCGATTATTCTAATACAAACATACAGTTTAATCAAGTAAATCAATGTTTAAATTGTCCTAAAATAAAAATGGTTGATCACAAACAGAACATCATAATAAGTTGCAAGATAATGCAAGTACTAGTTCGAATGCAGGCGAGTTTTTTCGTGACTAAATACTTAAGAGTACTCCATCAAAATGTAACTGGTATCTTGAGTAAACGTTATAATTTAGAAATACAATTATCTAACCTATCCGTACAGAATACTGAGCCTGACGTTATTTGTTTGACCGAAACATTTATTGATAAGGGTAATGAATGTCTAATTAAAATGTCTGATTATGATTTGGCCGCTTCTTATTGTAGACAAATTAAACAAAAACGTGGAGGAGTTGCAATTTTTATTAAACGCGGTATGAACTACAAAGAATTATCCTTTCTGAATGAACACAGTTCCGACAAACACTTTGAATGTTGCGGCTTGGACTTACCTTCTTATAACATTTTCATAATAGCTTTGTATAGAACCCCAAATTCGGATTTTTCTTTATTTATAATGAAACTCACTGCAGTACTTTTTTTATATAAACAATAAATTTAAAAGGAAAAAAATCATTGTTATAGGCGATATAAATGTAAACACATTACAACCAGATAAAAAAACTAAAGATCTTGAGGATCTTGTTGCAAATTTTAATTTAATTTTCCATATAACGGATCCAACGCGGCAGAACACCTGCATCGATCATATCATAAGTAATATCCCACTTGCCAAAGGTGAGCTTTTGCACTGGGATATATCTGACCACAATACAGCACAAATGTTAAGCGTTCCTGTCAAACATAAGGAAATTTTTCAACAGTATTTTATTTTTAAAAGGGACTACAGTTTGGAAAACATCCTTAAATTCAAGGAATGTTTGTCTAGTCTTTCCTTCTCAGAAGTTTATAGTCAGCTGGATATTAATTCAGCTTATGAATCTTTTCAAGAATTGTTCCTATTATTTTACAAGTTATGTTTTCCTAAAGCTAGAATAAAAATGACAAACAAATGTAAGAAAACTAACTGGATAAAGAAAGGTCTAAGAATTAGCAGTAAACGTAAACGCTCATTACGTTTTATATATTACAAGAATAAATCAGACCGTAACAAGATGATATATAAAAAATACAGTAAATTACTAAGATGTTGTATCACTAGTTCTATTAAAGCATCAAATGGAAAAATACTAAAGAATTCAAAAAATAAAAGTAAAACCGCATGGACACTTATAAAGCAAGAATCAGAACGTGCGAGTAAATTATCCCTGATAACGAATTTAAATATAGATAATAAAACTGAAGACAACCCAAAAAAAATTGCGGACTCGTTTAATGACTACTGGATTGACTTAACAAATCAACCGAACGATGATCTAAGGGACACATGCAAAGCTAACACGTGCGATAGTCTGTTTCTTCGGCCATACGGCTACATTGACATACAAAAAATTATACTTTCCCTAAACAACACAGGAGCAGTCGGGTATGATGAGATCTCGACTAAAATTCTAAAGGCTTGCTCAAGCGAAATAACTCCTGTGTTGACATACTTAATTAATTTGTCGTTCTCAGAAGGCTGCTTCCCAGAGTTATTAAAGACTGTTATTGTTAAGCCTCTTCATAAAAAAGGCGATAGCTCGAAAGCAGATAATTATAGACCTGTTAGCCTTATACCAATCTTTTCTAAAGTGTTTGAAAAAGCTATGCAATACCGGCTCATGGAATTTATCGGAAAACATCAAATTCTGAAGCAAGAACAATACGGGTTTCAAAAAAGGAAATCGACCACTCTTGCATGCTTCAATCTTGTAAAAAATATTATTGATGAAGTAGACATGGGGAAACGTGTATCCGTAATCTTTTTCGATATGTCGAAAGCTTTTGATTTTGTGTCTCATAGATTATTGCTTTCAAAGTTGGAACGATATGGCATTCGAGGACCAGCCCTTAGTTGGCTTGAAACTTACCTAGTGGGCAGAAAGCAATGTGTTGAAATTTTAAGTATGAGTAGAAATAAAGAACTACAGGGAATAAGATCCCTTTCAAAATGCAACAACTCAGGTGTACCACAAGGAAGCGTTTTGGGTCCCCCTTTATTCTTGTTATATATTAATGATCTCCCTGAACACACACCCAATCCTTGCACATTATTTGCAGATGACATTTCTATTATATTGACATCACCAATTAAAGCTGACATAAATAATCACAAAATTGACATTATTAATACAATTGAGTCAATAATTTCTTGGCTAAACTATAATAATTTGCATGTAAATATTAATAAAACAAAAATCGTTCAATTTAGGACAAATGGTCGCAAGCGGGATAAACTTGACATTAATTATAACGGACAACCTCTATTAGAGACAGAGGAAACCACTTTTCTGGGAGTAGCACTGGATGGCCACTTCTCCTGGAAACAGCACGTAGAAAAATTTTGCAACAAATTAAACAAATTCGTTTACGTTCTCTACACACTGCGAAAGACCTCGTCAGTCGTCGCTAAGTACTATGCTGACTGCGTATCACGGCTGTGTTGCATCGACTTTACAATATGGCCTCATTCTATGGGGTAACTCAACAGATGTGGATAAAGCCTTCAGGGTACAAAAAAAATGCATCCGAGCCATTTGTGGCATTCCACCATGGGAATCCTGTAAACCACTATTCCAAAAATTAAAGCTTCTTACATTACCCAGTATGTACATTTTAGAATGCGCTAAATTTGTTCGACAGCACTTTGACTTGTTTAAAAAGGCTGAAGACCGTTTCCCTCGAAAAGTAAGAGATCCAGATAGAATAGTTCTGCCTAGAGCGCCAAAGACTTCTCTATACATAAAGAACTCTTTTAATATGTGTGGACTAATCTAAATATATAAAAGAAGAAACTGACTGACTGACTGATTGACTGACTGACTGACTGACTGACTGACTGACTCATCTATCAACGCACAGCCCAAACCGCTGGGTCTACAGATTCCAAATTTGGCAAGTAGGTTCCTTATATGGTCTAGGGGTGCACTAAGAAAGGATTTTTCAAAATTCATCCCCTAAAGGGGTTAAACGGGGCTCCAAAGTTTGTATGGGGAAACAAGATTAGTTAGACTATTTTATTCGAAACTTCACAGGAGTGCTCCTATTGATAAATAAGTAGAAACGGGTTTCAGGTTTTTTCAGAATTCAACCCCTAAGAGGGGGAAATGGGGTGGCAAAGTATAAAAATCAATGCACAGCCCAAACCGCTGAGTCTAGAGATTCGAAATTTGGCAAGTAGGTTCCTAATGTGGTCTAGGGGTGCACTAAGAAAGGATTTTTCAAAATTCAACCCCTAAGGGGGTTAAACGGGAATCCAAAGTTTGTATAGGTAAAACAAGATTAGTTAGACTATTTTATTCGAAACTTCACAGGAGTGCTCCTATTGATAAATGAGTAGAAACGAGTTTCAGGTTTTTTCAGAATTCAACCCCTAAGAGGGGGAAATGGGGTGGCAAAGTATAAAAATCAATGCACAGCCCAAACCGCTGAGTCTAGAGATTCCAAATTTGGCACAAAGGTTCTTTATGATGTTTAGGGGTGCATTAAGAAAGGATTTTTCAAAATTCACCCCCTTAGGGGTTGGAACGGGAGTCCAAAGATTACGTGGGGAAATAAGATTAGTTAGACTACTTTATTCGAAACTTAACAGGAGTACTCCTATCGATAAATGAGTTAACGTTTGTGTTTCAGTTTTTTTTTTCAGAATTCAACCCCTAAAGGGGGAAATGGGGTAACAAAGCCTGAAATTCAACATAGGTATTGTTTTTATGGTGAATTAGGTCGGGTGTATTACAAAAACAACGATTTTAAGATTTAATGTGGCAGACCTGAAATACTACCATTCCCTGTTGGGGTGCGATATGGGGTTGAAATGTCTAAAAATCAATATGGGTGTCGATACCGAGATTATCAGGGGTGCTGATTACGAAAATGGCATTTATTTTGAGATCCAGATGATAATGATTGTGATTACGATGATGATGATTGTGATAATGATGATTGTGATAACGATGATAATGATTGTGATTACAATGATAATAAGTGTGATAACGATGATGGTTTTTGTGATAGCGATTGTGATTGTAATGGTGATTGTGACAGTGACGGTGATTGTTATCGTGTCGGTGATTGTAATAGTGATAGCGATGGTTGTGATAACGAGGACGGAGATTGTGATGATGATGATTGTGATTAAGATGATAATGATTGTGATTACGATGATAATGATTGTGATAACGATGATGGTGATTGTGATGGTGATGGTGATTGTGATTGTGATTGTGACAGTGATGGTGATTGTAATAATGATGTAGATTATTGTGATTACTATGATAATGATTGTGATAACGAGGGTAGTGATTGTGATGGTGATTGTGATGGTGATGGTGATTGTGATGGTGATGGTGATTGTGATGGTGATGGTGATTTTGATTGTGATAGTGTTGGTGATTGTGATAATGATGGTGATTGTGATAATGATTGTGGTTGAGATAGTGATGGCGATTGTGATCATGATGATTGTGATTAAGATGATAGTGATTGTGATTACGATGATAATAATTGTGATTACGATTACAATGATTGTGATGACGAGGATGGAGATTGTGATGATGATGATTGTGAATACGACGATAATGGTTGTGATTACGATGATAGTGATTGTGATGATGATGATAGCGATTGTGATTACGATGATAATGATTGTAATAACGATGATGGTTTTTGTGATAGCGATTGTGATTGTAATGGTGATTGTGACAGTGACGGTGATTGTTATCGTGTCGGTGATTGTAATAGTGATAGCGATGGTTGTGATAACGAGGACGGAGATTGTGATGATGATGATTGTGATTAAGATGATAATGATTGTGATTACGATGATAATGATTGTGATAACGATGATGGTGATTGTGATGGTGATGGTGATTGTGATTGTGATTGTGACAGTGATGGTGATTGTAATAATGATGTAGATTATTGTGATTACTATGATAATGATTGTGATAACGAGGGTAGTGATTGTGATGGTGATTGTGATGGTGATGGTGATTGTGATGGTGATGGTGATTGTGATGGTGATGGTGATTTTGATTGTGATAGTGTTGGTGATTGTGATAATGATGGTGATTGTGATAATGATTGTGGTTGAGATAGTGATGGCGATTGTGATCATGATGATTGTGATTAAGATGATAGTGATTGTGATTACGATGATAATAATTGTGATTACGATTACAATGATTGTGATGACGAGGATGGAGATTGTGATGATGATGATTGTGAATACGACGATAATGGTTGTGATTACGATGATAGTGATTGTGATGATGATGATAGCGATTGTGATTACGATGATAATGATTGTAATAACGATGATGGTGATTGTGATACTGATTTTGTGGAGATTGTGATGGTGATGATGATTGTGATAGTTATTCTGAGAGTCGTGGTGATTGTGATGGTGAAGGCGATGGTGATTGTGATGGTGATTGTGATTATGATGGTCATTGTGATGGTGATTGTGATGGTGATTGTGATGGTGATTGTGATGGTGATTGTGATGGTGATTGTGGTGGTGATTGTGATGGTGATTGTGATGGTGATTGTGATGGTGATTGTGATGGTGATTGTGATGGTGATTGTGATGGTGATTGTGATGGTGATTGTGATTGTGATGGTGATTGTGATGGTGATTGTGATGGTGATTGTGATGGTGATTGTGATGGTGATTGTGATGGTGATTGTGATGGTGATTGTGATGGTGATTGTGATGGTGGTTGTGATGGTGATTGTGGTGGTGATTGTGATGGTGATTGTGATGGTGATTGTGATTGTGATGGTGATTGTGATGGTGATGGTGATGGTGATGGTGATTTTGATGGTGATTGCGATGGTGATTGCGATGGTGATTGTGATGGTGATTGTGATGGTGATTGTGATGGCGATTGTGACGGTGATTGTGATGGTGATTGTGATGGTGATTGTGATGGTAATTGAGATAGTGATGGTGAGTGTGATAATGACTGTGATTACGATGATAATTATTGTGATAACGATGATGGTGATTGTGATAGTTATTTTGATGGTGATTGTGATGGTGATGGTGATTGTGATAGTGATTGTGATAGCGATAGTGATAGTGATGGGGATTGTGATGGTGATTGTGATAGAGATGGTGATTGTGATTGTTATGGTGATTGTGATAATGATTGTGGTAATTATGGTGGTTGTGTTAATGATGATAATTGGTGATAATGATTGTGGTAATTATGGTGGTTGTGTTAATGATGATAATTGGTGATAATGATGGTGACTGTGATATTAATGGTGATGGGGATTGTGATGGTGATTGTGATTGTGATGGTGATAGTGATGGTGATTGTGATAATGATGGCGGTTGTGATAGTGATGGTGATTGTGATAATAATAATTGTGATGATTATGAAATGTGGCACATAGATAATTTATAACCTGGATTAACATGGAGGACACTATTATCCCTTTAGTATGATCCAGTGGGACAGTTACCGAACTTCACGCGGGCGAAGCCGCGGGCAACAGCTAGTATATAATAAAATACCAAAGGACTTGAAAGAGCTAACTAATAATTTATTTTTTAAAAAGTTTAATTTATGGCTACTGGAAAAACGATTTTATTCTGTTAATGAATTTATAAATAATGTTAATGACTAATCTATTCTTATTAAGATAATAATAATAATAATAATCTTGGCTCGCGAGGTTGTTGACATGTGGGAAGTGGACTCAGCAATCATTGTGCCGATAGTCGTATCAGCCCATGGCTTAATTGCCAAGAGCCTCGATCAATACCTGAGGAGGCTCTCGTTAGGCAGCTGGATCAAGGGCTTGATTCAGAAAGCGGTACTCCTGGACACGGCTCGTATTGTTAGGAGGTTCCTCTCTCTGGAGCCCTGACCGCCGGTAGCTTGGACCCTGTTCCCGATACCGGTGGGCTACAATTTTTTATATTTTTAAATGTTTTTTATATATTTTTTAATTAATATTTAAAAATGTAACAAATTTGTTTATAAATGAATAAAGGAAATAATAATAATAATAAATTTATTTATTGGCATAAACAAGACATTACATGGTCGTGAATCACTGGTGCCTGTGGTAGGTAGTAAAACACCTGTATTACAGGTCACCAGGTTTCCACTCAGAAAGCAATTTACATATTATTGTTAGGTACCAATGTTAAAGGTTGGTTTACAAATTAAAAATAGGTATCTTAAGAGAAATAAAAGTAAAAAGTAACAAAAGAACAAAAACAATTTAGAATAATTACATAAGTGGTGTAGGTGTGTGTGTATGAGAAAGTGTGCGTATGTGTTTGTGCATGAGTGTCTGTAAGTGTGTTTGTGCATGAGTGTGTATGTGTATGATGTGCCAGTAAGTTGTAGGTCAATTAAGCCAAAACCTGCAACAGACCCTCTGTTGCAGTATATGACTGCTGACGTAGCCAATCTTGAACAGTTGTTTTAAGGTCGTGTTGGTTTAGTTGATGCACGGATAGAATTTTGTGAATTTTATTATAGAGGTATGGTCCGAGGTAAATAAAGAAGCGACGGCTGAATGATGTTTTGGTTGGGAAAGATGTGGCAACAAGTCGGTTTCGACGCACTTTTCCCGGTG
Source organism: Xestia xanthographa (assembly GCA_905147715.2). NCBI lineage: Eukaryota > Metazoa > Arthropoda > Insecta > Lepidoptera > Noctuidae > Xestia > Xestia xanthographa. Next base: position 26,007,636 of record LR990650.1, read on the forward strand.
TGTACTGTGACAGGGAGTGCTGTTTGATAACTGTGGCCAGAATAAATAACTGCCTTACAGTCAGTACTTGGCAGTATTCGTACAGTTCAACTGTGGGAAATAGGCGGGGTTTGAAACAACAAACTTTAAGGACCGCTCTTTGGGCGCGTTCGACTTTTATCAGGTTAGATTTGGCGGCACCTCCCCAGGTCGTGTTGCAATAGTTTAAAATCGATTGACACAGCGCCTGATAGACCATCTTCATAATGTCTGCGGATTCGCGCAATTGCTTAAATATATAAATGAGCTTCCGTACGCGGTTAGAGAGGTGATCGATATAATTTTTGAATGACAGATGACTGTCTATCACGACGCCGAGATACTTGATGTGTGTGACTACATCTATACTAGAGGTGTTATCAGTAGTTGTAATTTGAGGGAGTACATCAGATGGAATTGCGGAATTGCGAATGGAGAAGTTGACCAACTTGGTTTTGGATACGTTCAGGGTGAGTAAATTTTTTTGAAGCCAGTCACTAACAGCATTAAAGCCTCGCTGTGCAAGGCGATATGTTTCAGCCCAATTATTCGAGGAAAATACGAGAGCTGTATCATCCGCATAAGAAAATATCGTGCCGTTTTCAATTATAAGATTACATAAATCATTTATATAGCATAAGAAAAGGCTTGGTCCAAGGATGCTGCCCTGAGGCACCCCGTAAACAATTGGCATCTCAGAACTAGTGTGCGGCCCTATCTTTACACATTGGGTTCTTTCGCTGAGATAGCTCTGGAGTAAGGACAACTGAGTACCTCTAATCCCCATATTCTCCAGCTTTTTTAACAGGATTGGGATCGAAACCGTGTCGAATGCCTTAGCAAGATCCAGGAATAGAGCGACACATTTTTGGTTTTTATCAAGCTTTCTGACTATGTGGTCAACCAGGTGATGTACTGCATCAGCCGTTGATGTTTTTTTGCGGAAACCAAATTGGTTATTTGAGAGGAGTTTACGTGATAACTTTAAAGGAACTTCAACTGACTTTAAGACCATAATGTACTATACTTATTGCAAATAAATGATTATGATTATGATTATGTTGTATGACCTCTCGTGCCTTGGCCACTACATGCTCTAGTGACACAACTATTGCGACAGCGCGCCGCTACTCACGAGAAGGACTCAAGTAAAGCTTGACGCAACTTGCATTGCTTCTGGTCCTGGCCGGAGTGTCAGCACCTTTATTAAATGTTCCTGTATCCTGTATCCTGTTATAACATTACATCACCCCTGAAGGGTTCAGGATAGGTGTACCCCGACTTGTCACTGTTCCGATACTATACGCCCGTATTGCACATTGCTCGCAGAACGGATGGCCGATGGGGCCGAAAAGTTCTGGAGTGGCGACCGCGAACCTGAAGACGTTGCGTTGGAAGGCCTCCCACTAGGTGGACCGATGACCTGGTGAAGGTTGCGGGAATCCGCTGGATGCGAGTCGCACGGGACCGTTCAATGTGGCCACACTTGGGGCAGGCCTATGTCCAGCAATGTGGACGTCTTTCGGCTGAAATTATGATGATGATGATGACGCCCGTATTTTACCAGTTGTGCTTGTTTAACTCTGTGTGATTTGACCTCTATTGACCAGTATATGTGAACAGGGAGAAATTCACATTCAATACATTGTCCGACCTGAAAATCGACCCTAAGACCACGACTACTGGGCCATCGGGGCAGTCTCTATGTTCTTATTATGTTACAATAATTTCTAAAGCACTTTTAAACACAAAACGCTTTGATTGTGCAGCTATCACTCAGTTTCCACAAAACGCAGGTTGCTACCTCACCTGGGAATCAAACCTAGGTTCTTCGCGGCGTTTACAAAACCAAAGGAGGATAATTATTTAATAGGTTAGGTATTCAATTTATAATATCAACGGGATAATACAGAGAATAATAAATAAATGCCTATACTCAAGTTCATTGACTTTTTTATCACTATTTTGGGTCAGAAGGAAAACATATTACATACCTATACGGTCTACCTATAATAATGACTACAGGACTACAGGGACAATTAAGAGCAACCGGTTATCATTTTTACTACTAGAATGTAAATAGAATGTAAAGAAATACTAATAGAATGGTGAGTTAAGGCCCACATAGAAGGAACACCTGTGTCCCACCAGTGGGAGTAATTTAGTCTGATTAAGTCTAAAAACATGGGTACTGACGACCGATACCTGTATTTCCTGAAATGTCAGGTGGACGAGTATTGTACCTTCAGATACATCCCGCTAGGGCAAGTCTGTTGCATCCCGCTAGGGCAAGTCTGTTGCATCCCGCTAGGGCAAGTCTGTTTCATCCCGCTAGGGCAAGTCTGTTGCATCCCGCTAGGGCAAGTCTGTTGCATCCCGCTAAGGCAAGTCTGTTGCATCCCGCTAGGGCAAGTCTGTTTCATCCCGCTAGGGCAAGTCTGTTGCATCCCGCTAGGGCAAGTCTGTTGCATCCCGCTAAGGCAAGTCTGTTGCATCCCGCTAGGGCAAGTCCACGACCAGGCACAAATCGGACTGCGGGCTCCTACGGAAAAATAAACTGATAAATTAGGATTTCCAATCATCCGATTGAATGATCTGATTCGATCAAAAACATACCTACTGTACTAATAAATTTTACTCGTCATACGAAACGGTTATAAAAAATCTCCAGCAGGAAAAATGCTAGAACATAAGTCTGGACAGGTCGTTGGCAAGAGATCAAAACTTTTTGTTGTAGCCTGCGTAGTCTATGACGGAAACATCTAATCTGGACATGAGATGAGTGACCAATAAAATGGCTGATCTGGTCTAGAATCACAGACCACAAAAATACAGGCCGTTAAAATAATGCGCATTGTCTATAAAAGCTTGTTTAGAGATATAGAAACAGTATGTACAACATGTATCTTGCAAGTATAGTATGTACAACAAAGTATTATTTTTTTGCTTTATTTGAGGAACAGGATGCTTCTTCTTTTGCCTATATTATTTATAGACGTAGAAAATGGCGGGATGAGCTGGATAAAACCAACAACCAGTGGTCCACATACGTCCTAGATCGAATGAATCGGAAATAATGGGGAGAACCCTTTTCCCAGCAGTGGGACTATGCAGGCTAGGTAGGATAGGTTACTAATGCAACTGTGAAAACATTAACCAGTCTGCGATGTTAATATCCCGATCGAGAGAGCATAAAATGTTACCTCGAGTCGAGAACCATCTGCCTAAAAACTTCGAGCGTTTGGACTACGCTAAACATAGATAGGGTAAAATACCCAATAGTCAGCCTTTTAGTGAGAAATTAAATTTAGTTTATTAATATTTTAAACATGAAACACTATGCATAAAAACAATCACTCTTTTATGAAAAGTTATTTATTAAATTTACTGAAAAAATTTACAAAATCATATACTTTTGTTACAATGAGAGGTTTTCCTTTTGAGGTTTTAAAAAAAAACTTAGTTTCCAAGAACTCTATAGATGGCGTTGATGTTACTATGCCAGAGCCAAAACGCTTGAAAAAAAACCATTGTGTCACGTCACATACTCTCGTTGACTGACACTTTCATTTGCTTAACCTTCCGAATATAACCAACATTTCTCGCGCTTTGTTAAAATCAGTTTTTTTAGGTTCCGTTCCTTGCATTATCATACTTACACCTAGCGCCATCTATCCAGCGATTAGGGAAGAGCTAAAAAGAAAATCCCTCATTATAGAAAAAAATAGCAATAATCCTATAATGGCACTTTTTCCCAGTGCTCAGCCTCATTTCTCCACAAGTCAGCCATGGCTTACCCTAAAGTCAGCCCCTCACTAACTTTGCATATTTGGCATGGATTTTTTTAATATATAGGTATATTTTCATACATATCCCCAGCGAATTCAGTGCATTTTAAATGGAAGTATGTAAAAGTCTTGGAGCATATATAAAAACTAGTTTCATCACCGTTAAATATTCGGTCAGGGTCGGTCAAAATGTCACTTGCATTTATGTCTTCTAAATGCTTCATAAGTTCAGCAAACCACTTCCGAATACCTTCTTCAGTTACAATGGATTTCGTCTCAGAAATGATTGGTACCATTTCTTAACTGGTCTATTATTTACAAATGGGTTTGGTCTTTTATCTTCAGATATAATATTATGGACGGTATTGAGGAGATCATCACGTTTTAATGGGAAGCCACATTTCGCTAATTTAATGCTATACACCAGTCTTTCAATGCAGTTTCTTCAGTTTTGGTCAGCACTGAATCCGGTCCCATTTTACGGGGCAAATCTGGAACCCTTAAATGTAGTCAATCCTGTAACGTTCCTCGCGGAACCTTAAAAACTCGACTGGCTTCTCTAATTTTCATCCCTTTTCTAATCGCCGCCATAGCCTCTGCCAATTGTTCTTCTTTATATTGATGGATTGGTCTCTTGGACATGATGGAAATCTAAAACAAGTGATTTTTAATCTAAAATAACTGTGCATAGGTAAATTGAACTCTGATTAAAAAGGTTTTAAGGTGCTTTTAGTGCAAAAGAACTGACGGCTGTTTACTGGATTCGTAGACCTATTGGTCGGCCACTAACATGCAATTACATTTGTACGCGGCTGACTACTGGTAAAATGCACTTTTCGTGTTAGAAAAGTTAAGCCCAAAGTAATAAGATTGGATATGTAGAGAAATAACAGAGAAGATTACGAGAAGGAATGAAATCTGGCATCGATTGAAACAAGAGCCTAGTAATCAAGATCTGATGGAAAGTTTTAAAATTGAAAGAAATATTACAGCTGAAACGATTAGGAACACTAAGAAGAAGTACTACTATGAGGCATTTATGAAACACACTGCAGACCCTAAAAAGATGTGGAACTTAATAAATACTTTGTCTAATAATAAAATCAAGTCAGAGCGCACTCCCCCTAAGCTTCTAGCTGAATCTGGACCCTTAACCGATGGCAACGAGATCTGTGAAACATTCAACCGCTTTTTTTCTACGATTGGTTCCACCTTAGCCAACCTCATTCCCACACAACCACAAGTACAACAACAAAACCCTGTAACAACGCCAGATTCATATAACAGAGAACTCACAAGCTTCACACCATGCCAAGCCAGCGAAGTATCCAAAATAATTAAGAATCTTGATCCAAACTGCAGTGCCGGTATCGATGGTATAACTACCAAAGTCATCAAGTGCGTAAGTGACTTAATCGTGAAGAAACTGACCGACTGTATAAATATCCATCTTGCCAGTGGAACCTTTCCAGATCAATTAAAGGTAGCTAAAGTTACTCCAATCCACAAATCTGGTGTCAAAACGGATCCTAATAACTATAGACCTATATCAGTCCTTCCGATTATCTCTAAAATATTTGAAAGAGTCCTTTATACACGCCTAAATGAACACCTCACCTCAATAAATTTCCTCTTTGAAAGGCAATATGGGTTTCGAACACATTCTAACACCCTGTCTGCCACTATAGATCTAATTACCAAAATACAAATGAACATTGATCAAAAAAACATGGCCCTAGGCTTATTCATAGACCTTAAAAAGGCTTTTGATACAGTTAGCCACCCTATATTGCTACAAAAGCTAAAAGACATAGGCATAACAGGTGTAGCGTATACAATGTTCGAATCATATTTGAATAACAGGCGCCAGGTGGTTAAAGTTGGTGAATACCAAAGTAAACCACATGATATCACGTTTGGTGTTCCCCAGGGATCACTGTTGGGTCCATTATTCTTCTTGATATATATAAACTCCATCCATAAGGTTCCAATACACGGACATATTTCGCTATATGCAGACGATACGTGCCTCTTTTATTTTGGTGATTCTATAGTTGACATGATAAATCAAGCCCAAGAAGACCTAAACTCATTGTCCATCTGGTTTAAACAAAATCTTTTAACAATCAATGCATCCAAGACTAGTTACGTCATATTTAAAGCCAAAAATAAGAAAATACCACCTCATCCACCTCTTACTATTGAAAATCAAATACTCGAACTCAAACATCACGAGAAATACCTTGGGCTAAGACTAGACTGCCATCTAAATTGGAAAGTTCAAATTGACTACATCAGATCCAAAATAACATCTTTATTGGGCTCACTACGGAACATCGTACACTGTCTGCCATATAATGTACGCCAGACAATATACAATTCTTTGGTAAAGCCGCATATACTGTATTTAATCGAAGTCTGGGGCAATGCACCTAAAACAAACTTAAAAGACCTGCAAATTGCACAAAACAAAATTATTAAAATGCTTTTTAATTACGATTACTTAACACCTACAATTAAATTATACAAGGACACGAAACTCTTCAACATCAAACAACTTCATGCATATTGCATACTCATTAAAAAAATACTTAATAAAACTATACATACACAAATTTCATTCACCAAAACACATCAAGTACACAACCGTAGCAGTCGTAGAAAAGATCACATCGTACTTCCTCGAGTGCGAACCACTAGAGGTAGAAGATCACTTGTATATCAGGGAGTGCAACTCTACAATAAATTGCCAGATGAGATAAAGAGTGCGAATTCGATCAATATTTTTAAAACCAAATTAAAAAAATATATTCCTCAAAATATCAGAATTAATTAAAAAAACCAATAACAAAATGCTACTAACAAAAGTTGTACTACTGACTAATGTATTTGTATTGTGACAACGGGATCGCACTCTTTATGTCAAGGTAGGGTAATTACGCATAATGGCTCAGTGTGAGATCTTTGGGAGTACCCAAGAACCTAAATATGTAATTTGCAATAATTTTACATCAAGTTAATTTGTAAGTCCGAGTGTCGAAGGACAATGATTAGTTTATACTTTGTTTAAACTTGTTCTCATGTAAGTGAAATGTAAATTTCTTTATGAGAATTAAATGTCTTTAACCAGAATAAGCAAATTGAAATTAATTCGCTCCGTTAATTTTAGCTAAGTCTAAGATATTCCCAAGAAAACTAGTAGTCAGCCACTTATGGCTGAGCACTGGATTTGCAATCAAAATTCACAACCCAGTAGTCGGCCACCTAAATTACAACATATTAAACAAATAAAATGCATGTAATAGTTGTTTTTATAGCAAAATAAACATTTTATCGTAGCACAATATAATCATCCACCGCAAATAACAATATATAAACACAAAAACTTACCGAAAACCTGGACGGGTTTCTTGAAGAAAAAAAACAGTAACAATGGCGCGTCTCGTCATGTCCGTGACGTCGATGCAAGTAAAAAATCATAGCTCGTCTACTTGATAGAATATTGGTTCGTATGTGTGCGTATTAGCCAATCAAGAGACAAGGATTCATTCAAACGATATTTTAGTAGTGTACACAAATTTCAACACTATTTGTAACGAAATAAAGTCTGTAAAGGCCGAGTACTGGTGCACGGCTGACTATCGGGCATTTTACCCTACTTCTGTTAATCTATAAACAAAACAACAAAGTAAAGTCACATACACGTGGCTAGATAATCTATCAAAGTAGTCCTATAAAAGTAAAGAATATCATAAACACATGAGGTAATTATGTACTCAAGGAACATCGCAGGACAAATTAAAACACAATCAGTCGTGTGTTTGATTGCATAAGTTATGTTTCTACATACTGTTATTTATGATCATTGCTATTTTAAGACAATGCATCGTGGATCAGCTGTGTAGGTGGGTTTAGGTATTCTGATAAGGTTTGTCATCAAAATTGATGCTAGACATTTTTTATAAGTATGCTGAGAATCTGAGAGAGCTTTATTAGAGCGAAAGTTGGTGTTATTTTTAACCGACTTCTAAAAAGGAGAAGTTTATGTGCACCAGCAACTTTTTTTTCATGTATGTACTGATTGTTCCGTGATTACTGGGCCGATTTACGTGATTCTTTTTTCATTTGGTAGACGAAGCCCGCGCGGTGGTCTTGAATAATTAACTTTGCTTGGGTAGTTTCTGAGTTATCTTCTATACTTAATACTCACGTATTTGTTCTTCTTCGTCTATATTGATGACGTCATGCATGATAGTATCATAAAAACTTCTCGTTACAAAGTAAAAAAAAAAATATGACAAAAATTTGTGTCGGATATTTCAAGTAATCTCAACTAAAAAGGGCAATGTAAAAAAAAAGATTTTCGCAAAAAAAATATCAGACCTCCAGAAAACACTAAAAGCGTGTCAAATAACTTTACTTTCGGAAGCCGGTCGCAATAAAGTCAATGAAACAAACAAAGTCACCGACTTTCGTCAGTCATTTTTCACATTTTTTGTATTTTTTGGAAGTCGGTTAAAAATATTACACAAAACTTATTCTATAAACAGGTCAATGATTAATGGTCAATTTACGAAAGAGGAAACCATTATCGTTCTTCGTGAACTGGTTTTTGACAAATATGGTCATAGCGAAATCAGTTATTGCCATCGGGTTTTGGCGATCGTGGGTATGTCCTAACTGGTGAGTTACTTCGTCAAAGAAGTATTAATAAAAAGCCTCGCAGGACGCAAGTAAGTCTAACTGCAAGTCTTCTTTAGTTACCTAGTTTAGTAAGACATAGATGGAGGGAGATGGATGGGCTGTTACTTGCTCTGGTTACAATTGTGGTTTTCATATAAAAGGAGAATGGCGAGATTGCATGTAATTCGAGACCCAGTGATGGGTAGCGTACATTTAAGGAAACTTATGAATAGTTAAAAAACGACTTAGGACTATGTGTGAGACTGCACCAGCAGACTCACGATGTCCGCGATTACGCGGAGCCCTAATCAAAATAATACTTGTCCAATCGACAAGGGGAAAACGATTATTAGGTACACTTACCCATCACGTTGGACTGATGTGTGGCGTAGTCCCAGGTCACGTCGTATCTGGGTGGGGTGTAAGTGTAAATGTGTTTTGTGTTGTGCATGTGAAGTTAGGTCAGATTCGACAGTATTCCAAAGGACGCCCACAGCGCGTACCGTCGACTGCCTGGTCAAACCTTCCAAGATCACACACGTGGCACTTTTCAGTCAATGTCCAACTATATCTTATCCCGGTTAGCTAACTCAAGTGGGGATTTACAATAGTCCAGCACTGAATTCAGGAAGTTACCGGCGTCCAAACGACACAAAAGCCAGCTACTTAACCAACAAATTATTCGCGGTCACGACGCAAGATGGCGAAATGTCTTAATTTTCACTCAATTATCAACAAAATATCAAAAGCCGACCAAGATTGTATCGGATTAACATTAACTCAAAGTTTGAATCAATAATTACACGACTATAGCGTGCATCAAAAAACGAACAACGGAAAACGACCATTTCTCCAACCAAGATGGCACAGACAACCAAACGTCATCGCACTGACAACTGAAACGTCATCTGTCAAACGTCAAAAAACTGCGTTCGGAAACTTATGGGATGAAACATCTACCCCCCCCGGACGGGCCGTCCCGTCCGCTAATCAATTGGCAGTCTGTACAAGGTTGCGACCGCTCTCCTCATAACCGATCCATCCACCAAAACCTCAGCAAAACGAGGTACCCCGTCGGTGCCAGCCACCAAATTGAGAATGCGCCCCCTGCGCCAATACAGAGGCTTAGGGTTGGCATCCTTAATAAGGACGAGGTCTCCTATCTTGGGCGGATGAGTTTTATCAGTCCACTTGACGCGCTGCTGGAGGATGTGCAGATACTCTATGTTTATCCCATCTATCCCACTGCTCTGGAACTTCTATCCCGACGGTACCAGAACAAACGTTGCCTGGCTGATGTCCATATTGACTAGATCTTGGGGTTGCCGGCCATCACCAGAATGTCAGCGTTGCGTGCTGACCTTTTGAATCCGTTGCTCGCAGCAACCAACGCCTTGAAACGATTGGAGTTGCCGGTGGACTATTGGTCCTATTTGTTGGTACACTTAGTGTTGCAGCGGCTTCCGACAGACTTGAGGTCCCGTTTTGAGCAGAAGTATGGTGGGGATAGTGCCACCCATCTTCCCCCCTTTGAGGACCTCGTCAAATTTTTGGAGGATGAGTGTCGTGTCCTCGACAACGCTCGTGGTGCCACGGGGTTAAGCCAACCGCCCTCTCGGCCGAGGGCCCAGGGACAGCCTGCCCCCATTGGGGGGGTATTTTTGAGGCCGCGGTGAAAGCGGCAAAGGGACTCTGGCGGAGATTGTTGGGAGACACCGTTCTCACCTTTGAGGAATTAGCTACGGTATTTTGTCGCATTGAAGCGGTACTAAATTCGCGTCCATTGTGCCCGCTCTCTTCGGACCCTAACGATTTGGAGGCTCTAACCCCGGGCCATTTCTTGATTGGACAGCCACTTGTCGCTCTGCCTGAGTACCCTTTTGTTGATGTGAGCCAAAATCGGCTATCGCGGTTTCAGTTGGTGCAACAGCTCACTCAGAGCTTCAGCAAGTCTCCCATCTGGGGCTGCATCGTTGGGGCTTTAGTCCGATAGCACGGTATGCAACGGAAGACGATGCTACGAATGGTACGACGAGCCGACAAAATCCAAAACTCTCGCTGCAGAATGGCCAACGGCGCATTGCAACCGGCGTGCGAGTTCTTAATGTGACGATCAGTCACCAACAATTTAATCAAATGGCCCGCCTTGGGCAACAAAAGGGGGTGACGGACCCCATAAGGAAGGCTAGATTGCCTCAACCGTCCTCCAACACGCAAAAGACCCGTTTCATCCAAAAAGGGGTTCAACTTTCTAACGGCTTCCGACAACTTAACTCTACCGGACTTCAAGGTCTCGATCTCCTTCTCAAAGTGTACGGCCTGCACAGAGCGAACCCACAGGAGGAGTGACTCCTGTCGCTCTTGAGGAGAGAGAACCGGTGACAGGCGCTTGTCCCCTGGATTCCTAGCATTGTGACCAAAACGCCTGATCCACGAGGTAACGTTCAACAATTTGTCGAGGGAGCTGTATCGATTCAACAAAATATCAGGATCAAACGGAGGGTCCTTCGTCCCAACAGCGAGCACCTTAAGCCCGGGCAAAGGATCCGACATCAAAACTGGCGTTCGAGGCCAATCATCCTCGGGGCGAGTCAGCCAATCCGGTCCCCACCAAAGGGGGTGCACAATCAGGCGGGGGGCCATGCACCCACGTGAGGCTACGTCGCCGGGGTTCAAGTCTCCAGGCACGTGCCTCCAAATCAAAGGCGTTTCGGAATTTTGTATCTGTGACACTCGGTTCGCAACAAAGACCTCCAAGGAGTGGACGGACGTCTTCAACCAACACAAAACAATTTGACTGTCCGTCCAGGCGTAAGAATTCCGAATGTTCACAGATCCACCTAAAGTTTGAGCAACGTGATTCAAGAGACGCACAAGAAGCGCCGCCCCTGACAACTCTAGCTTAGGGATGGTCAATGCCGTCCGGAGGGGGGCCACCTTGCTCTTGGCCATGATCAGTGACAACTTCACCTGGCCTGTCGCGCTGACGGTGCGCAGATAAACAACAGCTGCATAACCGTGCGAAGATGCGTCACAAAACCCATGAAGGGTAGCAGTATAGTTCCCAGGGGGGAGGATAGCGCGTGGTAACGCGACCTCGTTGACCGCAGGAAGTGCGGACACAAATTGGAGCCAATCTTCCAAAAGGGTTTCCCGAAGTGGCTCATCCCAACCAAGTTCCGCGGTCCAAAGGCGCTGGAGAAAACATTTCGCCCAAAACAATACCGGGCATATCCAACCATTCGGGTCAAAGGTTCTCGCGACAGTAGACAATACCAGTCGTTTAGTCCAAGTGTGTGGTGACTCCAAATCGACATCATACGTAAAGGTGTCTTGGACTGGTCGGTACTGAACGCCGAGAACGGCCAACATAGCAGGGTTGTCAGCATTTTCAAACAAATGAGGATCCTGCTTGTGATCCTCTTCCACATCTTCCAACAGTGCTGGCGAGTTGGACACCCACTTACGCAAGTCATAGCCAGCGGAATCCAAAATTTGAACCAACTCGTCACGCAACAGGATAGCTTCCTCAACCGTGGAAACCCCAGTGCAGACGTCATCAACATACAAGTCCGTTTTCAAGATGGCGAACGCCCGAGGGAACTTCAAGCGTTCTCGGTCCTCGAGCTCCCAAAGCGAACGAATAGCAACAAAAGGGCTCGATCGAAGGCCGTACGTATTCGTGTTGAGCTCATAAACAACCATGGGGTCCCGGGGATTCTCTCGCCACAGGATCAACTGATAACGTCTGTCATCCCGGTGAATAACCGTTTGCCGGAACATCATTTTGATGTCAGCTACAAAGACTACTTGATGACGACGAAAAGACGTGATGACATCACAAAGGTCCCTCAACAATTTGGGGCCGGAGTGCAAGCAATCATTCAAAGAGACACCAGAGGAAGTCCGCGCAGACCCATCAAACACTGTGCGCAGCTTACCGGTGGATGCCTTGAGGACCGCATGATGCGGCAGAAAGTAATGCTCAACTGAGCGCCAATCCAAATTTGACACCGACATGTGTCCCAAGTCTGCGTACTCACGCATGAAATCTAAATATTTCTGCCGCAGCACCGGATCCCTGGCCGTACGGCGCTCCATCGCCAACAATCTCTTCTCGGCCATAGGTCTGGACTCGCCGAGAGGTGGTCGAACTGCAACAAAAGGCAACCGTGTTACGAGCCGACCGGAACGGAGTCGACCTGTGTTGTTCTGATAGAACAACTCGCACTCCTCATGTTCCGGGTTCAAGCGGGCCACTTGCGGTGGCTCCTCAACCTCCCAAAACCTCTGAACAGCGTCAGAGAGAGCGGAGCCACACGCCAACGCAAAATCAGGCTCAGGTGGAGGGGCAGCCTTCAACACTGGGCCCATCACCGCAAAGCCAAAGATGGTCGAAACAGCCACCAAACCGTTCGGCTGCAAGACTTTCATATTACCCAACAATATTCTCCCTAGTACATCGGAACCCAATATCAAATGAGTTGTATTAGGGGAATCAAACCGGCGGTCAGCCAAATCCAGGCCTGACGTCAACCGGACAATATCAGGCGACAGCTGACGTTGGGGATGACAGCCCAAAATACTCGTCAGAACAATAGCCGAAGGAAAAACCTTAGGGTCCAAACAACTCACAGGAGTGAGCCCAAACAAGGTTTGTCCCTCAACAGTCGGGATAGGTGTTTCGCCTATTCCATTAATCGTGCCTGAAAAGGCACGGACATCCAGGCTCACCCGACCCGCTAACCAAGACGACAAAAGGCAACCCTGGGCTCCCGTGTCCAAAATGGCACGGACCACAACAGAGTCCCCCGTGGGTCCCCAGACCCTGACCGATGCCGTTGGCAACAAAACCGTGTCGATCTGGGGAGGTACGTTAGCGGGACAGGTGCCAATTTCCTAGCAATGCCTGGGCGGCGACCGATCGCCGCATCCAGGCTGGGGTCTATCCCGGTGAGGATAGTAATCAAACTCCTCGTCCGCGCGATGTCCCGAGCCGCGCGCCATCGCTGGAGGGGCATATCCACTTGACGCCTGAGTGGTGGGGGGCGCGTCTCCAAACGGGGGCGTTCCGCCAACGGAGGGGAGGGAAGGCGGTGCTGGTTTGGTCAATGTCGCCTACCAGCAGCTGCATAATCGCCTTCACGAGGGGAGGTCAATCGGCGGTCGCGCGGCTCCCGATCAACTGGCGCGGGGGGTGGAGTACGGCGGTCAAAGTTGCAGGCCCCTCCTCGATTCTGATCCGGTGAGCGAGAAGCCCGGTGCTCATCTCCATCATACCCCCCCCCTGCGCGAACCCCCATCAGAGGCTGGTCTGTCAGAGCGGTTCGCGTTGGCGCACAAAACTTCAAGATGTGAGCCCCTACAAATTGAACAAGGGCGGGGGTTGGGGCAATCCCGATGAAAATGATTCCCCAAACAAGAAAAGCACAGACGGCGTGCATTGGCAACTCGGCGGCGGGCACTCACGTGCAACTCCAAGAAGGCCGCGCAAGTGACTACGGCATGTCCCGTGGCCTTACAATAGCCGCAAGCAAGATTGCTCTGGGTGCCACCAAAACGGGGGGCAGGGCGGCTATCACCAGGCCCGACAGTCCTAGTCCGTCCCTGGGCCCTCGGCCGAGAGGGCGGTTGGCTTGACCCCGTGGCACCACGAGCGTTGTCGAGGAAACGACACTCATCCTCCAAAAATTTGACGAGGTCTTCAAAAGGGGGGAGATGGGTGGCACTATCCCCACCATACTTCTGCTCAAAACGGGACCTCAAGTCTGACGGAAGCCGCTGCAACACTATGTGCACCAAAAGATAGGACCAATAGTCCACCGGCAACTCCAATCGTTTTAAGGCGTTGGTTGCTGCAAGCAATGGATTCAATAGATCAGCTCGCAACGCTGACATTCTGGTGATGGCCGGCAACCCCAAGATCTGGTCAATATGGACATCAGCCAGGCAACGTTTGTTCTGGTATCGTCGGGATAGAAGTTCCAGAGCGGTGGGATAGGCCGAGTCGGTCACCGGCAAGTGCTGCACCAAGGCTCGAGCCTCACCTCCTAGGGCTGACAACAAATAAGCCAACTTCTGGGCCGGTCGGAGGTCAGAGCGCGAATCAACCAAACTGTCAAACAGGTTCCTGAAGCTTAACGAATGGTCCAAGTGACCGTCAAAATGTGGCAGCTCCAGGGTAGGCAGTCTACCCAAAAGTCCAGGGCCTGCAACAACAGAGGTCTCTGTTTTGACCGGGGCAGGGTCCCGACTCTTCAAAATTTGACGGGCGCGCATACTTATTATGTCACCCAGGTTCAACATCTGGTCATAATCCGCAACAACCTTATCACGGGCTGCTTGACCCAATGTTTCCAGGTCCAAGTCCAAAATCACTTCATTGAAGCGAGCAAACAAAGTGTCAACCGCACTCAATCTCGCATTCAACTGCTCATACCGGGCAAGCGTGGCCTCTTCCAGGTCTCGACGCTCAGCGGTTGCAGCAGCAGAGGCAAACCATCTTAGCTGTGAGGTCAATCCACCAATGGCTTGGTTTACAGCTTTCAATGAAGCCATTGGGACAAATATCAAATAAACAAATTAAATTCAATTAAATAATCAACAGGAACAATTTTCCCGGACCCAACTACAATTTAAACCAAATAATAAAACTTAGTTTGAATTATTACAAGTTCAAATCCGACCCTGTACAAGCAATACCTTGTTTATACAATAACAAATTAAAGTACAAGCCACAAGGGACACTACATATCATAATATATTATGTCAAACAATCTATGTTTAATTTGAGTCAGGCTGACAGGCACAAATCAGACTTCTCAATACTTTTAACTCGACAATAAGTGGTGAATTTAACAATTAAACCACGCTCTGCTACCAGTTGTGTGAGACTGCACCAGCAGACTCACGATGTCCGCGATTACGCGGAGCCCTAATCAAAATAATACTTGTCCAATCGACAAGGGGAAAACAATTATTAGGTACACTTACCCATCACGTTGGACTGATGTGTGGCGTAGTCCCAGGTCACGTCGTATCTGGGTGGGGTGTAAGTGTAAATGTGTTTTGTGTTGTGCATGTGAAGTTAGGTCAGATTCGACAGTATTCCAAAGGACGCCCACAGCGCGTACCGTCGACTGCCTGGTCAAACCTTCCAAGATCACACACGTGGCACTTTTCAGTCAATGTCCAACTATATCTTATCCCGGTTAGCTAACTCAAGTGGGGATTTACAATAGTCCAGCACTGAATTCAGGAAGTTACCGGCGTCCAAACGACACAAAAGCCGGCTACTTAACCAACAAATTATTCGCGGTCACGACGCAAGATGGCGAAATGTCTTAATTTTCACTCAATTATCAACAAAATATCAAAAGCCGACCAAGATTGTATCGGATTAACATTAACTCAAAGTTTTAATCAATAATTACACGACTACAGCGTGCATCAAAAAACGAACAACGGAAAACGACCATTTCTCCAACCAAGATGGCACAGACAACCAAACGTCATCGCACTGACAACTGAAACGTCATCTGTCAAACGTCAAAAAACTGCGTTCGGAAACTTATGGGATGAAACAGACTAACAAAAAAACAAATGGAAAGTAGGTTATAGAAGTTGGGAGAAAAAAGATGAAAGGTAGAAGATTATAACCTAACTTAAGACACGGACTTATTGGTTATCATTTAGTAGTAGAATGGCATAAAATAGCTTTTATCCATATTCCACGTAGCCGTTGAACGCACAAACAAACAATAGAATGACCCACAGACTATGTCCACAGATGAATTTGACACTTTTCTCAGTTGCAAAAGGTAAATGTCAAACGTTGCTTTCGGAAACTGCACGATGACTTATTTTTATATAGATTAAAATCATTCGTAACTTTTAATTCCCATCATCTAGTAACTTAATATTTTTTACATAGAACTCTAATAAACTTTTTACTATAATAATTAATATAAACTAGACACTGAACGGCGCTCCGTTGATTTTTAAATAACGTGGGTCTAACCTCACCATTGTTTGGTCTAAAAATTTCTGAAGTTTCCACAGTCAAAAACAGAAAGCGAGAAATGGTGTCATTTTCCTAAACCACCGACCAATTGACAGTTGACTTAACTTGAGCTGTGAACTTGACGGCAGGGTTGTCGCAGTGGCCAATATACATTGTAGTCTTTGGCAGTGGCTGAACGACTGCTGCGCTGCGTGTCGCGGGTTTGATCCATGCACAGATCAAATACCTAATTTGTATTTGCCTACAGATAGTTGTTCCGGGTCTGGCTATTTTGTGTGTGAGTTTAAATGTTTGTAAACGCTCCAAAGATACAGAAGGAAATGGCACCAATGTTAACAGCTTTCTTGATATGCATCTTCAATTAGACAGGCGAAGCATTGAAGTAGGTACCGTCAATTGTGTTTCCAAGAAGACTCCTCACCAGAGCCATTGATGTTGTGGAAGAGTTTAACCCTAAAAAAAAACAATAGGAGCAGTTTTAAAGACTGCCGATAAAAGTCAAAACAAAAAGTACACAGGCCTCACCCCAGTCGTAGCAATGGTTATGCCCCGCGCATGCCTATGTGGTGCTACGCCGTAGCGGATCGCCTACGAGTGATACGAAGCGTGACCGCACGTTACGTCATGTGATGAAGTGAAAACGCGCCTAAAGAAGTGTTCACTTCAAAAACAGATCTTTGGAATTTTATCAGCGTTACTCACTCCCAAATTCCCAATTGGCTTAAATACTTATTAAAAATGATGAACTGGATCGAGACCTTATTCAGTCTTGCGGTCCAAGAGTTATTCAGCAACAGGTTTTTGCGATACATATGTACTAAGTATAAGTTATGATTATAGAGAATTAATTTGGCAATAAATCGATGGCACTTTGGAAAAGCGACTGAATTATAAAATATTTTATTAGGTATTTATTATCCACACTTATATTATAAAAAAAAAGTTTGTAAGTTTAGATGTAGGGGACAATCTTGGGAACTACTGATTTGATTCTGAAAATTCTTTCACTAATGGGAAGCTACGTTATTCCCGAGTATCATATTAAGACATATTTAAAACCTTCCCATGGCTGAGTTTCCGATTACAATAAAAGCTAGTTAGTGGGTATAATAACTCAGCGTCATCTTCTTCTTCTCAAATCCGATTTGTCCAACCAGTAGGTATGTGGCAACCTGGACAGAATCAAGGATGATTAAGGGCCTGTTTCACCACCTGCGGTTAAGAGCCTATACTACCTCAAATTAGCAACTCTATTTGTGGTGGTTCAAACTTAGTCTGAAATACTGTAAGAATAACGTTCTAATCAGCTTGCACTACAAAGTGGTTGTTACGTCAGTCACTGCAGGCCGAATAGTGCAAAATGAGTGGTTTTTTTTCTTTATAAAATCAAATTTTCGTCTTTTGGAAAAATTAAAAAAACATAAGACCTGCTTTATAGTTAGTTCAGTTAGTATGCAAAGTTTCATGATCTAATTTGAAGCACTCTTTGAATACCAGCGGTTTATTGTTTTATTTGGAGGTAACTTTGGATTCTTTTTCTATCAAGAAATTTATGGAATCGTATTTTCGCCAAACATAGGACCTAACATTAATCCTCAACTTTACCGTATATTTAATTCAACATTAAATATTAATGCTGCAGTATTTTAGGCGTAACGGAAGATCATGATAAGCCATTTGAGGTAGTATAGGCCCTTAAGTTCCCGTTAACTTCGTGACATATAATTTCATGTAATAATTCCATTTTTTAATTTATTCGGTAAGTAGTAGTGGCTATTCGGACATCGTGAAGTAGGCCCTAAAGTCACAGTAGTAAATAAAACAACATTTTAAAGGTCTGAAGGAGTTAAATATGGCTACCCAAATTGTAGAGGTTGTTAAAGTGTAAAAAAAACCATCACTTGCTACAATCTCACCCCTCGGGTTAATGACTTCTTTTCAGTGGTACCTAGATAAGCGGGTCATGTGATAGCAGTTATTAAATAAATTTACTAAAGGAATGGTTTGAAAACAGTGACTTAAAATGATAGCGGTTGACAGGGGAGAATAGAAGAAAAAAATGTTCACATAATATTATTATTGGTCAACAGGACCTTAAAAAATACACATTATGATGGCTTGAATACTATGATTATTATCTTGCTTCTAATACAAAAAGTTTTACAAACTAGGTACCTACGCAAATGTAATGTGTTCCAGCGAATCCCCCAGTACGTTAGTAATATTAGTAGGCTAGTTCCAACCATCATTAAATTGCAAATCTATTTAGTCTGTCAGTTAAAGCACAGTAATATTATGAAAGTATTCTATTTTATCTATATTTTATCTTTAGCACAGTCATCATCCACAACCGTTCCCATACAAAACCATACTGACTCACCAACAATATTAATAGCAACACCATGTTCGGCCAATTTATTTGTTTCATAACTAATGTTATTAATTCTTGCGCTATGTTAGTCATCCGTACGCACTAGATCCGCCTACGTATTGATCATCAGTCATTCACGAACAACGGTGATGACTTAATCATCTTGGAGTAAAAACGTAAACAAAAAGTCCCTTGGTGTAATGTATCTGTGAATACCTGCGCAGTCTGGGTTTTTGACACCGTAATTGGATTCTTCTTAGAAGAAATAAGTATGAACAAGGTGAAAATCTGTGAGAGATTCACCGACCTATGTTAGACTTAGGTTTATCGACCTGAATGGCGCAGTGGTAGTGAGGCTGCCTTACGTTCTTAGGATCCTGGGTTCGAATCCCGGTAGGAGCAAATGTTTGTGTGATGAGCATGGACATTTGTTTCCGAGTCATGGATGTTTATTATGTATAATAAGTATGTATTTACAAACAAAAAGTACTCGTATCTATGTAGTATATCTGGTGTCCACGACACAAGCCTCGTTGCTTAGTGTGGCACTAGATGGCGCTATGTGTAATGTCCAGCGATATTTATTTATATTTATACTAGCGGACGTCACGCGGTTTCACCCGCGTAGTTCCCGTTCCCGTGGGAGTACGGAGATAAAATATAGCCTATGTTACTCAGTGTGAATGTAGCTTTCTAATGGTGAAAGATTTTTTGAAATCGGAGCAGTAGTTTTTGAGTTTATTGATTACAAACATACACACAAAAATACAAATCTTTCCTCTTTATAATGTTATTAGTGTAGATGAGTATGTATGTACCTACATATTTAAAAACAAAAAGTACTCGTATCTATGTAATATATCAACTATCTGATAATGTCCACGACACAAGCCTCGTTGCTTAGTGTGGCACTAGATGGCGGCGTGTGTAATGTCCAGCGATATTTATTTATATTTATTACTTAACTTAATAAGTAAAATGTGAGTAAAATATCGAAGATAAGTTTGATGTTTCATCAAATTAATTGAATTTCAAAACTTTTCATGACTTCTAGTTGTTTCCATCCAGGGCTAATGTCCACCAGTTGTTTGTTTTGTCTGGCGTGCCCCGTCATCTTCTACGTTACGCACAGCTCATTGGGCCTGCGGCAGACTTGGCCAGTCCAAGCAGACTTCAGCTTAGCGGCTTTTTGAGCAACGTCAGTAATTTGTGTTTCCCAGCTGATACCATAATCATCATCATCATTTCAGCTGAAAGACGTCCACTGTTGGACATAGGCCTTCCCCAAGTGTTGCATTGCCCGGTCCCGTGCGACTCGCATCCAGCGGATTCCCGCAACCTTCACCAGGTCATCGGTCCACCTAGTGGGAGGCCTTCCAACGCAATGTCTTCCGGTTCGCGGTCGCCACTCCAAAACTTTTCGGCCCCATCGGCCATCCGTTCTGCGCGCAATGTGCCCTGCCCACTGCCACTATAAGTTTAGCAATTCTTTGGGCTACGACGATGGTAACCTTGGTTCTCTAGCGATGTCTTCGTTCCCGATTCGATCACGCAATCTAATATTTACGGTTAAATGGATAGATTATAACAATTTCTTAAAGAATGCAATGCCAAACCTATAATCACACACTACAGGTGAATGTTAGTAACACCTAACAATACCATACCGTTATCAGCTAGACATTACGTTTAATTAAATTACACTAATAACACATTTTGAACTTAAACGTTCAATTGATTACAGGCGTAACTGACATACCATGTAATTGACACAGAATTACATAATGTACACCGCACACGCAATAATTAACTTGGTATTTTAAACCAAATTGAGTAGGCTGTAGAGATGATAATGGCATGGATGTTTTTGTTTAGAACTATGGATATGAGTTGTGTTGACTATTCGTGTAGGGAAAACCACGAGGTTTTAAGATTAAGGTCGTTATAAGAGTTTATGTTAATTCCGTGACATGGTTTTCTACAAGTATTGGTGCTGCTAATATTGTGAAGAAACGTAACATAACACCTGTAATCCCCAGAGGGTAAGGCAGAGTTCTGCTAATGATAGCGTGCCTATTGCCATCAACCTCCAGACGGCTACTGAAAAAATTCTGTGTGTAAAACCATTGGGCATTGGGTTTGTGCTATAAATTGAGCACTTAGCACCGCAAATTAGGAGGAGCATTTCTTGCAGCGGCAGCGGGGCGTTAGAATAGAATATCCATTTAGTTGCTCAGAATGCAGGTATTTACAATACGGTGGCTGTGGTTAGAATAGTATTAAAGAATCCTTGTAAGAACATTCTAGGTACTATTCATCATCAAACATACAAACATTGACACACAACTAAAATGTATCAGCTAGAAAATCCAATACCTTATGGACAGTTCGTAGAGACGCTCCTCTGAATGTGCGGCATAAGTGTTAATTGGAATTTTCTAACAGATTGTTTTTAACCAGACCCGAACCCATCAGGCACTCAAGCTCAATGCGCTTGCGGCCACTAGGCGAATCTGACATTCGAAGTAGTCAAGTAGATTTGAAATATCCATCAATTATTCGTTTTTATCAATAACGATTTGTTTCTGCTACTTCCTTCTACTAAAAAAGTGATAAAAATATGACCATCATAAACGCGATATCGATTCTAAATAAATAACAGACACAGTGTTATTCAGGACAAATCCTGATAAATGGACACTGTCATAATAACACGCATAGTTAATAGCGTTAGCAATAAAAGGCATTAATTTCATAAAATATCTCTATTAGTCTTTATCGATAGCTATTATCTGACTAGCCGTTTGCCATTTAGGTAAATTGCAGTAGCTCTAAATCAGTGATTCCCAAAGTGGTCCAGGTGGACCCCAGGGGTCCACGGGAGACCCGTCGGGGGTCTACGCTACGTCGCGTTGACGTGAAAAAAATGGGGGTTCACAAGTTGTAAGTGGGGGTCCTCGAAAATGTAAGTTTCGATACTCAAGAACAAAAATGTTGGCTTGGCTTTAGCTTTATCTATCAATGTAGGCAGCAGATAATATGCTACACGAAAAAGTAAAACATAAAAAAACAAATGTTCTGGTGATGACAGGTTGTATTTCAGTGAACATTTTCGTATTGAGACTTTAAAAAAAAAACATTTCGAAACTAAAAGATTCTAATTTTCAGATTTTTTTCCAAAGAAAATCTTAGGAGCTACGGGTCCTCAACATGCAACCCTAACAGATGACTCTAAAATAATATTGCAAATTTCTTGCTTTTCTTTTTGGTCCACGGGCTTGAAAAAAATGCAACAGGAGGTTCACCTAGACCAGAAAATTTTGAAAGTGATCAACCAGAAAAAAAGTTTGGGAACCTCTGTCTAAATTATTTAATTTCAGGTTCAGCTTTGCTCCTTATCAATTTGATCCGATCCAGCATGTCCCTTGCTGTCCTCCACCAGCGATGCCTAAGGGCATCGCTAGATGAGGATCATACTCCACAGGAGTTGCCCTTAGCTGTAGTCGCTTAGTTTTTTGCTCTGTCTTGGTAACCTTACCTTCAAAGCACCCACAGGATAGCCCGGTTAAGCACCCGACAACCTCCTAGGTCGACGTAATCATTCTTCTGTATGATCTAACCTAACCAATGAAATGATTTGAGGTCATATGCATCTGAAGACTGCTTTCACTAACATTAGGCGACAGAAAAAAAATCCTAATCCTAGCTTACGCCAGATTTGCGTTAGGACAGATTCGCGTTAGCACAGATTCACTTAAAGACAGTGTGAGTTTGTTGGTTTGTCACTCCTTAACGCCATAACGGCTGAATGGATTTTGTCATACGCAAACCTTGACTTGGGTAAGGACTAAATACCACCAGCTGACATTCAAACAGAAAGTACAACATTTTTGAAGCCTAAAACATAAACTAGAAGAATTTAGAAACTGGAATTTTTCAGACCACGAGATCACAAGGTAGCCTCTGATATCATAATAGTGCGAACTTAAAGAGTCATAAAACAGCAAACTCGTTACCAATAAACATAGAAGTCTGTAATTAAGGGCATTATGTAGTAACTCATTCATACGCGGCCTTTCCGAGAAAACCCTTGCACGTTAATTACAGAGGAATATGACTTATGGACCAATGGACAGGACGAATGTTCTTGACATACATTTGAGAATGCAATCAAGGGCATTCAAGGGATACAGACCGTAGCTTCTGTAACTATAGACACCATGGTTGTGAAGGAAAAAGCGGGATTATTTATAATATGGAATTCTTTTTAGGGTGCCGTAGCCAAAAGGCAAAAAACGGGACCCTTATGGATTCGTCATGTCTGTCTGTCCGTCCATTTGTCACAGCCACTTTTTTCCGAAACTATAAGAACTATCCTGTTGAAACTTGGTAAGTAGAAGACGTATTCTGTGAAACGGATTAAGATTTTCACACAAAAATAGAAAAAAAAAACAATACATTTTGGGGGAAAAAATACTTAGAACTGAAACTCAATTTTTTTTTCATGGATGGATAGGTCTTCAAAAATGATATTGAGATTTCTAAAAATATGATGTACATTACCATGTAAACTTCCACCGAAAATTGGTTTGAACGAGATCTAGTAAGTAGTTTTTTTAATACGTCATAAACATCGATCAAAGTTACAACGAACTTCAAGAACTTTTATATTATGTTACTTGCTGCTACGGAACCCTTTAAGGGCGAGACCGACTTGCACTTGGCCGATTTTTTTAAAAGGGATTCATCGCTCTTTTGTTATTTTTACATACGTAAATATAATTACAACGAATGAACTTAGGCTTGCGTGTTCAGAAGATGTGTTCTTGACACACAATAATTGAGAATGCAATCATGGACCTTCAAGGGGTCGGTATAGTGCGTAGCTGCAGTAACTGCTGTAACTAGAGACACCATGGATTATGAAGGAAAAACAGGATAATTTATTAGGCATTCTATTTTCCGTTGCCTGGTGTCGTGATCCCGATCACATGTGCTGAGCATGAAGTCCTAGGTTCGATTCCTAGGTCGGTCAGATTGTCATTTAGCTTTTCCATCAGGATTTTCTCAGTAGACTCGCCCCCTATTCCATGGGCCTTGACATAACTGATGAAATATGGGTGTAAGTACTATCGAGGACACTCCCGCCTGACCACCACTAAGCTCATTTTTGCTTGCACTCGCAACATAAAAACGCTCTCTAGCCCCCCGCCCCGTTGACTTTGTGTAGAAAAAATGAATGAAAATATACCGAATCGGCCGAGCGCATTGACGACGCACACCTAACGAGAGTTATTGTTACTTTGCGCGCCAAAGTTGACGCTTTCCTAATAGGCCCAAACTTTAAGGGGGCGTGGCTCGGCGCCTCCGCATGATTTAAGCGAAAAAAAATTAAAATGGTCAGGCGGAAATTACCACGATAGTACCAGATACATACATACATGTCCCAGTTCTCGGAATAGCGGGCTTGATGATATGTCTTTTTTTAAATTAGGTATGAATGGATCGGCACTCTTTGTTTATTTTTTGCTATGTTGTAACAGCTCCATTTCGTAATGAGCCATTCATTTTTTCTGCTTGTGACTCACAGAATACAAATTGGAGGTCAATACATGGAATTACTCCCAAAGATGGAATTGAAGTGTGTCGAATAAGTTTCGAAAGCAATGATTCATTTGTCAGAAGACATTGACGAACGAAGCTGCCGTAGTATAGGAAAAATACAGCAACCACAAAACACCGTGCCAAAATTAAGAAACACACAAAATAAACAATTGTTTTGTACCTAGAAATAAACTAAAACTGACGCTTGGCGATCGTCACGTTTAACCAAACCAATATGTAGCAAATAAACACTAGACCCGCAATTTACAACCCTATGTCTTGTTAGACAAAGTACAAAATGCCAAAGAAACACCGCTAAGACTAGGACCCCTTTGACTGAACATTGTAGTAAACATGTAGCTACAAGATACCTACTATTCAATTTAATACCCTATGTACTGTGTGGCAAAGTACACAATGCAATAAAACGTTGTGGTACTACAAAATTAACGCAATGTATCGGATTCAAAGAATTGAAGACGGCTGATTCATTTTTGGCGCGTCAACTTTTCGTTATTTATCCTCAAAGGGTTTTGGGTCATGGTTACCGTGGTCTACTTATTTTAAAAACAATTATTGTTAACGATGGAACTTTTATTAATGAAGCCGTTTTTTCCTCGTTCTTTCTTGGTAGAGTAAAAGGAAAGTATCTGTTTTTTATTGAGTAAATGGGTGCTTGGAAGTTGATGTACCTATTATCATAACATCACGCCTGTAATGTAATGTAAAGACACTAAATTACGCAGATACTGAGGCACTATTGCAACACACGCAAACACCCACCCACACACAAACACCCACCCACACACAAAAACACACACACACACACAATTATATTCCTCATTGCACACACACACAAACAATGTTTATATCTATAAGGTACTAAATAAATTGTATATTGCTGTGGAAGAGCGGAGTCCCCTAACACAGGCATTACTTGCGTAAAAGTTTTTGGTTAAGAAATAAAGATTTTTTATTTGTATTCGTCATCATTGTCCTGCCCTTATCCCAATTAATTTGTGGTCGGAGCAGCAAGTCTTTTTCTTCCATTACTCTTATCTCAGCAGCCTTTTCCTTATCTCCTCTAGCCATATCATCTTTCACACAGTCTATCATTCGTTTTTTGGTCTTCCTCTACTCTTGTAGCCATCTACATTCATCATTCATTCATGACAAAATTAAACAATACACAACAACAACAACAACAACAGCCCATAACGTCCACTGCTGGACATAAGCCTCTCCCATGATGGGAGGAATTTGCCGTAATCTCCATGCTTGGCAGTCGGATTGGAGATCGCAGTGATGAAAGACTAACAGAAAACGCTGCTGCCCATTCTCTGGTCTACGGAGGCGCAAGGTGTTCTGCCTCAGACATTAGTCGCCTTATACGACACCCGTGAGTGTAATGGGTTGGTTCTATTCTACTCTGCCGGATACCACACGGCTAAACAATACACATAACAAATCAATTTACATTATTGATCTTAAAAACTCAAGTACTTAAGTAATAGGTTTGTATACCCATAATTATATAACCATTAGTCGTAGATATTATATTCCATGATTGCGCATTACTTTGATGGCAGACTAAATACTTCTCTGAGATAAATACTCAAGAATCTACTAATCACTTAACTAGGACTGGAAATTTATCCAGTTCTGTAGGAAACTACATACTTGTGATTTCTTAAAGTTCTGTAAGTCGTTTAGGTAGTGCTAAATAGGGTATCTACACTTCTATATCTACACTATAATAATATCTATCTACATCAACACTTCTACACTAATCTATACTAATATTATAAAGAGGTAACATTTGTTTGTAAGTTTGTATGTAGGGGTAATCTCCGGAAGTAATGAACCAATTTTAAAAATTGTTTCACTGGTAGAAAGCTACATTATTCGTGAGTTCTATAGGCTATATTTTATTCCCGTACTCCCACGGGAACGGGAACTACGCGGGTGGAACCGCGGGACGTCAGCTAGTCTATACTAATCTATACTAATATTATAAAGAGCTCAGATCAAAGAAACAGATAAAGAGGTAACATTTGTTTGTAAGTTTGTATGTAGGAGGTAATCTCCGGAAGTAACGAACCGATTTCAAAAATTCTTTCACCATTAGAAAGCTACATTCACCCTGAGTGACATAGGCTATATTTTTTCCAGAACTCCCACGGGAACGGGAACTACGCGGGTGAAACCGCGTGACGTCCGCTAGTAATATTATAAAGAGGAAATATTTGTAATTTTGTGTGTGTGTATGCAATGATATAATATAAACTATGTGTATGTATGTTTGTAATGAATAAACTCAAAAAAGGCGCCGATTTCAAAAATTCTTTCACCATTAGAAAGCTAGATTCACCCTGAGTAACATAGGCTATATTTTATGCCCGTACTCCCACGGGAACGGCAACTACGCGGGTGAATACTTATATACTTATAATATTTTATAGAGGAAAGATTTGTATTTTTGTGTGTGTATGTTTGTCTACTCAAAAACTACTGCGCCGATTTCAAAAATTATTTTACCAATAGAAAGCTTAATTATCAGGAAGTAACTGACGAAGTGTGGGTGTACTAATAGGTACACCTGTGCCTAACCCTACGAGTATTAGAGGCGTGATATTGTGATAGATGTTATTTCTGGAACTCGAAATACAAATGTTTTACGTGCTACTGACCACATTTCAGGGAGATGCATTTGAAAGCTTCTATAGGATGATCATTATTTTTTAAAATAATGTTATAGTATAGTAGGTAGTAGGTTAGGTAGGTTATTTTATATAATTAATAAATAGCCTTTATTTGCCTTAACAATTATTACATCAATACAATACAATAAATTCATTTTAAAATTAACAATACCTTTAACATTACATTTTACACAATATACATTCAACATTTCATCTCCTAAAGTTTTTAAGATTATTTAACATTCGTACATTTCATTTAAATAACATTTTTAACATTTCATTTAATTAGGTATATAATTTTAACATTGCATCGAACATAATTACATTTAATTGTAACAATCATTTTTTATTTTAGTTAAGGCCCCGTTTGGGTATAGGCCTCCTCCAACTTTTTCCACGAGTTTCTCTCCTTCGCTTACTTTGTCCAGTCCTATCCGGCAACTTGTTTTATTTCATCTGCCCAGCGTTCTCTCGGGCGGCCTCTGGCCCTCTTGCCGCTTGGGCCTTGCCATTGTGTTACCAATTGTGTCCATCTCCCATCAGTCCATTCTTTATGGTTATTTTATATACCTGCCTAGTTAGTATTCACTATCATTTGACATTTTATTAGTTTGTTTTTTATTTAACTACATATTGGGCTAAAACTGGTTCTGAATGAAACTTGTTCAATATTTGTCTCCAATAATATTTGAATGCAAATATTATGTAAAATATTAAATAAATTATTAAAAAATGCGAAAAACCGGTTTCATTGAATTTTATTTGATGATTTGTTTTTCGATATGCGATTTGTTATGATGAAAATAAATAATTGGTCAGTGTATTTTTTATTGTGTCTAGCCTGCCGATTAATGCATGTGAAAATACATTTGTATGGACAAAGTTAGAACAAAACAAAACAAAATATCAATGTTTATGGCATGTTTAAAAAAAAGTTTTTAAAAGAGTTTTTTTAACAACAAGCTTATTTGATTAATAAATAAGCATCGAAATCAATTTATCTTTCATACCAGTACTTATCATTTAACTGTATAAATGTGTAACAACAAAGTGAAATATTATGGAAATCATAGACTGTAGCCTATCATTAGGGCCAACGTATAATTTGAATTCCCAGAGCAGGGTACAGTCACTGGCAAAAGTATAACATCTGGTATATTTCTTTCACATAAAATCAAAAGTAGTAGTTTCTACTACCTAAGATTTTATCTTTATTATAGGCAAAACGTCTAAAGGTATAAAAGAATATTGAAAATCTTTTAGGTTTAGAAGATGACGTTACAAATCACAAAAAATAAGAAGAGTTTTCTTGATCTCAGATGAAAACTACCCACAACTAAGCAAAAAAGATTTAAATACGTTACCCTTTTTATTTGCAAATGCAATGCAAAGCAGTTTGTGAGCGATGACCTAATTTAATTATTCTTACAAACCTTAAAGAACCCCACGTAGGTATAATTTATTAGAAACCTCAATTAAAACAGGTACTTTTTCTCTACAGATTTAGCAGAATTCTAAACGGACATCATTATGGGACGTTTGGTATGACGGTACATTTTTCCCTATACGTCTAATGATGACAATTAATAATGACGTATTTGCTATTAATTAATTTTATTTGTCTTCCTCTTATGATGCAAAATCTTGAAGCTTTAATCATCCGAAACATAATGCAATTACGTACTTGGCGATCGGTTAGATGGCTGGTTTCATAATAAGATAAATGATAAATGATGTTTATTTTGCAAGTAGGTTTTTACAAACACTTTTACACGTCATTTTTTTTTAAACTAGATGGGGCCGGTGTTTCGTACCTGACTACTCTGAGAAGAAACAGCCGAAACAAACTCAGAGGTCATAGTCTCTTTTAAAGTCCAGACAATTTTGTTCAATTCACATGAGGACTATGCAGATTAGTGTCTGAGATGGTCTTTTGAAGAAAGAACCATACAGATTTGAGTGGACCTGTCCAGTCAGTGCAAGCATTTGTCAGTTAACGTGTAGCTCGACTTATAACTCAAGGAGCTCAACGAAACGACGAACAATACCAAAGAAAGGACATTTGGGTAGGTCGCTTAGAGTACTCAAACTGTCAGACAGTTGTGGTAAAAAATAAACAAAAAATATAAATGTGACCCACATGGTCCCCACATTCACAATAATCATATAAAATTCATAAAAAGTTCTATTCAAAAAGAATGTAAATAAAAATCACAAAAATCATTAAAAGTCACAATGATGATAAAAAAAAAATTAAAATACTTAACAAAATAAGTATTCATGTCAAATCAGTAAATGTCAAATAATAAAGTAAAAAATAATAAATAAATATAAATAGTCTATAATAATAGTCTGTTTTTATTTTTAACCGACCAGGAACCGGAAAGGAGGACCTAATGAATTCATCTGATTTTTTTTGTGTGTACGTTCAGCGATATCTTCGCCAATAAGATTTGTGAACCGATTTTGATGGTTGTTTTTTTGTTTGGAAGAATATATATTGAACTAGTATTTGCGTGGGTGCGCGAGCTGCGCGCAGCTCGCGTGTTGTCGTGTTCTTGAGAAGTATTCCTTACCATCATAAAATTTTGAGAATCCATAGGAATCCTTAAAATAATTGGAAAATCCGTTACAACTACCCCTAAATCAGTAGGAAAACCCTTAAGAACCTCTAAAACATTCTAAAACCTAATTCAATAAAAAAAAGAATTCATTAGAAACGTTAAAAGCTGAGTTACGCTTCACCCACTCAACCTTCGTTACGCTAAGGAGGTCGCCGGCTCGCTTCGCTCGCCACTTCGCTCCACTCGGTCTCGCAGGTTCGCTCCACTCAGGACCTACCTACCACCAGACAGGTTTCGGCGCCAACTATAATATTTGTTCAAACACCCAATGGCTATCTGTGACCGTTACGAAGTTATAGCCCTTTTATTTTAGGGGAGGTTGGGGAGAGGAGGATACCCTCTATATACAAATTTAAACGCTCCTCAATAATAATTTATAGTAAAAATCAAAAAGCCGCTACGTGTCCTAGTTTCCGAGATACGATGGGGGGAGGGGTGAAGGGGGGGAGAGTGGGGAGTTTAAAAATGAAATTGACTAACTCTAGGCCCCTTCTTACGAATCTGAAAAAAAAAATGTTCCAAGTCTCTCAACTTCCGAGATCCGCCTAAAGGGGGGAGAAGGGGGGGAAAGGGGTCAATTTTGAAAACTGGTTTTTACTTTTCCAAGCCTCCTCTATACGAATCTGAAAAAAAAATGTTCCAAGTCTCTTTGTTTCCGAGATACGATAGGGAGGGGGAGGAAGGGGGGTGAAAAGGGGAGGTTTGGCACTTTTCCCATACTCGCGGGAGTTACTTGTTTACGAATCTGTCAAAATATACCCACCTCCCCATCCACCATCTGGGAGAACAATTCTGTCAGTGAGTGAGTCAGTCAGTCAGTGGTAATCGAGCTTTATATAGTATAATAACTAGTATTTGCGTGGGTGCGCGAGCTGCGCGCAGCTCGCGTGTTGTCGTGTTCTTGAGAAGTATTCCTTACCATCATAAAATTTTGAGAATCCATAGAAATCCTTAAAATAATTGGAAATTCCGTTATAACTACCCCTAAATCAGTATGAAAGAACCCCTAAAACATCATAAAATTAATAAACCCCAGGCCCTAAGAACCCCTAAAACATCATAAAATTGATAAAAAAAAAAAAACTAATAATATAAAAGTAAAAAACCTTACTTAAAAACTGAGACCCATTAAAAAAAACATAACCCTAGAGTTGCTTGTCGTCGCCCCAGAGTTACGCTTCACCCACTCGACCTTCGTTACGCTACGGAGTTCGCCGGCTCGCTTTGCTCGCCACCTCCCCCCTTCGCTCCACTCGGTCTCGCAGGTTCGCTCCACTCAGAACCTACCACCACCGGACAGGTTTCGACGCCTACTATAATATTTGTTCAAGCACCCAATGGCTATCTCTGACCGTTACGAAGTTATAGCCCTTTTATTTTTAGGGGAGGTTGGGGAGAAGAGGATACCCTCCGTATACAAATTTAAACACTCTTCAATAATAATTTATAGTAAAAATCAAAAAGCCGCTACGTTTCCTAGTTTCCGAGATACGATGGGGGGAGGAGTGAAGGGGGGGAGAGTGGGGAATTTTGAAAAATGATTTTGACTAACGCGTTGCCCCTTTATAAAAATCTGAAAAAAACAATGTTCCAAGTCTCTCAATTTCCGAGATCCGCCTAAAGGGGGAGAAGGGGGAAAAAGGAGTCAATTTTGAAAACTGTTTTTTATTTCTCCGAGCCTCCTCTATACGAATCCGTAAAAAACGAAAAATACGGGTCTCTTTGTTTCCGAGATACGATAAGGAGTTGGAGGAACGGGGGCGAAAAGGGGAGGTTTGGGACTTTTCCCATACTCACAGGAGTTACTTGTTTACGAATCTGTCAAAATATACCCACCTCCCCATCCACCATCTGGGAGAACAATTATGTCAATGAGTCAGTGAGTCAGTGAGTGGTAATCGAGCTTTATATAGTATAACTAGTATTTGCTTGGGTGCGCGAGCTGCGCGCAGCTCGCGTGTCGTCGTGTTCTTGAGACGTATTTCATACCCTTATAAATTTTGAGAATCCATAAGAATCCTTAAACCAATTGGAAAAACCGTTACAAATACCCCTAAATCAGTATGAAAACCCTTAAGAACCCCTAAAACATTCTAAAAACTAATTTAAAAAAAATATTACCTATAAACCTTATTAAAAAACTTAGACCGATTAAAAATACACTACCCTAAAGTTTGCTTGTCGTCGCCCTGAGTTACGCTTCACCCACTCAACCTTCGTTACGCTGCGGAGGTCGCCGGCTCGCTTCGCTCGCCACCTCCCCCCTTCGCTCCACTCGGTCTCGCAGGTTCGCTCCACTCAGAACCTACCTACCACCAGACAGGTTTCGATTCGACGCCTACTATAATATTTGTTCAAACACATAATCGCTATCTCTGACCGTTACGAAGTTATAGCCCTTTTATTTTTAGGGGAGGTTGGGGAGGGGAGGATACCCTCCGTATACAAATTTAAACGCTCCTCAATAATAATTTTTAGTAAAAATCAAAAAGCCGCTACGTGTCCTAGTTTCCGAGATACGATGGGGGGAGGGGTGAAGGGGGGGAGAGTGGGGAGTTTTGAAAAATGATTTTGACTAACGCGTTGCACCTTTATATGAATCTGAAAAAAAAATGTTCCAAGTCTCTCAACTTCCGAGATCCGCCTCAAGGGGGGAGAAGGGGGGAAAAGGGGTCAATTTTGAAAACTGGTTTTTACTTTTCCGAGTCTCCTCTATACGAATCTGAAAATAAAAATGTTCCAAGTCTCTTGGTTTCCGAGATACGATAGGGAGGGGGAGGAAGGGGGGCGAAAAGGGGAGGTTTGGCACTTTTCCCATACTATTTAGAGTTAGTTGTTTACGAATCTGTCAAAATATACCCACCTCCCCATCCACCATCTGGGAGAACAATTCTGTCAGTGAGTCAGTGAGTGAGTGGTAATCGAGCTTTATATAGTATAACTAGTATTTGCGTGTTGCGCGAGGTGCAAGCACCTCGCGTGCTTGTCCTTGTAGATGAGTCACTTTTAAACCCCTAAACATAGTAAAAAGTCAAACATAACCCTAAAAGAGTCTTTGACTTTTCAAACTCTAGTGAAATGCCAAATAAAGCCCAAAGGGACCCGAAAGGTTTCCACTTGGTTAAGCTCTTAATAATTCTAAATCAGCACCTCCAAATCACTCGTAAACGATATACTTATTCTAATTTTTGAATAAAATTATAGTCTGCCATCTTGGATTAAAAGACGGATGTCATATTCTAAATCAGCACCCCCAAAATCACTCGAAAACGATATCCATATCAACATTTTGTTGGACATTTGAGAATGGTATCTACTACCATACTAAAATGTTGATAATCCATTATCCATAGCAAGAGAATCCATAGCAGTCCAAAAACCCTTAAGAACCCCTAAATCAGTATGAAGCTGTATAAAAACCCTGAAGATCCCATAAAACAATATAAAACCTAATTTAAAAACTCAGACCTTTTTCCATTAAAAAAACACTACGATAAACTTTGCTTGTCGTCGCCCCTGAGTCACGCTTCACCCACTCATATAGAATGATATGATATGAGATAAAATGGGGGGAGGGGCGAAGGAGGGGAGAGTGGGGAGTTTTAAAAAAATATTTCAACTAACGCATTGCTCCTTTAAATGAATCTGAAAAAAAAAATGTTCCAAGTCTCTTCACTTTCGAGATCTTCCTAAAGGGGGGAAGAGAGGGACAAGGGGCCAATTTCGAAAACTGATTTTTACTTTTCCTAGCCTCCTCTATACGAATCCGTAAAAAAAGTAAGAAATGGGTCTCATAGTTTCCGAGATACGATAGAGAGGTGGAGAAAGGGGGGCAAAAAGGGGAAGTTTGGCACTTTCCCTACTCGTGAGAGACAGTTGTGTATGAATCTGTCAAAATATACTCCCCTCCCCCTCCACCACCTAGGAGAACAATATGTCAGTAAGTGAGGTTTCGGAAACCGGAAATGGCACGACCGCCATCGTGAATTTCTAAAATGTCACAATTTTTCTAAAGTACCTAACCAAGATAATGTGTACCTGTCAGTAAAAACACGGTGGCTGTACGTTAATGTGTACCTGTCAGTAAAAACACGGTGGCTGTACGTTGACTTTGGTAGAACAAAAGAATTCGCCAAAGTTGGGTCTGACTTGAAAATTCAAGCTCCAATGGCTCTCGGGGTTGCCAGCTGAGAGTGATGAAAATGGCCAAAAGTCAATTCGGGCACCCTATTCTTGGTGATTATGTAAAATTTATTTTTAAAATGTCGTCATTTCTACTTTTCACGTTTTTGGGAAAAATCTGGAAAACTACCCCAAAAGCGGGGAGAATTTTTGCAACAGGCAACACTCCTCAACGAAATAAACAACCGGTTCATACAACACGATCCTGTCGGGGGATGCCAGCTGTCCCATTTATTGTGTCGAAAATTTGAATTTTTCGTTATTTCTACAAGATGGCCGCCACACTGTCCGCCATCTTGTTTTTCTGAAATGTCATAATTTCCCCAAAATTTTAAGGATATAGGCTACCAATTGGTGTACTTGGTGTTGCCAACTTTTGAATTTGGTAGAACAAAAAAACTCGCCGAATTTGGGTCTAACCCGAAAATTCAAACCCTGATGGCTCTTGGGGTTGCCAGCTCAAAGTAATGAAAATGGACAAATGTCATTTGGGAGACCACAATGTTGCCGGCTAGTCAAAGTCTCTATTTAAAATGTCGTCATTTCTACTTTTCATGTTTTTGGGGAAAATCTGAGAAAGTACCCTAGAAATGGGGAACCCCTAAATCAGTATGGAGCAGTCTAAGAACCCTTAAGATTCGCTAAAACAATCACACACAACCTTCATTAAAAACTCAGACCTTTATGCTATCCTGACCTTATCTCTACCACCACTGGACAGGTTTTGAAACTTACTATAATATTTGTTCAAACACTTAATGGCTATCTGTAACCGTTATAAAGTTACAGCCCTTTCTTTTTTTGAGAAAATATTTTTTCCGAATGTACATAGTCACTTCTGAGTTACGCTTCACCCACTCAACCTTGATTACGCAACGGAGGACACTGGCTCGCTTCACTCGCCACCTCTCCCTTCACTCCACTCGGTCTCGCAGGTTCGCTCCATTCAGGACGTACCTACGTTCGGAAAGCTATCGTTACCGTACCACCACTGAAGACCGGACAAGTTTTGACGCCTACTATATAATTTGTTCAAACACCTACCTAATTGCTATCTCTAATCGTTATGAAGTTACAGCTCTTTCAATTTTAGGGGAGGTTGGGGTGGGGAGGGGAAGTTTTTTCAGTTGTATAAAAAGGGGTGAAGAGAGGAGCTGAAGGGGGGAGAGGGGGGAGTTTTGAAAAATTACTTTGGCTAACTCTAGGCCTCTTTTTATGAATCTGAAAAAAAAATCCAGGTCCCTTATTTTTCGAGATACGCCTACAGGGGGAGAGAAGGAGGCCAAGGGGAACATCTTTGAAAAATGGTTTTTACTTTCCAAAGCCTCCTCTATACGAATCCGTAAAAAAACAGAATACGGGTCTCTTAGTTTCCGAGTTGTGAGATAGGGAGGGGGGGAAGGGGGGCAAAAAGTGGTGTTTGGTACTTTTACCCTACACGTGAAAGTTACTTGTTTACTAATCCAAAAGCCGTTACAAACTAATACCCCTCAGTGGGATGGACCGCTTGAACGACCCCAGTCGGACAAGGTTTCGGAAACCGGAAGTGGCATGTCCGCCATCTTGAATTTCTGAAATGTCATAATTTTGCTAAAGTAACCCGGATATAAGCTACCTGTCAGTAAAAACACGGTGGCTGTACCTTGACTTTGGTAGAACAAAAGAACTCGCCAAAGTAGGGTCTGACCTGAAAATTCAAGCGTTCTCGGGGTTGCCAGCTGAGAGTGATAAAAATGGTCAAAAGTCATTTCGAGGGCACTTCATTCTTGGTGGTTATGCAAAATTTCCATTTAAAATGTCGTCATTTTTACTTTTCATGTTTTTGGGGAAAATTGCCCCAAAAATGGGTAGAATTTTTGCACCAGGCAACACTGCTTGACGAACAACAACAACACTCAGGCAACACTCCTTCCTTGACTATCAGTAGTTACCTACTTTTATTTTGATAAAAATATTACTTATCAAACACTGTCATCATGTAAAAATAGAAATTACACTAAACAGATGGTCGGATCGGGCGGTCAAAAAAAAAAACGCTGCCGCCCTATCTCCCGTCAGCCATGTCGTCGGAGCTCCGCCGGCCTTCGGCCTACGCTCCTCATGTCCCAAATTCCGACTTCTGGGACATAAAGTTGTAATACTAATTCGGACCAATCATGGTGGTCGACCTATGCAGGGCAATATATAGACCACAAAATAATAGACCACGGGCCGTCGGGCTTTATTAATAATGGCCGGTCAAAGTGATAAATTAATCACTTTGCCCATCGCTCTTGGGCATTATTAATAATGGCCGGTCCTTATTAATAATGCCCAGTTAATGACGTTGCCCGTAACATGCATATCATTCTATTCGGTTCGGTTCGGTTTCGTGTTATTGAGAAGTATTCCTGACCCTTATAAAATTTTGAGAATCCATAGTAATCCTTATATGAATTGGAAAATCCGTTAGATAACTCCGTTTGAAGCTTTTAAAAAAAAAATTGAACTTTTTAAACATTTTGAAAACCTTTACCTTTACAGCTGAACAAAATGAGATACGATAGGGAGGGGTGGAAAGGGGGGCAAAAAGTTGTTTGGCACATTTTCCCTACTCGTGAGAGTTATTTGAATCTGTCAAAATATACCCCCCGCCCCCTCCACCGTCCGGGAGAACAATGATGTCAGTGAGTGGTATTCGAACAAGGTTTCGGAAACCGGAAATGGCACGGCCGCCATCTTGAATTTCTAAAATATCATAATTTTTCTAAAATAACCAGGATACAAGCTACCTGTCTGTAAAAACACGGTGGCTGTCCGTTGACTTTGGTAGAACAAAAGAACTCGCCAAAGTCGGTTCTGACCAGAAAATTCAAGTCCCACTGGCTCTCGGGGTGGCAACCCCAAGAGCCAGTGGGACTTGAATTTTCTTTTTTTCAGCTGGCAAGCTGAAAGTGATGAAAATTGTTAAATGTCATTTGGGTGACCCCAATGTTGCCGGCTAGTCAAAGTTTCCATTGAAATTATGGTTATTTCATTTTTTCATATTTTTTTGGGAAAATCTGAGAAAATACCCTAATAATGGGTTTTTTTTTGCATCAGGCTGAGGCAACACTACTTGACAAATACACAACTTGTTCATACAATACAATCCAGTCGGGTGATGCCAGCTGTGCCATGCATCGTGTCGAAAATGGGCGTTTTCATCATTTTTACAAGATGGCCGTCACACTGTCCACCATCTTTTTTTTTCGAAAACTAACGTTTTTCCTAAAATTTCAAGGATACAGGCCACCAACCGGGCTATTGCTGTTGCCAACTTTTGACTTTCGTAGAACAAAAGAACTCGCCAAAGTCGGGTCTGAACCGAAAATTCAAGCCCCTATGGCTCTCGGGGTTGCTAGCTTAAAGTGATGAAAATGGTCAAATGTCATTTGGGGGACTCCATTGTTGCCGGCTAGTCAAAGTCTCCATTCAAACTGTCCACCATCTTTTTTTTTCGAAAACTAACGTTTTTCCTAAAATTTCAAGGATACAGGCCACCAACCGGGCTATTGCTGTTGCCAACTTTTGACTTTCGTAGAACAAAAGAACTCGCCAAAGTCGGGTCTTAACCGAAAATTCAAGCCCCTATGGCTCTCGGGGTTGCTAGCTTAAAGTGATGAAAATGGTCAAATGTCATTTGGGGGACTCCATTGTTGCCGGCTAGTCAAAGTCTCCATTCAAAATATCGTTATTTCTACTTTTCATGTTTTTGGGGAAAATCTGGGAAAGTACCCTAGAAATGGAGAACCCCTAAATCAGTATGAAGCAGTCTAAGAATCCTTAAGATCCGCTAAAACAATCTACAACCTTCATTAAAAACTCAGACCTATAAGCTATCTTGACCTTATCCCTACCATCACCGGACAGGTTTTGACACTTACTATAGTATTTTGTTCAAACGACTAATGGCTATCTGTAACCGTTATGAAGTTACAGCCCTTTCTTTTTTTGAAAAAATATTTTTTCCGAATGTACATAGTCACCTCTGAGTTACGTTTCACCCTTTCAACCTTGGTTACGCAACGGATGTCGCCGGCTCGCTTCGCTCGCCACCTCCCCCTTCGCGCCACTCGGTCTCGCAGGTTAACTCCATTCAGGACCTACCTACCATCGGAAAGCTATCGTTACCATACCACCACCGGAGACCGGGCAAGTTTCGACGCCTACTATACAGGGTGTTAAAGTAGTCGCGTGCCATAGCTTAGGGGTAGGTTCAGTATCGTTAAAGGAACCCAGGAAAAATAAAATAAAAATCCAAAAAAATAAAATAAATTAAACAAAAAAGTTATTGCAAGATCAACCTAATTTAGTACGGTCTACTAACTTAAAATAGCAATCGTTTAGAATTAAAATTGTTCTATTTATTTAAATGTTTTAGTTACTTACCTACGGACGGAACGGGTTGTAGGTTATCACCCACTCTCACTCAATTTACGCGCGAGAAACAAACGGCTCGGCGCATGGCGCACGCTACGACGCGCGCTTGCTCTAGCGACAGCTGACTGCGGCGCAGTCGATGACCCTGAGTGCTCGCCCGTTTGGCGGTCAGCTGTTTCCGAGCCCATTAGAGTGAAATGATTTCGTGGAAAATAGTGGATTTCCTTAAAAAAAAAGGTAGCTTTTTTCAATGGTTTTAGATTCTACTAATGAAATCAAACCACTGGTTTCAAGGATAACGGTGTTCACACTAACACCCGAATTTTAAGTTTAAAAAAAAATTAAAGGTATTTTTTTTATTTTTTACGGGTTCCTTTATC
The DNA here is from genome assembly GCA_905147715.2 of Xestia xanthographa. NCBI lineage: Eukaryota > Metazoa > Arthropoda > Insecta > Lepidoptera > Noctuidae > Xestia > Xestia xanthographa. The sequence continues at coordinate 26,046,412 of LR990650.1, forward strand.
GATTCTGAACTCACCCCTAAGCTATGGCACGCGACTACTTTAACACCCTGTATAATTTGTTCAAACACCTAATTGCTATTTCTAACCGTTATGAAGTTACAGCCCTTTCAATTTTAGGGGAGGTTGGGGTGGGGAGGGGAAGGTATAAAATTTCAACGCCCCTCAATAGTTTTAGGTAAAAATCAAAAGTTTTTTCAGTTGTATAAAAAGGGGTGAAAAATTATTTTTACTTACTCTGGGCCTCTTTTTATGAATCTGAAAAAAAAAGAAACATGGCCCCTTATTTTTCGAGATACGCCTACAGGGGTAGAGAAGGGAGTCAAGGGGGACAACTTTGAAAAATGGTTTTTACTTTTCCAAGCCTCTTCTATACGAGTCCGTTAAAAAAACAGAACATGGGTCTCTTAGTTTCCGAGTTACGAGATAGGGAGGGGGGGGGAAGGGGGAAAAAAGGTAGGGTTTGGCATTTTTACCCCACACGTGGAAATTTCTTGTTTACTAATCCAAAAAACCGTTACAAACTAATACATCGGACAAGGTTTTGGAAACCGGAAGTGGCACAGCCGCCATATTGAATTTCTGAAATGTCACAATTTTTCTAAAGTAACCAGGATATAAGCTACCTGTCAGTAAAAACACGGTGGCTGTACGTTGACTTTGGTAGAACAAAAGAACTCGCCAAAGTCAGGTCCGACCCGCAGATTCAAGCGCCAATGGCTCTCGGGGTTGCCAGCTGAGAGTGATTAAAATGGCCAAAAGTCATTTCGGGCACCCCATTCTTGGTGGTTATGCAAAATTTCCATTTAAAATAACGTCATTTCTACTTTTCATGTTTTTGGTCAAAATTACCCCAAAAGTGGGGAGAAAGTTTGCACCAGGCAACGCTCCTCGGCAATACACACAACCAGTTCATACAACACAATCCAGTCGGGGGATGCCAACTGTAACATTTATTATGTCGAAAATTGGGATTTTTCGTCATTTCTACAAGATGGCCGCCCCACTGTCCGCCATCTTGTTTTTCTAAAATGTCATAATTTTCCCAAAATCTCAAGGATATAGGCTACCGATCGGTGTACTTGGTGTTGCCAACTTTTGAGTTTGGTAGAACAAAAGAACTCACCAAAGTCGGGTCTGACCCGAAAATTCAAACCCCAATGGCTCTCGGGGTTGCCAGCTCAAAATAATAAAAATGGTCAAATGTCATTTGGGAGACCCCAGTGTTGCCGGCTAGTCAAAGTCTCTATTTAAAATGTCGTCATTTCTACTTTTCATGTTTTTGGGGAAGATCTGGGAAAATTACCCCAAAAGTGGGGAGGATTTTTGAACCAGGCAACACTCTTTGGCAATACACACAACCGGTTCATACAACACAATCCAGTGGGGGGATGCCAGCTGTCCCATTTATCGTGTCGAAAATTGGGATTTTTTGTCATTTTTACAAGATGGCCGCCACACTGTCCGCCATCTTGTTTTTCTAAAAAGTCATAATTTTCCTGAAATCTCAAGAATATAGGCTACCGACGGGTGTACGTGGTGTTGCCAACTTTTGAGTTTGATAGAACAAAAGAACTCGCCAAATTCGGGTCTGACCCGAAAATTCAAACCCCAATGGCTCTCGGGGTTGCCAGCTCAAAGTAATGAAAATGGTCAAATGTCATTCGGGGCCCCCCAATGTTGCCGGCTAGTCAAAGTCTCTATTCAAAATATCGTTATTTCTACTTTTCACGTTTTCGGGGAAAATCTGGTAAAGTACCCTAGAAATGGGATTTTTTTTTTGCACCAAGCAACACTCCTCAATAAAACACATAACCGATCAGTACAGCTCGAACCCTTCAGATGTTGCCAACTGCACGAAAAATAGATTTGAAAAAAGTCGAAATTTCAAGTTTTTACAAAATGGCCGCCACAGCGTCCGCCATCTTGTTTTTCTGAAAAGTCATAATTTTCCTGAAATTTCAAGGATATAGGCTACAGACCGGTATGCGTGGTGTTGCCAACTTTTGAGTTTGGTAGAACAAAAGAACTCGCCAAAGTCAAAAAGTCCCAAAAATTAAAATATTAAATATTTTTTGGGGTTGCCAACTAAAACGAACCAAAATGTTCAAATGTCATTTGGGGGACCCCAATGGTGCCACATAGTCAAAGTCTTTATTCAAAATGTCGTTATTTCTACTTTTCATATTTTTGGGGAAAATCTGGGTAACTACCCTAAAAATGGAGAAAATTTTCAAACCAAGCAATACTCCTTGACAAAACACACAACCACTCGCTACAACTTGAACCCGTCGGATGTTGCCAACTACCCTAAAAATGGATTTGAAAAAACTCGAAAATTCCAACTATTTACAAGATGGCCGCCATACTGTTCGCCATTTTGTTTTTCTAAAAAGTCACAATTTTTCTGAAATCTAAAGGATATAAGCCACCGACAAGTGTTATTAGTGTTGCCAACTTTTGAAATCGGTAAAACAAAACAATTCGTCAAAGTTTGGTGCAAAAAGTCGAAGATTTCAAAACGTCCCAGCGCAGCCGCCATCTTGTTTTTTTTTTTTTTTTTTACTTTTTTTTTAAATCGTTTTATATTTTGAATAGGACCTACGAGTCAAAACCCGTCCAAGTCTTTTCCCCACTGAAACCGGAAATGGACTCGCCCGCCATCTTGGATTTGAATCTCCTCTATAATTTTCCTCTACTCACTCTATAGTACTCTACATTTTTCCCAAACATTCCCTTAACCCATCTCTCACCCGTTCCGAGAAACGGCATGTCAATCAGTCAGTGGCTTTGTAGTTTTATATAATATAAATATAAATATAGTATTGGTGACGATCTGTTGTTGATTTTCGGAGATATACCGGGGAAATCGGGGAATTCTTCAATAATAGACGGCAATTTTATCGTGATTTTTACCTCATCCATCGCTTTCCATCAGGCGTGATCGAGGTCAAAAGCAGGCCCATATTGTAATAAAAAAAAAAAAAAGATTGCTGCAATTGTTTGGATGTTTATTGTATATGTTACGGCTAGTAGCCGAAGTGCGGCTACGCCTAGTTTTAGCCGGCTAGAACTAGGTGTAGCCGGCCACATGCAGATAAACCTAGATGTATCCTCTTATCTTCGGTTATAACTAGGTTTAGCCTTTATCATAGTGGCTAGAACTAGGTGCAGCCGCACACCGGCGGTTAAACTTAGGTGTATCTTATTTATCATCGGCTAGAACTAGCTTTTTAGTTCAGTTAAGCGTAATTATTGGTTTTGTTTTGAGATTCTTATCTTGCGTTTCCCGATTGATTCGATTTCGTATTACCCCCGCAAATGCATCCGAGTCGAGGGAAAACCGATCGAACGGGCCCCGCGATCGGGGCTCCTACTTTTGAATGGTTCATAAAAAAATAACCACGAAGGGTATGGCGGGGTCTATTCGCTCGCTACGCTCGCACATGGCCGGCTGTACCTATATAGTTCTAGCCGGCTATAACTAGGTTCAGCCGCACTTCGGCTATTAGCCGTAACATATACAACATCATGACGAGATCGTCACGACAGATTTGCTGTCTATTATATTAAAGAGTTTCCTAAAAAATGATAAAAAAATAAAAAACCTTTTTGCAAAAAAAACCGACTCCAAAAACAAAAAAGTGAACAATAACTTTAGCTTCAGAAGACGGTGGCAAAAAATAACTGAATCATACAAACAAAAGTCACCAACTTCTGAAGTTAAAGTTATTTTTTACTTTTTTGTGTTTTTGAAGTCGGTTTTTTTTTTAGTTATTTTTTTTAGAATTTTCCATAAAAAAAAACTGACCTTTATCTTAGCCAGTGGCTAAGCATTGCCATACAAAGTCGCAATGCCGCCAGTTTCTTGGGCACATTACCAGTTAACTGCGTTGAGCGAGAGTTTATGATGCCTTTTTAGTTTATTGTTGGGTTAGTTACGTACTTCAAGTTATTTTATTCTTTTATATTTCGTACGAGTGTTCATAAAAACATTAAGTATTAAAAAACGTAATCACTGTTGACCGCGACTGTACCTCCAACATATTAAAGACCAGAAGCCTACTTGCATATTAAATGCTAATGCCAATATAATACGCTCTCCTGGCATGATATTCTTCCATTTACTATTATTTCACTGAAACCCGATGAAAAATGAACGTGAAAATATTATTTTTATTAAGTGTTTCTTCATTTGTTTTAATAGTAACTTGTATTGGTGATGATAGTATTGATACGGTGATGTCGTTTGTGACTTTAGATAATAGACCTACGTCACTGCTGTTACCGTATTTGTGTTGGAGCCAGCGTAAGTTACTCTAGGAAGAAAGGTATTATCTCTCATCATCATCATCATCATTTCAGGCGAAAGACGTCCACAGCTGGACATGGGCCTCCACAAAATGGGGGGTTTTGCCATAATTGCCAGGCTTGGTTGGCGGGTTGGCGATCGCAGTACGGTGGGCACAGAAAACGCTGCTGTCCATTCTCTGGTATTATCTCTACCTTACGCCAATGATTGCAGCATAATTATTTTGTAGCTCAGGTCATTAATTCATTTAATTCATAAACTTTCTTCTGCAAATTGCTGAAATTTAGGTACTCATTGATACCTAAATCAAGGTACTACTTTTCCACCAAACTGATGAACTTCATACCTAAATATGAAGATTAGTCAGTTTATTTCTCAGAAAGCAAAGCCGCAGTCTCAGCTGTAATTTGTAGATTTTTGACAGTAGTTACAGGCAGTCAGTGGCCCGAAAGTCTGACACCCAGTCTTACCAAGAGGTATCGTATTACCCAGTACTAACTGGGTTGTGGAGGTAAGATAGGCAGTCGCTCCATGTAAAATACTGGTATTCAGCTGCTGGTTAGACTGGAAGCCAAACCCAACATATTTGGGAAAAGGCTAGGCAGATGAAAATCTGTTTGTTTGAGTGAAGCCCTTTTATCAATAGCGGGTAGACTTTTTGCAGTCTCCTAGGACTGCTAAACATAGCTAGGCCTCTCTGAAGTCGCAGTAACTTACCTGGTGTTTTCAATAGGCTTGTGTCCTGAAAAAATCTAATTAGGCCGTCAGTTAGATTATCAAAAAATATTTGACACGTATTTTTTCTTTTCATATGTAAACCAAAATTGACGAAGCTACGACGCTTTCAAAATTCTCAATACGTCACGCCCGTGCTATAATTTTTAGTGCGTTGTGACGTCACGAGCCCCCCTCTCGAGTTTTGATGCGTTTTATCTTTGTCAATATTCATTGACTTACAAAAACAAAAAATACGTGTCCATTATTTTCCAATACTCTAACTGACAGACTAAATAGATTTGCAATTTATTGATGGTGGAAAAACCATCCAGCCTATTCTAGAGCTACTTCATCCAGGACACTTCTCTAAGATCTTTTCTGGAATAACACCTTGCTACCAGTAAGTGGTTGTTATGGCTCTCAAAAAGTGTTTATTTTTCTTTTCAGATGCTCTCAAATCCTTGGCCAGGAGTATCAGCAGTGTTGGTTACACTACTGCCACGTCACTGCAGTATAACAGGACTGAGTATGATCTGCAGTACATCCTGTTCCTTGCTGATTTAGCATGTCCTGGGACGGAGAGGTTTTTGGTCAAAGTAAGTACCTGCCTATAGTCTGCGCCAGATAAGTAGGAATTAAAGGTCATTGCTCTTTCCTTAATTTCTCTACGTAGGTAAGGTACCCCCACAATACATTATGAATCGTTTTTTATTACTAGAAAAAGTTAAGGATCACGATAAAGGTAGTTTCGGGACAAGTTTATGTCATTATTTCTGTTTTCGGAATTATGTATTTGAATAAATGTATGCGGGTTGATGACCTTTATTTCCTAATTATCTTGTGCAGACTATGGCTAAGACTAAATAGCTTTTGTTTATTTATTCTGCAGCCTGAATCCAACATCATAATAATTATTGCAGTCATGGTTTTAAAGAGCGACACCTAATTAAATTGGGACAGGGGCAGGATTTTTTTCTCTCTCTTTTTTTTCCGAAACTAAACAAAAGATATACGTCAGAATACCCATTTTTAACCGACAATGGTGAAGCCAAAATTAAGGGTTATGATTTTAGTAGTGTATGTATGTAAGTATGTATGTTTGTTTTTACGTATCTTCCACCGTAGCGTCTAAACTATTCATCCGATTTTGATGAATAAGGTGTCAATCGATTCGTTATTTTAGCCCGGGTAACATAGGCTAACGTTTTAACCGACTTCAACAAAAGGAGAAGTCGATTTTACCTTTTAAACCCCGAATTTAATTAGAGCGTGATGTTTCAGTAGTCGGGTTTTTAGTGGTTCACAAATTCTTGTTATCTTACTAGCTGGTGCCCGCGGCTTTTGTCCGCAAGAATTAATGTAAAAATGTTACTTCCTTTTCTTATTTGAATCGGATTATGTTAACAATTTCAACGGTTTTATTTTCCTTGCACGGAACCCGACAACAACAACAACAACAGCCCATAACGTCCACTGCTGGACATAAGCCTCTCCAATGATGGGAGGAATTTTCCCTAATCTCCACGCTTGGCAGGCGGATTGGAGATCGCAGTGATGAAAGACTAACAGAAAACGCTGCTGCCCATTCTCTGGTCTACGGAGGCGCAAGGTGTTCTGCCTCAGACATTAGTCGCCTTATACGACACCCGTGAGTGTAATGGGTTGGTTCTATTCTACTTTCTTTTCTGCACGGAACCCGAATCCTTTAAAATAAAAGTTACTTCTTATAACATCAGCTGTCTGCCATTAAAAGTCCTATCAAAATCGATGCAGCCGTTTCGGAGATCCATGCTTTTGTTTTTAGGCAAGTCAAGAAGGCTACTTCAAGGCACCGTACCGCTGGCTACTACTAAACCATGAAAAAAACTTGCTAGCTCTCAACGATGTTGATGCCCTGGTCGATAGCGATTTGGTGGTGGTGAAGGAGATTAGCAACGACGAATACTTGTTTATGGAAGGTAAGTGGGATAGGTCTTTTGATTAAGAGGGCCCTTCCCGGCCCGCCTTTCGTCAAAGCGAGCATGGTCGAAAAGCTTGTTGTTTCATCCAGAGCCACAGCGGTGGTATTCTTTCAACTCCCCTGTCTTACCTAGCCTCGAATCCGCACTACTTGCCTCCCACGTACCTCATACCGCCTAACGCGGGGACATTGAACGAAAAATATTGTTCGAAAATTTATAAAACTTGTTCCAGGAAATACGTGTTTTTTAATTAGTCTTACAAGTATGTAAAATAAATATTTGTTATTTAGAATCTCCGCTACATTTGCAAGGCTTCTATCATGATGCTATTTATAAGTACATTATGAACGGCCAAAGTTGAGTTAAAAGTTGTGAAAAACAGCAATTTTTGGAGGCTTATACTGAATTTGTTTCTACAATTTTTTATTTTCTGCTTCGATAGAAGCCTAGATATAGTCCACAAGATACCTTTTAGTTAAAAAAAATCAAAGATATATGTCTAACAACGGCATAATCACGCACGAGCTATAGTCAAAATTCTCGCGAAAAATAAGGCGGGTTGGCCGCTCTTAACACCCAGGAGTCGAAGATCAAGGCTTACCAAATTCAAATAATTAATAATCTCTTCACAAACATGACTTTTTACAGCTTAAAATTACGCTACTTAAATAAGTTTGCGAGAGATTGGTGTCTGCACTAGAAACCTGTATAGCAGATCACCAGGGTCACACCACACGATATTTAGATTACTTAATCATTTTTAAACGTGTTTAAATTATTTATTTAAAATGTGAAGGAAAACTGCACCAGACATGAAAAAATATATTTTTTTTTAAATGAGATAATGGCAGGATATTTTTCTCTGACTCTTTTGATCCCGAAACTAGAAATAAACAAAAGAAGAACGGTAGGTTCTGGACCATTGCTCATTTGCTCTACTCAGGATGTTTAATTGATCACGACGCACTTCCCTATTAGCACTTGTACTACTGCCAATCTGGCTGAGCGAAGGATATTCCAGGGATACTAATAAAAACCACTGTCTATATCACAATCACATATAATGTAGTACTGAACTAACTAAACAAAAAATAATCGCGGAGGGTCATTAGATCGCGGAGAATCTTAACACCGCGATCTAGAAAATGGACTTAAACTAACAACGCCATCTGTGATTAGGAAAAAGGAACTAATTTTTCTTTAGTAACAATTTTATTTTAAAATGAAGATGGCGACACTTGAACATCCCGCCCCCCAAGGACATTATTGAGGAATGTCCTTCAAACAAAAGATACTATTCTGTGTACATTAATATTTTTAGAACTAGCACTTACATTAAAGACAAAAAAAAAAAAAAAAACTAAATGGCAGACAAGTTGTTTCTACTATTAACTATCATAGCCTGACATAAAATCTTTATATAAAATCAAACATAAGCATTTAATATTAACTTCTTAAATCTTAACCAAAAGTTAACAATTACCTTACCCTTACATCAAATAAATCTTTGTATAAAATAAATCAGAATCCTAACTTAAATACCTAAAATCTTAACTACAAATTCACAACAACTTAGAGCTTATATTCACTTGCCTAGATATAGCATAGACATAAACAGTTCTTACTTAACAAACTAGTTTATTCAATAAACCTTCAGTTACTGAACTATCAATGTAACCTTTAACAATAAAAAAACTTTTTGCAAAAAAAATAAAACCGACTTCAAAACACAAAAAAGTTAAAAATAACTTTAGCTTCAGAAGTCGGTGACCTTTTTTGATTCATTTAGTTTTTTTTTGTCACCGACTTCTGAAGCTAAAGTTATTTTTAACTTTTTTGTGTTTTGAAGTCGGTTTTATTTTTTTTGCAAAAAGTTTTTTTATTTTTCAGTTTTTAGTCGTAATAGCCTATACAAATATATGCTATGCATTTATTTTACATTGTTAACAATACATGTCATGGTAATAGGCTTATCCCCAATAAATGGAACTTAACATATCTAAACTGTCGAAATTTACGTGTATTGTACACATCTGCGTACCCCTCAGAGCATACAGGCGTGATGTTACGTCATGATGTTGTATAAACAATAAACATCCAAGTGATTGCAAAAATCACGACCGATTTACCGTCTAGTTTTGAAGAGTTCCATTGTATATCTCCGAAGACCAGCATCAGATCTTCACCAAATTGAAATGCGACCATCTCAGAAGTATACTCTTTCAAATAAAAACATAATTTTGAAAATCACTCCACAAATGGAGGAGAAATCGGTGAACATACATGAAATTATACCACACGACTGAAGTAAAAATATTCATAAAATGAAAACTACTAGGCCAAGCTATATCAAATTTTTATGGGACCAAATGGCAACTATTCCGCATCAAACTAAAAAAGAATCACGTAAATCGGATCATAAATCTCAGCGTAATCGCTGTACATACATAAAAAAAAAAAAAAAAAAAAATACCAATCGAATTGAGAACCTCCTCCTTTTTGGAAGTCGGTTAAAAATAACAGACTTCACAAACATTCTGGGTTTAAATACAATCAATTATGTTTATTCATTGACTGGCAGAATACAGAGCTTGGACGTAGGACGTTTCAGCAAACCTTACTAGTTCGTAGCGTTACTACTCGTGTGATTTCATCGGGTCCTGGATGTTTCTCAATAATTGTACCCAGAAACCAACAAGCAGGGGGCATATCGAATTCCTTAACAAGAACTACATCCCCGACCTTAGGCTCAGGAGTCCTGTGCGACCACTTATACCTATGAACTAAGCTACTCATGTATTCTACCGACCAGCGTTTCCAAAAACTTTGAACCATTTTTTGTACATGCTGCCATCGAGATAAAGAACTGATATTAGATCCTTCATAACTAATATCCGGAACAGTGACTAGCGGCTCACCGATTAAAAAATGACCTGGGGTCAATGGCATCGGTTCATGAATATCTTCACCATTGATCACAGTCATTGGCCTGGAATTTAAACACGCCTCTATTTCACTCAACAGAGTGCTCATCTCCTCGTAAGTCAATGTTGAACTACCTATTACGCGTTTTAAGTGATATTTGGTAGATTTCACTGCTGACTTCCATAATCCACCGAAATTTGGAGCATGCGGTGGTATGAAATGCCAAGTAGTATTACGATCTTCTAACTTTCCTGCAATATCTTGTTGGATCGAAGCTAATTCCTTAAGTTCTCTTGCTGCACCTACGAAATTGGTGCCATTATCGCTCCAGATGTTTGCACAATGGCCACGTCTTGCTACAAATCGACGAAAGGCTGCGAGAAAACCCTGAGTACTCATGTCACTCACCACCTCTAAGTGTATAGCTCGAGTACTCATACACACATACACACAAATGTAGCCCTTGTGAGAGCGATGCCCTCGACCCTTTGTCGTCCTAATTTGAACTGGACCTGCATAATCTACACCACTATTCAGAAATGGTCGCGATGGAGTACAACGTGATGAAGGAAGCGAACCCATAAACTGATTATATACCTTAGCTTTATTTTTTACACAAATGACACATTTATTTACATAATTTTTAGCAAGACTTTTTACTCCTATTATCCAATAAGCTGATCTTAGATAGTTAATCATTATCTGAAGACCACCGTGTAACGTCCTATCATGTGCGTCTGCAATCAGCAACTTAGTAAAATGGGTATTATGTGGTAAAATTATAGGATGTTTTTCGTTGTCACTCACTGAAGCATGGTGTAATCTACCACCAACTCTTATTATACAGTCTTTATCTAAAAAAGGACATAAAGAACTAATTTTACTTGACTTATTACACTGCGTTACAAATTAAAAAAAATGTTGAGTACCCGCTTTGAAATGTCATGTTTTCTTATTTATACCTATCGCTTATTAAACATACATACAAATTTTCTTTTCATCACGTCTAATTTTTCTTCTGTAAGAATGTGCCAATTTATATTAAAAATTAAAAGGCAAAAACATATTTTAAAGAAATCTAATAAAATCAACCAGAATTTTTTACATTCATCAAGTTTAATTTTATCATTTAGGTAAAAAAAACTCAAAAAAAGCCATTTTATAAAATTTTAATACAAAATATCATGAAAATTTAACTTTTTCTTTTGTGCTCTGAATGATCTTCTCGTTTTAAATGCCAACAGTAATCACCTAGCATGGTTGTGTCCCAACGACCTTGAAATCGTTCCTCAAGCTTCTTTACATCCTGGTGGAACCTCTCACCCTGCTCATCACTGACCGCACCAAGATTAGATGGAAAGAAAGAAAAATGAGAATGAAGAAAGTGAATTTTTAATGACATTCTGCAACCCAACTTTTCGTATGCCTTTAACATGTCGTTAACCAGCTGTTCCGCATTTTCGGCTCTGTGGTTCCCTAAAAACCCTTTTATAACTGCTTTAAGTGATAACCAGGCGTCAAGTTCCTTATTAGTAAGCTTTTTGTCGAAATTTGGGTCTTTCATCAATGTGCGTATTTGCGGTCCCACAAATATCCCTTCCTTGAGTTTTGCATCACTTAATTTTGAAAATACTGTCTTTAAATATAAAAATCCATCTCCCTCTTTATTCATAGCCTTCACAAAATTTTTCATCAAACCAAGTTTTATGTGGAGGGGAGGTAAAATGACATTTTTAGGATCTATCAATGGTATATGTTTCACATTAGATTTTCCGCAAACAAACTCTGACCTTTCTGGCCATACTTTTGTAGTATAGTGCTTTTCTGTGGCTCTGCTGTCGCGGCGGTAACAGGGTAGTTATAATTTTTTTTTACATCATATTTTAATAAAGGAGATAAAAACAAACAACTTTTCCAAAGTAAAGGTATTCCTACGATATAATTGACTGTACCTCGAAAACTAGACGTGATGGATACCACATATGTTTGGAACATTTCATCTGTGACTCATTACCTATTCATTCCAGCTATCAGTTAAGAGGGTACCAAAATCGTGTAACGCAGTGTTATTTACAGGCATATTCCTTTGTAACTGTATGTACTCAATTTCGAACTCCACTCTTTGACATCTTCTTATACAACACTTTAATGCTTCGTCTAGTTCTGTCCCCTTTATGTATTTGGGTATATCTCTAGACTTAACATAATGATAAAAGAAAATTCTACATAAAGCTACTATTCTTAATAATTTCCTTAACGAACTATACTTATCCCACGGTAAACCTTTATGTTCTACCGTAACATGGCATTTAATATTCTCCTCTAAATTAATATCTACATTCAATGGTCTACTATACTCTATAATTACATTATGTAAGAATTGAGGCCCATGAAACCAAATTTTATTTTCATGTAAGAGAGACGGTAAAACTCCCCTTGATGCACAGTCTGCGGGATTATCTTTCGTAGATACATGTGCCCATTGATTTGCTTCTAATGTGGTTAAGATCTCTGAGACTCTGTTGCTGATAAAGGTTTTCCATCGGCTTGGGTGGTTATTTAGCCATGCCAAGACTACTGTGGAGTCCGTCCAAGCGCGCACCTTGTCCTTGGGAATGTTCATAGCCCGTGCCACATCGGTCAATAAACGTGTCAAAAGTACTGCTGCACATAGTTCTAGGCGAGGTATACTGACTGTCTTTATAGGTGCGACCTTTGTTTTTGCTGTCAAAAGAGCGACTTGTATATTGCCTGAAGGACCTATACATCGAGTATACACAACTGCTGCGTAGGCTGCCTTTGAAGCATCGCTGAAGCCATGCAACTCTATAACCGAACCATTTGATGTTCCTAACCACCTCGGAACACGCACTTTGCATAGATTCTGCAAGTCTTGACGGTAAGTGACCCATTCTTCTTTTATTTTATCCGGTACACTATCGTCCCATCCTACTCCTGCTAGCCACAATTTTTGGATAAGTATTTTAGCTAAGATCAAACTAGGCGCTATCCAGCCTAACGGGTCAAATAAACGCGCGATATCCGAAATAATAATACGTTTAAAAGTTTCAGATGCTGAAGGAAGCAGCACCGTGTACTTAAACTGATCTACACTACGACACCAGGTAAGTCCTAAAATTTTTGTACTTTTTTTTTTTTTTTTTTTGTTAGCCTTGAATGTCCCACTGCTGGGCAAAGGCCTCCCCCATATCCTTCCAGGTACTCTTCTCCTGCGCCACCTCGAACCAGCCCTCTTGATGTACTATCATTTAATATTTCCTTTTCATCCTTCCCTTCATATGTCTCGATTTTCTTCATTAATTCCGAACTATTGCTGTTCCACTTTTGTAATTCAAATCCAGCCTTTCCTAACAAGGTTTTCATTTCAATATACAAAGTCCTGCCTTCTTCTATTGTGGAACATCCTGTCATCAAGTCATCCATATAATAACTTGTTGGTACTATTTCCGATGCTGTTGGAAATTCTTGTTTATAATCCAAGGCGACTTGATGCAAAGTCTTAACCGCCAAATAAGGTGCTGAAGCTGTACCAAAAGTTACGGTTAATAACTCATAATCTTGTATTTCTTCATCAGGTTCCTTCCGCCAAACTATTCTCTGGTATCTTACATTATCTTCGGCTACTCTCACTTGTCGGTACATTTTTACTATGTCTGCAGTAAGTGCTATCGGGTGAACTCTCCAGCGAAGAATGATATGCCGCAAATCCGACTGCAAGGTAGGTCCTATCATTAATGTATCATTGAGTGATACTCCCTTTTCATTCTTGCAGGACGCGTCGAACACTACGCGCACCTTTGATGTAGATTTATCCTCCCTTATGACGGCGTGATGAGGTAAGTAAGCTGCTTTATTTAACCTTTTGTCCGGTTTCTGTACTCTTCGCATGTGGTTCAAATGTACATATTCCTCTATAACCTTTGTGTAATTTTCTTTCAGATTTAAATTCTTCGCGAATTTTCTCTCTAATGCCTTGAATCTTCTTACAGCTATTTCCCTTATGTTACTATTTACACAGGCCGGTATTGCATCCTTAAATGGTAAATTAACTATGTATCGTCCATCTTCGCCTCTTGAAGTAGAAGCTTTATAGAGCTCTTCACACCTTAATTCTTCCTCGGTTAAGATACTAGTTTGCGGAACTTGGTCTTCGATCTCCCAGAACTTCTTTAGTAGATCATTTTGGTCTACCGCTGTGTGCATAACTGTGATATTACCCGCGCTATCTTTATTTTCAACTTGTGTGACACCAGAAAGAATCCAACCTAATTTGGTACACTGTGCTACCATTGATCCACTGGGCGCTCTCTTAAGACCCTCTTTCAGTATCTTACTGTACACGTCTGCACCTAATAAAATATCTATCCTATTAGGTGTAGAAAACTGCGGGTCTGCCAGTGTAAGTTGCTCTAATTCAGACCAATCAAGATGGGCTACCTGTCTTTCCGGTATGTATGAGGTAATATTTTTCAAAACATATGCAGTAACTTCTAACATAACACTGGGTTCTGTCATTGATTTTAACACCAAGGTTACAATTTAATTTGCTGTTGATTCGATGCTACCTAGACCAGAAACAACACTCTTAACCGGACGTTTCTTTAAACGTAAATATTGTGCCGTAGCTTCTGTGATAAAGGAAGCCTGGGATCCCTGATCCAACAAGGCTCGAACTGTATGATAATTCGCCGTAGCGGTTTGAACCTTAACCAACGCAGTAGCTAGCAATACTTGATTAGGACTTACGATGTGTTTAGTCGACATACACGAGACCACTGGACTTACATCAGTTGGTGTATCATTGTTAGCTGAACTAGCAATTTGCTCCTCTTCTTTAGCCTTCTGTTCATAGTTAACATGTAAAAGTGTGTGGTGTTTCTTTTTGCAAATATGACATACTGATGATCTCTTACATTGATAAACTAAATGGTTGCCACCCAAACAATTGAAACAAATTTTATTCGATTGCACAAAGGCTCTTCTTTGATCAACACTAATCTTTGTGAACGGAATACAAAAGCATAGTTTATGGCTATCGCCGCAATATTCACAACTTATTTTCGTTTGACCAGATGGGCCAGGATCTTCGCTCCGAGCGAGCAAAGTCTTTTGACTGGAAACCCCTTCTGTTCGCGAACCCGCTCGCCCCTGTCCCGATGTTTTCTGTGGTTCTATACATTCAAGCGCTCTAAATCTACTTTCTAAAAATGTCTTGAATTGTGATAGAGTTGGTGGCTCAGTTGGATCGTCCGCGTCAGAGGATATCTTCAACTCCCACTGCTTACGGGTCTCTGGGTCCAGTTTTGAAGAAACTACATAAATTACGATAATGTCTACAACGGTGTTCATGCTAAGACCTAGATTATTAAATGCATTCATGCAATCCGACGTTGTGTCCAATAACTGTTTTATGGTTACAGCTGATTCTGTATTAATTTGTTTTTGATTAAATAAACGTTGAAGAATTGAATTTGCTAAATGACGTTTGTTATTATATCTTTGTTCTAACTGCTCCCAACATACTGAGTAATTTCCAGCCGTTATTGGTATTTGTCGAAGTAATAGTTCTGCTTCGCCTGTCAGACATCCCTTTAAATAGTGAAGTTTTTGTACGTTGTCTAAGCCCTTTTCGGAATGTACTAACGATACAAAAAGGTCCCTAAAACTAGTCCATTCACTGTATCCGCCAGAAAATGAAGGTATGCTAATTTTTGGCAATCTGACGTTTGAAGATGTTGTAGTACAAGGTTCACTTATTTTACTGACAGACTTTAATTTATGAATACCATCTTTCAATTCTGATTTGTACTTTATATAAATTTCTTCAGTCTCATTGTGGCAGTCAGAAGTAAAGTAACTATGTTTTAGATCCGTTATTGTGGCAGTTTCAATCATTTTCTCATGCCTTTTATTAAATGTAGACCACTGTTCTTCTAAAGATTCTAATCTGGTTTCCATATAACCAAGAGTTATTCTTTCTTTGGGAGATTTTTTGAAATTAGTTCTCCCTTTCTCAATTTATTGTGTTTTTAAATCGTCTTGTAACTTGAATAAGGACTCCATATTTAACTATTAAAATGACTTAGTAAATAATTGAATAAAGCCACTAAACAATCAATAACAATAACTAACAAACTATAAACCAGTGTACGGACTCAACCTAGTTGCAGTCGTAATTAAATAAATAGTTAGATCTTACTTGCAAACAACAATGTTAAAATTATTGTTATACACTTCCCACTTGAACATGCCACTGACACATAACTTCGCTGTAACACGTACTCGCCCGGCTCCGCTGCTTACGTACGCTCCCGGCTCCGCTCGACTCGTACTCGCCCGGCTCCGCTGCTTACGCACGCTCCCGGCTCCGCTCGTACTCGCCCGGCTCCTCCACTCGACTCGTACTCGCCCGGCTCCTCCACTCGACTCGAACTTGCCCGGCTCCGCTCGACTCGTACTCGCCCGGCTCCTCCACTCGACTCGAACTCGCCCGGCTCCACTCGACTCGAACTCGCCCGGCTCCGCTCGACTCGTACTCGCCCGGCTCCTCCACTTGACTCGAACTCGCCCTGCTCCTCCGCTCCGTTCTGCTGCTCTGCGCCGCAACCTCCGGTGCTCGTTCTGGGTATTGAACCCGGTGCAACAACTCACCAGCACCTTGGTACCATCAGCAGCGATCCACTACTGTGTCGGCACCCTCTCCAGAACCACTCACTGTGACTATGTCACCTCCGACTCGTAAGGACCAATGTTTAATTGATCACGACGCACTTCCCTATTAGCACTTGTACTACTGCCAATCTGGCTGAGCGAAGGATATTCCAGGGATACTAATAAAAACCACTGTCTATATCACAATCACATATAATGTAGTACTGAACTAACTAAACAAAAAATAATCGCGGAGGGTCATTAGTCACAGGTACACATCTGCGTACCCCTCAGAGCATACAGGCGTGATGTTACGTCATGATGTTGTATAAACAATAAACATCCAAGTGATTGCAAAAATCACGACCGATTTACCGTCTAGTTTTGAAGAGTTCCATTGTATATCTCCGAAGACCAGCATCAGATCTTCACCAAATTGAAATGCGACCATCTCAGAAGTATACTCTTTCAAATAAAAACATAATTTTGAAAATCACTCCACAAATGGAGGAGAAATCGGTGAACATACATGAAATTATACCACACGACTGAAGTAAAAATATTCATAAAATGAAAACTACTAGGCCAAGCTATATCAAATTTTTATGGGACCAAATGGCAACTATTCCGCATCAAACTAAAAAAGAATCACGTAAATCGGATCATAAATCTCAGCGTAATCGCTGTACATACATAAAAAAAAAAAAAAAAAAAAAAAAAAAAAAATACCAATCGAATTGAGAACCTCCTCCTTTTTGGAAGTCGGTTAAAAATAACAGACTTCACAAACATTCTGGGTTTAAATACAATCAATTATGTTTATTCATTGACTGGCAGAATACAGAGCTTGGACGTAGGACGTTTCAGCAAACCTTACTAGTTCGTAGCGTTACTACTCGTGTGATTTCATCGGGTCCTGGATGTTTCTCAATAATTGTACCCAGAAACCAACAAGCAGGGGGCATATCGAATTCCTTAACAAGAACTACATCCCCGACCTTAGGCTCAGGAGTCCTGTGCGACCACTTATACCTATGAACTAAGCTACTCATGTATTCTACCGACCAGCGTTTCCAAAAACTTTGAACCATTTTTTGTACATGCTGCCATCGAGATAAAGAACTGATATTAGATCCTTCATAACTAATATCCGGAACAGTGACTAGCGGCTCACCGATTAAAAAATGACCTGGGGTCAATGGCATCGGTTCATGAATATCTTCACCATTGATCACAGTCATTGGCCTGGAATTTAAACACGCCTCTATTTCACTCAACAGAGTGCTCATCTCCTCGTAAGTCAATGTTGAACTACCTATTACGCGTTTTAAGTGATATTTGGTAGATTTCACTGCTGACTTCCATAATCCACCGAAATTTGGAGCATGCGGTGGTATGAAATGCCAAGTAGTATTACGATCTTCTAACTTTCCTGCAATATCTTGTTGGATCGAAGCTAATTCCTTAAGTTCTCTTGCTGCACCTACGAAATTGGTGCCATTATCGCTCCAGATGTTTGCACAATGGCCACGTCTTGCTACAAATCGACGAAAGGCTGCGAGAAAACCCTGAGTACTCATGTCACTCACCACCTCTAAGTGTATAGCTCGAGTACTCATACACACATACACACAAATGTAGCCCTTGTGAGAGCGATGCCCTCGACCCTTTGTCGTCCTAATTTGAACTGGACCTGCATAATCTACACCACTATTCAGAAATGGTCGCGATGGAGTACAACGTGATGAAGGAAGCGAACCCATAAACTGATTATATACCTTAGCTTTATTTTTTACACAAATGACACATTTATTTACATAATTTTTAGCAAGACTTTTTACTCCTATTATCCAATAAGCTGATCTTAGATAGTTAATCATTATCTGAAGACCACCGTGTAACGTCCTATCATGTGCGTCTGCAATCAGCAACTTAGTAAAATGGGTATTATGTGGTAAAATTATAGGATGTTTTTCGTTGTCACTCACTGAAGCATGGTGTAATCTACCACCAACTCTTATTATACAGTCTTTATCTAAAAAAGGACATAAAGAACTAATTTTACTTGACTTATTACACTGCGTTACAAATTAAAAAAAATGTTGAGTACCCGCTTTGAAATGTCATGTTTTCTTATTTATACCTATCGCTTATTAAACATACATACAAATTTTCTTTTCATCACGTCTAATTTTTCTTCTGTAAGAATGTGCCAATTTATATTAAAAATTAAAAGGCAAAAACATATTTTAAAGAAATCTAATAAAATCAACCAGAATTTTTTACATTCATCAAGTTTAATTTTATCATTTAGGTAAAAAAAACTCAAAAAAAGCCATTTTATAAAATTTTAATACAAAATATCATGAAAATTTAACTTTTTCTTTTGTGCTCTGAATGATCTTCTCGTTTTAAATGCCAACAGTAATCACCTAGCATGGTTGTATCCCAACGACCTTGAAATCGTTCCTCAAGCTTCTTTACATCCTGGTGGAACCTCTCACCCTGCTCATCACTGACCGCACCAAGATTAGATGGAAAGAAAGAAAAATGAGAATGAAGAAAGTGAATTTTTAATGACATTCTGCAACCCAACTTTTCGTATGCCTTTAACATGTCGTTAACCAGCTGTTCCGCATTTTCGGCTCTGTGGTTCCCTAAAAACCCTTTTATAACTGCTTTAAGTGATAACCAGGCGTCAAGTTCCTTATTAGTAAGCTTTTTGTCGAAATTTGGGTCTTTCATCAATGTGCGTATTTGCGGTCCCACAAATATCCCTTCCTTGAGTTTTGCATCACTTAATTTTGAAAATACTGTCTTTAAATATAAAAATCCATCTCCCTCTTTATTCATAGCCTTCACAAAATTTTTCATCAAACCAAGTTTTATGTGGAGGGGAGGTAAAATGACATTTTTAGGATCTATCAATGGTATATGTTTCACATTAGATTTTCCGCAAACAAACTCTGACCTTTCTGGCCATACTTTTGTAGTATAGTGCTTTTCTGTGGCTCTGCTGTCGCGGCGGTAACAGGGTAGTTATAATTTTTTTTTACATCATATTTTAATAAAGGAGATAAAAACAAACAACTTTTCCAAAGTAAAGGTATTCCTACGATATAATTGACTGTACCTCGAAAACTAGACGTGATGGATACCACATATGTTTGGAACATTTCATCTGTGACTCATTACCTATTCATTCCAGCTATCAGTTAAGAGGGTACCAAAATCGTGTAACGCAGTGTTATTTACAGGCATATTCCTTTGTAACTGTATGTACTCAATTTCGAACTCCACTCTTTGACATCTTCTTATACAACACTTTAATGCTTCGTCTAGTTCTGTCCCCTTTATGTATTTGGGTATATCTCTAGACTTAACATAATGATAAAAGAAAATTCTACATAAAGCTACTATTCTTAATAATTTCCTTAACGAACTATACTTATCCCACGGTAAACCTTTATGTTCTACCGTAACATGGCATTTAATATTCTCCTCTAAATTAATATCTACATTCAATGGTCTACTATACTCTATAATTACATTATGTAAGAATTGAGGCCCATGAAACCAAATTTTATTTTCATGTAAGAGAGACGGTAAAACTCCCCTTGATGCACAGTCTGCGGGATTATCTTTCGTAGATACATGTGCCCATTGATTTGCTTCTAATGTGGTTAAGATCTCTGAGACTCTGTTGCTGATAAAGGTTTTCCATCGGCTTGGGTGGTTATTTAGCCATGCCAAGACTACTGTGGAGTCCGTCCAAGCGCGCACCTTGTCCTTGGGAATGTTCATAGCCCGTGCCACATCGGTCAATAAACGTGTCAAAAGTACTGCTGCACATAGTTCTAGGCGAGGTATACTGACTGTCTTTATAGGTGCGACCTTTGTTTTTGCTGTCAAAAGAGCGACTTGTATATTGCCTGAAGGACCTATACATCGAGTATACACAACTGCTGCGTAGGCTGCCTTTGAAGCATCGCTGAAGCCATGCAACTCTATAACCGAACCATTTGATGTTCCTAACCACCTCGGAACACGCACTTTGCATAGATTCTGCAAGTCTTGACGGTAAGTGACCCATTCTTCTTTTATTTTATCCGGTACACTATCGTCCCATCCTACTCCTGCTAGCCACAATTTTTGGATAAGTATTTTAGCTAAGATCAAACTAGGCGCTATCCAGCCTAACGGGTCAAATAAACGCGCGATATCCGAAATAATAATACGTTTAAAAGTTTCAGATGCTGAAGGAAGCAGCACCGTGTACTTAAACTGATCTACACTACGACACCAGGTAAGTCCTAAAATTTTTGTACTTTTTTTTTTTTTTTTTTTGTTAGCCTTGAATGTCCCACTGCTGGGCAAAGGCCTCCCCCATATCCTTCCAGGTACTCTTCTCCTGCGCCACCTCGAACCAGCCCTCTTGATGTACTATCATTTAATATTTCCTTTTCATCCTTCCCTTCATATGTCTCGATTTTCTTCATTAATTCCGAACTATTGCTGTTCCACTTTTGTAATTCAAATCCAGCCTTTCCTAACAAGGTTTTCATTTCAATATACAAAGTCCTGCCTTCTTCTATTGTGGAACATCCTGTCATCAAGTCATCCATATAATAACTTGTTGGTACTATTTCCGATGCTGTTGGAAATTCTTGTTTATAATCCAAGGCGACTTGATGCAAAGTCTTAACCGCCAAATAAGGTGCTGAAGCTGTACCAAAAGTTACGGTTAATAACTCATAATCTTGTATTTCTTCATCAGGTTCCTTCCGCCAAACTATTCTCTGGTATCTTACATTATCTTCGGCTACTCTCACTTGTCGGTACATTTTTACTATGTCTGCAGTAAGTGCTATCGGGTGAACTCTCCAGCGAAGAATGATATGCCGCAAATCCGACTGCAAGGTAGGTCCTATCATTAATGTATCATTGAGTGATACTCCCTTTTCATTCTTGCAGGACGCGTCGAACACTACGCGCACCTTTGATGTAGATTTATCCTCCCTTATGACGGCGTGATGAGGTAAGTAAGCTGCTTTATTTAACCTTTTGTCCGGTTTCTGTACTCTTCGCATGTGGTTCAAATGTACATATTCCTCTATAACCTTTGTGTAATTTTCTTTCAGATTTAAATTCTTCGCGAATTTTCTCTCTAATGCCTTGAATCTTCTTACAGCTATTTCCCTTATGTTACTATTTACACAGGCCGGTATTGCATCCTTAAATGGTAAATTAACTATGTATCGTCCATCTTCGCCTCTTGAAGTAGAAGCTTTATAGAGCTCTTCACACCTTAATTCTTCCTCGGTTAAGATACTAGTTTGCGGAACTTGGTCTTCGATCTCCCAGAACTTCTTTAGTAGATCATTTTGGTCTACCGCTGTGTGCATAACTGTGATATTACCCGCGCTATCTTTATTTTCAACTTGTGTGACACCAGAAAGAATCCAACCTAATTTGGTACACTGTGCTACCATTGATCCACTGGGCGCTCTCTTAAGACCCTCTTTCAGTATCTTACTGTACACGTCTGCACCTAATAAAATATCTATCCTATTAGGTGTAGAAAACTGCGGGTCTGCCAGTGTAAGTTGCTCTAATTCAGACCAATCAAGATGGGCTACCTGTCTTTCCGGTATGTATGAGGTAATATTTTTCAAAACATATGCAGTAACTTCTAACATAACACTGGGTTCTGTCATTGATTTTAACACCAAGGTTACAATTTAATTTGCTGTTGATTCGATGCTACCTAGACCAGAAACAACACTCTTAACCGGACGTTTCTTTAAACGTAAATATTGTGCCGTAGCTTCTGTGATAAAGGAAGCCTGGGATCCCTGATCCAACAAGGCTCGAACTGTATGATAATTCGCCGTAGCGGTTTGAACCTTAACCAACGCAGTAGCTAGCAATACTTGATTAGGACTTACGATGTGTTTAGTCGACATACACGAGACCACTGGACTTACATCAGTTGGTGTATCATTGTTAGCTGAACTAGCAATTTGCTCCTCTTCTTTAGCCTTCTGTTCATAGTTAACATGTAAAAGTGTGTGGTGTTTCTTTTTGCAAATATGACATACTGATGATCTCTTACATTGATAAACTAAATGGTTGCCACCCAAACAATTGAAACAAATTTTATTCGATTGCACAAAGGCTCTTCTTTGATCAACACTAATCTTTGTGAACGGAATACAAAAGCATAGTTTATGGCTATCGCCGCAATATTCACAACTTATTTTCGTTTGACCAGATGGGCCAGGATCTTCGCTCCGAGCGAGCAAAGTCTTTTGACTGGAAACCCCTTCTGTTCGCGAACCCGCTCGCCCCTGTCCCGATGTTTTCTGTGGTTCTATACATTCAAGCGCTCTAAATCTACTTTCTAAAAATGTCTTGAATTGTGATAGAGTTGGTGGCTCAGTTGGATCGTCCGCGTCAGAGGATATCTTCAACTCCCACTGCTTACGGGTCTCTGGGTCCAGTTTTGAAGAAACTACATAAATTACGATAATGTCTACAACGGTGTTCATGCTAAGACCTAGATTATTAAATGCATTCATGCAATCCGACGTTGTGTCCAATAACTGTTTTATGGTTACAGCTGATTCTGTATTAATTTGTTTTTGATTAAATAAACGTTGAAGAATTGAATTTGCTAAATGACGTTTGTTATTATATCTTTGTTCTAACTGCTCCCAACATACTGAGTAATTTCCAGCCGTTATTGGTATTTGTCGAAGTAATAGTTCTGCTTCGCCTGTCAGACATCCCTTTAAATAGTGAAGTTTTTGTACGTTGTCTAAGCCCTTTTCGGAATGTACTAACGATACAAAAAGGTCCCTAAAACTAGTCCATTCACTGTATCCGCCAGAAAATGAAGGTATGCTAATTTTTGGCAATCTGACGTTTGAAGATGTTGTAGTACAAGGTTCACTTATTTTACTGACAGACTTTAATTTATGAATACCATCTTTCAATTCTGATTTGTACTTTATATAAATTTCTTCAGTCTCATTGTGGCAGTCAGAAGTAAAGTAACTATGTTTTAGATCCGTTATTGTGGCAGTTTCAATCATTTTCTCATGCCTTTTATTAAATGTAGACCACTGTTCTTCTAAAGATTCTAATCTGGTTTCCATATAACCAAGAGTTATTCTTTCTTTGGGAGATTTTTTGAAATTAGTTCTCCCTTTCTCAATTTATTGTGTTTTTAAATCGTCTTGTAACTTGAATAAGGACTCCATATTTAACTATTAAAATGACTTAGTAAATAATTGAATAAAGCCACTAAACAATCAATAACAATAACTAACAAACTATAAACCAGTGTACGGACTCAACCTAGTTGCAGTCGTAATTAAATAAATAGTTAGATCTTACTTGCAAACAACAATGTTAAAATTATTGTTATACACTTCCCACTTGAACATGCCACTGACACATAACTTCGCTGTAACACGTACTCGCCCGGCTCCGCTGCTTACGTACGCTCCCGGCTCCGCTCGACTCGTACTCGCCCGGCTCCGCTGCTTACGCACGCTCCCGGCTCCGCTCGTACTCGCCCGGCTCCTCCACTCGACTCGTACTCGCCCGGCTCCTCCACTCGACTCGAACTTGCCCGGCTCCGCTCGACTCGTACTCGCCCGGCTCCTCCACTCGACTCGAACTCGCCCGGCTCCACTCGACTCGAACTCGCCCGGCTCCGCTCGACTCGTACTCGCCCGGCTCCTCCACTTGACTCGAACTCGCCCTGCTCCTCCGCTCCGTTCTGCTGCTCTGCGCCGCAACCTCCGGTGCTCGTTCTGGGTATTGAACCCGGTGCAACAACTCACCAGCACCTTGGTACCATCAGCAGCGATCCACTACTGTGTCGGCACCCTCTCCAGAACCACTCACTGTGACTATGTCACCTCCGACTCGTAAGGACCAATGTTTAATTGATCACGACGCACTTCCCTATTAGCACTTGTACTACTGCCAATCTGGCTGAGCGAAGGATATTCCAGGGATACTAATAAAAACCACTGTCTATATCACAATCACATATAATGTAGTACTGAACTAACTAAACAAAAAATAATCGCGGAGGGTCATTAGATCGACACCGCGATCTAGAAAATGGACTTAAACTAACAACGCCATCTGTGATTAGGAAAAAGGAACTAATTTTTCTTTAGTAACAATTTTAAAATGAAGATGGCGACACTTGAACACAGGACGACCCTTGATGAAACATAGAAAAAAACCTTTAGGTACATAAAGTCTACTTTACCAAAAATACCACTTTACCAAAATTACCACTTTACCAAAATGACCTCTTTACCAAAACGACTGTATCCCTAAAGGTCTACTTTCCCGAAATGTCTACTTTCCTGAAACGTCTAATTTCCCGAAAGGTCTACTTTCCCGAAACGTCTACTTTCCCGAAACATCTACTTTCCCGAAACGTCTACTTTCCCGAAACGTCTACTTTCCCGAAACGTCTACTTTCCCGAAACGTTTACTTTCCCGAAACGTCTACGGACTCGACTCGAGATCATTTTGTGAAACGCAGTAGTCATTATGAAAAAGTGGTCATTTTGGTAAAGTGGTATTTTTGGTAAAGTAGACTTTATGTGCCTAAAGGGAAAAAAAGACCATCTGTCGGGCTAGTAACACTGAAACTTGATGACAAAGATATTATGGAAGCGTCTGTTTTCTCAATAAAATCTAGTCCATAGTACATCGTCGTACTCATTGTTCAATTCTATTTTGTTTTTGATAAAAATAACCCATAGGAATATATTATTGTAAGTCTCTACCTATTTGTAATTTTTTTGTGATGACTTGTCCAACATATTTTAACCCACACTAAAGTACTTACTCATATTCGCAATCTGTCATGGAATTGTCTTAATATCCTTTATTCTACGCAAATTCTTAGCGTACCAAGCCTATAGGAGTAACATTATATTCATCATCAATGATTAATATGATTAGGTATGATGACGAACTAATATATGTGTAGGAAAACCCTTCGATGAGACAATACATGCTTGAAACATTGTAGAAATAGTTGGAAATAATCTTATTAGCATCTCTACATGATTTGCAAACAAAAGCCAGTTTAATTTTTTTGCTTGTCTGGGTTTATTACATTTGTAGGAATATTTGCATCATTCTAGCATCGATAGGTAATCTAAACAAAGGAACTGTAATAAAATACTCCGTGGTTTGCATATTTACAAAAACTAAATGTCCTAGCGAACGCAAAAAATCACCTTGAAATTGTACTTGACTTGTTATCTATCACTCATATGTCAGCTAGGACATAGAAAGGACATCTAAAATAAACGCAGATTGCTTGTACTTTATTTTTATAACTGTACAGTCACGAGCACCAATATGTATACACTTTCCTAAATTCAAAAGCAATTTTCGCAAGAAATAACGATTGTAACTTGGAGATAGGATCTTTTTCATACAAATATGAGTTCCAAAATACTATGTTCGTAACGACATACAATTTTAATCAGAACAGTAGGATAAAACCACTTTTAAAAGTTTTTTAGTGTTTTACATATTGGTGCTCGTGACTG
The DNA here is from genome assembly GCA_905147715.2 of Xestia xanthographa. Lineage (NCBI taxonomy): Eukaryota > Metazoa > Arthropoda > Insecta > Lepidoptera > Noctuidae > Xestia > Xestia xanthographa. Next base: position 26,072,595 of record LR990650.1, read on the forward strand.
TACCAGCGGACGTCACGCGGTTTCACCCGCGTAGTTCCCGTTCCAGTGGGAGTACGGGGATAAAATATAGCCTTTGTTACTCGCTGATAATGTAGCTATCCAATGCTGAAAGAATTTTTAAAATCAGTCGAGTAGTTTTAGAGTTAAATCGTAACAAACAAACAAACAAAAAATCAAATCTCTCCTCTTTATAATATTAAGTATAGAAGTATAGATATACAAAAGAGTAACATATAAAGTAGTAACAGTTAAGAGAACAGGGGCTGCGATTCTCCATATTAATGTATTCCACTTTTTCTTCCTGAATAATGCCTCTAGCTAGAGCAATCATTATTTTTTGACGTGACAACGTCTTATAAATTGGTTTGCCGGGTGACACTTCAAGAAACTGCGTTACGCTCCGCTCACGTTATGCGCTCACAATGAGAGCGAGTGAGAGGCACGCGTCCCTTCCACTCGGGCATGGTTAGCCCGCCTAAGAGCGAGAGAGACAGACATAAAAAGTGAAAGGCACGCGCACTCAAAGTCGTTGTCACGTAAAACTTTCGCCCGTATACCGACTTTACAGGCAACCAATTTTTTCATAAAATCAAGGTCTACTGTAGACAAGTCCTTGTCATTTCCTTTTTTTCAGCAACTAATAAGTAAAGAAAATATAACCCAACAAAATTCCAAAAATACCCCATTTTTACGGCCATTTTAATTAAGGGGCTGACAACATCTAATTTGTTGAAATTGATGTTATTTAAGCAGTTTTTCAAGAAAAACTATTTGTTCTAGCACATCAAAAAATATATATGTTAAAATTCATCATATTTCAAAGACTTTGGACGTACTCGACACATGATTGGACGAAATCGGCTCGATAGAAAATAATTGCAAAGATTGGTCTTAAAATCATCATTAATGGTTCTGTCTTTATTTTTTTGACGTATGAGTCTGCAATTAAAAACATGAAGTCAATACATTCATACCTAAACCGCTAATGAGTCATATTTCACAAATAATCCACACTTTTTTTTATTTCAATATTTATTCATTATTTTCTTGTAAAACCTGGCCGCTCAGTAATAGTGACATCTCGTTTACTCCCGTGCAAATAGATAGTGTGCGCGATTTTGGTGTTGACAGCGCCTTAAGTAGAGGACTTCCAGACAAATTCGAAAAGTTTTTAACGTAAAAGAAATTGTCAGAAACCTAGACATACTCTTTCAAACAACGACAATAATAATTAAGGCTCAGTTTTCGATGAGAAAAAAAAAGGGGAATACAAAACATCGATCTCTGAGCTGCAGTTGTCCTACGGGGACAAGCTTGACAAATTACCGAATTTTTCGCGGGCGAAGCCGCGGGCTTCAGCTAGTTCAAAATAATAATAAAAGACAAAATAATAATAATCTCGAATTGGCATGTCATGGTCTACCTAATTAGATATTTTTTGCCTATGATTTATCTATCTAATTATTCTGAGTTATTTTTATTTCGATCTTTGAATGACAATTTGGTGTCACCTTATAACTGTATTCTAAAATTCGCAATTATTGATTGATCTCTCTAGAATTTTACACTTTGTTATTCAGCTAGGCAGAACAGATGAAATACACGCATAACATTTCATAAATTAAATATCCTTGCTCTATATTAACTCAGATTTGAACTGTAAATAAACAAAAGCATTGTGCTTATGTTAGGTAACTGCTAAAATTAATTTTACATTAAACAGTAATATGGAGGATATTACTGTTCTGTATACTAGTTCTAATGTATTTCATAGGAGATTAACCACGTTCGCAGGAGATCTAATAGTGAATAAGAGTGCCCACAGACACAGATCCTGCGCACTCTCCGTTCCTCATTATTGTCATAACATCACGCCGTTAATTCCCTAAGGGTTAGGCAGAAGTGTACCTAATAGTATAGCGACATTTCGCCAGATATGTTTAAGTCCCAGGTAATAGAAGGCAAGCTTATTGACAGCAACCGGGCACATATCCAGGCTCCGTGGCTGCTACTGAGAAATACAATAACAATATTCCCGACCCGGGAATCGAACCCAGGACCTCATGATCAGCAGTCGAGATTGCTACCACTAGAGCAACACGGAAGTCCCACTAGGAGACTAGCTTATGATAACTTCCAGTGGTTGAATGGGAACAATAGGCTACTACTGAGAAATGCCTGAAGGAAAAACCCAATAACACTTTGCCTGACCTGGGAATCGAACCCAGGACGGCGGCGGCGCTTGCGACTACTATACCAAAGAGGCAGTCTACTTTCTGTTCCTTTACTCTCATAATCCAATTGGACAGAAACACGACACGACCGGGAACTGCTCAAGAGCAGGACCATTCCGAAGTACAAGGGTGAACACTACACACAACCAATTTCCAAACTCCCACTTAGAAATTTCTAATGGAAATGCCCAGTTGTAGATTTAGATCAAACTGCTCTACATCCTTATACGTTCTGAACGTTTGTCTTTATAGACAGGTGAACGATTTTAGAACGATAACATACAAAGATGTCTTCTAATTCATGGTAATTTATGATATCGGGACATTCCATTAAGATTCGTATCAATTTGTTTCAATGCATATTAGGGTAAGGTATTTACAATCTCAATGAGAGCGAAAATTACTATGATTTATTATACCAAATACCTGATGGTTCATGGCACATTATTATGGATCTATTCTATTAAGAATAGATCCATAATAATGACCTTTAAATAATTTTTGAAACTTTATTATTAAAGGTTGGTTGGTTGTTATTAATGTGCGGTTTTTTTATCATCATCATGGTCCACCAGCAAATTGGTCACAAAGTGACAATTTATCATATTGTCTTCATCTGTGACCATTGTACAAATTGTAACGTGATTCAGATTGTTTGAGACCCCTGACTTCATTCACTGCTAGTTAAAGAGCTCTCTTTGCTTAGCTTATGCCAATTTCCTTGCTCTGGAGCAGGGTATTTTTCCTTTAATCAACAATGTCGTATTCCCGTCTCGCCGCTAGACGAGCAACACTTCTTTCAGTCCTTGAACGCCACTTGGTTTTTCTTTAAATGCGTACTAATTCTACCATTGTTCTTGCCAATCCACTCGGCCTTGTAATGTGCGTGACCATTCAACGCCAACCACAAATTAATGGTGTTCTAAATTAGTGTAGTAATTAGTATACTGCGGAAACCATAGAAGCAGTTTTAACATCTCCTACGCACGCACTATTGAAAACCAGTTTCCTTAAAATGATTGCGATTTTAACTAAATCAATTGATATCATTTAGAGAAGTTAACGCCCCATTATGTTTTTTTTAATAATCACTATTTTCATCCTTACGATGTTCATTATTCGAAAAAATAAAATCCAATCAAATAGTTCCTTGTTTTGTTTCAGCATACAAAATATCAGAAAACTCCGAAGTAATTTACACAAAAAGATCAACATGGAAAAGCACTAAAACACAACGGAATTCCGTTACTGAAAATACCAGTTTAGTAAATAAAAACTCTGTTTACAATACTCAAAATACTAGTTCCTTAAACGGGGACCAGTTATTTGATACTGATAATACTAGTATTGTGCAAATTGAAAGAAGACAGGCATTGCCGAAAATAACAGTTACCAAGTACGGGTGGATGGAAGACTACAGGAGTTCCAATGTGCTGTCATCTAGAAGATATGACTTGAGAGGACATACGCTGACGATGACCAATGTTATTACGGACAGCAATGAGACAAGGCAGCATATGAGTGACAGATTGTAAGTATAACTATTCTTCCGGATAGACAGTCACTTCATTTAGGGAAATAATGATTTTCAACTGCACCTGGTTAGATTGGAAGCCGAATCCAACATAGTTGAAGAAAAGCTAAGCAAATGTACTGTTTTAGACTTTCACGGTTTTTCACTACACTTAAAGTACTTACGGGAAAATATACGTGATTTTCTTTATTTATGAGCTCCCGATATTTCGACGCTGTTGCAAGCATCATGATCGCGGGAATACTGAAGATACCTCTTCAGTATTCCCGCGGGTGGGGCGAAGATTATCTATTATGAGCAGACAAATCTGTCTACCCTCTTTCTTAGTCTTATAATACGCACACTACTAGAACTCGATTGTAACTCACGACAAAACGTGCTCACGATATCACTAGGTTTAGAAAATCACGGATATTATCCCGTAAGTACTTTATTTAAGTGAAGCTAAGCAAATGATGATGAACTAAACAGTGTATTCCTCTACTAGGACGTATACTGTTGTGATGATGTAGATGGTAATAAAGAATATAATGCAGCAGAATGTTGAATAGACTTTATTAAACATACAAGTGACAAGTATAGATTAAAGACACACAAACATAACTTTTTGTAGAAAGAGTATATTAATATATATATACAACATGCACAACCATATAATAAGAATGATTTCTTTAATTACTAGCTGACCCGTGCAACTTCGTCTGCGTCACATGAGAGAGAGGGTTAGAGAGAGTATGACTCAACCTTAAAAGATAGACATTATGCTACCGCGGATATTTTTTTGTAACTTTATAAGAGGTACAATTCCATCATACACGATTGTTGCGTAACTTTAACCGTTTATAGTTTTATACATCGCTCGCAATAATTTTTCCCCGTTTTTGCAACGTTTATCATTGATGCTTCGCTCCTATTAGTTGTAGCGTGGTGTTAGATAACCTTATAGCCTTCCTCGATAAATGAACTATCCAACACTAAAAGTTTTTTTTTTATTCGAACCAGTAGTTTCGAAAAATTAGCGCATTCAACCAACCAAACAAACAAACAAACAAACTCTTGAGCTTCATTATATTAGTATAGATTCAAGTCTGTAACAATTTAATTTCTCCGATATATTTGCATTAATTGCTAAAATAATCTACTTATGTTTTTCCAAATAAGGTCTTGCCTCGGCAGCCTTACGTCTTCATCCTTAGACACTCGATGACAGTCATACTCCAGCTAAGTCGAAAGTTTTTTGAAAGGTGCATGAAATAAGCAGGGTCACGGTAAAGCTGCTGTAAACTGTTGCGGAACTCTTGCAACTACCTTCTGTCTCCACCGTTAGACCTTCGATGACAGTCATACTCTAGCTAGGTTTAAAGTTCTCATTCAAAGGTGCAGGAAATGAGCCCAAACACGATTTTTTTTTTAAATGGGACCAACTTTCAGATATACCTATTACCGACGCTTTAAAAAAAAAAAAGGATCATGCTTAACGGATTTCTCTCGTGGCCATAGGTACATAAAAAATATACGCGTCGAATAAAGAACTTCCCCCTGTTGTTTCGTCGGTTAAAAAACCAAACTTGAGGAGTTGGGGCAACTGACACGTGCGAGCGCTCATTCTTTCAAGGAAAATCTGAACAACGCGATTCAGAAAATGGAGTGAAATGAACAACGCCATCTATCGACCAAGATATTAAGCTGCTAAAATGTAATGCACGGTAATGCTATGTAAATCTTCAAACCAGCGTCATGTAGACTAATCTAGAGTACCTTATGCTATAATAACTTTTTTTGAAGCCGGTAAGTCGATTTAAAAGTTGTCTGGTGAGCACAGTTTTTAGTCATTAGTACCATTTTAGTGCAATAGATGTCGTTGCATCTTACATTTGATGATTAGTTTTTCTTGAACACTTTAAATTGATATATCTTTTCATAGAATTAACCGATTACGATGAAACAAAGACTAAATTATGGGTCCACCCTTTATAGCAGAACTTTTTATGTCATAATATTACTTTGCATAACAGCGGATAGCATAAACTTCATTTCGCAGAAAATCGTTTGGCAGACACTCATTTATCATACATTCAAAACTCATAATTTTGTAAGGCAGAATCATCTTTAGGCATAAATTTCATATGCATAAGAATTAAAAGTAGAACCATCTTAGCGCAGAAAGTTCACAGCCAGAATCATCTTTTGGCATAAATTTTATATCGATAGTCACTAAAAGCAGAACTATCATATTTTAGAAAGTTTACAGTTCGAATCATCTTTTAGCATACATTTCTTATGCACAACAATGAAAAGACTCATCTATCACATCCACATCACAGAAAATTCATTTTTCTGTGATGTGGATGTGATAGATGAGTCTCTAAAACAGTTGATTGTGAACATGTGGTTTTTATTTTCCTGTAAGCACTAGGCAAACATGCAAACAAGCATACATCTTGCATGCAGCAAGCATGCAGTATGCAAACAAGCATGCAGTATGCAAACAAGCATGCAGTATGCAAACCAGCAGACAATATGCAAACATGCACACCAGCATACACCATTCATGCAGCAAGCATGTAGCAGGTAAGCAAGCATGCAGCATGCAAGCAAGCATGCAACATGCAGCAGGCATGGTTTCTGTCACGGCTCCGGCGCTGCGGGGCTCCGGCGGTGCCACGCGAGCTTATCGTCGCAGATGTGTTTAACACTCGCCGCCGCTGCTGAGGCTGGCCGGCAAAGCCGGCCAGCCTCAGCAGCGGCGGCGAGTGTTACAACAACCTGCTCCTCAACTCGCGGGCCGCCTCGCCCCTCCGCGCCTACGCGATTTTAAATTACACTCTAGGGGTAGGGCAGACAAGACTACGTAAAGTCGGTTTTGGAGCGATTCGTTTCTGTCACTAACTTTTCTAGCCCATCATATTAGGTACTTTTTAAGACAATATTTAAATGTTTGGTTAAAAATACTATTTTATAGAAATGGCAATAATGCCAAATACAATTATTCCAAATGAAATTCTGCCATCTTCGTAATATGCCAAGTGAAATTGTGCGAAATTTGAACATTACTAAAGGTAATTATGCCAAATAAAATTCTGCCATCTTAAAAGTATGCCATTGTAAATTCGGAAATACAAACATTCGGCCAAACAATAACTATATTAAATATTTTTTATGCCTTAAAAATATTCGTTTAAAGAAGATTATGCCAAGTGTGTTATGCCAAATAAATTTCGGAGTATCAAGATTCTGCTGCCAGATAGAAGGAACCCCTAAATTATACCTCAAGATACGCACAATTTGTTTTTGTATAAAAGTTATCTATATTGGTTTCGTATATTTTACGTGATGCTTGATCGTCGAAACAGACAAACAGATAAACGGACAAACAGATAAACAGACAAAATTCCGAATAGCTGGAAATGGGTTCTGTTGGTTATGCTTTAACACCCTGGCAATATTTTTTTATATTTTCGATGTACAAAAACGATTTTTCTACAGAATTATTATATGTAAATAGATGTGTGTTGGAAACGACCTCAAGGATGCTATCATTATCATAATTGGCCAGCCTTGTTTCACCAACTGTTGATTACTCAACGTGGCACAAAAGTGCTTCCCTGTCTGTGCAAGTCGCGTCCTGGTGTTCCCTGCGATCTTCTATAGGTCGTTCACCCATCTAGCGGTTGGCCTTCCAACTCTGCTTCTAACATCTATCAGTAAGCATTCCGTTAGGGCTCTGCTCATCTTGCTAACACGACGTCTAAGGTCATGGTTACGGTTGGCGCAATGGCTAACTGATTGACTGCTGCGCTGCGCTGCGTCTCGCGGGTTCTATTTCTGCCAGGAACTAATATTTGTATGGCCTACAGGTAGTTGTTCCAGGTCTGACTGTATGTGTATGTGAGTTTAGAAGTTTGTAAACGCACCTACGACACAGGAGAACTTCCTAGGGCGGGGCAAAGTTTAAAAAAAAGCATGGGTATTGTTACTTTATACTTAAATTACTTAAATCGTACCTACGTTTATATTTAGCAGAAATTCTCACATTTAAATTTGTAAGGAAAAATACTTGATACGGAATTTATTATACTGTCTTGAAAACCTGTCATAATAATACACATGTAAACGGGTATTTATCGCGAATTTTACCTTTAAATAAGCCCGACGTTTCGACCGGATTGCACCAGCCGTGGTCGCGGGAAGACTGAAGTATTGGAAAAAAGTTACCTGTCACAAGTACCTATATTAACTTTTAATTACAATATTTTTATTATCAGTTCTATTATTATGCTAATTTAATGTAATAACATGTACGTGACACATTAAAGTAGATATTCAAGTTTAAGTTACACACCTATTAATTTACATAATTTGCATACGAATATTATAATTTTACATGCTTTATTATAAATCAATTCATTTTTTATAAAACAATGTTGCACATAAATAAAGAAGAATGACGGATTTAATTTGCAATTTATTCTACTTTTAGAACCTAATAATTTTAGAAATACGATAATTTGATACCAAATCTTTTTCGATCTTTGCCCCGCAATATAAAGTTTTGTTAAATAGCCTCGAATGTTTATTAAACCTGTTTATGGCTGTATCTAAGAATACTAAAATTCGTTAAAACTCTATGCAATGTTTTATAATAAGGTTTTCTAATGAGACGAGAACATGTTCAAGTACCTATCTAATATCATTCGTTCTGATCAGCACGATTCGAACAAGCTGTACATTAATTGTGTCGTATATGAAGTAGCTATGATGAATAGATTATAGCACATTACATTTGTTATGAGTTTAAGACATGATGAGGAGCTCGTGGCTAAACAATAACAGCCGCTCCGGCAGATCTTCAGGTTAAGCCGCGCTTGCCTAGGTTGGTCCGTGGATGGGTCCTCCGCGCCTCTCTGCGCGCCTCTAAGCGCCATTCTGTCTCGGCTGTCATTTGTATGTCTTTGACAGTCTTTACAGGTAGTTAGTGGCCCGAAAGTCTGACAACCAGTCTTATCAAGGAGTATCGTATTAAATTACCCAGTACTAAATGAGTTGTGGAGGTCAGATAGGCAGTCGCTCTATGAAAGACATGGCCCAAAACTTTTAAAGGGGAATGCCAAGTCGCCATAGTAATTTAGGCCCACTGTGCACACATATATAGATTAATGATAATAATAGGGGACAATTCCAATAATTAATTAGTAAAATAAATGATTTACAAATAACTTTACATTTTAAAGTTTTATAAGATTCTTAGATTTGTAGGTACTGGTTATGTATAATATCACATAATACATTATTTGAATTTATTAACGAGCATAATTAATCAGGCTGTGGTCGTCAGGTATGGGAGAATCGTCGGAGTCAGTAGTATTCATGGGCAAAAGTAGTCAATTTAAACCGCAATAAATAAACACAAGTCGCCGCAATGGAGTTGCAAACAAGCAATGATTTTGACATTAAGATTAACGTTTTCCGGTAGCTGACAAGTTAGACTTTGTGTTGCCATAAAAAGTGCAAAAATCGATAGATCGATTAAAGCTTTATTTTTAATTTATCATTAGCTTCTTCAAAAATAGAATTAATAATAATTACGAAAGGGGATTTCTGTGATTCATAATGTATACAATTAAGTTTGCTTGGCAGATAATGAACGGTGAAAAAAATATGACTGATTATTCCGATTAATTACCTGCCAACATTTTTTTGTAAAGGCAACATTTAGAAATTAAGTTTTGTTCAAGTTTCAATTTAGTCGTTACAATATTTATTATTTTCGAAAAAATGTTGCTGACTTGCACAGACTAATGAAGACGTGGAACACATGGGAAAAATATGGACATATTTTTTATGGAAACCAATTCCATGTGCAAGTCTGGGCCTAAAATTGTCATTCCCCTTTGATGACCATTAAAAAAAACTGTTTTTTTTTTTAACAACAAAAAAAACCGCAATTTACGGTCTAGAATCATGTGCAGAATTCCTGGTAATATTTTGAGCTTCGATGTCTCGAATAATTATATCCTGTATATTACACAGGCAGTAACACTATACAGGGTGTAAACAATCTCATCACGAAGCCGTCAACCAAGCATTCTGTACATCAAACTAAGTAAGACAGTGGGGTGAAAAATCATGTTTTTTGGTAGAACTCAATGTAATGCACTCAAAACATTGTGCTGATGGATGGATTAAATAGTACGGGGGTCTTGGAGGTGTTTAAATCTAAAATCACACAAAAACTTGTATTAAAAAAAAAAACTTGTCAAAACTTTGACCCCCAATAGCTCCGTAACAATAAAGGTTCTCAGGTATGGTGTAGAAGTAAAAATTATCGCAATGACGGGGAGAACAAGTGACCCTCGGCTTCGTTTAGAGGTTTTTTTACACCCTTTATACAGACTGTGTTTTTTTGGTTTGACCTCTGTAGTCATCACATAAACCCACCTACTAGGCATTTTATCGAATACGAAAAGCTATATTAATTCCCAACAAATTTTACTACCCGTTCGGTGTTGTAAATTATCATCAGCGGTCAAATATTCTTCGTTAGCACATATGCTAATGGACCACACATTTACTTAAAACGTAAAGATATAAAATTATATTTGTTTTATTTATATCTAGCCTTCACCTGCATCGTAACTTACTTGCATTTCAAGCTTTGCCAATATCCTTTAGATTCCTCAAGACGTTACGTCGCAATAGTATTTTTATTTAAAGCGATGAGGAACATTTTTTTTCTGCTTAGCCATTTCCTGATTACAGTGCGTAAAACCATAGGACTGTGCAAGGGTCACTAAGGTATATTCTACATCCTATCCAGGTATTTGACGAACCTTTGACGGAGCGTCAAGCATTTTAGGAAAAAATTACTTATTTTAAAATTCCTAGGTTTATTAATAAAGGGTGTAAAAACCGGCCAAGTGCGAGCCGGTCTCGCGCACGAAGGGTTCCGTACCATTATTATCAAAAAAAGGGCAAAAAAAATCACGTTTGTTGTATGGGAGCCCCCCTTAAATATTAATTTTATTCTGTTTTTAGTATTTGTTGTTATAGCGGCAACAGAAATACATCATCTGTGAAAATTTCAACTGCCTAGCTGTCACGGTTAATGAGATACAGCCTGGTGACAGACAGACGGACAGACAGTGAAGTCTTAGTAATAGTATTTTTATACCCATTAATTATGAGGTACTTGGGTAATCCTACAGCTACAGGCGCTACAGCCCACTAAAGTAATGAAAAGTCAATTAATGTGTTAATTTAACAGTAATCCTAACACGTCCCCTTCCATTACCCAGGCACCTCCACCAGGACTCCATAACAAAGATGTCGTACACCGTGGTGAGCATCTGCTTCCATATGCTGAACGCGACGGAGAGGCTGATGTTCACGCACACGTGGGGCTACAAGGACAAGCACGGGCAGTGGCAGGGGATCGTCGACCAGCTGGTGAAGAAGGAGGCCGATCTTGGTAAGCAGCTACACCTGTAACGCTGGTGAGGAAGCGACTTGCGACGATTTCCTCGCTCAAAAAAAACGTGCCTGTACAATATTATAGGTCCCGTACTCCCATCTGGAGTAAAATACATACATAAAGTTAGTGCCGTCTCCCGGTAGCGGCGCGGGCGCAGCGGCGCGGGCGGCGTCGTGCCGTTGCACGGTAGCCGGTGCCGTACCGTAGACATGTGTCCACGTCCTTTATCGCTGACTGTACACACCACCGGCGCCCGTCGAGAATTTTGTGAAAACGTCAAATTTCGTGCTTTTGTTAATATCCAGGTTGTGGTAATCTGCCATAATTTAATTCGTAACATATTAGGTATTTATGATACAAGATCATAACTAAGATAAAACTCACCAAAGAATTTGATTTTATGATGTTGTAGTCGTTGATAAAAGAAACAAAATATGCCATAAAAAGCTGCATTAACAATAAATTAATTTGTCTCCTCGCTATTTTTTTCTCATCATTGGTCCCATAGATTAGGTTCAACCACATAAATTAACAAAGATAACCTGTAAGGCCGCAGCCGTGCCCGATTAGGGTTACCAGGGCCTAAAATCGGAAATCCGGTCTTTGAGGATTAAAAATCCTGATTTTCGGCTAAAAGTCCGGTCTAGCCTAAAGTTTACCTACGATCAAACCAAAAATTGAATTTTTTATTCAAAGTTATAAAAAAAGACAATAAATCATGTTTCAGTAATCAAAAGTTAAACGTAAAAGTGTTAATTATATTTTTATTACTAGAAATAGCTTTCAAAATTTGGTTTTGACCGCAAAAATTTGATTGAAGAATTGCTCACACACAACTATAATCTTTCCAGTAATACTATCGTAAGCACGATGGCTCTAATGGACTCCACTGATAGTCTGTTTCATTCTTTCGTCCGGCATGAGTCGAAAAATCCGGTCTGGCACAAAATCCGGGCGAAGTCCGGTGGTATTGGCATTAAAAATCCGGTCAAGACCTTATTTATCCGGCCAGACGGTAACCCTATGCCCGATCGGGCACGGTGCTTTGTTATTGTAATTGCGCGTACCGAAGAGCTAAACAAAAATTAGAATCACCTCAAACTCTTACATCATTCATTTGCAAAAACTAGATAGACTGTTAATTTTGTTGGTAAAATTCCTGATGCATTTAGCACTAAATTCTCCGTGGTTCACTGATCTTTTCTGTTTTTTTTTTTTGTCGAAATGCCTAACTAATTAATAATATCTACCTACTATGTGACAGGTGGAATGATTAAAATAACTGTACTCATCGATACTTTAAGCTGGACTAGTTTTTAAAGACAAGTTTAAATTTGGTTGACTAGAAAAAATTACAGTTATAGAACTTGTTCCTACTCAATTGTGTGAGCCGTTAAAATTACAGGTGCATGACAAGTGGGTTCCACGGCCGTCCACTTCGTCTTTAGAGAGCCTAGGCTGGCCATCTTTATTTGTGTAATGCAATTATGCAAGTGTGCGCAATTAGCTCGAAGGTGTCCACACTCTATTCGGTCCTCATGGTGTTGATTCCCGCCACCTTCACTAACTCCTCTGTTTTAAATTCTAGGTACCCTAACAATCTTCACCCAAGAGCGTATGATGGTAGTGGACTACATCGCCATGGTGGGTTCCACAGCCGTCCGGTTCGTCTTCAGAGAGCCCCCTCTGTCCTACATTTCCAATATCTTTACATTGCCCTTCTCTGGAGCGGTGTGGCTGGCTATCTTCATTTGTGTGCTGGGATGTTCCATCTTCTTGTATATTGCTTCGAAGTGGGAAGCTAGTATGGGGATGGTAAGTCTTTTTCGTGTACTTATGTTTGTTTTTCCTAAACTCGGTGCTTATGTCAACTCTTTGCCAAAAATGCTGCTACTGCTGGTACTGTAGTCGCACCTAAATTACTTACATTCAGAAGTATTTCGTAGAAGCTCATTACTTTTCTTTGCAATATTGTTCTCTGATTTGTCCTAAAGTCGTTATTCAAGACTGAGGAGTCTGACAAAGTATAGACTGTTTTTGTCAAGCAAAGAACTGAAAAGTTTGTGTAGTGTCATTGTTCCCTAAACATAAGGAATTAGTGGCTATGATTAAAACTATATTTTTTCTTCGCAAATATTTCAGCATCCACTCCAACTTGATGGATCCTGGGCCGATGTGTTGATCCTGATCATTGGAGCTGTCTTACAGCAAGGATGCACCTTGGAACCAAGATATGGCGCAGGTTTGTAAAGACATTTCGGCACCGTTAATTAATACGCTCTTTACAATACGGCCTATTTTATCATTTTTAAGCAAAAAACCGAGAGGGTATTTTACTGACGTTTGCATATAAAAAAAAATGATAAATTGGCTTTTCACCGATGTACGTAGAAGTTGCTCCAATTCTTTTCTATCCAGGACACGAAGACTTACCTACTACTATTCTTCCACCAGGTCGCTGCGTAACCCTGATTCTCTTCGTGGCTCTAACGATCCTCTACGCGGCGTACTCGGCGAACATCGTGGTTCTACTGCGGGCTCCCAGCTCCTCAGTCAGGAGCTTGCCTGATCTGCTCAACTCGCCACTCAAGTTGGGAGCCAGTGATTTTGAGTACAATAGGTACTTCTTTAAGGTAAGCTTGTTCTGTTACCGTGTACGAGGTTAGTAGTATTGTGTTATAGAAAAAGTATGGCTTTGTACCTGTAGAGCAATGTTAATGGCACTAGTTAACGATATATTATTAAGAAATCCACAATTCATTTTCTTACATCATTTGGTTGCACGCGTAGCAAGACCACCTTGGAAATGGGTTTTGTCGATGGAATAATCGACAAAATGACAGAATGTAGAAAGATTTATATCGTCCTAAGCAAGGCGATGTTAAACATGTAGATAAAAAATGTTTCTTTTCATCAGTCGACTAAAGTCTACAACATCAAGCATGACGACTATTTTTTTTCTAGTTTTGCCACTTCGGGCTTCGGGGTAGAAACATTTTTTCTCAACAAATGTCACATCGGACCTAGACAAGATTTTTTTATTACTAAGTATTCTTTGTGTTTATTGACCAATGTTAATTCATCGCCTGTTTGTATTCTCTTAAAAATCTTGAGGCCCCCCTCAAGATTTTGAAGAAAAGTCTGTGCTTTCAGAAACTCAACGATCCAATACGCAAATCGATTTACGAGAAGAAAATAGCGCCGAAAGGAAAGAAGCCGAACTATTACTCGATGAAAGATGGAGTCGAGAGGATTAGGAAGGTGAGTAGACTTTCAGTTATCTCTCCAAGTCTAACGAGTATCAGCGTCACGACGAAGAACAAGAATTAGTGTGGTGAACTACCACTAAAAAAACCGACTACTCAAAAATCACGCTCTTATTAAATTCAGGGTTTACAAGGTAAAATAGACTCCTCCTATTTTTGAAGTCGGTTAAAATTTGCCTTTGTAACCAGGGCCATAATAACGAATCGATTGACACCTCATTCATCGAAATCGGATAAAAAGTTTAGGCGCTACGGAGAAACATACGTAAACACAAACATATCATTGACTGGTAAAATCATAACCATTTCTTATGGCTTTGCTGTAGTCGGGTAAAAAGAGTGTTAAGCAACAATTTGATGTCCTATCTAAAATAACGTCGTATCGTGTCTTCTACCTTTGACATACAAATAAAATAATACGAATATTTTACAATATTTTGCAATTATTGTTTAAAACCCACTGTGCAAATAAAGTAGAGTAACAATGTCTACTGACAAGTAAACAGTTATATATACGTATGTATAGTGAGTTACTATAATATATTTTGTACGATAACGATTATAATTTTAGCTAAAATTCGTAAAAAAAACTGTCAACAAGGGGATAACAACTGCAGTGGACTGAGACGGACTCTTCGGGATATTTTATGATAACCCATAAATTCGTCAGGTAATTACCTACTAAGTACAGATAGAGCGAGTTGAATGCAGAGCTTAGGAATGCGGTAGTGCTGTGGCCTGTGACCTACCTGTGCACAGCGCTACACTGCAGGCGCGTGAGGTGGGGCGTGCGGGTAGCGGGGGGAGATGCTCCCGCTCTTTACCTCAGACCCCGACTGCATTCAACTCGCGCGCTATCTGTAGGTACTTACCAGCCAGTGCTATCCAAATCTTTGTTTCAAAAAGTCCACCATAACGGGAACATATATGTATTACTAGCTGTTGCCCGCGACCGGAATTATTATAAAAAATATTACTTCCATAATTGAATCGGATTTTGTTAAAAATTTCAAGGGTTTTAATTTTTTTTGCACGGTACCCTAATTATTTTTCTAAAAAAAGTAGCCTAATACATCAGCTATCTGCCAGTTAAAGTCCCGTCAAAATTGGTCCAGCTGTTTCGGAGATTAGCCGGGACTAGAGGTTGCAATCGAATATTCGAATTATTCGAATATTCATTCCAAATTTATATTCGAATAGTAAATATTATGTATTCGAATATTCAAATACTACCAAAAATTAATGATTCCATAGACGCCTTATGTTTCCTCAGGTCTCACTTTCATAGAATACGTAAATAATAGTAATTATGATGCGTTGTAATTATTTTCGATACTTAATAGAGTCAATTTCAACAACTCGATTTTTTACCTAATTTCCATGGACATTTTCATTTTCAGGTTTTTTGAAAAACTTTAATAACAAAGCGCAACATATCCACATTATATATACATTTTCTGAAAGGAAATATTATAATTAAATTACTTAGAGAGTTATTTGGGCCACCGAAATTGGCGAGCCACAGAAATTTAATTATTGCCACCGAAATTGTATTGGTGACACAGAAATTCTGAGTTTGCACCGAAATTGTGAATTATTATATATATACATTGTTTTTTAATAATATGTAAAGAAAGATAAGGTTTAATGAAAAAAATGATATAATACGAATATCGTCGTTAATATATATATTATCGTTGTAATTTTGTAATGAACACCTGCATGTAACCCATGTATCACAAATAAACGATTTGATCATTTTAATAAGCATTTCTAAAAATACAACGTGGATAAATCAGTCTTACAAAATTAGTAATCAAGGAACTGATTATGTTTTTTACTTCTATGAAGAGGATGGGAAATCATCAAATGAATTCTCCCGCTCTGGGCGAAGCAGGAGGGACTTTCAGAGTTTTACTGACTAAAACCCATTCATGTTCCTTCATCGCCCTTTGTGTTCCGGGGCCACGGTATCTCTTTTGAACAGTCCCGCAACCGCGGCAGGCATCGGTCCTTGCGGGCCCCTTCCTATTGCTGACTCTCTTTAAGGCGCGCGTGGAACACGAACGCGCCATTGACACGGTCTGTCGTCATGAGACGGACAGACGGCGAGCTAGCCCATAGCCCACCGTCCACAGGCCCACCACCATGTGCATGGACCACACGACTCCCGCGTAGAGCCTCCGGCAGGAGGCGTTTGCCCCCCTTAGGTTGGGCAGGAGCCACCTGAAGGCAGCGCCGGTCCGTTCCAGTTTGGAGGCCAAACGTCGGAAGTGCTCCACGAAGTTCCACTGGCTGTCGAAGACGAGTCCTAGGTACTTCAAAGTCAACTCAACCACACGACAAAGGTAGGTCGGCACCCGGTGATACCGGAGTGCCTCCCTAATGCAGCTCCAGGGCATGGTGTTGAAGGCATTGGCGATGTCGAGAGACACCACCAAGACAACCCCACCCCGGGAAACCGCATACCCCGTCGTGGGGGCTCTCACGCGCATGATGGCGTCCACCATAGAGCGCCCCTTGCGGAAACCAAACTGGTGTTCCGCAAGATCCGGCCTCGACCCCGCAAGGTGCCCGGCGAGGCGGTTTGCAATTACTCTTTCAAAGAGCTTTCCCACCTCGCCGAGCAGCACCACGGGCCGGTATGCGGACGGAGATTCCGCAGGGCGCCCCGGCTTCCGAATGAGGACCAACTTTCCCGTCTTCCAACGAAGCGGGAACTGGCCTCTCTCCAAGCATGCGCTTAGGAGCCCTTCTAGTCGATGTCCGAGAGCCTCTGAGGCAGGCTTTGCCAGGGAAGCCGTCGGGTCCCGGGGCAGTATTTTTGACACTGAGCCTACGTACCACCACTCTCAGGTCTACCCCAGTCACTTCCGGAGCGTTTTCGTCGTCGTCCTGTTGGTCCGCTTCCAGCATCGCAGGCGGTGGAGCCATTGACGGGGGGGGAATGTTCCCCTCGCGAAGGGAACAGAGTAATCACCATGTCTTCCACGAGCTCAGGCCGGAAACTCTGCGTCAGTAGGGGGGCCCAGGTGCGGAGTTTATCCCGCACCATCTTGTAAGGGCGCCCCCACGGATTTCTGTCGAGAGTCCCCAGCGTCTCCTCGCGGGTCAAATCCCTGGTCCATGAGGAGATGCTGGGGACTCGACATCCGCGCACGTCGCAGATGTCGGACATGGCCTCCTGGAACCACCCTGCCTCATTTTCAACGTCGGCAAGTCTAGCCGGTGATGACCCAGGCCTGCACGATCGAGGTTTTCAGAAGGAGCTCCTGGAGGATGCAACCCTCAAAATTCAGTTAATCCAATTGAATGACTTTTTCAAGAAATAGTAATACAATTTTATTTTAATGTCGGGGGCTAAGGGCTAAGGACCTAGTTCTGTCAAAGTAATTTCGGCATAACAAGTATTGATTATTTTCAAAAATCTTCATTAACATTAATACAATAATTGATTGTCACAATTTCTGCGGAGTCGTGTAATTTCCGTGGGCCACGAGATGCCACGGAAACCACAGAAATTGCCCCATAGAAATTGGAAACGTGGCTATTTTATTTTTTTCACAAGAAACTATCAAGGCTATGACTATTATTTTCTATAATATTAAATGTGTACCAAAGGCTACTTAGCATGCATAAAAGTGATACCTTTATTTCTTGCAAAAATCCTTTTAAAACCTAATCACCGAAATTGCAAAATTTCGTTCCGAGTAAACTGAAATCACGTACTTACATTTTTGGCGGAAAGACCTGGCGATATGGTGCACTACCATTCTTACTGCACGTAAGAGCACGACTGTCTCTTGCCGAGCAGGGATTTATTGTTCGTTTAAACTCATTGGTGGAAGCTCAGGACGGTGAAACAAAATGACCATAGAAATTAGTAATTTCGCTTGGACAAACCTACCGTTGACATGTACTCATTAACTATAAGTCTAAACATTCAAAACTAATTAACGTCTTGTAGGTTAATCATTACTTAACGCAATCAAAATACTTTTTCCTATATATGTTGGAGATTATCTTCCTAAGAGGTAAATGCTGTATATGAAAGTGATTGTGGACAAGACACAGAAATTGATAATTCATCATTTACCGATTTTTTTCATAAAAAGTAATAGTCTTATAAATATAATTTAAATGGCTTCATTTAGATTCATGTCACTTTAATTCTGAGAAAAAAAATCGTTGCATTATCTGTAAAGCACCACTGCGATTTCAGCCTAGACGCGTAAATTTTTCGTCTGAGAAATTCACTCAGGTAAATCTGATCTAATTCTGAAATATTATTGATGAACCTGATTTACTAGTGTAATATTGCATGTGAAAATGATACTGCAATGTCATTACGACACCTTTACATTTGTGATGCTTTTTGTTTTTATTATTAACGAGTTTAAGACTTTTTAAATTGTTTGAGAATTTTATAATTGTTTTGATTAACATGTTCATGTATAATCGTGAGATTAATAAGAACATAAGTTTCCTACTATGTTTAAGTATTTGATAATATTTTTTATTTTAATAAACACTGAGTTTGTATTGTTTAAAGATAAATGATGATTATATTCGTGTTGTTATGTTACATTATTTGCAATGTATAATAAGAATGCATCAAGAGGAGCTCGTGGCTAAATAATAACAGCCGCTCGGGTCGACCGTTAGGTTAAGCCGTACTTGCCTAGGTTGGTCTGTGGATGGGTGACCACCATTACATACCGAGTTTCCTCCGTGCCTCGGAAAGTACGTTAAGCAGTTGGTCCCGGCTGTCATTTGTAGATCTTTGACAGTCGTTAAGTAGTCAGAGGCCCAAAAAAGTCTGACAACCAGTCTTACCAAGGGGTATCGTATTACCCGGTACTAACTGGGTTGTGGAGGTCAGATAGGCAGTCGCTTCATATAAAATACTGATATTCAGCTGCATCCGGTAAAACTGGAAGCCGACACCAACATGTTGGGAAAAGGCTAGGCAGATGATAATAAGAATGCATCAATGCAATGCATAAAAAAAATTGAGTTTTCATTGACAATTTTTTGTTTATTTTTAACTGGCGGACGTCATGTGGTTTTATCCGCGTAGTTCCCGTTCCCGCGGGAGTATGGAGATAAAATATAGCTTATGTTACTCAAAGTGAATGTAGCTTTCTAATGGTGAAAGAATTTTTGAAATCGGTGCAGCAGTTTTTGAGTTTATTCATTACAAACATACACACTCACAAAAATACAAATCTTTCCTCTTTATAATATTAGTGTATCTACACTAATATTATAAAGAGGAAAGATTTGTATTTTTGTGAAATTTAGACGTCTTATGTTCCTCTATTAAAAAATAAATTACTGATATCTACACTAAGATTAGTGTAGATATCAGTAATTTGTTTTTGTATAAGAATTTTATAATTATTTTAAATTTTGATTAATATGTTAGTGTTAGGTTTACATTAAAATATAGTTCCTAAACACAAGACTGCTCAACTTATTTTGAAGGTGGGCCAACATTTCGTTCCCGTGTCAACCGGCGGGTCATCTAGTTAATAAAACTTGCTTTTAAAACCTTTTTTGAACTAATTTCTGATGACTGGGGCTATAAATAAACTTTCAGGGAAAAAAAATGTGATTTTTGTAATTTCTAGCTAGATATTGGCTTACTGAGTGGGTTCTTAATCTTATAAAGAAACATTTTTTTTTTTGATTTGGTCGAAATCTGTTTTCAAAAGTCTGTGACATGTGCATTGACCACTGTTAGCGGGCCAATTCAAATGCGTTTATTAAAAGCTGACATTTTAAGCGCCTTTTTATTTTTTTGAAAATATTCGAATAATATTCGAATAGCACTCAAAAAATATTCGAATATTCGAAAATCAAAATTATCGAATATTTGCAATCTCTAGCCGGAACAAACAGACAGACAAAAATTTAAAAAAAAATGTGTTTTTATTATAAGTGCCAGACATTATTTTCATATGCATTCAGTACAAAAACTGTTATTTTATATTACAAACACAAACTTCATTTAAATTGATTAGTGTCGACGTTTATATTGATTGACAAAACCGACAACAATATCCTTTCATGAGCCGTTTCCTCAAAATTAACTACAAAATATCGTTGAAAATAACAATGGAGTGTCGTGCTAGCTAGTCACTCATCAGGGTGTAAAAGACCTCATCACGAAGCCGTCAACGAACCATTCGTACATCAAATTAACTTACGCAAAAAACTACTTTACGCAAAAAATATTGCTGGGAAACGACTATTTTTTTTTGGTGAAAAATCATGTTTTGTGGTAGAACTCAATGTAACGCACTCAAAACATTGTGCGATGGATGGATTGAATAGTACGGGGGTCTTAAAAAATCTCTTACATTAAAAACTTGTATTTTAAAAAAATACTTGTCAAAATGTTGGAACTTTGACTAATATCTCCATAACTAGAAGGTTCCCAGGTATGGTGTAGAACAAAAAACCGGCCAAGTGCGAGTCGGACTCGCACACGAAGGGTTCCGTACCATTATCTATACATGATACATATACTATACAAAACAAAAAAATCACGTTTATTGTATGGGAGCCCCCCTTAAATATTAATTTTATTCTGTTTTTAGTATTTGTTGTTATAGCGGCAACAGAAATATATCATCTGTGAAAATTTCAACTGTCTAAGCTGTCACGGTTCATGAGATACAGCCTGGTGACAGACAGACGGACAGACAGCGAAGTCTTAGTAATAGGGTTCCGTTTTTACCCTTTGGGTACGGAACCCTAAAAATGATCGCAATGACGGAGAGAGCAAGTGCCTTTCGGCTTCGTCAAGAGGTTTTGACACCCTTTATACCACATCCATAATTGGGCCGTAGTACCACCAGACGAGGTGGCCGAGTGGTTAAGGCGTTGGACTGCTAATCCAATGTGCTCTGCACGCGTGGGTTCGAATCCCATCCTCGTAGGACACTTTTTATATTAAAACTCATGAATATAAATAATTAAAATATAACATGATAAAATTAATACGTAACAATTTTATCTTATCGTTTTCAATAATTATTTTGATTGGATTCGTTATCATTTGTTTTTGAGTATTTTCAAAGATAATAAATGGTTCGGGAGTTTTACTAAGGGGTATCGAATTACCCAGTACTAACTGGGTTGTGGAGGTGAGCTAGGCAGTCGCTCCATTTACAATACTGGTATTCAGCTGCATCCGGTTAGACTGGAAGCCGACACCAACATCATCATCTGCCTAGCCTTTTCCCAACTACATTGGGGTCGGCTTCCACTGGCTTCCAGTCTAACCGGATGCAGCTGAATACCAGTATTTTACATGGAGTGACTGCCTATCTCACCTCCACAACCCAGGAGCCGGCACATGGTGTCGGTTCCACTTGGGAAAAGGCTGGTGATGTGCAGATGGTGATGATGAATAAATGGGTCGAGAGGAGTTCGGATTGGCCGTTTGAATTTAGTATTTTATTTTTGAATTAAGTAAAATGGTCTTAGAGCCAAATATTGACATGATAAAATTAAAATGTAAATAGTGCCATATAATTCATCCAAACAAAAGCAATCATCATCATTCGTTGAATAATAACAGTCGGTAATTATTATTGAATAGGGTGTAGATGACACCATAAAACAGTAATTCCAAGACACCTAACTCTAAAAAAACACTTTATTTTGGGCCTGAAAACCCGATTTATTTTCAACTAGCTGACGTCCCGCGGTTTCACCCGCGTAGTTCCCGTTCCCGTGGGAGTACGGGAATAAAATATAGCCTATAGCACTCACGAATAATGTAGCTTTCTACCAGTGAAACAATTTTTAAAATTGGTTCATTACTTCCGGAGATTACCCCCTACATACAAACTTACAAATAAATGTTACCTCTTTATAATATTAGTATAGATTGCTAAATTCGATTTTTAGTTGCTTTGAAATCAATAAATAGTGGAGTCGTTGAGTTGAATAAACAGTGACGTCACAGTTGGCTACTGCCATACAAAATCTTTGGTAGAACCGCGTTTTGACAGCTCTTAAAAAGTATCTCAATTGATTGGTGTGTCATCTACCCCATTGACCTGCCTGACATTTTCTTCATAACTTTATTGGGTTCTAGTTTGGTTCTATTATTAAAAGTATCAGTAGTCACTTTTTGGAACCGATTTCAAATCAAATTGAACAGAAAATTCGATTCTTTCTAACAAGAATAGATTTTATGGCAATTCAAACTGTGTGTTGAATAAAAGCATTTATTTCTGGTTAAAGGCATCTAATTCTCATTAAAAAAAAATACATTTCACTTACATGAGAACAAATTTAAACAAAGTATAAACTAATCATTGTCCTTCGACACTCGGACTTTACACAATATAACTTGATGTAAAATGATTGCAAATTACGTAATTTAGGTTCGTGGGTACTCCCAAAGATCTCACTTTTATCTCTCTTTCTCTTATTTATCGATCTATTTCTCTCATCCAGGGTCTGTTCGCGTTCCACATGGAGCTGAACCCAGGCTATCGTCTGATCCAGGAGACTTACCAAGAAGACGAGAAGTGTGACCTGGTGGAGATCGACTATATCAACGAAATCGATCCGTGGGTGCCCGGACAGAAAAGATCGCCGTTTAAGGACTTGTTTAAAATTAAGTTAGTTTTTTTAAAGTAATGGTTATAGTAGCTGATCCAGTTGTATTGGATACAGAGTGCATATCAGTCTGAGAAAAAACGCAGTAAATGCAAAACGTAGCCAGTTAAAGTATTCCAAGTATTCACATAAATCAATTAACACGTGTAAAAAAGATTAGACAACCTCCTCACAAAAATAACTATCATTAATTCATTAAAATCATTACCCTATCTGCCGGCCAAAGGAATCTGCATTACAATGCCACTGACATCCTAGATGCGTTACGATCAAAATCGAAAGACAAACTGAAATGTCTCATGCGCCTATATTTTAAATCGAAACAAAAATGCTGCTTGACTACTAAGATTAATAGCCTAGGTTTTTGGTAATTGCATATTCGAGTACATATCGACATTCCCAGCTTCCTCAAGATCCGTGAGTCAGGCGTCCAAGCGAATGTCCACCAGCGGCTGACAGTGGCTCGTCCGCGGTGTTCAGGCCACGTGTCGACCTTCAGCAGCGTCGGCATCACTGACATGTACCCCGCCATGCTGATGACGCTGTATGGTATGCTGCTGGCTCCAGCTGTGCTGTTGGTTGAGATCCTGTATAAACGATTGTAAGTAGGGCTCCAGACAGTGGCTTACTAACGAGGTGTTCAGTAGTGTAGGTATCACCGATCACCCCGCGATGCTTATGACGCTGTTCGGCATGCTACTGGCTCCAGCTGTGCTGGTGGTTGAGATCCTGTATAAACGATTGTGAGTAAGATTCCATAAGAGCCTGATAGTGGTTCGTCTGTTCGCGGTGTTGGCGTCACTGACATACAGTACCCCGCCATGCTGATGACGCTGTTCGGCATGCTACTGGCTCCAGCAGTGCTGGTGGTTGAGATCCGTATAAACGATTGCGAGTAAGATTCCATAAGAGCCTGATAGTGGTTCGTCTGTTCGCGGTGTTGGCGTCACTGACATACAGTATCCCGCCATGCTGATGACGCTGTTCGGCATGCTACTGGCTCCAGCAGTGCTGGTGATTGAGATCCTGTATAAACGATTGTGAGTAAGATTCCATAAGAGCCTGATAGTGGTTCGTCTGTTCGCGGTGTTGGCGTCACTGACATACAGTACCCCGCCATGCTGATGACGCTGTTCGGCATGCTACTGGCTCCAGCAGTGCTGGTGGTTGAGATCTTGTATAAACGATTGTGAGTAAGATTCCATAAGAGCCTGATAGTGGTTCATCTGTTCGCGGTGTTGGCGTCACTGACATACAGTACCCCACCATGCTGATGACGCTGTTCGGCATGCTACTGGCTCCAGCAGTGCTGGTGGTTGAGATCCTGTATAAACGATTGTGAGTAAGATTCCATAAGAGCCTGATAGTGGCTTGTCTGTTCGCGGTGTTGGCGTCACTGACATACAGTACCCCGCCATGCTGATGACGCTGTTCGGCATGCTACTGGCTCCAGCAGTGCTGGTGGTTGAGATCCTGTATAAACGATTGTGAGTAAGATTCCATAAGAGCCTGATAGTGGCTTGTCTGTTCGCGGTGTTGGCGTCACTGACATACAGTACCCCGCCATGCTGATGACGCTGTACGGTATGCTGCTGGCTCCAGCTGTGCTGTATAAACGATTGTAAGTAGGAGTCCATTGATGTCCACCAGTGTCTGATTTGTTCCTCAGAACCTAGTGTTGGTGTCAATGATTCAGTAAGGTTGATTTTACAACCTCTTTCTATCAAAGTCTTGTAATTTCTTCTTGACTAGGTATAATCATGGGCATCTTTGTTTATCAGATCGTTTAGATTTTGAGCGAATTTGTTTCTCAATTTTGAATGATTAAGTTGAAAAATTGGTCAATTGGTAAAATAAAAAAATCCCAAAACATTATTACTTAGTGAAAAGGATATTATTTGCCATGTTTACTATTATTTTGTTTTGATGCCAAAACATACTGTGTCTGCTTCATTAATCTCCTGAAGCATCTTACCACGGCTGGATCTTTGCGATATTTACCTTGTATTTATGCAGATGTCTCTTTCATTCTAGAATGACGATCAGACAGCAGAAACGAGGATTATATGCGGTTGATGACCACATCCCATTCCGGCACTGACTAAGACTTCTTGAAACATGTTGGTCGTGAGTTCGTGATGCTAAACCACGAGCATTACGAAATAATTCTCGCAGAAGTTATTCACAAGATTTTACTAGAGAAGATGTTACGCACATAATACGTAGGAAACGAAAGGATGAAAATGTTATAGCTTTGAATGATCGCGATGAAGTGGCAAAAGTCATGTCATGTTTTAATCAATAAAAAAATCAACTGTATTATTTTAATCTTAGTTGTTGTATTGTTTTAAACTCTGAAATAAGATTTAAGTATGTTTATGTGGTATGTTTCAAACTGTGCAGTGGAATAAGATGTATGTGCTTGTTTTATGTTTAAAACTCTGGAATATGACTAAAATATTTTAGACGTGATGGGAGGCCACTTGAAAGGTCTACGATTACCTGTAAAACAGGAATGTTCAAATACAATTTTAAGATACACTCTTTAGTACATATGGTAGGAAAAGGGACTTTTAATTTTACACGACTGCCCAAAAAAAGGAGTACAAACAAACAAACATGAACTTTGAAAACATAACTGTTTTCAAAGTTCATGTTTGTTTGTTTGTTTCATGTTTTTTTATTCCACCATATATAACTTCTGAACGCCTAAACCGATTTCGATGTACGTGATATCGTTAGAATCCTAGTGTTATCCCGGGTAACATAGGCTAGTGAAATTTAAAAAAAAATGGATACTGCAATATAGGTATCAAATTAAAGGGCTCATCATGAGGATTTTAATATTAACTAATAAAAAGTGTAAAAAATAAATTTAAACAACTAAAAAACCCGACTGCGTAAAAAATAACTACTGATAATAATAATTATAATAAAATCACCATCACCCACGTTCTTCGGTTATGAGACTGTATATCCCGCGGAAGTGTGGGGGTCGAGGCTTTTTAAATGCTAAGACTCTCCACAATCGCGAGATATGCAGCCTCAGGGAATATTTCCTAGGAACCGATGTGGGAATGCATCGAGATGTCGTCACGATGGACAAGGGCCTCACCCCGCTCTCCTTGGCGCTGAACTGGCGCAAACCTCCAGTGCTTGACACTAACAATCGTAAGGAGGCATGGCAGAGTAAGGAGCTTCACGGACGCTTTTTCCGGGCCCTCCATGGGCCCGATGTAGACCTATCAGCGTCCATCGCCTGGCTACGTTCCGGGGACCTATTCGGAGAAACCGAAAGTTTTGTCTGTGCAATAATGGATGAAGTTATGATGACGAATAACTACCGGAGATTTATTGTGAAGGATGGCACGGTTGACATATGTCGGGCATGCCACCGTCCAGGCAAATCAATCCGTCACATTATCTCCGGGTGTTCTCGTCTAGCTAACGCAGAGTACCTGCATAGACACAACCTTGTAGCCAGGATTATCCATCAGCAACTTGCTCTAAAATACAACCTTGTGGAATCGGAAGTGCCTTACTATAGGTATGTGCCCGACCCAGTTCTCGATAATGGCTGTATCATGTTGTACTGGGATCAATCCATCATCACTGACAGGACTATTGTAGCCAATAAGCCTGATACAGTGGTGGTGGATCGATCAGAGCGGCGCGCAATGATTGTTGACATAACGGTCCCGCATGATGAGAACCTCGTGAAAGCCGAGAAAGATAAACAAATCAAGTATCTTGACTTGGCTCGCGAGGTTGTTGACATGTGGGATAAGTGGACTCAGCAATCATTGTGCCGATAGTCGTATCAGCCCATGGCTTAATTGCCAAGAGCCTCGATCAATACCTGAGGAGACTCTCGTTAGGCAGCTGGATCAAGGGCTTGATTCAGAAAGCGGTACTCCTGGATACGGCTCGTATTTTTAGGAGGATTATTACTCCCTCTGGAGCCCTGACCCCGATACTAGCTTGGACCCTGTTCCAGATACCGGTGGGCTACATTTTTTTATATTTTTAAATTATAATAACTGCGTAATAAATAACAGTCGGGACCTATTAAATGATCTAGACTAAAATCATTACATCCAATAAGGGTTCCGACTGTTGCAGTCAATATGTCCTGTCTCCTGAACTTGTTTTTTTCTTTTCAGGTTTTATTTAAAGTTAGTAGTTATTTTTTACGCAGACGGGTTTTTAATTTTATATATATATTTTTGCTGATTACTTAATCTAGACGCACGTCTTACTCGATGAAAAACCAACGGTTCACGGTCAATGCCGATTAAAGAGAAAAAGTTGAATTGTGTGTGAGTGATACTTGCCTGAAAATTCACTTAGTTTTTATTTAAGGACTTAGGAAGACTTACAGCTAAATAAAACAGTGATAAATAACAGTATGATAATCAGACAGCCAATTATAAGTGGTTTAAGCCGATAGAAAAAAATATCATAATTATCACCTAATTGTAACGTATTACAATTAATTAGGAACCCGTAGGAATCTAGACGATATTCACAATAAAGACACGACAAAAGTCTTGTGTTTTATTCATAAGTTAACCTACAATTTCTTTTTACACTTTTACTAGATAATGAGACATTTCTTTTGATGTCACCATTTCCAACGTTTCGTCAAACAGAAGGACGTATGTCATGGAATATTCAGTTGAAAATGTTAAGTAAATATGCCCAATTATGTTTAGTGAAAACCTCAAGCTTGGCTTCAGGACGACTAGATGATGGGCTCTGGGTTTGTCTGGCTTTTCTGAAGTATTTATGAAAACTATTGCTGCGTAACTTGAGTTATCGTTTCATTCTCGCCAGAAACGACTCTGGAAAATCTTTGGGTGAAACAAAACGCAAAGTAATGCGCCTGTCTGGGTTCGAACCCACAACTTACTGTTCGTAAATCGAGGCCGCCACCACTGGGCCACCGCTGCTGTTTATTTATTTCATCACCACTGCTCTCAAAACGGTGAAGGAAAACATCGTGAGGAAACCGGCATGTCCTAGAACCAAATTTGAGATTTTCATATTACAAACATAAAACCAAAGAGACACACAATAAATATAATAATTATGAAAAAATACTAAAAAAATGCATAGTATGGTCAAAAAAAAATCTTAATAAGAAACTTATTAATCAAGCAAGCAACAAAGGAAAAGCTACTTGGAGCTTAATAAAAGACAAGAATGATACGATTAGGACAGTAAATAGTATAACATCGCTACAAAACAACGGGGAGTTTATTCAAGATCCAAATAAAATAGCAACAACATTCAATGAATTCTTTATCAATATTGCCAATGATCACAACTCAAGTTTTCCAAATAAACAACACCAATCTCAAATCCCTATTAATGATGAATCAATTTTTCTGAGACCGACTACAGAACAAGAAATTATAAATACAATAAAATCTTTAAATGACACCAACGCTGTAGGTTATGACACTATCTCAACACGTATTATTAAGGCAAGTGCTCATATCATAGCGCCTGTTTTAAATCACATTTTAGAAAATTCTTTGACACAAGGAATATTCCCAGAGGCATTAAAGCATTCCATAGTTAAACCTTTATTCAAAAAAGGTGATCGAAAAGAGCCAAATAACTATCGCCCTATTACTCTTGTTCCTGTTTTATCAAAGATCTTTGAAAAGATATTTTACAGTCGATTAATAGGATTTTTAAATAAGCATAACATTCTTAAACAGGAACAAAACGGTTTTCAACATAATAAATCCACTTCTTTGGCAGCATTTACCTTAATTAAAAAGATCACAGAATACCTAGACGAAAAAATTCCGATTGCAGTAGTATTTTTTGACATGAGTAAGGCTTTTGATTTTGTGGATCATAGCATCTTACTAAACAAATGTGAAAGATATGGCATCCGGGGCGTCGCTTTGGATTGGATTAGAAGTTTTTTAACAGGACGTCAACAATGTGTTGAAGTTGCAAATTTGAATGAAAATCTTGAATCCACTATCTATAGATCCTCTTCCAAATTCAATACCTATGGCGTACCACAAGGGAGTGTTCTGGGACCCTTGTTATTCTTAATATATATTAATGACTTACCAGATTCATTAAACTACGATAGTGTCCTTTTCGCCGATGATATTTCTGTCATAGTGCCACATAAAACTAAAAATTCAACCCATGAAAACCAATTAAGAGAAGCTGTACAGTGTGTTATAAATTGGCTTGAATCTAATAACCTTTGTGTTAATATTTCGAAAACAAAATTCATTAAATTTAGTACATACAAATGCAAACCCTCTGTTAGTATCAACGTTAAAATAAATGATAAAATTATAGAAGAAACAGAAAATATTAAATTTTTAGGTATAACTCTTGATAAATTTTGTAATTGGAAGCCACACATATATGGCGTATGCAGTAAACTTAATAGATTTGTGTATGCGTTAAGGAAACTTCGAATTGTATCAGATGAGAAAACTGCTCGCATAGCATACAGTGGATACGTTGAATCCATATTAAGATACGGACTAATAATGTGGGGCAATTCAACAGACTATGAGAAGGCGTTTATTGTACAAAAAAAATGTGTCCGAGCTATTTGCGGTGTCGGCCCACTAGAATCTTGTAGACCTCTATTTAAAAGACTTAAGCTTTTGACGTTGACCGGCATGTATTTGTTTGAAGTATCAGTATTTGTAAGGAAACACAGTGAATTTTTTAAATTCAAAGGTGACAGTTACACTAAGCAGAGACCAAGAGATCCAACAAAAATTTTGATACCATTTTGCAATACAACATTGATTAAAAACAATGTGTTTCATATGTGTATTTCTATATTTAATAAATTACCAAGAAATATTAGAGAACTCCCTTTTAAATATTTTAGAAATCAATTGCGTAAATGGTTGACAGAAAATTGTTTTTACAGTTTACAAGAATTTCTGCAACACAAAATTTAATTTTAAGATATAGGTATTAGTTTCGTGTGCAATATTTGTGTTATTTTTTATTTAATAATTATTTTACTTTACTTAATAAGTACATGTTAAATTTCACGTAGATACGCATTATACAATAATGTAAAATTATATTTGCATGCCCTAAAAAGGCAAAATATGGTTTGTGCCTAAACCACCAACTTTAACATCTGGTAACACCTATATTTTAAGCAAATAAATAATTCTTATTCTTATTCTTATTCTTATTCTAAAAATTCGATGACATGTGATACCTACCAACCCGCACTGGGCCCGCGTGGTGGATTATAGCCCATTCCCTCTCATAGAGGCCTGAGTCCCAGCAGTGGGAACATTAATGGCTGATGATGATGATGAAACAAAACGTAGGTATTTAAATCATCGTGTTTTTAGTTTTAGCCATTTTACTTAAGTATGTGTAATCTTTTGT
Source organism: Xestia xanthographa (assembly GCA_905147715.2). Taxonomy (NCBI): domain Eukaryota; kingdom Metazoa; phylum Arthropoda; class Insecta; order Lepidoptera; family Noctuidae; genus Xestia; species Xestia xanthographa. The sequence continues at coordinate 26,103,150 of LR990650.1, forward strand.
ATTTATTTGTAACACTTTCTCGTTGGTGTAGTGGTTGCAATGGCACTGTTGAGGTCTTGGGTTCGATTCCCGGGACGTGCAAATTGTTACTCCATCATTATTCGGTTTTTCATCAAGATTTTCTCAGTAGCAGCCCGGAGTCTGGATTTGTGCCCGGTTGATGGCAATAGGATCGCCCCCTATTACAATATGGGACTTATACATAACTGTCAAAATGTGGGTGTACTATCAGATACACTTCTGTCTTCCTATTCAGAGATTCAGACGTGATCTTATGTTATTGGTACATCCAGCCGTGGGAACTTTGTAGGCAGCTGATAATGCTAACGTGATGTTCATTACTCTACAACAAGTTAATTGGGACTTAAAATTCTTGCTACAGACAAACAAACTAAGTTTCCACAGTAGTCATAGTATTATTGTCTAAAATTATCATTACTGATGTTTGACGACTTGTCAGCTCCAATTGGTCTCAATTACAGCTGACATCACGTTTAGTTTAACAAACCTATTGACTTTACCTAGAAAAATACTTAAACATTTTCAACCGAAATTACTCGAGCCATTCCGAATTCCGAGTCTTCATAGTCCATTTCTCTCTCGATCTTCATACAAGCAATATGAATACAATTTCGTTAGTATTTTTGCTTCTAATACCAAGTTTTGCCCTAGCAAAAGATGAGACCACTTTTGATTTTATTAAGTTGTTTATCCAAAATGATCAGAAACCTACACATTTGATCTATGGTGGATTGTGCTGGAAAAAGAGTAAGTACTTACCGACTAGGCGACTGTAGGTTATTTTGTGAAAAAAAGCTCTTCTTTGTTAATATAATTATTATCCTGTAAAGTATTTTGTGTGTACATAAATAAATATAAGGTAAGCTGGTGAACTTATACAAAGAATAAAATCTTTATTTATTTATTTATTTAGGGCACTCCAACGACTTATTCACTAATACATTCTTTGGGGTATTTTAACAACATAACTTAAAATCTAGAGTGAATTTGTCACTTACAGGTGTGCACAGCACTTACATTTATGAATTTCAAGTATTTTAATAATTACAAATAAAAACAGAACTACCTACATGAAAACAACCCGAGAACTAAAAGTAAACAAAAGAAAAAACTAAATCTATTTTGTTGCTATAGAGAATGACACAATCAATGAGAAGTAATAAATAAGTACCTAAGTATTAAGAAATTATATAAAATGTAACAAAATTAATATGTAGTAATATAGATATCAGCTGTGGTCACTGTGGGTCAGAAACAATTGTTTGCGAAATTGCAATAGTTTGTTGGTGAAGATGTCAATGCTATTGGAACGTGTATGGAGCTCATTGTACGTTCTCATCATCCTGTTCATTGGTGCCGAATGTCCGAGGTTAGTTCTTGTCGGGCATGGAGTGAACACATCCAGGATGCGTTCAGATCTGGGTGTACTATGGCGGGGGACAGATATATTTATTTCATCGAGGAGCTTTGGAACTTGTATAGATCCATTGATTATTTTGTGAAGTAAAATTAGGTCGTTAATATGCCTTCGCTGTTTTAGAGTTATCATTTTGAAATTACTTAGTCTTTGAGAGTAATCAGCGTCTAGAGGACAGCTATTAGATTTGTAACGCAGTTAGCGTGTAAAGCTTTTTTGGACCCGCTCTATGCGATTCACATGTGTACCATAAATTGGATTCCAAACAGGTGATGCGTATTCCAGAACAGATCGTACAAGTGAATTATAGAGTACTGTTAAGGTTTGGACAGTTTTGAAATCGTAACAGGTTCTTTTTATGAATCCCAGCGTTTTGGCAGCCCTAGAAACAATAGAGTCAATGTGAGGTATGAAGGTAAGCTTACTGTCAAGGAGAACACCTAAGTCCCGGATTTTGTCGACTTATTGAAGTGCTCTTCCGTTGAGCGAGTATGAAGAAGTTAGCGTAAGGTGTTTTTTTGTGAATGTTATATGGTAGCACTTATCAGCATTAAGAGACATGCGATTTTCAGTACACCAACTACGTACAGAGTTGAGATCTTCCTGGAGTAGAGCAATGTCTGTACTTGAGTCAATGACCCGATACAGTTTCAAGTCATCTGCAAAGATGGAACAGGTACTGTGTTTGATACTGTTTGCTATATCGTTGACAAATATAATAAACAGTATTGGGCCCAGATGGGAACCTTGGGGGACTCCGGATGTTGAAAGGTAAGGTAGAGACTGATGACCCTTTACTACAACTCTCTGTTTTCTGTAGGTCAGATAAGATTTAAACCAAAGCCAAAGTTGACCAAATATACCGAGGTTTGACAGCTTTTGTAGCAATATTTTGTGGTCCACCTTATCGAACGCACTGCTAAAATCGGTGTAAATAGAGTCGACCTGCTTGCGTGAGTCAACCAATTTGCAAAGGTCATTAGCGTAAAGAACTAAGTTGGTCGTAGTGAATTTTTGAGCGCAAAAACCATGTTGTTGTGGAGCTATCTCTATTTTGGTATGAGCAGTTAAGATAGGACACACAAGAGACTCGAAAACTTTTGAAAATACAGACAAAATAGAGATAGGTCGGTAATTCCTTACGTTATCAGCCTCCCCTTTTTTAAAGATGGGCACTACATGTGCTAGCTTCCACTTATCAGGAAATTGAGGAGTTTTAATAGAGTGGTTGAATATTATTTTGAGTGGAAGAGATACACTGACTGCACATCTTTTGACAAATATAGGTGGTAGACCGTCTGGACCTGCACCTTTGCATACATTAAGCTTTCCAAGTGCTCTATTTACGTCTTTTTCCGAGAAAGCAACGCTGCCCAACGAATTGCAAGAGTAGATCTGTGCATCATCGGAGCGATGTTCAGAGTGTAAGGTGCCAGATTCAATAAATGTGGATGAAAAGTGACGCGCAAAAAGATTGCAGATGCCGTCACCTGAAGCGGCCACCTCAGTGCCCAACTTCAATTCCGACGGCATTTCACTTGAGCCTGATTTTTTTGCTTTGACGAAGGACCAGAAGAGTTTGGGATTATGAGTTATGCCCTCCTCCATCTTCTTAGAGAAGTTCTCATAGCTACTTTTGATAACGTGATTAGCTCTCTGACTCAATAATTTATATTCATACTCATCACGAGGGTTTTTATACTTTTTGTATCGTCTTCTGAGTTTTTCTTTTTCGTTTAGAATGCTTATAAGACTTTTAGGGAACCATATGGGGTATTTATTGCATTTTATTTTGGATTTTGGCACAAATGAACTTATGATATTGTCCAATATCTTATAGAGCTCTTCTACCATAGCATTGGCATCCTGACATTGGGCAAAGTTTTCAATCCAATTGACCTGATTTATTCTCTCGTTAATTATTTGGTAGTTTGCTTTGCGGAAGTTAAACTTTGCAGAGAGCTTGCCTTTTAGAAATGTAGGCGATGCACTGGTAATCTCAATGCACAAGGGGGGATGGTAAGGGTCTATTGTTGACAATGGTTCAGTACATTCATCGACAAGTACACCGTGAAAGTTAGATAACACTAGGTCTAGAGTTTTACATTGATGATTTTTTACATGATTTAACTGATGTAAGCTGTTAAGTGATAAATAATCTACAAGGGAGTAGCCTAGCGAGTTATTATAATTACTTGCGGACATACTTGCAGACTGGGGGTTAGTGTTATCAAGCTCCCACTTGATGAAACCCAGGTTAAAGTCACCAGCTATAAGTGTATGACTACCCGTTGAATCAATTACAGAGGTAATCTTATCCAGGAACGTGTTCAGTGTTTGTAGTTGTACAGGTGGAGGCAAGTATACTGCACAGATGTTCAAGTATTGCGTCCTTTTCTCTACTGTAGTCATGAGTCTCAGCCACAAATTTTCAGAGTCATTTATGTAAGCGACATGAATGCCTGAATAAACAACGCAATGTTGGATTTACAGCGCAAGGTTCAACAACGAAAGTTGCAATTCCAATAGTGCTATAATAGGCCTTATTTTGATGTATCGCTTACTACCGTTTTCGCTAAAACTAAGCGACACCTAAGTGAGTGAATAATTAAAAAAATACAGTTGAAATTGAAGTTGAATACTCGGCTCAGCGACGAGATTAGAATTCCCACAGTGCAGGAATGTTTCAGGATCCTTTTAGGTGTCGCTTATTTTCGGTACGTAGAAACGAGCATTAGAAGGTTAACAATTAAAGTAATTTTTAATTGCAGACGTTATTAACAAGTTTGTAATGGAAATGTCCAACATAGGAGTGCGAACATCAGCATCTTTCAAACCGATGTCCAAGTATCAAGACCATGCTATACTGTACCTTACAGATTTGGACTGTGCTCAGTCAAGAACTGTAATTTCTTATGTAAGTAAATAAATAAATATCGCTGGACATTACACACAGCGCCATCTAGTGGCACACAAAGCAACAAGGCTTGTGTCGTGGACACCAGATAGTTGATATAGGTACTACATAGATACTTTTTTTTGTTTGTAAATACATACTAATTATAAATTTTAATATAAATATCCATGACTCGGAAACAACAAATGTCCATGATCATCACAAACACATTTGTTCCTACCGCGGATCAAGCCCTGGACCCTAAGAACGTAAGGCAGCCTCACTACCGCTGCGCCATTGGGGTCGTCGGTTTTAAAACTAATTTACAGAAATAATTAACACTAGCGGACGTCACGCGGTTTCACCCGCGTAGATCCCGTTCCCGTGGGACTACGGGGATAAAATATAGTCTATGTTACTCAGAGTGAATGTAGCTTTCTAATGGTGAAAGAAATTTTGAAATCGGCGCAGTAGTTTTTGAGTTTATTCATTACAAACACAAAACACAAAAATACAAATCTTTCCTCTTTATAACATTAGTGTAGAGTGTAGATGTAGATTATTATGGATTAGATTTACATTGTGACATCATAACAGACCTTCCGATATCTTACCAGGCCTTGTCCAAGGAACTGTTTCAATTCACATACCGCTGGCTGATCCTGGCCACCTCTCCTCAACTGCACCAGACCACGCTGTCTCTGATGAAGAAAGGTCCAGTGTTGGTCGACAGTGACCTGGTGCTCGCGGAGAGGGTCGGTAACCAGTTCCAGATGGTGGAAAGTAAGTTAGTTAAGAAGATGGTGGAAAGTAAGTTAGTTAAGGAGTTACTGGTAAGTCTTTCCGTCTGTATATACAGGGTTATAGTTCGATTCAAACTTAATGGCGGTACTGAAGTTAGCTGCAAGTGACGGTCTGCGCATTATACAGACAAAACGATGCGTCATCTGCGCCCTGTTGATACCTAAAATTGTGTCTGCGCAGCTTTACATTAGATGTTCCGAATCGCCATAAAGTTTAAAGCGTTATTCCTGCGCAGAACGTCACTCGCAGCTAACTTCCGAGCCGCTATTAAGTTTGAACCGAACTATACTGGTAATTCGACGTCGGACGTCGACGTCGACGTCAGGACGTCCTTGCAGGACGTCATAGTAGGGTTAAAATGCAATAAATTAAATTGTTCTATATGTGTATTCAATAAACCAAATGTTCTACCGAAATTTAGTAGTTTTTGTGGTAGTTAGATTTTCAGTTTTTTTAATGAAAAATGCCAGATTAAATCAATTAAAGCTAATTTAAAAACGATTTACGACGCGACTGTACTAAAATTTAAGTTATTATCATAGCTGATACCGCAGCAGACCTTTGGTCATAATTAAAAGTACAAAAATGCCTAAAACTTTGGCTAAGATCACTAATTTAATTTTATTTTTATTTTTGGCATTTCTTCATAAAATAATAGTGAAAAAAAAAAATACAACAAACACCAAATGTACAAACTACTAGAAAAATATTCTTGTCTTATCAGCTATCTAAAATAGTATAAAACTTATGGAAAAGTCATGGACTACATTGTGGAAATCGTTTTTTATTTAGTACAGAAAGGCGTGCATCAGTCAAAATATGTGGCTTGGCCCTTTCGTCTACAAGAAATTGTAGGTATATGACAGAAAAGTAATAAACACTGGGTAATATTTTTACCTTACGCCCATGTGAATGTAGCGAAATGGCTGTATAACTCTCAATTCGAAGTCTAGTCATAATAATTATTATTAGTTTTCTCGCTATTTTCTTTTTAATTTTTGGTATTTGATAGAATATCTATTAGTTTATTTTATCTTTATATGTGTATTAGTACCAATATAAAAAAATAAAATAAAAACTCGTTAACAAGATGTTAGTTTTTTAGACATTATTTTGTGCCCTATCACTATGTTTACCTATTTAACCCAAAGGTTGACTGGTAGAGAATGCCTTGTGGCATTAAGTCCACCTATGTACCACAATTGTACATGAAGTTTAAATAAATAAATAAATAAATGGCCAAGCCACAGATTTTGACTAAGATGTAGAGTTTGTAAAGTTAGACCTTGTAGAGTTAGGGCGTGTAGAGTTAGAAGCTTGGCTCTACATGAGATCTGATAACTTTTTGACAGTGTGAGTCATATGGTCTCGTCTTGGCAACATTTTACATGAAAATGTTTTTGATGGGATTATTCTTTCTTTCTTTCTTTCCCAAGTGCATAGACCAGGTCTCAACGGCTCCATGATATCAACCCTCCGTGGCTACTACAACGGCAGCCTGGTGGATGTACGGCCTCATCGGGAGCTGTATCGAAGACGAAAGAACATGATGGGCCATCCCATCATCATGTCTAATGTCATCCAGGACAGTAACACCACACGGCTACATCTTCCCAGGGAGGATCGGCTGTAAGATTTCTTGCTGACTTCTTTTAACTCTTTTAGCGTTCCTGAAAATATTTTACTAACATAGCATAAATAAATATTTCCATAAAAACGATTTAAGTTGACAGAGTTTAACAATTTTAGATGGGTGACTGGTGGTCCATGTGAAAGCTGGAACGAATACGTAAGATGGACGCTCTAGGGTAGACCGCGATTTTTAATTTTTTTAACCTTTTTTTTCAATTTGCAAGTCAGTGTCATGTTAAAAAGACTTTTTCCTGAAATAGTAATTCAATGGGATCAAATAAAAGTCTGACAATTGGAATTCCGCGGGGCTACCCTGGCGGTTCCACCTACTAATTTAAATTCGCCCCGTATTTATCTACACTTTTTTTTTCGGATGTGAAAATTTCTCCTCCCGCTCTGGGCGGAGCAGGAGAGAGGGAGTGTCAGACTTTCTAGCCCATAGCCACGTGCCACGGGCCACATGGTGGCCCCCGGCGCCCGGGGCGTCCCCCGCGGCGGCCGTGACGTGAGGTTCTCTCCCTCTCACGTTCCGCCACCTCCTTCTCTCTCTAGCATGACTGCTTCGCAGAATTCTCTACACCTCAATTTACTAGCATTTATTTTAACGATGATCAATCTGGTCTGCGACGCCGCACCCGTTATCTACCAAGATTTTCATACCCAACAATACACACACTTTCATTCAGACAGTATCTACTCCCTTCCTTTTCAGCGAACTCCAATACGATTCCATCACGAAAGCCTGCTGGTCGGCTGCTAAGATTGGCTTCGAGATGATAAACGCGACTGGTCGGTACATCTTCAGCTATCGGTACGGATACAAAGTGAACGGACAGTGGTCTGGTATGATCGCTGATTTGTACAATAACAAAGCTGATGTGGGTAAGTGGAATGGGAAGATTCTTCTTTATCGTGTGGTTAGTGCCTAACCTGATGTCATGCCGTCTTTACCTAGTGTGCAGGGTGTGCGTTGCACACGGGCGCAGCGGTCCTAGGGGGCGTCGATCGCCGCTCGCTACGGAGCCCAATCGGCGCGCGCGTTTGCCGGCCGCGGCACTTTCCATGACGAACGTAAAAAGAGCTCCGCTTTGCATACATTTTGTATGGCATCCGGATCTCATCTTATATTTGTAGAATTACAGCAAAGCAAGACATGTTAACATGGGTACGTTTTGGCTTGTTAGGGTAAACACCAGAACACCCTGTATAATTCTAAACACAGACAACAGCACATCATGGTATCCAAAACCGACAAATTTCTTCTTCAAATTTAATCTCCAAACAATAGAGTATAAATTATTCATTGGGCAAATTTGTCAGTTTGTGGTAACTTGATGTTACTTGTACTTTGTACCCATTCCATTTTGACCGCGCGCTTACTTGGGGGCGCTAGGGTAAAGTTTGCACACGGGCGCTACATGGGCTAGAGACGCCTCTGCCTGGTGTCCTGGTGTCAGAGTTTTTATGCCGCCCTGTTGCCTCTGACTTGGTTTGAAGACTTAATTTGTTCTATAAAAAAAACTACCTATTCGTTAGAGTCCAGTTCAAAACATAACATCTCGCCTGGAATCCCCGGGTTAAGCAGAGGTGTACCTTATAGTACACCCACATTTCGCCAGTTATGTCAGTCTGTAATAAATAGAGGGCGAGCCTATTGCCATCAACTAGGCACAAATCCAGACTCTGTGGCTGTTACTGAGAAGTTCCTGATGGAAAATCCCAATTACACTTTGCCCAACCCGGGTATCAAACCCAGGACTCCCAGGAGTCCAGTTCTAACTTCGAAATTTCACCCAAGTGTAACCAATTTGGATTCAATGAAAACTCATAATAGCAAAATTTAATTGTCTTCACACTACCTACGCTCCAGAACTCAAATTGCTGACGTAGCTCAAAAAGCTGCGGAACTAAAATGGGACTGGGCAGGTCATGTCTGCCGGATGCCGGCGAAGCTATGGATCCGCATATCACAAAACTGGAGCCCTGAGGCAGCTACACGGGGTCGCAGCAGACCGAGGAGAAGATGGCGGGACGCCTTGGATGGCTTTCTCGTTAATTGGCGAGAAGAGGCGCAACACTGAGAAACGTGGAAGGAATGGGGGAGGCCTTTGCCCAGGAGTGGGACAGCTCAGGCTAACAAAAAAAAAACTTCAACTTTGACTCTGATATATACTAAGTTTATCTCAAAGGGCTTTCCTGGACCAAGCATCTCCTAAAATGCTATGCTAAAAAATTAAATACCACGGCGTGACGTATTGAGAATTTTAAAAGAGTCGTATCTTCAAACACTGTTTTAAGCTTTCACGGTTCAAAAGTAAACTTATATTGTTACTTACGAAATAAGATGCGAGCCGCCAGATCTACAGTGGAGCGTCAGCCAACTTTCTTGCCATGTCTAAGAGGAGTAACAGACAAGATAGGTCGTTTACTTAGTAAATACTCGATAAAGACCGTGTTTACTCCTCATGAGAAAATTGCGCAAAGTCTGCTTTCCCCGAAGGATAAGATCCCGTTTGAACATCCTGGAGTGTATAAGATTGATTGTAGTTGCGGCAGTTCATACATCGGTCAAACGAAGCGAACCATCTCATGCCGCATCAAGGAACACATAAAAGCTGTGAAAAACAAGGATGAGCAAAAATCTGCCATAGCAAAGCATCTACTGCAATCAGGGACCAATCACTGGATCGAATTTCATAAGCCACGTATTTTGTCTAAGGACAAACATTACACTTACCTAGGCTAACAAGAGAAGCAATTAAAATAAGAAAACATAAAAATTTCAATCGAGAGGATGGCTTCAAATTGTCTAGTATGTGGAATCCAGTTTTGAGTATGCTCAAAAGTAGCAGCCGGCATCATAATAAGGACTCCACAAAACCTGGTGATACTGTGAGTGTGTTTTGTCGTGACTTAGTGGCGAGTTCCAATAGTGCGCGTAGCAAAAGACAAAGAAAGAGGGTAGACAGATTTGTCTGCTCTTAACAATTTATTTTCCATCCACCCGCATTCTCCAGTCAACCCGCGATCATAGCGCTTGCAACAGTGTCGAAATATCGGGAGCTCAAAACAATTACCAATCACGGAATATCCCGTAAGTGACAATATAAGTTTAATCGTATCTTCGTCAATTTTGGTTTACGTAACAAAAGAAAAAATACGGGTCAAATATTTTTTGATAATCTAACTGACGGACTAATTAGATTTTTTCCAAGCCTATTGGGATAAAGGTACAGAGAATGATGATGAAGATGACTGTTTCTCCTCAGGCACAAACTGCGTGATATTCCGAGACCGTTTCGACGTAGTAACGTACACTGACCTGGTGGCTCCCATGCGGATGCTGTTCATCTTCCGACAGCCTCCCCTGGTCTACGTGGCCAACGTGTTCTACCTACCCTTCTCCACCAGGGTGTGGGTTACGATAGCCGTGTGTACGGCTATTGCGACCGTCACCCTGTTCTTAGCTAGCAAGGTGGAAATTGTGCTGACGAAGGTTAGTAGTTAGTATAAAAGGAAACTTGGTATAGTTGGTGCCAGTTAAGATGAGAATAGCGTTCATTGCCCTTTCCCTAATATCTCTTCCTACGAACCAAAACAAAAAAACCATGTATGTATCGTTTTTCATTACAAAAAATGTTGAAGATTACGATAGATGACGATTCAAGACTTGAGCAGGTGGCCTACCATGACATCTTAAAGAAGGATCGTTTTAATCTTGTTCCAGTGTGGGTAGGAGACGGAGCTATAGAGGACGTCTAGCGCCATCTCTTTCCCACACTGGAGTACATTTAAAATAATCCTGCTTTAAGACGTCATGGTAGGCGGCCACCAGGCTTATTTTTGGTTTTCAAAGTTAACAAGTTTAATAAATGTAGGTGGGTCAATGACTGCTATTCACATCTTAACTGGCACCAACTATAAGTTTACAGCTCAAATTAATATTATAATCATCATAACGTCAAAAATTCCCTGAAAGGTAAGGCAGAGGTATCAATAGTACACCCACATTTCGCCAGTTATGTTAATTTCCATCAAACGGTTTCAAATCCTGCTTCCAGACTTTCTGTTGAAAAAACCCAATAAGACTTTGCCCGTTATGGGTATCGAACCCAAGACTTCACGCTCAGCAGTACCGCTTGCAACCACTAGGTCACCAGGCACTCTTCAGTTTTTTTGCGAAAATCTTCAAAACTCCATCGGGATAAGTTACCATCTCAGCAACTAATATTCAAGTGATTTTCCCACCTATACAAATTGTAGAACCAAGTATAATCGATCAGTCGTTGTTGAAAAAAGCGATTTTAATCTGAAAAATTTTGGGACCCACAGTCTTTCTTGTTCCTTACTCCTTGATGCACTAATATAAAAGCTTGCTTATAGGCTACTACACAACAGCAGCTGGATGGTGGAATATGTGACGCACTGCTGCTGACGATGAGTGCTGTTACTCAGCAAGGATGTTACATAGAACCCAGAAGAGCACCAGGTATTTCGGCGCATCCTATCTTCATCTTCCTCAGTCTACCTTCTAGGTTGAACGATAACTTGTTCATAGTGTTCGTGCTGTTCACGTTGCTGATGGCGTTGTACGCGGCGTACTATGTTGATGTGTCACAACAACGTGCAGGTCGCATGATGGTATTCGTGCTGTTCACGATGCTGATGGCGCTGTACGCGGTGTACTGTGTTGATGTGTCACAACAACGTGCAGGTCGCATGATGGTATTCGTGCTGTTCACGGCGCTGATGGCATTGTACGCGGCGTATTGTGTTGATGTGTCACAATGTGCAGGTCGCATGATGGTATTCGTGCTGTTCACGGCGCTGATGGCATTGTACGCGGCGTATTGTGTTGATGTGTCACAATGTGCAGGTCGCATGATGGTATTCGTGCTGTTCACGGCGCTGATGGCATTGTACACGGCGTATTGTGTTGATGTGTCACAATACGCAGGTCGCATGATGGTGTTCGTGCTGTTCACGGCGCTGATGGCATTGTACGCGGCGTATTGTGTTGATGTGTCACAATGTGCAGGTCGCATGATGGTATTCGTGCTGTTCACGGCGCTGATGGCATTGTACGCGGCGTATTGTGTTGATGTGTCACAATGTGCAGGTCGCATGATGGTATTCGTGCTGTTCACGGCGCTGATGGCATTGTACGCGGCGTATTGTGTTGATGTGTCACAATGTGCAGGTCGCATGATGGTATTCGTGCTGTTCACGGCGCTGATGGCATTGTACGCGGCGTATTGTGTTGATGTGTCACAATGTGCAGGTCGCATGATGGTATTCGTGCTGTTCACGGCGCTGATGGCATTGTACGCGGCGTATTGTGTTGATGTGTCACAATGCGCAGGTCGCATGATGGTGTTCGTGCTGTTCAGGGCGCTGATGGCATTGTACGCGGCGTATTGTGTTGATGTGTCACAATGTGCAGGTCGCATGATGGTATTCGTGCTGTTCACGGCGCTGATGGCGTTGTACGCGGCGTACTCGGCCAACATCGTGGTGCTGCTACAGGCGCCCTCCGACTCTATCCGCAGTCTACCGCAGCTCGCCGGCGCCAAGATTACGCTCGCAGCCAACGATGTCGACTATAACCATTTTGTGTTTGTATGTAGATTATGCAATCTATCATATAGTCGATAAAATACTCAAAAAGTGGAACGAAGTTTATAGTGGTCGGATTTTCATAGTAGTCGATGTAATGCAATATTTCAAGTCTTTTTTGAAAATGTCCTATTTTCTGCAATTATTTTTAAATTTTTGAATTTTTAGGCCAAGATTTCTTTTGAAATTGGTAACTGATACTTTTTCACAGATAATTATTGGATGTAAAAATATTCAAGAAAACCATGTTTACGAGTAAAGTGACTAAAAATGTATTCACAATTATCAGGAAATCGTCTATATAAAAGTAAAGAAGGCCATTTTTCTCAAAATATTTCTATGACGGTCAACGTAAATATTATCCTGAAAATATTCTTATTATGTCTTCTATCCATAGATAACACAAAACAAAAAAAATATTGGTGGTACTCGATAAAGGTTGATTATTGCTGACAAAGGTGTACTGGGGCCGCTGGTAAATTTACAAAAATTATCGTAATTATAACGTAGCCATTTCTCACGATTTCTATCTGAGATAAGTTGCAAGCTTGGGTCTCTGCGCGCAATTTAATATAAATACCGATACCGATACCACTCCCACTTCTTAGCGATAGAGGCCCTTTTGTCATGATTTACTTTTTCAGCAGTAACCAATATTTTTCAAGTATCCTTAAATATTTATCTAGTTATTATACCTATTATACCTCGTTAGATAGCTAATAAAATGAGAATTATGGCAATAATTTGCACATTGAGTTTCATAGCAGTATTTGGAAAAAAAATGCTTTCATTAACATACACGATTTTCTATCATTTCCGAATGAATTTTAAGTCACTACACTCATGAAAGTGGTCTTCATTAATACTTTCTGATCCAGTTATCTGTGAAAAAGCATCAATTACAAATTTCAAAAGAAATCTAAGTCTTAAAATTCGATATTTTAGAAATAATTGCAGAAAATAGGAAATTTTCAAAAATACTTGAAATATACATTAAATCGACAACAATGAACAGAGAAACAGACCAAATTAGCGTTTAATGGATGCACGTAGGTCACACTATTACGCTACAATATGAATTCGCTGAATTCGAAGTTATTCATAAACTAAAAAAAATATTTCAATGAAAATTCAAAAAAAAAAAAGTCGCGATCGTCGAAATTTTTTTTTAACTTTCTTCTCCACCCCTTTAGGAACTCAATAAAAAAAGTCCCACGAAAATCCGACCACTATAAACTGTGTTCCACCTTATTGTCTAATTGCACTCGACTAATATAACTTAAATGTTATAGAAAGACGCTTTATGTGACCCACCTACCCCATTATTTCCAGAATCAAAGCAAGGGACCTCTTTATAATTCAATACGTGATCGAGTCTTTCCGGAAAATGGAAAAGCAAGACTTTACAGTCTCGCTGACGGCGTAGAGCGAATGCGAAAGGTACGAACTATTTATTTCGATTCTTCTTGAAAGTTAAAAATGATAAATAATTAATAACCTTTCCATCAAATACCTTTTTTTTTTGCCATTAATTTTGATCTGTCCTTATCAAAATGCTGCATTAAATGATACAAACTAATTTATTAAATTAGTGAGCGAGCATAATTACCTACATAGAGGTGTTACCTATGCCCGTGTAAAGAAGACCAGAAACAATAAAACAAGAATGAAAATTTTAAAAGTAAAGCTCAAGTCACCACAGACAATTACCTAAGTGGCCAGTTATTTATAAGTTTAAATAGTTTGGTTTTAACAGACCTTCATGTCAAAGTCAAACCATTTATTTAAGGCTACAAGCAAAAGAAATAGAGGTTCTATTGCTCCGCCCCCATCTTCGAGCAAAATTCAGAACAAACATGATTTCTGCGGCAACACAATAAAACTGAAACATGTATTTACTCAAATCTGTATGGTTCTTTCTTCAAAAGACCATCTCAGACACCTTTAAAAGAGACTATGAACTCTGAGTTTGTTTCGGCTGTTTCTTCTCAGAGTAGTCAGGTACGAAACACCGGCCCCATCTAGTTTAAAAAAATGACGTGTAAAAGTGTTTGTAAAAACCTACTTGCAAAATAAACATCATTTATCATTTACTTCCAGGGTCTCTTCGCCCTCCATTCGGTAGCAGAACCAGTCTACCGTCAGATCGAAGCCACGTTCCTGGAGAGTGAGAAGTGTGACATCGCAACAGTGGACTACCTCGTCACCTTCGACTCTTTCACCCCTGTCAGGAAGGGATCACCTTACTTGGAGCTGATTAGAGTCGTGTTAGTTTTTTGCTTTGTAGATGTTAAAGAACATTGCTTTTGCTTCAAATGTTTCGTTTTGTTAAGCAGGTTACTGTGTATTTCGAAAAGGTTTTTTTTAAACATAGATAATGAATGGTGGCTCCAATACGCTACGATGCCGATAGAGCTAAATGAACTAACGAATGACCGGCCTATTCACGTCTAGTTGGTTGACCGACCTATTCATGTATAGTTGGTTGTGGCCTGTTCACTTCTATAGTTGGTTGTTCTTATTTTTTTAAATTAAGGAATTGTAGAAATCGTACTTTTTTTTTTAAATAATCTCTGTCATCTTTTACGTATCAAAGATCCAAAATAGGTCGCTTTACAGCCACAAGCAAATCCGAGAGTCCGGAATCCAGTCAGCGATTCGCAAGCGCTACCTCGTCTCGAAACCGCACTGCATCACCAAGATGTCCTCATTCAGCAGTGTCGGTCTGATGGACATGCGACCAGTTCTGATCCTCATGCTGTACGGGGTCGCCGTCTCCGTGACTATTGTAATCGGGGAGATCGTTGTCCATAAACTGTGAGTTTGTATATAGTTGGTGCCAGTTAAGATGAGAATAGCGGTCATTGCCCTTTCCCTAATAAGTGTCTCTTCGTACGTACCAAAACAAATAAACCATGTATCGTTTTTCATTACAAAAAATTTTGAAGATCACGATGGATGATGGTTCCAGACTTGAACAGGCTTATTTTTGGTTTTCAAAGCTAAGAAGTACCTATATTGAGTAGGTGAGTCAAAGGACGATTCTCATCCTAACTGGCACCAACTATAGCAACAATAGGGTAGACACCATAAAACAATAATTCCAAGACACCAATCTCTCTTTAGTTTAGGCTACTTCTTGTTGAGCAACGATTGCGTTTCATTCATGGGTAACAAACAATTACAAAAACCGGTCAAGTGCGAGTCGGACTCGCGCACGAAGGGTACCGTACCATTATCTATACATTAGACAAAACTGCAAAAAAATCACGTTTGTTGTATGGGAGCCCCCCTTAAATATTAATTTTATTCTGTTTTTAGTATTTGTTGTTATAGCGGCAACAGAAATAAGAATAAGAATAAGAATATAATATAATAGCCTCCTAGGTTCCATGACACAGCCCTGCTGGCCAATAGCACTGAACATCAGCAGCATTGCGTCTCCTAAGCTGTCCAATTGAGTTGGACCCTGAAAGCAAAGGGTGCGCTTCTCACAACCATTTTGAATACGAACGCCCCAGAAAAAAAAAAAACCGGCCAAGTGCGAGTCGGACTCGCGCACGAAGGGTTCCGTACCAAAAAAAAGGGCAAAAAAATCACGTTTGTTGTATGGGATTAAATATTAATTTTATTCTGTTTTTAGTACTTGTAAATGTGTGAAAATTTCAACTGTAGCTGTCACGGTTCACGAGATACAGCCTGGTGACGGACAGACGGACAGACAGCGAAGTCTTAGTAAGTAATAGGGTTCTGTTTTTACCCTTTGGGTACGGAACCCTAAAAAGTGTTGAAAGCCCGCGACATTAGGCTCACAAATACGAGTACCTACTGATTGCGAGATTTAGGTACCGACGGAGTCTGGACAACCTGGAAAGGTCCTGAAACCCGGATAGGGTCTACAATATGGTAATAGAACTTCTTTCGTACAAAATCTTATGGTTTATTCTTTGTTTCAGAATGAATCGACACAAGAGGATTTCAAAAGTGCAAATGATAAAAACCTTACGTTAATTAAGGTGAATGCTTCGACCAGCCCGCGAAATTCAAATCTTACGTTTTTGGCAAATCAAGCTAGTGCAAGGTTGTATGTTGATTAAAATATTGGACGCGATTGTAAGACATAAGTAGTTACAGAATTATAATCATCAAAACCATCAATACAACCCTCCAAGTTCATAAAGGTCTAGCAATGACTTTGACCTTGAAAAAATCGTTTCTCGACCTTTATGAACTTGGAGGGTTGTATTGATGGTTTTGATGATTATAATTCTGTAACTACATACGTCATACAATCGCGTCCAATATTTTAATCAACATACAACCTAGCACTGGCCTGCAATTTGCCAAAAACGTAAGAAAATTTGAATTTCGCGGGCTACCCTGGAGCATCAGCCTTAAGGTGAATTCATCAGGGTAGCCCGCGAAATTATTTTTTTCTTACATTTGAGCGTTGAAAATTGAATAAACAATTTTAAATATTACACAGTTTATTTTATTTTCTTATTTATATAGGGCCGCCAGACCTTACTTATTTTCTCAGTAATAAAATGTGTGGCATCAAGTAAATAATAAAATAATATTTTTCCTCTAACCAGAGACTTAATTTTTATTTATTTTTATATATTTTGCTAAATAAAAATTAAGTCTGGAAGTATCAGGAAATCATTAAGTAGGTACTCATTTTGAGCCAGACCAATCATAGTTGGTGGGCCATACATCCCCAGATACATTTAAAATGTTGCTATAAGCTTGTATTATATAGTGTATTATCTATGGCTGTATGCAATAATATACTTAATGAACCCATACCTACAATTTGTTTTTAACTGCGGCTCTACATTAGTTGTTCTGACTGCCTAGGTACTTACAATGACTTTTAAAAAACTCTCGAGTAGGCACCTATCAATCTTAAAAATTAATAAAAAAAACCCTGCTCTAAAGCGTCTGGCAGAAATTTCCGTCAACGGGTAGTGTCAGCATAGATTACTATTAGATATAGCAAAGAGTAAGATATAGTGAGAAAGTGTTGAATATAATTTAAAACAATATTCTCTATCCTATTATACTTACTTAGATATATAAAAATCAGCAGTCAGGCTTCAAGCTTTTTTTATTATTTTTACCGGCCGTCGCGTCGGCACAAGGTAACGGGCATACGTTCACGGTAGGTAGGTACTTAGTAACACTACTTGATGCCAAACATTTTGTTAGTGAGAAATTAGATAAGGTCTGGCGACCCTGGGATCTTGGACTATTAAAGGTAACATTATTTTTTTAAACATACAAATCAAATGAAAAGAAATTAATTTTCTAGTCTAAACCTTACTTAGACGGCCTAACTCGTTTCTTTTCTACAATTTTCTTTCTTTCGGTTGGCCGCATTGTATTTATTTTTCGTTGAGCGTCCGTTTTTTTATGTCTTTGTGCATGTTTCGGACTTAAGCCTTTGGATCCTGACTCCACTTTATTGTGGCGTACTTCAAAAGGTGAAATTTGTGGAGAGGCTTTAAACTTCTGATTTTGGACTTTTTGTTTCTGAGGAATAGAGTTTATCCCTTTCATTTTCGAGGAGCCCAAATATATCTTGTCCTCGTATTGAATAGTCGTAGTCTTGTTTGCATACCGCTTACTATCTAAGGCTTTAATGTCACCAGAAATTACTGTCGCTCCTGAAAGGTTTGTAACCATAGCCCGAAGATCTGATAGGGTCTTTCCTTGAAAACTCACATCTTCCTGTAACTTGTCCAGTTTATTTTCAAAATGCTTGAAGGAATTTATGACACGCTGAAAACCGTCTAATGGACGAAGTCTCTGATTCATTTTGTATTTCAATCCTGGACTATTTAAACTAGAAAATTAAATTGACAAACTTTAAAATTTTGAATTTTGTTTTATTCAAACTTGTCATTTTCTGACAAAATCCCCAAAATCCGAATCCAATCACAGACAATTTGATTCCAGTATGTTGGTATAAGTATTTGGCCTTACTCTTTGGCCCAGGGTATTAAAGTTGAAAAGAGGTCTACCGTAAGTGAACGCGATCACGATTTAATAATGACACTACCTTTGTGTTCTGTGCCCAGTTGTTGATTTGATTAATCTTGTGGCGTACAAGCTTCACCATCTTAAATTTGCCGCGCTAAATTCGCGCGCAATTCCGACGGTTGGTCGGCTAGCTTCGCAAAAGCTCGGACGCCGCACAAACCCGGCTAGAGAGAGAGAAAGGAAATGGGATTGGGTTTTAGACGATGAAAGGTGTCGGTTGGATTTTGAGAGAAATGTTTCGTGATAAAAGATTAAACAGTTAATTGGTGTTAACAGACATTTTAATGAATATCCATCTGGTAGCACCTATAATTAATACCTCTTTGGTTTAAAACTCCCTACATTATCTATGTTAACGAAAAGGAGTGGCCCTTCTGTTCTCGGTGGAGCGGCATAGATAGATAGTATATAGATAGCTTAAATATCCACAACTAGCGATCTAGTTAGTTAGTCCAAAAGTTATTTTTGGCTACATCATTCGAGGGCATTGAAGATTCTAGTGGCAAAGTCTACCGTATTCATCAAACTTTACATCCAAACGGAAATATTTACACAGTATGCTGTAAGTATTAAAATTAATTAAAGCTGTTAAAAAAAAACTTACAAGTTTGACATATGCATTGCATTGAATATTACGTAGAACGGAACATTAGAATGGTGGCAACATCAGTAGTTCGGCTGTCAAATTCGAAAGATACACGTTCTACAATGGGTGACACTGCGGCTGAAGAAATCCAAAAACTAAACATTGACGCAAAGGCAGGGTTTTATACATTATAATTTAGTTTGAGAACGTATATTTGTACGTTATGTAAGTCATGATAAAGTTTATTGGCATCCGTGGAGGCTGTGTGGTCCGCTGCAAGGACTACGCATATGCCACATGGGTCTGTAGGACTTTCATCAGCGTTTTTTGCTGGAATGATATCATGCGGTTTCCTTTGCTTAAAATTCTTTTTTTCTGTATCATATCCGTTGATTTTTGTTAGTACTTTTGTCTGTAAGAACTTGTAACCTATTTTAGTCGTCCTAATTTGTGTTTTTGTGCGACTGAGGCCAGTTCCTTTTAGAAAGTATTCAATAGGTTATGCGAAACTGACTTTATTGTCTCACACACCTGTGTGATGAATGCGATTTTCCGTAAATAAAATAACAATACTCGCTGTGTCCTTGTACTACATATAAATTCAATCATTTAGCAGAATGTAGTACCTATAAAATGTGTCAATAATCATGAAAATAATAAACCCCACTATCATAAACATCTTATCTCCCTGTTATTATTTACTAACCTCTTCACAAATACCAATTGTAAAGTATTATTTTCATAAATAATCACTCATACTTGATCACCCTATTAGGTGATTGCAATAATTTGTGAGCAGGGCATAAAAAAATATCTATGGTTATCATTTTTAAGAAGAAACATAACTAGGGGTATATTTAAAAATGCTACATATAGTTAAGTAAAAATTAAAGTCAGTTGAATGATAATTTTTATGAAGTTCTAAATTCTAACAGTGTTTTGAATCCTCTACATTAAAACAAGTCCGTTAAAACTTAGTCCTAACATAATAATTCTCTTTCTAGTCAAAGACCAAAGCAATGAAGGAAAAAAAGAAAAAATCAGATGAAGGTTCCGGAGGGGCTGCTGAGATGAATCCATGGCCTGAATTCATCCAGAAGCGAATCGATCTCTGGGATAAGTTCAAAATACAGTACAATGAAGAGTTAGCAAGCAAACCAGATATGAGTATAGTGGTTACGCTACCTGACGGCAAAACAGTAGAAGCTAAAGCATGGAAAACTAGTCCATATGACGTTGCTAAAGGAATTAGGTGAGTTAAACCAATATTTTGTATTAATTGTGTTATTGACGATAAATTTTGAATAACAATGGATATAATTATAAATTGGTATTTGGTAGCGCCTGCTTACTCCCATTGGAAAAGCTGTCCTAAAATAAAAAATAACTGATCTGTGACAAATTATAATTAATTATGAGAAAAAATATCTTGCTTTATTAAATTATTATTTTCAATTGCAAATTTTGCTAGTACAATAATGTAAAAAGCGGGAAAGACGGAAGAAAGGCGGTTGCCCTGCAGTAGGACAACTTAGGATTATATAGACATGTTCATTGGTGTGTAGCCTGAGGTGCACTATTAGATAGATTTTATTGCTCATAGAGCCTCTAACAGCATAATAATAAAAAAAAAAAATAATCACTTTATTTGCTAAATCAAAATAACAACCTTGCACACAATAAGTTACAAATAAGCAGTAGAGGTAGTTACAATTTTTGTTTGTTACGTGTCGGTATACTTATTTTGGTTGTTAACACAAGACTGATTCACTCTGCTCCCCGTACTAGTATAAACTGTATTACGGTGGACCAGTGTTCCTCGTTCTCTGTGATTGTACTCATGGTAGCATACTTGTGACAAAATAATATTTTAACTTATAGCTTAGAGACTTTTAGGAAATAAAAGCAAAACACATAACAGCATACTGCTATGATACTCGTATTACTCTGACCAACACATCACTTCTTATGCTGAAATATAAATGATAGATTTCTTAGTTATCAAAATGTGTTATCTCAAGTACTAGTTGTTAAAACTACAGTGCATTGTTTGCATGGGGTTTAATACCTAAGTGTTCCAATTCATTAGTAGTAATAGTCTGCCACTATGTCATCATTCTAACTCATGAAATGAGTCATGCAACATGCTACATTGTATAGTGTTTTCCTCAAGATATAATAATTTTTATAAATTGATGATTGCAATCAAACATGCAGTCTAGTGCCTTTACAGATATTGAATTCTTGATAAGACTGATATGCAAGTCGTGAAAATAAATAACACATGAATATAAACTTGGTAGCAGTTGTATTGAACTAGTAAATTCTAACATTATGAGGAAAGCCAACTATTCACTTTAAAAAAAAAAAACTCCTTTTTGTACATGATTTCCTTGTGACTACAGCAAAATACAGTCAAACTGTAAAATAATTATAGACAACAGTTTACTGCGGTAAATGTGAATGTAGAAGCTATTATGCTTTACTAACGACAATTCTTCATGTCACAATGCTGGAAAATACACAAAAAATAATGTATACACACAGGGTCAGATATTTTAATCACAATCTATGTATAATCCCTGCCTGACTGCCTAGTTGGTGTAGTGGTCGCAAGTGCGACTGCTGAACGTAAGGTTCTGGGTTCGATTCCCAGGTCTGGCAAAGTGTTGTTGGGTTCATCAGGAATTTCTCAGTATCAGCCACAGAGGCTGCATCGCACCCTATTACATGGGACTTAAACATAACTGGCGAAATGTGGGTGTACTATTAGGTACCTACACCTCTGCTTATCGGCTCGTACACATAAACACGATACGACGTCGCATCGTGCTACGACACGGCATCGTTTCACGATGCGACGTCGTATCGTGGGAATCTATATCAAGACAAGTATCAATCAATCTGCAGTGTTCGAAGAAATAGATCGTATTTCCCTGTTCTAAAGCAATCAAAACAAGTAGCAATAAATCTGCAGTGTTCGCAGAAAATAGGTCGTATTTCCCTGTTTTAAAGCAATCAAAACAAGTAGCAATAAATCTGCAGTGTTCACAGAAAATAAGTCGTATTTCCCTGTTCTAAAGTAATCAAATCAAGTAGCAATAAATCTGCAGTGTTCGCAGAATATAGGTCGTATTTCCCTGTTCTAAAGCAATAAAAAAAGGTAGCAATAAATCTGCAGTGTTCGCAGAAAATAGGTCATATTTCCCTGTTCTAAAGCAATCAAAACAAGTAGCAATAAATCTGCAGTGTTTGCAGAAAATAGGTCGTATTTCCCTGTTCTAAAGCAATCAAAACAAGTAGCAATAAATCTGCAGTGTTTGCAGAAAATAGGTCGTATTTCCCTGTTCTAAAGCAATCAAAACGAGTAGCAATAAATCTGCAGTGTTCGCAGAAAATAGGTCGTGTTTCCCTGTTCTAAAGCAATCAAAACAAGTAGTAATAAATCTGCAGTGTTCGCAGAAAATAGGTCATATTTCCCTGTTCAGTAAAAAGATAAGCAGTAGATTGACTTCAAACGTAGATTCCCACGCTACGACGTCGTATCGTGTTTATGTGTACGAGCCTTAACCATTTGGGGATAGCAGGTGTGAAGTTATGTCCCTATCCTAATTATGCTCTCCATCAACCCTTACTGGCACCGCCTTCTGGATGACCTTCATCTCAGAGAAGAGACCTGTGTCGCAGCAGTAGGAGCATAATAGGCCTATTATTCTATGACTATGTAATGATGCTAGATCAATGTATATAATAACTAATTACTTATTTACCTGCACACAAGCGAGTGGTGGAGAGAATAGTAAGTACTTTACTTAAGGGTGGACTGTTGATGGCTTTAACTGGTTTTAAATGTCTATATTGCATATAATAAAAGCATGGTCAATGTTGAGAATTTGACGTTTTGTATGAAAACTTGTGAATCTGAAGTAATATTTCAGTATTTGGAAGGCTCTGTAAACAAGCATTGTAAAGAGAATGTAAAAGGGTAATATATAATATCCAAAGCATGCTTACAACTATCTATTGGCTATGTGTGCTACACATAGCACACATAGCCAATACACATACACACATACAACAACACAACACACATAAAACTACAACAACAACAATACACATACATATGCAGCATGTTTCTATATGCATACATGCTGCGCTTTGTTGGTGTTTATAATACAATTATATTTTCAAATGCCTTGTTGACTTGTAATCAAAATCTTGGTAGATATTACCAAAGTTTATTCATAATCATTAGCATTTTAACAACTCTTACTACCATTATAATGCTGTCAAACCATCTCATTGGAGAAAAATACTTATTGAATGCATAACCTCGTCCTTTTTTTTGAAGTTGGTTAAAGATAAGCTTTTGGCTGAACCAAAGTCAGCTTTCAAAAGATCCCAGTAAAAAGCCACTCCAGTTCCGCCCTGCTTTTCCACATCCGACCCTCATGATGACTGTCCTCCATCGCAGCCAGGGCCTGGCTGATGCAACCATCATCGCACGGGTGAACAATGAGCTCTGGGACCTGGACAGGCCGCTGGAAGGTGACTGTAAGCTGGAACTCCTGCGGTGGGACAACACGGATGCTCAGGCCGTCTTCTGGCATTCTTCTGCACATATGCTGGGTGAAGCTATGGAAAGGGTAAGTGTTGAGATTGTCTGTTATTTTATTTAGGGCTATATGATGTAAAATATTCTTTCCTACTGCCATTTAAAACCTCTTTTGTAAGGTGTGGCCATGTTATGATGAAACTACTAAAATAAAAAAGTGAGCTGTCGCGGGACGCTTGGCAGATGTGAAACATCTAAATTATTTTGTACAAGTAATATGCTTGAAAAAAAAAGTCAGTATAAAAAAAAACAAACACAAAATGCCGCGATTAAAAAAAAGGAAAGGCTTTTGCTAGAATCGAACTCAAAGTCACGAGATTGTAACACAGCGCTCTGTGCCCTGAGACCAGCTGGCTTGTTGTAAATCGTGGCGAATACGTAGATCTTATGCTGCTTCAACAGGTCGGGATTGTTCGGGCCGGGTTCGATCGCCACGCTTGCCACGATTTTTTCATTTGTTTTTTTGGTTTACCCGCGCCTATAGATATCAAAAATATAAATTACTCTACAAATATTTTAATAATTCTTTTATTTGTGGTTAATTCATATCAGCTATCAATAAAATAATCAAGATTTTTATCAACCGCCTATTCTATCTGTCTATCTGACGGCATGATTGACGCATTGACTATAATTAGGGGTTACGCTATTGTTTTTGTAGTCGCACTAACAACGCAAATATCTTTTTAAATAAAAGATAATAATTATAATATCAATCAAACACTTATTGAAAATAAAAAAGCTATCTAAGTTATCTGCCGACAAACTTTATAATTACTTTTAGGTATAAATGTCTTTTAATATTTTTTATCATTCCGTCAGGTATACGGAGGCTGCCTCTGCTACGGTCCTCCTATCGAAGAAGGCTTCTACTACGACATGTATTATCCTGAAAAGGGGGTAAGAATACACTATTAATCTACACTAATATTATAAAGAGGAAAGATTTGTATTTTTGTGTGTATGTTTGTAATGAATAAACTCAAAAACTACTGCGCCGATTTCAAAAATTATTTCACTATTAGAAAGCTACATTCACCCTGAGTAACATAGGCTATATTTTATCCCCGTACTCCCACGGGAACGGGAACTACGCGGGTGAAACCGCGTGACGACCGCTAGTCATTTATAATTTATGATCCTATCTAGCTTTTTCCAGTTGTCTAACTAGAGGCAACTAAATAATATCACAGTCAGTACATGGAGCCTCTGCTTATTTGACGTCCACAATACATTAACTGGGCAGTACCCAATGAGGAATAGGCGAGACGACGAAAAAATCTAATTAGTGCGTCAGATAGATTTCCAAAAAATATTGGAGACGTATTTTTTCTTTTTTCACGTAAACAATAATTGAAGACGATACAGTGCGTCGAAAACTCGTGTGACGTCACGTTTCGGTACATTTTATACCATAAAGTGACGTCACAAGCCCCCACTCTTGATCTTTGATGCGTTTTATCTTCGTATTTTCGTCACATCCCTATTATGGTAATAATCCTTTGTCTAGACTGGTACACGTCCTTTCGTAATTTTGCTGAAATAATAGACAACATTCAAAACTGTGCATAACTATTTATCATAAATTATCAGTACTTATGTAACTATTATCTGCTAACAATGTCGCTTAATTGCCATTAAACAAAACAGTTGACATGTGAGTGACAAGATCGTACCCATCCTTTTAAGTGCACTAACATCATGTCGAATTCGATGGTGGGTTTATCTTAATTTGCTCATTTTTTTCATTACGTTTTTGTGTCTCAACCCCTTCCTCCCTCCATTTATTCTTTATCTTTTACAATTTGAACTTAACGCATTCGGTAGGATTCCAAATCGTATCGCCATCCTCTTCTGGCCCTACTTGTCCACATCTCCGGTTCCTAATGTTAGGTACCTACCTAATATATTACAAGTTTACAACATTCGCCAATCCGCAATCAATCACAACAGCATACAGATAATTATAGAAGATTTAAAATGAAATCGATGTAACTCGCACGGATCAGCATTTAATGTAAACGCGCTTTCAATGCGTATGCGTTTGCATACTTGCGAACGGACTTTTCGTCTACCGAATGACGTTTCTAAGTGAAAGAAATACTGAAAAACATATACTAATATTAAGGTAACTTTATTTACGAATCATTTTCTTCAACAGATTTCATCAACAGACTTCCACGTCCTAGAAGGGTTAATAAAGAAAATAGCGAAAGAAAAGCAGCCATTTGAACGGCTAGAGCTTACTAAGGAGCAGTTATTCGAGATGTTCGACTACAACCCTTTCAAAGTGCGCATTTTGAACGAGAAGGTCAACACTCCCAAAACTACGGTGTACAGATGCGGTCCACTCATTGATTTGTGTAGGGGACCCCATGTTAGGCATACGGGGAAGGTCAAGGCGTTGAAGGTTACTAAGGTAAGTTATTTTGTTATAAATTTTTGTAATCTGTAATGTTCTATGTGTATGTTAGAGCAGCGGTGGCCCTGTGGTGGCGGCCCCGACTTACGAACAGTAAGTCGTGGGCGTGGGCTCGAACCCAGGCAGGCGCATTACTTTGTGTAATTTATTTCATAACAGCTGCTGTCAACACGGTGAAGGAAAACATCGTCAGGAAACCGGCATGTCCTAGAACCAAAAAATTCGAAGACATGTGACATCTACCAATCTGCACTGGGCCCGCGTGGTGTATTATAGCCCATTTCCTCTCATAGAGAGGAGGCCTGTGTCCCAGCAGTGGGAACATTAATAGGCTGATGATTATGAATGTTATATGTTGGTGTACAGGTGTACCCCATTTTCTTTTGAATTATTACAGTTAGATAAGACATTTCGGTTCTAGGCATCGTATAAGTCAACAGTTTGTGGGTTTAGTCTACTTACTAATCTAGTCGTATTGTTTTTAGTATGTTAACATTTGAACTTTTCAATAATTGCCAATGGTAACGAAATTGGTTGAGGATGGTAATAAAACTTCTTTGATAAACTAGCTCTTATCCTATACTGTTATTTTTTTTTTTTGTTTATTATTATCTTGCAATCAGTTTTACAACTATGAGCAGATAATTTGTATGAGGAGCTGACGGGTTAGAGTTTGTTCCTCATCAGGATCAACTCTTTCAGTTACATAACATCACACTACAAGTGATCTAGCTGTAGAATGTTGCGTCTTTTGAGTCTGCTGACACAATCCGGTATTGTTAGTTGTGCGGCCAATTGGTTGGGGTGTCTCTCCAATCTGGACTTGTATTTTTGTGAACACAATTTTATTTCTGTTTTGACTGTGTTCATGTCAAGGTGTTCGTGAACTTCCGTATTCTTTATAAACCAAGGAGTATTAGCTATTTGTTTAAGTATGGTGTTCTGAGTTCTTTGAATGATGTTGATGTTACTATCACTTGCTGAGCGCCCCACAACTGGATGCCGTAAGTCCAGATAGGTTTCAATATGGACTTATAGATCAGAAGCTTGTTGTCTACAGACAGCTTGGAATTTCTACCCAGGAGCCATTGCATGCTTTTGTATTTAATGTCAATTTCTTTCCGTTTTGTTGTGATATGCCTCCTCCATGTCAACCGCTGGTCCAGATGCATACCAAGATATTTGACGCAGTCTCTTTGAGGAAGTTGACTACCACCAAGTTTCACATGTGGACATTGTTGTTGTCTTAGGGTGAAAGTGACCTGTACCGATTTGGATGTGTTAGCTCTTATCCTCCATTTTGAGAGCCATTGGTCAATGTTATCTAGAATTTTCTGCAGGATTTGCGAAGCTTCAGTGGGGCAGCTACTACATGCTAAGACTGCAGTATCGTCTGCGTAGGTAGCGATTGTCACACCAAGGGTTTGTGGCAAGTCAGCAGTGAAAAGCGTATAGAGGACTGGTCCAAGTACCGAACCCTGCGGCACTCCAGCTTTTATGTCATGGAAACCGGAAGTGCTATCCTCTTCCTTCACCTGGAAGATTCTATCTGAAAGGTATGATTCCAGAATGTTGTAGTAGGAGTGTGGCAGGTGTAATTTGATTTTATATAATAGTCCCTTATGCCACACTCTGTCGAAGGCTTGCTGTTCGTCCAGAAAGACTGACGAACAATATTGCTTGGTTTCCAGGGTGTTTCTGATGACGCGACAAATCCTGTGTATTTGTTCTGTGGTGGCATGTTCCGGTCTAAATCCAAATTGATGGTCAGGGATTACAGCAATTGTACTCAGAAGTCAGGACAATAATATTTTCTCAAAAAGTTTTGAGGTTACAGGCAGCAAACTGATTGGTCGAAATGATGTCACTTCATTCGGTGCTTTCCTTGGCTTGTGTATCATAATAATTTACGATACTTTCCATAGCAATGGGTAGTATCCCACCCAGAGCATACTATTGAAAATAGTAGTCAGATAGACGATTGCCTTTTTAGGTAGTTCACTTAGGACTTTTTTGTCGACGAGATCGAATCCTGGGGCCTTTTTATCATCCAGTGCTCTGATTAACCGACCAACTTCCCGCGGTGTTACAGGTTTAATTGGCCTAGCTAACTGGAAGTCACTCTTTAGTAGATTGTCTATGTCGACATTGTCTGCACCATTTTCCGGTTCATTGGGCACAAAGACTTTTGCTAGGTGTTCAGCAAATGCATCTGCTTTTTCTTTATTTGTTCTAGCCCAAGCTGGTCCTTCTGTCCTAATAGGTGGTTTCGGTATTATGGGTTGGTTTGTCTTCTTGCATATTTTCAAGAGTGAGTAATCAGTTGAGCTCGTTGCAGACAAAGATTCCAGGTGAGCTTCCATAGTAGCGTCTTCAGTCTCTTTAATGGCTCGTTTCAGATTCTCGATAGCCTTGTTTAGGGCCCGTTTGTCATCAGCAAGTCAGCTGGTGTGCCACACTCGGCGCAGCCTGCGCTTTTCTAGGATCATCTGGCGAATTTCCATTGGCACTGGATTATGTCTAGGTGTGTATAATTAGTTGACGTAGGTGTACACCTCCAACATGCGTCTTGGACCATTCTTGTAAAGTCTGTCACTGCCTTGTCTATTTCATCATTAGTTTTTAGGGCTATTTTAAGTGTCAGTGACTTTTCAATGATGCTGCGGTACTCCGTCCAGTCCGTTCCACTGTTGTATAATCTTGGATTTTTTTGACGATTTTGGACAGTCGCGCCGATTGTCAATATCACTGGTACATGGTTGGACGATCCATCCAAGCAAGATTGAATCTCATAGAAGAGTCGACTCAAACCTTTCATAATGAAGAAGTCCAGAATGTCAGGTAGCTTGTTGGGATCTGTTGGCCAGTGGGTCGGTTGTCTTGTAGCAATTGTGGCAAGCTTATTTTTATCAACGCACTTTTTTAACTCTCTTCCCCTTGTTGTGTTAAGTCTCGAACCCCAGTGGACATGTTTTGAATTCCAGTCGCCTCCTGCAATAAAGCGTGGCCCAAGATTTGTATGTAGAGAGTTAAATGTTCTTCTTTTAAGTTATGCTTTGGAGGACAGTAAACAGAGGACACCGTGAAGACTCCATTCTTATCACTGACAGCTACTGATGTTGCTTGTATATGGTCATACATATATATGTCAATGCTTACATATATATGACATGTATATGTCATGGTCTTGTAAACGGGGGAAGCTCATAGTGTTTGATGGATTTTCTGATTATGACAGCGGTTCCACCATGGGCAGTGCCATCAGGGTGGTTCGTGCAGTATATGTTGAAGTTTTTTATGTTGATTAGACTACTTGATGTGAAGTGTGTTTCTGATATAAGTAGAATATCGAGACTATGGAAGTTTATTAGAAATCAGAAATCAGAAATCAGAAATCATTTATTTTGCAAAGAATGTGGGTACAAAATAAGGTGTTCACATTTTAACAAATAGCTCTTCCGCATTCTACCTTACGGCATGCAAAGGTAATAAGTAGGTATATAAGTTTCTAGATCCACTCAGTTGAACAAAAAACAAAAGTATATAAACAAAGTACAGTGGATGGATGGAACAAATATCATTCATGCATGAATACAATAAATAAAACAATAATCTTATTCTAAAATAGTAATAAACAAAATAAATGATTAAATTTGCACCAAAATTAATAGATTACCTAATATAACATTATAAACTCTTATCAGTCAAAAAATCATGTACTGAATAATAGCATTTACTTATTAATAATGATGTTAGCCTCTTCTTAAATATACTTAATGATTGATCTTTAATAGTATGGGGAATTTTATTATATATGACGGGCCCCATTGACAAAATACTTTTTCTCAATAATGCTGTTTTGTGCCTACCTGTGTACATTAGATTTTTATATTGTGATCTAACAGATCCTGGCCGTGTTCGTATATCTTCTATTAGGGTAAATAGGTGTCTATTAGTTCTAACAAATATTGCAACTTCAAGTATATACAAAGATGGAAAGGTGAGTAATTTTAGAGACTTGAACACAGGTTCACAGCTGTCGGTATTATTAAGACCAGTCATTGATCTTATGCAACGTTTTTGAGCTTTGAATATCCTCTCCCTCTCAGTACAGTTACCCCAGAAAATAACTCCAAATCTCAAAACTGACACAACTAGACCATGGTATGCTGCCAGCACAGTGCGAGTGTTTATTTTTTTTGATAAGTTATATAGTACGTATGCTGACTTACTTAACTTCTTACATACTTCCTCAGAATGCGGTTTCCAAGTTAGTTTATTATCAATTAAAATACCGAGGAATTTTGTAACATTTGTTGAGTCTACTTTTTGTCTATTGAATTCCACATCATATTGTTCAGCACGTAAGCGCTGATGAAAATGCATAATTTGTGTTTTTTGGAGATTAATGATTAAATTATTTTGATTTAGCCAATTAATTATTCTTTTCAATGTATTATTAATGTCTGTTTCGTAGTAATCTTTATTGCCGCATTTTACTATAGCCGTACTATCGTCTGCAAATAACACCATAGGTTGTTGAATGTGACGAGGCAAGTCGTTAATGTATAAAATAAATAACAAAGGTCCAAGTACACTTCCTTGGGGAACACCAGATTTGACTTCTCTATAGTGAGATAGATATTTATATTCTTTTTTTGTTTTTACACAAATCCTCGATATTTCTGTACATTGCTTTCGATTAGTAAGGTATGACTTTATCAGACTCAAGACATTTCCTCTGATGCCGTACGTGTAAAGTTTGTTAACGAGAGCGTCGTGGTTTACGTAATCGAATGCTTTCGTCATATCAGTATAGATAGCGCACACGGGAGTTTTGTGGTCAACACTTGGCATTACATTATTCAGCAGATCGTATATTGCCATATTAATATTTTTATGTTTTCTGAACCCCTTTTGTTCATCACATAAGATTTTATTTTTAGTTAGGAATGTATCAACTGTCTCGTATATAATTTTTTCAAAAACTTTGGAAAACACAGGAATTAATGCCACTGGCCTATAATTAGCCATGTCTTCTTTATTATTCTTTTTATATAGTGGTTTTATAATTACTTTTTTGAGATTACTGGGGAAGATACCTGAGCTAATACTTATATTCATAATGTAACTTAGTGGTACCGCTATTATATCGGCCACAAATTTAACTACAGAAGTGGTAATGCCATCATAACCGTGGCTTTTTTTGTTTTTTAATAATTTTATAGCCCTAGATATATCTTGTGGTACCACTGGTGGCATGAATATTGAGTTCGGGTTATTGGCTATACTAGTTATGTTTTCCACTTTTGTTTTTCCGCTTGCTACATCTTGTACTTGATCTACAAAGAAATTATTAAAAGATTCAGCTATATTTTGCGGGTCTTTAATTATGGAATTCTGACTGTTGATTTGTAATATAGGATCTTTAGTAAATTTAGTTTTATTAATAATTTGCCATGCTGCTTTAGTCTTATTCTCGGAACTGTTTATAATATAGTTATTTTGGGCCTTTTGGGTTAGCCGAATAATTTTTTTGAGTCTTTGTGAATATGTTTTGAAAATAGATTTATTTGCTTGCGAAGGTGATCGCCTATACTTCCACAGTAGATTTCTTTGTTTCCGACAGCAAATTCTAATACCCCGAGAAATCCACTTAATCTTTTTGTCAGGTTTAACAACTACCCACTGTAACGGAAAGCAGAGATTGTATAATAAACAAAAAATGTCGATGAAATTGTCATAGGCTTTATTAGCGTTTTCTGTACCAAATACGTCTGCGAAACTAAGACACTGTAAATGATTGTTAAATTTTAACAAATTTTCCTTTGTAAACTTACGTTTCTGTACTCTCCAAGAATTGATAATGCATGTTTTTTTAACTGGGATTTTTAGTATTTGAGCTGTGTGGTCCGATAAAGCAAGGTCTATTATCTCACTATTGCATTTCTGCTTAGAGTTATGCGCCATATTATCTAGGCAAGTTTTGCTCATTAGTCTTGTTGGTTGATTTATCTCCAATTTAAGATTGTGACTGAGAAGTAGAGATTCAAAGTCCAAAGTAAATTTATTTCTTTTCATTATGTCTATGTTAAAGTCCCCACACAGAACCACCTTTTTATTTGAATGAGTGCAAACAGTTTTTAATAGAGAGTCTAGGTTGTCATAAAAAAGACTTATGTTCGACCAATTAGGCGGACGATATATGCATATTATTACAGTATTTTGCTTAACTAGTTCTAAAGCACAACATTCTATCACTCCCGCCACTGAAAAACCCGCTATGTTCTTTAATTCTTTGTATTCATAGGTATTCTTAATTAGAATGCAGGAACCTCCACGTTTTTGTGTTTTTCTTGCATAACACGCGCCTATCTTAAAGTTAGGTACGTCGATCAAGTTTTCATGACCAGCTATTATGAAATGTTCCGTTATACAGATCACATCTAAATCTATTTTCTTTTGTAACAATTCATGAACATGTACTGACAATAGGTCCGATTTATTGAGAAGACCAGCTATGTTTTGGTGCAAAATGTGTAAGTGATTATAAAAGAAAAAACTCATTAGGTTGAGTCAAATTGCCATTAGGTGGTGCCTCTATTGATTCCACGTCAATTGATAGGCCATTTTCATCATCGCTATATACAAATTCATTTAACATTAGACTAAGATTTGAAAGTATAATTGACATACCGTAATTGTTAACATATCCACTTTTTTGCCAGAACATTTTGAAATCATAAGATAGATAATAGTTTGAATCGAACAAATACGCAAAATTATGAGTGCAATTATCTAGGTATAATAGGCTATTAAATGTCTCTATTCTTCCGTTATACATTGTTGAGAAGTTGTTCAATTTGAATGTAGGTGCACATATAATAACATTTGTGTGCTGTATCTTCACAAGAGTTTCTCGTATATAAATTGTTAAGTCGATATAGTTGTTCGTTCGTCGAAAATCCTCTTCGCCAATTAATATTAGGCAGAAGTCATTCATTGTGTAGTATTTTAATTTTTGATCAATGTTATTAATAATTTTCTTTATCCCACAGCTAGGGGATAAGTAGTGGCAAATTTCGTAGTTTGGGAATGAATCTTCTGCAATCGCTAGTATCTTGTTGTTTTTATTACTACTTAACATACACACCTTGTGTCTTCCAGTGATGTTTCTTTGTTGATTATAACTCTGTTGAGGAAACTGCTCTAAGTTATGATTAGAATCCTTAGAAGCCTCAGCTACATTGGGCGCAAGTTGATTTTTGAGTAAGGGTTGGCATGTATTTGTGGTGTTGTTTGTTTGTGTACCTGTATTTTTAAACTCGGTTTCGGAGGTAAATATGATTTCCATCTCTTTGCTTGAGCTGATATTTCGTGCTATTTTTGATGGTGACTTCCTGAGTACTGTTGCCTCTGAGCTGCCGATTGATAAAGCTGAGTTGAAAGAGTCATCCACAGAATCAGCTGGTGTCTGTATGAGAGCATCCTGTAGGTGAGTCGTCGTAGGAGAGAGATGCAATTGAGCCGGTGTAGAGGAACTGTCCGTTTGTAGTTTATTTCGTTTTCTCGCAGATCTCGGAGAAAAGCACTTTGTGTCTAATATATTTACTTTTTTAAAAGTTTCTATAATTTTCTGACATTGTCCAATGTCCATTTTTAATCTAAAATTTTCGCTATTCAAATTTTCAATTTCTATATGTGCACTTTTGAGCTCCATATTTAGTTTATTTATTGTATCTTTAAGACTGAGAACAGCGTCGCTGTCATTAAGTGACGTATTTGGCAGACTCATCATTGTTGTATCTAATAATGAGGTGTTTGTGCTCATGTTAGCATTAAATATACTGTCCATTGAACTTGCCCTCGGAGGTTTGCGAAAAGTAATATTTTCTATTTCAGAATTTTCCATAATGGAAAAAAAAAAAAAAAAAAATAGAAAAACAATTTAAACAAGCTAAAAATATCAGAAGGAATACTCCAATTTCGAAGCTAAAGTTCCTGTAAGACACAAACAGGACTTGAAAAGATACAAAAAGAAATATTGCTTGTAGGGTTTGAACTCGGACTCGAGAGATTACGCCGAGTTGTACTGGTAACCACTAGACCAAGTGTACGATACAATAGTTGACGAAATTGTTGATAGCTTCCTTACTGAGTCTGCAACGAGTCGCCGATGTAGTTGTGGGTTGGGTTGGTACCGTTATCACACAGTCCAAAGTTCACTTTTACGTTCACTTTTAAACAAATTATGAGTTCGTTATTTTTTATAAATGATGTTTTCATATAGTTCCACTGGGTGTATAACTACAACTTTTTCACAGATTGTCACTTTGATGTTGCACTTTCTAATTGTGAATACTTTATATCAAATGAAGTACTTTTGACAACTATATTAAATTAAAATTGCTGGAAGAACTGACAGTAGGTCTGCACTTTCTTAGAGATCCCATGCAGTGAGAGAGTTACATGCAGAACACTTCATTTTGGAACGATTTGCTTGTTAACACTTGCAGAAATAGTACACAAAATATCTTTGCCTCCCAGAGGCAACGCTTCGTAGGTAAAAAATAGCTGCGCCGTCTACGTTGCTTTATCTATGCCGCGCTCGTTCTGGTACGTCACGGGGTACGAGCGCACGCCAAACTGCTCCTTACGCCGACCGCACAACCGTGCGTGTGGCGTGCACTGCGCTCTAATTGACTTGTCATGCAGCCACCGGTCAAACACTCGTGGCTTAGGTGTCACTTAGTTTTTCACTAAATTTTTGATAGTTTAACACTTTAATTGATAAGTTTACATAGTCACTTATTTCTACAAAAGTATATGTGAGATGTTTCACTGTTATTTTGAAGGAAAAGGGCCGAAAACACTTAAAATTTTATAGATTATACCAAGATCAACGACAAACGAATGTTATCCGTACAAGCACTTGGGCAAAGAAAAAAGAGTTAGAGTTAGAGTCTCAACTTCTCTTTTGTTGGGAGACAGCCCGTTAATGGTCCAAGTGGCTATTTTGATTGTGTTAATCACTTTGCGATTTTATTGACGAGAGTAGTTATGAGACCCAAGAGGGTGCTCATCTGTTGTAAGATGATGTCAATCTTTTCACTTTGTTTTAAGAACATCTCTTCTAGTTTGCCAGTGGTGTGTTGTGGGGGTACATCGTATGGAGTTTCAGTCTTTTTTTGAGGTTTTGACTTAGCTACTTCTGCATATTGTTTGCTTTCAGTTGTAGTTACGTCCTTGTTTGCTTGCAATGTGTTTGGTTCCAGGATCTTGTTGCCAGTCTGCGTGTTTTGTGCGGATCTATTTCCTATGTAGGTTTGCCTTCGTGTTTTTCTGGCCAGGATTTCTTTGTAGACCTCGCACCTCTTATAGTTTGATGGGTGCGGGCCTAGACATAAAGCACACTTGGCTGGAGAGCTGCGGTCAGTCTTAGGGCATTCCTTTGTATTATGTGATTCAGCACATTTTAGGCAACGGTAGGGTCTCATGCAGTAGTTTTTGGAATGTCCATACTGCTGACATCTATGGCACTGGACTGGGGCTGTTCTCTTCTTAGGGTCCTCTATACTGACAATTTGATGATAAATTACTTTCACCTGTTTCGCTGTTTTGTTATTTGGTCCTGCTTGCAGATTAATGAAGAAGGTAGATGTAGGTAATTTCTCAGGCCCATATCTGGAATTTATGATTTCGCCCAGTACTATGTTCCCAGTGCTCTTAAACGCCTGTTTGATAGCTTCGTGCGGTGTTGTGTGGTGTAAGTTTTTGATAACTAGTCTGTAATTTTTTCCATCTTTCCGATTGAATGTATGACCTATCACACCATGTTCTCGGATCACACACATTCATTGTTTATAGATGCTGATATCCTCACATGTAATACGGAGTTGATTTTTGTTTATTATCTTATATGAGAATTTATTGTTCTCGGCTGCCGTCTCAAGAAGCTGTGTAAGCTTATTGACATCATCAACCCCATATAGCATTATTGGTGGTGGTTTACTAGTTCTCTTGTCTTTTGTTTTAATGTCCTCACTGAAGCTTGCTTCCACTGGTAGGCCTGAGAATCTGTTCGACACCTCTATGTCTTCAGGTGGTGGTGGACTGGTAAGTTTCCTTATTTTGGAGGTTCTCGTAATTGGGACTCTTTGCCAGTCGGGAGGACGAGTGCCAGAGTCCTTTTCTGGCTGTGTTGGGATTAAGTTTTCCTTGCGTCGGCTGATTTTAGTTTGGTGCTCTATAGGACTTTGAGAAGTACTTCCTAGAGAGGAACTTCTAGGACGTGACAAAAATAAGCCTGGGTGAAAGGCTTGTTGAACTAATCTTCTGCTACTGCTGCTGCTGCCAGATGCATTAACTAACACAGGGGCCTGGTCGCCCACTCCTGAGTAGTCTTCGGTAACAGATTTAACACTCACAGGCCCGGGTACCTGTGAGCGCCGGGTGTTAGCCGGATCGTCCGACATATCGATCATCGTATTTTCCATATTCATAAAAAGGGGGTTGGGAATATACCTATGACACTTTCCCAAGGTGCGATGGCCACTCGTTTAGAGAGGATTTAATTTCTCTAGGCTTGTGGTAGCCTTGACAGGTTATTCAAAGTCCGCCGCCTGTTGCTCGGCGTTGTTGCTCGTTTTGCACCACCCGGGGGACACGTGTAGGGTGGGCCCAGGAAAAGGTGTTAAATCCTACGGACGAGAGCAACTCCATCCCCCAAAACTGTAACTAAACTATACTGTTAAATGAGCAATATTTGTTATCTCGTTCTCGAAAACGGTTCTAACGATTTCGATGAAAGTTGTAATGGGGCGAAAAATCGATCAAGCTAGATCTATTCGTTCTCTCTATTTACACCCGAGCAGAGCCCGGTCGCTCAGTTACTTATCTTCTATTTTTGTACCCGATTGGAAAGACACATAAACATATAGCTTCGTAAATTAAATTCAAAATAAAATCATGTAGATTTACTAAGCCGGTATGGTATACTTCAGACAAGATAATAAACAATACATCTAAGTCTTTGTAATATTATTCAGCGAGTTTTTGAACATGAGTGCTCTTTCATGCCATAACCTATACTGCTACAATAGGCTTGTCAACTGAAAAAATCTTATTAGTCCGTCAGTTTCCCTCCAGCTAATCCTCTCTTGGTTTATAATCCAACACTGTCCAGAAGGAAAATACGAGATGACCCAGTGGAGCGCCATCATCTTCGTCTCAAAACTATCTTTGCAAGGCGTTTCTTTTGCTATTTGGGTGGCTACTTATACAATAAAACGCATAAGGTGCTACAAATCTTTAGCCTCACAAAGAATAAATGCAAAAAGAGGCTAACCGACTGGCTACTAAAATTAAACTATAATGATGCTGAAAATATCCTTATAATGACCTGAACACATAAGCACTCTCACACACCACACTAACACACCCACACAATCACCCATACTACACATCTACTTACTAACATTAGTCTCTCATACTTATCCTAGTTTTTCTAAGCATAATATAATTATAAACTATAAAATGTCATGTATGATTCCCTACATTCTGTCAGCGCGCCTAGTACATAATTAGTAGAAATGAAAATGTAAAGGGGTGGGATCCTGGTGTCCTGAAACACAGGCCAGCCTAGCTTAGGCACCAGTCTCCCACAATATAATATACTTACCTGAATTGTGTATCATTGTTGAATCTGACCAATGTAAATAATTTATGTATATTGTGGTGAGAAATAAACTTGATTGATTGAGTTATATTATCAAAAAAATATTTGACACGTATTTTTTCTTTTGTTACGTAAACCAAAATTGACGAAGATACGACGCTTTTAAAATTCTCACAATACGTTACTCCGTGCTAAGTTTTAGTGCGTTGTGACGTCACGAGCCCCCACTCTCGGGTTTTGATGCGTTCTATCTTTGTAAATATTCATTGATTTACAAAAACAAAAAATATGTGTCCATTATTTTCCAATACTCTAACTGACGGACTAAATAGATTTGCAATTTATTGATGGTGGAACCTAGCCTATTTTGCATTCACAAAAAGTACTTAGAAAAGTATAGAACTAATTACGATATTTTCACTCAGAACTCATCCACGTACTGGGAGGGTAAGGCCGACGCGGAGAGTCTGCAGCGCGTGTACGGCGTCTCGTTCCCAGAGCCCAAACAACTGAAGGAGTGGGAGCACATACAGGAGGAAGCTGCCAAGAGGGACCACAGGAAGATCGGCAGGGTATGTGCAGCATGAATTTATGTTGGAAGACGATATTGTTGGTATGTTTGTGGTTCTGCGAGAAGACCGAGTCAAAGGATTAGGTATACCTATAGTTTAGTGTTAATGGTTTTAAATACTGTACTAAATAAATTAATTAATGTTTTGACCGCCATTGTCACATATACATGACAAGCAAGCGCGTGCCCTATACGCATAACGACACGAATATGTGACAAAATGGTAGGTGAAATTGTGGCTTGGCGTGGAGGGTACCTACGCGCGTGCGTTTATGTTCTGGCGATCAAAAGGCTATATAAAGTAAACAACCTCATCACGAAGCCGTCAACCAAGCATTCTGTACATCAAACTAAGTAACTTTACGCAAAAATTATTCCTGGGAAACGACTTTTTTTTTTGGGGTGAAAAATCATGTTTTGTGGTAGAACTCAATGTAACGCACTCAAAACATTGTGTTGATGGATGGATTGAATAGTACGGGGGTCGTGGAGGTGTTAAAAGTAAAAATCTTACATTAACAACTTGTATTAAAAAAAAAAAAAAACTTGTCAAAAAGTTGGAACTTTGACCCCCAATATCTCCGTAACTAGAAGGTTCCCAGGTATGGTGTAGAACAAAAAAAATGATCCCAATGACGGGGAGAACAAGTGATTTTCGGCTTCGTTAAGAGGTTTTTTACACCCTTTATAATTAAATCCCTATAATCAAGCATAATATGCCTGTTATAGAGTGTTTAAAATTTTGAACATAGGATTTGTAGATGAATTTGTATGCTCAGGTGCAAACGAAAGAGCAAGCAACTGTAAATATTATCTTCTGTTGTTTATTTAAGTCCAAGCATAAGTTTACTGCATTTACTCAATACTCGCATCTCATTTTCAATTAAATTTTCTTATAGTCTTATTCTTTTTCAATTAAATTGTAATATGTAAAGTGATGGTGGCTCAGGTTTAAATAAATCTAGATTGGGCACGTCGCTACCAAATATTTGAACTCCTCAATATCATTTCTTGTAAAGTTGCAACTATTAAATATATTCTAGTTAGTTTACATACGCACTAAATATACCGTTGCATGAGAAATAATACTACATGTACACTTTTTTATTGAATTATTCTTATTTTATATCATTGTGGTTGGTTCACATTTATGGAACCTGTAGAACAGCAAAATAGTAAGAAAGAGGAATCACGCGACTGCTACAAAAAGAGGGATTATAATTATTGACACAAACTAATTTGACCCGTATTATTACAGGAACAAGAGCTATTCTTCTTCCACGAGCTATCCCCGGGTTCGTGCTTCTTCCAGCCGCGCGGCGCTCACATATACAACACACTCGTCAATTTCATTAGAGAACAATACAGGTATGTTATAGTTTAATGTTGAACTATTATCCCCAAAGAGGTAGTGGATACACCTACAATTCGCCAGTTACGCTTAAGTCCCATGTTATAAGGTGCGAGCCTATTGCCATTAATTGGACACAGTTCCTGATTCCAGGCTGTTATTGAGAAATTGCTGATGAAAAAAACCAATAATGCCACCAAAAAAGTCCACTTTATCTTTTAAATCTGTTTTTAGAAGTGAGGACTTTTAATTGGCTGTCAGTCTCACATACTATTTTTTAATTTGTTTATCCTAGCTGCAAGTCTTCCATAGTTAATAAATAAACACAGCCAAACCCAGGAATCAAACCCACGATCTCACGCTCAGCAGTGGTACTTGCCACCACGAGAGTTAAAAAGGCAGTCGGTTCTTTGAATAATGTCAAAAAAAAACTAACTTAATATAATTTCTTAACTTTTCCTTTGCCCAGACTACGCGGCTTCCAAGAAGTGGTAACCCCGAACATGTACAACGCCAAACTCTGGCAGACGTCGGGTCACTGGGCGCACTACGCCGAGAACATGTTCTCTTTCGACGTCGAAAAGGAGACCTTCGCGCTCAAGCCCATGAACTGCCCCGGTCACTGGTGAGTCTAGAACATTCTTACTAACATGGACTACGCCAGACTCTGGCAGACATCGGGACACTGGGCGCACTACGCCGAGAATATGTTTTCTTTTAACGTCGAGGAGACCTTCGCGCTCAAGCCCATAAATGCCCCGGACACTGGTGAGTCTAGAACATTCTTACTAGCATGGACTACGCCAAACTCTGGCAGACATCGGGTCACTGGGCGCATTACGCCGAAAACATGTTCTCTTTCGACGTCGAAAAGGAGACCTTCGCGCTCAAGACCATGAACTGCCCCGGACACTGGTGAGTCTAGATCATTCTTACTAACATGGACTACGCCAGACTCTGGCAGACATCGGGACACTGGGCGCACTACGCCGAGAACATGTTTTCTTTTAACGTCGAGGAGACCTTCGCGCTTAAGACCATGAACTGCCCCGGACACTGGTGAGTCTAGAACATTCTTTCTAGCATGGACTACGCCAAACTCTGGCAGACATCGGGTCACTGGGCGCATTACGCCGGAAACATGTTCTCTTTCGACGTCGAAAAGGAGACCTTCGCGCTCAAGACCATGAACTGCCCCGGACACTGGTGAGTCTAGAACATTCTTACTAGCATGGACTACGCCAAACTCTGGCAGACATCGGGTCACTGGGCGCATTACGCCGAGAATATGTTCTTTTTCGACGTCGAGAAAGAGACCTTCGCGCTCAAGCCCATGAACTGCCCCGGTCATTGGTGAGTCTAGAACATTCTTACCAACATGGACTACGCCAGACTATGGCAGACATCGGGTCACTGGACGCACTACGCCAAGAACATGTTCTCTTTCGACGTCGAAAAGGATACCGCGCTCAAGGCCATGAACGGCCATTGGTGAGTCTAGAACATTCATACTAACATGGACTACGCCAAACTCTGGCAGACGTCGGGTCACTGGGTGCACTACGCCGAGAATAAGTCGTCTTTAAATTTCGAGAATAATACTTTCGCGTACAAGCTAACTGCCTGGGACACTGGTGAGTAACATAACGCGATAACATTAACCCAAAGACCATAATTAATTTAATTTATATTTGTTGTTTTTAGGGTTCCGTACCCAAAGGGTAAAAACGGGTCCCTATTACTAAGACTCCACTGTCCGTCAGTCTGTCACCAGGCTGTATCTCATGAATCGTGATAGCAAGACAGTTTTAATTTTTACAGATGATGTATTTCTGTTGCCGCTTTAACAACAAATGATAAATTTAAAATGAAAATGAAAGGGGTACTACGATGGTACGAAACTATTTATGCGCGAGTCCGACTCGCACTTGGCGGGTTTTTATAAATAGTTTTGGTAGTAAACCTCTATAATAGGGTAGATGACAAAAAAAAACTAATTAGTCAGTCAGATAGATTTCCAAAAAAATACTGAACACATATTTTTTCTTTTTTCACGTAAACAAAAATTGAAGACGAAATCTCGTGTGACGTTACATTTGAGTACATTTTTTACTCAAATGTCATCACAAGCCCCAACTCATGACCTTTGACGCGTTTTATCTTCGTCAATTTTTATTTATTCGATGAAACAAAAAACACGTATCCAATATTTTTCGATAATCTAACTAACAGACTAAACAGAATCATATTATCGTCCCTATTTGTCCCACAGCCTACTATTCGACAACCGTATCCGCTCGTGGCGCGAGCTGCCGCTGCGCCTGGCGGACTTCGGCGTCCTGCACCGCAACGAGCTGAGCGGCGCGCTCACCGGCCTCACGCGCGTGCGCCGCTTCCAGCAGGACGACGCGCACATCTTCTGCACGCCGCACCACATCGAACAGGAGATGGTAACTATGTCACATCATCTCTCACTCGCACTCCTAATCTCACTCAGATACACACACACACACACGCACGCACACACTCATTATATTGAGTCTTGTTAGTATGAACATTGTTACCAGGTTTTTGTTTTTAATTATTCGTAATTTCTTTGTTCTTACTTTAATTTAATTCACAA
Source organism: Xestia xanthographa (assembly GCA_905147715.2). Classification (NCBI taxonomy): domain Eukaryota; kingdom Metazoa; phylum Arthropoda; class Insecta; order Lepidoptera; family Noctuidae; genus Xestia; species Xestia xanthographa. The sequence goes on from LR990650.1 coordinate 26,145,426, forward strand.
ATTTTGTAAATAATCACATTTTGCATACTATTTCAAGTTATTTTCAATGTTAAATTATTATTTTTTTTCACTGTATCGTCTTAAATTTTTATTTACGTGAAAAAAGAAAAAATATATTGTGTCTTGATTGTGTCTAATATTTTTTGGAAATCTATCTGACGGACTAATTAGATTGTTTTGTTGTCTCGCCTATTCTGTAAGCACAAACAAACAATTAATCACATTTTGCATACTATTTCAAGTTATTTTCAATGTTAAATTATATATTATTATTTTTTTCACTGTATCGTCTTCAATTTTTGTTTACGTGAAAAAAGAAAAAATATATTGTGTCTAATATGTTTTGGAAATCTATCTGACGGACTAATTAGATTTTTTTGTTGTCTCGCCTATTCTGTAAGCACAAACAAACAATTACGTTTTGGGGGTATGAAGGTATGGCGGTGTAAAGCTCTTCATCCCCATAGAAAAGGGAGCATCCTCCGACCAGTCGAGAGAGGTGTTATGTCTGATAGGCTTATGCCCGACAATAGGCTAGTTTCCACCATCAATTAATTGCAAATCTATTTAGTCCGTTAGATAGATTATTGGAAAATAATGGACACATATTTTTTGTTTTTGTAAATCAATGAATATTGACAAAGATAAAACGCATCCAAACTCGGGAGTGGGGGCTCGTGACGTCACAACGCACTAAAAATTATAGCACGGCGCGTGACGTTTTGAGAATTTTAAAAGCATCCTATCTTCGTCAATTTTGGTTTACGTAACAAAACTTCGATCAATAATAGAACTAGATAAAGGATCAGGAACAAAAATAAGTCGCTCATGTGGCCACGTTTGCACACACGTAAACAACTACATTTCTTAGAAAAAAGTTTAAAAATATTAACAACTTCAGTTTATTGTAAACCTTATACTTAACTTAAACATAAAGTTTAATTACCATTGCAAAATATATTTATTGAAGTCCTTTCATCGAAGAAAGGTTTAGAAGCAATAAATTTAAAATGTCGCTTGAAAATAAAAAGTCATCAGTACAAAAACATTTATTCTAAAATGAAACTTAAAAGCTAAAGAGTAAGGTTAAAAACCTTTTGTTTACAATTTCGTGCCTATTCTATTTTGGAACTAGACGTTGTTTTTGGTATTATATTTCAATGCTCAGAACACAGTAAGTATTGAAAGACGTAAAGTTGCAGAATATTTTTTTAAGTTCGTTTTGTATGGTGGTAAATATTTTCGACCGATCCAAAAAGTAGAAGATACTATTTAACATTGCATCTATTAGGTACAACAAATAGGTACTAAAAGATAAAATAAAAGTAAAAAAATGAAGGGTTCTATTATTTTTATTTATTTTATTTTAGGAAAGCTTACAGACTAATAACATTATAGTAACAAAAATATAAAACTAAATTGCTAATTACAAGCCTCCACAGATAGATACAAAAAATATATATATTAGTTCCCTAGTACAAAATAATCTAACAAATTAAACAAACAAACTACTGTCAAATTATTGAATATTAATTTCAAAAGTTGGTTAATTATTTTTTTCTTTAATTTTTTTTCTCTTTCTTTCGCGACAATAGATACCCATTCTAAACAGCGAAATGGGTCACTAGGAAATCTACAAACAAAATTAACATTATATTAAAAAAACAACATTACTCCATGCATTCCCTGTTCAAGAACAGTCGGTGTTTGATACAATAGTTGGTGTATTGTGGCAAACATTGGCCAAACAATTATAATATTAGCTAATTGTCTATTTACTATTTAATTCTGTTTTTATTTTATGAAAAACACTTAATGATATAAACTTACCGAAAAAAAGATATTCCTTCCAAAATCTTGGTGTTACGTTGGTTTTTTACACAGTTTTTGAACGCGCACTGCGGCATTTTGACGTCTTTATGTTGGCTATGATTGGACCATACTAATTTGAAATAAGACCACAAAAGTATTTGTGGTCTTATTTTTCGGGCCGTTTTTGAAGCGCTCATCGGGAATCTAGTACTATTATTGATCGAAGTAACAAAAGAAAAAATACGTGTCAAATATTTTTTGAAAATCTAACTGACGGACTTATTAGATTTTTTCAGGACACAAGCCTATTGTTGTCGGGTTCTTGAACTCTGCTTCCGCGATGTAGGGCGCGAAACACACAGAAACGGCGTACGGTAAAGACGCGGCGCAGGCGCAGAGCAGGCGTGGAACAGACTTATCTGTTCGCTGCTGCTGCTGTTGATTTAAATTATATCAAAGAGGCGAAGAGACGCCGCAACTAGTCATTATACAGGCTGACTTTATCGTGATAGAATGTCTTCCTCTTCAGACGACGAAGATGCGCTTGCTTTGCTGCAACTCATTAACGTGCAGAGACACCGAAGATATTGGGTGCACCCTGTGTGTATTTTAAAAGAATTGAAAAATTATGTGAATGATAAATGATGTTTATTTTGCAAGTAGGTTTTTACAAACACTTTTACGCGTCATTTTTTTAAACTAGATGGGGCCGGTGTTTCGTACCTGACTACTCTGAGAAGAAACAGCCGAAACAAACTCAGAGGTCATAGTCTCTTTTAAAGTCCAGACAATCTTGCTCAATTCACATGAGGACTATGCGGATTAGTGTCTGAGATGGTCTTTTGAAGAAAGAACCATACAGATTTGAGTGGACCTGTCCAGTCAGTGCAAGCATTTGTCAGTTAACGTGTAGCTCGACTTATAACTGAAGGAGCTCAACGAAACGACGAACAATACCAAAGAAAGGACATTTGGGTAGGTCGCTTAGAGTACTCAAACTGCCAGACAGTTGTGGGAAAAAATAAAAATAAAATATAAATGTGACCCACATGGTCCCCACATTCACAATAATCATATAAAATTCATAACAAGTTCTATTCAAAAGAATGTAAATAAAAATCACAAAAATCATTAAAAGTCACAATGATGATGAAAAAAAAAGTAGAATACTTAACAAAATAAGTATTCATGTCAAATCAGTAAATGTCAAATAAAATACTAAAAAAAAAAAAAGTAAAAAATAATAAAAAATTCCGAATATCCTGATCATTTTCCTACAGTATATAAAATGTCACTAGAATGTTTCCACATTCTATTGTCGAAAGTAAAACACGGTCTTAATTTTTCTGCACCTACTGTATAAACAAAAGTCATGCTGCTTGCGCGCCTCTCCAGTCGCGACTGCTAGCGACGCGGAACAGGCGACGAAACGACGTGCCTGTGCCACGCCGCTTGAGTATAATTTACATCGTGTCGCCTACCTACATTTTGTATTGAAACGTTTTGAAGCGGCAAGATGCCTGCGCCACGCCTTCACCTTACGCCGTTTCTGTATAATTCGCGCCTTGGACTTTGACATATTTCGCTATATAGTTCATCATCTGTGTCATAGATGGTGCTGTAGTACTTTTTGTTCAATGTAGCTATAGTACTTTTTGGCAGTGCCGCTTTGTAGCCTTTATTTACATAATCCTGTTGATCTTCAGCTGGCGTGTCTGGAGTTCCTGAACTGCGTGTACACAACGTTCGGCTTCACGTTCCAGTTGAAGCTCTCCACGCGGCCGGAGAAGTTCCTCGGAGATAAGGCCACTTGGGACCAGGCTGAGAAGGTATGCTAACCTGTTTGAGACCTTCTTTGGGTCTGCTCTCAGTTTTACTACTGTAATAGGGAATATGCATAAATTTTCTTTTTTTTATTTGGATACGGAATGTTAAAGTACTATAAAAAATAATGACAACGCGAAAACAAGACATAAATCGGCCAAACAACACAAAATTTATAACCATTTAAACTTGTTTCTATCTCTTTCTAGATAAACGGAATTTAGTTTGGATTTTGTACGTCGATGCAGCAAATGACGTCATTTGCCGTATCGGATCTCTCTGTCTAATCACCAGTTTCAAATGCTTATAACTTAGTATTTTTTATAGATATTAAATAAATAATTTCACTTTGCTATTTCTGATGTTAATACGCTTTGTTTAGAGTGATAAAAAAACAATCATACATATACCCTATTGCCCTCGTAATGTGGAGACAAAGGCAAAGATAATCTAAGATGGCGCCACCTAACTTGGTCTCAACCTGACCAATTAGGTTAAGCTATTTTGAAATATAAATGACATTACCACATTTTCAACCAATGACGATGGCGGGAACCAGCTATGCTAGCGCCATTAGATCCACAGTTTCCTTCCTCATTGCAAACGCAGTACTTGCGAAATGTCGGTTTAGTCATTTTATGATAACTACACAACAAGTCAATGTTATATCACTTTTGAATTGTACCTAAAAAGCTTTCTATTGACATATTTTTTCCTTATAGAATGAACTCCACTATGAAGTAATTTAAAAAAAAAAAAAACCCAAAAATGACGATTACTGCAAGTACAATAGGGTAGATGACACCATAAAACAATAATTCCAAGACACCAATCTCTAAAAAAACACTTTATTTTGGGCCTGAAAACCCTATTTATTTTCAATGAATTGCCAAATTCGATTTTTAGTTGCTTTGAAATTTATAAATAGTTGAGTCATTGAGTTGAGTAAACAGTGACGTCACAGTTGGCTATTGCCATACAAAATCTATGAGGGAACCGCGTTTTGACAGCACTTTAAAAGTATCTCAATTGATTGGTGTGTCATCTACCCCATTACCAGGGCAGTCTGCAAGCAATCTGCAAGTCGTTAGGTTAAACAAGATACATACTTTATTTATTTTGAGTTCTTTTCAGTTCATTAAAGTATTTATTGAGAGTACAATACAAGGTCAAGGTCGCTTTTAGTGTTTTTCTGACAGTTGTTCTTCTACACTAAACGGATTTTGATGCAGTTTTCACCATTATCCAGAGAATTTATTCTTAAAAGTTTGTGTATCTCTTAGCATAACGATGTCAAAACATGCAGAGCATGCCCATGAACAATAGATGATCTTATGACTGTGTCAATGGGCGGGGTTCATGTAGTTAGGAAATGTTAGGTTGGTGGAAACAGTATCAATATGTAGTGTAAAAGATCTAAACGGTAACGGAACGAAAAGCTATGTTTCTTTATATCTTCGTAGGTGTATGTTAAATAGGGAACACCCAAACTCCGAAATATTTTATTCTGATTATCAAAAGTCCGAATTTCATAATACCGAAGAATTCTAATGTCTATTATTTAAAATCCCGAAATTTATAATTCCGAAAGTCGTTAATATGATAGGAAATATATATATATATAGATTCGTATTTTTAATGTTTCGTATTATCAATAAGTCAATATTCGATTATTTTGAGAATAGTAATTATGAACGTTCGGAATATTGAAGTTTAGGAATTAAGAGCCTATACAACCTCAGCTCAAATTCTAATTTCGCCCCCACTTCACCGCGCCCGGCGGGCGACGCGCGGCGTCGCACAGTGGATCGTCCCCATACAAGAGGTCGGACATAGAATGAAAAATAAAAAAAAGTATTTAATTTAAAAATATATATATACAGTTGCATTCCTCTATTAAAGAACAACAAAAAATGTTACTACGCTTTTTTTATTTGACCAGCACTTTAGGAGCTATTCGATGAAAACTGTTATTTTTGTATGGAAACGAACACAAAAATGTCTGTATCTCATGATTCCCTCCTTGTTTCGATTTGCGGTTTTCACTACTGTCTTTTACCTATTTTATGCCACGTTTTCTTCAAGGACACATGGTGCCCGTAGAGCGCCCCTTTCGAGATATTTTGCCTATAGTAACTATCTTTGTTATTGTATTACTGATGGAATGGAGGTACATTAAGTATGCTTATTACTGAGAATTAGTCATCACTAAGTAGTTCCTTAAATAACAGGTGCATTTGTGAGTACTTTAATGACTTATTAACGCTTTTGTTGCAATATAACAAAAGCGTTAATGAGTCATTAAGTAACGACTACCAGTACTTGCTTAATCTAATTATTTATTATAATTACTAAGAATTACACATAAGAAGTTAAATGAAGAAAAGGTGCATTAGTGAGTTCTATATGTATATTGAAAAAAAATATCGGTAATGAGTTGTGACATCGCATTAACAATAACAAATCAAAAGTTGATGAATAAGAAAATACGTATTTATATTTTTTTTATTTATATAATATAACACTGTAAAATATATTTAAATCTTTAAATAAATTACACTTAAACCTATAATAATTTATAAATAAAAAATAAAACAATTACTAATAACTAAATTGTAAATATTGATTATAATAAAAAATAAATAAACTAATACTACCTTAAAGTTACTAACAATTATATTACTATAAGACTTAAACTATATTTTCTTCGTCTTCATCAATAACGACATCATGATCATTATTGTCGTCATCTTCTTCAATGTCACTACATTCCGAAACTGCTCCAACTATTGTATCTGTTGAAATGTCAATAAGCTCCAATTCACTCTGGTCATGTATGAGCAAATCGTCCAGTTCTCTAAATGAAGATTTTTTAACTCTATTGGGCATCCTCGGTCGTATGCTCGTTAGAAGAGGATCGGAAGATAAAAGAAGATTATGAAGAATGTCTTCATTAGTGGCGATGCTACTGTGCTTTCGCGTATGAGTTTCTCTAAATTTACGAAAATCCTTGTTTCTTGCTTCAGATGCTTCCTCAGACAAAAAACCTATAGGCACTACTGATAGGTGTTCCACTATCTGCGATCCATGAATCAGCAATTTATGCAAACTTGATGGCATGTTATACCATGGATATAACTGTACGAAGAAATTTGCTGTTTCATCGAATTTTTGGATTTCAATTTTGTCGCCTGAGGAAATGCATTGCAAAGCAAAATTACAGCGAGTCTTCTAATTAAATTGACGTCTAATTTTGTAATTTCCGCGGTCGTTTCAGGGTTTGCAAAAAACCTTCTAGCAGTATTTCCAGTGTTTGTATTGCCACTACCCTGCTTTACAACATCCAGAAGTAAGCCTGTGTTTCTTCGGAAAGCAGCTTGAATAGCTTCTTTCTTATCTTTAACAATTCTTTTATTATCGTCACCTTTTGCTTGCCATGATTTTATGTCCATTCTGTAGGCAATGTGTAATAAACACTCCATAGACCGAATCCAAGCATGCAACGAACTAAATCCATGCTTGTATAAATCTTCGTTCACAGGTTTAGCTCTCACTTCTTCCAAATTATTCATCTCACTTGGGCGAGCTTTGCACAAATCACATACTGCTGCCGATGTTCCCGATATGATTGAATGTACCTTACCATCAATCATGGTTAACCACAGATTGTGCGTAACAGTAGCATTGCCGCAAGCAGTTGGGTTCAGTTCACGAATCTCGGTCTCAAATATATCCATTTCAGCCTTTACATTTGTTTCCGTTTCTTTCATAAACGTAAATGAAATCGGACGACAATATGTGGTTGACGATGGCCGATCATTCTGCCACATTGTGTTTCCACTAGAAGTTACTAACTTAAGAGGTACAAGACTTGCCATAAATACACTGGATAAATCTTGTTCACTTGTTGTTGTTCTTTGATGATAAATGCTTTGACTTGAAGCTCCATCAAAACCCCATTTACTGTGAAGCACAAGTTGTTCACCAGCATCAAAATTCGGTTCAAGTGAATCGATCAGCCTCCTAACTGTGAGATCAAGGAGGGCTTGGAGTCGTATCTTTGCGGAAGTATCAGTCACAGTTACGTCTTCTTTTGCCGGGTAACACTTAAGTTTTTCTTTCACTAACATGTAATAGCTTGGGTATTTCGCATGACCTTCTTTAAAACTAAAGTCCCTAAGTGTGATGTAACGCCACTTGGATAACTGCATGTGAACGTAAAGAGCAAGTGCTTTGTGAGTAGGAACTTCACGAAGCAAAGTATTCTGTTTAGTTTCCAGGACATTCAGAACGGTTGAGACATGTTCAGGATTTCCCAGCAAATGCTTCATGATTCTGGCCACATCATTTTTTCCGGCAGACTTAAGTGCACTTTCAACAGTATGTAAAAGCTTATCTGGACGACTGCAACTAGCCATATTTTCATCAACAAGTCTTCTTTTCTGTCTACTGGATAAATCTTCAAAGCGTTTTCGAGGAGATTTAAATGTTGAAGTTGATGCATCTGATGTTGATGGACTGATTACCTCTTCTGTCTCAACTTTAGCTTCTTCAGTGTGAACAATATTTTCCTTAAAGCAATTTGGCCAAATGATATCGGAACTTAACCACTCTCTGTTCTTGTCCATGAACTTGTCGACTGTCCTTCTTGATTGCACCCATTTGGAGTAAACCCGATAGCAAAATCGTCGACACCAGTTCTTTAGATCCGACACATCATTTTCACTTAACTGGACGTTACTATTCGACTTCAATGTATTACATAAATTTTCATAGTCACGAAGATCTTTATGATTACGAAGAGCAACATAAAGATCAAGATAAGTAGAAAACCCACGGAAAGCCATAATGACAACACTTGGTAGAGGTTGAAATTACAACTGAATAATATTTGCAAAACACACTAAAATATATAGGGCAGCAAGTTGCAACTAGTAATGAATTTGATAGGTACTCCCTTAATTCTCCTAAAAAATTTTATCCGAAAATCATTATCCATAAAACGTTTGCTATAAACTTCAGTAACCATAATGTTCAAAATCCCGAAATTTTGTTTTACATAATTATCTTTATTTCTAAAACTGTTTTGTCATAATATCGGATACTATAATAATTGAATCTTCTAATTTTACATGCCATAAAGCCAAATGTCCTAAGTATTTTATTATATAATATGTATTATTCCGAATGTTCATATAAGTATAATGAAATTTTTGGTCCTAAAACATTTGCTAAAAATTAGGTTTTAGTGACAGAAACGAATCGCTGTAAATCCGACCCCACGCAGTCTTGTCTGCCCTACCCCGAGAGTGTAATTTAAAATCGCGTAGGCGCGGAGGGGCGAGGCGGCCCGCGAGTAGAGGAGCAGGTGGTTGTGACACTCGCCGCCGCTGCTGAGGCTGGCCGGCGAAGCCGGCCAGCAAGCCGAAGCTGCGGTGGTGAGCGTTAAACACATCTGCGACGATAAGCTCGCGTGGGACCGCCGGAGCCCCGCAGCGCCGGAGCCGTGACAGAAACCATGCCTGCTGCATGTTGCTTGCTCGCTTGCATGCTGCATGCTTGCTTGCATACTGTATCTGCGCTTGCATGCTGCATGGTTGCTGCAAGCTTGTTGCATGCTTGCTGCTTGCTTGCTGCATGCTTTCTGAATGCTTGCTGCATGCTTGCATGACTACCGATATGAAATGTATGCCAAAAGAAGATTCTAACTGTGAACTTTCTGCAATATTATGATGGTTCTACTTTTTAATTCTTACAAATTTCATAAGAGCAATATTATTTAAAAATGTGTTACAGCAAAAGCCAAGTAATACTTAACCTGTAGTTACCGTAATTACAGACACAATTAAAATAACAATGTTCTGTTCCCTTTTGGGAACGTCTGGATACATACCGGTTTGTTTTAAAAATATTATTAATTAAGATCAATACAACGGTATATTTTTTTTTATTTAGGATTTATAACTATTATTGAAAACGGTTTTAAGTCTTTTGTATATTATTGATTGCAATATTTATGACAAATGGGTTTAGGGCATATTGTATTTAGGGATTTCAATTTTATGGCATGTGATATTATGTGATATTAAGTTCGGGTAAGTTATCATTCGGACAAATGATGATTAGGACAAAAAAAGTTATGGCACTTTAAATTATGAATAAAAAAGTTCGGTAATACAATAGAGAACCATTTGATAAGCTAATGATGACATATGAGCCAATCACAATGCAGAGCTTAAGGGCTGTTAACATGGTAATTACAATAACTAATTAGATTAAGCAAGTACTGGTAGTCGTTACTTAATGACTCATTAACGCTTTTGTTATATTGCAACAAAAGCGTTAATAAGTCATTAAAGTACTCACAAATGCACCTGTTATTTAAGGAACTACTTAGTGATGACTAATTCTCAGTAATAAGTATACTTAATGTACCTCCATTCCATCAGTAATACAATAACAAAGATAGTACTATAGGCAAAATATCTCGAAAGGGGCGCTCTGCGGGCACCATGTGTCCTTGAAGAAAACGTGGCATAAAATAGGTAAAAGACAGTAGTGAAAACCGCAAATTGAAACAAGGAGGGAATCATGAGATACAGACATTTTTGTGTTCGTTTCCATAAAAAAATAACAGTTTTCATCGAATAGCTCCTAAAGTGCTGGTCAAATAAAAAAAGCGTAGTAACATTTTTTGTTGTTCTTCAATAGAGGAATGCAACTGTATATATATATTTTTTTAATTAAATACTTTTTTAATTTTTCATTCTATGTCCGACCTCTTGTATGGGGACGATCCACTGTGCGTCGCGCCGCCTAACTCTATCTCACTCGCACACTGTTACTCGCGGTCACGCGGGCACACCGCGAGGTCGATGCAATTTTGTTAGAATAAACTACTTACTTTATTTATCGGACAAGTTCTAAGTAATAAAATTATCAATAATAATATTAATTTGTCACTATTATCAAAATAAAATTTTATAACACTTTAATTTCAATGTAGGTACCTTTTTTATCGTGATAAAATCCTCCCACCCTGAGTGGAGCGGAAGGGACTGTCAGACTCTTACTGACTAAAATCCACGGTGTACCTTCAATAGCCCAATGTACTTACCTACTGACAGTTGCTTATCAAGCTAAATTTTCCAGTATAAACTGACCTCTCATTGTACGGAAAGCCTGTACAATGCGAGATCAACTTATACTGGTATTTTGCTATAAAATAATAGACGAGCCAACGTTACCGTGAGGGTTCCGCCCATTGATTTTGTAGTAAGTTTGAGTTTTATAGTTTTTTCCTTGTATGTATTTGTGACAGCCGTTTTTGTATGTAATTATAGTTCAAGTAGTAGGCCTAAATGCAAGTATCTACATATTATTACTATACCTATAAGAAATATTTTAAACCGATTCTGAGCCACTGCATAAAGTCTACTGTTACAAAAAACAAATCAAGTGCGAGTCACCATTGCATTCAGGGTTCTGTGGGTACATTGGCGTGGTAGTAAAACGCTTTGCCATTATACAAATTTCAAAATAAATCACCGAAATGTATGACTGCGTATAACCTGTGGTATAACTGACGAAGGACTGCAACATATTGGATATTTTATTTTGTTGTGTTCGTGATTCTCAAGGCATGGTTTGTATGACTATGAATATTAGATAGGTAGGTAGGTAGGTAAGTATGTAGATAAGTAGGATAGTTTGTTATGTAGCCATACATGTATGTGAAAAATGTGATGCGTTTTCGTGTTATCTATCAGTAGGTATGTAGGTACGTAGGTATAATACTTAGGTAGGTATTTAGTTATGTACGTAGGTAGAATAGTTAGGTAGGTAGGCAAAGATGTAGGATAGGTGGGAGGGTAAGTATGTAGGTAGGTAGGATAGGGTAGGTAGGTAGGAGGGTAAGTATGTAGGTAGGTAGGATAGGGTAGGTAGGTAGGATAGATATGGTTTTTATCATAAGTTATTACACATTGTCAAAATTACATAGCATTTAATTCACTTAAATCTCTTATGGGCATATTTCGAACATGTCTGGGATCGCATAGCTCAGGCAACATGCATGTCTTATAAAAATGTACTAATTTTGGTTCCATTTCTTGCCAATATTGGTCATCTCTCTCTATAATTTCAACTTTGACGTCTTTGTTGCATCCAGACCATACTCCGAAAATACATTTTACGTTTTTACGTTTACTCGCCCTTCCGCAATAGCTGCATCTCGTTCCCTTGCTGCAGCTGCCTCCATTGTAATTATAGCAGTTTTTCGCCAGTCATCATATATTTCATTTTGGACTTTAGCATAGTGCTTTTGAGAGAATGATGGACACTCCATTGATGCACATAATTCGCTAAATTGGGAATAGCCAATTCCAGAAGATATGATGCCAGATGTTGCAGATTTGTTTAAATCTAGGTCTGATTTCGGCTCAGAATCAAGATAAAATGTTAGATTACACATATTGCAGGTTAATTTATATTTGGAGAGTAGACCTTTTCTTTTTTCTGATATAATGTGAACATTGCTCAATGTACATCCGAATGCCTTATTATGATTGCATATTTCTTGAAGTCTTTTATAAAAATATTCTACATCAATCATTCTCCGTCCTTCTACATATAAACAGCTTTTCTCTTCCACAGGATTATTAAAACTCACTCCGTACCTGAAATTACCACAATATTTTTTTTACAAATTCTTGCTAAACTGAATAACATACATGATACACATACAATCTTCTCACATATAAAATCTAGCAATTACCAATCAGTATCATCATTCATCATCTGATGTGTCGTATTGCGGAAGATTATGTGAATATCTGAAAAAAAAGAGGTTTTTTTAGTATAAGAATTCATCATCATTATCATCATTTCAGCCGAAATACGTCCACTGCTGGACATAGGCCTCCCGCAAGTGTCACCACATATCCCGGTCCCGTGCGACTCTCATCGAGCGGATTCCTTCAACCTTCACCAGGTCATCGGTCCATCTAGTGGGAGGTCTTCCAACGCAACGTCTTCCGGTTCGCGGTCGCCACTCCAGAACTTTTCGACCCCATCGGCCATCCGTTCTGCGAGCAATGTGCCCTGCCCACTGCCACTTAAGTTTGGCAATTCTTCGGGCTACGTCGGTAACCTTGGTTCTCTTGCGGAAGTCTTCATTTCTGATTCGATCGCGCAAGGAAACTCCGAGCATAGCCCTCTCCATTGCCCTTTGGGTAACTTTAAGCCTTCTGATGAGGCCCATTGTGAGCGACCACGGTTCGGTCCCGTATGTAATCACTGGCAACACACACTAGTCATAGACTTTCGTCTTGAGACACTGCGGTAAGTTGAACGAGAAGATACCGCGCAACTTCCCGAACGCTGCCCAGCCGACTCGGATTCGACGATTGACCTCTTTCTCGAAGTTAGACCTACCTAGCTGGACCCTTTGTCCCAGGTACACATAATCGTCTACAACTTCGAGTGTAGAGTCTCAATCTTGATATGAGTGGGTGTGACATGGGCATTCAACATGACCTTGGTTTTGTCCATGTTCATTTTAAGACCCACTCATCCGGAAGCTCTACTGAGGTCCTCCATGGTCTCAGCCATGACCACTATATCGTCGGCAAACCGAAGGTGAGTGATGTACTCGCCATTGACGTTGATGCCTAGCCCTCTCCAGTCCAGAACCTTGAAGACATCCTCCAATGCAGCGGTGAGCAGTTTCGGAGACATGACGTCTCCCTGTCTCACACCTCTCTGCAGGAGGATAGGTTCCGAGGCTTGGTCCTGAAGTCGGACTGACATGGTGGCGTTTTTGTACAAACACTTCAACACCTCGATGTACCGATAGTCGATTTGGCACCGTTGCGCGTTGGAGAGACTGCAGTACAGCTCAGGTCTCGATCGAATCGAAGGCTTTCTCGTAGTCCACAAACGCTAAACAGAGGGCACTCTTCGGTCTTCTGTATAACTTCATTTGATTCAAGTATAAGAATTAAGAAATTATAATCCTAACTAATAACATAACGTAAGTTGTATCACTAACAAAATATGGAGCAAGTTTCCGAAATAAACGTTTTATTATTATTATTATTATTATAAATGTGCAAAGCGAGTTTGTTTGTTTGTAACGCTAAAGTAGCTGAACGGATTTGGATGAAATTTAGCACATGAAAAGACCATGTCCTGGAAACGGGTATACTTTTTATCCTGGATCACAAACGACGTCGCGGGCAAAAAGCTAGTCACTAATAAAATCAAGAGTATTATTAATAAATAGCTTACGGATCCAATATTCTTTCGTCACTATGTATATTCAGTGAACAACTTGTGTCCTCAAGTGGTACTTGTGATCTGCAAGAAAACGCAACATTCATTATTAAAGTACTTACACCTGAAAGCATAATTTAATCAACATGAATAAGTAATACGGAACCCTATAAAGTACAACAACATGAAAAGTTTGTGAACTCGCCAATTTCGTGGTAGGACGTGTAATAACGCACAAAACGGTAATGCCATGTGGCAAAAGCACAGAAAAAAATATCTTGATGATCAAATACGTATGATACTTACAATTTAATATTTTGTAATGTATGAACATTTGTTTCGTCTATTTCTACATCTATCGGAGGTATTTGGGCCCTGTAACAATCACAAGTGGCTGGTATAATTGTTCTGTGGGTATAATAATACTGACCTATAGACCATACATACATTACACATTTTTGTTTATCATTTCGTTAGGGAACCCTAAAATTGTACAATAAAAAAAAGAAGACGAAATCGTCTATACAATCATATTTGCGAATGTAACACCGAATAATTATATACCTACGTAATTATTATCATCTACCTACGTTTATTAGAGAAATACAGGTGCGGGTACGGGTACGCGTAGCTACATAATGAAGCTGTAATTTCCAGTATAAGCTGACCTCTCATTGTGCGAAATGCCTATACAATGTGAGATCAGCTTATACTGGAAATATATTGCTTTTTTTTATACCTTACTATATAGCTGTGTGTTCTAATAAATAACAGATCAGTTACATGGATAAGTAGGTAGCAGATACTCACGAATTTTCTGGAATATTCTCTTTATCAACATCATCTTCAGTTGTGTGTAATCGACGTCATCCTCTAAAAGAAAGATCATCATATTTATTATGTAGCTAAACTACTACAGTAAGTCCAGTAGGTTCATATTTTTTATGTATTTTACAACAGTCTGATAAGCAGTCAGTAAGTCAGCTACAGTCTGATAAGTCAGTAGGGTAAGTAGGTACACGCGCCTCGCACCGTGTGACCGGCACGTCCGATTGTGTGTGAAGGAAGCAATAGTTTTGTTTCATGCAGCTAGTGTAGGTACTTACCGTAGGTACATTATTTATATTTTTTATAACTTTCTAAGCGCTTAGCGGCTGCAGTACGGGTCGCGGCCCGGGGTTTGATTACCGCACGGAACATGTATTAGTATGTTATGGCCTACAAATAGTTGTGAAGACCTGAGTTTGTAATTGCACCGTCTTTTTCATTTTGTTGTATGTGCCAAAACAAAAACAAACCTATTTTGGTAATTTAATTATTTATAAAAGTTGCCCTAAAACTATTTATTTTTTATTTGTTATTTCTCCTGAAACGTGGACGGTGCGATTACAAACACAAGTCGTCACAACTATTTGCAGACCATCATATAATAACACATGTTCCGTGCAGGAATCGAACCCGCGACCCGTACTGCAGCCGCCAAGTTAGAAAGTTATAAAAAATATAATTGTATGTACGGTAAGTACCTGGTCTACCCACACATGCAGAAACTGCTCCAAACGTGTGTACCTACTACATATTTACCTACATGTTTGTAATCACTAATACTGTAAATAGATAGGTCGGTAGATACTTACTTCATTTCGATCATATGTTTGCCTATTTCTTTACGCCAACTCTGTCGCTTTTTATTTTTATTTCGGTTATTTCCCATTACGCAAACAATATAAATTCATGCAATTCAATATTTTTATTTTACGCCGTTCTGTTGCGTAAATGTGTCCTGAGCGCAAACTGACACAGCCCTCCCGTACGGTAGCCGGAGCAGGACTGAGCGCGGGTGGCGCGCGGCAGGGAACAAACTTTAATATGGCCGATATTATAGGTTATTTATTTTGCGGCGAAAAAAAGGAAATTCAAAAAAATAAATAATATAAGACCTGCTTTATAGTTATTTCAGTAAGTATAAAAAGTTTCATGATCTAATTTGAAGTATTCTATGATTGCCAGCGGTTTATTGTTCAGTTTAGAGGTAACTTTGGATTTTTTTTCTATCGAGAAAATTTTATGAAATCGTGTTTTCGACAAATGTAGGACTTAACATTAATCCTCAACTTTACCATATATTTATTTCAGAATTAATGCTGCAGTATTTTAGGCGTAACGTAGGATCCAGCTAAGCCATTTGAGGTAGTATAGGCTCTTAAAATGAATGAAATAAAATAAAAATAGGATTAATGATAAATTCGAGCTGTTATATTCGGAATTTTGAACCATTCGGAATTATGAAAGCCGGTATTTTGAAATTCGGATTTGTGACTTTCGGAATAAAGTTTTTCGTACTTATGTAGTGTATTCATCTAAAATAATCATGATCGTAAAATAAACGCCTTTTTTCAGGCCTTAGCGGACTCCCTAGACAAGTTCGGCCAGCCCTGGCAACTAAACCCAGGTGACGGCGCCTTCTACGGCCCCAAGATAGACATCACCATACAGGACGCGCTGCGAAGGTCGCACCAGTGTGCCACGATACAGCTGGACTTCCAGCTGCCCGAGAGATTCAACCTTACTTATGTCAGGTGAGATATTAATATTATGTATAAACTAGCGGACGTCACGCGGTTTCACCCGCGTAGTTCCCGTTCCCATAGGAGTACGGAGTTAAATTATAGCCTATGTTAATCAGTAAAAACGTGGCTTTCTAATGGTGAAGTGAAAGAATTTTTGAAATCGGTGCAGTAGTTTTTGAGTTTATTCATTACAAACATACACACACAAAAATACAAATCTTTCCTCTTTATAATATTAGTGTAGATGTAGATAATATCACAACACTCGTATATATTTCACAAAGAGGTCGGCCGAATTCATCCTCCGACAATATCTACTAAGCCGCTTGAGAATTATAAATTGCAGCATTTCACAGCTAACGTCAAAGGGATGATGACAGACTAGACAAAATATGATTGTTTAGTCCGTCAGTTAGATTATCGAAAAATATTGGACACGTGTTTTTTTGTTTTATCAAATTAATAAAAAATAACGAAGATAAAACGTGTAAAAGATCATGAGTGGGGGCTTCTGACGTCACATTTGAGTAAAAAATGTACTGTGTACTAATGTGACGTCACACAAGTTTTCGACGCACTTCATTTTTTGTTTACGTGAAAAAATATGTGTCCAATATTTTTTTGAAATCTATCTGACGGACTAATTAGTTTTTTTTTTGTCATCTACCCTATTGACGAAGATACAACGCTTTTAAAATTCTCAAAACGTCACGCTGCCCGAGTTTTGATGCGTTTTATCTTTTGTCAATATTCAGTGATTTACAAAAACAAAAAATACTTGTCCATTATTTTCCAATACTCTCTGATGGACTAAATAGATTTGCAATTTATCAAAATCAAAATCAAAGCATTTATTTCAAGTAAGCCAGTTACAGGTACTTTTGAATTGTCGAAACAAAGATGAAAATTAAATGTAGCTACAGTCCCAATCACAAGACATAAAAACTGTGAAAGTACTGTAGTTGCCCATTCCCTAGCGTAGATCTCTATGGAGAAGAATTAATTAAAGAATTATTGATGGTGGAAACTAGCCTATTCTACATCGGGCAAGCAGAGTTGTTCCACATGATTAGGATAATAATATACAGTACCCCCCAACAGAAACTACTCGTTTCATTAGGGGATTCTCTTTTTTCAAAATTAGCAATGTAATACCGTATGTCATGCCTCAATTTCGCCGGTTATGATTGAGAACTTTGAGATGACATCACCGCAAAAATTGCCACTAACGAGACAATTATTCTAGAAGCTGATTTTGGAAAAGAGAAACGGAAATAATCACTTATTTCAAATAAACGCAACTAAATTAACAACATCTTTACAATTCCATTTGGAAAGAAGTAGCACAGGGGCCCTACTCTCCAACGTCCGTCCGTCCGTCTCAATCCGTCTCTCTCACTCGCACTCATCTGCAGACGTGCGCGAGAGAGACGGATGGACGGACGGACGCTAGAGAGTACGGCCTTAGTATCGTGCGTTTGCCCAGTGGTGGGAGAGCATGGGCTAGCTTTAATAATAAAAATAAAGTAAGGAGGCCCTCGTTAGGTAGCTGGATCAAGGGCTTGATTCAGTGCGCGGTACTCCTGGACACGGCTGGTATTGTTAGGAGGTTCCTCTCTCTGGAGCCCTGACCCGCCGGCCGGTAGCTTGGACCCTGTTCCCGATACCGGTGGACTACTATATTTTATATATTAAATGTTTTTTGTTTTTTGAATGAAAAAATGTAATTTATGAATAAAGGAAAAATAAAATAAACAAACAAAACAACTTGAAAAGGTCGGATTACGTTTCAGGGGGCTTACTCTCTAAAGTTTCGTCTATATATTCGGATCTATCCGTCTCTCTCGCTCGCACTCATCTGAAAACGTGCGCGAGAGAGACGGATAGATCCGAATGTACGGACGAAACGTTAGAGAGTAAGGCCCCAGGGTACTAAAATAGGTACATTTCATTAGCACCCCTTTATTTTGTAGTGAGAGCGGCGACAAGAAGCGTCCAGTGATCATCCACCGCGCCATCCTGGGCTCCGTGGAGCGTATGGTCGCTATCCTCAGCGAGTCGTACGCCGGCAAGTGGCCCTTCTGGCTCAGTCCGAGACAGGTCTGTGTCGTACCCGTCGGGCCACACTTCGACGACTACGCCAAGCAGGTAAATATAAAGGGTGTAAAAAACCTCTTAACGAAGCCGAAAGGCACTTGTGCTTCCCGTCATTGCGATCATTTTTTTGTTCTACACCATACCTGCCCGCGTAGTATGACCACCGTAGAAACGAAAGAGAATCGACAAATCTTTTGTTCATCTGTCATTTTGTCGATTCAATGACAGATGAACAAAAGATTTGTCGATTCTCTTTCGTGTCTAAGGTGGTCATGCTAAGCGGGCTAAGTTTTTGTTAAATGTAGGTTTTCAATGCAAGATTTTTACTTTAAACACCTCCACAACCCCCGTACTATTCAATCCGTTCATCAGCACAATGTTTTGAGTGCGTTACATTGAGTTTTACCATGATTTTTACATGATTTTTCACCCCAAAAAAAATTCGTTTCCCAGCAATAATTTTTGCGTAAAGTTGCTTAGTTTGATGTACAGAATGCTTGGTTTACGGCTTCGTGATGTGTATAATACTAGCTGTTGCCCGTGACTTCGTTTGCGTGGAAATTTGATGTGAAGGTGAGAGAAAAAATATGTGTCCTTCTCGAATATAAACTACTAGCTTCTGCCCGCGGCTTCGCTCGCGTGAAGTTCGATAATTGTCCCACGGGATCTTACTACCGGGATAAAAAGTGTCCTATGTGTTAATCCAGGTTATAAACTATCTGTGTGCTAAATTTCATCCAAATCCGTTCAGTAGTTTTTGCGTGAAAGAGTAACAAACATCCATACTCACAAACTTTCGCATTTATAATATTAGTAAGTCTAGCTGTTGCCCGTGACTTCGTTTGCGTGGAAATTTTGATGTCTAGGTGTGAGAAACATAGCCTATGTCCTTCCCGAATATAATCTATCTCCTTGCCAAATTTCTTTACGATCCAATCTGGCGTTTATACGTGAAAAGCTAACAAACAGTTTCGCATTTATAATAATAGAAGGGATAACATCACGCCTGTAACCCTCGGAGAGTTAGGCAGAAGTGAACCTAATAGTACACCCACTTTTCGCCAGTTATGTTTAAGTCCCATGTAGACTACGCTAAGTAAGGGAATTAAATATTTAATGTTCTTTCTCTTGTATTCGATATGGTGCACAGCCTCGAATTGTTTTAAATCGCGTTTCTCGTATTGTGATCTGCTGACCTACAACAGACAGAAGTGTGTAAGTCCAAGGAAGAAAATTAATTCAAATTAAACCATTTACGCCTCATTTTTGAACTGTCGAGAGGGTTAGTTAGTCTAAAACCAAATGATTGATGTTACCAAATGATTTGAAAAGAGTAACCATGGAGTTTCTCGCCGGTTCTTCTCCATGGAAACGACCAACCCTAACCGTGCACCTTTACGACGTTTTATAAGTGCCCATCTAGGCCTATGAGAAATAAAATATTTTGATTTTTTTAAAGCAAAGCATGCCTTTTCCTAAACGTATATCTCTATCAATGGATGGATGGACACTAGTAATAGGGTCCAGTTTTAAAAATTAGTGTATAATGTGTTGGTGTATTATTACTCCAGGTGAACGAGAAGCTGTTCGCGGCAGGGTTCATGTCGGAAGTGGACACGGATGCCGGTGACACGCTCAACAAGAAAGTGCGGAATGCGCAGCTCGCGCAGTTCAACTACATCTTAGGTGAGATATTGTTGTTATACCTTCAAAAGGGTATAAATAGACCCATAACGAAGCCGAAAGACTCTTTTTCTTCTCGTCACTGCGATCATTTTTGTGTTCTAGACCATACCTGGGAACCTTCTAGTTACGGAGATATTGGGGGTCAAAGTTCCAACTTTTTGACAAGTTTTTAATGTTATAATTTTAAATACCGCCATGACCCGTTTACTACTCAATGCAACCAATCAACACAATCAAACGACCAGCAGATGCTATTTTCATGAAATAAATACATTTTATTATATGAGAAAAAATCACATTGAAAAGTTACATTGAGTTTTACCGTTAAATGTGATTTTTCAACCCCAAAAAAAAGGAGTATCCCAGCATCAGTTTGATGTACAGAATGCTTGGTTTCTTACACCCTGTATACGGATGAAACGTGAGAGTAGAGCCCCAGTCACGTTCGACCATGAGACCAATGGAGCAGAAATAATAGTCCCACAGCTGGACATAAGACTTTAAATCGTACATACACCATTGCCTTCAAAACGAATACTATAAGCTGGTAGAAGCTGGATATGAGTCTATTCTAATCGGATTCGTTTCCTCAGACTCCAAAGCACATTCTTTACCTACAACACAAAATCTTCTCTTCTTCTTCTTGTTGAAACTTGTAAATAGCCTTCAAATCATTGTTTATATCAACTGTAAGTTTCCCGAACAGTATAACATAAATAAAAATACATTTTATCACTTAATAACTCTGATCCTTTGAAAACATGTTCAGCAGTTGATCTAGCCCAGTGTTCCGCAAACTTTTTGTGTTCAAGGTACATCTAGGAAATCAGAAAATTTAGGAGGTACACCATAAATAAAAAATCTATTTTTACATAATATTAATCAGCATTTATTATTAAAGTTTTGCGGCTGTTTAAGTAGGTATTTTTCTTCCGTCTGCCTATTTAGCTTTAAGAAGATAACCTTATTTTTTCCGAGGCACACCAAATAATGACCACGGTACACCAGTGTGCCGCGGCACACCTTTTGCGGAACACTCGGCTAGATTCTAGCCGATCATTGGCAAATCTTTGACAGTTGTTATGAGTAGATAGAAGACCAAAATTCTGACAACAACAACAACAGCCCATAACGTCCACTGCTGGACATAAGCCTCTCCCATGATGGAAGGAATTTGCCGTAATCTCCACGCTTGGCAGGCGGATTGGAGATCGCAGTGATGAAAGACTAACAGAAAACGCTGCTGCCCATTCTCAGGTCTACGGAGGCGCAAGGTGTTCTGCCTCAGACATTAGTCGCCTTATACGACACCCGTGAGTGTAATGCACGGAGTAAATACAAAGAGGAGATGGCCTAAGGAACTGTGCACTGTGATTCTCAACTAGGTCCTGACGTCATCATGTGGGCGTGGCCTTAGTCAGTGTATTGTTGGCGTTCCTCCTGTGCACAACTTTGTGAACGTTCCCATTTTACAGCATTGTTCGCGCTAGACGAAAAAAAGAATTAAGTGTTGTGCTTTGTCTTGTAAAAAATACTCGGATAGACGTTCTGATGCTATGGATGGCATCACATTTCATTTGTAAGTAATTTTATGCGTAATTTATTAAACTAGTTCTAGAAAACTCTCCTAGCGTCGGCGTTTCCAAACATAGACTACCCGACACTAGATGGCGACACTTGGTGTCATGGAAACTAAAAATATTTAGGTATGTAGAGCCCAGAACTAACATATTTTAACAATATTAATACTGAAATTTGTTCAACATTCATTCCTTAAAACCCTTTAATGGCCAAAATGTTATTTTTGAAGTTTTTATATCATTTTGTAAACAGGCCGCCATCTATCGTCAACTATGAACAACAAACATAAACAACAAAAAGACAGGGCCGTAATTAGAAATCAATTATTTTATTGAATGTCCCGCGGCTGCGGCTGTCTCATAAATGGAAAGTACTTAAAACATTAAATATACTGGACATAAAAATACAATCTCCTATAAATTAAATATTATATCTACAATTATTTTATTTATATAAAGTACTTAAAGCCCACCAAGTTTATTTAGTTAAATTTTAAATTATGTATGTTTAAGATTTCCATCCGAAGATAATGTAAGACAGCAATGGATTACAAAAATTAATAGACAAGACTGGTCTCCGACTAAATATACAAAAAATTGTTCTTGCCATTTTAATGATGAAGACTTCATAGTGACAAAAAAAAACCTTTTTTTGGTTATAAAATCACAATTTAAATTTAAAAAATACGCATCAAGATGGTTCGCAAAATTAATCTATATCTATATATCTATATACATATAATAAAACAGTAAAAAAACTGTGTCTGTACATTGAATATATTAAAAAAGAAATAATTGAAGGGGGTTTAGAAACAGCAATAGAGCACGAATCCAAAAAAAAAATCTGTCTGTTTGTCTGTGTGTCTGTTTGTCTGTGGGTCTGTTTGTTTGTACACGCTAATCTTCGGAACTACTGAACGGATTTGAATGATTTTTTTGTTGTTGTATCCATGAACTCCAAGAGCCCAGCTACACCATAACACATAGGAATGACGTCTTAGCAAGTGTTGTTTGGTCTGATGGGCATTTCCTGTTGACTTTTATCTTGGAAACAAACACCTGATGCAGAACCGCAACAGACCGGCTGAACTATAAGAGATACAAAATGGTACCATAGCAAAAATTGTTCTACGTGATGAGCATTTTCTGCTGTGAGAATAAATTTGAAGATCAGGAACACCTCGAAGGTCTTGAACACCTGTTGTGGAACTCCAAGAGCCCAGCTACACCATAACACATAGGAATGACGTCTTAGCAAGTGTTGTTTGGTCTGATGGGCATTTCCTGTTGACTTACAAAAATGAAAGATCTGGAACGTCTCGAATCGTCTCGCGCATCCCGTTGTATTCCCGACCCCGGGCTCTTAAAATTTGATATCAGACGTTTCAGATCTTCGATTTTGACGACCCCGTTGTCGCTGGCATAAGCAACAGGATCCGCGTACGAAGTCGCGGGCAGAAGCTAGTTTAAAATAAAACAGTACTCCCCGGCAGTCCCCGGTACGAAAATTCTGAGTACGACCCTGTTGCATCCTGCACTTAGTGACATCTAGTGTGAGATAGTTACGTAACTACAAAACAAAATCGACAGAACGAGCGAATAGTTTTGCTATTGACCGGTAGATGGAAAATAGAGAAGTGGGCGGGATCTAACACCCCCTCACCCCGTAAAGTGTCACGCGTTGTTTCCTAAGGAAATCTAATTAGGCCATCTCCTCTTTGTATTTACTCCGTGGTGTAATGGGTTGGTTCTATTCTACTCTGCCGGATACCACACGGCTAAAATTCTGACAACCAGTAGCCAATAACTGGGTTGTGGAAGTCAATAGTTGGGAAATGATTAACTAGATAATGATCTTTCACGTTTTATCCGCAGTGGTCGGCGAACGCGAGAAGACTTCCGGTACAGTGAACGTGCGCACGCGCGACAACAAGGTGCACGGAGAGATGTCCGTGCAGGCGCTCATCGACCATCTCAACACTCTGGTCAAGGACAAGACGCTAGCCGAAGACAGTGAACTACTCAACTAGATAGTTGACAAGGCAAAGGTTTTTGAATCGTTTGTAATGACAGGTCACTTCGATCTATATTATTAAAAGGGAGTTCAAACTTTTTCCTATGGAAGCGGGCATAGTCACCCCCATCGCCTTGGAAAATTGCAACGTACGATAAAAAAATATTTTTCAACACACTTGCTCATAAAATGGCTCTAATTTCACCGCAATTAGGCACATAATGACACCTGTTCAAACTGTGACTTTTTCATTGCTATCATTCACAAGTGAGTTGTAGAGTTTTTCTTTTATTGGTTGAGTTGCTTTGTTCTTAAAAACGTTTCTATAATAAAATTATTTTTTTGTATTTGTTTCTTCACAAGTGTGTTGAAAAACGTCGTATGATACACGTGTGTATTGATAATTACCGTCCTCGGGTCTCAATGGCGCCTCAGCGTTAATCACCAACATTACACACTTGTACCATAATGTACTACATATTATGCGGCGCATAATAAAACTGATACATGTGCCTACCTAGAGGTGGTGAAGCAGGCGCTTAGATAATACGCTTTGAAAGCTGGCCTGTAGGATATCAAGGGGTAAACAATCCCAGAGCTCTAGAAAAATGGTCTTCAAGAAATTCTTGAGAGTAGTAAATGTGATTAATTTAATTTCCTTGTATTAATATTTATTTAATTTAAAATTTTGTTTAAGTTATTATAACGAAACGATATTATAATTGATGCTCTAAATCTGAAGGCTATGTATTAGATACATAAATAAAATTCCAAAGGACCTTGAAGATATTCCTGACTTATGAACGATTCAAAAATTAATTTAGGGTAGAACATAAATTAATGGGAAAAGATTTAAAAGTATTGTTCCAACAGTGGTGTACACTATCTGAATTGTTTTCAATTATTTATTTAGAACGCTGGATTCTTATGTGGATCTACGTTAGTAAATAGAATGTAAGTCACCGAATTTCAGTTTCATGTTGGCATTTGACATCTCACTGCTGGGCAAAGAGATCTCTTAAGTTAAAGCAAGTGCTACTATAGCAAATTCCTTAAATATACGACAAAAAAAATGCATTTAAAATCACAATTTCCGTTCTAAAGTTGCTATAAATTTAATTTAGTTTTTCCTACCAAATTGGTAGAAAAAAATCCTACTGCATTGGTAGAAAAAAATCCTACCAAACTGGTAGAATAGATAATCTACCAATTTTAAAAGGTCTTTGCAAAGCAGTGGTTTTTTTAGGTTAGGAATTTTTACTATGAGTGAAGTCTTGTTCTAGCTTCTAAACTAGACGATATACCTTTGGGATATTATAAAAAAAATGAATGAACACTGGGTACCTTTTCATCATTAGTAATTTATTTTTGAGTAGTAAACTTAAGCTTGTCAACTTCAAAAGTTCTAATATTATGCACACTGAAACTGCTACATGTATGAAACAGTCATAATATTTGAATTTTCATACTTTCAGAAGAGAATTATGATTAAATAATTGGTTGTAATTCTAACTCAAATTATTGAGAAAAACCTTGAAGACTAGTATTATATTTAAACGATGTAAATGCCGATATGGTGGTCTACCATGACGTCTTACAGTACAGTATTGTTTTATGTCTCTAGTGTGGAAAAGAGACGGAGCTATAGAGGACGTCTAGCGCCATCTCTTTCCCACTCTGGAATAAGATTAAAACAATACTGCTTTAAGACGTCATGGTAGGCCACATGATCATCGACTCGTTGCTGACTGTAATTGGCACACACACACAGTACACGCGAATTTCGCCCTTCAGTCTTATGTTCCAGTGAATATTTTTGTATGAAGATATCCAGTATGTAGAAAGAAGGTGTAGTTTCGGTGTACAACTCGCTTTTTGTACGGTTTAGGTTGATGCATAAGCATTTAAAATGTTTTGAACCTAGCTTTGTACAAATAAAATTACCTTTTCATTGCTACTTTTGTTTTATTAATTTACTGACTGACGACCCGATTGACGCAGCGGTAGTCAGGCTGCCTTACGTTCTTAGGGTCCCGGGTTCGAATCCCGGTCGGAGCAAATGTTTGTGTGATGAGCATGGATATTTGTTTCCGAGTCATGGATGTTTATATGTATAATAAGTATGTATTTACAAACAAAAAGTATCTATCTAGTATATTAACTATCTGGTGTCCACGATACAAGCCTCGTTGCTTAGTGTGGCACTAGATGGCGCTGTGTGTAATGTCCAGCAATATTTATTTATTTATTAAGTATACAGTTTTCTATTCTAATTTTATTTGACACTACAAAAGCCATTGAACATGGTGGGCACATCTACAACATGGAGGCACCACGTAGACACTACGTAGACTCTATCTGCGTATCGCGTATTCGCCTCTTACACACCACGAAATAGTAGTGATTAAAATGGTTTAGATCGTCCATTATCAATCCATAGTGGTGAACTTTTGGGACAACAAAATATACGATATTGCCGTGGATACTCGAAATCCACAATAGGGAATATGCATAAATTTTCTATTTTTTATTTCGATACGGAATGTTAATGTACTATAAAAATAATGACAAAAAGCAAAAACAAGAATCGGGCAAACAACACAAAAGTTATAACCATTTATCTCTTTCTAGATAATCGGAATTTAGTATGGATTTTGTACGGCGATGCAGAGAATGACGTCATTCGCTTTATCGGATCTCTCTGTCTAATAACTTAGTATTTTTTATAGATATTAAATAAATAATTTCACTTTGCTATTTCTGATATTATTATGCTTTCTTAGAGTGATAAAAACAAAATCATGCATATAGGTTATTCCACACTTGAACATAGCGGTTTCTTCTTGTCCTAGCTATCGCGTATCGCGTATTCGCCTTTTACACACCACAAAATAGTATGAATAAAATGGTTTAGTTCGTCTATTATCAATTCATAGTAGTGAACTTTTGGGCCAACAAAATATACGATACTGCTGTGAACACTTTAACATAGCAAAATCCACATTTGAACATAGCGGTTTCTTCTTATCGGACGTCCTAGATGCTAAAAAGAAAAAAAGATTTTGAAACAGCATTTTATTCCATTTCTTTGGTCTTCAGGCTGAGTTTGGTAGATCCGTATTCCTTACTTTGTAGAGCTTTTTCAGCACGTTCCTGTCAAAACAAAATAAAATTTATGGTTTTAGTAAATCATGCGGTAAAAGACCGTAAATCTGTAAATCTCGATCATTCTCAGAAGATCCATTGGCCAGATCCATGATGGATCTAGTGAGAATTGTTTTTCTCATTGGATCCTGATTTAAAAAAATGGATAATAATAATATATGTTTATTCAACTCAATACAAGTGCATACATTACATAAAAACTATCATAAATGAGCTTATATAAACAGAAATTCGACAAGACATCTGTGTCTGAACTAGATAAATGAATATCTGTATCTCAGACAACAGCGCTCTTCCTTTAAAATATACATTTATTTATAAGCTAGAGGTTCAAATTGGCTTTAATTATATATTATATTACAAAAGGTTTTATTCCTATAGGAGCAAATAAAATAAAAAATAAAAGTAAAAATAAAAAACATAAAAATATCGGAGTGTTGTGGTGACCTCCTTTTGTGTATGATGTAGATGAGTGAGTGTGTGTAGGAGGGTGTGTATGTAAAATTTAATGTTGTACCTTTAAGAGGTTTTCGGTTTCGTCATATGTCAATTTACGAATGTACTCAAACACTTCATTCTTACACCTTCTGATATTTAAAGCTTGTATATCGACAATTTCATCAATACAGCTATAAAGATACGGACCTAAAAAGCAGAAATATCTATCAACGAACGGGTGTTTAAACATGGATCTGTCGGTGCTGGCTATAGGTTTTCGTCGTCTGGATGGTATATCTCGTCTTTTAAAGTTCACTTTCGTATGTTGCTTCAAGATAGTGTGCAGTATGTACAATTGACGGACAGAGAGGACCTCAGAAGTTTGGTACAGTTGATAAGTTGGGAACAAATACGGACGGAAAGAGCTTACCTTGAGAACAATTCTTTGTGCCACTTCAAGTGGTTTTAGTATGGTTTTTGGTGCACCACCCCATACAGATATACAGTATGACAAAATTGATTGACCGAGTGCCAGATATACTTGCTTTATTAGTTTGGAGTCTGCAACATGTCTCAGATTTTTGAAGACGTATATCAGTTTTCTTAGTCGAGCAGTAACTAGTTCTATATGCGGTCTAAAAGAGAGATTATTATCTATTGTTATTCCTAAATATTTTGTACACTTGGTCTTGACTAACTTTGGACATTCGCATATTACATTATTGCAGCAGTTGTGTGCAAATAGAGAGAGTAATGTAGGAGGTGCACTCGAATTGCGCATTGAGAACGTTATGTACTGCGTTTTGTCAGCATTAAGTGTCAGCATGTTATTCGTTAACCAGTGGCACACGATGTCAAAGCCACGTTGAGCATCCTCATATACCTGTTCCCACGTGTCAGCCGAGAATAGAAGAACAGTGTCATCTGCATAAGAAATTATTTTTCCACCTACAGAAGTAAGACCACAGAGTTCATTTAGGTACACAAGAAAAAGACTGGGACCTAAAATACTGCCCTGTGGCACACCAAAAGTGATCTACTGAGAATGATCATTCTCAGAAGATCCATTGGCCAGATCCATGATGGATCTAGTGAGAATTGTTTTTCAGACTCTAAAACTTAAGTGTAGTATTTACATAGACATTCTCCTGCCCTTATCCCAACTAATTTGGGGTCGGTGCAGCACGACTTCCATACGAGTAAATAGATAGTCGTCATCTCATACCGTTTCTAATCCAGTCATATCATCCTTCGTACAGTCCATCCATCGTTTCCCTACTAGCCATCCAGCAGGGCTATTACGTATCATTCTGATCTCCAGGGACTATCAAGCTTCGGTTGTACACCGAACTTTGATGACAACCGAGAATGTCAAAATATTGGTATTACCTACGTCATCATCATCTGCCTAGCCTTTTCCCAACTATGTTGGGGTCGGCTTCCAGTTTTACCGGATGCAGCTGAATACCAGTATTTTACATGGAGCGACTGTCTATCTGACCTCCACAACCCAGTTAGTACCAGGTAATACGATACTCCTTGGTAAGACTGGTTGTCAGACTTTTTGGGCCTCTGACTACCTAACGACTGTCAAAGATCTACAAATGATAGCCGGGACCAACGGCTTAACGTGCTTTCCGAGGCACGGAGGAAACTCGGTATGTAATGGGTGGTCACCCATCCACAGACCAACCTAGGCAAGCACGGCTTAACCTAACGATCGACCCGAGCGGCTGTTATTATTTAGCCACGAGCTCCTCTTGGTATTACCTACGTATCACACTGAATGGATATCACGTTACGGTGACTAACAGCCCGGGTACGTTGTAACGTTTTTCACGAAAGCCACTTCAAACTCAGTTGTCATCAATTTGTTGTCCACTATGCTTACATAATCGCAATATTAAAAGTATCGATACGAAAGCGTCTGTCAAAATGAGTTACGGTGACCATCAGCCACGATGAGCACCAATGACGTCATATTTGATCGCGACTGGTCATTTATTTTTTTATTTATTTCGAGCTGTCAACAGGGATACGTAGCCCTACAGATCCACATTCTTATTTAAAACTGTTCTCATCAGTACCGTAGTAAAACTCACAATTTAAACACAACGATCTCTGCAACCGCAATGGCCACTGACAAGCAGACGCCGTACAGCATTAAGATCAGAACAGGCTTCATGTCTATCAGACCCACGCTGCTGAATGAGGACATCGTGGATGTGCAGTGCGGCTTCGGGACTTGTAAGCGCTTTGAATTCGCTGACTGGATGCCGGACTCGCGGATTTGTTTGAAACTGTGAAAAAACGATTGTATACTAGGTAATACAATCAAAATCAAATATTTCAAGAATAAAAATAATTTATTTAAAAAGTAGATATTACAAAAGTGTTATTTGTGTAGAGTGTGTATTTAGTTGCAATAGTGTTATTTCCTAATTAATTGTACTTATAATTAGTGCATAAAAGTAAACTATACCTAACTACAATTTAATAAAACAGTTGCAACTAACGAAACTGTCGAACTCAAAGTGTTAGGAAGCGACCTGCCTGATCTAGGTTTATGTAAACCTGTGTTTCAGGCCATCACTTTACATTGCATAATTTAATTAGGACAGAAAATTTTAAAATAAAATAAATCTATTAACAACTATAACAAAAATCAAATTGGTACAAAAACATTAAAATAAACATTAAAACTAACCTACGTAACAATAATCAAACTAGGACTTCTAGAAGTTTTTCTGTGTCCGTGTAATTAAGTATCAGTAGTAGGCCAGTTACAGGCACTTCTGAATGTCGAAACAATGATGGAAATTCGACTGATTGCGAATAGGATGATTTTTGAACGCCGGACAAAGAGCGAATAGGACGAAGTGCGCATAACCCATCCAGACTCCGGGCAACATAATAACACTGCCAACCAATCCAACACAAGACCTCATAGGTACTGAGCAGTAGCGCTAAAATATCTAAATCCAAATGAGAATTAAAAACTCACGCAACTCTCAGAAGCTCCAAGTAAGGTGATCCCTTTCTCACAGGCACGAAGGCATCGAAACTGTTGAGGAAATCTACCTCCACCAGGTCACATTTCTCCGTCTCCAGGAACGTCTGCTCGATGCGAAGGTAAACTGGGTCCACGATTGAGTGGAAGGCGAACAGACCCTGGTTGGCGAAAGGGAGATTAAAGGTCATGGCACAATAGGTACACCGGCATCGTTCCAATCCAGCAATTAACTTGTCATTCAAATTAGAGCACTAAATCGTGTGCCGTATGATATATTTTATAATGTCAATTTGAAAAAGCCAACGGCGGGTGGTCAGCGCGCTTGCCGCTACCATACAACTCGACTGCTAGCGAGCAGAACAAAGTCGATCACACAAAAATGCCATATAAAATTTGTGTTCGCGGTGACAGCGAGCTTGCATCTCGCGGACAGCGCGCAGACTGCGAGCTTACACCTCGCTGATGACGCGTAGTTAGCGCGCTGGCGGGTAGCCGTAGCCTAAATTCGAGGCGATGGCAACGCCGTGCTGCAGCTGTGCCGGTGCGGTGCCGGTATGGTGTGGCATGACCATGGCCATGTCTTGGATCGGTGAATTAACTCTCTCAAGACAAAACCCAAAAACACTTCTATGTGCCCCAACATATTAAGTTAATCACCTGTCGAATCCTTTCAACTCCTTCATTGAGGTCGTAGAAGTGTTTCTTCCCGTTCTCTGGATCGATTCTTTCGTACACCACCTTACGGACTGGGTCTTTGAACATCTGAAACATAAGATAAGACGACGTGGAATTACTACCGCAGCAAGACTAGCTCACCAGATCTAGTCTCAATAAATAAATAATTATACTGGTCGTTTTAGTATCTTCCAAGTTCCAGCCAAATACTGCAAAGAAGATTCGGACAAACTCCACTTTTGCGGTCGCTAGACAAAGGTAGCACAGAACCAGTGACGGAGCTCTTAGCCCTGCATTTGGGTTTGCATTTAAGTGATGGTAATATTATTATGATAGGAAAGATAGCCGTACTACAAGTAGGTATGTATGTTAGCGACCCAGTTCTCGAGAAAGACCATGTCACGCTGTTTTGGGATCAGTCTATCGTCACTGACGGGACTATTGTCGCCAATAAGCTTGATCTAGTGGTGATGGACCGATCAGCGCGCCGCGTAAGTCGATCTTACCATCCCGCATGACGAGAACCTCGTGAAAGCTGTGAAAGGGAAACAAAAAAAATATCTCGACCGCCAATACGAGGTTGTGGAATGTGAACTCGGCTATCATTGTGCCGATTGGCCGTAGCTAATGGCCTAATAATGGCCAAATGCCTCAACGAACATCTGTCGAGACTCTAGCTTGGTGGTTGGATCAAGGGCCTGATTCAGAAGGCAGTACCTACTCCTCGATGGTCGAGTCGATACGGCCCGCATTGTGAGGAGGTTCCTGTCTCTGGAGCCTTAACCATCGGTAACTTGAACCGTGCTCCCGACTCCGGCGGACCACAATTTTTATATATATATTTTTTAAGAAATATGTTAAAAAGGTAACTAATGTGTAGAAAAGATTATCATCATCATGATAATTTCAACCGAAAGACGTCCACATTGCTGGACCTCTAACTGTCGCCACATTGACCGGTCCCGTGCGACTCGCGTCCAGCGGATTCCCGCAACCTTCACCAGTTCATCGGTCCACCTAGTGGGAGGCCTTCCAACGCAACGTCTTCCGGTTCGCGGTCGCCACTCCAGAACTTTTCGGCCCCATCGGCCATCCGTTCTGCGAGCAATGTGCCCTGCCCACTGCCACTTAAGTTTGGCAATTCTTCGGGTCAGGCTACGTCGGTAACGTTGGTTCTCTTGCGGATGTCTTCATTTCTGATTCGATCGCGCAAGGAAACTCCGAGCATAGCCCTCTCCATTGCCCTTTGGGTGACTTGGGTGTAGAAAAGATAAATAAAAATAAAATAAACACGCACTTTAAAAGTAAAATGGTTATAATCGACATCGTTAGCTGCGAGCGTGATCTTGGCGCCGGCGAGCTGCGGCAGACTGCGGATAGAGTTGGAGGGCGCCTGCATCAACACCAAGATGTTAGCCGAGTACGCCGTGTACAACGCCATCAGCGCCATGAACAGCACGAACACCATCATGCGACCTGGACATTGTGACAAATCATTATAGTACGCCGCGTACAAATACCGGATGA
The DNA here is from genome assembly GCA_905147715.2 of Xestia xanthographa. Lineage (NCBI taxonomy): Eukaryota > Metazoa > Arthropoda > Insecta > Lepidoptera > Noctuidae > Xestia > Xestia xanthographa. The sequence continues at coordinate 26,178,102 of LR990650.1, forward strand.
CTTTATTATCACTTTCCAAAAATAGTATATTTTGATACAAGTGGAGAAAGTTTGTTATTACATTCGAGGCGGAATTATAACACCCGAGCCGTAGGCGAGGGTATTTTTTAAGCCGAGAACTGCAATAACAAATAACCACGTGTATCAAATTCTAATTCAAACGACGTTTTTCAACACACTTTTGAAGAAATAAAATAAAATATAACGAAAAATAATATTTTTTTTGAAAAAATATATGTTTTATTCGGGCTAGGGGCGCAGGCGAGGTGTCCAGAGACGCGTCTCCGCGCGGGCTAGCTATATAAAGAATAAAACTTATTAGGTGCCGACCAAAAATTTTGAGTTTTGGTCAAAAAACCCGTTTTTGAACCAAAAATTTTTGAATTTCACCCCAAAACCTGGAAACTGGGACTCGGATCGCGGACCAGAAATCAGGAATGAAGGGTGAGTACTATTTCAACTATAAACTAATGTTATTTTTGTAAAAGAATTTAGAAAAATAATTAATTTTGATAATTTATTATGAAAATTCGAAAAATTGCCGAGTGTTAGTAGGGATAAAGTCCCGACGCGCGTGCAAGTGCGTGCGATATGGTCAAAACGTAGGCGGAGGCCTAGTTTGGTCTAAAAATACTGAAAACCGCTTCAAAATCGCACGTCTGGAAGCGAAGATATCTGCGTTTGTGTTTTTTACTCGCTCCCTTTTTTTTTTCAGATGGGAAATCATCAAATGACTCCTCCCGCTCTGGGCGGAGCAGGAGGGAGTGTCAGACTTTTACTGACTAAAACCCATCCATGTTCCTTCATCGCCCTTTGTGTTCCGGGGCCGCGGTATCTCTTTCGAACTGTCCCGCAACCCCGGCAGGCATCGGTCTTTACGGACCCCTTCCTTTTTGCTGACTCTCTTTGAAGCGCGCGTGGAACACGAACGCGCCGTCCGGCCTGTCGTCATGAGACGGACGGACGGCGAGCTAGCCCATAGCCCACCGTCCACAGGCCCGCGCCTACGGTGGCCGGGGGCCACGTGGTGGTGGCCCCCGACGCCCGGGGCGTCTCCCGCGGCGGCCGGGACGTTGAGAGGTTCGCTCCCTCTCACGTTCCGTCACCTCCTTCTCTAGCATTACTGCTTCGCAGAAGGAGGTGACGGCGTCCCATTCCGTCTCGCTCCGGACCATGGCTTGCACCAGGGCCGGACGCGAGAGGTCGCCGCCGCCGATCACCGCTTCGAGGACACGGCGGTGCTCCGCCCACGCGGGACACACCTCCACCGTGTGCTGCACCGTGTCCTCCGGTCGATCTTCACAGTGGAAGCACCCGGACGTTTCCTCCCGCCCGATTCGGTGCAGGAACCTCCCGAACACCCCGTGTCCGGTGAGGACCTGCGTCAGGCGGAAGGTGAGGACGCCGTGGCGTCGCTCAAGCCACTCCTCAAAGAGGGGACTTATCGCCACTATCGTGGCGTGCCCTGCACGGGGTAGTAGGATATTATTGGGCATTCTACTCCACCTTCCGTTCCTTCGGCTCACTCCGTTCGCCTCCGTCACTCTCGGTGGAGTAGAATGCCCAATAATATAAATGAAATCCACAGGTTCGGCGCCTATTCCACCCGATGAAACGGAAGGTGGAGTATGAATTCTTACATAGTGCAGTAAAATACTGGTTCGGCGCCTATTCCACTAGGTTGAAACATTTGTTTGAGTTAGCGACAATGAGTTATAAATGTCAATATTGATGGTTGACCTCAAATTCATTTAATTATACTCACCAGCTTAAAACAACTATAAAACTTACTATACCTTGATTCAAACATATAACATAGGTACTTTCCGTTAACATAATTAGGTCTGTATCTGAACGAACCAGTAACCTAAAATTCAGGACAGATTGTCTCATGTCTCTCCACATACTTAAGAATGGTGCATTGCCGCTTAGGATTACACACATATCCGTTTTCGTGACCAGATTGGCTCGAGGACATCTGAACTTTAGGATACCGCGTACATTAAACTAAATTTAGGACAGATTGTCTCATGTCTCTCCACAAAAGTAAAGTAGCGCACACCTTTAGGTCCACACACATTTTTTCTGTGACCAGATTGGCTCGAGGACATCTAAATTTTAATTTAACACATTACAGACGATACATCCTTTACGTCTCGGATTTATTTAATTATACTCACCAGCTTAAAACAACTATGAAACTTACTATACATTGATTTAAACATACAACACACATACTTTCCGTTAACATAATTAGATCTGTATCTGAACGAACCAGTAACCTAAAATTCAGGACAGATTGTCTCATGTCTCTCCACATACTTATTAGGATGGTGCATTGCCGCTTAGGATTACACACATACCCGTTTTCGTGACCAGATTGGCTCGAGGACATCTGAACTTTAGGATACCACGTACATTAAACTAAAATTTAGGACAGATTGTCTCATGTCTCTCCACAAAAGTAAAGTAGTGCACACCTTTAGGCCCACACATTTTTTCTGTGACCAGATTGGCTCGAGGACATCTAAATTTTAATTTAACACATTACAGACGATACATCAACCTTTTACATCAACACGTAACAATCAAGTGGTAAGCGTGGTCACACGGATAGTCGATCCTTGCCTTGCATGCATAAAGCTAAGATGCAGATACACTTGACAACGACAACCGGATCAGAACCGTATTGCACATTATTCAATCAAGCGTACAAACTGTGTGTGAATCCGCTGCTGTAGACTATTCCGTTGACGGTAACCGTACCCGGTGGTTGCTTCATAGATGTAAATTAGCTTTATGTTTATTTTCGAATCGGCAAAGTTCAATGTCAATGCAATGCTCGCTTCCCACGGTCACATCAATTGCATTCTATATTCTAAGTAACATGATCGACTATCATGTTGTAAACACTGAATTCGTCTTTTATAGAACTTCCTAAATAATATTTTCGTATTTATATTTGAAGTTTGTAATCGCTTCTAATTTATTGTGTTTCATTCTTCTAGGTACTAAGATTATAATATATATTTATATGATATATTTTTATCAAGTACAACATGTATTATTGGATGAACCATTAGCCACTTCGATCGAGTGCGATTTTAACTTACATAAATAAAAGAGAACCCTGTGCACAACAAGATTATTTGGGAGCATTGTAATAGTACCTATACTAAAATTAAACTAAAGTTGTTATCGATAAATTAGACCACTATAAAATAAAATCATAACTCAGACACGTGTGTTCGATTCCCACACGATACAGTTTCTTGGATTCTTTAATTGTGGGTATAAGTGATTATTTAATAATAATTTTATTTGTGAGTATTTATAAATGAACTTATTCCACAGTAGTATTTTTATGTGATTACTAGCTGTTGCCCGCGGCTTCGCCCGCGTGAAGTTCGGTAACTGTCCCACTGGATCATACTAAATGGATAATAGTGTCCTCCATGTTAATCCAGGTTATAAACTATCTATGTGCCACATTTCATAATCATCACAATTATTATTATCACAATCACCATCACTATCACAACCGCCATCATTATCACAATCTCCATCACTATCACTATCACAATCACAATCACCATCACAATCCCCATCACCATCACTATCACAGTCACCATCATAATCACCAATTATCATCATTAACACAACCACCATAATTACCACAATCATTATCACAATCACCATCACAACGACCATAACAATCACAATCACCATCACTATCACAATCACAATCACCATCACAATCCCCATCACTATCGCTATCACAATCACTATCACAATCACCATCACCATCACCATCACAATCACCATCAAAATAACTATCACAATCACCATCATCGTTATCACAATAATTATCATCGTAATCACAGTCATTATCACACTCACCATCACTATCACTATCTCAATCACCATTACAATCACCATAACAATCACAATCACCATCACTATCACAATCACTATCACAATCACCATCACCATCACAATCACCATCAAAATAACTATCAGAATCACCATCATCGTTATCAAAATAATTATCATCGTAATCACAGTCATTATCACACTCACCATCACTATCTCAATCACCATCACAATCACCATCACAATCGCCACCACAATCACCATCACAATCACCATCACAATAACCATCACAATCATCATCACAATCACCATCACAATCACCATCACAATCACCATCACAATCACCATCACAATCACCATCACAATCACCATCACAATCACCATCACAATCACCATCACAATCACCATCACAAACACCATCACAATGACCATGACAATCGCCATCACAATTACCATCACAATCACTACCACAATCACCATCACAATCCCCATCACTATCACAGTCACCATCATTATCACCAATTATCATCATTAACACAACCATTATAATTACCACAATCATTATCACAACCACCATAACAATCACAATCACCATCATTCTCACAATCACCATCACAATCACCATCCCAATGACCATAACAATCACCATCACAATCACCGTCACAATTACCATCACAATCACCATCACAATCACCATCACAATCACCACCACTCTCAGAATAACTATCACAATCATCATCACCATCACAACCATCATCAAAATCAGTATCACAATCACCATCATCGTTATCACAATCATTATCATCGTAATCACAATCGCTATCATCATTATCACAATCACTATCATCGTAATCACTACCATTATCATCGTATTCACAATCATCATCATCACAATCTCCATCCTCGTCATCACAATCATTATAATCGTAATCATAATCATTATCATCGTAATCCCAATAACTATCATCTTAATTACAATCATCATGATCACAATCGCCATCACTATCTCAACCACAATCATTATCACAATCACCATCATTATCACAATCACCAACACTATCACAATCAAAATCACAATCACCATCACCATCACAATCACCATCACCATCACAATCACCATCACCATCACAATCACCATCACAATCACTACCCTCGTTATCACAATCATTATCATAGTAAACACAATAATCTACATCATTATAACAATCACCATCACTGTCACAATCACAATCACAATCACCATCGCTATCACCATCACAATCACTGCCACTTTCACAATCACCATCACTATCACCATCACAATCACCATCAAAATCACTATCACAATCACCATCATCGTTATCACAATCATTATCATCGTTATCACAATCATTATCATCTTAATCACAATCATCATCATCACAATCTCCGTCCTCGTTATCACAACCATCGCTATCACCATCACAATCACCAACACTATCACAATCACCATCACTGTCACAATCACCATTACAATCACAATCACTATCACCATCATCGTTATCACACTTATTATCATTGTAATCACAATCATTATCATCGTTATCACAATCATCATAATCACAATCATCATCATCGTAATCACAATCATTATCATCGTAATCAAAATCATCATCATCACAATCATCGTCATCATTATCACAATCATCATCATCGTAATCACAATCATTATCATCTGGATCTCAAAATAAATGGCATTTTCGTAATCAGCACCCCTGATAATCTCGGTATCGACACCCATATTGATTTTTAGACATTTCAACCCCATCGCACCCCAACAGGGAATGGTAGTATTTTAGGTCTGCCACATTAAATCTTAAAATCGTTGTTTTTGTAATACACCCGACCCAATTCACCATAAAAATAATAACTATGTTGAATTTCAGGCTTTGTTACCCCATTTCCCCCTTTAGGGGTTGAATTCTGAAAAAAAAACTGAAACACAAACGTTAATTTATTTATCGATAGGAGTACTCCTGTTAAGTTTCGAATAAAGTAGTCTAACTAATCTTATTTCCCCACGTAATCTTTGGACTCCCGTTCCAACCCCTAAGGGGGTGAATTTTGAAAAATCCTTTCTTAATGCACCCCTAAACCTCATAAAGAACCTTTGTGCCAAATTTGGAATCTCTAGACTCAGCGGTTTGGGCTGTGCATTGATTTTTATACTTTGCCACCCCATTTCCCCCTCTTAGGGGTTGAATTTTGAAAAAACCTGAAACCCGTTTCTACTCATTTATCAATAGGAGCACTCCTGTGAAGTTTCGAATAAAATAGTCTAACTAATCTTGTTTTCCCATACAAACTTTGGAGTCCCACTTAACCCCTTTAGGGGATGAATTTTGAAAAATCCTTTCTTAGTGCACCCCTAGACTATATAAGGAACCTACTTGCCAAATTTGGAATCTGTAGACCCAGCGGTTTGGGCTGTGCGTTGATAGATGAGTCAGTCAGTCAGTCAGTCAATCAGTCAGTCAGTCAGTCAGTCAGTTTCTTCTTTTATATATTTAGATAATATTAGTCCCGAGTTTAACTGCAACTTAACATTAACAACCACACGGATTGGTTTGTGCGTATTACAAAATGGTATATTAACAAAATAGTTATGATTATTTTCAACTACCTACTTACTTCTTGAGTTAACTTTGCTCACAAAATTTACTTTCAATGACGCGACCTACCTACGAGTTTCACCTCTCACATAAACGTAATTGTGATGATAAAAATTCTCAACAAACATACATCAATTATTCAATTAATTATACATATTAATTTAGTATTGAGTCATAAAGAATAACAGGGATCGGTTTCACTTTGTCGGCTTTATTTTGCGGTTCTCATGAACAAATTGCAATTTAGCGAAATTGGTATGCGATGAATATGGTTCAATATGACGTAAACGACATATTTTTTTTATACAACTGTAAGACATGTACTTAGAGTTTAAAATTGAAACGATCTATTTTATGCTGAAATAGTATTTTTTTGTGAATATAAACGAATTAATTAAATCAATAAATTACATTCGCTCCAGAATCTTCAAAGTGACAAGTAGTACTAGCAGTACTTTAAAATCAACTTTAAATCATGTAAGTGAGTACTTCTTAATTTTAAATTAGTAGTCATAATGCACAGCTACGGACCTGGTTTTTGCCTGCCAGCTGTTGTAATTATCATGTTCTGCCTATCCATCGTGATTGCTACTCAGCTACGGACCTGGTTTTTGCCTGCCGGCTGTTGTAATTATCATGTTCTGTCTATCCATCGTGACTGTTACTCAGCTACGGACCTGGTTTCTGCCTGCCGGCTGATGTAACTGTTCTCAACCTGTTATAAATTGATTATTGTATCTCAAAAAGACCTTAAACGGTTATTTGTTTTGTTATATAAAATATTAAGTACTTTTTTTTATCTTGTGTATTAGGTCTGACTCCGAAGTTGAATACGAGTCCCAAAGGCTCGATCACGCTGTCGAGATTAAGAAGGCGGCACAGTCTGCTAAGAAGAAGGCGACGACGAAGCGCAAATCTGAAAGGTGCACCACGCCTTCGAAACCAATATCAAGGTAATTTACTATTACTGATTTTTCTTTAAGTATGTTTTTGTGCACATCGGTCGTTGAAGTGAAGTGAAGTTTCTAATAGTTGTACATCGATCTCAAACTTAAACCTACAACGTAGAGATCGATCAAATATATTTTAAATACAATACCTTTTTCTCGTACAGTGTGTTTACTAAGATAATATTTACGTATATTAATTACCGTAAACTGCAGTTCCGAATATAAATTTTTAGGGTACTTACCGTTAATAATTACAATAAATAATATGTTATTAAATTGTTTTACAGTAAGACACGCCCGAAAACAGACCTCTTCGGGTTAGAGGACGTCGCTGGGATCTTCCCTTCTGAGCCGCGTCGCAAACGGCAGGGTGCGGCGAACAGCTAATTTGAACGGTGACTTTTATGTGGAGGTAAAGGTTTACCACAAGGCTGACATCATCTCCACTGTAAGAGAGGATCGGTGGAAGAAGGCGGCCGTTGCACTAAAAGTGCAATTAAGCAAAGAGAGTCCTCAGTGGGACACTTTGCAGTCATTCATGAGGCGGGCTCACGAATTGTTTGACGATTCAGAGCCTGTCTTTTACAGTGACCAAATTAGTTTTAAGTAATGATTATGGTTTTTTAAGTTTTTGGAGCACCCACAGAATATTTTAATTTTGTGACTTTTAATCTTAATTATTTCAGTTGCATTTCAGTATAAACCTTGTGTGCAAAATAATAATTAACGTAATCGTAATCTAAAATGCCTTTTTGTACTGTTTGTAATACGTCTATTGAGCGCAGTCATTGGACTGGTCACCTACGCAGTACCACCCATAAAAATAGGAATATTTCACATTTTTGCGAAGGTGTTGAAGTAATTCATTCTGCCTTTCGCAATCGTATAGCTTCTTATAGAATTGTTGATCTATATGAGAACTATTCTCTAGAATTGTTTTTAAATAGTATCCGAGACAAAATCAAAACATTAGTAGATAAGTCTCTCAGAGAACATATAAGTTTGAAAATTAATTTTGAATATTTTGCTTTGTTTTTACTGGTTAAAAATGATTCTCAGGAGATAAAATCATTTGGTACTAAAAATTATACAATACACCAGAATTATGAATATGATTCATTAATTACTCAGGTTAGAAATGCGTTAGTAAAAAAATTAGAGGAGTTTCAAGAACGTGACAGTGGTTGGACTTTCTTGAGTAGCTCACATTTAGAAGTCAATATTAACAAATACCAACCATTGCGCGGTTCAAGCTTTATCGAATTACCGGCTGCAATTAAAGCAAAAAAAGCATGTGTCAATATTCGTAACAATGATGAGTATTGCTTTATATGGTCCGTCGTTGCTGCTTTATATCCCGCTAAAAGTCATCCTGAAAGGGTTTCGTCTTACCCGGATTTTCGAACTGTGTTGAACTTAAAAGACTTAAAATTTCCATTGAGTTTCTCGGACATTGCACGGTTTGAAGTAAATAACCCAGGAGTTTGTATTTATATTTATGGTATAAAAAAGAATACTATAATTGGTCCGCTTTACAAACCAAAAACTGTGACCGGAAAAGTGATTAATTTACTTTATTTGGAAAACGATGACTTGTCACATTATTGTCTTATTAAAGATTTACCACGACTTGTTAAGAATCAAATAACCAAACACCACAGTAAATTGTACTTTTGTAATGTTTGCTTAATGTTTTTCAATTCACGCGATGATCTTAGTTCACATAGTTGTGGGGGAGTTGCAACTGAACTACCTCCAAAAGGTTCGTTCATACAGTTTGAGAATTATAATAGAAAGCAAATAGTACCATTTGTTATATACGCAGACTTTGAAACAATGCTAGAACGGTACGACTTTTGTGACCCTGACCCAACTAAGGCGAGCACTGTTACGCGACAGCGACATGTACCTGTAGCTTTTGCCTATCATATTACGTGTGCGCTGGATGATAGCTATAATCGTTACGTTTCGTATCGTGGTGCTGATTGTGCTTCCAAATTTGTTAAGACTCTCTTAAAAGATGCACGAAAAATTTACAAAATTTTAAAAACTAATGTTCCCATAATTTACACAGAGGATAATGCTCGAGACTTTGAGTACGCTATGACCTGTCATATTTGTGAAAACTTCTTGCTCGGAGATAGAGTCCGCGATCATTGTCACTTGACTGGTACATATCGTGGTGCAGCTCATAGTTATTGTAACATACAATACAAAGTACCAACATTTTTGCCTGTATTTTTTCATAACTTATCTGGTTATGATTGTTATCTTTTTATTAAGGAATTGGGCGAAGCCCCTGGATCTATTAAACTTATACCTAAAACAAAAGAAAATTACATTTCATTCACAAAATTTATTCCGATTTCCTCTGAGGAAAGTATGCAGGTTCGATTTGTAGATTCTTTCAAGTTTTTAGGAACTAGTTTAGAAAAATTGGTTAATACAATGAAAAAACAAGAATTTAAACATTTGAAAGCTTATTTTCCTAACCAAACAGAATTTGAGCTCCTCACCCGTAAGGGAGTGTATCCCTATGACTATATGTCTACATGGGAACATTATGAACATACGTGTTTACCCACTAAAAAGAACTTTTATAACTCATTGACTAACGAGTCAATTACCGATGAAGACTATGAACACGCGCAATCCGTTTGGTCAGTGTTTAATATTCGAAATATGGGTATGTACACGGATTTATATCTCAAGACAGATGTTCTGTTGTTAACAGATGTATTTGAAAGTTTTCGAAAAACTTGCAAACGACATTATAATCTCGACCCTGCCTTTTATCTCACGGCTCCAAGTCTTTCGTTTGATGCTATGCTTTTAAAAACCGGAGTTCGGTTAGAATTGATAAGCGATGTTGAAATTTTTAGGATGATACAAAATGGTATTCGAGGTGTTTGTATGTGTTCTAAAAGGCATGTCAAAGCCAATCATAAATATTTAGATACATACGATCCATCCCATCCCAGTTCATTCATCATGTATTTAGACTGTAACAACTTATACGGTTATAGCATGTGTCAGTCCTTACCTTATTCCGATTTTAGATTTATGGATAGACAAGAAATTGATTTTTTGCGAATTAACTTGACAGATATCAGTGATTCCGCGGAAAACGGTTACATTCTTGAAGTTGATTTAACATATCCTGAGAATTTACACATGGAACACAATGACTTTCCATTTTGTCCCGAAAAATACTTGCCACCCGGTGGTAAAAATAAAAAACTAATACCAAATTTGTATGATAAATATCACTATGTTATTCATTACGTTCATTTAAAAAAATGCTTACAGCATGGTTTAGTATTGCAAAGGATCCATCGCGGTGTTATATTCAAGCAAAGTGCTTTCTTAAAACAATATATCGATATTAACACACATTTACGTCAAAAGGCAGAGTCGACGTTTGAACAAGATTTTTTTAAATTACTGAATAATAGTATTTTTGGTAAGACCTTGGAAAATAATGAACATCGGATAGATGTTAAGCTAGTAAATTTATAACTGGTGTGACTTGAAAAATAAAACAAAAAAAACCACGTGTGCTGAAAAATTGATAGCCAGCCCATATTTTCATAGCGCTTCTATATTTTCTGAAAATCTAGTAGCAATTCAAATGAAACCTTCGCGCGTACTTCTTAATAAACCAATATACATAGGCTTTGCTGTATTAGAATTATCTAAGAGTCATATGTACGATTTCCATTATTCCATCATAAAGCCTTTTTACGGTGACCGAATTGAATTGTGTTATACGGACACAGACAGCCTAGTTTATAATGTACAGACTAGTAACGTATATAAAGATTTTAAACTCCATTTTCTAAAATATTTAGATACAAGCAACTTCGATTGTAAAAATGAATTCAACTTGCCAATTATTAATAAGAAGGTTCCAGGACTCTTTAAAGACGAAATGGGAGGCAAAATCATCAAAGAATTTGTAGGATTGCGCTCAAAACTTTATTGTATTAAAACATTAAATCAAACAATAAAGAAGGCTAAAGGCACAAAAAAATGTGTAATGAAAGATTTTAAAATGTTAGATTATAAAAATATTTTGTATAATTGCAATGTCATTCGCAAAAAAAATGTACTGTTTAGGTCCATAAAACACAACATTTTTACACAAAGTGTAAATAAAATAGCATTATCAAGCAATGATGATAAACGGTTGCTGTTACCTGACAAGGTATCTACTTTGGCCTGGGGAAATGCAACTATTTTTATGTAATCGGGTGCTCCACATTTATATAAGATTAGTATATAATTGAAAATAAATAAATAGGTAGAACTTATAGATTAGCTAGTTACATAAGTTATAGTTATTAGTTCAATTAATTAAGTATATGTATTTATAAGGATTAAGTAAGAAATAAAATATTTTATATATGATTTAAATCTGTATCATTTAACTCCTCATGATAAGTACCTATGCAAAACAACAGCCAACACGTGTTCCTACGTATCATATCGTTTACATAGAACCACCTCAAACATGTACGGACATGAAGATTTGCAAATGATTCCTGAAATTTCCGAAGCCTTGTGTGAAACATAACACCGACGACAGGTGCTTGCACATGACGTGCGCATATTGGAAACAAGTTCAAACTTGTAATAAAAAATGTGCACAATGCTTTCTGCAGTACTGTTACAAATCATAACAATATTAGTATCTCCATTACATTTAGCTGATAGTGACCGGACTGGTCGGACTTCTTAGTTCACATCATCGCATCGGAAACATATTGTAAGTAAGCAGTACCTACATTATTTAAGTTATATAACTCAGCTGGATATTTATTAGCATTATATTGATTGTTATTTTCTTTGTTCTAGATCTAGATCATCAAAAATGTGTGATTCCCCTGACCTTGTCTTTTCGCAATACGGGCAAGGCTTCCCGACTCCAAGTTTGAGTTGGCATGTACCTGAGCAACAAGGGTCTACTTGTAAAAAACCAAGACCTAAACGGGAAGGTCAAAAGCGGAAGCAGTTTAATTGTCAATCATACGTTATTAATAATGAGAAGAAAAAAGGACTGAGATTAATCCAGGTACAAGTGTTGAACATTAGTGATCACCAAGAATCTGACAATGATGCGGTAGTTATGAGTGCGCAATACGTAGTGAGTGAACCAGTGGATTATGTAATGGAAGAGACACAATCATTAATAAACAAGATTTCCAAAAAACTTTGTGAGGACAATTGTTATTAGTAAGTAATGTAGTTTGTAAGGTTTTTGTATAAATTTGATTTTTTAAATAATAAAATATCATGTAAGTTTTGTCATTATTAATAATTATTTAAAGTAAATATACTTAATATAAAATAAAATAATTAATGTGTATTGTGGTGTACATGAATTCCATTTTAATTAAAATATCAATTGTAATAAATACTGTATTTTAGTTTTTAATTTTCTTTTATTCTTTGAATTATGTGTACCTATAATGTATGTATGTAGGTAGTTTCTATCATATTCTTAATTGTATAAATAAATAAAATGTAATCTAAGATATTATAAAAATAACCATCACAATATGTTGTAGTTATGATAAAATAAATTAAATATATTACGATATAGCTTTAAGTAATTAGTTTTTATAACTGTAAATATGTGAGGTACTTAATAAATACTATTCTTTTAAATTTAAATTTTATGTTTTATTTTTTACTTAGTAAATTCAAATTTTAAAGTAGCTGTAAAATAAGACTAGATTTGCGGTCATCCGTTATCAGTATTCATTTACTATTATTGTATGTTTACCTCAAATGGAACATAATTACAGCTCATTTAAAATTTCATAGGTTCAAATAAAAACACTCATAATGTAGTTAGAAATTTATTATTAACTGTTCAACACAATAATAATTAAAATAAATTAAATACAGACATATTATTATCAACATACCATTTTCTAATACACACCGCATTATTTAATGCACAATTCATTCTATGGTTCACACAATTAAAATCAGTTTTATTTTTACAGAACTTCTTTTTTAATGTCGCAAAATTAGGACATCCCTTCTCACCTATATCGATCACTTCACAGTTTGCACATAACTCTTTAATCCACTTTATTTTTTCCAAACCCTTTGTGATAATTTTTTTATTTTCTAAATATGGTAAAATAACGCGTTTAAACTCTTTGTAGTCAATGTAGCCCTCACTCCAGTAAATTCCTCGATTTCTTTCTATCCACCTCACTTGTTTTCTTTCTTCTTGTGTTAGGTAATGGAATGGATATGGTGGTTTTACCAAGAACGTCTGTGTATGATCCTGACTTGCAATGGTAAATTCTTTTATAATAAAATTATTTGTAGAATCTTTAAATCCTTGGAGTTCAACTATAAGGTACTTCATGATATCTTCTTAACAATGTTACTTAATGGTTTGTATTCAACAATGCAATCGTTCAGAATGAGACAGTATGCTGAAGTTTGATCTGGAATCTCTGAATCACTCTCAATTTCTACTTTCACATCCACAACCGGACCTGTCTTTAGATTATCTGCTTGTCTAGAGCAATCGACTACAAACAGCGGTGCTAAATCTCTAAATTGTTTCTCGCTTAGAATGGGCTCCGAGCGACGTCCGTAATACGACTGTTGAAATCTGATGTATTGCTCGTATAATAAACCGATTCTGTTATTAGCAAAACTCACATTTAAGTTTTCATATGGAAAATAGGTTGAATTGAGATACACTCTTACGTCTCGAACATGACAGTGATCGAATTGAGACATGTCAGAACTTGCATTGTTTTTTCTATTTGTCTGTAGACCAATAATGACGTATCTTGGTTTTTCTATTTGAGATGAAGTTTTGATAGACCAGGTATGTTTTGTAGTTTTAGGCAAAGCTGGATATTCGTACAGATCCCAATTTCTGTATATCATTTGGAGTGGACGATCTTTTTCTAAGACTTTTACCAAACCAATTTTTTCTTTGTCTGATACTTTAACATGCGGTACGCGCCATATGATTTTGTTGATCTGAACATCGGCTTAGGGGGAAACTGGCCTCTGGTCCGCGGCCCAGTTTACACGGATTAAAAACAGTAGTGGAAAACTCGCCCGAATGCGCGGGCCAGTTTACCACGGGAAAAAACTATAGTGGTTAAATCGACCCATTGGGATTTCATTTCATGAGAATGAAAAAAGGTACGAAATAAAACGTAACTTGTATCAGAATATATACTTATTAATTAATAAGTACCAGCACCATAAGCACCATTATTTTCAGGTCGTTCAGGAACTTGGCTCCTGAACGACCTGAAAATAATGAAAACCTATAAACTCGATCGATCGAACTCGATTTTTTTTCAACAAAAATAACAGATTTTTTTTATGATGGTGATAGTGATGGTGATTGTGATGGTGATGGTGACAGTGATTGTGATGATGATGGTGATGGTGATGGTGATAGTGATTGTGATGGTAATGGTAATGGTGATGGTAATGGTGATAGTGATTATGATGGTGATAGAGATGATGATTGTGATGGTGATGGTGATGGCGATGGTGATAGTGATGGTGATAGTGATGGTGATGGTGATTGTGATGGTGATGGTGATGATGTTAGTGATAGTGATTGTGATGGTGATTATGATGGTGATTGTGATGGTGATAGTGATGGTGGATGGTGGTGGTTCTACAACACTGACACTAATATACTTTAATGTTACCACTTCAAATATTAATTTATCATTCTCTAATAAAATTTAATTGTATTTTATATTATTGAAATTTATGAACTCCACATAATTCATTAAAATGATGATTTTCCCTAAAACAGTTACAACACACATGAACAAATAGATCAGAGTGTACGTGAGATGCTTGATCAAGATTATTACTCTTGGGCATTTTATTGATAAACTGTCAATGATTCTCTAAAGAAGGTTTTTTTTTTAAGATTTGATCACTATCACCATCATAATCACCATCACCATCACAATCACCATCACCATCACAATCAATATCACCATGGTGATTTATGATGGTGATAATCATCATCATAATCACCATCACAATCACCATCATAATCACCATCACCATCACAATCACTAACATTATCACCAACACTATCACTATCACCATCACCATCACCATCACTATCACTATCACATCACCATCATAATCACCATCACCATCATAATCACCATCACCATCACAATCACCATCACTATCACCGTCATTATCACCATCACCATCACAATCACCATCACTATCACCATCATAAAAAAAAACTGTTATTTTTGATGAAAAAAAAAATCGAGTACTATCGATCGAGTTTATAGGTTCCGGCTCCTGAAGGACCTAAAAATAATGGTGTATAATTAATAAATAATTTATAAGTATATATTCTGATACAAGTTACGTTTTATTTCGTACCTTTTTTCATTCTCATGAAATGAAACCCAATGGGTCGATTTAACCACTATAGTTTTTTCCCGTGGTAAACTGGCCCACGCATTCGGGCGAGTTTTCCACTACTGTTTTTAATCCGTGTAAACTGGGCCGCGGACCAGAGGCCAGTTTCCCCCTAAGCCTGAACATCATCCACTACTTCACCTGTATTAAGTTTTACAGCGTTCAAATTAGTGTTACTTCGTAACAATATCAGTTCATGTCTGCTATTTATCACGACTTTTTTAAAATCTTCAGCAAAACCAAGGACGTTACGTAGTGGTATAGAAGCAGAAAACCTTCCTCCATCAATATTTTTTATGCCATCAATATTCCAACCCCAGGCATTAGACATTTTTGATTCACTTTCGTTCATTGAAATTAATGATTTCATGGTTGTTGTTATACCTGCATTTTTTATTTTATCAATCTCCACTCCATTTAGCTCATACCTAATATCTTGGAACAAGTAGAGTAAAGCATTGTTCGTAAAATTTGCTTTCGCTTTGTCCTTCGTATCTTTTTTGGTAACGATAACAGTTCCTTCCAAATATAGGGTGCTAGCTGATGGTAATATGTACAAGTCCTGTTGGTTGATAGGTATGCGGATTTCATCGTTCCTGTTGAAACTCGTTACATAGGGCTTGTAGGAATGAAATTCAATTCCTTCTATAGTGTTATCGTAAGTTGGTGCGGTTAAAACGTCCAAGATATTCATTTTAACAATCCGATCGCTCAAAGGAATGCTTTATTGTCTTTAGTTAATTTTATTTTCTTCTTAGAGAGAGGTCTTATTTGATAGGTAGCTCGAGTAGAACTGATATTCTTTACTTGTTGAGACACATTTTTATTGTAGTCAATCATGTTTTTCTTCTAAGATGCAGATATACCTGCACTTCTTCACCACGTAAATTGATTATTCGTTTATTTATATCTAGCAGCCTGATATATATGCAGCTTATATTGTTTTGATTGATTGGAAAGTATATTGCGTTCTTCGGGGTTCCTATGATCCTGTATCCAGGTGGCACATTAAGTGCAAATTCGTGAATAATATGACTTGGTTCACCGTTTAGATATGAACCGCTTACAATATCACATTCAATCTTGACTACGGTCGTAGGTAGAATGTTGACTGGAGACTGTGACACATGCCATTTATTTACTTTCAAGATTTGCTTGTTAAATCCTAATAGTCTTCTAACAGAGTCTTCTTTGGTAAAATTAATGTCTTTTGTACAGAATAATGTAGTTTTTAAAGTATTATTATTGCACCGTAGTTTGATCACTGCATCTTTTATTTCGGATTTTAAATAATCGCTGATATCTTGCAACTCATAAGTACCCTCTGGCAGTTCAATAACTTCGTTTAAGCCATAATAGAACTTATTATTACTTTTATCAATGTTTGGAATAGAATTAAATGTTGAAAAGTGTAATAATGCACACTCATACTCTCCATCTAGTTGCAACGTATTAGGAAAGTATGTAGTTAACACTGACGAGTCTCCAGTAATCGACAAAGTGAGCGACATCTTGCAAATGATTGAAATGAAAGAAAAGCTTATATTTTATATTACATTTTTATTCCAAAAAGTCCACAAATAATTTAAACATAAATGTCCACAATTGACTGTGTTAAATTTTTGATATCTTGTGTAGTTATAAAAAACATTAAAATTTTTGAAATATTGCATCAACTCCATTGGAGGTTTTAAATTTCCATAGCTATCAAAGTATTCACAGTGATTGTATACTTTAACATAAGCTACCCAATGCGTTCCTTAGTTCTTAGAATCGTCTAAGTTAACGATACCACATTCAATGGGTTTCGGCTTCCGAGGTAGTCGATCCTTCATGTAGACCCCACGAAAATATGGAATGTCTCTTGAATACTTTCGGATGTCTACATTAGTTAGAGGGCGATTGGGTAGCATATTTTTCAGTTTTTTGAAGATGTTATAAACAATCCTTTACCACTTTTATACGGCTTAATGTATAAACCCTTGCCCAACACTAAAGCCTCCATAGCTTTATTATGTCGTTCTGTTTCTTGCAAATTTTGTTTGCTTGCTTTGTAGTCATTAACGGTTTTTGCAATTCCCGCTGCTCCGCCAGCTAAACTTCCCAAGGCCGACAAACCAGCGAAAATTGGAATTAAAGGTAGAACTCCTCCAGTCTTTGCTATGGGTATTACTCGGGGTACTCGAATTCGATGATGAATGTTTGGAAATAACTTTTTTGCGGCTAAGTAAGCTGCTTTTATCAAAGTCTTACTATCTTTGCATTTGAGTTTCTTAATTTTTGATTTTATTTTTGAAACTAAGTTTTTAAATGATTTAATCCAGACCAGAGCCAGATCCAGACTTTAGTTTCGCTTTCATAACTTTGCTCACCAGCCAAGAACTTAGTTTTTCACCTTTCCCTGCATCTTTTGATTTAAGTCTTTGTTTAGCCATGTTAAGTAGTTCTAGATCGGCTTTATGACGATTTGATAAATCTGTATGGTTTGTATACGCAATATCGTGTTGCATGCAAGCTTCGTCTAGCTTATTTACACCTCGGTCACCTCGCGCTAAGCGTTTGTGAAGTTTGGTCCCTGGTCCGCAATAGTTGTATCCTGGCAAATGAACTTCGAATGGTAGATTATTAATTACGCTGTTAACTAGTCCACCTCCTTGCATTATTCAATTTATAATGATCAGATTTTAAATGAAAAATGGTTATATAATATTTTAGTCCATTATTGCTGCCTTTTCAATCCAACTGTTTTCTGCACTGTTTAGACCTAACCATTTGACATACAATTTATTTCCTTTCTTTTTCAAAACCTTTTCTATCAAATATACATCAGGATAATTAGATCTTTGCAGTTCTTGTTCGTAGAAAGCTCCTAATATGTTTTGCTTCCGTTGATCTTCTATGTGATAAGTCACTGGTAAAGTTTTATTTACCTTTTTTACAATAAATAATTCAGTCGACCAATTAGGAGTGTAACCTTTCTCAAAATTATGTTTGTATTTACTTCTACGAACACAATCACCAACTTTGAATTTAGGCTTTCGCTGAACTAATTCATGTTTGTTTATTTTTTTAATATTTTCTTTGATTACTTGTTCATTGCTTTTGTTTACATTAACTGGTTTAAATTGAATAGTGCGATGTTTTGTGTTGTTATATCTCTCCAATATATCTTTCAATGGTAGACCTAACCACTTATAGCTTCCATTGAGACTAAAATATTTATATAATTTATTTTTTACAGTTCTAATCAGTCTCTCTACAATTGATGCTTTTTTAGTAGAAAACGATGAGTAATGGTTAATGTTGTGCTTTTTCATAAGCGTTTGAAAAGTGATGTTATAAAATTCTGTCCCGATGTCAGTTTGTAAGTTAACAGGATTCCTGCGACTACTAAGCAGTATATGTTCGAATGCACGAGTAACCTCAAATTTATTTTTCGATTTTAACGGTTCAGCCCAGGCATACTTTGAGAAACAGTCAATCACTACTAAGATGAAATTGTAACCTTTGTTGTACTTTTTAAGGTTTTGCATGTCCATCAAGTCTGCTTGCCATAAGTCATGGATTCCTTTCAGAATAACAGAACGTGGAAGGAAATTTCTTCTTGCCGCTTTGTGTATTTCATTTACAATTTGCTGTTTTGTCATTACGGAGTTTTTTGCAGTAATTTATCTACCTCTGCTTTAGTGTAGAACTTATCTTGGAAATGAGTTGAAACCTCAGGTATCCTTGCTTTTAAAGTAGTTTGAACTGTATCCTTTGCATCTTTTATTATTTGAGAACGCAATTTACCAATCAGAGTATTAAAGTCTTTCAACATATTTGCATTCAATCGATCTACATAATCCTTGTTTACAGCCAGATTATTTAATTCTTTTAACGTGTTAGCATTCAATCGATCTACATAATCCTTGTTCACAGCATCGTCTGCCTCTTCTGGGGTTCTAATTCCTCTCAGTATTGATGTTTTTAAATCAAAATCTCCGTTTTCTGATTTTAACAATGCATTCTCATTAAACTCAAATAACTCTGATAAACGCATTCTTTTGTGAATGTAGTGTCCGAATTTGTCTACGTTCATGTTTAAGGTGTATTGTTGCGAGAGGTTGATAGTAAAATAAACACAATATTAAATAATTATTTATTTATAACTTTACTTTCACGTAATTCTTCAATGATGGATATAATTTCATTATCTAATCCTGTGTTGCCAGCATCTCTAGATGCAATCAATAATTTTAACCTTTCCACTAATTCATTGGGATCATCCCAGTACACGAAATCTACGTTTTTTCTCCACTTTTTTAATAACGGTAGACCTTTTCCCTGAACTGCATTCTTCAGTTTAAAAAGTGGTTTTATAAGTTGCAAATATGTTTGTCCTTTGTTACTTTTTATTGGCTTACTTGGCTCATAGTCTCGACGATGGGCATTTGTATCAAGTAGCATCGACTTATAATTTTGCATATCACTATCTGTAACCAAGCTTAGGTCTACATCTTTCTTAAGCAATAACTGTTTTAAGCCAGGAGTATTTCGGTATTTATGTCCAACTACGGTGATGTATTGATCGTTGATCGTTATGCAAGCAGAACCTAACATCAGTTTCCCGCTGTCTGCTCTAACCCCAAACGGAATATCTACCAACGCTTCTGAAGACACTGACCAGGATGACGTATCACCGTCTTGATTCCTTTCAACGACTGATTCATAAGAAGAGTCACTGTTGATATCTGATTCATATTTATCTTCATCGTCATTATTATTATTACTTCCTGCGGTACCAGTTTCGTTGATAAACGAACCATCAGCAAAATCATCACTAGCATGCAGGAGAGGAGTTTGCTTACTAGCATTAGCAATTAAGTTGAGAGGTTCTGTTACAGGTTTGAAAACAGATTCCAGTGCTTGTTTATTATTAATCTCAGCATCTCTCATTTTTCGTACTTTTATCTTCACAGCTTCTGCTGCATCAACAATTTGTCGTTTCAATGATTTTTCCATATTAGTAAAATAGGTCGTAATTGATTTAGCGTTGTAAGGTGAATAATAATGTCAGACAGGAAATATCCTTATATATGTATTCGTGATTTTAGTCAAAGACTACAAACGTATCAAATTTACTTCTATAATGTTATAGAAGTAAATTTGATTTTTGATCCTTTGTTTTTGGAACAATCTTTATTAATTACAACATAATTGAAAGGTTTATTCCATATTTTTGAACACATTTCACGAAATTCAATCCATGTCATGTCAGTGTTGCAATGTTCTTCATAAACATGTCTCATATTTCTTTCATCTTGTTTAAAAAGTACGATTAGGTTTGCGTTGTCTCTTACTAATTGCTTAGGGATTTTACTATACGTCTGATTTAGATAAAAACAATCAATGAATTTGTGTCTCCCCATTGCAAAATAATCACGCATATTACTTTGATTTTCACAAGCAACATCATCAAATACAATTACAGAATTTGGTTTTGCGGTCTGAACACTCAGTACTTGCTCATTTTCATGATATTTCTGAAACGAAATGCCTGGTACTCGTTGCAAGACTTTTTCTAAAAAAACGTATTTGGGTTGTTGCAAGGTTTTCGAGTAAACATAAACATTTTGAAATCTTAATCCATTCTCATGTATAAGAAGTCCAACTAATAAATTAGTTTTTCCACAATTTGATGGTCCGCAAATGATGCATCGTATGGATTTAGGTAATAATTCTCCATGACGAAAACCAGTTTCCTGAGACTGAACGCAGAGTTTGTTTACATGTAACGATTGTGGTTGTTTTACAAATTTCATGGTGACTCATTGAAACGGTTATAATATCAATAATGGCTCAATTAAACAATTACATCGTCATTTATACGTCGTTATGACTTTTGTGAACCCTCTGAACAACGCCAAATGCGAGTGGTGTGATAATATTTACTCAAGGTAACACGGTAACAAGGTAGTTAATTCCATGAAACGAATCGCACTAAAAAAAGTATTACAGCACCATCTAAGACACATCGGATGAACTAACAACATCAAATTCTAAATCGCGCAAGCAAAGTTTTCCACGTCTTAAGACTATAAAAGAACCGTCTGGTCGTCATCAAAAATGTGATTAAGATCGAGACCAACACATGCTGACACACACATACATCCTGTCCATCTGGTCCTGAAGTGGAAGTAGTGACGCTCAACAACGAATAGAATAGTTAGATGGTAATTTGCTTACGAATTATTATTACCTATAAGATTTCAATTCGTCAATTTTTTTCCCACTACTGACACAAAGGTTTCCTCTCACAGAGAACAGTGGTGATGAAATAATTTACACAAAGTAAAGCGCTAGCCTAGGTTCGAACCCACGACTTACAACTTGTAAGTCGCATCCGTTACCACTGAACCACCACTGCTCTCCTCTCTTACTCACAAAATATGTTATCTTATGTTATATTTTTTACATTGGCATTTATAACTCATTGTCGCTAACTCGAACAAATGTACGAGTCTCACCATGGCTGTCCTTCAATATAAGATAGCGATTGTTTGATTTTAGCCAATCAAGCATCTGTTGGTAGAACAAATCTTCTGTTTGGGCTGTATACCTGTCCTGATGTTTTGATGAACCGTTATCTGTATTTTTTTGATCAGTTTGCAAATCTTGAATAAATATAACCTCGCCGCTAGAATTCCTCATAATAAGTTTACAAATATCTTTTATATCAGATTTCTCTGAGTCATGCATTGTAGTTAACTTAGTTATATTTAGTTTCGTGATACGAAATACAACCTTCTTACTACAATAGCTAGAATCGAATGTAGCGTTAAATTACTGCAAAGAATTATTTATATGTTATTCACCTTTCCTGTTAAAAGAGTTTAACCTTTAGTTACATAACGGTTTGCAGGAATCAACCCAAACGGAACCAAATGAGATTTTAGTGGAATAGACACCGAACCAGTATTTTACTGCACTATGTAGGAATTCATACTCCACCTTCCGTTTCATCGGGTGGAACAGGCGCCGAACCTGTGGATTTCATTTATATTATTGGGCATTCTACTCCACCGAGAGTGACGGAGGCGAACGGAGTGAGCCGAAGGAACGGAAGGTGGAGTAGAATGCCCAATAATATCCTACTCGGGGTTCCGACAGTCGCTCTCTCCATGTCGCCATGAGATCCCGCCGGAAGTCTGTCCGCTGAGCGACAATTTGCCGCGGCAGCGGAGTTTCCCCCCGGCGTAGCGCCTCCGCGCGCCATTCATGTAGGCGCGCGAGGACTATTGCCTCCAGATCCCATGGCGGCTTTACTCGCTCCCTTAGGTAGATTTTGGGTACTAACAGAAATGTTTTGGGCACATTGTTTTTTACTTTTGGAGCGATTATTTCCGAAATTATTGACATTATCAAAAAATGATTTTAGAAAACCCGTATTCATTTTTAAATACCTTTCTAACAATATATCACACGTTAGGGTTGAAATTAAAAAAAAAATCACTTCCCACTTTACATATAGGGGGGCTACCCTAATAAAACATTTATTTCCAAATTTTATTTTACTACTTTGTCGGCGTGATTGATATACATATTGGTACCAAATTTCAGCTTTCTAGTGCTAACGGTCACAGAGATTAAGCGAGGACGGACGGACAGACATGGCGAAACTATAAGGGTTCCTAGTTGACTACGGAACCCTAAAAATAGATTTATTTTATATTTTTGAATTCAGAACACAAATAAATGTTAATTTGTGTATAAAAATAACTATTAGTTTTAAATAATCATGTTTATCTATGATATTCTATATAAACACAATTTTAATATTCAAAAAATATTTATGCCGTAAAGACGCGTAGTGCTTTGCCGAAATTAAAAAAAAAAAACATTCACCTCAGACTATAGGCATTAATCCAATTTGGACTAAGAATGGGTAGGTATAGTTATCTGTGGCAATATTCATTCCCGCACACGTGCGGGAAAATGGAAAAAAACGCACACGTGTGAAATACTTTGCATTTTGTACCTAATCGTAGTGCGTTATGGACAAGTTTTCGAGGAAGTGTATTGAAAAAAAAACGAACAGGTGAACGGAGTAGAAGCTTATGGCATATCCAGTTTTTTTTTCTTTTTTCCACAGCTAAGAAAAAAATTGATCCATCAAAAAACGCTACAAATTTCAAGTAAACTTTTCATTTTAGAACAAAGAAAGAGAAATTTTGAAAAAAAAAAGAAAAATATCGAATGTACATTTTTTTTTCTTTTCGCAAAAAAAAAAAAACTAAGTAGGTACCTATACCATTTTCTTCTAGTCCGTTCATCTATTATACCCATTTTTTTGGAAAGTGTAAAAAAAGTAATTCTGTATATAAACAACCAACAATCTTTAAACAGAAGAACTGACCTGATAGCCTCCTAGGTTCCATGACACATCCCTGCTGGCCAATAGCGCTGAAAGTCAGCAGCATCGCGTCTCCTAAGCTGTCCAATTGAGTTGGACCCTGAAAGCAAAGGGTGCGCATCTCACAACCATTTTGAATACGAGTAGGAACCCCAGAAAAGAAAAAAAAAAAACAATACAAGGAAATTAACAAAATTGTTTATCGTTCTAAATAAAGTTTGAGATCCGAAGATACACAATTATAATTTCTGTTTTATACAGGGTGCTAGAATAGCACCCAAAGCATCAAATCAAAATTCAATAAATTGCTCATTTTGATTTATTCTGGACATGTGACAAATTTCGCTATGAATCTCGTATGCGCATGGTACTCGTAAAAAAAAAACTTTTCCTACAAATATCGAGAAAGTCTGTCAACTCAGGAAAGTCATCGTCGTACAGGAATTTGTTTTTTTTTTCATGTATCGGAAGTGAAAAAGCTCTCGAAAATATCTCCTATGTCTCTACATATTTTATTGTAATAATAAGTGTAGGTATTTTTTTTTAATGTCAAAATAACAACTTTTAACCGAAAGTATTTAAACGGTATTTCAATAATTTTTGTGTGTATGTCTGTCTGTTTGTTCCGACTAATCACGGCTGACGGCTGGACTGATTTTGACGGAACTTTTACTGGCAGATAGCTGATGTTATAATGAATAACTTAGGCAACTTTAATTTTTTATAGAAGAAAAAGTATTAGGGTTTCGTGCAAAAAATTAAAACCCTTGAATTGAAATTGTTAATAAAATCCGAATCAAATAGGGAAATATTATCATTATATAATAGTTTGACGCGGACGAAGGTCACGGGGAACAACTACAGTATTATGTCAATAAAAACTATTAGAACTTGAGCTTTCCTGCAGCCCTTTTAGTACGTCATAGCTCGGTAGATGGCGTTGTGCGCGGCGTGTTCACTCGCTGAATCGCGCTATGGTTTCGTTCACAACGCTGATATATATAAGCGGCGGACAATTAAACATTACATTACTTACCTTTCTGGGGTCCATTCTAATTGGAAATTTTTGAAATGTCAGTTAATACATTGGTTTGCAGTATTGCTGACATTATTAAATTATTATGAATCATCTTTACCTTGACAGTATCCTAGTATTTCCAGAGGTACTTATGTAAAGTTTGTGAGGTTGTAGGGGGTAATTTCGGGATCTAGGTACTGAACCGATTTTGAAGCCACGTCTTTACTGAGTAACATAGGCTATATTTTATGCCCGTACTCCCACGGGAACGGGAACTACGCGGGGGAAACCGCGTGACGTCCGCTAGTTTTAAATAAAAGAGAAAGTGGGAGGAATGGCATTTCGGAGCATTATTGCTCTTGTATTTATGGAAAGACAACTTTGGGCAGTTGTAGAATTTTAAAATCGGTCGAGTAGTTTTAACACATAAACAAACAAACAATCAAATATTTCCTCTTTATAATATTGTATAGTATAAAGGGTGTAAAAAACCTCATAACGAAAAGCACTTGTTGTCCCCGTCATTGCGATCATTTTTTTGTTCTACACCATACCTGGGAACCTTCTAGTTACGGAGATGTAGGGGGTCAAATTTCCAACTTTTTGACAAGTTTTTATAAATACAAGAGTTTAATGTAAGATTTTTACTTTAAACACCTCCACGACTCCCGTACTATTCAATCCATCCATCAGCCCAATGTTGTGAGTGTGTTACATTGAGTTCTACCACAAAACATGATTTTTCACCTTTTTGCGTAAAGTTACTTACTTAGTTTGATGTACAGAATGCTAGGTTGACGGCTTCGTGATGAGGTCTTTTACACCGTGTATATTGGAGTCTTTGATAGAAACCAAACATGACAGATGATGGCCTTTTCTAAATAGTATGTAAATGTAAACTTAAACTGTCACTTCCGGGGTACCTTCCGTGATTGTTCTTTGTTTTGATCTCCTGATATTTCGACGCTGTTGCAAGCGCCATTGCATTATCGCGGGATGTTAAAGAACAACCACGGAAGATATCCCGTAAGAGACAGTTTAAGTTTAGTTATAAACCGTGAAAGCTTAAAACAGTATACTTAAGAAAATTTTATAAAATTATCCTACCTTGCGTTCCTTAGCCTCCCACTTCGATGCCAGATAGACAGTAGCCGTAGAAAGCACAGCACACACAGATATGGCTATCCACACATTCGTGGAGAAAGGCATGGAGAATATATTAGCCACGTACGGTAGCGGGGGCTGGCGGAATACAAAGCGCACTCTGAAGGGGGCTAGGTTGTCAGTGTAGGAAACCACGTCCAGACGCTCCAGTTCTGATACCATGCAGTTTGTGCCTGAAAAGTGCGGGTTATTGAAGCTTATGGTTTTCTTATACAACAAGAATTTGTGTTGTTATGTAATATTTGCATTACAGGTTGTACTGATCATAGGAATTAGTGGGGGACCGAAAACGCGAGCTACGGCGTAGCGCTCTGCGTAGTAACTACGGCGTAGCGCGCTGCGTAACACGCGCGAGTTGTTGTAGCATATTTCTAAAACCCAACTACTGCAATATCACGCTCTAATTAAAATCAGGGATTACAAGGAAAAATCGACTTCTAAAAATGTAGCCTATGTTACCCGCCGCGGGCCATAATAACGAATCGATTGACACCTTATTCATCAAAATCGGATGAATAATTTAGGCGCTACGGTGGAACATAAGTAAATACAAACATACATACATACTCCATCGACTGCTAAAATCATAACTCTTCCTTTTGGCTTTGCCATTGTCGGGCAAAAATTCCTTAGCTTATGGTATATAAGTAAGGCTTTCACTAATAAGATTCTTGATTATAAATGTATATGTAGGATATACGCTCAGCGCACTTCGTATGTACAGTCACCCTCCCTAACATCTTGTACACTGGCTCGACTTTTACGGTGGCATGGAATTTTTTTTAGATGTGCAATCGTACAGCCTATCGTAATCTATACATATAATAAATCTGTAGAAAAGTCATTTTTGTACATTGAAGAAATTGAAACAAAAAATAGCCAGCGTGTGAAAAGATAAGTAACAGAACCCATTTCCATCATTTTTGAAATTTTTGTCTGTTTGTCTGTTTGTTTGTGCGCACATCACGTAAAATCTACGAATTCAATGCTGACAATGTTTATACATAAAAATTGTGTGTAACTTGGGGTATGATTTAGTATTTGTTTCATTGAAATCGGTTAATTCTATCAAAAGATATATGAACTTAAAGTTTTCAAGAAGAACTAATCATCAAATGTAAGATACATACATGCAGCGACATCTGTTGAACTAAAATGATACCAATGACTAAAAATGTGCTCACCACAGTCATAACTTTTAAATCGACTGACCAGCTTTAAAAAAAAATTATAGCATAGGTAATATACTTTAGCAGTTTAACATTTTGGTCGATAGACGGCGTTGTTTATTTCACTCCATTTTCTGAATTGAATGACCCTCGCCCGTGTCAGTTGCCTATTTTTTGTTTTTTTTTTCGGATGGGAAATCATCAAATGACTCCTCCTGCTCTGGGCGGAGCAGGAGGGAGTGTCAGACTTTTACTGACTAAAACCCAGCCATGTTCCTTCATCGCCCTTTTGTTCCGGGGCCACGGTATCTCTTTCGAACAGTCCCGCAACCCCGGCAGACATCGGTCCTTGCGGATCGGCCCTTCCTTTTTGCTGACTCTCTTTTAGGCGCGCGTGGAACACGAACGCGCCGTCGACACGGCCTGTCGTCATGAGACGGACGGACGGCGAGCTAGCCCATAGCCCACCGTCCACAGGCCCGCGCCTACGGTGGCCGGGGGCCACGTGGTTGCCCCGGAAGCCCGGGGCGTCTGCCGCGGCGGCCGGGACGTTGAGAGCTTCTCTCCCTCTCACGTTCCGCCACCTTCTGTAGCATTACTGCTTCGCAGAAGGAAGTGACGGCGTCCCATTCCGTCTCGCTCCGGACCATGGCTTGCACCAGGGCCGGACGCGAGAGGTCGCCGCCGCAAACGTGTAAGTTGCCTCAAGATTGGTTTTTTAACCGACGAAACAAAAAGAAGGCAGTTCTCAATTCGACGCGTATTTTTTTATATATGACCACGGATAACTTTTACAGAGAAGTCCGTACATGGTCCTTTTGTTTGTAAAAAGCGTAGGTACATCTCAAAGTTGGTCCCATTTATAATTGAAAAATCGTGTTTAGGCTAATTTCGTGCACCTTTGATGAGAACTTTCGACCTAGCTGGAGTATGACTGTCATCGAGTGTCTAAGGATGAAGGAGGTGGCGGAACGTGAGAGGGAGAGAACCTCTAAACGTCCCGGCCGCCGCGGGAGACGCCCCGGGCGTCCGGGGCCACCACGTGGCCCCCGGCCACCGTACGCGCGGGCCTGTGGACGGTGGGCTATGGGCTAGCTCGCCGTCCGTCTGTCTCATGACGACAGGCCGTGTCGACCGACCGACGGCACGTTCGTGTTCGACGCGCGCCTCAAAGAGAGTCAGCAATAGGAAGGGCCGATGCCTGCCGGGGTTGCGGGACTGTTCTAAAGAGATACCGTGGCCCCGGAACACAAAGGGCGATGAAGGAACATGGATGGGTTTAGTCAGTAAAAGTATGACACTGCCTCCTGGTCCGCCCAGAGCGGGAGGAGTCATTTGATGATTTCCCATCCGAAAAAAAAAGGCTGTCGAGGTAAGCCCTTTTTTGGAAAAACATAAGTAGATTATTTTAGCGATTAATGCAAATATATCGAAGAAATTAAATTGTTACCCACTTGGATCTACGTAGGTATATATCTACTAATATTATAAAGCTAAAGAGATTTTGGTTGGTTGAACGCGCTAATTACAGGAAAACTTTTAGTGTTGAATAGTTATCGAGGATGGCTATAGGTTATCTAACATCACGCTATAATTAAAAGGAGCGGAGCATCAATGATAAATGTTGCAAAAACAAGGAAAATTTATTTCTTTAGAGAGCTTCCTTTGCGGGCGCTGCATAAACGGTTAAAGTTGCGCAACAATCATGTATTAGGGAATTGTTCGTTTTAAAGCGTTCTAAAAAAACCGCGACAGCATTATGTCTATCTTTCAAGGTTGACTCCACTCTCTCTAACCCTCTCTCTCTCATGTGACGCAGACGAAGTTGCGCGGGTCAGCTAGTATCTACTAAGAATGGACGCTTCATCGCAGGCTTCAAAAGTAGCTGCTACCGACTGGCAGCTGAAGTGTTTTGTAGGTGGAAATTGGAAACTAGGTTTTACGCGAACGAAGTAGCGAAAACGGTTAAAATCAAAAGTATATGAAGAAGAGAATGCAAAATTCAAGTCCAAACTGTTCCCTAAAACACCCGCTCTTTACCACTTCGATAGTGCTTTATTTGAAAGATGTGGCGCAAAAACTCCCCAACAGAAGCAGTAAACATGTTGATCCACACTAATATATACCTACCATCACTCCCAATAAAATTCAAACGTAACGTCGTTCACTAACTCAAACTGGTGATAAGAGCGTAAAGCAGGCCAAAAGCTAGGTGGACCAACAACTAGATCAGAGTGGCAGTTCGAAGCGCCGGACGCCCGGGACCGGGTGAAGTGGCGTGCGATCGTACAACTATCTTCACTCAGCATTGGACGAGCAGGTTGAAGAGGAGATGGAGATATACTCACCCAAATCTGCTTTTCCAGAATACAGGTCAGCAATCATGCCAGACCACTGCCCATTGACCTTGGAGCCCCAGCGGTAACTGAACACATGCCCAGGCGTGGCGTTCAACATCTGGAAAGCTACCTTGACGTTCATCCAGCTGATCTTCGCTATGGGGTCGTACTGGGGTTCCCTACACAAGTTATATCGACTGTTAGCTGTAAGTACCCACGACCTCCAATCAAGCTAGGCAAAACCAAATTAAGCTGAAATCTCATTGTATACGGGAAGCTTGCACATAGGTATGCATAGAATCCGGTCTCATAAATTACCATCGACACTCATTAAGCAACACGTCAATCTCCGTAAGTATGAAAAGAGTAATCTCCAACTCACATTCTATCCTCCTTCAGCAAATGGTCATGCGTGGTGTTGCTATTCTGAATAACGTTGGACATGGTGATGGTATGTCCCATGACATTACGACGTCTCCAGAACAGCTCCCGGTGGGATCGCTCATCCACCAGGCTGCCGTTGTAGAAGCCGCGGTCGGTGGTTATCATAGAACCGTTGGACGAAGGCTTGTGGACTTTAGGAATAAAATAATTGATAAAGCTTATAATAGTATGTGGATGACTCTTTCTGAAGCAGGTCGTCTGAGGTAGTTCTGCAATCATACCTACTTCAGCCACTAAGCAGAGAATGAACTCTACGTCATTGTTTAAGGGTATGGTGATACAATAAGACAGTTTCAGCTCTCTCTGTGATGTACGCCACTGGCTTCTGGTGAATGATGTATCATAGAGCGTCATAGCGTATCCATAGGCGGCGTTGATATGGCTTACCATCAGGTGGGCCGCCAGATTGTTTACAACCCAGTTACACAATAACGCATCTACACGTCCACAGATGCCAACCCAGCGAGCAAAAAATAATCTTACAAATATCCCAAGACCATATTTTTTTCAGTCTTAAATCAGACTTATAGACACTTATAAGTATGGATTTGGGCGCACTTTATAAGTGTATTCACCCTTGCAATTGCCTTGTAATGGTCTCGCGAAGTGTATTTTCAAACTTACAAGACTCTTGCTGATGCTTTCATAATGACAAATAAACTTATAAGTGACTTACAATGGCGCGCTGTAAGGGTAAATAACCTTAAAGTCCTCTTACAAATAAAGTAAAATACTATTTTAAGTGTAATATCGCTTGTAGTCCTCTTTGTGATCTTCTCATAATATAAAAATAGTTATCACAAACCGCCCTGAGGTTGCGAAGTAATAAAAACATAAGTATTTTATATTTTATTACACATTTCTACAAAACGCTAATGTGTATATACCATATGCGATTATTAGGTTGCGAAGTACTATTTCTCGATTATTTTGAAATTTTAATCACAATATTTTCACGGGCCTTTTCAAAAATGTGTCTTTTACTATATATATGTTTTTATTATTTGTAAAATAATATAAAAATGTCACCATCACGACCAAACACGACTCAAAAGTGCTTTATTAGAGTAATATAAGACCAGTACTCTTGTGTAAGGTTTATATCGCACTCGAAAAAGTCAAATTAAACCTAAAACCACTGTTTACACGGCCATGTTGCTCATAATTGTAGGGTTCCTTAATAAGGCAAAGCAAGCCATACGACAAAGTCGAAGGATTTAACAGAAACCTAATGATAATAGGTACTAAATATTAAAATGGTCTATTTCCTGATTTTATAACAATTTCTGGAGTCAACACAACAAAGAAAATAAATAACCCTTAATAGGGAATTGTTTAAGACACTTGTAGGACTTTTGAAGTGCTACTACTCTTTAATATGTCTTAGGTGAGATAAATCACACTTTTAAAATACTAGTTTTACAGAAGTCTAATGACACACTTAGTATAGTCACTTCTAAGGTTGACTATACTTTTAAAATGTATTTATAAGTATTAAGTAAGAATCAGACTTGTGAAAAACGCTTATAATGCCACTACTCTTATGAATATTATATAACGTTTTCTTATATACGTCTATAAGAATATGTTACAAGTATGAATGCTCTTAAAATTTAAATAGACTTATAAAAGAGCACTATTAGAGTTCCCGCCTTAATCAGAACACATATAAATCTTATATGAAACCATAGCTCTTATAAGCGTTTGTTTGTAAGGGTATCAAGAGTTTCTGACTTAATCAGAACACGTATAAACCTTCTATGAAACCATCGCTCTTAAAGCTTTTGTTTGTAAGGGTATTTTGCTAGTTGGAAAGAGACCGGGCTAATTATGGGCTTTTGAACCGGAAATACAGCAACACTGCTTGACTGCTGAATAGGTAATGGCGGCACTACTTTCATGGATGAGCCCTGCCATGCTATACTAACACCTTTACACCTTGCACCTTTGACCATCTACTCACGTTCTTTTAGTTTGAAGAAGCTGTCAGTCCCCTCGGCTAGCACCAAGTCGCTGTCCGCCAAAATTGGGCTGCTCCACAAGGCAGCCATGTTTGCGTGCTTAGACGAAGCTGTGATGACCAGCCAGCGGTAAGGTGAACGAAATAAGTTACGTTTTGTTGCCTTAAAAATAATGGCAAATGTAGGTTATGGAGCAGTGTCCTGGAGTGGAGATCGCTTCTGTGCAGTAGTGGACTGCGATCGGATCAGTTGATTGTAAACTTATTAAATCCTACTTGGGACTAAGACAAGCTGGTTTTGCTTGAACTACTACTACTAACTAAATAAATGAAATGATGTGTCTAATAAGCAGGTTTCCAGTTTAATGTTTTATCCATAAAGGTGAGACGAGGTGCAGTAAGATTGCGGTCGATATTGATCGCCCCAAATCCTTAGCTATGAACGTATAGGTAGATACCAAATTTGATCTGCCTAAGCGGTTTACATTAATTATCGACGTCGGAATGGTCTAAGCTGCCAGCAAGTCAAGTTTCAAATACTTAATAAGTTAAAAATATTTACCAAAGCAATAATTTCTTCAGCTCTTGGACAGTCCAGATCAACAAGATACAGCAAATCATGATAATAATATTTGGAATCAACATCCAGTGACGTTGAGGATCTGCTTCCAATTTTGGATATTTCATTTGCTAAACTAACAATAATATCTGTGAAAAAACAAGTGAGATATCAAATCAATAAACAAAAATCACAAAAAAACTTTCTAATAATAGAAAAAGAAAGTGCAGCAATTGATACAGTTTAAGTATTCCAAAATATTCTAAAACTGCAATGCTACTTACTTTTTTCCCAGCAAAGGTCGCTTAAAATCAAAATAGTAGGTTTGCTCTCATTCTCAACATAACTCTTAATGAAGTGGACCCAAGATAGGTCCTTGGCATACACCTCCTTTTCAGTTACAATAAAAACAAAAAACAATGCCCGAAAAAACGTTTTCATGATGGAAATTGTCAACATACAGACAAAGAATTACTTGAGACCGTTTTAAGTGATTTTAAAACAATTATGATGGAAAAATAATTATGTCAACAGTCTCAAACGTTTTGGTAAAGTCGGACTGCACGATGCATACATTTTTAATAAGACCTCGAAGAAATGTTTAGTTTCGATTCGAAGACATTCATAATTACAGTAATTATTTGTTGTTAGACCGTATAATTATATTTCAGGGAGTCACTAAGCATTATAGAGGTGTAATTATCTAGCCTTGGCGCTTGGCGTAATTAAATAGCGATATTCGTGTTTCGTGATAAACGGTTATTTAATAATTTATTGAGAAAATAGCTTAGTAGAGAAAACCATGAAACGTATTGCTGAATAGTGTTTTAGACTTAGATTAAAAATGTCCAGATTGATCTATTCCCCGCGTAAACTACGTCTTACGTAAGGTTTGTGTTGTGAAATGGTGTAGAAATCACAATAAAAAAAAAGGAATGTGCCACTATATATCATTTCACAAGTATTCAATTTCACTTTGTATTTCTTTGTTACCGCATCATAAGTAAACAAAAAGTATAATATTTGACATTACTGTAGTGTCCGACCGAAGCTTCGGCTTCGGCTTCGGCCACCTTCGGCCAAAAATGCACCTTCGGCCAAATCTTCGGCTTCGGCCAAAAATTTGCCGAAGGTTTGGCCGAAGCCGAAGGTTTGTTATTTGTCAAAAATTGAAATTTACTGAACGATGCTAGAGCGAGACGGAGAGTGTGCAGCAGAGTTTCGCCGCGCCGCCGCACCGGCCCAAACGAATCGCAGTTAGTAAACTAAACGAGTCAAAACATGTTTTCCAATTCCAAAAAATTATATGTAAAAAATAGATATTGAAAAACTTTGAACTTTGCTCAATTATTTTATAGAAATATTTTGTGTTCGTCTGATAATTAAAAAAATGTGACTGATTATTTTTGTGAAAATTACTTTAAGTAAATAAATATTTAATTAACATTGTATATTTGAAACTTTTATTTTAGACAATATTTTATTACCTACTTGTATATGTTGGTCACTCGGCTCGTTATTGGGCTAAATCTCTAAAGTCTCTCTCACAATATGTATCTAGTATATTCTGAGATCAAAGTAACTATCGTATTTCTCAAGGTCAATGACACCTTCGGCTTCGGCTTCGGCCGAAGGTTTTGGTGAATACCGATTAATCGGCTTCGGCTTCGGCTTCGGCCAGAATTGCACCTTCGGTCGGACACTACATTACTGTCACGCCATATTTGTTGAGTGTTGCCAGGGGCATAATTTTTTTTAACCATTATTTATAACTTTTAAAAATCTTTTCAGAATGAGAAAGAAATTACAAAAGAGTTTTATTTACTTAAACGATGTTTTTTTTTATAAATGTAAAAGCTTTGGCTCAATTACTGAATTCGAAACGCTTTGTCCATTGCCTCAGTCTCATTTAGAGTCAGAGTCAGATCTTAATCTGACTAGTTAGTAGACTTATTAGTTAGTTTGACTCTTAAGTCAAACTAACTAATGCCGGGTCCAGACTGGTGTAACGCGAATGTAACGATTACGTTTAATTCATGTCAACAATGTGGACGGCACACGGACTCAAAGCGAATTGAAAACGCGAATACTGCGTGCGCCTTTGTGTTCGCGCAAAAACCGACAGCCGATGGATCAACCGCGAGCGTTACATGTAATGCCGTCCACACCTAGAATTCGCGTTACATTACACGGTGGATTCGCGTTACATTACGCTAGTCTGGAAACGGCTTAACGGTCGGACTCGGTCAGGTTCGGTCAGACTCGATCAGATGCGGTCAGACACGTTCAGATTCGTTTGGACTCGGTCAGACAAGTTCAGACTCAGTCAGATTCGTTTGGACTCGGTCAGACACGTTCAGGCTTGGTCAGATTCAGTCTAACACGTTCAGACTCAGTCTAATTCGGTTGAACTGGGTCAGACTCAGTCAGACTTGGTGAGATTCAGTCAGACTCGGTCAAACTCAGACAGACTCAGTCAGTTTCGATCGGACTCGGAAAGATTCGGTCAGACACTTTCAGACTTGGTCAGATTCGGTCAGAATCGCGTTAATTTAATTAACTTACAAGCAAATATCACAAAAAGTCGTAACATAATAATTTCTGATAAAGTCACACATGACAAATTACACAAATTAAAGAAATAACGTTGTAAAATCACCAACCGTAATGATACAAAATATTGTCATTACTGTTGATGATATATTTTACGCTGAACGTAAAATACTGAAAATCTCCCACATTTATGGGTAAGTCTCCGCCACTGGTATTACACGCACGTTGCACACAAACGCAAATCCGATACGTAATACACTCCCAAGCGCGGCGCTCACTCACACATTTATAAAAAAGTGACTTCACTTAAAACGTTCCGTTTTGTTTCGAACACGGAATCTGGACATTTTTTAATCTAAGGTTTTAGAGGGCTATTACAATTTTTCTTGTTTAAGAGTGTTTTAAAAGTCTATAGCACTCAAATACAAGAAAAATTATGATTTTTAGGGTTCCGTACCCAAAGGGTAAAAACGGAACCCTATTACTAAGACTTCGCTGTCTGTCCGTCTGTCTGTCACCAGGCTGTATCTCATGAACCGTGACAGCTAGACAGTTGAAATTTTCACAGATGATGTATTTCTGTTGCCGCTATAACAACAAATACTAAAAACAGAATAAAATTAATATTTAAGGGGGGCTCCCATACAACAAACGTGATTTTTTGCCGTTTTGTCTAATGTATAGATAATGGTACGGAACCCTTCGTTTGCGAGTCCGACTCGCACTTGGCCGGTTTTTATTTTGAGCGCTACCTAGAGAAATAATCAAACTTTCTCGGGCATGTATTTTTAGGGTTCCGTACCCAAAGAGTAAAAACGGAACCCTATTACTAAGACTTCGCTGTCTGTCCGTCTGTCTGTCACCAGGCTGTATCTCATGAACCGTGACAGCTAGACAGTTGAAATTTTCACAGATGATGTATTTCTGTTACCGCTATAACAACAAATACTAAAAACAGAATAAAATTAATATTTAAGGGGGGCTCCCATACAACAAACGTGATTTTTTTGCCCTTTTTAGGGTTCCGTACCCAAAGGGTAAAAACGGAACCCTATTACTAAGACTTCGCTGTCTGTCTGTCACCAGGCTGTATCTCATGAACCGTGACAGCTAGACAGTTGAAATTTTCACAGATGATGTATTTCTGTTGCCGCTATAACAACAAATACTAAAAACAGAATTAAATCAATATTTAAGGGGGGCTCCCATACAACAAACGT
The DNA here is from genome assembly GCA_905147715.2 of Xestia xanthographa. NCBI lineage: Eukaryota > Metazoa > Arthropoda > Insecta > Lepidoptera > Noctuidae > Xestia > Xestia xanthographa. Next base: position 26,214,836 of record LR990650.1, read on the forward strand.
GTTTTTTTTGCAGTTTTGTCTAATGTTGTTAAATAATGGTACGGAACCCTTCGTGCGCGAGTCCGACTCGCACTTGGCCGGTTTTTTTTTAATTTTTGTGGCCATATCTAAACCATAATCACACATAAAAATCTCAGTTTAGAAGTGTGATTATGGTTTTTAGGGTTCCGTACCCAAAGGGTAAAAACGGAACCCTATTACTAAGACTTCGCTGTCTGTCCGTCTGTCTGTCACCAGGCTGTATCTCATGAACCGTGACAGCTAGACAGTTGAAATTTTCACAGATGATGTATTTCTGTTGCCGCTATAACAACAAATACTAAAAACAGAATAAAATTAATATTTAAGGGGGGCTCCCATACAACAAACGTGATTTTTTTGCCCTTTTTTGATAATAATGGTACGGAACCCTTCGTGCGCGAGTCCGACTCGCACTTGGCCGGTTTTTTGTAAATTGTGATAAGATACTCTTTAACTCCCTTGACTATTTGAGATATTTGTCAAACTTCTGGCAAAGGATGTATCTACTACATAAAAACTATAATCTAATACTTACTACTATATAAACCTACTTACAGAAAGTAAGTAAGTTTATAAGTATGTACAGACACTTTTACCCGTCATTATATATATTTTTAAACTACATGGTGTCTTACCGGGCTATACTCTGTAAAAAAGCACCGAAACAAATTGTTTTGGTCAAAATGACGGCCATACAAATGCCATAAATGGTCTTTTGCGGTAAGAACCACACAGATTTCGATGATCCAGTTAGTGTATACTTAAAGTGAATTATTTAAGGTGAATGCTCCAACCAGCCCGCGAAATCAGAATTTTCTTACATTTTTTGCAATTTGCAGGCCAGTGCTAGGGGAAAAAACAGAAAAAGTCATTTCTACACATTCATGAACTTGGAGGGTTGTATTGATGATTTTGATAAGTAAGACGCAAATAATATTTTAATCAACATACAACCTACCACTGGCCTGCAAATTGCAAAAAACGTACAAAAAATGGGTTTCGCGTACTGTTGCCCGCGACTTTTGTCCGCGTGAAATAATAGCCAAAGTTGCCTACTACTTATAACATCAGCTATCTGCCAGTAAAAGTCCCGTCAAAATCAGTCCAGCCGTTCCCGAGATAAGACGGAACAAACAGACAGACTGACAAAAATACATTTTCTTTTTGTTTAAAGTACCCTACCGTACTTTCTTATGCATACACTAAAAAGCTGTAATTTTGGAATTACAAACAGACACTTTAATTTTATTTATTTGTATAGATCTTAGGGGTCTTGTAAGCTAAAACAAACACAGAGATTACAAATAAACCACCTTTATTACACACGTGATACAAAATAAATTAATAAATCTTATACAAAATAATGGTTATAGCAATTCTCTTAAATATTAATGAATGTACTTGACATTTGGCGTAAATTGGTATACTTATTAAATTACCACAAACCGTGGCTGAGATTAATTTACACTTACACTTAGAAAAAAAAAAAAAATTGTGACGAGAACTAAATTACAAAAAACTTTGTATACTCAGTAAAATAATTATTATTGTTATTTTTTACTTTGCTCCATTTATATTGTCTAATCATTGTTAGGGTGAGATTTATAAACATTACTTAGCATTTATTTTGAATTAAACACGTTCCCGTCTATACCTTAGCCAGTTGGACATTTAGGTCGCAAATCCACCGCGGTGCACGCTGTGCACGGCCACGCGGCGCATTTTAGCTGCGTGGAAACATTTGATTGATAACGTGGGTCTACGTTTCCACTGCAGTACACACTGTACAACTGTAGCGTGCGTGGCCCACCGCGGAATAGTCGTGGGTAAATATTAGTGTATAGCGTGCATAGCGGTTGACAGCGTTGAGCTATGTGGGCGCCTTATTCGAGCAAGCCACGCATGTACTCATCTGCCTAGCCTTTTCCCAACTATGTTGGGGTCGGCTTCCAGTTTTACCGGATGCAGCTGAATACCAGTATTTTACATGAAGCGACTGCCTATCTGACCTCCACAACCCAGTTAGTACCGGGTAATACGATACACCTTGGTAAGACTGGTTGTCAGACTTTTTGGGCCTCTGACTACCTAACGACTGTCAAAGATCTACAAATGACAGCCGGGACCAACGGCTTAACGTGCTTTCCGAGGCACGGAGGAAACTCAGTATGTAATAGGTGGTCACCCATCCACAGACCAACCTAGGCAAGCACGGCTTAACCTAACGATCGACCCGAGCGGCTGTTATTATTTAGCCACGAGCTCCTCATTGCAAGTCACGCATGTAATAGTGACGTCAATTCATGCATAGCATGTCCGTGGTTTGCAGTGGACACAATCACATACATTTTCTTCCAAAGCGAATCTTAACACACGTGCGTAGCCTCTCCGTGCACCGCGGTGGGTTTTCGTCTTTACACGCATACGTGTTAAAAGTGCTAAGTAACGTTTGTACGGTTGGTTTACATTGTAAAATGTACACCAAATAGCTTGTTCGACCGTACATCTCACCCCTAATTCAAAGATGTATAGAATGAAAAAGATCTACGAGCGCCCATAATCGTACTTAATCTAGTGCAGACTAAACTTAAAATATTTGGCTGCGTGTAACATTGTTTTAGCATCATGCTCTCTTAAATCTAAATGGAAATAAATATTCGTACCCATAAAATACATTTAATGTATATCTATAACACTAATTAATCTCTGAAAACCCAGTTTTATGATCACAAAATAAAACCAGAAAATTCTTACAAAATTAATAAATTAATTAAAGGCCTAAAGTTTAACTGATTCGTGCTTTAGGGAGCTGCGCGATGCAGGAGGGGTGTGGACGCCCCAAAGCTGTCAACCCCTCGTCAACCCCCCCCCCCCCCCCCCCCCCTCCTACCTCAGGCACCGTCTCAGTAAAGCTGTTGCTTACAGGTTATATAATACTTATGATATTTCATTTTTTTTTCTAAATGGCCATAAGTTCTACTATAAGCCATTTCAAGGTTATCCATTAATTACCGGACATGCTGTATATACCTACCATACATTTCCGCAACATTCAATAGAGATTTTTTTTGTAAACTAGCGATTGCTACTTTGCGAAAAGACCTTTTTCATCACAGTATGGTTTGGAGAATACTTCTTGTGTAAATGTAAGGTATTTATGCTCGTGACCGTACCTACACCAAAATAATTACTAAAATAGGAAAACAATGACCAGCATTGCCAAATAAATATATTTATTAGCTTTTTTTTTTCATTCCGTCATAAGTCAATCATTATGTAAACCTATGTATGTATCCCATTAGGAAGTCAAAATCCTCAAATATGAGTGAAAAAGAGAGAAAGCTACAGAAGACGTATAGCGCTATCTCTTTTTCGCACAAATAATTATTCTCTATAGAGCCCAGTTGGTCAAATCTAGCAGTCTCAATATAATGTAATGCTACTCAGGAATGTTTGAAGGAGACATAAGATCGCGTATCCAAAAAGTTAGCAACGTCGCAAACAACTGTCAAATATTTACCTATTTTAATTAATTTCGCAATAATACTGTATGAAAATAAGAAATAATATGGCAAACTAGTGAACTATAATTAATAGTGAATTGCAATTAAAACACTGAATTTGATGTTGTCACCGTTTTAGGTGTAGAAAAGACATTTGAAAAGTTTACAAATCTTTTTTTTACATCTCAAATTGATTATTCGGTGTTACGGTATTAATTATTGCATTTCCTTCTTATTTCCATACAGTAATATTGCCAAATTAATCAAGCTAAATATTTGACAGATATTTGCAACATTGTCCACACTCTGTATAAACGCTCTTAAAACTGGCTATGGTAAATCGACGGTATACAGGGTGAAACATCGACGCACAAACGTTTACCATGCGTTCAGTACATCATCTCGAACCCCCACATACAATTTTTTAATCAGAAATGTAAAAAAATCTAAATGGAACAACTGTTTTGAATAAGTAGGGAAACTTTGTTATTGCAGTCGAGGCGAAGTTCACACCCGAGCCGCAGGCGAGGTTGTTATGGAGCAGAGAACTGCAGTAACAAATGCACACGTGTATCAAAAGGATTCCGAATGATGTACTGAACACGAGGTACCTAACCATTTGTGGGATGATATTGTTCCACCCCGTATGTAAAATATCAAAAATAGATGTGAAACGTGGGAAGTGAAAAAACTATTGGTTGGAAAAGGCGACAATACCGTAAAGGCACAATTGCGACAACAACCGCAGCGGTAAAGCGTCGCTGTAACACACAGCAGATTGAAAATTGATTAATAAAACCCTGTCCGATCCAAAACTTGCTTATAGGCATACCAATGACATTACCAAAAAAAAATTACGAAACATAAAATATTCATGAAAGTAAACAAAGTTAATTTAAAATTACATGACTTTTTGTGCCCAAATTACCAACATTTCCCTAAAATCTAACAAACTTTTAAAACGTGACAACACCATCTTTGGCATTAGTATGTTCGATCGTCAATTGGCATTAGTATGTTCGATCGTCAATTGTTTTGCTCCTGTATTGCCATGTAAGTTTCCCCATTTTATTTATTTTTTATCGGGGTATTTTTTTGACGTGCTATCCAAAAAAAGACAGCAGCGGTGGCCCAGTGGTGGCGGCACCGACTTACGAACAGTAAGTCGTGTGTTCAAACCCAGACAGGCGCATTACTTTGTGTAATTTATTTCATCACCACTGCTCTCAAAACGGTGAAGGAAAACATCGTGAGGAAACCGGCATGTCGTAGAACCAAAAAATTCGTAGACGTGTGACATCTACCAATCCGCACTGGGCGCGCGTGGTGGATTATAGCCCATTCCCTCTCGTAGATAGGAGGCCTGTGTCCCAGCAGTGGGAACATTAATAGGCTGATGATGATGATGATGATGATCCAAAAAAAGGCTTCGAGAAACTCAAGAGTCTTATAACGATACCTTATAATACCCTCACGGATCGAACAGGGTTTTTTAACATATTATTACGGGTCAGTTTTCACCAAACGGAAAAATACTCGCGCATTTTTTTGTCACTGAATAAAGGACTGTATGTGTATTGCGTTTAAGTAGAAAATTTGACGCATTTATGTTGCGCGTCTTGGAGGATTCGTGAGCGCCCAAATTCCGCTTCCGTTTTTCTGCTTGGTTGAATCTGACCCTATGTAAACGATTAAGAGTTACATCGAAACCGTTTAATAAAGACATTAATGACAATTATTATGCTTTGGTGTGTATAATTATTATTAATATTATATTAAAAATCACAGTATTTTTTTACTATTTACTTTGAATATTAGTTTTTGTTAGAAACAGTTAACATTAAAAATTACACTGGCTGTGAAATATACAAAATCGACTTTTTATAACATCGTTATAGCAATAATTAGACTTATTTATTTTTTATATTATTATTGAATTTTCGTCATCTCAGTACTCCAAAAGGTGACCCGCGACCGACTGATATAGTATATTTCAAATTAATATTATTTGTATACTCTATTGAAAAGGGAGGATCTTCCAACCAGACGGGTGTTCTGTCAGCCCGTCGCGTTGTCGATTTTTTTCATACTACATTATGTTCTTAAAGCCGCATTGACAGGATTAGAGTATACTCGGACCGAGTGGACTCGGATGCCTACTCGGACGCAACTCGTATTATGGCAACCCATCCCAACCCATGCGAGTGCGCTCGGATTATGGGTAGCCACAATACGAGTTAGATCCTATAGTTGGTGCCAGTTAAGATGAGAATAGCGGTCATTGACCCACCTACATTTATTATACTTCTTAAGGCCTATATATCTCTCAAATGGCTTAGCATGATCCTCCGTTACGCCTAAAATACTGCAGCATTAATTTTGAAATAAATATATGGTAAAGTTGAGGATTAATGCTAAGTCCTATGTGTGACGAAAACACGATTCCATAAACTTTTCTTGATAGAAAAAAATTCCAAAGTTACCTCCAAATCGAACAATAAACCGCTGGTATTCAAAAAGTACTTCAAATTAGAACATGAAACTGCAAAGTTTCAAAAAAATAAAACACATAAGACCTGCTTTATAGTTAGTTCAGTTAGTATGCAAGTGTGTGAGTGTGTGTGTGTGTGTTAGTGTCCGTTATTTTGGTGTACAATAAAGTATATTCTATTCTATTCTATGCAAATACTAACTGAACTAACTATACACATAGGTCAAACAGGTACAAACATAGGTCTTATGTGTTTTTTTTTTTTTAGTCCAATCAATAGATTTTTTGTAAATCGCAAAAAACCACTGATTTCGCACTATTCGGCCGCAGTGACTGACGTAACAACCGCTTTGTAGTGCAAGCTGATTAGAACTTTATTCTAACAGTATTTCAAACGAAGTTTGAACCACCACAAACAGAGTTGCTAATTTTAGGGTTAGAAGGGCCTTAACTTTGAAAACCAAAAATAAGCCTGTTCAAGTCTGGAATCGTAGATGACGATTTCAGACTTGAACAGGCTTAATTTTTTGATCTTCAACTTTTTTTGTAATGAAAAACGATAAGTACATGGTTTATTTGTTTTGGTTCGTACAAAGAGATATTAGGGAAAGGGCAATGACCGCTATTCTCATCTTAACTGGCACCAACTATAGTAGCTATCCGAGTCCACTTGGTCGAAGTAAACTCTGATCGTGTCAACACGGCTTACTCGCAGATTTGAGGTTTAAGATCATTTATTCTTATAAGAATTACACTATTCACTTACATGAGAATTGGGTATTTACACCCATTTTTGAAAAGTGTCTCAATTAGATCCTATAGTACTAATGAACCACTAAAAAAAATCACAAAAATTTTATTCAATCGCTAGGTGCCCTAAAAATGCATTGAAATTTTGCATTTTCACATTTCACGCGTAATTTGACGAAACGCGGGACGCAGTGGACGCCATATTGGTCTGTGGTCGTGACGTCAGTTGGCTGTGTAAACAAATGAAGTTGACAGTTGTCACTTCTATGTTGACATAGCTGTATGACGTAATAACATGGCGACTGCTATAATGGTGTTATGAAACAGATTAAAAAAGCTGAAACCTTTGAATTGAATTTTAAAATTTAGTTTGCTATTTTATGAACTAAAACTAACGTTTTCCGACTGCTTTTTGCCTAAGCTATCTCAATAACATATTTCTAGATTTTTTCTCTTGAAGAGTAAAATACCCTATTGTAGATTTTAGTTCTTCATTTACATCATAGATGTCACTGTCGTTCTTTTTGTCGACTTGAATATGTCCGCTACGTGATACTTAAAACCGGAAGTTTTTTTTTACCAATTTACTTCTAACATTGAACCATTTAATTAACAACAATTCCATTTAAGGCTTTCCTCAAGGCATACCTGTTCCTTGAATTTATCAGTATTTTTGGATACACTATTAAGTAGTTATTCGGGAAAAAGAACCACTTTTTTATCTTCTTTTTCGTGTGGTTAGTGCCTAACTTGGTGTCAGAGTTTTTATGCCGCCCAAGGGACTGACTTGGCTTTACATGCCGTTGAGAAATATCTCTCTGGTACGCTAATTTGGTTTCCTCACGATGTTTTCCTTCACCAAAGCAAGTGATAATTATACAATACGCACATAGATATAAATAATAAAATTTTATAGATATAAATAACCATCCAAAATACTGATACTTTTCAAACTATCTATATCTAAATACTGATAATATCCTCTTGAGAGTGGGTAGTTGCACCAATAATCAATTATTCCAAGATACAATTTCTCTAAAAAACCATTTAACTTTTGACCCGAAACCCTACTCATTTTCAATTTACTTTGTTTTGAAATCAACAAAAATAGTCTAGTCAATGAGTTGGTAAATATGTGACGTCACAGATTGCTATTTCCATACAAACCTATGGAGAACCGCGGTTTAAAAGCTCAAAAAAATAATGTCAATTGATTGGAGGTGCAACCACCGTATTAATTTGATTACATTTGGATACATATAAATTATTTATTAAACTAGTTTTTTTGGATACCACAGTGTCTTAGACCAGTGTAGTTCTATTCAAACTTTATGGCGGCTCGGAAGTTAGCTGCGAGTGACGGTCTGCGCTGGTATAACGGTGCAAACTTAATGGCGGCTCGGAACAAGTAACGTAAAGTTGCGTGGAATACAATTTTAGATATCATCAGGCGCAGAGGACGTCTCGTCTTGACTGTATAATAATCATTTCAGCCGAAAGACGTCCACTGCTGGACATAGGCCTCCCCCAAGTGTCGCCACATTGACCGGTCCCGTGCGACTCGCATCCAGCGGATGCCCGCAACCTTCACCAGGTCATCGGTCCACCTAGTGCGAGGCCTTCCAACGCAACGTCTTCCGGTTCGCGGTCGCCACTCCAGAACTATTCGGCCCCATCGGGCAGACCGTCACTCGCAGCTAACTTCAGAGCCGCCATAAAGTTTGAACAGAACTTTAACGGCCGAATACTGAAACGTTACGCAAAATTTAGGGGCTGCTTAAATGTTTGAGCAGCTCCTAAACTTTAATGGGGATGGCAACTGTGAAAAAGCATCCAAGAATCGTCATTGGCAAAAAATCTGGTAATGTCATTTTATATTTCAAAATGGGTTGACCTCATTGGTCAGATTGGGAACAAACTATGCTAGCGCCATCTGCTTTCAGCTTTCACCGGCCAACCCCATTTCGTTTAGCCAAACGTCACTTTTGAGTATCTGTTAAATATAAGTGCTTCTTAAATTTTGAGTGGCGTTTCAGTATTCAGCCGTAAGTTGTGTTATTTGTGTCGATTTCCATCTATAATATAAAAACCAGTATTTTTGCTAACCGCAGTGGTGTTCCTGCATACTATTCACAACGCTTCGATTCGATTTCGATTCGACAAGTCGTATTTCTTTCGTCTTTTTTTGGCATTACGAAAACGAGCGAGATAGACATACGACTTTCCGAATCGGAATCGAATCGAAGCGTTGTGAATAGCCTCCCTGTTCTCCTTATAATTCGTCATTAGCTATAATACTTCTAAACGTTAATCCGCCTCCTTGCTAAGAAAAGGTACTTCGGTCGTACTTGTGTCGATGCTCGTCGGGTCGTCGGTCGTGAATGTACTGTTGGCGCACTCGAAGTTACCGCACAGAGAATGAGTCTGAGAAACGAGAAATAGATTTAGTAATAAGCTTGTGCATCGGTGGTCTAGAGGTCACAAATACTACTGCCGAGCAAGAGGTTCCGAGTTCGATTTCCAGGTCGAGAAAAGTGTTATTGGGTTTTAGCATAAATTATTTATCAGTAACAGCCCATTGAGCCTGGCACTGGCCTGCAAAAATAAGCACACACACACACACACTTTTTTTTTTTTTTTTTTCTAATCTACGTTAGAGATTTAAAATAAAAAACGTTTTATAGCAATTTTTATCAGCTTTATTATTTTTTATGTACAAAATTAATCTCTTTTTCGAGTCCTTTTTGTTTCGAAAGTATATCTTGTGTACTTAAAAAGTTATTGCAATTTTAATAGTGTGATACTTCGTTTTGAAGGCCAGTGTAGATTTGTGGCCGGTTGCTGGCAATAGGCTCGCCCCCTATGACATGGGACGGGAGTGTACTATTAGGTATTCCTCTGCCTAAACATTCCGGGATTGCAGGCGTGATTTTATGTTACTTCTTGAGAAATAGGTGTATTATTGAAATTCATGAAAATAATAATAGTTAATGCGGAAGAGCGGAGTCACCTGACACAAGCATCTCTTTGCTTAAAAGGTGATCTCCATTATTTTATTATGAAAAACGTCCCGAATATCGTTCAACTCGATACGGTCGTTTTGAGTTTTATAAACAAAACTCTAGTGAGATATAACCAATAGGCTAGTTTCCACCATCAATAAATTGCAAATCTATTTAGTCCGTCAGAGTATTGGAAAATTATGGACACGTATTTTTTTGTTTTTGTAAATCAATGAATATTGACAAAGATAAAACGCATCAAAACTCGGGAGTGGGGCTCGTGACGCACGCACGCACTAAAAATTATAGCACGGCGTGACGTATTGAGAATTTTAAAAGCGTCGTATCTTCGTCAATTTTGGTTTACGTAACAAAAGAAAAAATACGTGTCAAATATTTTTTGATAATCTAACTGACGGACTAATGGGGTTGTTTCCCGGAAATTTCGCCGCAAGATGGCGCTGATAGTTTGTTACCAGTCAAAAGTTTTTGATTTAAACGTGTGCATTGTGTGGACATTTTTTTAAGTATTTGCGTGTTTGTTTTACTCACTTTGTGTTGCTGTACAATGTATGATACCTGGCGTATCATCCAGTTGAAGGAGAAATTGAAAAAACGAAGAGCAACGTAACAAGGAAAGAAAGCGGAGCTTGTCGAAAAGTACATTATATTTAACATTTTATCGACTTGAGCTGTTTTCTGGGCAATATTATGGTTCTATAAGTTGTAAAATAAACTTTACTCACTAACTTTTTGCTTTATAATGATCTAATGATAAACAAACTAAGGTCGTCGGTCGTCGTCGGTATCGTTGGTTACATGTTACAAAATGTAAGGTTATTTGAAACAAATCCATTTTTTCTTCGGCTTACGACAGAAATTTCAACTTCGACAGTGTGTGTAACAGTCCTGAAGTGATCTCGTAGTCTGTTTCGTTGAAATGTTTTCCACGTAACCTCGAAAAATAACTTGATTTGTTTTTTTTTTAGTTTTAGTGCCTTTTCCCACTTTCTCTTCATGCGCAAATTTCTTGGAAATGTGACAACGCCTATTTCTTTGCATCCAAAGGCTACACAACGACCCTTATTATTGAAAAAAGTCACAAAATAATAAGATATTGTTCAATTTCTATGGAGTTTGACAGTTTGTTTGTAACAAACAGTCAGCGCCATCTACGTGGAACTATTTGACAGTTTTCTTCCCCATTCGATTTTTTCAGTTGACAAGTTTATTCCACCGGAAACTCAATGAAATAAGTTTCGAAGGTAAACCCGAAATCGGTTTACAACACAGGTATGAATACTTTTGTGGGAACAGTAGATGCCACTGCAACATTGACATTGCTGAAATGCATCTGCCTAGCCTCTTCCCAACTATTTTGGGGTCGGCTTCCAGTTTTACCGGATGCAGCTGAATACCAGTATTTTACATGGAGCGACTGCCTATCTGACCTCCACAACCCAGTTAGTACTAGGTAATACAATTCCCCTTGCTAAGACTGTTTGTCAAACTTCTGGGCCACTGACTACCTGTAACGACTGTCAAAGATCTACAAATGACAGCCGGGACCAACTGCTTAACGCGGTTTCCGAAGCACAGGGGAAACTTGGTATGTAATGGGTGGTCACCCATCCAAAGACCAACTTCGTCAAGCGCGGCTTAACGTAACGATCAACCCGAACGGCTGTTATTATTTAGCCACGAGCTATGTATGTTGGGGAAGCTTCCAGTCTTAACTATGCATCTGACTCATCATCTGCCTAGCCTTTTCCCAACTATGTTGGGGTCGGCTTCCAGTTTTACCGGATGCAGCTGAATACCAGTATTTTACATGGTGCGACTGCCTACCTGACCTCCACAACCCAGTTAGTACTGGGTAATACGATACCCCTTGGTAAGACTGGTTGTCAGACTTTTTGGGCCTCTGACTACCTATATAACGACTGTCAAAGATCTACAAATGACAGCCGGGACCAACGGCTTAACGTGCTTTCCGAGGCACGGAGGAAACTCGGTATGTAATGGGTGGTCACCCATCCACAGACCAACCTAGGCAAGCACGGCTATTATTTAGCCACGAGCTCCTCCCTAAAATATGCATCTGACTACCAGTATTTTAAATGGGGCAAGTCTGACCTCTACAACCCAGTATGACTGGGTAACACGATGCCCTCGGTAAGACTGGTTTTTAAGGTTCCGTACACAAAATGAAATAAAAACGGAACCCTTATAGATCACTCGTGCGTCCGTCTGTCACAGCCAATTTGCTCCGAATCTACAGGACCAAATCAGGTGAAATTTGGTAGGATGATGTAATCTTATGACCCAAACACAGCACAGGCCTAGCCAAGTCACAAACGTTTCGTATCGATTCTCGTTCTACAATCGTAAACGCCTCGGCGTAAGCGATTGTAGAAAGCGCTAAATTGGTAGCCAAGTTGACACGACTGAGTCGATCGCTCGTTCTCTAATGTCTGTAGAAAAAACCTACACTTTAGTCTATGGTGAGCGATCCTACCAAAGAGTTTACCGATAAACATTGTAGAAACGATAACATTCTATTCTATCATTTTGAACGATGTAAACTTGTCTTGCGTTAACGATTGTAGATGCCTGTAGGTGTGCAAAGTTTTCATAGTTTTGGCTACTTGCTAGTTACTTACAGTCCACAACAAGACGGGCACCGCTATGACCGCTCCCGCCAGCACATCCCACCAGTGATGCCGATGGTCCGTCATGCGGGACACGCCGCACAGTACTGCTAACGCCACGCACAGCACTTGGATGATCATGATTTTACCGTACTTCTGACATCTTGTACGGCGATGGAGGTAGTACTGAAATTAAATGGGATTTGGTTATAAAATATCGTGACAAGAATAATGTGGAACGGAGGTTTATAGCGTTTCATCATCAAAATCATACAGCAGTCCACTGCTGGACATAGGCCTCCACAATCGCCCCTCTCTCCTCCAATTGTAAACCTTTGAGTTTCATCGAAACAAACTATAGTTGGTACCAGCTAAGATGAGAATAGCGGTCATTGCCCTTTCCTTAACATCTCTTCGTACGAACCAAAACAAATAAACCATGTATCGTTTTTCATTACAAAAATGTTGAAGACGACGATTCCAAACTTGAACAATTTTTGTTTTCAATGTTAAGAAGTTTAATAAATGTAGGTGGGTCAATGACCGCTATTCTCATCTCAACTGGCACCAACTAGACATACTACACAGGTACACTTACAACATTTAAGGTGCTTTTCTGTAGACCGAGATCTATAAACCTTACCTTATAACCTTTAACGTGTTTGTCTTGTCACTGTCGCACAAGTACGTGTCAAACCAGAAGTGCAGGATAGCGACCAGACATGACTAACGGCCATTTTCTTATTTATTCATTTTATTATTTTGAATTGTATTTTTTTCGTGTATTTTTACTGTGGACACTTTTATAACGTGCACATTTTGCGACATTGTTCTCACATAGTATACCATCTCAACATGAACGATGTAACCAAGATTTTGTAACAATATTTTGATTTAAAAGAGTGTCCATGGAGTTTCTTGCCCGTTCTTCTCCATAGAGATCTACGCTACAGAATGGGCAACTACAGTTCTTTCACAGTTTTTATGTCTTGTGACTGGGACTGTAGCTTCATATTATTTTCATCTTTGTTTCGACAAGTGCCTGTAACTGGCTTACTTTACTTGAAATAAATGCTTTGATTTTGATTTTAATAATTTACCGACAGGTATCGGTAGGTTGCTATCTCTGTCTATTTGACATTTTGCTGACGGACCGATAGAAACAAAACGTCACAGAAAAGATTTCTTTGATTTTTCTATGAATACACAAATACCTACATGACAGGTAATGCCTATATGACAGGTAGGTTACACGGATAGGATATTTCAAGCTAACTTTGTTTAAGAAACACCGATAGCTACGAGACGTAGGCATATTAACCAACAGTTATACGTACTTAAGTAAGTTATAGTGAAGGACCTTAAGTCAAAGCATGGGGTAAGTAAAGTTTATAGATATGTACTATCGAGGACACTCCCGCCTGATCACCAATAAGCTAATTTTTGCTTGCACTTACAACATAGAAACGCTCTCTAGCCCCACTCCGTTGACTTTGTATAGAAATAATGAATAAAAAGATACCAATCGGCCGAGCGCACTGACGACTCACGCCAAACGAGAGGTATTGTTATTTTGCGCGCCAAAGTTGACGCTTTCCTAATAGGCCTAAACCACGGTAATATTATGATACAGTACTCCAACTTCATAGAAACGGACGAAACGCGAGCTATACCTACGCGCCTCGATTTTGGGGTGCGCTTGGGGCGCAGACAGTCACGGCTGTACCGCAGTGTCGAACGGACGGTGTTTTGTTTTTTTAACAATAACCGCGCGATTTTTTCCCTAAAAATCAGTTAATATGACGAGTAGGAAATATTGTGCTGTTTTTGGTTGTATGAATTCGGCAATAACGCATCCAGACATAAGTTTTTTTAAATTACCTGGAAACTCTGAAAGGTATGACTATAAAATAATTTTACTTACTAGTAGGTAGGTCCATAATGTGTGTCTTTTTAATGGATAAGTATTTCCTTCTATCTCACGAAAAAAAAGGTGTTTGGATTAATAAATAAAGCGAATAGAGTAACGGAAAGTTATTGAGACTAGTGAAATAGGTAGTTATATGCGGTTCTGACTGAATCATGATACGGTTAAAAAAACATGTTTTTGTTTGAAAAACAAATCGGTACCCTACACCGATTTGTTTTTCAAACAAAAACATGTTTTTTTAATTAAATCTACCAATTAAAAAACAACACGCATTTTTATTGAACACTTCCTATTCAATATACAAAGTATTTCATTTATTTATATCTAAAGGATATTTACAATCACAAAACTAAATACACACATCAAAAGTATCTAGGGATCAACATATATTTTTGCAATAACTTTTCTCCTGATTGATATTAATTAAAATTTTCTTTAAGGATTCATCAAATAAAGTGTTTTCGTTTGTCACAGTAACGATAAACCAAGTCACCTTTGCATTAATAAAGAAATTTGCCATTTTCCTAATAAAGGGATTTTTGACATTTGAACCACTAACATTAAAGTTCGAAAAAATGACTGAAAACACAGTTTTCTTTAAAATTTTATTGGGTAACTTAAACAATTAATAATCCGTGTTTCTACCGCGAACACTAACAACACAAGAACATCGGTTTGGCATACTCAAAATGAGTTCATCCAAATCACGCTGTGGAATGGCCGCCCATGTTCGTTGCAACAACAAAAAAAGGTCTTCTTGCGACTGGATACCCTCCATATTCGGCAGAGCTCTTCTCTGTAGCATATCCCATGCATGCTCAATCGGGTTCAAGTCTGGCGACTGAGCAGGCCAGGGCAGGACATTGATGTTAGCTGCGGCGAGAGTCTGTCTTACAACTCTTGCGGTGTGCAGTCGTGCATTATCATGCATTAACTGAAATAAGGGACCGATTTGCACTTGTAGAGGAACGATGACGTCTGATACAATCGTCTCAGCATAAATTTGAGCGTTGAGGTTGCCTCTGATCCAAATCAACTCAGTTCTTCCGCCGATCCAAATACCCGCCCATACCATGATGGTTCCACCACTATAAGGATGGACTTCCTGGCAGGATTTTAATCGCTGTTGGCGTCCAGGGGTTCTCCAGTGTCGTATACGTCTTGTATCCGGTCTCATACCAAAACGAGACTCATCAGAAAAGCACACGAAACGCCATTGTTCTTCTGCCCAATTTCTGTGTTCAAGAGCCCATTGATATCGAATCCTACGATTGTGCATTGCTATAGGTGGTACCCGTAGCGGTCTTCGGGAATGAAGGTTCACTTCATGCAAGCGGTTTCTGACTGTTTGGTCGCTAATTAAGTTCCCTGAAGAGTGATGAAGCCTCACGGCTAACATCATGGCGGTTATTGTTGGAGCTCTTCGAGTTAAGATTTGAATGTATCGGTCTTGTCTCCGTGTGGTGCAGCGATACCGTCCTCCATGGCGCTCAGCCACGGTACCAGTGCTTCGGTAACGTGTCCAAAGTCGACTGATAACACTCTGACTTGTATTCAGAGCTAAAGCTACAGTACGTTGCCGGGAACCAGCTTCTATCATTCCCACGGCTCTGAGCATTTCTTCCCTGCTTAAATGACGTCGCCGCTCCATAATAACGTTGGTTTTAATCAGTAGTAGGGAAACAGTAGCACTAATAATGTCTTCAATGCGTTGTATGTTTTTATAGGGAAAATATTGACAGCTTATTTTCATCTTTTACTCGAATTTGATTGAGAGTTCCTGATTCAAATTATGAAATGCACCAAAAAGGATCCATATAAATTTATAAAATCATAAATTTATTACAAAGCCACATCTCAATCTCAAGAAATCCGCATAAAAATGCTTGATCCCTAGACACTTTTGATGTGTGTAGAAACAGACAGTAGGCAAATTTAATTAAAATGCTAGAGACGGGCAGCCCTAACGCATGTTTACGTACCGCGCGGCTGTATGCATTTATTTCTATCATGCGGCCGAGTTAAGTACTGTATCATAATATTACCGTGCCTAAACTTTAAGGGGGCGTGACTAGGCGCCTCCGCATGATTTAAGCGAAAAATAAATTAACTGATCAGGCGGAAAAGACCACGACTGTACCTATGATACGAGCAGATAGTTTAGGGGTACCTATAAACTATCTACATTCTCTCATAATAACAGGTTGATCTGCTTCAGAGTTGTTTTTAGTACTAAACAATGATCTATCTATCCACATAAGTAATTTATTTTTTGTGGTCACAGTATTTGTTAGCAGTCAAAATCGTTTCTGGTCTTCTACCAAAAACCTTGTAGCGCTTTTTGTATTATAATTCCATTGTGGTATTTTTAACACACTAGATAGAACATGACACTCATTTACTATTACTTTATTTCAAGGTTTTATTACTAAAATAGGTACTTGATTCATGCTTACTTGAATGCTTTAGTTGGTTCGTTTTACCTAACAGTAGAAAAATAAGTAATACTTAACTTATTGCTTCGTACGTGTATTGTATACTTTAAGTTTCCAGTAGTATAATACGTTAGTGGCAACATCTACAACGTCACATACGAACTATAAATCGCACGTGACGTCGCGCAGAGTTATCCCGCAAAATTGGAATAGGGCCTACCTCAAATGGCTTAGCATGATCCTCCGTTACGCCTAAAATACTGCAGCATTAATTTTGAAATATATGGTAAAGTTGAGGGTTAATGTTAGGTCTTATGTTTGGCGAAAACACGATTTCATAAAATTTTCTCGATAGAAAAAAATCCCAAAGTTACCTCCAAATCGAACAATAAACCGCTGGTATTCAAAAAGTACTTCAAATTAGATCATGAAACTTTGCATACTAACTGAACTAACTATAAAGCAGGTCTTAAGTTTTTTATTTTTTCCAAAAGACGAAAGTTTGATTTTATAAAGAATAAAAACCACTCATTTCGCACTATTCGGCCGCTGCACAGAGGAGTATTTGACTTAAAAAGTCGATCAAAATTATTTTGTGATAATTATAGATTGGATATAAAATAAAAAGTGGTTTAAGATGATAATTTTGTATTTAAGACACCAGACACATGTACAATTTTACATAAAAGTAGAGAATGGTTGACTGGTAATGAATTCCTTGTTGCATTAAGTGCGCCTATGTACCACTACTGTACATGAAGTTTAAATAAACAGTTTTTACATAAAAATCTTCTAGTCAGGATCACCTTCACTAGATCCATCGTCCTCCTCTTTGTCAAACTCTGTAGACGAGGCGTAGGATGTCTCCGGGAGCAAGAGTTCTAATGCTTCAACGGAAAATGGCTTACTTTTTTTTCGTTGCCTTTGCCTCTGGTACTGCTCAAAAAAGGATCCGAAATTAGCAGAAGTCTGTTTAGCACATCTTTGTGTTGTTTGTCTTTGTCTTTCTGGAATAATTCTGCCTATACATGCGGAAGTGTTTGTTTCTGGTAAGGCCTCAGCCGCCTCTTCCGACAACTGGCCAATAGGCAGAATAGCGTGATCAATTACTGTGGCCCCATGTCTAAAATGTTGTGCATTGTAGGCGACATGGGGTGCCACTCATACAAATCTACATATAGCTTTGCAGTTTGTTCAGTAAAGTTTTCAAATTTCTGCGTATCAATTTTGAGCCCACTTGACAAAGTCTCCAATATGACACTGCATTTTTTTAAATTAAATTGATATCAATCCCAGTAATGCGGGAAGAAGTTTCGGGATTTGAGAAAAATCTCCTTGAAGTGTTCCCATCATATTGGTGTTCCCAAACCCTGCCTTCGGAATATCCACTAGCAGCCCCATTTCCTCTTTAAAAGCCTCTTGAATTTTCTTCTTCCTTTCTGCCACTATATTTTTATCTTCTTGAGTTCTTGCCTGCCATTTTTTTTTTTTATTATTTTAAGACGATTTTCTAAAAACTCAAACTTTTGGTCATTTTTTCTGTTCTTGTATGACTTCATAGAGTGATTTTCTAGTCATCTCTATCGGCGTCATTGGAGATTCTGGAATAGAAAAATAAAAATAAAACACTGTTTTATGGAAGCTGATTTCGACTAATTTTGTAGAAAATAAAAATAAAAAAATGGCGTGAATATGCGGGACATTTTCCTTTAAAATCCTTATCTAGAATAATGAAACTATATGTTACATCCAAAATCATAAGTTAACTCGGCTTAACTTATAAACAAAAACACCTTTAATTGCAGAGTTTACTAAAAAAAAGTTGCATTTTTTATGGAGTGTATTTAAGGTGCAAAATGTCACTTAAATAAAGTGTAAAACCAAAATAAACATGCTTTTATAAAGTAACGACATACCTTCTTCTAAAATATCCATAATGGTTATCACTTAATTTCACCAAACACAGATTAAATGCAATTTAAAGATCACGTTTTAACTGTAGTGCCGAGAACAAAGACATACGATTCATGCAAGGACTGAGTTCCGACTGCTGCTACGGTTGGTGGAGAGGCGGTGTATGGCCAAATTGGCCGTTAAGTGACGTAATAGCTATTGGGCTCTCACGATACAATAGTTGTAAAGCAATATAACAAATTTCGACTTTTCGACTTTTGATCGACTTTTTAAGTCAAATACTCCTCTGTGCGCTGTGACTGACGTAACAACCACTTTGTAGTGCAAGCTGATTAGAACGTTATTCTAACAGTATTACAAACGAAGTTTGAACCACCACAAATAGAGTTGCTAATCTGACCGCTAATCTGCTAAGCTGGCCGTTACGGGACGCCCTGCAGATGATTTATAATTAATAAAATAAATTTAGTGTATGAATGTTAGAATCTTTGTATTGTAATGTTACACAATAAATATTACATTTAAGTATTTTCTTTTATCGTTATCTACCGTTCAAATCTGCATACGAGCTAACTATATCACTAAGTCAGCAACGTGGAACTTTTGAAAACGGAATAATATTTGGGGGAAAATATAATGACCACCAAAAATAACTTTGTGACCACCAACATCTATCACCTAAAATATCAATTGATCGCCAAATTTAGTAAATTGAGTACCAAATTTTAATGAGGTGGTTGATGACAAACTAGTTTTGCCTAGGCCAACTTGGGGCACCCCGACACGGATAGATTAGGTTAGAAGGGTATGACATCAGTGGGTATGACGGGGTCGAATGAGCGAGCGAAGCGACCCCGCCATACCCTTCGTGGTTATTTTTTTATAAACCATTCAGAAGTAGGAGTCGACCGGGTCTCCCTCGAGTCGGATGCAAGAGCATAACAGTTAAAAAAAAAAAATTGTAGGTTCTAATTTCACGATAAAGTGGGGATTAATTTTGGTGATCAGTTTTGGTCATCAGACTAATTTTGGCAATCAAAAGTGATTTTTTTGCCGTTACATTTTGCTAAATCTGGTGCTTCGTTAATTGTATGCCATAATATTTATGTAGATCAACAATCGTTCCAAAACAAACTTTATTCTAATGGGAAAAGGTTTATTTTACGTGGCATAAATGAGGCATCAAGCCATGAGAGCGTCATGCCATTTATAGTCACGGCATGAGATGGTTTTAATGCCTAGGCGCGCATATAGATGTTTCAGATCAAAGCTGTCGGCCCCTAGACACGGTCGGTAGATTTTCCGTTTTGAATGGAGTTTGAGGAACTTTTGGTATGTAGTCTGGTAAATGAATGATTGTGGTTGGAAAAGTTGAAAGCAGAAAATGTGACTTATGAACTTTGTTTGGACTAGTTAGAAGATAAACATATTAAAAGTCCTGACCCCTCCGAGGTGAGCCCGAGGGGGGGGGGGGGGGCAAAGAAGGTCCCGTTTTTTGGTTTTTTGCTTATATCTCGAAAACGATGCGTCGTATAAAATTTTGTTGTACTACATAATAAAACCTCATAAAATTTTCTTCAACTTTGCTTTTCAAATTTTTTATCTATCTCTTATCGTTGAATTGGTATGAGCTCTGAAAAACGATCAATTTTTTTAAATTTGTCCTACAATCTGTCCCGTTCATTGTTTTTGGTTTATATCTCGAAAACGGTGTGTCGCACGAATATTTGTTGTACTGCACAATGAAATCTGATAAAATTCTCTACAACTTGGCAATTTTTTTTTTTTACTTTTTTTTTTTTTTTTTTTTTTTAAATATTGGAGATAGATAAAAAGTGTGACAAACAAAGTTGTAGAGAATTTTATGAGGTTTTATTATGTAGTACAACAAAATTTTATACGACGCATCGTTTTCGAGATATAAGCAAAACACCAAAAAACGGGACCTTCTTTGCCCCCCCCCCCCTCGGGCTCACCTCGGAGGGGTCAGGACTTTTAATATGTTTATCTTCTAACTAGTCCAAACGAAGTTCATAAGTCACATTTTCTGCTTTCGACTTTTCCAACCACACCCTCCTTTTGAGCACTCATTTACCAGACTAATAATGTCCTTCATATATTGACGACCCGAATGGCGCAGCGGTAGTGAAGCTACCTACGTTCTTAGGAACCCAGCTTCGAATCCCGGTAGGGGGAAATGTTTATGTGATGAGGATGGACATGGACATGTGGACATGTTTATATTTATAATAAGTATGTATTCAAAAAAACCGGCCAAGTGCGAGTCGGACTCGCACACGAAGGGTTCCGTACCATTATTATCAAAAAAAGGGCAAAAAAAATCACGTTTGTTGTATGGGAGCCCCCCTTAAATAGCGGCAACAGAAATACATCATCTGTGAAAATTTCAACTGTCTAGCTGTCACGGTTCATGAGATACAGCCTGGTGACAGACAGACGGACAGACAGACGGACAGACAGCGAAGTCTTAGTAATAGGGTTCCGTTTTTACCCTTTGGGTACGGAACCCTAAAAAAGTAGATATCTATGTAGTATATCAACTATCTGGTGTCCACGACACAAGCCTCGTTGCTTAGTGTGGGGTAGATGGCGCTGTGTGTAATGTCCAGCGATATTTATGTATACCTCAAAACGCCAATTTTCATGCGCCCCACCACAAACCTCATTATTTTATTAAATAAATACTTACAGCCAGGAACAGGCCTGAATGCACTGCAAGAGACGTGTGTCCTGAAGGGAAACTCCTGTCCGATTGACTAAGCCAGTGCGCCTTCGTACATGTATAGCTTGTTACGTATTCACTTCTGGAAAAGAGATTTTGTACTTTATGTTTTGGAGCAAAGAATACAAAATGCGAGAAAAGATACTTAAAATATTTTTTCCTTAAATATGTTGGGGTCGGCTTCCAATTTTAACGGAAGCATGGTTAAGCCGTGCTTGCCTAGGTTGGTCCGTGGATAGGTGACCCATTACATACCGGGTTTCCTCCGTGCCTCGGAAAGCACGTTAAGCCGTTGGTCCCTGCTGTCATTTCCAGATCTTTGAAAGTTACAGGTAGTCAGTGGCCCAAAAAGTCTGACAACCAGTCTTAGCAAGGGGTATCGTATTACCCCTTGCTAAGACTGGTTGACTGGTTGGTTGACTTAACTGGGTTGTGGAGGTCAGATAGGCAGTCGCTCCATGTAAAATACTGGTATTCAGCTGCATACGGTTAGACTTGAAGACGACCCCAACATAGTTGGGAAAAGGCTAGGCAGATGATGAGCCACGGAGTCTGGGTTTGCGCCCGGTTGAAGGTTCGCCCCCTATATATATAAACACGCGGTTTCACCCGCGTGGTTCCCGTTCTCGTGGGAGTACGGGGATAAAATACAGCCAATGTTACTCGCTGATAAAGTAGCTATCCATTCCTGAAAGATTTTTTTAAATCGGTCCAGTAGTTTTCCGAGTTTTTTCATTACAAACACACAAACAAAAATTCAAATCTTTCCTCTGTATAATATTAGTGTAGATTTAGAAATACTTAAACATAACTGGCGAAATGTAGGTGTACTATTTAGGTACACTACACCTCTGCTTAACTCTTCGGGGATTACAGGCGTGATGTTATGTTATGTGAGGCCCTTTTAGAAGTCTGCCGGGGCTGCGGCGCCTGCCGGGGCTGCGCGACTGTTCGAAAGAGATACCGCGGCCCCGGAACACAAAGGGCTAAGAAGGAACATGGATGGGTTTTAGTCAGTAAAAGTCTGACACTCCCTTCAGCGCCGCCCAGAGCGGGGGGGGGAGTCATTTGATGATTTCCCGAAAAAAAAGCCCTTGTAGAAAAAAAGTAAAATAATAAACCTTACCCTTGACACGTCAAGGCCTCTTTAGGGCTGCAGGTATCAAAGAAGTGTGGTCTAGGAGACCCCACGATGAGTTTCAACGTCTGCACTATGACCAAGTTGATCAGGATTCCGAATAGGTACTCTTTGTACCAACGCACTGCTTGCTTGTGTTTCACCGTCTTATCACTTTGGTAGATCTTCTCTACTAGTAACATCTGGAAAAGTAACATAATAATAGGCTAGTTTCCACCATCAATAAATTGCAAATCTATTTAGTCCGTCAGTTAGAGTATTGGAAAATAATAGACAAGTGTTTTTTGTTTTTGTAAATCACTGAATATTGACAAGGATAAAACGCATCAAAAAGTGGAGGCTCGTGACGCCAGAACGCGTTAATAATTATACCACAGCGTCGTGACGTATTGAGAATTTTAAAAGCGTCGCGTCGTATCTTCGTCAATTTTGGTTTACGTAACAAAAGAAGAAATACGTGTCAAATATTTTTTAATAATCTAACTGATGGACTAATTAGATTTTTTCAGTTGACAAACCTATTACTGGGTTAGTGAGTACTGGGTACTCTTCATCATTTGTCTAGCCTTTTTCCAACTATATTGGGGTCGGTATGTTTAGAATCATCATTCACTAGAGCGAGATATACTTTTTAAATGTATACGTTACGCACGGGGTCTGCGTGGTGGATAAAGGTAAGCGTCCACATGTCCGCATCGTAAGCATCGGACGCATCGCATCAAACGGAGGAATTTCTCACAATACGTCCACTGTATCGGAAGCAGTGATCGGATTTGCCGACGAAACTCTACGCAATCGGATTGCTAATTGTTTTTACCAGCAACGGCGTCGGCATTGCCGATGAGCAGGGACTCTCTAACATTTCGTCCGTATATTCGGATCTATCCGTTTCTCTCACTCGCACTCATCTGCAGACGTACGCGAGAGGGACGGATAGATCCGAATATACGGACGAAATGTTAGTAGTTAGTTAGTAGGGCCTCAGATTCGAGCGATCCGTACGGTGCGGATCAGTGGACGCACTTGTGTGACTTTCTATACAAAAAATACTACGATCCGTCTGATGCGATGCGTCCGATGCTTACAATGCGGACATATGGACGCTCTCCATGTTATAGAATGGAGGCTGTGTCCCAGCAGAGGGACCGTTAGTATGCTGTTTATGCAAAGCTTATGCCATACTATTAGATCCTACTTACAACAGCCAGCGGCAACAGCATAGTGGTAGCCAGAAGCAGTCTGAAGCTGATGGTATCCCCTGTGAAGGGGTATGACAGCGCAGGGTCATTGCACTGGAAACCCAACTGACCTCCTGAGAAGACCTTCAACTCCACCACGAGAAAGATGAAGAGCGCTGGAACAGGTGGAAAGGGATTTTAACAAAGATATACATGGGGTAAAAGACCTCATCACGAAGCCGTCAACCAAGCATACTGTACATCAAACTAAGTAACTTTACGCAAAAATTATTGCTGGGAAACTACTTTTTTTCTTGGGGTAAAAAATCATGTTTTGTGGTAGAACTCAATGTAACGCACTCAAAACATCGTGCTGATGGATGGATTGAATAGTACGGGGGTCGTGGAGGTGTTTAAAGTAAAAATCTTACATACTTATAAAAAAAACTTGTCAAAAAGTTGGTACTTTGACCCCCAATATCTCCGTAACTAGAAGGTTCCCAGGTATGGTGTAGAACAAAAAATGATTGCAATGACGGGGAGAACAAGTGCCTTTCGGCCTCGTTAAGAGGTGTTTTACATCCTTTAGATACGATTTTCAGTATGAGTGAGTGAGACAGTACTTTTCAATTGTCGTCAACGGAAGAGTAACGTACTACTGGATCACATACTCGCTCCACATCAGTCAAGATGCGGCTAAATATAAGGGCTGGACTCCACCGAAGCGGAGATGATAGGAGTAGATGTATTGTAGAGAAGATGTGTTGTATACCACCATTAGAATTTTGTTATATTTACACTTAGATTTAGTGGAAACGTTTGAGCAGAAAGTAGATGTCTCGTAATTGTTTAGGCCAGCAGCCTCCGCACGCGGCGACTTACGAGATGAGACGTGAGCGGCG
Organism: Xestia xanthographa; assembly: GCA_905147715.2. NCBI lineage: Eukaryota > Metazoa > Arthropoda > Insecta > Lepidoptera > Noctuidae > Xestia > Xestia xanthographa. Next base: position 26,239,494 of record LR990650.1, read on the forward strand.
TGCGGTGAGCGGTGTGCTGTGAATGGCGTGAGGTGAGTGGTGCATATCTCCTCATCTCTCTACTTCCCACATCTCCGCCCAGCTTCGGTGGATACACCCTAGCTCTGACGCATCTCCTATCGTCTCCGCTTCGCACATTTCCGCCCAGCTTCGGTGGATACACCCTAGCTCTGACGCATCTCCTATCCTCTCCGCTTCGCACGTCTCCGCTCCGCTTAGGTGGATACACCCTAGCTCTGACGCATTTCTATCCTCTCCGCTTCGCACATCTCCGCCCAGCTTCGGTGGATACACCCTAGCTCTGACGCATCTCCTATCCTCTCCGCTTCGCACATCTCCGCTTTGGTGAAGTCCGGGCCTAAGCCCGTTTAGTGTTTAAAAAAACCTTGTGACGCGGTAAATCCAAAGATTTTAATCTTCGGGTATTTTACGTGATCAATGGTGGATTGAATTGTGGTGAGAAATAAATATTATCTTATCCATTTATTTTGGACTTCGTCTTCCCCTCAGTCTTCCCATACATATATCAATTTCCATTAATATCTGTGTGACTCCCTTGTGTACTAAGTTTTTTAACTACACTTGTGATAGCGCATCATTGTGAGTTACGCTACAAGAACCACGCTTCCAAAGCGTGAAGATTGCGTTGATTTCTTTAGAAACTTTAGTATCTATTACGTCACGAGGACAGTACCTGCCTCTCAAGAGTCAAGATCAAAGGTTGATAACCTCACGTTTTTTACTAGTAGGTAGGTACTTACTACGCAACAGCGATTTTATAATCTGATTGAAGGCGGTTGGACTTTAGACTCATTATAAATGATACATGATTTTTATGACAAAGGTACGTTTTGCGTTCTTCTTGCGATTTCCTTGTCTTGCCTCGCCTGGAAAGAGTAACTAACCTACTACTTGATTGACGAAAGTAAAGTTTCGGTCAAATCATTGCTGATCGGCAACGGACACCGGAAATACTCCAGGAGGATATAGGTACTGCCCGGAGGAAACTCGGTACCTATGTAATGGGTGGTCACCCATCCACGGACCAACCTAGGCAAGCACGGCTTAACCTAAAGATCGATCCAAGCGATTGTTATTATTAAGCTACGAGGTACATTCCATCATCTGCCTAGCCTTTTCCCAAGTATGTTGGGGTCGGCTTCCAGGCTAACCGGATAAAGCTGAATACCAGTATTTTAGATAGAGCGACTGCCTATCAGTTAGTACTGGGTAATAGGTACGATACCCCTTGGTAAAACTGTTACTCAGACTTTTTGGGCCACTGACTACCTGTAACGACCGTCAAAGATCTACAAATGACAGCCGGGACCAACTCCTTAGCGAGCTTACCGAGGCATAGAAGAAACTCGGTATGTATTGGGTGGTCACCCATCCACAGACCAACCTAGGCAAGCACGGCTTAACCTAAAGATCGACCCGAGCCGCTGTTATTATTTAGCGCTCCTCAGCCACGAGCTACATTATTGCACCTAAGACTTTTAATCTAGATGGCCTTGCGGCCTATTAACTATTCCATACGTCATAGAAACCTAGGCAGCTTGAATTCAGTTCATTCATTCAGTTATTTATATGGCATTACAAATGAGACGTGACATCTGTTATGAACTATGAATGAGCAGATAATATTTTCTGCTAACGGAGTATCTACATTGAATTTATAATCTTATGGCAGATAATAATATCTTAAATTCCCAAAAACACAGATAATTGTACTTTTAGTTTACAATTTTGAATTAGTGGTAGAGAACACAGGTACTTATATTAAACATTTGGATGCTTCAAAAATCTGTACAAAATAGATTAACCTCTGTATCTTAAACTAGGGTATCCTGTGTTTCACAATGAGGTTCCAATTGATTGATGCATGAGTGGAATGTGTCGATCAGAAGGGAGAGAAGTTATTGGTTAAGTACTTTAGTTTTTTTTTTATAATCTAGGTATGGGTATGTGAGAGGGTGAGGGTGAATAATAAATAGACAACATAAAGCCTTATGTCCCCGAATCGTTTAGCAGAAGTGTAGGTAGTGTTTAGTCCTATGTATAAGGGGGCAAGCCTAATACCGTCAATTGGCACATATCCAGACTCCATCTGCTAGGTACTGAGAAAAACCTAATAACACTACCCAGTCTGAGAATCGAGCCCATGACCTCATGTTCAACAGTAGCTCTTGCAACCGCTAGACAATGGAGGTAGCTGTTGGGGCAGATCTTACTGAAATCGCTGTAGTATGTATAGTAAGAAGGAAAATGGCCAAAAACAGCTTGTTTAAAGATAAAAATAATTCAGTGATATTCAAATCACAATCATACTATCACAATGCTATCTGTAGCGACAGCTGAGTTATATATCTTATCTCTTAAATGTAGGTACAGTTATTTACAATAAAAATTAAAACAAAATACTAAATGAGGAAACACTAAAGTTACAAGAAGAAAGAGGTAAACTCATTAGTATTAAAAATAAAAGCAAAGAAACCAGACAAGAAATACAAAATATCTCAAAACAACTGAGGACTAGGATGAGGAAAGATAGACAGACATTTAGACTTAAAACATTTGAAGAACATATTATTAAAACAGGAGGAGTAAAAAAGGCCATCAAATGCTTAACCACGAAGAGGGACTGGATACCAAGCATTAAAAATGTAAGGGGTATAGTTAAAACAAAGAGACCTAAGAACAGCAACAGAGTTTTACCAGAGAGATTTGTACTCAAAGTCATTATCAACAGACAATGTACCACTCGATAACCGAACTTATGTCCCACCAATATTAGAAAGAGAAGTTGAACAGGCTATAAAAACACAAAAAAGAGACAACGCACCTGGTTCTGACAATATAACAAATGAAATCTTGTCAGCATTACAGCATACTATAACACCAGCTCTACCCTCAATTTTTAATCATGTATTAGAAACTGAAATCATACCGCACCAATGGACCAAGTCTACTATAATTTTACTACACAAAAAGGGGGACAGAAATGATGTTGGAAACTACCGGCCAATAAGTTTAACGTCGAATATTTATAAGATTTTTGCAAAAAATATTCTAAGCCGCATAACTAAAGTACTTGACGAGAACCAACCACGAGAACAGGCGGGATTCCGAAGCAAGTACCTACTCAGTCGTTGACCATGTCTACGTAGTGAAACAAATATTTGAAAAATATAAAGAATATGGCCTACCAATCTACTGCTGTTTTGTCGCCTGTTGCAAGGCCTTTGATTCTTTGGACCACAATAAAATTTGTGATGCCTTAAAGAAACAAGGTGTGGAAGAAAAATATATTAGGATAATTAAGAAAATCTACACTGGTGGTACAGCAAGAGTTAAGCTAGAAAGAAAGGGAGGGATTATCAATCTCGAAAAGGGTGTACGACAAGGAGACCCACTTTCACCGAAATTGTTTACTGCAGTATTGGAGGAAGTCTTCAGACAATTGTCTGAAGACTTCCACTCTTGACTTTGATTCTTAGGCCACAACTCTCCCAGTTGAATTCAACTGGGCGAGTATCTAACAAACTTAAGATTTGCTTATGACATTATTCTGTTCGCAAAGTCCTCTCATGAGCTTCAGAATATGTTGACAGATCTAGACACGCATAGCAGAGCGGTGGGCTTAAATATGTATACATCCAAAACTAAGGCAATGACTAACAGAGAGAAAGAAACAATCATAGTGAACAATACTCCTATTGATTATGTAGATGACTATACATATTTGGGTCAGGTAATTAAGATAAACAATATGTCAAGCAAAGAGATTGAGACACGCATAGGATATACTACTACTACAACAGCCCATAACGTCCACTGCTGGACATAAGCCTCTCCCATGATGGGACGAATTTGCCGTAATCTCCAAGCTTGGCAGGCGGATTGGAGATCGCAGTGATGAAAGACTAACTGAAAACGCTGCTGCACATTCTCAGGTCTACGGAGGCGCAAGGGGTTCTGCCTCAGACATTAGTCGCCTTATACGACACCCGTGAGTGTAATGGGTTGGTTCTATTCTACTCTGCCAGATACCACACGGCTAGCATAGCATAGCATAGGACATGCATGGAAGAAATACTGGGCGAACAGAGAAATAATGAAAGACAAAACAATACACATATCGGTTAAAGGAAAGGTATTTAACACATGCATACTCCCTATCCTAACATATGGATGCCAGACTTGGGCACTTACTAAAGTTCAGCAAGCTTCAAACTTGCCAGCGAAGCATGGAACGAAGCATGATGGGGAAAAGGAAATTAGATAATATCAACCACAGCAAAATTAGGAAAGCTACAAAGACCCAAGATGTGGTGTTGAAATTAAGAGCACTAAAGTGGAAATGGGCTGGCTATGTAATTAGGGGAGAAGAGAAATGGAACAAAGTAGTAACATTGTGGTACCCAAGAGAGGGAAAGAGAAAAAAGGAGAAACCATTCAGAAGATGGGAAGATGATGTGGTTAAAACATCTGGAAAAACGTGGACTAGAATGGCGCGGGAGAGAGAGGATTGGAAAGTATTGGAGGAGGCCTTTGCCAAAGGGCACACAGAACAAAAGCAAAGTTAAGTAAGTATCTAAAAAAACAAATGATAAAAAAAAAAAAAATTGTCTAAAAAATTGCTAAGTATAAATAAATAAATAACAGTTATTTACAGAGAATAATAATCCGTATGTCATGTCCGTGGCCATGTTCACATAGAGGTCAGAAATTATCCCATGGGAATGTACTACTAGGATAAAAAGTATCCTATGTCTTCGCCCGGGTCTACCTGTGTGACAAAGGGTCTTAGTCAAAATGGGCGTAAGTCCAACAGAATTGAAATAGGTATATCTCAATCTCAAATTGAAGGACTTGTTATGATCTATATCATACTTAATAGGTAGGTACGTCTTCCAATTCATATTATTGCGACAAACAGTCTTCGGAGCACAGAACATAATATATATACTCTAAAGAGCTTCGGAGACCAGAGCCACAGCCAAAAGACAATGTAGGTAGCACTGTATTTCTATTTTGTCAGAGATTTGACTTACAACACTCGTCAATTTCTGTTCTCTGATGACTTAAGTACTTATTTAAAAGAGGTCGTGCAAAACCATGAATTACACAGAATTATTAATTATAGGTATGTACCATTACCAACATTGCTCATAGTCACTATGAGTAAGCAAAAATGGCTGTAATATAATGATTCGGTTTCCGAGATAAATTTTCATGTTCCACTGCATTTCTCATGTTTTACTGGTGCGAGAAAATCCCTAGATTACTTATAGGTACCTAAGTATTAAATATTTGTTTTTTAAAAATATTTTTCTAATAGTAGGCTCACTCAGCATATTTTTATGGTAAATGAAAACACGTCACCTAGGGGATATCTTCCGTGATTATTGAATTACTAGCTGACCCACGCAACTTCGTCTGCGTCACATAAGAGAGAAAAAGCTAACAAAAGGAATACATTTTCCCCGTTTTTGCAACATCTTTCATTTATGCTCCGCTCCTTTTGGTCGTAGCGTGATGTTATATAGCCTATAACCTTGATCAATAAATGGGCTATCCAACACAAAAATAATTTTTCAATTCCAACCAGTAGTTCCTGAGATTAGCGCGTTCAAACAAACAAACAAACTCTTCAGCTTTATAATATTGGTATAGTATATAGATTATATAGTATAGATTTTTGAGCTCCCGATCATGGCGCTTGCAACAGCGTCGAAATATGGGGAGCTCAAAAATAATTCAATAATCACGGAAGATATCCCGTAAGTGACATTTTAAGAATAGTAATGAACCTTGAAAGCTTAAAACAGTGTTTAAATAAAAACATTTTGCGTATAGTTGTGCTAACAAGAATTTGTGTGGTATACTACCACTACCGTTGCTCGGTTACCCTGTTACCCGGGCCATAATACCGAATCGATTGACACCTTATTCATCAAAATCGCATGAATAGTTTAGGGGCTACGGAGGAACATATGTAAATACATACATACATAGACTATAACCCTTCTTTTTGGTTTCGCCTTAATCGGGCAAAAAGGTGATTATTGTGATAAATATTGTGCTTCTGTTTTCCCGGTGTGTCACTACAACATTATTACCTACATTTCATCATCATCAGCCTCTTAATGTTCCCACTGCTGGGACACAGGCCTCCTCTCTATGAAAGGGAATGGGCTATAATCTACCACGCGGGCCCAGTGCGGATTGGTAGATGTCACATGTCTTCGAATTTTTGGTTCTAGGACATGCTGGTTTTCTCACGATGTTTTCCTTCACCGTTTTGAGAGCAGCGGTGATGAAATAAACTACACAAAGTAATGCGTCTGCCTGGGTTCGAACCCACGACTTACTGTTCGTAAGTCGGGGCCGCCACCACTGGGCCACCGCTGCTCTACCTACCTACATTTACGAAATAATAATATTTATGCCACAGGTGATGAGTCAGTTTAGAAAGTTTATATAAATATTGTGTGGTGTTATTACAAAACCATTGTCAAGCACTAGTTGTCTGGCATTTTGATGAACTGGGGCTAATTGAGGCAGCCGTGAGACACAACATAATCTTGTTTTATTGAGGACTAGCGTACGTCACGCGGTTTCACCTGTGTAGTTCCTGTTCCCTCATGGGAGGACAGGGATAAAATATAGCATTGGTTAATCGCTGATAATGTAGATTGCTGAAATATTTTTTTAAATTGTTCCAGTAGCTTTTAAGTCTATTTGTTAAGTACATACAAAAATACAAATCTTTCCTCTTTAAAATATATTTATAATTTATAATATTAGTTGAGGATTAAGTTTTCATATTGTGTGTTCTTGCAGTATGTCCCAAATAAACCTATATGCTTTGTTTCTTCTCTTATTTGAGCCGTAGTGAGTACATAACTGATTGTCTTATTAGTAAATTTTTTTCCTTCTTATATTCAAGTGGCACATACAAAAATGTCATCATTTAAATTTTTAATATTAATGTTTAGCTAGAATAATGACATGACAATACTCAATGCTAAATGAATTATCATAAATAAATATATCTACTTATTAGTTTTACTAACGCCATTGTGATGTGATTAAATATTGTTGTATTCATTCAAATACATATATATGATAATTTTAAATAAATAACGTACAAAGTTTAAGTATATAACTTCTTTTTATGCATAAAGAAAATAGGAATAGGAAGCATAATGAATGTGAATAAAAGGAATACCATCAAAATACTAATTCAGTGGCTGATGGGATGGGGAAGTAATAGGGCCCAGGGGCCCAAAGCACTCATAGGGTCAATGACCGTAAGTTCAGGGTAAGCATGCAAGTCATCTAGGATAGAGTAGGTACTTCACCTAATGGAATAAATAATGATGATAAATGTCTAAGCAATTGAACACAATACTGTCGTAACAATAAAAATCTACAGCCACAAGCCAGCTTTAGATTTGATTTTCCACTCCATTATTTAAGAACATAATTTATTATTTTTCTAAAAATTTAAAATACAAACCTCGATGCCACCGGTTGGTTTTTGACCACAAAAACTTAATTTTATCCATCATTTTCAAACCTAAGCACGTCTTTAACACAGCAGAAACACACTACACAAGTACACAGTACAATAAAACTCGCGCTATTAGTACATCTTTTCACGCGCGGGAAATCACTTTTTCATGACTCAGTTCTCATTTACAGTCGTAATTTTTATTAGAAACGCGCTCATTAGACGTTTCTTTTCTTCAAGTTATCGAAAATTACTGTAAATGATTGCCCTTATTCACGTAATCACGTTTAATGATAACCTTGAAATAGCGTTGCTTTTATCGTGATAAATAAAATAAATCAGCTGAAATTAGCGTTATCGGACAAAATTAGCGCTGTTTGAAGGGACTACAGTACAGTTTAATTTAACTGATTTAACTGAATGAATGAATGGGAAAAAAAATCCATTTCCTAATTGACATTCATAACAACAGTTCGGAAAACCGCAAAAATGTATTTTTTTACTTAGATAATATAAAGTTTGTTATCTAAATGTTTTAGATGGCTCTGAGTCTGCACCAGTGAATTTTCTTGTAGAAATGCTATACGCTAAGAATACATTTGTAAATATTGAAAACCATTAAACTGCTGAACAATCCCAAACAAAAATAAACAGTATTGAACGAAACCATCAATGTCAATCAATCTGACAGTGACAGCCACGTCGCATTTACGAAGTTAGTATTAGTATCAAACTCTGCGCCAACGCTAACTCCAGTAAATTGTGTTGTTGTATCTTTTTTGATAGGTAATCGGAATAATTTGTGTTCCCACGAGGATGCGTGGCGAAGCTGTGAAACGGTGTGAGCGTTTCTGCCAGAGATCTGCTAGGCCGCTGAGCGGTGCGAGGATGCGTAGCGACGTTGTGAAACGGTGCGAAGAAGTGCAGCGGACTCATTTCAGACTGACTGCTATTTTTTCATTCCTAACACACTTACCTCGCAACACATCCCTCGCAACATATTAATTTAGTATGTTTAAAAAAATCACAGATATCGTGCTATAAACGAACTTCGGGTATCTACATAGAAAATGCACGCAGGCTTTTCATTCTGTACGATGCCTAATTTATTAGATTAGACGTAATAGATTTAGTATCGTCTTTGAAGTAATAGAGCTCAAATGTAGGATGTAAAAAATCCGTAAGGTAAAAAAAAATTAAAAGAAAAAAAAAACTTTTTAAAAACAAGCTTTTATTACTTATTATCAAAAAGAACTAAAAAGTTAAAAATAATTTAAACCTGATAAGAAAAATAAAAGCGTGTTACATTTTTCAGCAATCCACCTTCATTATTTTTCTTTTGCAATCAAAATGTAACTTTTATTTTTCTTATCAGGTTTAAATTATTTTTAACTTTTTAGTTCTTTTTGATAATAAGTAATAAAAGCTTGTTTTTAAAAAGATTTTTTTTCTTTTAATTTTATTTTTAACTTTTTAGTAGGTATATGTATAACATTTACTACGGTATAGTTCGTGCGATTTTCCGTTGCCCGTATAATGTAATGTTTTAAACACACATTATATAAAGAAAAGAGGAAGTAAGAAAAAGTATTTATTAGACTCATCTAGGTCCAAAGTAATCATCAAGACGAATCAAACGAACCCTAATTCGATTTGGTTACGTCGTTTTATTACGTAGATCCTATGTCCACAGACTCTGGATACCATATAAAGACTAATAACTCATCAAAACGAATCAAACGAGTACAAATTCGATGGGGTTACATCGTTTTATAACGGAGTTCCTATGGCCACCTTCTCGCTCCACCATCAGACCCTGGATACCATCTAAAGACAAAGTACTCGTCAAGGCGAATCATACGAGCCCCAACAAAATGGGGTTATGTCTTTTTATAATGGAGTTCCTATGGCTACCTTCCAGCTCCATCATCAGAGCCTGGATACCATCTAAAGACAAAGAACTCGTCAAGACGAATCAAACGAGTCCAAATTTGATGGGGTTACATCGTTTTATAACGGAGTTCCTATGGCCACCTTCTAGCTCCACCATCAGACCCTTGATACCATCTAAAGACAAAGTACTCGTCAAGGCGAATCATACGAGCCCCAACACAATGGGCTTAAGTCGTTTTATATTGGAGTTTCTATGGCCACCTTCCAGCTCCATCATCAGACCCCGGATACCATCTAAAGACAAAGTACTCGTCAAGACGAATCAAACGAGTCCAAATTCGATGGGGTTACATCGTTTTATAACAGAGTTCCTATGGCCACCTTCTCGCTCGACCATCAGACCCTGGATACCATCTAAAGACAAAGTACTCGTCAAGGCGAATCATACGAGCCCCACTGAATGAGGTTATGTCGTTTTATATTGGAGTTCCTATGGCCACCTTCCAGCTCCATCATCAGACCCTGGATACCACCTAAAGATAAAGAACTCACAAAGACGAATCTAACGAGTCCAAATTCGATGGGGTTATGTCGTTTTATATCGGAGTTCCTATGGCCACCTTCCAGCTCCATCATCAGACCCTGGATACCATCTAAAGACAAAGTACTTATCAAGACAAATCAAACTAGTCCAAATTCGATGGAGTTATGTCGTTTTATAATGGAGTTCCAATGGGCACCTTCCAGCTCCATCATCAGACCCTGGATACCATCTAAAGTTAAAGTACTCATCAAGACGAATCAAACGAGTCCAAATCCGATGGGGTTATGTCGTTTTATATCGGAGTTCCTATGGCCACCTTCCAGCTCCATCATCAGACCCTGGATACCATCTAAAGACAAAGTACTCGTCAAGACAAATCAAACGAGTCCAAATTCGATGGGGTTGCGACAATTTATTACAGAGTTCCTATGGCCACCTTCCAGCTTCATCATCAGATCAGCTCCATGTTATCATAATATTGCATAGCCCCGCGATATACATATGCGTGCAAAATTTCAGCTCAATCGGTAACCGGGAAGTGGATCAAATATAACTTGCAAGATTTGATTACAGACAAACAAACATCGGGACAGGTGAAACTAAATAAAAGCTTGTAATAATAATAATCATTTTTTGCAAACAAACAACATCACAAACAATGACGTATTATATAGTTTATATATCATTGAACACAAAACAGTTCTTTTGTTTGACATTTGTGTCGATTCTGTTGTGCACAAACTAAACTTAATTTAGGCATTGCTATATTTTTCTCTTTATTAAAACGAGAAAGAGAAGGACGTTATTAAAAAAAAAAAAAAAAAACGTAAAAATAAACGATGACGACGACGACGACGACGATTTAGTTGGAACTAATATTTCCATACAAAATGATGGTGCACGTAAAAACATGTCGACTAAAAACACGGTGAAGCGCAAGGCATGAACTAGTTTGACATTACTAATTAGTTCATAGCTATGGCCGTCCTTTTCTCGCACTGGTTTTTAGTAAAAGATAGCAATAGCCTAAATTAAGTTTAGTTTGTGCACAACAGAATCGACACCATTAACTCACTCGTTTTGGAATGCCGCCTGGGAACATCGCATGTGGTTGATATTTTGCATTTTTCTGACTAACAATAAATTATCTATCTACATTGTGAATGAACTGCCGTATTATTCATTGTATATTTAAAAAAAAAAATGGATATTTACCGTTACTTTTTGTCAATAAAGTATTTAATCAAATATGCGTTTGCTTACAAAATGGCTTGCTCTTACAATATGCATGCTTGTAAGCTGTCTCACATATCACAATTTAGGCCCCATTCTAACGATATTCTTCGTTAGTAACAAGCTATATTTTAAAATTATGCTAAGTATTTTTAAAACAAGGTATTCCTTACATCATCATAATGCAAGAATATTATTTTGTTGTTGCATAATACTTTGGCATTGTTGTTTATGGTTATTTCTTTTTTTTGTGAACATGGGCTGAACAACAATTTATTGTGATGTCTTGTACAAGGAAGTATCGGTAGGCCTATTACGTATTTTTCTGATATCCAGTGACTATCAAGCTTCGGTTGTACACCGAAAACTTTGATGACAACCGATAATGTCATAATATTGGTATTACGTACCTATGCGTATCGTACTGAGCGGATATCACTTTACGGTGACTAACAGCCCGGGTACGGTGTAACGTCTTTCAAGAAAAGCCACTTCAAACTCAATTGTCATAAATTTGTTGTCCATTAGGCTTACATAATCGAATTAATCTAGGTATCGATACGAAAACGTCTGTCAAAATGAGTTACGGTGACTATCAGCCACGATGACAACCTGTTCGCGACGAACGTCACCAATCCAGCACATAGAGTGTTGTTTTACAGTTAAAAATAGTGTAGAGTCAGTGTATGGGCAATATAGTGATATAACAAAGTGCCATCAGTGAATTTAGAATAGTTTAGATAGTAATTTTCAGACGCGCTAGACACATATAGGCTCGCAAGTGGAGTTTTATAGTTTAATTTAACGTTTTCACGAGGTCCAGGTAGCCTAGGTTGCGACCTAGGCCTGGATATAGTATTTTTTTTTATAACTTAGCTTATAGTTGAACCACTTAGACGAGAGTATGACGGTCTAGCGCGGCCATATTAGACAAAAACGAGAAAAAATTGTCTTACAGATCTACAGTTGAAGGATCGTTACAGGCTGAAAAATACAGACACGAAAAAATAAGTAACAGTTTTAGATGAACCATATACTCATCTAGTATATGGCAATTATATACTTACAGTCACAGCAACAGTTTTCGTGTAATTCAGCCTGTAAGACCCTTCATCCAGACACTTTTGGAAAAGCTGTCCGGTTTTATGGAAATAATTTCCACATTTTAAAGATTTTCGTTGTTTCTATGTCTGTACATAAATAACGTTATGTAGAATTGTGGCGATGTATATAATGTGTTTAAACATAAGCTCAAAATTGTAATCTGCAGAAAGATTGTACATTTCCATAATCAAATTTTCATTAAAGTTTTCCGAAATCAGGAAGCGAAATCAGGGTCCTCGTTATAGTAAAGTTCTGGAGTACCTTAGTAAACTCGACTTTTCTTAGAATCGTAGTCATCAGTACGGCAATTAAATATATATAGTAAACAGTGAATAAGTAGTGCGCGAATAATCCTGAAATCGCTTCCCGTACAGTCATGAAAGTTAAATAAGTGTCTTATTTTCCCAGTAACCCCTATCCCCCCTCGTTAGGTCAACGCCCTGAGATAGCGAAGAATGATCAGCTACAGTTAATTAGGTGTAGGACGTCAGCGCCGTCTGGCGGCGAAGTATAGTACAAGCGTGCGCCCGGTAATAATAGGGTATAGGCAGACCACCAGGTACACGTATCCACGCCATCAGCGGATAACGCCCGTCCGGCACACAACCAATGACGTCATATTTGATCGCGACTGGTCATACATAATACGAAACTAGGTAACCTTTTGACAGTTAATTGATGGACACTGAGCCCAGTTACTATCATTTCGAGCTGTCAACAGAGATACGTAGTAGCCCTACAGGGCCCTGTTTTATGAAGCTGACAAAACGACAAGTCGAAATAAGTCAAAGAGTGACAATTGTAATTTTTCATCCCTTCTATTCGAAAAGTGTCGTTTTGTTCCCCTTTGAGCGGGAGCAAAGTAGCTCTTTTCTCCACTAGACTTTTTAGCGGGCAGTAATGAGATTTGAATTTGGAACATGAATCGTTCATTGAAATCGAACTCAAATTGTATAAATTACTGGCTGTAAGTGTTTACTGTACGGTGCGGGGGTCAGCACCCGCATTGTAGAAAATATTAAATTAAGAGCTGCAGATAGTTCGCCCATACCATTGTCGTCACGGCCTTCTACATCAAAGGAATCAGTGCCTTTTCCTGAGCACCAGCCAGATACTGAGATTACAAACACTCAAAATACCGGATGACTTTTTTATCACTTTCCAAAAAAAATGGGTATATTAGGTGAACGGAGTAGAAGCTTATGGCATACCTAGTTTTGTTTTTCTTTTTTCCACAGCTTAGAAAAGACTTGATCCATCATCAAAATCGCTACAAATTTCAAGTAAACTTTTCATATAAGTAAGAACAAAGAAAGAGAAAAAAAAAATGTAACATCAAATTTCAAACCATACGAAAAAATTGTTTTTTTTTTTATTTCGAATAAAAAAAAAACTAAGTATGCCATTTGCTTCTACTCCGTTCACCTAGTATACCCATTTTTTATTTGGAAAGTGATAAAAATGTCATCTTGTATACTGAATGAATAAATCCACAACTATATCGATCCCAAATAAAACACACACACAGTGACAATAAATTTTCAAAATTTCGCCAGTGTATTAGATATAAATATAAATTTGTAATTGACCTTTTTTACATTCATGTCATTTTTTTAATTAAACTTGTTCATTAATGTCTGTGTCTCTTATTTATTTTCTCATAGAATGAGATGAAAAGTAGAGTATATGAGTCGAGAGCAAACATATTTTTCCCTCAGGCGATGTACTTTGAATCCCTCGCTACGCTCAGGATTCAAAATAGCGCCCTCGCCGTAAAAATACCATTTTGCTCCCTTGTCATACAATCTACTATTTTTCTATATATATATTCTATATATGTATAGGTATATGTAGAATTGTCCGACAAATCTGACAGTAGCGTTGCGCTCTGTCGCGAAATAATTCGACTGATTTTTTGACATAGGTATTATGTCGAGTTTCTTAGAATGTGTTCCATGACAATTATGTCGAGTTTCTTAAAACGTGTTCTTAAATGACAATTATGTTAAGATTTTACCTGTCGCTTTTTACATATACCTACGTATATGTCACGTTCATAAAACAGCCTAAGCGCGACAATTCTACAATTTTGACAGTTTTTGACATACTTTTAAAGGGTGTAAAACACCTCTTAACGAAGCCAAAGGCCCGTTCTCCCCGTCATTGCGATCATTTTTTTGTTCTACACCATACCTGGGAACTTTCTAGTAACGGAGCTATTGGGGGTCAAAGTTCCAACTTCTTGACAAGTTTTTTTTAATACAAGTTTTTAATGTAACATTTTTACTTTAAACACCTCCACGACCCCCGTATACTATTCAATCCATCCATCAGCACAATGTTCTGAGTGCGTTACATTGAGTTCTACCACAAAACATGATTTTTAACCCAAAAAAAAAGTCGTTTCCCAGCAATAATTTTTGCGTAAAGTTACTTAGTTTAAATGTACAGAATGCTTGGTCGACGGCTTCGTGATGAGGTCTTTTACACCCTATAATATGTCGGATTGTCAGCTTCATAAAACAGGGCCCAGGAATTTCTCAATAGCAGCCACGGAGCCTAGATTTGTGCCCGGTTTGATGACAATGGTGCCGATTCCCTTGTTCACAAACTAAACTAAATTTAAGTTGAATGCATCTTTTTCTTTCTATTTCATTATGAAAATGACAGAAGATAAATATTAGTTGAATCCTGTCAAATTAGTCAGCACCTGACGTAATTTGATGTAATTTTAGTAGTCAACTTTTTAATCGCGTCTAAAACTTGTATGGCGCTGATTAATTTGACAGAACATAACTAAAATTTATCTTCTGTCCTTTTCTTAGTGAAATAGAAAGAAAAAGACGCACTGAACTTAAATTTGGTTTAGTTTGTAAACAAGGGAATCGGCACCAATAGGCTTGCTCTCTATTACATTTGTCGTTCATGTAAAGATCGTCGTTCATTGGTAAAATTTGCGCGTTACAAGTTGTGCCTACATAACGCAAAATATACTTTATCTATACGTAGGTAAGTGTAAAAGTTGATTTTTCAACCACACATAGTTACATTAACGAAATTAAATTACAAAAAAACACACAAAAGTAATAAACTCCCCGTATGAATTAAACACATAGGTATGTATCTTTCTCAATGGATCTTGGAAGGGTGTAGGTAACTGCGAGGTACTACTTATTAGATTTATTATATACATTATTCATGTTATTGTTATGAGTATGAGCATGAGTAACTTCGTTATTGTTTCCATTTACAAATAAAGGATTTTCCATATCTTTTTCTATCTTAGGTACCTATATACAGGGTGTAAAAGACCTCATCACGAAGCCGTCAACCATGCATTCTGTACATAAAACTACTTAAGTAACTTTACACAAAACTTATTGCGGGGAAACTCCTTTTTTTTTGGGGGTGAAAACACACATTTACATTTTACGGTAAAACTCAATGTAACGCATTCAACACATTGAGCTGATGGAGGCATTGAGTAGTAAACGGGTCATGGAGTTATTTAAAGTTATAACATTAAGGGCCTATACTACCTCAAATGGCTTAGCATGATCCTCCGTTACGCCTAAAATACTGCAACATTAATTTTAAAATAAATATATGGTAAAGTTGAGGATTAATGTTAGGTCTTATGTTTGGCGAAAATACGATTTCATAAAATTTTCTCGATAGAAAAAAATCCCAAAGTTACCTCCAAATCGAACATTAAACCGCTGGTATTCAAAAAGTACTTCAAATTAGATCATGAAACTTTGTGTACTAACTGAACTAACTAAAGCAGGTCTTATGTTTTTTATTTTTTCCAAAAGACAAAAATTTGATTATAAAAAGAATAAAAACCACTAATTTCGCACTATTCGGCCGCAGTGTCTGACGTAACAACCACTTTGAAGCTGATTAGAACTTTATTCTAACAGTATTACAAACGAAGTTTGAACCACCACAAATAGAGTTGCTAATCTGAGGTAGTATAGGCTTTTAAAAACTTGTGAAGAAGTTGGAACTTTGACCCCCAATATCTCCGTAACTAGATAGTTCCCAGGTATGGTGTTGAACAAAAAAATAATCGCAATGACGAGGAGAATAAGTGCCTTTCAGTTTCGTTAAGAGGTGTTTTACACCCTTAGCCTTACCATTACCAATAGGTACCTACTTTATTACACTGCTCGATTGGTGTGCCTACAGGTTTCATAAAAGCAACTAGTTGCTATGCTATAACACGATCAACACTCACTTGATCAAGGCACAATGAACTAAATAATCCGTCAAAAAAATGTAAACCGGTTATCCTATAACCCATCTGATTAACCACTATACGGATTAACCTTTATGATAAATGGGTAAATATTGCTGATTAACCAGAATGAAAGGGACTAACTCCGTCATATCGATGGCGAGAGGTTTTATTCGATTGTTTCGATTGTTCGAACATCTCGATGGTTCTCGATTGTTTCGACTTGGGCTCGAGTCCGACTCGGTCTGTTATTGCGACTGGCGCATCGCGCGTTCATTCGAGAGTTGGTCCTCGATGGTTTAGAGTTTCGCGGGTTCTTGACTTGCGTTGTTATTGCGAATTCAAACTACCTAATTCTTTTAACAAGAGCAATCGAAAATAATCAAAACCTCTAAAATAGAAGTAGTTAAAGTTTACGTACGAATAGCGTAGCTAGAGTCTAGCACACTCTCGTCTTACATGCACTTCGGCTCGATGCATGCAATCGACTGACCCTGGTGATCGATCGAGACTCGTTAGAGTGACTGATTCGAAAACTAGCGGTCGATTCCGTTGACTCGAAACAATCGAAAAACATCTCGATTCTTTTGAAAAACGAGTCGATAGTCGACTCGATGGTTTACTTTAACGACTCTGATTCTTTCGATTGTTAAATATCTCGGAATCGCCCATCGCTACGTCATATTTTTATGTTAAAAAATTAATTAGGTTTAAGCGTGAATCGGTTAGGGTCCACGCTTAAACCTAATCTGATTAAGAGGGCTGTTACATTTTTTTCGCAAATTTTTGATTTTTACTTCCTGGATCAAATTTTTTCGACCGGCCTACACGACTCGATAATAATATTGATCTCCGGACGATTGTCGATTGTTATTGACGAAAATTAGAGACTAGACTGACATGAGACTGAGGTGCGAGCTGAATTGACGCAGAATTATAGTTCTCCAATTTTATTTATTGTAATTTTGTCTTATTGACAAACGAAAACTAATAAAACGTATTCGTTGTAGATCGAAGTTTTATATCATATTAATTTATTTTATAAAATTGAGTACCTAATTTTTTTTATTTGATAAAACACCAATCGAGCAGTGTAATAAAGTAGGTATTGGTAATGGTATAAAGGGTGTAAAACACCTCTTAACGAAGCCGAAAGGCACTTATTCTCCTCGTCATTGCGATTATTTTTTTGTTCAACACCATACCTGGGAACTATCTAGTTACGGAGATATTGGGGGTCAAAGTTCCAACTTCTTCACAAGTTTTTAAAAGCCTATACTACCTCAGATTAGCAACTCTATTTGTGGTGGTTCAAACTTCGTTTGCAATACTGTTAGAATAAAGTTCTAATCAGCTTGCACTACAAAGTGGTTGTTACGTCAGACACTGCGGCCGAATAGTGCGAAATTAGTGGTTTTTATTCTTTATAAAATCAAATTTTCGTATTTTGGAAAAAATAAAAAACATAAGACCTGCTTTATAGTTAGTTCAGTTAGTAAGCAAAGTTTCATGATCTAATTTGAAGTACTTTTTGAATACCAGCGGTTTAATGTTCGATTTGGAGGTAACTTTGGGATATTTTTCTATCGAGAAAATTTTATGAAATCGTGTTTTCGCCAAACATAAAACCTAACATTAATCCTCAACTTTACCATATATTTATTTCAAAATTAATGCTGCAGTATTTTAGGCGTAACGGAGGATCATGCTAAGCCATTTGAGGTAGTATAGGCCCTTAATGTTATAACTTTAAATAACTCCATGACCCGTTTACTACTCAATGCCTCCATCAGCTCAATGTGTTGAATGCGTTACATTGAGTTTTACCGTAAAATGTAAATGTGTGTTTTCACCCCAAAAAAAAAGGAGTTTCCCAGCAATAAGTTTTGTGTAAAGTTACTTATGTAGTTTGATGTACAGAATGCATGGTTGACGGCTTCGTGATGAGGTCTTTTACACCCTGTATATAGGTACCTAAGATAGAAAAAGATATGGAAAATCCTTTATTTGTAAATTGAAACAATAACGAAGTTACTCATGCTCATACTCATAACAATAACATGAATAATGTATATAATAAATCTAATAAGTAGTACCTCGCAGTTACCTACACCCTTCCAAGATCCATTGAGAAAGATACATTACCTATGTGTTTAATTCATACGGGGAGTTTATTACTTTTGTGTGTTTTTTTGTAATTTAATTTCGTTAATGTAACTATGTGTGGTTGAAAAACCAACTTTTACACTTACCTACGTATAGATAAAGTATATTTTGCGTTATGTAGGCACAACTTGTTACGCGCAAATTTTACCAATGAACGACGATCTTTACATGAACGACAAATGTAATAGAGAGCAAGCCTATTGTCATCAACCGGGCACAAATCTAGGCTCCGTGGCTGCTATTGAGAAATTCCTGGGCCCTGTTTTATGAAGCTGACAATCCGACATATAGGGTGTAAAAGACCTCATCACGAAGCCGTCAACCAAGCATTCTGTACATTGAACTAAGTAACTTTACGCAAAAATTATTGCTGGGAAACGACTTTTTTTTTTGGGGTGAAAAATCATGTTTTGTGGTAGAACTCAATGTAACGCACTCAGAACATTGTGCTGATGGATGGATTAAATAGTACGGGGGTCGTGGAGGTGTTAAAAGTAAAAATCTTACATTAAAAACTTGTATTAAAAAAAAAAAAAACTTGTCAAAAAGTTGGAACTTTGACCCCCAAATCTTGAATTGACGCAGAATTATAGTTCTCCAATTTTATTTATTGTAATTTTGTCTTATTATATTGACAAACGAAAACTAATGGACACTACTACAGCTGTACTACTAATGGATGATGGACTATAATGGACGCTGAAAATGCATATATTTTAGATCAATAATGCTTTTGAATATAGTTTTTTTTTGCGTCGATTCAATTTTTATTTCAATATTCTAATAAATCTACAACCTTGAGGACTATATGACCAGTACATATATATTTTTTTTAGATTTTTTCGTGTTACCAGTTTGATACAAATGGCAGGAGAAAACCTAATGTTTAACGTTTGCTTGAAATTGGCTGTCGGTAAATTGCTATTTCTTGTAATATTAACTATTATAACAAAATTCTAATCAATCTACGAACTAAAACAAAGCCAGATTTATGATTCTTCATTTAAATATTGTGCTATTATCTTTATATAACAAATATCGAGGACTTGGAAAAGTACGTATTTTTGGTCAAACGCCCAAAATATGTGAGCACGCTCTTAACCCTACAATACAGGTTTTTTTTTAACGTAGCCCTAAAATTAGGTAGGTATGCCGATTAAAACCCCTGTACAGGTCGGTAACCTTTTCGGCATCTGCATAATTATTACATAAGTATCCTATGAACTTCTTTCCTCTAAACCGCGGCTGAATTAGATCACAGCCAGTAACTTAACTCATATGTACGCGCTCGGCTGTAATGACCACCGCGCGCTGTTGGCATAATTTGTCCCAAAACTTTATTTAAAATATCGACTAATCGTGCTCGGTCCATTTATTCAATGCTTTATTTATAATCTATGTAACATTGTTGAACGACGTACCAAAAATCACAGCTCTACTCCATTGACAAGTTGTCAAATAATAAAAACACAATTACGTCAACAGAGCGCGCCATTTCTTGCGTCATCGTATTTGCGTTAGTGTCACATTTCAAGTTATTACGAGTTACGTATTTGTTATTGGAATACAGTGTTATACATTAAAATGTTCGTGAGAAGTTGTACTATCGTATTATGATAACACAAATTAGGTTTCAAATCGCGAAATTGCAGTATTTCGCCTGTGAAAATGCAGTAATTATATGTACCTACAGTGGTTGTGTAGTGTGAAGAAATACGTGATTTAGTGACTAAAACGTGTGTGAAATGGGAAAAACAGTGCTTAATTAGTGAGGTGATTAGATTGTTCAACTATCTACACCAAAAAACATGTGGGTTTGTGTGTTTTTCATCCAACACCGGCTGGCAAAAATTAGTTCCCAGATGTAAACAAACTAGAGATGTCTAGTTTCATAGGTACATTTAGATATGATGCTATTGAGCTATTAATGAGATTGTGGTCTTGTTGGAAAGGAAATATAGTCTAGTTTATTTCTATATTGTTAAAATGGACAAAATCTAAGAAAAATCTGATATTTCTAGTGAAATATCAGTTTTCGTAACTATTTTTTACATTATGACTTGGAGTATATAATTAAAGTATTTCATTTTGATTTCTAGATAAATAGATTCCTTATCTAATCAGCTTGACAACAGTAGTATTGAAATTGCTCTAGGACTTGTAGTTTTTGAACTACAGGTGTTTTTATCGGAACGGGCGGAAAATGTGTCAAAAATTGGCTATAATTGTTGACACAGCGCGGTTGGGAGTTTTGACAGCTCGCGCGCAGCACTGTGCAAAGGGTAGCCTGTCTGTACTAATTTGCCTTCTGCAGATGCTATCAACTATCTATTATAGTTATCGTACATACTGCAATGAAATGCTACCTTCTTTTTTGCGAGAAATCGTTAAATACGGTATCTTGAACCCATAGACAACCCGGAATCTAACGCTACTCTACTCCTTGACTTCTCTCTTCAAATACCACAGACAATAAACTGCACATTACAAAAAGCACAACAACGCGAGCCCTGTAACCTTTACGTAAAACCTTTAAAATACGAATTATATAGAGGAAACAATAGTCGATTGTTTACCTCGCCGTGTTGTAAGAATGTTACGACTGGCCAGCTGTAAATTCTATGTAAGAACAAGTTTCAAGAACTCGCTCGTTTTTTTTTTTTTTTTTTAGTATATGAACTGAAAAAAATCGGCCAAGTGCGAGTCAGACTCGCGCACGAAGGGTTCCGTACCAATTATTATAAAAAAACACGTTTGTTGTATGGGAGCCCCCCTTAAATATTAATTTTATTCTGTTTTTAGTATTTGTTGTTATAGCGGCAATAGAAATACATCATCTGTGAAAATTTCAACTGTCTAGCTGTCACGGTTCATGAGATACAGCCTGGTGACAGACAGACGGACAGACGGACAGACGGACAGACAGCGAAGTCTTAGTAATAGGGTTCCGTTTTTACCCTTTGGGTACGGAACCCTAAAAATGGTAGGTCCTGCGTACAACCTAGATAGATTAGCAAAGTGTTTTGCAGCATACCAGCCCGAACTAGTAAACTAGGGTAGATGAAACCATAAAACAATAATTTCAAGACCTATCTCTAAAAAAACACTTTATTTTGGGCCTGAAAACCCGATTTATTTTCAAGTAATTGCCAAATTCGATTTTTAATTGCTTTGAAATCAATAAATAGTTGAGTAATTGAGTTGAATAAACAGTGTCGTTACAGTTGCCTATTGCCATACAAAATCTATGACAGAACCGCGTTTTGACAGCTCTAAAAAAGTATCTCAATTGATTGGTGTGTCATCTAGCCCATTGTGTGTAACTACCCTATCGTAAGAATAGTGAATAGGAGGGCTAATTGCCGTAGCACTTAAGAGGGCCCTTCCCGGTCCGCCTTTCGTCAACGCGAGCATGGTCGAAAAGCTTGTTGTTTCATCTAGAGCCACAGCGCTGGTATTCTTTCAAGTCCCCTGTCTTACCTAGCCCCGAACCCGCACCACTTGCTTCCCGCGTACATCATACCGCCTAACGCGAGGACATTGAACGAAAAATATTGTTCGAAAATTTATAAAACTTGTTCCAGGAAATACGTGTTTTTGAATTAGTCTTACAAGTATGTGAAATAAATCTTTTTTATTTAGAATCTCCACTACATTTGCAAGGCTTCTATCAGGATGCTTTCTTTACTTTTACAATTTACTTATAAGTACATTATGAACGGCCAAAGTTGAGGTAAAAGTTGTGCAAAACAGCAATTTTTGGAGGCTTAAACTGAATTTGTTTCTACAAATTTTTATTTTCTGCTTCGATAGAAGCTTAGATATAGTCCACAAGATATCTATTAGTTCAAAAAATTCAAAGATATATGTCTAACAACGGCATAATCACGCACGAGCTATTGGAAAAGGCCTTGCTGCTCCATGCATGCTTTTTTGATACCCACGGGACCATCGTATGGAAAACTAGAGATGCAATCCACTCATCTTAATGGCATTTAGCTTTTACTATGACTACTACTTATTTTGATTAAAAGATCCTAATGCATTGCAGAAAGTCCGTAAGGATTCACTTAGTTAATGGAATAACGAGCTAAACGTTTTTAACAGCCCTTGTTTCTTGAGTCCAAAAGATAAAAAAAACAAAGTGCCTGGTGTCTATTGTAGATACTTTTATTGCATTAGTTTCTTAATTCCTACATCCTTGCTTGACCATGTTTAACTTGTCAAAGCATTCATTTTGAAGATGTAACGCGCCCTTAATTTGTCTCCATCTTATCTTAATAGCCCTTCAATTCTTAAATGTTATCTAAATAAAAACCCTCGCAGCATGATTGAAATGAATACATTAAAGCTTAATTTTTATATTCAGGACAAAGGAGTAACGTCCATAGACAACATACGAAGCGTCAATAAACTTTTTTTTATTCTTGCACCGTGTGTGGCCACGGCAACTCTTTATAAGTCCAAGTCGGGATGTTGGCTAACCTCAGGCACTTAATTTATAACCAGCGTAGATAATATGGGCCAGTTTGGATTAGTATTAATGAAGGCTAGTTTACCAAGAGTTTTAGGTGATAACGTTTTTATAGCTCTTTCGCAATGGGATTTAGTTAATCTCAGCTTCGCATAGCTATGGTTGCATTTTATTGAAGAAAAGTTTAGAATTAAGTGGTCTAATAGCCAATTAATGTCTGATGCCACAGTAAAGTGTTTAATTTATTCTAGAGCTTGTGGGCGGACATGTTATAAATGATAATCATCGCCAGACACCTCGGGTTGATGCTACTGGTTTATACTTTGACGCTTTCGCAGAGAAAGAAGGTATGATTAGATTGAGACGCGACAGGCCATAAAAAGCTGATAATTAATTTCTTATGCAAGATTTTTATTGTCTATTGCCAAGATTCCTTTTCGTATGTTGTTGTTTCCCCATTGATGTACCTAAGTCTTGAATTCCTCCTGCGCTGACGTTGGTTGCGTGCGTCGGTCGCGCATACGAGTGAGTATACATTGTGTTCTTTAAAACACTATATACTGCGACGCTGACGTCAGCGGCGCGTATGTTGCTACTGTTTTTCTCGCTGACGTAAGCGACCGACTGTGGGACTGTTCGAAAGAGATACCGTGGCCCCGGAACACAAAGGGCGATGAAGGAACATGGATGGTTTTTAGTCAGTAAACGTCTGACACTCCCTCCTACTCCGCTCAGAGCGGGAGGAGTCATTTGATGATTTCCCAGCCGAAAAAAAAGGTTATATCTGCACGGATTCCCGATACTCGTTTTTCTTTTTATGTAATTTTGGTCTGAAATAAACTCACGCACGATATAGATTTTTTTGGTGAATAAAAATTTGGTATCTAAAGGTCTCCCATAGCACATTTTTATTCAACAGAAAAAATCTTTAGTTTAACTTCAAATTAACTGATGACTGACTGCCTTTACCGCAAACTTCTTAATCAGAATGAACAATACTTATTTTTTTAATAATATTATTGTGAATTCTGTTCAAACTTGTAATTGTTGATCTCAAAGAATATTTTCCCCATGTTTAGACGGCAATTTCCACAGGCTTTTCAATATTTACATAACACTGAACATTGACCGTTCAAGATCGTCACAACAACCAATTATTACGTGAGAAACGAAAGTTATTTCCGTTTGTTTATTATTTAATTGTTCCTTACAAAGATTAACCGGTTATAGCTAAAATCATTATGTTTTAAAAACATGCTTTGTTTGTACTTCCGTAAGCTTTGTTTGTATTTCTAATTATGTGCATAGTATGTTGTCGTGTTATTGTGAAATTGGACCTTTAGGAAAACGCCTGTTTTGTTTCCAAACTTAAAGTGGGATGCGTTCTGAAAGCTGGCAACATCGCAAAGAACCGACGAAAAATTTTAAAATTTTGACGCATGATAACTCTTACACGCTAAACTCGGAAACCATCACGCAACTGATTTCAATGAAATTTTGTGAATGTGTATGATAGATTCCAGCTTCCATGATAGAAAGATAGGTTAGTTTCGTATTATGTATGACCAGTCGCGATAAAATATGACGTCAACGGTGCCCATCGTAGCTGATAGTCACCGTAACTCATTTTGACAGACGCTTTCGTATCGACTCTTCTAATATTGCGATTATGTAAGCATAGTGGACATCAAATTGATGACAACTGAGTTTGAAGTGGCTTTCGTGAAGGACGTTACACCGTACCCGGGCTGTTAGTCACCGTAAAGTGATATCCACTCTGTGTATACGTAATACCAATATTTTGACATTCACGGTTGTCATCAAAGTTCGGTGTACAACTGAAGCTTGATAGTCACTGGATATCAGAAAGATACGTAATAGGCCTGCTGGTCTATTAATTCTTGATCATGCTCTAAGTACCTACCTACAGGAGTCACTACCTACCATTTATGATTTATGAGATCTAACTTCTAAGCCATTATGGTTAATAGAAATAGAGTTAAAGTCAATATATCATTGGAATTATTGTTCGTGGCAGTTAACGGTTATTTAATGAGTTTAAAGACTAAACATACGTGGACCCATATCTTAGACTAGCCTGCATTTTGCACGCTATTGTTAGTCTAGCTAGAACTTAGATTAGTGACCCGTTCCGGCTTCGCACGGATGCAATTTACTAAAAACAGCGCCACCTATCGGGTCCAAAACTCGTCTTCTCTTTCAAAGTGAAACCAACCATACAAATTCACACAAAAAAAAAATCGATTGATTTGTTTCGGAGATTAGCGCGTATGAATGACGCGTGTTTTTTTTGTTTTTTATAAATGAACTAGCGGACGTCACGGTTTTACCCGCGTAGTTCCCGTTCCCGTGGGAGTACGGGGATAAAATATAGCCGTTGTTACTCAAGGTGAATATAGCTTTCTAATGGTGAAAGAATTTTTGAAATCGGCGCAGTAGTTTTTGAGTTAATTCATTACAAACGTATGTTTGTAATGAATTAACACAAAAATACAAATCTTGCCTCTTTATAATATTATTAGTTTAGATAATTAAACCTTAGTAGCCAGCAATAAGCATACAAGATTTCTTCGATAAAAATTCTACGACATGAGAGAATCTAACATTATGACATGAGCATTTTACATTGGCCACGGTTACTACTGTGTTTTCTTTTATGTTGATAATTTAAACACACTTACAACTTATCATTCAGCGATGGTGAGACAAGTCCAGGTCCATCTAGGTAATGATGAAGCTGTTCTCTAAAAGCTAAAAGTAACGTCCATTGAATTAGGAACTTCTCAAAGTCTCCAAATAGGCTTGTCAACTGAAAAAATCTAATTAGTCCGTCAGTTAGATTATCAAAACTATTTGACCCGTATTTTTACGTAAACCAAAATTGACGAAGATACGACGCTTTTAAAATTCTTAATACGTCACGCCGTGGTATAATTTTTAGCGCGTTCTGACGTCACGAACCGAGTTTTGATGCGTTTTATCTTTGTCAATATTCATTGATTTACAAAAACAAAAAATACGTGTCTAATATTTTCCAATACTCTAACTGACGGACTAAATAGATTTGCAATTTATTGATGGTGGAAACTAGCCTATTCCACCTTTAACGGCAACATGCGTACGGCGGAGTTAAAAAAAAAACGAAACAATACAAACACAGCAGATTAGCGTTAGCGGTGAAACCGTACGTCTGTCTGTCTGTTTACACACGTACTGTGGAGTGTGGACTGTGGTCGTAAGCTGCGCCTGGGCCGGTTGACAGACATAACGACACAGTGTGAAGAAAATGAGCAGGTAAACGAATGATATTCTAACAAACAGATATGTTATACACCTACAAAACCACCGAAAAAAGTGTGCCGCGGGACAGCGCCAGCTCACATACACGCAGTGACGCAGAATAAAGGCAAAACAAGCCAATTGGCCTGTTTTCGAGTCTTCACGATTGCGCGCTCACAACATATCTTTGAGGTAAACTAAGAAGACCTTGAAATTGAACGCCTCTGGTCTTGTGGTCACAAACGTTACTGATGTCCTAGGTTCAATTCCCGGGTCGGGCAAAGTGTCATTGGGTTTTTCCACCAGGAAATTCTCAGTAGCAGCCACGAAGACTAGATTTGTACCAGGTTGATGGCAATAGGCTCGCCCCCTTTTACATGGGGCTTAAACATAACTGGTGAAATTTGGGTGTTCTATTAGGAACACCTTTATAGTCTGCGCCAGATAAGTAGAAAATAAAGGTCATCAACCCGCATACATTTATTCAAATTCATAATTCCGAAAACAGAAATAATGACATAAACTTGTCCCGGAACTACCTTTATCGTGATCCTTGACTTTTTCTAGTAATAAAAAACGATTCATAATGTATTGTCGGGGTACCTACGCAGATAAATTAAGGAAAGAGCAATGACCTTTAATTCCTACTTATCTGGCGCAGACTATAGCTAACCCTCCGGAGGCCTGTTATAGGCGTGATGTTATTTATCCGGATCCGGATTGTTTATTTTTGGAGCCGTGTGGTATCCGGCAGAGTAGAATAGAACCAACCCAATACACTCACGGGTGTCGTATAAGGCGACAAATGTCTGAGGCAGAACACCTTGCGCCTCCGTAGACCAGAGAATGGGCAGCAGCGTTTTCTGTTAGTCTTTCATCACTGCGATCTCCAATCCGCCTGCCAAGCGTGGAGATTACGGCAAATTCCTCCCATCATGGGAGAGGCTTATGTCCAGCAGTGGACACTATTTGTTGTTGTTTATCATAACAAAATTCATTCGTCTAGTTGAAAACCCTGTATGACACCCGCGTTTAATTTAGCCAATAACCAGTAAACCAACTAAGCCCAGTTGGTTTACTGGTTATAATTATTGTACTGGAACGTAAGCTGCGCGTGCGCCGGTGACTGACACAACGCGCACTTGCGTGGCGCCTGCGTCGTACTTGAACTTTATGTCTTCCGTGGTCAAAAGCATTGTCTTGTAAACTTCTCAAATGTTCAAAGACTAAGTATACAACGATTTTATGTACTTAGTGGTTAGGTAGAAAACCTTAATATTTATTCCATTGGCGTAGAGCGTTTAAAGGAAATACCATTGTAATCGGTTAAAATCACCTACTGATTTTGAAAGATCACTGCACATATTTATACTTATTTTCGCGAGAAATAACTGTTGTAACTTGGAAATAACATCTTTTTCATAGAAATATGATTTCCAAAATACTATGTTCGTAACAACATGTAATTTTGATCAGAATAGTAGAAGAAAATACTTCAAAAGTTGTTAAGTGTTTACATATATTGGTGCTCGTGACATTACCTTCCCTGAAATAACATAATATATTTCTTATTGGTTTATCATTCTATTGAAAAATATTTTTCATTACTCATACTCTGAAAGTAGGTCTGAAGTTGCCTGAGGAGCGGGTTGAAAGTAATACTTTTCAGCCCTAGGGAGAATCGTTTTCAACTGACAGCTGTCAAATTATTTAAAAAAAATGGTTCTTTTTTCTATTGAACCATGTTCCAACTTTCTATACAGCCACGATGTAAAATTGAAATAACATAAAGATATGTATTAATTAAAGAATATATATATATATATTTAAGATCTTTATTATAATTAAGTTTCAACTATTTCTGTAAAATAACATAGATTTGGGAAAAATATTTACCATTTTTCGATGATGAAAATGAAAAATAGGTATTGGCTGAATAGCTGGCCGGCCACAGAAAAAAAAAGTAAAATAGGTGGGAAAGCGGCAATAGGGTAGATGACACCATTAAACAATAATTCCAAGACACCTTTCTCTAAAAAAACACTTTATTTTGGGCCTGAAAACCCGATTTATTTTCAATTAATTGCCAAATTCGATTTTAGTTGCTTTGAAATCAATAAATAGTCGAGTAATTGAGTTGAATAAACAGTGACGTGACAGTAGGCTATTGCCATACAAAGTCTATTAGAGAACCGCGTTTTGACAGCTCTTAAAAAGTATCTCAATTGATTGGTGTGTCATCTACCCCATTCGAATTCCGATCTTCATTAGTTTTTTCGAGTTGTGTTTTTTTTTTTACTTTCCTTGTATTCGTAATGAAAAGCACAGTGTTTACCTCGGGTTAAAGACTTATTTAGTCCCTCGAACTATTAGCGCCCTCGCTTCGCTCGGGCACCAAACCCCGTCTCGGGACTAAATAAGTTACTTTCACCCCTAGGGTAACAATGTACTATTGTAGCCACAATTTACTAAAGTAACACACTAAAGGCACAGGGGCCAGCTTGCATTCTCCCCGCCCTTTCTGACCGTGGCAGGTACCTATATATACAAGAATTCGAACAATTTTTTTAACAAAAAATTAAGACGATACAGTGCGTCGAAAACTAGTGTGACGTCACATTTGAGCACATTTTTTACTCCAACGTGACGTCACAAACCCCCCCCCCCCTTAATAAACAACTAATATATTACCTACAAGAGTGCAAAAATAACATAAGAAACAAGATAAAGAACAACTTATTATTTCACAGTACTACAAAAGTTTGAGAGAAGACAATTCAACTGCTCTCCATAACATCAGCGGATATCGTTTATTGAATACTTTATGAGTCCTTTCACCCTCAACTGTTATTCCACCATCAACAAGCATTGTTTATTAAACTAAGTATAACAAATAACCTTCTTGCTTTCGGCTTTGTTAGCGTCGATAACGAGATTAACTCAAAGAACTCACACTCACTCTCACTCACTCACTCTTTATCGTGTGGTTAGTAGTGTATGTCAGAGTTTTTATCGGCTTCTGACTTCGCTTTACATGCTGTCAAGAAATCACCATGAGGCATGCTGGTTTCCTCACGTTGTTTTCCTTTACTGAAGCAAGTGATAAATTGTACAATACCCACATGCATCCGAAAAATCAGAGGTGAGTGTCTTGGTTTCGAACTCGAGACCTATGACTTGGTAGTCTGACGGTCGCTTCTCTAGGCTATCCTATCACTGCTATGTCACTCAAAAAAGTGGGTATTTTACCGGGATAAAATATGTCCTAACGATGAACTGGATAGGTTTCGTCCAAACTGAAATGCGGACGCGCGCGGAATGTTTTGCCTTTTTTTTTTCGGTTGGGAAATCATGAAATTACTCCTCCCGCTCTGGGCGGAGCAGGAGAGAGTGTCAGACTCACTGACTAAAACCCATCCATGTTCCTTCATCGCCCTTTGTGTTCCGGGGCCACGGTATCTCTTTCGAACAGTCCCGCAACCCTGGCCATGTTTTGCCTAGAACTGGGAAATAACAGGCTTTTAAAAAAAAAAAAAGTCCTGGTTTAACCCTTCACTAATTTGCTATTAGCTGAACGGATGTGTTCTAAAATTAGGTGAAAAGTAAGACAAATAAACCGACAGAGTTACTTTCCAATTTTAATTATTAGTACAGATTGTTCCAAATTCGGCAAAATTCCTTATGTAGTTTAGTATACCATAAACTACAGAATCATTATGTAGTTTAGTTTACCATAAACTACAGTATTTATTTAACGTTATTGTTTACATTTGAGACTGAGGATGTAAACGCTTGCTTGGAACTGTTTGTGAGTCGTTGACTGCAGTGTTGCCACCCTCATTCAAAATCAGAATTTTGGAAATATGAAGCTTCAAATATTTATGGTATAAGTTATTATTTGTCCCCCCGCTCTCTTTCTTATGTTTAAGTATTGTTTATCTTTCTAACATTTATTAAGAAATACAAGAATGTAAGAAAGAAGAATTATCATCATCCTCCTCCCCCATGGATCAAGGATCTAAACAATATGGTGTATGCATGATTTTTTTTTATCACTCTAAACAAAGCGTATTAAATTTACATCAGAAATAGCAAAGTGAAATTATTTTTTTAATATCTATAAAAAATGCTAAGTTATAAGCATTTGAAACTGCTGATTAGACAGAGAGATCCGATACAGCGAATGACGTCATTCGCTGCGTCGACGTACAAAATCCATACTAAATTCCGTTTATCTAGAAAGAGATAGAAATAAAAGTTTAAATGGTTGTAACATTTGTGTTGTTTGGCCGATTTATGTCTTGTTTTCGCTTTTAGTCATTATTTTTATAGTACTTTAACATTCCGTTTCGAAATAAACAAAATAAAATGTATGCATATACCCTATTACGAGTAGATAGCGATTATCAAATCACAGCCACTTTTTTCCGAAACTATAAGAACAGCTATGCTGTTGAAACTTGGTAAGTAGATGTATTCTGTGAACCACATTAAGATTTTCACACAAAAATAGAAAAAAAAAAAAATCGGGGTTCTCCATACTTAGAACTGAAACATTTTTTTTTTTCATCAAACCTATACCTACGTGTGGGGTATCTATGGATAGGTCTTCAAAAATTATAATGACGTTTCTAAAATATTTTTTTCTATAAGTACCTACTAAATAGTTTGCGCGAGAGACACTTCCAAAGTGGTAAAATGAGTCCTTTAGTTTTATTATTATCTTATTTTAGAAGTTACAGGGGGGGCTGTAACTTCTAAAATAAGAGAAAGATAAAACTAAAAAAAATATATGATGTACATTACCATGTAAACTTCCACCGATAATTGGTTAGAACGAGATCTAGTAAGTAGTTTTTTTTAAATCTATACTAATATTATAAAGAGGTAACATTTGTTTGTAAGTTTGTTTGTAGTGGGTAATTTCCGGAAGTAGGTAATGAACCAATTTTAAAAATTGTTTCACTGGTAGAAAGCTACATTATTCGTGAGTGCTATAGGCTATATTTTGTTCCCGTACTCCGATGGGAACGGGAACTACGCGGGTGAAACCGCGGGACGTCAGCAGTACGTCATAAATCGTAAACCGCAATTTACCTTTCATTCAATCAACTGAAATATAAAAATAAACAACGAACTACAAGAACTTTTAAATTATGTTACTTGCTGCTCCGGAATCCTTCATGGACGAGTCCGACTCGCACTTGGCCGGTTTTTTAATCCTGCTTTTTTCCATGACAAGTACCATGAAAAAAACCCCGAATGCAGGGTACAATTTACAATACCATAAACTGGGGACACTGAATGACTGACACAATGCTTACATTCGTACCTATAGTATGGTGGGAAATGGTGGAATGTGCGGCGCCGATATGCAGGGACTTGTAAACAAAGCCATAAAAGGTAATGTTCTCGACGCATCAGGTGTTTGAAACGTTAGATTTAGGAACACATTCATGTTATAAGTAAGATTAGCTTTGATCTGAAAGCAGATATACGTAGCGTTAGTAATTTTATCGAAATTACTGCTAACAATTCCATTACATAGGTACTACCGAGGACACTCCCGCCTGACCACCACTAAGCTCATTTTTGCTTATACTCGCCACAAAAAAACGCTCTCTAGCCCCGCCCCGTTGACTTTTTGTAGAAAAAATGAATGAAAAGATACCAAATCGGCCGAGTGCATTGACGACGCACGCCAAACGAGAGTTATTGTTATTTTGCGTGCCAAAGTTGACGCTCTCCTAATAGGCCCAAAACTTTAAGGGGGCGTGGCTCGGCGCCTCCGCATGATTTAAGCGAAAAAAAATTAAAATGGTCAGGCGGAAAAGACCACGATAGTACCTATCGCGCGTTTGGGTGAAAATCCAACTATTGAATAAGTATTGGTCGCATGGTTACTGTGTAAAGGATGATATGGCTAGAAAAGAGCTGTCTGATGAGATGACGACGAAGAGTAAGACAAGAAGAAGACATGTGGCGCCGATCCCAAATAAATTGGAATAAGGGCAAGAAAATGATGGTGACTTGGGTGTCGGGAATTGCTAACACGAGATGCTGTTGGTGAATACCTATGCCCATGTAATTGTATTGTAGCCGTGTGGTATCCGGCAGAGTAGAATAGAACCAATCCATTACACTCACGGGTGTCGTATAAGGCGACTAATGTCTGAGGCAGAACACCTTGCGCCTCCGTAGACCAGAGAATGGGCAGCAGCGTTTTCTGTTCGTCTTTCATCACTGCGATCTCCAATCCGCCTGCCAAGCGTGGAGATTACGGCAAATTCCTCCCATCATGGGAGAGGCTTATGTCCAGCAGTAGATGTTATGGGCTGTTGTTGTATGTAATTGTATAATTACATGTATAACGCCAAGAGTACAGCTTCAGGAGTCGCGCCGCAACGTAAATTTCAAGGTTTTTGTGGTGCGCATCCCAACGTCTATGCTCCATCTGGTGTTGGAAGAAAGTTTTTGGCCGCAGGATGTGGTGTTCCGTCGCTTCCGCGGGCAAATTCCACAAGTATGCACAAAACATCGTGCAAGTGAAGACCCACTAACATAGTTTTTAGGGTTCCGTACCCAAAGGGTAAAAACGGAACCCTATTACTAAGACTTCGCTGTCTGTCCGTCTGTCCGTCTGTCCGTCTGTCCATCTGTCCGTCTGTCTGTCACCAGGCTGTATCTCATGAACCGTGACAGCTAGACAGTTGAAATTTTCACAGATGATGTATTTCTGTTGCCGCTTTATCAACAAATACTAAAAACAGAATAAAATTAATATTTAAGGGGGGCTCCCATACAACAAACGTGATTTTTTTGCCGTTTTGTCTAAAGTTGTATAGATAATGGTTCGGAACTCTTCGTGCGCGAGTCCGACTCCCACTTGGCCGGTTTTTTAAGTTGCTTCGAGTAACAAAAATTGTTATTAGTAAGTATATTTAGGTTAAGGTATTTATCTATGAGTCTTTGTTTCCTGAAATAAATGTTTTATTATTATTATTATAAAGCAGTACCTATAGAATGGGCAATATGGATTACATGTGGAGCCTGAATCTTGACTGTGATGAAGTAGGTAGATGGACTTCTCCATAAGGAAGATCCTATTTTTTAGAGCGTGATTTTCCGGTATCCGGGTTTTTAGTTTTAGAATTACTTATTTTTTCTTATTTATCTGAAAAAAGATAATAGTAGATACTAATTGTGTTGTGAATGTGAAAATCTATACTAATATTATAAAGCTGAAGAGTTTGTTTGTTTGTTTGTTTGAACGCGTTAATCTCTGAAACTACTGGTCCGATTTGAATGATTCTTTCAGTGTTGGGTAGTCCATTTATCGAGGAAAGCTATAGGCTATAAAACACCACGCTGCGACCAAAAGGAGCGGAGCATAAATGAAAAATATTGCAAAAACGGGGAAAAATGTATTCCTTTTGTGAGCTGTTTCTCTTTTATGTGACGCAGACGAAGTTGCGTGGGTCAGCTAGTTATATATGTATCTACTTATCTGCCTAGCTCTCTCCATCACATAAATCGACACAGTACATTCAGAAACTGGTGAGAAACCTTTAAAGTGCACCGATAACCTTTGTTCTGAAGTTCTATAAATAAACCACGAATAGTTCGAGGTTCTTTCTGTCAATGTATGTGCATACATTTGGGATATTTTTGAAATTATCTTTTGAATGAAGATATGGATGACGTTGTTTTGCCTGAAAATACACCTAGCTTTGATTTTCATGATTATCAAGTTCATTCTTATTTATGTATAGGTTATAACGCATTTACAAGTAGAAGGTACCTACCTATGTATAGTTCTATGTTTTTTTAAACTTTACGCACACAAAAGATACAAAAGCGAACTTAGGTCTTAGACATTCTTTCTACCATATTTTCTAAAATAAGCAAAAAAATATCAAAACAAAAAAAAAAAAAATCAAATCAATTTTTTTTTCCAAATTATCTTCGATTTTTTTTCCGCCTGACCTTTTAAATTTTTGACGTGACAACGTCTTATAAATTGGTTTGCCGGGTGACACTTCAAGAAACTGGGTAACGCTCCGCTCACGTTATGCGCTCACAATGAGAGCGAGTGAGAGGCACGCGTCCCGCCTAAGAGCGAGAGAGACAGACATAAAAAGTTTATTTTACCACTCAAAGTCGTTGTCACGTAAAACTTTTTTTTTACTTAAATCATGCGGAGGCGCTGAGCCACGCCCCCTTAAAGTTTGGGCTTATTAGGAAAGCGTCAACTTTGGCGCGCAAAATAACAATAACTCTCGTTTGGCGTGCGTCGTCAATGCGCTCGCCCGATTCGGTATCTTTTAATTCATTTTTTCTTCACAAAGTCAACGGGGCGGGGCTAGAGAGCGTTTTTATGTTGCGAGTGCAAGTAAAAATGAGCTTAGTGGTGGTCAGGCGGGAGTGTCCTCGATAGTACCTACATGGAAAAACGGATTACAAAATCGACCGTTAATTTAAACTTGTCAAGGTGTTCTGGCAAGTTGTGAAAGGCTTATGTCTTGCAAGTGGAATGGATTCCCATGTCATATTAAATAACATGGGAATCCAAATGTTGCAATCGTAAAATGGTATCCATGAACATTAACTGTAGAATTTTCCCGCAAGCAAACTCACTTGCACAACCGAGTGTATCGAGATCCCACAAAGGGCATAAGGCATGGTGGCTATCTAATCTTTATAAGTGTTATATCAATAGTTGTGCCCGTATCTGTTACTGCATTGAAGCCTCTTCCTCCATTTACAAGACCGATTGAAAATCGAGTACAGGTGATGACGGAAGTGGATGAGTTTAAAATTTGAGCACCCTAAACATTGTTGCCAACGAAATTTGAGCACCCTAAATATTGGTTTTTATAGACAACTATTAGCAAAGTAGAAGTACATTTTAAACCAGTAAAGATGTGCGCGTCACTGAAATGAAAATTTATATTTTATTTAGGACTATTTTTTACACATTTTGAACAAAAAAATGATCGCAATGACGGGGAGAACAAGTGCCTTTCGGCTTCGTTAAGAGGTGTTTTACACCCTTTAGATAAGTCATCTACCTGACTCAATGCTAACTGAAAGATTAATTTAACAAGAATACTTCCTCTGCGATACAAAACCAAATAACACCGGGACCACTTTGCCCCGCACCTGTACCTGCACCGTACAAACTACTCGTACATAGTTTCCCAATCCAAACTGATTAGCATATTATTAACCATTGCACAACCTCACAAAACATAACGTAACATACCTACATCTAAGTGCCCACTATTTACTTAGCTGGCTGACACAAAAATGACACCCGACCTAAGTATGGATAAGTTTACGGTCAAACATAACATTTATTTATTGGGAAATTTAATTACAGAGTTAGTGTAAAGTTCATGAATTAACTACCTACTTGAGAGTACGCCGTGTGGTATCCGGCAGAGTAGAATAGAACCAACCCATTACACTCACGGGTGTCGTATAAGGCGGCTAATGTCTGAGGCAGAACACGTTGCGCCTCCGTAGACCAGAGAATGGGCAGCAGCGTTTTCTGTTAGTCTTTCATCACTGCGATCTCCAATCCGCCTGCCAAGCGTGGAGATTACGGCAAATTCCTCCCATCATGGGAGAGGCTTATGTTCAGCAGTGGACGTTATGGGCTGTTGTTGTTGTTGAGAGTACTTGTGGTCATAGAATGTTTTTATTTTTATTTTAAAACCTTTGCAGTATTTTATGAGGACATCATCATTTCACCACTTTTTGCTGTTTTTTAATTCGGCCAAAGAAATACATAGGGTCTATTTATAAAATATCGATTGTTAGATAGAAAACCAAAATCAAAATCAAAGCATTTATTTCAAGTAAGCCAGTTACAGGCACTTTTGAATTGTCGAAACAAAGATGAAGATTAAAATGTAGCTACAGTCCCAGTCACAAGACATAAAAACTGTGAAAGTACTGTAGTTGCCCATTCCCTAGCGTAGATCTCTATAGAGAAGAACGGGCAAGAAACTCCATGGACACTCTTTTAAATCAGAATATTGTTACAAAATCTTGGTTGACT
Organism: Xestia xanthographa; assembly: GCA_905147715.2. Classification (NCBI taxonomy): domain Eukaryota; kingdom Metazoa; phylum Arthropoda; class Insecta; order Lepidoptera; family Noctuidae; genus Xestia; species Xestia xanthographa. Next base: position 26,276,036 of record LR990650.1, read on the forward strand.
TGAACCTGAACCAGACTGTCTATAAAGGGTAATTTTCGGGGCTTTTATAATGCACCCAATGATCAATACGTCTGGGCGACGCATCAGTGACTTGACACTTGGCAGACAGTTTCATTACTTACCAATCTTAATGATCACTAGCTGATCTTTTCACTACAGCATGCAACATTGTTATTTGGGATGCCCTCAGCATACCTGATTATCATCTGTCTAGCCTTTTCCACTATGTTGGGGTCGGCTTCCAGTCTGGATGCAGCTGACCACCAGTATTTTACATGGAGCGACTGTCTATCTGACCTCCACAACCCAGTTAGTACTGGGTAATATGATACCCCTTGGTAAGACTGGTTGTCAGACTTTCGCGCCACTGACTACCTGTAACGACTGTCATGATCTACAATTGACAGCCGGCACCAACGACTTAACGTGCTTTCCGAGGCACGAAGGAAACTCGGTATGTAATGGGTGGTCACGCATCCACGGACCAACCCAGGCAAGAGTGGCTTAACCTGAAGGTCAACCCGAGCGGCTGTTATTTAGCCACGAGCTCCTCAGCATACCTGCAGCATAACAAACTGCAGCAAAAACCTCCAACTACAATAGATCCGCAAAATCGTTAGCACAACTATTACGCATATCATGACACTTTCGCACGACCATTCCAAACGCATTACTCACTCCCGCGCAGTCGGATAAACGCAGTTGCAGTGGTGTAATCTTCATTCCGGAGTAATGACAGTCAGTAATGATAATAGTGTTGCGAAGTTATAAGTGTAGTTCTTGGGCAATGGTGTAGATGGTGACCTGAATAGACTGGGATTGTTAAAGATGCCATGCCAGAAGTAAGTACCTTTGAAAAGGCCTCTTCTTCTGACCTTGTCAATGGTTTAATATCACCTAGAAAATACTAAAAATACAAGGTGTAAACCACAGTTTTACAAGGTGTAAACGGACCACGAAGCCAACCCAGACCTCCAATATCTCCGTAACTAGTTTCCAGGTATAGTCCAGAACAAAAAAAAAATTACGCCTTGCAAATTGTGGCTTTCGGCTTCGTACTTTTACATCCATTACAGGCAGATACTAAGATACAGCAATTAACTGTGGGCCAAAATATGTACCATAACCACTACGTGGCGCAGCCTAAAAACTCCTAGGAACCGAATCTTAAACCAAAATTTTAATGTTCTTTCGTCCACTAGCTAGAGACCAGTTCAGGCAGTTCTCAACACCGCACCGTTCTTAAAATATTTTTGATCGTTAATATAAAACAGAAAATAAATTCCATTTTCATGGAAATGTATCAATTTACTCCAAAATATGCTAAACAGGTAAACATAGCCTTTTGTGTAAAAAACTATAAAATTAAATCAGTCCGCCACATAGCTATATCAAGTAAAAATATAAAATTTCAAACTCCTATCATAATAGTGGTAATAATATATTATTGCACGAATCAATATAAATAATAGTACGTTGCACAATCATGTTTATTTTGTCACTTACAACCTTTTTAACTGCATGGTAAATCATAGAAATATTACTATACTTATCTGTAAAAAGTTTTATTGTTTTACTGTGGTTCAAGTCGCAACTTATACGCGTTTTAAAAAATCGATGGTACTTACATTCAGGGCGGTTGTGGGTATCGCAAAAGTTCTGAGAACTGCCAAATGATTGCATATTGGACAAATCCGTTATATCGGATTTAATATAACAGTTTGTGAAATGTTAGAGGGGTAGACCACCAGCACGCGTAGCATGTCCAATTCTATCTCTATTCCACCAAGAATAGACAAACTCGACATGTCTTCTGTCATAGCATAGTGTTTCTGAGCAAGTTTCTACAAAGACATAAAAATTATTTCCAAATCCAATATTTTCCGAATCTCGATCGTTGTATCACTTAGTGTTGGTGACATCGGGCATTAGGCATTTAGTTACGTGTTAACGGCCACTAGGCATTGAGTTAGGTGTCACTTAGTGTTGGTGAAAACGAGAATTGGGCATTGAGTTAGATGTCACTTAGTGTTGGTGAAAACAGGAATAAGGCATTCAATTAGGTGTCACTTTGGTGAAAACAGGCATTAGGCATCGAGTTAGGTGTCACTTAGTGTTGGTGAAAACAGGCATTGGGCATTCAGTTAAGTATCACTTAGTGTTGATGAAATCAGCCATTAGGCATTCAGTTAGGTGTCACTTAGTGTTAGTGAAAACGAGAATTGGGCATTCAGTTAGGTATCACTTTGTATCGGTGAAAACAGAAATTAGGCATTGAGTTAGGTATCACTTAATGTTGGTGAAAACGGGAATAAAGCATTCAGTTAGGTATCACTTAGTGTTGGTGAAAACGGGAACTAGGCATTGAGTTAGGTGTCAGTTAAGGTTGGTGAAAACGGGCATAAGGCATTGAGTTAGGTGTCACTTAGTGCTGGTGAAAACGGGCTTAAGGCATTGAGTTACGTATCAGTGATGGTGAAAACAGGCATTAAGGAGGGAAAAAGTGGCAACACTGCCCGAGTGACATGTAAAATTTTTGTTTCGTATTTAGAATTAAATAAAATTAGTAAATAATATAGATTAAGGTGAAATTGTTTGTGTAAACGTATCATAAATGCATAAATACTCAGGAAAATTGTTATCCTGATAATTAATTAAGTTTTCGGCACTACAACGGTACCGGTAACCTAAAAAAAAACAGCTGACGCCATAACTACGGAGATAAACGGATATTTCGGGGAAGTATTGTTTACTTTTTATTTAATAACAGCACAAACGTCTCTTTAGCTCTATAACACATCCATGCCCATTTCTAGTATAATTATTCGCTGATTTATTACCCTGTACTGGTTCTAAATCTCTTTGTTGACAACCGGTCTTGAACAACAAAACTGAGTAATTCCATAACTCTGTTTATTCGAATCAATCTTTTCAATACAAATGATTAGATATATATCGTTTAAGATAATTTATTGTGCATTATTGTCTTGCATTAATATCTTATAATTATTTTTTTTTTCCTAAACATACCCACATAGGAAAAAGTAAATCCCTAAGACAATAGAACCATTGAAACTGAATATTTATTCAATTAGTTACATTGAATTGGATAATCTTTTAAAACTAATATAGCAGCCTACCTACCTCATTTCATTTCATAACTTAAACTTTTTGCTTTCCCTTTCAACGCTAACTTCCCTTTATTTGTCTATTCTATTAGTTCACACCGTTTCTTTACTTCTAATTTTCAGTAACCAATCCTGATACCATGCCTGTGATGACCCGTAAGGCTACTGCACAGGATATGGAGCTAAAATTGAGAACGGCCCTCCAAGAACTCAAAGAATCCAACCTCCAAGTCCAAGAACTGTTACATGAGAGAGAAGAGAGCGAGGTGGAAGTCGATAAGGTTAATGGCAAAAACTCCAGCTTAAAACGGGAGCTAGTAGACCTACATCAGCAATACTTGGACGTTGTTGATGAACGGGATCAACTGAAGGTGGTGACGGATGGTTTCCATAATTGTAGTAACTTATATGAGGAGGCTTTATATAAAATTAGGGACCTAGAAGATGAGTTAATTCATGCCAATAGTTGTATAATAAAGTTACAGAAAGAAAAAGCATGTAATCAGGTTTCAGAAACAAACCTTTTATATAATGAATTATTAAATAGTAATTGTAACCCCCCTTCCTTAATAACCATTGATCTGACTGAAGATTCCTTACTAAAACAGAACTATACAGTTAGCAATAAAAAAATTAAAAAATATGCAAAACTGAATAGAATAATTAAAAAATGTTATCAATATAGGAAACAACACAAACTCTTTTCCAAACATATTCCACTGAGGAAAGAGCGTGTTGATTTAGTTAATAAGTTAAATAATTACCAAATTAAATTAGAGGACAGTATAAAAATTTATGAAATTGATACTCAGCATTTGCAGTCTGAAATACAGGTACTTCAGGACTCACTAAGTTCCCTTTCTAGTAGGTATAAGATTTCACAGAACCAAATTAGGGAACATATTTCTGCAGCAAATGAGTTGGTATTGGGTCAATGTAGTTGCCAGACAGTTACCAACCATGATACTATCCAGCCTAAGGTAATGGAGGACCCATACCAGGTTGAGAATTTGTCTCAGGACAGCATATTGAACCAACAATCAACTAATTTAACACTAGATTATTCACACGTGGTACAGCCTGAGTTGTTTGATAGTCTGTCTGAGACTGGTAATTTTGTTTCTCCTAGTAGTCAGGATTGTGTTCATTCAGTTATGTTCTCTGACAGTATAGGTAGGGGGCTAGGTAAATTAATTAGTAATAACCTGAGTTACTGTACCCAAAACAATTGTATGCCAGGGTCAACCTACAAACAGATTATGGCATCGGTAACAAAGACTGTTTGTAATCATAATACCACCATTAGTATATGTGTTGGTAATAGTTCAAAGATTAAAAAGGAAGACATTACTGACTGTGTTTCAGAGTTGTTGAAGTTAAAGTGTAGTAAAATAATATTGTGTTCTTTTCCATTTTTTGAAAGTTTATGTACCAGGAAAAACAATTATATTCACATGTTAAATAAACATTTATATTTTTTAGCAGGTCATTATAGTGACAAACTTGTATATCTTGATATCAACACTTTTGTTGATAAACTTAAATCGACTCGGGGTAAAGTGTATCTACCTATTAGTTGTAGACACAAAATAGCTCGGCTATTAGCTTATAATATTCACACAGATATAATTAGTATGTCTAAGTTTAGTTATATTATTAACACTGCGACTATTAGTAATAATACTAATATACAGGTGACTTTAAATGAAGATAGCATTAGTGCTATAGATGTTTACAAACATTCTGAGGAGGATCCATGCGTCACCGTGGAAAATCCTCAATTAGGCTCTATTAGTGATAGGGTCTTGTTGTCTGAGGATGGCACGGGAGTCTCCTGCCTCACTCCAAATATTAATATTAATTTAAACTAGGAAGCGAGACAACAGAAGGTACCATTAACAATATTGTTAATCCTTCCAACAGCAAGGTACCTTCTTGCACTCAGTTAGTTAGTAAAAAAGGGCCTCAGCAGAACACCTTAAAATTATTCCACCAAAATATCCAAGGCATTTCTTCCAAATTATTAGAAATTGAATTGTTTTTAGAAAATAGTAAGTTTGACATTATTTGTTTTACTGAACATTGGCTAAAGGATTACCAAATGCTTATTAATTATGAAAACTATATGGTGGGTAGCTGCTTTAACCGTAAAACTATGCTTCGTGGAGGTTCCCTAATATTAATAAAAAATTGTTTTAAATATAAGCAACGTAATGACATAGTAGGTCTCTCGGTTGAACATTGCGTCGAACTGTCCTGTGTTGAGCTAGATAAGCATGTAATTGTATGTGTGTACAGACCCCCAAACTATCAAAACTTTTCCTTATTTGAATCAATAATGGAAGATGTCCTGGCAAAACTTACAGCCAGTAATAAATCTACAATTATTTGTGGTGATTTCAATATCAATATTTTAGAAGAAAGTTCAAATAGCAGTCGGTTATTAAATCTTTTTAAGTCATTTGACTTGACCAACACTTTTATAGAACCTACTAGAGTCACTCCATCTTCTGCTACTTGTATAGATAATGTTTTCTGCGATTGTGATTACTTAGATAAAGCCATATTAAATTGTCTGCCGTCTGACCATAGCGGACAAACTGTAACTTTTAGGTGTAATACACCATTGCAAAAAGTCCAGATTAAATTTAGACCTATAACTTCTAGCAAATTAAATAGATATAATATTTCCCTACAGAACAAGTTAGATGTTATGAGCCATGACGATATTAATGTAAATCAATTGTATGATCGTTTCTTTTCAATAGTTCACACGGAATTCAACAAAACTTTTGAACAGAAGACAAAAAGTATTTGCCCTAAATTTATATTTAGTGATTGGGCAACTAGAGGTATCAGAAAAAGTAGGGAAAGACTATTTGAGCTATATGGCCTTAAGCCTTTTATAAACACTGAAACTTTTAACAAGTATGTTGCTAAGTATTCAAAAATCTTTAGAAATACATGCAAGGTTGCTAAAGCCCTGCACATTAGCAACAAGATCAAAACAGCAGAAAACAAAATAAAGACAGTTTGGAAAGTCATAAATAATGAAACTAACAGGAAGAAAATACGTAACACTAGATACACGTTAGATTCAGCATGTGGTCCTAAAAGCTCTAATCTGGAAGTAGCTCAAGAATTTGTAAATTTCTTTACCGATATACCATTAAAAACTACGGAGGCTCTTAATTCCTCACCTGAAGTCTCAATTGGATTATTAAAGGCGAATGTATCTGGCTGCACGGCTGAATTTAAATTTAAACACATAAACCCAATGATAGTTATTAAAGCTTTCCGGCAAATAAAAATCAAACTAACCGAAGATCTATGGGGAATGTCTATCAAAGTGTGTACATCCATACTGGAGACTATAGCCCCATACTTAGCTTTAATTTTTAATTTGTGTGTAGACCAAGGAGTTTTCCCTGATCTAATGAAATACAGTAAAGTGATACCTCTTTTCAAATCCGGGGACAGTAAAGATACTAATAATTATAGACCTGTATCCGTGTTGCCAGTTTTTAGCAAGGTGTTTGAAAAAGTAATGCTTAATCAAATGCTCAATCATTTTAACACCAACAAAATTTTACACGATCAACAGTATGGTTTCACCAAGGGACGTTGTACGACTGACGCCGGTGTTAACTTATTAAAGCACATATTTACTGCGTGGGAAGAGTCTCAAGACGCCATAGGAATATTTTGTGACCTTTCCAAAGCATTTGATTGCGTAAATCACGACACATTACTTTTGAAACTTGAGCATTACGGACTAGGTCAATTTGCACTTAGTTTGGTGAAATCATATTTGAGTGATAGACAACAACTTGTTCAAATAAATGGTGTTAATTCAAAGGGTTTAAAAGTAAAAATGGGGGTTCCGCAAGGCTCAATATTGGGTCCTTTCCTCTTTCTCGTGTATATAAATGATCTACCCTATTTATTGAAAAACCAACCTCAAAATATGGTGTTGTTTGCTGATGACACTTCCCTAATTTTTAAGATAAATAGACGGGCCCAAAATCTAGATGACCTGAATAATGCCCTACTTCAGGTCCATAATTGGTTCACAGCAAACAATTTGGTATTAAATGAAAAAAAAACGAAATGCATAAGATTTGCTTTACCCAATGTTAAGAGTAGTGATTGTGAAATAATATTGAATAAAGAGAAACTTGAATTCGTAGATAAAACGGTTTTCCTGGGGATTACGCTTGATTCAAGGCTACAATGGGGTTCACATTTAAAATCCCTTGCGGGGCGGCTAAGTTCAGCAGCATACGCTATTAGAAAAATCCGTCAATTTACTGATGTAGATACCGCTAGACTGGTGTATTTTAGTTACTTTCATAGTATAATGTCTTATGGCATTTTGCTATGGGGACGGGCTGCAGATATTGAGTCTATATTTATTCTGCAAAAAAGAGCCATCAGAGCCATATATAATCTTTGTAGGCGCGATTCTCTAAGGGAACTGTTTAAAGATATTGGCATCATGACGGTACATTGTCAGTATATCTACGAAAACATAATGTACGTCAGAAAAAATCTGCATCTTTTTGGTAAAAGAGGTGACAGACATAATTACAGTACTAGAAATAGGGACCAACTAGTTCAGCCAGGCTTCAGACTCGCTAAAGTAGACTCATCTTTCATGGGGTACTGTTTGAGATGCTATAATAAAATTCCACAAAGTATTCTTGAACTGAATGAGACGAAATTTAAAACATGCATCAAACGCACACTATGTAAGCAAGCTTATTACAAGTTGGGCGATTATATCGCTGATAAAAATGCGTGGCTCAATGCTGGTCCTGCTCCACATGGACAGGGGCGCATAAATTAGATAGCATTACATATAATTGTTGGAGCTGCTGAAGATTGTACAACTATCTTTGCATTGTATAGATTCAATCTCTAGTATTATATAATCGCATAGCCCATATTGTGTGAGTACTATGTAAAGCTATCATTCACTGGAATCCTACGTCTTTTCTTGACTTGAATGTGCCCAGGCAGTTGAGAGTATGTCATGCTCACTCTAATGTCTCGCTGATGGTGGCGCGTGTGTCCGATCATTTGGTTCCCTACAAAATGGTTGAGTTAAATGGTGCTGATCCATGCGTCATGTTCGTGAACGGGCGCTGTCAGTTGTGACTGGTCATCTCTTAGTTCCCGTGGCTTATTTTAATGTTATTTTTTAATTGTATTATTTGTTTTTACTATGGACACTTTTAACGTGCACATCTTGCTACATTGTTCTCACATAATATACCATCTCAACACGAATGATGTAACCAAGATTTTGTAACAATTTTATGATTTAAAAGAGTGTCCATGGAGTTTCTTGCCCGTTCTTCTCCATAGAGATCTACGCTAGGGAACGGGCAACTACAGTACTTTCACAGTTTTTATGTCTTGTGACTGGGACTGTAGCTACATTTAATTTTCATCTTTGTTTCGACAATTCAAAAGTGCCTGCAACTGGCTTACTTGAAATAAATGATTTGATTTTGATTTTTGATTAAGCATTCAGTTACGCAACACTTAGTAGTACGCGTGCAGGAAGCCCACTCGATTGATTCAGAGGTTGTGACCTTTTTTAGGGTTCCGTAGTCAACTAGGAACCCTTATAGTTTCGCCATGTCTGTCCGTCCGTCCGTCCGTCTGTCCGTCCTCGTAAGCGCTTTCAGCTTTCTAGTGAAAAACTACTACCACTAACTAGAAAGCTGAAATTTGGTACCAATATGTATATCAATCACAAATAAAAATGCATAGGGGTTTCCTAAAATCATTTTTTGATAATGTCAATAATTTCGGAAATAATCACTCCAAAAGTAAAAAACAATGTGTCCCCCCCCTCTAACTTTTGAACCATAAGTTTAGAAAATATAAAAAAAAATCTGAAAGGTATACAAGGACTTTCTAGGAAAATCATTTTGAACTTGATGGAAACAACAGTTTTTGTACAAAAAAGACAAAAAGTTGTAGAATATTGTGACGGACGGGAAACTACTAACTACCCTACACTGAGCGTGGCCCGACACGCTCTTGGCCGGTTTTTTTCTTTTACGGATGGGAAATTATCAAATGACTCCTCCCGCTCTGGGCGGAGCAGGAGGGAGTGTCAGACTTTTACTGACTAAAACCCATTCATGTTCCTTCATCGCTCTTTGGGTTCCGGGGCCACGGTATCTCTTTCGAACAGTCTCGCAGCCCCGGCAGGCTTCCTTGCTGACATCTCTAGAGGTTGTGACCTTACTTTTTACTTTTTAAGGTAAGTTTTTTTTTTTGTTATGGTCTTCAGATTATTTTGTTTTTGGACAAACAATACTTTATTTAATCATAAACTGAAAAATAAACTAAAATAAACAAACAAACAACAAACTATTAAAGGGCATCGAAAAACTCCTCCTCAACGCTGTCAGCTGGTAATGTGCCCAAGAGACTGGCGGCGTTGCCACGTTGTATGGCAACACTTAGCCTCTGGCCACGGTAAAAGCCAGCCCTTGGGTCACGGAAAGCCTCAACTAGGCGTTTTGAAATTTCCTAGAACTGACTCCAGAAGTTTCAACCCCAAACGACTCCAAAATATAGTTACTACAAAGGTTTCTATATTTACGCCGCTTGAGGTTCTCTGCAGCCGCAGCGGCAGCGCCAGCACAGCACGACGAGCTTGGAAGATGAAAAGGCGCAAGAGTATCGACGCAAGTTGCGTCCCATACTAAAGGCCTATCCATCTTCCAAGGAAACGAAGACATGACGTCCGGTTTCTTGCCATCGTAGCGTGCCAAGCCATTGGGTTCTAACAACGTTCAACAGCTCGAACGCCGACGGTAACAAGAGCTCGTCGGATAATGTCGTTTTGGGATTATATTCATAGTCCTAGTTAAAATTACGAGTAACGTTTAAATTTTTGTCACAGAGAATAAGCAACGAAAGATTTGCAAATTCATGGAAAGCACGATGAACAGCTCCAATGGAGGCAAAACTGATCCAGTGCAGTTCTTAAACGTGTTCGTTGAGCATGAGCTTACCTAAGTAAATGAATAACTTCAATTACATCGCACCCAGCCAGACTCTTCTATTCTTAGTCATTTTCATAAATTAAACACTCCATAAATAACTAAGCCCGCTATCAACTCATTACTTGGACACAAGACAGTTAATTACGCCCAAATAAAATGAATACGAATAGTCTCCAGACCTACATAGCACTGTACAAATATATGTATAATAATGTATAGGTACTTAGTTATTACTGGAACGAATGATTCACTTTCATATTAATAAACTAAATAGTTATAATGAAGTGTCTCGCTTTTAGATTTGCGATTCGATCTGATTTTCTGAGAGCTATTTGGAACTGCTTCACGGGACAATTGGAAAAAGTGAAGTTTCAGCTGGTTATTTTCTTGAAAGAAGAACGACTATAGTAGATTATGCACCAAGGAGATAAATCAGTGTCTTATATCACGGGCACTTTTTAAATCCTAAATGCAGCGCGGGATTCTAGGGCTCCCGAGTGGAGCGAGGGAGCTTTGAGTTAACTCCTGAGCGAAGTGAGGGATATAAGCGAATCCAAAACGAAGACTAGACTTTATCCTCGAGGAGCGATTCACGATTCAGGATTTGGTCCCATAGTAAAAGTTGTTCATAATGACCCCTTAAGAGATTTCGTCTATGAATTAGATAGACCTTTTAAACGTAAATACTATATAATTAAAAACGATTAAATAAACCAAAATAACTACTACACTAACAACAATCTTACTTTCAGTAAATTATTTCATTACTACCCCTTAAAACGGTAAAGGAAATCTCCGTTAAGAAAAGGGGCAGTTAGACAACAAACAATAAAACAAAATAGAAAGAAGAAACAAGTGTTGCAAACACAAAAAATACATGAAAAAGAGTGTCCACCACCCCCATAGTAATTAGATTAAACATGAGATAAGATTCAATTGTTTTGTTACTTCAATGTTGTATTCTCACGCTATCACCCCTAAGATGGTATAAACGTACAGGAAACAATAGTACATTGTTCACCGAGAGGAGAAAGTGACCGATTACCGTCGAGGGTGTCGTTTGAAGCCGAGCCGAGCTCGAGCCGTAGGCGAGGGCTTTAAAACACCCGAGATCGGGAATCGCACTTTCTCTCGAGTGATACATAGTGCTTTATACTACACCTACGAGGAAAATAAAAAACGAAATCTTTACTAATTGAAATTTATATTGAAATTGTTGCAGATAATGAAGCTTAATGTAACACTTTTTCCATTAATGTTCTTTTTTCAAATGGTTTATCCTGCCGCCGCAGTGTCGCACTGCCAGCCCGACACCATCCAACACACAGCTAGTGGCCAGTGTCATTTTACGAACTTGGAGATAAAAACTCACTGTAAAAACTTTTTGGCTTTTGATATTTAGATTACCGGCACATTGTCTTACCCAAAATTAAAAAAGAAAAACCACGTAAGAAATGGATTTTCATACACTTTTCTCTCCCGCTCAGATGCGTTTTCTCCCCGCATATTTGTTCGATATGCAATGACGTACTTTCTACCGTAAATTTGATAAAGTATCAAGGTACTTTCCAAGCAGGTGTAGTATAAACGATTTAACGCTTCAAAAGCCTGTAGGGTTGTCACTTGACCCCTTTTGGGCTATAAAATGCAACATCAGATGCCGTTAAGTTCTTATAGTTGCAATACATGCCATGTCCTCAAGTTTACTATTAGAAGTTATTTTTGTACCGGAATTTGGTTTTTATGTCTAGGATGTTAAGATTTACAACTGCGTGAAAGTGGGTAAAAATAAATTTTGAAACGTTTAATTTTTATGAGCAAACTACTTCGAGTTTTGTTTCTCGTAAGTTTGGGTTGAAAATTGAATGAAGGGGAAAGGAATAGATTATTATTGTTGTTCGTAAACACTGTTGCCATGGCAACGAGCTTGTTAATTGATATCAATCTGAGATCGCATCGAGAAATAAAATCGATCACAACTCGATTTTACTGCCTGGTTTTCTTAAGTTTATTTTAAATTTCAGAAAAGTGGTCAGAGGCGCCCGTAGCTAATTTAATAACAGCTGCACCTGCCAATCGTATTTGGTAAGCAACTCTTGCCGAGGTCAGTGGGTGGATGGGTGACCATCCCTTTCCATAACACACCGAGACACAAGACAGGCTCCCGGCTGTCATTTATAGATCTCTGACAGTTTGTAAGAGAAAAAGCACGGATACCGGAAAACAAGTCTTGCGAAACGGTGTCGCATTATCCAGTAACTGTATGGGTTGTGGAGGTTAAATACATAGATAGGTAGGCGCTCAATCTATACTACACACATCAAAAGTATCTAGGGATCAACATATATTTTTGCAATAACTTTTCTCCTGATTGATATTAATTAAAATTTTCTTTAAGGATTCATCAAATAAAGTGTTTTCGTTTGTCACAGTAACGATAAACCAAGTCACCTTTGCATTAATAAAGAAATTTGCCATTTTCCTAATAAAGGGATTTTTGACATTTGAACCACTAACATTAAAGTTCGAAAAAATGACTGAAAACACAGTTTTCTTTAAAATTTTATTGGGTAACTTAAACAATTAATAATCCGTGTTTCTACCGCGAACACTAACAACACAAGAACATCGGTTTGGCATACTCAATGAGTTCATCCAAATCACGCTGTGGAATGGCCGCCCATGTTCGTTGCAACAACAAAAAAAGGTCTTCTTGCGACTGGATACCCTCCATATTCGGCAGAGCTCTTCTCTGTAGCATATCCCATGCATGCTCAATCGGGTTCAAGTCTGGCGACTGAGCAGGCCAGGGCAGGACATTGATGTTAGCTGCGGCGAGAGTCTGTCTTACAACTCTTGCGGTGTGCGGTCGTGCATTATCATGCATTAACTGAAATAAGGGACCGATTTGCACTTGTAGAGGAACGATGACGTCTGATACAATCGTCTCAGCATAAATTTGAGCGTTGATGTTGCCTCTGATCCAAATCAACTCAGTTCTTCCGCCGATCCAAATACCCGCCCATACCATGATGGTTCCACCACTATAAGGATGGACTTCCTGGCAGGATTTTAATCGCTGTTGGCGTCCAGGGGTTCTCCAGTGTCGTATACGTCTTGTATCCGGTCTCATACCAAAACGAGACTCATCAGAAAAGCACACGAAACGCCATTGTTCTTCTGCCCAATTTCTGTGTTCAAGAGCCCATTGATATCGAATCCTACGATTGTGCATTGCTATAGGTGGGTACCCGTAGCGGTCTTCGGAATGAAGGTTCACTTCATGCAAGCGGTTTCTGACTGTTTGGTCGCTAATTAAGTTCCCTGAAGAGTGATGAAGGCCTCACGGCTAACATCATGGCGGTTATTGTTTGGAGCTCTTCGAGTTAAGATTTGAATGTATCGGTCTTGTCTCCGTGTGGTGCAGCGATACCGTCCTCCATGGCGCTCAGCCACGGTACCAGTGCTTCGGTAACGTGTCCAAAGTCGACTGATAACACTCTGACTTGTATTCAGAGCTAAAGCTACAGTACGTTGCCGGGAACCAGCTTCTATCATTCCCACGGCTCTGAGCATTTCTTCCCTGCTTAAATGACGTCGCCGCTCCATAATAACGTTGGTTTTAATCAGTAGTAGGGAAACAGTAGCACTAATAATGTCTTCAATGCGTTGTATGTTTTTATAGGGAAAATATTGACAGCTTATTTTCATCTTTTACTCGAATTTGATTGAGAGTTCCTGATTCAAATTATGAAATGCACCAAAAAGGATCCATATAAATTTATAAAATCATAAATTTATTACAAAGCCACATCTCAATCTCAAGAAATCCGCATAAAAATGCTTGATCCCTAGACACTTTTGATGTGTGTATATAATATTATAAAGCTGAAGAGTTTGTTTGTTTGTTTGAACGCGCTAATCTCTGGAACTACTGGTCCGATTTGAATGATTCTTTCAGTGTTGGGTAGTCCATTTATCGAGGAAGGCTATAGGATATATAACATCACGCTGCGACCAAAAGGAGCGGAGCATAAATAAAAATATTGCAAAACGGGGAAAAATGTATTCCTTTTGTGAGCTGGTTCTCTTTTATGTGACGCAGACGAAGTTGCGTGGGTCAGCTAGTATAAAATACTGCTAATCATCTGTATCCAGTTACATCAGAAGCCGACCCCTACATAATTGAGAAAAGGCTATAAGTAGGCTAGTAGTCGCAGGAATGTCAGAGTCGCATACAGAAGTCATCATCTGCCTAGCCTTTTCCCAACTATGTTGGGGTCGGCTTCCAGTTTTACCGGATGCAGCTAAATATCAGTATTTTACATGGAGCGACTGCCTATCTGACCTCCATAACCCAGTTAGTACCGGGTAATACGATACCCCTTGGTAAGACTGATTGTCAGACTTTTTGGGCCTCTGACTACCTAACGACTGTCAAAGATCTACAAATGACAGCCGGGACCAACGGCTTAAAGTGCTTTTCGAGGCACGGAGGAAACTCGGTATGTAATGGGTGTGCCTTTTTTTTTTTTCGGATGGGAAATCATCAAATAACTCCTCCCGCTTTGGGCGGAGCAGGAGGGAGTGTCAGACTTTTACTGACTAAAACCCATCCATGTTCCTTCATCGCCCTTTGTGTTCCGGGGCCACGGTATCTCTTTCAAACAGTCCCGCAACCCTGGCAGACATCGGTCTTTGCGGACCCCTTCCTTTTGCTGACTCTCTTTGAGGAGCGCGTAGAATACGAACGCGCCGTCGACACGACATTTCATGGCACCTTAGGGAGGATTTATTTCAAGAGAAGCAAAGTAGTGATGATCATCAGAACGGTTCCAATGACTCTGACCACAATCAATCTGATGGCCACCCTGTAACCACATTCACTGATTGTAATTGTTGATTGTGATTGTGTAATGGGTGTGCCTCAAGTCGCATAAAGAAGTGTTTACAAGAAATTATTACCGATATTTCTCAATTCAATTTACGAAGAAACAAGAAACTAAGATTATATCAGTACTTACGAGAAAACCTTTCAACTACATATCTACGTAATTAAACTAAAATCAACTAGAAACTAACCGTATACTATCACATGTAGTAATTATGAAACTACCAGTAATTAAACAAACAAAATGTACGGAGAAATGCAATTAATAGCAATTAAAGATGTTTATGAAGATTTGATTATAATACTAACATAGGGCTGCCTTCAACATTAAAGGGATCTTCACGGTGAAACAGATCTTGCCTAGGTCGGTCTTCAGATGGGTAACAATTCATTACGTACCGGGATCCTTCCATGCCTTAGAAAACACGTTAAACCGTTGGTCCCGGCTGTCATTTGTAGATCTTGGTAGTTTGAAGCGCGAAAATCTGACCGCCAGTCTTGTTTTGCCAAAGGGATATCAGACATTTGGAATTAAAGGTAAACCACGGATAATTTAAAAACTTGATACATATTTGGTGGGGCAGGACGATAAAAGTCTACGACGATAAAGTCTACGACGATAAAGTCTACGACGATAAAGTCTACGACGATAAAGTCTACGACGATAAAGTCTACGACGATAAAGTCTACGACGATAAAGTCTACGACGATAAAGTCTACGACGATAAAGTCTACGAAGTCGGGGACGCAGAGATGACCGATGGAGCAAGGCTTTGGCCGAGCAGTGGCCAAGATTAGGCCAAAGAAACCAGGGCCGTCCTAGAGCTCGTTGGGTCGACGATATCGTTAAAGTCGCGGTAAACACCTGTATGAACACCTGATGCTGGATGATGAAGTGTGGCAGAAATAAGTCTAGGCCTCCGCCTATACCCAGCAGTGGAAGATTCCGGGCTGATTATGATGATGATGTAACAACTACAACAACAAACAACAAGTACAACAACAAAACACAACAACTATTTATTGTACCTGGTCTGTGTAGAGAATTTCCGGACGACTTGTTTTACAAGACTGCACTTCGACTTTTTGAAATATTTTGGCAAAAAGCATTTGTATCTTTATTACACACAATAGGCATGACGACAGTATAAAAAAAATGCAATTCTATTTAGTCCGTCAGTTACAGAATTGGAAAATAATGGACACATCTTTTTTGTTTTTATAAATCAATGAATATTGACAAAGATAAAACGCATCAAAACTCGGGAGTGAGGACTCGTGACGTCAGAACTAGCTAAAAATTATACCATGGCGTGACGTATTGAGAATTTAAAAAGCGTCATATCTTCGTCAATTTTGGTAAACCAAAATTGACACACCACGCACACACATAATATTACACACACACACACACATACACACATATTTTTTGAAAATCTATCTGACGGACTAATTGGTTTTTTTTTGTCGTCTCGCCTATTTATATATACCTACGTATAAATTGTGTGTAATAAAAAACTCAAAACTCAAAGCATTTTTTTCAATTAGACCATTTCGGCACTTTTGAATGTCAAAAAAACAAAAAAAAAACAAAGCTACAGTCCCAGTCACAAGACATGATAACTTGAGAAAGTACTGTAGTTGCCCATTCCCTAGCGTAGATCTCTATGGAGAACAACGGGCAAGAAACTCCATGGACACTCTTTTAAATCAAAATTTGTTACAAAATCTTGGTTACATCATTCATGTTGAGATTATACATATATGTGAGAACGATGTAGAAAGACGTGCACAATCAAAAATCAATTAATAAAGTAGGTAATTAACATGAACCGTGGCAAGTCCCAACTGACAGCGCCCGTACACGAACATTACGCATGTATCGGCGCCATTCAACTCAACCATAAATGTAAATAAAGATTCCATGCTAGTGAATCCGGATATATGACAGCCCTGTATTTGCAGAGCAAACTGAGCCCTTTCTTACATTCAGGTTAGAAGGTTATAACGGTATAGCTTCGCAGTATGCTGTTTCAATTAAGATGGTGATCAGATAAATGTTTGGCACCTACAAAGGTACTGACGCAGAAAATGTGTGATTCACGAGGTACAATGTGCTGCAGCTGTGCCTTTAGTCTAGGTTACTGTGAGATTGTGCCAAGAGAATAAGTTGTAGATAAATAGTTAGTTTTTTTATTGTAGGAACACCAACATTACTTTATTGTATAGTCAGCACATCAACTTAGGTACCACACAAACTGACTTTTTCCAAATGATTTTAAACCATAAAATGTTGAAGATTAAGTTCAAAATCGAATGACAAAATTTGACAAGTTGTGGTAACGTGATGCGCTGGTGACTAACACTAGCTTTCGCCGACGGTTTCGCTCGCGTTATGGTCGGAAATTATGGCTATATTTCGTTACAGTTACATTAAAGTCCCACGTGATTGGGGGCGAGCCTATTGCCATCCACTGGACACAAATCCAGACTTCGTGTCTGCTACTGAGAAATTCCTGATGGAACAACCTAATAACACTACCCGACGTAGGAATCGAAACTGGGACCACATGCTGTCGCGCTTTTGACCACCAGACCAATGAGGTATCTAGTATCAATAATATTTTATACTAGTTAGCTGACCCGTTATAGTATTATGCTATACTTACGCTTCATATTCACCATTCATAATACTATTCATCATCCTTTTTATTTGTTTATATATCTACACTCAGTAAATCGATTTAAATACGATTCTTTAACTTGGAAATAGCTGAAATAAAATTTTATCAAAATTTTCATGTTTTGACACTTACGTCAAGCGTCAAATTGTCAAACTCTCAGTTTCTGCTTAGTCTATGATATTTACTTTTTGGTTCTTCATTGCATTCGATGCGGTTGAAGACCATGTTCTATGATTAGTGGCGCCATCTTTTCCCTTTTTATACGCATTAAATTGAACAAGGACTAAGTGATTGCATTTATATAATTTACATCGCTATTAACTATGTAACTGTAACATTTATATAGGGCTTATTTTACTTATTAGGTTTTCTTTGAGTGATAAAAGGTTGATATTTTCACACGGTGAAAAAAAGTTATATAATTAAACAAGCAAGCCGTGCGCATCCGTTGGCAGTAAATCCTATGGACAAAAATGACCAGTGTTGCCAACTTTATTTTTACGAACCCACCACTAATTCAACAACCAATTCCGTGCTAAGTGCTCATACCCCTAAATGTTATTGGAAATAAAACAACCACATTTTAAATAGGAATTAAGGATTTATTTTTGTACTTAATCAAATAGATCTGCCTAAACTGGCTAAAGATGATCTTCAGAAGAGTCGCTTTCATTTGCATTTTTAGTTCATCATCATCATCATCACCAGCCTATTAATGTTCCCACTGCTGGGACACAGGCCTCCTCTCTATGAGAGGGAATGGGCTATAATCCACCACCCAGTGCGGATTGGTAGATGTCACATGTCTTCGAATTTTTGGTTCTAGGACATGCCGGTTTCCTCACGATGTTTTCCTTCACCGTTTTGAGAGCAGTGGTGATGAAATAAATTACACAAAGTAATGCGCCTGCCTGGGTTCGAACCCACAACCTACTGTTCGTAAGTCGGGGCCGCCACCACTGGGCCACCACTGCTATCCCACTGGGCCACCGCTGCTATCAATTCATTATACAATGCATATCAGTGAAGAATACATTTCCTTAGTTCAATTTTTTGCACGACCATTTGTCGTAATCATTTGGTAATTATTTAGGTATTGCAGCATTTGCCTTCATGTGCTAAACCAGCACGAATTGTGAGAATTGAAGATAGAAGCTCTAACTTCATTCGGTTTCTTACGATACGGTGAACTAACAACACAAAATTTACCCTTTTTCTATAATTTTTAACTGAGTATTTTTGTAAATCGTACTAGTGGTTGGTGGTTGTTGTGGTACCTTACCACTAATTGAAGCAATAAAACTCACTAGAAAATCCACTAGCCACTAAATCCAATATTTGTTCGCTAAAAGGTTAGTATAAACCACCAGAACGTGTGGAAAATCCACTGAGTTGGCAACACTGAAAATGACGGACTATCATGCCGTACTTAAAACCATAGAGATAGAAAGAAATATGGAGGGGCCCCGATATTCTATACCTACATTTGCATAGACAAATGTGAGTGAAATACGAAACAGAATGTGAAATATCGTTTTGCTTCATTCTATCTAATGTGGTAATCGTATTTGATAAAAGAGACAACAATATTTCAGCTGTTGCTCATAATGACAACATTTTCTTGTGACGTAGTTACAGTTGTAGGTAAGTGCCGTATCCGCCATATTATGCGACGAGTTTTGTGGTAGTTCTGCTGTCAAATGAGTGTTTACTTTTGCATTTATTTAGATTTGTGAGAAAATTACGAAGAGTTTATC
Source organism: Xestia xanthographa (assembly GCA_905147715.2). Classification (NCBI taxonomy): domain Eukaryota; kingdom Metazoa; phylum Arthropoda; class Insecta; order Lepidoptera; family Noctuidae; genus Xestia; species Xestia xanthographa. Next base: position 26,295,527 of record LR990650.1, read on the forward strand.
TTTAAAATTGCACGTATATGGTGGAAAACAGCTATTCAACATGCCTGCGTGTTGTGTTATGAAGTGTGGTGCAAGGAAGAAGGAAAATCAACCTCAATTATCTTTGCACAGGTTAGTAGCCGGTTTTCATGAATTATTACACATAGTAATACACTTTTGAGGATAAAAATGCTAAGGGATCGTGAATTTATGGCTGTAGTGTTCATATTTGGGCTTATTTTCGTCCAACAGACCTTTTTTTAATTTCATAATTTCATTCGTTTGTTTACAATAACATGTCATGGTGGAATAGTGTAGTACCGTTGCTGTAATATTTTCCGATACTAGTTCCTTCGCTGTGCTGGTACGATATCAGTATAATACATACGTGTGCTAATCGGTTCGAAAAAATATGATTATTATTGTTCGCACGCAAATTAGGTACGCGTTTTGACTGACGAATTTGACGTGGAGTTACGGACACCAGCCCGTTACACAATACAAAACAAATATTGCATAACGAAATTCCTATTTTTTTCAGGCATCCATCAAAAAACAACATCAAGAGCCATATGTTTTCTGTGAGACGAGCAACGTTAAAAAATCGGATGTTTCTTGTACATCTACTGTAATGCCTCCATTGCAGCTACCCCATCTAATTGTGGAAACAATGCTCAAAGAGGTATGTATCCACCTACTTAGAAGTCGACCGTTTTACGATTCCCTGGCCTTCTTGCAAAGTGTGCGTGTTTGCCTAGGTTGGACTGTGGATGGGTGACCACCCATTACATACCGAGTTTCCTGCGTGGCTCGGAAAGCAGTTTTTGAACAAACTAACATTGTTTATAAATGAATAGGTAGTTGATATGCATATTGTTGTTTTCATACCAAATGTTTATTGAATAAATAAAACAAATGTTGATTTTTACCGAAGTTTTATTTAATGAATAACTAAAAACGAGGTGCGATATTCAATTAATGTTTGTGTTTTCATATTTAAAAATAATCTGCATAGTATGAGCAATTAAAGCTGGTAAGTTGATTTTTGACATACCTAGGTGTATTGGTATGTTTGTAAAATACTAGCTGACGTCCCGCGGTTTCACCCGCGTAGTTCCCGTTCCCGTGGGAGTACGGGAATAAAATATAGCCTATAGCACTCACGAATAATGTAGCTTTCTACCAGTGAAACAATTATTAAAATCGGTCCATTACTTCCGGAGATTACCCCTACATACAAACTTACAAACAAATGTTACCTCTTTATAATATTAGTATAGATTACAAGAAATGCAATTTACAAAGACCAATAACTATTTTCGTACCCACCAAATTAGTATCCTTCGAATTGGCCAGGAAATGAAATTACTGTATCTGGCAAACCTAGTCCGCATAAATACTAGAAGCTACAGACCAGATATAAAATAAGCGAAAGCGCAAAAGTGATGCGACTAAAATTGTTTATAAATTCTGTGCAGAAAAAACACTACATTAATTATTAACGGTCAGATATCAGAGGAGCATTAAACTTATTCATTTTTTTGTTACAACAGACTGTAAGAATCTATGGTATAATAATATAGAGGAAAGATTTGCTTTTTTGTTTGTGTGTTTGTTACGATTTAACTCAAGAACTACTGTTAAAAAATATTTTAAGTACCATTATAAAGCTACATTTTTACCGAGTAACATAGGATATAAATTATATTGATGCCATGCAAATTAGCCGAGCTATCACAATTTTCGCGGGCGAAGTGCTTAGTAAATTATAAATATGATTCCAACGTGATATCTAGTAAGACTCGTAAAACTATTATGTAGTATTAGTATCGATACCGTGTATCGTAGCCGTGTGGTACCCGGCAGAGTAGAATAGAACCAACCCATTACACTCACGGGTGTCGTATAAGGCGACTAATGTCTGAGGCAGAACACCTTGCGCCTCCGTAGATCAGAGAATGGGCAGCAGCGTTTTCTGTTAGTCTGTCATCACTGCGATCTCCAATCCGCCTGTCAAGCGTGGAGATTATGTCAAATTCCTCCCATCATGGGAGAGGCTTATGTCCAGCAGTGGACGTTATGGGCTGATGTAGTGTAGTGTAGTAGTATCGATACTTGTTATAGTAACACTATATTCCATAATTGGTACATCCCTATCATTGGCAGCCATTTTATGAGAAATTTTGTGGCACCTTTTTTTTGTAGGTATTTCCAGTCCATTTACTTCTCAAGTCAATGCTTAAAACTCACAGAAATCTTAATATAAGATTTTTGTGTCCCATGGAGGATGAATTTACAAAAATATCCTTCTTACAAAAAAGTTCTAATGTTCGTTCGTAGTAATTCTTACACTTAATCATTGATAAAAGTGAGTTTTGGTTCTATATGAAACATTTTTAGAAAACAGATTCCTGCTACTTTGCAAACCTCGATTTTCTAAAAATCTGCGTCCGTATCCTATGACGAAACTCTATCTAATTAATTACCTATCTTTTCTCAAACTTATCCATTGACAGATCAATTATTATGTCTCGATCGGAAGCTTGGATCCACAAAGCCTTTCAAAGGACCACAGAGGTCACTGAACCATACGTTACAAAAGAAACTTCCCACTTCAAAGAAAAATAAAGTACAAAGTAAGTCCTACACAATGTACCATGACAGTTGTCGCGCAGAGCAGGGAAGGTAGGCTACCGGATGAATGTGTTCAGATCCTTATCTTAAGACCTATCGGGCACACACATCTCTGTATTTATCTTAAGACAAATCAGAGGTTCTCAATCTTTGCTCAAGTTATGTCACTTTTTACTTCGTCATTTATTTCATCATTTTAGCCGAAACACGTCCACTGCTGGACATGGGCCTCCCCCAAAGGGGGGTTTTTGCCATAATCGCCACGCTTGGCAGGCGGGTTGGCCATCGCAGTACGGTTGTTACAAAAGCACAGAGAACGCTGCTGCCCATTCTCTGGTAAGTCCCTTAGTCGCCTCTTACGACATCACCCACGGGAAGATATGGGATGGTGCTATTCTTTACGTCCGACACCATACAGAATTTAACTTTTTACTTACTCGTTGCAGAATAAAAAGTAGCTATCCTAAAGTATCTGCCAATATTATTGGAGTACATACTGAAATAAAAGAGACAGAGAGAGATAGAGGAGAGAAATAAAAAATAGTGCAACAAAGGGAACTTAAAAGTGACAATGTGAAATTCCTATTGTTTTGTGCCCGGAGCGAGCCTCTTGCCATGAAGGCAATATAAGCCTATTAGAATAGAATAGAATAGAATTCTCTTCTTTAGATACTTCCCACACACCTATAAGTTCCAGAGAATCGCTTTCACAGCGTTTCGGTAGCATATTAAGTCGATTAAATATTTTTTTTCCTTGCTATCATGATTATCGGTAATAGAATGCCACTCCAAAAAACTCCTCGACAGAAATAACGAAAAAATCACTAACTTTTGATTGCTACGACTTACTACTAACGAATAAATTCGGTTGCAATAATAATATGCTTGCGAGTAACGCAAGTCTCTACATCCAAGATGCGTTTCTTGCAAGCATCATCATTACATCCGAATTTATTTTTGTAGTTATCTCTGTCAAGACTGCCGCTGGCCCAGGAACTCCAGAAACTTTACACCAGGGAAGCATAGCACTTCAAGAGGTTGGAAACAGAGACCAATACTCTGAGGTTGATGGTAAGGCGGCTGCTGATGCTGTTGATGTTTGAAATAACGTTTCTTAAATACATCCGATGAATGCTGGACTGTCAGTTCTTCCACCAACTTTTCTGAGTGGCCAATCTTTTTACCACGTCATGAATTACTTTTCCCGTTACTCATGCATTAGATAAGTGATAGCAATGTGTTTTTTTAAGTTATTATTATTGCTTGCATCTTTTGACACCCACACGAGGCAAAAAATGACTGCCTGTATCTCTAACTGTCAAATGCATTAGAATTTATTATCGTCAGCAAACATTAAAACATAGTTTCAAGTTCTTATCAAATGGTGTAAGACTTCTTATAGAATCTTGCTGTGTTAGAATTGTAGGTAATGGATTGGAAGCATTAACAGCAGTTTTTTTATTTTATTATATTAAGACATATGCTTTGATAAAGGTAATTTATGTCCAATACAGTGACATCTTGCAACACCGCATAATAGGTACAGGTTTAAATGGCATATGGGATAGTACTGTGTGAGAAATAGTTACTTCGCTGGGTATCCTCTTATGAATACGTTTAGGCGCCGCAACTTAAGTTGTTCCATATCCATATTGTTGCTTGCGATGACTTGATTCGTGCTTTATCCCAAAATTATTTATTTACAAGCTTTAATCGCTGTTCTGCCCGATTGGAGGTCGGAAACTATCCCACGGGATTCAAACTGTGACAAAAAGTCTCATGTGTTAATCCAGATTACTAAATAACTGTATGTCAAGACTTATTAAGATTTAGAAGGTCTTGTTGCTCGTCTTGCCTTATCGTATCTTTAGCATTAAGTTATTATTATAGGCAGCTGATTATTCTGAAACAACGGCCAACATGAGCGACAAATTTATCGACAGCTTATACCCGTAAAACGTCTCGGACATTGTCAAGACCACCACAAGCAGTGGGTGGATGAATGGACATTGGAATGGAATTTTTTGCACAAAGTATAAAATAACCAAATACTAACATTACATTGTCCGTGTGAAGTCAACCTAACTACCAGGATCCCAGATTGGCGTAGGAGGATACACTTATTTATTTTAATTGTAACTTATTGTATGTCAAGTCGCAACGTTTGGGATCCACCGTCAGGTCGTGTCTCTCGTCTGTAGGCGTCCTTAGTCACGACAAAATTTATATCCTCCAGTATTCGTGATTGTTGCTTCTTCGTTTATTTTTATTCACTATTTTACGTTGAGCAGGATAGGTGCCTGTTTTTGCTTGAGCTAGGGTTGCCCCACACATGAAAAATTATGACTTATGTACGTTGTCATAAGGGGTTAGGGGTCATTCGGTCCACTATGGAACTGGGAGGGACCAGTTATCCTTTTTAAAAATTGATAATGATTAACTGGGCCTACATCTGTTTTTCTCTAAATAAAAATAAAAAAAAGCAAAGACAAGCAGAAGATGAGAAGCAATTATATAAAATCTCACAAACTACCAGGAGGCCAGCATCATGAAGGAGGTAGTGTAAATAATTGGAAATACCAACAAAAGATACCTGCTGGGATGGGCTGACTGCCAAAATAACAACAGCAATTCAAATCACTATCATTACGAGACTTACCATCATTCATAGAGCTTTTTTTTACTCGACATACAGGTTAAATTTAATTAGCTAGCAAAAATCTACAGACTGTGGTGGGATGGGTACCGATATCTCAACAGTCTATAGCAAAAAAATCTTGCCATTAGCGGTCGTTTTCATTCATTTCATGTTATAAAAACCCATCACCCGGAGTTTTGCTATTAATTTATTTGTCCGATTATATTTTTCTCACATAATTATGTATGGGTAATAAAGGAAAATCATGTTTTCTAATAGTCACCAAAAAGTACTAAATTCTTTATATTATTTTTGCTTCCTTGGCAGCCCTTACCTTGTAAAACATTCACTAATTTATGTCCCCGGCGCTGAGCACTTTACATGCAAAACACACGAAGCCTACCTTTACTCACAATTCTACTTCAATTTTTATCGTCTGCTGCAAAAATCTATGCAGTTGTATACCGGTCTGTTATTGTCCCACTGCGAGGCAAAGGCCTCCGAGAAGGGAAATATATATTGTTCAGTGTTCACAATCTGCTCGTCGGTATTTTGAGCTGTTCAGTCCGGGTGAAAGAAACAGGCATAACAAAAATCCGGCTTGTTTCGTTCTGTCTGCTGCTGATATGGAGGGAAGTGGAACTTACGGTTTTTCCTACTCCTCCGCTATACTTTTCTGATTAATTTCGTTGCGGGATCCAAGACAGTCAAATTCTTTCTCTAGGACTTTCTCGAGCTTCATTGTCTCGACGCTTTTCCTGTGGTCGCCACTGTTGATTCTGGCTTTCAGGAGTTGCAGTGGTTTGGGAATCGTGTGACGGGCTTGTCCCAATTAAAAAAAAAAACCAGCATGATCTAGAGCTGTAATTCGAAGACACTGGACGTTCACCAATCCGTACTGGACGCGCGAGGTAAAGGTGAGGGAGTGGGCTCCCTCCTATAAAGAGGAGGCCTGTGTCCGAGAGGGCTTCTTCTTCTTCGTGTCTCTGGTGGACATTATTCAGGGTGGAAGAACACCGACGCACAAACGATTATCGGAATGAGGAAACACGTGGTAATCTTATATGCGTCGATGTATTCCCATCCTTGGCCCTGTATTTTATTGGCCCAAAACATTTTCACTCCCAAGGTGTCGTCTGGGGTAGCCGCAGAAGCCTCTTTGGTTTCATGTTTCGGCACTGCGAGTAGGATAGAAGGTGGAGCAACAGGAACTTTAGTATTTAATTATACTATTACCTGCTTATTATGTAATTCAAGACTTCCCTTCACACCTCAAGAAAATGGTATCTTAAATTGGCATATTAGGAGTTATTGAAGAAATTGTTACTTTTTGTTGCTAACTTTATTAAATTGCTTCTCCTAACTTTTCCTGTCCTATAAAGAGCAGGGAACGGACACAGAGCAATATATTGTGTTACTATTTATTTGCTGTATGGTGTCGGACTTAAAGAATAGCACCATCCCATATCTCCCCGAGGGTGTCGTAAGAGGCGACTAAGGGACTTACCAGAGAATGGGCAGCAGCGCTCTCTGTGCTTTTGTAACAACCGTACTGCGATCTCCAACCCGCCTGCCAAGCGTGGCGATTATGGCAAAAGCCCCTTTTTGGGGGAGGCCTATGTCCAGCAGTGGACGTCTTTGATTATCTATGATTCGTATGATTATTTATGACGTCTTTGATTTATTTGCTAAATGATTCCTTTGCTAAACGTGGCTATTTTGGCAGGTCGGGATATTGGGAACAAGACAGGTTTGATAGATCTAAATTGATATATCGCATTAAATAAAACCTAAAAGAATATGACCCTTTTCTTAATGGAAACCACAATAAAACATCAATAATTAATTCCCGACGTGTGGCGCCATCGTCATACAATAAAGTCTTCGTTAACAATTTATTTACATTTTAATGACTACATTTAATTTCAAAACCCATTCACATACAAAATTAACCATCTAGTTATTCTCCATTCAAAAACGTTGATTAATGGAAGAAGTATTCAAAATACTTTACATTAATTTCATTTTTAATGAGCCCAGCAAGACTAGCATCGATTAGGAGTACTTACCTATGTATTTTACATTACATTTTCTTCGTTACAGTCTTTTGAAGACCCCTTGTGGCTATTTAATTTAAAAAAGTCAATTTAAAACAAGTTGAGAAAGATGCGGGCTCGGTAAGCTGTCTTTCAAATTATGGCCATGTTTATGACCTTCGTGATATGTGTTGAGTCGTAAGGATGGGTCACTCACTAAAGTTAAGTCTTACCTATCTACTTTTATCGCATCATAAGACCCGCACGGACTCCACCAAAGTGGAGACGAACAGAGAAGAAGAGTGTGAAGCGGATAATTATACACCGGAGGGGAGAGATGTGTCGGATCCAGCGTTGGGCACTAGCTGCTCGGCAGTTTGCTGAACTGGGCCTATTTGGCGCAGCCGTGAGACACACATTATATTATTATCTCTTCTTTTCTGTCTATAGATTTAAAGGTTTTATCCCTTCCCGTACCTCGCTCGTGCCAACCTGCCTGTAGTCCAAAACCAGTCCCTAAATAATGTCATCACTCCACTCAGATCCAGTCTGCTCCTTTGCTGTCCTCTCCCAGCGACGCGACGCCTTAAGCCGAGGCCCGTACCCCGCTGAGGTTGCCCTTAGCGTGTAGTCTCTTAGTTTTTAAGTGTTTCGCCGTGGCTGGAGCCTTACACTCAAGGCACCTGATACAACCTCTCTAGGCTGAACTGCGAGATAACATGTCGAAAAAAAAAAAAGATTTAAGTTTATTTTTTTTTTTTGTTGTGTGCACTTACACTTACGGCATGTGCCGAATAAATAGGTAGGTATTAATTATTTGTTTTGTTAACAATGATTGTTGACAATAATATTTTATAGAGTAGTTTATTTCAAGTTCTTAAAACTGTTTGTAACAACGTACGTTTTGGTTCTAAAAAACAGACTAGATGGCGCTGTACAAATACGTCACGATTCTGAATCGCGGTGTTAAGATTCTCCGCCGTCGAACGACCCTCGCGCGATACTGTAATGAATTCATACTTACCTGGCATAGGGGAAACCGTGATCAAATAGGCGGTTCCCCCAGGGCGAGGCCTTTCCATTGCACTGCGGTTAGGTTGACCCTTGCGATTATCCCTAATGTGGATAACTCGGATGCGTAATTTTTGGTAGTGGGGACTGCGTTCGCGCCGTCCCCCCAGAATTGCTTGTCATTAGTTGTCATAAAGCTGTCCAATTGTCCATAGCTCTACCGATTCTACTAGTTCGGATCGGATGGTAGTGTAAATGTGGCTTCAGACACATTTAATATTGACATTACGTGATTAGATTACGCTGTTTTGTCAGGAATTGACGCATTTTTATCTATCTCATAAACTTTTGAGTTGTTCGGTACCTCAATTGTATTTTAATTTTTAACATTAATTTGTAAGGAGGTCTTCAATAACATTAATTTGTAAGGAGGTCTTCAAAATGATGCGAATAGTCGCGTGGTTTCCTAATAATTAAAACAAACGGGGCACGCAGTTACATATGCGCAGGATTCCATTCAGTGTGACAAGCTGAAAGTTTTTTTTTCACTGTTCGGAAATAACTCAAGGAATGCAGTTTTGTTATTGTTATGAGTATTATCAAAATAGATCCGTCCGTAGTAACCCCATTTTTCTTATTTATAAAATATCATAAAATCATAGTTTAAGTTACAGAATTGTCATGTCTTGAGTAATTATATTTATAGCTTTTTCCGGATTCTTCAAGAATACAACATAACTAACGATATTATTAAATTAAATAACAGTTAACACATCAATTACTGTACATCTCGCACAAAGTTAACAGAATAATTATCATGAAAATCAATTCCGATTGCTAGAAACGTTGGATCAGCCATTCTCAAACTGTTCCATTGGAACCCCTAGGGGTCCACGTAACTGGAAGAGGTCTGTGACCTCTGGGCGAATTCAGACGTACTTTTTATGATTATTATGATGATTTGTCAAGCATTTTCTACTTGAAAATACTTGGACCCCTTTAGTTGTGCTTGCAGGGTGCTACTCCACCCCTAGTGGGTCCTGTGCATATATATGAATGTTTGCATCCTTATATATTGGGTTTTGCTATAGGGTGTTTACTGCAAATCTGGTTCAGGACGCGAACATTTAAATCAGCGCACACAAATAGTAGCTACTAGCTTAGTAGTAAGTAAGCGCGATATATCGAAGTTTGCGAGATAATACGACGGCATCAGTAGATAGTGGCGATCTAGCTACCCATATGCCCCGGATAGCACGTTATGCCGTTGATCCCAGCTGTCATCACAGAATATATATTACTTAGAACCTTACGGTACAGAAGTTTCACTCCCGAGTTTAGGTATGATAAACGCAAGCGTGCGGCCACCGCACTAGTCTCAATAGGCTTGCACTCGCTCGACTTGTCGCACACGCAGCGCACGCACCCGCGAAACAAAAATAAACTGTTAATACCGTAAAGTACCTCTGACAGCCCTAGCAGATTGAAACGAGACGGCAGACAGTTATTGTACTATGAACGCTATGCGCAATGCAATAGGGTGAAATTAGCTTGTTTTCCAGAATAGTAGGTAAATATCTCGGGGTTTTTGCACCGCTTGTATGGAAGTGAGACAGGCCTGCTGTCATTTAATTTTGTAGTTCTTTCACAGTCGTTACAGGTGAGCAATGCGACAACCATTCTTACTAAGTGGTATCGTATTACCCAGTACTAACTGGGTTGTGGAGGTCAGATAGGCAGTCAGTAACCCAACTTATATGGGAAAAGGCTAATTAATGATGATCAACTACCTTCTGGAACCAGTAGAGCTTGAGCTGGCTAGGTGCACGGAGTTTCAACATCACAGGTCGGTTTATACTGTTTTTATTTCCACCAACAAGGTACAAAGCAGCCTACAGTACAAGTAATTTAATAATTGTAAAACAAAGTTTTTATCACGTCAAATTGACCGTTTCCTAGGAGAATTACTATTTCATTCAAATTGTGTGATTGCAAGCCTATGAAAAGCTTTCCCTTTTATGTATAATATCATAAGCAATTATTTATTTATTTTAATGTTACTTTCACCCGTGTCTTCTGCTATTCATTTTACACGGTGATAAAAATTTTATTATTAAAATAATACTTAGTTGAAGAGAAATTATATGGTATTGAAGAACCCCGGGAGAGAAATAACATGGCATTATTTAATTAATACTTAAAGCTCAAAGTACACAGCCGTAGGCATTTTCTACTACTTGACCTATTGAGTGATTAATGTCGGAGTTTCGGTAGTTTGTAATTATTTTTGTAAATAGCTCATCATTGTTTAAGTTAGATTTAAAAATCGTGTGAATGGTGTCGATTCTGTTGTACACAAACTAAACTTAATTTAGGCTAATGCTATCTTTTTCTCTCTAATAAAACGAGAAAGAGACTGACGTAATTTAGAGCTGTCAAATTTAGTGGGAACTAATATTTCTATACAAATGATGGGTGCACGTAAAAACATGTCGACTAAAAACACGGTGAAGCGCAAGGCATAAACTAGTTTGACATCTATAGCTTAGTCACGGCTTAGTTCATAGCTATAGCCGGCCTTTTCTCGCACTGCCTTTTATTAAAAGACTAGCGGACGTCCCGCGGTTTCACCCGCGTAGTTCCCGTTCCCGTGGGAGTACGGGGATAAAATATAGCCTATGTCACTCGTGGATAATGTAGCTTTCGAATGGTGAAATAATTTTTTAAATCGGTCCAGTAGTTTTTGAGCCTATTCATTACAAACAAACAAACAAACAAACAAAGTTTTCCTCTTTATAATATTAGTATAGTCTAAAGCAAGGCTAAAGCATGCGCAAGTCTAAAGCAAGCGCAAGGCATAAACTAGTTTGACATCTATAGCTTAGTCACGGCTTAGTTCATAGCTATAGCCGGCCTTTTCTCGCACTGCCTTTTATTAAAAGATAGCAATAGCCTAAATTAAGTTTAGTTTGTGCACAACAGAATTATCGACACCAATGTCTCTCTTTTACTGATATGAAAAGTAGGTGCAGTAAAATAAAAAAGTTGAATTAAGTATAATTTGTTTAATTTATTTATTTTATACATGTTTACAGTCAGGCAGCCACAGTCACACAATTACACCTTAAAAAGAATATTTACAATTTACTGTTATAAAAACTAAAATTAATAGTATACTAAATGCACAGGAATGTCAAATTCTTATAAAAAATACAGAAATAATTTCAATTTCAGAAAAAAAGAACAACTCTTTCTTCTAAAATAATTTTGATAAGTGATATTATTTTTACCCACTTTCGGTAAAAACCAAAAAAGAGTATCTTATAAAAAATACAGAAGTAATTTCGATTTCAGAAAAAAAGAACAACTCTTTCTTCTAAAATAATTTTGATATGTGAACTTATTTTTACCCACTTTTCTTCTAAAATAATTTTGATAAGTGATATTATTTTTACCCACTTTCGGTAAAAACCAAAAAAGAGTATCTTATAAAAAATACAGAAGTAATTTCGATTTCAGAAAAAAAGAACAACTCTTTCTTCTAAAATAATTTTGATATGTGAACTTATTTTTACCCACTTTCGGTAAAAAACAAAAAAGAGTAATGTGTTTTTAATATTATTTATAAATAAAGGTGGGTGGTTTTACGCATGGTTTCATGAAAAATGTTAACAATAAATATATTTTTTAATAACCTTACGACTAGACAGGTACTAAGCAGTGAATACTGTAAAATGTTACGATTTAAAAATGTTTTTTTTTAAATTATTTAATAAAACTATTTAATAAATTAGTAAGTAGAGTTACGCCGTGAAACCATTCTATTACGTTATGTTCTATTTTTATTAATGTCGCTGTAATCTACAATAATTTTGTTAATTATGGATATTTTTTAACAAATCAGTGTTTACTATGAAAAACAAACAAACGCTCATCCAGTTTTAGAAAATCTCAATTTAAGTATTCTATGGACAGGAATGATCCTTTTAATTTTGCAAATCCGAATAGTTAAAAATATCCATAATTAATCTTCAAAACCAGCACTACAATATCACTGGGCTCATTTTATAATTGTGTAATTATAATTTACTTTAAATTAATTATAGCTAAATATACAACTACGAATGACTCATTGTTTTATTTATTATTAGGCGCAAAAATCTATTAATCACTTCTAATAAAAGTGTAATTTATTTACGTACCTAATTGATTTCAAAGTATAGGTAGGTACTTAATCTTGAAAATATTCCATCATCAATTTCGAAATAATTTTTTGTGTATCTTTCATAAACCAATAAGTTCGTAATCATCGTATTGGTTTACAAAACTAATATTTCAGCAGATAAATGACAAAGTTTCCCAAAGTTTGTCATCTGCTCCCCTTTCTAAAAATATCCTCCCTTTCAACTCGTAGGGTGTTTGTTATAACAAAAACCCAATCAATCATTCAATCAATCAATTCAATCAATCAATCAATTTGTCAATCATTTTTCTGTATACAGAAAAATGATTGACAAATCCCATTTGTCATTTGTAAACAGAGTTGTGTACAAAGGGTATAAGCCCCTTTTAAAATACAAAACTTCAAAGAAAACATTGGACACCCCTTTTAGAAGAAGGGGAATTTGAGATGAAAGTTATCTCATGGGGTTTTGTCGGTAAGTGGCTTTCTATGTTACGAACTACCCTCACTTTGTTCGTACACTCGTTAATTTTATTTAACGAGTAAGTTAAATAAAGTGAATTTATTTTTGATCTTGACAAGGGGAAAACATTTTATTTTGGCATATGAGCCGCCTTATTTTTTTTCTCTGCAAGTCTTACCTACATTCAAAGTCATATTAATACTATTGTGTACTTGATATTGAACATTGAAATATCATTTAGTAAAACTAAGTCCTACATTTTAATTTCAACTTCTGATGTAAAGTCATATTCAGAGCCCACTCGCACGAAATACTAAATATTTAAAACTACTTTTATTTACAGTTCAACACAATTCATTTTCTCGTCACATTACTTAAATTAGACTAATTTTGAACCAGTAACAAATTAATTTGAACAATGCTCATAATCTAAGCTAACAGAACATTCTAACTTTCCCACACTAACTTCTATTTACTAAAAATAACCCTATTTTAATTCTAAGACTTTCTCTACGCGCATATCTAATACGAAATGTTTTTGACTCAGCTTCAAAATTATCTATTCAGAATTTAATGTTTCCATACTTCCTGATAGTGTCTAAAATTACATTGCAAACTATCTACCATCATCAAACGATCTAGTAAATAGATCGCAGTCTCTGTCAACGAAATAATACACATTTTTAACACGACTCTGACTCATCCAACTTAAAAATCAAGTAAGCTCGAGGCTTACATTGTTTAAGATAAGGACTTACACGTCAAGTTTAGCTTACTTCTTCAAATAGACTTAAAAATGTGATCTTACAAGAAAAACAATCTCATATTGAATTAATTCTCCATAAATTAAAATCTGGTTAAAACAGCTTGTTGAAAATTTAATATTTCGCAAAACAATTTGCTTTTTGCTCCACAAAGAATCAATGAATACAATATCTACAGCAACCGATCATAACAGAGCATCAACAATTTAAAAGCAAATGAGATTCAGACCTCTAAATCATAGACTACATCTAGAATCTAGATCTAAATGAGGTTCATAGCTCCATACCCGGATTAACCACAGGACCACCTCACTTCACTTCAAGAGTTTGTACCACGTAAGCGTTCGCTTACACAGCTTGTGGCTAGGGGACCACCACGTGTGGTTCGCTGGACAGCAGCCGTCGGACTGACTGGTGGTTGTTCCCGTCACTGCTGGAGATGTCGCTTGTGCTGACCACGGCAGGCTGCGAGAAGTTCTTGCATAGAACTAGGACCTAGAAAGGAAGAGGAGATTTTAGTTTAGACTGAGGAATGTTTTAACTGTGATTGAGGATCTAAGAGAAGACGAACTAGAACCTATCGTTGATAATTAATTAGATTTTTTTCACAATACGGTAAACGACAAAAAATATCTAATTAGTCCGTCAGTTAGATTATCAAAAAATATTTGACCCGTATTTTTTCTTTTGTTACGTAGACCAAAATTGACGAAGATTAAATGAAGGTACCGAGTACTTTGTGGCTGATCTTTGAAAGCTGGTCCTAAGTTCATAAGTTTGAGATGCTAAAACTTAAGAACACGTAGTGTTTTAAACTCAATTACATTTTATAATGGCAAATAATCAAACATGCAGATGTTTTGACATTTAAGACACTAATTGCATTCAAACAATAAAGCGCATGTAAACACTACTACTGAGGTAATCCCTTGCCGCTATAAAACGATTCCATCATAGTTGCACCTTGCACACATTAACATACACTACAAGACAGTATGCAGTATAATGTAATGAGGTTTATTGCCGCAAGTAAATCAACGGCGAGAATATAAAATACTAGAACCGATGTCAACACTTTTGATTAAAATCTTTATTTAAATACAATTCGTTAGGATAGAATAGTTTGTTATTTTAATTCAGGGATTTTAATGGAAGGAGTGCGACTTAGGTGCGCTGGGAACTCTTATACAAAAATATGGAAGGTAATTAGTGTGTTACTGATTAAAGATTAGCTAGGCAGCTATATTTCTCGAATTTACACGTACCTAATGTATCTCTATTTGCCATTAATGGTAGTTAAGCACTTAACCCGTAACTGAGACCCACACAAACTGATTGACCCATATAAACTTTAATACCACATTTTGTCCTAGGGGTAGATTTATGAAGTGAAAACTTCTTTAGGCGCGTTGAGCACTTTTTGGGTGAAGGAAAAACATTGAAATCATCGTCACTTGACGTAATTCGTGCGGTCACGCTTCGTAGCACTCGTAAGCGATCCGCTACGGCGTAGCACCACATAGGCATGCGCGAGGCACAACCAGTGCTACGACTGGGGCGGGGCCTGTGTACTTTTTGTTTTCACTTCTATCGGCAGTCCTCAAAGACTGCCCCGATTGTTTTTTTAAGTTTTCATTACCGCTTTCAATGTGATAGCCTGAAGAAGGAATAATCTTGTTTCAGGATTGAAAAGATGAGCTTTTACGCCCAAAAAATATGAGGGCAGCAATATCTGAATAAAAATAGTAAAGAGTTAAAAACTTACCGTGTACAAAACACTAAGCACACCCATAGCCCCGCCAACCAGCACGTCCCACCAGTGATGCCGGTGATCGCTGAGCCGGCTCAGTGAGCACACCGCGGCGTACACGATGCAGAGGACTTGCAGCAGAGGTACCAGCAGTACTGAGCGGTTGTGCCAGCTGAATGCTCGCCTTTGGAGATACCACTGTGGAGAGAGAAGGTATTAGTTGTAGATATATTTGTTTTAATCACTAGATATTATAAAACAAAGTCCTCCGCCGAGTCTGTCTGTCTGTTCGCGATAAACTCAAAAACTACTGCACCGATTTTCATACTGTTTTCACCAATGGATAGAGTGGTTTTCAAGGAAGGTTTTGGTATATAATTTGTCAAGCGGGCGGGCGAAGCCGCGGGCATCTGCTAGTATAATATAAAACAACCAAGAGAGCGTCGAGGAGAATGTGCGAGGGATCAGAGGCTGGGCTCGAGCGACAGTCTGCTAGTTCGCCAGGCACAGCAAAAAGATGGTACACAAAAACTTTCTTAGTGAGTAAAATTTTGAAATAAAATTAATGTTCTAACTAAAATATAAAATAAAGATACTTACAGCTAGAAACAATCCACAGTAGATAGAGAGCGACGCGTGCGCAGAGGGGAAGCTGCGACTGGAGTCGATTTGCAGGTAGCGAGAGAAATTCGTTGACGTGCAGCGGTAGTTGCTGACGTACTCCGATCTGTTGGTATAGATAGGATAAATGTAGGATTATTAACCACACAGGCTGATTAAAAGCGTGATCGTTCTATCACGTTCACGTTAAAATTCATAAAAAGATCACAGACACAGCTGTCATTATAAATTGTCACTTTGTGACTATTTTACGAATTGTAACGTAATTCATATATATGCGTATGCATAAGCATTGTCTGGAAAGGCTGCTTATAATACTGGGCCGGGTAGAAGGTTAACGCGTGCAAGGCAGAGCACCGGCAAGCTGGTCAGAAGATATCAAAATGGCTATTGCATGGGGCTCCATGCAATAGCCACTGCTCACTGCAGCTGTACCGAGCAGTTCACACAGCAGGAGACTGCATGGCTTGGAGACGTGTCATATCTGGTCGCGATCTTCAGCAGTGAGTGAATGACGAAGAAGAAGAAGAAGACACAAAGCAGCTGAAGAAAGTAGTTTACTCACTCATTGCAAGTGCTAGCCTTATCCGGCTGGCATAAGTCAAAGAAGGTCGGTCTAGGAGACCCCACCACACACTTCACGACCTCCAGTATGGTTAGGTTGACCACCGACCCGTAGATGTAGTCCCGGTATAAGAAGGCAGCTGTCTTGGCACTCTCGACGAGCTTACTCTTCTTTAGATTGTAGTCATCCTCTCGTTGAAGTGTGGTTTCCACTGCCCATAGCTGGAAAGAAAGGACTTGATGAAAAGGGGAAATAAATACAGTTCTGTAACATCAGACCAGTATAAGGTATTAATAATAACACATAACATCATGCATACCAGCATGTAGGTAATCCTCGAAGAATTAGACCGAGGTGGTCCTGTGGCATCTTCATTTTGCTAGTAATCTGTGGTTATTTTTTCAAAAGAACATAGCATAAGCATAATCAGCCTATACGTTCCCACGGCTGGGACACACGGCCTTCTGTTTATGAGAGGGAATGGGGTATAATCCACCAAGCGGGCCCAGTGTAGGTTGGTAGATGTCACATGTCTTCGAATTTTTGGTTCTAGGACGTACTGGTTTCCTCACCGTTTTGAGAGCAATAGTGATGGAATAAATTACACAAACTAATACGCCTGCCTCGGGGCCGCGACCACTGGGCCACCGGTGCTCTCCAAAAGGAACAAAAGATCATTTCAGACAACTAATTTGCATAGTTCTTATGTAAGTTGACCAAGATTATGTCTGGACCTTAAAAGAGACTGTGACCTATGAGTTTTTTTCGGCTGTTTCTTCTCAGAGTAGTCAGGTACGAAACGCCGGCCCTATCTAGTTTTGAAAACCTATTAGCAAAATAAACATCATTTATGTTAAAGTCCCATGTAATACAGGGCGACCCTATTGCCATCAACCGGTATGTTTACTCCAGAATGCTACTGAGAAACGCTTGAGTTTTGTGTACCAAGTGATTTTTGAGGTTCAATTCTAATACCTAACGCCACTGGGCGTAAATTATTCCATTGCAAAAGAAATAAATTAAAGCAAATAAAGTTAGTAGTTGGTCAATAAAGACGAAGATGCTGACAACACTTAATTATACATAGTTTTGACACCTTATAATCTACGACCGTCATCGTACATTACAGGTTATACTGGCGTAGTACATTCATCATGTACTAATGACAGCACAATATCTTAAAATGGACACATAATGACGGACGGACAACGTCGTAATTGTAATGGACAAGCTGCTGGTTTATAAGCAAAGACATCATAATGACAGGTTCTTGTCTTTTTGTCACATTTGAGAAAGACTGTCGAGTACTGCTGAGAGTACCCTTAAAACAACTGGACACATTGCTAATTACTTCAGCAATAGTCCTGTCAGCTTGTGTGCGGTTTTGTTTTATACGAAGAAAGAACAAAGGAAGCAAAATAAATATTGTCAGAGTTTTAAAAGGTTGATCGTCATTTGTTTCGAGTCGTTGAATATGGGCTCTTTAGTAAACTGATCCCACACAGGCGGATCCCGCGGGATCAGTCGACCTAGTGAATTAATTTTATGATTTCTATAGTCAAGTAGAAAAGTTTCTTGATATTACTTAATACAAATGACAGCCGGGACCAATGGCTTAACGAGCTTTCCGAGGCCCGGAGGAAACTCGGTATGAAATGGATGGGCACCCATCCACGGAGCAACCTAGGCATAGCGCGGCTTAACGTAAAGATCGAGCGGCTGTTATTATTTAGCGACGAGCTCTTGTCATCATTCGATCATCGTTAAGAGCGGGCCGAGCTTCTGGCGCTAATAGATTTTAGGTATTCTATGTGCTCCACGTATGTGTGCGTAAGGCACACCCGCAAAAGCACTGTACGCTAGTGATTGACTAAATCGGAAAGATATCGAATCTTCCATTTATAATTGTACAATTATTTTTTTGGGATCCTGAAAATAATTAGATAAAAAATAATGTCCGGAAAATAATATTATAATAAAAATAAACAATATGTAGCTAAAAAATATATTAATAAGTAAATTAAAACAATAAAATATCCGGTTACGTTGGTTTAAGCCAGCGGTCGGCAACCCGCGGCCGTCTCACTTGCGGCCCGTAAAAGTTTTGTAAATAAGTTATAATTATCAAAATAAAATAAATGCATGAACAAACCACAATCGACCGTATAGTGGGAATCCAGCCTTAAGGTAGCCGATATTTTTTCCATAGAAATTTCGGGAGGGAATTACTCCACTGTTGGATACTGTACAATAAAAACTCCAAAGTTATACATGATATCGTTTTGTCTCAATAATAATTTTACACACACACAACACAGAACAGCACAACAGGAAACAGAATAGTAAAATAAAAAGCCATTAAGGCTGATGCTCCAGGGTAACCCGCGAAATTTTAAATTTTCTTACGTTTTTTGCAATTCGCAGGCCAGTGCTAGGTTGTATGTTGATTAAAATTGTTTGTTTGCGACTGTAAGACGTATGTAGTTACAGAATTATAATCATCAATACAACCCTCCAAGTTCATAAAGGTGCAAGAATGATTTTGACCTTGGAAAAGTAATTTTTCCACCTATAAGAACTTTGAAGGTTGTATTGATGATTTTGATGAATATAATTCTGTAACTACATACGTCTTACAACCGCGAATAATATTTTAATCAACATACAACCTAGCACTGGCCTGCAAATTGCAAAAAACGTAAGAAAATTTGAATTTCGCGGGCTACCCTGAAGCATTCGCCTTAAAGAGTTACGAGCTACCAAAGATTCGTTTTGCTTTTTATTGCCAATTTTAACGCAACTTTGATTTGTACTTGATTTATGCGCTGGTTTTTTTCATAAAACTCGATTTTCCAAAGTTCTTTTCGTATTTTTTTAGGCACCTTTTACTATGAATTATCTTGCATCTCACTGAGCTCATTCTGTCGGGCACGATGCCAGGTGAGACAGCGTGCTTTTTGGGCACGCGCAACAGTGAGTTTTGAGCCCGCGACAAGTGCAACCTCAACAAGCGCTTTTCATTTTTTCTATGGGTATGATACGTAGGTATATTGGCCTTATAAAGTTAATATCACAAGTGCGGCCCGCCTTTAGTTTATTTTGCCACCTTGTGGCCCTTGCCTGCCAAAAGGTTGCCGACCACTGATTTAGGCTGTCATGGCCTATTGAAACAGTAGTTAGTAGCACGAGGATTAGGCATAATATACGATAATTCAAAGCCAAAAACACTCCACCGATTTAACCTCAAATTTAATTAACTTACTTTACGAAAGTAGGTTACGCGTTTCTCTATGCTGTAAAATAATCAAAATACGTAAAAACATTATTACAAATCGATATTCCAACCGGGTTAAAACGTTTGACAAATTAAAAAAAAATCGACTAAAATAGCAATATTTCATTCGTCAGTCGATATTGTCGACAGCCTACGTCAGTGGATCTCCACACGCACATCCCTAACTAGTCGCAAGAAGAAGCGGCTGTACTACGCGAAGTATCCGCCTAATGAAGTATCGTTGTGTGATTTTTACATTGCTTGTCCAGTGACTTAGCGACAAACTTACGTAGTGGTCAAAGAGCAATGCATTTATTGCAAAAATAGTACAGTCGTCACGTTGTTGTTGTTACGATCGCGGTCCGAAAGTCGAAATTTAATAAATTATATTTCTATGGCGCGCCGCAAAAATCAACAAGCGACACAAGCTCCCCGTCCAACAGCCGAAGCAGGACTAAAGCGGATAGGGGGGAAGAGTGGCGGCTCTGGTTAGAACGGGCGGCACGCACGCTAATTTAGGTATTTCCTTCATAATATTCAAACAAAGACGCATTTCGAAAATGTAAAACGTATACGTTATAGGAAACATGTAGTTTTGTTATTATTCAAAATCTGATGATCTTCCGTGAAGTATTTACGCCGTACTTAGGGTTTATTTTGTTTTTTAGAGATTACTTTGGATTTTTTTTCTATCGAGGAAACTAAAAGTAATCGTGTTTCTAAAGCGTACGATGTATTGAGTGAATCCTTAAATATCTTACATATTAATTGCATAACTGAAGGATAAGTAATAACGATGCAGTAAGGGATCAAGCGAATGCAATTATTTTGGAATTACGGATCGTTTGCTCGGTAGCGCCTTAAGTTAAGAGCGAATTCTATTACATAGCGGAATTGCGGACCTGTAGTTTTTTTTGTATTGTTAAATCAGGAAATCGATTTAGGGGTTTCAGGAACAGGGTGTGTAGTTGTTCAATACTCCAAAGAAAATATTAAAGGTTGTTATTAGTCTTGAGCTTTCTTTAAAATTAAATAAATAATAGTAACTAGCTGATGTCCCGCGGTTTCCCCCGTGTCGTAACCGTTCCCGTGGGAGTACGGGAATAAAATATAGCCTATAGCACTCACGAATAATGTAGGTAGCTTTCTACCAGTGAAACAATTTTTAAAATTGGTTCATTGCTTCCGGAGATTACCCCTACATACAAACTTACAAACAAATGTTACCTCTTTATAATATAGTATAGATAAAAGAAAGGATCCTCCGACCAGACGGGTGTTGTTGTGTCTGGTAGGCTACTGTCCGATAGTTATTTTCGTTTTTTTTTTCTATTCTAGTCGTAGCGGAAAACTTTAACTGCGCGATTTAGTATTTTTAACCGACTTCCAAAAAAAAAAAAAATCAGACGATAGGTATATCAATTCATCTGATTTTTTTTTGTGTGTGTATGATCAGCGATATCTTCGCCAATTGTGAACAGATTTTGATGGTTCTTTTTTTGTTTGGAAGAATATTATTTCGCGGTGGTCCCGTTTAAGTGTGGTGAAGATCTGTTGCTGATTTTAGAAGACAAAGACATACAATAATGATGTTGTGTAAACAATAATCATCCAAGCGGTTGCAGCAATCACGACAGATTTGCTGTCTATTATATTAAAGAGTTCTTTAGAAATGGAAAAAATGAAAGATTTTTTTGCAAAATATAAAACCGACTTCAAAACACAAAAAAAGTTAAAAATTACTTTAGCTTTAGAAGTCGGTGCCAAAAAAAACTGAATAAAACAAACAAAAGTCACCGACATAAAGTTATTTTTCACTTTTTTGTGTTGTGATGATAGTTCTTCATTTGTGTCACAGATGGCGCTGTAGTACTTTTGTACTATGTTGCTGTAGTATTTTATAGAGCTACATCGATAGCCATCACGTTTGTGGAATCCCACTAGCTAATTCAACATAACCCTGTTACATGCGCTGCATTCCGTCGAGTAACGACAATGCTAATACAACTTAACACTAATAATAAAATAATAAATAAAATAATAGTTTTTACCTCGAAGTGTTAAACCGACTGTTTTCCATCGTTCAAATATTTGCCAGTCACACACAGCAAGCTATACATAGCCAGTATAACCAGACCTCGCTTTGTAAGAGCTTCCCGTACAAAGATAGTAACTTACTAATTTTGTATAACTTGATTCGTTGTCGTGCGTTTTTAGGTAAATTACACTTTTGTTTCAAATGACATTCAACATTTTCATGAAAACCTGTCTTGAACTTTTACTTCATTTACATTGCACCTGCATTGTGTGATGTTAGACTCTTTGTCATAAGCTATACATCCACATTTGTGTGCACTCCACGCACCTGTGTACATTAGTTACTGTGGTCGCTACAATAGCGCTTACATGGCACGACAATCGTTTCTGATTTTATGCGCCACACCACTGGTGGTGAATAACCGAGAAAAACAGGATATTACGAGTATTTAGCATAGACTAGTAAGAAAATTGCCTCATTGGTCTAGTGCAGTGTTTCCCAACCTTTCTTGGACCAGGGGCCATTTTGGTGTCTTTATTTATAGCAGGTGGCCCACCATGACGTCTTCAGTCTGTCTTCGTCTTCGTCTTCATCTAAAGCAGGATCGTTTTAATCTTGTTCCAGTGTGGATAAGAGACGGAGCTATAGAGGACGTCTAGCGCCATCTCTTTCCTACACTGGAATAAGATTAAAACAATCCTGCTTTAAGACGTCATGGTAGGCCACCTGGGCACATAAGGTCCTAGGACACCGACAGGATTAGGTATAAGTATCTCTAGGGGGATTGCAACAAATTTAGCAATGATTCATACAAAAATAGGAATAAGTAAGTAGATTCGTCAGTTAGAGTATTGGAAAATAATGGACACGTATTTTTTGTTTTGTGTAAATCAATGAATATTGACAAAAATAAAACACATCAAAAGTCGAGAGTGGGGCTCGTGACGTCACAACGCACTAAAAATTATAGCACGGCGTGACCTATTGAGAATTTTAAAAGCGTTGTATTTTCGTCAATGTTGGTTTACGTAACAAAAGAAAAAATACATGTCAAATATTTTTTGATAATCTAACTGACGGACTAATTATATTTTTTCAGGACACAAGCCTATTATCTGGGTCACAGCTGAGTGTAACTACTATTAGGTAGTTACACCACTATTTAACCCTTCGGAGATAACAGGCGTGATGTTATTATGTCATTTATGTCTTTGAGTCCACCTCCATACATTTATGTATTTATCTAACTAAATACGAAATAAATAAGTACTCACCACTAAGTAAGGTACGATGACAGTGATAGCTGCCACCAAGGATATGGAGAAGGTGTCTCCCGTGTGAGGGTATGACAGCGCAGGGTCGTTGCAGGTGAAACCAGCCCGCCGGCTCGGCAACGCGCCCACTTCCAGCAGGATACATACTGCCGCTACTGTTGGAGAAGAAAAGAGAAGGTGAGAACGTATAAAATGAGGTTTATGTAGACAAAACACATAGGTAATAAAGGAAATAACTTATAGATAAAAAAAAACTACTTTATTTAATTTTAATTTAATTTTTAATCCAACAGACACATGTTGTTGAGAATTTTATTTCGCCACTTCTTTTGGCTTACTCGTCAACTGGCGAGTGAGAAACTCGCGAGTGCGCGCGAGTTAGCACCTTCCGATTTTAATCTTATTTATTGTCGTCAAACATTTTTTAAGAAGTTTATGCAGCTGACTGTACAATGTACATCTGACGATGGTAAAAAATAAATGGTTAATTTTAGTTTATATTTTGTAAAAATCATTTATGTATTATGGTCATGCTCCTGAATGGGACATTATGCGGATGGGACTTTTTGCGAAAGGGACATTGTGCGAAAGGGGCATTCTGCGTCAGATCCGAATTTTACGACAGCTCAACATAAACTTCTTAAAAATGTTTAAAATATGTAAACATTTTAAATGTATAAGACATTTTTTCCCAGCAAAAACACTTGGAAGTGGCGAAGAGCGGCTGTTCTGAGGACTGTCTTGTGTAATGACGTACAAGGAATATGGATTCCCAGCCTATTTTGAGTAAATGGTTGTTTTCAAGCGCATACAGTCTCCCGATCATTCATCATCATCATTCGCCAAAGAAACATCCTAGATTTAGGCGCTCCCCAAAGCACCACCACACGAGCGAGTAGATTCCCGTGACCCTCAGCAGGTCGTCGGACTACCTTGCGAGGGGACTATCAATGCTGCGCCTTGTCATACGCGGAACAAATCATACGTGTATTTTTATTGTTCGAGCACAATTAATTTGCACACTTCCATTGGTACAGTCATTTAAGGTGGAAGCGCTACTCCAGGGTAGCCCAAAATTCATATTTTTTACATTTTTTGCAAATTGCAGATCAGTGTCAGGCTGTATGTTGAACAAAATATAACTTTTTTTTTTATAAAATAGGCGTTCAAAGTAATTAAATGAACTTAGAGCTACCTAAAACTATGTAAAGCCATATATTTGTTACGATCGCGAATTATATAAAAAAATAATTTCGTGGGTTACTCCAGCGAAACCTGAAGGCGACACTAAAGAGTCTTCTTCACCAAAGAATCTTACTACCTACTATTTTGAATACGAAAGTTTGTGAGAATGGCTGTTTTTTGCTCTTTCACGCAAAAACTATTGAACGTATTTCAATGAAATTTGGAACACAGATAGTTTATAATCTAGATTAACACATAGGGTACTTTTCCCGGAAGTACTATCCCATTAGGCAATTACCGAACACTATAAAGCTAGTAACGTATAAATCGCGTCCAGCCCGCTTAGCATGAACGTCGCAGACACGAAAGAGAAACGACAAATCTTTTGTTCATCTGTCATTGAATCGACAAAATGACAGATGAACAAAAGATTTGTCGATTCTCTTTCGTGTCTACGGCGTTCATGCTAAGTGGGCTGGGATGAATAAAGAGAACGCATAGGATTAGCAAATATATCCATTCCCGAGAACATTCGATCTGTGACCGCAGATGCATAAGCACTAAAGACAACTCAACAAATTATAGCCTACCTAGAAATGATTAACTGCTTCTTATCATTCTGCGGCATTAATAATAGTGTACAGGTAGTTGGTAGGTAAAAGGTTAGTAACCTATAATTACTTGCATTATAGCAATCCTTGCGTCAATGGGTTTCACAAATTGCTGCAGGCAACTAGTAATGGGTTAGTTGCACGCAATAGGAATTATAGTTTTTATTGTAAACATTTTTCTTTAATATGACAAGTCAGATTGAGGGTTAGGCTATATATTGGCTGTGACAGTTCTGTTAATGTATCGTGTCTTGTAATTGTATTGGCTATGCCAATTGAATTGACAAATGATTAATGATGACAAACTAAATGAGATAACAAATGGTGTGGTTAGGTAAAATCGTGGTCTTTTCCGCCTGACCAGTTAATTTTTTTTTCGCTTTAATCATGCACAGACCCGAGCCACACCCCCTTAAAGTTTGGGCCTATTAGGAAAGCGTCAACATTGGCGCGCAAAATAACAATAACTCTCGTTTGGCGTGCGTCGACAGTGCGCTCGGCCGATTCGGTATCTTTTCATTCATTATTTCTATACAAAGTCAATGGGGCGAGAGAGAGAGCGTTTCTATGTTGCGAGTGTTAGCAAAAATTAGCTTAGTGGTGATCAGGCGGGAGTGTCCTCGATAGTACATTGGCATTGCTGTAATTTGCTCGGAATTAACGAGGATCACAATATTGCCCAGTGCATCTTAAAGGCTACGTCCTTGGACATTCTGAACCAGATATAAAAAGAGCATAATAATATAAATGTACCTTTCTTGCACACCGTTGCATATCAATCAATAACAAATCAATTAACACCTCATTCATCAAAATCGGCTCAGAAGTTTAGGCGCTATGGAGGAACACAATCATGTTACAAAAATAAATACACAGACTGTTAAAATCATAACTTTTTCTTTTGGCTTCTCCGTAGTAGGGTAACATCAAAATGAACATCATCAAGATATTAAAATTATAAGCAGAACTGAAATCATTATCTGGCGACAGTGTGAACCGGCCTTGATTTATAATAAATATTATTATTGAAAACTTCTAAAGATAGCCGTAACGTCTAGAAATTTCTAGTAACTTCGGGACAAAGTTCAAGTTATTCAATGCTCGCTCAGCTTTTACCGGAAACTCATTAACTTTAGATGAATGGCAGCAATTTGCAAGACACGACCAACATTCTATATTGAAAACTGAGGAATGTGGCGATAACAAATAAATCTTAAATGCAATGGGTCAAAAGTTTATTTGACATTTTCGCGACTCCGGTCCATCTGTAGGTTAAGCCGCGCTTGACTAGGTTGGTCCGTGGATGGGTGACTATCCAGTACATGCCGAGTCCGTGCCTCGGAAAGATGTTGGTCCCGATTGTCGTTTTTGACAAAATTTGACAATCGTTGTGGCTTTAAAGTCTGACAACCAGTCTTACCAAGGGGTATCGTATTACTCACCAGGTAGTGTAGGTACTAACTGGGATGTGGAGGGCAGATGCACAGATTAAAAATCGCTTAGAAACCTAACCGATGACCTGAAGAAGTCTTGCGAAAATCTAGTGGAAGAAGTACATACAAATTTAATACAATCAAAATGAATACATGCAAATTGAATACATTCAAATTGAATACATTCAAATTTAATACATTACAATTTAATACATTCAAATTTAATACATTCAAATTAAATACATTAAAATTGAATACATTCAAATTTAATACATTAATTTAATACATTCAAATTAAATACATTAAAATTGAATACATTCAAATTTAATACATTAATTTAATACATTTAAATAAATATTATTCTGAATAATGTCTGACTTTCTTGATAATTCAAGAAAGTATTCAAGCTGTAACCTCTTAACAGAACTTAATAATCGATGACGGTAACTGTTCCACCGTATCAAACTATCTGTTTTCTAAAACCTAGGTACTACAATATTTCTGTTGTCATTCCCACACAGGCGCGGCCACAGGCAATTGCTAGCTAGAGTTAACACTTTCTAGACAGGCTGAGTCGCAGGCAGACTGTAATTATCGCCACAATCTAATCTGTTAGTACCGCCGTCAAAACGTTTGTTCACAAGATAACTGAGCTATAATTAACTTGTAAAAGGCTTTTTAACATGTCTTTACTTGGACGTTTAAGTCCGCGGTTCCTATGGCAAAAAAGTTTGAAGAAAATCTAGGTTTTTTTTAAGACCCAAGGGATCATTTGCTGGACACCGGGTAGGATATTTGAGTCAAAGAATAGCATAGATCAATCAGTTATTAGGAAGGCATTCGCTTAGATATGATAAGATTTCTTTTACAAAATGTTAATTTGTGTATTTGTGTGACTACATCTAGTGTGTTTAATACCTAATTTATTGTATTTGCACCGACAAATTTATTGATTTATTAAAAAAAAAAAACATAATTTTAATTTAATGTGATTTAATTTTAATTGGACTTTTATTTTATTGTTATTTTTTTTTAAATTTTGATTGTGATATTCATTTTAATGTTGACTTAATTGTGATTTTTATTTTGAATTTTAGATTTTACTGATGAATTTATTGATTTAAGTGTGGATTTTAACTTTGATTATGATTTTAATAATGTAGGTAATGCGAATTAAATTATAATGTAATCTATGTAATAATTATGTAAACTGAGTTATATGGGATAATGCCTGAAATAAACGATAATAATATAATACTGTACGATTTAATTTAATTTTATAACTCAAATTTTAATCTATTCTATTCTTTTAATTTGAATTAATGTAATAATTGTGTCCTAATTTATTTGTTTTTTTTTTATAGTTTTAATTAATAATTGTTCTTCTATTCCAATTTAATTGATGTTTTTTTTTACTTTTTGAATCATACTGTAATTTAATTAAACTACTTGACATTTTAAATTCAATGTAAACTTTGTAAATTTTATATTTATTATTATCGTATATTTTCATTTTAATTTTTATTATTGATTATACAAGTTAATGCTGTGCACACCTACAATAGTGATGAATTCACCGTAAAGCTGTTGAAATAGAATATATTTAATGTAATGATTGGGGTGTCAATAAATAAATAAGGGTTTGAGCAGGATGCAGATATGAGCATGATTTTGATAATAGTATTATTACAATTAGGGCGGTCCCTTCCAGCCAATCATTACCTACATT
The DNA here is from genome assembly GCA_905147715.2 of Xestia xanthographa. NCBI lineage: Eukaryota > Metazoa > Arthropoda > Insecta > Lepidoptera > Noctuidae > Xestia > Xestia xanthographa. Next base: position 26,323,715 of record LR990650.1, read on the forward strand.
AAAAGCCTACTGCTCTAGGCTAATTAATACTATGACTATATAACAGCCACTCGAATCAATCTTCAGGTTGTTTGCCTAGGTTAATTTGTGGATGGGTGACCACCCACATACAGAGTTTCCGCTGTGGCTTTGGTCCCGGCTGTCATTTGTAGATCTTCGACAGTCGTTACAGGTAGTCAATGGCCCGAAAGTTTGACAACCAGTCTTACCAAAGGGCATCGTATTACCCAGTGAAGGTCAGATAGGCAGTCGCTCCATGTAAAATACTGGTATTCAGCTGCATCCAGTTAGTCTGGAAGCCGACCCCAACATAGTTGGGAAAAGGCTAAGTAGACGATAAAACACAAACCACAGCATGTGCTAATATTCGCATAATGTAGCACAGGTATTAAGGCGCATACAGACACAAATGCCTCACTACGCGTGCGTTGTGAATGTGCCTGACATTGGGGATGCCGAGAATTCGCAACGACATACCTTCGTCTGAATGCACCCTTTACATATTTGCGTTGTAGGAATTAGTGTTAATTAACGGGTATTACAAGTGTAGTTTATAATATAAGTAAACAAGATAATTTGTCATGATTTTGTGGCTCAACTTCGAAGCGAACGTAACTAGTTATTGATCACAACATAAAAGATTCATGTTGAATAATTTACTTCAGCTGCAACAAAATGCTCAAACGCAATGACTGTTATGGAAACTGATAAAATAGTGGTGAGATTTGAATTAAATTGTAACAAATCTACTTGCTCCTATTATAAATAAAGGGATAAGCAGCCTTGTTCAATTTAAAATTTAATAGGGGAAAGATAAAAAATACAGCTAAAAAACCTAAAAAACCCACCTACCACGCACTCTAGGATAGTTTTTATAGTTCACGGTTAGGAATCAGTTCAGCACTGTGGGAAAGACGGGAACAGACGTCAGGATAGCAGGACAATACCAGGGCAACTTCGAAGAACAGCTTCAGGAAACGTCTGCTGCGTTTCCTGAAGCTGTTCTTCGAAGTTAAGTGAGATTCAGTACACAGTCGTACGCAGTCGATAGATTAAGGAATTTTTCTTTAAACGATTTCTATTAAATGCGTCAACACACAGTCTATCCATTGTTTCTTTGGTCTGCCTCTACTCTTAAAGCCGGTTACATTCATACTCAAAACTTTCCTTACGAGCTTATTTCTGATTCATCCCTTGTTAATAAACTTATAACCATAAAAAGGCCGTTACAATAATGTTTAACACCTCATGATCGTGTCAAGTAATAATCGTGTGTCATGATAGTAATCAGCTTGTTAAGCACAAAAAGGTTTTATTTAATGTCATAATAAACTTTTTAACAATGGAGTCAAATCAAAGACTTATAAGTAACCCGTAATTTTTTGTGGTTTATATTTTATTGATGGTAATAAAATTTAGGAGTTTTCATGCTAAGGTGTTAATAAATTTAACTGATATATTGTTTTGTATTCAGGGTTAATACAATTCTGGTATTTGGTAATATCCGGATTATCAATAATAAATTAATTGTTTCTCAGTTAAAAAAAATATGATGAATTATCAAGCTTTTGTGTGAGCAATAAATAAGATATTTTAAATAATAGCTAGATAGGTAAGAGGGTATCATTAATTAACAGTTATTCTTTGAACTATAATTAACCAACTTAAATTATTAAGCATAATTTTTATAAGTTTCACAGCACGAATGTATGATTTATTTATAGATACTGAATATGTATGGGGAAAAAAGGAATAATTATGTTTTTTAGCGACTTCATATTATCTAACAAATTATTGTCTTAATCAAAGACCAAAAAGGTTACCGGTTTAGGGGTTTTAATCGGGTTATTTACAAGGCTTTGGTGAAAACCCCTAGAGCAAAGGTTAACCTGTATAGGGGTTAATAAGCCTATAATGACCGGTTTTCGCAAAGAGTTCATTTTTGTGCGCGTTTGGTGCTTTGTCCCTTACATTCTGGATAATCAGTAACATTTAAAATGGTTAATCCATTTATTATAAGGGTTAACCCGTATAGTGGTTAATCAAACATACCTTAGAACCTGATAAATCAGTCCCCGGTCTAAACAAAATCCATTACCACAGTCCACCAACACCATATACGGCAGATACACTTCCGACCACATAAAGCTTGGTATGCACGTCACACAATTTGACAGTAGCTGTCACGACTCATGACTCATAACAACCAGGTGGGCAACTTATCATCTATTTAGTACGGCCGATACAAATCTTTAATTTGACAGCTACTGCTATAGGCATAATGATGCATCGGTGCTTCGCGGGCGGTAAGGGCCAGCCCATATTATTGTTGTCAAACTATACGTATACAAGTCATTAATTGTACATGCTGGCGGATATATTGTCATCAAAGGTGCTTAATTAAAATAAAGATTAAAAATTATGAGGCGATGTGGTATTTTATTAATATTTTTATACTGATGTCAGTTATTTAATTAGTAAATATTAATTAATTGTTTATTTCACTTTCACAAATAAATGATTGTTGAAATAAATAGCTAGCGTAAGACATGATTTAGTTAGATTGTATAATTCCTACCTAGGAGTACAGTAAAGTCTTGTATACCTTCGTGGATTTTCAAAAGATTTCATTTTTTTGAGAACAAAGATCAAAATGGCATGCCTTTAATACCCCTAAGCCTTTTAATGGCCAAATATCCATTTTGAGAAATATTATTCTAACTTTTATTTTTAAATTAAATCGTCAGTTATTGGTGTCGATTCTGTTGTGCACAAACTAAATTTAATTTAGGCCAATGACGTATTATATATAGACACGTCATGAACCAACATCGCGGCGCTTAAAAACGGCGAAAATACTAGAACTACTTATAAGCGTGAAGAAAGAGAAAGAAAATATGACACCGAACGGCGGGATGCCTGTTGCGAGAGGGAGATAAATACACATCTTCAGTCACGTCACAGGATTTATTAAATTATAAACAAACGTAGCGTCGCGCGACAGGTTGGTGCGTAACTAAGCGCGATGTGGCCAATTGGCTTCATTTCATGTTGTCATTTTAGAGTGCGGACAACGTATCTATAGTTTATATATCATTGATTTAGGCTATTAATATCTTTTACTAAAAGGCAGTGCGAGAAAAGGACGGCTATAGCTATGAACTAAGTTAGAGATGTCAAACTAGTTTATGCCTTGCGCTTCACCGTGTCTTTAGTCGACATGTTTTTACGTGCACCCTTCATTTGTATGGAAATATTAGTTCCAACTAAATTTGACAGTTCTAAATTACGTCCGTCTCTTTCTCGTTATATTAGAGAAAAAAAGATAGCAATAGCCTAAATTAAGTTTAGTTTGTGCACAACAGGATCGACACCATTGTCGCTTTTTTAATTCGGTCTGACATGATGATTGACAAGGCGATGCCACAGATAATGCAAAAATAAACCGTACGATGAAGAAGGAATAAAAGCCTCGACTGTACGTATATATCAAACAAAGTATGAAGTATGTCACATATTTTGACAAATTATATAAATTGTAGGAACCTCATGTAATTTATATACCGGTTTACGTAGACTACAATGTTTGTACTAGTGTAATAGAAAATCAATTTCTAAACATATAAAATATTAGCAATTTCCTTTACTAATCAATAAATCGATGAATGTTTTAACACAAAACTGTAAAAAACAATTATTCTTGTAATAAATATTCATCGCGAGTTGCTTTAAAATATCTTTATTGTTATTTTACTTCTTACGCGTTGTTGTAATCAATGTTTAAATAATTACTATGAACATAATTAGGATGTTACGACTGCATTTATGTGTACCAGCCATTATAGTGTTTTAACATAATTTTCTCTTTGTCTATTATTTAAATAACTTTGTCCATTATTGTGAATGTGTAAAACTGACAAGTAAACGATAAATGTGTCAGTTTTTTAGGGTTCCGTACCCAAAGGGTAAGAACGGAACCCTATTACTAAGACTTCGCTGTCTGTCCGTCTGTCTGTCACCAGGCTGTACTCATGAACCGTGATAGCTAGACAGTTGAAATTTTCACAGATGATGTATTTCTGTTGCCGCTATAACAACAAATACTAAATATACCTAGTCAATGGTACGGAACCCTTCGTGTGCGAGTCCGACTCGCACTTGGCCGGTTTTTAGGGTTCCGTACCCAAAGGGTAAAAACGGAACCCTATTACTAAGACTTCGCTGTCTGTCCGTCAGTCCGTCTGTCTGTCACCAGGCTGTATCTCATGAACCGTGACAGCTAGACAGTTGAAATTTTCACAGATGATGTATTTCTGTTGCCGCTATAACAACAAATACTAAATATAGTCAATGGTACGGAACCCTTCGTGTGCGAGTCCGACTCGCACTTGGCCGGTTTTTTAATGTTTATTTAAATGATGTCCTAATATCACTTAGGCTGCTAATAAACAGACCCACTACATTGAATAGACCAATAAATAGAAATATAAATTTGAGTGCGAAACGAAAATCGTGTACCATTTTACCTTTTAAGGGTAGGCAGGCATCAAAGCGGTGCCATAAGCAGTGATATTGTCTAGAACGAAGCTGCAATAAAACAGTACCTACAGTCGTGCCGACAAGAAACCAATTTCCCTGAGTAGGTTTACAAGGCATGCTGCTGTTTATTGGCAATGCGAGTGAGTCATGATCGAATGGCATCTGTTTTACTACATGCTTGCAATTCAGTTGCATGTAAGACCGCCTGTACGGTAATGATGTAAGTAAAGGTAAAGAGGAATTGATAAAGTCAAGACATCTTATAAAGTTGTATTAAGATAACATCTATTAATCTCGCTCTTAATGTGCACGTCTTTCTACATCGTTCTCACATATATGTATAATCTCAACATGAATGATGTTACCAAGATTTTGTAACAATATTTTGATTTAAAAGGGTGTCCATGGAGTTTCTTGCCCATTCTTCTCCATAGAGATCTGCGCTTTAGAATGTGAAACTATATTACCTCATCAAATTTTTATGCGTAGTGATAGTGATTGTAGCTGCGCTTTTTTTTCCGTAATGATTTAATTGAAATAAATGCTTTGAGTTTGAATAACTTTGGGTAGCCAGCCATGACACAAAACCGCCAAAAGTGGAGAGATTTGGAAGAGACCTACACTCAGCATTGGGTAGCCAAGGGTTGAAGAAGAAGAAGAACATAAAGAAGTTCGTTTCTGATCGTGAAGGCTCATGTATTTCTAGATTTGCTTTGGAGCCGGTAGGTTAGGCAACAAGTAGGATAATCCTCACAAAATGACATTTTACCGGCGATATCGCTAGTGTACCATTAATGGCTGTTTTCTATAACTTACTTACGTATAACTGTTAGTTAATGCGCTTCTTCCATAGCTACCGGTGTTTCTATATATAAAGAATATCCTATCCGTGTCACCTTCCTGTCACTTCATTCATTTTAAAATCAAAGAAAGCTTTTCTGTGACGTTTTATATCTAACCGTCCAGTAAGTGAAATGTCAAACAGACAGCAGCAGTGGTATTAATCAGCAGGTGTAGAGTTTTTTTAGACATCTGAAAATCTTCATGAATACCCGGGGAGAACGTAGGTTAGGTCGCACTCTTACCGACTAAAGCAAAACCGTTCCTTCTACTACCATGAGTTTGGGCCCCGGGAGATACAAGAGACGGGCCCGGGAGATAAAAGGGACTCCCGGACTTCTCTCTCCGGGGGGAGGGTAAATTTATATTCATATTTAACCGTGGAATCACTTTGGGCCCTATCAGAATACTAGCGCTGTGACTTTTTTTTATTGTTACAGCATCACACATGACCCCAGGCCTCGTACAGGACCAATTTTGTTTGTGTTTTCTTTTGTTACTTTTTATATAATTTTGTTTGACTGTTATTAAAACCAATTTTTTTTCTGTTTGTCCTGTGCAGACTAATTAATACTTTTTCTTTAATTTCTTATTAACAGATGGATCATCTACCAGTGCCAATGTGGTCTTAAAAGTAGGGTAATTGACACTCAACAACTCATGAATAAGGTAAAAGCAATATTTAAGTAGGTACCAAAGTCCGCAGTTACTGCAGATGCATCTCGGCCTAGACTGGTAGTTATGCCGTGAAAGCCTCATAAAATGTGAGTGCATACTTTAATGATCTAATCTGGCAACATTGTGTGCAGTTTATTGTGTACCACCATGATGGTGAAAGACGTTGAGTAATTAACTTGATAATTACTCATTTTCATTGTAAGATTATGGCTTTGTTTGTGATTTATAGCTTTATTTTCACTAATAAAGTTGATGGCTAAAGACTTAAAGGAGTCCTATATGCTGGCCAGACCAAATCCGCACCACGATCAAAACCAAAACCTGGAAAGTCAAGCAGGTAAGTCTGAAAATAGGAGCAGGTGGAGTGCCTTCATTAAGGAGAAGATGTTAAAACTATCACGTGTTCTCGTGAACACGTGACCCGTTCCCTCAAAATCGGGGAAACAACATAAGGAGTACAAATAGGATCGCTTTTTAGGGTTCCGGCCCCAAGGGGTAAAAACTGGACCCTATTACAAAAACTCCACTGTCCATCTGTCTGTCATCAGGCTGTATCTCATGAACCGTGATAATTATATAGCTAGGCAGTTGAAATTTTTACAGATGATGTATTTCAGTTGCCGCTATAACAACATATACTAAAACAGAATAAAATAAATACATATTTATGGGGGGCTCACATACAACAAAATATATTTTTGCCGTTTTTTGCTCGATATCAATAACGGCAGCAGGTAGACGCTTGAAATATTCACAGATTTTTTAGTTTTTTTATTCACTTTAAAAATAAAAGCTAAAACAAAATAAATATTTTATAATATTTAATTTTTTTCCCATACAACAAACGTGATTTTTTCGCCTTCTGTCTAATGTTGTATAGATAACGGTAGGGAATCCTTCGTGCGCGAATCCGACTCGCACTTGGCCGGTTTATTTTTATTAAACTGACTGACCGGTTCCCGTAGCGTAGATCCAGCTTTACGGATCTTTTAGGACCTCCGTTAAATTCAACTGGATATGTGGTTTTCTTCTATATTAAGCAAGCAATTAGGTATGTAACTACAATAATTACTATCCATTTCAATGAATCATTAGCCCATAGATATTCCTTACAATTGTTCTAGATGTGGTCTTTTGATTACAAACACAGGTGTGAAACCGCGTGAAACACAATATTACAATTATTGTATTTAATTACCTCGTATTGTAATTAGCACAATGGTTGCATTTGTCATAACTCATACTGTAGGCAGATAGTGCATATAGTGTGTGATAGGCTCAGAGGAAACGGCCGCAACATACCGTGATGAGGTCGCAGGTTCAAACCCACGTAGGCTCTTTATTAAGGGGAAAATCATTTCATCACCACTGCCATTGCTATCAAAACGGTAACGAAAATGTCAAAAGGGAACTGGCAATAATACCAGAAGCAAAAATTGGAAGATATCGGCGACATCCACCAAAACGCACTGGGCCCGCGTGGTGGATTAGAATAACAAAACAACAGTCCCGTGATTGGGCCCACACCCAATCTCGGGACTGTAAACGTGACTGTCAAGGGTCTGAGATTAGGCAAAAATAAAAATAAAAATGTTTAGGCCAGGGCAGCCCGCGAAATTCAAATTTTGTTATTCTCGTTTTTTAGGGTTCCGTACCCAAAGGGTAAAAACGGAACCCTATTACTAAGACTTCGCTGTCTGTCCGTCTGTCTGTCACCAGGCTGTATCTCATGAACCGTGACAGCTAGACAGTTGAAATTTTCACAGACGATGTATTTCTGTTGCCGCTATAACAACAAATACTAAAAACAGAATAAAATTAATATTTAAGGGGGGCTCCCATTCACCTCCTTCTGCGAAGCAGTAATGCTAGAGAAGGAGGTGGCGGAACGTGAGAGGGAGCGAACCTCTCAACGTCCCGGCCGCCGCGGGAGACGCCCCGGGCGTCGGGGGCCACCACCACGTGGCCCCCGGCCACCGTAGGCGCGGGCCTGTGGACGGTGGGCTATGGGCTAGCTCGCCGTCCGTCCGTCTCATGACGACAGGCCGTGTCGACGGCGCGTTCGTGTTCCACGCGCGCCTCAAAGAGAGTCAGCAAAAAGGAAGGGGTCCGTAAGGACCGATGCCTGCCAGGGTTGCGGGACAGTTCGAAAGAGATACCGCGGCCCCGGAACACAAACGGCGATGAAGGAACATGGATGGGTTTTAGTCAGTAAAAGTCTGACACTCCCTGCTCCTGCTCCGCCCAGAGCGGGAGGAGTTATTTGATGATGAAAGGAAAATCGAAGAGGACAGAAGTGACGCCATTGGGGAGCAGGCTGATTGTAATATGCAGTGAGCCTAGAAAGGCTAATATCATATAACTAGTAGCGACACGAGAGCAGAATAATGAGTAGGTAAGTATTAAAAATTATTGCGCACTTATTATCTATGAGTTGCCTGTCTATTGCATCGACGTTTGTTTGACCTGCATACTTAAATATTGTTGTATGTACCTTCCCACAATGTGCACATAATTCATAGATGCTAATGCTGTTCTTACTTCGGTTTTATGTTTCATGTTTCATGACCATTATCGACAGAATTAGCGGTGTACTTTTTCGTATCACTTGCACGACCGTTCTAGTTGCCCCAAAACTTCGCCACTTCCAAGGTGTCGTGGATGGCAACTAGGAAATGTAGAACCGGTTCCTGTACCATAGCAAATCCCGAGAAATCCCGGTACCGGTTCTGCATACCCTAGTGGTAACGCAGAGGTCGCTTTCATGACATCTATTGGAGCACAGAGCACAGGATAAGAGGTGGAACATACAGCTTTAGTGCACGATATTCCTCGACATTCCTCGACAACTCTCATCTATCCAGCAGATACCAGTCTCCCTGCGGAGATCGTCCCATTCTGTGTTTCATACTACGTTTCGTGTTTCAGTTGTTTGCCGTGGTGTAGACTGGACTTCCACCACCTTGCTGGCTCCGCATGGTGGAATATGGCCCACGCCCACTCACAGAGAGTAGCCATGCGTCCTAACAGTAGGACCGTTATAGGCTGATATATTATTATGATATGCCATGGGCTATTTTAAACCCTTAAAATTCCAGTAAAGAACCAATCTCAACGGTTGTTTATGTCAAAACCTATCAATCTGTCAACGCAAGCGCCCGCGCATTATTATGGCAATATTTTAACTCGATACTGTCTTGTGTGACCCCAATGCACCCGCGCCATATTGGTTTGTGTTTCGTTTACACCATAAAAGGATAACATGTCGATGGAATGAGTGTGTGAGATCTAGATTTTTTCGTAAGTACGGTCAACTTTATGTATTAGTTAAAGGAGACAGTTTTTTTTAGGCCCTCTTCGATGTTGCATAAATATTATTCATAATACCAAAAAAAAAAACCATTTTACTATAGGAATAAACGAAAGATTACATAGAAATGAAACCGGAATCTTGAAATCATAATAAATAAGTTATATTATGATATTTTTTTGCGAGTCAAATCATTCCTGTTGTGGTCAATGTCATTTGATAGAAAATACTTACGTAAATAGGGGCGTTTTTTCCGTTTACAAAAAAAAGTACGGTATCCATTGGTAATAATATCTGCTTTAATTATAATAGAATTTTATATAAAAATGAATAATATTAAACTGTGAGCTTTTTAATGCTATTTTTAAAGGTTTCTGCTAAAATCTTTAAGATGGTATAGAAAATCATCGTGGCACGGAACGTTGTAAATCCGTCTTTTTAGTGGTTGACAGACAACTTCATTTGGCATTTACTCTTTCTGTTTATTTCGATTTTCGTGAAAGTATTTCTGCGATTTTTTCGCATACAATAAAAACTATTTTATGAAAATGGCATCTGCTGGTCGTTGTGTCAATTGTGCAGTAAGATTTCAACGCAATGTGTAAATACAATTACTTCAGAGACTGCTACAGACGTGTTATTGTTATTGTTTATTGTTAGATTTACGTTTTCATTTGCGAATTTCTCATCATTCCGGTTAGACATGGCTTAGCTAATATTACCACTGTAATCTAGAGATTATAAGGAAGAAATCTGTATACGTTTCATTAATATCTGCTACAATTTATGTGGGTGGCCTGTTCTCCAAACAAAAAAAATTGTCTCCTTTGAGCCACGAAAAGTGATTCAAAATAATGGTTTTAAGAGAAAAATTGTTACATGGGTGGGCAGTTGATTGTACGTAGGACGCAGGTTACCTACAATATGTTGTGCAATTCTGGCTGTTGTAGGATTATTTAGGGGAGAAATATTTTTAGCAAAGGAGTGCGGAATTATGAGTTTGATTTATTAATTGATCGTGACCCATCTTGAGTGTCGATTTGCTTTAAGGATCAAAATTGCAAATGGACTACCAATTTAAATATCCGTACCTACTCATACGTTTTAGAATAACAACCGTCACGTCACTCCTAGACAGTCGTATAAAATGGCTAAAACACGGCCAAATGACGTAGAAGGATGTTAAAAAATGAAAAAAAAAAAAACAATAATATCAGCTAGGTTACTTTTGCAAAAGACTGATTCTGCAAGGTCCTACATGAATCAAGAAACAAATAAATACGCCCCGTCTCAAGCTAACTGTTCCCTACAACTTTAGTTATGGGTTCAAGATTGAGTCAACCCACTCAAATCAACTGTCCCAACGCCATTTTTAACTGATAAGATATCACGGCATTTCCTACCAAACAGCCTTGCATAAAACACGCAAATAGTAAATAACTGTCTTATATAAACATTTCTATGTACCAGGCTAGGCTGGGCCCTTAGCACTACTCCGGTCGGGCAATCTTAGGGGTGCTACACATTGTCTTGTTCCGGTATTTGTTGAATAACAAAACCGACCCGAAGCAATTACTACACATAACACCTCTTAACGAAGCCGAAAGGCATGGTCTCCACGTCATTGCGATAATCTTTTTGCTCTGCACCATACCTTCTAGTTACGGAGATATGGGGGGTCAAGTTACAACTTTTTGACAAGTTTTTTTTTTTTAAATAAGTACTAGTTTTTAATGTAAGATTTTTACTTTAAACACCTCCACGACCCCCGTACTGTTCAATCCATCATCAGCATAATGTTTTGAGTGCGTTACATTTTCATAATAAAGTTACTTAGTTTGATTTACAGAATGCTTGGTTGACGGCTTCGTGATGAGGTCTTTTACACCTATTCATGTATTCAGCTTGTGTCGGAGTGCGAATTTCTTTCGGCATCTACCATTGCTGAATTATGTTCGGTCTGTTCGGCATCAATCGAGATTTTTTCCCGAACGTCAATATGACATTCAATTTTGCTATATGCCGAAACCTGAATCCTTAGACAATATGCCATTCAAACTATTTTGAACTGACACAAGCTATCGAAAAGCTAGAAATCCGATTGTCACTTGTTTAGGTTCTCTGAACCAGTGGTATAGCAGCCCTAATGAACCCGTTGACCGGTTTCCTACGCGATCTCTAATAGAGATGGGCTGTATATCACATAAATCTACCAATAATGCGATAATTAATTGACAACTGTTAGGAAAAGTCGATTTCGATTTTATGTAGATGACTTTTTTAGTGGAGGAAACTTTCGATGCAACAGATAGTGGAAATATGTTGGCGGTCGATGTCGACATACTTTAGAAGCCGGATTAAATGGTAGTTGGAACAATCTTTAAAGTCGGTACAAGCCATCCGATAATAGCTCATATTATGATTGTTAAAAGTACTTCGGGTTACGGTAAGCCGTTGGTCCGGGCTGCCTTTAGAAGATCATCTTTGGCAGTTGTTACAGGTAAGTCTGATGCCACAGTTATCTAGTAATTGGATTGAGGAGGTCTAATAGGCAGTCGCTCCGTATAAAATACTAGTATTCAGCTGCATCCGATTAGAATGGAAGTCGACCCCAACATAGTTGGGAAAGGCTAGCAATGCTTCATCATCTGCCTAGCGTTTTCTTGACTACATATGTATGAAATAATTAATCAGTGGACAAATTAACGACCAGGGTGCACCAGACTTGAGATATTGAATGCTATTATAGGATATAGCCCAAATATTGAAATGAGTAACCTCTTTTGTTCAGACCAGACCACAAAATCACTCAAGAAGGCGCCAACCAGGCGATTAGGTCGCGGTCTAAAGACTAAAGAAACATTCAACAAATGCATTCTTAATAGCAAAGTGATTACCAATCATTCTGCAATTAACGGCCATCGACTGCGACAACATAATGAGGTGCTTTGTCAAATTAGTGTGGTATGTCAAGAGGCTGGTAATTGCTACGATCTATAAGGCTGAGGTTTAAAAGATATATCTTTGCTTGAAGCTGCAGAAAAACTTTTTGCAGCCATCTAGATGGAAGAGAAATATTTGCAGTAGAAAAAGGAAAAAGCCTAGCAGACAATTATGAGGGACTGCAGAAAATTTTGCAAAATCTGGATCTAAACGCACTTGAAGAAGTCGCTTAGTGTATTGTAACTATTAGAGCTGTTCACAGGGAAGAACTAAGGAGTTTTTGTTTTTTCAACCGACTTCCAAAAAGAGGAGGTTCTCAATTCGTCTGTTTTTTTTTTTTTTTTTTTTTTCTGTGTTTGTTACCTCAGAACTTTCGACTGGTTGAACCGATTTTGATGATTCTTTTTTTATTTGAAAGCTGGTGCTTCCCGTGTGGTCCCATTTCAATTTTATTAACATCTGGTGCTGATCTTCGGAGATATCGCCGGGTTAAAGGCAAAACCAACTATTTAGACCAAAAATGTCAATTTAATATTTTCCGTAAGAGCAATTGGAAAGTTTGCTATTAAAATGAAGTCCTTATTAGTAAAATTATATCAGTGGCAAATGTATGAGCGTGTTCTATAATTATCTTAGTTTCAAACAGTTACATACTGAACACAAAAACTTACTCCATTCGTACAAAAAATATTAAATAAATAAATAAACCCCCCCTTTAGTTGGTTTTGCCTCTAGAGTGCAAATGCGGCATATCTGAACAAGTAATGGTCATGTGTCTTAACAGACTTCGCATTTACGTGAGTTTAAGTATTGTTTTCATAATTTGCTATTACGGAAGATTCTAGAATCATTCATTTTGAAACAAATTAAAAAAATACGAAACATAGTTGGTTTTGCTTTTCTGTTTCCTAATAGATGTCTTCGAACGTAGAATGCTAAATTGTACTAACATAATAAGTTACTGATTTGTATTGCTTAAATCATTCAAATTGTGTTACTACTATCACTAGCTAGTATCAGCCAGTACGAGAAAACCCTCGGAAAATAAAACCGACAGGTCACAACAAGAAGCATTTATTTTTATGTTTTTTTTACTTTGTATGAACATAAAAGCTTCGTAATCGATACAAACAATAATTGGCCTTTAGAAATTAATTCTAAAATAATTAATCACTTTGCCATCCTAACTAAAATATCCGTGAGTACCCAGTGCAACGCACAATCGAGAAGCACTTTGGAGGGTGCATTTCGGGAGTACCGTTCCACACCGCCTGAACTTAGACCACGTCTACATCGTTTGCCTATGCACAACAAAAACAAAGCGCTGATGTGTGCTCTAGATTCGCAGCTGTCAAACTGCTATGACAGTAGCAAAGACCTATACTGTGGAGCTGTAGCAGCATGTCGTGTAGCTCACGATTAATTCCCCAACAGCGACAGAGCTACACGACCAAAATTAGCTGTTCCAGCTTGGCAGTGCAGAATTGAGCGGCGTATCAGTGAGGCTAGAGCACTCATCAGCAAGTTAATCTGCTTCAAGGAGGGCAATACTCGTCCTAGAGTGATGAGCTTTGTGAGGCCGGCGTTCTCGGGATATTACTTGGCTCACATTACAGAACGTATCGATTTCCTGAAGCAGAAGATCTGTGCATAGGCAAGCTGTATTCGTCACTACAAGTGGTGCGTAGAGCGATACACTCTAAAGCGATGAAAGGTGGGTATATAGGGCTTGGGAGCGACCGGACCAAGATGTAACTGACACGGGTCTGCCGGATGATGACTCCATGTGTTCATTCCGGCGCAGCATCTGGTCGGTGCCTGGCAGTCACACTGAGGGCGATTAGACCCGGGAGGTTGAACAAACGTGTGATCCAATACCAGAAATGGGGGCAATCATCATCATCCTCCAACGTAGCTCGTGCAGTCCGTCCGTTGCCTAACTGGAAATCTCTAGGGCCGGACGGACTGCACAGCTTCTGGATCAAGTGGTTCCAAATAGTGAATAGTCCCGGGAAATCCCGGAACCGAAAGTACCGGGAAATCCCGGAAATTTGCGTTGTTTTAGGAACCGGAATTTCCAAAACCAAATCCCGGTTCTTTCGGTACTTTCGGCAAAAGATACTTCGCGTTTAGACACAGAATAGATAATAGTACTAGCGTACAGAAGTTGCACTCCTTTGATCTTGAAGAAAGCCGACATTAAAAATGCCTAAACTGGGCCCGCTCGATCTAAATTGTGCCTTGACGCCACGCGTTAGCGTATTTTTTTCGGCGTCTCACTGCTTAATGGTCAGTCGATAGGGTTGCCTCAAGTACTCAAAATAAAATACTACCAACATTTTTGTATTTTAATGTACCTATCAATATTATTTAAATGTTAATTAAAACTTTTATAATTACAATTGTTTTACTCTATTATTAATGTCTCATATATATCTTGCCTTCTCTAAAATTACGATTAAGTACTTATTAAATTTAACAGCAGCTAAATGCGAAATCTAACAAATAGGTAATTTTAAAATAAACTCTGATGGGACATGGAGCAGTGAAATTTATATCATCATCTGCCTAGCCTTTTCCCAATTATGTTGGGGTCGGCTTACAGTCTAACCGGATGCAGCTGAATACCAGTATTTTACATGGAGCGACTGCCTATCTGACCTCCACAACCCAGTTAGTACTGGGTAATACGATACTCCTTGGTAAGACTGGTTGTCAGTCTTTTTGGGCCTCTGACTACCTGTAACGACTGTCAAAGATCTGCAAGTGACAGCCGGGACCAACTGCTTAACGTGCTTTCCGAGGCACGGAGGAAACCCGGTATGTAATGGGTGGTCACCCATCCACGGACCAACCTAGGCAAGCACGGCTTAACTTAAAGATCGATGCGCGCGGCTGTTATTATTAAAATTATTATTCAATTATTACGTTTTTTCAATTATTATTTGAAATTTATATAAAAAAGACAATTTTTTTCTACATTTATTAGCAGCAACAGTTTATCCGGCTTGTCATTTTCACTAGAAATTATTAATGATCAATAAATCAGTCAGAACAGTTAACAAACACGAAGTACGCGTACCTACCTACGGTACGCGAATAAAGGTCAAAAGAGCGCGAAAAATTAGCGCGGCATACGTACGCAGTTACGCACGGCTGGAGCGCGACAGCCCTTGAGAGCTAGCATATTCAATATGCGCGAAGCGGTAGGTAATTATCTCATGCCTACACACGGAGTGCAATAGCTCTGGTTTAGATATATGTTTTACAGAAGAAGACTTACTTGACATTATCAGAACAATTTTGGAAGCGTTATGCCAGCTAGATGCGACACTACTAACTGCAGATATAGCTGTAAAATTCGCATTAAAGAAATTGTCCACCATAAATAACAGTATAGCCGCAAAAATGTTGACGATGCTGAAAAACAGATACAGGCAACGTCGATTGCCGGAAATATCAATATTAACATATTTGCAAAACCCTGAAATGTACTTCTCCAACGCACAAGATGAAGATTTGTCAGTGTTTACTCGGGCCAAGTAGTGACGAAATATGCAGGAAGATAGTGGAACTGCTAAGGCGTACTTTAGGAGATTCTTTTTTGGAAACAGCTCAATTGCCGTCAGATACAGATGAAGACATAGAAAGAGAACCTCAATAAAAAAAAGAGGAGCTTAATGCAGAGCTTAAAAAAGCTACTACTTGTAAAAGAACAAGAATGACTCACAGTGAAGATCTTAATACGAATGTGAGGATCGAAATGGCTCTTTTTGTGAACGGACGATCCCCTGGACGTTATTTGTCGCAGGCTTTCGATTTCTTTTATCAATTCCACCGACAAGTGTAGAGCCGGAAAGAGTTTTTTCTCTAACTGGGTACCTTTGTAATAAAATAAGATCACGTTTAAGTGATAAGAGTTTGGACGCTCTTATATTTTTAAGATCATTATATAGTATAAATGCTTCATATTATATAGGATTAGGTATAAAAATCATTTAATGTTAAAATATGTTGCTGGCATAATATGCGTAATTACCAGTAAAATTATACTAAATAAGACTGACTTAGTGTCTAAAAAACAAGAAATAAAACGTTTTATTTGATTTGATTAAAATGTTTTTACTTTGCCCTGTCATTTCGTCTTTTTTTACTTTCTCCGTTTCAACACTTTCAACTCTCTTACAAAGACTTATTAAAGTATCAAAAGTATCGATAGTACCGGGAATCCCGGTTCTTAAGCCAGAAGGTCCCAAAAATCCCGGTTCTTTAAAACAGCACCGGTTCTGCATTCCCTAGTTCCAAAGATCGCACACTCGCTTAACGTCTCAGTTTCAATCAACGTTACGGGTCAGAGTCGCTGCACCAGTTCTTGACGACAGGAATTACCCTCCTGCACCATAAATCGGGTGGTACTGCGGAATTATAGACCAATCACTAATCTACCAACGGTCTATACAGTTCCTATATCCATTTGAGAGCTAAAATCAACCAACATATTGAGAGTAATTCTATCATGTCTGCCTCTCAGAATGGACGTAGGAACGGGTCCCGCGGTACTAAGGAGCTGCTCCTCAATGATATGGCCAACAGGTTCGCACTTCCGAAGGGGTCTACATGTTGGTTAGATTGCAAGAAGGCCTGTGATTCTGTGCCTCGTACATGGCCCATGAGGGTGCTGGAGTTATATAAAGTAGATGCAACTCTACGTACCTTCCTGATGTCATGTATGGGGCACTGGAGAACGGTCCTTCGCTATTCAGGATGTCGACAGATCCAGGGGAACGAACCGATAAGGATCGAGCGCGGTATATTCCAGGGTATTCTGAGGATGTACTTCAAGTTTGCGCCAGTTTTCTTTAGCCATGGACAGCGGGGTTAGTCCCTTGGTCCACTGCGATCACATCTCGGGGCATATACCCACCTCGGCTTTTAAAAAATATTCTCGGAGACTGCACACCTCGCGGTTGTGGAGGGTCTTCGCGTTTAGTAAGCCTCGACCTTCGCACTTCCGCGGCATGTACAGTCTCATCACCGATGATTGTGGGTGTTTAATTTAATCGGTTTTGCTTCTAGGCAATTTGCTAAACAGAAATCAAAAAACCAAATGCCAAAATCGACTATATTTATTTAGTTTGAATGTTCAAGAACAAAAAGGAGCTAATCCAAGATATTATTTTTTACCATTATTGAATATGACCTTTCTTTGACATTATTGTAGGACTAAAAACTACTAAAAAAGTTTGGTATTTTTTGCATCTATATTTCGAAATATTTAGACAAAATAATACGAATTATAGGTTTTTAATTCTATAAAAATACACTATCTTTATTTATTCGTTTGTTATTTCAGTCTATTATCTATTTAATCTGTTTTTACATTCAGTAACTCGGGAACGGTAAGTCTTGCGGTTTAATTGGTTTTACCATTAGATAGACAATCGAATACTGATTCGAATGGTATATTAAAGTGAAAAACTGCAAAAAATCATGATAGTTGGTTTTGCCTCTAACCCGGCGATATACAATGGAACTCTTCAAAAATAGACGGCAAACCTGCCGTGGATGTTGCAATCGCTTGGATGTTTATTGTTTATCCAATATCATGTCGTAACATCACGCCTCTATGCTCTGAGGGGGTACACAGATGTGTACAATACACCACCCAGATTTCGACAGTTAGGTATGTTAAGTTGGTGCGATCGTGTTCCGCGCGCGCCTCGAATGACGTAACATCACGCCTGTATGCTATGAGGGGGTACGCAGATGTGTACAATACACCCAGATTTCGACAGGTATGTTAAGTTAGCGCGTTCATGTTCCGCGCGCGCCTCAAAGAGATGTCAGCAAAAGGGACTGTTGTAAAGAGATACTGCGGCCCTGGAACACAAAGGGCTAAGAAGGGACATGGTTAGTCAGTAAAAGTCTGACACTCCCTTCCGCTCCGCCCAGAGCGCATCCGAAAAAAATAAAAAACTTTTTTGCAAAAAAATAAAACCGGCTTCAAAAAAACACAAAAAAGTGAAAAATAACTTTAGCTTCAGAAGTCGGTGACTTTTGTTTGATTGATTTAGTTTTTTTGTCACCGACTTCTGAAGCTAAAGTTATTTTTCACTTTTTTGTGTTTTTTTGAAGTCGGTTTTATTTTTTTGCAAAAAAGTTTTTTATTTTTCCATTTTTAGTTGTTCCCAAACAAATATTTGCCACGAATTTATTTGACATTGTTACCAATACATGTCATGGTAATAGGCGTATCCCCAATATATGGAACTTAACATACCTTGTTTTTTTTTGGATGGGAAATCATCAAATTACCCCTCCCTCTCATAGAGAGGAGACCTATGTCCCAGCAGTGGGAACATTAATAGGCTGATGATGATGATGACCCCTCCCGCTCTGGGCGGAGCAGAAGGGAGTGTCAGACTTTTACTGACTAAAACCCATCCATGTTCCTTCTTAGCCCTTTGTGTTCCAGGGCCGCAGTATCTCTTTAGAACAGTCCCTTCGGCTGACATATTTTTGAGGCGCGCGCGGAACACGAACGCGCTAACTTAACATACCTAACTGTCGAAATCTGGGTGTATTGTAAACATCTGCGTACCCCCTCAGAGCATACAGGCGTGATGTTACGTCATTTGAGGCGCGCGCGGAACACGATCGCGCCAACTTAACATACCTATGTTGATTGCAACATTCTCGGCAGATTTGCCGTCTATTTTTGAAGAGTTCCATTGTATATTTCCGAAGATCAGCATCAGATGTTTACAAAATTTAAATGGGACCACACGGGAAGCACCAGCTTTCAAACAAAAAAAGAATCATCAAAATCGGTTCACCCAGTCGAAAGTAATGAGGCAACAAACACAAAAAAAAAAAAAATACAGTCGAATTGAGAAGTCTTTTCGGAAGTCGGTTGAAAACATGGTATGTTGTTCCATATATTGGGGATACGCCTATTACGCATATACCATGACATGTATTTTTAACAATGTGAAAGAAATTCATGGCAAATATTTGTTTGGGAACAACTAAAAATGGAAAAATAAAAAACTTTTTTGCAAAAAATAAAACCGACTTCAAAAAACACAAAAACGTGAAAAATAACTTTAGCTTCAGAAGTCGGTGACAAAAACACTAAATCAATCAAACAAAGGTCACCGACTTCTGAAGCTAAAGTTATTTTTCACTTTTTTGTGTTTTTTGAAGTCGGTTTTATTTTTTGCAAAAAAGTTTTTTATTTAAGATGAATTTGTAATCATATCCAAAAGTACAGTTTGTTGATAAAACCGAAACACCAGTCAGATTAAAACATTGACAAGCACTTAGAATTGTGAAGAAGTCGGTGGGTCACTTACTCCAAGAGTAAAAGCTGGTAGGTCGTTACGAGAAGAATCGGAAAGAAAGAGACACTTTTTTACAATAAAAATCTCAGTTCACATCAATACAAGTAGTGCAGCCCGCACATCACTAATCTCCGGGAGATTTCCATACTAATTGACACACGGAAAATGTCAGACGATAACGAAAGTGTCATGGCAGCTTGAAATTAATTAGTAAGACAGTAGCCACGTAATGATTGGACGTTGATTGGGTAATCATACAGTGTTATTTATAGACCGTGGTTTGGGAGGTGTTCAATAAGCAAATGTTGGAGTAATTGATGGTTATGTAAGAGATCGGATTGTTGGTAAGGCGACTGTTTGTATTGGGATTAGAAATGAATAGGTACCAAAGGAACCTTTGGTTAGCAATAGGCTGCATTTTGAAGGTGATGGAGTCATAGCAGTAATTTTATAAATAGCTGGCCCTTTTTTTAGAAATCAGTTAAAAAGGAAACACATTTAGAGCAAAACTATACATGCCAATTTGGAACAGTAATCCAAAATTAGAAAAATAAAGCATTATGACGGTGGCGTGAGTCTACCACTATAGGTAATCAATCAATACCTACACAAGTCAACATTACATAATATTAATTATTGACCATTGTGTGATAACTGTGACAAGCGAAAAGTTATTAAAGAAAAACAAATAATGAACTGAAAATAAAACAGAAGATTTGTTAGTGAACAAGAAAGTTGACGCTGACCCTGGTTGTAATGGTCTACTGAGCTGAGACGAAACACGTGCAAAAAAACTTTGTAGGCATAAGTTGTCCAAATATAATATAAAAGCTTCGCTTGGATTCTGATAAATTACTTCCGACTACCCTTGATGGATAGCCTAGACGGCCCTGAAAATGGAAGGTCCTTGACGCTCGCGTGTTCAGTTAGGGAGACCTTGAGGCCTTTCAAGGGCGGGATAAACAACCTTCGGAAGTTGAAGGTCGAATGCCGGCGATGGAAGAAAGTTTCCTAATGACCAGTTAGTAGGAAAATTCAAAGACTTCAACTCGTTCAGTGTTGGGTCTATCATTATACATAGTTTGTGTTTTTAGGTGTGGTTCTACCAGAATTCTAAAGCAGACTGGATTGGTTGTAAAATATTTAGTAGCACTTTGCAAGTTATTTTTGGAATCACATTTAAAATGTAATTGGTGTTCAGCGATAGTTTAAGGTGAAAGCTTCTAGCTCTAAATAAATAATGTTTCTGAAGGGTATAGTACTTTCATCCGGTCGGGGCAAGCAAATCATTATTTCATGAAGAGGGGTTTCATTTAAGAATTGCTCCGAATTAGATAAGTAATTGTAGGTACTAATGATACTTTAGGTTTACCTCACAATACATATACTTAATTAAACTCTTAAATTCATAGATAAACAACGAATGTTTTTAGCTAGAAGCATTTTAAATTTTGCACAAAAGTTTTTTTACATGAGGATATTGAATCAACATTGTTGATGGATGGACACAGGAAGGCCAAAGAAAAGATGGATGGATTGTGTGAGGAATGATATGAAAGAGAAAGGAGTAAATGATGCCGTGACGACTGACAGGGGAGAATGGAAGAAGAAACAAGGGTACAACAGAGACAACCCAAGTAACACAGGAAGCATTATAACAAAGGAATAGTAAACTTATTTAGAACTTAAGGTCCGTATAAACTCTTATTTGAGTTCACCAAGCATCTTGACGCTTTATATTGGTATTTCAAAACCATTATGATGCTTTACGATGCATAACGGTTGCATAATGGCATATGAAAATGCTTTTGTAAAGCCTTTAGTTTGAGTGCAGCAAACCATAAGGCAGCTGTATAGCTTTCAGCTGTTTTTAGTGCGTTTGGATCTACAATAGCATTTTTAAGTAGTACGATAATGCCTATTGCCGCTTAATAGCATGAACTTGTACCATTATAATGCACCTTAAATCCGTTATACAGCTTTGAGCAGTTTTTAGTGCCCTTTGTTGTGTAATAGCACTATTAAGCGGTAAGTAAAAGCCTAGTACCGCTGAACAGCATCAACGTGAATCAATGTAATGCTTGCATTTATAGAGTTCAACTGAGTTCTGTTGTACAGCTATCAGGTATTTAATCAAATACACGTGAGTTATTGTAATGCGTAAAGCTGTATATACATTCATTTCACTGTATTCGTAAAACCATTTGTCGGCCATTTTGGGGAAAAGCACATATTATATGATCAACAAAACAACAGCCATTTTTAGGGTGGATTTTTTTATTTTCATTTCTTCTTGATTTTGAACTACGGTCGTCCGGGGTCCAACCATGCCTATGTCATTCGAATCTGTGTCTGATTTTTCTCCATTACGGATAATTCAAGTCTACTGGTATACCTGTGAACCCATATAGAGCTACTTTATAGACAATGGTATTACAGTGGCACATCAAAAGTCTTTTCTCTGGCCTCTAGCTTAATAATTGTTCACGTGTGAGTATTGATACTACCGGTGGCATTAATTAGCCTTTTTAAGGGCTCACCTGGCTGCTATAGATCGACACCATTTTGTAAATATTTTATAACCAAAAAATATTATCATTTGGACCTATTTTTAAAAGCAATAGACCTATATCATAATAAAATAACTTTATTTAATACTGCTCAACCAATACTATTATGTTAATTATGCAAAATTCGTTCTATACTAGGAATACACAATTGTTTTGGGCATTTCACACATATTTTTATGTCACATTTTATATGAAAACCATAAAATAACGAAGGCGCGTGAAAAATTTTAATGAAACTTATATAGACATTTACAGTAAACTACATTGCGAATAATATTTACAGGCATAAAATAAGAAAAGAGTCAAAAACGTATCCAGGATTATAATTTTTGTTTTGATGCAAACAAATATGGTGTCATTCACTCAGTTTTGACCGTCTTCGTCCATAATATATTGCTTGACATAGTTAATTGTATTATAACATTTGTACCGTAGTATTAGAGATGTTTTTGCAATGATGTAGGGTTTATTTAAGTTCTAAATGTGAGCACTTAGATAGCCTCAATCATTCTTTTAGAACAATCTAATGCTAGTCTAATGCTTTTGTAATGCAATTAACATCTTCATTATCAATAATATTGCCAATATAATGTTTCTGTAATGCGATTGGCAACTTCATTGTCCGTAATAATGTTTCTGTAATGCGATTGGCAACTTCATTGACCGTAATAATGTTTCTATAATGCGATTCGCAACTTATTTGGTCACACTAATGCTAATGTAATGCGCCTGTAATGCAATTAAACAACTAATTGTGAACTTATTTATGATCTAAAGCCGTATAATTTGTGCCCAAATAAGCATTACAGTAGCCGTATAAACGTTTGTAATGCTATCATAGAACTAATTCAAAATGCGAAAACGATACAGAAATGCTGTAAGTCGGCCGATATACTGCTTTGATGTGTTACTTGGGAAGGGCAGGAAGATGATTATTTTCTTACAAGAGGAAATTGAGCATTAAGGAACGATTCCTGAAAATTAATTCTCGACAGGAGTTCTGACCAGATCCGCACCGCCCTTGACTACACAGTTCACAGCGCCCTTCACACAGCCAGAGATAGAAACAGATGGAGAAGATCGTTCGAGAGAAAGTAATGCAGAAGGGAGGTCACGACCCTCAACATTAAGTAATACGACGCAAGAAGGAAGACGACAGGAGTTAAACGACCGCACCGCCCTTGACTACACAGTTCACAGCGCCTTTCACACAGCCAGAGATAGAAACAGATGGAGATCGTTCAAGAGAAGGTAATGCAGAAGGGAGGACACTACCCTCAACTTTAAGGAATACGACGCAAGGATGAGGACGACAGGAGTTAAACGCGCACGGCTTGTATGGCAATAAACTCCAATACAATTATCAGGGCGTGAGAATCCAAAGATCATTAAGTTCCCTTGTAATTAAAGGGCTTTAGTTATAATAGAAATCGATTGTAACGTAATAGGACAAGTAATCATAGTGTGCCACTTTCCATTTCCGTATAGAGAGAAACCAGGCTTTGGGGACAATTACATGGTCGGTGTTGGCATTGTTTTTCTGTCAATAGTTGGTAATGTATGATACTAATGAGTACTTAGATTGCTTTATATGAGCAAAATTTTGTGAAAATTCTGGCCAAGAATTACGAGAAGAATCGACCACAAACGAAATGAATAAGTTAAGCCTTCGAACATTCTGAAAACGGGGATAGAAATATCAAAATAAAAATGGGATAGCAATGAAAAGATATGTTTTGATATTTACCAACCCACACTGAGGATGCCAGGATTATAGCCTACTTCTGCTCTATGAGAGGCCTGTGTCCCAGCAGTGGGATATACGCTGATAATAAATTTGATGCCAGGCCAGAGACAGAATACAAGACTGTATTCTGTCTCTGGCCTGGCATCAATTAATTAGAAGTTGAATTTATCTTGAAGTTTAACGACTAGAGTACCGAATAGCTTAGCTTTTTAGAATCTAAGCCATTTGACACAATAATACACAGGGCGTTACCTAAGTATGTTTTAAACTAAGTATAAAGTAGTATTTTTAGAAACATTTCTTACTTCATGCCAGTTACGATTTTTCCTGGTAACTATTTTTGTAATTAAACCTTGTAATAACGTATTCCACAATTACACAAGTAATTATAGTACTTAACCAGTGCCCCAATTGTACTACACTTAATAACCAATCAATAACTAACCACAGCCGCTACTAGCTAGTACAGAGATATTTTGACGCGTTGCAAAATTCCTTTATCCAAGCTCGCTTTGCCTTGTGTGTAAGTGCTGTGCTCTAAGTTCAAATTGAAGAATGATCAATCAATCAATTTTGAAATTGGAATAAACGTCGCCATTTTATTTTTTCAACATAAGTTCACAAAAGAATGTTTACCAACACAACAGCGCACAGCATCTTCCTTGTCAATGTCATAGGAACGCCAAAACAGTCTTGTAGTCATTACATCCAACATCAGAAGTTCCCGACACATTGAAACCATAAATTAAAAAATCTCCTCCATTATAATCACAACCAGTAGGTGGCCCTACACATGCAGCCATAACTTATAAACAAACTATAAATCCCAGCTGTGGACAACAAAGAAGCATAATTACAAACTGTGAATTTATTAATGTATACTCGTAAGACACGTGGTCAGTCAATTCGGAAGAGAAAGCAAGCGTAGGTGACGCGTGGACATTCAGTTGTCCAGTGTAGGAGTTTTATCGCTTTGTATAGCATTTCTAATTTTGATGATTGCTGGTTTAGCGGACTTGTATGGATGGTAGTTTTCTTGCATTTCGAAAAGACCAGTCTCTTCGAGTATCTACAAATGCATTCTGTATTTAATTGTATGTTTGTGGTTTGGTATTATGTCTTTCTCAAATGATTGTAGACCAATTAATTGTTAAATGTTGTTTCAGATCGAGTTCTATTATTGTTGTTATAACCAGCCTCAATCAGCCAAATCTTTCGTTGATTAAAATTCTGATCTTCTTGTTATTACGAGGACAAGTCGATTTTAAAGCGTACCGTATTTCTACAAGGGGTTTAAGCAATCGATCCAATTAATTTCAGTTTTCCATTGCCGTTGTTGCTGAAAGTACGTCATTGTTGCCGTATTCGTCAATATCTATAAATTAACTAATCCTATCGCAATCCTGCACATTGAAATGCGTAGGATCAATGCCTCCATTGCAAGATAAGACTCGTTTCCAGTTTCTAAAGCCTGCCTGTCTGACCATACCAAGGTTTAGAGAAACTAACCGTCCAGTATGAGTCCCTGGCAATGAGATATAGAATTAAAACATCATAATTATGCATGGCACTCATTATAGGCAACCGGTTGCATTTGACAGATACATCTTGTCTATGATAAGGAGCTGGTACTTCTATAATCTATAGATTAACATGGAAAATTATAGATAGCAAGATTATCTTTTAATCGATGGAACTGGAGACTTTATCTGTTAAATCCAGAATTAGTTGACCAGAAATAGAATGTGGCGTTTCCGTTTTTACAGGATGCGTATGCGCTAGTTTATTTTAGAATTGGCGTTGTGAATTTATAGTCAATTTAGATTTGATCCAATATTCATAAAGTTATTCATACCTTTGTCTTGCCCGGCCACGGAAATAAAAAGTAGGTATCATACCTAAGTCCCAATACAAGTCATGACCTACCTGCGAGCCAAATTCTATTGAAATCTATGCAGCCGTTTATGCAGTTATCTGCAAAGAGTTAGACAGACAGTTACTTTCTGAAGTCTAAGTTAAGGTAACCTCTCATATTAAATTAATTCTACACGTGTAAAGCTTCTTATAAGTTGTAAGTTGAGTAAATAATATCACAATGTGCATGGAATCTTGTTCAAGGTAACATGGTGGTTTTTAATTGACCTGGGCTGAAGCCGCAAGTTGTTTAGTCTGTACGAGGACTACTTTGTATTGTGGTGGTTAAATACAACAATACATTATAGTTTTAGACTTTTAGTTAAGTTATGTGCTGTAAAATTCTGATTTCAATAATATTTCGTTACGTTTTAGTGATGTGCCCAAGGATTTTCCTTTGCTTAAAGAAAAAACCTAGTTTCCTAACATTTTGGACGTTGGTGACAATCACTGTATCATATTTTACAGTTTTGGAGATGATTTTGACAATTTCTTGAAATTTAATCGTGTCGGTATTGTGTTCGAAGTCTAGTAAATTATATGACTGTAAATGTCTTATAGATTTTGAAATAAACGACATGACAATTGTGTCGCCAATCCTTTTATTAATAGCGCATCTTTACAGTGTAGCACCATCATTATGTCCTCATTGCAGACAATACATAATAATCAGGTATATAATAAAGTATATATCCGCTAGATATTGGCTGAAATTGACATGTGGGTGTTTTCAATAAGCGACACAGGTTCAGATTTTTACGATCTGTCCATTTCTGATTTGGTTTTTAGGCCAAACATTATGGCTTACTGCATAACATTTATAATCTTAGAAGGCGGAGATTGACATATTTTCACTACATTAGGGTTCCGTACCTCAGTCGGCAAAATAACAATAGCCGCTCGGGTCGATCTTTAGGTTAAGCCGTGCTTGCCTAGGTTGGTCTGTGGATGGGTGACCACCCATTACATATCGAGTTTCCTTCGTGCCTGGGAAAGCACGTTAAGCCGTTGGGCCCGGCTGTCAATTGAAGATCTTTGACAGTTGTTACAGGTAGTCAGTGGCCCAAAAAGTCTGACAACCAGTCTTAACAAGGGGTATCGTATTACCTAGTAGTAACTGGGTTGTGGAGGTCAGATAGGCAGTCGCTCCATGTAAAACTCCATGTTCAGCTGCATCCGGTTAGACTGGAAGCCTACCCTAACATAGTTGGGAAAAGGCAAGGCAGATGATGACCTCAGTCGGCAAAAACGGAAACCTTATAGGATCAGTTTGTTGCCCATCTGCCAAGATCCAAGTAAACGTTCCTGTACTCAGGAACGCTGGATGTATCAAGCTGAAATTAATATTAAATACTCAGGTCTAATATTAATTACGATACGCGCGTACTTTGAGAGTGTTACTGACAATTAGCCACTAAAATTCTTTGTAGAGGAAGAAGCATAAAATCAATTCAAATAAATCTACGTTATGCAAAACATAAAATGAAGTTTCCGGAGTCATTGACAAAGCTTGCAAAGTTAGCAAGCTGAAGTGACAGTTGGCCGGCTATGACTGTCGATGGATCGAATAGCTGTTGGAATAGATGTGTCGAGGAGTAGATGCCCTGAAATGCCCTGAATCAACAAGAGTAGCGTGGAGTCGCTCTCGAAAGACGGAGAAAATGATGTTCTTGTAGGTACACTTAGAAACTCGTCCAGTTAAAAACTTCAAAAAGCAATTAGGCTTAGGGCAGCGGGCAAAAAGAAGCACTTCAATGATGTCGATTTTGTTGTGCAAAAACTAAAGTTAATTTAGGCTATTGCTATCTTTTTCTCTCTAATAAAACGAGAAAGAGACAGACGTAATTTACAGCAGGAAAATTTAGTTGGAACTAATATTTCCATACAAATGAAGTGTAAATGTCGACTAAAACCACGAGGAAGCAAGGCATAAACTAGTTTGACATCTCTAAATTAGTTCATAGCTATAGCCGTCCTTTTCTCGCACTGCCTTTTAGTAAAAGATAGCAATAGCCTAAATTAAATTTATTTTGTGCCCAAAAGAATCGAGACCACTATCTATATAGCTACACTAGCTAGAGTTGCATGGGATGCAACCAAGACCGCAGGTAAAGTGGCGTGCAGTGGACTTACACCCATACCCACCATTCGGTATATAGGGGTTGAAAGAGAGAGAGAGAGAGAGATGATGAAAGTAAAATAAAGTCTGTTATTAATTCCTACAAACTTTTAAGCATGATACCATATTCTAAATTTATCTAAATAGTACACGAACTACGTAGAAGTAAGCCTAGATAGGTCGATAACAGAATGTCACTCGTATACACTGACAGCGCCAACATAAATCATTGTAATTGCGGACATAATAGCTAAATTTAATTCTAGTACTTGTCTTGTTATATTAGAACAGGAACTATTCACCAGTTAAGTAAATGTAAATTAGTAGAGATTTCATTAATAAGAGCCACAGTATCCCGCTACACTTTTGCTAACTGGATATTCTTTGAGTTTGTCCCAGCCTGCCATTTGTACAACTTAAGAAGTCATTTCGGGTAGTCAACATCGTGTCCTGCCTGTTCTGTTATTTGCATAGACAGGAGTGATGGGCGCTATTGAAAGGGCCATGCTCGTCGCCAAATTTTGGTCAGACTCTGCAATTTGGATTGTCAATGTCAATTGGACAACCAGTCTTATCAAGATCTAAGACAGGATGGAGGACTTGTGGAAGCCAGATATAGCCAGTCACTTGCGTTTTTAGCACTTATGTCCCCAGCCGTTCCCGAAAGGTAACAGAACATTGTTATTTTAATCGTGTCTGTAATTACGGGTATCTAAAGATTCAATTTGGATTGTCAATGTCAATCTGATTTACAGTCTTATCAAGGGGTATCTTAGACTGGATGGAGGACTTGTGGAGGCCAGATAACCAGTCGCTTGCGTTTTTTAGAAGACATAAGAATATGAGGAGAAGAAAAGGCGCCAAAGAAAAGTAAGCAGAAGTCAAAGTACTGGCGGTGAAAGTAGGAGAATCGGGTGCGGTGGCGCAACTTGGGTACTTACCCACTTATTAGTTGGGAAGTCACTAAGAGACCAGATACCGTTCCAAGGCTCGGAAGTGAACTCTGTGATGAGTGTGATGACGGATAATAAAGAAAGAAATATAAAAGAAGACGTGCTGCTCTGTTAGAAAACAAAGAAAGGAAAGATGCAAATAGATGATGAGATGAGCATTTTAATTGCGGGTTCCAATTAACCAAAAGCTGCAGCAACAGTTTCGGAATAGCAGAATTTACATGTTATTAGTATAACGGGCTGGGTCAAATGTTTTAAACCCACGACCTCTCTCGTCATTCCAGCTCATCATATTTGAATTGATCATCATTATAAAAACCAGTCAAACAATTTTCTAAGAA
Organism: Xestia xanthographa; assembly: GCA_905147715.2. Taxonomy (NCBI): domain Eukaryota; kingdom Metazoa; phylum Arthropoda; class Insecta; order Lepidoptera; family Noctuidae; genus Xestia; species Xestia xanthographa. The sequence goes on from LR990650.1 coordinate 26,353,012, forward strand.
TACTCAATGCAAGCTACGGAAGCTTTTTCTCTAGCTCTTACGGAAGATTTAAGATAAACTTTATAGGCCTGACGCATCAGATAATATTTTTATAGGAACTTAAATAATCTTGCTTATAAAGTGTTTAATTTCAAGCTTAACGACAAATAACGCGCTACTACCTAACTATTATGAAGTGCTGGAAAGAGATGACGCTATACAATACTGGCTACATCCATCTCTGTCCCACAATAAGTAGAGAATCAAAGAAAATTTGGTATAAATTATGTTAATTGTCATTAAATTTTATGGTTAATTGATTTTATCGATATATTAAATTAACGAAGAGGTTTCACTAAGGGATTTGCATACAAGTGGATAATTCTTCGGATTAGTTGATGCATTTTAGTGTCAAGGGTTTGTGTTGGAATGTGGGGAAAGGCTATTGAAGGCTTGTTAGAGGTAGGTACGAGACAACCGGTGAGAAAATATCGTGAATCAAACGTTGTTTTGATGTTCAATCGATGTGCAAGAAGGTGTAACGCGGTGTGTACATTTTGAAGTTTTCTGAGTGAGTGTAAGTCATCATTATAGTTCTTTCTTTATTGGTTACTAGCGGACGTCACGCGGTTTCACCCGCGTAGTTCTCGTTCCCGTGGGAGTACGGGAATTAAATATAGCCTATAGCACTCACGAATAATGTAGCTTTCTACCAGTGAAACAATTTTTACAATTGGTTCATTACTTCCGGAGATTACCCCCTACATACAAACTTACAAACAAATGTTACCTCTTTATAATATTACTAGCGGACGTCCCGCGGTTTCACCCGCGTAGTTCCCGTTCCCGTGGGAGTACGGGGATAAAATATAGCCCATGTTACTCAAGGTGAATGTAGCTTTCTAATGGTGAAAGAATTTTTGAAATCGGTTCATTACTTCCGGAGATTACCCCCTACATACAAACTTACAAACATACAAACTTACAAACAAATGTTGCCTCTTTATAATATTAGTATAGATTTTAATTTTGTTACGGTTATTGGGAGGATCTTATTCAGCGTAAGTTTAAGTAATGATAGCAGATGATCAACTTACTGTTGAATAAATATTATGGAAATACCTATCCATATCTATTATATAAGTGATTCCTATCAAAAAATTATTATCTAATTCTTCTAAATATTGTTTGCGACTGTAAGACGTATGTAGTAACACAATTATAATCATCAAAATCATCAATACAACCCTCCGAGTTCATAAAGGTGCAAGAATGATTTTGACCTTGGAAAAGTAATTTTTCCACCTTTATGAACTTTCGAGGGTTGTATTGATGATTTTGATGAATATAATTCTGTAACTACATACGTCTTACAGTCGCAAACAAAATTTTAATCAACATACAACCTAGCACTGGCCTGCAAATTGCAAAAAACGTAAGAAAATTTGAATTTCGCGGGCTACCCTTAAGCATCCACCTTAAGAAAATTGATGAACGGAAAAGATAAAAAGTCGTTTTTGTAAAGAATTTGCCTGAATAAGAATAAATATCTTGCGATGAGAACATATCAATGACTTGAAGATCAAACATGAAACAACTTTAAACATCTTCCGGAAATAGAAGCATATTTTTGACAGATCTAGAACATTTTCCCGTAGAATGCAAATGATAAACAAACTAGGCCAGCGCAATTGTAACTGCAATTGCATTTGACTGGCCAATTGACGTTGTGGCTCGAAACATACGGGGGCGAAACATGACCAGGCCCGTTTGAATATTATATTACAGTTTCATGAGAATTACTTGATGTTATTAAATAAATTGAAAACCCTCGGCTTAATAGCTTAATTTAAACATGAAGTTTTTACATGAGAAAACAAATTCCTAACGGGATTCTTTTCTATCAACAATGTAATAGAAACGCACAAAGTAAAATTTTAATATTTAGTCAATTTCCAACCATAAAGTTGACTTATTTATGGCAGAACCGATCGCGTTGCATTCACCATTACGAAAAAAACCGGACCACTGCGACAAAACACTCGTTTGAAAAAAGTACCGTTGACAAAAAATAAAATAAACGCTCCTACGAACATTATTGATTATAGCTAAACAACATAAAAGTCTCATAAGCAAGTTGTCTTTCCAAGTTTGGTGTGAAACAAGAGCCATTGATGGCGCTTGGCTCATTTTCTACGCAAATAAAACCAAATTTGGTGATAGATGACACAAGTTCAGGTGAAAGTTTATCTTAATGCGACAAATATTTCTTGTTTTTGGTGCCGTAAATCAATATTAAACATAATTTATTTTACAAATAATTAAATGAGAACCGTTCAGATGCAGGTCGGTTTAATTTAATAAAAGGGAACCATTTGGAAAATTTATGTGAGCATTTAGTTTTTTTTACTGTTTCTTTTTTACTATAATGTGCGACAGATGTCAGAGCATTGCCTAATTTAGTTATAATTTAGTAAACATAATAAAATAAACTAACAAGCACATAAAAGTTTAATGAAACAAATTGAACTAAATTCTTTTAGTCCAATAAAATGTCGAAGATCCAGTTACCACTGGTAACTAGAAAAGCAGGTAGAAATAAAACTCTTAATAGACGTGTTTTAACGTAGGAAGTACTTAATTTAAAAATGTTTTAGGACACAAATTCCTTTGCACGAACTCAAGCCAACAAAGTACCTACAAAATAACTCCGGGCAAAAACGAAGCGTTTTCGTCCTAAACGCCGCCTAACCTTTCGTCAAATCTTCCCGTATGTCAACCTATTAGGAAATTGATGGTTATCTAGTGCAGTAGATAATGCTTTGACCTTTAGGCTGGTTAAACTCCGGTTATCGTAAGGCGCTTGATAGTCTATCAATGACAGAATAAAGGTTAGACGAGACGGAACGGGATCTTATAGGACGAGACATTCATGGATCAAGCGCGATGAATCGTTGACTAAGAAATAGGACCAACGGAGAAAACAGAAATGCAAGCTCATTTATATTGATCAAGAGTTGGTACAGCAATAAATGCAATTTCAATAGATGATAACGGTGTAAAGGTAAAATGAAACGGAACCGTTGAACGGATGCATTTTTCTCATTTTATTTTGTCGCTCATATAAAACAAAGACTTTATTACTACTTGTTTTTCTTGTACCACAAAACAACAGTCCTACACCTGCCGTAGGCGTAACGAAGGGAAACCATTTTGTAACAAATATGTTTCAACTATATAGATGTTGCCAACACTAATAAAATATGATACCGGCACAGTTTTAAAGACCCTTTAGTAGATACGAGTACCACAGAGTAAAATTAGCAATCCCTTTTTACCTTCTACAACATACTTAACATTTCAAATTACTTATATTAATGTTTTAAAGGTGAAAGTTACTGCAACTGGCCCTATCAGCGATCAAGATCTAAATGGCTACATAATTTGACATAAACAAAGTACAGTCTATATCAAATTGTCATTTATAGACGCTGTCACATAAAACACTTTAGTTAATACATTTGCATTAGCGTTGTATCTCTGATAAATTTATCGGATGTTTATGATAAATGGCGACATTTGTCAGAGGCAGTAAGTAGCTTGGAACCTAGGTGCGGTTTTCAAATGGGAGAAGATGGCGTCCCTTTTCACCATGAATTAAAATTAGTTGGTGTGGTGACCTGAAGGTTTACAACACACACTTTTCTTTAGTAGGTTGTGTGGAAGTTTCTTCTATATAGCTTTCTACATAATCAGCCTATAATATTCCTACTGGTGGGACACAGGTTTCCTCCCAGAGAGAGGGAGTGGGCCGTAATCCACCACGTGGGCCCTGGGCGATCGGGTAGAGGTCATATGTTTTCGGATTTTGGAGGACCTCCTAGTTCCCTCACGATGTTTTGAGAGCATCGTTTCTTATAGGTATGTTTTATGGGGCTTTTTTGCCAGTTTTCATGCTTTGGAATGAACTGCCAGTTGGCAATATAATTAATTTGGAACGGAAATGGTTCCTTACCATTTAAAAAGCGACCAACTAAGACTAGTTATCCAGGTTAAGAACTTTGACCTGGCTGGCGACAAAACTATGCCATTTTATTTTAAGAAAACATTAACTAACAAGTACCACGTTTCTTTTCCTAAACAGTTTCTTTTTCATTTATATGTATAACGGTCACATCGCGTGTTCTGCCAGTGTTGCATGCAGAAAACATACACGTAATATTGCAATAAGTTCTTATTGTGAGGGTTGCCAGTGTGAAAAACTGGCGGCCATTAGCGTTTCCTGTGCATTGACAGTTTGATGTCCAGTTGCATTTGTTACTGGTTGATGATTTGCATACAGATTTTATAATAGGAAGCTTCGTTAAATGTACCCACCTGTGGGACTGAACAAAGTGACCTTTTATTAGCTGTCACGATTCTGGAAAAGTAAAACATTTATTGGATGACATTATGTTAGCGAAAATAATATGTCCGTTTGACATTTGTTCAAAGCGATTAACTACGAGTACCTACCTGGATCTTGTTAGATACCAATAATTAAGTCGAACTGACACTTTTTTTTTGAGATTAGTTAGGGCATCTTTTTTGGTTAAGTATATACTGATGAAGTGATGACACCTTTGTCACTTTGCGACTACTTTGAGACGAAAATATATCTCTTGCTGATAACCCAGCTATTCTTTCGCAGAAAAAGAACGCTGTCCAAAAACGATCATCGCATAACACTTCACAACTCAGCTTACAAAATCCATAAAATTATTAGACCGCATAACTCATTTTGGGCTGCACAAAGACCATTCACACTTACAAACATACATACAAACAAACATAAAACAACACCGTTTTTATTAAATTAGCATATTGCATCCACTGACCTTATTCTGGTGCACCAACTTGTATCCGTCCTCACCTTCACGATAATCTACCATATGGCTCACATATAAGGTGTATACGACGGTAATTTTATGTTTGTAGTATATCGTTCAGAGTAATTAGCGACTTTGGGGTCAATGCACATAGACAGCTAGGTTTAGAACTATGAGTTGGATTTAGAACTACGGCTTTGTACTTGAAATGGATTCTGGAACGTTTTTGGTCACGGTTCTTGAGTTAGGTTATTGGTCGATTATTAAAGGATTTTTGACTGGATAAATAAACCTCAGTCTAAAATGATTATTCTCCTTTCGTGTCGATGGTACGACTTGTTTAAACTTCTTGGGTCCAGCATGTGTCCGTGGCGGCCCTTAGGTCCTCTAATGTGCGGGACTTGGGACACTTCGGACACTCCAGCAAGTGTGTGTCGGAAGGTAGTATCAAAGGACTATGCTATAACCTCTATTTGCTTAGAATCTGTTACAAGATGTCACGATTTCGTGACAGTTTAGTTCATGTTCATTGAATTGTTGATTGCTTGTTATTATTTGTATTCTATTAATTATTATTGTTAACGATTTTAGAGATTATGTTTCGAAGCTGTATTCAAGGATTTTGAAAATAACCTATCAAATGACCACGAGACATTTAGAGGCTCTGAACGGTCAATCAATGTCCAGAACATGGTCATAATAATTATATACTTAAGGGCCTATACCACCTCAAATGGCTTAGCATGATCCTCCGTTACGCCTAAAACACTGCAAAATTAATTTTGAAATAAATATATGGTAAAGTTGAGGATTAATGTTAAGTCCTATGTTTGGCGAAAACAGGATTCCATAAAATTTTCTCGGTAGAAAAAAATCCCAAAGTTACCTCCAAATCGAACAATAAACCGCTGGCAATAATAAAATATTTCAAATTAGATCATGAAACTTTTTATACTAACTGAATTAACTCTAGAGCAGGTCTTATGTTATTTATCTTTTTGGTCCAATCAATAGATTTTTTGTAAGTCGCACAAAAACTACTCATTTCGCACTACGGCCCGCAGTGACTAAAATAAATAAGTGAATAGAGTACAAATAACAAGAGTTACAAATAGAGTTGCTAATTTTAGGGTTAGAAGGGCCTTAAGTTGCGGCCACTCTGCTGTGTAAGCAACAGTTTACTCTGTTGGGTGAGATTGACTGGGAGATTTTGAACCACCACAAATAGAGTTGCTAATTTGAGGTAGTATAGGCCCTTAATGAATAATTAAAATTTCAGGATGGGTTAGGATTTAGGACAGATTGGCCAGAATCGTCACACAGTGGGTGCCTGAAGTCGGTCGCCGTCACCGAGGCAGGTCCAAGAAACACTGGCGTGAGGATTTGCACTCTATCCTGACTGATTATCCAGAGAAGGTCAAACACCAGTTAACACCACGAGAGTTGAACTCTCACACTCTCTTTGAGTTTGCCTTCTCTGGATAATCAGTCCAGTAGTGGGACAGAACAGGGTAAAAAAAAACCGGCCAAGTGCGAGTCGGACTCGCGCACGAAGGGTTCCGTACCATTATTATAAAAAAAAAACCGGCCAAGTGCGAGTCGGACTCGCGCACGAAGGGTTCCGTACCAATTATTATAAAAAAATCACGTTTGTTGTATGGGAGCCCCCCTTAAATATTAATTTTATTCTGTTTTTAGTATTTGTTGTTATAGCGGCAACAGAAATACATCATCTGTGAAAATTTCAACTGTCTAGCTGTCACGGTTCATGAGATACAGCCTGGTGACAGACAGACGGACAGATGGACAGACAGCGAAGTCAATAATAGGGTTCCGTTTTTACCCTTTGGGTACGGAACCCTAAAAAACAATATAAGAACAAGGTCTCTGATCATGTCAGAGGGACACAGGCACAGGAGTGTGGTTTTAGCCGGTTCGAGTCCGGCACTACCTCGACTGTCTCACAGGAGAAGGTCCTGTGGGATAGTCGAGGTGTCCGCGGGGATTTCCCACTCCTGCCAAAACAAAAAAAAAAAAACCATCTGATGCAGCATCCATTTCCATGTAAAAAAATAGACTGGATTTGATAAAAACGGTTGCCTGTTAGTCTTACATAATACACATCATTCATTTTGCGAAAGTGAGATAAATTACTAACGTATCAAGTTTATAAACGATGACAGGTGACCAATTAAACTTGTCACTCATTTAAAATGTCGGCACGATCAAATACTTAACATTTTACATCATTTTTATTTCAACACTTATAAGGTTATCTAATTTTTCTCGCATATTTTGGAAGAAGGTTATATTACATAAGGGAACCACTTCTTTTTTTAATAAACTGACTAGTGGCTCATAATATGAAAGACTAGAGGATGTCACGCGGTTTCACCCGCGTAGTTACCTTTCCCGTGGGAGTATGGGGATAAAATATATTGCCTATGTTACTCAGAGTGAATGTAGCTTTCTAATGGTGAAAGAATTTTTGAAATCGGCGCAGTAGTTTTTGAGTTTATTCATAACAAACATACACATAAAAATACATATCTTTCCTCTTTATAATATTAGTGTAGACTAGCACTTCGCCCGCGACTTCGTCCGCAAAAATTGTGATAGTTCAGCTAATTTGCATGATATCAATATAATTTATAGTTTATGTTACTCGGTACAGATGTAGCTTTCTAATGGTGAAATAATTTTTAAAATCGGTTGAGTAATTCTTGAGTTAAATCGTAACAAACACATAAACAAAAAATCAAATCTTTCCGCTTTAAAATATTAAGTAAAGATCGGCGCAGTCCTCTTCTTCAATAACAAAAACAACAACAGCCCATAACGTCCACTGCTGGACATAAGCCTCTCCCATGATGGGACGAATTTGCCGTAATCTCCACGCTTGGCAGGCGGATTGGAGATCGCAGTGATGAAAGCCTAACAGAAAACGCTGCTGCCCATTCTCTGGTCTACGGAGGCGCAAGGTGTTCTGCCTCAGACATTAGTCGCCTTATACGACACCCGTGAGTGTAATGGGTTGGTTCTGTTCTACTCTGCCGGATACCACGCGGCTTCTTCAATACTTCTCATCGTCATCTCATCAGACACCTCCTTATTTATCATTTTTCACACAGCCCAATCCAGTTTAGAATCATCCATCATTCTCTTGCCCTTATTTCAATTCATTTGGTGTCGGCGTAGCATGTCTTCTTACTTCTATTAAATTACTTCTCTATTTTTCGTCATCTCATCAGACTCTTCTTTTCTTGCCATATCGTTCTAAACACATCCATCGTTTCTTCAGCTAACAATATGACATTAAATTATATTTACTTGGTTTTCTTTCACGTTTGGTGTTAGCAGCCGTAAATCTGATTTTAAACATCCTCAATATATAATAAATTATAGGTAGACTATATTACTTATGGATATCCACTGTCACTTCCTACCCGCACGTGAAAGGATGTTGATTTTTATCGATACTAATTTCATAATGGTTGCGTCGCTGTCCCAAATGTTTCGTTAAAGTTGATTAAATTTAGTGCGATCAGCAATTATAAGCCGCGTTTAAGATCTGGCAGTCATCATCATCATCATTTCAGCCGAAAGACCTCCACTGCTGGAGATAGGTCTTCCCCAAGTGTCGCCACATTGACCGGTCCCGTGCGACTCGCATCCAGCGGATTCCCGCAACCTTCACCAGCTAATCGGTCCACCTAGTGGGAGGCCTTCCAATGCAATGTCTTCCGGTTCGCAGTCGCCACTCCAGAACTTTTCGGCCCCATCAGCCATCCGTTCTGCGAGCAATGTGCTGCCCACTGCCACTTAAGTTTGGCAATTCTTCGGGCTACGTCGGTAACCTTGGTTCTCTTGCGGATGTCTTCATTTCTGATTCGATCGCGCAAGGAAACTCCGAGCATAGCCCTCTCCATTGCCCTTTATGTGACTTTAAGCCTTCTGATGAGGCCCATTGTGAGCGACCACGTTTCGGTCCCGTATGTAATCACTGGCAACACACACTGGTCATAGACTTTTGTCTTGAGACACTGTGGTAAGTTGGACGAGATCTGGCAGTAACCATTGTGGAATATTCAGGTCTTGAATAGATTTAGATTTACTTAGGGCGTTAAGTTTCATTGGTGAACTTAATTCTAAACTTACATACGTCATTTATATTTCAAATACTTGCTTATGCCCGAGGCTTCGCCCAATGAGTTCGGTAATTGTCGCACAGGATCGTACTAGCAGGATAAAAAGTATCCTAATAATACGTTTTCGTTCTTTCATCCTAATCCGGTCAGCAGTTTTTGAATGAAAGAGTAACAAACCAGACATCCGAATCCGAACATACTCACAAACTTTCGTATTTATAATATTTGTAGAAAACAAAACCATACGTTCAGTTATTTAGGTTCCATTTTATCTCGTACTCGATCTATCTTTTTACATTCTCAAGAGACAGTAGACTTATCGTTATCCTCTGCATAAGTATCAGGATTAATATTGAAAACAATGATAACAATCATGAACCTAGTCTTATCCAGTTAGGACACATCGCCCCGAGCTTGGCTGGGCTCACATCTTTGGTTATAACTCAACAATGCCTGTTCCGCCGCAGGGTAAGCCTTTCAACAGAGTTTCGTGTTTTAATGAACAAGAGCCTTATAAATAACAATAGTCAGGTGGAGTTCGATGTACTTAGTTTTAAAGTAAAATGAAGGTTCATGAAACTGAGAGATTTAACACGCGAGTCCTAGATCATCTTTAGAGTACAAGTTCTTTTTGTAGGTAATTATTATAAGAAAAATAGAAGTAAGGTTGCGGAAGGGGGTTGCGGGACTGTTCGAAAGAGATACCGTTGCCTCGGAACACAAAGGGCGATGAAGGAACATGGATGGGTTTTAGTCAGTAAAAGTCTGACACTCCCTCCTGCTCCGCTTTTGTCATTTCTATTCTATCTTTTTGTTTCTGTTTATCCTGTGTGAGTTCAATAAATACTTTCTTTCTTTTTTTCTCCGCCCAGAGCGGAAGGAGTTATTTGATGATTACCCATCCAAAAAAAAGGTACATACCTATTATTTTAATCAATATCACTACATATCATAAAACAAAGTCCTCCGCCGCCTCTGTGTCTGTCTGTTCGCGATAAACTCAAAAAGTACTGCACCGATATTCATGCTGTTTTCGCCAATTGATAGAGTGGTTCTCGAGGAAGGTTTAAGTATATAATTTGTCAAGTTTTTGTATACATTGGCTAAAATATATTGATATTTGTTGGAGGTGTCGGAAAAAAATAAGCCGTCTGGGAGCTTTACTTTTGGTCGCGATAACCGACATCCACGCGGGCGAAACCGCAGGCATCAGCTAGTTAAACTATAAAGAACAACTAAATACTGAACTAGGTATGGGAAGTAATTTATTAACTGGTCCCACATGCCTACGGTCCATTTGGGACGAGTTAATGAAAACAGGCAGAACACCTTGCGCCTCCGTAGACCAGAGAATGGGCAGCAGCGTTTTCTGTTAGTCTTTCATCACTGCGATCTCCAATCCGCCTGCCAAGCGTGGAGATTACGGCAAATCCTCCCATCATGGGAGAGGCTTATGTCTAGCAGTGGACGTTATGGGCTGGTGTAGTAATGAAAATCAAAATAATTAATATGGGCTGTTATGAGGATGAACGAATCGCATGTGACTAAAAGAGTAATGAATATAAATGTTGGTGGATCGAGAGGGAGAGGACGACCATAGAAAAGATAGATGGATTGTATGAGGAATGATATGAAGGAAAAAGGAGTAAATCCACGATCGGGTAAATGGCTGTAAGTTGTAACTTCACTTATATTGTCACTTACGGGATATCTTCCGTGATTGTTAATTGTTTTGAGCTCTCGATATTTCGACGCTATTGCAAGCGCCATGATCGCGGATTGACTGGAGAATGCGGGTGGATGAAAAAAAATTGAAAAAAAAAAAAGGTTGAATTGATCGAATTGATTGAATTGATTGAATTGATTGAATTGATTGAATTGATTGAATTGATTGAATTGATTGAATTGATTGAATTGATTGAATTGATTGAATTGATTGAATTGATTGATTGATATTGACTGATTTGATATGATTTTAATATCGGGAGCTCAAAACAATTAACAATCACGAAAGATATCCCGTAAGTGACAATATAAGTTTAGTTTTAAACCGTGAAAGCTTAAAACAGTGTTTGTTGTAACTTCGTAATAACATCCAGTCTATCATGAGCTGTGACAACATAGATTTAAATCAAAATCTTATCCAATCCGAGGAACCGGGAGGTCTTGCAAATCACGAGCTACTAGATTTATTATACAAGCTAAATTATAGAAATACAGCCATAATTTTCATCTTCATAATAAATTATATTAACTTAGACGTATAATTTATAAGTCCTGTCCGGGTACATTTTGCAACATGCAGTGTACTTGTCTGATTTCCGTTGTTTAGTAATAGTAGTACAATATTAGCATGCCAAGAGCTAAGTTTCGACATACCAGTTCAATCTGATCGGTGTTTCTGAACGAACATTATGATTATATTATTATTTTATGAATACTGCTTAATTCCATTAATTTAGAGGAGCTCGTGGCTAAATAATAACAGCCGCTCGGGCCGATCTTTTGCTTGCCTAGGTTGGTCTGTGGATGGGTGACCACCCATACATACTGAGTTTCCTCCGTGCCCCGGAAAGCACGTAAAGCAGTTGGTCCCGTGTAGATCTTTGACAGTCGTTATAGGTAGTCAGTGGCCCAAAAAGTTTGACAACCAGTCTTACCAAGGGATATCGTATTACCCAGTAGTAACTGGGTTGTGGAGGTCAGATAGGCAGTCGCTCCATGTAAAATACTGGTATTCAGCTGCATCCGGTTAGACTGGAAGCCGACCCCAACATAGTTGGGAAAAGTCTAGGCAGATGATGATGCTTAATTCCATTAATTTACGATCTTAACTGCTTTTAAAGGTACAATTACGTAAGCGACCTCAACCGCAGCGGCAATGCTGCCCAATCGATGTGAGAGACCGCAGTGACAGGACTGATTCCTATGTATGTAACTATGTGAACGTGTGACATTGCTGCCTGTTGCCGTTTTTCCATAGTTATACGTATACAGAAAAAAATGGTATAAAAGATGAACGGATTAGAAGCAAATGGCATACTTACTTATTTTTTTTTTTTTCCAAAAAAAAATCGAATTTAAATTAATTTATTATTTTTATTATTGATTTACTATTTTTTTTTTTGTATTAATATTCGATATTTCTTTTTTTTCAAAATTTCTCTTTGTTCTAATTATGAAAAGTTTACTTGAAATTTGTAGCGTTTTTTGATGATGGATCAATTTTTTTCTAAGCTGTGGAGAAAAGAAAAAAAATAGGTATGCCATAAGCTTCTACTCCGTTCACCTAATATACCCATTTTTTTTGGAAAGTGATAAAAAAACTCATCGGGTAGAGCAGTTGTGACACTGCGATGGGTGGCTTCGCGACATGCAACTCAAATGCAAACCGCAGCGGCAGGCTTGCAGTTGCGGATGCATTTGGAATGGCACCTTTATGCATAAACGTTGTTTCAAATGATGTTGTTCTGTTTGTTTCTGTTCCATTCTTGTTTCATTGAAGGCCAGTAAAAGTTAAACACAAATAAAGACTCCTACACAAATGCATTACCCTCCTTCTCTACCCGTATTCGGTAAAATCACAACTTCACAAGCTAATAAGATCAAATGGTGAATAAATGTCGTAAGCGACAATGTCGCATTGGTTTGAAATGGCTCTTACGACATTTGAAACCACGGTCGATATTCGAAATGTAAGGTGATTTTACCACAAATCTATATAATATATGTACTTACGTCTATTTTCCTATTTAATATTACAACGGGGCTGTAAATTGTTAGAACTGTATTAATACAATACATGCAGGTGTTCATGCATTGGAAGTATTGGAACAGCTGTATATTATAACCATTTCTTTTTGCAAGTGGCGTAAAAAGATGAACCAGTGTGACCGTGAAGACAGTGTGTGACCCACGTGAAGTCAATGAACCAATATGACCGTAAAGACCGATTACCGACGTAGCCCGAAGAATTGCCAAACTTAAGTGGCAGTGGGCAGCGCACATTGCTCGCAGAACGGATGGCCGATGGGGCCGAAAAGTTCTGGAGTGGCGACCGCGAACCGGAAGACGTTGCGTTGGAAGGCCTCCCACTAGGTAGACCGATGACCTGGTGAAGGTTGCAGGAATCCGCTGGATGCGAATCGCACGGGACCGGTCAATGTGGCGACACTTGGGGGAGGCCTATGTCCAGCAGTGGACGTCTTTCGGCTGAAATGATGATGATGAATGATGATGATGAATGAAGTACTATAATTAGGTGAATATAAGATCGGTATTGAGGCGATTTTTATATATAATTATTCAAAGCATATCATAGTCTTTTCATCTACCGATGATGAGCTATCTAAGACAAAGATTAAGAAATTTCTTAGTTTTCACGATTTTTTGACCGCTGATTCTCTTCAAAGGTTCCTATTACTTCTAGTCATGTTTTAGCCCCATGTAGAAGTCCTGCTGGCAGCTACCAAAAAATCCTTATGGAAATACCCAGGTACACTTTGCCCGACCTGGAGATTGGACCCAGAACTTCGTGATCAGCAGAAATGCTCGCAATAGAGTAATGACGTACTTATGAGGGCCTAATTATTCTTGAGTTATTGAGTAAGGTCCTCCACTTACAAGCATTTGCATTGCTTAGAACCACAAAGGCTCGTTCCACACTATAACAGTAGACCGGATACCTCGTCAATAATAGGAAACGCTCATACTGCGATAAAATATTCTTAGAACAAGAGAGAATGACGCTATTTCTACTCACAAGGTACCAAGTGCATCACCAATTCACCACTGACTGACGTCATAGAATATTGAGGAAAAAATGCGGTTCAAACTTAATGGCGGCTCAGAAGTTAGCTGCAAGTGACGGTCTGCGCATTAGACAGACAAAACGATGCGTCATCTGTGCCCCGTTGATATTTAAAATTGTTGTCTGCGTTCCGAATCGCCATAAAGTTTAAAGCGTTATATCTGCGTAGACCGTCACTCGAAGCTAACTTCCGAGCCGCCATTAAGTTTGAACCTAACTAAAACACAAACACATCCACGGAAAATAAAAAAAACGCTGTTCTTTTGGTTTGGCGCTTGATGACGTTGACAGGAGATCTGTGACAATAATATTGTTGTCTGTGGAAATTGTATTGGAAAAATAAGATGGCGGCATTTGTTTCGAGTAAAGTCAAGCGCCAAAAAGTTCATGTACTTACACATAAGTTTTGATTTGTCAACCCTAAATTGACAAATCAAGTCCAAAAGTAACAATGAAAATATGTTAAAAGTTTAAAGTAACAATGTACGTTTGGACTTTTATTGTAAAATAAAGTATACATAAATACGGTTGAATTGAGAAACCTCCTTTTTTGAAGTCGGTTAATAAAAGTCATCGATGCCAGGTCTAGCTAGAGATAATGTAATCGGGTTGTGTGTGATCGTAGTAGTTTGCGTTTCTGTAGTTTATGCATATTCAAATGAAAAACAAGAGTATAGTTTATGTCCGTAAAACTCACTTTCGAGCTCACTAATGTTTCATTATAGAAACAAATATTGTAGTTGACAGTGACATTTACTAGTGACACAAGATGGCGCCAAAACAGAAATGAGAAAACAGAAATGATTAATTTACTTATTTACATAAAAAAGGAATCACCCAATCGAGTCATACCGTGTTTTCAGACAATCAGACGATTGTTCAAAAACTAACAATACATTTATCAGGAAACGCAATTTACACATTTGTGTCATTTCATCTAATTACGATAATTCTATGTCAATAGTTAATTAGTCAAAAATAACACTTTATTACGTGAATCAACTATGATACCTACAACATTTCTTTCACAAGTATCAATAGTTTTCCCTGTGTCTATATTAAGTCCTACGAATCCCTTTTGCTCAATGGGTGACCGTTTAGGCAAGCATACGATTAGCAGGCGCAGGCGCATTCATTCATGCTTATGGAGAGTTTCCGGTAGGGCGCCTAGCGACTGTCACCTGATGACTGGCGAAACCGCATGGCATTCGCATTATGATTTTACTAACTTAGCTTCCCACGGCTTCGCTCACGTGGAGTTCGGTAATGTCCCACGGGATCGTACTAACCGGATAAAAAGTATCCTATGTGTTAATTCAGGTTATAAACTATCTGTGTGCCAAATTTCATCCAAATCCGGTCAGTAGTTTTTGCGTGAAAGAGTAACAAACAAACATCCATTCATCCATCCTCATAAACTTTCGCATTTATAATATTATTACTTACATAGAGTAAGATTGTAGGATTGAAGTCGATTTTGGTGTCGGAAACAATGGTTGGAGACACATTTTTAACGAAATGAAGGAAAAAAATAATAACGAAGAATGTGTGAAGACAAGTGAGTGAGTGAGTGTGTGTGTGTGAATGAGTGATGAATGTTTGTGATGTTTATTGTTTCTGTTTTCAAATTTTGTATGCACGTCATGTCCCTGCGATGAATAAAGATTTTTTTCTTTCTTTCTTTCTTTCAAAACAGTGGTAAATATATATAAAATTGTAACACTCTCAAAAGAAACATTTAAGAACCGACCGGTTAAAATATCTCCAAGCTATTTGAAACTGAAATACACGCATGATGTGTAAAGCAGCTTGTGTGTCTCACCAGCCAGGCAGAACTTGGATGAGAGTTGCCGAGAATCAAGACGCGTGGCGTGCGATTGGAGAGGCCCATGTCCAGCAGCAAAACCCATGGAGTTTCTTTTCCACATTTATTTCAGAATATATTATGTAGTACTTTATGTACTAGCCTATGGTACAGAAACCATAACTCTTACGCAGAAGTCCGCCGAAAAGTTCCGAGTCGCGCAGAGGGGAATGGAGAGAGCTTTGCTCGGGATCACCCTACGGGATCGGAAACGGAATGATTGGATTCGAAGTAAGACCAAAGTTAGAGACATTACAGCCGTAATAGCGCAAAGAAAGTGGACATGGGCCGCTGGACAAGACAGTCCTAGAATGGAGACCCAGAGTGGACACCCGAGGGCGCGGAAGACCACCACAGCGCTGGTTGGACGACATCCGACGACACGGAGGTCGAGACTGGATGAATCGGGCACAAGATCGACAGGAGTGAAAGAAGTGGGAAGAGGCCTACATCCGAGATTGGATAACCAAAAGGCCACCATGATGATGATGATGATATTATGTAGTGTTTATATTTTGAAAAGACTAATTGAGTCATCTAAATACCACATGTTTCGTGAGGGTATCGAACTTGCGGCCGATGTCGAAAGCAAAACCACAGAATTAGATAACATCGGCCAAACACACTCACTGAACCAATTCTATTGTCATCATTGTGCCCGAATAAATTGATGATTGCGGTCCCAATAAATAACCCCATTTCTTTTGTCAACAAATTCTACACAGTACAGAAGATCATTCACTACAGAAATCATTAGATTGCCGTCCAAATTCGCATCCTGATTGCGTTAACCCTTTTCTATCGCATTCCGAAAGATTTTAAAGAAATTGGTAATGCAGTTTTTTAAGTCCTGTCAGTGATTCCCATGTTCTATTTCCAAAAACATTCAAATATTTACAAGAGGAGAGAGGAGCTCGTGGCTAAAATAATAACAGCCGCTCGGATCGATCATTAGGTTACGCCGTGCTTGCCTAGGTTGGTCTGTGGATGGGTGACCCATTACATACCGAGTTTCCTCCGTGCCTCGGAAAGCACGTTAAGCCGTTGGTCCCGGCTGTCATTTGTAGATCTTTGACAGTCGTTAGGTAGTCAGAGGCCCAAAAAGTCTGACAACCAGTCTTACCAAGGGATATCGTATTACCCGGTACTAACTGGGTTGTGGAGGTCAGATAGGCAGTCGCTCCATGTAAAATACTGGTATTCAGCTGCATCCGGTAAAACTGGAAGCCGACCCCAAAATAGTTGGGAAAAGGCTAGGCAGATGATTCAAATACGCCATGTTTTTGTTTTGTTTATATGCCATAAATACCTTTATATTTTTTGTAACTAATGTTTATTTTGTTTTGTATGTTGTTTTACGTTTAGGTACTGTTTGATTTATTTTTTTCTAATCAAATATTTAAATATGCTGTTTTTGACTTCCGTACGTTATTCTTTTCACGGGTGACCACTGAAAACCAGCGCTGTGCTGTGGGCTCCCCATAGCACAGCATCATGCTGAGTGGTAACCTATTTATCGCACTCACGACGTGCAAGCTGTCAACTATATTTTTAAATTTACTCTTTGTTTATGTTCCGTTTTGTAATACTATGAGTGTTAGTTATGTTTTTAAATTTTGTATGCATGTCATGTCCCTGCGATAGATAAAGATTTTTTCTTTCTTTCTTTCTTCTTAAATATTTACGAGCGATAGACGGGACAAGACGAATAAAATCGTAATTCAATACTTGATACTAATTAGTAACAAATCGGTCTGTCTAGCTAGTTGTCATACGCCCGCTTGTTAGCATTAGCTTATTAGCTTGGTAGCATTCTTGTGTCAAAATTGAAAATGTTCGAGATCAACATTTTTGTATGAAAATACACCGAATACTCCAAATGTCCGCTCTATAAATATTTTTCTCTTTTCTAATTAAATTAACTTCGACGAGAACTCAGCTACATCAGAATACCTACAATAATAAATAATTTACCCATGTATTTAAATATCGTCTTTTCGTTAACGTAATAGAAACACAATGAAAGCTGCTGAATTGTCAGAATTATTATCATTAGGAACGCATGTGTATAACGCAATAACCCCGCCGATCAACAAGTCCTAATGATCTCATAACCCCTTTTCACCTGTCCTCTTACAACACGCCCATAGCCGTCACTTCCATCGACACCGAGCATTAAAGGGTTAATAAATAAGGCCAGAGTTGCACTGAACGTCTGAACTGTCGCAACCCGGCTATAAAGCCGGGTCGACTATAAAGCCGGGCCGGCTATAAAATCCGACTCCTGTACTATCGTCGTAAAGTCTACGTGGATGTAGGGTGTAGCCTACTCCGGTTTAGGGATATGGGTTAGTATGGTGCTTTGAGGAAACGCATGCATGGTTTTGCTGGTAAAAGTAGCTTTTGCAGGAGATGTAGTTTTAAAGAAAATAGTTTTGAAGTTTTAAGATATTTTCTCGTTTTTCATCAGCACATCTAAACCGCGTTCACGAGCTGTCAGTGTCATAATTGACAGCTCTTGATCGCGTTCAGTTTCTGTGGTGAAAGCATTTAGAAGGATATACGAAGGGGAGGTTCTGGTGAGCAGCCCGCTTAGCATGACCACCGAAGAAACGAAAGAGAATAAATCTATTGTCCATCTGTCATTTTGTCGATTCAATGACAGATGAACAAAAGATTTGTCGATTCTCTTTCGTTTCTTTGGTGTTCATGCTAAGCGGGCAGTTGGGTACTAGCCATCCCACGGACTAGTCAAACAACTCATTATTTGTACTGGCAATGTTGGATACAGCAAGAACTATTTAGATTGATGTATTAGTATTGCTCATTGTGCCGTCATGTAACAGTTAGCCCTATCCGGTTTTACTAACTAGTCTATCGTTTCCCGCCAGGTGTTACTTTCAGTGTAAATTATTCGACCGCAGTCAAACGAGAGTAAAGTAGTACCTAAAGTACCTAAAGCAAAAAAAAACTGTTTTTTTTTTGTGCTGAGTTAATTAATTGAAATCTTTAGTTTATTAACAGACAATGAACAACCTAAACTACTCGATCTAGACGCACGAGAATTTGCACAAGAGTTCCTTAAAACATCATGGCGACCGACTAAAACGACGAAAGTTTGTATGGAAGATTTCCCCCGACCCTTGCTCGAGCCAGCCCGCGATGTAGGGCCAGTAGTTTTAAATCAGCCCCTAAATAAAATCTCACATCCAGCCTGTGCCTTTGCTGCCCTCCCCAGCAGCGTCCTAAGCCGAGACTATATACATACCCCATAGGGGTCGCCTCCACGAGCGAGAGAATCGCGGCAATATTATCGTCCTTGCCACGTTTTTCTATACACTCTCTTTTGGGTCGTCTCCACGAGCGAGAGAATCGCGGCGATATTATCGTCCTTGCAACGTTTTTCTATACACTCTCTTTTGGGCCGTCTCCAGGAGCGAGAGAATCGCGGCAATATTATCGTCCCTGCCACGTTTTTCTATACACTATCTTTTAGGCCGTCATCACGAGCGAGAGAATCGCGGCGATATTATCGTCCTTGCAACGTTTTTCTATACACTCTCTTTTGGGCCGTCTCCAGGAGCGAGAGAATCGCGGCAATATTATCGTCCTTGCCACGTTTTTCTATACACTCTCTTTTGGGCCGTCTTCACGAGCGAGAGAATCGCGGCGATATTATCGTCCTTGCAACGTTTTTCTATACACTCTCTTTTGGGCCGTCTCCAGGAGCGAGAGAATCGCGGCAATGTTATCGTCCTTGCCACGTTTTTCTATACACTCTCTTTTGGGCCGTCTCCACGAGCGAGAGAATCGCGGCGATATTATCGACGATAATATATACACAGGATAGTCCGGTTAAGCAGAAGTAAGCCTCATAGCCCATACCTGCGAGATGTCATTAAAAAATGCATTTAATATCGTCATTATGTTGTTTATTGCTTATTATTATTACTTACTTATTTATTATTTGTCATGGATTGTGTCATTTTTTAGTTAGAGCAACAAAATAGATTTACCCAGCTATTGTTTTTCTTTATTTTTAGTTTTCGGTTTTGTTTTCGTGTAGTTTTGTATTTATTTTTTGCCTTTGGGTAATATTTGTAAGTAATAAAACTTGAAATGCATATGATGTGTGCTATGCACACCTGTAAGTGACAAATTCAGTTTAGATTTTAAGTTAAATTGTTACATTACCCCAAATAATGTATTAGTGAATAAGTCGTTGGATTGCCATAATTAAATAAATATTTTTTTCCATTGAGAAATCCCAAGAAAGAGTATCATTCCATTACCTTTCGAGACACAAAAACAAACGTAAAAGCTTAAAACAGTGTTTACAAAAACAATTATTAGTTAATAACAAAGAATATTCCAGTCTTAACAACAAACGTGTTAACAATATTCCACAGACGGTACCTATCTTCCACGATATTTTTCTCAAGCAAGTAACAAAGAATATTCCAGTCTTAACAATATACGTGTTAACAATATTCCACAGACGGTACCTATCTTCCACGATATTTTTCTCAAGCAAGTAACAAAGAATATTCCAGTCTTAACAACAAACGTGTTAACAATATTCCACAGACGGTACCTATCTTCCACGATATTTTTCTCAAGCAAGTAACAAAGAATATTCCAGTCTTAACAACAAACGTGTTAACAATATTCCACAGACGGTACCTATCTTCCACGATATTTTTCTCAAGCAAGTAACAAAGAATATTCCAGTCTTAACAACAAACGTGTTAACAATATTCCACAGACGGTACCTATCTTCCACGATATTTTTCTCAAGCAAGTAACAAAGAATATTCCAGTCTTAACAACAAACGTGTTAACAATATTCCACAGACGGTACCTATCTTCCACGATATTTTTCTCAAGCAAGTAACAAAGAATATTCCAGTCTTAACAACAAACGTGTTAACAATATTCCACAGACGGTACCTATCTTCCACGATATTTTTCTCAAGCAAGTAACAAAGAATATTCCAGTCTTAACAACAAACGTGTTAACAATATTCCACAGACGGTACCTATCTTCCACGATATTTTTCTCAAGCAAGTAACAAAGAATATTCCAGTCTTAACAACAAACGTGTTAACAATATTCCACAGACGGTACCTATCTTCCACGATATTTTTCTCAAGCAAGTAACAAAGAATATTCCAGTCTTAACAACAAACGTGTTAACAATATTCCACAGACGGTACCTATCTTCCACGATATTTTTCTCAAGCAAGTAGATACGTTATCATTTGACATTGTAAGTTCAAAAGAAAAAAAATACTGACATGATTTTAGATCGGCTATCGGATGTTACGTGTCCGATAAAGTGGCCGATAGCATTGTGTACGCACTTGTACACGGAGCTTTATGCGTGAGTAGCTTCGTTGTACACTCACTGACAAAGGCGCTTTTGTTTTTAGTTTATTTTTTATCTGTTAATGCATGGTGCAGTGTTGTTTATCATGAATTTCAAGACTCTTATTATTTAATTTACAGCTAAAACTGATATTGTTACAATATTTGTTAGAAAAGATGTCTCTGATGAGATTACGAGTAATAGAGAAGTATGAAAAAAGAATTTCAGCTTATAAAGGCGAACTTAACTCATTGAATTTTCTGACAGCAAACCATTGGGGTTAGCCAATAGTTCAAACAAGCCTTGGTATTTTCTCCAAAATGTATTCACCATAATTAATATTTTTCACAATCACAATATCTTGGTACTAAATCAGTTGAACGTGTTACACCTTTTGCTGTCCGCTCAAGACTGCCCGTCTCAACGGTTAGTTACAATTGAAAAAAAAACTAGCGGAAGTGTGGATGAAACGGAAATCAACTATTTTAAATATAAAATACGCACTAAAATTATAAGAATAACGGAAGTCGATATCATTTAATTAATTACTGATTAAAAGTGCTTAAAACATTATAAAATCAATATTATTCAAATAATCAAAGAACATACTTTTAAGACTATATCAAATTAGAAACAAATACATGGCCTATTAATTATACATGCCTATTAACTAACCATGATTTATGGAAAAAGTTACAATGGTGCAATGCAAAGAATAGGTGAAATTATGCCAACACACATTGCGATACGATAGATTATAATTGCAAAAATAAATTTATAAAATAAACTTATGCATATTTGGCACACCAAAATAATTCTACAATATTCTCCTCTTTCCTCTTTTAACCCATCTTGTACTAACATAATCTTATCACAAAATAAATAAATTCAAAAATATTTTCTGTGTATTATTTTTATTGCCCAACAAGAAGACGAAACGTGTCGCCATTTCGTGATCTGCCCACACCGTAACGGGAAACAGTATGAATATACTAGATACTACACACGAAAAAAACTGGGTCAATAAAATTTCTGGTAAACAAAGTAACTTCGAGAATTCTATAAAATCTTTTAAAAGGGCTTTTAAAAGAAATCCTTGAACAAAAATTGATTTAAAAAATGTTTTAACACCAGTATTGCCAGTTATGGTACTTTAAAGTTTTAGATAAAAATTTAAATCTTCAGATGTGCCCTCACTGTTCTAAGGTTGCTTGAAGTGTGAGCACTGAGAAGAGCATGTTTGCTATCCCGCTTGAAACGATTGATACGATTTTCAACATGAGTGAGCGAGACAATACCTACTATTCAGATGTCAGTGTAAACGAAATAGTGATTTTATGTATTTATCACGAGCTGTTAAATTATTGGAAAAATTTTTACTTCCCATTTGAACTGGATTTTGTTAACAGTTTCAAAAGTTTTCATTTGTGTGCACGAAATCCTTATTTTTTCTAAAATAAAATAGCTATAGTTACTCCTTATTACATTGGTTATCTACCAGTGAAAGTCCCGTGAAAATTGGTCCAGCCGTTTCGGAGATTACGGAACAAACAGACAGACACTTCAATTTTATTCATTAGAATAGATATTCGGGTGTTTTAAATGTGCAGCATAATATTAAATAGTTTATTTTTCATTCCTTTAAATTATCAGGGGAAAACTTACCTTATTACTAATATTAGCATGAATTAGTAAAACGACAATTTTATCAGCCGAATCTAACAGCATAAATCTTTGGTGTTAAAGAATTTTATCGACATATTTATATCACAAAGGTATGTATCTACTGCACATTAATTTAAAAGAATGAGGTTAAACCATTAAGTTCAGTTGAATCAAAAGGAATTTATAAATTGGAACGGAGTTAGAGTTAATTAATTGATTGTATTGCGAGTTCGATATGTTTTGAGTTAAAGGGTTTAACAAAGATCTACGCAAGTTGGAAGTTAATAAAATCCATCCCATCTAAGAATAATGTAGGTCAGGGATAGAGAATGATGATTTTTGAGAACAACCTTCACCGAGCTGGTTAATGGACGAAAAGTATTTTATATCAAATTAAATATGTCAATAAATATATTGCAAATTGGTTGACTAAAAAAATTCAGTCCAGAATTTGATTAATTAGCAATTCAAAAATAATTTTTTTTTTTTACATTTCTCTGGTTTGGTTAATAGACAAATTTGAGGAGCCCGTGGCTAAATAATAACAGCCGCTCGGGTCGATCTTTAGGTTAAGCCGTGCTTGCCTAGGTTGGTCTGTGGATGGGTGACCACCCATTACATACCGGTTTTCCTCCGTGCCTCGGAAAGCACGTTAAGCCGTTGGTCCTGGCTGTCATTTGCAGATCTTTGACAGTCGTTACAGTTAGTCAGTGACCCAAAAAATCTGACAACCAGTCTTACCAGGGGGTATCGTATTACCCAGTACTAACTGGGTTGTGGAGGTCAGATAGGCAGTCGCTCCATGTAAAGTACTAGTATTCAGCTGCATCCGGTTAGACTGGAAGCCGCCCCCAACATAGTTGGGAAAAGGCTAGGCAGATGGTTAATAGACAAATTCCATACCAATTGAAAGTATCAAGTTGAAGCCTATAGAATATGCAAACGTTAGGTTACAGTGAAAAGGTTTTGCCTATCCCTCTATCAGGTGAGACTGATTATAATTGCCAACGTATTAAAATAGTAATTAACATTATGTAATTAACATTATCGTAATGTTTACTTGACCATTGATCATTGATCTGTAAGTAATAAAAACAAAGCGTGCTTATAAAGCCGATCAGTAAATAAGCCATAAATATAAAACATTTTATGACATTATTATTATACGAGTACATAGATTAATCTAGGTAAAGTTACTTCGTAAAATCTAGTAATAAATAAATATCGCTGGACATTACACAAACCGGGCTCTAGTACCACACTAAGCAACGGTAGGTAATAAAATCACATTAATTATAAGTTTCTTACAACGATTCTAATTATCTTAGAATCGGTATATTCTGAATAGATTAATTTCCAAATAGGAGACAGGATCTTAAAATGATTATGATTACTTATTACATAATGGATATTTTATTTATTTATTAAAAGTTTAAGCAAATAACGTACAAAGGCGGACTTAACGCCTTGGGCAATTTCTACCAGTCACAGCTGTAAATATTTAATCGATTGACGCAATTATTTTACACTAAGTAATCGATTTCAATCAAAATAATTGAACATTTCCAATAAAATTAACAATTTACAAACCATTTATCAATAAATAACCTGTTTCGAATGAATTTTCTTTAAAAAAAAACCGGCCTTAATGCGAGTTGGACTCGCGTACGAAGGGTTCCGTACGATTATCTATACATTAGACAAAACGGCAAAAAAAATTGTTGTTATAACGGCAACAGAAATACACATTCTGTGAAAATTCTATGTTTTACATTTGTATCTATAATTTTTATGGTGTACGGTCGATCAAGCTATTTGGTTTACAGTTTAACCAACAAATTACATTGTAAAATGTAAACCAAATAGCTTGTTCGACCGTACATAATAAAGAGTATTCTATTCTCTTCTATTCTGTCTACTTATTACAGATCATGAGATTCAGGCCGCTGACAAACAGACGGATGACGCTGACAGACAAACGGACGGATAGCGGAGGATTAGTAATAGAGTCCCGTTGGTTAGCCTTAGGCTACGGAACACAAAAAAATATATGTCATGACACCTATCAACTTACATTGACGTCTAAATGCACTTGTGTGGGCGAATATACCTCGTGAAGTCGTGACTGGTGTCAAGGCAGTGTCACCGTTGTGTCAACAGTGTCAGGTATCGCGTGTCACTACTGACCACCCAGCGAGCGAGTAACTTCATAACATCACGCCTTGTAATCACCCGAATGTAAGGCAGAGGTGCTGGTACCTACACAATACATTGACCTGCAAAAATAAGCACCTATCTCAGTTTTAAAATTGCAATAACTTTTTAAGTACACAAGATATACTTTCGAAACAAAAAGAACCCAAAAAAGTGTTTAATTTTGTACATAAAAACTAATAAAGCTGATAAAAATTGCTTTAAAACGTTTTTTATTTTAAATTTATAACTTCTATAGAGATTAGAAAAAAAATTGAAATTTTAAAAGGGTAGTATCACGGTACCGATGGGCCAGAGTCGCCACACAGTGGGTGCCAGAAGACGGGAGTCGTCGCCGAGGGAGGCCTAGAAAACGCTGGCGTGACGACCTAGAGGCGTTTATGAGAGATTGGCCGGAGAGAGCCGCTTGTAGGGAGGAGTGAAAGGCTATGGGGGAGGCCTTTGCCCAGCAGTGGGACAATATAGGCTAAGCAAAAAAAAAAAAAAAAGTATCACGGTAAGTAGTATTATAATTATACTTAGTTTTGTAGTTCACCCACATTTCACCAGATGTAATAGGTCAGGGATAGAGGATGATATTTTAGCGTTTCTTTTTCATTAGATAACATCACGCCTGTAATCCCCGAACGGTTGGGCTGAGGTGTACCCAGTAATCCCAAATTTCACAAGTTATGTTTAAGTCCCATAATTATAATAGGGAGCGGGCCTATTTCCATCAACCGGACTTAAATCCAGACTTCGCGTCTGCTACGGAGTAAATACCAGATGGAAAACTCAAATAACATCATGTCTACATCTCTTTTTTATCTACTCTCCTTTCGCAGTTAAGGGCCTAACATGCCTCAAATGACTTAGCATGATCCTCCGTTACGCCTAAAATACTGCAGCATTCATTTTGAAATAAATATATGGTAATGTTGAGGATTAATGCTAGGTACTTGTGTGACGAAGACACGATTTCATAAACTATTCTCGATAGAAAAAAAATCCAAAGTTACCTCCAAATCGAACAATAAACCGCTGGTATTCAAAAAGTACTTCAAATTAGATCATGAAACTTTGCATACTAACTGAACTAACTATAAAGCAGGTCATGTGTTTTATTTTTTTTGTCCAATCAATAGATTTTTTGTAAATCGCTAAAAACCACTCATTTCGCACTATTCGGCCGCAGTGACTGACGTAACAACCGCTTTGTAGTGCAAGCTGATTAGAACTTTATTCTAACAGTATTTCAAACGAAGTTTGAACCACCACAAATAGAGTTTCTAATTTAGAAGGGCCTTAAGCTGTAATGCTGGAAGAGATTTCTTTAGAAATAAGCATCACCTTTGTACCTATTTTTCTGTTCCTTTCTTCATTTCTGTATTTAAGGTGTACATAATCCGTTAAATAAATTAATAAACACATACTAGTCTTATTCCTTAATCTCTTCACTAGCAGTAGCCCCAGAGACTACCAGACCACCCAGCTAGCTTAAGAAAAAAAAAGACAAATAGCATGTGACGTGTGTATTGAGTTGAACAAATATGGTAGTTGTGTGAGACAATCGGGATGATTATGAGGAATTTATCATCCTACTTTTGTTTGTTTAATTGTTAGGCTTGAATGAGCGTCGCGCTGATGGTCGGTCGCGTACGGTCGGTCGCGTACGAGTATACATTGTGTTCTATATAGCCATAGCATAAAAATATTGCTATATTTTTATACTTTGGCTATACAGGGTGTAAACAAACTCATCACGAACCCGTCAACCAAGCATTCTGTACATCAAACTAAGTAACTTTACGCAAAAATTATTGCTGGGAAACGACTTTTTTTTTGAGGTGAAAAATCATGTTTTGTGGTAGAACTCAATGTAATGCACTCAAAACATTGTGCCGTGGATTGAATAGTACGGGAGGTGTTTAAAGTAAAAATGTTACATTAAAAACTTGTATTTAAAAAACCACTTGTCAAAAAGTTGGAACCCAATATCTCCGTAAAGAATGTTCCCAGGTATGGTGTAGAACAAAAAAAATGATCGCAATGACGGGGAGAACAAGTGCCTTTCAGCTTCATTAAGAGGTTTTTTACACCCTATAAAGCAGCATACTGTGACGTTGACATCAGCGGCGACCGACAGCCGTATTTTCTTCTCGCTGACGTCACGACCGACCGTACGCGACCGACCGTCAGCATGACAGTAATTGAGGCCTTATCCTTTTGAATTTGGCCCAAGATTGTTAAAGGCCAAGGAAAATAGCAAGTAATTATTACTGACCTCATTATTAAAAATACAGTAATTGCAATGGCTGATTAACTGAAGTTTGTGTTTTCAGTAAAGAAAACAGTTTAGACCTGTTTTACTAAACAACAAGCTAATAAAGACTGTAAATACAGAATTATTGGGAAACTCATGAAACAAACACACATATGTACAAAACTTCACGCCTATAATCCCCGAAGGGTTAGGCAGAGGTGTCCTAATAGTAGACCCACAATTCGATAGTTATGTTATAGTCCCATGTAATAGGGGGCGAGCCTATTGCCATCAACAGGGCACAAATGACTCAATGGCTGTTACTGAAAAATTTCTAATAGAAAAACCCATTACCACTTTGCCCGACTCGGGAATCGAACCCAGGAGTTAATCCTCAGCAGTCGCACACAACGAGGTAGAGAAACAATCTATACCTAACTTCATTATGACCACAGCCCGCTTAGCATGAACGCCGAGACACGTAAAGAGAATCGACAAATCTTTTGTTCATCTGTCATTTTGTCGATTCAATGACAGATGAACAAAAGATTTGCCGTTTCTCTTTCGTGTCTACGGCGTTCATGCTAAGCGGGCAGGAGTGGCATATCTCTCTAGTAACATTTACAGAATAATCCTGCTGCTCTTTATTACATTTAAACCACAAGTTTACGTCATCATTCTTCTGCCCATAATCCAAATTTATTTCATGTGAATGTTTACGTACTCTCTATTACTCGTCATCTCAGCCCGCTTAGCATGACCACCGTAGACACGAAAGAGAATCGACAAATCTTTTGTTCATCTGTCATTGAATCGACAAAATGACAGATGAACAAAATATTTGTCTTCATCTCTTTCGTTTCTACGGTGATCTTGCTAAGCGGGCAGCAGTCACCTCCTTTCTTGCTATATCATCCTGAGACAAGACTGTCCTATGACAGACTATTGCTAACTAGTGCAAGCGAGACCGATTATTTATTCCCTATAACAATAGTCTGTCTTAAAACTGTCGTGACTCAAGTCTGCGAAAGCCCTAAGTTTACATTCAGCGCAACATAATAAGTTCGCCTATACTTCCGTAATTGTAAACGAAGCTCTTTGTAAACAAACCTCGGTGGTCTCAGAGAATCACGTCACTAGATCACGAGGAACGAGGTCTCGGGTAGAACCTACAATGACTACAATGATGTTGACATTCTTTCCCGGCGATGAGTTTAAAAACAATGCTCTCTCATTACACATACACGTGTCATATACACCCACACAAGTACAATAGTGGTGAGTGTTCACAAGAAACTGTAACGTTATAGTTTTTGGACAGAGTTGCTCAAAGTTCTTTCTCATTTTATTTTATCACGGAAGCTAAACTTTTTTCATCTACAATTTAGATGTTAAGAACAATAATAAAAATCCTAATCAGTAGTGATTTTCTCATTGATAGAATATTTCGAAAATGTTTTTAAGTATCATACCGTCGAAATATGTCATGTACTTAAGGTAGAAAATATTTTTTCTTACTGCATCTTACTGCATAAATATAAAGCATAACATGCAAAGGTGTCAATTTATCATTCGTTGTCGATATCGTGTGTTGTTGATCGAAGTTCATTAGTGCAGTACAGTGTAGTACTTCATCAGTTTTTTGTTCTTATTTCCTTTATATGTTTTGTGCACTAAGTTAATCTATTATTACGGATTTTATAAATTAAAATTGATTTCGTCGCTTTGTGACCGCTTGGATCTTGAGTATTATTTTTTTATTAACGCCGTGGATTTTGATGCCGGTTTCACCAGCATTTATTTCGAAATGTTTATTTGTATAAAAAATCCTACTATAGATAGTAAAGAACTGTCGATGTTTAGAGAATCCTTAAATTATCAAAAAATATTAGATACGTGTTTTTTGTTTTATCAAATTAATAAAAAATGACGAAGATAAAACGTGTCAAAGATCATGAGTGGGGGCTTGTGACGTCACATTTAAGTAAAAAATGTACTCAAAGTGACATCACACGAGTTTTCAACGCACTGTATCGTCTCAATTTTCGTTTGCGTGAAAAAAGAAAAAATATGTGTCCAATATTTTTTGGAAATCTATCTGACGGACTAATTTTTTTTTACATCTACCCTATTCGAAGAATGAACGGGTCGCTAGTACAAAAACAAATAAACAATGCTACTGACACACCTTAGCAAAGTCTTTGGTAAAATTTTATAGGATTTAAAGCGTAGTCCCGAAACAAAAGCTCTACCATACAAAATAGATCAACAACCAAAATGTTGAGCGCCACTGGCGCAGACCGCACCAGAGTTCTCACAGAGCGTGTTTACTAAAACACTTCGATGACTTCGAGTAATTTGATTCAGCCAGATTGATGATGAAACGCATTGTTTTAAGAATTGTGCGTAGTTTAACAACCTCATTGTTGCATAGTAAAAAAGAGGTATAGGGTTTCATGTTTGCGTCATTTCTCTAGGTAGGTAAGTAAATAACTTGATGTTTGCGTGTTCTCTTAAAAACAAAACTTGGATTCAAGTAGAAAAAAAATGAGAAAGTTGGACATGATAATTATAGGAAATTCTTCAGACTAGACATCTTTGCTCCTTCGGCTATCAGCCGGCCTACTGCATGGCCAGCCTAAAGATGCAGTCATACCGCGCGGACCGAACTGGCAGCGGACATTGGTCTTTGACAGATATTTTAGTACCTAGTTACATAATTTGTCAAAGTCCGCAATCTGGCCCGGAGTCACGCTCGGTTTTGACCGCATCTTTACTCAGCTAGCAAAGTTGGAAACTCCAGTTCTTTTCCGGATTATTTCGGACAAGATAGATAAATAGATAAGATATAATTATATAGATAGATGGATAGATAGGTTTGATTTGATATGACATTAATAATATGACGATTCCAATTAAGTCTTAAGGGCCTATACTCCCTCAAATGGCTTAGCATGATCCTCCGTTACGCCTAAAATACTGCAGCATTAATTTTGAAATAAATATATGGTAAAGTTGAGGATTAATGCTGAGTACTATGTGTGACGAAAACACGATTCCATAAACTTTTCTCGATAGAAAAAAATCCAAAGTTACCTCCAAATCGAACCAAAAACCGCTGGTATTCAAAAAGTGCTTCAAATTAGATCATGAAACTTTGCATAATAACTGAACTAACTATAAAGCAGGTCTTATGTGATTTTATTTTTTTAGTCCAATCAATAGATTTTTTGTAAATCGCAAAAAACCACTCATTTGGCACTATTCGGCTGCAGTGACTGACGTAACAACCGCTTTGTAGTGCAAGCTGATTAGAAATTTATTCTAACAGTTTTTTAAACGAAGTTTGAACCACCACAAATAGGGTTGCTAATTTTAAGGTTAGAAGGGCCTTAAGACGATTCTAATGTAAACAACACGGATTTGTTTAAGTTTTAAAGGGCAATGTCACACTGGAGCCCTTCTCAAGAAGCCTTTGCAAGTCATACAATGATTGATTTTGTCAAGTATCGAATGACAAGGCTGCGCCCACGTGACGCGTCACCTTAAATAGCTGACTGCACCCAAATCGGTAAGATCAGCATAGAGTTGCAGCTTTGTTTTATTCGATACCTTTCAAATTAGGTAAGCAGTCAAATTAAGGGATATCTGAGAAGTCAGTGACGCAGATTGATTTCAATATTTGTTTTATGATTTGGGCATTGCTATTCGCATGGGTGCTCTCGAAATTAGTGCTCTCGATGGAATAACTCAACAAGCCGAATAAATTGAAAATTCAGAAAAGTTGTGGGTTTGAAGAGCGTAAAGAGAACTTTTAATGAAAATTGGTTCAATTAAATTTGATGTTTGGGACTTTTTCGTAAAACTGCAGCAGTAACCTTGTTTTTCATTAACATATGCTACTACAAACAAATTAAACTTTGCTGTTCGTTCGTTAAAAATATTGTTAATATGTTGGTGGGTTCTACGAAACACTTTATGTGAGAGTCCGACTGCACTTGGACGGTTTTTATAACTAGCTTTTTCACTACCTCTTCCCTCACAAGATGATTGCCCATGCACTAGCATTCTAGCAGAAAGATGCTCTGATGAAAATGTGTAAAACAGAAAAAATAACTAAGCTTAGTTGGGAAACAGCCCAGTAAAATTTTAAGATCAGATTAGTGAAGCTACATGACAATTTAGAGACGATTTGTATGATAATCACTGGAACTATACACACATGGTAGACTAATCCACAATTCCACACTGTAGAACGAACCGTTTCAACGTGCCTCGTACACAGCCTCGGGTGATGAGACTTGCGACTCGATTGCGTCAAGCGTCACGTGACCGCGTCAATTGTTTGCATCGCGCCCGGAAGAATACCTGCCGCCCGGATCCGAACTTCAGTGGCCAATCTGGAAATCTTTTATCCGATTTCGAGGTTGGCCGCTGTAGATATAATCTGGCCAAATGGGGTATTCTCGATCCATCTCAAACAGATCGCCAGTGCGCTGGATACGCTCCACCTCCTGTCCTGCTCATCCCGCACAACTACTTGCACCTATCAAGATTTAATTGAAGCAAATGTTAGAGCTGTGCAGGTGGCTTCATACTATATGGTCTAACACAATTTGAGTTCATTGACACGTAAAGAATAAGAAGATCATGTCACGTTGACTGGTGGCAAGTTAGTTAGTCTAAATAAGTTTTTTTTTTGTTTTTCTGCAGTCGCTCTCGCAAGATGCGAGTCGCTTGAGGATGTAGTTAGTGGACAATCGGTCAAATCGTCACTTCAAAACCAGTTTCAGAACCCATAACTCTTTTGCTATACCATAACTCTTTTATAGCACCATTAGATACCCCACAAGTATTTATAACGCTTTAATCGGCAATTATCGGTGAACCACGTCCGATAATCCCAGATGGAGTCGACAAAAAGCGGTTCCCACACACTGACCCGTTAGTCCGATGCAATATAGTCGTGAGAATGAGAACTAGGCTTTATAAATTGAAAATGTATGTCTGTAATGTGGACTAGGTTTTATAATTGAATTGAAAGTTAGGAAACCTGTAATTTGCGCTACGCTGTATAAATTTGAAAATATCGAATTTTGTTTGTATGTGGAGCGTGTCAAATGTGTACATCGATTTAATTTTTTAGAAAAAATAATAATTTGGTGTTAGATGCAGTAAACCTAGTCTGACAAATATTTCCGCTCACCTAGTTCTGTTATGTCTAGACAAGTGGTACTTTATTGAGGTTACTTTATTCCGTTTTTTATTTGTTTTTTAGCCTGCATCAATCAACAGCGAAAAAAGTCGTTCAAAAGTCCCTTCTTACACACTTTAAGAAGCACATTGGCTGTATGTAATATGGCGTCCTATCAGCCCTACTTTTGTGTTATTGGTTTTGTTTATAGGTCCGCTGCTTTTTTTCAGCCTGAACTGTCCCACTCCTACGCAAAGGCTTTCCCTAATTCATTCCACTTCTCTCAATATTGCACCTCTTCTTACCAATGAATGAAGAAGTCATTCAAGGCGTCTCGACATCTTCTCCTCGTTTTGCCGCGACCCTGTCTAGCTGTCTCAGGGCCCCATTGCTTTATTTCTTAACAAAACGAACATTGTACACCTGTATTGATATCTGAACTAAGTTAAGTATCCATTATATCCATAATCTGTGGTATTACCATCAGCAGGGTGGCCTAATGTGTTAACCCGTTAGGTGTGATAAGCCTAGTCTTATCTACGAACATTTTAAAGTGTATAATTAGTTACAAGGAAGTTAAAGTGTCATTTGCTTGACATAAATAACTGGAGACGTCCATTACTGAGCATGGAACCCTGATATGAGAAATTTTAACGGTCTCGGTAGACACAATGGAGATTTAAACCTATTAACAGTAAGCATATTAGTACCCATGAATTACCAGCGTAACAGGTGTTGATGCAGATCAAAAGACTTGATGAATTTATTGCAAACCTTGGGGTATCCCTTAATTAAACCAATTGGGATGCCCTTAAAGGCGAATAAGGAAGTGTTTTTCTATAAAAAATACATGGTGTTATCGACAATTGTAGTTACTGTAATTGAGTAGAATAGAACCAACCCATTACACTCACGGGTGTCGTATAAGGCGACTAATGTCTGAGGCAGAACACCTTGCGCCTCCGTAGACCAGAAAATGGGCAGCAGCGTTTTCTGTTAGTCTTTCATCACTGCGATCTCCAATCCGCCTGCCAAGCGTGGAGATTACGGCAAATTCCTCCCATGATGGGAGAGGCTTATGTCCAGCAGTGGACGTTAAGGCTGTTGTTCTTTTTGTACCGTAATTGTATAACCAAGAAGTTTTGAAATGTTCGTGTTTAGCGGTAAACTTGTACCGGTTGACAATGAAAAATAAGAATTTAAGCGGAAAATATGTTTTTTTGCAAACTTTTTCTTTAAATGTTTGAAATGACTGCTGAGAATAAAATCAGTGCAGGGAAAGGTCACAAGGCTACGAAATTAATACTTGCCAATAGACCATGTTCTATGGTAGCCAAAGGCCATTCATACTAAGACTGTTTATTATCTTCAAACGGTAACTCTAATCCCGTTACACACCAGGACCGTAAAAGCCGTAAAATAATAAAATCACCATGATAAGGAAACGGTCCTTAATAGCCTGAACTGCACCTTATACAGCCGGGTATTAAATAATTTACCTCACAGCCAATGATATTATAAACTGTCATTGCTTACAACACCATCATTTTAGAAAGCGAAAATTATAGAGGTATGCTTTATGGTAGGTAGCTTATGCTGGCCGTTTATAGACGAAATGTGTAATTCGTCAGTAAAAACTAATGAGTAATTCTTTGAGTTTCCGTGTGCGATCTAATCAGAAATGAAGAGATTCGCTAGAGAACCAAAATACCCAACATAGACCGTAAAATAAAGAAAACTTAAGTGGCATTCATCGCAGAACGGGTAGCTAAGTTCCTTGAGTGATGACTGTTAGACCGTATTCGCAGCATTGAAAGGTGGATTTGAATACCATCTCTGAATACGAAGCTGAACAAGCGCCTTCTGCGCCTGGACAGAGATAGCCTGCGACTGGTCACTTAACATACACTTCCACACTGTAGGTATCACTGACAGTCCCCTGTGCAGACAGTACATGGAGGCGGAGGAAACGGTGGCGCATGTGCTCTTTAAGTGCACAGGCGTTACCCAGATCCGCGAGGACACTCTTGGAACACCAAGATCCCTTGCGGAGCCCTGAGAAGACTGCGAAGTTTGATCCGCTTCTGGAGGGAGGTGGGCTGGTTGAAGTAACGGCCACCATGGGTCCCAATGCCCCACTTTAGAGACTAAGTGCGGAAACCAAAACCCTTAACATATAAGGTGGATTTACAATATGACAAACACATGATCAAGTCAGTGTGGCCGAAAACAATTTGTTTTATTTTAGATCCGCTCCAAAAATTCGGTCATCTGAAAAAGGGACCACGGGCATTTTAAATTAATCTTGAGAACGTGTAGATCCAGCTAGAATTTATTAACATATAGGGGTGTGATGAACAGGGTGTAAAGTTCATCATCATCATACCCTAAAGAAAAGGAAGGATCCTCCGACCTGACCGTGTTGTCTGGTGGGCTAACTGCTCGACAGTTGTTGTCGGGTTTTCCTATTATGGTTATCGGGGATAGCGAGATTCGGAATGTTGATGTTAGTTCTTCATTTCTGACATAGATGGCGCTGTAGTACTTTTTGTACTTTGTTGCTGTAGTACTTTTTATTTCATGTTGCTGTAGTACTCTTTATAGGTATTATGTTGCTGTAGTACTTTTTATAACATGTTGCTGTAGTACTTTTTATAACATGTTGCTGTAGTACTTTTTATAACATGTTGCTGTAGTACTTTTTATACTATGTTGCTGTAGTACTTTTTGTACTATGCTGCTGTAGTACTTTTTGTACTATGCTGCTGTAGTACTTTTTGTACTATGCTGCTGTAGTACTTATTGTACTATGCTGCTACAAACACATAACATTATAATCTCCAGTGAGCCGTAGATAATGCACAGAAATAATCGTTTCTAATGGAGCGTTTGTTTGCAATTAAATTGTTTTGATTAACTTTTATTGCACTGTATTTGACGGTGCATTACATTCTATTGAGTTCATGGTTATAACGGTATACCGCAGGACTAGTAGGGACAAACTTTAGTCGGACTGTTGTACAGTGGACATCTTCAAGCTGAGAGGATTAAATCAGCCGAATTCTGTGATTCGCCTGTTAGAAGTATCTATGATCAAATTATATTTCAATTGCTTCATACATAACATTAGTTTGTGGTTCTGCGAGAAGACCGAGTAAAAGGATTAGGTATTTAATTTAGTGCTAATGTTTTTAAATACTACTTTTTTTTGTACTAAATAAATAAATAAATTGGAAGGTAGGTGTACTTAGTACAATAGAATTACAGATAATTTACTAATCTTGCGGTTTGATAAGGCTATTATGCTAAGCTTTGGAAACTGACTAAAATCAAGCGATTATTTTTGTGGCCAAAACGATCCTCTTCTTTGATTTCACGACAACACAACAGAGAAGCAGTGATCACCTGCACATCACCTGCACAGTTTCATTAATCCTTAATTGACTAAACGTGTTTAAACACTTACCTAACAACAATATAGGCAGGTCAATAAGCAGGTGCCACAGTATGCTGTGCCGCGCCTGCATCTCCTCAGGGGCGGTCGCTCGCTGCTCCGATGCTGACTGTAACAAGCACAATAATATCATTAGTTGAGAAATACATTACAAGCATCTGGACAAGGAAACTGAGCTAATTATGGTGATAGCAAATGGTGTTAATGAGGACACTAGCAATGATCATGGACGCTACTGAAAGTAGCGAAACTCGACGACGAAATTTTAGGCTGAATCAAATTAGATTGCCATCGACACATTAAGAAGAGCTTCGTAATCCTAACTTGGATACTTCATGCATTTTCCTCACATATGATAAAATGATAATAGTAACTATCCAGCCACAACCGGGAAATACGCAGCTTTCTATCGATGAAACAATTTTCTGTGATTGGAGCAATATTTGCAAGAAAAAAGTTTAAATTAGAGGAAATCGCCGCGTGCCGTCGAACCGCGGCGAAGGTAGTGTGACGATCTGATCTCGTTTGCGGGGCAAACATGGCCCGATATCGCACAGGATAGAGAGGTTTGGAAGGAGAAAAGGAAGACCTTTGCCCAGCAGTAGGACACTCGAAAAGACTAACAAAAAAAAGAGATGACGTCAGGCTAGGTTCAGCAAAAACATACCTGTATTTAGCCTGCTAAAGAAATTGATTAGCAAGCTTAGCCTACAGCCAAGTCTAACGGTAAAGGCGGAAGAGGAGACAAAAGTCAACTCCATTGACATATCACTTGATTTTATGACAGTGCCAGCCATTGCTGTCCCCAAAGATGTCAAACAATGAAGCCGTTCACCAAGTTATCTTTACACGAAAAACACTTAACGTTTAGAAACATATATCGCCTAGAAAACTAGAATACCGTTAGGCTGAAGCTTTTAAGCTTGTTGCTAACAAAAAGTAGCTTTTAACAATATTAAGTGCTGCCAACATTGGGTGGGTTGCACTATAACAAACGAATTCGTCACGGCCCATCGTAAACCCAGATTAACTCTTCAAACGTTAACTACAGTTAACACAAATAGTTAAAGTTTAAAATTTGGAATGGATATTTCTAAAATTAGGGTTGGTATTGTTGATATCCGTTTTCCAAAGCTTAAGTCTACCTAAGAATTTAAATATTCATAGGCTAGATTCTAGATTAACCGTAGTTAGGTATTTTGATTAAAATACAAGTTACTTAAATTATATGATTTGCTATTAAATGCGTAGACCAGCAATAGAACCACTGATTCTAATCTTTCTTTATGGAACCTAATAATACTACCAACCAATAGGCCCGTAGCGAACCTGAATGGCACTAAACTACTGAAGTGGCCATAATAAAGGCAACAAATCATCAATAAATCAAGCTAAGTCACAATACAGACCGACTAGACTAGTGTCAATAACCTACTTTATAACATTTAAGTCTCTTGTTGACGCTAATCGAAACCAGCAGATTAAATCATTGTCTAGCTCTATATGGTGCAGTCAGCCATATTTATGGGTTCGTATCCTTCTATTTCTGTACTGGCTCTAATACAATTGATATGTCTATTTTTGGACGACTTTTTTATTGAATGACGCACAATGACCTGTGTTGCTATAAATAAATAATAGTTTCGGAAAAGGTTCCTATAGGCCTACAGATAAACAATTAAATGCCGGCTGTCCACGTATTTCTGCTTACACCATAAACGAAGACACGGTGTTGTATAAAAACATGATTAACGGGCGATTAGCGTACGTGGTTAGAGTTAGAACTCCGTCGTTTAACGAGACCGATTTTAACGGGAGCTTAAAATTATAGTTTTATGAAGAAGCTATTGTCTAGATGTAATGTCTATTAAAAATATTTATTCTATACCCATCATTGTGAGGTCATTGTAGAATAACAATCGGCAGGTGTATAGATAATTTGCGATTCGCTATCAGGTATGGGCCTAACAGTAGGGTTGGCACACTCGAAAACTACTTCGTGAAATCGTGATTGACGTTAATGTAAATCAATGTAACGGTTGTGAGGTTAATCCTTTGTTTGATGGTGATGGAATTAGGTTCGAGCCTATGTCCGTTTATTGGGGTGACACCGTGACAGTTGATGGTAAATGTGAATTACGTAGAATAGTCATAATGAGTAGTCATTCTGAATCCTTAATTTTTACAATTGCATCTACCGTAGTCGTTTTCATCATCAATAAAAGGTTTACTCGTAGAAAATGCCTCTTGTGTGCTCAAACAGTATTCATTAAATAGATAAACTTTGGCAACATACCAACCAAGGCTTTTTACAGAATTTTACATAATAGGGTTGGGTAGGGTCCTGAAAAAAACAAATTAGTCCGTCAGTTAGAATAAAAAAAATGACACGTATTTTTTCTTTTGTTACGTAAACCAAAATTGACGACGATACGACGCTATTAAAATTCTCAATACGTCACGCCATGATTTTTAGTGCGATGCTATAATTTTTAGTGCGTTGTGACGTCACGAGCCCCAACTCCCGAGTTTTGATGCGTTTTATCTTTGTCAATATTCATTGATTTACAAAAAAAAAATACGTGTCCATTATTTTCCTATACTCTAACTGACGGACTAGATAGATTTGCAATTTATTGATGGTGGAAACTAGCGTATTGTGTTCATCTTGTGAGTCTCCTTCTTTCTTTATCGTGTGGTTAGTGCCTAACGTGGTGTAAGAGCTGTTATGCAGTCCATGGGCCTCTGACTTGGCTTAACATGCCGTCGAGAAATATCTCATATTCATATTCATATTCATTTATTTGCGTTCTACAAGGTAAAAACATGGTGTTAACAAAAAAGGCTTAGAGCTAAGAGCCGTTGTAGACCCTGTCAGGGCACAGTAAAATCTAATTCTTACAAGTTAAAATATACATGAAACCAATTAAAAATGTTAAATATACAGTTAGAAGAAATATACAGATATGGTTAGAAGTTAAAAATGTCAGTCTTACACAGTCAAAAATTTAAAGTTAAATTATATATGAAAACTAGATAACAATATTTCTCAAAAACAATAACATACAATTAACAAACATATAATTCTATTATTTCGTTGGCAGCTAGATATGTCCTTGTGTTTATCTCTCAGGCATGCTGATTTCCTCACGATGTTTTCCTTCACCGAAGCAAATGATAATTATACAATATGCACATGAATCCGAAAATCAGGGGTTCTCTTGGATATCTTGGGTTCGAACTCGAGATCTATGACTTGGCAGTCCGTCTTTTCATTCAGTCTTTTCAATCAAAAAAATTGATACAAACGAAAAAATAAATGCAGTAATTTAATTCCCAGAACAATTAAATTGTATCCTCTCAATGCAACACAAAATAATCAATGTTTACCTCAAAATTATGGACCTTAATCTTGCTACCTCGAAGAACCTAAACCTGATACGTATTTCTTACAATAAAAACGAAATATTTTGTCTAAAGCTGGAACTTATAATTAATTTTAAAGGAAAACCACATGCGATTCTATTTTAAATAAAATCCGTGAGTTTCCTCATATGCGAGGAAAAATAAAATTATAATAGGTACCTTTCTTTAAAAATAAATTAACAGAAATGAGAGTATTTTTTCATCTACATTACACTAATAATAATCTATACTAATATTGTAAAGAGGAAAAATTTTTTTTTTTTGTATGTTGGTGTGTTTGTTACGATTTAACTCTAAAACTACTCGACCGATTTTAAAAATACTTTCACCATTAGAAAACATAGGCTATAAGTATTTTATCCCCGTACTTCCACGGGGACGGTAACTGCTGGACCGATTACAAAAATTCTTTCACCGTTATAAAGCTACATCTTTACCGAGTCTTGGCTGCAACTCGCCTGATGTGAAGCGATCATACTTCAAAATTAGGTACATGATTCAGGTACTTATTTAAGTCAGGAAAACCTATAGCTAAACGTGGTAGTTACAGGCAATAGGTACAGACCTACAGTTTTTTACAGACCGTAAGGAAAACCGTGGATTAAATTAGAAAAATAAAAGTTTAAATTGCGTTTATTATATCCTTTTTATTTGTCCTTGATATTTGTCATGGAAAAACCGATCTAAATACCTTATGTGCGTTATCGGTGTTAATCAGCCAATAACATAATTGTTATCCCTCTGCACTGCAATGGCGTTCAGAGTAGGAATAATAGGTGCTTTCCAATGACGTATTATATATAGACACGTCATGAACCAACATCGCGGCGCTTAAAAACGGCGAAAATACTAGAACTACTTATAAGCGTGAAGAAAGAGAAAGAAAATATGACACCAAACGGCGGGATGCCTGTTGCGAGAGGGAGATAAATATACATCTTCAGTCACGTCACAGGATAAGTAATAGTCAAATTACATGCTCATTATACGTAGCGTCGCGCGACAGGTTGGTGCGTAACTAAGCGCGATGTGGCCAATTGGCTTCATTTCATGTTGTCATTTTAGAGTGCGGACAACGTATCTATAGTTTATATATCATTGGTGCTTTCACAGAAATAAATAAATAAATAATGTCATTTCACTTGACAGAATAAATAATTGCATATCACACTTCTAAACATTCAAAACCTTTCAAAATTACGAATTTTTGGTTTTCTTTTAAAAGTGGCCACGAAATACCGTAAAGCAACATTTTTATTTTCCATCATCCATCTTGCCAGTGTCACTAACAAATAATATTTTAAATTTGACAGCCCTATAACCGGGGATCGGTTGACAGTAGCCGTCAGTGCCATATTTGGTGTGATGTCAAACTGTCATTGACTTTGAGCTGCGCGAACGCAAGCCTTAATTACGATTGTTAGATGAATAATAAAAATATTCTAACTGTTTTGTACTGGTTTTATGAGCAATTACTTTATGATCTGTTGATTTTTTACTGGTTTATTGATTACTCTTTGAAAAGAACCGATGGGAATGTACAGATGATGTTTAGACGACCTCGGAATCCGTTTACCATTTTTGTTAATTAAGTTAATTAAATGCTAAATAATGCTTATTTTGCAAGTAGGTTTTTACAAACACTTTAACACGTCATTTTTTTTCGGGTCCGGTGTTTCGTACGTGACTACTCTGAGAAGAAACAGCCGAAACAAACTCAGAGGTCATAGTCTGTTTTGAAGTCCAGACAATCTTGCATTCACATGAGAACTATGCACTATGCAGATCAGTGTCCGAGATGGTCTTTTGAAGAAAGAACCATACAGATTTGAGTGGACCTGTCCAGTCAGTGCAAGCATTTGTCAGTTAACGTGTAGCTCGACTTATAACTCAAGGAGCTCAACGAAACGACGAACAATACCAAAAGAAAGGACAATTGGGTAGGTTGCTTATAGTACTCAAACTACCAGACAGTTGTGGAAAAAACAAACAAAAAATAAAAATGTGACCCACATGGTCCCACATTCACAATAATCAAATAAAATTAATAACAAGTTCTTTTAAAAAAGAATGTAAATAAAAATCACAAAAATCATGAAATGTCACAATGATAATAAAAAAAGTAAAGTACTTAATAAAATAAGTATTCATGTCAAATCAGAAAATGTCACATAAAATAAATAAAAAAAATATAAAATGAAATACATTGTCAAAAATTGAATTGAAACTTTACAAGTATGAAACTAATGCAGAAGTATGGAAGTAGAACATAATATGTGGCGCTGACCCCAATAATGTAGGATGAGGGCAGGAAAATGATCTTAGTATGAATATGAAACTATCAAACTGTCATAAAACACTGTATGTATACATTGTTGTTTTGTGATGTGCAAGTGGCATCCTATCTTATACAAGCAAGCACATCTCATCAAGCCACCCATGTGGTAGGTTGAATTTCGGCGGTTACTACAAATAAAAAAAATATTTGTAGGTTTGATAAAAATTTAAATTAAAATTCAATTAATTTCTAATCAAATTGTAATGTGTCAATCAGTCAAACATGCATTTTATTGATAGCTTTACGTCATCTTTAAGTTTAAGTGCCAGCCAGATAGATACAGTAGAATATTAAAGTTAAGATATATTTAGAAGTAGTCACTTCTAAATAAAGAGGACCCGTTTACTAGACCAGTGTAGCGGACTATTTTAATATGTCAGACAGGGAAAAACAATATTTATTAAGGTCCAACCAGCCTTCTAAATTCAAAATTTCTTACGTTTTTTGCAATTTGCAGGCCAGTGCTAGGTCGTATGTTGATTAAAAATATTATTCGCGGCTGTTAAACGTTTGTAGTTACAGAATTATAATCAACAATACAACCTTCCAAGTTCATAAAGGTGTAGGAACCAAAAAAAAGCAGAAAAAGTATTTTTTTCTGTCTAACAGCTGCGAATAATATTTTTATCAACATACGACCTAGCAAGCCTGCAAATTGCAAAAAACGTAAGAAAATTTGAATTTCGCGGGCTACCCTGGAGCATCAGCCTTAAAGAAAATATCTTTAACTTTCTAAGACAATTTCTTACAGGTGCCTTTGGCAAGCATAAAATCATTTGACTTTAACTTAATTTGCTATAATACACCAACAATGCAGAAATTACAATTCAAAAGGTGAAATTTCCCAGACTAGTGTTTTATTAGTTTGATATCGAGCCAACCTTTGTGCCCGGCCTTTAATATTAAACTAGTCGTTACTTGTTTAACTGTCAGTTGGGCAAACATTTGAGCAAAGGTTTGATCAAAGTTGGCTATAAGTAATTATGGGATTGGGCATTGGGAATGTGTTTAAGTTAATTAAGTATGTTACTTAGCTCGTGGCTAATAATAACAGTCGCTCGGGTCGATCTTTAGGTCAATCAGTGTTTGCCTAGGTTGGTCTGTGGATGGGTGACCACCACCCATTACATACCGAGTTTCCTCCGTGCCTCGGATAGCACGTTAAGCCGTTGGTCCCGGCTGTCTTTGATAGTCGATAGGTAGTTAGTGGCCCAAAAAGTCTGTCAACCAGTCTTACCAAGGGGTATCATATTACCAGGTACTAACTGGGTTGTGGAGGTCAGATAGGCAGTCGCTCCATGTAAAATACTGGTACATATTCAGCTGCATCCGGTAAGACTATAAACCGACCCCAACATGAGTGACAAGTGACACAAGTTGTATGTTACTTTTGATCGAGGATTTTTCATGTTAATATGGTTAACTGGTTAAGCGCAGGCCACACCGCCAGCTAGCGGGCGGGCTAGGCGGGCGAACATCATTGCACCTCTTTACATACTTCGGTTCACACCGCGAGCTACCGAAAAAGCCGAACGAAGTATGAAAAGGGCCTCTTTCGCTTCGCCCGCCCGCCCGCTAGCTGGCGGTGTGGCCTGCGCTTTAGGTTGGACAATGGATAATGGTAGGTGTTGTAATATCTACCTACTGAATAAAAAAATCAGAAATAATAATTTAGTTTTAGTTTTTTCTTGTAACTAGAAGGTTCCTAGGAATGGCGTAGAACAAAAAAAAATGATCGCAATGACGGGGAGAACAGGTGCCTTTCAGCTTCGTTATGAGGTTTTTTGCACCCTTTATAGCTTGATTGTTATCTTATTTATTTTCAGACTGGATCGTCCTACTGCAGGGCAAAGGAATCCCTTCCATATAATTCTTTTGTTATCTGGGTGGACTCAAGTGGGAAGATGTTACTCCAACATCGTCAAGTGCGGTTACCTCAATGAAACAGCATCGGAGGGTGGTAGTGGAGCTGTGTCACAAGCTATGCTCCACCTCCTATCCTACCCTCTTAGCCCAAAAACATGCAGCCAAAGTGACCTTTGCGCTGCCACCAACGACGACGCTGTAGAGGTGGCAAAGTGACCTTTGCGCTGCCACCAACGACGACGCTGTAGAGGTAGCAAAGTCAAAACCCAACACTCCACCACTACAGACAAATTTTATATTTTGCTAGCCCAAAGGCTAACAAAATATAAAATTTGTCGTGCCAGCGCGATACGAAGAATACTAAAGGAAAATCTGTGAAAGTGTCGTCTATACTTAGCTACTCACCTGTAATGTTTTTTTTTTCATTGGCTTACCAATTGATTCAAATCACTTAAGATAAAGGCATAAACTAGGCATTAGCAAACGCATAATTGATAAAAGGCAATAAATT
This sequence comes from Xestia xanthographa, assembly GCA_905147715.2. Lineage (NCBI taxonomy): Eukaryota > Metazoa > Arthropoda > Insecta > Lepidoptera > Noctuidae > Xestia > Xestia xanthographa. Next base: position 26,396,960 of record LR990650.1, read on the forward strand.
AAATCACCAAACAATTCAGTTGCTTCAGTAATTCAGTTATTTATCAAGTTATGTTGGCAATCATATAAATCCGATTATTTATAAATGTGTAAGTATTGTTCATGTTATTAGGCAACATTAAAATAAAATAACAATAGAATGTTTGGTAACTAATCTTTTTTTTTAACTCTAATTACGAAACTCGTGCATCACTCTCACACACATACACCACACACACATTCACACTTTGTGCTCTCATCCAGGGCACAATAAAATGCATTGCAATTTCATTTAAATTCCATAATAAAACTTCACTCAAGTTTCTTTGACAGCTCTTACTAAGTCTTGCATACAACTAAGATCATGTTTAATTCTATTACTAGTACGAAACAGAAAACACCACTTAAAATCCAATAGATAGAACTTTCCTATGTAAATAATTGTCTAGTCTTCAACGCTGGCATGCATTCAAATGTTGGCCCCACACTGGTCCGAAACATCCAACATTGGCGCCAGTCGTGGGTTCACATTCCTATGTTAATGCTTAGGTATTAGTAGACATAGCAATTGACGTTTGCACCTATGGTACTTTTGGCCTACTTATTTCTAATTCGTGATTTCAAGGATTACTGGAAGGCCTACGCAGAACAGAACTAAGCTGGCGTAAAATGTTAATTGTGCGACCTGTAAGGATCAATGAATTAAAGATTGAATTTATTTGTATGACGAATTAATTTTGTAGTTGAGGTTTACCAAGTTATTGAAATTATTTGCAAGCTAAAGGATAATCATCAAAAGCTATAATATGATAATGATTATGGTGGACCTTCGAGTTCTTCATTTGAAGGCCGCTAATGCTCTCCTAAGAATGGAAAAGGACTTTGTAAAAATCAAAGATTAGACCGAGAATTTGTCAGTACCAAAGGGCCTAGACGTTCTATCAGCGATAAGTCGAAATTGCGATAAGAATAATTATGACAATGACGGAAAATTCAAAAATGTATTGGATTAACAATGCTCCCAAAACCTTTATGTCAGTTCTGTTGAAAGACGCTGTAGAAGTAATTTATGGTATTTATGATAATGATGACGTTAAATACTGGTAAAAGCTGGGACTGTCAATAATGATTAAGTTAATTAGTGATAAAAGCATAATGTTGATGAACATGATAAATATGCAACCTATGAACCGATGACTCGGTGAAATAACCAGGCAATGTTATAGTAACACAGTGTAAGATAAATAGATTAAGGTGTGAAAGGTTGTTGATGATAAAGATAAAGATAATAAATACACAGACAGAACCACAGGCACAACTAATACTTACCTAGAAACAGATGACTCGGTTAATTAACTAGGCAATGTTATAGTAACACAGTGTAAGATGAATAGATTAAGGTGTGAAAGGTTGTTGATGATGAAGATGAAGATGATAAATACACAGACAGAACCACAGGCACAACTAATACTTGCCTATAAACAGATGACTCGGTTAATTAACTAGGCAATGTTATAGTAACACAGTGTAAGATGAATAAATAGATTAAGGTGTGAAAGGTTGTTGATGATGAAGATGAAGATGATGAATACACAGACATAACCACAGGCACAACTAATACTTGCCTATAAACAGATGACTCGGTTAAATAACTAGGCAATGTTATAGTAACACAGTGGAAGATGAATAGATTAAGGTGTGAAAGGTTGTTGATGATGAAGATGAAGATGATAAATACACAGGCAGAACCACAGGCACAACTAATACTTGCCTACAAACAGATGACTCGGTTAAATAACTAGGCAATGTTATTGTAACACATTGTAAGATGAATAGATAAGTTAAAGAGTACCGTTACAACAAATATGTCTCCCATTCAATGTTAATGTAATCCTGCGCAGTTTTTGCAAGCGATTTGTTTAACGGTAATGTTTGATAGTGTGCTTATTTTAACTGTTCAATGTTAATGGCTGTTAAAATGTAGGTCCAAATCCTTCTAAACTTCCTACTAATATGTATTAGAAATGCGAAAATTTGTGAGGATGGATGGGTGGATGGATGACATAAACTACTGAACAGATTTGGATGAAATTTAGCATACAGACAGATAATAACCTGGATTAACACAAAGGGTACTTTTTATCCCGGTAGTATGATGATCCCGTGAGATATTTATCGACCTCCACGAGGGCGAAAGCGGGCATCAGTAGTTTTTTATAATAAAGGTGTCTGTTAACCATGTTTTTAAATGTTAAATATCGAACGGAGTAAAAAAGGGACAAAATATAACATCCATCCAAAATTGAGATACCGCCTCTTGAACTACAGAGGGCCATTAAAAAAAGCTATAAGGCTAAAAAACTTCTCGTTCCCATGGACTATATTGATGTCTTCGTTGTTAAAAAGGAAATAATAGCAGCAGGTGAGATTTATAGTTTTTATGGCAGTCAAGTTTCTATGAATGAGAATGATATTCTAAGAAGTCTTGTTATTCCAGGAAACTGCTCTTATATAGAGACTACGAGAGAAGAAAAAGAAATACTTTCTTTGAATGATTCTATGAACTCGTTTTAGATGGTGTCCAAAGAAAGCATTAATACACATGGTACCGAAGAGAGGAGATTCTTCCTACTCCGGAGTACCTATATTGAAGGTACTCCGGAGTAGGAAGAATCAATAAAACTGTCAACAATCATGCTGATTATAATGATTGGACATTAGAAATTAGAAAATAATGGAAAAGTTTCTACTGTCTCCAATTATTATGATATAAATCACAAATTTATCTCAAAACTAACTATAAAAGCCCCAGACTCACGATTACCTACTAATCCAACACGCCATCAAACCGTTAAAATTTACTATCCCGCACAAATGGCGCCAGCTCCTTCCCAACATTCAGTATTGACCAGATATGATTGGAAAGCGCAAATCTAAGCTATAATAGCCTGCCATGATCTTGCACGTGCCAAATGCCCTAATACATCATAAAAAACGATCGAAAGCTGCTGTCGAAACCATGAGGTAAGATGCAGAAGTCAAGGTACACGATGAGAAAAAAGTGACTAAAGATAACAACTTCTTCCTAGATGATGTTTGTTGTTGGCAACAAACATCATCTAGGAAGAGGTTGTCTCGAAGAAGTAGAATCATCTAGGATAATCATCATCATCTAGGTAGAATATGAACGTGTATGACGTGTATCTGGGGCAGTAGTTTGGGGATCACAGTATGACATGGAAAACATTGGAGAAGCTATGCTTTGCTTACGGAAAGAATCATTGCTAAACATCGATCACTAATAAAAAACTAAATAATAAAAAAGTTTTTTATTTGTGATCGATGTTGCTGCAGTAAAAGTAAAATTCTACCTTATAGGAATAGGAAAATATATGTCTTTCTCGTGTCTTTGAATTAAGTACACTCTAGTTCGCTTACATTCTTTTGTGAAGCATTGTTTGTACTGGAACTTCTACGCTTTCATAAGATAGTGGTTGCTGCTACATTTATTGCAATTTCTCTATAACAATACCACAGCACTCCACAGCTTGAAAGTTTCACCGTTTTCTCACAGCAGTGACATTAATATTCATATTACGTCATTTGATTGAATTGCTCTTAGCTTTCCCTAGCTTGGTGAAAATATTACGACTCCTGTATTTATTGCTCCTCCGTACTCGTAGGTACTACTCACACTTTCTACTTATCGAAATTAAAAGCAACTTTGTTAAAAAAAAACTCAAGTCGACCGTGGGGGATATAAGTAATGCTAAAATGTTCCACCTGACAACGGTCACGGTTAGCCTTCAGTTCACTAGAAGACGAAGAAGAGAACACGTCTGCCAAACCACTGACAATCAACGATATTCTAAGATACATCCGAGATGCAGACCACAGAGAACCAAAACACACCATATCCACTCATGATCTAAATAATTCCTTCTCTCCACAACGACCTTTCTCAAAACCGGAACCTGGCACCAACCAGAAAAAACTCAGGAAGAAACCACTACTAGGCTAATGAGACTATTAGCAATATGCTTTCAAACCGTTCGCCGGCGCAGGCGCCATCTACTTAGCCACTGCAGTATCTAGGTTAGACAATGCAATAGAATATTGAATGTCTTGAAGATTGACGTTTGAATAGCTGGCACGTGTGAGTTGTCGCTTTGTAACGGGTAAGCTGGAAGTATCTACTTCCAGCTCTCAGGCACCTCAATGACCTATCATCTGATAGCTCATTGAGGTGCCTACTTTGATGATTCTTGTCGAAAAGAAGAATAGCGGGAGTTCATGCACTCTTGGTATCGCATTTAGACTTCACATATATTATGGACGTACGCAATACTCTCAAAAGATATACCTCAATGTAAAGATTTTTTCAGTTAAATCTCAATGGTTTGTGACCACGATATCTTTAACTAAAAGGTTCATCACGTCAGCTGAAAGACTGCCAAGAATTGGAAACTCCCAGAATCTCTACATTGCAAATAGAACCGCCCTCAGATAATTAGTGGTCAACATAACAGTCAAAATTGACCTTAACCAATTAGTCAATCTCTTGTCCATTCACAAGAACTCTACGAATAATTAAATTCGTTTCGCATTTGTAACTCGCTTCAAATTAAAAGCAACAATTTCATTCATCATTCCGTATGATTCGTCGTAAAACATTCTTTTATCTAAACCGGCTCTAAGATATTACTTAACAAAAGTTGCGTAAGCGCAAGCTCATGTAAGTTCAAGTCCGTCCAAAGCCATAAAAAACAAAGTACAGTCGCATTCTAAACTCTTTGCTTTTTGTGGTAATGGATGTCAAACAAGCGCCCGGGTGACGTCATCTTGTCAACGTCGGCTGTCGTTAAGTACCGTCGTTGTGGCTCTGTCTTGCATAGTATTACAACATTATGCTGTGATATGGCCGTATTTTGGATTTGATACATATTTTCTCCTAACTAGTTTCTTCTTGGGTTTGAGCTTTTATTTTGTTCTTCATATTCTAAGTTTAGTGCAAATAAATATATTTTCTTTCTTTCTGAATAGTCACCGACGGCGCGGCGGTTCTATGAACACGGTGCATTTGGCAATAGCAGAGGCATCGCAGGTGGGCATTGCTATCGCAGAGATAAAGCTGGAATGACTCGCGTACTTGTAACTGACGGCAACTATATGCTCCAAAGTAGAACAGCACAATCTATAGATTAATATGAGATTATAGACCACACCGACACTCAGTGCAAATGCAGTGCTCCTGACCAAACAAAAACGTCTGCCACATTTGGCGTGGTTAACTAGTAGGCCCAATTGATTTTCTTATAAATAGATGTTTATTAGCCTCTGACTCAAAAATAAAAAGACTCAGACCAGAAAAAAAGCTGTGTAATCCCACATACTACAAAACTGAACTTACGAGTACAGTCGTACAGAGCGAAGTCTCGTTCACCTCCCGACCTCTGTTATTTATGTTCTCGTGAATAAACGATAACAAACACTTTGAAGTTGTAATGACCGTTATTATATTGTTATTAGACTATTACGAGCGCGAATGTACTTTGGTTTATATTTGAAGTTTATTCGTGGTTTATGAGTTACGATACCCCGTATTGAATTGTGGTGCTTTCTTGTTTGTTTGTGTGGTGCTTGCCATCTTAAAAACGTAAATAGTTTTAGGTGTTGCTGTGGTTTAATACAAAACAAAGTCACGGATTAAATGGTGCGACTGCGAGTGCGTGTAGTACCCACCATTTGTGTTCCTGAATTGCGACAATTGTTATTCAGAAACTTAACCACAAAACAGCTCTCGCGATTTTTTATCCCAGTTCCGACTAGTCCTTAGCCTCAAGATACTTGAGCGATGAAACATAAAACTTGGGCCTCCAGTTTTGCAGTTAGCATGTCCACAGTTTCAGGTTTTTCACACTGAAAAGCTAAATCAAATTGGTTCAGTAGTTAAGTTAAATAGTCAAATTGGTTCAGTAGTGAAGTTAAATAGTGAAAATGGTTCAGTAGTTAACTTAAATAGTCAAATTGGTTCAGTAGTTAGACAAAAGCCTCAAGAACTACAGAGCTTTTAATTTACTGAAGTCTTACAAGTTACGAGCAGTTGTCAAGGGGGCTAACTATGTAAGTCTTGTGAACAAAACCGCTGTCACTAAGCCCCTTCGTAGGTACCAGCAGTTAGATAAGCCGGTATTAAGCACAAGCAGGGCTTCCTTGTCACATAATTGAATAACGTATGCTGATACCTTGTCTTGGTCTTGTTTTGCTAGAACACTGGGGAATTAAAGCTGTTGGTATCCGGAAGTAGTTATCAGACTGATGGTAGTACAGATTTACGTTGCATAGGACATGATTGTGACACTCCAACGTCTGCGGAAGGACAAAACTGCCTAGTTATTGGTTGTCGTTGCATTTATTACGATACTAAGGTAGGTACAGCATAATAGGAGGCGGGCACTGAAGGATAGATTATACACAAGGAAGAAGAAGAAGAAGCTAGGCGCTTTAAAAGATTCTGAGAATCAAAGATCTGAGTAAAAATGTTGTATCTATCCGAGTTCTGCGTCTATTTTTCGGTGAATATCGAAGGTTGACAATATAACTAAAACTGGAATCTCAGGCGTTAAGACTGAACTTATTTAAACTTTCAAAGAATGGGATGGAGAAGTTCAGTCAATAAAAGTCCTATGAATTTTAATGAATATTCTGTAAGCCATAGTAGTAACAGAACCGACTGCCCAGGGAGGAACCGACACCTATATTAATGCACCACAAAATCCAAAACCAGTACTACAGTAAAACACACACAAAGCATACTGTTACACAGCATGTCGCAAGTTTACTCAAGGAACTCTCATCACGTCCTCACAATTAAAAGAACCTAAACAAGTGCCCTAAATTCTTCATTTACTGCGCTTCGCATTCAAACAACACACCTGATTGGCTAGGCGACACACGTTCTTATGTATACAAATTGTTTTATAACCCGCTTTGGTATTTTACTAAACTGTGACATTTAGTGTGAGGCAACTATAGTAGGTCGGGATTGGTAGAAAATCCACTTGGAAGCGTACTTGAAAATAGAGACTCCAAGATCCTAAATAGGAAGTGAAACAAAACTGATTATTCAAAATAATAAATTCTTACAGCTTTTGTTTTGAGATACCTACTATTTTACTTATTTTATGGTGTAAGTACCTAAAACCTCCGTGATCCACTGCTTGCTAGGCTGTAAGGAAGAAGATGGAATTTAATCGGTTAATTCCCACAGTCCTACTGTACCTACTGTATGTATGTCTCTTAGTAATAGAAGAGACGCTAGGGAATGGGCAACTACAGTACTTTCTCAAGTTATTATGTCTTGTGAGTGGGACTGTAGCTTTGTTTTTTTTTTGTATATTTGACGTTCAAAAGTGCCGTAATGGTCTAATTGAAATAAATGCTTTGAGTTTGAGTCAGATTTTTTGCACCGATGAAAGTTCTCTTGATCTCCATCAGTCGAAGATTAGAATCGTTGTGATTACCCAAAGTGACGATTTCTTTTTCTGAACTCTGTTCACTGAACCTTCTGTGTCCACCTTCATGCGGGTTACATTATATTTGTTTTGTAATTTAGTTGCAGGCGCCAGTTAAAAGTGAACTCACTTTGAAGTTTAATGCGTGGAAACCACTTCTGTATGGGCAATAAGACACCTATTACTGGTGTTCACATTGCTCTTGACGACATCACGAGTATTTGGTCATAGGTATGTATGAAAATGTACTTGGGATTTTTTGAGCTGCAGCATATGACTCTAGTGATTATGAAATACACGTAATGAAGGCTTAAAAGGGAAGAAGGTCGCAGCTGGACTTAAAGCGCTTTGTAGTCGGAGTATTTCGGCCAAAGTTGGATATGCTAGCCATGAAAGAGCAGCACACCAAAGCTCTCGACAACCACACTAGAAAGCCATCAAATGCAGTCGCTGTGGCCGAAATTGGCTAGATGGCATTAATCAGTTAATCAATTAGGCTTAGTTAATTTCCATCCGAGCTGTGGTATTCTTTCGGCAAAATCCTAGCTAACTCTTAACCAGTAACGGTTCAAGAAAGCGGCAATCGCAAAGCGTTTTGTATTTCTAAGACGGCTTTTATCAGAATAAGCTATTCGGGATTTTATGTCAATACATCCAGTTCCATCTTCTTTATCGCTGATAGTTTATTTTTCAGAGGCCTATTTTCAGTATACTTCTCCATGCTATTCTCACTATTTGCGCATTCTTAATTGCTCTTCTTACTAATTGCCTTACTCTGACCTTGGTCAGACATCTGCCTATCATCGTTAATTCCAAGTGTCTGAGGCGCCTGCATCGGTCTCATAAAGCCATAAATATTAGCACTAATTAGGCATTTCCTGAGACCTATAAAGAGAGAAGCTATTTTAAGGAGTGCAAGAATGTAGCAGTTTGGATGATGGCTAAGTGGGTCGGTCTTTGAACTTTGATTTTGTAAGAAAATATTGACATAAACAAACGGTTTAAATGTCAATAAATCGTACCGCTTGCAAAAATACGCACATGCAAATAGTGCGAAAACTTTAATGCAACATGCAGCGCAAACCTAATTCTCGATATGGTCGTTTTGATAAACTAAATATTTTTCCGAAACATTAAATCAGTCACATAGTCTGTCCAAGGAATCTACGATTCACTTAACGGACAAGGATTTTCCTTAGGAATGTAATAAGCTGCCAAAGAGGCTGACAGCCTCACCTTATGCAAAGAGGCTGCAGGGGTAAGCATTGGCAATCGCTTTAGGCTTGCAGGTGTCCAGGAAGCGACTTTTGGACACCTGCAGATCCAAGACAGTTGGCATGTTGCTGAATTGAGACACGATGTTGAAGTCTTATACCCTTCTTTTTCATTTATTTTAATTTCACGTCTAAATTCCGTATAAACACCTTCCAAAAAAGTTTAGACTTCTTCTTCTACGTCGTCACACTCGTCATACTCTTGGCAGAATAGTGGTCGTGGTCGTCACGTCAGGGGTGCTTCACCATCAGGGTTCTGCACAAGCTTCATAATCCGTCGCCATTCCTCCCGTACTGTGGCTTATCTTGTGCATTTGTGGAGTCCACTTCACTCCATTCCACTCACCAACGTATTGGTGAAAGTTTAGATTGGGCAGCCACAAAACAATAGCTCAAAAATATTCAATGGACAATTTACACGTCAGTATGAATAACGTGTCTTCACAAAACCCAGGGGATATTTTCTGTGTGGCATAAAATTAGCCTAAGTATATGCAATTCAGTGAGGTAACTTCCTTTGTGGGTCTATCCTGTATTCCGTTGGGACGATATTAAGTAACTGCAACCAAGGTTTAATATATACACTTACGATATTCATATCTATTTCTTAATAGAAAATTGGACATTCAAGGTCGATGTGGCGACGCTCGTGTGTTTAGCAATAATTTCGGCTGAAATGATGACATTGATATTTTCAGGGGCAACGATTTTGTCCTATATTTTCAGGGATGTTTAGAAAGGCTAGTCAACACAAAATCAAATTAACAGGTGTCTTCTAATAGGCTGCTGTGATTGTTGAACCGATACAGCAACAGACAATAAACCAATTGTAATGAGAGAGATGAGATAGCTAATTCGATCCAATAGCATGTGATTTGTGAACATGTAACGGGATTGTAATACGGGCGGGCTTTCAAAAATCAGGGTAAGTCTGGAAGTTATGAGTTTTATCACCGAAAATCATTGATGAATAAAAAACAATAATACTCCTCCCAGGGTTTTTTAGTGTACCCATTGCCCTATATTTTCAGAGAAAACTGGCTTATGTTTCGTACTCAAGACTAAGGCTATTTACAGGGCTAGTTCAATTTCGCCTAATAGCCGGGTTAACCATTTACCTAGTTTTACGAAGCAGCCTTTGAAACTTCGGACAAAAGTTACCCCAGAAACCTAATGAAGTGGAAGCCACAACGGGTTATGGTTGCTAGGTAAACTTTTTATGTAGGTCCGATGCGAAAAAAGAAAAAGTAGAAATAAAATACTAATTAGTAATATAACAAGAAATGAGCCCTATTAAATGAGACTTAAACTGGAACGAGGATCTTCGCAGGGTGGTTGGCAGCAACTGAATGTGAGTTGCCGAGACGAGGATGGATTTGTTTGCGAAAGGAGAGGCCTATAAAATCAGCAGTGGAGACTGCTGTAGGATGATGATGGAACATAATCGCCGAAACATAGATGTACTACCAAGTTCACTGACGACCTCTCTTCAACCTTATAAGAGTGTCCATGGAGTTTCATCCCGTTCTTCTCCATAGAGATCTACCCTAGGGAATGGGCAACTATAGTACTTTCACAGTTTTTATGTCTTGTGACTGGGACTGTAGCTACATTTAATTTTCATCTTTGTTTCGACAATTCAAAAGTGCCTGTAACTGGCCTACTTGTAATAAATGCTTTGATTTTGATTTTATAACTTACTAGCTTTTGCTCGTCGCTTCGCTCGTGTTAATTTAGAATTTGACAATCAATTTGGGTTGTAGGTACTCTTCTTGTAATAATATTATTCAATCATGATTCGAGAGACACGTGGCGCCATCTATTACCTTATAAGAACATTATTGTTGTTTTCCTCGGGAACAGTACTAGTTTTCAGGATGAAAAGTACCCCATGTTCGTTTCTGTACACCTGACGACGCATATGCAAAATTTCAGGATGATCGGTTTAGTGATTTAGGCATGTAACAAGCAAACAAACAAACTTATCTACACTAATATTATAAAGAGGAAAGATTTGTATTTTTGTGTGTGCGTTTGTAATCAATAAACTCAAAAACTACTGCGCCGATTTAAAAAATTCTTTCACTATTAGAAAGCTACATTCACCTTGAGTAACATAAACTATATTTTATCCCCGTACTCCCACGGGAACGGGAACTACGCGGGTGAAACCACGTGACGTCCGCTAATAACTTAAAACTTAAAAGTGGCAGACAGTCGTAGCGAGTAAAACAGTCTTCATTTTAAGCCATGGCATAGAAATGAGCTCCTAACATCCAAAGGTTTTCCCTCCAACCGTACAACCATGGTAATTAAAATTAATTTACCGTTTACATACTTAATGCCACATTTACAAGTTACTAAGTAGATAAACATTAGTTAGTAGAAACTTAGACTTGACACGTTTACTGGAGATAAAACTATGTAATTATAGCCTCAGCTATTTATTTAGCTTAAGCGATTTATTTTTAGCTTATTGAATAAGCTGGTTAGGTATGTTTGCAGTGAAGCGCCGTTTAATGAGGATGTGATGTTTGGGAATGAGTGGAATTGGGTGAGTGGATGCTTTAGGATAGTGTTACGGGAGATGCGAGCTTTCGGAAATGCCTGTCTGGCAATTGACTACAACATGTAGCCTGAGTGAGATAGAGACCAATCTTACTAATATTATAAATGCGAAAGTTTGAGAGGATGGATGGATGGTCCGATCATCCGATGGATGTTTGTTACTCTTTCACGCGAACGGATTTGGATGAAATTTGGCACATAGATAGTTTGTAACCTGCAGGCTTAGCCATGTTTACAATCTACAATCGTTAACGCTAGTAGAAAACAAATCTAATGTATGGGAATGACATCATCTCAACGTTAAATCACGTGATCAACACAAACAAATAGAAAATTCGTAGACAAGACTTACATCGTTCAAAATGATAGAATAGAATGTTATCGTTTCTACAATGTTGATCGCTATACTCTTTGGTAGGAACGCTCACCATAAACTAAAGTGTACATTTTTTCTACAAACATTAGAGAACGAGCGATAGACTCAGTCGTGTCAACTTGGCTACCAATTTAGTTCTTTCTACAATCGCTTACGCCGAGGCGTTTACGATTGTAGAAAGAGAATCGATACGAAACGTTTGTAACTTGGCTAGGCCTGCTGGATTAACATAATTATAGCATACTTTATAGCCCGGTGATCCCGTGGTACAGTTACCGAGCCAGTTAGATGAGCCTTCACTATCATTGGTGACAATTCTTAAGTCCTGGGACTCCCCGGATATCCAGCTTCGCTGTCAGTTTTGTTTCCTAGTTTTTCCAGATATACCTATTTAATTATTTATTTTTTTAAGCACATTAGCACACAAATGTACAGAGGCGGGTCATTGGCATTTTCTACCAGTCAATCTTTGGGTGATACAGAGCAATTTTTGGTAGGTGCAATGTTAAAAATTGCGTATAATTGCCAGCTAGCTGATAAGGAAGATAAATAAACTTGTTCGACAGATATTGCCTGAATACATGCATTACACGAAACTAGAGCACTATTTTTGTCAAAGCAATTAGTAAAATAATAATGCTAATGGCACTTTAAATTGCGTAGTGGCGTTTCAATGCACTACTAGTCAGCCTTTTGTGCTTTAGTTTTAGTTAATGACTAGTATTTGCGTGGGTGCGCGAGCTGCGCGCAGCTTGCGTGTCGTCGTGTTCTTGAGTATTTCTTACCCTTATAAAATTTTGAGAATCCATAAAAATCCTTAAAATAATTGGAAAATCCGTTACAACTACCCCTATATCAGTATGAAAACCCTTAAAGAACCCCTAAAACATTCTAAAACCTAACTCAATAAAAAAAAAAGTTAAAAAAAAAGAATTCATTAGAAACGTTAAAAGCTGAGTTACGCTTCACCCACTCGACCTTCGTTGCGCTGCGGAGGTCGCCGGCTCGCTTCGCTCGCCACCTCCCCCCTTCTCTCCACTCGGTCTCGCAGGTTCGCTCCACTCAGAACCTACCTGCCACCAGACAGGTTTCGACGCCTACTATAATATTTGTTCAAACACATACACATAATGGCTATATCTGACCGTTACGAAGTTATAGCCCTTTTATTTTTAGGGGAGGTTGGGGAGGAGAGGATACCCTCCGTATACAAATTTCAACGCCCCTCAATAGTTTTAGGTAAGAATCAAAAGATTTTTCAATAGTAAAAAAAGGGGTGAACTGGGGGTGAAGGGGGTGAGAGGGGTGAGTTTTGAAAAATGATTTTGACCAACTCTAGGCCCCTTCTTACGAATCTGAAAAAAAAAATGTTCCAAGTCTTTCAATTTCCGAGATTCGCCTAAAGGGGGTGAAAAGGGGGGCAAGGGGGGCAATTTTGAAAACTGGTTTTTACTTTCCCGAGCCTCCTCTATACGAATCTGAAAAAAAAAACGTTCCAAATCCCTTGGTTTCCGAGATACGATAGGGGGGGGTGAGAAGGGGGGCGAAAAGGGGAGGTTTGGCACTTTTCCCATACTCGCGAGAGTCACTTGTTTACGAATCTGTCAAAATATACCCACCTCCCCATCCACCATCTGGGAGAACAATTATGTCAGTCAGTCAGTCAGTGGTAATCGAGCTTTATATAGTATAACTAGTTTTTGCGTGGGTGCGCGAGCTGCGCGCAGCTCGCGTGTTGTCGTGTTCTTGAGAAGTATTCCTTACCATCATAAAATTTTGAGAATCCAAAGGAATCCTTAAAATAATTGGAAAAACCGTTACAACTACCCCTAAATCAGTATGAAAACCCTTAAGAACCCCTAAAACATTCTAAAACCTAATTAAATAAAATAAAAAAAAGAGTTCATTAGAATCGTTAAAAGCTTAGTTACGCTTCACCCACTCAACCTTCGTTACGCTAAGGAGGTCGCCGGCTCGCTTCGCTCGCCACCTCCCCCCTTCGCTCCACTCGGTCTCGCAGGTTCGCTCCACTCAGAACCTACCACCACCGGACAGGTTTCGACGCCTACTATAATATTTGTTCAAGCACCCAATAGCTATCTCTAACCGTTACGAAGTTACAGCCCTTTCAATTTTAGGGGAGGTTGGGGAGGGGAGGATACACTCCGTATACAAATTTAAACGCTCGTCAATAATAATTTATGGTAAAAATCAAAAAGCCGCTACGTGTCCTAGTTTCCGAGATACGATGGGGGGAGGGGTGAAGGGGGGGAGAGTGGGGAGTTTTGAAAAATGATTTTGACTAACGCGTTGCCCCTATAGAAGAATCTGAAAAAAAAAATGATCCAAGTCTCTCAATTTCCGAGATCCGCCTAAAGGGGGGAGAAGGGGGAAAAAGGGGTCAATTTTGAAAACTGGTTTTTACTTCTCCGAGCCTCCTCTATACGAATCTGAAAAAAAAAATGTTCCAAGTCTCTTGGTTTCCGAGATACGATAGGGAGGGGGAGGAAGGGGGGCGAAAAGGGGAGGTTTGGCACTTTTCCCATACTCGCGGGAGTTACTTGTTTACGAATCCATCAAAATATACCCACCTCCCCATCCACCATCTGGGAGAACAATTATGTCAGTCAGTCAGTCAGTGGTAATCGAGCTTTATATAGTATAACTAGTATTTGCGTGGGTGCGCGAGCTGCGCGCAGCTCGCGTGGTGTCGTGTTCTTGAGAAGTATTCTTACCATCATAAAATATTGAGACTCCATAGGAATCCTTAATTTTAATTGGAAAATCCATTACAACTACCCCTAAATCAGTATGAAAACCCTTAAGAACCCCTAAAACATTATAAAATTAATATAAAAAAAAACCTTATAAAATAAAAGTAAAAAACCTTACTTAATATCTGAGACCCATTAAAAAAAACATAACCCTAAAGTTGCTTGTCGTCGCCCCTGAGTTACGCTTCACCCACTCGACCTTCGTTACGCTACGGAGGTCGCCGGCTCGCTTCGCTCGCCACCTACCCCCTTCTCTCCACTCGGTCTCGCAGGTTCGCTCCACTCGGGACTTACCACCACCAGACAGGTTTCGACGCCTACTATAACATTTGTTCAAACACATAATGGCTATCTCTGACCGTTACGAAGTTATAGCCCTTTTATTTTTAGGGGAGGTTGGGGAGTGAAGGATACCCTCAGTATACAAATTTAAACGCTCCTAAATAATACTTCATGGTAAAAATGAAAAAGCCGCTACATGTCCTAGATTCCGAGATACGATGGGGAGAGGGGTGAAGGGGGGGAGAGTGGGGAGTTTTGAAAAATGATTTTGACTAACTCTAGGCCCCTTCTTACGAATCTGAAAAAAAAAATGTTCCAAGTCTGTCAACTTCCGAGATCCATCTCAAGGGGGGAGAAGGGGGAAAAAGGGGTCAATTTTGAAAACTGCTTCTTAATTTTCCGAGCCTTTTCTATACGAATCTGAAAAAAAAAATGTTCCAAGTCTCTCAACTTCCGAGATCCGCCTACAGGGGGGAGAAGGGGGAAAAAGGGGTCAATTTTGAAATCTGCTTCTTACTTTTCCGAGCCTCTTCTATACGAATCTGAAAAAAAAAATGTTCAAAGTCTCTTAACTTCCGAGATCCGCCTTAAGGGGGTGAAAAGGGGGGCAACTTTGAAAACTGGTTTTTACTTTCCCAAGCTTCCTCTATACGAATCTGAAAAAAAAAATGTTCCAAGTCTCTTAACTTCCGAGATCCGCCTTAAGGGGGTGAAAAGGGGGGCAAGGGGGGCAACTTTGAAAACTGTTTTTACTTTCCCGAGCCTCCTCTATACGAATCTGAAAAAAAAAATGTTCCAAGTCTCTCAATTTTCGAGATCCGCTTAAAGGGGGTAAAATGGGGGGCAAGGGGGGCAACTTTGAAAACTGGTAATTACTTTTCCGAGCCTCCTCTATACGAATCCGTAAAAAACGAAAAATACGGGTCTCTTTGTTTCCGAGATACAATAGGGAGGGGGAGGAAGGGGGGCGAAAAAGGGAGGTTTGGCACTTTTCCCATACTCGCGGGAGTTACTTGTTTACGAATCTGTCAAAATATACCCACCTCCCCATCCACCATCTGGGAGAACAATTATGTCAGTGAGTCAGTCAGTCAGTCAGTGAGTGGTAATCGAGCTTTATATAGTATAACTAGTATTTGCGTGGGTGCGCGAGCTGCGCGCAGCTCGCGTGTCGTCGTGTTCTTGAGTATTTCTTACCCTTATAAAATTTTGAGAATCCGTAAGAATCCTTAAACGAATTGGAAAATCCGTTACAACTACCCCTAAATCAGTATGAAAACCCTTAAGAACCCCTAAAACATTCTAAAATCTAAATCAATAAAAAAATAAAAATAAGAATTCATTAGAATCGTTAAAAGCTGAGTTACGCTTCACCCACTCAACCTTCGTTACGCTATGGAGGTCGCCGGCTCGCTTCGCTCGCCACCTCCCCCCTCCGCTCCACTCGGTCTCGCAGGTTCGCTCCACTCAGAACCTACCACCACCGGACAGGTTTCAACGCCTACTATAATATTTGTTCAAGCACCCAATGGCTATCTCTAACCGTTACGAAGTTACAGCCCTTTCAATTTTAGGGGAGGTTGGGGAGAGGAGGATACCCTCCGTTTACAAATTTAAACGCCCCTCAATAATAATTTATAGCAAAAATCAAAAAGCCGCTACGTGTCCTAGTTTCCGAGATACGATGAGGGGAGGGGTGAAGGGGGGGAAAATGGAGAGTTTTGAAAAATGGTTTTGACTAACTCTAGGCCCCTTCTTACGAATCTGAAAAAAAAAATGTTCCAAGTCTCTCAACTTCCGAGATCCGCCTAAAGGGGGGAGAAGGGGGGAAAAAGGGTCAATTTCGAAAACTGGTTTTTACTTTCCCGAGCCTCCTCTATACGAATCTGAAAAAAAAATGTTCCAAGTCTCTTGATTTCCGAGATACGATAGGGAGGGGGAGGAAGGGGGACGAAAAGGGGAGGTTTGGCACTTTTCCCATACTCGCGGGAGTTACTTGTTTACGAATCTGTCAAAATATACCCACCTCCCCATCCACCATCTGGGAGAACAATTCTGTCAGTGAGTCAGTCAGTGAGTGGTAATCGAGCTTTATATAGTATAATATAATAAGTAGTTATATTATATTATCCTTGTTATTAATGGAAAAGTACCTGCGAGTTATAATAATATTAAATGAAGTTATAATTATATGGGAGCTACATCTGCCAACAAACTGCTTTACAGTTTAGCAGAAGTAACATTTATTGTAATGCTTAGGATGTCACCACGAATGCACGCTTTTCATTTCAATTGCATTTTTCAAATATTTTTCCATTCAAAACCTATCAAAACAATAACTCCGTAGTTCCCCTTCCCATGAGCAGCACCTGTCTCATCCGAATCAACGCTCAATCAAAGATTGATTCACCACAGCTCACATTTACACGTGAACATTGATTACAACAGGTTCATAATCAAAATATTTATCTCCCACGCCTAAAAAGCGTTGGGAATTGAAGGTGCATTCAATTACCATCAGTCTATGCATACCATAATGAGACAGTACCTTGATGGTCCAGTGGTAGCAATGGCTACTGCAGAGCATGAGGTTCTGGGTTCGATTCCCAGGTCAGGCAAAGTGTTATTGGGTGTTTTTTTTATCAGAAATTTCTCAGTAGCAGCCACGGAGTCCAAATGTGTGCCTGGTTGATGGCAATAACAACAACAGCATATAACGTCCACTGCTGGACATAAGCCTCTCCCATGATGGGAGGAATTTGCCGTAATCTCCTCGCTTGGCAGGCGGATTGGAGATCGCAGTGATGAAAGACTAACAGAAAACGCTGCTGCCGTTCTCTGGTCTACGGAGGCGCAAGGTGTTCTGCCTCAGACATTAGTCACCTTATACGACACCCGTCAGTGTAATGGGTTGGTTCTATTTTACTCTGCCGGATACCACACGGCTTATATGATGGCATTAAGCTTGTCTCTAATTATATGAGACTTGAACACTACTGGCAATATATGGGTATACTATTAGGTATATCTCTGCCTAACCCTTGTGGGAATACAGGCGTGATGTTCTTTGTTATCAAAATATTTATCTCCCACACCTAAAAAGCGTTGGGAATGGGGATGGCAACTGTGAAACTATAAATGGCGCTAGCATCGCTTGTGCAAAACATCGTCATCATCATCTGCCTAGCCTTTTCCCAACTATGTCGGGGTCGGCTTCCAGTTTTACCAGATGCAGCTGAATACCAGTATTTTACATGGAGCGATTGCCTATCAAACCCCCCAAAACCCAGTTAGTACTGGGTAATACAACACCCCTTGGTAAGACTGGTTGTCAGACTTTTTGGGCCTCTGACTACCTAACGACTGTCAAAGATCTACAAATGACAGCTGGGACCAACGGCTTAACGTGCTTTCCGAGGCACGGAGGAAACTCGGTATGTAATGGGTGGTCACCCATCCACGGATCAACCTAGGCAAGCACGGCTTAACCTAACGATCGACCCGAACGGCTGTTATTATTTAGCCACGAGCTCCTCAAGTACAAAACATCCTCCTTGTACAAAACATCGTCATTTGTTTTTTTTTTTTTTTCCATTTTCCCTTTTGGGAAGGCAAAGAACATCGTCATTTGTTTAAAATCTGTCAATGTCATTTTATATTTCAAAATAGTTTGACCTCATTAGTTAGATTGGGTCTAAGCTATGGACGCGCCATCTACAATCAGCTTTGACCAGCTTTCCCTATTAAAGGTTCATTCAAATGCCGTTAGTCTACACATATCCTAATGAGATAAGGCTTCTTGAACATCTTCAGAAATGTTGATCGATAACGTCACAGTGTTTGTTGGTTTGTCGAATCAAATGCTTTGCGTGTTTATTTATTTTGTGTCATATTTGTATAGCATTATGTTGTATTATCGTATGGATCGTATGATAGAGAAGGTGCAGAAGATCAAGTGTGCTTTTATTTTTCTCCATATTAATCATATTGGTTTTTTAAGAATTATCTTTGTAAATGTTATCTAAACAGTCATCAGTTTTTGTGGTTAAGTGAGTCCAGTAAGTCTATTCCAATAGCGCCTCCACGTCATCATCATCATCATCATCAGCCTATTAATTTTCCCACTGCTGGGACACAAGCCTCCTCTCTACGAGAGGGAATAGGCTGTAATCCACCACGCGGGCCCAGTGCAGGTTGGTAGATGTCACATGTCTTCAATTTTTTTGGTTCTAGGACATGCCGGTTTCCTCACGATGTTTACGCCTCCACAGCAACATGTTATTTCTGGGGGACATTTTTAAAAAGAAGAAGACGTTGCGTTGAAAGCGGAGGCCTTTCAACGCAACGTCTTCACTAGGGGGACCGATGACCTGGTGAAGATGAGGTTGCGGGGATCCGCTGGATGCGAGTCGCACGAGACCGGTCAATGTGGCGACGCCTAGGGGAAGGTTTATATCCGAGTGGACGTCTTAATGAAGATAATGAAAAAATCCCGAACAAATCTAACTAAGTAAACGATTTGAGAGCCTTCCAGGACACACATTGCCGCAACCAATTTGGCCACTTCTCTTCAAACCCGAGTCAGCCAGAGCAAAAACAATCTTCACAAGCTCTTTAGACTACCTTTTCAAACGAAACCGGCAGCCCTAAAACTCCTTAATGTATCGTAAATAAAGCAAGTCTGTATCTAATAGCATGATTAGTATGTGTTAGTGTAAACTTTATGCTAATAAGCGCTAATTATTAGGTACTTAATGCTTACCTCTTAAGTAAATAGCATAGTATTTAAAGCATGTAAATCGGTAATGTAGTTTTATGAGCTGGCTACTTTGTATGGTATTACCATTGAAACAGGTTTGAGAATTATAGATCAAGAATGAACTGTAGTCTGATTTTAGTCGTGGAATTCTGTTCGGAACTTTAAAGTTATGGAGAAATTTTTGTGTTGTGAGAATATTATGATAGTTTTATTTTTAAACGCAAATTTCATTGACAGATGTCAATTTAAATTTGACATCAAACCGAGATATAACTTTTCTGGACCGTTTTTTAGGGTTCCGTACCCAAAGGGTAAAAACGGAACCCTATTACTAAGACGTCGCTGTCTGTACGTCTGTCTGTCACCAGGCTGTATCTCATGAACCGTGACAGCTTGACAGTTGAAATTTTCACAGATGATGTATTTCTGTTACCGCTATAACAACAAATACTAAATATAGTCAATGGTACGGAACCCTTCGTGTGCGAGTCCGACTCGCACTTGGCCGGTTTTCTTGTTATTTATGAACGCTGTTTTGCACATTTAAATCTGCAATCATCTCGTACCTAATGTTTCCATTTCTACGAAATATCCAACTCTCATTTTCTGTGCTTATTTGTTTTACTTTAGATCTTTAAATTCTAAAAAAAATAAGGTAGGTACACATAAACTCTTGTAACAAACTTAGCTTTCTGTTCAATCTCTACAGGGTGTTCACCGACTGACTGTGATGAATAAACCATGAATAACTGTAGCTCCTTATTGTTACGGACGCGGCATAGTAGTATACCGACTGATAGCAAAAATATAAATAAAAACATTTGATTGACAGACGATTGATATGTGGCCTTTATAGCCTTTGTGGCCCATTCGCTTAACAAGACTGAAAGTAAAAATATTTTTACAAAAAGTTTTTAAAATGTTGGTCTAGTGAAACACAAATCAACTATGGGTGCACTTCAGAAAAAAAAAATGTCAAAGTTAAGAGGGACTAGACAAATGACAATTGTTTTTGAAGTATTTCGTATTTTATTTAGGTTTAATATAAGTACTTTATTCTCAAAAAGACAAAAGAGCCACTTACATGACAACTTATGATAACATAATGTAATAAACTTATTCTAGGTAACGGCCACCGATATTCTTAATCTTAAAATATTCTTGATTTGTCTTAAAATTATATATTTTTAAATTGGTATTTTAATGACGACTTTCAGTAAGATTGATTACTTCGATTGATGCCGACAAACTGTCCTGCAGTTTGGCAGAAGATTGGTGTTATAACTTATAACTTCTATGTAACTTTTTGGTTGAAATAAATAAATAAAAAAACTTCATCATCATCAGCCTATTAATGTTCCCACTGCTGGGACACAGGTCTCCTCTCTATGAGAGGGAATGGGCGATAATCCAGCACGCGGGCCCAGTGCGGATTGGTAAAAAAACCTTATTAATAAAAAAACTTATTTAAATCTAATAGATTTGTTACTTTTGACCTAAAAAAAACAGAGCACGATGTCACAGAATATTAAGCCACTAAACTTCGTGTCACAAAAAAGAGAACCCATAAAAAACCACGTGACACTTCTAAACGCAACGTTTTTGTACAAATCAGTTGCGCGCGCGCAGTGGGAGATAAAATGATTGACCGTTACGTTTAAATTAAAATCGTGTGCACCTCACTATATTTTATGGTCGTAAAAAATACTTCAATCAATCACTTGGGAACATTCTAGGTTTATTATTGATTTGTTACTGTTTTGTGAACTAAATATCGTAATAAAATGAAGGGTATTTTATGATTGATGAGCAGGGGTGCATTCAATTCACTGACATTCATGTGAGCAATGAGTGATGGGGGTGTGCATCGTTTTGCTCACAATTAGTTTAGTAAATATTTAAACAAAGATGAAAAACTTGCGATAAAGTTGGTACTTTGACCCTCAATATCTCCGTAACTAGAAGGTTCCCAACTTCCCAGGTATGGTCTAGAACTCTAGAACAAAAAAAATATCGTAATGACGTGGTGAACAAGTGAGTCTCGGCTTTGTTATGGATATTTTACACCCATTATGTAACAATACTTTAATGCAATAACTTCTTATGTTACTATTGAATGTATATTTCCTTATTTTCCTATTGAAAGATTTTATTTATCGCTCCAATGACTGTAAAATAGTGAATGAAAACTTTACGGGAGTTTTCAATGAAATTTCCAATAGAAAATGTTACACGTTTATGTAGGTACTCAAAGTAAGTACTTTTTCATTTTTTGGCGTTTCCTATTTGCGACATTATGTCGGTTTAAAACAACTATTTTTGTACCTACCTACATCACATCATCACGCCTGTAATCCCCGAAGGGTTAGGCAGAGGTGTATTTATTAGTACACCCACATTTCACAAGTTACTTGTAAGTCCTATGGGGCGAGCCTATTAGTCATCAACCGGGCACGAATCCAGACCCTGTGGCTGCTACTGAGAAATTCCTGATGAAAAAACCTAATAACACTTTTCCCAACCTGGCAAGCGAACCCAGAACCTTAAGCTCAGCAGTCTCGCTTGCGACCACTAAACTAACGAGGCTGTGTGCAATACTTAAGGGGCTGACAACACCTAATTTGTTGAAATTGATGTTATTTATGCAGTTTTTTAAGAAAAACTATTTTTTCTAGCACGGCAAAAAAAAAAAATGTTAATATTGATCATATTTCAAAGACCTTGGATGGACTCGATACATATTTCGACGAAATCGGCTCGATAGAAAATAATTGCAAAGATTGGTCATAAAATCATCATTAACGGTCCTATGTCTTTATTTTTTTGACATATGGGTCTGCAATTAAAAACATTAAATCAATATATTCATACCTAAACCGCTAACGAGTCATATTTCACAAATAATCTATACTTTTTTTATATCAATATTTATTCATTATTTTCTTCTAAAACCTGGCCGCCCAGTAATAGTGACGTCTCGTTTTCTCCCATACAAATAGACAGTGTGCGCGATTTTGGTGTTAACAGCGCCTTAAATACAAGTATTTTACTCAAAATGTTTTACCTACTTTGCTTGGGTTAAATTAATTAACTCATAACTCGTATATTAATATTTACTGGAATGTGTATTTATATATCATAATAGGTTAAGTTAGGTAAGGCACATAATCTCCATTCTCTTCCTTTTCTCACACACTATTGTCTACATTTCTTTTTCATTTCTCCTTTTGCAGGTCTGTTGGCAGAAATTTCTTAAGAAATAAGCAGTTCCTATGTACTCATATTTTTAATGGATTTTCCTCTGTTGTATACTGTGTGTACATAAATAGTAAAATAAATAAATAAACTCGTTTAATAAGCTTGGTCAATAATAATTTATTCTGTGGTTAAGTTTGCAAAACCAATTTAACTTTAGAAGACATCAGAATGTTAAAACCTTTTTTTTTTCGGATGGGAAATCATCAAATGACTCCACCCGCTCTGGGCGGAGCAGGAAGAAGGTTTCAGACTTATACTGACTAAAACCCATCCATGTTCCTTCATCGCCCTTTGTGTTCCGAGGCCACAGTATCTCTTTCGAACAGACCCGCAGCCCTGGGGAATGTAAAATCTTCAACTTAAAATCAACTGCTCTACAAGTACTACAACTAACCAGTCGTTACATTCACTCCTATTTACCATACCTCTAACCGACAATTTTCAATCGAAATCATTGAAAACGAAAGCCAGACCCTTCATCTATCAGCCGATTATGTCGGCTAACCCTGACAGGCCGCCCTTTACTTGTCCAGACCAACTTTCGAGGACCCTTTCACTTTGTCTAGACTTCAGGTGATAAGTCGATCAGGTGAGAAAATATTGCAGGAAAGCTGTTTGATGGCTTGTTAAAAATTGATGAAGACGCACCTAGAAATGGCAGTGGAAAAGAAACCGGCCAAATGCAAGTCAGACTTGCGCATGATGGGTTCCGTAACTTCCGTACCATCGTAGTAGGGGATACTCCTTTACTACATCAGCCCATAACGTCCACTGCTGGACATAAGCCTCTCCCATGATGGGAGGAATTTGCCGTAATCTCCACGCTTGGCTGGCGGATTGGAGATCGCAGTGATGAAAGACTAACAGAAAACGCTGCTGTCCATTCTCTGGTCTACGGAGGCGCAAGGTGTTCTGCCTCAGACATTAGTCGCCTTATACGACACCCGTGCGTGTAATGGGTTGGTTCAATTCTACTCTGCCGGATACCACACGGCTAGTACTCCTACTACTGATACTCTTTTAATTTATTATATTTGTTGTTAGAGCAGCAACGGAAATTCACATTCTGTGAAAATTTCAACTGTCTACCTATTGCCGATTAGATACAGCCCCCTGACAGCTTCGGGTACGGAACCATGAAAAGGTGGCATTTAGAAACTCACGAATTAATGTCAGTTTTCCTGATTTCTTGAAGTTTTTCTTGAAGTTTCTAGAAATTATTGCTTCAACTGTGATACATTATACACACCTCTTCCAATTATAAAAGTTAAGTGCTGTTATTTTTTGAAGAAATCATTAATTCTTTAGACTTTCGCAAAGCTCTACCAAGTAGGTAAGTTATTACTGCAAGTCTTGTAAAAATGGCTGAGAGTAATTTCTATGAAATGCATGATCTATGTGACTGTCTCATGGAAACTAGAAGTACGTCATAAGCATTTTTTAATCTCATCTTAAAATAACAAACAGAGGGGTGGTCTCACAGTCACACATCATCACATTTACAAACAGTAGATTGTTCACACTATACCAGTTTAGTAGGTAAAGAAAGAAAAAATACCATTACATGTTATACAGCGGTCTTGTAAGATCAGTCATACATATATGCATAATGTATGATACCATACATGTGTACAATTTAATGTAAATGTCACTTTACAAATAACGCTCTAACGCGCGATCGGTGGGCGAGGGAAGTGATTAAGACGTGGGCACATGGAAATGAAAAGTCAGAAGATCAGCCTCGTAAATATAAAAGCAGTAAATGCAAAAATATTGAGTATTGGTTTGGTTGGGGGTATGGTATGCTAATTTTTGCTTTTCCTGCATGTGCATAAAATTTTGCGGGCTCGGGATTTTTGCTGTATACTGCATCCAAGCCTGGATCTCTTTTCACGGAATTAACACTAAATATTTTGCGTAACATGTTGATGGATGGAGAGGTAGAAGGCCAAAGAAAAGATGGATGGATTGTATGAGGAATGATATGAAAGAGAAAGGAGTTAATGATGCCATGATGGTCGGGGAGGATAACAGGGGAGAATGGAAGAAGAAGACATGTTGCGCCAACTCCAAGTGAAATGGGATAAGAGCAGAAAGATGATGATTTTGCGTAACATTTAATGTCATGGATTTTACGTAACATTTAATGTCATGGATTTTGTGTAACATTTAATGACATGGATTTTGCGTAACATTTAAAGTCATGGATTTCCATAAATTAGCACAAAACATAACATAACATCAGCCTGTAATCCCCGAAGAGATATGCAGAGGTGTAACTTTAACACTTACTTTTTGCCAGATATTTTTAAGTCTCATGTAATAGGGGGCGAGCCTATTGCCATCAACCGTGCACAAATTCAGACTCCATAGCTGTTACTAGGAAATTCCTGATGGAATAACAGTTTGCTACTGGATTTAGCCTAACATAGGTAATAGCCGTTTCTATTTATGTATGCCATTGGGCATTTAATCGGTCAATGTAAGGAGTGGAATTTCTGTGTCTATTTTAATGATAGTAACGTAGAGATGCGCAAGAGCAAGTGGGCGTTCTAGTAGTGATGTACTAACTGATTTATTTGTGTAATAAAATGTTTGTTTGTACGTACTTTTAGAATCGACGGTTTATTTTTAAACGTAAATACGCTGCGTGCTTTATAAGTGTTTTATTTTTAGAAGTAAATGTCAGTTGAAGCCGTTTTCAGAGTTGAGGTAGAAAGTCTTTGTTTTGACAAGCAGCGGCTAAGTAATTGCTTTGCTTTTGATCGTTTTGATTCCACTGTTCAACCGGACATATTTATAGTCGTTCACTAAAGCAATGATTAATATCGTTGCACGTTGAATTTTCAGCTCTCGGTTCGTAGTCTAGCGTTGAAAATTCAACACTCCAGTTTTGTTTAGGCATTAAGTTTAAGTGTCCCCTGTGTTAGTCAAAACGAACATTAGTATTAAACTGGCTGTTTTGTGCCAAGGATGATCTTATTGACTTACCCACACAAACACCCAGACTCACTACAAATAATCGAGGGCCATACAAATGTTTGTTAAAGAGCAGAAACCTTTGGCCCTAAAGAAGGCCGAACATCAGACAAAAAGAAACATGGTTACCTACCTATAAATAAATATAAGTGTAGGTAAAAGATTACCCTTAAGCCCTTGAATAAGGTGTGCGTGGTTAGTATAAAGGTCATGGAAAGGTAAACTAAAGGGTCTACGAACTAACTACCCCTTCACCAACGAAGGACGATGTAGACGATTATAATTATCTTGGAAAGTATAGAAATTTTAGCAAGAATCAAGTTGAGGAAATATAAACACGCAAAACACAATAAAACTACAAAAGGTCAAAGTTAGAAATTTAAAATGCGGTCGCCATGGCAACCAGTAACAATGCACAAGCTTTATTACAAAGTCATTATTACGACTGCAATTAACCCAAGACCACACTACTGAGAAGATTCCAATGAGAATTGAGCCATATTTCAAAAGCAATAGAGTCAATGTAAACTGCACAATGCAGTTTGTAAGTCAATTGGATAGACCAACGAAGTGACGCAATCGAGGAATGCTATTTTAAGTCCTACTACTACAAAGATAAGGTTGTTTGTAAACGTAAACATAACATTGACAAATTCCATTGGCGCCAAGAGCGTAGCTTCGAAGTGTGGGACTATGAATAGCTCATAAGTTCATTACTTTGATTTATAAGCACAGATTTGAAAAGACTATTAAAGCAATCAACAAGTAATGTTGGAAACTAAATCTTTTGGTGATAACAACCTGTTATTATCTTTCATAAATCGTGCTGATTTGAGAGTAGATATTTTTAAAACCAAGAAAGTTATAAATGGAAGTTTTAATCTATAATTCTCTATGGTTAGAGGTGTGATGGAAATTGTTTATGGCTTGACGTATAGTTCTTGAATGTAAGTGCAGTGATCCGTTTTACTGCCTTCTAAGTATCACTCATTGATTGTGACTATCACTTGATTAACGTATATCTAAGCAACACCGCTGATACTGGTTCGTTGTCCTGAAAGTTCACAGTGGTTAGTCCTAAGCTATTAGGGTCTCTTTCAGTAGGTTGGTAATTTGTTTAATTCTTATTGTTTTCTATCAAACTTGTCACAAGTTTGACTTTTGCTTTGTTTGTTTGTGTTTGGTAAGCGATGTCATTTCCTCCGTGCCTCGGAAAGCACGCTAAGCCGCGTCGGTCCCGAAAGTCTGACAACCAAACTTACCAAAGGGTGTCGCATAACTCAGTACTGGGTTGTAGAGGGCAGATCGCTCCATGTTAAATACTTGTGTTCAGTTGCATTCGGTTAGACTAGAAGCCGAACTAAACATAGTTGGGAAAAGGCATACATTTTTGCTTGCTATTAATTTCTGATATAGCCCTTGGTAGTATTTTAGTAATCAAAGACACATTGCGTGACATTGAAATTATTTTTAATAGCCCTACATGCATGTTACCGACCGTAATAATTCAATTATTGTGTGACGTCAAGCTTGCATAGTCATGGTAGGGACTTGGAGACAATTGTGGGAAAATGTACAGGTTTGAGGTATTAAGTCTTACCTTGGCGGATCATCAATAATGTTTAATGCGTAAGTTATAGTTCCTTGATTGGTAACAAACAAAGATTATGCAGTCTGTAGCATTCGCACCACGCCGAAATACTGTGATGGCCTTCTGCTACTCAGGGAAGACCTGGATGAGAGGTCTGACGAGTTACACGATAAAAATAAGAGGTTCACTTTGATCTAGGCAGCCAACAGTAAGGATATGTGCAGAGTACGTACCTCAGACTGCAAGCTGACATTCGTTGAACTTCCGGATGTCCATGAGCTGACGATGGGGCCAGGGTTTTTTAGATAGCAATATGTAGATGAGATGAGATGATGATCACACGGAGTCGGTTAGATCTTTCGAGCTGGTCGCGAAGTAGCGCGCGTGTTCCGATCGGCGTCCGTTAAGAAGTGACGTTTGCTCTGAGCTTTGACGTTTGCGTACAATGCATGACAACCAAAAAGTTGGCGTCTCGTTACTGCTGGTAAGCCCAGAGACAAAATGTGAACATCGTTTGGGTTTTGGAAATAATTTTGATGGGAACGAAACATCCCGCCCACCAAAATACATATGGTATTTTCTGGTTAAAACATAGAAGGTCTAATTAGAAACGGTAATGAGATTAAAGATACGATTTAGATTGTTAAAAGCTACAATTAGGTAAGATTATCTTATACTACGGTTTGCTTAATTAAGATTTATTAAACTAGAATTTGGTACGAACAGGAGACTAGTCTTCTGTTGGCAAAGGACATAGTTTCACTAGAGGTCGATTGATGATTTGATTGTTTGCATTTTTTACTAATGCACTCCGAGCTACTCCATCAACTCCGACCTGGAGTTCTATGACTCTCGCGAGATTCCAGTGCAATGGGCTACGATTTTCGTCCTTGACTAACACCATCGAACCTATCGACAACGGTTTTGAATGTTTAGTCCATTTCGCGCGTTGCGTTAGCGAGTTTAAGTATTCAGTTTTCCACCGAGACCAAAAGTTCTGTTGAAACGCTTGTATCATCTGCCACCGATGAAGCCGATTTGGATTAAGATGCGATAGATCCTCATCGGGGACAGCTGTTAGAGGCTCTAAGGTTAGGAAATGTCCAGGTGTCAAACATAAAAGGTCGTTGGGGTCAGAGCTGATCGGGTAAAGGGGTCTTGAGTTTAAGATGGATTCAATTTGAACGAACAGAGTCGTCAACTCCTCGAACGTTAGGACTTGATCACCCACAACTCGATATAGATGTGATTTTGCTGCTTTGATTTGTATTTCCCAGACACCACCGAAATGTGGGGCGCCGGGTGGATTGAATTTAAATTCGATTTTCTGCTCGTTGGAAGCCTGTTGCATTAAAGACAAAAGTTGATTTTTAGCGCCTACAAAGTTGGTACCACAGTCCGCATGAATAGTGTTACAGCGGCCGCGACGACCTACAAAGCGCCGTAGTGCAGCTATAAACCCATCGGTTGAGAGCGTCGACACAACCTCCAAGTGGACTGCTTTGGTTGCGAGGCAGATAAACAAGCATAGATATGCCTTGTCCATCTTAGCGCCACGATGGGAACCAAGTTTGATGCGAAATGGTCCGCCTAGATCGACACCTACCACCGAGAACGGTTTAATTTGATTGACTCGGTAAGATGGAAGATCGCTCATGAAGGGTTGAAGCGGCTGTGGGTTTGTTCGAAAACATTGAACGCATTTGGAAAGGCAACGGCGAATGGTACGCTTTGCAGCAATGATCCAAAATTGTTGAAGCAGCAAAAAATGTGTGGTGTTTATGCCTGGATGCAAGTGGGTTCGATGAGTGAAGTTGATGATTGAAAGCGTTAAAGGATGATCAGATGGTAAGAAGGCAGGATGCCTGTGTTCATACTCTAATCCGGATCGAGAAATCCTGCCGCCCACCCTGAGCACTCCTTGATCGTCTAGAAACGGGTTCAGTTTTCGAAAAGGTTTCGATAACACCTTTTTTGATTTTAAGTTGGAGATTTCCTCCGAGAAAGATCGACCCTGTACGTGTTTGACGATTTGCATGAGAGCGTGATGACGTTCCACATTGTTTAAGAACTCATTACGATTTGATTGATTTGAGATACGAGAATTGTTAATAAAGCGATATATGTAAGCGAGAACATTAACAAGTTTCGATAACGAGGAAAAACGATTCAGTAAGGTTTCGATAATTGGAGGGTCATTCGTCGCAGTCTCATCGGTCACTAAGATAACCATTTTGCGTTCTTCAGCCTTTATAGTAACGTCGTCCTCGTGAAGTATGCTGCTTGAACTAGAAGGCCATGATTCATGATTTTGTGACAGCCAACATGGCCCCGCCCACCATAGCGAATTGTGAAGAAGTTCACTAGGAAATTGTCCACGTGAACAGGCATCAGCAGGATTATCACCCGAAGAGACGTGATGCCAACATTCAGTAGGTGTGAGGTCTTGGATTTGACTCACCCGGTTGGCAACGAATGTGGTCCAACGAGATGAATGTGAGCGTAACCAGGAGAGGACAACGGTTGAGTCTGACCATAAGTAGACAGCATCGAGTTGAATACGAGCTAGATAAGTGTCGCGAACAAGTTTGTATAGATTGGAGAGGAGAACTGCCGCGCAGAGTTCCAATCTAGGTAACGATGTGCGTTTCAGTGGTGCTACACGAGCTTTTGAACAAACCAAGAAAACATGGGCTGCACCGTCCTTATCAGTGACGCGTAAATAAATAACAGCACCATACGCTGTCTCGGAGCTGTCACAAAAGCCGTGAAGCTCACACGATTTTGCTTCAGGGCATGTTATTTTACGTGGGATTCGAAGTTGGGACAACTGTGGTAATTGATCCACGTATGTAGTCCATGTATGAATGATCTCATCGGGCGGCGTTTGGTCCCATTCAATACCGAGAATCCAAAGCTTTTGGATATACGATTTGATTTGAATTGTGATGGGTGATAAGAAGCCTAATGGGTCGAAGACTCTAGCCAGTTCGCTGAGAATGGAACGTTTGGTACATGGACGCTCGGATGGTTTAATTTCGAAAAGGAATGCATCCAGTGACGGATTCCATTGCAGACCTAGAACTTTTAAAGTTGAGGATTCGGAATTATCGAGAGATACGGAGCCAGTTAGACAATCCTGGCTTGGAAGATCCAACAAGAGCTGCGCCTTGTTACTAACCCATTTTCTAAGATGAAAACCACCGAGTTTGAATAGAGCGATAAGTTGATTTTTTGCTAGTTCAGCGGTTTCTAGCGAGTCACATCCGGTTGCTACGTCATCTATATAAACATCCGACAGGATGATCCGCTTTGCCACGGGATACGAGTCTCCTTCGTCTTCAGCAAGCTGTTTCAAGGTACGGCATGCAAGAAAAGGAGATGAAGAAACACCATACGTAACGGTATTCAGACGGTACTCTTGGAGAATATCGTGAGCAGAGGCTCTCCAAAAGATACGCTGATAGTCACGATGGTCCTGCCAGATCAAAATTTGACGGTACATCTGTCGGGCGTCAGCCATGAAGACAACGTTATGTTCCCTAAACCGCAAAAGAATGTCTATAATATCTGGTTGTAACTTAGGACCGGTAAGTTGAGAGTCGTTTAAGGAACGTGAGTTAGCGTCTTTGGCAGAGGCGTCGAATACGACACGGAGACGGGTAGTGGTGGAATCGGGACGAAGAACACAGTGATGGGGTATATAGTATTTTCCCATGTTGATTTCCTCTACTGGTACCAATGTCATGTGTCCGGTTTCTATGTAGTCTGACATGAAGTCCACGTACTGGCCTTTTAAATCGGAGTCACGAGACAAGCGGCGTTCGATAGCGTGGAATCGTCGCAATGCAACCTCACGAGAGCCTGCGAATATGGGTTCCGAATCATCTTTAAAGGGCAAACGTACAACATATCGTCCAGAGGAATCACGATAATGACTGGATACAAACTTCTGTTCGCAGAGCGTTTCATCTGGAGTCAAGAGTGACGCTTTCGGTATGGAATCCAGTTCCCAAAAATGTTGAACCAGAGAATTCAACTCGTTATCTATGTTTAATGAGGTCTGTACCAGGGTACTAGAAGCTAAACGAGTTTTGCCTAACAGGAGCCACCCAAAGACGGAGTTGAAAGCGGTGGGTTGGTTAACATTTCCTTTGATTTGTTGGTTGAGAAGTGAATCGGTGAAGACGTCGGCGGCGAGCAATAGATCGATAGATCCCGGAATATCAAATCCGGGGTCTGCGAGTGGCAAGGATTGAATATGTGACCATCCAGAAGTGTTTAATTTAGCGATAGGTTGATCGCCACATATTTTCAAAATGACATGCAGGTTTAAATCAAAGAATATTGTATCTTTAGTACCTACTGCACACCTCACGTCGCCGAGAATAGACGCTGGTGCCTCGCCAAGTCCACATACGGTTGTGTTAATTGGGGTCGGATGTAAGTTTAAACGTGAGATGGCCGATTGAGTAATAAAGTTACTTTGACTTCCGGTGTCAAATAAGGCACGGAACGATTGCATTGTACCGAGAGCATCTTTGACCTGCACTATTGCAGTCGCCAGCAAAACAGTTGTATGCATAGGTGACCTTGACACCAACGACGAAGCGGTTGGTTGGGATTCGATAGGAGTATCGCGATGGAGTAAGGTGTGATGTTTCCGTTTGCATGTGCGACATGAAAATATCGATCTACAATCCTTCAACTGATGGGATGACTTCAAGCAGTTGAAGCACCAGTTCTTCTCCGTAGCAATCTGCATTCGTTCATCGTATGATTTTTTGATAAATTCTGAACATGCCGAAATGGAATGAACATCACTACAGAAAGAACATTTACTGGTATACGGAACGGAAAGACTTTCGGTTTGCTTTTGACCGGTAGCAGCTACCAGTGTGTGTGCCGCGGTGGACCGTTTTGGTTGCGAATTTGAAGTCGAACTTCTCTGCGTAAGTTCGTTTGACTTGATTGTCTTAACGAAATGTGTATCGCGTAATAACGCCTCGCACTTAGAATGTAGGAAAGCTTTTAATTGTACATAGGTAGGCAGTTCGACATCCGAATGATTTTCTTCAAATTCACGTCTTAATTTCGAGTCAAGTTTTGATAAAATATGATATACTAGAATAAAATCCCATTGACCAACCGGCAGATTAACTGTTTTTAAAATACTTAAATTCTCTTCAAACAAATCAAGGGATTTTCTGAACTCGTGAGCGTCGTTGAATTTAAAATCGACATTTAAGATGTCTCGCCAACACGTAAAGGCTAGGTCGCGTTTATTAGTGAAGCGCGCGGTGAGTGCTTGGTACGCGTCGTGATAGTGTTCGTGAGTCATCGGGAACGATTTGATTACCGTCAACGCATCGCCGCTAAGAGATGATAACAGATAGTGAAACTTCTCCGTGTCAGTCAAAGAAGTTGATTTGTGTATCAAAGCGTTGAAAGTATCGAAATATTCCGGCCATTTCTTGACGTCACCGCTAAAAGTCGGAAGTGTTATTTTGGGTAACCGAATGTTCGAGGAAGCATTGCCAATACCGTGAGAATTATGTAAGTCACCTTTAGAAAAGGTGCGATTTATTGACAACACTTTGTAATACATTTCGTCGAAACGTTCCTGAATTTCGTTATCTTCATTTTCAGGATCATCAAGAATCTCCTGAATTGAAAAATGCGCTTCCTCAAAATTGGCCGCAATATTCTTTACTTCCTGATGATATGATAAAAACAAGTCTCGCTGAGAATGGTCACTAACTGCTAACATTCCTACCTCTAAAGCCTTAGTCAAACGCTTATATGCGATGGTTCGTTTTCTACGCAAGGATGGTAAATCCTCAGTAGTATAATGGATGTCAATTGATTTTGACTTAGACTTCTTCAAAGTACCTGATCTTTTTTTCTTTAGAAGTGACATTGTAGGCGTTTACTATGTAGGTCGATACGTAAAATAGCAAAATATGTAGGTATATAAGTTTCTATTACGCGTTTAGTTACTTATGTAAGTACCTAAATAGCTTAACAGATGGATGACTATTGTCGGTCTTTAAACAATAACAAAAACAATTTTATGCAACGTAAACAAGTAAGTACCGGATAGATATGTTACGTGTAGTTCCGGCACAATCTAAATGCACTGCAAACTATATTTTGCTCCGATATTATTAATGAAACTACTCCGTAAGTGAATACAATATAAGATAGATAACGATTAACAGATATAACTACCTACCGAGTAGGTAAGTTGAAGTACTTAAATAAGTTTGTATGATACGAAAAATGTTCTCGATACTGTGCGATACTCGCACCAGCCTATCTGTTCATTCACTTGGTAACGGAAATAAATATTCACAGTGTCTACGCGTTGAGCCGATCGACTGTTGAGCGAGATTTCGACTTACCCTCACGATTTGAGATAGTTAAAAGAAATGATTCAATGGAATATTTTACGATTGCGTATTGTAAAACACGATTTCTAAAACAAGATTAAGTTGTGATGCCGATGTATGATGGGTGCAAATAACCAAATATCGAGCTACGAATTGATTAATTGTGAGCGAAATAAATTATGCACCGATTAAAATGTGATTGCACAATAACTCGATCTCACAATTATTTACGATGAATGTGGAGACTCGACATTTAATTATTTTACACTACGATTTTATAAAATCCTAGTTCGATGGTGATAGCTCATGAACGTTTAAATGTAAATTGATAGATTCGATAGTAGGTTATTCTATGGAAATTATGGAATAGCTTAGACTGCGATGTGTAGGTACCTGTAGTTTTTAGTTAAACAATAGATCGATTGCGATATTCTAAGCTACGCTTTTAACCAGAAATACCACATGTAAAGATGGCGATTTACGATTAAAATGGAAGTTCCCTGGTTTCGGCACCAAATTGATGTAGCATTCGCACCACGCCGAAATACTGTGATGGCCTTCTGCTACTCAGGGAAGACCTGGATGAGAGGTCTGACGAGTTACACGATAAAAATAAGAGGTTCACTTTGATCTAGGCAGCCAACAGTAAGGATATGTGCAGAGTACGTACCTCAGACTGCAAGCTGACATTCGTTGAACTTCCGGATGTCCATGAGCTGACGATGGGGCCAGGGTTTTTTAGATAGCAATATGTAGATGAGATGAGATGATGATCACACGGAGTCGGTTAGATCTTTCGAGCTGGTCGCGAAGTAGCGCGCGTGTTCCGATCGGCGTCCGTTAAGAAGTGACGTTTGCTCTGAGCTTTGACGTTTGCGTACAATGCATGACAACCAAAAAGTTGGCGTCTCGTTACTGCTGGTAAGCCCAGAGACAAAATGTGAACATCGTTTGGGTTTTGGAAATAATTTTGATGGGAACGAAACACAGTCTTTTGAATCAATGAAGAAAGACATCACCAAGAAAGTTTTTATAGGTTGTACAGGTCGCGGCACGTAACTCTAGCGCTGAACGAAAGGTGGAGGGGATAGCTGCGCATGTTATACGACTGGATACCCAATCGGCGCAACGCCCGCCCCAAGACATTCTTATATTTTACTTCTGCGCAATAACGGTCAGCGCTAGTTTCGTGCCGCGACTTTTAGGTAGGGAGACTAGAAATACATATCCTTAGAAATGATTTTTCAAAGAAATGGCAAAAGATGGAGAAGAAGAAGGAGAAGAAGGAAGATGGATGGATGGAAAGATGGGCAAAGGAAGAAGGGAATTAAAGCTAAGAAAACAAAACGAAGAGATGAAGTTCGGAATCGAAAAAGGTGGTATACTAAAGCTCCTTTTATAAAAACATTCTCACACTAATAAATTTCTGGGAAAGTAAAAGAAATATCTTGATACTGTACGCAAATCTTAGAAGTAAAGAATGGACGAAACATGATAGTACGATTGTTTTCAGTAGCATTTGAGTTTCGTGTTTTATTTTTAAGAGGAAAAATGATATGCCCAGTTCATTAGAAGAGGCAACATGCCAACGGTTATGATGCTAACTGGCAAGAAAGAGGTTTTGAGTTCAAACTCCGATCGTTGCATTGTTTATTGCGTTATTGACAGGTGACTCCTAGTTCAAAGCACTTGTAGGGAGAATAACCGACTTCAAAAAAAGGTGATTCTCAAGTTTTTCCTTCTTTACTGTTGTACGAAAGGAATTCGGCTTTTACCTTAATTTTCTTAATGATATACAACTGGACTGATATTAACAAGTGTCTCGTCTATTTATAATTTCGGATTCCAGTCTCAACGGATGGAGCTGTATTCCAGTATTTTACATGGAGCGACTGCCTATCTGACCTCCACAACCCAGTTAGTACTGGGTAATACGATGGTTGGCAAGACTGATTGTCAGCATTTCAGGCCAATGAATATGTAACGACTGTCAAAGATTTACAAGTGACAGCCGGAACCAACGGCTTATCGTGTTTTCCGTGTGACGGAGGAAACTTGATAGGTAATGGGTGTTCGCCTATCTACGGACTAACCTAGGCAAGCGCGGCTTAACCTAAAGATCGACCCAAGCGGCTGTTATAAACTATACCCACGAGTTCACACGGTTCGTCGAGAAATAAAACAAATGAATCAATTTCACCATCATAGTTTGAATTTTCAATAGCACCATTACGATTCAAATAGTTCAAGGAACAATGCAAGTTTTAATCAACTCATTTATGAATCATTAAGCGTCTATCAGACGAGCCTTTTATTGAATAATTATTACGATTGAAGTTCAAGTTCAATGCGTTGATAGGTAACTATTTTTAGATTTGAAATGATAATGATAGGGGTGAACGATTTTATAATAGAAAATAATGTAGAGGCGATGGATTGCTTATCATAATTATATTAAGTTATGCATTAATGACAAGACCGATATGAATGGTACGAAATTATGAACTACACTAAACAAAAGGAGTAAGTATGTAAGTATTGTCGCAAGTGATATACTTGCTGCTTACCCCCATGGGAAAAGGCGTGAGTATAAGTATGTTATAGTAGATAGATAGGATAGAACGGTGAAGGAGTTTTCCTTCACCGTGAGGAAACCGGCATGTCCTAGAACCAAAAATTCGAAGACATGTGACATCTACCAATCCGCACTGGGCCCGCGTGGTGGATTATAGCCCATTCCCTCTCATAGAGAGGAGGCCTGTGTCCCAGCAGTGGGAACATTAATAGGCTGATGATGATGATAGTAGATAGATGAATGGCTATCTATAATTTAATGATTAAATTCTTCACTATTAAATTAACTTTTTTAACGCTTTGTCACATATACCTGACAAGCAAGCGCGTGCCCTGTACGCCAACGAGCACAAATATGTGACAAAATGGTAGGTGAAGTTGTGGCTTGGCGTGGAGTGCACGCGCGTGCGTTTATATTCTGGCGTAGTAATGGAATATTTCTTGAAGTAATGTGTTAAATAATAATACGTCTAAACAAGTAAATAATTTAATGACCACGTAAAACAAATAATAAACACATAAATGACGGGTGCCATTACATAGACAAACAGATAGATTACTTTACTAGAGTCATAATTCTAAGGCCAGAATAATATTTGACATATACGTGCATTGAACTTACGACCCTGAGTTTAAAAGGGCGGAAGCTGTAACGCGTCTTTTGGAACGTCAAACAAATGCTCATGATGGGTCAAGGATTCATGTTTGCTTGTAAATATAGACCTTTTAAAAGAAAAATATTATTATAGATCGGGTTTCATAGTTGGGCAGGTAGGCTGATTCCTTAACATACGAGTACATAGTAATATAGAAAAACTTACTTGACTAAACTATTGGCGTTAAAGCAATAGACTTAATTATTACCACTACTCAGAAAAAAAAATGTTACACAATTATACTGCCGAACATATTGTAGAATCTCCTTTTTTGAAGTGGTTAATAAAGAAAATAAGAGATAGTGACGCGCAAACCATTGCCGTGAATTCAGCACACAATTCTAGGCAATACAATTTTGCCTATGTAGATACAAGAACTTGTATCTACATACGCACTTTCTTGAACTTCAAACATGAATTGGTGAAAAAAAACTGAAAATTTTGGCAGTAGTCGGTCTAGATTCACAATAATTTAGCATAATAATATAGCACTCACGAATAATATAGCTTTCTGCCAGTGAAGTGTAAATGTTTAGTATTAGATTAAAGTTCCGAAGAGTACCCCCTTTTTTTTCGGATGGGAAATCATCAAATGACTCCTCCCGCTCTGGGCG
This sequence comes from Xestia xanthographa, assembly GCA_905147715.2. Taxonomy (NCBI): domain Eukaryota; kingdom Metazoa; phylum Arthropoda; class Insecta; order Lepidoptera; family Noctuidae; genus Xestia; species Xestia xanthographa. The sequence goes on from LR990650.1 coordinate 26,434,549, forward strand.
GAGCAGGAGGGAGTGTCAGAGTTTTACTGACTAAAACCCATCCATGTTCCTTCATCGCCCTTTGTGTTCCGGGGCCATGGTATCTCTTTCGAACAGTCCCGCAACCCCGGCAGGCATCGGTCCTTACGGACCCCTTCCTTTTTGCTGACTCGCTTTGAGGCGCGCGTGGAACACTCCTACGCCGTCGACACAGCCTGTCATCATGAGACGGACGGACGGCGAGCTAGACCATAGCCCACCGTCCACAGGCCCGCGGCGGCCGGGACGTTGAGAGGTTCTCTCCCTCTCACGTTCCGCCACCTCCTTCTCTAGCATTACTGCTTCGCAGAAGGAGGTGACGGCGTCCCATTCCGTCTTGCTCCGGACAATGGCTTGCACCAGGGACGGACGCGAGAGGTCGGCGCCGCCAATCGCCGCAAGATTACCCCCTACATACAAACTTACAAATTTTACACCTTAATAATAGAAGCATCGATATGGAAGACCCTACCACTATTAGGTACAGTGATACGCTTGCCAACACTCGAATATTAGCTTTTACACTACAGTTTCTAACTCTAGAACCTTACTGTAGTCAATCTGACCTGTCTATTCCTTTCGAAACCAAGGCTGCACTGGCATTTAAACAAAATAAATGATCCTTGCCATGGCGCCGATGAATCAATAATCTAAATTCTAAAGCCATTATTTGATGGCGTCCGTCGCGAGCGTGCGGCGCAGCTGAACAAACCATTATGTGTATAAAGATGTAAGATGGTACAGGGATGGATTCAGGGCTTGTTGCATATAATTAGGGGGTTTATTCGTAAATGCTGATCAAAGTGAAAATAAATGTTTTAATATGGAAAATAAGGTTGAACGATCGCTATATACAGGATTAGTTCAAAACCGACCGTAATGACCGGCCAAATTTTCAGAAATGGTTTAGAATCGATAACATTTTCTTAAAAAACAACATTTATTTAAATAAAATTTAATTCCTGTCCACCACTTAAAGCGAACGGTGGATATTGCAACAGCACAATTCAGTTCAACAACCTAGATAGGTAGCAGTTACCACACATAAATTTGGCGGTGCATGCACGCACACAAGTGCATTGATTCCCACTAGGTTTATGATTTAGGCAATTTTTAGGACATTTTCAAATGAATGCTATTATTTTATTTTATATTTTTCGACAATAGTATTTAAGATGCACTTTTGGTTTGATATCTAGATCTTAATTTTAAATTTTTGCTGGTCATTGAACCCCGTATACACAACATCAACCCTGTTTTTCCCAAAGAGTGCGATGAGCGAGGCAGAGGTATATCATATAATATATACCACCACATAGTGAGTGAGTAGGTACTAACCGGTACAAAAATATATGGTTTGTCAATATTTAGGTAAGTATACTCTGAGCCTAGCCTAATTTAACTTAAAATTTAAAGACACCTAATCTAAGGGTGAAGAAGCAATTTAATTATGTAGGTAGTGACTACTAGTGACTAAATCTAACTGCATAATCTTGATAAACACTCCAAAGTCCAAGCTATTAAATCGTGAGTAAATAGCAATCCATTCGCAAATCATAACATAACTCATAAATTCCTCGCATATTGACAAATTCGTTCAGGTATACGTAAGTCTCAATGAAAACCTTTATATTCAACAACTGGAACAATACACATTTGTTTGCTTCTTAGTTTATAAACAAATGCATTGTTAAATCTTTATTTATTGTGATTAGATAGTTTATCAACGTTATGAAGCGACCACATAAAAACAAATCCATGTTCTAGATAATATTGTTTGACAACAGAAGACAGTTTGTCTGCGACTCTGCGCACGGTTCAAAGAATTTAGGGCGATATAAATATTTACTTGACTTAAATTTCTTTATATCCGGGAATAGAAATAAAAATGTTGTTATCATATCAATATAATGCTGTAACAGTTTTTTAAAGAAACAAACGAAAGAAAGCACCTTCTACGTATATGTTATCTCTCCACTGCCCTTGGTTGACTGGTAGAGAATATCTTCGCTTTCGTATCTTTTGTATGTCTAAAGTTTAACTAAATCAATAAAAGGGTTATTTTGACTCTGTGGCCTTAGTAAACAAAACATTGCACTTGACGTTTAAACTTGGAAAAAGAATGTTGAGATAAACAGTTTAAATATTAACATTGGAACAGGACAATAGTCCTCTACTAATATTGTCCAATACTAATTAAGAACATACAATACCTACACAAACAAACATGGATAATTGAGTAACAATCCTTTATACAGATGGAAATTAAATTAAGGAAACCAAATCCTCAATATTTTCAATAAAAAACGAACAAATCACTTCAAAACTGACTAATAATGGCAACAGACACTTGTAAATATATGGCTATCCAGATTGTGGCATTAAATTGGTCAGCAAAATACAAAATTGTAGTATTCAAGTGTTTTAGCATAGTCAGATATTATCATGAAACCGTTGTAAGTTCTTGTTACATTGTAAGATGGACCAACCGTGTAGAAAACAGTTATCTCTTTGAAACAACAGCTAAGGACCACTATTTATCTAATAGGTGTAAATTTTGAGCTGTACGTTACGGAGTTCCGTTGCCATTCTGCTAAATTGCATTGGCCTATGACATTTTGTTCAGAAACGCACCTTGTTAGAATGCCATTCTATACAATGCATGGGATAAATTTGATGAGACCTGGTGAAATTCCAAGTAATTAACAAGACTCTAATTAAATCACTAAGTACCGTTTTTTATAATCTTCGTTAGAAATGAATAAAACACCACTTGTGGGTTATGTTTTTGTAATAAGGTAAATAAGAAACCGTTTAACATAAGAAATATAAAAATGCATACTGTCGAAAACGACACAGGACACACAACATTATATATTCGAAATTGTTAATTTCTAATTAAAATCATGAGTTATAACCTATTAAGTAATTTGCAAATAAATTAATATTATTATTATTTTTATATTATTTAATTTTGTTTTTATAAACCCTCTCCGCGAAGTCCGACCCTGCACGCAAGTGCACTCAGATGCAGCACCGAATTAAAGGCACAGTTGATGGACGTTAAACAGCGTTATTATTTATTACAACCGTATTGGTGCCAGTCTTTGTAAGGAAAACTTCTAAAGGTACAACTTCAATGTAAGCTATCTAAGCCATCATTGCATAGAAATGGCTGAACATCTTGACAGTACCTAGCAGCTGAATCCCAGAATCTTATGCATAGATAATAATCAGACCAAGGCCCCGGTTACAGCTTCGGGTGATGCGACTAGTGTCAAGCGACACGCGCGCGTTGCTTGTTTCTTTCACGTAGGGTTCCTAGGTCTTTAAAAAAGTTTACCAGAGAGATACCAGACATTTGAAAAAAAAACTGGATATTTGAAGGAAAATTTAGATGTTTCTAGGAATGAAATGAAATACCTACGTGAACGTATGATTTAAACTCTCATCATCTGCCTAGCCTTTTCCCAACTATGTTGGGGTCGGCTTCCAGTCTAACCGGATGCAGCTGAATACCAGTATTTTACATGGAGCGACTGCCTATCTGACCTCCACAACCCAGTTAGTACCGGGTAATACGATACCCCTTGGTAAGACTGGTTGTCAGACTTTTTGGGCCTCTGACTACCTAACGACTGTCAAAGATCTACAAATGACAGCCGGGACCAACGGCTTAGCGTGCTTTCCGAGGCACGGAGGAAACTCGGTATGTAATGGGTGGTCACCCATCCACAGACCAACCTAGGCAAGCACGGCTTAACCTAACGATCGACCCGAGCGGCTGTTATTATTTAGCCACGAGCTCCTCCATGATGATGTATGATTTAAACTCTACTTAGGTTATAAAATATAATATTATTTACCATGCAAGTGATTCCAATCTTGTTTTACGTTTGTTTTAGAGATAGTTAGTATACTGTTTTGGACTAATCTTAGTTTTGGGGATTCCGGACGTCTTAGAATTCCCCCCGCATTCCAGACACTGATCTAAAATTTCAGACGTTTGGCAATAGTGTCGGTGCTTTCATACAAGCCTAAAAGCTTCGATTGTTCTTATAACCTACTATGTGATGTCATGGTTTTCGAACCTTCTGGTTGCCATAAGGGCTTGGCTCCATTGTTGGCCCCTAGGCACGCCACTGGGCGCGAGTACCGTCGCGTCGCAGTGACCCGTCGCATGTTCAAAACCACTTCTTTCATTTATTTTCTACGCAGTCGTTGTCGCACGAAGCGTATAGTTTGTGGCCAAGACGTTATGCCTAGATAATAATAATGATTAGATATACCTGCGTCTGAGATCTAGCGGAACTTTAGCACCTTAAGGTCAAACGCATTGACTAAGATCTGACACTTGATAAAATGTGTACATTATTTCACTTGGGAAGATAATTGAAAATGAAACTGGTTATGGATTAGAAAAGTTGCTTGTAGTGTGAGTTAATTTATACTTTATAAACTAAGGGCTGAATTTGAATAGTAAGATAACTATCATCTGAAGAATAGACAGGCACTTTGACATAACTTGTACACAAAAGCTGCCAAACCAATGAAATGATGATATCTTCAGTTAAATGAACTGACAATTGAAAACTGGGCCCTTAGTTGAATGATATACTACTGCGCTAACTGACTGTCAACCACTTTTCAACCTTATTTTTGAGAGCATAAGGGTGAAGAGTGGGCCACCGTCAGTGAACTCGGTACAACAATCACTACAAAATATCACCTCCAATGGCTCCAGTAAGTAAACGAACGCCAAGAAGACCAAAGACACTTAAAAAAAAATACATATTGCAATGACGTTTACATGTGTTCAAAGACAAATTGCCCCAACAGCGATGTTGAGACAATCTCTAAATTACAGTACAAAGAATCTTCAGAACATTCTACAGTGAAAAATAAACGTAAAAATGCATTCAATAGAATGCACATACATTTGTTACAACTTTGAAAGATGTTATTAATTATTTCTTGAAGACAGGTGTCATGCTGGCAATGAATCAAGGTATAAAATTGAAACTGTATAAAACAAAGCCATCGTACATTTTTCTTAGTTCATTTGTGGAATTCCCTTATTGACACAACAGAAGAAAGTTTATAAAATATTGAGTGTTCTTGAAGACATTGTAATCCGACATCTGGCTTTATAAGTTTTAAATCACACTCATTACTTATTAATGCGTATAAGAGTAGAGGAAGACCAAAAAAACGATGGATGAACTGAATAAAGGATGATATGGCAAGAATGGAGGTGTCTGATGACGTGACGAGTAATAGAGAAGTATGGCTCCAAATGAATTGGGATAAGGGCAAGAAAATGATGACTCATTAGTCATTACATAACGAGACCTCTCAGTGCCTCGGCAATCATGTTAAGCCGTTTTGGCTCCGACTGTCATTTGTAGACCTATGGCAGAAAATACGGGAAGCATGGAATGCTGACAACTTGCCAAGGGGTATCCTGACACCAAGTAACTAGATTTTGGAACACTGGTGTCAGCTCATCCGGATAGAATAGAAGCCGAACCCAGCTTCATATCTTCTGCCTAGCCACTATGTTGGGATCGACTTCTAGTCTAACCGGATGCAGCTGAATACCAGAAATTTACATGAAACGACTGCTCATCTGACCTCCATAACCCAAAAGCCATACCCAGCATATTTGGTAAAAGACTTGGCAGATTATTGTTTAATATTGCTTTAGCTCTCAAGATTATGTTCATTACGTTCAATAACTTTCAGATTACCTTTGCGGTTAGTAACCGCTGAATTACCTACAACTTGGGTTTTACCGCATAATCATCACTTTTCAGGATAATTTGTCGAGTAATGTCGATGTGCAACTGCAACTGCGTAAACTAAATGTGTGTCAATAGCAGTGTCTTGGTCTAGTTAGGTTCTTTATTAAAAAAAAAAACTTGATGTGGAAATGATAAGTACTACAGAAAATGGTTTACCAGCTCCGCTTTTCGGATATAATTCATAATATTTTAAAATGAATTTCTTAGATTTCCTAATAATGACTATAAGAGTAGAAGAAACCAAAGAAACGATGGATGGTGTGTGAAGGATGATATGGCTAGCAAGGAGGTGACTGCTGAGATGTAAGTAATAGAGAAGTATGGAAGAAGAAGACATGCTGGGCCGACCCCATATAAATTGGTATAAGGACAAGAGAATGATGATGATATTTCGGAATATCAGTAACAACAACAGCCCATAACGTCCACTGCTGGACATAAGCCTCTCCCATGATGGGAGGAATTTGCCGTAATCTCCACGCTTGGCAGGCGGATTGGAGATCGCAGTAATGAAAGACTAACAGAAAACGCTGCTGCCCATTCTCTGGTCTACGGAGGCGCAAGGTGTTCTGCCTCAGACATTAGTCGCCTCATACGACACCCGTGAGTGTAATGGGTTGGTTCTATTCTACTCTGCCGGATACCACGCGGCTAAATATCATAATATCAGTAAACCTAAATACAATGGAACTGCAGATGGACGCTACCGAAAGCGCCAAACTGGTGGCTCAGTTCTGGGCCGACTCTATTTAGATTGCCATCGACACGCTAAGAAGAAGAATACAATCATCAGCTGTTGATCTTTGAACACCGAAAGCTAGAAATCCATTGGTACAAAAACCGTCAGGACATCTTTTACTTCGACGATGTACAATGTCGTATCTTCATAATATTTATTGGGTACCCAAACTTAATTATAGACGTAATAAACGACAGAATAAGTGTCAATCAATTCCGTAATAAACTTATCAGCTTCCCTTCTCAAACATCTGCCAAGTTCATCGCCCCTTCGGCAGGGGGCGCTAAACACCTCCAGTCTTTCTCAATTGATTGTTACGACTCCCCTAAAAGTCATAGTGGCTGACGAGATCGTATTTATCTTTCGTTAAGACCACCATAAGTATGGTTGGTAGGTTATTGTTTAAATTAAAAGAAAACAGGAACAATTACTTTAATTACAAGTCATGCTCATGATCAAGAACGTCTTCCACAAAGTCAATGTCAAATAAGGAGAACACAAATTCAATACATAATACCAAAGTAGCAAATTAGCATACAGCTGTGTAGTGTTCAGAAAAAACAGTTGACGATGATAATGAAAGGCTACCAATAGATTCTAAAGAAAGAAAAAATTAAAATAAAGTACTGCACTGAAATATGATACTAATAAATTGTGATGCTATAAATTATACCAATCATACTAGGTAAGCTACTCCTAATAATAAGAAGGCACTAGCTAAACAGGAGATCGTAACACAACCCATAAAAGTTCCACATGATAAACCGCAGCTTCCGTGAAACGCGGCCGTTCAAGAGATTAAAGTGTAAAGACAAACAGACAATGCCCTTTCGTAACAAGTAAGAACCACAGACCTGTGAGAAAGTTACTCTTTTTTAGTTTTATTTCTTTGAGTTGCGAAATATGCGGATGGACTGTTTTAATTGCAAGATTATGTAATGGATGTAAAAGATGTTGTGTTCCCATTGCGATAGGAGTATGAACGTTAACATGAATAGCAGCTGATTGTAAAGATGGTTCTTCAAAGAGACTTAATTTTAATTCTTCTTAATGTTTTGACGTTGAGAATTTGAGCTTGGACTGTACCCTCTCTCGCCAAATCTCTGACCAATACTAATTTAATCCTACTTTGGTGCTAAAAATACATTAAAATCAATTCAGGGTGTGAAATACTGAAATAATACTGACATATGAGGTCATGGCAGGCCCTGTTATGCAAGAATCGTTTCATATACAATTATAATATTCATGAAAAGAGACTGAAAAGAGGAAACAATAAAATAATGATGAGAAGATGAATGCAGGGAGAGAATGAATGTGTAAACAAACCTATAGATGAAGAAATGAATGTAAAAATGGTTATTGTTGGTCACGCAAAAATAATTATAGGAGGAGTTCATTACCCATTGGAATCGAATTCCATTCGACTCGACGGAAACTTATACAATAGATATGGGAATGTGTCGGAACACCATTATACTTTTTAGGGTTCCCAAAGGGTAAAAACGGAACCCTATTACTAAGACTTCGCTGTCTGTCCGTCTTTCTGTCATCAGGCTGTATCTCATGAACCGTGACAGCTAGACAGTTGAAATTTTCACAAATGCTGTATTTCTGTTGCCGCTATAACAACAAATACTAAATATAGTCAATGGTACGGAACCCTTCGTGTGCGAGTCCGACTCGCACTTGGCCGGTTTTTTTTATTATACAAAACCGTAACGTAATGTAACTAGCACACATTACCAAGTAATGTTGTTAGTTCCATTTAGAAAGAATAAAAAGAATGCGTAGATCTGCTTTTAAATTAAATTAAAGTAAAACTTAGACGAGAAGCAGGAAGAAAGAACTGAGAGGTAAAATAATTTAAGAATTCAAACTGGTTTGTCCTATAACGTTATTTTTAACATTAATAATCATCTCTTATGATGAGTTTTCGAGCATTAGAATATCAAATTTGGCGATAGCATTATTGGTTCAGATATAATTATGATGTGTGTGGTTTTAGATTAATTAACTAAACCATATTTGGATTTGTAGATAACAGAATCTCTTGACCCAGACGCTATGTTTTGGGTCATCGCCTTCAATTCGTCCATAGCCAATTGCAATTCATAAAAAAGTTATTCATTTATTTTATTTTTTATTGAGAGTCTAGGTTGTCAGTTAGACTTCGTTTTTTAGCCGGTTGCTTTTGATTTTTTACGATTGATTGATCGATTTTGTATTAGTTTACTTTCGGTCAATTTATATTGGTACTAGTGTTCTTTTGTACTTTTTGTTTGTTTATCTAGTGATATTAGTTTGTATTCAACGGCAACTTGAATGAGATCTTCAAGCTCAACAGATTCTTCTACTTGCTTTTGAGCAAAATTATCATTTGTTTTGAATGTAATATCAACCGACGGGACTGCATAATTAAATATTATTTTAAAGCCACACATCCACGTGACCCCACTGGCAGTTAAAATGCCAGTGCGATACTTGACACATTATCGAGTGAGACGATGAAATTAACACTAATTAGGTCGCTCTGCTTGGGTTACATGCAAGTTTATGACGAATACACGGTGTGGACATTTAAATAGTTGGATCAGTTGGTTTAATAGCACTGCCTGAAATAAAATTGTTAGCGGAGTCATTAAAAAGTGATGTTTCAGTATGGATATTTGTCCAAACTATAACTGCCATAGACGAATATTTGAAAATTGGAAAGGTATGGGGTAAGGCCGTTGCCCAGCAGTGGGAAAGAGCAGACTAATAGATAAAACAGATTTTGTATTTTTTATCGTCACTAACGATTTCTTGGGTTTGATTGCTACCGGTAATCTGATTCTTATCTCATAGTCTAATTTTATAAAGAGGTAATGTTTTTATGTAGGGAGTAATTTTTGGAACTAGTAACTACTGATCCGATTCCGAAAATTTTTTCAGGAAACTACATTAGCCCCGATTGTCGTAGGCTACAATTAAAACGTTCCCGTGGGTTAATTTCCGTACATAACGGAAGCGAAGCTGCGAGAAAAACTAGGTATTTTAAAAACAGCTACTAGGTATTTTCTTTTTTTACAGCTTATATTTTTTTTTCTATTGCTATATTATTAAATATACAGGGTGGAATCATATCGACGCACGTATCTACGGAACCAAATTTTTAAGATAGCTTCACAATTGAATTCAGTTTCACCAGACTCTTTTTTTTCGGATGGGAAATCATCAAATGACTCCTCCCGCTCTAGGCGGAGCAGGAGGGAGTGTCAGACTTTTACTGACTAAAATCGCCCTTTGTGTTCCGGGGCCACGGCATCTATTTCGAACAGTCCCGCAACCCAGGCAGGTTCACCAGACCCTCCAGTAACCTTTTCAATTTTCATGTAACTTACCTATCTCAATTATTAATTATCTCAAGTTCCCTAATTATTTGGTTTCCTTCACGTACCGAGACTTTTAAAATTCCCGTCCTTTGACTTACATTAGGATAGTTTACAAATGTATCGGCTACCATATCGCTCGAAGCCAATACAATCGATAGGAATTTACAAATAACAGCGCGTGCATTTCCGCGTGATTATTTTCTTCGCATTTTTATTAGAATGTGTCTTGAGAAAATATTTTTCTCAGGCGATTTAATAGCATCTATCGATCATATTTCTTTTGTTAAACATAGAAGTTATGTAGATATTTAGGATTTTAGAATAAGGCTGCGATTCCACCAGAGATGAGCGAGATTACGTTAAGGACGTCAACGATTACGTTACGGGTCGATCATTAGGTTAAGGAGGAGCCCGTGGCTAAATAATAACAGCCGCTCGGGTCGATCATTAGGTTAAGCCGTGCTTGCCTAGGTTGGTCTGTGGATGGGTGACCACCCATTACATACCGGGTTTCCTCCGTGCCTCGGAAAGCACGTTAAGCCGTTGGTCCCGGCTGTCATTTGTAGATCTTTGACAGTCGTTACAGGTAGTCAGTGACCCAAAAAGCCTGACAACCAGTCTTACCAAGGGATATCGTATTACCCAGTACTAACTGGGTTGTTGAGGTCAGATAGGCAGTCGCTCCATGTAAAATACAGGTATTCAGCTGCATCCGGTTAGACTGGAAGCCGACCCCAACATAGTTGGGAAAAGGCTAAGCAGATGATGATGAGCGAGATTACGTAGCGGGGAATGTGTGTGGAAATAACCAATCACATGGCTAGAATACCTCAAGCTGTGAAAAAGAAGCAGGGAGAGAGAGAGTGTGAGAATTATGTAGCGTGGGATGTGCGTAAAACTAACCTAGGTTCTAACTGGTGGCAAGTTGTAACTGATTTCGGTTAATTCTATATTAGTCTCCTGTGAATAACTTTGATTCCAGTCATGCAATGATAGTGCTTATGTCATCATTCATAATATCTATTATATTTTAATGTCAGTTTCTAGTCTAAAAGAAGACTTATCTTTTCTTAAAATTCGTAGTAATTATAAATTATCTATTCTACATTTCTATGATGTACTGTTAACATAATAGAAACTATGCCGCCGCAAAAAACTTCAAACAAATAGTTCAGAAGTCACAAGCGATAAACATTTCATAATCGAATACGTTTCCTTAGTAAAAAGTGGAATAAATTCTTGGCTACCGGCAGTAGCTACTGTACTAGTAGCTCGGTAATATTTGTACTCTAAAACACAATAACGTATTAAAACTTGTTGCTACTTCCGTGCCCGTTTTATTGAGCTAGGGAAATGGTTCCCTGCATTCCTGTACTTGAAGAATTTAAGCGTATTATGTAACTGATACCATGTTAGTCCTATTTATGAGCATTTACATTTCTAGTACATTCATAGCAAGTTTTAGACCTGGGAATTTGACATGGCCGCATGGCTTGGAAAGTGCATTTTTAATGTTTGTAATCATTTAGTATTGCGGATATGGTGTGTATTTTGTTACTGACTTATTACGTTTTGGACTCTATTATTTCTAGATATTATTTTGAGCTCTCAACAGCGTCTAGAAGTTGACGATTTACTAAGAGTTTATTGAGATGTTCCGGGCTCATTCCAGCGATGATTTTTGATAGCTGAAGTCTCGGAGTATTATCTAAGTGACAATTTAATTCTAGAATTTTCTGACACAGGAAGATTTTTCTAGCTCTTTAGCGTAGAACATTTGTTTCGTCTTGACGAACAGTATTTACAACTGAGAGCTCTTGAACTGCAATTAATTTTCCATGTCGTCTTGTATTGACGGGTGACGTTCAAGTGCTATCATTTCAAGTAGTAAGAAGTCAATGAAACTGATTATATCGTAGTAATGTGCATTGCACATGTGTTTACAATTTCACTTGGCAAAAGCGTGAACACAGCTTTCAATGCTCTCGCTGCAAAGACACAGGTCACCTGAAACCTCCTTGTGGTACCCACCACTTAGGGATCAAAGCGGTTCATTATGATTTTTACAATTTGACTTGTCATACCGGAATGAAATGTCGAGAAAACGTTAGATTGGATAAGGTTTTAAAACTTTTATTGGTATTTTAATTAGTTTTTACGTAAAGAATCAACAGCAAAATAGTAGTTGAGTGAATTAGGTATGGTAAAAATGCTGAAAAAATCAGACTTGAGTACATAGAGTTGCTGCAAAAGTAAAAAAATCATTTATGGTGGGTTACTTAAAATTGAGAATAAAATTGTTAAAATAGTTTATTGCAAATCTAGGTGTCGGAATTCAAAACCATAGTTTAACCGTGTTTAACGCATTTACCGACTGCAATAACGGAAAACGGTGTCACGCGTGGGTTCAAAGGTATTTTTATGACATACCTATAAAATACTTACCGTTTTACGTGATTTTAAATAGCAACACACATACATTGTAGGTAAATATTAATGTTTGCATAATTAATAATTATCGGTCGTTACGATAAGTAAGATAATTATCTAACTGTGGTGATCAATAGCCATTCATTTTCTGAATGAGGCGGGACTTATGGCCTGCTGGGGATAATAACAAGCAAGTAAGAGATAGAAAGAAGGTGAGTGCTAGGTATGTTGTCTTCAACTTTTTTTTAAATGTTTTAATTTAAATAATCGGAAAAGCTGGCAGCTTAAAATGCCATAGACATTTTTTGATGTTTTTTTCTAAACTCAAGTTGCGGCTTTTTACTGTTTGCACTTTTACGGTTCTATTTTTAAATAAAAATATTGCATTTGTTTTACTTTAGAGCATTTATTTTGGCGCAAAAACAGAGATACTACGGAACTATAAGTTCTTTTATCAGTCAAATGTCAGTCAACGTGTGAGGGGGTCAAGGCGGAGATAACGTAGTGTTGTACCCTTATCGAGAAGAAATGTTGGGTCATTATGATACGGGCACTTTTTGTGGGGAATGAGCGTTAGTTTGAAGTTAGTGTTGTGATGTTATCGATAATAGACATTGTTTGTAAGAATTTAATTGAACAAATTGGGAATACTTTTATTATTTTTGTGTTGTTATTGAATATTAGTTGCGCTTGCGTTTTAATACAATGCGATTACATTTTAAATATTTACATTATTTACATACTAACTCTTTAATAGAAATAAAAATATTTACAAGGATCAAAAAGGGTTACAGGGCGTCGAAAAATTCGTCCACATCGCTGTCAACAGAAAAAGTGCCCAGAAGGCTGGCAGCATTGCCACGTTGGATGGCAATGCTGATTCTTCATTTTAAATTGAATTGAATTTTGATATTCACAGAACAAAACTAAGTACCTACCATAATTTGCAGCTTTTATTTTCCACGTTTTTTTTAAATATTAAAATAGTAAGTATGTGTTCCTACTTTGTAAAACGCAAATACTTAAAAATGAGTTTTCATGTACCTATCTTGCTATCTGTATGCGGTTTGCATGGCTACTGGTTAGTGAGGTCCAGCTATCTCAATAAAATATAAATTTATGAAGTCTTAATGAGCAAGACCACCCAGAACTTGAAACTGCGCTTATGTGTAGGTACCTACGCAAGTTTTTATACATTTAACTGACTAGCTACAAATTTTTTACAAATTTTCTAAGTCTTTAAGATTTTGATGGTTAGCGAAGAATGCCACTGAAATAATCCGAAAGGAATCTGCGTTTTTTTTTATTGCAAAAAAAAAAAAAAAAAATCAAAATTCTTCAATGGATACTATTGAAGAATTTTGTTTGGAATTTTTTATTTAAAACAACAGTGCGATGTTTAAAAAATTAAAGGATAGGTAGGTACAATGAATGAACCGATATTGAACTACAAATTATTTTCACGGTTGAATTATTTGCTGCTGTTTTCTTGTTAATGAATAGATGTTTACTTTCAGTTTTCTAATTGGATTTGATTGTTTTTCTTTACTTATTATGTTTTTGGTAGGTATCATTAAATGTTTTTGGTTAATCAGGGTAATTTCACACGGACAGCCTTGAAAGCGGTTTAGATGATCGTGTTCAATTTTATTGGTGGAATTCGCCTTCAGTTTTAGTAACTAGGTAGGTACTACAAATGTTTTAGTTTGTCAGGTAAGTAAATACTGTTAGTAGATAAGTAAACTAGGTAAGTATTACCTAAGTAACGTGCATTCAACTAATTATATATCAGTAGCACCTAATAGTTCAATTATTATAATAATTATTATCTAATTAGAATCAAGTGTAGACATTAGATTATTAATATCTATTTGTTGTTATCAATTCCCCTTACAATGTCTTCTACGCGTGTCAATAAGTTCCATAGTAAAATTTCTAAGAAACTTATTTTTTAAGTTAAAATAATATTTTTTAAGAACTTGACCAAACTTTTAAAAACATTGTTTCCACTTACCAAAAAAATGTTCGGTTCGGCTAGTTAGCCAATAATGCAGCTGAGCGTATCCGCAAACATTTTCGAAAAAAACTATTTTATCTCAAATAAAAAAAGAAAGCACCTCACTAAACACTCTCACTGTTCAAAAAGAATCGTTTAAAAATAAAACTAGAATAGAATAGGTCGAATTCAGAATAAAACTCAAAATTATCGTGTCTATGTTCGATCGCGTTCGGAATTTGAAAGTATGCGGGAACCGTCGCGCGTTCGAGGAGCGCGCTGGGCAATCGCTGACTGACGCGAGTTGCGATGGTTCGTTTTGATAGCGGTCTGAAGTCTGAACCCGTGGTTCAGAGCAAGTGGGATTCAAAATTGGAGGGAACGCTCACACTCTTCGCAGTACCTAGAACGGATGCCCGTTTATTATTTCAACGTTGACAAATAAGTTTGCGAACTATGTAAACGTTCTTGAATTTAACTGTTACGAACATCCTGTATAAAGGTAAACAAAGCGTCGATGATTTGGGAAAAATATATATCTGGTTTAAAAAGTATAATTGTAATGGTTAATTTCAATGTTGAAGGACTCTGAAATCATCGTAACAAACACTTAGTATAAAAACCAAAACATTGAGAAAGTAGTAAAAGTTTATTTCCATCCACTGCATACTAGGTGGCGCTGATGATGTCGACAACAAGATTGTTTACATATTTAGTTATAGCTACTCGCCACTAGATGGCGCTGTAAACGCGAGATCGACAAGAGTCAATATCAATTTTACAAACTTGATAGATTTGATAAAATATTCGTTTAATATGCAATGTAACAACTATAAAAATAAATTAATAGTATTTATTATGTAACTACGACTCCCTATCATGCCATAAAATTTGCGTCATCACTTTGCTTACAACAAGGCAGTTTTAAATGTAATTAACGTTCATATAGTGTCATAAATATTTATCTTTCCAATGAGTTAATTACCCATTAAAGACACAAACAGAAAAGTCTAGTAGCTAGACCAATGGGAGTCATACAAATCGTCTAGTTCGCGAGATTTTAATAGAAGTAAATCGTCCAGGCAATTGAACCGCGTTTTTTCTGCAAGATTACTCTGGCCTTGAGCTAAGAGCTTATGAATTTTGATGAGGATTAGACATTGAGCTGATATATATTTTTATTAAATATTTGCTTTGGAATGCGAGTTACTCATGTACTTATGTATAAATAAACTAAATGGCGTAGGTACCACAATAATTATACTTTAATTAGTGCTTTAATTAAAGTTCCTTACGTAGTAGATAACACCATAAAACAATAATTCCAAGACACAGACTTTCTTTAATTCCTTAAAAAAAAAAACCCACTTTATTTTGGGCCTGGAAACCCGATTTATTTCCAATTAATTGACAAATTCGATTTTTAGTGGCTTTGAAATCAATAAATAGTCGAGTTATCGAGTAACGAGAATAAACTGTGACGTCATAGTTTGCTATTGTCATACTAAATCTATGAGAGAGCCGCGTTTTGACAGCTTTTAAAAAGTATCTCAATTGATTGGTGCGTCATTTATCCCATTATATGGTTAACCAGGGAAGTAGGGTATCTTGGTAGATGCGGGAAGTAACATCGGTAAAGGACGACATAGAAGGACATTACAAACAATAACCTTATTGGTGGTGGATGTTCTTCAGAAAGACCTAGGTCAGAAGAATCTAATTTATGAACGTGGACGAAGCAAAACGAGCACGTTTTTTACACTAAATACCTAATAATGCTTGGTTTTGGCCGCAATAGCTCGTCGATGTGAAGTGATAAATGTGATAATGCGGCCTAGGACGGAACTCGCTTGCCTAGAAAAAACCGATTCACTCGAACTTTCGGTTGGAAAGAGAACTCTTTCAGAGAGGCATTTTGGCCTCGTCCAGGACCAATTTGAATGTTTTGTCTTTTTCTTACGTTTACTTTTTATATAATTTTGTCTTACTGTTTATTCAATATTTTTTTTTTGTTTTGTCCTGTGTGAGTCTATTATATACTTTTTCTTTTTATCTTTCTTTAAACCGGCAGTGAATACTACAGACTGGACAACAATAAATGTGGAAGCAAAACGCTTTATTCGGGTCCGTAGGACGATCCCACTGGTAGGGATTTGTCGGTGGGGATTTCTGGAATAATCCCTTCAACTGTATGATAAGTAAGGATCACGCGGCAAGTATCGTTCTGAGGTCTCTACTGACCCTCATGGAAAACAGGCTTGACTTTATGCACGTATTTATTACCGGTACCAATCTCTTGCAATTTAATTTTTCTTTTTACTCCAAAGCAATCACGATATTCACGATGTAAAAACGATTTTATTTCATGCAAATAAAATATCATGTCGTCAACGAATATCCTGCATTAATAACGGGCAGCAACGACGTCACCGCAATAAGGTCACAACTCTCACAACTCACGCACATGCTAGAACAGCTAGGTTTTTATTTCGAATTCATCGTTGTCGACGCAAATTAGAAGAGCAAAACCTTAATGAAAAATATGGGACACAGAACGCTGCCTTGCCTTCAATCCGCGTTTAAACTCATAAAGCCACAGTGAAAAATAAGTTTAATTTTATTAAACCTCTCTTTAAAGAACAAAAAACTAACCAAATTTTCTATAGAAACTAATCTATGTAAATGATTTAGTGAATAAGTCGTTGGTGTGTCAATAAATAAATAAATAAAATAGATATCCAAAATCAACCCTCAAGTTGATTGGTTGTGATGGAGTATCAAACACTATTTTTGATGCACCGGATAGGATCTCCTGACTTGCCCAGTTGAGCAAGTAATTTGTGTGTCTATCAAAAACAGGGATCATAGACGTAGGCAAAAAGGCTGCCAGGCTCAAATGGGATTGGGCGGGCCACGTGAGCCTCATGCACGACGACCGCTGGGCAAAGGTGTCAACACGATGGGTGCCTGAGGATGAATGGCGCCGCCGAGGCCGGCCTAGAAAGAGGTAGCGAGATGATTTAGACGCGCATCACGAGGGCTGGTTCGAGGTACCGCAGGAGAAGAGTATCTGGAAGAATATGGGGGAGGCCTTTGCCCAGCAGTGAGACATTCAAGGCTAAAAAAAAACAGCCAGAAGGCGTCGCGGCAGACCTCGTAGAGTATGGCGGGACGAGCTGGATAAAACCAACGACCAGTGTTCCACATTAGCCCTGGATCGAAACAAAGCATTGGCCCAGCAGTGAGATGATGCTAGCCGTGTGGTATCCGGCAGAGTAGAATAGAACCAACCCATTACACTCACGGGTGTCGTATAAGGCGACTAATGTCTGAGGCAGAACACCTTGCGCCTCCTTAGACCAGAGAATGGGCAGCAGCGTTTTCTGTTAGTCTTTCATCACTGCGATCTCCAATCCGCCTGCCAAGCGTGGAGATTACGGCAAATCCTCCCATCATGGCAGAGGCTTATGTCCAGCAGTGGACGTTATGGGCTGTTGTAGTAGAAGTCTAGTGAGATGATGCAGGCGGTATCAGTATATAATGCATAGCCGGAACATGACATAATCCATCTAGTAACCCATAAAGGAGTGTCAAGTAAAATTCCTAGATAGTAACATAACCATATCCTAGATATCTTCATAAGGTAATAATCACCGGTAGTTAACCGATGACTTAATAGTTTTAACCAGAAGTCTTTGTGCGCTCATCGCTTCATTTGTTCAAGTTATTAAGTTGCACTAAGCAATTACATTACCCAGTGCTTAGTAAGTACCTGGTAATAGATTTGTTAATCTGTGACTTAACGTAAAGGCTACATAATATCTTAAAATTCGATGGAGAGACTGGTGCTTCAGAGGCAGGTGGAGGGCAAGAGATCACGCGGATCACCAACTCGCTGGACTGACCTGATCAAGAAAGCTATTGAGTCCACCATGGTCCAGTGTACTCGCAACGTCTCCAACCGGCAGAAATGGAAGCACATCGCTGAAAGGGTAATCCTCGGGAAGTCAACGACCGACTAAACATCTCTCCGTGTACTATCGAGGACACTCCCGCCTGACCACTCGCACCCGCGGCGTTGGCTCAGCGCCTCCGCATGATTTAAGCGAAAAAAAAAACTGATCAGGCGGAAAAGACCACGACAGTACCCTACTATTAGGTACACCTCTGCCTAACCCCTCGGGATTAAAAGCGTGATGTTACGTTTGACCAGTGACTACTCAATTTCACAGCAACAAAATACCTTGCGATATTCCAAGTCCCACATGCACGAACAATTTTATAGTACTCTAAACACAATCGACACGTAACTGGGTTATCGTTCATACTCTAACAACGAGAAACGTTGCCTACTCATAAATAAGTTAAATATAAACTACCAGTTAACATTTACGGTCTTTAAACCTAATTCTTAATTGGTTTCGTGACGAAAACTGTATTTACATGATTGGAATTAGTGGAGTATTGTTGGTGCTCGGATGTAAAGGATTGCTTCAATTGAAGCGGTTTAAAATAAACGATAATTTGTATCACGTAATGAATCGTACCTAATTAACTACACTCGTCGAGTAGGTATACAATGGTTCGCATCTAATCGTACAGGGGCTTCACACACCCTGCCGGGGTTGCGGGACTGTTTGAAAGAGATACCGTGGCCCCGGAACGCAAAGGACGATGAAGGAACATGGATGGGTTTTAGTCAGTAAAAGTCTGACACTCCCTCCTGCTCCGCCCAGAGCGAAAGGAGTCATTTGATGATTTCCCATCCGAAAAAAAGGGGGCTTCACACACAGGAAGCTTAAGTAATCCGGGGATGCGCCATGCGACGCCGTTTTTACCTGACTGCGACTGTGGCTACTGTTATAGCCTGTGCCTCATCCCACTGCTGGGCAAAGGCCTCCCCCCATGACCTCCAAATCTTTTAATCCAGGGCCAATGTTGACCACTGGCCGTTGGTTCTGTTCAGTTCGTCCCGCCATTTCCTGCAAGGTTTTCTATTGGTGATAAAATGGTTAAAATCGGTCCAGTAGTTTCGGAGCTTATTCGGTAAAAACAAATCTTGACTAATATTATAAAGCTGAAGAGTTTGTTTGTTTGTTTGGTTGAACGCGCTAGTCTCAGGATACTGGTTGGAATTTAAAAATATTTTTGTGTTGGATAGTCCATTTATCGAGGTATATAGGTAAAAAGGCTAAATAACATCACGCTACGACCAATAGGCGCAGAGCGTAAATGAATGTTGCAAAAACGGGGAAACTGTATTCTTTTTGTGAGCTTTTTCTCTCATAAGCGACGCAGACGAAGTTGCGTGGATCAGCTAGTATTAGTATAGATAGATAATTTGACGTCAAAGAGTAGATACCAAGGTTGGGTCGCAATGTGTTAAGATCTGGCTAGGTAATTTACGATTATTTAGACTATTCTAGAGGAAACGTTCAACGACAGAATACTAAACACATTTTTTCAAGCAGGCACTAGCAACAAAATTACTGCAAAAAATACTAGGTAATGAAAACTGAAATAATTTCCAGGAAGAAATTGTTTGGTGGTGCGGTAGTCGGTGGGAGTTGGCATATTAATGCAAGAAGGTTGTAAGTTCTAACTTAATCTTTAGGTTGGGTTTCCAGCAGAGATGAGCGAAATGAATGATGCGTAAGATAAGATAAGATTTATTTATTTCTGAGCATATGGTACATTATGACACCTTGAGCTATTCTAGCTAGGTATGTGATAGGTCAGTTTCACATACATCTCTCGCTACGCATCCTTGCTCATTTCTGGCGGAATCGAAGCCTTAAGGCACTAAAATGAATAGTTCTAAGAAGTCATCCCAACTATGATGCATCTAAACATCTGTCACTAAAATAATAATAAATATAGGTAACAAAAACCAGCTCATTCTTTCCCAGGAATCCTCTTCCATATCTCAACAGACAATCTTCCTATTCAAAACTAAATTAACTTCCCTAGCTATTAAAATAAATTAAATCGGTCTGTCTGTTGGTTCCACGAAAGATTATGAATAATCTTGAATGTTAATATCTTTGAACAAGATGCTGTACGAGGTTGGAGTCTGTTTATTTCAATACCAACTGGTTTTTGCCCCAGATTTCTCCGTGGCCGTCGATATTGGACCAATTTTAATTGCCTACGTCACTAGCCGGTGTTGAAAAAGTTGGAAATAAAATACAACGACTTTTAAAATGGCCAGGTAGATGTTTTTTGTAATATTAGGTATCCTTTGCTAGAATTAAATCACGGTAACCAGTTGATCCCATTCTGTAGATCGCTAACAGTCGTACCCGCAGATAACGATAGAAGCCCAATCGACAGACAGTCCTACCAACCCGCTTAGCATGAACGCCGCGCCGCGCCGTAGACACGAAAGAGAAACGACAAATCTTTTGTTCATCTGCCCGCTTAGCATGAACGCTGTAGAAACGAAAGAGAATCGACAAATCTTTTGTTCATTTGTCATTTTGTCGATTCAATGACAGATGAACAAAAGATTTGTCGAGTCTCTTTCGTTTCTACGGCGTTCATTCTAAGCGGGCAAGGGGTATCGCGTTACCCAGTAAAAACCTAGTTACTGGGTAAATACGACATCCCTAGGAACAGATAGGCAGTTGCTCCATAAAAAATACTGCCATTCATCATTAGACTGGAAGCCGACCCCAACAAACTTCGAAAATCTAGGTACTAGACAGGTGATGATTCTTTGCAAACACAAAATTACTCTATTAAAATACAACAATTCTAAGCAACCGTTAAATTAACGAACTAGAACAATTTGTTATATATTCACGTTTTACAGACATGACTTCAGGGGCTAAAATAGCTGCTCTAGCAGAATCAAAGTTAATAATAGAATTGCGTTACAATTCGTGAAATAGTCATAATATTATTAACTGCGTCTGTGACCATTTTGAGAATTTTCACGTGATTCAAAATCAAAAGTCAAAGTCAAATTTATTTGACTCATATTATTACAGTCATCATCATCTGCCTAGCCTTTTCCCAAGTTTTATTAGGGTCGGCTTCCAGTCTAACCGGATGCAGCTGAAGTATTGTTTTAATCTTATTCCAGATTGGGAAAGAGATGGCACGAGAAGTCCTTCTTTCCCACACTGATGAGTGATTTTAAAACAATACTAAGACGATAAGGTAACCCGTCAGTTTAGATTAACAAGTCTTTTGAGACTAACGACCATTTTCATTAACTTACTAACAAGTAACGGAAGGTTGCTATCTCTGTCTGTTTGACATTTAGCTTACGGACCGTTAAAAACAAAACGTCAAAGAAAATCTTTCTTTGATTTTTCTATGAATCAAGTACTGTTACTTGATTCATAGAAAAATCAAAGAAAGCTTTTCTGTGACGTTTTGTTTAAATATCCTATCCGCATCACCCACCTGTGTAGGTGATGCGGATAGGATATTTTAAGATAACTTTGTTTATAGAAACACCGATAGCTACGAGACGCAGGAATATTAACTAACAGTTATTCGTAAGTAAGTTATAGAAAACGGCCGTAAAAGCGCCAATTAGCGCGTGAAATTAATTTGCTCACCATTTTACGCTACTTATCGCCAATGTGATCGTGGCCTTAGAGTATTGATGGAGATCTTTACCTAAATGTTAAGGTCAAATGTAACACGATGTACATCACTTTAATAAATCTAATCATCATATGCATGAGTCGAAATGATTCAATCATAGTCTCATACAAATTTAACAGGAAAAGAAAACGAAAGTCCCTTGACGCAACGTCGGCGTCGGGTGATTTCAAAAAGGGGGTGACGGATTTCACAGAACGATTGTTCAATCATTTTTTGATACTTCATTGTCAAAATGATAAAGGTAATCCGGCTTATTGTACTATTTATGACACGTGTCGTTCTTCTCATTTATTATACCTCTAAAATAAACCTTAAGTGCACGAGAATTAGGGTCTAAAGCAAAATCAGAAGTTAAATAACAATTAAAGGACAGATTAGGTTCCGTCCTATCAAATATTAAATTGGTCTGAATGGTTTTTTGTAGGCGCCAACTTAATTAAAACTTCCTATTGGTTCATTGGAGAGGAGCTCGTGGCTTAATAATAAAAGCCGCTCGGGTCGATCTTTAGGTTAAGCCGTGCTTGCCTAGGTTGGTCTGTGGATGGGTGACCACCCTTTTTTTTTTTTTTTTTTTCGGATGGGAAATCATCAAATAACTCCTCCCGCTCTGGGCGGAGCAGGAGGGAGTGTCAGACTTTTACTGACTAAAACCCATCCATGTTCCTTCATCACCCTTTGTGTTCCGGGGCCACGGTATCTCTTTCGAACAGTCCCGCAACCCCGGCAGGGGGGTGACCACCCTTACATACCGAGTTTCCTCCGTGCCTCGGAAAGCATGTTCAGCTGTTGGTCCCGGCTGTTATTTGAAGATCTGCACTGTGACAGTCGTTACAGGTACCTAGTCAGTGGCCAAAAAAGTCTGACAACCAGTCTTACCAAGGGGTATCGTATTACCCAGTACTTACTGGGTTGTGGAGGTCAGATAGGCAGTTGCTCCATGTAAAATACTGGTATTCAGCTGCATCCGGTTAGACTGGAAGCCGACCCTAATATAGTTGGGAAAAGGCTAGGCAGATGATTGGTTCATTGGAAGACCAGCGTCAGACAGCATCAGCTGTCTGGCATGAATACTGAAATGGACCTTTTTGGTGCAGCCGTGAGGCACACAACACATACTATGTTTTCCTCCATAGTTTGTATCTTTTTTTTACATGTGTGTGTGTGTGTGTGTGCTCTATTAACTGACGTCAAATAAATATTTTTCTTTCTTTCTATTGCTACATTTTTTTTTGTCGATGAAACTAGAAAGATCAGAAAAAGAATATCCAACAGAATTTAATTGTAATTGTGCTGGGTTTTTACTTTAATAACTAAATTAAATCTATAATCGTTTTCTTCAAGACAAAATCAGAAAAAAAGGAAATAATACACTTAATTTTCAGGTCAATCTTGCTTTTGTATCCATTACATTATATTCATTTATTCATCTAAACACATATTTTTAACATTTTTAAATATTTCTTAATAAAACTACATAAAAAAACATTTAAAAATATAAAAAAATAAATATTATTATTACAATCTCTATAAAGTGTTATTGGGTTTTTCCATCAGGAGTTTCTCAGTAGCAGCCATGGACCCTAAAAGTTTTAACATTCTAATCAGCCTGGATTTGTGCCCGGTTGATGGCAATAGGGTCGCCCCCAATTACATGATACATTACTGGCGAAATGTGGGTGTACTATTAGGTACACCTCTGCCCAACCCTTCAGGCATTACAGGCGTGATGTTATGTTATTTCTATAAGCTGCTCCTCAGAACTGTTGTTTACGAAATCGACCAATTGCTTTCACAAAAATGTTACTCTTAACGAACCTTGATAATTCTTACGATATGCCTTGTAATGCTTACGCTTTGAAGTCTAGTTCAACAATCGTTTTCTATGCGAATCGAATTTCAAATAACTTAAGGCGATTACAGGAGCTAAATTAGCATCTCTATTTGTGGCGGTTCAAATTTCGTTTGAAATACTGTTAGAATAAAGTTCTAATCAGCTTGCACTACAAAGTGGTTGTTACGTCAGCCACTGCGGGCCGAATAGTGCGAAATGAGTGTTTTTTTACGATTTACAAAAAATCTATTGATTTGACTAAAAAAATAAAACACTATCATGCAGTTGCTTGTAGAATTATTTGCCAAAAAATCAGGATGATCGCATGTATTTTAGTATGGTTTTTACTCGATAAAAGATTTTTTTAGAGATAAGTTCGTGTTTTTTTTATAGAGTAAAATTAGCTATTATGCTAGCATATATCCTGAAGAATATCATATGTGTTTCTGGTTTTGTTTATTGCAGTGAATCATGCTTTTTTGCAATAAAAAAAACTCGCGTTTAGCTGTTGTAGTCGCCTTAATAATATCATAAGGTTTTGAATCGCAAGGCTTACGTAATTTACCCTCATTCATGGCCAATCACAATCATGACCATAATATGAAGTTAATACACATCTATTAAAGACTATTTGCCACGCATCAACCAGTGATACTGGTTGGCAATGACCGACCGGTTTCAGCAACCAGTTCGGTCTGCAGAAATTGTTCTATTTATCTTGATAAGCAAACTAATAAGGATTAGAAAGTCAGCTCACTTCTGAGAAATTAATCTTTCTATACTTCTTGGTACAAATAGACGATAGATGGAGGACCTCGTGGCTAAATAATAACAGCCACTTCGCTAGATCTTTCAGTTAAGCCACGATTGTCTAGGTTGGTCCGTGGATAGGTGACCGCCCATTACATTCCAAGTTTCCTCTGTGGTTCGGAAAGCATGTTAAGCCGTTGTGGTCCCGGCTTTCATTTGTAGACCTTTGACAGTCGTTAAAGGTAGTCAGTGGCCCGAAAGTCTGACAACAAGTCTTACCAATGGCTATCTTATTACCCTGTAGTAACTGGGTTGTGAAGGTCAGACTCAGATAGAACGTCGCTCCATGTAAAATACTGGTATTCAGCTGAATCTGCATAGCTATCACAAAAGCTTCGATTCGATTTTGATTTGGAAGGTCGTATGTCTATCTTGCTCGCTTTCGTGATGCCAAAAAAAGATAGACATAAGACTTGTCGTGTAGGGAAAAGGCTAGGCAGATGATGATTTCTTGGTACAAATAATCCAACAATAGTCATTGGGATCTTGTCATGAATGACTGGACCAGATTTGGTAAATCAAATAATATTTAGCAAATCTGGTTTCAAGCTGATTTTATCACAGGATCCGTGAGTCACATTCAAACTCCCAAGTTGCAAAATTCTGAAATGCTGACGAATTCATTTCTACATATAGGGTGCACTGGAATGAGTTGGCATTAATGACTAAGGTAGCAGCAACACTGACTCCCCGAGTAGTTGGCCCCGCTACGAAACCTGCTGGCTTACCTTTTGCACTATTTCAAAATTAAGAAACCTCTCATAAAACCAACCGATATGGAAAAAGGTTTTATTTTGCAAACTATGAGCTCGTAAGTGATGACAAACAAAGTAGCTAGTTTTATCTGAGTCCAGAACGTCGCATATCACGTACTTCACGGGCACGAATTGCCGTGGCCGACTTGAAAATCTCTAAAAAGACTTCGAACCCAAGTCGACCAGAGCAAAGACAATCTCTGCAGATGGGAGTTCATGCCAGTTCAGACCTCAATTGCGTATGCGGCGTCTCCTCACAGAGAATTGCCCACCTTCCATCTTGGACTACATCAGCTGCGCCTGTGATGGTCATTTTACTGCATTAGTGAGCGGGATTCCTGTGGCGCAGTTTTAGGCTAAACAAATCTGAACATTTTGTCATTGATACGCTAAGAAGATCACGTACTGATTGTTCTAAACCGTTTAGTCCCTCCGTGTAGAAGACAGGTGTACCTAGTTGACTGGAAATCTCAAATCGAGAACCTTTGTAAAAAAATCGGTAGTTCTGCATTTGCACTGCACTCTCTAGCTGCAGTTGTAAATGTAGATACCTTGCTTGCGGCTTACCATGGCTTAGCTGCGTCTCACCTAAGATACGGCATCATATTCTGGGGAAATTCTACCGACGCCAACACGGCATTTAAGGCCCAAAAGAGATGCATTAGATCTATGTTTGGGTTAAAAACGATTGATACATGTAAGCCGTATTTTAAAAAGTACAAGTTATTGACTCTTCCTTGTCTGTATATTCTCGAAACTGCAATGTTCGTTAAAACAAACCCCAAACTATTTCCACGCTTACAGGACGTGGTACCGCGTAACAGACGGGATATGACCACTCTTCGAGTCTATCCCGCAAAAACGTCACTCATGCGCAAAAGTATCGTCTGTATGGCGCCTACTATATTTAACAAATTGCCTAAATGCTGGAAGGAGCTGAATGGTAAGGCATTCAAACGCCAATTAAAAATGTTTCTTTCGCAAAAGGCGTATTATAGTATCTCCGAATTTCTAGCCGAAAAAGATTTTTCTGTTTGACTTAATATATAATTCTATCGTTTCTTGACACTAATACTAAATTTATATGAATATGGAATTTTGACATTATCACATTAGAATTGTTTTTATTTTTTATTTATAAGATTGTTAAATTATAAACTTTGCATGTGCCTATTAAGTAATTTTTAAATCATTTCTATTGTTAATTTATTTATTTTTTTCTCTCAATGTTATCGAAATATTTGTACGCCGTTACTTACGGCTAAACATTCTGGACTAAACCAATGTAACATCTTGCATGCTCTTGTATGTAAACAATGTTTAAACAAATAAAGAAATCTTATCTTATCTTATCTTATCTAGCCCACCAACCAATCTGTTAAAAACACTTCAAGGCGTTCTATATTCCCATATTTAATATATGTTCAGTAATCTGTAGCTAAACCTACATTAAAGAGAAACTTAACAATGTAAAGTAACATTTCGATGACAATCTAATTTTCTCTGCTCATCTCCCGTAAAACCAAAGAAAGTTTAACAACATATTCCACACTAAATCACAGTCTTTTAGCATGTCTATCGAAAGAAACCATCTCGGTAATCTATCTAGAAACTAACGTTGATTGTATAATCATTCAATTAGAGTTAGAAGCATAATTTTGTTGTAAAATGCTGTCAATTAACACCTTGTTTACGTTCACGCCTCTTTAATTTTGACGGCTGAGAATTAGAAATCAGAGTTTACGGACCTTGAACGAAATAGCAATGAATAGTAAAGAAGTAAGTAAAGTAAGTAAGTGTAGTTAAGTTAGTGAGTAAAGCGGAGTACAATATTAGTATCAAGTATAAGTCGATGAGGCCGAAAAGTTCTGGAGTGGCGAACGCGAACCGGAAGACGTTGCGTTGGAAGGCCTCTCACTAGGTGGACCGATGACCTGGTGAAGGTTGCGGGAATCCGCTGGATGCGAGTCGCACGGGACCGGTCAATGTGGCGACACTTGGGGGAGGCCTATGTCCAGCAGTGGACGTCTTTCAGCTGAAATGATGACGATGATGATGATAAGTCACCATATAGACAAAAAGCGATGAATGATGTGTGAAGGATGATATGGTTAGAAAGGAGGTGACTGCTGAAATGCAAGTAATTGAGAAGTAAGGAAAATGAAGACATGCTGCGCCGATCCCAAATAAATGGGGATAAGGTCAGGAGATGTAAGAAGGAGGTTCAAGAAAAAAAAAGAAGGAGATAAAGGAAAACATAACATAACTTAGACAAGAAGGAGAAAGTGAAGGACGCAAGCGCAACGCAAAGAGGTAAAAGTACTGTAGGCACTCCACGGGATCAGCAACGCCTTACTCTAGAGATGTTGAGGATTCTTAACGCAAAACTCCATACTGCAACATGCACTTGTAAACACCGCATCAGCATCGCCTCGGATCGGGAGTTCGGGACCAGCTAGAATATCGGAGCAGTACTCATTGCATAGTGAAGGTATAAAGCGAGCTATGAATTGCCTCATACCAAGAGCTAGAATGTGCACGCCAAGAAGAGCGTAATATCTGCATAAGACGTAGACCGTTTTGTGATTCATGTGTAGTGCCTTTACCTAATATCTATTATTTTATCAAAGTACCAGGCTTTGTGGTCGTTTAAAATTAATGTCGATAATAAATCTGTTGATAAAATCACATAAAAATCGATATTGTATGTTAGTGAGATTGCTATCAATTTGTCTACGAATCGAGTCTGTATTTGGTGTTATTTATTGGGTCAAGAAGTTAGGATATTAGTGTCAACATTTCGCATTTACCTTTTACGGAATATTGAACTTTTAAGTAATAAAATTCATAGAGACAGAAGAATAGCTGCAATAGAAAATCAGAGGTACAGCTATAATAGGTGCAGACAGATTGATTCAGTAGAGATATTTTTCTACGAAATCAACATAATCCTCATTTACAAGTTAAAAGAAATTCCCATCCGTTTGCGAGTTATTATTATTTAAAAAAACTTACACGAAAGTAAAATATTTTTTTGTCGTCGCCACAATCTATATTTTCATTCAAACCACACGTTTTTAAAATATTCAAAACATGTACGATAACGCTGCTACCGGCAAGAGCCTCGCATTTCGATGACTCATACCACAAACATTAAAACACACAGCGGTCCCCCCTTACCCGCTGTTTCCGTAAACGAACGCTTTTTACTCGGAAACTATTTGTGTTGTGGTGAAGATTTATTTCCATGTACGAGTGATGAATGACGATGTTTTAAATGAAAATGCTTTTAAAGAGAGGATTTTAAAGACGTGGTGGTCAAATCATCCAACGAGTAGGAATATAGAGGTGGGATCAGGAGGAAGATGAAAAGTAAAAAGGAATGAACAACATAGACTTGTTAGGCGAAAAGCCTTATACAGGCCGTCAACCAAGCAGGGTACAGAAAATTAACAGTGGAACACCTAGGGAACTAGGGGTACAGAAAGTTACCCGTGGAACACCTAGGTGAACCACTTTGGTGTTCCATGAGTCAGAAAGGTAATTCAGTGTTAGAATGAGCAGACCTATTACGATTATGATACAACCACCGAACTTTGTATAAACTATGACTTACCTAATTACAATGGCATGTTTAAATTGCAATTCATATCAATTCAATAGTACTACTAAGTAGTAATAGTTTCAATAGTAGTGTTATTGTTTCTCCACAATACGCAATATAGGGGTCTGGTCAATCAGGTCGGGGTTATTCCATTTGAAATTTTAAATTTGGATTGGTGGGAATAGACTCGCTTCCTATTCATCATCATCAGCTTACAACAGTCCACTGCTGGACGTAGGCCTCCGCAATCGCACGCCACTCAACTTGATTTTTGGCAACTCTCATTCAGTTGCTACCAGCCACCCTGTAAAGAGGGTTTCCCACCTTACGCTTGTCGATTTGCGGTCTCCACTCAAGAACACGTCTACCATCATCATCATCGGTTCTACGGTTAATATGGCCGGCCCAGTGCCACTTCAGCTTACATATTCTGTGAGCTATGTCTACAACTCTGATTCTCTGTCGGATTACCTCGTTCCGAATGCGATCCCTCAGAGAGACTCTAAGCATTGCCCGCTCTATAGCTCGCTGAGCGACCTTGAATGTATAGACCAACCCGTCCGTACCGTGAGTGTTCAGCTTCGCCCCCGTAAATCGAAGTTCGGCCTTAGATCGGCCGCATGGGACGATCTAAGATTAAGCTACGGTTACCACGATCGGTCCGTGGATGGGTGACCATTGCAAATTGAGATCCATCCATTGGCTCAAAAATAATGTTAAACCATTAGTCCTGGCTGCCATTCAAAGATATTTGACAGTTATTACGGCAGCCAGAACCCTGGAAGGCCGACACCCAGAGTCTAATCAAGTGTTATCGTGTGAACTAGTATTTGGGTTGTGGAGGTCAGATAGGCAGTTATCATCATGCAGAAAGACATCCACTGCTGAACATAGGCCTCCCCCAAGTGTCACCACATTGACTGGTCCCGTGCGACTCGCATCCAGTGGATCCTTGATCCCTATGTGGACCGATGACCTGGTGAAGGTTGCGGGGATCCGCTGGAGGCAGTCTTTCCGTGTAAAATATCCAGATTAACCTCAGATTTCTTCTTCCTGATTGATATCCAGCTGCATCTGGTTAGTCTGGAAGTCGAGCCCAACATATAGGAAAGGTGAAGAAGTACACAAATATCTTAAAATAAACTAAAAACCCTTGGAAATAGTGTAAAAGATTAGGTGCCGTCCAAATAGTTTCTACGTACAATGCGGGTAAGACAAATGGATTGTCTTGTGTGTCACTTAGTTTTCTATTTATATACATTTCATATTATGGTGAACCACAACTCCACAAGATTCTCCATAACCAAACGGTCAATGACATCCAAGACGGCAATTTTCTCTCGAGCGGAACCGCAGAATTTCAAGTAAATAACGGCTTAAATTATGGGGATCATTAATGTAGGCAATTTATCTTCGTCGGTGCAAGTTGAAACTCCGACTTTTCGAGTAATGGCATTACTTTGGGGAGCTCAAATTTAGAGTCACTGACCGTTCCGTATTCAAACATAATTTGCAAAGACGCCATGTTTATGCAGAACTAGCTTATGCCCGCGGCTTCGCCCGCGTGGAGTTCGATTATTGTCCCACGGGATTATACTACCAGGATAAAAAGTATCCTTAGTGTTAATTCAGGTTATAAACTATCTGTGTGCTAAATTTCATCCAAATCCGTTGTGGTTTGTGCGTGAAAGAGTAACAAACATCCATCCATCCTCACAAACATAGCATTAATAATATTACTAATATTAGTAAGATTTGTAACTTTGGCCCAAGATAAATGGAGAAATAATATGTGTAAATCTACATAGAGGGTGTAAACAACCTCATCACGAAGCCGTCAACCAAGCATTCTGTACATCAAACTAAGTACTTACCTAACTTTACCCAAAAATTATTGCTGGGAAACGATTTTTTTTTTCGGGGTGAAAAATTATGTTTTGTGGTAGAACTCAATTTAACGCACTCAAAACATTGTGCTGATGGATGGATTGAATAGTACGGAGGTCGTGGAGGTGTATAAAGTAAAAAACTTACATTAAAAACTTGTATTAATAAAAAAGTTGTCAAAAAGTTGGAACTTTGACCCCCAATATATCCGTAACTAGAAGGTTCCCAGGTATAGTGTAGAACAAAAAAATGATTGCAATGACGGGGAGAACAAGTGCCTTTCGACTTCGTTAAGAGGTTTTTTTACACCATTTATGTTTAAATCTATTTGCAATTCGTAAGGCTTGATATTCGCCAACTCGGAGACGAACGGGCCGCGGGGAAAAGACGGAATCGACCAATCACATTGGTTGAAATCCACATCGAGTCTGTCATCTCTCTCATTTTTGGTGTAATCCCCGCACAGACCGCATTGGTAGAAACCAGAGCTTCCTGATAGTAGATGGATTTAAAAATAAATAATTATCTTCATTAACAATCTATCTCTCGAAATGAACCTTGAACCTGCAACTCACGGACATCAACCGTTCCATTTAACAAAACATTGTTCACGTCAGATAATGCATTAGTATCGTAATTATTTAAATGACCTTTGAAATTATTCTAGTGAAACACATCTGCAGCTACCGAGTGGAACACGAATAGGGCTACCATCCACCAGGAATTGTCTAGACTCGCCCGAGTTTTTAGCCCTCCGTCCGTTCTTTATCCGTCTTTATTCCTGATTTTTCAACTAAGGGCGACTACAGGTGCTAAATTAGCAACTCTATTTGTGGTGGTTCAAACTTCGTTTGAAATCCTGTTAGAATAAATTTCTAATCAGCTTGCACTACAAAGTGGTTCTTACGTCAGTCACTGCGGGCCGAATAATGCGGTTTTTTGCGATTTACAAAAAATCTATTGATTGGACTACAAAAGTAAAACACTATAATGCTAATATGTTGCTAAATTTTTAGAGATAAGTTCGTGTTTTTTTTATATCGAATAAATTTTGTTATATTATGTTTTCAAAACATTACCGTACTTCCTGAAGAATATCATATATTTTCCTGGTTTTGTTTATTGCATTGAATCATATGCTTTTTTTGCATTATAAAACTCGCGTTTACCTCCTATAGTCGCCCTAAGGGATTTTTTTTAGGAAAAACTATTTAATTTAGTGGTACCGGAGAAAAAAAAGAAAGAGTAATGTACTGTATTAAACAAATATTGTAATCGTCACCATCTTCTTGCCCTTATCCCATGTTACTTGGGATCGGCGCAACAGGTTTTTTCTTCTTACATTCTCCTCTGTCAACCGTCACGCTATCATTTACTCCTTTTTCTTTCATATCATTCCTCACACAATCCATCTTTCGATTCCTTGTTCGTCGTCTCCCTCTTCATCTATATTAATATTGTATTAAAACTCTATATAGACCAAAAGGTTAGAATGTCCAAACCTTTCTACAAATGGCCGGCTTTTTATTAGGACTTTGATATGATAGCCCTGAACACAACGAACCTATTTATGTTAGAAAATGAATGGCAGGAAGCGATGACCCACTGCATGGTCTTTTGTGATGTTGTTTGTCCATTTGTGGACTGCAACTCTTGAACAATGTGGTTTTATGGGTTAATCACAGTGACACGTGACGGTCATCTTTTGTTTTGTAATCCAGCTCTTTGTCTGTTTGGGAATCCCCTTGGTGGTGGTTGGTAGTCACAACATATTATAATTGTACGATTTCAAATATGTATGTATCAAACATATGCAAACATTAACCTATCTATTAAGATCATTCCTGTGGTTTATCAAGCAAAGCTTCCAAGGACCCTAACTTTTAGTTCTAAAACACCCATACCTACATACTGTATATTCATAAGGAAATCGTGTTTATACTATAAGAAGTTTCCCACTTATCATTATTCTCCTGCTTTTAGCCTAATTCATTAGGGATCAGCGCAGCATGTCTGCTTTATCTATACTTGTCTATTACTCGTCATCTCATCAGACACCTCCTTTCTTGCCATATCATCCTTTACACAGTCCATCCATCGTTTATTTGGTCTGTCTCTACTCTTACATTCTTCTCTTCTTTCATATCTCAAACTTTCCTCACGATGTTTTCCTCATTCCTCAGCATCACATGCCCATACCACGACAACCGATTACCACACTACTTTTCAGTCACCACTTTCAGACTTCCTCATAAGTACTCATTTCTAATTTTCAGCATTCTCACTTGTTCCCACTATTTTCATAACACTGTACCAATATTAATATTTTACAGCTCAGTGATAATTTGGTGCGTGCACTATATTTAAAGGTTTAGTGACATTATTCTTGTTGCTATGAACATTTACACTGTACATTAAATTAACCTCATTTAAAATATACATATTAGTATTAGAACAAAAATTTGTATAGTTTTATTTATTCTACCGTGCCGTTTCTATTTCATTGCCAGTGACATTTAAATGGTATTGTCTCTTTTACTCATACTAAACATCGTATCTTTCGTTCCATGTGGGCTCACACCACACTACCTGGGAAAGAGGATACAATTTTATTCTTAGTTCATTTATCTCTAAAGCCTCTTCATAGGCTACCTGATCTTCTTTCCCATGATGAAGGCAACTTCAAAAGGCAGTATTAACCCCATAGTCTATCATTACGTTACCGATACCGCTACACATTGGCGCCCGCGCCGCCCGTCAAACCAGCGAAACAGCTACCGTAATCACATAGGCTTTTAGATGATTGCTGTGCATGAGCAAATTGCTGGATCATCGCTTAGTATGTTGAACAGTTTCCTTTTAGTAATAACTTGCGTATAGGATGGACTTTGGTTTCTAATAAATGTAAGAAAAACTATTTAATAGACTGTATTAGTTGCAGTTGGTATAATTTTATTCATCATACCGGATATTAACTTGTTTGGAATCCCCAGGAAGGATACAAAGGAAATTCTATACTACCTACAATGTCGTACTTATAGGCGACTGAATGAATACTGGGTTACAAGAAAGATGCTACGATTAATTATGTTGATTTGAGTTTTGAAAAAAAAAGCACATCGTGTGATTACCTAGTGCTTAACCTAGAGCCGTGAGTTTTTTTTTACCGCCTTTTGGCCTCCGACTTAGTTATTACATGCCGTCGACAAATAATTATCTCTCAGGCACGCTGGTTTGGTTTCCTCACGTTTTTCCACCACCGAAGCAAGTGATAATTATACAAAACGCACATGAATTCAAAAATCAGATGTGGTTCAAATTCGCGATTTGACTTGGCAGTCCAACAGTGGGTTCAGTTGGTTACACCAACTATCACTGCTAAGTTTATAGAGCCAGACGAATAGCTATTGTGACTATTGTCTTTATACTTACCACACGATGGTTAGGACCTATGACTAGGTATAATAATATTTGACCTTACGTCCTTATTCGGATACATTCTGATCCTTGTTCGTTTTTATAAAGGCACGTCACTATCCGCCTGTCAACCGTGACATGGCAGTTCCTTTCACAATCATGTGGTTTTTCACTGACTGCATCAGCCACGGGAAAGACCCCTGAGTTCACGATTGGACATCTACAGGGTAACTTAGCTGATGGAAGCCTGAACAGAATTTATAATAAGCTCAGAAAATCCCAATCTAAAAGAAAATGTTTTTATTTTAAAATAGTTCCTTAACAACTTTTTCCTAAGGAAAATTCGTCATTCGCTGAATCAATTATGTAGGTGTGCGTATCCAGCTATTTATGTTATTGTACGTGACTATCTTATTAAAATTACCACTGTACTACCGCAAAGCTTCTGCCTTATAATAGTACCTAACCTCAAGCTATGAAACATCCACAAAGGAATTCCCAATACCACTCGTTCGAGGAATTTCCGACAAAGCCTTTGATAATCACACAAACAAAAATACACCTTATCACACTGAGATAGAATTCAACATAGGACAGCAGAACAAAGACCATTTAACACCCAGGTAAGATTAACACGACTGATTTTAAAAGTCCTGTTCACTATACAAAATAATTCTAACAAGTCCATTTTTAACTTTGCAGGTTAATTTTAAAACATGCAACGGTCGAAGCAATTTGTGATAAATTGTTTTTTTTTCTACATGCACTTGTACTCACGACTATAGACTTCGGAATTATTTTGTACCAAGCAAGCATTTATTATGCCATATAAAGTTGTTTTTCAATCGTTTCCTTGCTAAAAATACTTGCCAGAAGAACCGGTATCCTGATGGTAACTTGTCTCCATAAAGATAATTAGGTACCTAATTAAAGCACAGTCATAACATTTCCTTCAATAAAATTCTTGTAGTATAAGAAGTCTTCAATGGCATGTCCCATGTCCTGACACCTGCGCCTGCGCACTAATGACTGCATCAGCCAGTGGTGCTCGCGTAGCTGAATTTTGGGCCAAAAGTATTCAATGAAAATTTGCCATGGATACGCTAAGAAGAAGAATGGCTCCAATGGAGACCCAACAGCCACCAATCGTACGCCTCTATCTGTCAAAATCAGGTGAAAATGCACTAACAGACCGAAGCATAAGTTTACACTAGATAGATGGTACCTTACGTAACCCTAAGCTTAAATCTGTCTGATCAGTGTTCCATATAACTTTAGCGAGCAAGTACCACACATACACAAGTAGTCGAGGATTCAAACACGTGTCAATTGCTAGACAAAAAACAAAACATTATTTTGCTAGATTTATAACCCCATATCAGTTCCAATAACTATTTCTTGCAGAAAAAAATCTCTACCCACAGTCGCGTTATCATTTATGATACACAAATCTTACGTCAGTCCAGTATTTGTCTGTTAAGTGCAGCCCAAACAAAAAAGATAAGATAAAACGAATTACGACTACAAACTGCTTTTAGAAACTTAATAACTGAAGATTATATTTTTATTCTTTAGCTAGAAGCAATGGATCTATGTATAAATCTTGGCTGGAGGTTTGGAACAGTGATTGATGATAGCTTAGTATTGGAATGTGGCAGCTACACTACATAATATGTCTTGTTACAATAAATTGTCAAGACCATATAAGAACAAGAGTTCAAGAGTTGAAATTTACAGCCGTAAAAAAATACCCAAGCGAGTCGATCGACGAACACATTATAAGTTTTATTTTCTTACTGTGAGCTTCTGTGTGTGAAATAAGTATACGCAACGACTGGTATCTGACCTCTACAAGTCAAGGCAATTCTGATATTCAAAAGATCTTTTTGGTCCGACTTTTAGTACTTCGGATGTTGCTAATAATTATAATGGAATTCGTTGCAGTAGCATTTTAGACGGTTCATGTTATTAATAAGTCTTTTGACCGTTTTTCGGTCATAGCGGTCAATTTCAGCGGAGACTAGCCAGCCATCGACGCAGAAATTAGACGAGATAATGCAAGAAATGGGTGCGCTTACACAGGTGCAGTCTTTCTTCTATAGTCTGATGGGACGGCAATCCGACAAGAGCACATGACCGACGGAGAGAGATCAGGCACAGGACATTATCGTGCTTTCTGAGGCACGGAGAATCGTACCACCAACTTCCAAACTCGGATTGCGAAATTTCTAACACAATAATCCAATATCACCTTGCCGAACATTGAGACTTGGGGTCCTAATGTTGCAATGATTAGAGAGATGAGACTGAAAAAGATACAAGGTCCATGTACTGTAGACTTCACAGACTTAATAACTACAATCTCTCTGAAGGTCAACACTGTCCTCAATACAGACTTATCACTACATACAGCTGTGTGGTGTGCAATAATCACATTTTAACATGCACATATCGATCACAACAGCTCATTACAAACGACAGCTCATTTCCTAAGAACATTAACATTGCTTTCACCCTCATTCGCTCCAATATAGACTTGAGTTTCTGAGAAGCACATAATGGAACATGAAGCTCTATCTATGAAATCAATCTTTGTTCACACGTCTTGATTGAGTCTTTTTGTCATTCACTTACAATTTTGGTAACGCCTAGAATATGACTTGCTTCTTGGTGCCTCGTAATAAGCTCGTAATGCTAAAACTTATACTTCGAGTATCTTCGAGATAGCGGAGTTTCTCAAAAATGAAGGAATTGATGCTCCTCTGAGACTCTCCTCTGTTTTGAAAGGGATTCCAAATAAAATGAATGATAGTTTTTCTATAGAACCAGTCGGATATGATAGAATTGCTGAACAGTAAGCCAAATGGGTAGTTTCGAACATTGGAACCGGTCATGCAGTGTAAGAGTAGTAAATATCTACATGGCTTGCATTACAACTATGCACCTAAATGAGGTTGGTCAACAAAACGTCCTCTAGATAATGCGAAAGCAGCATTTGGGGACACAATAATGCTGCTTGAAAAGTAGAACAGTGATCTTATTCATAGCCCAGACAAAACGGCAAGCGTACATGCAGATAATATATTCAGTTGCACGATATATGATGAAGCAGTGTATATATTTTGCACCAACCGAATCAATTAGTGCTACATAAGTTCGCATGTTATCAGCACACTCAATAACTCTGTCGCACAAATGGGATTTGTATTGTTATTATAAATTAACGCGAACCTTCCGAGACACGTCTTCAAGAGATAAAGCTCTATATTTAGGATGTAGTAAACAATACTGTTTAAGAAGATAGTTCTGTGAATGAGAATTTTGATAACATGGGCAAATATGAAGAGTTTTCGATTTTTGATGATGAGGAAATAAAAAAAGCAGGATAGTGTATCATTTCCTGATGTTGTATTTGAACTAGATGACAAATAAAATGAATCATTGAATGAATCTGTATACGGCGCGTGACATGCTGGGTATCGGCAGCGTCTCTTGCATGCGCTGCGGCCTCAGAAACTAAGCACAACGTTAAATTCATACAGTAGAGCCTATCAACAAAACAGTAGAACGAGAAACAAGAAGATCAAAAATAATCAAAATCACAACAAGAGATAACTTTCATAAATCAAGCAAAGCAGTATAGCATCAATAACAAAATGCAATTTTGAGTGGTGAAGTTACTACATAATTGCAAAAGGTCTTAAATCAAACAAAACAATTTAGCATTAAAACATAGAATGCAATTTTGAGTGAAGCCTCTAATTGCAAAAGATCTTGAGTTTGAAGGCAAATCGTAAAACCCAATTAGTAATAAACTAAAGGCTAATTACTGCAGTTAACTGTTAGACAGAATCGTTAAAATGGACATTAGTACCATTCTTTGCCCGTGGTACAGACTAGCTTGAAGTTCTTAACTATAGGTGACGATAGACAGAAAGTTCTTAGATAAATAGACTTCATTATGAAGATATCTAGTTAAGATGCAACTGAATGGCTATCTCAATGACGCATGTTTTGTAACACAAGTTAACGATTGCAGTATTAGACGATTTTGATGCCTGTGCCCACGTTTACGTGTCTGGGTCCAACATTTCCTAATAACATCGCGAAAAGAAGATCTGAAATGCAAATGATTAGGCTTAGCTGTTGAATAGACTACGTTGTATTTTGTCCTATCTTTTATAGGCCTAAATATTATATTATTTCACCACTAATATTTCTGCTTAGTTCGTTATATTTATATGCGAGATTTACAGCAAGCTTAGTATGTCAAGCCTATTCGAGCCATAATTATGTATGTTGACGTGTTGTTGTTGTTGTTTTTGTTGTTGTTATGTGTGTTGTTGTTGTTGTTGTTGTATATTCATGTTTATATACTAACACACTGTACTATTATGATATATAATTATGTTAGTCTGTAAGGTCTATGGGCCAAAGTAGCCTGAAAATAAAGGATTTATTATTATTATTATGTTACACCCTACCGAGTGGTGCAGATATGGGCGCCCCTTTTTCAGATGACCTCTTCTATTTTAAGGTTTATCAAAGAGGAATATTGATAATTTTTGGTGATTATTTTGGAGTAGTAGTAGAAATTAGTGTTATTTTCTCACGGGCCATAAGTCCTTAAAGTGTCTCATGAGTTGGAGAACGCGGTACCAAGTTCATAATTTAGATTAACTTTGATTAACAAATAATGCTTTCAGAAGTATTGAACTATACTTTTACATCGGTTTTAGCCTTGACTACAACAATGCTAACTTTCTCCAACGACTGAATAGCGAATGCAAATAACAATTAGGAAGCTGAATTCGCTGAATAGGTTTTAGTAAAAGAGAAACGTTTCGTTGTTAATCAGAATGGTTACATTTAAACTATAGAAAAAATACTTTTTAAAACAGATTTTTTTAGAAGTGTGAGATGTATAATATGTCTAGACAATCGTTGTAGATCTTCGTTAAATTCTGGCGCTTGTAGTACAACGCACGACGTGCGACATAGCAATATGACGAACTTTTATGATTCTGCCACAAAACTGGGACTCAGTCTTAAGAATGCCCAAGACTGCGATCCCCGCAAAGTTGTAGGTGCGTTACATGAGGAAAAAATATCTAATACACGTTTGACTGGAAACGTGCAACAGCATAAAGGTGGAATAACCACCTGTCAAGTCATCAGGGTACCTCGTGCCTTGGTTCATACAGTTGACCACAAACCAGCTGTAGCACTTTGAATGTGAGCTGACCTTTTTGTTACCTATAAAGTGCGGCCTAACAACCATGTTAAGATATTGTCGAGAACTTTGTAGCATTGGTCATACAAATTATTGGTACAACATTCTTGAGCCATGATGTCTTTTAGTTTCAATTCTCAAGCTAGTGGACAACCAGCTAGTCAAATGGCATAATCAGTCTATGACTTTCCCACTGTTGGGACGTAGGCTGCCGATCTTTAAGAGGGAGTGGGCCATAATTCACCACGCGGGCCCAATGCGGGCTGGTAACCTGCAGTCACATGATTCGGTGTTATTGCTAAATTTGTGACATAGTGTTGCCTGTCTCGATTAAAGTGTTAATGATTTCAGCGTCATCTTGATAGTCTAGAAACCGACCCAAACTGGACGTTAGTAATTATTATGAGCTAGAATCTAGTTTCACGTTTTAGATTTAGACATTTATCAAAAGAGTGCCTGATAAGGAGTAAAGGCATGAAATCTTGTTGACTTCCTTATGTTACACGTTATTTAACTTAAAAAATAACTTAAGCAACTTAGGGCTCTGCTGATTTCGTGACCTATTAGCACGTAACCAAAAGTTCATAAAGTTAGTCATGTTACCTCATTGCTTAATTACGGTGCCTACTGTCCAGCCAAAACAACTATCATCAACGATCAAGTTACATTCAAGTGACGTCACATCATAACAGCTGTTGTTGACACAACACTATCAAAAAAAAAGTCATAACGAGCCGAATAATTTCTCATCACGAAATCAACTATTTAATTTAGCTACCTAATAGGTCATTATTTTGCAATTAACTTACGACAACATCCAATGTGGAGGTAGAAGACATGTCGATTGTGAAAATCCCCTCGCCACTTGATGCTGGCACCACTTTAGTGCCACGTTTTGGCACCTTAAAGCACCCCACTAGTTTAAAAGTACGCACCATTATCACTGTTTGCACAACAAACACTTTTTTAATTCAAAAACGGTCGTGTTTACACTTCGAATAAATCAAATATGGCGGCAAAACGCGATGGTCGTGCGAACGCGGCGCGCATGCGCGGTTGAATGACAGTTTGGGTCATTATGGCGCGAAGCCGGTTCGGCCAGGTAGATTTTGTCTATTTTTTCCGGAACTTGATGGTTAGTGATAGATATGATAAACCATTTTGCATTGTTTCTTAGGTGTTGGGTTTGAGAAGAAACCCGTTTTTTATTCCCACGGTTTGGTGCTTTGTGAAGTTCTTATGGATTTTGTTATTTTTTTCTCTAGGTCTAGAATTTAATATGATTCATATTTTTAGATCATAAATAATGTTATCTTGATTTGAATCAGTTATTTTGCCTTGTTTTTGCGGTTTAGCCGGAACCAAAGCAACTGTTTTCAAGATTTCGGATATCTGTTTATACCTATCCACTATGAAACAAAGATTTTATACTGAATTTCAGAAACCGACAAAATTACTATGCACGTTGTTAAAATATCGCAAGTCTTATAAATATGGATGAGGTAAATGTACGTGGGTTTCATAATTCCAGACATCTTAAATTTTTTTCCATCTATGGATGGATGCCTTTGAAGAATTTCTGTAGTAAACATAAAAACAATCACAGATGGTTTAAGTGGGGACAATCATAACTGTTCACCTATTGTTATTAAAAAACAATATGAGGAGAAAGCAGGTAGACCCATTAACAACACACTTTGTTTATCCTTCAAACACGTTTTGTTAACTGGCACCACTGTTAATGGTCGCGTGCAAGTGTGGCCATTTGCATATTTATATAAAATCTCGGTGTTGCCAAGTGAAAGTAGCAGCGCTTGCGCAAGGACATTGATCGCAAGTACCGGTGAATGATTCATAGGAAACAATGAACTATTCGCTCGATACTTAGAAGTGGTGGGAATAGAACTTGGAAATAGTTAAGTTGCAAAACGGTGTGAGATAATTTTGGTTGATTTTTGGTGTTGACGATTGAAATACGACTTTGTGTGGTAATCGGTTAAATCGTGGTATGGACATGTGATGCGTAGGAATGTGGAAATGTATAGTACGAATGTAGATATGGCTATGAGAGTAGAGGAAGACCAAATAAACAGAGAGAGAGAGATGGATGGCTAGAAAGGAGGTGACTGCTAAGATGACGAGTAATAGAGAAGTATGGAAGAAAAAAGAGGAAAGATTAATTGTATTTTGTACGTAACCAATTAACTTAAAAACTACTGGACCGATTTGGTAGATAGAAAGAAAGAAAGAAAGAAAAAGCATTTATTAAACCGCACAGGACAAAACACAAATTAAAATGGTTAAATTAACAGTACAAATTCTAAAAAAAAAAAAAAAAGTCAAATTCTTTCAGCAATGGATAGCAACATTATCGGCGAGTAACATAGGCTATATTTTATACCCGTACTCCCACTGTTACGGGAACTACGTGGGTGAAACCGCGTGACGTCCGCCAGTGATCAATAAAATACGACTTTAGAGAAACGATATTTGGGGATGATGAAACAGCGATCTTAGCTGAGTGTCTGGTAGTATCTGGATGAGTGGATCGAGGTTTAAGGCCGTCTACGCCAAGCAAAGTAGGTATTTAACGCTACCACCCTTTACGCGAAACGAGTCGTGCACACGCGTCGCCGACTTGAACCCAAAGCTGAGCGAAGTGTCACAGTATAGGTAAGCGTGTCGTGTAGGCAGTAGGTCAACTTATTTTATTAAATTGTCAGCTTGATTTATTATAATAGGTAGTAATTGCGAAAAGCTAACATTTAAATGTAATAAATTAATTTGAATAGATATTGTAAATGCAAATTGCTGCAAGTCGTAATTTATTCAATTATTTGTGTACCAGACGGGTGGACTCGTGTTTGGAAATTCAAAAACTATAACGGAACCAAATCTGAGCCACTAACCGCCCTGTACCGAAAGTTCCGGGTGTAAACGTTAGCTTCGTGGAACGGAGAGGTGGGTTTGGAAAATACTGCACTATTATTGTAGATGGAGAAGAAAGGAAACACTATTTGAGTATGGTAAGACACTACAAGCTGACAATACTGGAACAACTGAGCTGAAACTATAATCGGAAAGAACTGTTAACTATTCGGATATCGAAACGAAACTGACTGCTTGAATGTCGTAAACAAAACTGACTGTTCCAATGTCGAAAACAAAACTTACTATGCGGTGCCTGCGCTGTGCTTTCATACTATTAGCAGACACACAAAAAATATTCGCGAATCCTCTAGCGGTGTGTTGTGTAGTATTTGTTCGCTAGACAATCTTTTAATTCATACAAAAAGCATGAACAAAAAACATTAACAAAAAAATACAAAGGAAACTATAAACAAAAGGATAATAAATAACTCGAACGGAAGAAGGAAGTAGGTACTTTACGCTCTCGGCGTACGGTCGAAATTAAATTAACATTTCTCGATGTTTTTTATAAGTAGTTTGCGTACGCGCACCTGTGACGAGACTATTCTCGAGGGAA
This sequence comes from Xestia xanthographa, assembly GCA_905147715.2. Classification (NCBI taxonomy): domain Eukaryota; kingdom Metazoa; phylum Arthropoda; class Insecta; order Lepidoptera; family Noctuidae; genus Xestia; species Xestia xanthographa. The sequence continues at coordinate 26,477,554 of LR990650.1, forward strand.
TTTGTACCTACTTACTTTTAAAACTAATAATAACAGAAAGTACTCGACAAAGAATCACAAACACGGCAATAGCGTACTTTCTCGAACGTTCTTTCTATAGACTATATAAAAACACTGTTTGAGACACTTGTCGCGAACAATTTGACTAGGTTTCTTACATTGTTTTTATATCACGAAGAGACACATGCTTTATTTGTTGTATGTGTCACCGTAAAATTGTAAATACCGTTAGATTATAATCTATCTCGTGAGATTGTAAACTCGTTCGTTGAGGAATTCCCTCGACTATCTATGGTCTCCATCATCAGACCAATGGCACTTACAACCCATATGGGTGCAAAGTTCTCATCAATAGAAATGAATTAAATCCAAACACAAGGTAGCTACTGTAAAACGTTGAGGAGTTCCTTTGACTGTCCTTCGTCTTTATCATCAGACCCCTAAAGATGACCACAACCCATTTAGGTGTAAAGTTCTCATCAATACAAATTAATCAAGCCCAAACACCAGGTAATTATTGTGAATCGTTGAGGAGTGCCCTCGACTGTCTTCGGGTTCCATCATCAGATCGAGTCCAGACTTTCTTTAAATAGTAGTGCTCTAAAATACTCAATGAACAAAAAAACAAACGCACTAGTCGCACTACGATGTTCAAAGGTTCCCCTCGATTTCTCTGAGATGCCATCATCAGATCCCAGTTTCATGGTCATGGTACTACTTTTGGAATATCTTCTTTCCAACAAAAAAAGAATTATCTAAATCGGTTCATAAACGACGAAGTTATCCTACAGTCAAATTGTGAAACCTTCTCCTTTTTTTAAGTCGGTTAAAAAAGACTGTACTGTTATAATTACACTACGTTCTTTAAATAAATCGTTCGATAAATCGACGGGACAGCCGTGCGCCAGCAAAAGGGACATAGGTCCTACCTCGTCAAGGCCTGGCGGGCGACTGAATCCACGTGCGCAAGCCGTTTTCTTATATAATAATTTATTATTAAAAGGATTAAATTGTTTTGAAAAAATTAACCACAAATAATCGTTCTATATGTTATTAACTTTGCTTATATATTTTTTTTGGAAGTAAAACTTTCATATTCTCCAAGTAAAATAAGAAAAACATAAAAAAATATTCGAATTAGGCTCCTGTTCGGATTTTTTTTTCATCGAGTGAAGTTTTTGATATCATGTTTTGAACCACAAATTATCTTAGTAAATATAGTCAACTATAATATCTATTTTTTTGGCTTTAAAAAATCAGTATTTCTTTGTTTACTATTGAATCAAAGTTATGTAAAATTGGGAAAATTGGGACTACCTGCCCTTAAAGGGGCCTATGGCTGGTAGGACTTCTGTAGGCAGAGAATGATCTTTGAACATAACATACATAACATGATTACATGACGTCACGCCTGTGTAGTAAACACCGAAGGATCAGGCAGAGGTTAGGAAGGGGTCCGCAAGGACCGATGCCTGCCGGGGTTGCGGGACTGTTCGAAAGAGATACCGTGGCCCCGGAACACAAAGGGCGATGAAGGAACATGGATGGGTTTTAGTCAGTAAAAGTCTGACACTCCCTCCTGCTCCGCCCAGAGCGGGAGCGGAGGGACTTATTAGTAAGTGCCCCCACATTTCGCCAGTTACTATTAAGTCCCATGTAATAGGGGGCGAGCCTATTGCCATCAATCGGGCACGAATCCAGACTCCGTAGCTGCTACTGAAAAAATCCTGATGAAAAAACCCAAAAACACTTTGCTCGACCTGGGAATAAAACCCCGGAACTGTTGAACGTGAATTCCTGGTTTCGATTACCAGGTAAGGCAAAGTGTTATTGGGATTTCTCCGTAGCAGCTTGGAGTCTGGATTTTGCTGAAATCGAAGTGAAACCGCAAATGGAAGCCGCATTAGATAATTAAACCTCACAAAAAGAACAAGAATATAATATAACCATAAGATATTTATCTCACTAACACGAATCGTTTTGATATTGACAACCATCGCTCGCAGATACCTCAGAACCGGTTACCCTAAGCTTGAGAATGCAACATAATTGCGAAAATAGCTTCGATTCCAAATTAACATACGTCACTAATTTATACTGTGCACACGTCCTTCTGAGAACCGGTATTATCAATGAATGAATCATTCGAGGCATTTTTCAGTGTAATAATTTAAGTATAGCCTTCGATTTTAGGGTTGCGTAGCGAAATGTTCAAAATAAAACCTTTACAAGTAACGATGGCGGGACAAGCTGGACAAGACCAACGACCAGTGGTGCTTATAAGCCCTTAATAGAAACAACTGGAAGTCATGGGGAGAGGCGTTTGCCCAGTAGTGGGATGACGCAGGCTATCAGTATCAGCACAAGTAATGGAGGGATGATAAAATTAATTCAATCCACACAGGCATGTGTGATGATTGTATTGATAGACCATCATTCATCATTCTCCTGCCCATAAAAATCCTAATTTATTTGAGACTAGGATAAAATATAGCCTATGTTACTCAGGGTGAATGTAGTTTTCTAATGGTGAAAGAATTTTTGAAATCGGCGCAGTAGTTTTTGAGTTTATTCATTACAAACATACACACAAAATACAAATCTTTCCTCTTTATAATATTATTATAGTGTAGATGTAGATCTGCACACACTTCTTCTTCAATACTTCTCTTTTACTCGTCATGTCATCAGACACCTCCTTTCAGGCCCTTACATCCTTCACACAGTCCATCCATTCTGTTGGACCTCATAATTAATAAAAAAATATGTTTCTTGTTATTTTTGTTTTTTTATCATTTTTTTTTTGAGTTATGCTCGGAAGAAAAAACTGATATACTTAACGAATAAATGAATATTCTATTCTATTCTATTCTATTCTATATAACCACGAAACTTAATTATGCGGTTAATTAAATCAATAGATCCAGTACCGTCCGGTCATCCGGTGCATGCATAACGACTACAGAATCCTAAATGCGTGTTCCAACTCACACTTGGCCGGTGTTTTTTAGTAGTTCGTTGAAAAATCTCTCACGGTTTAATAGGAAACCACAATGTTGTAATTTGTTGATTGCATCTAAAGATGTTTAGTCATTTATTTTGTTCCGACGTGTACCTATTTCTGTCGGTAGTTATTGTTTTAGTACTTGCTATTTGAGTTTATAATTTAAAATGTATAATTTAAAATGTTGTTAGAATCTACCTATTCGAAGTCTTTTCACGTTACTAGAAGACAGAATTGAAACCAGTTATATTTTTTGGTAGGCATTTTCATTTTCGATATATTTCAAGATTAAAAACAAATGTTGGAAATTATGAATAAAATATTATTATGTATCTATTTACTTCTGAATAAAATTCGGAAGTAAAACTTCGGAATTCCTACTTTTCGAGTTCCCAGATATATGACTTCTATTTTCTACGTCAATAAATCATTAGTCTATTTTGAACTAACCAAACTTCATTAAAAAAAATATCAATAGCTCTACAAAGCCATACAAAAACTTAAAACATTCCAATTGATTCAATCCTCGCAAACAGCTTGATCTTCATTTTAATGACCGCTAGAATCCAGTCTGCTGGAAGCGCTACATAGCGCATGTCATGATTCGTGTGATGACCTTCAATTCTGAAGCACATCTGGAAGCAGAAAAAGCGATTTAAAGCTCGAATCGGAACCTTAGTAAAATAACACATACATATACATACCGGATGACTTTTTTATCACTTTCCAAAAAAAAGGGGTATATTAGGTGAACCAGCCGAGAAGCAGCCGTGTGGTAGGTATCCGGCAGAGTAGAATAGAACCAACCCATTACACTCACGGGTGTCGTATAAGGCGACTAATGTCTGAGGCAGAACACCTTGCGCCTCCGTAGACCAGAGAATGGGCAGCAGCGTTTTCTGTTAGTCTTTCATCACTGCGATCTCCAATCCGCCTGCCAAGCGTGGAGATTACGGCAAATCCTCCCATCATGGGAGAGGCTTATGTCCAGCAGTGGACGTTATGGGCTGTTGTTGTTGTTGAAGTAGAAGCTTATGGCCATACCTAGATTTTTATTTTTCCACAGCTTAGAAAAAAATTGATCCATCATCAAAAAACCCTACAAATTTCAAGTATATTAGAACAAAGAAAGAGAAATTAAAGAAAGAAAAATATCGATTTTTTTTTATTTTTTCTTTGACAAAGAAAAAACAACTGTGCCATTTGCAAGTTGTGTTATACAGGATAACATAACATCATGCCTATAAGCCCGGAAGGGCTAGGCAGAGGTGGGTGTACCTAACAGTACACCTAAATCTACATTTTGCTAGTTAAGTTTCAAGTCCCATGTAATAACGGGTGAGCCTATTGCCATCAACCGGGCACAAATCCAGACTTCGTGGCTGCTACTGAGAAATTCCTGATGGAAAAACTCAATAGTACTTTGCCCGACCCGGGAATCGAACCCAGGACCTCCTGCTCAGCAGTCTCGATTGCCACCACTGGACCTACGAGACAAAAACTAAAATAAATAAGTAGGTACCTATTAACTGTGAAAATGATACAATAACCATATACCTATATTACGTTTATTTACGTCAGTCAGACAGTGCGTACGTTTCAAAATAATATTACTATATTGGGTTTCGGGTGTGGTTGTACTTACCTACACACTAATACGGAAAAACCTAAGCCTATTGCGGAAACCCATGCCAATTAAATGTTTTATTAATGTATAGGCACCTAATAAAAAACTATTACGTGACTTCCATCACGAGCCTAAACTACATTTACATGTTAAACGATATAACAAAGAGATTATTTAAAAACTTCTAAAGATACAATGACGTTAGCAATAACTGGGCCGGCAGTCTCGACAGAGGTAAGGACAAAATCGCTAACTTTTGATTGCGGCCGGCAGTCTCGACAGAGGTAAGGACAAAATCGCTAACTTTTGATTGCGGCCGGCAGTCTCGACAGAGGTAAGGACAAAATCGCTAACTTTTGATTGCTAATTACTAACGAATAAATTCGGTTGCAATAATGATGTAACTGTAATAATGTTGACGAGTAACGCAAGTCTCTACGTCCAAGATGCGTTTCTCGCAAGCATCATTATTGCAACCGATTTATGACCGAGGTTAGCAGCAAACAGTGACATTTACTTTCCTTATAACTTAAAGGGGCTGCCTCAATTTTGTGCTGCAGAACAATTGTATGAGAAACAATAAAAACTTTTTTATTTTTATTTTTTTTATTTACGTATTTTGCTCTATTAGGTTTTTTTTAATCGGCTCAAAATTTTAAATTCTGTCTGTAACTTCCAAGATTTTGTTCAAAAAGTGACTAGTTTCATAGAAAAATCGATCTGAACTGCTGCTTTCGGAACAAAAAGTTATTATTTTTTATTCAATCCCAGTGTTTTGAATACAAAAAGTGTAAAATGTATCGATTTTAAGTTTCAAAAGGGGGCTTTTACAAAATTATTGAATCAAACAATGACATTTTACAAGCTATTGGATCAATTTTTTTTCCAAATTTGAAAACAAGCAAGATAAGCTTATAATACATTAAATTTTATACAATAATTGACACATAAATGGTAAGTAAAAAAATAATAATTATTGCTTAGATCAATTTGATTAAGGACGCGTTTGCAAAATTGATAGGTACAGAATCGAACTACTACATTGACACGGGTCATACACACAAGTGTACGCACGACTAACTGCGAGAATAGTAGTCAAGTGAACACATTTCGATACTTTGAAATTTTGAATGATTCATTTTTTTTTTTACGTATTTCTTTGTAATAAAATTATGTTAGGTACCTACAAAAAAAATATTTTTGCTCTTTATATTTTTACGAATTACCTCCGGACTTGATGGAGTGACCTGAAGGTGTGCTTCAGTCACTGCTACTGGAACTTCTCGACGTGTTGTACTAGGTGAGCCGAGTTTGGGCTCGTTTTGTTAGTTATGATGAGACCTTACCTCCGGACCTGATGAAGTGACCTGCAGGTGTACTTCGGTGACTGCTACTGGAACTCCTCGACGTGTTGTACTAGGTGAGCCGAGTTTGGGCTCATTTTGTTAGTTATGATGAGCCCTTACCTTTGGACCTGATGGAGTGACCTGAATGTGTACTTTGGTGAGGTACTGGAACTCCTTGACGTGTTGGACTAGTTAAGCCAAGTTTCGGCTCGTTTTGTTAGTTATGATGTGACATTACCTCCGGACTTGATGGAATGACCTCAAGGTGTACTTCGGTGAGCTACTGGAACTCCTTGACGTGTTGTACTAGGTGAGCCGAGTTTGGACTCGTTTTGTTAGTTATGATGAGACCTTACCACCGGACTTGATGAAGTGACCTGCAGGTGTACTTCGGTGACTGCTACTGGAACTCCTCGACGTGTTGTACTAGGTGAGCCGAGTTTGGGCTCGTTTTGTTAGTTATGATGAGACCTTACCTCCGGACCTGATGAAGTGACCTGCAGGTGTACTTCGGTGACTGCTACTGGAACTCCTCGACGTGTTGTACTAGGTGAGCCGAGTTTGGGCTCATTTTGTTAGTTATGATGAGCCCTTACCTTTGGACCTGATGGAGTGACCTGAATGTGTACTTTGGTGAGGTACTGGAACTCCTTGACGTGTTGGACTAGTTAAGCCAAGTTTCGGCTCGTTTTGTTAGTTATGATGTGACATTACCTCCGGACTTGATGGAATGACCTCAAGGTGTACTTCGGTGAGCTACTGGAACTCCTTGACGTGTTGTACTAGGTGAGCCGAGTTTGGGCTCGTTTTGTTAGTTATGATGAGACCTTACCTCCGGACCTGATGGAGTGACCTGAATGTGTATTTCGGTGAGGTACTTTAACTCCTTGACGTTTTGTACTAGGTGAGCCGAGTTTGGGCTCATTTTGTTAGTTATGATGAGCCCTTACCTCCGGACCTGATGGAGTGACCTGCAGGTGTACTTTGGTGAGTGCTACTGGAACTCCTTGACGTGTTGTACTAGGTGAGCCGAGTTTTAGTTCGTTTTGTTAGTTATGATGAGACCTTGGCTCCGGACTTGATGGAGTGACCTGAAGGTGTACTTCGGTGAGCTACTGGAACTCCTTGACGTGTTGTACTAGGTGAGCCGAGTTTGGGCTCGTTTTGTTAGTTATGATGAGACCTTACCTCCGGACCTGATGGAGTGACCTGAATGTGTACTTCGGTGAGGTACTGGAACTCCTTGACGTGTTGTGCTAGGTGAGCCGAGTTTGGGGTCGTATTGTTAGTTATGATGAGACCTTACCTCCGGACCTGATAGAGTGACCTGAATGTGTACTTCGGTGAGGTACTGGAACTCCTTGACGTGTTGTACTAGGTGAGCCGAGTTTGGGCTCGTTTTGTTAGTTATGATGTGACATTACCTCCGGTTTTGATGGAATGACCTGAAGGTGTACTTCGGTGAGTTACTGGAACTCCTTGACGTGTTGTACTAGGTGAGCCGAGTTTGGGCTCGTTTTGTTAGTTATGATATGACATTACCTCCGGTCTTGATGGAATGACCTGAAGGTGTACTTCGGTGAGCTACTGGAACTCCTTGACATGTTGTACTAGGTGAGCCGAGTTTGGGCTCGTTTTGTTAGTTATGATGAGACCTTACCTCCGGACCTGATGGAGTGACCTGAATGTGTACTTCGGTGAGGTACTGGAACTCCTTGACGTGTTGTACTAGGTGAGCCAAGTTTGGGCTCGTTTTGTTAGTTATGATGTGACATTACCTCCGGTCTTGATGGAATGACCTGAAGGTGTACTTCGGTGAGCTACTGGAACTCCTTGACGTGTTGTACTAGGTGAGCCGAGTTTTAGTTCGTTTTGTTAGTTATGATGAGACCTTGGCTCCGGACTTGATGGAGTGACCTAAAGGTTGGGTGAAAGTACCTAAAGGTACTTTCATAATTATGAAAAAACGTTATCAATTTTTTATTATGAGCTCCATATTTTTTGCCTATCTGGGGTCAATCAAACTCGGCTCACCTAGCACAACACGTCAAGGAGTTCCAGTAGCTCACCGAAGTACACCTTCAGGTCATTCCATCAAGACCGGAGGTAATGTCACATCATAACTAACAAAACGAGCCCAAACTTGGCTCACCTAGTACAACACGTCAAGGAGTTTCAGTACCTCACCGAAGTACACATTCAGGTCACTCCATCAGGTCCGGAGGTAAGGTCTCATCATAACTAACAAAACGAGCCCAAACTCGGCTCACCTAGTACAACATGTCAAGGAGTTCCAGTAGCTCACCGAAGTACACCTTCAGGTCATTCCATCAAGACCGGAGGTAATGTCATATCATAACTAACAAAACGAGCCCAAACTCGGCTCACCTAGTACAACACGTCAAGGAGTTCCAGTAACTCACCGAAGTACACCTTCAGGTCATTCCATCAAAACCGGAGGTAATGTCACATCATAACTAACAAAACGAGCCCAAACTCGGCTCACCTAGTACAACACGTCAAGGAGTTCCAGTACCTCACCGAAGTACACATTCAGGTCACTCTATCAGGTCCGGAGGTAAGGTCTCATCATAACTAACAATACGACCCCAAACTCGGCTCACCTAGCACAACACGTCAAGGAGTTCCAGTACCTCACCGAAGTACACATTCAGGTCACTCCATCAGGTCCGGAGGTAAGGTCTCATCATAACTAACAAAACGAGCCCAAACTCGGCTCACCTAGTACAACACGTCAAGGAGTTCCAGTAGCTCACCGAAGTACACCTTCAGGTCATTCCATCAAAACCGGAGGTAATGTCACATCATAACTAACAAAACGAGCCCAAACTCGGCTCACCTAGTACAACACGTCAAGGAGTTCCAGTACCTCACCGAAGTACACATTCAGGTCACTCTATCAGGTCCGGAGGTAAGGTCTCATCATAACTAACAATACGACCCCAAACTCGGCTCACCTAGCACAACACGTCAAGGAGTTCCAGTACCTCACCGAAGTACACATTCAGGTCACTCCATCAGGTCCGGAGGTAAGGTCTCATCATAACTAACAAAACGAGCCCAAACTCGGCTCACCTAGTACAACACGTCAAGGAGTTCCAGTAGCTCACCGAAGTACACCTTCAGGTCATTCCATCAAGTCCGGAGGTAATGTCACATCATAACTAACAAAACGAGCCCAAACTCGGCTCACCTAGTACAACACGTCAAGGAGTTCCAGTAGCTCACCGAAGTGCACCTTCAGGTCATTCCATCAAGTCCGGAGGTAATGTCACATCATAACTAACAGAACGAGCCCAAACTCGGCTCACCTAGTACAACACGTCAAGGAGTTCCAGTACCTCACCGAAGTACACATTCAGGTTACTCCATCAGGTCTGGAGGTAAGGTCTCATCATAACTAACAATACGGCCCCAAACTCGGCTCACCTAGCACAACACGTCAAGGAGTTCCAGTACCTCACCGAAGTACACATTCAGGTCACTCCATCAGGTCCGGAGGTAAGGTCTCATCATAACTAACAAAACGAGCCCAAACTCGGCTCACCTAGTACAACACGTCAAGGAGTTCCAGTAGCTCACCGAAGTACACCTTCAGGTCATTCCATCAAGACCGGAGGTAATGTCATATCATAACTAACAAAACGAGCCCAAACTCGGCTCACCTAGTACAACACGTCAAGGAGTTCCAGTACCTCACCGAAGTACACATTCAGGTCACTCCATCAGGTCCGGAGGTAAGGTCTCATCATAACTAACAATACGACCCCAAACTCGGCTCACCTAGTACAACACATCAAGGAGTTCCAGTAGCAGTCACCGAAGTACACCTTCAGGTCACTCCAAGTTCAGGACGAATAGGCTTTTAGAAACCCTACTTACATACTTTTTATAGCGAAATAAAATAGAATAAAACTCTACCTTGTGAAGTATCAAATTTGGTTTATCGAATATTTTGTGTTTGTACAGCGATCTTTTTCAACTCGAGGCGCTCCAAACAGGCGATACGTGTCCACTCTCGACGGGGGTCGCGCGCGGACTAGTTTCATTCGAAATACTTTGCAATAAATCAAGACGGCTATCAAAAATAAAATAACCCCTAACGCAATCGATTAAGATTCATCCAGAAGAGAAAAAAATGTGAAAAAATAAGTTTCGGTTTTAATTTTTTCTGCGACTATATAAAGCATTTAGATTTAAAAAAAATCCTAGCATTAAGAATTGAATATGTTTGCCAAGAAATAGTATTTTTAGAAATAGTAAAATATGTTAATAATAGCACAAAAAATGTACCTAAACTCAACCCGGTATCGTTAATTTTGTGAAAAATGGCAACGACAGATCGATTATACATTATAAAAAACTAAAATTTTCGATGATCTAGTACCTAGTATTTGAAGATGAAGAACCAATCTATACGAGGTAGTCATTAGTTATATTGGATTTTGTTTGGTTATGCCATAAAATGTACCGAAAAACAGCATAATTTTGCCTGAAATGCAAACGCGCCCTTAATAATATTTATTTCCTCAATTTACTCCAAAAGTTAAAAAATGTAAATGACACTTTTTGTTCCTAACCTCCTCAATTAGCAATCGAAAGTTAGTGATTTTGTCGTTATCTCTGTCAAGACTGCCCCAGGGCCGGCAGTCTCGACAGAGATAACGACAAAATCGCTAACTTTCGATCGCTGATTACTAACGAATAAATTCGGTTGCAAAAATAATGCTTCCGAGAAACGCATCTTGGATGTAGAGACTTGCTTTACTCGCAAGCATCATTATTGCAACCGAATGTATTCGTTAGTAATAATTACCAATCGAAAGTTAGCGATTTTGTCGTTACCTCTGTCGAGACTGCCGGCCCTGACCCGATTTTGAAAACGACTTAGCTAAACGCTATTGTGTGTCTAGTTTTAGAAATTATTTCACTATAGTAAGTTTAGCTACCGGTTTTATTGTTATATTTTATACTACACCTGCTTGGAAAGTACCTTGATACTTTATCAAATTTACGGTAGAAAGTACGTCATTGCATATCGAACAATTACGCGGGGAGAAAACGATCTGAGCGGGAGAGAAAAGTGTATGAAAATCCATTTCTTACGTGGTTTTTCTTTTTTAATTTTGGGTAAGACTATGCGCCGGTAACCTAAATATCAAAAGCCAAAAAGTTTTTACAGTGAGTTTTTATCTCCAAGTTCGCAAAATGACACTGGCCACTAGCTGTGTGTTGGATGGTGTCGGGCTGGCAGTGCGACCCTGCGGCGGCAGGATAAACAATTTGAAAAAAGAACATGTGAAAATTGCAGACGCCATTTCCAATTTGTGTGTTGTTTGAGGATTCAGTTTTCGTAGAAAGTCCTCGTAGGTGTAGTATAAAGCACTATGTATCACTCGAGAGAAAGTGCGATTCCCGATCTCGGGTGTTTTAAAGCCCTCGCCTGCGGCTCGGGCTTCAAACGACACCCTCGACGGTAATTGGTTACTTTCTCCTCTCGGTGAACAATGTACTATTAGCAACTACTTGCATAACATCACGCCTGTCTTCACAAAAGTTTCGGCAGAGATCAGTGTCTTTGTCTAGGTACAGCCACATTTCGCCAGTTTTATCTTGAAGTACCATTTAATAAGGAGCGAGCCTGTTGACAACAACCTGGCACAAATCCCGCTATTGTGGCTGCTACTGAATAATTCCTAATGGAAAAACCTATTATCACTTTTTGCCCGACATGGGAATCGAACCCGGAACCTAGTCCTTAGCTGTCACGCTTGCAACAGCTACGAGGCAGTGGACAACAAAGATATCATTTCAAAATATCTGATAACAATATAATAAAGGAGACTGGGCAATGTCTAACCCGATTTTTGTTACGGCAGTTATAAAAAGCTATTGTGACTAGGTATCTGAAATGACTGGTTTTATTGTTAAATAATTTTAGCAACTATTTACTTACTTATATTATTAGCTGGCGTTACGCTATGGCGCTTTATTACGTCGCTTTTAACAAATTTATTGTTTTAATAATTTAGGTTAAGAAGTACATTTTGATACAATTTATTAGGACAGGTGTCACATGATGTATTTAAATTGCCCAAATTACATCACAAGAGTTCTATTAAGAGTACTAAATACCACGTCTGCTCTGCAGAAGTTTAATCACAGAAAGGATAAAACTCGTATCAAAGAGGAATACCTATAGCGGATGTCAGTCTGAAAAATCCAGTGCGTTTGCGCTAAAGTATTGCAAATATTATGAAGGTTTATTATTTCCAGCCTGCATTCTTGTAATAAATGAATACTCAGTTGATAATATTCAGCTGCATCCAGTTTGACTAGAAGCCGATTAGCCGACCCCAACATATTTGGGAAACAGCTGACAGATGACGATGATTCTTGTAAATAGACAATCATTAACTTCCTTTACTCGTTCGTTCCACACATCAAAAAATATATCCCACCAAAAATATTTTCATGTAAAAGTTGCCAAGACGAGATCATAATTATGACTCGCACTATCAAAAAGTTATCAAATCTCATCTAGAGCCAAGCTTTTAACTCTACACGCCCTAACTCTACAAGGCCTAACTTCACAAACTCTACACCTTAGTCAAAATATGTCGCTTGGCAATTTCAGTACAATATTCACATGGCGTAAAGTGAAAAAAATATTCAGTTTTCTGTTATACAATTTCTTATGCAAGTTCTTAGTAACGAAACGGCCAAGCCACATACTTATTTTGACTATAAGGTGTAGAGTTTTTTACAATCCGTCCTACAATTCCGTCAATAGTGTTTTGACATGTCCGCTTTGTGCTCGGAGTTTTTCGGCCAAAGTTGGATATGCTAGCCACTTGAGAGCACATGAAAAACCAGCACACCGAAGCTTTCAACAGCCACCCTAGAAAGCTATCGAATGCAGTTGCTTTGGCCGAAATCGGCTAGATCATCAGGCATCATCATCATCATAATCAACACTGACTTACTGTCGGCACGCCTCGTTCTTCTGGCGGGTCAATGTGTTTGTCTTGAAGCGTGAAGAACACCGATACAGTGGCCTGAGGTATCGGGTACGACACTGTCGGCTGGCTGAAGATAGCCTGCAATGAAAGCGGACCTATGAATTCATCACAAATAAAAATAAACCGGCCAAGTGCGAGTCGGACTCGCGCACGAAGGGTTCCGTACCATTATCTATACATTAGACAAAACGGCAAAAAAATCACGTTTGTTGTATGGGAGCCCCCCTTAAATAGTAATTTTATTCTGTTTTTAGTATTTGTGGTTATAGCGGCAACAGAAATACATCATCTGTGAAAATTTCAACTGTCTAGCTGTCACGGTTCATGAGATACAGCCTGGTGACAGACAGACGGACAGACGGACAGACGGACAGACAGCGAAGTCTTAGTAATAGGGTTCTGTTTTTACCCTTTGGGTCCGAAACCCTAAAAACCCAAAGCAATAAGCAGATGTGTACCTGTGTTCTTATATACCCTTATATAATCCAACTGTGTAAGAATAAGAGCATTCCTCTTTCTTAAAACTCCTGGTCAGCAATGCAATCTATCTTCAACCGGAGTTCATCCACTGCGTAGCATATGCTTCTCTTCTTTGTGCCAGTATCAACGCTTAGCGGATTGACAAAAGTAATTACTTACCTCAAAGTAGTAATACTGAGAAACTTCATTCCTAGATCCTCCCATGTACCTAACAAAATACTTGAACGTTTCCCCAAGTTTCCAACTCTCCTCAATGGTCTTGTTGATAAACTTCTCACTGGTGATAGCGTAAGGCGGCTTAATGGGATCCAGAGAGAGCTTCAAATTGCGAGCGAAGTCACGACTACCTGGAATTTGGTGAAGAGTATAACAGATACAAAATCGTTATCAATTTGGATAAGTCTTAGAATTCAGAAGAATTCCTAAACTAAAATGGCAGTAGACAGGGCATATAAGGTAATACCGGAAGGAGCTACGTAATAAGACCTGCCTCAAGTTGGACCGATCGTAAAGGTAGCCGAAATCCACTGGATGCCGGAAACACAGGACCTGTCAACGTGTCTGTCGAGGCTTGGAGGAGGCCTATGTCCAGCTGTGAAAGTCCTAGTGATAGTGATATAAAACAACTACGTACAAAAGCAAGAATTAATAAAAGCAAATAAAATAATTTCTAAGATACTTTATAACGTGAATGACATTTAGCACTTTCATATGCCCATCCAATGGTTTGTCTCGCACTGGTAAATAATACGATTTTGTCAAAGGTTTGCGAAGCGCAAAAGTCGTTTGAAGGTGACACTCGTTCACCTATATAACTAACAATAAATAACTAATATATTCACTTATATGGTGTTGCCCATTAATAGAGGCCTTTATAACCGCAATATGACGTTCAAGTATGCAATATACAAGTGTACAATATACAGTACAAATATAGGCTTCGAATGGAACTGCCTTAAGTCACAAAAAATTAGGAGGAACATTATACATTTTTACAATAGTAAAGAGTCTACAGCTCGACAGCTGAAATTTTTTGGGTCATTTGATAAACAAAAAGTGTTTGGAGAACCTCGACAGCGCTACTTACTTGTTTGCATGTGCTGTGCTATTTATTATTTATTTAGGAATTTATGCGCCACCGTGTTCTTGGCGTAAGGTTGCAACGCAATACGAGTGCAACCACCCTTATTTATTGAAAAGTTTCTCTGCAGAAAAATCAATTTCAACCTGTACGTGGTGTGCCCGGTAACTGAAACCAAAAGATTTACAGAATGAACCCCTTTTTTTTCGGATGGGAAATCATCAAATTACTCCCCTCGCTCTGGGCGGAGCAGGAGGGAGTGTCAGACTTTTACTGACTAAAACCTATCCATGTTCCTTCATCGCCCTTTGTGTTCCGGGGTCACGGTATCTCTTTCGAACAGTCCCGCAACCCCGACAGGCATCGGTCCTTGCGGACCCTTTCTTTTGCTGACTCTTTTAGAATGAACCCCTGACATAGCGTCATCATCTTCCTTGTTCCTGCCCTTATCTCATGTTACTTGGGGTCGGCACAACACATTTCTTTCTTTCATTCTCCCCTGTCAACCGTCAGGCAATCATTTACACCTTCTTTCTTCATGTTCGCAGATACGCATGTGGATTGATTTTTACGCTACAATGCGTAGAAGGTGCGCCTCCATGGTGCGCAGGGTGTGGGGCAGCACCAACAGTATCTTAAGCATGATTGCCAGTCGCCTGGACTGTGTTTATGTGGGTCGCTGCTGTGCAATTACTCATGGTTTGTCGCAGCAGTGATCCACCATTATTTGTTGTGTTGCGTGTTTGATCAGTGCTTATTACTACTTTTGAGTCATGGATACTTGAATAAAGATACATTCATTCATTCATATCATTCCTCACACAATCCATCCATCGTTTCCTTGGTCTTCCTCTCCCTCTTAATCCATCAACATTTCTAGTCATTACTCTTTTAGTCACATGCGATTCTTCCCTCCTCATCACAATGCCCATACCAAGACAGTCGATTCCGTTTCTGGATATTAAAAAAAAAAAGAATATAGGTACATACGTAAGGATCATGCCTCTAGTCCCAAAAGGGATAGGCAGGGGTTTCAATGTTGTAATGCAACCAAAGCTCTTCGAAGACGGTTGATGATGGTCCAAGGATTCAGGTGAGCCTGTTTGGGCGCAAATTCCGTCCCCACGCTGCAACTAAGAATTTCCCAAGAGAACAATCAGACCAAGAGAAGATACGGGCGGAGTAAGTCAGTGAGAACTAGGTATTCGAGAAATCATTGAAGATGTCTGGAAATGGAACAAAAAGCATTGAGAGGAACAGCATCCTAATAGCGTTACACACTTTTATTCATAAAATGAAGTATTTTGAGGGAAATATGTAGCTTATCCATTGCCTGCTCAAAAAAGTAAGTTATAAATGTAAACGGAACGAAGGAGCCTGGAACTCACGACACAGGGAATCCTAGTGTGAGTTTCAGGAATCAATGAATTGAATGTACTTTTCGAAACAATAAATTATTCTTCTTATATTCTTATTCTAAATCAATGAAATCTAAGTGTCTGTTTATAATTTTACAATAGCAGGTTTTTACAGAATGCATAATTATGAAAGTCTAAGCGATAGTTTACAACATTTTTCTTTAAGTCTGTCGGTCTGTCTGTCTGTTTGTTTCGACTAATCGCCGAAACGGCTGGACTTATTTTGACGGGACTTTTACTGGCAGTAAGTAGCTGGTGTTATAACGAGTTAAAAAATAATATAGTTACGTGCAAAAAAAACCTTGAAAAAAGTTATATTTTTAATTCACGCGGGACGAAGGTCAACAGCTATTAATATTGATTACTAGCTGACGTCCCGCGGTTACACCCGCGCAGTTCTCGTTCCCGTGAGAGTACGGGAATAAAATATAGCCTATAGCACTCACGAATAATGTAGCTTTCTACCAGTAAAACAATTTTTAAAATTGGTTCATTACTTCCGGAGATTACCCCCTACATACAAACTTACAAACATACAAACTTACAAATTATCTCTTTATAATATTAGTATAGATTGATGAGTTAGAATTTTTAGTCAGTTAGCTTGGTTCCTGACTAAGCTTACCTATTGATTGCTAGATACCTCTAACAATTTACTCTGAGTTGCGAAAGCGACTGACTACACTTGAAACAGACTCTCATTCTGCATAGCTTTTCCCAACTATATTGGGGTTGGCTTCCACTCTAACCGGATACAGCTGAATACTATAATTTTAACATGGAGCGACTGCTTATCTGATCTCCACAACCGAGTTATTACTGAGTTTTATACGATAACCCTTGGTAAGACTGGTTGTCAGACTTCCGGGCCACTGACTACCTGTAACGACTGTCAAAGATCTAGAAATGACAGCCGGGACCAACGGCTTAACGTGCTTCCGAGGCACGGAGGAAACTCGGTGTGTATGTCCTAGGGGCCGCCTTCACGAGCAAGAAAATCGCGGCGATATTATCATCCTTGCCACGTTTTTCTATACACTCTCTTTTGGGCCGTCTCCACGAGCGAGAGAATCGCGGCGATATTTTCGTAAAGAAATGCGTTGAATCGCCGCAATTCGCTCGCTCGTGGAGGCGGCCCCTGACAGATGTCAAAACCTAAACTTAGACCAGTGCGAGAAAACCATTAGCTGAGTTTATGACAGTACCGTTTGCTGTGTATCAGTCGTGTTGCAACACAAGCGTTTTTGTAGCGAATGCAGCAACGCCCGGGCCGTGGTGGAGTACTCACTCGCTAGCTGTTTGAGCGTCATTCGCGTTCCTAGCTTCTCCTTCGCCCGATTGATCACCGACACCACGGTGTCGATGGCCTGTTCTTCGTAAGATTTAATCTCGGGGATATTCATGTTGAGAGTTTTTGAGGACTTTTTCTTTGAATTATATTATTTTGCGTCGACAAAAGGTTTGCTTATGTCACGTCATTGTGACGGAGTTTTTTTTTTTGCAAATGTTCTTGTTTGTTGATGGCTTTATAGAAAATGTTTAGGATTTTTTCGAGGTTGTTTTAAAAAGTTTTTAATTGATGGGCACTTTTAAGCCATATTATGGATGATTTTTGAACTGCAACATTTTTAAAATATAATGATGAACTTGGTCGTTAGCAGGCATAATATGTAAAGCTTCTTTTATTAACGGTTTGTCCTGATAAAATTGAATTACAACGTGTGGCTAACCTCCTCATTACTGATGAGCAGTTCGGCGCAAAATTATTTTCAATATTTAAATAATGTAAGTACCTACTTAATTCTAATGATACTTATATACTTAGTATCTCAGAAATAATGAATCCTAGTTGCCTTTTGGATGTATCCTGTCAACCATTCCCATCTCTTTATGGAAAAAGCCCGCCACACTATTCCCAAACCACTGCAACTCCTGAAAGCCAGAATCAACAGTGGCGACCACCAGAAAAGCGCCGAGACAATGAAGCTCGACGAAGTCCCAGAGAATGAATTTAACTGTCTTGAATGCCGCAACGGAATGAATCAGAAAAGTACAGCGGAGGAACAGGAAACGATCGAACGATCGGCGGCGGCGACCTCTCGCGTCCGGCCCTGGTGCAAGCCATGGTCCGGAGCGAGACGGAATGGGACGCCGTCACCTCCTTCTGCGAAGCAGTAATGCTAGAGAAGGAGGTGGCGGAACGTGAGAGGGAGAGAACCTCTCAACGTCCCGGCTGCCGCGGGAGACGTCCCGGGCGTCGGGGGCCACCACCACGTGGCCCCCGGCCACCGTAGGCGCGGGCCTGTGGACGGTGGGCTATGGGCTAGCTCGCCGTCCGTGCGTCTCTTGACGACAGGCCGTGTCGACGGCGCGTTCGTGTTCCACGCGCGCCTCAAAGAGAGTCAGCAAAAAGGAAGGGGTCTGTAAGGACCGATGCCTGCCGGGGTTGCGGGACTGTTCGGAAGAGATACCGTGGCCCCGGAACACAAAGGGCGATGAAGGAACATGGATGGGTTTTAGTCAGTAAAAGTCGGACACTCCCTCCTGCTCCGCCCAGAGCAGGAGGAGTTATTTGATGATTTCCCATCCGAAAAAAAAAAAAAGAAGCAGGAAAAACAATAATTTCCACTTCCTTCCATTTCAGTAGGAGACCATAATTATATGTATACGGACATATAAATGCCTCATTTGACTTCAACTCTTATTACTAAGGACAATGATATCCTACCTACGTAGGCATCCCTAATTCCCTACGTAGGCATCCCTACATCATAATTATAACAATGGCCTATTATGTTACCAAGCTTTTTAAAAGGATACCGTTTAGGCAGTCCGTATTTCCTTGGTTACAATTTAAGTCCTACGTCAGCAAATCAGACCAATAACTGATAGTGAATAAGTCACATTCGTCGACTTTCCTGTTAGGTACCATTACACTCTGTTTCTGCGGTCATGGGAAAACATTATGTACGTACTTCAGCGTAGAAAGTATTACATGTTTACTGTCACGCGTGTAGGCAGACCCATGGTCCAACTAGTTGTACAGAGCAGTTGGACCACTGCCCCGGAATGGTTTTTACGAAATTGTTTCTCAAAGTTAGGTAGCAGCATCGATGGTAGCAGCACTAAAAAAGTCATGACTGATGACCATAATCATCTGCCTAGCCTTTTCCAAACTATGTTGGGGTCGGCTTCCACTCTTACCGGATGCAGCTGAATACCAGTATTTTACATGGAGCGACTGCCTATCTGACCTCCACAACCCAGTCAGTACTGGGTAATACGATACCTCTGGGTAAGACTGGTTGTCAGACTTTCGAGCCACTGACTACCTGTTGCGACTGTCAAAGATCTACAATTGGCACCCGGGACCAACGGCTTAACGTGCTTCCCAAGGCACGAAAGAAACTCGGTATGTAATGGGTGGTTATCCATCCACGGAGCAACTCAGGCAGGCAGGCTTTACCTAAAGATCGACCCGAGCGGCTGTTATTATTTAACAACGATATGTAAAATAAATTACTCAGATTCAAGTCAAGTGTTTGTCAAAGGGCCCAAGCCCTATACTTCTGCATGCTAGTATTTGGCCTCTTGGGTTCAAGCTTGGCATGTCCGGAAAAGGTGAACTCAACGTATTACGTGCCTACGTTTCGTTCAGAAGGAGCGTACAACGGGCATTTGAAGTATGGAGTTGAGTACACTCGTGGTCAGTTCGTGCGAAAACTGGACGCAATCAAATAGCCTCTAGTACCTTGACGCATGAACAATACCCACGCAGTACGCGCGTTTCGAGCGTCGGACGGAGTGCACGTATTTTACACACGTACCTATGAGGCGAATTGTCGACTCGCGTGATGTTTGTGCGCGCGTTTTGAGCGTCTGACGGAGTGCACGTAATTTACACACGTAATAGCAATGACGTATTATATATAGACACGTCATGAACCAACATCGCGGCGCTTAAAAACGGCGAAAATACTAGAACTACTTATAAGCGTGAAGAAAGAGAAAGAAAATATGACACCGAACGGCGGGATGCCTGTTAGTTGCGAGAGGGAGATAAATATACATCTTCAGTCACGTCACAGGATTTATTAAATTATAAACAAACGTAGCGTCGCGCGACAGGTTGGTGCGTAACTAAGCGCGATGTGGCCAATTGGCTTCATTTCATGTTGTCATTTTAGAGTGCGGACAACGTATCTATAGTTTATATATCATTGCGTAATAGGCGAATTGTCGACTCGTGCGTCGTTTGTGCGCGCGTTTTGAGCGTCTGACGGAGTGCACGTAATTTACACACGTAATAGGCGAATTGTCGACTCGCGCGACGTTTGTGGATGCGATGTATAATTGGCGGCCAGGATCTCGCCAACGCCTTCGCCTTCGCGTGAGACTTTTATTCGTCCCGCGGGTCGCTTGAGCGTGAAGTTCGTGACCGAGGCGTGATCTGCTAAATCTGGCTAATCTTCAATGCGGCAAAAGCAATTATCGTGTTATCGTGTTGCGTTTACCCATTCAAAGCAGGAAGGAAAAATTAATAAGAAGATATCGTTTTCCTCTTATTGACGTAGGTAATTAATAGGTAATTACTTTGTTATTATCAATCAAAGTTAAATGTTTTTAAATACCCGACATCCGACACCTGACAATATTTAGATTAAAATGTATGCAGGTGTCAGTGTCTTAATAAAACTATCTTATCAACATCGTGATAAGTCGGGTTTTTATCACTATACATTGTTGTGTGATTAAACATGTAAAATGGTTTTGACGCATTTATTCATTTCCATGACTATATATTTCTTGAACCTGATTTGCCAGTGTATTTATACTTTTTAGGGCATTATGTGACCGAATACTTTTCTATTTCTAAATGCGAGCTGCGCTTGCAAAAAATGCACGGCAGCGCGGCGCTCGCGTTTATAATATCAAGGTGGATGCTCCAGGGTAGCCCGCGAAATTCAATTTTTTTTACGATTTTTGCAATTTGCAGGCCAGTGCTAGGTTGTATGTTGATTAAAATATTGTTTGCGACTGTAAGACGTATGTAGTTACACAATTATAATCATCAAAATCATCAATACAACCCTCCAAGTTCATAAAGGTGGAAAAATTACTTTTCCAAGGTCAAAATCATTCTTGCACCTTTATGAACTTTGCGGGCTACCTTGGAGCATCAGCCTTAAGGCTGCGGTTCCACTGAGGCAGAGCGGAGCGCGATACAACCAATCACATGGCTTGAAATACACATCTCTTCTCCACTCCTGCCATGTGATTGGTGAATTGCACTCCGCTCTGCTTCGCTCCGCCTCAGTGGAACCGCAGCCTTACACTGCCAGGCTGAGTCTTCCTCGTGGCGACGGAATCATTTTGTATCAACACCACCGTCACGTTCGGCCACCGCTCCTCGATGCTCTGGTTTGACCAGCCTTGGCCATAAGTGTCAAAATGTAAATGCAAACATTGTAACACCTCAGCCTCCCCCAAAAGCCATCGTTACGTTTTGTATTGAATGACTCGTATTCGTGCACTAAGAATGGACTTGGTTCACCTTTATTTAAGTTCTCAGAACTCATCTACTACCGACGCGGCGTGTCCTAAGCGCCACTAGTGTATGTGACTCACCGTCCATGGCGTAAATAAATTCGTATGCTTCAATACGAAAGCAATACACGTAAAGTATGAATCATCGGTGGCTTCTTAGGAATGTTGGCGCGAGTGTGAATGAATGCCTTACTGGCTAAAACCTTCACATCAAACAGTGTTGTAGGATGAGATATTGTTTTACTTATATTTAATTTTTTTTATTGCAAAATGAGCCTTCTCGTGATTTCGATCACGCCTGTTGGAAAGCGATGGATGAGGTCTATGATGGAACTAGCGTGCCCAGAAGATGCCTGTTCCCTCTTGCTTTTGCCGCAGTTCCACACTTTGATTGTGCGCATAATAAACGTGGTGGAGAAGCGCTCGTTGGGATATCAAACAAGTGTGGATGGTATGCCGCAGTACGTCTGCTAGTCCACAGGAGCTAAATTAGCAACTCTATTTGTGGTGGATTTTTGGATGGATTTGGATTTATGGATATTTGTTTGGAAATTCTGTTAGAATAAAGTTCTAATCAGCTTGCACTACAAAGTGGTTGTTACGTCTGTCACTGCGGGACGAATAGTGTGAAATGAGTGGTTTTTTGCGATTTACAAAAAAAATCTATTAAAAATAAAAAACTATCATGCTAATATGGGCTCCGGCCCTTGCTTGTAGAATTATTTGCCAAAAATCAGAATGATCGCATGCTATGGTTTTTACTCGTTATAAGATTTTTTAGAGAAAAGTTCATGTTTTTTTTTATCGAGTAAAATTAGTTGTACTTATTATGTTTTCAAAACACTATCATACTAGCATAATAATATATCCTGAAGAATATCATATATTTTTCTGGTTATGTTTATTTTAGTGAATCATATGCTTTTTTGCATTATAAAACTCGCGTTAGCTCCTGTAGTCCCCTTAAAAGGTGATGGTGGAATCATGTCGTGGAGCTCCTGCGCACACTCTCCGAAGTACAGTCTGTAGAAGATTGTAGGAGATTTCAACTGATAGAAGAGAGAGATAGACTAAAACATGAAAAAGGAGTCGAACGCCCAGAAAAGAACAGCACCAGTGACTATTTATGATATGTAGGTACTAGGTAGGTATGATCAAACATTGATGGTACTCTTTGAACTGTTGTTTGTTGTAGCTGTTGGCTGTACCTACCTATCCTGATGATTTATTCATTGAATATAAAAATATTGACACAAAATGTTTAATGCAAATAGGACATAAATTGTGTTATTATGTACATTAGCAGTAATTTATCTGGCTTTAGTTATTTATTTTATTATGAGTCAGAAATACCAGACAAAACATATAAGAGTACAATTATTGTACGTGCTACAGTATTAAGTAAACTAACTTATTTAAGTATAACTCTACTCATGTGTTGATATAGAGTCTCGTCGAAATGTAATGCATTAAGTAGATTATAATTATATCTATACTAATATTATAAAGAGGAAACCTTTGTATTTTTGTATGTTTGTATTGAATAGGCTCAAAAACTACTGGACCGATTTCAAAATTTCTTTTACCATTACTTAGAGGGATTCTTCCGAATCCGTATAGGCTATATTTTATCCCCGTACTCCCACGGGAACGGGAACTACGCGGGTGAAACCGCGGGACGTCAGCTAGTACATTATAAAACCAATAATAATTAGAAAATTAACCAAATATTTACAACATCGCATACATAAAGCATTGGTTCGAGGTTGATAGAGAAAAATTGACAGTTTCGGGTACCTAGCCCGATGTGCTTGCGTTTGTACATTTTCCACTAAGTATGTTAGTGTCTACGAGGTAAAAATGGAACTGGGCGGGACCCGGTCACAAGTCCAGGATGGATCAAGATGGAAAGCCACAATGATGGTAGGCTTAGCTAAGTTGAGAATCTACAATCGTTAACGCAAGTAGAAAACTAATCAAATATATGGGAATGACATCATCTCAACGTTAAATCACGTGATCAACACAAACGAATAGAAAATTCGTAGACAAGTTAACATCGTTCAAAATGATAGAATATAATGTTTTTCTACAATGTTGATCGCTATACTCTTTGGTGGGAACGCTCACCATAGACTAATTTGTAGGTTTTTTCAGAGAACGAGCGATCGACTCATTCGTGTCAACTTGGCTACCAATTTAGCGCTTTCCGAGGCGTTTACGATTGTAGAAAGAGAATCGATATGAAACGTTTGTAACTTGGCTAGGCCTGCAGGAACGTCATACACTGGGTGCTTGAAGGCGGGCATCGTCAAAGAAGTCGATGGCCCAGGAAACGCTGCGAGCGACGGAAGGAGTGCACTCGTTCCTGATTGGCCGAAGAGGGCAAAGAGAATTGGAAAATAATAGGGGGGGGAGGCCTTTGCCTTATAGTGGGACCAAAAGGCTAAGTATAATACAAATTATCTATAACACAAAAAAAAAACTAAACCATAATCATCACCAGGTTCATCCGTTTAGGAGCTACGATACCACAGATACACAGACACGTTAAACTTATAACACACCTCTTTTTAATCGGGGGTTAAAAATAAGAAAAACCGGGCAAGTGTGAGTCGGACTCGCGCATTTTTCCCTTTCATTTTTAATTTATTTCTATTATTTGTTGTTATAGCGGCGTTCCACCTGTCTTAACCCAATAAAATGGTGACTTCAGAAACAAATAAACGTAGGTATCTTTAATTAAATGCAACTTAGCAACTATCATTATTTTCACTACACTTAAAGTACTTACGGGATAACAAAAAAAAAAAAAACGGGAAATTGGGAGCTCATCAAAATCAAAACAAAAGAAAATCACGGATATTATCCCGTAAATACTTTAAGTGTAGTGAAAAACCGTGAAAGTCTAAAACAGTGTAAGTATCATTATTTTATTTAATAGAGCAGCTGCCGTCTGACCCAAGTAATTGAGAGACTGTCGACCACTTTTGAACCTTATTACATATGGCTTAAGAGTGAAAAGTGCAGACCCTCAGTGAACTCAGGAGTACCGCCACTTCACACTCATAGGTTAGAGATCACCGATCATTGAGAAAAAGAGCGGAAGCTTCTCCAACACTTTGATAACATGGACGCACTGTTACGCAAGTTAACTGGTATCTTGGAGCCGGAACTGTTCCGAATATTGTACGTATCGTAGACTGATAATACCTACCAATGTGAAAGTTTGTATGTCATGTTTTGATCAAATAAAACGACTGAACGGGTTTGGGTGAAATTTAGCACAGATATAAATAGGCTTGTGTCCTGAAAAAAACGAATTAGTCCGTCAGTTAGATTATCAAAAAATATTTATTTTGACATGTATTTTTTTTGTTACGTAGATGAACCAAAATTGACGAAGATACGACGCTTTTAAAATTCTTGATTACGTCACGCCGCCGTGCTATAATTTTTAGTGCGTTGGGACGTCACGAGCCCCCACTCCCGAGTTTTGATGCGTTTTATCTTTGTCAATATTCATTGATATACAAAAACAAAAAATACGTGTCCATTATTTTCCAATACTCTATCTGACGGACTAAATAGATTTGCAATTTATTGATGGTGGAAACTTTAAGACGTAGTCAAATAAAACAGGGGCCCAATTCTGTAACTTTGTGTTAAGCAACACGCCATTGACACTCTATCGACACACTACAGACATTATGTTGTCACTGTTGCAAATTTGGTATTCTTCAAAAACTTCAATTTGTTGATGGTACTAGCACATAGGATACTTTTTGTAGCAAATGAAGTCTGACGATATAAGGACAGTCTTCGTCAGCGCCATTTTATTTACGCCTGTAATCTCTAAAGGGTTAGGCAGACGTGTACCTAATAATAGGTACACCCGTTTAAGTCCCATGTCATAGGGGGTAAGCCAATTGCCATCAACCGGACACAAATCCGGGCTCCATAGCTGCTACTGAAAAATTCCTGATGGAAAACCCAACAACACTACCCAACCCGGGAATCCAAGACCTCTTGCCCAAAAGTCTTGCGACTTGCGACCACTAAACTGTAACGAGTAATTGTCTATTGCTATTCTTAGTCTATGGTAGGTATACATACTATACAGCATGACCCACAAACTGACATAAGGCATTTGTTATTAGTATTCACTACACACTCACGTGAATGATTCACATTACAGATATTGTGTTCGTTTCACTGATTATATTGTGGCTGGATGTGATAACAGGTATTTATACCTAATCAATGCACGTGTCTTAGGTATGTCTTCAAATGACCTGTCAAAATATAATGTTGACGGAAAAACACTGTTGGAAGATATTTTGTAAATAATAAAAGTACTCTTCCAAAAACTAGCCAAATCGCTTCTAGCGTGCCTATTTATGAGTTCTCTCTATTTCTTCAGAATCTCATCATCAGATCCTGACTTGATGATCATGGGACCACCTGGGAAACGTAACCTTTAAAACTAAAAAAAAAAACCGAATCAGTCTACCCATCTTCTAGTAATCGGGGAACATACATAAAAAAATAATAAAAAAGGTTCCGATGACTTCCTCCTTTCTGAAGTCGGTTAATAAAAAGATAACGCTCGATGATGGCGGATACTTTTGAGTTTTAAAATTTTCGCATTTTATCTATGGATGATATTTTCGAAGAGTTACTTATTTACATTTTTTTATTGTATTATAAACTGTTGTTTCTATGATCTGTGATTATAAAGCACTTAAGTAATTTATTACCATAGAATTAGCACTAAATTAATCTGAAATCAAAATTATATTGATCTAAATGCCATTATCTTAACTCTGGCATTCACCTTTAAATTCAGTGTTTTTTTATACGGTTTTATTTTCAATTATATTTTTTGCATGGACAAACTAAATACAATATGCGTATAGGTCATACAGAATCTCTTCGATATTAAAATAAATTAAATAATTATTAATTATTTACAAAATAAAATCCTTTGTTATTTTTCAGTAATCTTTCTATAAAAACAGAACAAAACTTAAAAATAAAGGCTGAAAATCTATGAGCGTTTACTCAAATCATCGGACGCCCAAAAAAAAAAACCAAATCAATTCAAAGGAACTCCCAGACACTAGATTCCATCTCACTCTAGACCCGTCTACCCATTGACCTTTAAGAACACCACCTACGCTCATAAGGCATCCAGTCGCGATATATCACTGTACGAACGATCACCGGTGCGCACACGACGCTGGCTGCCAGTCGACGCGATATCACAACTTAGAACACTTGAGAATTAAGTTTAATAACTTAAAAAATCGAAAAAAGAACAGCCATGTCGAAAAATTAAATTTAAAAAAAACGAGTGTATTCTTTTTAATTCGCGGTTTTTTATTATCTGTGCCAGTGTTTTGTTTTTTTTTTTAAACTATGGGTGTGTTCGAATGTGTGAGTGCTAACAAAATATCGCCTACGGAGAGTACTGAGGTTATTACTATAAGTGTAAATTCAAACGAAACTTTGAATGGCAGTAATGGGACTGTGACTATGGTAAGTTTATTTGAGCTTATTCCACTATTCCCCCTAAGGGAATCCGCCTCATGGGGCAAAACTGGACCCTAATGTAAAATAATCCAGTCAGTCCAATTTTCATTTTGTTTTATTATAATAATCGTGATATTTTGATGTTTATCCATTGACATATATATACATAGTGTTTATCTTATGTTTTGTCAAAGATAAGATAGAGTTTATCTGTTTCCCGCTAAATTGTCCTTGTCAGATTGACAGCAATAATATAGGTACGAATAATATTATTTAGGGTTTTTCTGACTGAAACGTTTCGAAATTTGCAGCTAAGGAATTTTCGAATCCTAAGCTTGGTTTTACGTTTTGAAAACAACTTTTTCTGACTGGAAACTTTCAAAAATTGTACCCAAACAGAAACGGTAAATCGTTTAGTCCTTCCTGCATGTACTCATAAATAATTCTGAGAATATTCTGATTCGAACAACCTGTTTTCTGTCAGAAACCAAAAAAAACGAAGCTTATGAGAAAGCCGGTAAGTAAAGTGTGTTTGATGCCGTATTATTATTTTCTGGTCTGTGAACAAATTAATTAGGAAATTATAAAAATTGCAATTCATAAAGAATGGCAATAAATTACGGTACTTCGTTCTGTGTAATTGCAGTTGAATCAAACCAATGTGAAAAATTAGAGAAAGCATTGTATGTTATCTTGAACTTACGGTAAATCATAGCTATGTAGTACACATGCTAATTAGTACATACAATCATGACAATTGCATGAAGCTGCTTACTTTTGCATGAAGATTTTAATCTACGATGCTGATATGGGAAGTATTTTCCTTGTTCGAAAAATTTATAAAACCGGTTTACTGGCCATCAGACATAGCGAATTCGAAAGTCTGACGTACAGTAGCGTAGGTCATACTTACATAATACCTACATATTGAAACGAAATCATATCGTCAATCGTTTGAATTTGAATAAAATAGAAGAGTCGAAAATGTAACGTACGTTAAATAAATAAATATTGCTGGACATTACACACAGCGCGCAACGAGACTTGTGTCGTGGACACCAGATAGTTGATATACTACATGATACTTTTTGTTTGTAAATACATACTTAATATACATATAAACATCCATGATTTGGAAACAAATGTCCATGTTCATCACACAAACATTTGCTCCAACCGGGATTCGAACCCGGGACCGTAAGAACGCAAGGCAGCCTTACTGGTCGTCAAGATACGATAATACATTACATAAACTCACGCCTCTTCCTATGACGTTTGGCAGAAACTACAGAAAGCCACCAGGACCTAACCAACCTACCAACGATTCTTACAAACTCCTTGTCACATAATTAGAAAGTCGTCATCATCTGACTTAATTTTACCCAACTATTGAGGCTTCCGAGCAGCGGTGGCCCAGTGGTGGCGGCCCCGACTTACGAACAGTAAATCGTGGGTTCGAACCCAGACAGGCGCATTACTTTGTGTAATTTATAACATCACCACTGCTCTCAAAACGGTGAAAGAAAACATCGTGAGGAAACCGGCATGTCCTAGAACCAAAAATTCGAAGACATGTGACATCTACCAACCCGCACTGGGCCCGCGTGGTGGATTATAGCCCATTCCCTCTCATAGAGAGGAGGCCTGTGTTCCAGCAGTGGGAACATTATAGGCTGATGATGATGATGATGATGAGGCTTCCAGTCTAACCGGATGCAGAAGAATACCCGTACATAATGAATATGCAGTGACTGCTTATTCGATGGCGGGAGTGGAAACAAACTCCATTTCGGGTTTGTCTATACCGATCACAGTATGAGATCACGTTAGCCGGGAGATGGAGTGTCGTGAGCTCATGGTACAGCACAGGAAAGGCCTATGCCCAGCAATAGACTGTGACGGACTATCGGCCATTTTTAACAACTGTTCGGATCTCGGTCTGTTTGACATTTTGCTTTTAGACGGTTGAAAACGTCACAGAAAATGTTTCTTTGATTTTTCTATGAATCAAGTGACAGGTAGGTGACGCGGATAGGATATTTCAAGCTAACTTTGTTTATAGCAACACCGAAAGCTGCAAGACGTGTAACGGGCTTAAGTTGATGCTTATTTTACCTCCACAGGCCCAGTACTGGTAACACGACTACAACTGTCCGCCTCTGTACTTTATGCTTGAAGTGTTAAATAAATAACTGTAGGTCCTACTGCCACAATCACGGTACTGGTTAAATCTGCTGGCTATATAACATAAATTCTCCTGCAATGAAGCAACAGCAATCAAGGGTATCATTGTTAGATCGTTAAGCAATAAATAGGTGGTACATCATCCTTGAGCATTGTGCTCTTTGCGCTCAATACATTATGCTACATACAGCTGCACGTTTTGAAACAGGGCTGTTGATCCGGTTTGTAACCGCGCGGTTCGGTATACTGACGTCACTATGAGACACGGGGGCATTGGACCTGCCCCAGTTTTTGAATGGCTGTACTTTTAGTTCATGGATTTTTAGATGGCGATTTAAATATCCCATAGCAAAAAGTACACCATGGTAATACCATAACAGAAAAACGGTATGGAAAAGGTTTCATTATTTTAGCAGCTAATAAACATAAACTCAACCTTTTTTACCATGGGAGTGTGCAGAAACCAAATCTTGCAATAGTTCTGCTGACGATGCAAGAAGAACTTGATCATTTATTAGCAACTATGGGGTACATCAGCAAACTCGAACATAGAAATTCTGCAAAGATTTCAATCTAAAATGCTACGCATGATAGCAAACGCACCTTGGTACATAACAAAATATAATAGACTACTCCACGACCTTAACATTAAAACACCATCGACACGACACTGTCGTCATGAGACGGACGGACGGCGAGCTAGCCCATAGCAAACCGTCCATAGGCCCGCGCCTACGCTGACCGGGCGTCTCCCGCGGCGGCCGGGACGCTGGGAGGTTCTCTCCCTCTTCCGTTCCGCCACCTCCTTCTCTAGCATTACTGCTTCGCAGAAGGAGTCAAGGAGGAAATAAAGGAAAGGATGACTTAACACAAAACAAGAATCACACACCACCCTAACGTACTTGCAAAGGATCTAATGAACGAAGTGCAAATGCCACGAAGGCTCAAACGCAAAACCCACAAGATATACTATTGTGAAATTGTAGATCGCAAAATGATGAAGCGATATTGTTAATGAACAATCTCGCACAAGTCATATACATGCAAATACCAACCTAATGCTCAATATGGCCAGATAGATTGCATTATAAATTTATAATAAAAAAATAACAAAACTATTAGCAGTTATTATTTTAGTTTTTATCATTACGTGCACGGTTGTTGGTAATAGGCTCGTCCACTATTACTGCTGTCTACACTGCAGAAGACAGCATAGCTTGGAGATGTGTCGTATGTTGGCTATATTGTGGTCGCGACTTTCAGCATTTAGGGAACGAGGTAGAAGAAGTAGAATTACATAGCTGGCAAAATGTGTTGTACTATTAGCCAGCTGCCAACTGCAGTGCTTGCTCATCGTCTGCCTAGCCTTTTGCCAACTATGTTGGGGTCGCCGGGTTGGCTTCCAGTCTAAACGGATGCAGCTGAATACCAGTATTTTACATGGCGACTACCTATCTGACCTCGACAACGCGGTCAGTACTAGTACTGGGTAATACGACCCCTTGGTAAGACTGGTTGTAAACATGTGAGACTTTTGGGCCACTGACTACCTGTAACGACTGTCAAAGAACTACTAATAGGAGCCGGGACCAATGGATTAACGTGCTTTCCGAGGCACGGAGGAAAATCCATATGTAATGGGCGGTCACCCATCCACAGACCAGTTTAGGTAAGCGTGGCTTAACCTTAAGATCGACCCGAGCGGCAGTTATTATTTACCCACGAGTTCCTAAACTGCAGTGCTTGCTGATTAAAATAAACAACTTTTAGTCCAACTTAACTTGTATTCAAACTAAAAAGTAGTCAACTCTGATTGTCGCTGATCGAGGTATGTACCTTGAAACATTGCTCACCCTTTTTTTTTTTTTTTTCGGATGTGAAATCAATCAAATGACTCCTCCCGCTCTGGGCGGAGCAGGAGCAGCAGGAGTGTCAGACTTTTACTGACTAAAATCCATCCATGTTCCTTCATCGCCCTTTGTGTTCCGGGGCCACGGTATCTCTTTCGAACAGTCCCGCAGAACGTTGCTCACCCTGTAACAGAAAAATGTATTTTCTGCGTGATTCATAATTAATTAATCATTGTTAATATGCAGAACGCAATGATTTAATAGGTAATGCTTTTATCTCACAGTGGCACCTCCTTAGGTAGGTACCACAGGAAGCAAGGAGCTAGCAAGCAGGTAAACAGGAAGTAGATGAATACAACTAGGTAGTTGTATTCATCTACTTCCTGTTTACTAGTGAGAGGAGTACCTAATGTGTAATAGCATCATAACTGATTTACCTAATAGCAAAATATTTCCTACGATTCTTTGTTAGTCTATACTAATATTATAAAGAGGTAACATTTGTTTGTAAGTTTGTATGTTTGTAAGTTTGTATGTAGGGGGTAATCTCCGGAAGTAATAAACCAATTTTAAAAATTGTTTCACTGGTAGAAAGCTACATTATTCGTGAGTGCTATAATAGGCTATATTTTATTCCCGTACTCCCACGGGAACAGGAACTACGCGGGTGAAACCGCGGGACGTGAGCTAGTTTATAATAAAATCAAATACCTATACCAGATAGAGGGACTTTTTGTGAAAACAAAGAGTAAAACTACATTATTATAATAAGTTCTACATAATAACTGTGAAGTCTGTAGTTGCATAAAACTGCCTCGGTTTTTAGTGTTCTAAAACCGGGGCACAAAGGTAATCTTTGTGATAGGATAATCGTTCTGAGCTGCTGCTGGCCTATCGCACACTACTGGGCCAGGCTTGACGCAGCGAGACGGCAATCATCATCATCATCATTTCAGCCGAAAGCCGTCCACTACTGGACATAGGCCTCCCCCAAGTGTCGCCACATTGTTGATCCCGTGCGACTCGCATCCAGTGGATTCCCGCAATAGTTTCTTCAAATACCTACCTTGCAGGTCCAGTTCCCTCTTAACAATGATTTTTTAGCATAAGGACAGATTCGCGTTAGGACAGATTCGCTTAAAGACAGAATATGTACAGACAGCAACATGAAGTTCCTTTGTTCGCATAAGAATAGATTCGCTTTATCTTTTAATCTACCGAACTGTCACGCAAGGGGTTTGAATCCTGGGGTGCTTTGTCAAAATTCCTAATTGTACTGCAAAAAGTGCAGTGACTAAATAGTTATAAATTAACCAATTAATTGATAAAACTACGAGTCCACGATCCACTGTTACACTGCCCTATATTCTTCCGTTGACAGAAGCATATAATTAGATAATTTAAGTTCACACACAGATTTTTTCATAACAGTTCCCATGAATAATTGTTTTGTCCTGATTTATTATTAGGTTTATGAATAATTAAATTACGTTAGTCATTCAATCATTATTTATTAAAAATAGCTGGTCATTTTATTAAACAATACTTAGCTAGAAGTAATAATTACTATAGTCTCACTAAGTAACGACTAATTGCAAAACCGTTGGGAAAATCCGGAAATTATATGTAGGTACAAAACCTGGCACCTATTTATTCCGGGTTTTTCCAGTCGCTTTTATAAAGATCTGCTAAACAAATGCACTGATCCGTTTATCTTCCAAATATTCTTTAGCAGGCTTTTACTGTGATGTACTTCTCCGTAATAGTGGCTCAACAAGACGACAGTGCTTGAAATGCTGTCCCAAACCTCCCCACTTCCACGACGTCGTCTGTTGGAGGCTTGGAGCGTTTACCATAGAGTGTTATCATAAATTACGCCATTTTTCTCTTTGGCAGTCTTCAGACTTGGCTGATAGACCTGCAGTCTGTGTCCATCAAGTGATATTAAACGCGTTTTCTGAAACAGTGCGTTACAGTAAAGTGTGGTCATATCTTAGGATGTCATCTGACAACCGGTCTTACCAAGGGGTATCGTAATACCCAGTTCGAACTGGGATGTGGAGGTCGAATAGGCAGTCGCTCTATGTAAAATACTGGTATTCAGCTGAATCCGGTGTGACTGGAAGCCGACCCCAGCATAGTTGGGAAAAGGCAGATGATGTGTTGGAGCAAAGAGGGCACGATAGGAGCTGGAACATAGCTTGCAAGTTGCGACCCAGTTCCACTTCCACAAAACCTAGTCATTATCCTAGTTCCATTAACAATGAAGTCTATTAATTTCTGCAGCCCGGATTACTAATATTGAAAAGAAAGTCTTATTGAATTATGAATCGATCGGATGACGAGAACGCGATGACATTCATACAATACTTGTTATGATAACATTTGCTATGTTTACTGCTTGATTATCGGAACAATCGTGTTTTTCCGTGAAAATTTTCAGTTTCAGCTTTTGAAAAAATGCATGAAAGGAAAAATATTTACTGTTTAGTCACGTGACTCTTGCATAAAAAAATACAATTTAAAAGAAAAACACTTAATAGGTCTTAGTTGGAAAGTAACACGACGCAGCCACTTCGTGGGTCATAGTTTAAGTGTAGTGCTACTAACATAGTTTTTTAAGTTGTATTTTTACCTGAAATAAATGGTTTATTATTATTAAATAGTCTGGTGAAAATTCTGTGACATGTGATCCTTAGCGTTTTGATGGCTAAAAGTTCAAATATGTTTGGCGCAATATACGAACTCCGCTCATTGACTCTGATAAAATAATCTAGTGCACAGGTGACATGAGACGCAACTTTGTAGATGGGCCATTGTCTGTGTGGAGACGCCGCATACGCACTTGAGATCCGAGCCGTACACGAACCTAAATCTTTTGAAGTCGATTTCGAGATTCCCAAGTGGACTGGGTACGGTAATTCATATTAGGCCCATCATAATAGCCAAACTCATAGAGAGGACGAAGCTAAGACTTGGTGGAATATCAAAAGATGCCAACTAATGATATTCTAATACACATATATTTTATACACCTAAAAAACCACAGAAAAAAGTGTGCCGCGGGGCAGCGCCAGCTCACATACACGCAGTGACGCAGAATAAAGGAAAAATAGGCCAATTGGTCGGTTTTCGAGTCTTAACGATTGCGCGCTCACAACATATCTGTTTAATAGAATATCATTGATGCCAACCAAAAAAAAAACCCGCAGTTTTTTGCCAATACTCTCTACTAATTTAATCTTGTACTGGAATCAACGGTTTCTCTAAGCGTGAACGACAGGAATGGGAGAAAAATCATCGACAACGAGATATTAATTCATGTGTTTGAGTAAAAAATTAAGTGTTACTTAGCGATATGTGAGATGCGGCCACGCGTGTCATTTAATGGAAGAATTTGGAATCCATTGACAGTATTCTTTTTTTGTACTTCGGAGAGAATTAATGAAAGGCGATTAGGAAAGAAAATCATAAATCGGATGTCAGCGGGAAAGGGGCAGGGAACGTTCTTGTAGGACAAGTAGATGTACTCACGCCAATCTCATTCATCAGTTCTTTCAAAGAGGCCAGGTGCGTTCCATTTAAAAACCGGTACTGTCAAATGAATTTATTTTGACGCAACAATAGGAGTATTATAAATCGGGTAGTTATAGGTACATGGAAAAACCTTAGGAGCGATGAGATCTTTTAATATATTTAGAGACTATAAATTTCATTTTTATCCTATGGTTCCTACCATAGGATAAAAATGAAATTTATAGTCTCTTCTTCTTATAATATTGGTAATCTATAATGAGCTCGGCTCAGAATTGAGAAGCTACAAGAACATTACATCCCTTTTTTTTTCGGATGGGAAATCATCAAATGACTCCTCCCACTCTGGGCGGAGCAGGAGGGAGTGTCAGACTTTTACTGACTAAAACCCATCCATGTTCCTTCATCGCCCTTTGTGTTCCGAGGCCCTGGACTTAAGCTTCTAGCCGAGACCTTTGTGAACCCATGTGACATGAAAACTATACGCAGTGTTTATGGCTTCCAGCTTAAGTATACTATACACTTTTTTAGTTATCAAGGTGAAACGGAACAGACTCTTCACGAAACCGTCAATCTAACATTCTTCACATTGTTTATAATGTAACTCTACGCAAAAATTAATGCTGGGAAACGACTTTGGGGTCGAGAATTACGATTTACGGTAGAAGTCGATGTAACGCACTCGAAACATTGTGCTGATGGTTACATTGGCTAGTACGGGGGTCAAGGAGGTACTTGAAGTGGTTTTTAAAACATAAACACGCGTTTGTAAAAAAAAGTGAAAGTTTTCATTTTTGACCACCAACATCTCCATAACTAGAAGGTTCCCAGGTATGTTCCAGGACAAAAAAAATATGACGGGGAGAACAAGTGCCTTTAGGCTTCGTTAAGGATATTTTTATTTTTCTATTAGGTTCTAGATGTACCTATTTCTTAAGCCACATAATACATTTCTCAGTTTCGAGAATTTCAAATTATTACTTAACCGCGAGTTACCTACCCGATACCGCATTTTCAAAAGGCAATCTTTAAGCCTTAGTCATCTTGACAAATACTCGGAACTCTAAGATGTGTCTTTTCCTTGAATTATTTAAATCTCTCATGGTTCAGGTTACCTTATAAAACTGTTAAATTATCCTGCGGTGTTAGTCATTTCATCTAAATTTCTCAGTTCCTCTTGCGCAACCAGTTATACCAACTCGAGTTTCCTGTCTATAATTTCTTTGCTCATTCATTGATTATCTTTTATTCATTTACGACAAACAACTGTTCTTCGGTTTTGTAGGACTTAGTTTCTATGTCAATGAATTTTATAAACATTTGCATGCATCACTTTTGATATTTCGGATTCATGTGCGTATTGTATAATTATCACTTGCTTCGGTGAAGGAAAACATCGTGAGGAAACCAGCATGCCTGAGAGACATTTCTCGACGGCATGTAAAAGCCAAGTCAGAGGAGCTCGTGGCTAAATAATAACAGCCGCTCGGGTCAATCTTTAGGTTAAGCCGTGCTTGCCTAGGTTGGCAACGTGTCTTACCAAGGGGTATCGTATTACCCAGTACTAACTGGGCTGTGGAGGTCAGATAGGCAGTCGCTCCATGTAAAATACTGGTATTCAGCTGCATCCGGTTAGACTGGAAGCCGACCACAACATAGTTGGGAAAAGGCTAGGCAGATGAGCTATGACGAAGTAAAAGTCAAGTCAGAGGCCCATTATTATTTTATTATTATAAGCCTATATTGTCCCACTGCAGGGCAAAGGCCTCCCTTCCCTCCTTCGCGATCTAGTGCGATTGTAGGCCAATCCTTTGCGAAAGAGTCTAGCTTATCCCGCCATCTCCTTCTGCGGGCCTGCCGCGTTGTCGTTTCCTGCTATTTGGTATCCACTGAGTGGTAATTTTTGCCCATTGCTCCTCCGATATGCGGCAGATGTGACCAGCCCAGTTCCACTTCAACCTGGCAGCTGTAAGGCCAACATCAGTTATTTGGGTTTTGGAGCGAAGTATACTGGGTGTCAAACTTACGGACCGCGTCAGAAAGGTGGCATAAAAACTTTGACACCAGGCACTTACCACACGATAAAGGAGAAGCAGCATAACTATGTGAATCAGTAATCTGGAACCATATCCCATCTAAGTGTATATAGATAAAAAAAAACTCTACACACACATAATACAGATCCGGATGACTTACCACGCTTTAATATGCAAGGTATAAACA
Source organism: Xestia xanthographa (assembly GCA_905147715.2). Lineage (NCBI taxonomy): Eukaryota > Metazoa > Arthropoda > Insecta > Lepidoptera > Noctuidae > Xestia > Xestia xanthographa. The sequence continues at coordinate 26,514,426 of LR990650.1, forward strand.
GGTATGTCACGGATTTTGACGAGATTACTGATTTTATTACTAGACTAGCGGACGTCACGCGGTTTCACCCGCGTAGTTCCCGTTCCCGTGGGAGTACGGCGATAAAATATAGCCTATGTTACTCAGGGTGAATGTGGCTTTCTAATGGTGAAAGATTTTTTTAAATCGGCGCAGTAGTTTTTGAGTTTATTCATTACAAACATACACACACACAAAAATATAAATCTTTCCTCTTTATAATATTACTAAGTATAGATAGTGAGTAGTCACGTTCAAATCCTCACGTTTTGTAATAAAAATAATAATAATAAAAATAAAAATGGTAATAAAAATGGTTATGTAAAGTTATTTTTTACCAGTTTACATTAGTAATGAGCGAGTACACCGGTAAATATGCACAAATACCTACACGTCAACCGGTATGTAAAATATTTCAAATAATATTAATAATTTATTATATTTTTTATTATTATTATTATTATTATTATTTTTTCTACTTAGCTTTTGCTATAACGCAAATAGTAGTATAGTATCCGAATCTTATCCCACGCGAATTTATTATTGAGCTAAAACTACTCTGTGCTGTGCCATACGATACTTTATAACCTACTTTCTTATATACTTTTTATCTTTTATTTTGTCTGTTTTGGTATGCGGTGACCTGGGCAAGGTACTATCGAGGACACTCCCGCCTGACCACCACTAAGCTCATTTTTGCCTGCACTCGCAACATAAAAAGGCTCTCTAGCCCCGCCCCGTTGACTTTGTGTAGAAAAAATTAATGAAAAGATACCGAATCGGCCGAGCGCACTGACGACGCACGCCAAACGAGAGTTATTGTTATTTTGCGCGCCAAAGTTGACGCTTTCCTAATAGGCCCAAACTTTAAGGGGGCGTGGCTCGACGCCTCCGCATGATTTAAGCGAAAAAATTGTCAGGCGGAAAAGACCCCCATAGTACTAGGCTACGCTCAATATGTGTGCCAAAGAAGAAATGGCAGATTTGCCCCAGTGTCCATTAACGTAAGAAATATACCAATGTATAAATCTCTTCAAGAAGAATATGGCGACTTGTCGAAATCTGCTCAGCCGTTTAGGCGTAAAAAAGTAACAGACATTCAGACAGAAGTTACTTCCGCATTAATATAGGTACAAGCATTGGTACATGATGGGCGATGATAATATTATGATATTCTCGATAGTAATGATGATTTCATCACGCACAATTGCGCTGTCACGCAATTACGTGTCTAGATCGCCGATGTATTGTGCTATTTACCTACATTGTAATGATACATATTACAAAACAAGCAAGAATTTACGTTTGTTCATATTTATTTAATCTTCTTTTGTTATTATTTTTTTGTTAACTTTGATTCTTTTATTGTTCTCTTTTTTATTATTGTTATTAACGTGTGCAGTCTTTGGAACGTTACAAATTCATTATTTCATATAAAGACCGTGTTTTGATGACGTCATTACTTAATTTGTTGAATGCGGGTGATGCATAAAAATGTTGGAAAAAATGGGTAGGTACTTATTTAGGGTCATTAGAGTCGCAATTTGGTTGAAAATGTCACCGTGTTTTCCAGTTGGAAAATAAATATGTAAAACGCGGTTTGCCGTCGAGGTCAACATTTAGCTGGATACGACCGGTGAACCTCATTTTATTTTTTTTTTCTCGATGTGGAAATCTTCAATGGATGTCCTCCACCTTGGGGAGAGCGGAGGGGTCTGTCAGACTCGTACTGACTAAAACCACACCGGTGTTCCCTCGCACACTTGAGTCGGGGGGCAGCGGGAACTGATGCGACTTCCGCTGCCCCAGACTAGTGCTGGCCCGCTTGAGCTGCGGGCCTCGTCCCAGGGGGAGTGAGGTGTAAGACTCCCCCCGCTACGTCCAAGAGAGGCACGCGTGGAACACAACGCGCCGCCCCGTCTCGGGTCACGACCGGTGAACCTAATTCAACCTAATGATAAGCTTCATCATCAGCCAAAGCAGTCCACTGCTGGACATAAGCCTCTTCAATCGCACGCCACTCAACTCGATTCTCGGCAACTCTCATCCAGTTGCTACCAGCCACCCTACGAAGATCATCGCTCCACTGGGCCTGGCGATATTAAGCTGAATTACATAATTATGTAAAAACATGTACAATTATCATCAGAAATATTAGTTATATCTTGAAGAGGAGACTTGGCATCGTCAATATTGTTTACTTTTTATTCACAAGATAATTATTAGATATTATTATAACAGTAGGTATTTAAATACAATTATTTAATAAAAACTATTGTTTATACAAAAAAAAATTTAACATCAATAACCACCTCCTTTTTTGAAGTCGGTTAAAAGGTAAATAAAGATTGCGCTTTAAGAGAGTGTGCTAACCATCGATACTTAACAATCTTTTTTTGTCTCCTGTTGGCAAAACAGTTTCGTCAATAGGGTAGATGACATCATAAAACAATAATTCCAAGACACCAATCTCTTAAAAAAACACTTTATTTTGGGCCTGAAAACCCGATTTATTTTCAATTAATTGCCAAATTCGATTTTCAGTTGCTCTGAAATCAATAAATAGTTAAGTCATTGAGTTGAATAAACAGTGACGTCACAGTTGGCTATTGCCATACAAAATCTATGAGAGAACCGCGTTTTGACAGCTCTTAAAAAGTACCTCAATTGATTGGTGTGTCATCTACCTCACTCTCAATTTTTTTTACTTGGTACTTGTCCAGTCGTCTTTGGCTATGAGCCTGGCACCCCTAGCCAAGTTGACAATCTACAATCGTTAACGCTAGTAGAAAACTATTCAAATGAATGGGAATGACATCATCTCAGCGTTAAATCACGTGATCAACACAAACGAATAGAAAAACATCGTTCAAAATGATAGAATAAAATGTTATCATTTCTACAATGTTGATCGCTAAACTCTAAAGTGTAGGTTTTTTCTACAGACATTAGAGAACGAGCGATCGATTCAGTTGTGTCAACTTGGCTACCAATTTAGCGCTTTCTACAATCGCTTACGCCGAGGCGTTTACGATAGTAGAAAGAGAATCGATACAAAATGTTTGTAACTTGGCTAGGGGAGCTGATTTGTTGTGAATGTGCGAACCGTCAATGTTTTTATACAGTGATAGTCTGTCTTAGGATGATCTAGATAGTCTCAGGTCTGGGCACAGTCTTAATTATTAGGCTCTTGGCCCGCGACTTCAACCGCGAAAATTGTGATAGCTCGGTTAATTTGAACGATATCAATATAATTTATAGCCTATGTTACTGCGTAAAGATATAGCTTTCTAACGGTGAAAATTTTTTTAAAATCGGTTGAGTAGTTCTTGGGTTAAATCGTATAAGTATAACATACACACAAACAAAGAATTAAATCTTTCCTCTTTGTAATATTATAAATAGCACGCAATCCATGTGCGCTAAAGTAGCGGTTACAGTTTTGGTTCGGTTCGGTTCATCACCATCTTCCTCCCGAGTCCCATGTTACATGGGATCAGATCTATGGAAGATCTGATCCCATGTAACATGGGACCCCCGGTCTACCTATTCTTCTAACATCAATGATAACATATTGTGGTTAATAATTGTGGTAATTCAATTCCTCCTAAGAATATTATTGTTCCAAATTAATTGGAGTAGGTAAATAATCCCAAAATACACTCAATTTTATTTATCCCAATTTATTCTGTCAACGTACGTTTCGTAATGACGGGTTAGCATCAAATTAGTCATTCACACATTAACACAAGAGATGGACTGAAATTAAACCTAATTTTCGACAATTGAGTCCTGAAAACGCCACTGTAATTCTTGAAATGCTGTAGGTACGTAAAAACACAGTAGTTAACAAACCAACAAATAAATATACATACGAATATAAACAGAATATGATGCATGCACTAATGAAGCGGTACCTAGATAGAAGAAAAAACACCCACACTTTTTTCACAGTTCCATGTATGGCCTATGGCCATTAACCGGAATCTGACCGATCTAAGTACAAAATTAATATATGTAGTTGAATGGACTATCATTACTCGAACCGAGGATTGAACCTAGACTATTGGTAAGGTCTCCAGCCAGGGGCAAATCCTACTAATATTATACCGCATGACTGTTTTATCACTTTCCAAAAAAAATGGACATATTTATAGGTGAACGGAGTAGAAGCTTACGGCCGTACCTAGCTTTTTTATTCTTTTTTCCACAGCTTAGAAAAAAATGATCCATCGAAATTCATTGAAATTGGTAGCATTTTTTGATGATGGAACAATTTTTTTATTAATTCGATTTTTTTTTTTTTTTTTGCTTGTTCTAATACTATGCATTAGAATTTCAAACCATACGCGTATGATTTGAATATCGTTTTTTTTTTTTTTTTTTAACTAAGTATGCCATTTGCTTCTACTCCGTTCACCTATTATTATACCCATTTTTTTTGGAGAGTGATAAAAGAGTGATCGTATATGTAAAAGTTTATTGTGTATATGTGAAAGTTTGTGAGTATGGATGATATACCTATGTATGGATGTTTGTTACTCTTTCAGGCATAAACTACTGAACGGATTTGGATGAAATTTTGCACACAGATAGTATATAACCTGGATTAAAACATAGGATACTATTTATCCCGGTAGTAAGATCCCATGGGACAATTATCAAACTTTATGCGGGCGAAGCCGATGACAGAAGCTAGTCTACACTAATATTATAAAGAGGAAAGATTTGTATTTTCGTGTGTGTGTATGTTTGTAATTAATAAACTCAAAAACTAATGCGCCGATTTCAAAAATTCTTTCACCATTAGAAAGCTACATTCACCCTGAGTAACATAAGCTATATTTTATCCCCGTAATCCCACGGGAACGGGAACTACGCTGGTGAAAACACGTGACGTCCAGTTACTTACCAAGTTACTTATAAACTAAGCGACACCCCCTGTAGGGTACCTCGAGCCCCGCTTAGGGGAGAGCAGCAAAGGGATACACTATAGTTGGTGCCAGTTAAGATCGCAATAGCGGTCATTGCCCTTTCCCTAATATCTCTTCCTACGAAACAAAACAAATGAACCATGTATCGTTTTTCATTAGAAAAAATGTTGAAGATCACGATAGATGACGATTCTAGACTTGAACAGTCTTATTTTTGAATTTCAAAGTTAAGAACTTGAATATAAATGTAGGTGGGTGACCAATGACCGCTTTTGCGATCTTAACTGGCACCAACTATAGTAACGTGTGTGACATTCTAACTAGGTATAACCTGATACCACTATAGGTATAGGCTAGATCCACGTGGCCACTTAAGCTCAATTGACGCAGCTATTAGTACCGATTAGGTTACAAGATGATTATGATACGAACCTGTAGCTGGCTAATCGATTGTAAAAACGGTGATGTTCAATTTTATTGTTTTTATTGAATGCATGATCTAGAGGTGAGGAGCTCGTAGCTAAATATTAACAGCCGCTCGGGGTCTATCTTTAGGTTAACCCGTGCATGCTTAGGTTGGTCTGTGGATGGGTGACCACCCTTACATACCGAGTTTCCTCCGTGCCTCGGAAAGCACGTTAAGCTGTCGGTCCCGGCTGTCATTTGTAGATCTTTGACAGTCGTTAGGTAGTCAGTGGACCAAAAAGTCTGACAACCAGTGTTACCAAGGAATATCGTATTACCCAGTACTAACTGGGTTGTGTAGGTCAGATAGGCAGTCGCTCCATGTAAAATACTGGTATTTCGGCTGCATCCGGTTAAACTCGAAGCCGACCCCAATATAATTGGGAAAAGGCTAGGCAGACGATGATGCATGATCTAGAGGTGAATAATGTTTTGTTAGGTTCTATAGATCATTTCTGTTTTCCACAATTTCCACATTGTAGATCGGGGAGTTCGTCGATATAATAACAGCCGCACGGGTCGATTTTAAAGGTTAAGGAGCTGGTCGAGGTAGGTCCAGCAATGGGTGACCATTACATACCGAATTCCCTTCATATCACAGAAAGCACGTTGAACTGTTGATCGCACACACATAAAACTATACCAGGGCCTATACTACCTTAAATGGCTTAGCATGATCCTCCGTTACGCCTAAAATACTGCAGCATTAATTTTGAAATAACTATATGGTAAATTTGAGGATTAATTCTAAGTACAATGTGTGACGAAAACACGATTCCATAAAATTTTCTCGATAGAAAGAAATTCCAAAGTTACCTCCAAATCGAACAATAAACCGCTGGTATTTAAAAAGTGCTTCAAATTAGATTATGAAACTTTGCATACTGACTGAACTAACTTTAAAGCAGGTCTTATGTGTTTTATTTTTTTATTTCCATCAACAGATTTTTAGTAAATCGCAAAAAAAACACTCATTTTGCACTATTCGGCCCGCAGTGACTGACGTAACAACCACTTTGTAGTGCAAGCTAATTAGAACTTTATTTTAACAGTATTTCAAACGAAGTTTGAACCACCACAAATAGAGTTGCTAATTTAGCTGCTGCAGTCGCCTAAGCCTTTCCTGGAACAAAAAATATGATTGACAAAGATAATAAAAAACCGGCCAAGTGCGAGTCGGAACGGAAGTCGCGCACGAATGGTTCCGTACCATTATCTATACATTAGATAAAACGGCAAAAAAATCACGTTTGTTGTATGGGAGCCCCCCTTAAATATTAATTTTATTGTGTTTTTAGTATTTGTTGTTATAGCGGCAACAGAAATACATCATCTGTGAAAATTTCAACTGTCTAGCTGTCACGGTTCATGAGATACAGCCTGGTGACAGACAGACAGCGAAGTCTTACTAATAGGGTTCCGTTTTTACCCTTAGGGTACGGAACCCTAAAAACGTAGATTATGCTGTCCAACTTCACCTACTTATTTACTTTTCTGACTCACAACTGATTGTACTCTTACTTATCCTTCAGCTGTATCCGCTTAAACGATGGTTCATCGATTTTTCTTATTAAATTCGTGCCCAACAAACAACTACGTAGGTACCAACATATCTAAGAAAACTTTAAATCCGTGCAACATTCTCGTAGCTGCATGAATTTGGCGAAAAATGTAAATAAGTGCCTAGCATTGTTTTTGCTAGCCTAGATATACGAAGACCAGATGTTAATAAAATAAACAACTAGAACAAAAATGGTGGTTTAAGAATCCGGGTGCAGATTCGGTGGGTAAATTATTAGATGCCTATATGGCGATTACAGGAGCTAATTTAGCAACTCTATTTGTGGTGGTTCAAACTTCGTTTGAAATAATGTTAGAATAAGGTTCTAAACAGCTTGCACTACAAAGTGGTTGTTACGTCAGTCACTGCGGGCCGAATAGTGCGAAATGAGTGGTTTTTTGCGATTTACAAAAAATCTATTGATTGGACTATAAAAGTAAAACACTATGATGCTACTATGTTGCTTGTAGAATTGTTTGCCAAAATATCAGAATGATCGCATATATTTTAGTATGGTTTTTACTCGTTAAAATATTTTTTTAGAGATAAGTTCGTAATTATTTTCTATCGAATAAAATTAGTTGTATTATGTTTTAAAAACACTATCGTACTAGCAAATATCCTGCCTGAGGAATATCAAATATTTTTCTGGTTTTGTTGATTGCAGTGAATCATAATGCTTTTTTGCATTATAAAACTCGTGTTAGCGCATGTGCCACCAATTTTAGCGATTCATAAAATAAACAAAGTTTAAAATGTAGTGTAGTAAAATTACAATTTCAATTGGTTCCAAACAAAACAGAAATAGTTCTACTATTCGACAACAGATGGCGCTGTTCTAAAATATAGCTTCGGTTTATTTTTTTCTGTCTTTCTGTCTCAAAATTATGAGAAACGCATAAAGATAATATGCTATTAGAATATAAGTGAATATTAAATTAATTTAATAAAACTCGCATGACTTCCTAATTATTGTTCCACATAATGATGTCTAAATAAATTTAATTAGCGTATAGCGAGTACGGAGTATTTAGTTTCATTAGTTTCACGCTTCTAAAATTACAATTAATGAGCTTTCAGTAGTTACCGTAATCAGATATTAGGTAGGTATAGGTACTTAATTTAAATTTATTTCGTAACTGATCCGTTCTATCACCGCTTAGAAAATTAGGTCGAGATAACAGAGACTGTGAAAACTAGGTAATTAGAAAGCGTTAATATTAAAGTATGGTTATTTGGATTTTAAAATCCTTTTATTTGTCACTCCATTTACACATTTGTCACTTCATAATATTATATAGGTATCGGTACCTACTATTCAAATGTATATGAGAAAATATTTCTTGGCGCACATTAAAAAAAATGACATAATAAATATACATACATACGTATACACATACATATGTTTATTCTTTTATTTTTCGAAGTACGAAACACTTCAGCTTTTGAAATCTTATTTACCGAGCTAAATAGGTGAAATCGATTCATATAAAACAATTTAAATGATATCTTTTTACACATTTTTTTAAACTTAGTTAACTTGTCAACTTACTAACAGTTTCGTAGATTCGATAAGACCATAACATTATAACTAACAGAGGGCCGCTCTATTAGACATGATAAAAAGTTTTTCTCCGAAGTGTATCACTCTGTTGAACTGTGTTCATTGTGTTTGAGGACAATAAAAAAAACTGTTAAACACCCAGCATTTGGTTACCCTTATGAATATTCAGTTTAATTTTTTTTTCTAGAAACGCACACCTCCTGAAAAAAACCGGCCAAGTGCGAGTCGGACTCGCGCACGAAGGGTTCCGTACCATTATTATCAAAAAACGGCAAAAAAATCACGTTTGTTGTATGGGAGCCCCCCTTAAATATTAATTTTATTCTGTTTTTAGTATTTGTTGTTATAGCGGCAACAGAAATACATCATCTGTGAAAATTTCAACTGTCTAGCTGTCACGGTTCATGAGATACAGCCTGGTGACAGACAGACGGACAGACGGACAGACGGACAGACAGACGGACAGACAGCGAAGTCTTAGTAATAGGGTTCCGTTTTTACCCTTTGGGTACGGAACCCTAAAAAGGGCAAACAATTAACGAACCACCAGATTTAGCAAAATGTAACGGCAAAAAAATCACTTTTTATTGCCAAAATTAGTAAATGATCACCAAAATTAATCCCCATTTTATCGTGAAATCACAACCATTTTTTAGTTAATGACCACCAGAAATTTATTATGCTCTTGCATCCGAGTCGAGGGAGACCCGGTCGACGGAGCCCCGCTTGACTCCTACTTCTGAATGGTTTATAACAAATAACCGGGGTGTTCCAAGTCAGCCTAGGCAAAACTAGTTTGTCATCAACCACCTCATTGAAATTTGGTGCTCAATTTACTAAATTTGGTGATCAAATAAATAAATATTGCTGGACATTACACACAGCGCTATCTGGTGCCACACTAAGCAACGAGGCTTGTGGCGTGGACACCAGGTAGTTGATATACTACATAGATACTTTTTGTTTGTAAATACATACTTTTTATACTTATAAACATCCATGACTCGGAAACAATAATGTCCATGCTCATCACACAAACATTTGCTCCGACCGGGATTCGAACCCGGGACCCTAAGAACGTAAGGCAGTCTCACTACCGCTGCGTCATTCGGGTCGTCAAAAAAAATGATATGAAAATGATATTTTAGGCGATAGATGTTAGTGATCACAAAGTTATTTTTGGTGGTCATTATATTTTACCCCAAAAAAAAGCTTCACTGAAGCAAAAATAATAAGCTAAAACCAGGTGTGTGTCTTGGGCTTGAACTTGAGACCTATAACTTAGCAGTCCGACGGTCACGCCAGGCTATCACTGCTGTTAAACACTAGCTTTTGCGTGCGGCTTCACGCGCTTTTGGTCTAAAAATATCCTTCAGGAACGTCGGAAATATAGCCTGGCTCTCGGGAATATAATAGTTTACCATTAATGAAAGAATTTTCAGAATCGGATCTGTAGTTCCGAAGATTGTCCCACACATCACAAATCTATACTTGCTTAATAGATGTGTGATGTCAATCTTCGGACACACACACCCAGCCGGCTAATCGATTGTAAAAGCGGTGATGTTCAATTTATTGTTTTTATTGAATGCATGATCTAGAAGAGTAAAGAGTGAAGAACAAATGTGTTGTTACTGGTTCCATAGATCATTTCTGTTTAGTCGACATTTGACAGATTCTACTTTTGACATCATATTCTACATTTGACAGATTGTTCTTTTCATACCACAGAAAACACGTTGAGCTAAAACACACACATAACACTACAGTGGCTCTGTTTCCATGTTGCGGTTCTATTTCAAGATCCTTATGCCTTTCTGTGCCCGGCTGATGGCAATAGGGCTCGCCTCCTATTACTTAGGACTTATACATAACTGGCAAAATGTGGGTGTACTGTTAGGTTTATATCTGCTTCTTCTTCTTAGCGTGTCGATGGCAATCTAAATTGAGTCGGCCCAGAACTGAGCCACTAGTTTGGCGCTTTCGGTTGCGTCCATCAGTTCCTGTAGTGAGCAAACAACAGGACACGCAGAACACGATAATAAGTGCCCCATCGTTTGTGGAACAGCACCACATTTACACTCCAGGCAAGAGTCATTAATGAATCTCCACCTAAACAGGTTTTCCTTGCTGCGGCCAACCTGGGTCCGGAGTCTATTTAAAGACTTCCAGGTCAGCCATGGCAACTCATGCTTAACCTGCCTGATTACATGCTAGCTAGGGAGATAGCATACCTACATTAAAAGTATTAGTTGAGAACAGATGAAACTAAGAAAGCAGCAACTTAGTTTCGCAACCTATTCACAATCACAATTAAATTGTTTATAAATAAATTAAAGTTGTATAAATAACATAAACAATAGAGTTATTTACCGCGCGAGCCGGCGGTAAAGTAAAACCATCACTTCTCTTCGCTTCGATTATCCGTTGCATCTTGAATTATGCGCCGGCGGCGCTTGAAATGGATGGGTTTATGCAGTAGTGAGACTAGAAGTCAGTGGCGTAGCTAGGTAACCAAGGTCTGAAAAATTTATTCTAGTTTCATATAATAGGTTCGGTTTTGCTTGTATGTAGACGCCGTTTTCCGAAACTGCTGTTCTTTTCAAGATGTTTTAGGACTTATTATTTCCTCTAGATGACCGGTATTTTCTGTGGTCATTTGCCTTGCAGTTGAATAAAATTATTGCGGATTTTGTGGTCAAATATTACGTACCTACACAGGTAGCAGGTACTGTTTATACCTATACGCACTAGATGCACGTAAGCACCGTTCCTTATGTGAACGTGGATTACGAAATTCATTCTTGGTTTTTACAATACCTATAGTGACTTTTTAGCACCACTCACAAATAAGTAAAAATAAATAGGAAATATATTACGTAGGTATATACTACAAAATTATTATCTTAAACGATTCTATGTTATTTTTAACTATTAATCCCTTTAAATTATTTGTTTGCAATTTTCATGTTTTTCTTATCTATTTCTAAATTCTCTCGTTTAAAAAATAAAATTTGCTGGTTCCGTCTCCAATATACAATTTCACTCCAAGATATAACAGATAACCGCTCGACCTGTGACCGGCTGCCGCGGTGAAGTGAGTCTTTATTTATCACCACCTAGCTTATTTATTGAGCCTAAGGGCGTACGCAGACGGGCATTGAGATATATCATAGAAGGGTGGGAATGATTTTAAAGTTCGAATGTAAACAAAAATCAACTTCTTAACCGTTACAATTGAGATACACAGACACCATTATGTTTGTTCCCTATGTGATTACAGCTATAACTGATTAAAAAAACAGTTTTTTTTTACTGTAAAATATTTCAATAATTAATCTATGTAGGTACCTATGTTTGTAGTTCTAAGTGCCCAGCTCCACATACTGTTTTATACCTTGAAGAAAATATAAACCCATAATGTAAATGCTCAATGAACCACAATCTTGTGGTCCCTAGCTTACCGTTATTTTTAACCTTCTTTGAACAGCTTAGGGATAAACTATCGTACCTATTATGACCAAGGCCAATGTGGGCGTTAAGCTTAAAAGAAAATTGACCATAAAGCAATAATAAAGTGTGGAGAGGGAGGGAGGAGTCGAGCGGTGGTGTAGAGGGGGGATCACGGCATGACAGCATCATGCTATTTGCCGTCACGGCATATAAGTAGGTAAGTCGCTTTTACTGCCAAGGCGCGCCAATAACTGTTTCATATCACAAAAAACTTTCTTTGACCGTCTGAGCATACCCTAAAGGGGTAAATTATAGTATCTATTTGTCGAAGGCTAGGTGTCTCGAGTAATGATCATAGATAAACGTCTGTGATTTATTCCTATTCGATTGGTTGTTATTTGTGGTCTGTGCAGTAAGTCTCGACGAGACGGTGAGCCGGTTGTGGAGTCTGCAACTGGAATCGATTTAATTATAAAATAAGATTATGTTGATGGAATTATTGACGAGTTTATTGTGTTTACTTTACTCTGCAGTTGGTCCCGGTTGTCATTCGTAAATCTTTGACAGTCGTTACGGGTAGTCCTATGCCCGAAAGTCTGAAAATCTGGTTTGCCAAGAAGTCTCGGAGGATTCGGAGGAAATTCGATAATCGTTATGTAATATTATGGTCACCCATTCACAAACCAACCTATACGCTAGCTGTTTTTATTTTTTAGTCACGATGTATTTAAAAAATCAATTTTGACAAATAGGTCGGAATATTGACGTAGCTCAGAAAGCAGCATTTAATGTTACTGGGCTGGGCGGTCTCTGTCGTATGCTGAACGAGTTGTGGCCTTTTAGAACACCGAATTGCCCTGGAACAGCTAAGGAATAGGTCGAAAGTGGTGCAGAATCCACACCAATTTAAAGATAAAGGCTTTTGCATAGGTACTGCATGGGGTAAATAATAACATAAATGTAATTACAATTATATTGTCTGTCGGGCTGATGCCCGCTACTCCATGTCCAAAGTGCAAACATATAAATTACTATTGAAAACATAATTCAACCTTATTATTGTAAATTCTTATTATTTTCCTAGAAGTACATATAAATAAACTCAGATACTAAATACTATATGGCTGGATACGGCTTCTCACCATCCCATGGACGTTGGAGCCGATGATGACGAATTCCCAAGCGTCAAGAGATAAGGTCTAACCACATCAATTATAAGTTTCCTTCAGGCTCAAGTGAGTCACAGTTACAGTAGGTTATAGGCACGGGATGACTGACTGCCTGAATTAGTTTATTCCATTGTTTTATGTAATGGTGAGGACTGATCTATGGCTAGCCGCGGAGATGGCCGATAGAGCAAGGCTTTGACCGAGTGGTGGCCAAGATTAGGCCAAGGAAACCAGGGCAGTCCTAGAGCTCGTTGGGTCGATGATATCGTTAAAGTCGCGGGAAACACCTGGATAAGGGACGCACAGAACCGGGAAGAGTGACAGGAAAAAGGGGAGGCCTATACCCAGAAGTGGGTGATTTCGGGCTGATATAATGTTCATGATGAACTATGGACAATAGAGTACACAGATTTGCTAAGAGGTACGATATTCTGGTATACAGTTGGCAGGAGCAGAACTGCAGAACCCTAGCTAGTTGATTGCCAAAATGCCAAGAGACAGTAAGAGGAGTGTTGGCAGAGAAACTGCCCGATGGGTGGATAACATTCAGGTCTCCGGTCGTGACTCGTGACTAGCACAGATCAGGCTCGTACGGACGTAAAACCGAGGAGGTATATCCCCATGCAGCAGCAGGTGCAACAAGGCCGCTAATGATGCAGAAGAGGGTAATGATAATGCAAGAAAGTTTTGGCAACCTTAAAGACGAAGCCTGTTCAATGCTTGCAATTTTACGGGCCCATAAGCTCTTAACCAAGCTGTTTGCAGCAAGAAAATTAGGCATAGTAATTCAGGCCCAATTAGAGGAAAACGGTTAACTCCCATCTCAGAATAGAGGGCCAGTAGTGTAGCGTCAGAGGCTGACTATGTAATAGTTGGTTCTATGTAAACAAGTTTACCAGAAGGTCTTACTACTAACCGCTGTTTCTCGGGTTTTAACCTACCTCAAACAAAAATCGTCACTGATGATGACGGTTTGACCAATTTCTAGTAAGCTTGCACTGGAATATGGGTCAGTAAACTACCGGAACATGCAAATCATTCTGACGAGGTATGGTCAACCGCAAGGCTTTGGGAACAATTTGGCTTTGAGCTCACCTTTATTTCGCAGGAGTAAGGCGCGTGTCCCACCAACGACGGTTAGCGAGAAGCGAGTACAGTTAGCAACTAAGCTAGCGAGTGAGTTGTTTTGTTTGACAGAGTTCTCGTAGTTGATGTGAACAATCAGCGGTCAACTATCTTCTCATAATCATCACTACATATTATAAAACAAAGTCGCCTAATCTGTCTGTCCCTATGAATGCTTAGATCTTTAAAACTACGCAACGGATTTTGATGCGGGTATTTTTAATAGATGGAATGATTCAAGAGGAAGGTTTTAGTATATAATTTGCGGGCGGGCGAAGCCGCGGGCATCAGCTAGTACTATTATAAATGCGAAAGTTTGTGAGGATAGATGGGCGTTTTTGCTCTTTCACGCAAAAACTACTGACAGAATTTGAATGAAATTTGGCACACAGATAGTTTATAACCTGGATTAACACATAGGATACTTTTTATCCGGGTAGCACGATCCCGTGGGACAATTACCGAACTACACGAGGGCGAAACCACGGGCATAATCTAGTGTCTCTTTTACTGACACGGGGCCTACAATCTTTGGTACTACCGCGTTACCTGACGGTTGACCATTTTTGAACTTTATAACTCACTACTTTATAACATAAGGATGAAAAACGGTCGAAGGGCAGAGTCGATCGCGGTATAGTACGTTATAACTTGAGCGAGTAAATAGTCGATATGCTATAGAGCTAGCTAGTCGACCGATCTGATACTGTGATTGGTAGAGACAAACCCGTCGATTAAGGGCGATTTTTTCCCGCGACTACGGCCTAAGGAAGCTAGGGTTATAATTTTTGTTTGTTTTTGTTTTTACGTATGTTCCTCCGTAGCGCCTAAACTATTCATCTGATTTTGATGAATAGGGTGTCAATCAATTCATTATTATGCCCCGGGTAACATAGGCTACATTTTAACCGACTTCAATAATAGGAGGAGTCGATTTTACCTTGTAAACCCCGAATTTAATTAGAGCGTGGTTTTAAGGTTGCGGGAATCCGCAACTGGATGCGAGACGCACGGGACCGTTCAATGTGGCGATACTTGGGGGAGGCCTATGTCCAGCAGTGGGCGTCTTTCGGCTGAAATGATGATGATGATGTGGTTTTTTAGTATTCGGGTTTTTTAGCGGTAGTATACCACACAGATTCTTGTTTTAGTTCAAGTGTTGACGGTACTTGATTCTTATTAAAAAATATGATATTATTATTAATTAATACATTAACTAGGGTATAGTGTGACGTATTGGATACAAAGGATTTTCCTTAACTTACTCATCATTAGAGCAATTGTTAACTGAAGTCACATATTGCTGTCAGTTATAATTTAACTGTTCAACAGTGCGGATTGATTTGTGACTTTAATTAATTAACGAGACTTTGCAATTACACGAAAAATAATCAAATAATTAAACGGTTACATTACTAACTAATTTAAATAATTTCTTTTCAAAGCAATTGTGAACAATTTCGTATAGTTCAGTGTAGTAACTAAATTCATTTGGATGTGCAAAATGCCAGCTTCGCCATTACGTACGAGTGTTCAAGAAATTAAAAGGATAGCTTCAATTACAGTCAATATGAGGAAACAGGTTTGTTTTTCA
The DNA here is from genome assembly GCA_905147715.2 of Xestia xanthographa. Taxonomy (NCBI): domain Eukaryota; kingdom Metazoa; phylum Arthropoda; class Insecta; order Lepidoptera; family Noctuidae; genus Xestia; species Xestia xanthographa. Next base: position 26,530,309 of record LR990650.1, read on the forward strand.
GTGTTTATTTGAGTACGTGCTGTTGTGATGGTGTTATTGTAGTAAGGAACGGGAATCCCTTGGCAAACTGTGCGTAAATAGGAGCTTGATTTGCGTAAAGCCCGAGTTAACATAGGTACCTTTTGGGGAAGAGATCTTTCATTAATAGGTAAACTAACACATTATTACAATAACAAAATAACTTTTAAATAAACTAACCAGAAACTATAAATCAAAACTCCTCTTCAATGCTTCTTCATCATTTCAAAGTCAAAGATCTTTATTGTGAGACAAGGTTATAGAGTTGTTATCACGCACTGACTACCATGTTCGGCATACAATAGTTTGAATCAATTTAGTTTCTTTAGTCAATACTAAACAAACTAAATTGTTTATTATTATAAGATTAGACCTAAGTTTCAGTGATATAATTATAGTATCTCTGATAGACATTTTAATTGAAAGAGTTATATTTAGCATCAAAACCTAAAAACAGTTTGGCAATAACTCATCACAAATCCGTCGGACAAAAATTCATGTACTATATATAGCTTTACCATGTGGTTAGTAGCTCACCCATGGGTCTCTGACTTGGCTGTACATACCGTCGAGAAATTCGATTTATCGTAGAAACTAAACTAATCAATGATTTTATTATGTACTATAGCATTCGCTCGCTACTTCGTCCGCAAAAATTGTGGTAGTTCGGCTAATACGCATGATATAAATTTTATTTATAGCTTAAAACACTCAAGAATAATGTAGCTTTCTGTCAGTGAAAGAATTTTTAGAATTGGATCTTTAGTTCCGGAGATTACACCCTACATACAATAAATACTACATTTTTATTTTCATAATTTTCTACACTGTAAAGTGAGAAATACAATTTTTCATCAACAGATTAAGTTCTTGTAAATGCACCTACGTATGTTGTCATTATTGCATTCTTGAAAAATTTAATCACAATCGATACTTGAAAATGATATGTAAGTATGCAAATACATATTTTATAGACGCATGTAGATTTATCAGTTTGTCACCATTTGTTTAGTTCGAGTACATGGAAGGCGTTTGTTATCTAAGTACTATATCTTATCAATATTTAAATGTGATGTGAGGAAAGCCAAGTTCTTGTCAAAACGTGTATAAATTCGAATAAAAAAAAAAGTTGATTAATTTTGCTGTACCATACGTAAACTTGCTTTTTATAACTCTAAACATGGTAGTACACTCTCGCCGAGACACTCGGAGGCATGGCGAGTGCGAAAGTATATACAGGGTGACGGTGAAACTCGACCTATTCCTTGAAAGGGGTTATACTAGAGGTCGTTAGTAACAAATGAAGTCCAGTTAACTATATAGGGGTCAAAACTGAATATAGTTATCACTCATTTTTCAGCTCTCAGAAAATTATCAGTGAACTGTTTTTTCATCATTATTTGTTTTTGGTAATAAGTCAGAAAATGTCTAAAAATCGCAGAAAGGGCATAGTTCGGTCAACATCCAGTTTTGACCCGTAGTTAACTGGACTTAATTTGTTGCTAATACCCCTAGTATATCCCCTTTTAAAGGAGAATAGGTCGAGTTTATCTCTCACCCTGTATACATAGCGCTCGTCTAGCCTCGGTGTTTCTCACTTGCAGTCCGTCTTGTGTCGCCTTACTGCGAGACGTCTCGGGTGAGACATGGAGAGAGATCTCGCTCTAGAGAGTACATCCACCATAAGAACGTTCGAACAGTCAGTACTCCTTATAATTTGTCTTCATCGAAGTTGAACATCTGAGGGGTAATTTCCTTTTGACAGTTAAACAACATCCATTGCCTTGTTAACTTTGCTGTGCAGAAGAATTGTTCAAACAAATAAATCAATGGAATACGCGAATATCTTTCAAAACTCTTCGGATTCAGATATAAAAGTGCAGTTACTCTCCGGTGGATTGCGAAAGAAAATCTCCGGGTACCAACAAGGCATCAGTTCATAGGCGGAACCGGAGTGCGTAATTAGTCAAGGAAAATTTCCTGTGTACATATTGTTAATTGAATATGTAATTAGTAGCATTTATTGCGACAGTTCACTGTGACGTTCTCACTTCTAAGTTTTCCAATGCAGGTTCAGTGGTTTTTCTAATGATATAGTGGATCGAGGATTCCTGCCTCGTCATTACCAAGTTACTCAAAGGAAGCTTCCTTTGAGTAACTACGTCATAATGACGATGATGGAGTCACACTTCAAGGTATCATCCTACCTTTAGTCAAGGAGAGAGCTTCGATTGCGTCAATGTCAAGTTACGTTTGGAAAAAGGTTCTTCGGGAATTCCATTGCTTTTGATTCAAAATAATTTACATTTATTAAGACTTTTTGAAGTTTAGTTTTTTTTTTTTTTAATATCACTTGTACTTACTTACTTAAATATTTTAATCATTTAAAATATTTTGTAACCTGTGAATAAAAGCGAAAATGTGTAAATGTGAAGCTTTTTTATTTTATTTTTCAAATACACATGAAATCAAATAGATACAAAAATACGTCATTCCTTTATCTATTGACACTGAAGGGCTGAGCCAATTACTCACTAACTTCACAAAAGATAGGCGGACTTAGCACATTTTTACTAAAGTCTATTAACAGCTATCGTATATCGTAGAAGATCACTGAAATCTTGACAGACTTGTCAGTGTTGACAACCCAAAACCAACCTTATAGTACGGACGATAAAGATCAATGTGATTTTGACAGCGATGCCAAGTCGGAGGTAATTAGAATGTGAAAAGACCACATATTTGTATGTACATAGGCTTATCTTGCTGAAAACGCGTTGAAATTAGTCAGTTTTAGATTTCATATCAGTTGCAAATAGTGTGTCGATATGTCAACATGTTTTATTTAGTTCATAGTTTGTAGTTTTATTTTATTTGAAAGTGGTTTTAGTGAATTTGTGTAGTGAAGTGTAGTTTTGAAATATGGCACTTTATCGGTCTTATGAATCTGTTGAGGTAAATGCTATGTAAACTTTTTTTTTCGGATGGGAAACAAATGCAAGAGCAAGCTTGTTCCATCATAGATCTCATCCATCGCTTTCCATCAGGCGTGATCGAAGTCAAGAACAGGCCCATTTTGCAATAAAAAAAAGAAAAAAAATGACTCCTCTCGTTCTGGGTGGAGCAGGTAGGAGTGTCAGACTTTCACTGACTAAAACCCATCCATGTTCCTTCATCGCCCTTTGTGTTCCGGGGCCACGGTATCTCTTTCGAACAGTCCCGCAGCCCCGGCTGTTTTATCACCCTTGCTTCTAAACTGAATAATTACGTACTTATCTCATTAAAAATCACAATAGACCTTCTCAAAACTTCATTGTTATTCATGACCTAGAGTCTAGCAGTCTGTCTATTGAGTGTCTGAAACGATAATATTTGATTAATGATTAAATTAATCAATGAGCATTTTTCTCAATTAGTTTACATTTATGATTGAAAATGTGAAGATTGGGAGCCGAGCACCTACCTGTCGTAACTGGATGAAACTAATTTCTTAATTTTATTACAAAAAAAAACCAGTATTGGCCATAATAATGCCGCAACAGTCAAATGATTCAATTTACCCACTTAAGTAATTATCATTTCTTGAATCAATATCAATTAGCAAATGCTACCATTGGAGACACTTGAAAGTGGTTCGTCATTTACTAAGTATTCAGATTATTATACAATCAAACTTGGAATTACTTAACGTTTTTTCTGTAGAAAATCAATACCCATTAAATTAATCATAATTACTCGTTTCAGTTATAAAACCATCCCCCCCTATGAAGTCAATCAACAGCACGACTACGATATTCCCCACAAGACACATTTTAAAGTTCAGTAATCCACAATTGCTTAACAAGATCCTTAAAGTAAACAATAAACATTCAAAAACCGTGTTTTGCCTTGTTATTGAAGGCGTGTGAAAGACTTGCATGTGTTCGTATTGCAACATGATTAGGTTGAAATATTATGTACAGCTTTGAATATTTTATCCATAGGTATAAATAAATCGATCAATCGATTGTTTAGGTTCAGAACACCATAATAATATGTGGTAGGAAACAAAATTAATAACAGTACCTACCTACTTTAATGAACTTTCATGATCACCTGAAATGTTTTCTTGTGAAGTTGTTCAAACTTTCGACTAAAGTCCAGACTTTTGTAAGTCCAGAGTTTTTCAGCTATCCTAACTTTCGCAAAATGGCGTCGAAAACAAAAGTTGTTACAATAGTTTACATTATTTATGTTCTAAGTAGATTTGTCGTACATAAGTACATGCATTTTATGAATACCTAAGCTAATGAAGAAAAACAAAAAAATAATGTTCCCTTAGCTGTTACTTAATTAAGTTAATTTAATTTTAGGTTTAACCCGTTTTGTTGTAGGCAATCTCGAAAATAGTAATTCCGGATGATTAATTCCATTTTATATGTCCAAAATACACTTATGACGCGGCTAAATAAATATCCGCATACTATTATTATCCGTTCGTTATCAAATACTTCACAAAATCACTAGTTTGATTCATATCCTGTGTGACGTCATAGAGGTTATCCCCGTTCACTTCAAATCACTAGATATTTGCACAGAATACTTAGGCCAAGAAGGAACTTGTATTTGTTTAAGATTTGGATGGTAACCATGGTAATCACACTTAGATAGATAGCAGTTAGTGGTCGATAACAGCGTCGACTTACAAATTGAATTGAAAAGGTCGCGGTTTTCAATACAACAACAACAACAACAACAACAACAGCCCATAACGTCCACTGCTGGACATAAGCCTCTCCTAGGATGGAAGGAATTTGTCGTAATCTCCACGTTTGGCAGGCGGATTGGAGATCGCAGTGATGAAAGACTAACAGAAAACGCTGCTGCCCATTCTCAGGTCTACGGAGGCGCAAGGTGTTCTGCCTCAGACATTAGTCGCCTTATACGACACCCGTGAGTGTAATGGGTTGGTTCTATTCTACTCTGCCGGATACCACACGGCTAACTTTCAATACAAACAGGCTCTTTACTTTGCTCTCAAAACAGTAAAAGAAAACATCGTGAGGAAATCTAAAACTAAATGTGAGATTATGGTTACGGCCCACTTCCTCTTACAGAGAGTACCTAGGCCCGATTCCCATCAGTGGGAAGGCTATAAGCTAATTGCTTAAGAAATCTTCTAAAATCATTTATCTTTCATGAAATTGAGGACTGTACTACAAGCTTAAAAAAACATAATCTGCCTCTAGAGCGCAACCGCAGTCGCTTAAAAAATCTTCGCTGTTTTGTTCAGAAACAGATTCCAAGAACAAAAGCTGTTATAATTTAAGATTAAAGGACTTAACCACATTTAAGCGTGCTTAATCAGGAATTTAAAGACTTTTTCTACGTTTTGCGATGTCACGCTTGCGTCGAGGAGTTCACGGTCGTAAGGAAACGACAGTTATTTAAACTGAATCTCACACTACACACACAAAAGAAAACTTACTCCATCTTCAGCAGAATAAAGTTCGAAATTCTGAAACAAACTCGGGAAAATTTGCTTTACCATCCAGCATAATAAGAACTCATTGCACTCAAAAGTACTTCTAATCACTTAGTCATTAAAGTTGGTAATGTAAAAGCAAGAGTTACGGTCTTTTGGACATGTTTTACATGTCAAGTATTCGCAAAAACGACGGAGTGAAAAGGCTTAAAGACGTCGTCTAAAGCCAGATTAATATACTTAGTAAGTTGTACTTATATGTTATTAAACTGCTATTGTTCAGGGCGTTGAATCATCTAATGTTGTAGAGATGTTATGAATTAGGACATTTTTGTAAATTACATGGACAATATTATGAGTTATGACTTCCAAACGACGCCGCCGCTGAATCGCTATAAGCACCTTAGTATCTCTTTATTAAAACTTTAAATTGTAATACTATTTGATTGAAATCTGAAATTTCAATAAATATTTTGAATCGCAGTCAGTCAACGTGCGATGTTAACAAACACTCTCTAATAAATAAAAAAGTGCGATGTTCATCTTAGTTTTTATTCTAAGAAACATTGCAGGAATTTCATAATTTAGACTACACTAAATTGAATTCAAGATCAAGTCCTACGTGGGAAGTAAAATCCGTTGTTCAATATGTTAACTAACAACAGATTAATTGATCGATTCATTAAGCACCTTGTCAATAGGTATTATAATCGCTGATTAGTCAACTTTTTCAAACGTTGTTAACCAGTTTGTTAAGTGTCAAATCGGTCAGTTTAATTGAACGATTAACTTCTTGACATGGGCTTATATTGACACGTAATTTATTTCAAGTTTAGTAACCCTTTAAAAGCTAAGCTTCATAGAGAGCTTTAGAGCAAATATGATATGTGACCATATTCTTAAGAAAATACTGTGAAAAGTAAGGCTACACTCAATTATACGTATTATGTTTGGTTGGACATGATTCGCTCTCATAAAGCCATCTTCATTATGTTCGGGAAAAAACTACTAGGCTTACCTCGAACTGTGCCAAACCGACCCGAAAATGATTCAGCGGTGATTAATGCCGAACGAACTTTGCCGATGATCACGTGCCGAATAAAAGTGAAAAATGTGTAGTAATTGCTTCGGGTCCGGCATTGTTATTTAAAAAATACTACCTAACCGAATGTACCGACTCGAAAAACTACATTAAAGCTTTTTGCTATCGTTTCTAGTTATTTGCAAAAACGTCTTATTTCCTAGTAAAACTGCAACTTAAAGGTTACGACTCATTATATTATCAGACAAAGTACCTACATAATGTAGGTGTATTGAGCCCATCATTATCTATTTTCTTCATTCACGTGGATCGTAAAGATCCGGGTTCTATATCCGGACGATGTTAAGGGTTCTTGAACACGTCGACTGCACAAACAATATTAAGCACAAGACTTTTTAAGTAGTTCGAACTTATAGAAAATTCACGTTTCACTTTCAAGCATGCTTAATTTAAAGCCTTTTTGTCGAAGCTTACGTATGAGGTACCTAGCTTTTGTCGGCGGCGTCGCCCGTGAAAATTACAGTTTTACACACTATATTTTTATAAATTACAGCCTTTGTGTTATTTTGATGTATAGTAACTGATACTGTTAAGATTCATCGAGGAGCTCGTGGCTAAATAATAACAACCGCTCGGGTCGATCGTTAGGCTAAGCCGTGCTTGCCTAGGTTGGTCTGTGGATGGGTGACCACCCATGACATACCGAGTTTCCTCCGTGCCTCGGAAAGCACGTTAAGCAGTTGGTCCCGGCTGTCATTTGTAGATCTTTGGTAGTCGTTACAGGTAGTAAGTGGCCCAAAAAGTCTGACAACCAGTCTTACCAAGGGGTATCGTATTACCCAGTATTTACTGGGTTGTGGAGGTCAGATAGGCAGTCGCTCCATGTTAAATACTGGAATTCAGCTGCATCCGGTTAGACTGGAAGCCGACCCCAACATAGTTGGGAAAAGGCTAGGCAGATGATGACTGTTAAGATTCATCAAAATATATTCAGAAGTTTTTGCGTGAAAGAGTAACAAACATCCAATACACGTTTGCAAACTTTCACGTTTATAAAAATTAGTAAGATTTCAAACAGCATAATACGTAATATTGATATATATGCTACCCAAAATATATCTTAAAAATAGATAAATTACCTAAAAAAATAATCAAGACCCGAATAAGTACCAAAACAAGCCGATCCAGAAATTTCAAACCCATGATTGCGCTCCGCAGAGTACGAAATTTAAATGAGCTTTCTATCTAGCACAAACCTGTTGACACAGCCCACAGGGAATAGGAACAACTGTGCATAAACTGGCACAACGGTATGCCCTATTTCCATCAAACAACTTAGCTTCAGGCCTCCTGAACAAACAGTCGAAAATACATTTTATTTTAAATCTGCTGACCACAAAACGACTAAGTACAGAAACGTTATGTAAAATGAAGTAAATGCCAAAATTTTGACGTTTACTTTGTTCCTAAATAAACAGACGAGGGAACCGCAAATGTAGGCAAAATACGTTAATTTAGTCCGTTTGGAGGTAGCCCTGAGTAAATACTAGATAGACTGGACTGAAGACGTAAAATTGAAGCACAGAAGTTTTAGTAGACTCAAAAATATTAGCCAGATAATGCCGAACCAAAGCGATATTCTATCAGAGTTAACGCATTACGGTAATGGAAAAGTCAAAAGATTACAGTTAGATCTTATGTCAAAAGATTGACATAAGTTGTAGAAAAGATAAAACGCTAATCCCGTTGAAGAGGGCTGTGGGACCTCACAACTGCCTAGAATTTTATTATGGTTGTATTCCACTTTGCATCTGTTCACATCTCCCCAGAGATTTACACTGTATACGTACTTGTATTATCGTAAATTAGAAATATCACAAAATACCCCTTAGTCTCTGGCAAAAGTTTTCTTACAGATTACTTAGAAATAACAATGTTGTTGTAACATTGGTGTTAATGTTACTGAACCAATGTTACTAACATGTTACTGAACACCAATGTTACTGAACATTTTAACAATGTTCAGTAACATTGATGTCGATTCTGTTGTGTACAAACTTAACCTAATTTAAGCTATTGCTATCTTATTCTCTCTAATAAAACCAGAAAGAGACGGACGTAATTTAGAGCTGTCAAATTTAGTTGGAACTAATATTACCATACAAATGAAGGGTGCACGTAAAAACATGTCGACTAAAAACACGGTGAAACGCAAGGCATAAACTAGTTTGACATCTCTAACTTACTTCATAGCTATAGCCATCCTTTTCTCGTACTGCCTTTTAGTAATAGCCTAAATTAATTTTAGTTTGTGCACAACAGAATCGACATCATTAACTATTTATCTGTCTATTTCTACACGTGTTTCTAATCAGAAATTTTATTAACTAAACCTTCTGTATTCACATTTTCTGATAGAGGTCACTACCCTCACAAACGTATAAGGCCAGCCGACCTTCGTAGGTTACAGAACCAAGGTCGAACCGACCTTGCTCCCAAAGGTTCTGAGGTAATCCTACTTTTACGCTCGACTTAGCAAGATTCCACTTAGGATTAACGGAATAGCTGATACTTCTTGTTTTATTCATCATCTAGATAGTACTTTGGACTAAGCGTTTATTTCATCCGTCAAAGTTGGAATCCGGCTTAGTTTATTTCTTTTGGATTGAGTTTTTAGAGCTTAGGAACTCAGGTATCTGTGTTTATCTGAAAAACCTCAAAAAGGTTTTAATAGTGTATTAGGCAGACAAAAATGTGTCTAAAATCTTAAAGAGACCACGCACAGCCTAAACCTCTGAGGAAGAATTTTTGGATATTCATTCCTTAGAGGAGTTAAATAGGGGATGAAATTTTGTATGGAACCTTGCCATTTATATTAACATCTTCCTACCCTTTTTTTTTCGGATGGGAAATCATCAAATAACTCCTTCCGCTGTGGGCGGAGCAGGAGGGAGTGTCAGACTTTTACTGACTAAAACCCATCCATGTTCCTTCATCGCCCTTTGTGTTCCGGGGCCGCGGTATCTCTTTCGAACTGTCCCGCAACCCCGGCAGGCATCGGTCCTTACGGACCCCTTCCTTTTTGCTGACTCTCTTTGAGTCGCGCGTGGAACACTCCTGCTTGTCGACACGGCCTGTCGTCATGAGACGGACGGACGGCGAGCTAGCCCATAGCCCACCGTCCACAGGCCCGCGCCTACGGTGGCCGGGGGCCACGTGCAATGGTGGCCCCCGACGCCGCAACATCTTCCTACCCTTGGCTCATGTTACTCGGGGTCGGCACAACACGTTTTATTTCTTCCACTCTCCTCTATCAACAGTCACGCTATCATTTACGCCATTTATATGCCGATAAAAAACTCCCAGCGAACATTTTGGTCGCGAACATCTGGCTAGACACGGAGATGGCCGATGGAGAAAAATTGAAACTTAAAACGGCCTTTGGCCGAGTGGTGGCCAAAGTTTGGCCAAAGAAACCAGGGTCGTCCTAGAGCGTGTTGGGTTGACGATATCGTTAGGGTTGCGGGAAATACCTGGATCAGGGATGCACAGGACCGGGAAGTGTGGTGGAAGAAAGGGGAGGCCTATACCCAGCAGTGGGTTATTCCGGGCTGATATTATGAACATTTTGGTCTATGTCTTTCCAAAATCTGTTGGCTTATGTTTGTACACTTCATTAATTTGTTATTGTGTCTTTGTTACAGAGAAGGGACGTGGAGTCGCAGTCAACCAAGTCAAGTTTCTGGTCAAGAAATGGCTTGTGTTGGACTTTTAGCGTCGATATTCCTCTATTTCTGATATGTAAGTAGACCAAACTTTTGTCTCAGTTTTAATAAAATCGATGTTTAGATGCTAAGTTGCACAAATGTAACTTTTATTTTTCTTATTAGATTTAACAGGTAAGTATTAAAGTAATCTGACAGAATGTGCTCGCCATGCGACCAATAGAGACCGGTGAAAAAGGATCGCGAAGGCAGCGACCGCTGTTGTGGGTGATCCCTCATGACCACGACCACTCTGTCAAGAGTGAACGACTAAGAAGAGAGATTAAAGTAATCTATGTTAAATAAGCTCTGGAATAAACATAACATCACGCCTGTGATCCCTGAAGGGTTAGGCAGAGGAACACCCATTACTACACCCACATTTCGCCAGTTATGTTTAAGTCCCATATAATAGGTGCGAGCTTATCAACTGAGCAAAAATCCAGACTTCATGGCTGCTATTGAGAAATTCCTGTTGGAAAAACCTAAAACATATTGTCCGACCCGGGATTCGGACCCAGGACCTCGTGCTCAGAAGTCGTGCTAGTGACCACTCGACCAACGAGGCAGTCAACTCTGGAAAAAACACCAAAACTTTACTTCTGCATTGAACTTAGGTATGCAAAGTACTCAAAGTAGTCTGTTTCTGTTTCTGAAAAGTTCGTTGAAATCATGACTGGTATAGTAGGTACCTACTCAATTTCAATTCATTTATTTAGTCAGACAAATAAAATATCCATAGAGTAATACACTTCGACGCAACATAAAAATATTAGATAAATAATCAAAATAATAATCATAATTAAATAAGCAAATAAAAATTAAGTTTCTTAATTATAATATATACTAATTTAAAACTGGTACTGGTACTGTGAACATAATAATAATATGCTTACCACGAAACCCCACATTTCAAGTCATTTTCCTTTATTTTATTTCTACAACGTGTGTGGTCATACGAAATTGATACCCAGAAACAAATGTTGGCCCATGGAGTATACAGGTTTTTCTCTAATTCCATCTTAACAAGTCCAATAAGGAAGCGCCCCAAAGACTTATGCATCCCTAATTAATTGAATAAATTATTCAATTAATTGATATTGCACCAATAACGGATGAAACTAATTATCGGACACGAATAAAATAAAAATTCATGAGCGTCATAAGTTGACTACCAAAAATGGCTCCTGTTTCATTGCAACGAAGACAGATATAATGTTGCCAGTAATAATAAAATGGGCTGATTTATTTTAGGAAGGAAAATGAACGGATTCAATTTAAAACTTTACGTTGACGTTGTAAAGTCGTGTTTTCAGTGAAAAAGGTTTATGTAAATAAAATGCCAAAAAATTAAATCTTGTAAATTGGTTTTACGTGCGTTCATACTTAATATATTTATTTTTTCTATCAATGCAACGCGTCTAAAATACACATTTAATTATGTTTGTTTGTAATATGGAATTCTTGGCTTACAGTTTTTGATAGAAGTAGATTGGGTATAACTGATGCTTGCTTGATACAACGTTTGTTTTGCAAGGATGCTAGTTTTGTTTATTGGTTGTTATTTTTGTGTTGTTCGTTAGTATTATTTAAAAATATATATTGTGTATAAAATTGTTACCTATTGCTTCAGGAAAATCTGAAGAATATCCTTAATGCACGCGTAATACAAATAATAATTATTTAATAGTTTATTTTCACCGTTTAATTATTTAAAGTAAACAAGTGATTAATTATTAGTAGGTTTTAATTACGTATTATGAAATTGTTATTAGAGAATTATAATATAATAATATAAGTATTTTCTTGTTACACAATAATTACCATTATTGTCGGGTCGTAAATAATTAATCCTTATTTAAAGGGTGTAAGAAACCTCTTAAGGCGGCTCCCCGAGCAAATGACCTTGAGCGAGCAGTTTTTTGGAGCCTACTCCTCTTTATCCAAAAGAAAAACCAACTAATAAAAAATACATTAAATTACTACATATTCTTGACTCCAAAATTGTCGTTTCATATTTTTTTTTAAGTTGCTTATTGTTTAATAAATACCCTCACAACGAAACCACAGAAATGAGAAATAATGATTTATAAAATGCTACTCCTCGTAAAGTAACCATTATTTTGATTTGCTAATTATACTAATGGATAGGCAATTTATTAATGAACATAATTGTCGTTTTATTTTTTCCAAAAGACGTAAATTTGATTTTATACCGAATAAAAACCACTCATTTCGCACAATTCGACCTGCAGTGACGGACGTAACAACCATTTCGTAGCGCAAGCTGATTAGAACTTTATTCTAACAGTATTTCATACGAAGTTTGAACCATCACAAACAGAGTTGCTAATCTTGCTCGGGGTACCGCCTTAACGAAGCCGAAAGGCACTTGTTCTCCCCGTCATTGCTATCATTGTTTTGTTCTACACCATACCTGGGAACCTTATAGTTAAGTACGATAGATATTGGGGGTCAAAGTTCCAACTTTATGACATTTTTTTTTAAATACAAGTTTTTAATGTAGGACTTTAAACACCTCCACGACCCCCTTACTATTCAATCTATCCATCAGCACAATGTTTTGAGTGCGTTACATTGAGTTTACCACAAAACACGATTTTTCACCCCAAAAACAAGTCGTTTCCCAGCAATAATTTTTGCGTAAAGTTAAGTACTTAGTTTGATGTACAGAATGCTTGGTTGACGGCTTCGTGATGAGGTCTTTTACACCCTGTATGTAGATTTGATTTTCTGAGAATGATTCATTAACATCTGCCTGGCCTTTTTCCAACTATTTAGGGGTTGGCTTCCAGTATTTTATATGAACTTAGTACGACTCCAGTCCATTCCCTCTCATAGAGAGGAGGCCTGTGTCCCAGCAGTGGGAACATTAATAGACTGCCTATCTGAGCTCCACAACTCTGTGATCATCTGCGTTCCATTATCATTCTTTTAACTAATTTGGGATTGCTATATTTTTTAAATTTTCTATTGCAAAAACTTTCTTAAAAGGTGGAAAGTTCTACGGAAATTGGATTTTCCTCCTGTATATTATGTTACGTCAATAACAAAGTTGTTTTTAATGTAATACTTCATCAACACTGTTTGTTGTTGTCCCGTTGCCCGGAAACTTTATTGGTCATTCAAATAAAATTGTTATTGAGAAACTTTGTTATAGGGATAATGCATAATAATCAGCATTTAACATTCCCACTGCTGGGACATGGGCATTTTCTAAAAGAGAGATGAAATGAAATGATGTATAATTAACTACAATATTAAGTACTTAGGAACAAGCAGCGGTGGCCCGGTGGTCGTGGGTTCGAATCCCGGCAGGCGCATTACTTTGTGTAATTTATTTCATCACCGCTGCTCTCAAAACGGTGAAGGAAAACATCGTGAGGAAACCGGCATATTCTAGAACCAAAAAATTCGAAGTCATGTGGCGTCTCGACCAATCCGCACTGGGCCCGCGTGGTGGATTATAGCCCATACCCTCTCATAGAGAGGAGGCCTCTGTCCCAGCAGTGGGAACATTAATAGGCTGATGATGATGATTAAGCAGATTAATTACCGGCGTAGTTACAGGCGTGATGTTAAGTTATGGATTATTTACTTGAATCATCTCACCTTGTAAGCCTTTTGTTTCCCAAATATGTTGCAGTCGGTTACTATAACCTGCAGCTGAATAGTATCAAAAGTCATTCAATCAGTTCACAAAAAACGGTTAAAAAAAACTTCGAACTTCTTTAAAACCTACAAAACTCTAAACAACTTCGAACTTCTTCAAAACCTACAAAACTCTTTCGAACTTCTTCAAAACCTACAAAACTCAACAAACTACAAAATTCTATAACAAATACAAAAAATTAGAAAATGATACCCTCAACGGTTAAGACACATTTCAAAATAATAATTAAAAATAGATTATCATCTTCGAGTTTCGACTGGCAAAAAGGTAAAAAATCTTTTTATGAAACACACGTGGTAGACCCCACTGTGTCACGATTAGAGATGTCACTAAATAAAAGTTACAAAAAATGTGGGAGTATTTTTTTTTTAATTTTATAGCTTTTTGATGTTTGCTGGATAATCATTTAGGTATTTGCTTGTTGCCGATTTGTTTTGTAGTTATTATAACCTCTGAAAAATAGTAACGTTGTGTTTAGACTGTATCTACGACTGAAGTACTCTAGTTGAATGCTAAAGTAATCAATGATTGTCAACACATTGCAATGTGATCGTTCATTCTGCAAAATACTGTGTCGTAAATAAACTGTAAACAGCGTTATATTATTGTATTAAGCACAGGGTAATCAGTACCTACCTATCCAAGTGCATGTGTACTTTATTTCTCACAAGGAATAATAAAGTACATATGCAAAATACTTTACCTGCTAATACTTAAAATGAGGGACACCGCTGGCGTGTCAGAAACACTCATAAAGTTTCTCATTTATTGACGTCAAATACTAAGTAAATTAAAATTATACTTGACAGATGTGGCTGAGTGTGACAAAGTCAACAATTATTTGTGTACTTAGAAAATATAGTTGTCAATAAATAAGTAATTTTATGAGCCCTTCAGCGTAGGACGACATGACAATGTGAAATAAAGTTTAAAAAAAAAAACTTCAGTTAAAATAAACTACCTTTTGTAACACAGGACAATAACTCTTATGTCCCGGTTTCTGTAAAGGTAAAAGACACCTAAATGAAAGCTAAAATAAAAGCGCTGAAAGCTGTAATTCCAGCAATGAAATTCTTATAATTTTAGCCACAATGTCTCTAAGTATCTACGTGTCAGTTACTAAAAACGAGCATTTACCTTTTATAATTAAAATTAAATCCTTTCACTTACAAGAAAATATCGATAACATACTTAATTGAAAAAAAGGTTTAAATATAATTACTAGTTCGCAGCTGGTAACATTCGCCGCATGTGGCAGAATGCACGCAATCGCAGTCACTGTTTACAAATACGAAAAAAAAACCGTGTCGACGACCTTTTGACAAGCGTTCATTAGAGCAGCAATTGAGAACATTATTTTAAAAATAGAACTAAAATTATGTAATTTTGTTTTTCAAACTACTTTTTACACCGTGTGAAGCAGAATGTTTTTTTTTTATTATTGTTTGTAAAAAACTGTAAGGTCTTATTTCTTGCATTACGTGTTTGTGTACATACACGGTTTATATAAAATGTTACGCTAATTTTTTTAATTAAAGTCCAGACTCATACATTATTATATTCTTACGTAGGTAGGTAGGTACTAGATATAAATTACTACATGAATCGATACTTTCTATTTTATAAAATCTGTACCGTAGTATGAAGAACTTGGGTAATTAGTATGGAAAAACTATTGTCGGTTGCATACTTAGTTCATTTTGCTAACAATATTTAGGCTGAATATCAATAACTTCTTCACTAGGAATTTAAAAGATCATTTATTTATTTATTATTATTATTTATTTATTTAATAATCTTATACTATCTGAAGTGTTTGGAGCACCAGGATGTCGGGATACGGGTCCAGGAATAAAACAGCTGTTCACGGTTACGAGTATATTCCGACTGGCACATACAATGAGACCGAGCGCTCAGCTACATTTTAGCTCCTACCCACAATTCTTAATATCTAGTTCATAGCAATTATTTACATCTACCTTAATACTATAATATATCACACCTCACCACTTAATCTCTAAGTTATTAAATTTAAATACAAATTTTAATAGCTTTTACATGAGAGAGTTGGTTAACATAACTAATGTTTCTTTAAAATATTTTTATGTTACTCTAAATTTAATTACAGGTTTACGAGTACGTTTAGGTCGATCCTCCGGTGATGGCGGTGGAAGTCCGGGCTTTGATAAAACTTCAAAACCACATTCGCTATCTATCCTCTCTTTTTCACCCTCACCAACCAGATTCGGTTCTTTTTCCTCCCCTGGACCCTCAGGTATCGGGACCACATCCTCCGCCTGTGACTTTTGAGTCGGTGGGAGTGGTAAACTTTCCGAGACTGTACTATCAGAACCCATGAAGTCGGATAAACGAGACCTACGTTTTACCTGATCTATGTGTTTTCTAGTTAGTCGTCCGTCACCGTTTTTTACGATATATTCGCGCGACCCTGCTCTAGCTTGGATTGTACCTTTCAACCATTTATCCCCTAAGGCACCGTTTCTCGTCCACACTTCATCTTGTGGAGCTAAATCTCGCAAAACGCCTCCGGAATTTTGTACCTGTCGTTGTTGTGCTGCTCGCACCCGATCGTCCAGTGCGCGGTCCGCGCGCAACAAATCTAAACGAGTACGTAATGGCCGTCGCTGTAACAACATCGCTGGTGTATCCCCGGTCGTACTTTGGATTGAGTTCCTATAACTGAGTAGGAACGTTTGTAAAGCGGCATCTATTTCTTTGTTCTCCCTATAGGCTTTTTTAATTGCAGATTTGCATAATTTAACTGCGTTTTCCGCGGCACCGTTTGACGATGGATGGTATGCCGGTGAAAAACACTGTCGTATGCCATTGTTTTTTAAGAAATAACAAAATTCTTCGCTTGTGAAAGGAGGGCCCTGATCCGACACTATTTCTACAGGAAGACCAAATCGCGCAAAGGTGCTACGTAAAACTCGGATTACCTGTTTTGCATTTGTACGTGGCATTTCGAAAACTTCCAACCACTTAGAACTCGCATCAATTAAAATCAAGAATGTGCTACCATGGTATGGGCCTAAGAAATCTATATGTACCCTGCTCCACGGCTGTATGACGTAAGGCCATGGCTGCGGCGGCGCTCGCGGTGGAGCAGCGCCCTCTATCGCACAAGTCTCACAACTGTGGCACAACGCTTCTACGTCACTATCAATGTTCGGCCACCAAACGTAACTGCGCGCTAATGACTTTGTTTTGACTATACCCATGTGACTTATATGTAATTGCTTTAGTATATCCTTCCGTAAGACTTGCGGTATTACCATACGGTATCCCCACATTAAACAGCCGCGTTCTACATACAATTCATGACGTCGAGAAAAATAAGGTTTAACTGACTCATCTGAACACGACAACGGCCAACCGGATTGCACGTATAGAAGTATTCTACTTAACAAAACATCTTTAATAGTCTGTTTCCTAACTTCACTGTGTGTCACTGGGAGAAAATCCTCCACAAAGTTAACATATGTGATCTCCGTACTCACACTAGGCTGTTTACTTTGGGGTAGCCTCGATAAGGCATCGGCGCAATTTTTCTTTGATGACACATATTCTATTTCGTAATTATAACCTGACAATAGTATTGCCCACCGCTGCAACCGAGATGCTGCCATTACAGGAATGCCAACTTTATCACCGAAAATGTATGTCAGTGGTTTATGATCCGTCCTTAGGACAAACTTACGCCCGTATAAATACTGATGGTATTTCCTAATGCCAAAAACGATCGCGAGTGCTTCTCTGTCTATTTGTGAATAAGCTCGCTCGGCCGTGCCTAATGAACGCGACGCATACGCTATCGGCCGCTCCCCGGCAGCTGTGACGTGAGACAGCACAGCGCCGACCCCGACGCTGCTGGCGTCGGCCGTCAGCACGAGCGGTAGGTCTGGTGAATAATGCACCAGCACCTCACTTGAAGCTAGTTGCTGCTTTACCTCCCTGAACGCGTCTTCACACTTTTCACACCACTTGAAAGGTACGTCTATCCGGAGCAATCTATACAAAGGCGAAAGAACTGTGCTGACGTTCTTAAGGAATTTTGCATAGTACATTGTCATACCGATAAATGCCCGTAACTCCGATATATTGGAGGGGGCGGGTGTATCAATTATCGCTTTTACCTTATCATCGCACGTTTGCACCCCATCTTTGCTAATTATATGACCCAAATAACTTATTTTTTTAGAAAAGAAACTACACTTTTCTTTTTTTACTTTGAGACCACTTGATTGTAATCGGTCAAAGACTTTGTATAAATTGCTAATGTGGTCTTGAGTTGTTGCCCCCGTAATAATAATATCGTCTAAAAATACGCCCACGCTAGGCAAATCTGCAAATAATTGTTCTAAACGTCTTTGAAATATTCCGGGACTCGAGGACAACCCGTACACTAAGCGATTGAACATAAACATACCTTTATGCGTATTTATAACGGTATATTTCTTTGATTCATCCAGCTCAAATTGCGCATAAGCTTGCGATAAATCAATTTTACTAAAATATTCCCCTCCATGTAAACGGGCTAACAAATCTTCTACTCTCGGTAAGGGGTAACGATCGACTTCCAAAACCTTGTTTAAAGTGATTTTATAATCAGCACAAATTCTGATAGTACCGTCTTTTTTTACCACTGGAACGATAGGCGTGGCCCAATCTGAGCGGTCCACAGGCGTGAGGATGCCGTCCCGCACGAGCTGGTCCAGCGCGCGCTCCACGGGCTCGCGCAGTGCGTACGCCAGCGGGCGTGCGCGCATGAACACCGGCCGCGCTCCCGGGCGCACGTGGATGCTTACCGCGCCGCCGGTGAATCGACCCAAACCGTCCTCAAACACCTCACAATATCTGGAACTAAATTCGTACATGTCAAACTTTTTATTTTGTAAACTATTTACAGACACTACCCTATCAGAGAGGTCAGGAAATAATTGTATTTTCAATTCGGTCATCCACTGTCGACCGATTAATATAGTTTTCCCTCCTTTGATTACATACAAATCTAAATTTTTACACGCGTTTTTATACCTAACTTCCGGCTTAATGACCCCCAATGGGTTTACCATTTCCCCTGTATAGTACCTTAGCATCAGGTTACAGGAATCGATCCGTAAATCGCTAAACAATTCTTTGTATGTTTCATAATTTATACATGATATGGCACTTCCCGTATCACACTCCATCTTTAAATCTGTACCGTGTACTTTTACTAATAAATGTATTGGCGGATAACGAGCTACAGATAAATTATTTATGTCGACAGTCATTACCTCGTCGCTTCGCTCGTCTTCCGACAAACTATTTGTATCTCCAACTTCATACAGATGATGATGTCCCACTTCTAGTGGACATACACGCCGAAGATGTCCCTGCTTGTTGCATACTCGACAAACGTATCGCGTAAATTTACACCATGTAGAATCATGACGTCCTCCACAAGCGTTGCATTGTTGATCTCGCCGAGCTCGCTCCACCGGTGCAGACGCTGCCGGCGACCCCTCCACGTGACGCGGCCTGTGCGCACCGCCACCGCCGCTGCCGCCGCGCCGCTGTCCGTTCCACGCGGCCCTGCGCCTGTCACCGACCGCACCTGCCGTCGCTGCCGGTTTATACTGCGCCGCCCCGCGAATTCCATTGTGACTCATAGTCGCCATCGCTAGACAATCGCTCGCCGTGTTCGCCTTTTCCGTGTTCTTTGTACTGCAGTCGACCACAGCTGCATTTTTTTCAGCTGCTTCCATACTCATGGCCATACTGTATGCTTTTGTATAGTCAATTTTATCCTCGGCGAATAAACGCTGTCTTATTATCTCACTACTTATCCCGCACACGAAACGATCCCGAATACTTTCTTCCAGCCATGTTCCAAACTCACATGATTTAGACATTTTCTTTAGTACTGCCATATATTCTGATATACTTTCGTTCACGTTTTGTTTCCGTTGGTGAAATTTGAATCGCTCGGCTAACACACTCGGTTTGGGCTGCAGGTGTTTTTCCATGACGGCCGTTACATATTCGAATGTCTTTGTGCTCGGTTTATGCGGCGTGCACAAATTTACCAACAATTCGTAACTTTCCGCACCCATTACCGTTATCAACGTCGCCACTCGCAATTCATCCTTGATATCGTTGACCACAAAATAATTTTCAAGACGCTCCACGTACAATTTCCAGTCGTCCGATTGTACTTTGAACTCTCCGATTTTGCCGATAGTCATTTTAATAGTTTGTGCTAACACGCTCACAAAAACAACACACACGAAGGTTTTTTTAAGTCCTCGTCGCCACTGAAGTGTTTGGAGCACCAGGATGTCGGGATACGGGTCCAGGAATAAAACAGCTGTTCACGGTTACGAGTATATTCCGACTGGCACATACAATGAGACCGAGCGCTCAGCTACATTTTAGCTCCTACCCACAATTCTTAATATCTAGTTCATAGCAATTATTTACATCTACCTTAATACTATAATATATCACACTATCATTACAGGTTACAAACCTAATGCGATAGCTAAGACTAGTTGCAATAATTATTAATTATTTAATTATTTACCTTACATTACACAATAGGTACTAATACAAAATTACTGGTAACTAAGACGATACAACCTAACCTTATACAAAATTAACTTAAATATGTTTTACAGTCAAAAATTGAAAAGTAAAACAATAAAAGAAACAATAAACATAAAATAAACAATAAACCTAAAATTACACTAATTAATGCTTTCGTAACATATTATATTTAAAGTTACTTTTGCAAGTTCACTAAAGTAACACGAAAAAATGTCCAACCTATTCTGAATTTCGTTAACAGTACGAATTGCTCGCGTGAGAGGTGCTTTAGCCAGCAGGTATTTATTTTTATTACACCAAAAATTGTGGGAGAATTTTTTTGGTGAGCCGCAAGCTGCAAGCGATGATAATGGACTGTTACAGTTATCAACCGGGAATCAAACCCACTATTATATTTAAGTACATAAATATATTTTTATTTTTGTGTTCCGTGTCTTGGACTGCTAAGACAGGCTTATGAACGGTAAGAGAATCAGCAAAAGGAAGGGGTCTGCAAGGACCGATGCCTGCTGGAGTTGCGGGACTGTTCGAAAGAGATACCGCGGCCCCGGAATACAAAGGGCGATGAAGGAATATGGATTGGTTTTAGTCTGTAAAAGTCTGACACTCCCTCCTGCTCTGCCCAGAGCGGGAGGAGTCATTTGATGATTTCCCATTCGGAAAAAAAAGGCTTATGAACGGTTACACAAAAATAAAAAAAAAGCAAAATATTTAGATGTAAGTAGATACTGATCTACATCTAAATATTTTTTTCACCTATGTATTTAAACCTATCTTACTAAATATGACTAATTTATTTAAATCTTATAGTCACTACCGAAAACAGTCCAACTCACCTCATAATTAACACCCCGTTGAAGCGAGCCGCACGCTGTTCCCGCGTCGTTCAAGTGGTATTTTATCCGATACCTATTTATGGGCGTTCGATTTAACGGCCATTATCGTTCGTAATCGATTTCCGATTAATTGATGTAATATTCGTAATCGTGTCGGTAATTATAGCCCTCTTTGTGAATGAATGAAAACGAAACCATAATTCATCTTAATTTGATTAAAGATAAGTGATAATAGTGGAGTTTCACTTGATATTAATTAATTTTATGCATTACATTGTATTCTCGATTATTTTTTTTCCCAGCAAGACAAAATGTATTACAGCGCCATCTGTTGTCGAGTAGCGGTACTAATTTTGCTTCACAATATTTTTTATCTTAAAATTAGCTTTAGTTTAGCCTACATAAACAAACACAAAAAAATACCATTAAATACAGTTGCTACGATTAAACACTTAAAAACAGCAATCTGCTACGATAAACGTAGTACAATCTTTCATTTGCGAAAGCGTGTCCATAGTCCATACAACAACGTAACTAATATACGAACGTGGTTGACCACGCAGAGAGTCCACGTGAGATCTAACGTGGGTCCCAACGTGTCGGATGCACCGCAATTGGTCTATTAGATGCATTACGTCACTATTCGTAATCGAGGTCCGTGAAACACGTTATTTGAAGTGAGGTGCATCTGACATCTCGTGGCTAGGTTTAAACTGTTGTAGGAAAGACGGCCGAAAAAAAAAATGTTTTATAAATAAGTACTTAGCCACCTATCGCTTTAAGAACCAACCTAAGTACCTATTTTAAACGCAATATTTACTAGGAATTGCATTAGATAAAAATAAAACCAAGGTAGGACGTGCCCTACGTGTCTTTGCATTCATTTTCATTGATTTTATTCAAGGAATGTCTATATAGTTACAGAGCGATATGTTTAGTGAAGACAGTATTGGTAAAGGTTGAAGGAACCTTGCCAAGGACGAGCGCAACCACAAACCACATCGGTAAAGCGACCCAATCGCAACAGGCACCACTGGTTTCTATGTAACTCTATACCGGACGAACACATCAATCAACATTTTAAAACAAAGAAAGAGAAATTTTGAAAAAAAACATTAAAAATTTCGAATGAAGTTCGAATTTTTTCTTTGGCGAAAAAAGAAAAAAAACTAATTACCTACTTATGCCATTTGCTTCTACTCCGTTCACCTTTACACCCATTTTTTTTGGAAAGCGATATAAAAGTCACCTGTATAGATATAATAGAGTTACGTAGCGTATCCCATAGAGTCTATGTTGTCATCTAAACTGATTCAGACCAAAATTTGGCGACGAGTTTGGCAATTTGCTCCTGTCCTGTTGTTTTCACATCAGAGGAGCTGCTCCTCTGATGTGCAAACAACAGGACAGGCGGGACACGATATCAAGTGTCCCATCGTTTGTGGAACAACTCCTCATTTACACTCCAGAACAGAGTCATCTATGAATCTCCACATGAACAGGTTTTCTTGCGGTTGGTCGGTCAACCTGTCTCCACAGTCTATATAAAGACTTCCAGAGCAGCCATGTATGGCAACTCGTGTCTAGGTGGAAGATTTTCAGCAAGTGGCACAACAACAAGTTAAATACATTAAAATTGCACTCCACGAGTGACTACTTATTGGAATGATTAAAGGTGTTCACAATTAATGTAAATCACATCCATAAAAAGAATCACAATATCATCTAAGCATATATAATTAAGCATAAATAGACGTAACAATACTAAAATATATTAGTTACTAAAGCAGATACCTACCTACGAACTAAACCATTATCATAAAACGTCTAGATTCCGATTTCGCTATCTAAAACGACAAACATTGTTCAAAATAATCTAATCTGCTAAGATTTACCTCGTGTATGTAAATGTTCCATTTGTTAAGCGCAAACAATATGGTGTACTCGGCACAGCATGAGAAAGCACGTTGATAGCACGGTAATATTGTGTTGATAGTTATCGGTGTAAGCTGCAGTAAAGATAAGCAAATTAGCGTGACAAATTATTGACATGCAGAGTTCTAATAGAGTAGATACTGTTATTAATAAATCATCAGCACCAGTCCAAGCTATGCCTGCTTTTAGCCCGGCTCAAACCCTGTCACAGAAAGAAGGTTTCGGCTAAGAGAAATCAAAATGCGAAAAAAGTTATTTGACGAGAAAACTGATCACTAGGTTTCATTGTTTACCGAACCTCTTTTATAATTTTTACGGCACAACCTTTTGTCACCTTGCCTTGCCTAAAACTGACTGTCTCTATTCTCAACTCGCAAAACTCATCGAAATTACTGCAACTACAAAAATTGTCTGTTTCCGTACTTCACAGACACTCTTGTCTAGGAATCTGCAACCAGCATAGTTTACAGGAACTGCCAAATCCCACACGTCTACCCGTCTAACCTGTCACCTTGAAATCTTCACTACGATTACATCATTACAATTTACAAGTCTGCACCGTACAACGATAGTCCAGCATATTTTGACACGCAAAAAATGGAAACTAGCTTTTAAACGCAACG
Source organism: Xestia xanthographa (assembly GCA_905147715.2). NCBI lineage: Eukaryota > Metazoa > Arthropoda > Insecta > Lepidoptera > Noctuidae > Xestia > Xestia xanthographa. The sequence goes on from LR990650.1 coordinate 26,554,297, forward strand.
AATTTGGCTCACTCGATCCTCTCGCCTTTGCCTGCAGCGCCACCTCAATAGGCCAGGATATATTAGCCAGTGTGTGTTCCTGGTAGTTTGGCATTGACTTTGAACTTCAACAACATCCACAGTTTGGGGGATTGGCAAATAAATTGGCCATTATAGAGGGCGACGTCCATTTGCAATGTCACGGGGACAACCCAAATTGCGTCAGTTACTGGTTAGATAATGCTAGAGCTAGATTTGCACTGTTCGTTCCGGGTTTATTATGTTCAAAATATTTCCTTATACGTTTTTGGATACCCGGAAGACTTGTGAATCTGCGCTTTACTGTTTGGCAGAAGGTTAATTCGATTTATCCATGCCGCTAAAGACAATCACATTTAGCAATACTTGATGGTTAACAGGAGTTCGAGTCTTTGTACTTCTTCTTCTTACCTTACATTACCTTTGGAATAGTTACATTGGCAGTTTTCCCTCAGAAATAAGAAAAGGCAGCGCAGGCACCTGACCAATAGCACAAACACATGTTTGATTCATTCCAAGTGACGTGCAGTGACCTACAGATGCGCGCGGAAATGACGCTTGTCCGATTTTCCTTTTGTAAATGTTTTTTTTTTATTCAGTTTTAATCATGGTACATATTTTAAATTAATTTTATGATTGAGTGTTATGACGTATGTTATTGGGTATTGGTTAAGATAAAAATACAAAATGTAGCCTGTTATCTGAATTCAATTAGTTTCACTTAGCAATGTCTATCTATCTAAACACAGTCTTTTTCATAGGGTTTTCTGGCAAACTTCAACAGCAAATTTCTTTAATAATTCCATCGTGCCTCGCTTAGATCTTCGTTTAGGAACACGAAAAGTTATAAAACCTAAGCAGTTCCTCATCATTCATTTACCGATCTTCTAACATCATTTTTTCTTCCACAGTACTGGCCCTGATTGGTCTCTTCGAGCTTGGCGTCATCCCGACCTACAAAGCTGGCTTCTACTGCAATGACCCGGCTCTCAGCTTCCCCTTCACCGGAGACACAGTCAACACTGCGACGATTATGTCAACTGTATTTGGACTACCGTTGATTTTTGTAAGTTTGCATTAACTTTTTAAATACCTTTTTAACGAATGCCTAATACGCCGAAGGCCTAGACTTATGCACGAGCTCTCCATCAGCAGCCTACAGCTCAGTCCACTGCTGGATACGAGCTCCTTCACTAGTAATTTGACTACCACAATGCCTGCATTCCCGAAATCACAGTTTCGCCAGTTATGTCTCAAGTCCTATGTAATAGGAGGTGAGCATTTAGTCTGGCATGGATTCTCATAAGAGGAAATAGATAAAGGTTGGTTATAGCCGTCAAACGAGGATCAAAAACATTTTAGTCACCTTTATGAGGAAGAGCTAGATCTTTGCTAAGAACTAAATGATGCACGGGATGCAGAAAGTGCGTCATGGTGTTTGTCGGTTTTAATAATGGTAAACTTAATACAACGCTAAGTATCCCCTGTTATTAACACATTAAACCGCAGATAATAATAATATATAAATTGTCCTGAAGAGTCTATGCGTACTTATATGGCTTTTCCTCACATATAATCGAGGTTCTTACCCTAAACGTAAATTAAATGAAATAGCCCAGTGGACTGGCATTATTTATTAAAACTATCGTAATTGAAACCATTTAACAAGTTCAAAATCATTTTGGATGGATCCTACACCGATTAAAGAATTTTTCCTTCTAGGAGTATTATGTTCTTTATGAGCTCCTCATCCAACTGCCATTTTATGTTCTTTGGCCTCTCACCAAGCTTAACGCTCTTTCTCTTCTTTTCAGATCGCTGTAACAGAGTACATCTTCTTATACGATGACTTCTCTGAGTCAAGAATTCGACGAACCTGTACGAATACCTTCTATTTATATAGGACGTATTGCTACGGACTGCTTATCAACCTGAGTATTGTGGAGGTCATGAAGGGGCTTATGGGGAACCCTAGGCCTACTTTCTTCGACCTATGTGAACCAGATACTGGCAAGACTTGCAACGGGTAAGATACTTATGATAATAGAATTTTACGAGAATGTTGGTTCCACCTCGGATCTTTGTTGTAGATCGTTTACTTTGAGTTCTATAATTATAGTTACAGTTTAAATTAGTTCATAAACCTAATCAGCCTCTATCATTCCATTGCTAGGACACAAGCCTTCTCTCTGTGAGAGGTAATGGTCCATAATCCACCACACGGGCCCAGTGCAGGATAGTGTATAATTATTGAGTCAGGACATTTTGACAAAAAACCCTACTGAAGTTTCACTGTAGTGGTTTATTATGATAAATAATTTTCAATAAACGTCGGACGTGCCGATGATATCGAGTATTACATATATTACTTAAAGTAAAGACAAAGATGGTCCCCACCCAACAAACAGCCAAAGAGGCAATGACAGTTCTTCCCAGAGAGTCCGGTCACTGACTGTACATTTTACGACATCCGCATTTACATGGCAATATATTCGGCTCGTAGGAGTAATACATTTGACATTGAGTGATCTTGAACATCTTCAGACTACTTATCTAATCTCAAGATTGACGTGGGCACATAAAAGTGTCAATGAGGATGGAAATTCATGAGATTATTGACACTAGTCGTAAAGTACAATAACAGGATCCTTTAATGGGAGGATTCGGGGAGACTTGAAACATGTGTTATGAAACTGAAAATTCGCCACCACCAGTTATTGCTTTAAAATATTCTTCATCATTCCTGTTCATAGCCTAATTAATTAGGGGTACAGCATGTCTTCTTCCATACTTCTCTATTATTCGTCATATCATCAGACACTTCCTTTCTACATTCATACTCAAAACTTTCCTGTTTTAAAATATTCTCTTGAGTCATCATAACCCGTATGTCCCCAGCCGTTCCCGAAGGGGAACAGTCCATTGTTATTTTATTTGTGTCTGTAATTGCGGGTATCTAAGAGCGCTTCGATCCACCTGATTATCATTTTCCTACGTTTTCCTTAATTTATTTGGGATTGACCCAGGATGTGTTCCTCTTCCGGAATTTCGACTTTATTATCTCAGCACTGTAGTCACCACCTTTCTCACCATACCAACATCAATTATTTCATGTTCTGGTAGAATTTCAGTGGCGAAATATAATCTCTTTAATCTTCTGTCCTTTAACGCAGAATATTAATGTTTTTTTTTTGTTTCAGTACCCAGTTCGTGAGTGACTTCCAATGCACTTCTGAGAAGTACTCCTGGTGGTACCAGATGGATTCTTACAGAAGCTTCCCTTCAGGACATTCTTCTTTGTCTGTCTACTGTGGCTTCTTTATTGCGGTAAGTTTTGAGAAAGGTTTATTTAGGTAGTAGTTAATAACAGAGTTTGAAGGATTACCTATCTCTTCCTTTTTGAGTTTTAGAATAGTCGTACTAGATTTGTATTCTCGTTTCCGTGGTAGATACTCAATTATTCATTTGAACATTTTCCGAAAATTAAAAATACTTTATCATAAACTTTCGTTCGCTAAAATAATAATGAAACATTTCAATAGTGGCAATAACGATGCTTGCGATAATCGCATCTTGGATGTAGAGACTTACGTTTCCCGCAAGCATTGTTAGTGCAACCGATTTTTTTCGTAAGTAATTAGCAATCGAAAGTTAGTATTTTTGTCGTTATCTCTGTCGACTGCCGTAAAGAATTAGATGATTTTCGTCATAATTTTTAGACCATCTACTAAACGATTTTACGAAATCACCTTCTACAACTGTTGTTATAATTTTCTTATTGTCCTTTTATCTCTCCAGTGGTACCTCCAAAGCCGCGCCTTCGACTGGCGTCACCGCACCGTGTTCCTGGTCCCCATGCTGCAGATGCTGTGCATCTCTTACGCCGCCGTCTGCTCGCTCACCAGGATCACCGACCACCGGCATCACTGGTGGGACGTGCTCGTCGGCACTATCATTGGACTTGTTACTGTTTATTATGCTGTAAGTATTATTTTTACTATTGAAATCAACATTCGCTGCGTGGTCTTTGTTTGAATGCTATTATGAAAAAATATATAAGAGTAAAAGCGTTTCGATCTACTGTTACTATCCCAGACCAAGTGTTACCAAGTAGTATTACAATCTGTTCCCAGCTTTATCTGATCCCTCTTTCCCTAATCTTTTTTGTAAGTGGTTTCATGACTGTAACTACTGGCTCTGAAAAAACTAGGCCTTAAGTTATTAAACCTTAAGCTACAGTAATTTTATTACCTAACTTTTGGCCATCTTTATCTCAGCGTATCGATGGCAGAAAAGTTCAAATGCCTTAACTTCAGCTTGTAGTTTGTCAGATGTCTGTGTGTCCTAACGTTAGTTTAGATCCTCCATAAATTTCTTGTCTATAATTCTTCAATTCATCATCATCATCATCATATTCGCCCGGGATCACCCACTGCTGGGTATAGGCCTCCCCTTTCTTCCGCCACACTTCCCGGTCCTGAGTTCCAGGTGTTTCCCGAGACCTTAATTCTTCAATTATTTTCTCAAAACATTGCCTCCAATTACCGACACCAGTATTAATTGTTTTCATCATTTCCAGGTCGTGATCAGCGCCAACTTCAAATACGATCACTCTAAGCAGACCAGTGATCTTAAGTCCCAGGAGAGCCGGAATACAGTGAAGACTTTGTTATACGACGAGCGAAGACCGGTGACAGTGTCCTAGTGTAGTGTGTTAAGTAGAGACTGGTTATCAAATTGTAGGAATTATTATTGAAAGAAAAGGTGCGAAAAAATCGTTTCGATCGTTTTTCGAAAAAAAATCGTGAAATAACAGATTTGGGAATAAGTTATTTTTAATGATTTTGTATTAGTTGTTAGGCACAGCATTCCGAAACATAGGGTTAATATCAATAAAAAAACCGGCCAAGTGCGAGTCGGACTCGCGCACGAAGGGTTCCGTACCATTATTTAAAAACATTAGACAAAACTGCAAAAAAATCACGTTTGTTGTATGGGAGCCCCCCTTAAATATTGATTTAATTCTGTTTTTAGTATTTGTTGTTATAGCGGCAACAGAAATACATCATCTGTGAAAATTTCAACTGTCTAGCTGTCACGGTTCATGAGATACAGCCTGGTGACAGACAGACGGACAGACGGACAGACAGCGAAGTCTTAGTAATAGGGTTCCGTTTTTACCCTTTGGGTACGGAACCCTAAAAACTGTTACCTTAGCTAAGTAATTCAAGTATTAAGTATTTTAGTTTATGGTCCCGATTCCTTTTTAGGGTTCCGTACCCAAAGGGTAAAAACGGAACCCTATTACTAAGACTTCGCTGTCTGTCCGTCTGTCTGTCCGTCTGTCCGTCTGTCCGTCTGTCTGTCACCAGGCTGTATCTCATGAACCGTGACAGCTAGACAGTTGAAATTTTCACAGATGATGTATTTCTGTTGCCGCTATAACAACAAATACTAAAAACAGAATAATATTAATATTTAAGGGGGGCTCCCATACAACAAACGTGATTTTTACGTTTTGTCTAATGTATAGATAATGGTACGGAACCCTTCGTGCGCGAGTCCGACTCGCACTTGGCCGGTTTTTTTTATATCCCAGTCAGTAGGAGCCCCGCTATGCGGGGCTCCGTCGACCGGGTCTCCCTCGACTCGGATGCAAGAGCAAAACACACAAAAGTCATTAATTAAAAAATAAAGGCAATCAAAAGTGATATTTTTGCCGTTATATGTATTTTGCTAAATCTGGTGGTTCTTTAATTGTATGCCATTGTTTTTCAACAAAAGCGCTCATAATGTGAATGAACCACATAAATAACTGATGTTGCTTTATATAAACAAACAGCCAGACTTTATATACGATTGTACGCCTATATTTAGCCTGAAATGCCCACTGCATCGGATTACGGCTAATGCATATCTGACGTGGGATTACATTTAATTACTCACGAATAAAACATGGACGTCGTCTGGTTGAAAACAGAATTAAATCAATATTTAAGGGGGGCTCCCATACAACAAACGTGATTTTTTTGCAGTTTTGTCTAATGTTTTTAAATAGTGGTACGGAACCCTTCGCGCGCGAGTCCGACTCGCACTTGGCCGGTTTTATATTTTCACACTTGAAAAATATTGGAAAAAAACTAAAACAAGCAAAATGAACGAAAAACACTGAGTGTTAAAAATAAATGCAACTAAAATGTCCGCCATATCTTATTCCAGTAGGTACTACTTAGTTAAGTTTATTCTTTACTTATAAGTTAGGTTTAAGTAGTAACTTATATATTTTGTGTCTGAAATCACAATGATTTTTGTTATCATGTAAATACTTTTGTATGAGTTAAGTTATTTATGTAGAATAGTACGACAGGGATGCGTTCCGCCACAGGATGTCTGAAGGACCGTAACAGGTTTATGAGAAAATGTTTTTGTATGGATGTTTCTGTGTGACTGGCTGTATTAAATTAATAATATCAGGGAATTTTAAGCAAAATCGAAATGTAGTAAAGATTACCGATTTAAATTCCACCGCAAACAGAAGTACTTAGAGTCGCCAGCAGATGTGCTGGCGACTGTACTTCAAGTTTCAATCATTTGGATAAATTTGATTAACCGAAATTAGATTTTTGAAATTATATTTTTTTTTTGGTGAAATTATTTCAAACCATAAAATATAGATGTTTAAGTTTCAAATCGAATGAAACTTTTTACAGTTTGTAGTAACTTGATACGCCTGGCGACTGTACTTTGAGTTTAGCTATCAATTTGAAAACATGTTTCACATTGTGTAATTCATGTTTTTCAAGATGTTTGAAAACATGTTTGACATTGTGTAATTCATGTTTTTCAAGATGTTTTTTCACAAGAAAATGTGAAGATGTAATTTAATAACATTTTGACCAAGTAGAATTAACTGACAGTGCCTTTTTACGACTAGGTAAATTTAAAATCATTTATTTTATTACGCTAGCCAGAAAATCGATGTATTTTTATAAATATTTATTGTAATAGACATTATAGCGATACATAGTATCAGTATTATTAAACAATTTAGGGAAAGTGGTTTTTCATAAATGAGTAGGTACGCAGTTAAGATGACAGAAAACTGCATTTTTTTACAATTCAGATAAAATTGTTTCTTTGTTGCGATTTAATGCCACCGTTACAATTTTGTTATTAAAGTTTTTAAACAAATAACCTGTTTTATTTGGCTACGTCTTAAAGTTTCCACTATTAATAAATTTCAAATCTATTTAGTCCGTCAGTTTGAGTATTGGAAAATAATGGATACGTATTTTTTGTTTTTGTAAATCAATGAATATTGACAAAGATAAAACGCATCAAAACTCGGGAGTGGGGGGCTCGTGACATGACGTCACAACGCACTAAAAATTATAGCACGGCCTGACGTATTGAGAATTTTAAAAGCGTCGTATCTTCGTCAATTTTGGTTTACGTAACTAAAAAAAATACTTGTCAAATGTTTTTTTGAAAATCTAACTGACGGACTAGTTAGATTTTTTCAGGACACAAGCCTATTGTTTTTTATTTTTTTTATTATTATTCTTCAACAAATTTACATTTGTGTCGAACAGTGGGTTATAACAATAATAAATGTAACACAAAATTAATTAACTAATCATCGTAAAGTCGTAAGTAGTAAGTTTTAACCATGGGGACATAGTTTTATACAACATTTAGATTCTAGATAGACCCAATGTCCAACAGAGGAGAGCAGCGGTGGCCCAGTGGTCGCGGCCCCAACTTACAAACAGTTAGCCATGGGTTCGAATCTCGGCAGGCGAATTATTTGTGTAATGTATATCATCACCACTGCTCTCAAAACGATGAAGGAAAACATCGTGAGGAAACCGGCATGTCCTAGAACCAAAAATTCGAAGACATGTGACATCAACCAATCCGCACTGGGCCCACGTGGTGGATTATTACTTATAGCCCATTCCCTCTCATAGAGAGGAAGTCGTGTGTGCCAGCAGTGGAAACATGTAGGCCAATTATGCAATGTCCAACACCAATAAATTGTAGAAAAAAAATTACGCTAAAGAACATTTTCTCAAGACGAAAGTCTATGACCAGTGTGTGTTGCCAGTGATTACATACGGGACCGAAACGTGGTCGCTCACAATGGGCCTCATCAGAAAGCTTAAAGTCACCCAAAGGGCAATGGAGAGGGCTATGCTCGGAGTTTCCTTGCGCGATCGAATCAGGAATGAAGACACTGCAAGAGAACAAAGGTTACCGACGTAGCCCGAAGAATTGCCAAACTTAAGTGGCAGTGGGCAGGGCACATTGCTCGCAGAACGGATGGCCGATGGGGCCGAAAAGTTCTGGAATGGCGACCGCGAACCGGAAGACGTTGCGTTGGAAGGCCTCCCACTAGGTGGACCGATGACCTGGTGAAAGTTGCAGGAATCCGCTGGATGCGAGTCGCACGGGACCGGTCAATGTGGCGACACTTGGGGGAGGCCTATGTCCAGCAGTGGACGTCTTTCGGCTGAAATGATGATGATGATGAACATTTTCTCATCATCTGCTTAGCCTAGTTTCCCAACTATGGGGGTCGGCTTCCAGTCTAACCGGATGCAACTGAATACCTGTATTTTACATGGAGCGACAGCCTATCTGACCTCCACCACCCAGTTAGTACTGGGTAATACGATACCCCTTGGTAAGACTGGTTATCATGGCAGACTTTTTGGGCCACTGACTACCTGTAACCACTGTCAAAGATCTGCAAATGACAGCTGGGACCAACGGCTTAACGTGCTTTTCAAGGCACGGAGGAAACCCGGTATGTAATGGGTGGTCACCCATCCACAGACCAACCTAGGCAAGCACGGCTTAACCTAAAGATCGACCCAAGCGGCTTTTATTATTTAGCCACGAGCTCCTCACCTCCTAGATACCCCTTGGTAAGACTGGTTCTCAGATTGTTGGGCCTCTGACTACCTGTGATGACTTTGTGACTGTCAAAATCTACAAATGACAGCTAGGACCAACAGCTTAACATGCTTTCCTTTGGAAACTCAGTATGTAATGGATGGTCACCCATCCACAGACCAACCTAAGCAAGCACGGCTTAACCTAAAGATCGACTCGAGCGGCTGTTATTATTTAGCCACGGGCTCCTCATAGAACATAATATCTTCCGTCTTAAATCATTGTAAGAGACCAATTTAGGCGAGGTTAGTAAACAAAATTACTAACACACATAGCGTAATGCCCTTCGTACCACAGGACCCTAGGGCCCTAGGGCGCAGGGCCAATATATGGGTCATAATGATAGTGTTGCACAACGCTGGCCACTTATGTGCTATTACCGAAATAAGGATGTTCGCGATCACCGGTTCGATTCCCGTGTGAGACACGACGTACTTGTATAAGTTGTGAGTAAATTGTAGTGTATTAAGAAAGATATTTTCGTTCAGGTATGAGTCCTGTGGCTAGTTTTTAAAGTAAGGTACGTACAGTTAAGTATTTTCATGGATAAGCTGTCTTTTATCGACTACATTTTCTGTATGTTGAGGAAACTCAGATTTTTTTATTTGTGGTTTCCATGAGGCACATTGCTTGTGCAGGTGTTTTCCTTTTACTTTGCCTAAACTGTCGGTGTATCTTGGAGACCCGAGGGTTTCTGAACTCACGGGAGACGCCCTTGGCGTCGGTCGGCGGCCACCACGTGGCCCCCGACCACCGTCGGCGCGGGCCTGTGGACGGTGGGCTATGGGCTAGCTCGCCGTCCGTCCGTCTCATTATGACAGGCAGTGTCGACGGCGCGGAGAGTCAGCAAAAAGGAAGGGGTCCGCAAGGACCGATGCCTGCCGGGGTTGCGGGACTGTTCGAAAGAGATACCGTGGCCCCGGAACACAAAGGGCGATGAAGGAACATGGATGGGTTTTAGTCAGTAAAAGTCTGACACTACCTCCTGCTAAAGGAGCCTGCGGAAGGAGTCTTTTGATGATTTCCCATCCGAAAAACAATAAATAAAAAGGGTTTCTGAACTGAATTAAGCCTGTGACGTTATTATAAATGCAGTAAGGAGAAGGAGGTATTTTCTACGTCACCATCTGATGTAAATGTGTAAGTAGGTAGTTATCAGTAAATGATTGATTGATTTAATGTTTAACAAATCGAAATTAATTACTTACACTCATCTTTCCCACGAATTTCTAAGTACAAGAGCTAAACAAAGACTTAATTTCGATGTCCTAAAATATACTTATCCAATCTCAATACTGTTCTAATGATACATTTCAAGAGAGAGCAGCCGTCATTGCAAATTAAACCTTATGTGAAAGACATAGAGTCACATCGGGATTTTACAATATTGTTGCAAGAAATTGGTACAGGTCAGGAGTTCACAATGTAAATGCAACTTTTGATGGGCCGTCACTTTTATCTGCTCGCAAATGTAGACTAGGAGCTAGTAATTAATTGTCAAGATGATGTGTCGTGTTGAGCTGTTTGGCTCTTTGAAAATGAATGATAGGTTCTGATTGATAGATTTAGCATTTTCGTTGATTGGGTAAAGTGGGATTCGTTCTAGTTTTCTTTAATAGGGAATATGCATGAAATACAAAACTCTTTTTATTTGTGAAAAATGCCTTGTATTGGTGCATAAAAACATTGTAGTACACTTGTTTAAGTTTCTAACATAAAATAGTATGTAGCATGTTTTTGGTGAAACGGAACGCATTGTCAAAACACACCGTCCTCGATAACGCCGGTATCTAAAGTTCATTGTGTCAGAAAAACACTTTTATTTGAAAAGTGCTTAAAGTTTCACTAATATTTTATTATAATATTACTATTGCAATTTAACTGGACTAGAGCACATACAATTGGTAAAATTATTTTATTAAGGCCAAAAAAATTAGACGTAAACAAGGCAGATCGTGGATAATGACGTCACATACAGCTATGGACGTTGGAACTGTCGTATAAAATTGCAGGAGTTTAATATTATTTTTGTGCAACAAGCAGTAGTTGAACTTGAACATAACTTTTAATACTTTTCTTGGGTTGATAGTATTGTATTTTATATTGATTTAATGTGAAGAAAAAATTACCTGCATATTCCCTATTACTTACCTTAAATTCTTAGTGTAAATTAAAATTTAAGTTATTGAAAATTAACTTTCTTTTAATTGAAATCGAAGATTTGAGACAAATCCTTTATAAAAGTAATTCGTTTCCAGCACATTTTCCTAATCTTGCTCCATGTAGGTAAACTTATGTTACTTGAGTTCGGCACAACACGTAGGTTTAAGTCGTGCTTGCCTAAGTTGGTTGGTTGGTTGGTGGGACCACTTATTACATACCAAGTTTCCTCCGTACCTTGGAAAACACGTTAAGTCGTTAGTCCCGGCTGTCATTTGTAGATCTTTTGAAGTATGGAAGGTTAATCAAACACGTCCGTTCTATACTAGCGTTTATTACCGACCATATTTCTTACATAAGGTTTCTTACTCTAAGTACATTTATGCACTTCACCTCCGGGGGTGAAAGAGAGAAAAAAAAAAACAATCATTTAAAATTAAAGACAATCATAAAAATTAAACAATTACAGACAATCAATTATAATTAAACACTATAGACAATCAATTATAATTATTATAGACAATTGGTAAAAGACAATTAATAAAAATTAAAAAAAATAAACACAATCAAAGCAAAGGTACCTTTTACCGGACTCGCGCACGAAGGGTTCCGTACCATCATTATCAAAAAAAATCACGTTTGTTATACAACAAACGTGAAAATTAATATTTAAGGGGGGCTCCCATACGGGAGCCCCCCTTAAATATTAATTTTATTCTGTTTTTAGTATTTGTTGTTATAGCGGCAACAGAAATACATCATCTGTGAAAATTTCAACTGTCTAGCTGTCACGGTTCATGAGATACAGCTTGGTGACAGACAGACGGACAGACGGACAGACGGACAGACGGACAGACTGACAGACGGACAGACAGCGAAGTCTTAGTAATAGGGTTCCGTTTTTACCCTTTGGGTACGGAACCCTAAAAATAAACTTAAGTACTGACTAAATTTTTTTATCCTATCCTTATGAATTATATCTACCTTACCATTTTTAATTATCTTTACATTAACGCCTAAATCTTCCAACACTTCAAAAGGTCCATCAAAAATACAGTCCAATTTACGAGCACATTTATTTATTTATTTATTTAAACTTCATGTACAAGAGTGGTACATAGGCGGACTTAATGCCACAAGGCATTCTCTACCAGTCAACCTTTGGGTTAAATAGGAAAACATAGTGATAGGGTACAAAATAATGTCTAAAAAACTAACTTCACATTCACATTCATTTTTTACTAAGATAAGATCGTTTTTCTTATAAAATACAGGATGACATGATTTATCATATTTGTCTTTTCTGTTTTTCTTACAAGCTACCAAATTGTTTCTTGCATCTCATAAGGCTACCTGCAACTTATATTTTAAATCTAAACAATAATCATCAGTATTATAAAGTGGTTCTATGCCATGTTCTAAACTATTTGGTAAACGACACTGTCTTCCAAACACAAGCTCATAAGGTGCGTATTTAGTTTGCGTGTTTACACTAGTATTAAAACTAAAACACCAAAAAGGTAACCAATCTGACCATGCGCGTTTTTACAATACGTTCTTAGAAATGCTCCTAAATGTTTATGTGCTATCTCTAGAGAACCGATTGACTGATGGTGGTATGCCGTGGATTGCAACTTTTCTATTTCTAAAAGCTTACATGTCTGTTCCATAACGTGAGAGATAAACTCTGTCCCCCTATCGGTAGCTATGGTTTTTGGGATACCGAATCGCAAAATAAAATTATTTACAAAAGCTTTTGCTACAGTAACCGTTTCCTTATTTGGTAATGGATATGCCTCTATGTATTTTGTCAGCTCGCATTGTAGGGTTAAAATATAACAATTTCCTGACTCGTCCCTGTCCAAAGGTCTAACTAAGTCAAGGAAAACTTTATCAAAGGCTGCTAATGCTGTAGTAGTTATAGTCATGGGTTGTCTAGTATATTTACTTTATAAATTATAAATTAAACTAAAGTATTTAATATAATATACAGAGTTTTATTAATTAATAGGACCAAAACACCATTTTCCAAAAAATAATAATTAGGAAGACCAACCTCATTTCCCCGTTACCTACTGAAATGGTGTTTGATTTTCTCCCTCTTTATTTTTCTTGAAAAACCATAAGTATTTCCACGTGTAAATCCCCATGAACCGAGTATAGCCGGTGCGTCCATAGACGTAGGTAATTTATTTTTCCGTCGTGGCCGCAGGGGAAGGGAATAAGGCCATAAATTACAATATAATGCGGTCTGTGCGTCAAACATCACGCTACGCTACTCGTAGCTTATGTGGCGGCCGGTTATTATTTATTGCTTTTATGGCCTGAAGGATTTGTTCAGTGGAATTTTTGAAAGTGGTAGGTACAGAAGAAAATAAAGTCATTTTTAGGGTTCCAAGCTAAATGGCAAAAAACGGAACCCTTATGGATTCGTCATGTCTGTCCGTCCGTATGTCACAGCCACTTTTTTCCGAAACTATAAGAACTAAGCTGTTGAAACTTGGTAAGTAGATGTATTCTCTGAACTGCATTAAGATAACTATGGATAGGTCTTCAAAAATGATATTGAGGTTTCTATTATCATTTTTTTCTAAACTGAATAGTTTGCGCGAGAGACACTTCCAAAGTGGTAAAATGTCCCCCCCCCTGTAACTTCTAAAATAAGAGAATGATAAAACTAAAAAAATATAAATGATGTACATTACCATGTAAACTTCCACCCAAAATTGGTTTGAACGAGATCTAGTACGTAGTTTTATAAATCGTAAACCGCCATTTACCTCTACGGAACCCTTCATGGGCGAGTCCGACTCGCACTTGGCCGCTTTTTAACCTATCAAGCGATTGCCTATAATCCACCGTCTTCTCAAAAGAGCTTAATTCATAATGTAGTTTTACCATGACATTGGACATTAGGATATTTGTGCGTTCAAATTGCCTAACTAATATTTTAAATTGTGAACTGCCTCTAATGTAAAATTTAAATGACTTACATAAAATCATAACATCACGCCTGTAATCCACGAGGGTTAGGCAGAGGTGTACCTAGTAGTACAACCACCTTTTCCGTTATAATTAAGACCCAAGTAATAGGGAGCGACCCTATGCCATCAACCAAGCACAAATCCACACACCGTGGCTGCTACTACGAAATTCCTGATGAAAAAACCCAATTAAACTTTGCCCGACCCGGGAATTGAACCCAGGACATCATGCTCAGCAGACGCGTTTGCGACCACTAGACCAACTACAGAACTACTTTAGACAGTCTAATAAATTACTTGTCTTTATATAACATTGTTGTAATGGAGATTGTTCCTATACTAAAACTGCCTAGAAAATTCCTATCAGTAAACTTTATATCACTTCACCTATAAATAACGAACTATCAAGTGCAACCATCAGGTATTAAGTGGAGGGAAACCCCACGGACGTGAGTCATGCGTTCGAGGTATAGGGCGGGTTAGGTGGGCGCAATTAGCGTTCTCTAGGGGTTCTCAAAGTGGAGTAAATGTAGGTATAAAGGGTGTAAAACACCTCTTAACGAAAGGCAGGCACTTGTTCTCCTCGTCATTGCGATCATTTTTTTGTTCTACACCATACCTGGGAGCATTCTAGTTACGGTGATATTGGGGTTCAAAGTTCCAACTTTTTGACAAGTTTTTTTTTTTAATGTTAACTTTTTTACTTTAAACACCTCCACGACCCTCGTACTATTCAATCCAGCCATCAGCATAATGTTTTGAGTGCGTTACTTTGAGTTCTACCACAAAACATGTTTTTTCACCCCAAAAAAAAAGTCGTTTCCCAGCAATAATTTTTGCATAAAGTATGATGTACAGAAAGAATGCTTGGTTGACGGCTTCGTGATGAGGTCTTTTACACCCTGTATATCAGATGGTCTTCGGATACATTGGTACAGGAAAAACGTTCCATCATCTGCCTAGCCTTTTCCCAGAATGTTGGAGTCGGCTTCCAGTCTAACCGGATGCAGCTGAATACCAGTATTTTACATGGAGCGACTGCCTATCTGGCCTCCACAACCCAGTTAGAACTGGGTAATACGATACCTCTTAGTAAGACTGGACTACAGGAAAAACGTTGTAATTAGTAATTTAGTATTTGACTGACTTGATTCAGAGTAGGATAGAAATAGACCAAAATTAAAAGAAAAAAAAACACGCGATATCACGCTTGCTTGTAATCACCAAACGGTTAGGTACTAGGCAGAGGTGTACCTATGTATAGTAAGACTGGCTTTTGCTCGCGGCTTCGCTCCCGTCGTTCAGATAAATTAACCCATGGGAACGTTTTAAATGTACCCTATGATTCTCAGGGATAATCAAGCTTATCGTTAGGTAAAGAATTTTCGGAACCGGGTCAGTAGTTCCGAAGATTACCCCCTACATACAAACTTCCAAATAAATACCTACCTACCTCGTTATAATTTATTTATTAGTATAGTTTTTGTCAAGGAGTTCATTCACGTACAACACGTGTGTGACTGACATCGACAGTGGTGTCGATTCTGATGTGCACAAATTAAACTTAATTTACGCTACTGCTATCTTTTACTTAAAGGCAGTGCGAGAAAACGACGGCTATAGCTATGAACTAAGTTAGAGATGTCAAACTAGTTTATGCCTTGCGCTTCACCGTGTTTTTAGTCGACATGTTTTTACGTGCACCCTTCATTTGTATGGAAATATTAGTTCCAACTAAATTTGACAGCTATAAATTACGTCCGTGTCTTTCTCGTTTTATTAGAGAGAGAAAGACAGCAATAGCCTAAATTAAGTTTAGTTTGTGCACAACAGAATCGACACCAGTGTGACTACAGTTTGAGGAACTCTGGACTAACCCGTTCACTGCGACGCCCTCTTTTAAACCGTCTTTATTCGCAATGTGTGTTTTATACCAACGGTTTTTTGATAGTGATCCGTAATTATGAAAACAATTGTTTTTATTATACGAGTAAGTACCTAGCTACCTAGAAGCATATGAGACGATGTCCAATTGTTTCTGTTGTTAATTTATGCGAAAAATTATGTGTTTCTGTTTATGTCCTTGGAACATGCAACTGTTATTAGCTTATGGCTTGCGTGGTAACATCATGATAAGATGTATGGTGTGATAAGGTAGTGTTGGTCAAACAAATAAAAAAAAAACCCTGTTCTGTTGTTTGATATCATTTTAGTTTCTTCTTTGTGCAATAATGGATATTTCCGATAAGTCACGTAAAAGGAAAAGGTTACCATGGGACTCTTTTTCTTTTTTTTTGTTTCGGATGGGAAATCATCAAATGACTCATCCCGCTCTGGGCGGAGCAGGAGGGAGTGTCAGACTTTTACTGACTAAAACCCATCCATGTTCCTTCATCGCCCTTTGTGTTCCGGGGCCACGGTATCTCTTCCTCTCCCGCAACCCCGGACCATGGGACTCTCCATTATTAAACACTAGCTTCCGCGAGCGGCTTCGTACGCGTGAAGTTTGATAATTGTCCCATGGGATCTTACTACCGGTATAAAATGTATCCTATGTTTTAATCTAGGTTATAAACTATCTGTGTGCAAAATTTCATCCAAATCCGTTCAGTAGTTTTTGCGTGAAAGAGTAACAAACATCCATACATCCATACTCACAATCTTTCGCATTTATAATATTATAGTACTAGCTGTTGCCCGCGGCTTCGCCCGCGTGAAGTTCGGTAACTGTCCCACTGGATCATACTAAAGGGATAATATGTGCCGCATTTCATAATCATCACAATTATTATTATTACAATCACCATCACTATCACAACCGCCATCATTATCACAATCACCATCACTATCACTGTCACAATCACAATCACCATCACAATCCCCATCACCATCACTATCACAGTCACCATCATTATCACCAATTATCATCATTAACACAACCACCATAATTACCACAATCATTATCACAATCACCGTCACAATCACCATAACAATCACTAACACAATCACAATCACCATCACTATCCCCATCACTATCGCTATCACAATTACTATCACAATCACCATCACCATCACAATCACCATCAAAATAACTATCACAATCACCACACCATCATCGTTATCACAATAATTATCATCGTAATCACAGTCATTGTCACACTCACCATCACCATCACTATCACAATCACTATCACAATCACCATCACAATCATCATCAAAATAACTATCACAATCACCATCATCGTTATCTCAATAATTATCATCGTAATCACAGTCATTATCACACTCACCATCACTATCTCAATCACCATCACAATCACCATCACAATCACAATCACCATCACAATCACCATCACAATCACCATCACTATCACCATCACAATCACCATCACAATCACCATCACAATCACCATCACAATCACCATCACAATCACCATCACAATCACCATCACAATCACCATCACAATCACCATCACAATCACCATCACAATCACCATCACAATCACCATCACAATCATCAACACAATCACCATCACAATCACCATCACAATCACCATCACAATCACCATCACCATTACAATCACAATCACCATTACAATCAAAATCACCATCACAATCACCATCACAATCACCATCACAATCACCATCACCATCACAATCACCATCACAATCACCATCACAATCACCATCACAATCACCATCACCATCACAATCACCATCACAATCACCATCACCATTACAATCACAATCACAATCACTATCACAATCACCATCATCGTTATCACACTTATTATCATTGTAATCACAATCATTATCATCGTTATCACAATCATCATTATCACAATCATCATCATCGTAATCACAATCATTATAATCGTAATCAAAATCATCATCATCACAATCATCGTCATCATCATCACAATCATCATCATCGTAATCACAATCATTGGATAAAAAGTAAAGATGTCCTTTCCCAAGGTTCCATCTATCTCTATACCAAAATTCATTTAGTAGGCATATACGATACATAACTGCACCCTGCGTTATCTATCACTCGCATAATTACGGGATCGGGATCGGGATAAAAGGTTGCCTTTGTCCTTTTCCAAGGTTCCATCTATCTCTATACCAAAATTCATTTAGTAGGGATATACGATACACAACTGCACTCTGCGTTTCCACCCGTATAATTCCGGGATCGGGATCGGGATCTGGATAAAAAGTACCCTATGTCCTTTCCCAAGGTTCCATCTATCTCTATACCAAAATTCATCAAAATCGGTTCAGCGGTTTAGGCGTGAAAAGGTAACAGACAGACAGACAGACAGACAGAGTTACTTTCGCATTTATAATATTAGTAGGGAATATTAGTAGGGATAGTAGGGACTAGCTGTTGCCCGCGGCTTCGCCCGCGTAAATTTCGGTAACTGTCCCACTGAATCATACTAAAGGGATAAATAGTGTCCTACATGTGAATCCAGGTTATAAACTATCGATGTGCCAAATTTCATAATCATCACAACCACCATCACTGTCACAACCACCATTATTATCACAATCACCATCACTATCAAAACCAACATCAATATCACAATCATTATCACAATCACCATCACTATTTCAGTCACCATCACCATCACAAACACCAACACAATCACCATCACAATCACAGTCACCATCAATATCACCATCATTATCACAATCACCATCACAATCACCATCACAATCACCATCACAATCACCATCACAATCACCATCACAATCACCATCACAATCACCATCATAATCACCATCACAATCACCATCACCATCACAATCACTATCAAAATCACCATCACAATCACAATCACCATAACAATCACCATCATCGTTATCTCAATCATTATCACAATCGCCATCACAATCGCCATCACAATCACCATCACAATCACCATCATCACAATCATTCACTATCACAATCACACAATCACCATCACCATCACAATCACCATCACAATCACCATCACAATCACCATCACGATCACCATCACGATCACCATCACGATCACCATCACAATCACCATCAATGTTGAATGATCACAACCGTTGCAAGGTTCCATCTATCTCTATACCAAAATTCATTTAGTAGGGATATACGATACACAACTGCACTCTGCGTTTCCACCCGTATAATTCCGGGATCGGGATCGGGATCTGGATAAAAAGTACCCTATGTCCTTTCCCAAGGTTCCATCTATCTCTATACCAAAATTCATCAAAATCGGTTCAGCGGTTTAGGCGTGAAAAGGTAACAGACAGACAGACAGACAGACAGACAGAGTTACTTTCGCATTTATAATATTAAGTAGGTAAAGGTAATCACCATCACAATCACCATCACCATCACAATCACCATCAAAATCACCATCACAATCACAATCACCATAACAATCACCATCATCGTTATCTCAATCATTATCACAATCGCCATCACAATCGCCATCACAATCACCATCACAATCACCATCATCACAATCATTCACTATCACAATCACACAATCACCATCACCATCACAATCACCATTACAATCACCATCACAATCACCATCACGATCACCATCACGTTCACCATCACGATCACCATCACAATCACCATCAATGTTGAATGATCACAACCGTTTCAAGGTTCCATCTATCTCTATACCAAAATTCATTTAGTAGGGATATACGATACACAACTGCACTCTGCGTTTCCACCCGTATAATTCCGGGATCGGGATCGGGATCTGGATAAAAAGTACCCTATGTCCTTTCCCAAGGTTCCATCTATCTCTATACCAAAATTCATCAAAATCGGTTCAGCGGTTTAGGCGTGAAAAGGTAACAGACAGACAGACAGACAGACAGACAGACAGAGTTACTTTCGCATTTATAATATAAATATTAAAAATATTATTATTATTATATATAGTAGGGAAGTAGGGATTTATGTACTACTAGGATCTTTAACAGTCGTTACAGGACAGGTAGTCAGTGGCCCGAAAATCTGACAACTAGGCTTACAAAGGGGTATTGCAATACCCAGCTGGTAGGTACAGCTGGGAAAAAGCTAGGCAGAAGATAACATTTATAATATGCTTCTTTGTTCTACCAAAAGTCATGGATTTAAAGATAGGTAGGAGTTGAAGATGATCGACTCAATAGGTAACTTGGTACCTACAAGTCGACGAATGGTGTTAATATTCTTTCGATGCATCTCGATTTTCAACGCAAGATTCAGCGCAAAGTGTTGATATTCCATCAATGTATAATTTTGGTGGATGTCGCTTAGTGTAGGTAAGTGAAACTGTAGCACTTTCTAATAAACATTGAACAGCAGTCCATTTGATTGGCAAGCCACACAGTCCACATTTCAATTTAATTTCCAGTAAGTACCTATTACGATCTCAATTACTTCAATAATTAACACTGCTAATGATAATTATTTTAGCAGGATTTCGTTGGACAGAATAGTGCCAATGAACTGGGGTAAACATCTGTTTTATTCGCCAGTTCTCGCGAATATAGCGTTATCATTTTACTTGCGATTTCCTAGACTATTAGTGTACCTAGATCATGTCTAAAATTGTCATGTCCAATCACTGTACGTTGTCATACTGTCATTGTTGCAAAATGATAGATTAGTGGTAGATGAAAGCTAGATTGCTAGAACGACGAGGCAATTACTATAACAAGCCAAAAGAGTATGTGAAAGAACTATACCTATGTAGGTTAGTTAGTAAGACATGTAGCGGACGTAACCAAGACGACAAAAAGAACAGCAGCGGTGTCTATGACGCAAATGAAGAAACGAAATCCAAAAACGCTATATTAGAGTTCTCAGCGAGTAAAGAATAATTATAGAAACCCGACAACAACCGTCGGGCAGGAGCCCACCAGATACAATTACCTAGCACCCGTCTGGTCGGAGGATGCTGCCTTTTCAATGGAGTATTGAGTAAATTTACACCCTGCTCCTCATAGGTACCTCTAACTAAACTGGTGATCCCGACGTGACAGATTGTCGTATAATATAAGTTTGTAGTATAATCGTATATGCAAGCATTTTTACATAATGGATACCCACCTTTAAACTCCTAAGTGGGAACACTTATTGTGACGGACGGGAAACTACGGAACCCTACACTGAGCGTGGCCCGACACGCTCTTGGCCAGTTTTTATTGTTGCAAAATATTGTCTCTCTGGTGACGTAAGAAATACAAATAACGAAATGTTATGAAGAAGGTGCAATTACAACTCAATTTATTTGTTTACTACCTTTATATTCAAGTGAAGATTATAACAATAATAGGTAGGTACTATGGGGGTCTTTTCCGCCCGACCATTTTAATTTTTTTTCGCTTAAATCATGCGGAGGCGCCGAGCCACGCCCCCTTAAAGTTTGGGCCTATTAGGAAAGCGTCAACTTTGGCGCGCAAAATAACAATAACTCTCGTTTGGCGTGCGTCGTCAATGCGCTCGGCCGATTCGGTATCTTTTCATTCATTTTTTCTTCACAAAGTCAACGGGGCGGGGCTAGAGAGCGTTTTTATGTTGCGAGTGCAAGCAAAAATGAGCTTAGTGGTGGTCAGGCGGGAGTGTCCTCGATAGTACGTTATCACAAATGACATGCAGTTGCTATTTTGTAACATATTTAAACACCATAGGAACTCTATCGCAATCGTAAGTGACAAAGAGGATATCCGGCATTCTCAGTTTGGTAGCAGCACCTTCAAATTGGTGTTACGGTAAATCTTACAAATTACAAAGATATCTAAACTTTCTTTTCGACAAGTGTTTACTAACGGAAGGAATTGAATTACCATTTTGTTTGGTATTGATTAGCAACTGATAGTACTTAGTTTATTTATGTACAAGCAGTGGCGTAGCGTGGGTTGTCGCCGCTTGGGATTTTGGATTGACCCCGATAACTTGGAGTCTAACTGGAAAAGTATCAGTTTAACATCCTGAACGGCTTAGATTTCTCACAATCAGCACTTTATGGTGGAGAGGTGATAAAATTTCAAAATAACTTTAAAAGTTCGATTTCTCAAAAAACCACCCAGAGTTATCGGGGTCAAAATTGTAGCAAATAAGGTGTTTAATGTTATCACCTATTTAAAGGGCTGCCTGCACCCAATTACCAATCATCCTATAAGTATTACATTTATATCGTTTTCTATGGCAAGAATGGCATGACATTGCGCGCGCGATTTCAAATATTTTTTTTACATTTTTCAAATTCATAAATTGGTGCCTGGGGCTATGGCCCCCACCGCCCCCCTGTATAGCTACGCCACTGTGTACAAGTACCTACTTATGGGAAGCTTGCGAAGACATATTCGGAATTTCGGATGTAGGTATATAGGATGTAAAATATCTCAAGAATGTATCGGAAAACTGTCACCTACACAGGATAGCAGGGCAGATACAACATTGTAACAAACGTTACAAAAATAAAATTTTCCATTCTAATTTTGTTCGCCATAGACAAGAAATTTCGATCTATACCTAACAGGTAGCACGGATTACATTAGAGATTAATAGATACATTAGAGCTTCTGGAGACAATTAGACCACAGCGCTTGAGCTGCATGATTGCACGCACGAACTTTAGTACTTAGGTACTTAATAAAAAAAGATACCCATCCGTAGTTTTTCGGGAATAATGGGTTAGGATCAGGACTTAGGTACTAATTCAATCCGGTCGAGCACTGCAGGGTTAAACGCGAGTATCAGGGGCCCTACTCTCTAACGTCCGTCCGTCCGTCTCTCTCACTCGCACTCATCTGCAGACGTGCGCGAGAGAGAAGGATGAACAGACGGACGTTAGAGAGTAGGGCCTCAGGTCGTCCACCAATCCAAAAGGTGACGACAAGCTTATTTCGAACAGGAGATAAGCCTACCAAAGTAACAAAACACTAAAACAAAAAGAAGTGTCACAAATTCATTCAGCTCTGCATGCCTCCTAACCATGTCACAGCGACAGTCGGTCTCAAAGACCGATCAAATAACCAGACGATGTCCATGTTTTATTCGTGAGTAATTAAATGTAATCCCACGTCAGATATGCATTAGCCGTAATCCGATGCAGTGGGCATTTCAGGCTAAATATAGGCGTACAATCGTATATAAAGTCTGGCTGTTTGTTTATATAAAGCAACATCAGTTATTTATGTGGTTCATTCACATTATGAGCGCCTTTGTTGAAAAACAATGGCATACAATTAACGAACCACCAGATTTAGCAAAATATAACGGCAATAATATCACTTTTGATTGCCTTTATTTTTTAGTTAATGACCACCAGAAATTGAGCTGTTTTGCTCTTGCATCCGAGTCGAGGGAGACCCGGTCGACGGAGCCCCGCATAGCGGGGTTCCTACTGAATGGGATATAAAAAAGTAACCACGAAGGGTATGGTATTATACCCTTCTAACCTAATATATCCGTGTCGGGGTGCCCCAAATTGGCCAAGGCAAAACTAGTTTGTCATCAACCACCTTATTAAAATTTGGTGATCAATTGATATTGTAGGTGATAGATGTTAGTGGTCACAAAGTTATTTTTGGTGGTCATTATATTTCCCCCCAAAACAACTGAGTAAATAATGAAACTACTTATTGTTACACTAATATCCTACGTTGGTAATATTAAAATGGCTGGCTAATATTCACAACTGGTTTTTTTTTTTAATGTAGAGGCATTTTGACATTATCTTTTCATCCCATCTATT
This sequence comes from Xestia xanthographa, assembly GCA_905147715.2. Classification (NCBI taxonomy): domain Eukaryota; kingdom Metazoa; phylum Arthropoda; class Insecta; order Lepidoptera; family Noctuidae; genus Xestia; species Xestia xanthographa. The sequence goes on from LR990650.1 coordinate 26,578,172, forward strand.
CGAAAAGGACGACTTGGTTCGCCTTTAAGTGCACCCGAAGGTGGTGTTTTCTATAAGAAACTTTTAGCGGGCAGTAATGAGTTTTTAATCCTCTTTATAGATGTTCCAAATTCAAAAAGTGCGCCGCAATTATCCTTGCGGCGCACTTTTTGAATTTGGGACATCTTAGTGTTCAGCGCCGAAAGAAATCGAACGCAAATATTGTTTGAATAAAGACTGGCTGGTACGACGGCCCATAGTCGCGCCGCCGCGCTGGAATAAAAAAAAGAAATCAAATTAAAAACGCGCGAACTACAAACCGCGTTTTCGTCAATTTTCATGAATTGTTAGAAATTCATGGTTTTATTTTGAAAAATGAGTTCTTGTGTGACAGTGAATAAAAAACAGAAAAAAGTGAAAAATAACTTTAGATCTTCAGAAGTCGGTGACCTTTGTTTGATTCATTTAGTTTTTTTTTGTCACCGACTTCTGAAGCTCAAGTTATTTTTAACGTTTTTGTGTTTTGTGACTTCAAAAATGTGGTTTTATTTTTGCAAAAAAGTTTTTTTTATTTTTCCATTTTTAGTTGTAATATCCTATCCAAATATTAGATATGCATTTATTTTACATGTTGAAATTAGACCTCATGACTGAAGTAAAAATGTTCATAAAATGAAAACTACTGGGCCAAACTATGTTAATTTTTTATAGGACCAAATGGCAACTATTCCGCATCAAACTAAAGAATAATCACGTCAATCGGCTCATAAATATCAGCGTAATCGGTGTAAATACATAAAAAAAAAACAGTCGGACCTCCTCCTTTTTGAAGTCGGTTAAAATTATAAGGCGCCTTTTATTTTCTCATAGTGGGTGATGAAAAGTAGAGTGTATCACTCAGGCGCAAAATATATTTATGGCTCGGGCGACGTACTTTGAATCCCTCGCTACGTTCAGGATTCTATTAAAGAATCCCTCGCTACGCTCGGGATTCTACTCTAGAATCCCTCACTTTGCTCTGGATTCAAAAAAGCGCCCTCGCCGTAAAAATATTATTTTGCTCCCTTATGATACAATCTACTATTACGTCATTCTTTTAAAATACGCAACGGATTTTAATGCACTTTTCCGCAATGGATAGCTGTACAGTGATTCAAGAGGAAGGTTTATATTTATCTATATTGCACCCGTGCGAAGTCGGGGCGGGTCGCCAGTATATTATTATGTATAATTATGTATACTATGAATTATTTTAGTGTTAGATAACCTATTTATCGAGGAAGGTTAATAACATCACCCTACGACCAGTAAGAACGGAGCATCAAGGAATAATTTTGCGGGGAAAATTCAATAAGCAGACGAAGTCGCGCATAACAGCAGTTTCAAATAAACTGTACTCTAAAAAAGATAAAATCAATAAAAACAAAATTAAGAGTGTAGGCGGAATTCCATCAAACTTTAAAAGAATATACCGTTATAGTAACACTGTCTACTTAAAAAAATGTGTTCTTATGTTCCCAAAATAGTTCCAACCTGTCAAATCAGCCGTGTTCAGCGTTGACAGGTTATAAACACTTAATGAATTTAAGTGTCGACTGATAGATGGCTCTAAACATAGATTATTTTGTAACAATTTATGGCCATGTTGAAAACGGTTATTTTTAGATGCTTTGAATTTTTATGGCCGATTCTTTTATTGGTATTTTATTGTCATTTGATGAGGTTCACTAAGTGTGTTTTAAAGAGTCATTAATTTTATCCACTCCGCCTACCATGTTCAAGTCTGTCGCAACCAAACTTCAAAACCCCGGAAGCCTACAGTTTAGTAAATCTGCCCTTCTAGCCAAGTTGACAATCTACAATCGTTAACGCTAGTAGAAAACGTTAAATCACGTGTTCAACACAAACGAATAGAAAAATTCGTAGACAAGTTTTTACAATGTTTACGTTTTTTACGTTTCAACGATGGTGATCGCTTAACTCTTTGGTAGGAACGCTCACCATAGACTAAAGTGTAGGTCTTTTCTATAGACATTAGAGAACGAGCGATCGACTCAGTCGTGTCAACTTGGGTACCAATTTAGCGCTTTCTACAATCGCTTACGCCGGCGCCGAGTCGTTTACGATTGTAGAAAGAGAATCGATACGAAACGTTTGTAACTTGGCTAGGGGTGCTGGTATATAAGATACCTAATTATGATGATTGGTAATCTTGATAACTGTACTTACGGACTGTCCTTTTTTGGAGATGTAGTAACGTGATGAAAACTCAACAGGTGGATTGGACCCCACAAGTATCTAAGTATCTATATACTTACTTACTTGGGTACAAAATAATTAGTACGCGGTACGAAATAATTAGTTTATTTTAGGTAAGTACATAGGATGTGATGTGATATACTAATAAACGTAGCGTGAGCTAAGAGGTTCCGTTGTTTGACTAGTCTACACTTATCCCGGGCAGCGAGCACACGTAGCCTTAGAGTTCATCTACTTAGGTACTGATAATTTGGTAGTTTTATTGTAAACCCTAACTATAGTGTTTCTAGTGAACACCACATTATAGGTACTTACCTAAAATAAACTAATTATTTCGTACCGCTAATATTACGCTACGCTACGCTGCCAGGGGGCGGGCACGACGAGTCTTGCTCGTGCTATTTATTTACACGTTATTTACGTTTCTTTATAGATAGGCATTAGGCTGGTCCTTTTGTACTGGCGCCAACGAGATGATCCTGACTTTGACTTTGTTTGTATTGTGGGAAGCGAGGGGTGGAGTAGTCATTTGTTTTACAAGCCTATTTTTTGACAAGCAGAGTGTAGGAAACCAGTACTTATTGTATCACTACATATTATAAAACAAAGTCCCCCGCCGCGTGACTGTCCCTATGTATGCTCAGATCATTAAAACTAACGGATTTTGATGCGAGTTTTTTTTTAATAGATAGAGTGATTCAAGAGGAAGGTTTTAATTTTTTTTTTTTTTTTTTTTTCATTTTTTTATTACAATCTAGCCTAATAAGGCTAATAAGCAATTTTAATCTAACTTAATTTGCTAAAAGTATAATTATATCTAAGAGCACGTCCATTGCGTTTACTTAGGGTCTATTAAGGCGAAGTCACTTTGTTCTTGTGTCCATTTAAATAGCTAGGTACTATATTACACTCACGGTAAAGTCACAATTATATTACACTACACTAACTCAAAAAGTTTAGTCCTTTTGAGCCTTCTCACTATGTCCGTGTTATCGCGGAGCTGGATGGCCTCGACATTAACATGATGATGAAGCCGATGTTCATGAGCTTCTGCATATTTTTGGATTATACTGTTTACGAACTCTATATTCAGGTCCCGATGGATGTCGTCAATTCTTATATACCAAGGCGCATTCACGATGTTCTTGAGTACTTTATTCTGGAACTTTTGTATAATTTCTATATTGCTTTCTTTGGTGCAACCCCATAGTTGTATACCATAGGTCCATACTGGCATAAGGACTGATTTGTAGAGCAGGATTTTGTTAGGAGCTGACAACGCGGAATGCCTTCCTAGTAGCCAGTTCATGCTTCTGTAACGAATTTCTAATTCTTCTCGTTTCTTTTTGACATGGGCTTTCCAGCGAAGCTTTGTGTCTAAGGTCATACCAAGATATTTGGCAGTGTTTTCGTACGGTACAATTTTGTTGTTTATGTACACTGGGTTGTGTTCTGGTTTCTTGTTAGTGAAGTCAATGTGAATGGATTTTGTTTCATTCAACTTGATCTTCCACTTTTTGGTCCAATCATAGAATTGATTTATCGCTGTTTGTACTTTCACCACAGCTTCCTTGTGACTAGATGCTGTGGACATTATTGCGGTATCATCAGCAAAAGTAGCAATAGTTGCATTTTCTAGTTCTGGTATATCACATGTGTACAATAGGTACAGGACTGAGCCTAGAACACTTCCTTGTGGTACACCAGCTTTTATTTCTTTTAGTTCAGAATAGGCATTTTCTTGCCTTACTCTAAAGACTCTACCAGTTATATATGATTCTAATATATCTGCGAACTGTTTTGGCAACCTAGTTCTTAGTTTATAAATCAATCCCTTGTGCCAAACTTTGTCAAAAGCCTGGGCTACATCTAAAAATACAGTAGTACATACTTTTCTATCTTCAAGAGCTTCTTCAATTACTGTTGTAATTCTATGCACCTGATCTATTGTTGAATGTTTTTCTCTGAATCCAAATTGATAGTCTGGTATAATGTTACTATTTTCTATGATAGGTTTCAGTCGTTTTAAAAGTAGTTTTTCAAAAAGCTTTGACATCACTGGCAGCAAGGAGATAGGCCTGTATGATGATGCATCTTGAGGTGGTTTCCCCGATTTGGGGATCATGATCACTTCTGCAACCTTCCATAGGTCTGGAACATGCTTTAGTCTAAAAGAAGCATTGAGTATCTTAGTAAGTTTTACCAGGGCTTTTCTTGGCAAATTCTTTAGGATTTCCCCTGTGATAAGGTCATAACCAGGGGATTTTTTCGGGCTGATGTGATCTCTGATTTCTTTAGATACTTCTTTTGGTGTTACCAGTTTTATCTCTTGGTCTACTTGTTGTAGTTGTTCCCAGTGAAGATCTTGGTCAGCGCTCTCGGTTTGTGTAAAAGTGTCCTCTAAGTGTTGGGCAAACCTTGATGCTTTTTGTTCGTTACTTATTGCCCATTGTCCATTTAGTTCTTTTATTGGCGGTATGTGAGCAATAGGTTGTTTTTGGTTCCTTGTGGCTTTCCATAGTGAATAATCAGTCGATCGATCATTAGTCAGTTGAAGAAGATGCATAGTTAAATTTTCGTCCCGAACTTTCTTGATTGCCTTCCTAATTTGTTTAGTTATTCTATTTAACAGTGTCTTATCTTGGGGAAACCTGTTTCGCTGCCACTTTTTTCTCAAGGTTCTCTTTTCTCTGATCAGATCTGTTATTTCTTTTGGATAAGTATTAACCTTAACAGTTCTTTTTTTCTCGGGTGTATTAGCCCATGCAGTTTGTTGGACATCTACAATAAATTTGCGTAATTCTAAATTAAGTTGGTGATTATCATTTATAAATACATTTAAGTCTATTTTATTTTCTAAGTCTATTTTAAAGGATTCCCAGTCTGTGAACTTGTTCACGAGAAACGGATTGCCTTCTCTCTGTTTGACATGTTCACTAGTGTATAAGATTATGGGTGAGTGATCAGAGTTCATATTAAATCCGTCTTCGGCACTTATAAAGTCAGGGGATAGCCCTTTATATATAAAAAAGTCAATTAAGTCTGGAATTTTTCTTAAGTCTGTTGGCCAATATGTCGGTTTTCCAGTTGATAGAACCTCTGATTTGGTTTCTTGTATGGCACTTAATAGCTCTCTGCCTTTTGTTGTAGTTAGTCTGGAGCCCCAATAAGTATTCTTGGCATTAAAGTCTCCACCTAATATAAATCTATTTCCAAGTAGAGCTAAGATTGTCTTGTATTGCTCTTTTTTTAGTGCGTATTTTGGGGGGATGTATATAGCTGCTATAGTAACCGAGTCGTATATTTTCATTTTAATAGTTACACCGATCACTTGCATTTCCTGATCTTCACATTTGGTCTGTTCATAATGATGTATGTTTTCTCTAATTATGACGGCGCTGCCTCCCCTCGCGGCGTTATCAGGATGCAGGGCATGATATATCTTGTAGCCTTGAAATTTTACAAATGATTGTCGTGTAAAGTGTGATTCTGAAATTAAACATATGTCTATGTTTTCTGTATCTAGGACTACTTGTAACTCATGTTGGTGTTGCAGCAGTCCATTAGCATTCCAAGCCATGATCTTGAGGTTATTAATCATTTTCGCAGATGAATAGGAGCCTTTTTGGCACTCATTTCTAGTTTTTTAAGCCGTTCATCAAATGTTGACAATAGACTTAAAATTTGGTCGAGCTTTAATTCCGAACTTGTCTCCTTATTGTTTTTGACTACTTGAGAGTACGAGGACGGCTTGGGTGGTTGGTGGGTCATTCCCTTCTTTTCATGAGCTTCTTTGGTAGCTGATGGTTCGGTATGCTTATTTGGTTGGGATGCAGTTTGCTTTTTAGTGTATTTACTTTTTAATACCTGCATCTCCTTTGCTACTATACACCCTCTATAGTTGGCTGGATGTGGCTCACCACAGTGGACACATTTTGGTTTATCTTGTGCTGGTTTCACGCAGTCTCTTGTGAGGTGTTTGCCCGTGCACTTGACGCACCTTGGTTCTTTCGAACAGTACTTCTGGGTGTGTCCATAGGCCTGGCATCTTTTGCACTGAGGAACTAGCTTAGATGCTCTAAGTGGGTGGATTTCAACTTTGCACCCTAGAATATTGGTGATTCCATGAACTTTGTTTATATCTTCATCTTTTTCAAATGTCAACATAAACATGTTGAGTGGTTCTTTTGTCTTCCAACTCAATTTACTTACAGCATTTTCAATTTTGTAGCCCTTGTTTTTCAGGTACTCTACAATTCTTTCTGGCTGGCATGTATGATGCAGCTTTTTGGCCATCACTCGTATTGGTCTGGTTTGTTTGTTCTCATACGTGTGCCAGAGTAAATTATTTGAAGTTAGTAGCTTCGTAATCTCCCTGTAGGCATCTTCATTGGTTGCATTTACTTTGACGCTATCCCCGTTCATCATGTTTATGGTGAACGTGTCGCCCTGAGTACTGGCTATTGAGTCATAGAATGACTGGTAATCTTTAACACCCTGCACATTTATTGGGGGTGGCTTTGCTGTTTTTTTGGGATTTATGTTCCCTTGTTCCTTATTAGCATTGTTTTGGGAGGGGGGAGTCAGCGTACGGTTCAGTTTCCGTTTTTTTCTTTTATTTTCTATCCTAATCCACTCCGTTTCTCTGGCTAGTTCCTCCTCATCCGTCTCATATTCGATAGGTTTGGGTGAACTTTCTTGGTTAGCCTTTTCAGTGGCCTTATTTTTCTCTTGATCACTTTGGTGTTTCAAAATTTCCCGTAGGTTTTCCATTTCGGTTTTTAGCTCCGTTACTTGACATTGTAATTCTTGTCGTTTTGCCTTTTCTTCGCTGTAGTACTTAAACAGCTCATGTTCCAAATTGGTAGTTAATTTTATTGTCTGCGTTTGCGAAGCCATGTCGGTGAAAGATGTCTTCGCCTTAACAAATGATATGATGATCAGGCATGTTTCGCACAAACAGTATCTGGGTCATCGCGACCACTCCGAGCGAACTGATGACGCACGGATCGGCCACACTGTTGTGATGCGTATGCACTTTGCTATCTAGAACACGCGATCGCGAGAGGCACGTCCGTCCTCTAGGCAAGACCGAGCTGACTGAATAGATAGAGACTAATAGATAGAGTGATTCAAGAGGAAGGTTTTAATAATATAATTTGTCAAGCCGGCGAAGCCGTGGGCATCAGCTAGTACAGTAATAAAAGACAAATAAAATGTCCACTAAGTTTGCTATAAATCAGAACCACGGCTACAAAATCAGTCAATATAACGTCTCGCCTGTATTCCCTGAAAAGTTAGGCAGAGGAGAACCTATATCTATCTATATCTTCTATATATACATATAATAAAACAGTAAAAAAACTGTGTCTGTACATTGAATATAATAAAAAAGAAATAATTGAGGGGGGTTTAGAAACAGCAATAGAGCACGAATCCAAAAAAAAAATCTGTCTGTTTGTCTGTGTGTCTGTTTGTCTGTGGGTCTGTTTGTTTGTACACGCTAATCTTCGGAACTACTGGACGAAATTGAATGATTTTTTTGTTGTTGTATATGTATTAAGTCTGGGCAAGATATGGGCTATAATTTATCTTGGAAACTTGAACACCTGATGCAGAACCACAACAGACCAGCTGAACTATAAGAGATACAAAAATGGTACCATAGCAAAAATTGTTCCACGTGATGGGCATTTTCTGCTGAGAGAATAAATTTGAAGATCTGGAACACCTGATGTGGAACTCCAAGAGCCCAGCTACACTTACATATATATAGGAATGACGTTTTAGCAAAAGTTGTTCAATCTGATGAGCACTCTCTGTTGACTTATAAAAATCGAAGATCTGGAACACCTGTTGTGGAACTCCAAAAGCCCAGCTATGCCATAACACATATAGGAATGGCGTCCTAGCAAAATTTGTTCGGTCTGATGGGCATTTCCTGTTGAGTTTTATCTTGGAAAAAACATAAACACCTGATGCAGAACCGCAACAGACCAGCTGAACTATAAGAGATACAAAAATGGTACCATAGCAAAAATTGTTCCACGTGATGAGCATTTTCTGTTGAAGATCTGGAACACCTGATGTGGAACTCCAAGAGCCCAGCTACACTATAACATATTTAGAGGAATGAAGTTTTAGCAAAAGTTGTTCAATCTGATGAGCACTCTCTGTTGATTTATAAAAATTGAAGATCTGGAACACCTGTTGTGGAACTCCAAGAGCCCAGCTACACCATAACACATAGGAATGACGTCTCAGCAAGTGTTGTTTGGTCTGATGGGCATTTTCTGTTGACTTATACAAATGTTTAGTCTGATGGGCATTTCCTGTTGACTTACAAAAATGAAAGATCTGGAACGTCTCGAATCGTCTCGCGCATCCCGTTGTATTCCCGTCCCCGGGCTCTTAAAATTCGACATCAGACGTTTCAGATCTTCGATTTTGACGACCCCGTTGTCGCTGGCATAAGCAACAGGATCCGCGTACGAAGTCGCGGGCAGAAGCTAGTAAATAATAAATAAATAAATAAAAATCTTTATTTATACAAAAACCTTCAACATTGATTTAAGACTAGATCACATGAATTTCAGTGAAATAAAGGTAATACAGATAGAGTAACCCTGACTCCCAAACTAGGAGATCCTGTGACTTAGGAGTCAGTGTTCTGCTGTCACTATGATACAAAAACCTTTTACTAAAAAGTGTGTTAACAAAATCTTGGCAAAATAGAAACAAATTTGAAAGTACAACTAAATGATTTTAACAGAGATTAAAAACTAGGAGTGAAGGAATTTATTAAACGTAGATTGTATTATGAATGTGCATGTGTAGGTGAAGATGTGTAGGTGTGTATGTGAGAGTGAGAGTGTGTAATGGAAGGTAAGTGTACGTAAGTGTGTGTGTGGGATTGAGATTGATTTGATGTTGTAGTGTTAGTATATTTATGTATCTTGCTGAAAGGGTTGGGACTGTTATATTTAAAAAAAAACCTATACTTGGTAGTACACACTCATTTTGACAATTGCCATAATTATACCGCGCAGAGTCAAATACACCCGAAAAATATGTGAGTAGGTATTTAAAAAAACTATTCGATCTTAGATTAGCACCTTCTTAAGTTTTCAGTAGTAGCTGCTAGAAAAGGCAACTTAGTAAAAAATCCTGTTTGAGGAAAAATAAATTAGGAATTCGATGTAAGAGCAGAAAAATGAAAACTAAAACAAATTCGACTCCACTCCATTCCCTGTCCACCTATATTTGAAAGAACAGACGTTCGACGCGTCCTAGACAAACAAACAAACTGACAGACAGACAACTACCAACACAAATAGATTCTTTTTATAGCCCCCTTAATTAGACACGCCCTGTATACAACCCTTGGATACTGTAATACTGTGTATAGGGTGTTCTTTTGTAAAGAACCCCTTGCTTTTAAAAGTGTTGCTTGGTGTTGAGTAAGAGGGAGGAATTCTTTGTGATTGAAGAATGAAAGGATAGTGAAAGAGTGACCCCTGAGGAAAAATTTTCACACTAGTAGGTGTAAAAATCGATAGCGTATGCTTGGCTTAAGCAAAATAATAAAAAATCTGATTAATTTTATACTAACTAGGTTTTGTTCGCGGTTCCACCCGCGAGAGTGTATGAAATTATTTTTCAAGAACATAGGTAGGTACGTGGGATAAAAAGTACCCTATGTCCTTCTAACCCAGGGCATGGTCTACCGTGTTGGCGTGTTCTCAATCCCAACAGCGACATCCGTTAAGCTGTTAAGAACAGATATTATTTTCGCATTGACCATAATATGAAACGGATATACCTAAATTACCTTCGCCTCTCTGGGCTCTCTATGGTTAGGAGCGTCATGACTCAATAACAATCGGTCGACCATTAGGTTAAGCCGCATTTGTCTAGGTTGGCCCGAGGATAGTTGACCACCCATTACATAGGTAGGTACCGAGTTTCTTCCCTGCCTCGGAAAGAACGTTAAGCCGGGCTGTCATTTGTAGTTACGTAGTCAGCAATAAGTCTTACCAAGGCAAGGGGTATCGTATTAGGTACCCAGCGGGTCTAAAATGGCCGCTATAGCAGAATCTACGCAGAATCTTAGCACGTATCACGTTAAAAAATTTAAATTCTTAAAATGGACTTTATGTCAATAATCATAAAGTCCATTTTAAGAATTTTAAATTTTTAACGTGATTCACGAAACGATTCTGCTAAAGCGGCCATTTTAGACCCCCAGTACTGACTGGGTTGTAGCCGACCCCAACATAGTTGGGAAAAGGCTATGCCGATTATGTTATAGCGGATAAATACATATCTTCGTTACTATAGGTACATTATTATTCTGTGGGTAGATTTGTTGGCTTTTTTCTCAAAGCGCCTACCAAAAACTAAAGAGCAAAGCCGACCGCCGCCGGCCACTTTAGGAGTGTTTGCAAGACCCTCAGCAAGATTTGACGCAAAATCTTTTAAAAAGCCCTTGACGCTTTGTTTAGGAGTACCTACGTGCTTAAGGTTCACACTCGACCTTTTTATTACCTACTCTACTTCCTACACGTTACATAATTAGTTATAAGTAGGTGTGTTTAAACATGCTCCAACGCCAGTGCCAGCTAATTAGAAGGGATAGAATCTGTTCTGTGGATAGAATAGATGTTATATGTTATGACGGATATAGGTACCTAGGAACATGGAAGTTTCCGAATACCTTGTTCTATTTTGTAGTAACATACTTAAGTTTAATAAAAAATATACCTAAGATAATATATTATAGAACCACCTGTGTTGGATAAACGGAACCCCAGGGGCCTAATTCTGTAAAATTACCAACTTGTCAATAGTGTGTCGGTAGTGTGTAAGTAGTGTCTCAATAGGCTAATCACTGACATTTGGTATTCTACAAATTATCTATGGTCATTGACTTACCACTGTAGCGCCATTGAAACGCCCTAAAAGACTATTGTAATAATTGGTATTCTGCTCTACTATTATGTGTCAATGTCATCATGATGGCCAAAGTTTACGGTACCTAGTCTGTAAATATTTTAAGTGTATTTGAAAGTTGTGTCTATCGTGTTTGAAAAGTGTTTTGGCCATCGAACCGCCATTGTGAAGCCATCGAACAACGAAAACACTGAAAAATATTGTATCGCCACACTATCGACACATTACTGAGACACCACTGAAACGCCATTGAAGTTTTTGCAGAATTCCAAATTTGCAACAGTGGCAACATAATGTCGGTAGTGTGTCGATAGAGTGTCAATGGCGTGTTGCTTTTAACAAAAAGTTACAGAATTGGGCCCCAGAAAACGAAAATGCACGTCGTATCCTGAAGAATAAAAGGTATATAGTAAGTTGCCATAGTAAAATTACATATTAACCTACATATTAGGTAATTTTAATAAGGCAACTTACTTTTATTATTCCAACACAAGCCATCTAGTAGTAACCAACTTCTAAAAAGGTGGAGGTTTAATTATTTATGTATTTCAACAGTATCTTTTTGTTTCATAGTACACCGATTGGTCTATGATTAGTCTATTTTTGTCTTTTTTAAACTTTCACGATCAGAACACATTTCAAAACACAAATGTAAACGGGTATTCGCGTATAAATAGGTACCTGTTTACATGTGTTTTAGAATGTGGTCATTTTTTTTTAAAGTAGGTACCTACCTGGAATGAGGGGGTGCAGACTTGCAGAGGAGTGTATTATTGTCATTTAGAGTGATCCAAGTTCTTTATAGGTATCTACCAAACCAACCAATAAATAGCATCTATAGGCAATGATATTATATAGTAAAAAGAGGTAGATATCGCACTAGCACGCAAAAATTGTTGAGGACAAAGTGATACAATTGTTGCACTTTGATAGCTAGCTATCTCTTTCTATCTTATACGTTCCGTATTATCTATCGCTGTCGCAGTTTTAAATTACTCGCAACGATATCTGAACGCCATTCAGTATGAACATGGCGTATCTTCTTTATAATATCATTGATCTATAGGTATGTAAAGCTCTCGACATGGTGGTTGCATTCAGCAAGCTAGCGAAAATCAAGTTAAATAGAAAACACCAGGCATTCATGAAGCACGAGCAAGTCTAGAGCTCTTTACGGCGACGATAAGGACTTTTGACACCCATTCAGGCATTCAATACAACTCCTACACCATCAGCGTCAGAAACTTCAACCTTATGTGGTTGGTATAAGGCTGGGTATTAGGAGGGAGATTGAAAGTATCGCTTGTGTGCCTGAACAAGCTGACTGCATTGTTTTTCTTTGTGAGGACAACGCTGTGATGTTGAGAGTGCTTCATGTCGCCTATTTCCTATGTAGGCAATAAGTGTGGGTTTCCATTGGTAAACCATAATGTTTTGAATAAAATAGAGTAACTCATTCATCCATCACATTTCTTGACCTGCCGGAAACTAAACCAGCTATTAGATAAGTATGGTGATAATCGAATAATCTTAGTAATATTAAAAATGCGAAAGTTTGTGAGGATGTATGGATTTTTGTTCCTCTTTCACGCAAAAATGGTTGAACGGATTCTGGATCGGAGAAGGGTGAAATTTGGCACACAACTTGCTCAATGCTAGTGGTGGGCGTAGCGTAATTAGATGATAACTGTTACGTAACACCCTTTTAAAATCTTAAAGATTTAGAATCCAATTCGTAAGCATGAGTACCTGAGGGTCTAAAATGGCCGCTTTAGCAGAATCGTTTTGTGAATCACGTTAAAAATTTAAAATTCTTAAAATGGACTTTATGTGTATTGACATAAAGTCAATTTTAAGAATTTAATTTTTTTAACGTGATTCATGCTAAGATTCTGCGTAGATTCTGCTATAGCGGCCATTTTAGACCCGCGGTTCAGCGTCTACTTTTGGAATTGTATTGGGAATTTGAGACCCAGAGGTCGACCTGGCTACCGAGTTATCATGCCATGTTAAACCAGTCATGCTGAGCCATCAACTTATTTCCTGACACAGATAAGTTATCGTGCCTTCAAACAATGGACACTCACTAGAAAGCTGTAGGCACATGTAGTGGACACGGAAGCGGGTCTACATCGACGACGGCGACTGCTCGAGTGGTCTCGACATCGCACGAGCGGTGACGAACACTTCGCATAATGAAACACAATAGAAGGACTGCTCATGATGTGGACAAAGACGATCAGGGGACGGGATGCCTTTACAGTAAGTACTTATGCAAAACTGGAAGATACATACTTATAATGGGTAGGTTAAGTCTAAATATATAAAAATAATAATTTAAAGAAAAACAAAAAACCCGACTGCGTAAAAACTATTTTAAAAAATACGTGAAACTAAAAAGAAAGAAACAAGCCCAGTAGTTTAGAATTCTGTTAAGTAATACCTACTAAATAACTACACAATTGAAATAGTTTTATAATCGATACACACATAAAACAAATCATAAATTCTAATGCAGAACAGAACGACTCACAGTCGGGGCCCATTTAAATTTTACCAATCAAATCTTCCCAAGGGGCCCCGCAGTCAGTTTACGCAGTCGGGTTTTTTGTTTTTCTTTAAATTATTATTTTTTATTTAATACTTTTTAGTTACGATTCATTGACTTCGTTATAAGATGGTAAATTTCGCAATCTAGTCATTTCATTGAGGGAGTTAATATCGTGGGGATTATTAAGTAACTTGCGGTGGTCTAAACTACTGATGATTAGTCCCTCTAGATACCTAACTCGGCTCAAAGCTACATATGCTTGACCTTTAGCAAAAATGGCACACCACAGCTCGGTCCAAAGTAGTTCCTTGGAGCTTGTGTACAGTTACACCCCAGCACAATATCAATGGCAACATTCTTCGCTCTAGTTTACCCTGTCCGCGAAGTGCATCGAATTCTGTCGTCGATGGTTCGATTCTGACTCCTACTCCAGGAACATTGTTTTTAATTGCTTTGTCGTCAAATTCTATATAAACAGCCTGTGGCAATTCTCCGGGTTCCAATTGGTCCCTCCGAAGAGCTGGCCACTCAATTGTCCTTATAACACCCATTGCTCCGTTAACAAGACCATGGGTAACATTCAAGTTTCTTCGTAACATAACTCGTGATCCTAAACCGATTGTTATAGTACATTTTGATACAAGTGGAGAAAGTTTGTTATTGTATTCGAGGCGGAATTATAACACCCGAGCCGTAGGCGAGAGTGTTTAAGAGCCGAGAATTGCAATAACAAATGTCCACGTGTATCAAACGACGTTTTTCAATACACTTTTGAAGAAATAAAATAAAATAACGAAAAATATTTTGGTCACGAACTATGAAACTATGATTTTCATTTTCATTTTTTTGTGCTTTGGTTTCGCCAGGTTGAAGGAGAGGCAAAGGTATGAAGCCGTTAAACAGCCTAATATAAAAAATTGATTTATTTCATATTTTTGAATTCAGAACGCAAATAAATGTTAATTTGTGTATAAAAGTAACTATTGGTTTTTAATAATCATGTTTATCTATGATATTCTATTTTTAAACACAATTTGAATATTCAAAAAATATTTATGCCTTAGAGACGCGTAGTGCTTTGCCGTAATTAAAAAAAAACATTCACCTCAGACTATAGGCATTGAACCAATTTGGACTAAGTATAGGTATAGTTATCTGTGGCAATTTTCATTCCCGCACACGTGCGGGAAAGTGGAAAAAATCGCACGCGTGTGAAATACATTGCATGTTGTACCTAATCGTAGTGCGTTATGGACCAGTTTTCGAGGAAGTGTATTGAAAAATATTTAACGATTCCTCCAGTTTTGTTAGGATCATCAGAAACATATACATCTTTCGGTTTTTGACCATATGTTTTCAATGAGGGATTTTCTTTTTAGCTCTTCCCTAGTCGCTGGATAGATGGCGCTAGGAGTAAGTATGATAATACAAGGAACGGAACCTAAAAAAACTGATTTTAACAAAGTGCGAGAAATGTTGGTTATATTCGGAAGGTTAAGCAAATGAAAGTGTCAGTCAACGAGAGTATGTGACGTGACACAATGTTTTTTTTTCAAGCGTTTTGGCTTTGGCATAGTAAGTTCAACGCCATCTATAGAGTTCTTGGAAACTAAGTTTTTTTTTAAAACCTCAAAAGGAAAACCTCTCATTCTACTGATAAATATATCAACTGCATGTAATTTATACAACCTAGTAGTTTTTGCCAAAATAGTTGTCATCTTTTGATAATGTTAATCGAACTGTTTAGTAGTTGGGAAAACTCGAATGATTTCATTGAGATCGTCTACCTCTACCCGTCGACTATCTAATTTTTCTCGGCGACTTGGCGATGAATAAAAGTTATTTTTTTACCAAAAATATTTGTTTTCATCCCTTCTTTTCGAAAAGTGTCGTTTTGTTCCCCTTTTAGCAGGAGCAAAGTAGTTCTTTTCTCCACTAGACTTTTTAGCGGGCAGTAATGAGATTTGAATTTGGAACATGAATCGTTCATTGAAATCGAACGAAATTATAGTATAAATTAGTGTTTGTACGGTGCGGGGGTCAGCACCCGCATTGTAGAAAATATCAAATTAAGAGTTGCAGATAGTTCGCCCATACCGTTGTCACCGCGCTCTTCTACATCTAAGGAACCTTTTCCTGAGCACCAGTCAGACACTGAGATTACAAACACTCAAAATATGGATGACTTTTTTATCACTTTCCAAAAAAAATGGGTATATTCAGTGAATGGAGTAGAAGCTTAAGGCATACCTAGTTTTGTTTTTCTTTTTTTCCACAGTTTAGAAAAGAATTGATCCATCATCAAAAAGCGCTACAAATTTCAAGTAAACTTTTCATATTAGAACAAAGAAAGAGAAAATAAAAAACAAAAAATGTAAAATATCGAATTTCACATCAAACGAAAATTTTTTTTTTGTTTTTAAGATCGAATTAAAAAAAAAACTAAGTGTGGCATTTGCTTCTACTCCGTTCACCTATTTTACCCATTTTATTTTGAATTGTGATAAAAAAAAAATCTGTATAAATAAATCCACAACTATATCAATCCCAAACAAAACACACACAGTGACAATAAATTTTCGAAATTTCGCCAGTGTATTAGATATAAATATAAATTTGTAATTGACGTTTTTACATTCATGTCATTTTTTTAATTAAACTTATTCATTAATTACTTAAAAGTGTCTCTTATTTATTTTCTCATAGAACGAGATGAAAAGTAGAGTATATGACTCGAGAGCAAACATATTTTTCCCTCAGGCGATGTACTTTGAATCCCTCGCTACGCTCAGGATTCTATTTTAGAATCCCTCGCTATGCTCAAGATTCTATTCTAGAATCCTTCGCTTCGCTCTGGAATCAAAATAGCACCCTCGCCGTAAAAATACTATTTTGCTCCCTTGTCATACAATCTACTATTTTCGTGCTTTTTCACTGTTGACTGTTTTTCAAATGATTTCTTTGTTAAACAACTTTAAATCGTTATATATCCTAAACTATTATTTAAAATGAAAAATGACAAAAGTAACCTAAAGATGATTTTAAAATACCTATTCAACGACACCCCACTTGACATAGTTCGTCAACTTTTTTTTTTTCATTTTGACAATATGGCGTCTGGTTGTCGCTGTGGTAAATTTTGATTACTGTTGTCTTTAGTGACACTCGCGATTGACGTAAGAATTATCAAAATCGGCCTACGCATTTGGTCTCTAGAACGCCACATAGAAACAAACATACATACATACATACATAGACTGATAAACACATTACCCTCCTTTGCGTCGCGCAGTCGGGTAAAAAGAAGAAACTGACTGACTGACTGACTGACTCATCTACCAACGCACAGCCCAAACCGCTGTGTCTACAGATTCCAAATTTGGCAAGTAGGTTCCTTATGTGATCTAGGGGTGCACTAAGAAAGGATTTTTCAAAAGTCACCCCCTAAGGGGGTTAAACGGGGCTCCAAAGTTTGTATAGGGAAACAAGATTAGTTAGACTATTTTATTCGAAACTTCATAGGAGTGCTCCTATTGATAAATGAGTAGAAACGGGTTTCAGGTTTTTTCAGAATTCCACCCCTAAGAGGGGGAAATGGGGTGACTGACAAAGTATAAAAATCAATGCACAGCCTAAACCGCTGGGTCTACAGATTCCAAATTTGGCAAGTAGGTTCCTTATGCGGTGTAGGGGTGCACTAAGAAAGGATTTATCAAAATTCACCCCCGCAGGGGTTGAAACGGGGGTCCAAAGATTACATGGGGAAATAAGATTAGTTAGACTACTTTATTCGAAACTTAACAGGACTACTCCTATCGATAAATGAGTTAACATTTGTGTTTCAGGTTTTTTTCAGAATTCAACCCCTAAAGGGGGAAATGGGATAGCAAAGCCTGAAATTCAACATAGGTATTGTTTGTATGGTGAATTGGGTCGGGTGTATTACAAAAACAACGATTTTAAAATTTAATGTGGTGGACGGGGACCTGAAATACCATCATTCCCTGTTGGGGTGCGATGGGGTTGAAATGTCTAAAAATCAATATGGGTGTCGATACCGAGATTATCAGGGGTGCTGATTACGAAAATGGCATTTATTTTGAGATCTAGAAGATGGCGGATTCGACTTCTATGTAGGGTTATTGTTGATTTATTGTGATGACTGTAATAACGATGATGGTGATTGTGATAATGATGATGATGATTGTGATTGTGATAATTATGATTGTGATAACGATGATGATGATTGTGATTACGATGATAATTAGTGTGATAACGACGATAATGAGTGTGATAACGATGATGGTGATTGTGATAACGATGATAATGATTGTGATAACGATGATGGTGATTGTGATGGTGATGGTGTTTGTGATAGTGATGGTGATTGTGATAGTGATGGTGATTGTAATAATGATTGTGGTTGTGATAATGATGGTAATTGTGATAACGATGATGGTGATTTTTATAGTGATTTTGATGGTAAGTAATTGTGATGGTGATGGTGGTTGTGATAGAGACGGTGATTGTGATGGTGATAGCGATGTTGATGGGTATTGTGATGGTGATTGTGATTGTGATGGTGATGGTGGTTGTGATAGTGATGGTGATTGTGATGGTGATTGTGATAATGATGGTGGCTGTGATTGTGATAATTGTGATAATGATTGTGATAATGATGGTGGTTGTGATAGTGATGGTGGTTGTGATAGTGATGGTGATTGTGATGATAATAATAAATTGTGATGACTATGAAATTTGGCACATAGATAGTTTATAACCTGGATTAACATGTAGGATACTGTTTATCCCTTTACTATGATTCAGTGGGACAGTTACTCAGACAGATTCAGTGGGAGAGTTGGGGAAGTTCAAACTTCCCGCGGGCGAAGCCGCGGGCAACAGCTAGTACTTACATAAATGAGTAGGTAAGTAGGTACGAAGCACAAACGAAGCAAGTTTTTGATGGTTCCCACTTGCGGTACCTACAAATACTTAGGTATTTCAAGTGGCAAAACATGACCCAATCACATAACTTGTACCTAATACTCTGGTTATGGAAGCTCCTGTTAATGTTTGTATTTTTTCTTACATCACAACACCTTTACTTTTAAATGTATATGTTGCAACACCTTTCTTATTATCTGTCATGGGTGACGTTCCGCTTAATGTTCAGCTCGTATTTTATATTTTGGAAATTATCTGCTTTTTATAAATTAATCATCAAATTGGTATTGTTTATTGTGATCAATAAATTAATAGAAATTTGTCTGACACAGTGCGGTGTATTTATTTTTCTTAGTCTGCTGACTCCGCAGTCCGCACCCTGCTATTGAAGAAGTCATAAAAGCTCCAACGAATCTTTTTGAATGTAGGTAGGACCATAGATATAATATTTCTATGGTAGGTAGGTACTTACTGCAGCGTTTATCCAACTCCTCTCCTTCCTTTTAAGCTATTTTTAATCAAGCTGTTTGCTTTTGTTTTGTGGTTAAGGTAGCCAAAGACAGAGATAATTGGAAAAAAGGAACGGAGGCCTTTGCCATGCGATGGGACACCTCAGGCTCAATTTTGTGGTTATCTTTTTAAAATTCTTTACTGATCGTCACATCCGTTTCACGATGGACATAACTCTTGCTTACTGAGATCAAAACAAACATTGTCCAAACAAAGAAACTCGACTAAAAATTACGGCGTCACTCAATAAATCATTTTATTAAATCATGGGTGGCACAAAGAACGAAGGAAGTGACAATTTGGCATGTAGTTTGCCAATCAGGGCCCTCTGTTTCGGCATATCCTCGCACTTGAACGATGGATACAAGTTCAGGGTCAAGAGCAAAAGGACGCGGGAGTGTTCGAGTGGCATGTTCTGGATTGACTGCAGGGGTTCAATGTAGGTGTCTGGGTTTTTTGTGTTTGTTTGTCTGGCACAGTGCTGCCAACCAAAAGCTGCTAAGCAAGAACGCGCTGTTAGCTCTTTGAAAAGGCGCTAGAAAGCGCTAAATGGTCGCTGTCAAAAAAGCGCCGAATTCAGCGCCAAATTCAAACAAAACGCCCAATAATTTGAGACTAGGAATTTATACGTATAAACATATTTCGTCGGAATGATTCGGCACCCAGTTAAGACGAATTAATTATTTTGAAGTAGGTAATTAATAAGTAATTCAAATTAATGAATGCATTTTTTTTAATCAAAATAGTCTTCAGACTACGATACCAACTTTAAGAAACATAATCATCAGCATCTAAGTGAGGCAAGTTCAAAAAATGTATTTGATTCGTTCCGTGTTACGCACATCACAGAATAAATACCTAATAGTAGATGTGCATATCATAATATGATTTCAAAAAGCGCTAGATCTGGCGCTGAAAGCGCTAAGTTGGCAGCACTGACTGGCAGGAGAAAGCGGAGCAGTAGGTAGATGACATGGATGTCTCTCTAGTCAGGAGGTACCTAGTTACTTGTTGGCAACATGAATTTAAAAACCAAGCGTGATGAAATACATATCTATGAATGATAAATTAACGTGCAGTACGCAAATAGAGGAGCACCTAAGTACATAGGTATGTAGTGGCACTACAAAAAGCAACATCAACAAAAATTACTACAGCGCCATCTATGACACGAACGATGAACTAAAAACTGACAAATCCTACATCGCGCAAGCAGAGTTATCCGCGACTTAATTAAGACTATATACAAGAACCCGACAACAACTGATGGGCAGTAGCCCACCAGACATAGGGAACACTCGTCTGGTCGGATGATCCACCCTTTTCTATGGGGGATGAAGAGCTTTACACATTGTTCTTCATAATTCCCTTTTCCACGGGGGATGAATAGCTTTACACCATGTTCTTCATAATTATGTTGATTACATCAGGATTTTTTTTAAAAACCTGCCAAGTGCGTGTCGGGCCATGCGCAGTATTGGGTTCCATAATAGCCCATTAACGATGTATTCTAAGGATTTTGTATTTTGTACAAAATTATCCAATACCCAAGTTCAACGATTATTACTGCTAGACTAATAAAGTTATCATAACCGCTACAATGATTTTCCTTTAGAGTTCATGAAATATACTATCATCATGATTATTTCCAGATTTTTCAAGACAGCAATTTAGCTTTTAGGGGGGGAGGGACTACTGGAACAAATATCTGCACTTTGAAGTTTAATATTTAGGAGTTTAGAAGTAAATGGGGCATTCAATAAAAAAATAGTATTAGCAACCCATATGCCATTATATAAGACCTATTTAACATTACCCCACACGATGGGATAGTCGACGAAAAAAATTCACCCCCATTTCACAGGGGAGCTACCCTAAAAAAAAATCCCACTTCACAGGGGAGATACCCACACGGGTACCAAAAAAATATTTTCCAAAATTTTATTTTAACATTTTTTCGGCGTAATTGATTTAAACACTTCTACAAAATTACTGCTTTCTAGTACTTAGAATACTAACAGTCTCTGAGCAAAACCTCGGACGGATGGACAGACGGACATGACGAAACTAAGAAGGGTTCCTTGTCAGAACTACGGGACCCTAAAGTGGATAAATAGATGACAAATTAAGTCTGCTACATGAGTGTGGCAGTGATTATTCAAGGCTAAATCCTAAATAATTCATAAAAATAGTCAGCGATTGAAGGAAATATAGCATTGGCCTGCTTTTGAGGCATTCGGGTAAAAAATATATTAAAAAAACTACGTAATATCATCCTCGTACGGCCTGATAGACACCATATGTACTTCTGCCTAACAGTACTACAAACACTAACAGAATGCCTACTGCAACAGTACCACTCCGAGAAAAACAGGCGTAATGTTATGATGAAACTATCTTCGTAAACGAACTTTGCAGTGTTGCCAATGAGAGGTTTTCTTTTTGATTATTTAAAAAAATATAGTGTCCAAGAACTCTGTAGATGGCGTTATACAGACTACGTTACTATGTGCCAAAGCCAAAATGCTTGGAAAAAAAACATTGCGTCACGTCGCATAAGCTCGTTGAGTGACACGTTTGTTTGCTGCTTCCGAATATAACCATTACATCCAAGTGAAATGATGTGACGTTCTGTTTCTTGCAGTAACTTACCAAGTTTAGCACCATCTATCCAGCGACTAGGGAAGAGTTTAAAAAGAAAATACCTCATTCAACGCGAATGATT
Source organism: Xestia xanthographa (assembly GCA_905147715.2). Lineage (NCBI taxonomy): Eukaryota > Metazoa > Arthropoda > Insecta > Lepidoptera > Noctuidae > Xestia > Xestia xanthographa. The sequence goes on from LR990650.1 coordinate 26,600,095, forward strand.
TTTTTTTTGACAGGTTTTGTGAAAATATGTATTTGATTTTAGAAGCACATTTTAGATTTTACTACGCTAATAGAGTTTCATCAATAATAATACTACGATAATAGAGTTACATCAATAATATAAAATCGTATTAAATGGATGGTCGAGATCTTGCAACCCTATCAAAATGTCAAACATCATTGTTTTGATTTTTCGAAAATACTAACGGCTTGCGAATATTTTATTTAGTTTTCATGAAAATTAATCATAATTTTCAATAATGAACGCATTAAATGACATCAGCGATGAAGAATTTGTGCCATTCCTTCATAGTTTGGGTGCGGATACTTACAAAAAGTCGTTTGAATGGATGTTGAATGACCGCGACTTCGCTGGTGTTTTACGTTGGCTTCACAACAATTTGGATCACAATAATGCGTTGAGTGCCCGCGAAGAATGTCGGTAAGTCAAATAGTACTTTTTATTGTAGTTCTGGGCTATTATTTTCCTATAAATAGGACATCAACAAAGATCTTCTATTTTGCGTCAATGTTATGTTTTTTAACGTACCTAAATGATCGTCTTTCCAAGTTCTACTGGACGTATTAATTACTTAGTGCATAAGTTAATTTTTAGAAGTAACTTTGCCTTACCAATTCCCTAAGATATTGCCTACAACTTATCAACTACATACATAGTTGATCTTCCTATCCTTACAGATACATAGAACTAGAGAAGAAAGGTCACCTTCTTCCCACAGAAGATCTAGAATCTTCCATAGCAAGCATACAAGAACAATATGAAGGTGTTTGTCTACCAGGAGACAAGGAAGCCAAGGAGCATGTTCAGCTGGACATCAAAATGCTACAGGAGCGCCTTCATATGCTTCAGAAACACGAGACGGTGCTTAGTGACTTGAAGAGACAGAATGAGTAAGTAAAAATTCATGGTGTACCTACTAACAACTTTCTGCTATCCTAATCCGTTGCATAGTTTTAAAGATCTAAGCATACATAGGGACAGACACAGCGGAGGACTTTGTTTTATAATATGTAGTGATGAACATTGTCAGATATTAAAAGCTAAATTGTGGAGACAACTATCATAAAACTCCTCTCTGATGATAACTGCAGATACAAAGACAATTTTGTATCTTCCGTTTGCACTGAACACTCTCAAAACAAGATTTTTTAATTCTGCTTTTTGTGATACAAAAGTTTATCTTCCTCAGATTAACAAAAGAAGAATTATCCTTAGAGATATCAAAGCTGAACTCCTCACACATGCAGTTGAAGGATGACGAGAGTGCCGCAGCTGAGGAATGCCTGACGCTTGCTCAAGAGGTGGAGACTAGCACCGATGAGGTTCTAGATGTCATCGCTGATACGCTAGATGTGTACAGCAGTTGTCATTCTGATAAGGTAAATAAGAATTTAGCTTGAAAATTAAGATTCATCAAAAATAAAATATAAGTAAGGACTTATACTTTATTTTTGAAGAATCTTAATTTTGTCGGGGCGGTGGTGGCCCAGTGGTGCGGGCCCGACTTATGAACTGTAAGTCATGGGTTCGAACCCAGACAGGCGCATTACTTTGTGTAATTTATTTCATCACCACTGCTCCCAAAACGGTGAAGGAAGACATCGTGAGGAAACCGGCATGTCCTAGAACCAAAAATTCGAAGACATGTGACATCCACCAATCCGCACTGGGCCCACGTGGTGGATTATAGCCCATTCCCTCTCATAAGGAGGAGGCCTGTGTCCCAGCAGTTGGAACATTAATAGGCTGATGATAATGGACTTTATTTAACTGACTGTCTTGTTGGTCGAGTGGTCGCAAGCATGACTGCTCAGCATGAGGTCCTGGGTTTGATTCCTGGGTCAGGCAAAGTGTAATTGGGTTGTTTCATCAGGAATTTCTGAGTTTCAGCCACGGAGTCTGGATTAGTGCCTGGCTAATGGCATTAGGCTCGCCCCCTATTACATGGGACTTAAACATAACTGGCGAAATGTGGGTACTGTTAGGTACTATGAGCTCGGACAAAATCTCACCACCAATATGACTTTGAAGCGCTTACTTAAGCTCATCAACCAATAGCATCGCAGCATCTGATCCCTTGTTTTTGTTAATGAAAACAAGGGTCAAAAGATGTGCACGGGATTTTGTTTTAAAAATTAGCAGATTTCGTCCGAGCTCATGGTACACCTCTACCTAAATGTTTGGGGAGTACAAGGTGTGATGTTTTGTTATGTAATTTACAAGTCCACTAACTTGTCTTTTTTACAGGACTTCTACTGGATAATGTTTCACAGAAAGTATGATCGATAAACTTATTACTAAAACAAACTTAAACTTAAAATGTCACTTACGGGATCTCTTCCATACGGTGGGCTATGGGCTAGCTCGCCGTCCGTCCGTCTCATGACGACAGGCCGTGTCGACGGCGCAGGAGTGTTCCACGCGCGCCTCAAAGAGAGTCAGCAAAAAGGAAGGGGTCCGTAAGGACCGATGCCTGCCGGGGTTGCCGGACTGTTCGAAAGAGATACCGTGGCCCCGGAACACAAAGGGCGATGAAGGAACATGGATCGGTTTTAGTCAGTAAAAGTCTGACACTCCCTCCTGCTCCGCCCAGAGCGGGAGGAGTCATTTGATGATTTCCCAACCGAAAAAAAAGGGTTTCTCTTCTGTGATTACTGTTTATTTTGAGCTCCTGATATCATTATCTTTTTTAAGTTTAGTTATGAACTGTGGTAGCTTAAAACAGTGTTTAAAACAAACTTGTCTCATTTCAGGAAAATGCAAAGAAATTCTTCACATTTGGTCCTTTTGAGACCTACAGACAGTCCCAAGCGCTGTTCAGGTCCCACTTTGACTTGTACACATCCAAGAAGTTTGACAAGAGAGTGAATGACACCTCCTCTGATGAAGAACTGAGGTCTGCACTGGCTGAGGCCAAGATTATGGAAGAAAGGTGAAAGAAGATTATGTTGGTATTTATTGTCAGACAGGCAGTTGAGACAAGTGATAGATAGCTGTCTCTTTTTTTCCTGTTCTCCACTAGATTTGCTTCTTGCAGTGTGATATGTTATGTTAGTCTAGTTGATTTTTAAATTGATTTATACATATTTTATTGTTAGTAACAATGGTGCTTAAGTAATTAACTTAATTATTTATTTAGATCTATGACTCCCCACCCAGTATCTTTAGAAGGGACAGTCCGGTCGAGCAGCAATCATCTTCGTTTTCATTACCATGCAGATGCTGCAGTAAGGAGACCGTTATCTTTCGCTTAAAAGCATGGAAGCCATCTATCTGTGCGAGCCTCCGCAAACATTCCCTCACTGCAGCGCCATGGCAGTCTACAGCACCCTGAAGGCGTTTTGTATCTGAAAAAAAAAAAAAATGTTGGAATAACACTGTTTTAAGCTTTCTCGGTTCATAACTATACTTAAAATGTCACTTACGGGATATCTTCCGTGATTATTTATTATTTTGAGCTCCCGATATTTCGACGCTGTTGCAAGCGCCATGATCGCGGGTTAACTGGAGAATGCGGGTGGATGGAAAAAATTGTTACTAGCAGACAAATCTGTCTACCCTCTTTCTTTGTCTTTTGCTACGCGCACTATTGGAACTCGACACTAAGTCACGACAAAACACACTCACAGTATCGCTAGGTTTTGTGGAGTTCTTATTATGTTGCTGGCTGCTACTTTTGAGCATACTCAATACTGGATTCCACGTACTTGACAATTTGAAGCCACCCTCTCGATTGAAAAAAAAAAAAAAATAATAATCACGGAAGATATCCCGTAAGTGACATTTCCCGTAAGTGACATTTTAAGTAAATGTTGGAATGTCTATACTGATTTTGTAACGTTTTTTACGATGATTTCTTAAGGGCCCGTGCACAAAATTAAGGCATTTTGAACATTTTTGATCACTACTTGTGGGAAAGGCAAGAAGAATTTGAACCTTATTTATTTTTATTATAAGAGACAGGTTCTTCATCTTGTCGACTGCTTGAACAATTTTTTTAAATAATGTATATATTAATGGCAATCACCCATATTCAAAACCCCTTTTCCGCAAAAGTAACGAGCGAGTGATGTTTGTGGTTCGCTGAACAAAGAACTACAAAATATTCTGAACATTAAAAAATATGAATAACATCATTATATGGTCTACTCGTAACATAGCAAGAAACATTATTGATTTCAGTACGAAAAATAGCAGAAAAAAAATGTTGAAAAAACGTAATTTGTGGAAAACGTCGGGACAAATAAGTATTTTTTTCTATACCTTAGAAACACTTTAAAGAAAATTTAAAAAATAATTCTTAATCTCAAGGTAGCTTTTTAATAGAATCTGAATTTTAATTTATAAATAAACAATAACTTCATTTCGTAAATTAAATGCAAAGTGAACTATATAATCGACCGCGCAAACTCGATCCCGTCAGTAACGAAAGGGCTCTCCCAGCGTGAGCACGTATCACTTTGCTTCGCAAGCGCTCCCGAGTTATTACGTGAATATATTTCCGAGATATACGCAGACTACCACATTTCGATCCAGTATTTATATTAAAATTATTAAACTTTTTGATTGTATTAAGATAAGAGTTTTTTTTGACGTTGGTTGTTTATTAAGATTTATTTCGTCTTCATATTATTTAAAGTTAAGTTTCTTTGTTTGTACTTAATATGTTGTATGTAAGGGTAATAATCTGCGGAACTACTGATCCGATTCCGAAAATTCTTTCATTTAGGGGATTTCACTACTTCATATTATTATTGGTTTTCATGGTAACCTATGGTACCTACCTACAATTTGATTTTAAAATAAAGATAATTTTCTATTTTGGAAGTGCGATTTGGTAGAAATCGTCACGTAAGAAAATGCCGTATGTTGTTGTGTGTGTGTGTGTGTATAGTAGGAGGTATACAAGAAGGGTATGGCGGGGTCGAGTGAGCGAGCGATATTTTTCTTCATAGGTGTCGATTTCGTGGGTTTTGGGCTTGGTGATAACGAAAATCAGGTCAAAATGAAAATCCAAGATGGCGCCGAGGAAAATTTTTGATTTTCCGTCATGGGTGTCGTTTTCATGGTTTTTGGGGTTGCTGGTTACGAAAATGAGGTCAAAATGCAAATCCAAGATGGCACCGTGGAAAATTTTTTATTTTCCGTCATGGGTGTCGTTTTTATGGTTTTTGGGGTTGCTGGTTACGAAAATGAGGTCAAAATGCAAATCCAAGATGGCGCCGTGGAAAATTTTTGATTTTCCGTCATGGGTGTCGTTTTTATGGTTTTTGGGGTTGCTGGTTACGAAAATGAGGTCAAAATGAAAATCCAAGATGTCACCGAGAAAATTGTTGTTTTTCCGTCATGGGTGTCGTTTTTATGGTTTTTGGGGTTGCTGGTTACGAAAATGAGGTCAAAATGCAAATCCAAGATGGCGCCGTGGAAAATTTTTGATTTTCCGTCATGGGTGTCGTTTTTATGGTTTTTGGGGTTGCTGGTTACGAAAATGAGGTTAAAATGAAAATCCAAGATGTCACCGAGAAAATTGTTGTTTTTCCGTCATGGGTGTCGTTTTTATGGTTTTTGGGGTTGCGGGTTACGAAAATGAGATCGAAATGAAAATCCAAGATGGCGCCGGGGAAAATTTTTGATTTTCCGTCATGGGTGTCGTTTTCATTGTTTTTTGGGGTTGCTGGTTACAAAAATGAGGTCAAAATGAAAATCCAAGATGGCGCCGAGGAAAATTTTTGATTTTCCGTCATGGGTGTCGTTATCATGGTTTTTGAGGTTGCTGGTTACGAAAATGAGGTCAAAATGAAAATCCAAGATGGCACCGAGGAAAATTTTTGATTTTCCGTCATGGGTGTCGTTTTCATGGTTTTTGAGGTTGCTGGTTACGGAAATGAGGTCAAAATGAAAATCCAAGATGGCGCCGAGGAAATTTTTTGACTTTCCGTCATGGGTGTACGTTTCATTGTTTTTAGGGTTGCTGATTACGAAAATGAGGTGAAACTAAAAATCCAAGAAGGCGCCCAAAAAAAATTTCGGTTTTATTGTCATGGGTGTCGTTTTCATGGTTTTGGGGGTTGCTGGTTACGAAAATGAGGTCGAATGCAAATCCAACATGGCGTCGAGAAAAAACTTCGGTTTTTCCAACGTAGGTGTCATTTTCATGGTTTTTGAGGTCGCTGATTATTTTAATTTTTTTGCTTCCTGGGTGCCATCTTAGATTTTCATTTTGACCTCATTTTCGTAATTAGCGACCTCGAAAACCATGAAAACGACATCCATGACGGAAAAACCAAAAATTTTCCTCGGCACCATCTTAGATTTTCATTTTGACCTCATTTTCGTAATTAGCGACCTCGAAAACCATGAAAACGACATCCATGACGGAAAAACCAAAAATTTTCCTCGGCGCCATCTTGGATTTGCATTTTGACTTCATTTTCGTAACCAGCACCCCTATAAACCATAAAAACGACACCCATGACGGAAATACCAAACATTTTCCTCGACGCCATCTTGGATTTTCATTTTGACCTCATTTTCGTAACCAGCAACCTCAAAAACCATGAAAACGACACCCATGACGGAAAAACAAAAATTTTCCTCGGCGCCATCTTGGATTTTCATTTTGACCTCATTTTTGTAACCAGCAACCCCAAAAACCATGAAAACGACACCCATGACGGAAAATCAAAAATTTTCCTCGGCGCGATCTTGGATTTTCATTTTGACCTCATTTTCGTAACCCGCAACCCCAAAAACCATAAAAACGACACCCATGACGGAAAAACAACAATTTTCTCGGTGACATCTTGGATTTTCATTTTGACCTCATTTTCGTAACCAGCAACCCCAAAAACCATAAAAACGACACCCATGACGGAAAAACCAAAAATTTTCCTCGGCACCATCTTGGATTTACATTTTGACCTCATTTTCGTAACCAGCAACCCCAAAAACCATAAAAACGACACCCATGACGGAAAATCAAAAATTTTCCTCGGCGCCTCTTAGATTTTTATTTTGACCTGATTTTTGTAATCAGCAACCCCAAAAACCATGAAAACGACACCCATGACTTAATAACCAAAAATTTTCCCTGGCGCCATCTTGGATTTTCATTTTGACCTTATTTTCGTAATCAGCGACCCCGAAAACCATAAAAATGACACCCATGATGGAAAAAACAGAAGTTTTCCTCGGCGCCATCTTGGATTTTCATTTTGATCTCATTTCGTTATCAGCTACTCCTTAACCATGAAAATGACATCCATGACAGAAAAACCAAAAGAAAAAACCACCTTCAAGTAATAACAGGGGTATGTTATGTTTACCCTACAGAGTGAACCTCAGTGGCCATTAAGTCGCGCTAAAGTCCATTCGCGCAAGTGTCTTGGCGCGCAAATGTCCGTTCGCGCATAAGTCTAATCGAGCAAAAGTCCATTCGCGCAAGTGTCCAGGCGCGCAAAATTCCGTTCGCGTATAAGTCCGTTCGCGCATAAGTCCAATCGCGCAAAAGTCCATGCGCGCATTTGTCTTTTCGCGCAAGTGTCTTTCGCGCAATAGTCCCAGATCCAGAAAAAATAACTTGTCCTATAAAAAGTTTGTACGGAACCCTCAGTGCGCGAGTCCAACTCGCACTTTTATTTATCTTTTTGTAAAATGTTTATATGTATCTAAATTCTTCTAATACAAAATTAAACCATTTTTATTTTGATTGTGATAAATATACAGTAGACTTTATAATTATGTATCATAAAATAATATCGTCTACAAGATCAAAATGGTTTAAGCGATCACTACGCTCGATCTTCACCCGTGTGTGCGTGTATCTGCATGAACAATGCACACTAACATAGGATCGCAACGAATTTGCCTAAACTCTAGCGACTGAACTTTGTGCACGGACTCTTAATGATCAAAAAAAAATTTTTTTTTTTTGTTATGTATGAATCAACACCACTTGATTTTCCTTTAATTTTAAATGTATGAATTAAACCACTTGATTTGCCTTTTATTTTGTAAACGCCGATAATTTTCGTTACGAAATTGGATGTTACTAAACTTATTTATAACAGAGAGAGAAATGTTGTGTGGTGATTGTTATTTCTGCCTTTTCAGATTGTCCGATGCAATGTGCAAGTACATTGAATCAAAAGCTGACTTATGTGGTGAGCAAGCAAAGGTGGCTTTAGTAGCAAACCACAAAGAGGTACATCCTAGCCAAATAACGTAAGTATTTTATTTTATTAAATTCCTAGGAGCTCGTGGCTAAATAATAACAGCCGCTCGGATCAATCTTTAGGTTAAGTCGTGTTTGCCTAGGTTGGTCTGTAGATGGCTGACCACCCATAACATACCGAGTTTCCTCCGTGCCTCGCAAAGCATGTTAAGCCGTTGGTCCTGGCTGTCATTTGTGGATCTTTGAGAGTCATTACAGGAAGTCAGTGGCTCGAAAGTCTGACAACCAGTCTTTCTAAAGTATTATCCAGTACTAACTGGGTTGTGCTTAGGGAGGTCAGATGGGAAATTTATACTGGTGTTCAGCTGCATCCGGTTAGACTGGAAGCTGATACCAACATAGTTGGGAAAAGGCTAGACAGATGTTTTTTTAAGATGTTTTAGTGTCCTAATGGTATCTGTAATAATAAAAAATCACAGTAAACACTTGCTGACCCGCGCAACTTCGTCTGCGTCACATAATATAGCTTATAACATGTCATTTTATGCATTCAATTATTTTGTGCATTCAATTACGAACAAAAACCTTTTAAAACCAATATTGCTTACCTCCCATAACATATGGCGTGATAGTAGCCTAAAGCCTTCCTTGGTTTACAAAGAACATTTTTGCTGAATTTCAAATCCATCTATCCAGTAGTTTTGGCGTGAAGCCGTACCATACACACAGACAAACAGACAAAAATTCTAAAAAGTCACTTTTTGTCATCAGTTAAGTTTTTCTAACAAAAGCCACTTATTTTAGTTATTTTTTCTTGAAAATTCTCAATGTACAGTTCTTCTTTCGTTACTGTTTTATTATATGTATAGATAAAATCAAGTATCTTACCTGCCCTTCCTGATTCATTGACTGCTAAGTGTTTTAAAGGCTTCTTTGTTGTGCTGCTCAAAACTTTAAATCTGTCATTACATATATTATTTATTTATTTAAGCTTTTATCCATACTATTACATACTTAATTACTAAAAAAATACATAAATATGGCCCCTGTAGGGTAAAAAGCCTCCTTAATCCTTAATTTATATATATCTTCTGCTAATCGTTTCCAGGTCAAGTCTACTGGAAGCTCAAAGTGCAGTGGATCTGTTAGAACAAGAGGAGGCCATCATCGACCAACAACTACACATCGCAGTGAGGCAGCTCGTAGACTCAAGGACCACTCTTGCAGTAGAGACCACTACTTGTTGTGCACTGGCTGTAAGACAGTAAGTGGTTTTTGTAATAGTTATCCTACCTCCCATATACAAGACAGTGGTGTCGATGCTGTTGTGCACAAACTAAACTTAATTTAGGCTATTGCTATCTTTTACTAAAAGGCGGTGCGAGAAAAGGACGGCTATAGCTAAGAACTAAGATAGAGATGTCAAACTAGTTTATGCCGTGCGCTTCACCGTGTTTTTAGTCGACATGTTTTTACGTGCACCCTTCATTTGTATGGAAATATTAGTTCCAACTAAATTAGACAGCCCTAAATTACGTCCGTCTCTTTCCCGTTTTATTAGAGAGAAAAAGATAGCAATAGCCTAAATTAAGTTTATGCACACAAAATCGACACTAATGGTTAATTTTGCAGGCCTTTGCTTCATCTTCTTCTCCAGTTTTGACGAATAAGATGTCAATTGATTGGTTATTATGACCCGGGTAACATAGGCTATATTTAAATGTTTGTTGTTTGTGGTTTAAACAGAATTCAACAATAGGAGGAGTCGATTTTACCTTGTATACCCTTAATATAATTACTTACAGCGTGATTTTTCAGTAGTCGGGTTTTTTAGTTGTATACCAGACAACGCAGAACGGAAGGCCGATGGGGCCGAAAAGTTGTGGAGTGGCGACCGCGAACTGGAAGACGTGGTGTTGAAAGGCCTCCCACTAGGTGGACCGATGACCTGGTGAAGGTTGCGGGAATCCGCTGGATGCGAGTCGCACGGGACCGGTCAATGTGGCGACACTTAGGGGAGGCCTATGTCCAGCAGTGGACGTCTTTCGGCTGAAATGATGATGATACCACACAAATTCTTGTAATTGGGAATATGCATATTTTTTTTATTTTTTATTTCGATACGTAATGTTAAAGTAATATAAAAATAATGACAAAAAGCGAAAACAAGGCATAAATCGGCCAAACAACACAAAAGTTATAACCATTTAAACTTTTGTTTCTATCTCTTTCTAGATAAACGGAATTTAGTATGGATTTTGTATGTCGATGCAGAGAATGACGTCATTCGCTTTATCGGATCTCTCTGTCTAATCAGCAGTTTCAAATGCTTATAACTTAGTATTTCTTATCTACTAAGTTATAAGTATTTCAAATGCTTATAACTTAGTATTTTTTATAGATATTAAAAAAATAACTTCACTTTGCTATTTCTGATGTAAATACGCTTTGTAGAGTGATAAAAAAAAAATCATCCCCTAAACTACACACCCTATTATCAAAATCTTCTTTACAGACAAATGCTCGCCGACCTATCGCAGCTACTAGAGACGACGCAGCGCGCACTCTGTCTGGACCGCGTCGTGTACAGCGCGCTACGTCACGAGCTGCACGCGGTGGAGCAGTTCCTGCAGTTAGCGGCGCACTTGCGGCAGTACGCCGCGGCAGACGCGAGCGCCGTGCGCAGTAGGATTGTGAGTCATCTATTAATATATTTTTCACTTCTCATCCTCTGAAAGTGCTTGTTTGTCCAGGATATAGGCTGCACAAAATCGAATTTTGTGCAAAAGGGCATTAATGTATCTACTCATAAATGTATCTATATTAAGGCAAAGAAAATGAGCCATACAGCCAAACGCAATAAGAAGTTCATATATAGAATTTGTTATTTTATAATATTTACTTTAATTTATTTGCCTTATGTGTTTTTTAAGACATAAAAGACATAAAAATTTAAATTCAAGTACCTACGGTAGGTTATTTAAATAATTTAAGAAAATTATTATTAAAAAAAATATATAGTAGGCTGTATAGGTCTGCAGCCCAAGTCTAATATCAATGTCGTAAGATTTCAAAAAAAGAAAGCGGCGGGAAACAGCTCTTGTTTTTGCGTGTTTATTAATTTCTTCAATTTATACTACTGTTTTATTTCCTCGCAATCGAAGTGAAAATCAAAGTTTATAACTCGTCCACAAAACCATTTTTATCCTCGACATTACTATCAGCTAAAAATCTCGGATAAAAATGGTTCGTTTTGTGCACTTGTTGTAAAATCTACTATAGGAAAATAGTAAAGCTTCCGAAATAGTACATTACTGCAGCGACCAGCAACAGAGGCATTAATGGACGAACGTGTAAATGTGGGCCGAGGCGAAGCCGGGGCACACATACGTAAGTCCATCAATGCCCAGTTGTGGCCAAGGCGTGTATAGTACTTTTCTCAAATAATGCGAGGAAATTAAAACTCTCGCGTTGAAGAGTTAATTTGTTATTTTTTTCAATAAACCGCGTTCTATTTGCCAATTCGAAATTTAAATAAAACCTTTGATGAGTTACCTCCTTGGTTGCCATGATTCAGAGTAAAAGATCGTTCCATTTTTAAATAACACGACAGATATCAGTTTACTATGTAATGTATTTGGCCGCTAAACACGAAAGATATGGATTTTCATACAACTTTTGCCGGCTGCTGGTCGCATGTCGCTGTCTGGCCAGTACAGCAATTTCGATTTATCTCGAAGAAGGTTGTCAAAATAATGCTCAAATTTCCAAGCATGTTTGAGAAAAAAATAATAAACTTCCAACATCTGTGGTTGACTGTAATACTAAGCTTGGCTACGCCTTATTACATTTTAATATTTATATTGACGTTGATTTTATTCATGTTTTATTTATTTTGTAGGTTAAAAAGCAATTTAAGCTGGTGGAAAAATATTCCGTCACCAATGTTGTATTGATTTTCGGAATTTTCAGTATTTTATTAGATCGTTCCTTTGTCCTTTCAGTTGTCGCAAGATTAGTATTTAAAGCAGTACGTTTCATATTTTGAGAATGCTCATTTTTTAAATCTTTTTCGGAGCTTTTATTATAATACTTCTCATATTTTAACGCACTACCAAATAGTTCATCATCTAACTTACTATGTTAAGAGCGGCTTCCGGCCTTTGCTTACTTACTTCTTTGTATAGTTTGCTGATGAATGGAAAACGATATTGTTGGAATGTTTGTGGTTCTGCGAGAAGACAAAGTAAAAGGATTAGGTATTTAATTTAGTGTTAATGGTTTTGAATACTGTACTAAATATATAATAAATAAATAAAATAAATAAATAGTTGGTTCCAGTTAAGATCGTAAAAGCGGTCATTGACCCACCTACATTTATTAAAGTTCTTAACTTTAAAATCCATAAATAAGCCTGTTCAAGTCTTGAATCGACATCTATCGTGATCTTCAACATTTTTTCTAATGAAAAACTATACATGGTTAATTTGTTTTGTTTCGTAGGAAGAGATATTAGGGCAAAGGGCAATGACCGCTATTGTGATCTTAACTGGCACCAACTATAGCTGAATATCAGTATTTTACATAAAGATACTTCCACTACTCGTTAACGAAAACTGGATAATACGATACGCCTTGACGCCTCGTTGGTCTAGTGGTGATCATGAGGTCCTGGGTTAAATTCCCGGGTCGGGCAGTGTTGTTGAGTTTTTCCACCAGTAATGTCTCAGTAGCTACTGCGGAGTCTGGAATAGGCTAGTTTCCACCATCAATAAATTGCAAATCTATTTAGTCCGTCAGTGGAAATTAATGGACACGTATTTTTCGTAAATCAATGAATATTGAAAAAGATAAAACGCATCAAAACTCGAGAGTGGGGGCTCGTGACGTCACAACGCACTAAAAATTACAGCACGACGTGACGTATTGAGAATTTTAAAAGCGTCGTATCTTCGTCAATTTTGGTTTACGTAACAAAATAAAAAATACGTGTCAAATATTTTTTGATAATCTAACTGACGGACTAATTAGATTTTTTCAGGACACAAGCTGATTGTGCCCGGTTGATGGCAATAGGCTGGCCCCCAATTACCTACATGCGGCTTAAAAACATAACTGACGAAATGTGGGTGTACTATTAGGTACACCTCTGCCTAACCTTTCGGAGATTACAGGTGTGATGTTATGTTATGTATGTACGATACGTTCTAGTAATACTGGTTGGCATGCTTTCGGTCAGTGCTTTGTTGTATTTCCTACTAGCTGACGTCCCGCGGTTTCACCCGCGTAGTTCTCGTTCCCGTGGGAGTACGGGAATAAAATATAGCCTATAGCACTCACGAATAATGTAGCTTTCTACCGGTGAAACAATTTTTAAAATTGGTTCATTACTTCCGGAGATTACCCCCTACATACAAACTTACAAACAAATGTTACCTCTTTATAATATTAGTATAGATATAGACTAGCGGACTTTACGCGGTTTCACCCGCGTAGTTCCCGTTCTCATGGGAGTACGGGGATAAAATATAGCCTATGTTACTCAGGGTGAACGTAGCTTTCTAATGGTGAAAGAATTTTTGAAATCGGCGCAGTAGTTTTTGAGTTTATTCATTACAAACATACACACACACAAAAATACAAATCATTCCTCTTTATAAGATTAGTGTAGAGAAATAATAAAACATCCACCTTCTTACCACTACATGAATGTAAACCTATACTAAAGAACTGGCTCTTTACTCTTGATTATGAGGAAGTGGAGAAAATAATAAATTGTTAATATCACTGACTCGACATCAAACATACTTCTCCTTCATTCACCTACTCATACACAAACACGAACGACAACCCACCCGCACACACGCTTACACACCTCCCACCCATGCACACGTACACAACTGCCACACACGCACACGTACACACCTCCCACACACACACGTACACACCTCCCACACACACACAAGTCGATTAACTGACGAACAAATTATATTTTTGATGTTTTTTCATATATTTTTTTCAATACTTTTCATTTCTGTACATAATTTGTTTTTTATTTTATTTTTTATCTGTTATTATTTTTTTCTAAAATTGTTTTTATAGCACATTTGTTTATCTATTCCTATGTTGACATTAGTATCTAAGCCAAATAAAATGGGAGAGGGCGCTGTCTCCTGACATACATGTACTATCGAGGACACCCCCGCCTGACCACCACTAAGCTAATTTTTGCTTGCACTCGCAACATAGAAACGCTCTCTAGCCCCGCCCCGTTGACTTTGTATAGAAATAATGAATGAAAAGATATCGAATCGGCCGAACGCACTGACGACGCACGCCAAATGAGAGTTATTGTTATTTTGCGCGCCAAAGTTGACGTTTTCCTAATAGGCCCAAACTTTAAGGGGGCGTGGCTCGGCGCCTCCGCACGATTTAAGCGAAAAAAAATTAAACTGGTCAGGCGGAAAAGACCACGATAGTACACATAGTTCGGGAGTCAGAGGCTTTAAACAATTTATGTAATCTATTATGTCAATAAAATAATTTGAACCTTCATTTCCAGGACTCAATGAACGAGATATGCTCAGAACAGGAGGCCTGCGAGCTCAAGCTGCAGTCATCAGACGTGTTAGTGCAAGCGTTACTGCACATCCTAGGCGCGCAGTCAGGTGACCCCAGTCTGTTGGTGAAGCTGTTCCAGGAGACGCAGCATCAGGTTCAGGAGTTGATGGAGGCCGTTGGTGATGGGTACAAGAGGAAGGAGACCATGGCTTTGGAGTTGTGAGTATACCGATACGTTGACGAATTATGGTTATTATGTTAAGGCTAATATTGTGCTAATAAGGAATATACATGTATTTTTTTCTTCACTTAAATCAATAAAGTACGAAACTATCAACCCAATAAAATAATTAAAAGTT
This sequence comes from Xestia xanthographa, assembly GCA_905147715.2. Classification (NCBI taxonomy): domain Eukaryota; kingdom Metazoa; phylum Arthropoda; class Insecta; order Lepidoptera; family Noctuidae; genus Xestia; species Xestia xanthographa. Next base: position 26,615,209 of record LR990650.1, read on the forward strand.
AAGTGCAACGACTGCTTGTCGCTCAAAAAAAAAATTAAACTTCTACAATTTGCTACGACAGTTCAAACGTCCGTGACTGTCGGGACCATTCCTGTCAAAGCGGTTGACGTCATTTCCCTCTATCTGCCTTGTTTACATCAAATTTTTACCCTTAATATAATAATTTTACTAAAAGTATGTGCTTTATTCAAGCAAACATTGCAATAACAATATTATGATAACATCGTTGTGAAACTTTAAGTAGTTTTAAAATAAAACTGTTTCTTTGACACAAAGCGTTTGACGTCACAACCAGCGACGATGCGTTTTGAATTTGCGTTTCGTTTCACCAAAAACATGCTACATAAAACATTAAATTGTAAAATAAGTGTTGTATTATAAAGTTAAACAAGTGTTAATATGGGCCAATACAGAGCATTTTTAAGGAATAAAAAAAAAGTTTTGAATTTCTTGCATATTCCCTATTATAAAATAAGTTTCAATATAAGTCCACTAACCACCTTTGTATTAAATTCTCAGTAAAAACTCAACCCAATCCCTCCGCGCCTACATTTGGGACGGCTGCACTCGCCAGCCGAACAGCTGGGACCGCACGGTAGCTGCGCTCGCGCACACACTCCGACAACACATGGACACTGTGGACAAGAAGGTTCTAGACGCTAGCAACCTGTTCACTAGTGTTAAGGTAAGAGTTTCATCTAATTTCATCAACATCATTTAGCCGAAAGAGGTCCGTTACTGAACAAAGACTGCTCAAGCACTGATATATCAGTTCTGTGCTTGTAACATTCGGGACATTTCCGTGGAGGGTCACAGTAATGTTCGTGCCGGCCATTCTGGCAGCACTCTCTAACGTTTCGTCCGTATATTCGGATCTATCCGTCTCTCTCGCGCACGTCTGCAGATGAGTGCGAGTGAGAGAGACGGATAGATCCGAATATGCGGACGAAGCGTTAGGGAGTAGGGCTTCAGAGCCCATGGGCTGTTAGTCAAGCTATCGGTGTACTATTGTGCTCCCGCGCTCATTCTATACAAGGTGTAATTTGCATCCGAGTCAAAATTCAGGAGCTTCTCACAAAAGACGTAATAATCTATTTAAATTACGGTACCCGGCCAAATAATTAATAAAGCTGCTATTTTTAACCGACTTCAAAAAGAAAAAGGGAGGTGTATGTTCCCCGATTACTCGAAGATGGCTGGACCGATTTGGATTTTTTTTTTAAAGGGTATACATCCCAGGTGGTCCCATGATCATCAAGTCAGGATCTGATGATGGGATCCTGAAGAAATAGAGAGAACTCGTCAAATTTTAGTTTTGGTAGTTTTTAGAAGAGTACTTGTCGGAGTGGTCCCATTTCAATTTGGTGAAGATCTGATGAAGAACTTTGGAGATAGGCAACAGAACTCCTCAATAAATGATAGCAAATGGACTGGGATTGCTAAAATCTCATGTCTGTCTATTGTTTACACCAGTTCATAACATAATATCACTCCGGTACGCTGTAAAAGGGGTACATGGCACATGTTAACCACTAAAAAATTAAAAATAAATACTTTGTCACCGACTTCTGAAGCTAGTTATTTTTCACTTTTTTACGTTTTTTGTTTGAAGTCTGTTTTTAAATTGTTTATTTTTGACATTATTTACAAAAGTATTAGAAGAGTCGCCCATCGCGCGACATGTCTCTTAGTGCGTTTATTTGTGTGTGTTAGGCGCGGTTACAGGGCCAGTTACAGACGGGCTGCGTTTTAATACGGGTGGTTTACACTTATCGATTTCCGTAAATAAAAAAAAACCTACTCATTTTAGTATCGATTCAGGTTGAGAATCATTAGCATAGATACCTCCTTGAATTTGACCAGGATACAAAGCGACACCTTGTATGTCATTTGCTAGAAGTGACCGCATGGTCCGTAACTGTTCGGTCCCTGCACGATGCCGCTAAAGTTTGGCTATCTTTCTCAGATTCAATCATTCGTTCCTTTATAATACTATAGTACAAATTATGAGGATAAATTCATAATAAATAATATGAATCACTACATATTATTTCAAACAAAGTCGCCCGCCGCGTCTGTCCTTATGTATGCTTAGATCTTTAAAACTACGCAACGGATTTTGTTGCGGGTTTTTTTAATAGATAGAATGATTCAAGAGGAAGGTTTTAGTATTTAATTTGCGGGCGGGCGAAGCCGCGGGCATCAGCTAGTGACTAATATTTATTACTTTTTCCAGAATGGAGATAAGCGGTGTCTCAGAAAACTATGGCAGTGGTTCCTGACAGATCCCGCCAGACTTCTGCATGCTTTGAAGAACGCAGACTTTAAATGCTTAGTAAAAGCTAAATAACTGAAGTTATATACTAGTTATATACGACGTGTTTCCGGACGATATTGATAAATTTCGACCGGACATTGTACTCATCATTAAGAACAACTTTTACTATGGGACCAAACCCTAAATCGCGAAAAAATATCAGCATAGTAAAAGTTGTTCATAAAGATAAATGATGTTTATTTTGCAAGTAGGTTTTTACAGACACTTTTACACGTCAGTTTTTAAAACTAGATGGGGCCGGTGTTTCGTACCTGACTACTCTGAGGAGAAAATATAGCCGAAACAAACTCAGAGGTCATAGTCTCTTTTGAAGTCCAAACATAATCTTGCTCAATTCACATGAGGACTATGCAGATTAGTGTCTGAAATGGTCTTTTGAAGAAAGAACCATAAAGATTTGAGTGGACCTGTCCAGTCAGTGCAAGCATTTGTCAGTTAACGTGTAGCTCGACTTATAACTCAAGATGAGTGATGAGTACTGGTCGAAGTTTGTCGACATCGTCCGGAAACAGTGTATTTACATAATATGAGCTGTTCCTTGCACAATCTTATGGAGTATATTGATTATGTATGTAAGTTATGTATTGGTACAGTCGCCAGCAATATCAAGTTACCACAAACTGTAAAATTTCTTCAAATTAAAACCATAAGTAAAATGTTTATATTTAAGAGGAAACACTGAGGGCACAGTACAATTATAAGCAGTAGGTTGGCTTCAAAGAAACGCTCCGCCCGTAAGAATACTTCAAGGTGCGAACAGACAGAGAATTGCGCGCGCCGCGTCATTTTCTTAACGATAAACCACACAATATACTCGATAGTAGCAACCCTAGCCCTCTGATCGACAGTAGGTATTGAATTCAAGGACACGTCCGAGTCAGACTATTGATTATCTTTTTACTGTGCTGAGGGCGAGAGAATGAGGGTTTTCCAATTTAAAAAAAAACACAAGGTGGCAGCACTGGCGTAAAGTCTAAACATCTATCAAAATACACGAGTTTCTTGTAGTTTGCGATTATTTTTTAATTTAATTATGTTTTAAATCATTAATAAAATGCCTGTGTTGTGCCGCTAAAGTTACCTTTTTTTAAGTTTTTCCTTGTACGACTGACTTTTGCAGTACTAAAAAGCTTAATCTTTAGTTCAGCTACTTTTCTTTGTCCGTAATCGGATTTTTGATTTCATCGTATTTACGATGAAATTTCGGTAAAAAGTTTCACTAGCATACACTTCAGTACAATTTGACAGTTGTCTATACCAGACGCCTACGTAGCGATATCTAGTGTCAGATAAAATCAGTAAAACCCTCATTGAAAAATAATATTTGTAAAATGTATTGCTATCGCGCAGTGCGCGAGCAACCGCGCGCAGAGCCCAAAAGTGACAATTGCAGTTTGGACCGAAAATACCAATTAAAAAAGTACACAAAATCAACGTTTCGTAGTCCCCTGATTACTTCTCCAAAACTTGACCGATTTAACTAGTTATTTCATTAAATTTCAAAGAAAGGTTTGGCCGGGTTCCTGTTTTTCTTTTTTTAATTATAATCTAGTCAAATTTGTTTTCTGGATGTTTGAACACAACGGAAAATCTGGCATTTTTTAAAGGTTTTTGAATGTTCATTTATCTCTTGTAAAAATTAATTTAAGTACCTATGAAAAAAATGAAAACATAGGGACATGCCAATAGTGAGATTTTTTTTGAAAAAAAAAAATTGCTCTACTGGTATTATCCAGAGGAAACAGGGGACTACGTTTGCATGGAAAAACGGACCAGGGGCCCTACTCTCTAACGTTTCGTCCGTATATTCGGATCTATCCGTCTCTCTCACTCGCACTCATCTGCAGACGTGCGCACTCACTCTCTCCCTCCCGCTCTGGGCGGAGCAGGAGGGAGTGTCAGACTTTTACTGACTAAAACCCATCCATGTTCCTTCATCGCCCTTTGTGTTCCGGGGCCACGGTATCTCTTTCGAACAGTCCCGCAGCCCCGGAGGGAGTAGGACCACTTGTAGTCTAAGATCCCTTGAAGAACGACCTTCACCGAGCTGGTTATTGGATGAAAAGTGTTTTATTTCAAATTAAATATGTCAAAAAATATATTGCAAATGGGTTGTCTAAAAAATTTCAGTCCAGAATATGATTAATTATCAATTTATTTTTTTAATATATTTTTTTAACTTTTCTCTGGTTTGCTTAAAGACAAATTCCATACCAATTGAAAGTATGAAGCCTATAGAATATATACAAACGTTAGGTTGACCGGTTAACCTAACGTTTGCATATTCTATAGGCTATAGAATATGCAAAAGTTATGCAGCCTATAGAATGTGCAAATGTTAGGTTAACCTAACGTTTGCATATTTTACAGGTTTAATACTTTCGATTGGTATGGAATTCGTCTATTAGCCAAACCAGTGAAATGTTGAAAAAAAAAAAAAAAAAAAAAAAAATATTCTGGACTGAAATTTTTTAGACAACCCGTTTGCAATATATTTTTTGACATATTTAATTTGAGATAAAACATTTTTCATCCAATAACCAGCTCGGTGAAGGTCGTTCTTAAAGGGATCTTATACTATTGTGTTTCCTCTTAAGTTCAAAATCGAATGAGAAAATTTGATAGTTTGTAGTGACTTGATGCGCATGTACATATTTTACTCCGCGTCGTGTCGGCTTAAACTCATTGTAAGCACTATTCCGATCCAATGACGATATTAAACGAAATGCAACAAATATTTAACTAAGTACTAAAGTTTTTGTAACGGCACAATTTATTGATACTTTCATACAACGAAACTACAGTTTTACAAACAGTATAATTTTATATTCTACTTTACAGTTACTGTTATGAAATATTTTGTCTACATCGAAAGCTACTAATAGTTTGTATGTCAACCTGGTAACAAATAAGAGTGCCTTTTTAAATAAATAAAACATGTCCAATTGTATAAAATAACTTTATTTTTATTTTCTTAAACCTACTTAATAACAAAGGTATAAAAATCTCTATAAATAAATTACTAAAATTGATCACAATGATTCTAGACAAATATGTACACAATGACTTAAAATTATATTTGTATTAACAACTTAAAATTGACATAATAAGATTTTTTCCTAAAATTGCACCAAAAGGGACGAAATTCATACATGACATATTGGTGTCGATTTTGTTGTGCACAAACTAAACTTAATTTAGGCTATTGCTATATTTTACTAAAAGGCAGTGCAAGAAAAGGACAGCTATAGCTATGAACAAAGTTAGAGATGTCAAACTCGTTTATGCCTTGCGCTTCACCGTGTTTTTAGTCGACATGTTTTTACGTGCACCCTTCATTTGTATTAGTTGCAACTAAATTTGACAGCTCTAAATTACGTCCGTCTCTTTCTCGTTTTAATAGAGAGAAAAAGATAGCAATAGCTTAAATTAAGTTTAGTTTGTGCATAACAGAATCGACACCAGTATCTTAGTATGATAATCATTCATATTTTTACTGTAAGATGCAATAGTACGAATAATAAAATAATGCCTTGGACTTTGTAGAAAACACAAGTTTTCTTATTATTTGGCGTATTTTCAGGCCTTTAAATACCCAAATATTTCTTAAATGATACACAAGTATTGGTCCATTGATCCTGTTCCCTTGGGTTCAATAAATCTGTGAAACACAACTGTACTTTTTCATGTATAGGTACTTTCAAAAGTCTTCTAAAATTTCGTGGATCATAAGGCAGTGTTATTTCTGGTTAAGAACCAGCTCATTCTTTACTTCCTCGTTTTAAACCTATCCATTATCATCATTATCAGCCTATTATATTCCCACTGCTGGGACAAGGCCTTCTCTCAATGAGAGGGTCTATCCTGTCACGCGTTCTGATTGGCTGTTACGTAGTTAATTTATTTGTTTACTACAATCTGCGAGAACTTTGATAGCAGATTTTAAAACTGATTTAGATTCGGGTCTGAAAATCTGCTTTCAAACTCAGATTTGCCGACATAAAGGTGTTTCAACGGCTAGGTACTCAATTAAAATCTTGAAATGACTGCTTAAATATAGTTTTTAGAGCCAACACCATTAACTTTTTTACCGCAATTGTTACATAACACAACCAAGCGCGTGCCCTGTACGCCGAACGACACAAATATGTGACAAAATTGTACGTGGAATTGTGACTTGGCATAGAGGGCACGCGCGTGCGTTTATGCCTAAGGGCCTATACTACCTCAAATGGCTTAGCATGATCCTCCGTTACGCCTAAAATACTGCAGCATTATTTTTTAAATAAATATATGGTAAAGTTGAGGATTAATGTTAAGTCCTATATTTGGCGAAAACACGATTCCATTAAATTTTCTCGATAGAAAAAAATCCCAAAGTTACTTCTAAACTGAACAATAAACCGCTGGCAATCATTAAATACTTCAAATTAGATCATGAAACTTTTTATACTAATTGAACTAACTATAAAGCAAGTCTGATGTTATTTATTTTTTTAGTCCAATCAATAGATTTTTTGTAAATCGCAAAAAAACACTCATTTCGCACTATTCGGCCGCAGTGACTGACGTAACAACCACTTTGTAGTGCAACCTGATTAGAACTTTATTCTAACAGTATTTCTAACGAAGTTTGAACTACCAAATATATAGTTGCTAATTTGAGGTAGTATAGGCTTTTAGAAGGTCTGTAATAAGTCGCGCGGGGTGGGGATGCCTGCTGTCAACATGGCGTTAGTTAGTACCGCCCCCGCCGCCCTTTTAGCGTTGTTCATAGTACTACTTTAAAAACAAACACCCGCGCGTGTGTCCGCGCCCGCAACCGTGCATGTTTTAGCGGACGCCCTAAAATAACCGACAATCCCAATAGGGTAGATAACAAAAAAAAACTAATTAGTCCGTCTGATCGATTTCCAAAAAATATAGGACATTTTTTCTTTTTTCACGCAAACAAAAAATGAAGACGGTACAGTGCGTCGAAAACTCGTGTGACGTCACATTTGAGTTCATTTTTTACTCAAATGTGACGTCACAAGCCTCCACTCATGATCTTTGACACGTTTTATCCTCGTCAATTTTTATTTATTTCATAAAACAAAAACACGTATCCAATATTTTTCGATAATCTAACTGATGGACTAAACAGAATCATAATTTTTTTAGTCAGTCATCATTCCTATTGCTTATGTTCACCAGTTGGTCCTTAACTTTCATCGAGTATTGTTATATCTTCAGTCCCACGTAGGTCTGGGTGCCTTCCTGAGGAGTGTGTCTTCTGGTGCGATGTGAATCGGGTTGTTGAAGTCCACCTCGATGTGCTCCGGGATCGAGTCGAAGTACGTTATGTGGTCTGTCAAATTGTCTGGAAGTGAACATTGATTTGTGAGTTAAGTTTACGAAACGAAATACGAAATTTTTTGACTCTTGAATAAGTAGACTTGAACAATCTAGCCCGGTTTCCACCGCAAGTTTCGGACCCATTAAAGAAGAAGTATAAGTAGAATAGGCGAGACGATAAAAAAAAATCTAATTAGTCCGTTAACTAAATTATCAAAAAATATTTGACCCGTGTTTTTTCTTTTGTTACGTAAACCAAAGTTGACGAAGATATGACGCTTTTAAAATTCTCAATACGTCACGCCTTATTAAAATTTGTAGCTAGTTCTGACGTCACGAGCCCCCACTCCCGAGTTTTGATACGTTTTATATTTGTCAATATTCATTGATTTACAAAAACAAAAAATACGTAATCCATTAATTTCTAATACTCTAACTGTCGGACTAAACAGATTTGAAAATTTTTATACTGTCGTCATGCCTATGCTTACATGTGTTTCCACCAACAAAGAGTCGAGCGGAAATGACTCAGCGGGCAAAAAGAGTAAAAATGAGCTCGCTCTGCTCATTCTTATTTAATTTTTCTTTTGCGGTGAGAATCAGACGACTAAACTCTTTCTTGGTGGAAATGCAAACCTATTTTTCATGAAAACGAAGTCCGCTTCACTTAGCCATTTCGGCTCATTACTCTTTCGATGTGGAAACCGGGCTTGAAAAAAAGAGAGCAAGTTTTCCTGTATTGCTCCCTCTCTCTCTGTCTCAGCATTATAATGACAGTTCAAAAATGTTACCGAGGGTTTGAAATATTGGAATCATTGTTGTTTTGGTTTGCTACATGTATGTAATGTTTATAAGTGACAAAATATAAATAAATAAAAATATATTCTAAAAAAAGTTTTAGACCATTTGCTGTTAGATCTAAAGATAAAATTACTTGTCTGTGGGTGTTTTACTCGACTACAAAAAAGTGAAAGGTAAATTTGGTCATTTTCGTAAGGTCTTTCTATTTAAATGTCAAATTTTATATCTATCCGATTTTATTAATCAGGACTTACTAGTCAAGTTCAGCCTCGCGATAATATCATCTAAATGCTTCTGGTCGAGCGTGGCCTTGACGGTGATCCTGTGGTCGCGCAGACTGCGGCGATGTCGGGAGGTCCGCCACGTGACCCGCGACGTACTGTTGTTGTTACTGTTACTGCTGCTGTAACTGTTGCGGCGCAGCAGGGGGAGGGTGAATACCATCTCCGAGAGGGGAGTGTTGTCAGGGCCGAATTCCTGGGGAAAACAATATTTTTACCATTGCCACTCGAAAAAGGGCATTTTATTCATCGATAACAGTCAATAAAACGCTCTTTTACTCACTGAATGAGTAAAAACATTTTGAATTTGGAACAATAAAACGTGCCGAAAAGAATAGAACACTGAACTTCGAAAATTGCTTTGAGAGATTGACCAGGGGCTTTACGTACTTGAATGAATGAATTAGTGATTACCCATCCACAGACCAACCTTGGTAAGCGTGGCTTAACCTTGGAGATCGACCCGATTGGCTGTTTTAACCCATGAGAAATATAAATACTATACTGCTATTATATTTTCTCGCAGTCAATGGTAAAAAGTAGAGTATACAACTCGTGAAAAAAAATTCATCTCGGTTCTTGTATCCCTCGTTCCGCTCAGGATTCTACTCTAGAATACCGTGCTACGCTCTGGATTCTACTACAGAATCCTTCGCTGCTCTCGGGATCCAACTTAGTCCGTCGAATTAAATTCCCTTTTTTTCACTTGTTGTATAATTTACTATTAGAAGATTGCCTTCGTGTGCCTTGGACAGCACGTCAAGCCTTTGGCACCAGCTGTCAATTGTAGATATTTGCCAGTCGTTACGGGTTGTTAGCGTCAGCGCACACCAAGAGCAGAGCAGATAGAGCATTTTCTCTACTGAAAATTTAATATTACGACAATTCCATATATTTCAAAATTAAATACACGTCCAAACTTGATGTTCGACCATGCTCGACCATGCTGAAGCTTGCGAGATGCGTGTTCGAGTATGCGTTCTACATGCGCGAGCGCGCTCGTACATATTCTCGATGTTCCTCTTCCTGTGCCGAAAGGGCAATACTAAGTCCCAATCAACCATTGAACACGCCAACGTCAGATTATGGGATTAAACTGGTCAGGCACGTCTGGCCGCCCGCCTGGCAACCCAGAGCATTGTCAACTGAGCTGCATGCCGCCTGCATGGTCGAGCAGACAACATTTTTTTTTGGGCCTTATCAGAATACCAGCGCTGTGACGTTTTTTAACCATGCTGAGATAGGGACCTTTTGGCCTCGTACAGGACTAATTTCATTTATTTTATTAGGGAATATGCATACATTTTTTTTTTATATTTTGATACGGAATGTTAAAGTACTTTAAAAATAATGTCAAAAAGCGAAAACAAAACATAAATCGGCCAAACAACACAAAAGTTATAACAATTTAAACTTTTGTTTCTATCTCTTTCGAGATAAACGGAATTTAGTATGGATTTTGTACGTCGATGCAGCGAATGTCGTCATTCGCTGTATCGGATCTCTCTGTCTAATCAGTATTTTTGTTGTTAATACGCTTTGTTGAGAGTGATAAAAAAACATGCATATGGGTATATGCATATTGTTATTAATGTACCTACTGTTCATTTCACATTTTTTTATTTTATGTTATTGTCCTGTGTGGGCTAATAAATGCTTTTTCTTTCTTTCTTTCTTTATTTTGCTCGACCATACGCGAGCGTTTTGCAGTTCGGTGTGCGCTGACCCATAAAAGCTTGAAAATCTTGTAACTCCTCTTACCAAAGGGGTGAAGAAGAGCTGCATCCGGTGAGTCTAGAAGCCGACACTCACATAGTTGGGAAAAGGCTAGGCAGTTGATAAATGATGTTTATTTTGCAAGTAGGTTTTTACAAACACTTTTATACGTCATTTTTTTAAACTAGATGGGGCCGGTGTTTCGTACCTGACTAGGTACTCTGATAAGAAACAGCCGAAACAAACTCAGAGGTCATAGTCTCTTTTGAAGTCCAAACATAATCTTGCTCAATTCACATGAGGACTATGCGGATAAGTATCTGAGTTGGTCTTTTGAAGAAAGAACCACACAGATTTGAGTGGACCTGTCCAGTCAGTGCAAGCATTTGTCAGTTATCGTGTAGCTCGACTTGTAACTCAAGGAGCTCAACGAAACGACGAACAATACCAAAGAAAGGACATTTGGGTAAATTATATCTTACCAAGCATTTCCCGCTAACGCAATAGGAAGTGTTTCTCTTGCCGCACGACGTTCCTAGCGGGAACCAGCCTTCGTGTCCGTTGACTAGGTAAAACCGATGATTATCTTACCAAACATTTCCCGCTAACGCAATAGGAAGTGTTTCTCTTGCCGCACGACGTTCCTAGCGGGAACCAGCCTTCGTGTCCGTTGACTAGGTAAAACCGATGATTATCTTACCAAACATTTCCCGCTAACGCAATAGGAAGTGTTTCTCTTGCCGCACGACGTTCCTAGCGGGAACCAGCCTTCGTGTCCGTTGACTAGGTAAAACCGATGATTATCTTACCAAACATTTCCCGCTAACGCAATAGGAAGCGTTTCTCTTGCCGCACGACGTTCCTAGCGGGAACCAGCCTTCGTGTCCGTTGACTAGGTAGAACCGATGATTATCTTACCAAACATTTTCCGCTAACGCAATAGGAAGCGTTTCTCTTGCCGCACGACGTTCCTAGCGGGAACCAGCCTTCGTGTCCGTGACTAGGTAGAACCGATGATTATCTTACCAAACATTTCCCGCTAACGCAATAGGAAGCGTTTCTCTTGCCGCACGACGTTCCTAGCGGGAACCAGCCTTCGTGTCCGTTGACTAGGTAGAACCGATGATTATCTTACCAAACATTTCCCGCTAACGCAATAGGAAGCGTTTCTCTTGCCGCACGACGTTCCTAGCGGGAACCAGCCTTCGTGTCCGTTGACTAGGTAGAACCGATGATTATCTTACCAAACATTTCCCGCTAACGCAATAGGAAGCGTTTCTCTTGCCGCACGACGTTCCTAGCGGGAACCAGCCTTCGTGTCCGTTGACTAGGTAGAACCGATGATTATCTTACCAAACATTTCCCGCTAACGCAATAGGAAGCGTTTCTCTTGCCGCACGACGTTCCTAGCGGGAACCAGCCTTCGTGTCCGTTGACTAGGTAGAACCGATGATTATCTTACCAAACATTTCCCGCTAACGCAATAGGAAGCGTTTCTCTTGCCGCACGACGTTCCTAGCGGGAACCAGCCTTCGTGTCCGTTGACTAGGTAGAACCGATGATTATCTTACCAAACATTTCCCGCTAACGCAATAGGAAGCGTTTCTCTTGCCGCACGACGTTCCTAGCGGGAACCAGCCTTCGTGTCCGTTGACTAGGTAGAACCGATGATTATCTTACCAAACATTTCCCGCTAACGCAATAGGAAGCGTTTCTCTTGCCGCACGACGTTCCTAGCGGGAACCAGCCTTCGTGTCCGTTGACTAGGTAGAACCGATGATTATCTTACCAAACATTTCCCGCTAACGCAATAGGAAGCGTTTCTCTTGCCGCACGACGTTCCTAGCGGGAACCAGCCTTCGTGTCCGTTGACTAGGTAGAACCGATGATTATCTTACCAAACATTTCCCGCTAACGCAATAGGAAGCGTTTCTCTTGCCGCACGACGTTCCTAGCGGGAACCAGCCCTCGTGTCCGTTGACTAGGTAGAACCGATGCGACACTCGCTCGTCTTGACAAGCTATGCGACACGGCCGGTCTGGATCCTCTGAAACATGTTGGCAAGCGAGGATAATTAAATCATTCATACATTTTTTTTTTGTTTTGCTTACTAACACGATGGATCCCTGTTGTCCGAAAAATAAAGAATATTATTATTATCTCCTTTATTCATTATTTTACATATTTTTAACATTTTTAAATATTTCTATACAGGGTGTAAAAGACCTCATCACGAAGCCGTCAACCAAGCATTCTGTACATCAAACTAAGTAACTTTACGCAAAAATTATTGCTGGGAAACGACTTTTTTTTTTGGGGTGAAAAATCATGTTTTGTGGTAGAACTCAATGTAAGGCACTCAAAACATTGTGCTGATGGATGGATTGAATAGTGCGGGGGTCGTGGTGGTGTTTAAAGTAAAAATCTTACATTAAAAACTTGTATTTAAAAAAAAACTTGTCAAAAAGTTGGAACTTTGACCACCAATATCTCCGTAACCAGAAGGTTCTCAGGTATGGTGTAGAACAAAAAAAATATCGCAATAACGGGGAGAACAAGTGCCTTTCGGCTTCGTTAAGAGGTGTTTTACACCCTTTATATGACACTATAAAAAAAAACATTTAAAAATATAAAAATAGTACCCCACAGGTGGTCAGGGCTCTTTTTACTCTTTTTACTCGGAACGATTGTGACATTTTTTTTCTTCAAAAAGTAGGTAACAATAAAAAATAAAAAAAATAAATTCGTGATTTTTTTTTAAATAATAAAAAGAATAATAAAAAATTAAATGTACAATAAATTTGATTTTTATTTAGTTATTTTAAAAAAACAGTCCCAATCGTTCCGAGTTTGATGATCGAGATAATGGCTTTCGGTTCCAGAACGACCTAAAAATAAGCGTGTATTATTGGTTAAATGGTGGTGATTTCCACAAAAGTCATCATCAAGTGTTAAAGACATCTAATCCTTTGGTTGTGTTAAAAAATGTACGTCTTATCAGTTTTATTCTGGTAAATAAAATTGGAGACTTACCCAAAGCTGGTGATATCTGCATCCCAAGTCCAGATAACCTTCGTACTCTGTCTTTGTACTTTGTGCAGACCATGGTCGCGTATTGGTATGGTGACTTTCTTTGAGTGCAACCCTGAAAGAAATAATTTATTTAAGATCAAACTCTAAAAACCGCGCCTTAAAGGGTAAAATTTAAGATCAGACTCTAAAAACCGATTAGGTATATGTTTACACAGGCAATAAACTATTAATGCTGTGCCTCTGCGACAATTTTATTGCTTGCGGGATCCGTATCACACCAGACAAAAATTCGACAACTGGGAACTTGTCCGGAGTTCGAGGGAGCAAAACTGCATTGGTTCTTTAGTCAATACTTACCGAATCGGGCCTACGGTCAGGCTCGCACAGCTGTATACTGGTCATCCGGAGTTGGAGAGAGCAAAACTGCGTTGGTTCTTAAGTCAATACTTACCGAATCGGGTCTACTGTCAGGCTCGCACAGCTGTATACTGGTCTTCCGGAGTTGGAGGGAGCAAAACTGCGTTGGTTCTTAAGGCAATACTTACCGAATCGGGTCTACTGGCAGGCTCGCACAGCTGTATACTGGTCTTCCGGAGTTGGAGGGAGCAAAACTGCGTTGGTTCTTTAATCAATACTTACCGAATCGGGTCTACTGTCAGGCTCGCACAGCTGTATACTGGTCTTCCGGAGTTGGAGGGAGCAAAACTGCGTTGGTTCTTTAGTCAATACTTACCGAATCGGGTCTACTGTCAGGCTCGCACAGCTGTATACTGGTCTTCCGAAGTTGGAGAGAGCAAAACTGCGTTGGTTCTTAAGGCAATACTTACCGAATCGGGTCTACTGGCAGGCTCGCACAGCTGTATACTGGTCTTCCGGAGTTGGAGGGAGCAAAACTGCGTTGGTTCTTTAGTCAATACTTACCGAATCGGGTCTACTGTCAGGCTCGCACAGCTGTATACTGGTCTTCCGGAGTTGGAGAGAGCAAAACTGCGTTGGTTCTTAAGTCAATACTTACCGAATCGGGTCTACTGTCAGGCTCGCACAGCTGTATACTGGTCTTCCGGAGTTGGAGGGAGCAAAACTGCGTTGGTTCTTTAGTCAATACTTACCGAATCGGGTCTACTGTCAGGCTCGCACAGCTGTATACTGGTCTTCCGGAGTTGGAGAGAGCAAAACTGCGTTGGTTCTTAAGGCAATACTTACCGAATCGGGTCTACTGTCAGGCTCGCACAGCTGTATACTGGTCTTCCGGAGTTGGAGGGAGCAAAACTGCGTTGGTTCTTTAGTCAATACTTACCGAATCGGGTCGACTGTCAGGCTCGCACAGCTGTATACTGGTCTTCCGGAGTTGGAGAGAGCAAAACTGCGTTGGTTCTTAAGTCAATACTTACCGAATCGGGTCTACTGTCAGGCTCGCACAGCTGTATACTAGTCAGGGGCCGCTCCCTCTGCGCGGAGCTGACCAGTCTGACGCCGGCGCCGGGCGAGATGCAATGGTAGTGACAGCCGGACGCGGGCCGCCATTGTCCGCCCACCGCACGACGCCACGTGCCTGACGTTTTTACTCTGGAAGATATGACAGTCTGGATATTAACAGATATTTTCAGATCTGTTGTTAGTTGTGAGGAGGTTTGATCACGATGGTCACGTTGGCTCTAGGCTGCATTTTTAGGGTCCCGACAAGCTGATAAGGAACCCTTATAGTTTCTTCATGTCCGTAATATCAATTACGGAGTGGTACAAAGTGGTAAAATATTCTTTTTTTTTAATATTTTTTTTGGGGTAGCTGTACCCTACATTGTGAAGTGGGGATAATTTTTGATGCTGACGTGTGGCATATTGTTAAATAGTCTATTAAAATGATTTAGGGGTTGCTAAAACAATTTCTCGATTTAATGCTCCATTTACGAAATATTAAACTTTAAAGAGAATTTTTTTTTCCAGTAAGGCGCCCCCCCCCCCCCCCTCTAAAAGCTAAACTGATGGCTTTCAAAATCTGGAAAAATTGTGTGATAGTACATTTCATGAACTTTGAAGGGAAACTAAAAAGGTTAAGATAACTTTATTAGTTTAGCAGTGACAGTCGTTGAACTTGGGTGTTGGATAATTTTGTACCAAATACAAAATCCTTAGAATAAATCGTTCTATATTGTGATAAAGGGCAGTAGCCCGTAGTGCCCGTAGCCGTAGCCCTGGTAGTGTTCCGTAGTAACGGAACACTACCAGTTTGTTCGAAAGGATCTAACATTCCAGGTCAGACTGAAAAAGTCATATAGCAGCAGCTTTTTTTAACAATCCTACCACATAATCAGATTTTATTTGTTTTTGGAAGTTTGGGAAACATACAGAAAACTAGGCAAAAGGGAAATGAAACTCGGATACTCAGAAATTGCCAACTTACGGTGATGTATGCGGCGCCGGCGTGGCAGTTCTCAACGCTTCCCACTCGCAGTCGCTTGGTTTTAGAGAGAACTCGGTGTCCTGACTCGATGAACAGGTGAATTTCTGAGGGAAAACAATTTAGCTTTAGTAGAGAACTTTACGAAATCTGTTTAGTTCACGGCATCATAAGAAGTTCTATAGAGAAAACACTTTACTGCATCATCGAACTTTCATTCCAGTTCCTCGCATGTTTTAAGTGACAGAAAAAGAGAGCCGTCACGGGATGCCTCTGGCAAATGTGAAACATCGAAATTATTTTGTACAAGTATATCACTACTTGTACAAAATAATTTAAAAAGTCAATATAAAAAACAAACATAGAAGAAAATAAAAACAAAATGACTCGTTTCACAAAAAGAACATCCTTATGCTGTGATCGAACTTGAAAGTCACGAGATTGTAACCCAGTGCTGTGCCCCGAGACCAGCTAGCTTGTTGTAAACCATGTCGAGTACGTAGATCTTATGCTGCTTCAACAGGTCGGTAATGTTCGGGCTGGGTTGACAACTTGACAGTTGGCGACGCGTCGCCACGGCATGCGTCGCCACGCCATTTTTTGTTTTTACCCGCGCCTATGTTTCAAACAAATGTCTGCGCCCGCGTTTCTGTCAGTTTTGCCATGCAATTATGCATTAACAAACTGTGGTGACGTTGGGTGTAGATAAAATTGTGATATTTTTATTCTATAACCTATAAAACATATTACATATTTATATTTGTTTATTAGTATTATTTTGTATTATACATTTATATTTGTTTAAGACCGTGGCATCACTTTGGGCCCTATCAGAAACCAGCGCTGTGGCTTTTTTGTTAATGTCACAGCACCTTGCTGAGATAGGGGCCTTTTGGCCTTGCACAGGACCATTTTGATTGTTTTTTTTTCTTGTTTGCTTTTTGTTTCTGTTGTGTCCTGTGTAAGTTCAATAAATACTTTTATTTCTTTCTTCCACATCAAAATCCTAGGGTTCTTTGTGACTTTCGATTGGAGGCTGAGATTTTCAGAGGTCTTTTTAATGTGAAGTCTTGCATTTGGGCTATATCACCCAATGTGGTACCTGGCAGATCCCGTTGATGCAGAACATAGGTGAGACATTGGAGCAGGCAGTCCCGTCAGGCAGACTCCAGCCGCGAGACTTGTACCCGCCGCCGCGAGTGTCGCACCACACCGCGCACGCGCTGCTCACGTCTATAACAGAGGTGTTTTGGTATAGTGGATATACCTAAGCCATGTTGAGTAATGAAGAAGTAATATGTATAAGATGTTGTGAAGAAAACTTTGAGTATGACTGTACATATACAGGGTGGAATTTTGTAATGCCACCTGGAGGGAAAGTACTCTTAATACCGGAGATAGCAAATTTTACTCAAAGAAAACATTCCTTCATTTTTAAAAATAAATTAATCTGCATTCAAAGATTTTGAAAATTCGCGTGCCACACTCGGGAATCGAACCGTCTAAATTCCAAAAAAATAACACCCTGTACTTTTATGGCACCAATCGATAGGGTCAATCATAAGGATCAAATCCCTCTAACAAATACGATAAATTAAATGAAAGGGAAACTATGAAATCTTAACTTATAAATTCAATGGGATAAGATAAATCACTTTTAGTCAAAGGTCCATCCAATTACGAACATAGTAAACAATTCTCTTTTGACGACATTTATTAATTAAAATGACGAAGAACTATTTACATAGGAATATTGCAATTTGCACAAACAAACACATGCAAATTGCAATCTTCTTCTGCAATCTTATTCTCTATTGAATTTATCCCATTGAATTTATAACGTAAGATTTCATGATTTTCCTTTCATTTAATTTATCATGTTTGTTAGAGGGATTTGATCCTTATGATTGACCCTATCGATTGGTGCCATAAAAGTACAGGGTGTTATTTTTTTGGAATTTAGACGGTTCGATTCCCGAGTGTGGCACGCGAATTTTCAAAATCTTTGAATGCAGATTAATTTGTTTTTAAAAATGAAGGAATGTTTCCTTTAAGTAAAATTTGCTATCTCCGGTATTAAGAGTACTTTCCCTCCAGGTGGCATTACAAAATTCCACCCTGTATATTCATACTCAAAATTTTAGCAGATATCAGATAGCAGAAGACCAAAGACGCGATGGATGGGCTGTGTGGATGATATAGACGCCAATAGCCAGATCCACACCAGACGATCGGGCGGCAGGGGCGCGCTCCAAACTGCGCGGCAGGAGCGCGCGCTCCTTGCCGCGAGCGATCCGTCAGTTGTCGGTTTTTGTTACTAGCACTCAGGCGTCTGTCTCTCGGCGCGCTCGGTGTACACGTTTGTGTGTGGAGCGCGCGATCACACATTATGGTTCAACTGTGCTATACTTAGGCGGATCAGTGTGGATCAGTTGAAGCGCGTTGGTGCGACGCGGCGGGATTGCAAAAAAAGTTAGGTTCGTCAGACGACACGATCCATGATCCATGCCTCATGCTCCCGGATCGCGGATCGCAGGAATTGGCGATCCATTTTGGATCGTCTGGTGTGGATCCGGCTAATAACTTCTTTGCAAAAATAACTTAACTTTCGGAAGTCTGGTCTGATCTGAGTCTGATGATGATGATGATGATGATGATTAATCAGTGGATTGTGACACGAGACTTACCATCAGAATCTATCCTCTGCAGTCCAGTACCAATGAGATCAGGGTCCACATCACGCGCTCTCAAACAGATCTGATCAGCGAACTCTCTGACTGTCATTCTGGGAACGTTGCTGCACTGCAATTGTGAAAACATTTGTGTATAAGAAACTCCATCATAGTCGAGAATAATTCAAAAGGTAAAAACAAAGATTTTTACCTGCTGAGCATGACATGATTGGAACTTCTTGTCGTGACCTACGCAGTAGTTTTTGCCGTTGTCATGTCTGTAACATAACATTGTTTAATGAGTTGCTCGATAAATCTGTGCCATTTTTGAATATCCTAGCTAATAGTGAGATGCTCGATAAATCTGTGCCATTTTTGAAGATCCTAGCTATTAGTGAGGTGCTCGATAAATCTGTGCCATTTTTGAAGATCCTAGCTAATAGTGAGGTGCTCGATAAATCTGTGCCATATTTGAAGATCCTAGCTAATAGTGAGGTGCTCGATAAATCTGTGCCATTTTTGAAGATCCTAGCTAATAGTGAGGTGCTCGATAAATCTGTGCCATTTTTGAAGATCCTAGCAAGTGTTAAGAATTCTGACAAAGACTTATCTAATTTTGAAATTAGTGCGACCTCAATAGCTTATTTGGTTTAGATAACATATGACCGATTCTCTTAAGGGCATAAGAAAGAATAATGGTGTCGGTTGTGCACAAACTAAACTTAATTTAGGCTATTGCTATCTTTTTCTCTCTAATAAAACGAGAAAGAGACGGACGTAATTTAGACCTGTCAAATTTAATTGGAACTAATATTGCCGTACAAATGAAGGGTGCACGTAAAAACCTGTCGACTAAAAACACGGTGAAGCGCATGGCTTAAACTAGTTTGACATCTCTAACTTTGTTCATAGCTACTTATACCCGTTCTTTTCTCGCTCTGCCTTTTAGTAAAAGATAACAATAGCCTAAATTAAGTTTAGTTTGTGACTTGTCAAAATTATGTGCGCGTATCATCCACTGATCCACGAAGCAGGCGGTGGTGCACTCAGAACATTCATCACCAACTGGTTCTTTTCAATATTTAATCTTAACTGCATTGACATAGGGTCCACATACCTCGGCCTGTTGCACCTCCTAGTAGCGACGGCGACGCCGGCGGCGGCGGGCGCGTGCGTGTCGTCCAGCAGGCAGGCGGACGCGCACTCCGCCCAGCCCGACCAGCGCCCCCACGATCCGCGGACCACGGTGGAACCCTCACGCTCCACACACTCACCGCCGCGACAGTACTGGGGGGAATGGAGATGGCATGAGGAAGACAGACAAGTAGGCAGATTTATGCAGCACCGAGCTTTATCATTGGTGCCTAAAAATTAGTAAATTACTTACTGCAGCGGCCAGCAACAGAGGCATTGATGGACGAAGCCGAAGATGTAGGCCGAGACGAAGCCGAGGCACACATACGTAAGTCCATTAATGCCTAGTTATGGCCAAGGCTTGTATAGTACTGCCGGGGTTCCGGGACTGTTCGAAAGAGATACCGTGACCCCGGAACACAAAGGGCGATGAAGGAACATGGATGGGTTTTAGTCAGTAAAATCCTGACACTCCCTCCTGCTCCACCCAGAGCGGGAGGAGTCATGTGATGATTTCCCATGCGAAAAAAAAGGCTTGTACCTATTGCCTTTATTAAATGACTTTTCTCAAATAATGCGAGGAAATTAAACTCTCGCGTAGAAGAGTTCATTTGTTTTTTTTTTTCAATTAACCGCTTTCTATTTGCAAACCAATTCGAAATTTAAATAAAACATTTGATAAGTTACCTCCTTGGTTGGTATGTTTCAGAGTAAAAGATCGTTCCATTTTTAAATAACACGACAGTATGAGTTTACTATGTAATATATTTGGCCGCTAAACACGACAGATATGGATTTTCATACAACTTTGGCCGGCCGCTGGTCGCATGTATCTGGACAGTACAGCAATTTCAATTTATCTCGAAGAAGGTTGTCAAAACAATGCTCAAATTTCCAAGCATGTTTGAGAAAAATGTATTGGTGCCTAAAAAAAGGTATTTTTTTACTCATGTGTTCCAGAGTTCTGGAAATAGTCAGTGAATTTGCAGTCGCATCGCATGTAGCTATTTGATAAAAATAGCTGATGAGATGAGAATTACGGAAAAAATCTGTTGATGATTTGAAATGGCTTTGTTTTTTTGTTGCAGGTTTTAACATGTTTCTGGCAACATTGCATGCAGTTTGTGTGTTAAATTGAACTCTTTTGATTACATAATTTGGGTGCTAAAATTGCCACCACAATAGGGAATATGCATAAATTTTATTTTTTTTAATTTCTATATTGAATAAAAAAAAAGAAGAAAAAGATCGATCCGATCTCTCTGTCTAATCAGCAGTTTCAAATGCTTATAACTTAGTAATTTTTATAGATAATAAAAAAATAATTTCACTTTGCCATTTCTGATGTTAATACGCTTAGTTTAGAGTGATAAAAAAATCATGCATATACCATTGAACCGACTGAATTGAGTTGTAAGTGAAAAAGAAGGCTTACCATATCCTCTCCACACCTGGTGCCCTCTAGTGCAGGATGTGAAGTCCACGTATACCGCTCCCTCTGACAATGAAGGTCTCTACAGATGTCTTCCAAACTCTGGGCCCCTGAATGCCGACTGCCCCGGCCGTATTTCAACATGCCTGAAATTGTAAAATATATTTATAGGCATTGTTTTTCTAAGGGTTAGGATACCAGCAGTTTTGTTAATGTTACAATGGATAACGCTGATTTATCGTTGTGACTAAACGACTAGAAATATAACAACGAAATATCTTGTAAGTGACGCTACTAATTTCAGCTTTGCCGGCACTCTTATGTTCTATGCTAAAAGGAAATCAATGACTGCTTCATAATTTAAAATAAAGATAGTTTTTGATACTTACACTGCTGATCGGCATCAAATCTCTCTCCAGGTAAGATGCCCTCTGCACTGTGGTCCAATTGACCGGCCGAATTGCCATGGTCAAGCAGACATCGCGATTGCACTGTGCTGCAAAAGCAAAACAGGTATACCCCATTAAAAAGACACGTAGAGGATTATGTAATAGTTGTATCGTCATTGTAGTCCTTTGAAGATGGAAAAGTAAGGTTTAAAAAAGGAACTGTTGGAAAAGGAGGATCCTCCAGTCAGATCGGTGTTGTGTCCGATGGGCCAATGCTTAACGGTGGTTTTTGGGTTCCTAATAAACTTTCGTCGCAATGTAAAGAGTTGCGTCATGTCCGTGAACGGGCGCTGTTATTTTATTATTTTGAATTGTATTTTTGTTTGTGTGTTTTTACTGTGGACACTTTTAACGTGCACATCTTGCTACATTGTTCTCACACAATGTACCATCTCAACATGAATGATGTAACCAAGATTTTGTAACAATATTCTGATTTAAAAGAGCGTCCATGGAGTTTCTTGCCCGTTCTTCTCCATAGAGATCTACGCTTGGGAATGGGCAACTACCTGTACTTTCACAGTTTTTATGTCTTGTGACTGGGACTGTAGCTTCATTTAATTTTCATTTTTGTTTCAACAATTCAAAAGTGCCTGTAACAGGCTTATATGAAATAAATGCTTTTATTTTGATTTTTTATGACGGAGGGGATTTTTGCTATCTTAAACTTGTAGCAATGGTACAAGGTTCTACGCCGAAAGGCGTAAGTCCTAATTTCGGCTATGCGCTTAAAGATTTGTGTACAGCTGTACAATAGTTATAGCTTTAGCTTGCTACGTACTTCGTGTCGTAATTCGACGTGTATGTGTAGATGTCGCTAGAGACCTTCCCCTTTCCTCAGTCTAATCAAAACTCTCTCAAAGTAGTCCCTATTAGAATTAGAAGTCTTACTCCAGAAACTTCTGCAGGTAGTTCTTGCTGCATTGCGACCAGGTGATCTTTCCGCTGCCGAGAGTCGGGCTCATGATGTAGGCGCTAGGGTCACAGCCATTGTCTGCTAGTGGTCCATCGTGACGCATACCCAGACTGGAATGTAAGATAGTAAAGGTCATATCGTGGTGAACATAAATGAAGGAAGAAGACTGAATGATGAAGCTTTTAAAATAACAGGCTATTTATTCTTGGCTTTTAAAAGCATTATTTGAAATTAAGAATGAACGGAATCAGATATGAGTGAAAGTAGACCTGAAAATCGAAGCGAAATTGCAACAACAAGCAGATCAATTCTGAAACTAAATGATTCTAATAAAAAACAATCAAATCAACTGTAGTTGCGTCTTTCAGTAGAATAACTTGACATAACTTAGCTGCAGGTCATCTGTAATTTGTATTATAACACGCGTATAAGTAATGACATAATTGTACAGTGATATAACTGTAATTGTCCGCAGCTTCGCGGTCGCTTCTGGTAATAGGGTTATCTAAACTGCACGCTGCTAAGCAAGGTCAAAGATCAGATCAGCCTGTGGAACAGCATCTAAACCACGTTCAAGTGATATTTGTGAATAATTCATAGCAATGATGACACTGACAGCATTTAAACGAGGATCAACTGTCTGATCGCGTTCAGTTTCATTGGTGATATTCGCTTTTAAATCACCATAGTTATATAAGATTTCTACCGCAGTTTATGCCTGAATTGACAGGTTTATACTGCTCAGAACTATTAAAAAATAATATGACCATTCTAGTGTTGGTATCTTAATTCCTACTCTAAAACTATAAAACCAATTGTTAATCAATCGAATGAAAACCACAATGATTGCTGAAATCAGATTGAATTTAGAAACTCATGCAGATAAATAAATCATTATCGTCTAAATACAGTTCAGTTAATGAGTTTAACAGTTCTGTTTGTAATATAGATCACGGTGACTAAAGTGTTTGCATTTGCAGATGTTAAACGCAACAGTCATTAACATCTGCAAACGCAGTTTAGACAACCATGCATGATTGAATAAAAAGATGCACATGTGAAACTTCAAATAATGTTGGCTCACGGTTGGAGTAACTCTGTAACTTATGAAATCTCACAGGTTTTTGTTCGATAGATATCAGTAGATGTCTATTGAACCAAAACCTGTGAGATTAAAGATGCAATTTGTCTGTATCAGATAAAATACTGCAGACAAATTGCAGGCGGCTTTGAATCAGATTAGAAATGGCGATAGAGTTTGAATATTTTTTGCCAATTTTTGGCATCATGCAGGGTAGTTTCCAGAAGCCTCAATGATAAGAAAGAAGAAAGAGAAACTGTTGATGGATAAAACTGACTTGTGTCCAATTTCGTGGGCGACGACGTAGACGCTTTCAAAGTGCCTTCCTTCGTTGACAGTGCAGCTACTGGTGACGGTACACATTCCAGCTACTGGCGCCAATCCTGTAGAAATAAAAAGGATTTTTAGTGGGTTTCTTATATAAGCAAAGGGAAACATTTCCTGGTTGAATCGTCAGACAAACTGATTTGCTGAATATCGGACCGTAACTCCTACAGAGAAGATCCGACCGAGATAGGTACTTCAAGGTTCCATGGATATTAAACTCTGTAAATATCTAAAAGCTGATTCTTTAAATACTTCTAAATCTGATCCTGTTAATATACTTGATGCTCCGGCATTTTTTTCAGATTCATCCATGTTATGCTTTCCATTATTATACCAAAAAAGTACGATTGATACATACGAGTTTAAACAACAGTTTAACTTCATTGCCGTATCAATTGGATCTAGAGCATTATGCCTGATGAAAGCGTCACGAATCGCAATAACAAAAGTTATAGGCGTAGGTAATATTAGATCGTTATAAACTACTTAAAATTATATTATCGTTGCCGTTATAAATGGTGTTTACTTTTTGTAGCATATAACTCTTACTTATTAAGCAAGAAACGTTAAGCAGTTATTAAACGAAAGTGTCTTGTAGGCATGGCTTTATATTGATACGGTTTTCACCATTAGCCATGCCACAACCAACAGCTGCTTTCGCAGATGTTTCATTTTCGCTGATGATTGAATCTTCTTTAGTAAACCAGACGGTCTCACCTTTGATAGATGTCTCTTTAAGTATAGGATCACAAAGTTTTTAAAGTTAATGATAATTTTAATTAGGTTCATTCGGTTATCTGACTTGCAGTCTGAAGTTTATATCACCGATCTGTGGGCCGGTTTGGAAAAGTCTGTAATAAATAATCAATAGTATTGAAGGTTGACTTACCCACAACTTGACTGCTAACTTTTCCATTCTTGTTAACAACATACAGATCCAATCCAGTCAATATCAGTGCATGGTCCCAGTGCAACGGATCATTGTCGCCCGGGGGATTTTCCAGTCTTTGCCACGTGCAGAAGTTACTTAGAAACCTATCTATGTCATGTGGCCTCTTCAGGTTGGCCGGGTCTTCGTGCAAAATCTCCAGTCTTTTGAGTATAAAGTTCACCGGCCTTCCTAACGAAGGGTCATGGTATATCAATTGTACTGCATTGATCATAGCCAGTACGAATCTCACTAATTCTCTCTCCGTGTCTTTAGGAAAATTGATTGTCATATGCTTGTATAAATCTCTATCTACAAATACTGCAGTTTCCACAAACACCGCTGGTAGTATTGCTCTTCGTTGCCTGTTCGCTCCATTCGATAGTTTCTGAATAAAATCTGTTAAAGTCTTATTTCTATGTGCTAAATTAACTTTGAATCCTTCTAAATTATTATTTACATCACTGATTGGTACTTCACGTTTTCTTCTATGTTTCGACCATGTTTTAACTGGTGATGGTTCATTAGGAATAATGTTGTCTCTTTCTATACACGTGTCATCTTCTTCGTTGACTGGATCTATTTGTTTTTTGACAATGACATGTGCTTTTGCATGGTCATCGTGGAATCTGTCTGGCAGTGGATGTATAAAGTAGTAAGTGTCATTAGACTTGACTAAGCCTCTCTGAAAAAGAAGATGTTTTAAAATGAAAGTGCAATTAAAATTTCTCATGATTGTGTCTAGAATTAATTGTTGGGTATTAAAATTTCTTTGGCCTAGATATCTCGGACACTAATGATGACTAGGTACGTATTAAACAACGGATGTATGTAATAACAGCTTTTACTGCTTATTGTGTGTGAAGATTATTACGTTTTCTTTAATAAAATTCTTTAGTACTACCAATAGTTTGGCATTAAAAAGAATACTGCTAGTGAATGTACAGCAGCCTCTGGCATTCTTACACCTTTATTTCTATTATCTTATTTAGTATTTTTGGACTTACCACATCATCACAAACGTAGAGGGCTGCATTATCACCCCTATAGTAACAAAGATCCACCTCCTCATCAGTATGGTCCAGCACCGCTTCAGTGTTGTTGGACCACCTTCTCATCAGCAGGAACTGAGGGTCTAGGAAACTGTTTCTGGGGCTAAGCTTTATGTCTAGATGCTTCTTCAGCCCGACTAGGTCTTGATCGTCGTAGAGGAGTGAGCGTTTACGACGTTTTGGCTGCTTGAGATGTGCTACTTCGAATTGTGCTTCTAGAATTAAAAACGAAATATATTTTAGTCTTTGATGACACTTATTTTTCTGTGGACCATTGCACAGAAAGACATGCTGCTGTCCGTCTCAGCATCTTAACAGGAAACTAAGAGATGGTAAAAAGTAAGGACAGTAATGTAACAGCCATCGCCAAACAATATCAAGGTTGATATAGGTGCCAATCTTTCGATCATTGAATGAAATAGTCACTCAATAGTGATCGTTTTAATATACACTTATGTGTTCTTCTAAAATTCTATAAAATTCTTTGGGGGTATGAAGAACAGGGTATAAAGCTCTTCATCCCCCGTAGAAAAGGGAGGCGTTGTAGTACTTTTTGTCCAATGTAGTTGTAGTACTTTTTGTAGTGCCGCTACAAGTCCAAGAAATGATTCTTGTATGCTATTTATTGTTAATCACACGATTTTCAAATTGAAAAAAGTATTAAAATAGAATGGTCAACTGACACTCTGAAAACTAAGTCACCTATCCTGTTCTGGTATTTTGTTAAGACTAGTTTCTTTTCTAAAGTTCAGGTTGACTTGTGAACCTTAAAATCTTGATTGACAAATAGGGCTGGTGTATCAAAAAGTTGTTTCTCTCATGGCCTGCCGACACCTTTAATTCACCTTATTTGAGCTCTACAGCTTTCGCGGTGTACGAGTAATAAGCAGCATACTTTCTGTTTTTCTTTGATCATTAGTGTTCTAGTCATACGCATAAGTAATTACTTTCTTTCGTAAATGTGGTTTGATGTCTAGCTAGACTAGATAAGGTGTATAGATAGCAGTGAGGCTATGAAGCCTCATGCTGATTTATTTTGATTTTTTCATAATAAGTTCCAAATAAAAGTGAGGATCTTCGCAGGGTGGCTGGTAGAAACTGGATGAGAGTTGCTGAGAATGGAGTTGAGTGGCGTGCGATTGAGGAGGCCTATGTCCAGCAGTGGACTGCTGTAGGCTGATGATGATGATGAAGTTCCAATAAAAAGCCCTACGAGCTTAGGTATGTTGTCTAGGGATATAGGTCTGGAGGTTAAATGACAGAATTATTTACAGGGAAACTCTTCGTGACAAAAATCACATCATCATTCAAAATCTACCCTGTTGTAGAGTCAGGGGGGATATTCTCGGTTTTTCAGGGTAGTTTCCGCTTTTAAAAGGCGGGTAGATAAAGGCAAACAGGGCACATTCAAAAGAAAAAGATCATTTTTATTACTATTTACTTTACTATATTCTATTTTTACTTAATTAATAGCGCGACCCGTTGAATATGCGTATTTCAGTGAATTTGCTGTTACGATCTCAGTAGAATAACAAACAAAGTGCATAATATAAATAAGTGAACAAGTTAACGACAAAAAAAAAATACATGATCTTGAAAACAATGTTGCAACAAGCACTAAATAGATAAGACTATTGACTCGATTATTATCTGTAATAGTCTCTAATTTCATTAAGATTAATTAAGTCTAATTGTGTGAAATTTAAAACTCAAACTAAAACAACTCATACGCACCGTTAGGGTTGGCACCAAATAGGAATATTTTTTCAGACTCTGTTAGGTGTTCCAGCAGTTGCTTTGAGTGGTCCTGTAACAATCAAAGAATAAATGTTTAGAGCAAACAATAGTTAGGTATATATAGATCCTGGAACAATAGTCACGATAGTAGACAACACTAGTTTATTAGTCTGGAGTAGCCCTGGGTCCTAGTGTATTTCGATGAGCTCGTCGTATAGAATGGAGCAGGTTTCTTGCCGTATTATTGCCCCTAGGCACGCCATTGCTGGGACTCAGGAGTCCAGTGGAAATGGCTGATTATGTTTTGGAACCTATGCAATAGGGAATATGCATACATTTTCTTTTTTTCATTTCGATACGGAACATTAAAATACTATAAAAATAATTACTAAAAGCGAAAACAAGACATAAATCGGCCAAACAACACAAAAGTTAAACTTTTGTTTCTATCTCTTTCTAGATAAACGGAATTTAGTATGGATTTTGTACGTCGATGTAGCGAATGACGTCATTTGCTGTATCGGATCTCTCTGTCTAATCAGCAGTTTCAAATGCTTATAACTTAGTATTTCTTATAGATATTAAAAAAAAAAAAATTACTTTGTTAAATCTGATGTTAATACGTTTTGTTTAGAGTGATAAAAAAAATCATGCATAATTATACCCTATTATGCATATTATATTACTGTCAAAGCTTTCTTCTAAGAAATATTAAAGAGCTCTGGTAACGTAAATAATAATGATTTTATTTCTTCTTTCCTGAACTTCGATCGCGTTGAAGAAACATATCTTATGGCACCAGTACCAAAAAGTGCAGCATCACCATTGTCTTTCTTTTAAATTAAATGAGTAGATTTTGGGATTACCTTCTACATCCAAACTTACAATCTCTTTATAATATTGTATGGATAACATAGGTATATCAAGCAGACGACTTACAACTGCTCAGTACATAATCCTACCGAGTTGTTTCACTTTGTAAAGTCAGAGGGCAAACTAGCTACAAAAGAAACTTGACTAGACATAGCTGTCTTAAACAACTCTGTCTATTAGAAAAGTTGACCCAACCAAACAGGAGAAAACACTAACATGAAACACAAACAAACAAGTGCTAGGAAGTGTGAATTCTCCACGCGACTCCCGCGCAGCCTTGCGTTATAAATATTATTAGCTAAAGCTATTGTCTCTCCCGCCATTGATTATGTGCAGCCTCGACACCTTATTTTTGACAATAGATGCTTTTCGCACGAAGTTTTGCGATTAAACGGGACTTAATTGTTGTTTAAGTGAAAGGTGATGGCGGGGGCATTAAACTCGTATTAGCGAACGATGAATAAAACAGTGAGTCTAATGTGGGAAAATGAAGGACTGCTATAACTATAGGCACGGTGGCAATTCCGTGTCATGTTGTGTCTTAAGTACAGACAGCATCACGATTTGGGTACCCCCTTGAAAACACCTACGTACGATCCCAGACTACTGGGGTACCTAATTGATGCAGCCCACCGTACCTTTTATAACACCATGCAGGTAGATATTTTTAAATCCTAGTAAATAAATATGCAAACACACACTCCTATCAAGATCGGAGACTCTACTCTCGAAGTTGTAGACTTCAAGAAAGAGGTCAATCGTCGAATCTGACTCGGTTGGGCAGCGTTCGGGAAATTGCGCGGTATCTTCTTGTCCAACCTACCGCAGTGTCTCAAGACGAAAGTCTATGACCAGTGTGTGTTGCCAGTGATTACATACGGGACCGAAACGTGGTCGCTCACAATGGGCCTCATCCGAAAGCTTAAAGTCACCCAAAGGGCAATGGAGAGGGCTATGCTCGGAGTTTCCTTGCGCGATCGAATCAGAAATGAAGACATCCGCAAGAGAACAAAGGTTACCGAC
This sequence comes from Xestia xanthographa, assembly GCA_905147715.2. Lineage (NCBI taxonomy): Eukaryota > Metazoa > Arthropoda > Insecta > Lepidoptera > Noctuidae > Xestia > Xestia xanthographa. The sequence goes on from LR990650.1 coordinate 26,644,737, forward strand.
GTAGCCCGAAGAATTGTCAAACTTGAGTGGCAGTGGGCAGGGCACATTGCTCGCAGAACGGATGGCCGAAGGGGCCGAAAAGTTCTGGAGTGGCGACCGCGAACCGGAAGACGTTGCGTTGGAAGGCCTCCCACTAGGTGGACTGATGACCTGGTGAAGGTTGCAGGAATCCGCTGGATGCGAGTCGCACGGGACCAGTCAATGTGGCGACACTTGGGGGAGGCCTATGTCCAGCAGTGGACGTCTTTCGGCTGAAATGATGATGATGATGATGAAATATGCAAAAACGAGTACTTTTGGTATTTGACTGTGAAGGAACATCGATGCCTATATCATGATTTATTTTATTTATTTATTAGTAGTATTTTACATGGAGTGACTGCCTTTCTAACTTTTCACAACCCAGTCGGGTAATACGATACCCCTTGGTAAAACTGGTTGTCAGACTTTCGGGCCACTGACTACCTGTAACAGCTGTCAAATACCTTTAGATGACACCGGGACTAACGGCGTATATAATGTCCATTCCAAGGCACGGAGGAATTTAATGAATGCAGCCATAATTAACAATTTTCTCCACATCTTTAAAAAAAAACATCAATCTGTCAGCAATAGATTAATCAATTAATCGATAACAACTCCTTTTTAGGTTATGTATATAATAGTTAATGTACCTAATGTGGGCATTATGTCCCGTTCATTTTACTAAAATCAGAGTGAAAGTTAAAAACGTTGCGTTCTTGAATCGCTGCTGCTTACTTTTTGGACCAAACTGTGCATAGTATTGTTTATTATGCGATTAGATACTGTTTCTTTCGATGGGTCACTTAGCTGCTAGATGTCTTTTTATAACTTTATTAACATTATCATCAGTATGTTGTAATGTTGTTGTAAAATATTAGAATGTCATTGTTGTCTTGACTGTTATTGGAGAGGCATCGTCCTCGGCTTTTGAATCGGGAAGTAATTTCTTTGCTTCATCAATGCTATATTTTATTATGGTAAATACTAAAGATATTATATTGAGTTTAGCGCATTAAAGCATCTTTTTTTTTTTCTTTTTCCGCTCGCTACCAACTCTTTTGAGAGAAAACTTTTCATTAGGTACTGGAATTATGATCTATTTTTGAATAGGTAGCTCTCTTCTATATAAGTGATGTTACATTCTGAGTACGTGGATGGTTATGGTTCAAAGTTGAGGTCTATAATTCAATGTCTGGCTCTTAGAATTCCTGACTCCTGCTCAGTGATTCCGTCCCAGCAGGAGATGGCGGGAGGAACTGGACTATTTCTCAAGGGATTGGCTTACAATCGCACTAGATCGCGAAAGGTGGAAGGATAGAAGGGAGGCCTTTGCTCTGTAGTGGGACAATAAGGCCTATAATAATAATAATACTTTGATAGTTGAAAAAAGAACCTGTTAGAAATCATCTCCATTTGCTACTTAAATCTCGTTAATCCAGCGTCACCACATTTAGGCCTATTTAAAAGCCATTTTCTTCTTACATATTATTCAAATTTCACATATGTCTACCAACAGATTAGTGGTTTAAAGGAGAGCTCACACCGTTCAGCTTTTACGAGCACAATCTAAAACAATTTCATTCACTTTCCTTGGTAATTAACAAATTTTTCATTTCATGTCCGTTTCGTTAATTCTGGGCGCGAAAGTGTGTAATTAGCTTTGATGCGTCAGTTTTTGTTGGTAGATAGGTACTACGTAAGTACATAAGCACGACTGTGGTCAAATTTGACCTTTATTTCGTAGCTGTAAATGCGATCTTCGCAGTTCAAGTAATCCTATTTATTTGCGGTTGATTATACAATGAAAGCATCGGACATGGTGTCTTGGTCTGGTTGAAGCGTTTCTTCTTTTTACGTAATAAATAATTTGATGGTTGATGTTTTGTCTGAGAAGTTGTTTATGTTATGGTTGTTTTGGTTTTAAGTGCTGATTGTTTGTCGGTTAGTTTACGATTGTAAGATTGGTGTTGTCAGTTTGTTAGTAAAAATAGTATATTAGTGTGTTCTTCTTCTCATCGTCATCATTTGAAACGGCATTTCCTAACTATGTTAGGGTCAGCTTCCAGTCTAACCGGATGCAGCTGAATACCAGTATTTAACATGGATCGACTGCCTATCTGACCTCCACAACCTAATTAGTACTGGGTAATACGATACCCCTTGGTAAGACGGGCTGTTAGTTTGGGCCCATTGACTACCAGTAGCGACTGTCAAAGAACTACAAATGACATCCGGGACCAACGGCTTAACGTGCTTTCTGAGGCTTTTCTTAAGCTCGGTAATGTAATGGGTGGTCACCCATCCACGGACCAACCTAGGCAAGCACAGCTTAATCTTAAGATCGACACGAGTGACTGTTATTATTTAGCCACCAGCTCCTGTGACAGAAAGTGTGTTATGTAATTAGGATTCTGGAGTATCTGGAATCGAAATCTCTCACGGATCACGGATATTCGTGATTAAGGTACAGCTTACAAGTGAAAGCCAATATAATCATGATCCTGGTACCTTGATAGACTGCCAAGGATACAGGCATGACGCCCTTGCCGTGGTAGTCGCTGACTTTTGTTCGGCACGACAGGAATGAGATAGACAACGGATTGTGTGTTACGATTTTTGGCACGATTGTGTCGTGACATGGACATAGTAATGTTCTCTTTTTAGTATTTGGTGTTAACTTTTTTTTTTTTGGGACAGGCCCGTCACTATATTCCCAAACCACTGTAACTCCTGAAAGCCAGATTCAACAGTGGCGACCACCAGAAATGCGCCGAGACAATGAAGCTCGACGAAGTCCCAGAGAATGAATTGAACTGTCTTGGATCCCGCAAAGAAATTAATCAGAAAAGTATAGCGGACGAATAGGAAAAAACCGATATTGGCGATAACTTACATAACTACTACCAAAAATTACGTATTGAATTACATTTCAAAGTCTTGGTTTAAATTAATCGAAAAATTCCTCATCCTCATTCTCCTGCTCTTATCGGGTCGGCGCAGCATGTCTTCTTCCACACTTCTCTATTACTTCTTCCACACTTCTCTATTACTTCTTTCACACTTCTCTATTACTTCTTCCACACTTCTCTATTACTTCTTCCACACTTCTCTATTACTTCTTTCACACTTCTCTATTACTTCTTTCACACTTCTCTATTACTTCTTCCACACTTCTCTATTACTTCTTTCACACTTCTCTATTACTTCTTTCACACTTCTCTATTACTTCTTCCACACTTCTCTATTACTTCTTCCACACTTCTCTATTACTTCTTTCACACTTCTCTATTACTTCTTCCACACTTCTCTATTACTTCTTCCACACTTCTCTATTACTTCTTCCACACTTCTCTATTACTTCTTCCACACTTCTCTATTACTTCTTCCACACTTCTCTATTACTTCTTCCACACTTCTCTATTACTTCTTCCACACTTCTCTATTACTTCTTCCACACTTCTCTATTACTTCTTCCACACTTCTCTATTACTTCTTCCACACTTCTCTATTACTTCTTCCACACTTCTCTATTACTTCTTCCACACTTCTCTATTACTTCTTCCACACTTGTCTATTACCCGTCATCTCATCAGACACCTCCTTTCTTGCCATATCATCCTTTACACAGTCTATCCATCGTTTCTTTGATCTTCCTCTACTCTTATATCCATCTACATTCATACTTACTCAACGTTTTCCTCACTACATTTTCCTCATTCCTCCGCATCAAACATGTCCATACCACGATAACCGATTAAGACACAACTTTTCAGTCACCGGCGCCAATTAGTCAAATAATGTTTGCGAAAATTAATTTTAACAACCAGAAAATTAGTTTAGTAAGACTATGGTGTCGATTCTGTTGTGCACAAACTAAACTTAATTTAGGCTATTGCTATCTTTTTCTCTCTAATAAAACGAGACAGAGACGGACGTAATTTAGAGCTGTCAAATTTAGTTGGAACTAATATTTCCATACAAATGAAGGGTGCACGTAAAAACATGTCGACTATTATAAAACACGGTGAAGCGCAAGGCATTGACATCTCTAACTTAGTTCATAGCTATACCCGTCCTGTTCTCGCACCGCCTTTTAGTAAAAGTTAAAAGATATCAATAGCCTAAATTAAGTTTAGTTTGTGTACAACAGAATCGACACCAATATGAACTAATGCAGTAAAGTTGTCATTGCGGGTAAAAAAAAACCGTTGCGGCTGGCTCAGGAACGCACAAGCATAGAAATGACTGTACGCAGCAGTAAGTAAAGTCGGGATGCGGATGCAGTAAGATGAACGGAACATGTGATGATGGAAGTAAACCATGTTCTAGCTATTGTGCAAAAAAAATGGATATTTCGCTGTCCGTTTTAAAGTCGCCCCTGTAATAGAGATAGTTTAGTTATATTATAAAGTCCTCATCCATTATAAAGTCGAGGAAGTGTCTTCAATAAATATCTAACCTTTTGACTGTTTCAGGTCACGACTCTTTGTGATGGCACCAAATATCATGGTCAAAACTGTAAAAAGTTTACTACAAACCTAAGATAAGTTCAATTGTGCATATTTAATGATTGCTTTTTTGCTCAGCCAAAAGTATTTATACGGCACTCGTACGGATTAGCAATGAATTGCTGCGCTGCAAATTGTTATGACGATGTTAGGGATGGTAACAGCACTCAACTATCTAAAACTTTTGGTAGATTTTAGACAGTAACACGTTTGACTACTAAAGTAACGTATGTAAAAATAAAACATTCAAAATTCAAATGTTTATTGCTCAACACAGTACATAATCATACATTTTCAAATTTCAGGTGAGTGCGCGGTCATTCAAGCATGCAAAATTTATCATTAAAGTTATACAAATTCATAGATACCGTATATACAATGTCATAAATCAAATGGGGAAGGAAACTGTGGAACTAATGGCGCTAGCATAGCTGGTTCCCAACATCGTCATTGGTTGAAAATGTGGTAATGTCGTTTTATATTTCAAAATAGCTTAACCTCATTGGTCAGATTGAGACCAGCTATGGTGGCGCCATCTGAGATTTACTTTGCCTTCGCCACCCCATTAATACGTTATACAACCTTGCCCTCATTGTTAAATTGTCATGCATTGAACTCTACACTACCTGCAGGAGTGCTAAAACTTAACTCCGCTCTTCCCAAAAGGAAATCCACCAACAAAATACTCCATCAACACCATACCACCTTTGTTAACCAAAAGCTGCAATTAAAAGTCGAAGAGACGAAGCGAAACGAAAAATCCGCGAACGTTAACGTTTCGCACACAATAATGTTTGGAACAAAGACGTACAGACAGACACACGAGAGTTAGTTAGGAGTTCCGGGTTTTTATGGTAATGTCTGGCAGTTTTGAGGATAAATATATCATTGTTGTGGTGTTGAGATGGTGAAAAAGATAGGGTAAGACGGTTTGGCTTCTTTATTCCCACGCGACGGATCAAAGTTTGAAAAAGTTTAGTCTCAAAATCAAAATTTTATTTATTCAAGTTCGGCTGAATGTCAGCCCTTTTTGAACGTATAACAGAATAATGTAAGACATTATACAGTTAGGTGTATATCTTCATTGTATTTTTTAAACTGAATTATTAAATTTTCCGTGGCCTTTTCTGAGCTAAACGAAGAGAGAAGAGATAATCTCTTTTCGGAAGCACCTTTACCCAGTGTCTACAGTTATGTTCTAGATGGTTCTCTGCCAGCTGTTTCCATTTGTTTAGGATTATGGATCCTTCCAACTGAGCTAACATGAATATTCTACGTATAATAGAACTCGATTCAGTAACGCTAAGTGCAATGGGCAGGATTCTAACTTAAAGAATAATCGACCATCTTTTGCGTTTATCATAGACTAGCGGACGTCACGCGGTTTCACCCGCGCCCCGTTCCCGTGGGACTACGGAAATAAAATATAGCCTATGTTACTCAGGGTGAATGTAGCTTTCTAATGCTGAACGAATTTTTGAAATCGGCGCTGCAGTTTTTGAGTTTATTCATTACAAACAAATACACAAAAATATAAAAATACAAATCTTTCCTCTTTATAATATTAGTGTAGATATAGTGTAGATGTAGAAGTGTAGATGTAGTTGTAGATATTCATTCCTCGTTGGTCTAGTTGTATGGAAATTATGAACCAGATAAAACATCTTATCACTTGTGTCTGTGACTGTAGCAATTTGTCGGCGATATTAGCCGGATAATATCTCTAACAGCCTTGCGATTCTTTGCGAACTTTGTAATTACTGCGAATGTGCAAAAAGCGTCAGATTTTGGGAACTATTTTCCCTTTTCGATTTTATTAGAACTTATGGGTTATAAGTTAATTGAGTTTGATATACGAGTTTAGCTGAAATATTTTAGAAGCCTGATCATGCTTATCTTTTAATCAAGGTATTCGATATTCTCAAGGATATTTCGTGCTGTTTATGCAGCTTTTTATTCTTATATTGTGAACCGAAACCTAACATTGTTTTAAGGCATGTAAGTTAGCAATGTCCCAAATAGCTGTCAATACAAATATTTCGATGAATTAATCAATTCATTTCACTGAATGGAATTGCAATTCATAACCAATATTTTAGCACAGCACAGATCGATATTTCTTTTAGTTATTAACTTTTTGATTGCACCCATTTAAGGCTTTAATGCTTATTAAAATTAATTAATATGTTGTTTTATTTATGCAAATCGGTAAAATAAGAATAAATACATAGGTAATTTGTTTGTTAATTTACTTCTTTGAAAACCGTTGACCGTTCTAATCTATGTAGGAAAATCTTTTTAAAATTAGGGGAAGTAATATAATTGCAAGGCTGAATATATTATGATCAAAACATTAGCTGGTTGTGTGTTTGTAGGTGCATATGGGTATGAAATAATTTGTAAAAACTTTGAGATTCTGTTCAAAATATATATTACCCGACTACGGCGAAGCTAAAAGGAAGGGTGGCTCACAATGGGCCTCATCAGAAGGCTAAAGTCACCCAAAGGGCAATGGAGAGGGCTATGCTCGGAGTTTCCTAGCGCGATAGAATCAGAAATGAAGACATCCGCAAGAGAACCAAGGTTACCGACGTAGCCCGAAGAATTGCCAAACTTAAGTGGCAGTGGGCAGGGCACATTGCTCGCAGAACGGATGTCCGATGGGGCCAAAAAGTTTTGGAGTGGCGACCGCGAACCGGAAGACGTTGCGTTGGAAGGCCTCCCACTAGGTGGACCGATGACCTGGTGAAGGTTGCGGGAATCCGCTGGATGCGAGTCGCACGGGACCGGTCAATGTGGCGACACTTGGGGGAGGCCTATGTCCAGCAGTGGACGTCTTTCGGCTGAAATGATGATGATGATGATGATGAAAAGGAAGGGTTATGATTTTAGCAGTCTGTGTATATTGTGTCTAAACTATTCATCTAATTTTGATGAGTAAGTTGTCAATCGATTCGTTATTCCCGGGTAACATAGGCTACATTTTATTCAGTAGGTAGTCGGGTTTTAAGTCGTAGTATAAAGGGTGTACAACACCTCTTAACGAAGCTGAAAGGCACTTGCTTTCCTCGTCATTGCGATCATTTTTTTGTTCTACACCAAACCTGGGAACTGGGGGTTAAATTTCCAACTTTTTGGCAAGTTTAAAAAAAAAAATACAAGTTTAAATGTAAAATGTTTACTTTAAACACCTCCACGACCCCCGTACTATTCAATCCATCCATCAGCACATTGTTGTGCGTTACATTGAGTTCTACCACAAAACATGATTTTTCTCCCCCCAAAAAAAAAGTCGTTTCCCAGCAATAATTTTAGCGTAAAGTTACTTGGTTTGATGTACAGAATGCTTGGTTGACGGCTTCGTGATGAGGTCTTTTACACCCTGTATAAACCACACAAATTCTTGTTGTTTACCTGAGGCTCACATGAAGCGGGATTTACATTTAAGATTGTGCCCTTTCTTTGGAACACAAAACGCAAACCATGATATCTCCTGATAGGCTAAAAAAACGATTGACTTGTGAAAAATAAAAAACCCAAAAAAAAAACACGGTTCTTGATATCTTTTCCGTATTTTCCTGTCTCGTTGGTCTAGTGGTCGCAATCGGGACTACCGAGCTTACAGTCCTGGGTTGGATTCCCGGGTCGAGCAAAGAGTTATTGGGTTTTTCCATCAGGAATTTCTCAGTAGCAGCCACGGAGTCTGGATTCGTGCTTGGTTGATGGCAATAGGGTCGCCCCCTATTACATGGGACTTAAAACATTACTGGCGAAATGTGGGTGTACTATTAGGCTCTGCCTAACCCTTCAGGGACTACAGGCGTGATGCTATATGGAGTAGGTTTTCCGTTGTCAGGTGAGTCAAGATCTCACTCACTCACTATTATTTTCCTTAAGGCCCTTCTAACCCTAAAATTAGCAACTCTATTAAAATTTGTGGTGGTTCAAACTTCGTTTGAAAAACTGTTAGAATAAAGTTCTAATCAGCTCGCACTACAAAGCTGTTGTTACGTCAGTCACTGCGGCGGAATAGTGCGAAATAAGTGGTTTTTTGCGATTTAGAAAAAGTCTATTGATTGGACTAAAAAAATAAAACACATAAGACCTGCTTTATAGTTAGTTCAGTTAGTATGCAAAGTTTCATGATCTAATTTAAAGTCATCATCATCTCAGCCGAAAGACGTCCACTGCTGGACATGGGCCTCCCTCAAAGGGGGGTTTTGCCATAATCGCCACGCTTGGCAGACGGGTTGGCGATCGCAGTGCGGTTGTTACAAAAGCACAGAGAACGCTGCTGCCCATTTTCTGGTAAGTCCCTTAGTCGCCTCTTACGACACCCACGGGAAGATATGGGATGGTGCTAATCTTTACGTCCGACACCATACAGAACACCAGCAGCTTTTTGAATACCATCGGTTTATTGTTCGATTTGGAGGTAACTTTGGATTTTTTTTCTATCGAGAAAAGTTTATGGAATCGTGTTTTCGTCACACATAGGACTTAGCATTCATCCTCAACTTTACCATATATTTATTTCAAAATTAATGCTGCAGTATTTTAGGCGTAACGGAGGATCATGCTAAGCCATTTGAGGCATGTTAGGCCCTTAAAGCGTCGTTATCGTTACCAATTACAATCACAAACATGCATTGTTTTATATCGAGATTGGCTCCTCACGCAAAAACAGAGATCAATCATAAAAAATATTATAACTACCAAGATAAAAATCAACCCAAACAATTGTTTTAAAACTACTTATTGCTAAAACTTCAATGCATGGCTGCACATAAGTGCTTGTTTTTTTTTGTAAGGCATGTTTAAATACACTTTTAGGTCGGCACTGTCGATAGCAGTATTCGTTGAAAAACAAACTCGACCCGAAGCAATTAATACATAATTGTACAATCGGCTTACGTTCGGCTAGTGCCGATCGTCGAACTTCGTTAAGCATCTACCTCAGCTGAATTGCTAATGTTACAGTTGTAGTGGCTTATCCGCACACTGTACGAATATCTAAGCCGAGCGGCCTTTCATTCCAAATTTGTAAGGGGTCGGCGTAGCAATGGTCTTCTTCTTCCATAATTCTCTATAGTCGTCATCTCTATCATGGTAGGATCCCGGTAGCTTCGCGTGTCTGCTACTCAGAGGGACTGCTGAGGTCGGTTAAATAACACGAAGACTGTAGAACAACAATGGTCAAACATGGTGGTGGTTAGCGATACCTACTAAAAAATGGTGATGGCGCACGGGTTCCTCACGTAGTTCGCGCTGCTGTTTCTTGAAAGGCTCACCGGCCGTCGCGTGATCGCAGTGCGACCAATTGCAGCGGTCGACTAGAATGGTTCGTTTAGTAAGTTGGCGTAGTGCGGCAACAATCCCCTTTCCAGCCATACATCTTTCAAACAGTGCATCTATCGTTTCTTTGGCTTTCCCCTACTCTTATGGTCATCCACATTCATACTCATAATTTCCCGTTCCTCTTCCTTGCTGATGTGACCCGAACAAGTGTGAAACACGCCTAATGTGTACTCTATAATATCATTGTTTAAGTTGACGACCTCTGTGCAAAGGTTGTACGCTGATTGTTATAGAATAATTTGTAGGAAGCTGCACATCAAGGCATTTTGATGCTTCCTAATCTTAATGGGAGCCTTTATCGTGGCGTTTTGATTCTGAAATGATTATTACGTGTAGGTACTACTGTGAATGATGTAATGTGGGCTAATTTGAAATTAAGTTGGTGTTTCCCGCTTAAATTATGATCTTTATGGGTGTTGCGACTTAGGTGCCTCATAGTTGCGGCGTAGATAATATATTAGCAAGATTTTTGCTCGTGTTGAAAGATTAGCCAGCTAATCTTGATTGGCGGTGGAATTGACCACTTAGTACCTAGTCACTTGAGGAGGTTCTTTACGACATCATTATCATCCATAGTCTGACTTTACTCTCTGCTGCACAAAGGCTTAGCAAAGGCCATTGTTTGAGTGAACCTCCATGTTTCCGAGACAAGGTCATTGAATTCATACAAATTATTACCATTAACGCGAGAAAGTGGAGTGATAAAAAATATGGCCAGGTCGCATAAGACAGAGAGGTTTAAAAGGAGAAGAAGGATGCTTTTGGTCAGCAGTGAAACACAACGAAGCATAGAAAAATGGTCCAAATTAGACACAGATCATCACAACGTTAAAGCTTCAAATTACCCTGTCACCATTCTTCAGTGCAACCGTTGGCAGATGCGCGTGAGACGTCAAAACGAACGGTTTTCATGATGCGACGCGCAATTACATGAATGATAGTGATTATGTAACTGTCGTAATGACATAAGATTTGTTAAATTGCACGTAACCTTAGGTTTTTCTTAGATTCATAGATGTAACTGCAGTTACACACGAAGATATGATAAGGGTAATTGTTTAAGAAACATGAATTTTTACTTAGACTTGCGGGCTATGAATGAATATGCTAAAAGGGGAGATTGAAATCAATGCTTATTGTATGTTTCTTGTAGGTGGCGATATTATGGTATTGCAGATCCGACAAAAATATGGTGGTAGGTATATGACCTCAGTCCTTTCTGTTGATTTCATGGCACCTTAGTGAGGATTTATTTCAAGAGAAACAAAGTAGTGATGATCATTAGAACGGTTCCAATGATTCTGACCACAATCTGATTGCCACCTTGTACCTAACCACATTGACTGTTTGTTCTTAGATTAATATCTATATCATTCTTATTGTCCTATCAGAATTTATTGGAGCTAGTTTATTTACCGTCTCACAAACAAAAACAGAATTTTCCAATTGCTAAGTATTGCTAAACTAACTCAGAACTAACTTCCGTTGTATCTTTGATTATTCAATTTCCAAATCCCACAAATATTCGCCCACTAAGTATAAAGATATAACCATAACTCGCACTAACGATATAATCATTTTCGGTATCTAGGTTAGGTTTTGACAATAAACGCAGGTACCTAAACTCGTAGTGCGACTAGACCTACTTCAAGAATTCGGCTTGCGAAACCTTTGCTTGTGTAAAGACTAAAGCTAAATGGACTAGTAAATGAAATTAGACAGAAAACTTAGTCTATAATTTAATATTAGGCCTTTGGGAATGTTGGCAATTATTTTATCTACCTTACAAAGATTATACTGGAAGCTTAGTACCTACTAATACCATGATTTCAGCAGTATTACTGCTAGCTGTATGTTCCGATGTTGGCATATTTCACCAGATTCCATCAGAATTTGATCCGTACCTTATTTACTACCAGTCTATGGAGGTTAATAGTCTGTGGACATTTCATTTTCACACCGAATCGATGAGCCTGCTCAAAATCGTTGACTGACTTAATAAACACAGCCTTACTGTAAATCTGTCAATAAATCTGAATCTCTGTGAAAAAAAAAAATTGAGGAGCTCGTGGCTAAATAATAACAGCCGCTCGGGGCGATTTTTAGGTTAAGCCATGCTTGCCTAGGTTGGTCCGTGGATGGGTGACCACCCTTACATACCGATTTTCCTGCGTGCCTCGGAAAGCACGTTAAGCCGTTGGTCCCGGCTGTCATTTGTAGATCTTTTACAGTCGTTACAGGTAGTCAGTGGCCTAAAAAGTCTGACAACCAGTCTTACCAAGGGGTATCGTACTACCCAGTACTGACTGGGTTGTAGAGGTCAAATAGGTAGACGCTGCATCCGGTAAGACTGGAAGCCGACCCCAACATAGTTGGGAAAAGGCTAGGCAGATGATGAATCTGAATCTCTGTAATCTGAATGTGGTCCTTCGGTACGCATACCTGCTTAGTGCCCCAAAGCTCTAAATTCGCTCCACCTTTCCCAAACCGCTTATTACACATTATAAGAAACTGGATACGCAGTACTTGACTTGGATTTAACAAGTAGTCTTAGTTTAACCTCGATTAAGGTACGAATTATTATGTGCGTATGTTTCATATTGAACGGTAGCATGGATATAAATTCAGTTAATTGGTCCTCCGGGTCGAATGATTGGTATTTTAATGTATGTATTAGTGTTAACGTAGGTTAATAAATGAAGTCACGATCATGTCTTAATCTATGGGGTCAACACACGAGCCAGCTAGACCGTACTAGGTTTTGTGGAAAATATGTTTGTGTGTTTATTATTTTACTTTAATTGTGTTTTAGTAAAGGGCTAAGCTGCCTAAGCCATGAAGCATCGAAAATCATTGTCATGTATTTTAATAAAAGCTGTAGTAGATAAATCTATTTAAACACATAGGTAGGAACTAAATCGGTTTATGCATCTCTATTTTTTTATTGCAAATACAGTTTTTAGAGGCCCCTGACATCGTTTTGATATTAGCATGATTTATGAATGTCGTAGTTTGACAAATAATGTTATGTAATTAATAGTCTGGTATTACGTAAACATTTCAATCATAAAAATTACAAGTTTTAATGAGCTGTTAAAACAAAATTATTACTACAAAATAATTTGTCAGATCATTTGTTATTTTGCATAACTGTACTGTCATCATCAATCTTAAGACAGTTAAGCGATCCGCAGATTGCCAGTTATCTTCAATCTTAACAAAAAAGGTTTTTAATTAGTTTACCAAACAATGCACTAGTCTGGCTTTAGAAATAGTCTGAAAAGTAGTCACTTTTATAAAGAAAGTAAGCGCTTTCTTCTGTTGCTCTTCAAATACTGAAATCATTTTAAAAACTATAAAAGAAATGAATGAAAAATATTTGTTAGTCGGAGTCCGATCAGGAAACAGGTGTAAATGATTGCGTGACGGTTGACAGAGGAGGATGGAAGAAGAAAATGTGTTACGCCGACCCCAAATAACATGGGCTAAGGGCAGGAAGCTGATGATGATGAGTCCGCACAAAAAAAAAACAAAAAAAAAATGTCTAAATGCACAGTAAAACAAAATTATAATTATAAAAGTAAACATAAGAAAAAAAAAACACACCCAAGTTTTTCATCGAAGATTTTACGCTCTCAAACCCCTTTTCTTCCCTTCGGTTGGTATCTCTAAAATATTAGATATATATTAACAAGGCCTTTTATGTCGCAATACGTGTGTTACTTACCACTGCTGTACGATTGACTTTACTTAGCTGTCGTCACTCATGAAGGCTCTTGCAAGCTTGCAATTAAATCTATTATTCTATTCCACTAAACTGATACAATCTACAAAATTACCCTTCTAATTAGGGGTTGTAAAGCTCAATTAAACATTTAGGACAAGAAACGCCATTATATCACGTATTGTTCAGCGACATACTTAAGTACAGGTTTGCGTTTGTAATTACATGTCTTATGACATGTTACTTTATTACTTTATACTAATACTGTAAATGCGAAAGTATCTGTCTGTTACATTTTTAAAGACTAGTAATTGAACCGATTAGGAAGTTATGAAATTATTGATACATATAGGAAGCTTGGGATCTGGAGAAGGATATAGGCTACATAACAACCCGGTAGTACGTAACCGTGGGATAACTTCCGACCTCCACGCGGGAAAAGCCAGTGGCAAAAGCTAGTAGGTTCATAATTAGCCACCATGTTAATGTTTACTGACAAATTTGGTCTCACAGATCACCTAAGTTTTAGTAATCATTTAAGCAAATGGATTGGTAATCTTATGATTGTATATCCAAGCCACCCCTGCACTTTTGTCATAACTCGTTAAATGGTCCTAATACAACATTAACTAACTACACAAACTCAAATGGTTATAAGAGAAAAGCACAGTATTGGCCACTCATCAATTAATTAAGGAGTGCCACAAGGTAGCATCCTTGGGCCAACCCTATTTCTTGTATTCATTGACGACCGTTGTAACTTAACCATAAAAATCTTGCTTAGGTAAATAAATTAACCGCTATTTATATAATTAATTTTAATACTTAAAGTGAAAAGTTAGAAAATATCGTTAGTAATAATTTCTGAAGCGAGAACAAACCTGTTAGAAGTAAAAGCTCCTCTATTACAAGTACATTCATACATCAATACCGCAAATAATTATATATTGAGGTTATCTATTACGGCGCAAGGGAAAGACTGAGAGAGATTTTAATTAGAGCTGTGTATACATAGCTTTTCCGAGTAAAATATCTACATAATGTATTGAATTTTACTTCCAGTATCATAACTGTTATGAGTTATGGCAGGTTTTAATAGTCCTATTATAGAAAAACAATTAAAGGACTCTTCAGAATCCTATCAGTGTGTCTAAATACAGCCACGAGCTCAAATATGTATACGCTTTCCTAAATTTAAAAGCAATTTTCGCAAGAAATAACGATTGTAACTTGTAGTTTTATCAGCTACGTATGTAACCAATGTTTGACTGGATAATATGAGCTTGCGGAACAACAGATCATTTTTCTAATGACATCACCAAAGTTATCTTTTAATAATTTCCAACTCTTCATTATTCTTATCCAAAAAAACCACCACTAACAACCACTGCCCAAACCCTTGAAATACAAAACATATCTTTGACGTTCGTCAAACTAGGTAACCACTTACCCATACCTTTAGCCGGCAGCAGTATCGATTGCGCGATCAATCCGTATAACAGCCTTTATAAAACGTTGGCGAAGGACCACACCTACCGACAGATTGCTATAAATTATTGAAAGGGCATTGCTTCCACATTGAGCTTCGGGCTAACTGAAAATTATTGATTAGTAAATAATGTTGCTGTTGTATTAGTGCCTGCATAAATCTCAGGAATTTAAGGAGTTGGAATGGATATTCGTGCATAGGTTTGCCTTAAGTTGCGTTGTATCTGATTACTTTTGCATGTAGTTGTACATTATGTCTTTTATCCGCGGAGAGTTAAGCAGAAGTATAACTCACATTTCGGAAGTTATACTTTTATACCTACCTAATAGGAGGCAAGCCTATTGCCATCAACTGAGTCTATGTCAAGCAATCCAAATGCAATATGCTCAAAATTTAAAGTACCTATGGATTAAGCTGAGTTGAAGCGGTTAAAAATTTCTTAAAATTCAAATTCAAATTCAAATAGCCTTTATTTCTGATAATTTATATACATTTGTCAATTTTATAATACATCGTTTTATAATTTTGTTGTGCATGCCAGAATATCACTTTACTATATTATCATGATTTTAATTTAAGAAATATTACTTAATCTATACTAATATTATAAAGAGGTAACATTTGTTTGAATGTTTGTAAGTTTGTATGTAGGGGGTAATCTCCGGAAGTAATGAACCAATTTTAAAAATTGTTTCACTGGTAGAAAGCTACATTAATCGTGAGTGCTATAAGGCTATATTTTATTCCCGTACTCCCACGGGAACGGGAACTACGCGGGTGAAACCGCGGGACGTCAGCTAGTACTATATAAAGATAATTTTAACTGTAGTGCATTTGATTATATTACATTTAATTATTGTATTATTTATAGTTTCAATCATTTTTATTTAACATAATTTTATAATTCTTCTTACTCACTTTAAGGCTGATGCTCCAGGGTAGCCCGCGAAATTCAAATTTTCTTACGTTTTTTGCAATTTGCAGGCCAGTGCTAGGTTGTATGTTGATTAGAATATTATTTGCGGCTGTAAGACGTATGTAGTAATAATAATAAATAATAATAACTCCACCCTCCACGTTCATAAAGGTGTAGAAATTACTTTTCTGCTTTTTTTTTGTTTCCTACACCTTTATGAACTTGGAGGGTTGTATTGATAATTTTGATGATTTTAATTCTGTAACTACATACGTCTTACAGCCGCGAATAATATTTTAATCAACATACGACCTAGCATGGGCCTGCAAATTGCAAAAAATGTAAGAAATTTTGAATTTCGCGGGCTACCCTGGAGCATTCACCTTAAATCACTATAAAATATAACATGCTACTTATAATTTAAATAATTACTGATTTTATTTACTTATTGTTTTTAAATTTATTTTTTAGTAACAGTTTAATCCACGACACCGGTAACGTTATTATCAGCTTGCCGTTTGGCATAGGCCTCCCCTAGGGATTCCCATCTTTCCCGGTTTGTGGCTTTTCTTTTCCATGTTGTTGTAGCTATTTGTTTAATATAATCCTCCCACCTTACTTTTTGACGTCTTTTCCGTCTTTTTCCATCTCTAGGGTACCATACAGTAACATCCTTTGTCCATTTCTTATGATTATTAAAATGAAGATAAATCATGACAAATAGTGGTTGCCATAAATGCTTTCAGTTGACAAACAGTAGACATTCCTAATTTCTATCAGAATTAAGTGCACTAACTAACTCTTTGATAAAAACTCATTAATGCCACAAAACTTCTTCAACCAAAATTGACTTTGCAGACTGGTTGCGATAACCATTAACAATTGCACACGCGCCATGGTTTGATACCCACGTGTAATTGGTCGAATGCTATACAACGCAACTGCTTTCTTCAATTAGCCTTCCTACGCATTGCAGCGCCAATTAAAAATGTCGGTCAAACTTGCGTTGTGTTATGACAATGACTTTTCAATTTGTATCGGTATTTATTTCGATTATTATTGATTTGATTTCAATTTGCCTGCTGACGCATTAGCAAGTAATGTAATTCAAATAACATGGTTTCAGTGTAGTCAATCATTTGCTCAAGACAAGAAAAGATATACAATGAGAAAGACCAGAAAAGGACCAAAAATGCACCGCACCCAACCACTACGTACTAAGCCCATGTGATAGATTTAGATCCAATCCGTCTCTCAGAAAAGAGTCCTATGGGCCTATTAGTTCTATGGGTCCTTGACATAGGCCTCCTGTCAAGCAGTGGGACCATCATAGGCTGATTATGATCAAAAAGTTAGTGGTACGGGTATGCTTAATCTCAAATCTGCAGAACCTGATGATGAAGAGACATTTAGGAGAGACATAAGTCCAGCCATGTACTTCGGTCGCTTGTATTCATTGAAGTCCAACACTATTTAGATGGTGAAAGAAACTATCTTCTTAGCTGAGCTATGAAAACTATAATACGCTTTGACCAGTCTTAATAGTTAAACACTCCACAATGATAAAGTCGGTCAAACGTCAAAAACAGACGGGTTATTTGCGGTAACGTTTAATTTACAAAATTACTTTTCCATTCACTGTCTAGACCATGCTATGTAACGGCTAATCTCTTCCAATCTAACGTTTAGCCACACAAAACGTAACACTGGCAACACCGGGCTTACATTAGCAACATCATGAATATTAACAACGTTCCGCAATGTTGCCACACTTTCCACCACGCTCATGGTGCGATTGTGTTTTGTCGGTGTAATGAAATTAAACCTACAATAGAATGTTGGGTTTTCTTCCAAAATGACACCATCATTTGTCTAGCCTTTCCTCAACTATGTTATTATCGGTTTTTAGTCTAACCGGAAGCAGTTGCTGGATAGATATTTTACACGGAGACACTGCCTCTGACTTCCACAACACAGTCTGAAGTCAGAAACATAAGCAAGTAGAAATTACAAAGTCAGCAACAAGCAGAAAAAGTTACTTGAGCATTGTCAACTTTCAAAACATGCTGAGATGACAATCAAAACATGACAGTAGTCTGTTATACGTAAAGCGTGGATATTTTGGTAATTTTAGATTACTATAAGGCATTGTCTTACGAGTGCTAAAGCATTATTTAGGGTTACCAAAAAACATGTAATGACGGAAGGAGAAAAGCTTTCGCCTACAAACTGAGCGCATAATGGAATTTCCCATCGGCATAAGTGACGAATTTTCATTCAAGCTTTTCAAAAATACTTGCTTCAGATATGCGGATCAGGGCTATTGAAAGGAGTCAAGCTCGTCCCTACATCGTCACATTGGTCTGCTCTATTCTTCTAGCTGTCGCATTTGGTGGTTCTTTTAGTTTACAAATCATTTGGCATACACAGACGCAGTAGGACAAATTTATGCCTCCGTACACTAGCCCACACAAAATTTTCTCAGGCCTGACACGATTCCAGTTTTTTGTCAACCGGACTGTTAGGTACCTAATAAAATATGTATAACCCTTATTCTGTGTCTCAACCAAGAAGACGCGATGTTATGAAACTAGGTACACTAAATATCGCCATTCCGAACTCCACTCACGGATGGCGGAAACACAGCAGACCACAATTTAGCTGTCCTGTCCGGTTAGCTAAGGCTAAAATTAACCGTGACCGGCTGAAGGCCACAGATAGTTGTAATGATTGATGTTACATATTTATATAAAATGCTGCTGTCAGATACAGTAATGTGTGTTACCATTTAAATGGTAGATTATACATTAATTTATAGTCACGCTTTATCATAGGTGTGAAAATAGTTTTTAGGCTCAATATTTTTGCGTATCCTTTTTCATCAAATCAGTCCGTAATCATATGCGAGAACGTAATTAATGTGAACATGTGTGTATGTAATGGAGAAGCAAAGAGATGAGAGGCTTAGAAGGAATTGCATTTTCTTAAACTATCAGCTATTTGTGGTGTTTGAATTTTGTATTATCAATCTGTCTAATCAATCTTCTGTTTTATTTTCTATCCGTTAATCGCGTGCCTCTTCAACTTCTGAATCAAAACAGAACAGCAAGTGACAAAACTTATCTTGCCTTTAATTCAAGAGTGAAATTATCACGACCTTTAAAGAGACTTTCCAGGTACCTTGCTGAGACTGAAGGTCCTCCATTAGCAACACTTTCATTCTAGAATTCAATTGCGCCAAAAAGCTCTGACATTAAATTCACAAAGAACAATTTCACGACCTTCCCCTTTGTCTCACTAGAATATCATTCATAACGCATCATAACAATAAAAGTATAACATAAAGACCATATTCTTAGTACCTTTGACCTTAGAGCCGAGGTCTTATTAGCCGCATTTTGAACATATCATAATTAACTACACGATAATTAAAAACGTGATATTATGATGTGGAGACGTGGTTGTACTGTTAGAGGAGCGAAAATGAAAGTGATTTTTTTTCAGATAATTTAAAAAATACTGAAAATTGGGTTAATAAGATTAAACGAATATACCGAGATAGCAGAAGAAGACTGAACATTAGGAATCTATGATTATGTTGTGATTATTAAAATTTTTAACCGTCTTTGAAAAAAGGATTTCAATTTATTTTCCCTGACCATGATCAGTAATGCTTTTTGTTTTTCGTATTTTCTAGCTGTTGCGATTGTTGTCAAAAATACTTTACTCCACTTGACGTAAGTTTTTTGTTTGACACATGCCAAATATTTAAGTTTTCTAACTACAACCCGGTCACATTATCTCGAGACCTGGCGTCGATGACGTCACGTCGCGTCGGCGCTCTGATATGGTGCGCAAAACAAGCATCCTCTAGTAGGATATTATTATAAACAATAAGATTTCCAACAAAACAAATATTGTGTTAATTAATTTAATGTAGGCAATATTATTATTATTATCGTTAGGTTAAGCCGTGCTTGCCTAGGTTGGTCTGTGGATGGGTGACCGCCCATTACATACCGAGTTTTCTCCGTGCCTCGGAAAGCACGTTAAGCCGTTGGTCCCGGCTGTCATTTGTAGATCTTTGACAGTCGTTAGGTAGTCAGAGGCCCAAAAAGTCTGACAACCAGTCTTACCAGGGGGTATCGTATTACCCGGTACTAACT
Source organism: Xestia xanthographa (assembly GCA_905147715.2). Taxonomy (NCBI): domain Eukaryota; kingdom Metazoa; phylum Arthropoda; class Insecta; order Lepidoptera; family Noctuidae; genus Xestia; species Xestia xanthographa. Next base: position 26,664,922 of record LR990650.1, read on the forward strand.
GGGTTGTGGAGGTCAGATAGGCAGTTGCTCCATGTAAAATACTGGTATTCAGCTGCATCCGGTAAAACTGGAAGCCGACCCCAACAAAGTTGGGAAAGGGTAGGCAGATGATGATGAGGTAATATTATTATAATGATGAGAGGTTCGCATTCCAGCGAGGTCTCGAGATAATGTGACCGGGTTGTAGCATATGATTGGGATAGCCACAAAGATGGTAATCGTTAAACACTGGTTAATTACTCAGTCTGAATGCGTTCATAGTCATGCGTTTAGTCAAACCGTGATAGTTAAGCAAGCGTTACTGATGAGTACAGAATTGCCTTACCAAACAATACAGATCCCTTTCTTTGTAAAATAATCGAATAATCTGTTTATTGCGAATTTCAAACCATTGTTTGTGTTAACGAAGCTTTATGTTACTCTCTCTTACGTAAGGTTTAGTTTTCGAGTGGTTGTAACTCTTTGGTAATGGAGGCTATCTATACCTGTAGATGGTGCAACATTATTTTCATTTTCATGGACTCAGCAGGCCTAACTAAGTAACAAATGTTTTCAAAGCTTTTTGTATTTCTGTAACGACTTTCAACAGGATTAATATAAGCTTTTTGATAGCTTTTGACGTTCTACTACATTTTTGAAGTTTCAATTTTCAATTATTGTTAACGTTGATAGAATCTATTTGTCGAGGCCCTTAGGGCAGTGCTGGGTAGTGAGAAAATATGCTCAGCTTCAACTTCAGATCATAGCAATAAATTGACTTTAATGCATCTCGAAAATCTACATAAAAATAGATCGTCATTGACATAAAAGCTTGCCACCACCCCTGATGTGACGACCACGATCACTCTGCCAAGAGTGTGACGACGAAGAAGTAAAAAAGAGTTGACATCAAAAGTTTTCTAGTACAGTTAAATATGTCCTATCTTTCTTCTATCTATGAAAACTAAGGATTGCTATTCTTTTTACTGAAACTACACAGTGATCGTTGAACCATTGGATTATAAGTTCTTGAATAAGTGAAATAGTCTCTGTAGTAGACATAGGAATTTGTTAAAAGTTGGAAATTAAGCGAAGCGAAGCTAGAACTATCGCTCATCGCTATATCGCCCCTCAGTCTTACCTTGCTGTATGTAGAAACCTCAGTTACAATACTTACGAGTTACAAGTCTTACAACACAAAGGTACAGACATGATTTCCATTCCGTATTTAATTGCCGATGGTACTGTTGCAATTAAAATAACTTCAAATTGCTCAGTACCTACTAAATAATTTCTTTATTCTGAACTTTACCGTGTTCAAATAAATGTTGCAAACGTGTATTATGATTGTCGTTTAGATTGAACTGTATTGTCCAGATTTCGTAGTTTACTTGTTAAATGTGGAACTCAGAAGCATTTTCGTAAGAGCTGTTTGAATCTGCAGATGCAGTTCAATATTGTTTATGGTTCAGCTTCTTTTCTTTCAACCTAATTTATAACCTTAATTGATAAAATTAATTGAGTGTGAAATTAAGCGCACGAAATAAACGCTTACTTAGCCACTGACAAGCTCTATTAAACAAAATGTTACCTTACGTTTTTGCTGGATTTTTTTTTTGTATTGAAAAAAACTTTGCTAAACGATGTCTGCCTAACGTCTACTCTATTATGGAATTGGTGTCTATAAGGGGCCGCCTCCACGAGCGAGAGAATCGCGGCGATTCAACGTATTTCTATACGAAAATACCGCGGCGATTCTCTCGCTCGTGGAGACGGCCCAAAAGAGTGAAAACGTGGCAAGGACGATAATATCGCCGCGATTCTCTCGCTCGTGGAGGCGGCCCCTTAGTTTACCAAGCGATTTATTAAGCGTTTTTCTGATAGCGAAGTGGTTCCCTCTGACGAAGTTGATGACTGACTTCTCGATTAGAATTCTAGCCGACTCTCAGTTGTTGATCAAAAGCTAAGCTAACTTAGTTCGGTTTAGCTCGGTCTAGTTTGGGTTGACTACCGCAAGCATTTAACATATTGATGTGTAATCGAAGTGGTAACAGCTAGTTAGCTATACATAATAGTAGACAATATACTTTAAAAGACGACTCCTCTCGGAAGGTTCTTGGAATTGAGGGAAGGCTCTTGGAATTGAGACTCGCAACCACAGGTTAATCCTAACAAATGATTTAAACCTCACGGACCCTAATTAGCTCCGAATCTCAAAACCTAACTACTCCTTTAATGTTTTATTATTTTCGATTAACTTGAATGCTGTTCCGCACCTCAGTTTCTTGCAAATATATTGCATGGGTATTCATATAATTATTTCAAGCACGATTGCCAAATGAATGCAATTTTGATTGTAAACTGGCGTTTGTGAAATAACGTTTTATGAAAATAAATTATGAATTGATTGTGCTTCCTTCCTTTCTGTTTATGTAAGTAGTAAAATATAAACAATAGATAGGCACATTGAGTTTGGTAAGCGTGGCCACATTTCCTTATTATCTTTCACTAGCCGATTATGCAATACGAATTGTAGAACCTAGATTTTTAAATATAAAAAGAGTTAGATAGAACATTACGCATCGTAGATCATAAAATATTTCCTTCTCCTATGTTGTTACCACGAGCTCAGTATAATCATCATCATCATCATCATCATCAGCTTTTTAATGTTCCCATGCACTGCTGGGACACAGGCCTTTTCTCTATGAGAAGGAATGGGCTATAATCCACCACGCGAACCCAGTGCGCATTGGTAGATGTCACATACTCACATGTCTTCGAATTTTTGGTTCTAGGACATGCCGGTTTCTTCACGATGATTTCCTTCACCGTTTTGAGAGCAGTGGTAATGAAATAAATTACACAAAGTAATGCGCCTGTCTCGGTTCGAACCCACGACTTACTTACTGTTCGTAAGTTAGGGCCGCCACCATACTCAGTATAATGTGAACAAATAATAATGTTATAAGAAATTGAAAATCTATTAAGAGCTATAGGGAACTGCGTCATAAACAGGGTGTAAACGGACCCTTCACGAACCCGTCAACCAAGCATTCTGTACACCAAACTAAGTAACTTTTCGCAAAAAATATTGCTGGGAAACGACTTATTATTGGTGTGAAAAATCACGTTTTACGCTAGGACTCAATATAACACACTCAAAACATTGTGCTGGATGGATTGAATAGTACGGGGCCGAAGGAGGTGTTTAAAGTAAAGTTCATACACTAAAAACATGATTGTATACAAAAAAAACTAGTGAAAAAGTTGGAACTTTGACCCCCCATAACTTCGTAACTAGAAGGTTCCCAGGTATGGTGTAGAACAAAAAAAATATCGCAATGACGAGGGGAACAAGTGTTTTTCGGCTTCGTTAAGAGGTTTTTTATACCCTTTATACGATACGATGCTTTTGCAACAACCGCACTGCGATCGCCAACCCGCCTGCCAAGCGTGGTGATTTTGGCAAAAACCCCCTTTGAGGGAGGCCCATGTACGCAGGTCCTCACCGGACACGGAGTGTTCGGGAGGTTCCTGCACCGAATCGGGCGGGAGGAAACGCCCGGGTGCTTCCATTGTGAGGATCGACCGGAGGACACGGTGGAACACACGGTGGAGGTGTGCCCCGCGTGGGCGGAGCACCGCCGTGTCCTCGAAGCGGCGATCGGCAGCGGCGACCTCTCGCGTCCGGCCCTGGTGCAAGCCATGGTCCGGAGCGAGACGGAATGGGACGCCGTCACCTCCTTCTGCGAAGCAGTAATGCTAGAGAAGGAGGTGGCGGAACGTGAGAGGGAGAGAACCTCTCAACGTCCCGGCCGCCGCGGGAGACGCCCCGGGCGTCGGGGGCCACCACCACGTAGCCCCCGGCCACCGTAGGCGCGGGCCTGTGGACGGTGAGCTATGGGCTAGCTCGCCGTCCGTCCGTCTCATGACGACAGGCCGTGTCGACGGCGCGTTCGTGTTCCACGCGCGCCTCAAAGAGAGTCAGCAAAAAGGAAGGGGTCCGTAAGGACCGATGCCTGCCGGGGTTGCGGGACTATTCGAAAGAGATACCGTGGCCCCGGAACACAAAGGGCGATGAAGGAACATGGATGGGTTTTAGTCAGTAAAAGTCTGACACTCCCTCCTGCTCCGCCCAGAGCGGGAGGGGTTATTTGATGACTTCCCATCCGAAAAAAAAAAAAAAAAAAAAAAGGGAGGCCTATGTCCAGCAGTGGACGTCTGTCGGCTGAAATGATGATGATGATACGATACGACGTGACACGTACGAAAAAGTAAGACCCGTATCTAAAATGACAGTTTTCAGCAAATAAAAATCAAACCCTACGAATGTGGGTCAATGTCGAGCTGGTATTCATCCAACATTGTACCTAAGGAGTAGGTATAGCACAAAGAAGACACTACAACAAAACTTCATAGATCCTTGTTGGTCACATACCATAATAATATCATATGGACCAGTCACGACTCGATCTGAATTACGACACCAATATTTTTGTACCAGTATTATTGAACTATTACTTATTTTCATTGTTATTCATAATAGGTGTGTCTGTGTGTCTCAATGTCTGGTCGCAGTCATTTTGAATTTGATTTGAAAAGTTCAAGCTGTCTAATTGTATTGTAAAGAGGACGCTGAAAAGAAGCCTAATTTGAATTTAGATTGGTAATAGATCGCTCTATATTTTTATTATTGTTGATATCGTTTGAATATAATTAAAGTCTCTATTACGGAACAAAAGTTCTCTTCACAACAAACTTTCGTTTTCTAAGAAAAGTAGGGCCAAACATTAGTTCGATGAAAATAAACTTAAGACTAACCGAATCTACTTGTACTATTATGTATTCTTTTCCAAAACCCAAATGTTACCGGAGTCTAGAAAATACGATAGTTACCTACTGGCAATTTGATGCAACTAACTTAGATAGGTAGGGTTTAGGAAGTCTCAAAGTATTGTGACACTAGGTGACCCACGATCAAAGTCCCGGGACGTCCCTGGACTCCGAGACTTCTAGGAATGAAGTTAGAATTTAGACCATTAACATGCACTAAGGTGTTTAAAATGGTGGCTGGGATGCGGAAAGCAGAGGAAAGGGTGTTGTGTCACAGGAGAAGCATATCGGCCTGGACTGCGGGTGGTGGTTCATTCATTCAATGAACGTTTGCACTATTCCCTGTGCATATCGCACTCTCTAGATTATCACATTTTTAACGACCTTATTTATGATTTTCTCACTATACTTGTGGATCCTAGAAACATTCACAAAGGTCAAAAAGGTCCTTTCCCCGCTGGCCTATAAGACCTATGTTATAAACATGAAAACTCACCAAGGTCAATGAAAGCCGTCACCAACCCTTGTGCATATCCGACAGTTCAGTGTCCCGTGCTCAGCAGAGCATTATCTGCATCACATCAGCGGAATGCTGAGCGTCGCGTTTTCTTGCTCATCCTCGCAGATAACCGACACGCGCCGCGGAACAACGGAATACTTGCAACTACGGCGCACACGCAAGCGTGCCACAGAGTAAATGGACACAGAAACTCCACTGAATTCAATCCCCAAACCACACCCAAACGAACTCCTACTCTATTGAAACTCAACGTTCACCAGAAAAGCTAAGGGGCAGTCGATTGTTAAATTTCAGAAAATCAAATTTATTAACATTGACTACGACCACCATCATAACCGTCCACCACAAAATTTACATCAACCCATGACTGTAATAAACTAAGAGACTAATAGCCAGATGAAACCATCATTGTAGATTGTACAGGCCTCAAACTTGTATCAAGATTCACAATCCTGTGCCTGTCTCATCCAAATTCCTACCCACGATAGTTACAATTTCGTCCGCACATCCCGCCGCCTATACCCATATTCGATTCATTCGGCTGAAACTTAATCATAGCAGCCTACGACACGTTCCCACCGCTGGTACGCAGGTCTATGTGGGGGGGTCTAGCATTATCCACCACGCAGCTCAGTGCGGGTTGGTGGTTGTCACACATATGTCCGCACGCTGATATGCCTTCTGTTCGCTTCACTCTACGGTGGTCGTGACATTTTATTGGGGAAATGGATTTGCGGTGGTTAATTATAAGGATGAAGTGCGACATTTTTCCGGTAAACAAGAAAGTGCGAAAGTAAGAAGCATTGAAGTAGATAAAAATTAAATGAATTTGATGCAAGAAATGAGATGGATTGTTACTACATAGTACATACGTATACACACATACACTTTCTATACTCACAACTTTTTTTCCAAGAGACAAAACAAAGCGCCACCACATATCGCTTCACTCGCTTTACAGACCCCGCCATCCCCTTCGAACCTAACCTGCCCGGAGTCGGGGTGCCCCAAGTCCCGAGTATTATTTGGTTTTTTCATAGTGTTATTCAAATCCGTTGGCGTTTACTGAATATTAGAAGAACAGTCATCGATCACTAAGAACATTAAGTAAGTATTCTAATCCTATCATGTTACTTTGTTGTACGAAAGTATACAACCTTTGTCCGCCCCAGTCTAGTACTAAGGTCGTGAGTTCGTGACCGATGACGTAAGATTAATGTGTATAACTTTGTGTAGGTACCTAGCAGTTAATTAGTTTCAAAGGTATTTAGTTGCATTCTCTATTACTTACTAGTTCAAGAGCTTACGTGTCGCTATTAAGGGATTAAGCTAAGGATACACTAGGGGACAAAATGTCCTGCGACACGTGTTGTCAGCGACGCCGCGACGTCGAGTGAAGTGGTGCGACGTTGCCAGATTTTGCTCGACATGTCTGACAACAACAAATTTGCCTGATGTCGCTACGGACATACGTGGCACGATGTCACCAGATATGTCAAGCGAAATCGCCCGGCTTCGCTTGGCATGTCGCCGACACAATGTCGTGGGACATTTTGTTCCCTAGTGTATCCTTGGCTAAATTAAGACTGCGTTTTGAATTGACTTTCCTAAGTAAAGAAGGACTTAACCACTAGTGGGTAGTTCAAAAATATGTCATACTTGTTCATGTAGCTAAGTACATATTTGTGCCAAGTTTTAAAATTATAAACATAAGGAATAAACAAATTTCAAATAAACGTTCCCTTGTTATTACTAACAAGGGAACGTTTATTTGAAATTTGTGCCCCTCCGTTATTAAAAGTAACTCTACTGTGTAAAATTTAAGCTTTTGTGATTAGCGGTTTGAGCTGTAGTAGAGTTTTACGAACATCCTTGTTCTTTTATACTAATAGATTATTATCCTGTGAACATATGAATTGTTCTTTGACTTATAAGTTAATTTTCTATTCAGCTTTGTATCTTTGTCTTTGCACCATACAGTAATATTAAGTCCTCCTCCATTAAAGCTCAAAACACTATCTATACTATTTTGCCCTTAAACATTCTCACTACTGTTGCCCCATACACTGTTCTATGCAGAGAATCCACTGACCTGACTTCAAGTGAGATTGCGACACTATTGTCGTGAAACAATAGCTTGACAAGTAATCGGTGAACTTGAACTAGCTTGATCCAGTTTTGGTTATTTAAGTTAGTATTGTCTTTGCTTATCTACAATTTGAACAGCGCACAGAAGTGACATAGTTTTTACACGCTAATCACGAATACTAAAATCTACCCTAATGTGATGCCTAATAAAACCGTACAAACGAATTTCAACCCTAAGTGATAAGAGTTAAAATCTAATAGTGTGCGCTTAATTTCACATCGTAAGAGGGAATTTGGGATTCATAGAAACTTTCCTACAGAACCTGAAATTATGTCGAAATAACTTTTGCAAGCAAGCAAATACTTCGTGAGGAACTAATAAATCAAGACTATAACAAACTCACACCGATTACGGAGTACACTCACACCAACAACAACTTAAAAGCGCACAGAACGTGGGATTTCTTGTGACTAGTTCCGTTATTATGATGACCATATATGAGCTGGATTCTGGATGGAAGGGGGATCTGATTCCTGCCGGGGTTGCGGGACTGTTCGAAAGAGATACCGTGGCCCCGGAACACAAAGGGCGATGAAGGAACATGGATGGGTTTTAGTCAGTAAAAGTCTGACACTCCCTCCTGCTCCGCACAGAGCGGGGAAAAAAAAAAAGGGGGGTCTGATTTAATCTTGTACGATGGTACGGAAGCCTTCATGAACGAGTCCAATTCACACTTGACTGGTTTTTTGACGTGACAACGTCTTATAAATTGGTTTGCCGGGTGACACTTCAAGAAACTGCGTTACGCTCCGCTCACGTTATGCGCTCACAATGAGAGCGAGTGAGAGGCACGCGTCCCTTCCACTCGGGCATGGTTAGCCCGCCTAAGAGCGCCACTCAAAGTCGTTGTCACGTAAAACTTTCGCCCGTATACCGACTTTACAGGCAACCAATTTTTTTCACTAGCTAAAAAAAACAGCCAAGTGCGAATCGGACTCGCTCGCTCGGAGCTTATTTTTGTCTATGCAAAAGTGCCTGTTACGAGTCTATTTAAAAATCCTTTGAGTAGGAAACCTAGGGGGGGGGGGGGTCTAGGGTCCTTTGGGTAGTTGGTTTGGTTTGAGTTAGGTTTTTTGTAGTCAAGTTAAAATGACGCTCCATCAAAACTTTCTTCCTAACCCACACTTCAATCAAAATATCCTTAAAAGTTCATACAAACTGCATTCACATCCAAGAAAGAACGTAAACACATTATAATAAAGACATTACGTAGGTGCTAGTGCATCAGGACATTGACCCTAGATATCTAGTCCCGCGTCAGCTGAGAACTTGCTCGCCCTTTAAGTATGTTGTTAAGTAAATCTATGTTTTTTCTACGCTTTGGTGTATTAGAGAAAGATGTGGATAGATGAAAAATTTGATTTTGTTGAAGGCTGTTTGAAAAAAAAAAATGTGTCTTTCGGCAAAATAATGCTTTTAGGTTTTTACTTAGGTTCATGTGAAAAAACGCTTCAGTCGCGAAGACAACATAAAGACCAAAATTAAATGTTTTGCTAAACTGTCTCAAAAGCTCACGGCTGGTTGCACCGACAGTGAAGATGAAAATTATAAATAAGGAACTCAGAATGCGAGATTCTTAGACTGAGATCGATGACGACTAACCTAAGTCATGAATCAGTTGTAGATACTAAACGTCCCTCAAATCCATAATTCTAAAATGGCTTCTTCCCAAAAAGTAAGTCCATAAAGTTTCCGACCATAACAACTACTTAACTGTAACTGATAAGCAATAATCACAGCAAATAGTGTTGTGTAACAGTACTGGTTCAGTAACTCTATCATAAAAACTTGATAATAGCTTCCGAGAGCGGTCAATTGCGTTCGATTCGCGAAATAAAAGAAATTTCTCTTAAATGGAATCAGATCTGTATTGCAAACACGCGTCGTTTTTATGTAATCGTTACGGTTACTTCACGGTTTTTTGTAGGGTTAATAGTGTAAGCGGTGTCAATTTACATGGCTGAGTTTCTTTAGCAATGCCAGCTGTTTTGAAGATTTTGGACACAAGTTACCGAAAAGCTAAGACATCATGTCAATAATGTTGAAAGTCATTGTAGATCAGAGAGCAGCGGTGACCCAGAGGTGGCGGCCTCGACTTACGAATAGTAAGTCGTATGTTCGATCTCCGACAGGCGCATTACTTTGTGTAATTTATTTCATCATCACTGCTCTCAAAACGGGGAAGGAAAACATCGTGAGGAAACCAGCATGTCGTAGAACCAAAAATTCGAAGACATGTGACATCTACCAATCCGCACTGGGCCCGCGTGGTGAATTATAGCCCATACGCAAAATACGCGCTTTGACGTGGAGTTGTGGACACCAGTCCGTTATACAATATACAAAGTCATTGTAGAAATATAAACAGCTTTTAAAGCGAATGCCAGTAGCTAGACTAATAATTGGCAATCGCTTTAAAAGCTTTTCCCAAGCCCTCAAGCACACCCTCAGAACAGTTCTTGATTATGCACATAACATCACGCCTGTAATCCCCGAAGGGCTAGGCAGAGCTGTTTCGCCAGTTATGTTTAAGTCCCACGTAATAGGGGGCGAGCCTAATTGCAATCAACCGGGCATAAATCCAAACTCCATGGCTGCTACTGAGAAATTCCTGATGGAAAAACCCAATAACACTTTACCCGACCCAGGAATCGAACACAGGACCTCATGCTCAGCACTCGCATTTGCGACCGCTAGACCAACGAGGCAGTCAATAATAATTTATAGTAATTGATAGAAAGAAAGAAAGAAAAGTATTTATTGAACTCACACAGGATAAACAGAAACAAAAAGATAGAATAGAAATGACAAAATTATATAAAAAAGTAAACAAGAGAAAAAAAAAATGGTCCTGTACAAGGCCAAAAGGCTCCTATCTCAGCAAGGTGCTGTGACATTTAAAAAAAAGTCACAGCGCTGGTATTCTGATAGGGCCCAGAGTGATGCCACGGTCATAAACGAATATAAATTGATTAATTGATTATAATAGTCGTCTCATAAAAGGACGTCGGCGGAAAAGAGCAAGAAAAGATAATTTACATATAGATAAAAACCTAGTCGACTCCAACAGCCTACAAACGCCCACTATTGAGGCATCCCACATACAAAATACACAAAAGGAAATTGAAAATCTGGCTCTATCCATTTAGTGGATCCGCTCCGTTCCGGTCGAACCTATCCAAAATCAGTTTAACGATGACCTGTTTGTGTAGGCGAATAATTGCAGGTCATCTGCCCATTTATAATCATTGTAATGATCTATTTTTGGTGTTATAGTTCCATAAAGTTTGCCTGTAGGGTAATGAACTAATAATGATTTAACAGCCGATAAAAAAGGATCTACTTTGAAGGTAGGAAAGGGCATTATTTAAGGCTTTTTCCGAGAGTTCTGTCCACTATTTCACTTATCTCGGCTGAAGAGTAGTCTTTGAGTTTCCTCGTTTTGATTGCAACATACGTCGACAAGAAGGCTCCTATGACTTTTGATTTAAAAGACACCAAAGATCTTCACTTCTGAAGACCTATTAAAAGCCACCGTTGCCGCGATTAGTGTAGCCCAACTCATTTAACCTAATGGTAATATGATTTCGACTTGTAAAGACGAGAAAATATCGCCCAGTTTTTCCACAACTATAATATCACCACCTTGAGACATTAATCTAGATTTTGGAAAAAATCTCAGAATTCAACAAAGTAGATTATACAAAGGCACTCGACAACAGAAAACATCCCGAAATCTTCAGATCTTTGCAAAAGCAGGAACAGGAACATCGATCTGCTTAGAATAATTTACTACAATCCTACATTAAACTGAAGATAAAAAAAAGACTAAAAAGGTTCTATAGGGGCTCAAGAGACCCTTTGCAAACTAAGCGCCGTAAAACACACACCTCTTCCGAAATCATAAGCATAAAGACTTGGTGAGGAGTCAGACACATCCCGTGATGGCAGATATCTCCATCACTTACATCAACATAACAATATTTAATTAACATACAAATTACCCCATAAAATAATGATAACATCAACTGCAAATGAAGTGATATCTCAATTAGATGACTGTTTACCGACTTTCTACAATCAACGCATGACATGCAGAGGGAAGTAAATGAACATTATCGCCGCATCTCATCAGTGTTACCAAGCGTTGCGTATCGACGAAAGTGGCGTAAGTGCATTTTCTCATCTTGCTATTTCTGTGTTCTTGGGTCTTGTAAATAAGTGTCTGTCTATCCTTACAATACGTACTACGAATGAATCTGCAAGTGTATCTGTAATTTGGTGCATAGCACAAACCTGATCCAAGAACAGATAAAATTTTATTTTTTCTTGAAAAAAAACTTCAAAATCAAAATATTTTATTTCACATAGACCTAGATGAGCACTTATAGAACGTGGAAAAAGATGCACGGTTGGTCGTTTTCATGGAGAAGAACTGGCAAGAAACTACATGGTTACTCTTTTCAAATCATTTGGTATTACAATAATATGATCATGTTACACCATTAGTACTTTTAAGTACCTATGGGGGACAGCGTAGGGCCGACACTAGGTCGTTACTTACTTAGTTATCCAAAGATAACTTTTGTTGAAAATTGAAAAAAAGGACGTTTCATACCTTTGATCTTAAAAATAGTTAAGATTCTCATAGTATGAAGATTACTAAGAACACTTTCAAGTCTCAACGTAAGTGAAACCTCAGGTGTAAGCTAGTTGGTCCATAATTACTTTCCCTTCAAGGTCTAGGTTCTAGTAGAATGTAAGTATCATGTTCATCGATAAGGTGGAATGCTGATGCGTAATCTATGGCTTGCTATCTTTTATGAGCATCTCGATTCATTAAGGTTCCATAAAGCTGACTAGCTTTTACTGCGTGTTGTTTGATACCTTATAGTGTAGGCGTTATGGGTTCTCATGCGATAAAGTTAGGTGTTTTAGTGTGCTAATTACTAGATGGCTTAGTTAATTTCACATTTGTTACAAAGGCTCGGGTGCTGTCGAGTGAACTCCTGCCTTCAGTCTTTTGAAGGATGCTTTTGTAAAGAAACCATCATATTTCACTGCATGGACTGCCGTGTTTGTGTCTGTGTAATTAATGAATTAGGTATTCGTACTTGAGTTATCATCGCGCCACTATATTGTTACTTCCTTTACGGTAAATTCAGCAGCTCCAACCCTGCAATTTCACATTAAGCTCTCAAATTAACTCCAATCAACACGAAATCACCGTCTGCTGAGTATATGCCTCACCTTTCTTTTGCCACGCTTCCTAGTTCCCTGCGTCCCATCATACAGGTGTTTATTGCGACTTTGTTGACATCATCAATGCAACGCAACGCAACTTTTGAACATCAAATTAACCTAGCATCACAATTAAACCACCCACTATCTCCGTTTTGCTTCATAATCACCGCCTGCGCCGGCCCCTGCGCTTGCGCCGTTTGACAATTAGTCACAGGTTTGCGGGCGTGCGTTGACATTGAGTGCAAAGCGTTTGCAATTAGCGCTGGTGCCACCTGGAGCGACACGTTTTGAGTGTAAGAACTCGTGTCAACTTGTGTGACTTGTGCAGGTCGACCTTTTAGGTTAGCAGGGGTATATTATAAGGTTTTATGTTAAAACGGTGTTTCGAATTCACTGATTCACTCAAGGTGGAAGGGCCACCGATGCTAAAACGGTTACCACGTAATCAGTATATCATTCAGCTTCCTTTTTTGATTGCTGTAAGCATTATGAATGAAGGTAGAATTATGGTAATTTTGAAATCGAAATTCCAGTGATTGTAGAGAATTGAAAATGTACACAGTTCCTAATGTTTTGTATCTCTCAATAATCTATCAATGATAGTGGGCTTGTCTATAATAGTCAGGCTGCCAAGATCGTGCTTGGTTGCTGATTTGCTCATGAATTCTTCTCCCATTTCCTCTTTACCTCAGTGTTCTATAGATACACCACCACATATCTTCTATCTAATCCGTTTACTGACCTATGTCCTTCATATGGCTTCGGTATACTGGACTTTTCTATTAGTGATTACGAATGTGTAAGTACCCGACTCAGTGGTACCTTAGGCGATACAACGTAGCTGTCAAATACATGTTATTACTACATAGAAACCTGTCAGTTACAATTTACGTTGAACGGGTTATAGAATGGAATGGTATATGGATTTCCTTGTTACTATTCCCTTCACTGTTTGTTGGTTGGGACAAAAAACTGGGTGTTTAACTTACCTGTTAAATGTTACCCAGGTTGTTCAAGTTTTTGATGGGTTTTTACTTAAGTTGGTATAACTACTAGGTTTTTCCGGTGGTTTTGTCCTCGTGGAGGTCGAAATCATCTAGGGGGCGTGGGGCGGCACTATCGAGTCCGGGATAAAAGTACTTTACCCAGGTCGTTGTCTACCTGTGTGCCAAATTTTATTGAAATTCGTTCAGCCGTTAAGGTGTAAAAATGTGACAGAGAGACGAAGTTAATTTCGTATTTATCATATTTTAAGTATGAATAGATTCGTTTATACTTCCTCTGTTACTTTGTATACTGTAAATCATGATGTGCTTCGCGTTCACACTTAAATTACCTTGATTTTATTGAATGAGTGTAAACATAATTGAACAAATTGATGAGGTCAATAAAATACAAGGTGCTAAGTTCTTCTTTCGAGGCATCATAATTTAAATATCCAAAAAAGTTTTAAAACTACCTACTGATTGTAAAGATATTAATAAAATTAGCAGCTATAGAAAAACTTAACAAAAGTGTCACCCTGACATTAAAGTACCTACGTAAACAAACATGACCTTATTATGGTCAGACGGGTCGAATTCGTAATATTTTATGTCGAAAAATATAAACTGGTAAAGAAAAATGTTCAACAACTTTTATTGGGAAAATAAAAGAAATCATTGAGATTTACGACGTCGTTAATGATTTGCAAAAAATAAAGAAATGTTTGTTGATAACTGGCGAAATACTTGTGGAGATAAAAAAGATACACCCGTGCCTATCTCTTCGGAGAAAACAGACGTAATATTATGTTATGTGATGGGCATTAGGAATCACTATCAAATTAATTTATGGTAATCCTTAGATAGTATTGTTCAGATCTGATAATTTACGGGGTCAAAGGGTGTTTTCCTACTCCTCCGCTATGCGTTTCTCATTAATTTGTTTCTCTGCTGGGACTTCGTCGACCTTCATTGTCTTGGCGCTTTTCTTGTGGCAGCCACTGTTGATTCTGGCTTCCAGAAGCTGCAGTGGTTTGGGTATATTGTGGCGGGCTTGTCTCAAACAAAAACTAAATAATTTAATTTTGATTTTGGCCATGTTTAGCAGCCTTAGGTAGTTTTTATTTTGGAACATAGACAGTTTGCACAATTACAGTGGAAACGATCATAGCTACAAAAGTTTATAACTGTGTCGCAACTATCAACGCCCTTATAAACAAGAAAACAATTGTTCCAGACTTAAACTATAAATACAATATAACCAACATTGGGGTAAGCTTTCGTAAAAAAAGGGGGGGTGGCGTGGAAGAGTGTGTATGAGTCTGAGTGGGTGTGCATGAGGGGGAGTGTGTGAGTGTCTGTGTGTGGTTGTATGGAATGTGGGGTATATCAGTGTGTGAGTGAGTTTGTCTGTGTGTAAGTGTTTTTGCTAGTTAAGTTTCCACAATCTTTTCAGTTGCGTCATATGACAATGATTTCAACCATTCAGTCAACTACCTTCTCAAGAGACTACGGGGTAAATGATAAATATGCAGGGTCTTATTTATGTTGTTATAGAGCCTGGGGCTGATAAACCTGAAATGTCTTCTCGCTATATACTGCTGTTCCACAGGGTAAATGTTTGCAAACTCTGTCAGCAAGGCGTTTTGCAGTACTATAAGTTGGGTCGTAGTGGATCTGTTTGTGTTTTCTAAGTACAGTCTGTAGTACGAAGAGCTGCCTAACTGTAAGGACCTTGCACAATGAATAGAGGTCAGATGTTGGAAAGCGGATTGGTTTCTTTGATAGGACCTTTAGTTCGGCCCTCTGCGCGGAGTTACTGGAGACAGATAGTATTGTGGTGTAACTTGGACAGAGACAAGTCTAGCAATGAAGAAATTGTTAGGTCATGCGACGATGTCAACTACTTACTCGTCAATTTACTTCTTACGGCACTAGAAAATTACTTGCCTTTTGTAACAGTATTTTGTCATCTCTGAAATTAACTAGCATCCAACTATTACAAATTACCATTGCACAAACAATTTTTGTTACTAAAAGCAGAATTGTAAGATTTGTGACACTTGTACCTGCGCAAGAATTTTATATAATACTCCAGTACTAATTGGGTTGTGGAGGTCAGATAGGCAGTCGCTCCATGTAAAATACAGGTATTTAGCTGCATCCGGTTAGACTGGAAGCCGACCCCAACATAGTTGGGAAAAGGCTAGGCAGATGATGATGACTCCAGTTATCTAGATTAGAACTCAACCAATTAAAATCAAGTACCTTACTCAATGTTTAAGCAACCAATTAGCAATTTGCCAATTCGTTACAAATATTTTAGGTAGGTAATAATGTATCTTAACTCTCTAAACTTTCGATCAGCGACCGTGAGTCCGTGACTTTGAGTTCCAAAGCCACGGTCGAAGTTCGAAAGTGCAATGATTGAGATTGCAATCTAGTCCCCAGGTATTGTTTGAAAGAGCTTGTTGAAAAATAGCTGGCTTGGGAAGCACGAAAAGATATGTTTCGGAAGAACATAAATCTGAGAAAGATTTTTTTTTGAACAGAATGCTTCTTCATTGTGATAATGAATGAAATGTAACCTGTAGTCTACTATGTAATTATAGCGCTGTTTGGTGGATGTCACATCAAGTCACGTGTCTTCGAATTTTTGGTTTTGGGACATGCCGGTTTCGTCATGTTTTTTTCCGACTCATCATATTGAGACCTTCCTCAAGGAAGAGTTTTGGCCGAAGGGTGTCGTGTATCGGTGATTCCGCGGAAGGCTACGCGACACCACGCAGCGCAACATGACGCCGTCTCTTCGTGTACAATAGTTTAATTAGGTTTTTGTAGTTTATATAAATACTAGCTTCTGCCCGCGACTTCGTACGCGGATCCTGTTGCTTATGCCAGCGACAACGGAGTCGTCAAAATCGAAGACCTGAAACGTCTGATGTCGAATTTTAAGAGCCCGGGGACGGGAATACAACGGGATGCGCGAGACGATTCGAGACGTTCCAGATCTTTCATTTTTGTAAGTCAACAGGAAATGCCCATCAGACCAAACAACACTTGCTGAGACGTCATTCCTATGTGTTATGGTGTAGCTGGGCTCTTGGAGTTCCACAACAGGTGTTCCAGATCTTCGATTTTTATAAGTCAACAGAGAGTGCTCATCAGATTGAACGACTTTTGCTAAAACTTCATTCCTGTATAGGTATATGTTATAGTGTAGCTGGGCTCTTAAAGTTCCACATCAGGTGTTCCAGATCTTCAACAGAAAATGCTCATCACGTGGAACAATTTTTGCTATGGTACCATTTTTGTATCTCTTATAGTTCAGCAGGTCTGTTGCGGTTCTGCATCAGGTGTTTGTTTCCAAGATAAAAGTCAACAGGAAATGCCCATCAGACCGAACAACTTTTGCAAAGACGTCATTCTTATATGTGTTATGGCATAGCTGGGCTCTTGGAGTTCCACAACAGGTGTTCCAGATCTTCGATTTTTATAAGTCAACAGAGAGTGCTCATCAGATTGAACAACTTTTGCTAAAACGTCATTCCTATATATATGTTATAGTGTAGCTGGGCTCTTGGAGTTCCACATCAGGTGTTCCAGATCTTCAAATTATTCTCTCAGCAGAAAATGCCCATCACGTGGAACAATTTTTGCTACGGTACCATTTTTGTATCTCTTATAGTTCAGCTGGTCTGTTGTGGTTCTGCATCAGGTGTTCAAGTTTCCAAGATAAATTATAGCCTATATCTTGCCCAGACTTAATACCTATACAACAACAAAAAAATCATTCAAATCCGTCCAGTAGTTCCGAAGATTAGCGTGTACAAACAAACAGACCCACAGACAAACAGACACACAGACAAACAGACAGATTTTTTTTTTTTGGATTCGTGCTCTATTACTGTTTCTAAAGCCCCCTCAATTATTTCTTTTTTAATATATTCAATGTACAGACACAGTTTTTCTACTGTTTTATTATATGTATAGGTATAGATATAGATATATAGATGTATGTTAGTCTATAAGGTATATATGATATGGGTCTTTTGTTACCTGAATTAAATGATATATTATTATTATTATAATTTTTCAGGGTTTACAGGGCTGTGGTGATGAAATAATTTACAAAAAATTAAGTACCTGCCTGGGTTCGAACGTACGACCTCACAACGACGATTCGTAAGTCGCGGCTCACATATCACAGCAATGTCAAAAATGGAAAACATTATTAACATACCTCAAAAATTTAACAATAAAACGACACATCTATTATATTACTACCAATCCGTGACGAAATGCTCCACATTTTAACCAGAGCCCTCGTTTAGCACCCATGGTGACGGCGAATATCAGTCAACTACCATTGTTCGCGCGATGATTTGACGAACTCAATGCTCCGGTTGTCATGTGGGTTTGTCTAAGGTTTAAGAGGCCTTAAGTGTGAGGTGTTAGTGCTGGGGTTCACGGGTGCTTCGCTGCTGTGGATATAAGAAGAGATTCTAGTTTATAAAATGGCTTATTTCGTCACATGGATGGATGATAAAGATTACTGTAGGCCTGAATCTTCGCAATGTTTCATAACTTGCCTTATTTATTGCAAATAAAATTAATTCCTTAAGACCAAAGGACCACGAGAGACACAAATGGATTGTGTGTGAAATGATATTAAAGAAAAAGGAGTAAATGATCGAGTGACGGTTGACGGTCCCCAAGTAACATGAGACAAGGCGGAAGATGATAATAACATGAATTCTTAATAAAACTACAGTAAATTATTACAATTCAACGTTGAATTTTAAAATTGTCTGCTTCCTACATATGACCCTTTACGCCTCGCGTGACGATAAGTATCTTATTCATATTTTTTCTCAGATTATCTAATTATGTACGGTTAATTCGATAAGCTACCAACACAATTACAAGCACATATTGTCGTATTTTTTAAGTAAACGCGGTAGTGGAACCACATGAAGTATATTTGATTCGATGCCTTGAAATTAATTGACTGATGCAGTAATGAGTGATGAATTTAATTATCGCTTTTGGTTATATTTATGGGCTTAGCGTTTGATTTCAATCTATCAAATTAAACGTGACCAATTATATACCTACTGTGTTATTTGTACTTCCTACGTTCAAACAAGTAAATATAATTATGATTAATGTAAATAGGCGTATTGCATTCATTCTGTCTTGAATAGGTATTTGTAACTATTAATTTATAGAAATGTTGTAAGTAAACATTTCCTTTTGATTGAATTACGATGAGTTCTAAGCCTACACACAAAGACGTTCACGATTTGCCTTACTTAGAATGTCTTCCGAAGCAACTCGTCTACCCGACCACTTATATTCATAAGTTGACAAAGAATTATCATCGTGATTCTCTAGGGCATGTCGTGATAACTTCGCAATTTTGAGCCATTTCGAGCCATTTCTAGCCATTTAGTTGACATGCTCGTGACAGAACGATGAACATGGTAATTAATTTGAACCTCAACAACGATTTTTGAGTGCAACGACACGAATTTGAAACGTTTTGTGAAATTTTTGTTGCGTTACTGTTGCTGTTTTTGAGTTAACGAAAATTAGGTGGGTGTTCGCGATGAACGTCACCTAATCAGCATATAGTGTTTTTGTTATAATTAAAACAGTGTAGAGTCAGTGTATGGGCAATATAGTGACAAATAACAAGTGCCTACAGTGATTAGAATAGTAATACAGTAATTTACTTAAGCGCTAGACTCATATAAACTCGCAAGTGGAGTTTTATAGTTTAATTTAGTATTTTAGTAAGGTCCAGGTAGCCTAGGTTGCGACCTAGGCCTGGACATAGTCTTTGTTGATAACTTTGCTCTTTAGATAAACCACTTCGACGAGAGCATGGCAGTCTAGCGTAGCTATCTTCGTCAATAACAGAAAAAAATTGTCTTACAGAATAACAGTTGAAGGATCGTTACAGGCTGAAAAATACAGACACGATAAAATAAATAACAGTTAGATAGGCCATGTACTCGTCTAGTACCTATATGGCAATTATATACTTACAGTCACAGCAACAGTTTTCGTGTAATTCAGCCTGGAAGATCCTTCAACCAGCCACTACTGGAAAAGTTGTCTGGTTTTTTGGAAATAATTTCCTAATTATAATAAAGATCATCGTTATTTTTATGTATATACATAAATAACGTTATGTAGAAGCAATGTCATGTATATAATGTACTTAGATATAAGCTCAAAATTGTAATCTTCAAAAAAGATGTATGTTTGCATAATCAAAATTTTCATTAAAATTTTCCAAAATCAGGAAGCGAATCAGGGTTCTCGTTACAGTAAAGTTCCGGAGTAACTTAGTAAACACAACATTTCTTAGAATCGTAGTCATTAGTACGGCAAATGTAGAAGAAAAACAGTGAAAAAGTTGTGCGCGAAAAGTCCTGAAACTCCAAATCGCTTCCTGAATAGTTATGAAAGTTTATAAGTGTAATATTTCCCAATAAATCCCTGCTCTGTTCTGCGCCTGAGATTGCGTAGATTGGCTATAGTTAAATAGGTGAAGGACGTCAGCGCCGTCTGAGGGCAAAGTACAGTGTATGCGTGCGCCCGGTACAGATAGGGTATAGGCAGACCACTAGGTACACGTTATATACACGCCTTCAGCGGATCACGCCAGTCCGGCACAGTGGGAATGTCTAATTTGTGATTAAACTTGGAGATGGTGAAGCATCTTTGTTCGATGAAGTGTTAGTGGCCTGGCCACGTTAGTTCAAGGACCGGTGACAGTTATAGCAGCTGAGAAGCTCTGAAGGTGAAGGCTAGGGTATTGTGCCAGCGCGGGAGTCGCCTATGCCCAGTAGTGGACTACAATAGGCTGAGTTGACGATACAGATAAGAAGTTTGGACAATAAAACCTGCCTACTTGTAATGCCACAGTTTTTTCGATTTCCAGAATTAACAGTTACCTTTCGTTCAAACCGTGACTGATATATGGCTTTTTCTAATTACAAGTTGAGGAGAAGAACGTTGCTACGTTGCGAAAAAGCGCTAAATTACGCATTAACTACATTACACTGACCAAATTAGCATTAAAACTCATTTAAAGCATTTGACGCCACATTTATTTAGCTGTCATTGCCTTAATAGCTTTTTCTAAAACGTAAGTTTCGTAAGTAAACGCGAATTGCTAAGGCTTGTTTACATCATTTTAAATGGTTTGTAATGATGGGTTTACATAGACATAACATCATTAATATCTCGTAATGGGTTAGATGACAAACAGGTAGTCAGTGGCCCAAAAAGTCTGACAACCAGTCTTACCAAGGGGTATCGTATTACCCAGTAGTAACTGGGTTGTGGAGGTCAGATAGGCAGTCGCTCCATGTAAAATACTGATATTCAGCTGCATCCGGTTAGACTGGAAGCCGACCCCAATAAAAACTTGGTAAAAGGCTAGGCAGATGATGGGCTAGATGACAAACCAATCAATTGAGATACTTTTTAAGAGCTGTCAAAAGGCGCTTCTCTCATATAAGTAGATTATGTACGGAAATAGCAAACAGTGACGTCACGGTGTAGTCAATTCAATGACTCAACTATTTACTGATTGCAAAACAAATAAAAATCGAATTTAGCAAATAACTGAAAATAAGTCGAGTTTTCAGGCCCACAATAAAGTGTTTTTTTTTTAAGAGATTGGTGTCTTGGAAGTATTGTTTTATGTTGGGGCTAATTAAATATGTCTGATATTGTAACATGCGCTGTTAGGTTTGTAATTACCCGAAACACTATATACATAGTATATACTCGTCTTTATACAGGGTGTAAAAGACCTCATCACGAAGCCGTCAACCAAGCATTCTGTACATTAAACTAAGTACCTTTACGCAAAAATTATTGCTGGGAAACGACTTTTTTTTGGGGTGAAAAATCATGTTTTGTGGTAGAACTCAATGTAACGCACTCAAAATATTATGCTGATGGATGGATTGAATAGTACGGGGGTCGCGGAGGTGTTAAAAGTAAAACGCTTACATTAAAAACTTGTATTAAAAAAAAAAAAAAAACTTGTCAAAAAGTTGGAACTTTGACACCCAATATCTCCGTAACTAGAAGGTTCCCAGGTATGGTGTAGAACAAAAAAAATATCGCAATCACGAGGAGAACAAGTACCTTTCGGCTTCGTTAAGAGGTGTTTTACACCGTATATAAGTAACTCGTCTTTATATTTAACTGAGAAAATGAACAACGGGTTAATGTTAAACTGATTCCCTTACCCTAATCCAATCAAAACCCGGAAAATAAAAATAAACGCTAAAAGACATAGGAAAACAACTCTTTCTAGAATTGAAACAGAAACTACAGACACTTAGAAATCTCATTAGAAGATCTGTAGGTGTAGGTGTAGGTACCTGTATACCGTATGGTCAGTACCTACACAATCTACAGAAAATACATATCAAAACAATCTAGACGTGGCTTTAGTAGTTTAGTAAGATAATTGGAATAAAATAGCCATAAAGCTGTTGGTTCGAGACCGTGAACGCTTCGCACGTTCTCAAGTACCGTCGTCTAGTCTAAAGTATTTTGCACTTGCCACTAACTTTTACTCGCGACATCGTCTGCATGCTGCGATTCTACTTGTTTATGTGTTTCTACTGCATGTATTTGAATAATAAGTAGGTGCTTTTTCTTGTGTCAAGAAGATTTTATCATCCTGTCTTGTGTTTTATCTATACTAATATTATAAAGAGGAAAGATTTGATTTTTTGTTTGTGTGTTTATTACGATTTAACTCTAAAACTAGTCGACCGATTTTAAAAATTCTTTCACCATTAGAAAGCCGCGTCTTTACTAAGTAACATAGGCTGTATTTTATTCTCGTACTTCCACGGGAACGGGAAATACGCGGGTGAAACGGCGTGACGTTCGCTAGTTCTTAATAAAGTTTTTCAAAGGCTCTATATTTTGTGCTTTTAAGGAAGCTTTTGGTTTTATTGACCAATTTAAAAGTGTGTCACAAAAAGTCGGACAATTGAACAGTCGTCAATTTTCGATGAATTTTTGCACATGTTGTGCTTTCTAAACTATTGTCTTGATACTACAAGTTTAGGTTATTCAAAAATTTCACAGTCCCATGAATGTACCAAAAGGAATTTATTTCCGATTGAAATATCCATGGTATCTCCGATCTACAGACTACTAAATTACGTTTTCAGCTGATAAGGCATCGAAAATGGTGGCCAGGAATACCAATTCTATCTTTAGAATTCTGGTGGCTTGCCCAACCGTTAGGACAAGCCTGTAGTTAAATTTAGCAACAAGATAACATTGAAGTTAATATGATTAACTTTTCCAGCTGAAAGGGTGTTTATTTTATTGGGAATGGAAGTTCGTCATCACAGACCTAATAATTTGACTACAGCAGTAAAATTAATGTTTTTCGGAAAACTCATAGGTGCACATCAGCAGGCATATTCAAGGAAGAAATCGTAGACAAAAATGGCAACATAACAAACTTAGCAGAAATAAAAGGGCAAAAGATTTTAGTGACGCGACAACTGTTCAATGCCCTTAGTAAGCCTTGCCTTCGATATCATGGCCGTCCTTTGCCAAAAGCCTTATGGTTTCATTCCCCAGGCAGTTATACCTAATGTGATATAGGTATCTGATAGATCTGAATACATATAATCTGAAGCTGCAAAATATGTAGAGACACTTAAGGACCTTTTTAACCATATCGATCTTAGAAATGGACACAGTGCATAGTAATTTGTAAATGTAAGCGGCCTAAGACCAGAGACCTTCAACTTTGCTATAACACTCCAAGGAGTTTATATTGCCGTTTAATTATAATTATTACGACTATTTAGAGTAGGCAGTCAGTTATAAAATAAACGAAATAACGTTTAGATTTACCTACGTAAGAATAGTGTTTCATAAAAATTTAATTCACAAACCATTTTATTATAACTTTTACATTTTATTGTAACATTTTTGGTAATTTTGGTGGTGAAAATCAATATCAACCTTATCGGTGATGGAATATCTTATTTCTATTCATAGGCCGCTGACTTGACTTTACATGCCGTCGAGAAAAATCGCTTAGGGTTTGCTGGTTAGGTTTCCACACGATGTTTTTCTTCACCGAAGCTAGTGATAATTATTAATTACGTTCATGAATCCGAAAATCAGAGGTACGTATCTTGGGTTCGATCTCAAGACCATAACTTGGCAGTTCGACGGTCAAACCACAAGGCTATCACTATTATACATGATCTTATTTCTCCAAATGCTTAAAGTTATGGGAAGATATGAATAAAATATCGTACAAATTCTTTGTATGACCCGAATGGCACAGCGGTAGTGAGGCTGCCTTATGTTCTTAGGGTCCCGGGTTCGAATCCCGGTCGGGGCAAATGTTTGTGTGATGAGCATGGACATTTGTTTCCGAGTCATGGATGTTTATATATGTATAAAAACCGGCCAAGAGCGTGTCGGGCCACGCTCAGTGTAGGGTTCCGTAGTTTCCCGTCCGTCACAATAAGTGTTCCCAGTTATGAGTTTAAAGGTGGGTATCCATTATGTAAAAATGCTTGCATATACGAATATACTACAATCTTAGTCCAGAAATTATTTTGTATTACTTTTTGTCTTTTTTGTACAAAAACTGTTGTTTCCATCAAGTTCAAAATGATTTTCCTAGAAAGTCCTTATAAAGTTCTACTTTTCAGATTTTTTTCATATTTTCTAAACTTATGGTTCAAAAGTTAGAGGGGGGGACACACATTATTTTTTACTTTTGGAGCGATTATTTTCGAAATTATTGACATTATCTAAAAATGATTTTAGAAAACCCCTATTCATTTTTAAATACCTTTCCAACAACATATCACACGTTAGGGTTGAAATAAAAAAAAAAAACACTTCCCACTTTACATATAGGGGGGCTACCCTAATAAAACATTTTTTTCCAATTTTTATTTTACCACTTTGTCGGCGTGATTGATATACATATTGGTACTAAATTTGAGCTTTCTAGTGCTAACGGTCACAGAGATTAAGCGAGGACGGACAGACGGACGGACGGAGAGACATGGCGAAACTATAAGGGTTCCTAGTTGACTACGGAACCCTAAAAAGTATGTATTTACAAACAAAAAGTATCTATGTATTATATCAACTATCTGGTGTCCACAACACAAGCCTCGTTGCTTAGTGTGGCACTAAATGGCGCTGTGTGTTAATGTCCAGCGATATTTATTTATTCTTTTTTACAAGTTTTAAGCTTTAGCATACTAAATTCACTATTAAATAATATCTTCAAACAGTATTTCTCATGGATTGGTCATGGATTGTTTAAAATGACATAACTGTTCATGCAGATTTACAAGATAGCCTTCAATTATCGGGTTATATACGCATTATATAGTTTGATATCCATTACGAATTATGTTTAAAATCGTGTCAACTTGAAGAAGAGAATGTATTTATAAATGGGACAGACTGAATCCCTTGTTTGTACCAAATATTGAATAACAGCTTATCAGCAATCGCGCGACATTCAACTAGGAAATGGTCTCATCTAATAAACTCTAGTTTTATGTTTTTTTTTTCTTCGAAGAAGTTCTCAGTGAAAGGCGGCATGAGGACTGTGATATAAAAATACAAACAAGGATAGATGTTATATAAAGCTATTCAACAAATCTAGACAAAGGCAAGAAAGATAATGTTTAAACCGCAACTTAATTCAAATTTAGACCATTTTTATGGCACCACACTGATTCTTACGTAGATTACTATTTAGCCTAGAAATACTCGTAGCAAAACGTAATAAATGATTTTTTTCACATAACAAATGCAATCGCTTGTGAAAAATACTGGGATATAATAACAGTAATCTAGTACAATAGGAAGGTGGCTGGAATAAAATTAATAATACACACTAAAAACAAATCAACGGTAAATGCTGGGACAATATAGTTTTTTATAAGTAGACTGAATTGAATTCGATTTTAGTTTTTGTGCTATCATTTTAGAGATTGATGATATTAGAGATTGTCAGAAAAGAATACAAGATAATTCAGCAACAGGAAGAATTCGTCGAGGAAAGGTTGATAAAGTAGAGGAGAGAAGAGTGAAGAGATATGATTTGGGCCGCGATAACCAAGTAGCGCTTCGTCTTATAGGTAATAATCTATTCTTATTCAGTTAGGGGGCCTAAGTTACATAATTTAACCAAATACCAAGATTGTTAAGGTGTTTGTTGCAGATTGACCGTGCAACGGTAGCCAAAAGGTGTTTCGACTAGCGTCAAAGGTGTTTAAGAACAGCTGTATTCGCAAAAAAAAAATTGTTAATTGCGCTTGTGAAAATTAGCAATGCTTTGACATTTCTATACGGAAGACTTGCTTCTCATGGTAAAGAAAGCTAACTGGTGCTAATTGATTCAATCAATTGCGTAAAGAGTGCTGTCCCAGATTTTGTTTGATTTTTCTCTAGGGAGACAAATTTTAATGTTTTAGATGATAATAGTGACAGACTGACAGCTGAATCAAAACATTTCAAAGAATGGATACTTATATACTTACTACAGATATTGCCGTCTGTGGCATCTTTGTGGTCCTTCTTCTTAGCGTGTCGATGGCAATATAAATTGTGTCGGCCCAGAACTGAGCCACTAGTTTGACGATTTCGGTTGCGTCCATCAGTTCCATTAGTGAACAAGCAACAGGACACGGAGGCCCATTGTTTGTGGAACAGCACCACAATTACACTCTAGATTGAGGTCCTTTAAAGTGCAGGGACACTTCGAACACTCCAGCAAATGCGACATCGTCTGGTCGGGAGGTCACATCAAATTTTTATTAGCAAAATCAGCCAATAATGTTCCCACTGCTGGGACACAGGTCACCTCTCTAATCCACCATACAGACCCAGTGCGAATTAGGCTGAGCCCTAACTGGAAAGACTTGCAAAATAGTAAACAAACGCCTTAACACCCTAGAGAAAACCCGCTCCTACCCAATACGTCAAACCAGCCTTTGAACAGC
This sequence comes from Xestia xanthographa, assembly GCA_905147715.2. NCBI lineage: Eukaryota > Metazoa > Arthropoda > Insecta > Lepidoptera > Noctuidae > Xestia > Xestia xanthographa. Next base: position 26,691,688 of record LR990650.1, read on the forward strand.
TCATCATTTGACCAAGTAAAGCCAACTAGTTCCAAACCGACAGCTATTTAGATTGCGTACCAGAATGTAACTCACTGAACTTATGTCAAGGTTGGCACCGACCAAATTCTCAACGAATTCCTGCCATTGTAGCAATGACCGTGACCCCAGGTTGGGCCAGTTTAATAAAAAAACTAGTTTATAGCTACCGGTCGTGATTTGAGCCTTTATTCCTGCCTACGTGCTATTAAGGATGATTTTGCGATTGCCTAGTAACACAAGATTACGTAAGGATTTGAGATAAGAATAGCTAAGAACAACCCACATGAGGTTTTTGACATGAACGAGATTGGTAAATTGGTTTGATTTATTGCTACGGTGATTTGGGAATTAGGTAATATTTGTGGTAGCCCTGTAAGTTATGTTGAGTGCTAAATCTCGATGAAAATGACACGCGAATTGCTTGTTTTGGAGATAGATTATGCAGTGTTTTCCTGTTTACGAAATCAACCTCATGAATGGTTTTTGGCGATCTATCAAAGTCCTACAGTTACCGATGAAAACACTAAGGGAGGATTTTTAGAATTGTATGCGGTTGGAAATATTGTTACGTTACACACTCCACCTGGAGATGTTATATAGGTATCTAGTAAGCCTGTAATCTTCTAGGGTAAGACAGTGGTGACTGGTGTATATAAAACATACATACATAAACTCGCCCCTTTTCCCATAGAGGTAAGCAGCAGAACGCCACCTGCTACGATCCTTTTTGCTTTTTTTCGGATGGGAAATCATCAAATGACTCCTCCCGTTCTGGGCGGAGCAGGAGGGAGTGTCAGACTTTTACTGACTAAAACCCATCCATGTTCCTTCATCGCCCTTTGTGTTCCGGGGCCACGGTATCTCTTTCGAACAGTCCCGCAACCCCGGCAGGCATCGATACTTACGGACCCCTTCCTTTTTGCCGACTCTCTTTGAGACGCGCGTGGAACGCGAACGCGCCGTCGACACGGCCTATCGTTATAAGACGGACGGACGGCGAGCTAGCCCATAGCCCACCGTCCACAGGCCCGCGCCTACGGTGGCCGGGGGCCACGTGATGGCCCCCGAAGCCCGGGGCGTCTCCCGCGGCGGCCGGGACGCTGTGAGTTTCTCTCCCTCTCACGTTCCGCCTCCACCTCCTTCTCTAGCGTTACTGCTTCGCAACCTGCTACGATCCTTACATACTCCTTTTGCCTCATCCACGTTCATACATCTGGTCATACACGCCCGCCGGTTTCGAATAGGTACTACGCACGTGACCATTTTCAAGAACCTCACCAATAAGGTCACTGTGTGTCCTTCTAGGGTGTCCCCTCCGAGTATCTACATAATAGGTAGTATATTCTTATTTCGCCAGTTATCTTTAGGTCACTTGTAATAGGGGGCGAGTCTACTGCCAAAAACCGGGCACAAATCAGGCTTGTCAACTGAAAAAAAATAATTAATCCGTCAGTTAGATTAGCAAAAAATATTTGACCCGTATTTTTTCTTTTGTTACGTAAACCAACATTGACGAAGATACGATCCTTTTAAAATTGTCAATACGTCACGCCATGGTATCATTTTTCAGTTTTGATGCGTTGTATCTTTGTCAATATTCATCGATTTACAAAAACAAAAAATATGTGTCCATTACTTTTCAATGCTCTAAGTGACGGGCCAAATAGATTTGCAATTTATTGATGGTGGAAACTAGCCTATTCAAACTTGCACTTTGCCCGACCTCGGAATCTAATCCAGGACCAGGACCTTAGCAGTCGTGTTTTTAATAGTTTCAACATCTAATAAAGTTTTTATATGAAGTAATAACTTTGTCAATAAAGCTCTATTACGAACTACTAACAAAAGGGAAGGTTATGTAATTCTCATAGGACGTGACTCGGCTAATAATGAAAGTCCGCATATAACGAGAAAGTCCGGGATTGGACAATGTTATTCTGACAATATTATGCGTGCATGCCTCCACGGATTATGTTAGGACGTGCTTTGGATTTGATAATAATGGAGCTTCGAGTTATATCAACTTGAGTTAGAACACTGTTTGTTGCCCGTTTTCACTTACAATAGACAATCCCAAAATAAATGCGTAAATAATAGCCAAGCGTTGGATATTCAACGCTTCGGTCAGTAGAAAGAATTTTATTGTAATTCCAAAAGGCGGTAATATGCCACTTAAGGTAAAGATACCACTGTTTGTGTCTGCAACACCCAAAGGTTGACTGGTAGAGAATACCTATCAAATTAAGTCCGCCTCTGTACTGTGTGCTTGAAGTGTTAAATAATAAATATGTATGTAGGCTTTCATTTATGGTGGCACTTTAGTGTTTTGGAAAATTAAGTTGAAAACGTCAGGGTAACCCACGAAATTTAAATTTTCTCTCATTTTTTTTTTTTTTAAACTGGTTGTGTGTTGATTAAAATATGATTCGCGGCTGTAAGACGTATGTAGTTACAGAATTATAATCATCAAAATCATCATGTTTGTCCCAGACCGTTACTGTCGTGGTAGGAAACACCGCTTATTGGCTGTTCCAGCTTGCCGTACTGTTGCACACTCCATGTCACCTATTCTCCGGACATTAGCCGCTATTAACGCTCTCTTGAGATATGTTTGCGAATGAATGAAAGGTGATATTGTCAGAATGTATGAATTTTTTGAGAAGTATTCATGACTGTGTTAAATAAATCATATGTTAAATAGTGTAATTGGCTTCGACCGTTCAATTTAAATAAATAAATCAGTACAACCCTCCAATTTCATAAAGGTCGATTGAATGACTATTTCTAAAAAGCCATTCAACCGACCTTTAGTAAGTTTTATTAACTGGAGTTGGAACATTGTTTCTTTTTGTAAGTTTTTTCATGTCATGTTGATTTATGCTTAGCGGTTCTTAACCCGATTTATGAAAAGCTGACTGCGTGAATTACCCTAACATGAATAGTTCGGACTTGATTTATTCCATCTCATACATTTGCATCTCATTTAGAATGGAAAACATCTTGATAAAACTTCATTTTTCTTATATGAAGCGATACAAGTCCAATTATCTTTTGTTTTCTATTTACATGAAAGGAGGCAGTTTTCCTCGATCATTCTCAGAAGATCTATTGGCCAGATCCATGATGGATCTAGTGAGAATTGTTTTTCTCATTAGCCCGTGAGCCTACGAATACTGGTCAAGTAAATCTGTTTTTTTTTTTAACATGGCATGATAGCAAAAAAGTGAATCAAGCAAACAAAAGTCACCGGCTTCGAAAACTAAAGTGATTTTTGATTGGTTTGGAAGACCGTTGTCTAATATTAAATAATAAAAGTCACTCAGGTCGATCTTCAGGTTAAGCCGCGCTTGCCTAGCTTGGCCCTTGGATGGGTGGCCACCCATTTCAAATTTCCTCCGTGCCTCGGAAAGCACGTTAAGCCGTTGGTTCTGGCGGTTATTTACGTAGACCTTTGACAGTCGTTACAGGTAGTATCGCCCGAAAGTCTGACAACCAGTCTTACCAAGGGGTATCGTATTACCCAGTACAACTGGGTTGTGGAGGTCAGACAGGTAGTGGCTCCATGTAAAATACTGCTATTCAGCTGCATCCGGTTAGACTGGAAGCCAATAGTTGGGAACTGGCTAGGTAGATGATGATGATCCATGCATCCATCCGACGTAGTGTAATATGTCGTGTGTGTGTATTTAGGGGCGACAGAATGATAATAGTCACAAACCCAAACTCAAAGCATTTGTTTCAATTAGACCATTACGGCACTTTTTAATGTCAAAAATACAAAAAAAAAAAAAACAAAGCTACAGTCCCAGTCACAAGGCAGAATAACTTGAGAAAGTACTGTAGTTATACAGCGGTCAAATATTCGAGTAAGTATTCTATGTATTACCTATTGTTCTAAACGATAAAGATAAGTTAAAGATTCCTCTTAAGAGCTTTCGCACGTAAATTCTTGACTTTAAATAAAATACTTTACAACCACGTTTTACGATTTCTGAATTTGAATGTAAGTATATACCAACGGCGGAGTTTATCTGATAGATTTTATGATTGCTCTGAGTTGGTCATAGAATACTAATTTTGTAGTTAGGTCTTTGGTTTTATAAAACAGGATTTCTTTTTTGTTTTTGGGTAATGCTATTTCTTAATTTTGAATGGTGTATTATGAAAGTTCTGGCAACCAATGGTACGGTTTTTCTCCGATTTCTTTGTTGGAAGTTCATGTTATGCTTTCTTAAAGTTTCTGCTGAAGATAATTATTATGTAGATTGATAATATCTTAATTACGATTAAGCACACACCTCAAGTTCAATTTAAAAATAAAAAAGGTTGTGATTAGGTGAGTAGGTACCTAAAATTCCTCCACTTGTCAAAAAAAATGGTAAGGAAAGATGCCTTCACATTTTTTTTTTGGAAAATTGGAATCATGTTTCCAGAGATTTTGCCTAAGATACAAGAAGTATACGGACTTCATGCATCTTATTAGAAATTAACTAACGTTTGTTACGGTTCCTGTAAATACCAAGGCAAGGCAACAAACAGACAAGCGAAAAACAACATAAATCTCTACTATAGATAAAACTAGATTACTTATATAAGGTAAAACCCAAATCATAATTACACAAGTTTTATGGGCTATTCCGGTAGCTAGAATTGCGTCTAATGGCATAATATGCTATACAGTTGTTCCTTTTATGTACCGCAACAGTTTTAAATAAACAAAATTATCTAATCGTCGTCGTTACTTCAAAAATGAAGTAAACTGATGTGTGTGACTAAAAGAAAAATGCAGACCAGAAAAGAAATTGATGGATGAAAAAGATTTTTGGCAGGAAATTGAACTAATCGAAATGTGTAGAGGAAGAAAACATAGGTAGTGCTCCAATTCACAATCTATTGGAATAAGGGCAATGCATAAGTAATTTAAATTTTGATGACAATTTGAAAACATCGTAGGGAAACTAGGCCTTATTAATTAGTCTATTTAGGTAACTTATTAGTCAATGGTGTCGATTCTGTTGTGCACAAACTAAACTTAATTAAGGCTATTGCTATCTTTTTTCTCTAATAAAACGCGAAAGAGACGGACGTAATTTAGAGCTGTCAAATTTAGTTTGAACTAATATTTCCATACAAATGAAGGGTGCACGTAAAAACAAGTCAACTAAAAACACGGTGAAGCGCAAGGCATAAACTAGTTTGACATCTCTAACTTAGTTCATAGATATAGCAGTCCTTTTCTCAAACTGCCTTTTAGTAAAAGATAGCAATAGCCTAAGTTAAGTTTAGTTTGTGCACAACAAAATCGACACCATTGCATGTCTAGTCTGTTTTTTGTGATTTCTACATGTTTACATAAATGTGGTCTAAATATAATCGTCCCCTGTGTAAAAAGAAGCTTGAAAGACCAAAATTACCTAAACGCATTATTATTTCTTCTCCAAGTGACTATGACTCAATATTTTGTAACCAGCAAATATTATGCATTATTATAAATAAAGCAAATTAAAAATATATTTTTCTGATATCAAAGCATAACATGACGCATTCCAACAGGTTATTGCAAAAAGTAAACAAATAAAATGTTAGGAAAAATAAGAAAATGAAATCAATGAAGATCTTGAACCGGATTTTACAATGTTTACGTTCTAAACTGCAACTAATTATTACCTACATAAGAAATATATTTTTACCATTAATTATAACCTCATTGATTAGCTCAGCCACTGATTATAAGTTTAAAAAATGCCGTAGTATTTCAAAAGTTTTTTTTGGAAATCAATATGAAAAACTTACATCATTCCCAAATTGTTCGCTGCTGACATCCAAAACAGACGACAACGCAGCAGCCAGTATCACTTTTCTCCAATACAGCACCATATTTACATAAATGCACTATCTAACAACTTGAAATAACTTCACATTTTATAAAAACTGTAAAATACAAACATTAAAAAATGTTTTTAAAAAGTCCGCCATTTTCTTTATTTTCCCACGCGTCAGTAACAGCTACCCTTAATGAAAATTTTAGGCAAAGGAAATTACATGCTTACAGCCTATTTGTTAAGGAGTTTTTATTTCGATTTAAAGTTGTATCGTATTTATTTACGGTGGTTACCGCGTGGTTGCGAGCGGCAGTTCGCGTGGTTTCGCGGCATGCGACTGTGCGGATTAGTGCAACAGCCAACAAATACAGAACAAAGTGTTAGATAGTGTTGGGACTCTATCGATATGGTTGTTTATGTTTTTTTACGATGCGTGATTTTTTTTGCAGGTGTCAGTAAAGTTAAGATCTGTGTGTGGTTTGAATAACAATTTCCCAATTTTGTCAAAAGATTTTTCTTGAACTTTTTTCAGTAGGTAGGACTCGCTTTCTACTATTTTTGTAATAAATCTGTTATTTAAAATGCATGCTATCTATATTTTAGGTACAACATCTAACGCCCAAAATAAACCATTAGTAAACGTTTTTACAGTCACGCCTACACTCACAGTTTAACGAAAACATAACGATACAAATGAAATACTATAATAGCCATTAATTGAAAATGCTTAAATGTTAGGCTGCACCATTTCAGTAAACAAATAAACATTCTATCGACAGCACCCCATCCCTAGCCTATTGCAATTCGGAATTGTAAAAACTATTTTCCCAAACTGTGTCAGCTGTTTGTTTTAGCCGCGGATTTTACTTTCATTTCAATTAAAATGTTAATGTTACACTAAATAAAAACTGTCTATATGTACTCGCGTTGTTTGGTGTCGTGGGATCGGGCACATGTATCCTGCAATGTTGTTTTTAGTTGTAACTATTTTGTATGCATATCTGTTGTTTGAATTTTTATAGAATTGTTGTGTCTATGGTTTGGAACGTTAGAGTGAGAGTGTCCTTGTGTTTCCTGGTTATTTTTTTATTAAGCTACTGATGGGTGTAGGATATCATTTTTAACTTTGAGATTTTTTAAAGTTAACTCTTGGAAAATTCACAAAAATATTTGACTGGGTGCTTCGTTGGTTTTGTAGCATGGGACTTGGACAGACATTAGAGTGAGTACCATGTACTGTAAAGCATTTGCATTTAGTTATCTTTCATTGACTTGAATATGCCTTGGTGGCTGAGAGAATGTCATGCTCACTCAAATGTCTCACTGATGGTGGCGGGTGTGTCGGGTCATTTAGTTCCCTTCAATCTGGTTGAGTTGAATGGCGCCGATACATGCGTCATGTTCATGTACGGGCGCTGTCAGTTGGGACTGGTCATCTCTTAACTGCCATGGTTCATTTTAATTACCTACTTTATTTATACATTTTTTATTTAATATTTTGCTCTGGATGCTCTTAATGTGCACGTCTTTCTACACCATTCTCACATATTATGTATAATCTCAACATGAATGATATAACCAAGATTTTGTAACAATATTTTGATTTAAAACAGTGTCCATGGAGTTTCTTGCCCGTTCTTCTCCATCGTGATCTACGCTAGGGAATGGGCAACTACAGTACTTTCTCAAGTTATTATGTCTTGTGACTGGGACTGTAGCTTTGTGTTTATTTTGTATTTCTGACATTCAAAAGTGCCGTAATGGTCTAATTGAAATAAATGCTTTGAGTTTGAGTTTGAGATTAAATTAAGTTTTTCATAACGATTTTTTAAGTAGCCGCTCGGAGTTGGGAGCAGTTTGGATTCGAGATTCACCATGATAATAATGTTATGAAATGTTTTAGTGCTGAAAATGAAAGACTGTCGGTCCAGAAACTATGGAATACCTATAGCTACTATGAAGATACTAGGTTTTTTTAGGATAATAATTATCAAGGTAATTAATTCTTAGAACAAACTTTGTTTTTCCAAATAAGGTAATTTTCTGTTTACCAGTGCTTAAAAAAATAGTGCTTCGTTTTCTATAAAAGGAAAGGCTCATCTCTTTTCGAATAGATGCTATTAAATGCGGTCATCAGCGTGGGAGTAACAGGAGAAGGCCTATAAGAAAGCCTATAATAGGAAGGTTAAACGATATAATTGAATTTTATAGACCATGTTGTTTAATTAATTAGATCTGGGAAATCTTCTAAAATGGGTCAAAAACTGGTTGATTTAATGATGACCAAACAGCCAGCATTGATTCTTAGTGATACAGACAGTTTGGTCTTCTTCAGCTTAGATTATGGGATCCGATAAAGGCGTCACAAATGCGACGGATCTGGTTTTGCAGATACCTGAGTCTAAAAGCAGCCATAACCATTTATCAGCCGTTCCCGAAGGGGAACTGTGCATTTTTATTTTAATTGTGTCTATAATTGCGGGTATCGAAGAGCTACCAAAGGCGTTTTATGACGGACTTTTAACTTAGGTGTAAAGTGGGGCGGCGGGACTGTTCGAAAGAGATACCGTAGCCCCGGAACACAAAGGGCGATGAAGGAACATGGATGGGTTTTAGTCAGTAAAAGTCTGACACTCCCTCCTGCTCCGCCCAGAGCGGGAGGAGTCATTTGAAAAAAAAAAGAGCTGTATAGTGGAGGAAGTGTTATTGGTTTATTCCATCAGGAATTCCTCAGAAGCAGCCGATGAGTTAGCCGTGTGGTATCCGGCAGAGTAGAATAGAACCAACCCATCACACTAACGGGTGTCGTATAAGGCGACTAATGTCTGAGGCAAAACACCTTACGCCTCCGTAGACCAGAGAATGGGCAGCAGCGTTTTCTGTTAGTCTTTCATCACTGCGATCTCCAATCCGCCTGCCAAGCGTGGAGATTACGGCAAATTCCTCCCATCATGGGAGAGGCTTATGTCCAGCAGTGGACGTTATGGGCTGAAGTAGTAGTAGTAGCCGATGAGTCAGGATTTGTGCCCGGTTGATGGCAATAGGCTCGCCCCCTATTACAAGGGACTTAAACATAACTGGCGAAATGTGGGTGTACTATTACCTTACCTTACCCTTCTGGGATTACAGGCGTGATGTTACGTGTTTTTAACCTAGGTGTGATAAAGCAATGAGGAAGTCGACTGTACGTATGTGATTCTGTGACTCACATGGTTTGAATGCTCTCAAAAATAAACTAGTCTTCTACAGTCTTCTATGTGTGCCTGTCGAAAGATCTGACCGCGCTTAAGTTTACAGATTGGTCTATTGTTACAATAACCACCAGAATAATAGTTGGTAAAGAGACCTATAAATAAAACACGAACTCAATCCTTTTACTGATTTATTATAATAAATAATTGCAATAGCGGAATAGTGAAAATGTTCGCTATGAGGCAACAGTTCCGCTTCGGTTCGCACCGCTCTGTGCAGATCGGAACAGATGGACATTAGTGTCATGGAGCCGCACTTACACTATAAATAAAGTATTTTTTGTTTGTCCATGTTTCTATAAAAATATTGGGTCAAATGTAATGCTGGACTGTTGCTTGCAGTTGGGAAAGTTTTTGATCTGTTTAACCTACAGATGTAGTGTATAGACATTTATAGTGGTGTGGATGCACCATATCACTGTCGTCTCGAGGTAAATGTTTAGACTTCTTTTCCATCTTTCCCAACGGACAGAGACTGAACCAATCGCCGTAGCCCATCATGTCGTGTAGTTTCAAATTGTTATTTACCTTGATTGATTGCATCAGAACACTGTATTAAACACGCAACACACAAACTAATTCCCCCATCCCCTTTTTATCATCGGACGAGCAGAGATACGGCGAAGCCTCCTGCGTCACCTTTATATGGTTGAACTACCACGGATCCGAACAAAGCGCTATGCTTCCACATTTATTGTGCGAACCGCCAGTCAGTAGAATTTACAGTCGGCTTCTCTGTTCACTGATTTTTATAGTCTGGATCCTCAGACCAAATGAAAAGGTAAAGACGGAACTCTGCGAACAGCAAAGTGAGGCCCGTCAAATTACGTCTCGCTCTGTTCATACACGCTCACACGCACACATTTACATCAAACTACAATTAAACTATGCCTCATTTAAATGCACAACATGTTTACGAAACCGGCCTCACTCTCTGTTTGCAGAGTTCCGTCCTAACTATTTTTATTGGTCTGAGTGCACACGGCGAGACGTAGTTTGATGGGCCTCAGTTTGCTGTTCGCAGAGTGCCGTCTTTACATTTTTATTTGGTCTGAGATCTGAATCTATTTAAAGTTCGAGTGGATCGGTTTCTTCAAAGCCAGTGTGCTCCACACTAGGCCGCATCATAGCTACACATTTATTTATTTATTTAAACTTCATGTACAATAGTGGTACATAGGCGGACTTAATGCCACAAGGCATTCTCTACCAGTCAACCTTTTTTACTAACACATCATGCAAGTAGCGGCCAAACGTAAGTCTACTTAGTAGAAAAAAACTAAACTAAACCGACTCCACCCCACCTCCCGTCCCATGTTACAGATTGGTTTCGATATGTCACCTCACACGCTATTGTTGCGTGCTTTCTCCGCACAGCCACACGTCTGCAATACCATTGTGTACCGCGGAAACTAAAAGAGAAAGGGTTGCTTTATTGCTCTGTTGCCTCGGAAGGTTTAGACGGGATTCTGTTAGGCAATAGCTTGAATTTATTGCTGGGTGTTGGAGAACAGGTGTGGAGTATTGGAATGCTGCCAGTATTGAGTTTTTCAGATGACGGTTTATAAACCGGTGTTTACGCTTATATACAACGTCATCATCATCAGCCTATTAATGTTCCCACTGTTGGGACACAGGCCTCCTCTCCTGTGAGAAGGAGAGGCAATTAATGTCTTTTACTAAAAGGAAGTGCGAGAAAAGGACGGCTAATAGCTATGAACTAAGTTAGAGATATCAAACTAGTTTATGCCTTGCGCTTCACCGTGTTTTTAGTCGACATGTTTTTACGTGCACCCTTCAATTGTATGGAAATATTAGTTCCAATTAAATTTGACAGCTCTTAATTACGTCCTTCTCTTTCTCGTTTTATTAAAGAGAAAAAGATAGCAATTAGCCTAAAATAAGTTTAGTTTGTGCACAATAGAATCGACACCATTCTCTGAACACTTTTCTTAACACTCCTCTAAAACATTTCAAGCACTACACAAAGTTATCACCGGACCATGTCCACCATACCGTTGGTCCTTTGTCTCCGGCCATCCGACTCAAAGGCATATGTTAATCAATTAATTAAAAAAATAACTGTTCTGTCCGTCTGTGTGTCAGTGGGCCAGTGGAAACAAAAGAGTGTTGGATAATATTTATTGTCATTCGGGTTTTAGGGCGAGTTTAGGGTAATTGGGTGTCTCATTGTTCTTTTTTATTTCTGGTCAGGAGGTCATCGGAGAGGACTCTTTCTTTGGTCTTGGTTGGTGTTACATAAAATATTTAACAAAGAAAATGAGGACGATGATTACCTACGTATAAATAATAAAACACCAACACCTTATTAAACCGCATTTACCAAAAACACCATCCATAATTCACCTTTTTTAATGTGTATTGTCCTGTGCGGGCTAATAAATGCTTTTTCTTTCTTTCTTTAATATAACATAGCATGACGCCTGTAATCCCTGAAGGGTTAGGCAGAGGTAAACCCAATAGAACACTCATAATTATAGTGCACATTTTGACAGTTATTTTTTTTTCCAGTCCAGCCACCAACTGGACGCAAATCCAGACTCCGTGGGTGCTACTAAGAAGTTCCTGATGGAAAAACCCAATGACACGGGAATCGAACCCAGGACCTCACGCTCATCAATCGTGCTTACTACTACGTACTAAACTAACGAGGCAAGATCTCTACATATAGCGATTCTTAGAAGCCCAAGATAGCGGCTGAAGGCGCATTTAAGAACTGCAACTAATCAAAAATATTACTTTAAAAAGATACTTAATATGCTTAGAACCAAATCATGTGTGAATTCTGTCTTGCAACAGAAGTGGAACTCAAGGTAGGAGCTTTAAGTTCCATTTCAGATTAAGGTTGACGAAACAGAAAGGAAGAGGTCCGCAAGGACCAATGCCTGCCGGGGTTGCGGGACTATTCGAAAGAGATACCGTGGCCCCGAAACACAAAGGGCGATAAAGGAACATGGATGGGTTTTAGTCAGTAAAAGTCTGACAATCACTCCTGCTCCGCCCTGAGCTGGAGAAGCCTTTGATGATTTCCCATCCGAAAAAAAGGTAGGTGCTTTCAATTCTATTTCAGATTAAGGTTGACGAAACAGTCCTACTATCAAATGCGAAAGTTTTTGAGGATAGATGGATGTTTCTCTTTCACGCAAAAACTACTGAACGGATTTGGATGAAGTTAAGCACACAGATAGTCTATAATCTGGATTAACACATAGGATACTTTTTGCTCCGGTAGTATGATCCCATGGGACAATTATCGAAGTACACGCGGACGAAGCCGCAGACATGAGCTACTTAGAAATATTTTTAAACCGAATATGAACTCAGTTCACTATCTACTGCTCTCTACTACTACTACAACAGCCCATAACGTCCACTGCTGGACATAAGCCTCTCCCATGATGGGAGGGATTTGCCGTAATCTCCACGCTTGGCAGGCGGATTGGAGATCGCAGTGATGAAAGACTAACAGAAAACACTGCTGCCCATTCTCTGGTCTACGGAGGCGCAAGGTGTTCTGCCTCAGACAGTAGTCGCCTTATATGACACCCGTGAGTGTAATGGGTTGGTTCTATTCCACTCTGCCGGATACCACACGGCTACTGCTCTCTAGCGCAATGGTAATGACCAATCAGTATCTAATGTTATTGAGAACGACTCCAGGCATGTTTTGCATACGTAACAGTATGAATCAGCTGCCAGACATAACGTCGCGTCGTTAGGATCATTATCTCATCTATTTGAGAGTACAATGATACCTTTTGAGTTTGATGTTATCATTAGTGTTAATTTGTGGCACTGATGATCGAGTAGGTCTAGTTTTGTAGTTTTTAGTAGGTGTTTGGGTACTATGCGGGAGTGAACGTTTGTTTGAATTGATCAAACAATCATCTAGCTGGGTCGGAGGAGCCCGTGGCTAAATAATAACAGCCGTTCCGGTCGATCGTTAGGTTAAGCCGTGCTTGCCTAGGTTGGTCTGTGGATGGGTGACCGCCCATTACATACCGAGTTTCTTCCGTGCCTCGGAAAGCAGCGTTGGTCCCGGCTGTCATTTGTAGATCTTTGACAGTCGTTAGGTAGTCAGAGGCCCAAAAAGTCTGACAACCAGTCATACCAATAGGTATCGTATTACCAGGTGCTAACTGGGTTGTGGAGGTCTGATAGACAGTCGCTCCATGTAAAATACTGGTATTCAGCTGCATCCGGTAAAACTGGAAGCCGACCCCAACATAGTTGGGAAAAGGCTAGGCAGATGATGATGATGAATCATCTAGCTGGGTCGGGGGGCTTTTGGGACCAGGACCGCGGTCCCGGATTCCCTCTTAATATTTTTGAGTGGTATTTTGGGATCACAAGAAAAAAAAGTTTAAAGTGTGTCATAATTGTTGTACAGCTCGTAGCTTCATAATAATATGTATTTAGAGGACATCATCAACTTCCAGTCCTTGTCTCATGTTACTTGTGGTCGGCGCAACACGTTTTTTTCTTCCATTCTTCTCTGTCAACCGTCACACAATCATTTACACCTTTTCATTCATATCATTCCTCTCACAATCCATCCATCGTTTCCTTGGTCTTCCTTTAGTTTAGTTAAAGGATATAAAATATGATAACAAGTGTTCAGAAAGAGAATATTTTAGAAGTTTCAACGTGGCCTCATTCATTGATATTTTTAAAGGCATTAAGCGATCGACGGCAGCCTTTTTAGGGGCTTAATTTAGTTTCACATGTATTTTAATTCTCGTTCTAATGGTGTCGATTCTGTTGTGCACGAACTAAACTTAATTTTGGCTATTGCTATCTTTTACTAAAAGGCAGTGCGAGAAAAGTTGGGCTATAGCTATGAACTAAGTTAGAGATGTCAAACTAGTTTAAGCCTTGTGCTTCACCGTGTTTTTAGTCGACATGTTCTTACGTGCACCCCTTATTTGTATAGAAATATTAGTTCCAACTAAAATTGACAGCTCTAAATTACGTCCGTCTTTTTCTCGTTTTATTAGAGAGAAAAAGATAGAAATAGCCTAAATTAAGTTTAGCTTGTGCACAACAGAATCGACACCAATGTTGCTAAGACTATGAATTCTACTTCATTTACTGAAGTAATTATTTATTAAAAAAATACATAGTTTAGGCGTGCGCCGCAAGCTTTTATTTATTTATCTTTAAACGACAGAAGCTTTAATAAATCGATTACGCAACTCGCAAAGTCGTGCAGTAATCGAGTTAACACGTTTTATCGATAAATAAATTGTAACTTTGAATCGACGCAAAGTTTCACCCGAGCTCTCTTACTTTCGCTCAAAAGTGTAACTTTCAGTTTCGTGTATACTAAGAATACTAATATTGCGTTTTCGAGATCGGTGTGTACATGCGGACGTGCCCTGAATTTTTATTGATTGTTTGTTGTAATGAAAACACGTCGTTATTAGGAGTTTTATTATCATAGGGCTGTTTGTTTTAAAGAAGGACCGAACTGCAGTTTAGAAAAGAATAGAATAAAATGGAATAGGGTAGGGTGGATATCATGGGATAGGATAGGATAGGATAGGATAGGATAGGAGAAGATAGGATAGGATATAAAAGAATAGAATAGAATAATCATTTATTCGTTAATGGACAACAGCAACACAATAGAGCAGCACATACATATACATATTATAACAACAAAGGGCATTACATTGCCCAATGACCTTGAGCATGCTGCCCCGTACTAACTTACGACGAAACGACGAGAGAGAGAGGGACGAATGCGGGAGTGACGTAGTGCTTTTCGCGAAATTTCGGATTTTTATAAAATATTGCAAAATATTAAAAGAAATAAGAGAAAAAAATCAATACACATTGTTAAATACGTCATTACGTATTTTTTCGTATAAAATTCATGCCGAGTTATTGAGCCGTTATCAGAGAAAATTTTCAATTTAGGTTGAAAAAGGACCTATTTGTTACGATTTTTTTATAAAATTTGAGTAAGTTTATTAAAATTTTAAACAATACAATGTTTTTGTGATGACCTTTAGTTTAAAATATATTTTTTATATTGAAAACGCACAAAGGGATTCATCTACAAACTTCTTTAAACCCACGGTATTTTCAGGATTTGAGCGAGGTAATCCCCTTTGCGCTGAGCATGCTCATAACGAAAGGGTCAGTTTCAGTTTTTGGTCCTTTGATTCGCAAACTACTTATGTTAATTCCCTCCCTCTTGTTTTCGTATGGGAAATCATCAAATGACTCCTCCCGCTCTGGGCGGAGCAGGAGGGAGTGTCAGACTTTTACTGACTAAAACCCATCCATGTTCCTTCATCGCACTTTGTGTTCCGGGGCCACGGTATCTCTTTCGAACAGTCCCGCAGCCCCGGGTCATTTCCCTCCCTCAGTCGAGTAAAAATAAAATAAAATGCACTCTATTAGTACCTACCAAGCTGATTGGCTATCAAATGATTTCTAAGTCAGTTCGGAAGCTACAGGTTTGTAAAAATAAGTTAGCGATGACATATAAGGCAACACGAGACAACACGTTGCGTTTGAGAATTATCTACACTTCTACACTAATAATATGTATGTGTGTATATTATATTGTATGTTTGTAGTTTAGTTTATAAAATTAATTAATTTTAGTAATGTTATTGCACATTCTTAAGTGAATCCTCTTCTGCAAATCTCGCTATCAAAATTAGGTTTGCTGTAAGAAAACCCAATTCTGGGTTAAGCTCGCCTTTGTACATAAGCTATATAATTGCAATTTTTTTATGTATAGTTGATTTTTTGTGTGTAATAAAGAATAAGAATAATATTATAAAGAGGAAAAATTTGTATTTGTGTGTGTGTGTGTGTGTGTGTATATGTTTGTAATGAATAAACTCAAAAACTTCTGCGCCGATTTCAATAATTCTTTCACCATTAGCTACATTGTCCCTGAGTAACATAGGCTATATTTTATCTACATAGTACTACGGAAACGGAAACTACGCGGGTGAAACCGCGTGAAGTCTGCTAGTCGAAAATATAGGTAAGATAAATAGCTACTAATACCATTCAGATCTTTGAAGATTTTTATGTTAATGATGTCATGTAATTAGTTGACGCCCTAAAAACCAATACATAACATCATAACATCACGCCTGTAATGCCCTAAAGGTTAGGTTAGTTATGTTTAAGTCCCATGTAATAGGGGGCGAGCCTATTACCATCAACCAGGCGCAAATCTGGACTGTGGACGTGGACGTGGATCTGGACGTGGCTGCTACAGAAATTCCTGATGGAAAAATCCCATTAACACTTTGCCCGACCTGGGAATGAACCCAGGACCTCATTCATACTTTGTCGTAAAAAAAAAAACATACACTGATCGACTCACAGAACTCCAAACATAATATCATCTGCCTAGCCTTTTCCCAACTATGTTGGGGTCGGCTTCCAGTTTTACCGGATGCAGCTGAATACCAGTATTTTACATGGAGCGACTGCCTATCTGACCTCCACAACCCAGTTAGTACCGGGTAATACGATACCCCTTGGTAAGACTGGTTGTCAGACTTTTCGGGCCTCTGACTACCTAACGACTGTCAAAGATCTACAAATGACAGCCGGGACCAACGGCTTAACGTGCTTTCCGAGGCACGGAGGAAACTCGGTATGTAATGGGCGGTCACCCATCCACAGACCAACCTAGGCAAGCTCGGCTTAACCTAACGATCGACCCGAGCGGCTGTTATTATTTAGCCACGAGCTCCAAACATGATAATGAGCAACAAAAGATGCTACATTCCCAAACAAAGCCGTGAGTACAAGTCAGTCAAGATCATAATGCGAGCATCTCACATCCGCAATAATCAGGAGAAAGTGCAAATTCTTGCAAATGCCTCTCATAATAAAGTAATTTTATTGACGGTGAGTAAAAAGAGAAGCTACCGTCTTATTCAGGTCAAGAGCTGCTATTGTTTTGGTTATGAGCCATAATTTGATAGCTTGCATGTTTTATACGGGGTGATGTTTTGAGTTGGGGCTTTTGGGGCGCAAAATCTATGTTTGCATTGGGAAAAGTGTCGAGTATAAGCACAGTTTTGAAAAAAACAACATTTCTGTTCATCAATTTCTGTTCCTGTTGTTTCTGTTTCTGATCATTTTTATTAATGTTGCTGTAGGGTTCGATTCCTGGCTAAACTAAAACCTTAAAACTCTTCACATTTCTCAAAAATTTAGCTGGTATTACTATTATCATCCATTCCATTCTATTTTCATTTGTTAAAGCCCTGTCTAACCCTAAAATTAGCAACTCTATTTGTGGTGGTTCAAACTTCGTTTGAAATACTGTTAGAATAAAGTTCTAATCAGCTTGCACTACTAAAGTGGTTATTACGTCAGTAACTGCGGGCCGAATAGTGCGAAATGAGTGGTTTTTTGCGATTTACAAAAAATCTATTGACTGGACTAAATAAATAAATAACATAAGACCTGCTTTATAATTAGTTCAGTTAGTATAAAAAGTTTCATGATCGAATTTGAAGCATTTTATGATTGCCAGCGGTTTATTGTTCAGTTTAGAGGTAACTTCGGGATTTTTTTCTATCGATAAAATTTTATGGAATCATGTTTTCGCCAAACAAAGGACTTAACATCAATCCTCAACTTTACCATATATTTATTTCAAAATTAATGCTGCAGTATTTTAGGCGTAACCGAGGATCATGCTAAGCCATTTGAGGTAGTATAGGCCCTTAAGCCGAAAACTATCACACGACAAATCTTCACGCCTGTTCCCCTAACCCTGTCCCATGCCTATCTCTGAGGGGGGCTGAGGTGTATCTATCTATCATCATCATCAGCCTATTAATGTTCCCACTGCTGGGACACAGGCCTCCTCTCTATGAGAGGGAATGGGCTATAATCCACCACGCGGGCCCAGTGCGGATTGGTAGATGTCACATGTCTTCGAATTTTGTGGTTCTAGGACATGCCGGTTTCCTCACGATGTTTTCCTTCACCGTTTTGAGAGCAGTGGTGATGAAATAAATTACACAAATTAGTGCGCCTGACTGGGTTCGAACCCACAACTTACTGTTCGTAAGTCGCGGCCGCCACCACTGGGCCACCGCTGCTCTCACACGACAAAACTTCACGCCTGTTCCCCTAACCCTGTCCCATGCCTATCCCTGAGGAGGGCTGTGGTGTATCTATCTATAGTGCACCCATATTTCCCCTAACCCTGTCCCATGCCTATCCCTGAGGGGGGCTGTGGTGTATCTATCTATAGTGCACCCATATTTCCCCTAACCCTGTCCCATGCCTATCCCTGAGGAGGGCTGTGGTGTATATATCTATAGTGCACCCATATTTCCCCTAACCCTGTCCCATGCCTATCCCTGAGGAGGGCTGTGGTGTATCTATCTATAGTGCACCCATATTTCCCCTAACCCTGTCCCATGCCTATCCCTGAGGAGGGCTGTGGTGTATCTATCTATAGTGCACCCATATTTCCCCTAACCCTGTCCCATGCCTATCCCTGAGGAGGGCTGTGGTGTATCTATCTATAGTGCACCCATATATCCCCTAACCCTGTCCCATGCCTATCCCTGAGGGGGGCTGTGGTGTATCTATCTATAGTGCACCCATATTTTCCCTAACCCTGTCCCATGCCTATCCCTGAGGGGGGCTGTGGTGTATATATCTATAGTGCACCCATATTTCGCCAGTTATGTTTAAAAGTTCTATGTAATAGTGGGCAAGCCTATACCCACCACGACAACCAAACACAAATCTAAATCATTCTGTAGATAAATGTTAAAAATATAAAAAAGTTGACGTAGTGTGATATTTCTTGTCAAAAATGTCTCCTTCGTCTCGCTTTTGGATTGGTATGATATGCTATGGGTATTTTAAAGTTAATAACAGCTTTCTCTGGGTAATGTAATGTCATTTTGTGATCACCTGTCTGTCAGCTAAGTTGTATCGTTATCATGTTAACAAGTAATTGTCTAGCACTAACAATGGATAAATAGACACTTTATTATTATCCTGCACTATTTATGTGGTTGAGAGCAGCGGTGGCCCATGTGGTGGCGGCCGCGACTTACGAACAGTAAGTCGTGGGTTCGAACCTAGGCAGGCGCATTACTTTGTGTAATTTATTTCATCACCACTGCTCTCAAAACGGTGAAGGAAAACATCGTGAGGAAACCGGCATGTCCTAGAACCACAAAATTCGAAGACATGTGACATCTACCAATCCGCACCGGGCCCGCGTGGTGGATTATAGCCCATTCCCTCTCATAGAGAGGAGGCCTATGTCCCAGCAGTGGGAACATTAACAGGCTGATGATGATGATGATGATGATTTATGTGGTTTCTAAAAACAAAAACAGCAATGAGACTCTAAATGGACAGTTTTTAAGTAAGTGCTCATTTCTGGACAAGCGGCGCGTCGGGCGGCGCGTTGAGCGGCGCGTCAGGCGGTGCGTCAGGCGGTGCCGCGGCGCGTTGAGTGGCGCGTCAGGTGGTGCGTCAGGCGGCGCGTTGAGTGGCGCGTCAGGTGGTGCGTCAGGCGGCGCGTTTTGCGGCGCGTTTTTCCGTTTACGGAGAGGCGGCGTGTGCAGCGGCGGTGTCATCTGTCATATGTTTGTATTTGCGCGCGCACTGCCGCGTTGACCGCGGCGGTGGACGCGGCGGTGCACGCGGCAGGCAACGCTGCATTTCAGCAAATCGCTTATCTGTAAACGCTCTCATACATTGCCATATGTTTGAATTTTAAGCGGGCCGCGTCGCACGACGCGCCGCGCAACGCGCCGCGTTTCCATAAATGAGCCCTAACAGATATAAATTTAGTTTCTAAAAACCACAACATACAGCAATGAGTCTCTAAATGGATAGTTTTGTTTTATACCTAATAGCGATGATGCGACCTAGGGTGGAGCACGCTTGCAAGAAAACACAGATTAATTATTTTAGTTTTAATTATTTGGGCATAGTACAGTGAACCTATCTCCATTGTAGATAATACTATACATACCTATACGACTGCCTCATTGGTAACCAATCGTTGGTCGCGAGAACTAATTAAAGAACCTATTAAGATTTAGCGATGTGTGTTTAACCAAAATTAATGTATTTTTTTTTGTAATAAAAAGTTTAAAGTTTTTTTTTAATGCTTAGCATGAGGCAGGCGCGGATACAGGGGGAGGCAATGGGTGCAATTGCCCCCCCCCTGAACCAGAACAAATACGTCATTAGCCAAGCTTGAACTAATTTGACGGAATTGACACTAAATATTCTAGTTGTATATCTTGTCATGGGCGTCGCCAGGAGGAGGCAGCTGCCCCTAGAGGAACAGGATTTTTAAAAGTTATAGATTTTCCTGCCTGATGCCATAGAATGGTATTATAGCATAATTATCTGAGGCAATGTTGTAAAAAATTTCGAGCTCGCTACACTCGCTCTTGAAGCCTAGTTTATCATGAGTCTTAACTTTGTCTAGAAGCCCAGGTAACTCTAGTAGATCGGTAGGAAAAGTCTTAAAATTTTCGAGCTCGCTTTGCTCGACTACGAAACTACTTTCTCTTGAATGAATCTAAAATTCGACCAAGTAACTCCTACATGAACGTTCAAAACTATTCTAACCTGTCCAAGGCAAGGTGTCGTAAGAATTTCTCGCTACACACCCCCCCTGGCTCAAAAGCTGGCGGTCCCCTTGTATCTTGCATATCATGGATTTCTGTAAACACCCATTTATTGTCAAAAGTATTTAATTTTTTTTTTATGAATTTTCCAAAAATTGCCCCCTCTTAAAGGAAATCCTGTATCCGCGCCTGGCATGATGGTTCGTTTTCGAGCAGTGTTGAAGCTTTTCTCAGTAAACGCCCCGGGAGGCTGGCTTTGTGCCCTGTTGATGACAATAGGCTCGTCCTATTGCATAGGATTACTGGCAAAATGTGGATGCAATAACGTAAATGATATTTTTCTTTTTTTTTTGTACTCCATTGCTGTCCTATTTCACCCAAAAGTTGACTGGTAGAGAATGCCTTGTGGCATAAAGCACTCTTGTACCTGACATTTAAATAAATAAATAAATAACGCGTGATGTTAGTTTAAACACTATTTTTAAACAACCAAATACTATTCTTAGACAGCCCTACCCCGCTCTAGTTTTCGGGGCGTGCGCGTGCGTGAGAACTGCAGCACTGCGCAATGGCAACATTGCACTGCACTGGTCGCGTTTAGATAAAAAAGTTCATAGTAGCCTGTACTAGGTTAATACGTTGCTTTAATTTTATGTAACCTACCGGATATTGGGTGTGAGGTGAACATTACTGTTGCTGGGTTAACAAAATATTCTCATATTTTGGTATTTTTTTTTATCATGGACCTTCGTCAGTGGAATCAAAATTTTATGGTTTCAAGCTGACTAATAATTTAAAACACGTGTGGGTGTCGTTCGTATGAGGCGACTAAAGATTTTACCACAGAATGGGCAGCAGCGTTCTCTGTGCTTTTGCAACAACCGTATCGCCAAACCACCTGCCAAGCGTGGCGATTGTGACTCTTTTTGTTGGAGGACTATGTCCAGCAGTGGACGTCTTTCGGCAGAAATTATGATGATGACATCATTATCATCATGTGTGCCAGAAGGCGTTGCGGCAGATATCGAACCAGCGAGTAGTGGGTGGTCCACATTGACCCTGAATAAAAACAACTGGAAGTCGTGGGGAGGGGATTTCCCAGCAGTGGAATGACAGAGGGAAACAGTATCAGTGTGTTCCATCAGAGATCCAGAGAAACTTCCTCGGTGGTGAAGGCAGTCATTGATTTAATTGAAACAAGCACATGCTCGCGTGTAGCGGACGTCACGCGGTTTTACCCGCGCAGTTCCCGCTTCCGTGGGAGTACGGGGATAAAATATAAAATATAGCTTGTGACTCAAGGTGAATGTAGCTTTCTAATGGTGAAAGAATTTTTAAAATCGGCGCAGTAGTTTTTGAGTTTATTCATTACAAACATACAAACAAAAATACAAATCTTTCCTCTTTATAATATTGGTGTAGATTAGTGTTGACTAGCGGACATCACGCGGTTTCACCCATGTAGTTCCCGTTCTCGTGGGCGTACGGAAATAAAGTATGCCTATGTTATTATATATAGCCTATGTTACTCAATAAAGACGTGACTTTCTAATGGTGAAAGAATTTTCAAAATCGGCACAGCAGTTTTTGAGTTTATTCATTACAAACATACACACACACAAAAATACAAATCTTTCCTCTTTATAACATTTGTGTAGATAGATATAAGTGTTTTTAGATTGAACTCATGATCCTCTTTTGTTTTTTTTTCCATCAGGTAATTACAAAATAAAGTTCCCACTTCTGAGACACAGGACTCTCTTTGAGATATAGTAGGCCATTTTTCCACCACAAGGGCCACTGTTCGAAATAGATACCGCGGCCCCGGAACACAAAGGGCGATGAAGGAACATGGATGGGTTTTAGTCAGTAAAACTGTGACACCCTCCTGTTCCGCCCAGAGCGGAATGATGATTGGAGCATTTGATGATTTACAATCCGAAAAAAAGGGCCCAGTGCGTGTTGGTTTCCATGATTTATGAGTAGTCTGTCGAAATGTCAGATTAGCAATTCGTCAAAGCCGTGTAATAATGGAAATCCACATTATTCATGTAACTATTGTGGGAGCAAAATGAGAGAGAATCATGCAAAGGTGGAAACGTAGAGAATATTTTATGTAACGGAAAGTACTAATAAAATTTGTACCTACCTTTGTAAGTGTCTCGAAACTGCTTGTTATTCTGCGTATAAAGCCGAGGATTTCTACAAATTTCTCAGTACACATGCAATAGAAGTTTTGAATAATGTGAATATCTATACATATAATAAAACAGTAACGAAAGAAAAACTGTACATTGAGAATTTTCGAGAAAATATAAGTGGCTTTTGTTAGAAAAACGTAACTGATGACAAAAAGTGACTTTTTAGAATTTTTGTCTGTTTGTCTGTTTGTCTGTGTGTATGGTACGGCTTCACGCCAAAACTACTGCATAGATTGAATTGAAATTCGGCAAAAATGTTCTTTGTAAACCAAGGAAGGCTTTAGGCTACATATTATCACGCCTTATGCTATGGGAGGTAAGCAATATTGATTTTAAAAGGTTTTTGTTCGTAATTGAATGGACAAAATAATTGAATGCACAAAATAACATGTTAATAAAAATTTTACTCTGGGAACATAATAATCACGCTATTTTTATAAAGGAGCGGGGTATTAAACTTACTTATATCCATACTAATATTATAAATGCGAAAGTAACTCTGTTTGCTACCTTTTCACGACTAAACGGCTGATCGGATCGTAATAAAATTTGGCAAGGAGATATATTTCAACCTGGGGAAGGACATAGGCTATATATTATTACGCTAATAACTTACGGGGTGAGCAATATTGCATTTCGTCAATATTATTTAACTGTTTGACAACTGACAACTGCCATAACATACGTTGCAATAGAACAGCTATTTTGAACCTTTTGTCACTAGAACAAATAGCCCGCCGGCGACAGCGACCGCCCTCTGACCAGTGTTTCGCAAGTTCGAGCCTCAGTCAAGACTCACTTTTTGTATTAATTTTGATTTGTTTAATGCTGTAAGATAATAACTTAGGTTTGCATGTTCGATCCCCATCCAGTTTTCGCTTTTTGTAACTAAGTATTTTAATTTTTTTTAAAGCTTTAAGGTTTCGAAATCATTACTACATAGTTTATACATACTTTTAGTTTTTTTTAACCATATAAACGACGGTTAGGGAATAATTTATTTCAATCAAAATTTATCTATATTTATTAATATAAATCTATCATTTAGTAAATCTGTAGACGTGGAGCTTTTGTATGCATGGAAAGCAAGTCGATCGCTTTCCAAGCATATATTTTAGCAGTTTAAATTGACTCCATTTTTTGAATCGCAGTGTTAAGATTATTATGAAAGAATGATAAATACTGTCATTCGCCCGTGTCTGCTGTGTAATGGAGTTGGGCAGGACACCTATCAAGGCGCGGTGATCGTAGGTGGAGTAAAGTTGTGACCGGGTGGCGTCCTAGAAACGGAAAGAGCGTGGAACTTAGCACAAACAGAAGAGGCCTATACCCAGCAGTAGGTGAATTCAGGCTGTGGATGATGATGATGATGACGCATAACTTTTTCCAGAGAGGTCCGATTTGCATGATTCTTTTTTAGTGAAAAGCGTATATCTCAAAGTTGGTCCCATATAAAATTGAAAAAAATCGTGTTCGAACCCAAGTCATGCACTTCTGATTTTTCGGATTCATGTGCGTTTTGTATAATTATCACTTGCTTCGGTGAAGAAAACCATCGTGAGGAAACCAGCATGCCTCAGAGATATTTGTCGACGGCAAGTAAAACCAAGTCAGAGGCCCTTTTTTTTTTGGATGGGAAATCATCAAATGACTCCTCCCGCTCTGGGCGGAGCAGGAGGGAGTGTCAGACTTTTACTGACTAAAACCCATCCATGTTCCTTCATCGCCCTTTGTGTTCTGGGGCACGGTATCTCTTTCGAACAGTCCCGCAACCCCGGCAAGCCTCGGTCCTTGCGGACCCCTTCCTTTTTGCCGACTCTCTTTGAGGCGCGCGTGGAACGCGAACGCGCCGTCGACACGGCCTGTCGTCATGAGACGGACGGACGGCGAGCTAAGCCATAGCCCGACGTCCACGGGCCCGCGCCTACGGTGGCCGGGCGACGGGATGTCCGGGGCGACTTCCGCGGCGACCGGGACGCTGTGAGGTTCTCTCCTTCTCACGTTCCGCCACCTCCTTCTCTAGCATTACTGCTTCGCAGAAGGAGGTGACGGTCGATCCTCGCAATGGAAACATCCGGGCGTTTCCTCCCGCCCGATTCGGTGCAGGAACCTCCCGAAACAACCGTGTCCGGTGAGGACCTGCGTCAGGCGGAAGGTGAGGACGCCGTGGCGTCGCTCAAGCCACTCCTCAAAGAGGGGACTTATCGCCACTATTGTGGCGTGCCCTGCACGGGGTTGCGACAGTCGCTCTCTCCATGTCGCCATGAGATCCCGCCGGAAGTCTGTCCGCTGAGCGACAATTTTCCGCGGCAGCGGAGTTTCCCCCCGGCGTAGCGCCTCCAAGTCAGAGGCCATTGGACGGCATAAAAACTCTGACACCAGGTTAGGCACTAACCACACGATAAACAAGAAGAAGATCGTTCTTAGGCTCATTTCATGCTCTTGATGAGAACTTTAACTCTGGCTGGAGTATGACTGTCATCGATATTCTAACGATGGAGACGGAAGAGGTTCTCAGAGTTTACAGCATCTATATCGTGTTATTGCTCATTTTGATGAACCTTGATGAGAACTTTAGACCTGGGTGGAGTATGACTATCAAAGAAGGTCTGACGTTGGAGAGGGAAGGCAGTTGCGAGAGATCCGCAATAGTTTAATGGAGTTTTATCGTGTTTCGGCTCATTTTGTGTTCCTTGATGAGAACTTTAGACGTCATCGAGTGTCTAAGGATGAAAACGTAAGGCTGTCGAGGGAAGCCCTTATTTGGAAAAATATAAGTACTTAGAATATTTTAGCGATTAACGCAAATATTTCTGAGAAATTAAATTGTTACCTACTTGAGTCTATACTAATATTATAAAGCTGAAGAGTTTGTTTGGATGGTTGAACGCGCTAATTTCAGGAACTACTGAATTCGTAGACAAGTTTACATCGTTCAAAATGATAGAATAGATATCGTTTCTATAATGTTGATCGCAATACTCTTCGGTAGGAACGCTCACCATTGACTTAAGTGTAGGTTTTTTCTACAGACATTAGAGAACGAGCGATCGACTCAGTCGTGTCAACTTGGATACCATTTTAGCGCTATCTACAATCGCTAAAACCGAGGGGTTTACGATTGTAGAAAGAGAATCGATATGAAACGTTTGTAACTTGGCTATGCCTACTGGTTCGACTTAAAAGTATCTATTAGTGTTGGATAGACCATTTATCGAGGAAGGTTATACGTTATAAAACATCACGCCACAACCAATAGGAGCGGAGCATCAAAGAAAAATATTGCAAAAAACTGGAGATTCCTTTTGGGAATCTTTAACCGTTTACGCAATAATCATAAATGACGGAATTGTTCTTCTTAAAAAGTTAAAAAACAGTCCGCGATAACATAATGATGTCTATCTTTTAAGGTGGTCTCAGAATCTCTAACCTAACCCTCTCTCTCTTTCTCTTATTATGTGACGCAGACGAAGTTGCGCGGGTCAGCTAGTGAACAATGAATTGCAAATTGTTTTTTGAGTGTTCTCGCCCATAAATCAGACGCAGTTCCACAAACTTTCGCAATATTAAATCCTGAGAATCGAACTCAGTTCCGGGCCTGTAAAGTAAAAAAAAAGGTTTTGTAAATAAATAATATCAAGATTTTAAAATAAGAAGAGCCTAGATGAATATAATTACAAAACGTACCTATCTATATGGTAAATCAAATTATGATTTACTTTAGATACTTTTTTATTACTTCCACAAATGATCTGTGTCATGTTAATCTAACAAATGGTCTACTATTTAGTACGAATTATTCCCCCTGCGTCGAGACATGTAAAACGTATAGACCTTTTTATTACTTAAGTGAGTAGGTACCTGATGTTTATTGCAAACTTCAATATGTTTATAAACATGTAACTATCGGTTGTGTGTTGTGTCTCATAGACAAATGATATGGCACCATTTTTATGTGGTGGGACACCCCACCCCCTGTGTGGATCGTCTATGGAATATAAACAAAAACTATTGTGTGCAATATGTTTTTAGAAATAACATCTACTTAAATTTTAGCTAACGTCAAAATATAATAAGGAGAATTACTTCTTGCAACAATATATTGTATCAAAATTCAGTATTTACGTTGTATTAATCAAGAAAATGTGTATCACATTTTCTTTTTCATAATTTTTGATTTAAAAAAATATCTGACTGTACTGATTCAGTGCTTTGCTAGTTTGTACTTACATAATTTTTATTGTGTTTCATCATCTAGGTATCTACATTAATGATTGGTTAATGACCAGAATCATAATTCAGCCACTACTTAACTAAGCTAGTAGGGGAAAGGTGTACTAGATGATCCTTTGAGGTGAGATGATCCTTTTTTATTGCAACGAAACTATTAGCGACATCTAGTTGTTTTCATTGGTAAAACGTAGTTCCCGATATTCCCAAGCCGCAGTCAATCGTAATGGCGTCGTGAGAGACAACCAATTTTATTGTGGAAAGAAACAAAAATTACGTGACGTTGATCTAAGGTAAGGCTGACTTTAAGTTTATATCAAATGTGATCTAGGTAGTCTATTGTAAAGGCTGTTGTTTTAGTACCTTTGTTTATTGCTCTATTTTGTTTTTTTAATGGCGTGGTAACAGTTTAAAAGATATAGGTTATGTTATCGAACATTGAATAAAAAAGTTGATGTTGGGGCGAGATGATTATGATACTGGTGTACAAGATGATCCCTACGGATCATCTTGTACATCATCTTGAACCATTTGTATGTTAATAGATTATGTTTTAATATATTTATGTTTTTCTAACAAATATGACATAATTAAATAGCCAGCAATAGGGACAAAATATTATTAGACTTGTATTCGTTCATTTTATCGATTTCAATTAATAACAGTAAATTACTATTTTATAAGATTTTTCGTTTAACGTTGATTATGGTATGGATAGTGCGATATGTCATTCCTATTATTATAGAAGAATATATAATTTTGTTAAACATTTACTTAACGATTGATCTCATATGTGATGATTGTTACCTATTAATTGTATTGAGACTGAATATTATTTAATAAGACTGGCTCATTCTACCTAAGTCAAGGTCTTTATGATGTTTAATTTTTTAATAATAAATAAAGTAAACTCTGATAAGTTATTGTTTATTTAATTCTACCGAAACCTAGGACATTCCCAAACTGGGGGCAACACGATCCCCAGGATCATCTTGCCCCTACCGTAGGGATCAACTTGGACACCGGGGTGTACAAGATGATTCTTTGGTAGCGTTTTAAAAAACGTGAATTATAATATTATTAGATCTAAAATATTAATATTATGAGTATGAAAACAGGTAGACTGATAAATTTACTATGAATAAACGCTTTTACATCTGCATTAACATAAATGTCGTTTAAACTACAAGCATTCTCCCTTAAGTGAATCATCTCGTACACCTTTCCCCTAATCATAAAAAATACCTCAATTCAGAGTCTAACAAAGTTATCAAGCTGCATTACTTAAACAAAAAGGCAGTAAATCTAAAAGAAAGTGTGTGTATGTTAGTATGTGTGCCAATGTTATCTTTGCTTAGATTTTGTGATCTCATCCTAATTAATGGCGAGTAACGGTGAAAATGTACACAGAAAGTCTTAGGTGCTTATCATCTTCCTACCGTTTGTCCCATTCTACTTGGGGTCGGTGCAAGAAAGTCTTTGGTGCTATTTATGTATTCGTATTTGAAAATTGGTACCTAGGGCTATTTACATAACGAGTTAAATAATAGCTTTGACTTTATACGAAGCATTATGTCTCTAGTGCGAGATAAGTTTCGGTGTATGGTAGGTATGCTAAATAGGCTTGAGTCCTAAAAAAGTCTGATTAGTCCGTCAGTTAGATTATCAACAAAAATATTTGAAACGTATTTTTTCTTTTTTTACGTAAACCAAAATTGACGAAGATACGACGCTTTTAAAATTCTCAATACGTCTCGTTGTGACGTCACGAGCCCCCACCTTCTAGTTTTGATGCGTTTTATCTTAGTAAATATTCATTGATTTACAAATTGTTTCATCCACCAAGTTCTGAACGCACCTTTTGACGTTTGACAGATAACGTTTCGTTGTCTGTGCGAATCTGTGCGATGACGTTTGCTTGTCAGTGCAATTTTGGTTGAAAAGATGGTCGCTCCGTGCTTGTAATTTTGGTACACGCTGTTTCGTGTAATTATTGGTTGAAAACTTTGAGTTATTGTTAATCCGATACCATCTTGATCGGTGTTTGATATTTTGTTGATAATTGAGTGAAAATTGAGAAATCTCGCCATTTGGGGTCATGACCGCGAGTGATTTGTTGGTTATGTAGCCGGCCTTTGTGTTTTATTTGAACGCCGGTAATTTCCTAAATTCAGTGCTGGACTATTACATCCCCGATTGGGTTAGCAAACCGGGATAAAATTCAGTTGGACATTGGTGAAAGGTGCCACGTGTGTGATAGGAAGGTTTGTCCAGAAAGACGTCGGTACGCGCTGTGGGGCGCCCTTTGGTTACCGTCGTAATCTCACATAACTACACATACACCACACAAACCACAGTTATACTTACACCCCACCCAGATAAGACGGAACCAGGGAATACGCCACATCTCCGGTTCCAACGTGATGGGTAAGTTATATCTAATAGTTGAATAGTTGTATTCACTTGTCGATTGGACAAATATTATTTTGATTGGGGCTCCGCGTAATCGCGGACATCGTGAGTCTGCTGGTGCAGTCTCACACACAAATCAAAAAACACGTTTCCATTATTTTCCAATACTCTAACTGACGGACTAAATAGATTTACAATTTATTGATGGTGGAACCTTTTATAACTAGCTTTTCCTGCATGTGCGTATTTTTGCGAGGGCGGTGCTGCATCCTGCATCCAACCCTGGATAACAACGTTTGTCGAGGATGGTCCGTCGATGGGTGACCAATTGACCATCCTTAATATATCAGGACTCCTCCGTGTCAAAGCAGGCACGTTATACTGTCAGTCACGGCTGTAATTTATAGATCATTGACAGTCGTGATGGGTAGTCAGAAGGTCGAAAGTCTGATGACCAGTTCACCAAGTAGAACTGAGTTGTAGAGATCAGATAAAGAGGTAGGTTAGGCTGAAGGCTGTTCCCAATAGGCTGTGAAATGAAGCTCTAAATTCCTTAGTTTCATATATTCCAATCACTAATACTTTTTAAATCAAAACAAAACTATCAGATTTAATAACAATTTATTTGGACATGCTCCAGATTCTTTTCATAAAAAAAATTCTTATATAAATGCAAGCTTCGTATAGCCTCATTCGGCTAACCTTTTAAACAATGACTCAAAGCGCCTTATATTTTTAAATAGCACTAATATGGTATGACCGTTGCTCACACAAATTTTGTAAGAGGTAGGTTAGGCTGTTTCCAACAAGCTGTGAAAAGGCTAGAAAAACGCTGAAGGTATTTTTACCTTCCCCATCCTTGAGAAGGGTGAACAACAAGACGAAGCTCTAAATTCCTTAGTTTCATAGATTCCAATCACTAATACTTTTTAAATCAAAACAAAACTATTAGATTTAATAACAATTTATTTGGACGTGCTCCAGATTCTTTTTATCAAAATGTTTCTTATATAAATGCAAGCTTCGTATAGCCTCATTCGGCTAACTTTTTAAACAATGACTTTAAGCGCCTTATATTTTTAAATAGCACTAATATGGTATAACCGTTGCGCACACAAATTTTGTAGGCGTCGAACGCCTGTTAAAATTACGTTGAACAAAAATATACTTCCAGCTTCTTCATCGTTCTATTATTAATTAATTAGTTAGAATAAGATTAACATTTAATTAGACTATGACTTATATATCATCCTCGGGTCCCGTCTTAAGCACCACGCGTGTTTGCTTCTGAAATGAAGAATAGGATAATCTGTAAGCATGTCTTAATTATCAGTAGTTAACCAACAATTGCTTATGTAAGAATGGTACGTACTGTTAAAGAGAAAAGGTATATTTTTAATTGGGATAGTTCTTTCTTCAAAATACCATCTGAGACTCCTCTAACAGTCGTTATGTAGTCAGTGGCCCGAAAGTTTGACAACCAGTTCCAAGGGGTATTACCCAGTACTAACTGGGCTGTGGAGGTCAGATAGGCAGCTGTTCCATGAAAAATACTGGTATTCAGCTGCATCCGGTTAGACTGGAAGTTGACCGCAACATAGTTGGGAAAAGGCTAGGCAGATGACGCGACACCAATCTGCGTAGTCCTCAAGTGACTTGATCAAGATTATGTCTGGACTTTAAAAGAGACTATGACCTCTAAGTTTCTTCTCAGAATAGTAAGATACAAAATTGTTAAAGTAGGTAAACAAAAAACAAATATTTTGTCATTATAAAAGTGTTTGTAAAAACCAATTTACAAAATTAACATAATTCATTTAATGTTTGCCTTCTACTTACTTCAAGAAATGGTTGAGTTCTCTCCTGTTGCATGATGACCAGGTCTTGGCAGGGTTCTTGGGGTTGTAGTTAGCGGCCATGATGTATCTCTGGCCTCGACAGTCGTTGCTGGGAGGTCCGTCGTGGGACATGCCGAGACTGAAATGGTTTTAGACAACTTTGGTTAAAACTATTGCAGAAGATCATTATTTTATTTTATACTGGTCGGGAAACTTACAGCTAACATAAACATACATGAGCTAAATTAGCAACTCTATTTGTGGTGGTTCAAACTTCGTTTGAAATACTGTTAGAATAAAGTTCTAATCAGCTTGTAGTGCAAGCTGATTATATATATATTATACTACGAACTACTAGCTAATAAAATTGCTATAAAACGTTTTTTTATCTTAAATCTCTAACTTCTATAAAGTTTCGGATAAAATGAAATTTTAAAAGTGTAGTACTTAGTTTTGCAGGTTAGTGTAGTTCAGAAAATACTAGGCATAAGATGTTGTGTGGACTGGCTTCATAAGGTGGAAGATTAGTCTACCTTGTATCATTTCTGAGATTCATTTAACGAGGAGCTACCATGGTTTGTATTTATTGCAGGAATATCATCATCATCATCAACCTAATAATGTTCCCACTGCTGGGACACAGGCCTCCTCTCTATGAGAGGGAATGGGAAATGGATAATCCACCAGGCGGGCCCAATGCGGATTGGTAGATGTCACATATCAGGTTTCCTCACGATGTTATCTTTCACCGTTTTGAGAGCATGGTGGTGATGAAATAAATTACACAAAGTAATGCGCCTGTCTGGGTTCGAACCCACGACTTACTGTTCTTAAGTCGGGGCCGCCACCACTGGGCCACCGCTGCTCTTGCAGGAATATAGAACAAACACTTAATTTACATAAAACCAGGCATCAATGGCGGTTAGAAAATCAGACCTAAGATCATTGTTATTCAAAACACTTAAGTACGTCTTTTACACTAAAATCAACTTTAAGTTTAATCATAATAAATTGCTTTTCAAAATTAACACTGTAAATTCCTACACAGAAAAAATCAATGGAGCTTCGACTTTGCAGACAAATTGACTGGAGCAAACAATCCCATATTCATTTCACACTTACCAAATATTTCGCACTTATTGGCTAGGATTCTGAGAATCTAATTACCAGCTAGATCTAGTCACACGTCGTCGCTATTATTAGCCTAAATAAACGACTATCGTGTATATTGTTACATTGATTGACACTAGAAAACACGGCTTGTGGCCTATAAACGTCAATTGGTATACAATCTACACATTTTTTACCAATTGAATTTGTCACTTTCAATTGTATTTAACTATCTAGGAAGAATGGTACAATGTGTAGAGGAAAAGAGTCTGTCTCCACAAATCACGTTATCAGATTGAATTAGCCACGGATCACGGCTACTTGTTTCCACTGATACCGTGATCCGTTTCCCTCGTTATTGGTTTACCCACTGATCACGGTATCTGTGGCTACGGGTTTGTCTCCACCGATCACAGTATCAGATCACGTTAGCCACGGATCACGGCGAGTTGTAACAATAAAAAAAAAATCGAAACTGATTGCGGTGTAAAGAAACAAGAAATAAAATATATATTATCTTTCGAAACTGCTTTTCTTGTTGTCTAATTTCCCAAACGAAAAGAAGTTTTAATTTAAAAAAAAAAACATTATGAATGTTCATCAAAATGTCATTTATTAATCTATACAAATAAATAAAATAAGAAAATAGTTCTTTTTAGTTATTGTATAGGGAAAAAAAAAAAAAAAATGTAACTGATCACTGTACGTAGGTATAACTGTTATTAATATGCCTACGTCTCGCAGCTATATCGGTGTTTCTATAAACAAAGTTAGCTTGAAATATCCAACCCGCGTCACCTACCTGTCACTTGATTCATAGAA
Organism: Xestia xanthographa; assembly: GCA_905147715.2. Lineage (NCBI taxonomy): Eukaryota > Metazoa > Arthropoda > Insecta > Lepidoptera > Noctuidae > Xestia > Xestia xanthographa. Next base: position 26,725,028 of record LR990650.1, read on the forward strand.
AAATCAAAGATAGCTTTTCTGTGACGTTTCATTTCTAACGGTCCGTAAGCTAAATGTCAAACAGACAGAGATAGCAATCTTCCATTACTTGTTAGTAAGTTATTACTATTATTTTATACTAGCTGACGTCCCGCGGTTTCACCCGCGTAGTTCCCGTTCCCGTGAGAGTACGGGAATAAATAAAATATAGCCTATAGCACTCACGAATAATGTAGCTTTCTACCAGTGAAACTATTTTTAAAATTGGTTCATTACTTCCGGAGATTACTCCCAGCATACGAACTTACAAACAAATGTTACCTCTTTATAATATTAGTATAGAAGTATAGATTATATTAGGTAGAACGCTAAGTCCCTGCACTTACTTAATCTGTTACAGGCGCCAGACTGAACTTACCATCAATAGCTGCAGTATTCGAATTCATTGGCTATAAATTTAACCTTCCCGCTAACTATCTATTTCAATCGATTCCATTCAGCTTAAATGTTAATGGTTAGAGCAGAGTAATCAACTTAAAGTAAAATCTCTTCAGAATTCACTTCAAGAGTATTGATTTCTGGTCCCTATTTATATCGTGTTTCTATTTAACATAACTTAACATCACTCCTTGTAATCCCGGAATGGTTAGGCAAAGGTGTACCTTACAAGTAGGTACACCCACATTTGGCCATTTATATTTAAGTTCCATGTAATGTAGGATGAGCCTATTGCCATCCACCGGGCCCAAATCCGGGCGCTGTGGCAGCTACTGAGAAATGCCTAAAGGAGAAACGCAACAATACTTTGCCCGACCCGGGAATTGAACCCAAGACTTCATGCTCAGTAGTCGTGTTTGTGACCACTAGACCAAAAAGGCAGTCAGTCGATTTTTTTTAAATTCTAAACATATTTTTTGCTGTTTTGATTTAATGTAATGCGAGGGAAATTTGCCAACAAAATATGGCACCTTTTTCTTTATACATACGAGCTTTTAAGAATAAGAATAATTTATTGTTTCGAAAAGTACATTCAATTCATTGATTCCTGCGACTCACACTAGGATTCCCTGTGTCGTGAGTTCCAGGCTCCTTCGTTCCGTTACATTTTATTGTTACACAAATAGTAGTATCCGCTACAATAAATGAAGAGCTCTGTCAATTTACAAACCCACACTCATAAGTTACTTGTAAGCTCGATGCCACATAGCTTAATAAAGGCTTATTCAATAGGTTACCCAACTTTAACTTATTTCAACTTAGAATAATCATTCTCTGAGAATGTGTAAATTAATACTCAACATACCTACATAGCGTAATCCCATACAGGCCCAGAAAAGTTTTAGCGAAGCGTCCAAGGTGTGCTGGACGGAAGTGTTAGTAGGTGTCTCATTAATTACCTTTCTTATTGGTCTTAAGAACAAAGTAGTGCATACCTGTGTGCTATTTCATGGGTCAGGATGTAGGCAATATTCTCTGGGTGCCACTCGAGGAGAGTACAGCTGTTTTTGTTGCTGCACATCCCTTTCAGGTAGCCTCGACCTGGAAAATTCAATCATAATTATAATACTAGGTGATAAAAATTGGGAGATTTATTAAAAATGTATTGTTTATGTTTTTGTTTATTGCTGGACATTACACACAGCGCCATCTTGTGCCACACTAAGCAACGAGGCTTGTGTCGTGGACACCAGATAGTTGATATACTACTTAGATATTTTTTTGTTTGTAAATACATACTTATTATACATATAAACATCCATGACTCGGAAACAAATGTCCGTGCTCATCACACAAACATTTGCTCCGACCGGGATTCGAACCCAGGACCCTAAGAACGTAAGGTAGTCCCACTACCGCTACGCCATTCGGGTCGTCGAGTTTACGAGTTGGTTGTGGTTAGGTTAGTTAGTAGTAGTAGTCAGGTTCTTTTATTTATGTACTTAATTTCATCACCACTGCTCTCAAAACGGCGTGTCCGAGAACCTGAACATTCGACGACATGGTACCAACCCCCATTGAGTCAATGTAATCGACTCACAAAGCCCCTCACAAAAAAGAAGCCTGCGTCCCAGGTCCCAGTATTGGAAACGTTATAGGGTGATTATGCTACACAAGTGGTTATTAACACACAACATCACGACTGTTCGGGGATTTCGAAGGGTAAAACAGAAGTGTAACTAATAGTATACTCATAGTTCACCAGTTATGTTTAGGTCCCATGTGAAAGGGGGTGAGCCTATTGCCATCAACCGGGCACGAATCTAAGCTCCGTGGCTGGTACTAAGAAATTCCTGGTGGAAAAACCCAACAACACTTGGCCTGGCCTGGAAATAATGCAACATTTGAAAGTATCATTTCCTATAATGACTTGAAATGGAAATTTTTATTGTATTTTATGAATTGACACATTGTGACATGACATTAATTTTTTTTTATAATTCTTTTTTTTAATTTTTATTCTTATTATTATTCCGATTTTATTTTTATTTAATTTGGGTAATTTGATTGTAATTATTTTAATATGAATTGCATGTATATTGTTTGATGTTTTGTTTGATGTTCATAGATAATTTAGAGACATTCAGACACGATGTAAAAGTCGTTATTGAATAAATGAATTGAAATGAATTTAATCGAACCCAGGACCTCATTCTCAGTAGTTACGCTAGCGAATAATAAGCCAACGAGACTGTTACTTACTAAACTAAACCCAAATTCAAATTTTGATCCAGAAATGAAACACCTTCATAAATTTTGTGTTCAAAACATACAGAATATACTTTATATTCATTATAATATTGTAGGTACATTCAAATAAAATAAAGACTTTCAAGATTAAATCTGATGGTTTGCGCAAGATTTCTGCGTTTCCTGCTGTCGTTTCAAACGTTTTGCAGGCTTATTTCCATAATTGGTTTAGACTTTTACTGCTGGGAGGATAAGGGTTATGTACGGTTTATTAAATTACTAGATAAGCTGTGTTTAAGTCTTTGATATATGAACTACAGAAAGCTTAGTTTTTAGGGTTCCGTACCCAAAGGGTAAAAACGGAACCCTATTTCTAAGACTTCGCTGTCTGTCCGTCTGTCTGTCCGTCTGTCTGTCACCAGGCTGATACAGTTTTCCATAACGTCAAAGATCCATTTAATTAAACCGGCCAAGTGCGAGTCGGACTCGCGCACGTAGGGTTCCGTACCAATTATTATAAAAAAATCACGTTTGTTGTATGGGAGCCCCCCTTAAATATTAATTTTATTCTGTTTTTAGTATTTGTTGTTATAGCGGCAACAGAAATACATCATCTGTGAAAATTTCAACTGTCTAGCTGTCACGGTTCATGAGATACAGCCTAGTGACAGACAGACGGACAGACAGCGAAGTCTTAGTAATAGGGTTCCGTTTTTACCCTTTGGGTACGGAACCATAAAAAGGATTATATTTAAATTTACATATTTATTACAAATATAACTAAGGTCTATATTTATTAAATTGACTTCCAAATTAAACGCTTCTAAAAAGAATAAAAATAACCTAAAATTAGATGTCTATCAAAAATGATTATTGTCATTTGGTGCTTATATTATGTTCATTACTACTATCCAAGTAAGACCATTAAACCAAACCAAAAGCCTTTCGCAAAACTTACGGAAATCATCAGTTAATAATCTTATCCAAACTTTTTAAACTTACCTGTACTACTCCTAACTTCAGATCCATATCGATCCAGATAATACAGATCCAATCCCGTAAACAGAACAGAGTAGAACCACCTCTTCTTGGTTACCTTCTTCTCCCCCTGCCATTGGCAATAACTCTTCAAATATTTCGAAACATTCTCATTCATCACCACCTTTTTCGTGTTATTCTTCAAAATCTTAACATCTAGCAGTTCCAGCTTTACTTTCTGCTGCAAATTTGGATGGGTGAATAGATCTTCTACGTCTTTCAATATGTCTTTTGCTAGTAGTTTGAATTTCTCTCTTATTTTATGTTTTGCTTCTTTTGATAGTATCCTGGTTAGTGCTTTGTCTAGGTGCATCATGACTGGGATTGTGATATCTGTCTGTTTCGTGTAGTATTTGATTGAGAGGTCCTTGTGATGGTTCTTCGGGTTTGTGTGCTTGTTCTGGAATTATGAGTTTAAACAATTAGTCAATAGTAACATTACCTACACAGGTAGCAACCACAGATATATAAGTCATCGCTATGTGCGTTATGAGGTAAGATTGTGCCAATATTATTTTCTAAAAGGGCTGTAGTATTGCATAAAGGTGCAAGTCTATCGATTGGAATCTTAATGCAGGTAGGAAACTTTAAGTAACTGCCGAAGTTATGCTCTTCCCACGTTTCGAATTGACTAGCAAACTATAGATGTCCCATTTAAAATCATCATAAATTGAAGACTTTAAATGGTCAATTGTAAGATTCAATTTAGTTTTAATGTTTTATTACGTCTATGTTTCTCAAGGATTGTTGTGGGATTGTCTAATATTGATGCTCTTAAAATCAAAGTATTTATTACGGTTTCAATGAAGGTGTAATTCAATAGTACCTGAATAGTCAGGAATCAGCCAAATACATAGTTGACGCCAACTTTGCCAAAAAAGAGTTACTTTTAACTTTCCCAAAATAGTCAGTGGGTACCTAGTATACCTAATTATAAAATCTGAGACACAATAAAATTGTACAAATTCAATTTTATAAAGACAAATGACGTGTATGCATCGTTGATTACCCTCGAGTGTCTAATTAGTGACAATAGGAAGTCTAGTCTTCGAAATGCTGAAAGACATTAGACAGATGGCATTGCATACGTTTTTTTACATGTCTGTGAAGCCAATTTGCTCTCCCGAGAAATTGTTATTAAATTGCCTCTTGTACGGCTGAATGTCATTCAGAGCAATGAACAGTAATTGTCCAAAACTATGACGAGGAATATTGATATTGATTACGACTGTTTATAAGACGCGTGTCTGGTGGGGTTTCCCATCGGCCGAAAATACGAAGTCTTATACATACCTTGGTCCCATGAAGATATGAATAGTCATAACTATAAGGGATTGTAGAGAATCCTAGACCCAGTGGTTTAAGTTTTGTGCTGTCTGTCAGTAAAGTGAATTAAATGATTTTGATGATATTGACATTTTTGTACCTGTCTATGGAATTTTGTTTCATCGTAACGAGTGATGAATCTGAATAAAATCATAAGAGAAGATACGAATATTGATGAATGGAGAGGGAGAGGAAGGCCGAAGAAAATATGGATGGATCGTGTGAGGAATGATATGAAAGAGAAAGGAGTAAATGAGTCAGTGAGGTCTGATACACATACAATGGAACAAAAAAAACGTTTTGCGTCGACCCCAAGTAGAATGGGAAAAGGGCAGGACGATGACGTTGATCCAATAGTAATTAAAAGCAGACATCGTTAACAAAAATAATCCAATATAAGCTTAGTTAATACCCAGTAAACCGCGGCTGAATTAGATCACAGCCAGTAACTTTACTCATATGTACGCGCTCGGCTGTAATGACCACCGCGCGCTGTTGGCATAATTTGTCCCAAAACTTTATTTAAAATATCGACTAATCGTGCTCGGTCCATGTATTCAATACTTTATTTATAATCTATATAACATTGTTGAACGACGTACCAAAAATCACAGCTCTACTCCATTGACAAGTTGTCAAATAATAAAAACACAATTACGTCAACAGAGCGCGCCATTTCTTGCGTCATCGTATTTGCGTTAGTGTCACATTTCAAGTTATTACGAGTTACGTATTTGTTATTGGAATACAGTGTTATTCATTAAAATGTTCGTGAGAAGTTGTACTATCGTATTATGATAACACAAATTAGGTTCCAAATCGCGAAATTGCAGTATTTCGCCTGTGAAAATGCAGTAATTATATGTACCTACAATGGTTGTGTAGTGTGAAGAAATACGTGATTTAGTGACTAAAACGTGTGTGAAATGGAAAAAACAGTGCTTAATTAGTGAGGTGATTAGATTGTTCAACTATCTACACCAAAAAACATGTGGGTTTGTGTGTTTTTCATCCAACACCGGCTGGCAAAAATTAGTTCCCAGATGTAAACAAACAGTGAGTATCTAGTTTCATAGGTACATTTAGATATGATGCTATTGAGCTATTAATGAGATTGTGGTCTTGTTGGAAAGGAAATATAGTCTAGTTTATTTCTATATTGTTAAAATGGATAAAAACTAAGAAAAATCTGATATTTCTAGTGAAATATCAGTTTTCGTAACTATTTTTTAGCTATACATTATGACTTGGAGTATATAATTAAAGTATTTCATTTTGATTTCTAGATAAGTAGATTCCTTATCTAATCAGCTTGACAACAGTAGTAATGAAATTGCTCTAGGACTTGTAGTTTTTGAACTACAGGTGTTTTTATCGGAACGGGCGGAAAATGTGTCAAAAATTGGCTAAAATTGTTAACACAGCGCGGTTGGAAGTTTTGACAGCTCGCGCACAGCACTGCGCAAAGGGCGAGAACATTAACAGAACCGGATAACAATAAAAACTTGTTCAAAACACAGGCAAACCAGCTTTTCAACGTTCAGAAACATCATAAAACATTTCTCAGAAACACTGATTAGCTAATGACACGGCTTTTCAGGAACGTGTAGGTGGCTTGTAAAACAAATATTACCGTTAACGAGCCAAGCATTGAACCCGGGACCTTTCAGAATGGAGAATCTTACGTAATCGGTCAGTTTGGTGTTTATTGTTAGTTATTCATTTGCATGATTGAAGATCGTGGCCTTTTGTCAGCTTTTCCATACATTTTGACCGTGTAGGTGTTGCAGTTTTTATGTAGCCGAAGAAACATTTTTATGTAGCCCCTTGTCTGTCTTGTCTGGGTTCAGAATGATGTATGGAATACGTGGTATGTGGTGGATACCACATACCACGTATTCCATACATTCGTTTTAGCGTCGGTGTCTCTACCACACTATACAGGGTGAATGGGTCTGGAACTCTAGACCCACCATAGACAATTCGCATTTTATAGAGATTATTTGCTAATTATTGGACCCTACTTCAGACTTTTAGTTAAGATTTTGTTATTGTTTTTTTTTTTTCAAAAGCCTACTATTATGTTTTTAACCCTTGTTTGAAGGAAGTTCCAAGGTATTTTAATCGCCAATGTTTATGACTATCAAAAAAAAGTTTGTAAAAATCTTAATAAAGTATAATAATTGATATATCTCCCAAACTATAAAACTTTGGCTAGGGAAAGTAGGGTTCAATAATTAACCCCTCTCTAAGCGAATTTGCTATGGCGGGTCCAGACCTATTCACCATAATGATAGTTTTTGGTGTATATTTACATCTTAATATTTTATAGTAAGTATTAGGGTAAGATTAAGTTTTAAAAAACTGTTTTCAAGTTTACTTGACAATATTGTATCTGACTCTCTTTTATTATACTATATAAAGCTCGATTACCACTCACTCACTGACTCACTGACAGAATTGTTCTCCCTGATGGTGGATGGGGAGGTGGGTATATTTTGACAGATTCGTAAACAAGTAACTCCCGCAAGTATGGGAAAAGTGCCAAACATCCCCTTTTCACCCCCCTTCCTCCCCCTCCCTATCGTATCTCGGAAACAAAGAGACTTGAAACATATTTTTTTTCAAATTCGTATAGAAGAGGCTCGGGAAAGTAAAAACCAGTTTTCAAAATTGACCCCTTTTACCCCCTTTTCCCCCCTTTAGGCGGATCTCGGAAGTTGAGAGACTTGGAACATTTTTTTTTTCAGATTCGTAAGAAGGGGCCTAGAGTTAGTCAAAATCATTTTTCAAAACTCCCCACTCTCCCCCTCTTCACTCCTCCCCCCCCTTTTCACCACTTTTTTTACTACTGAAAAACTTTTTGATTCTTACCTAAAACTATTGAGGGACGTTGAAATTTGTATACCCTCCCCTCCCCAACCTCCCCTAAAATTGAAAGGGCTGTAACTTCGTAACGGTTAGAGATAGCCATTGGGTGCTTGAGCAAATATTATAGTAGGCGTCGAAACCTGTCCGGTGGTGGTAGGTTCTGAGTGGAGCGAACCTGCGAGACCGAGTGGAGCGAAGGCGGGAGGTGGCGAGCGAAGCGAGCCGGCGACCTCCTTAGCGTAACGAAGGTTGAGTGGGTGAAGCGTAACTCAGGGGCGACGACAAGCAACTTTAGGGTTATGTTTTTTATAATGGGTTTTTAGAATGTTTAAGGGGTTCTTAAGGGTTTTCATATTGATATAGGGGTAGCTGTAACGGATTATCCAATTATTTTAAGGATTCCTATGGATTCTCAAAATTTTATGATGGTAAGGAATACTTCTCAAGAACACGACAACACGCGAGCTGCGCGCAGCTCGCGCACCCACGCAAATACTAGTTAATTTATAAAATTACATTCAGCTAGATTCTAGTACCTGTCACGTTTTATACATGTATGAAATTTTGCACAAGAGTACAAAATCTTTTTTGAAATAAAAATCCTTTTTTATTGAAAGTGTACAGATAGGCGCACGATTATTATTTTTTTAATGTTTTTTTTTTATTAGTTTTGTTTGTTTTAGCTTACATTGGTATCGGTGCTAATGTGCCTAATTTTAACTGTATAATTACTTTTTATTTTTGATGAAATGAGTTGAATTGTAAACCTTAAGAGCCCTGTAAAATTCCGATACAATGTAAAAATTGTTTATGAAATAAATATGTTAGACATACATACGTGTACATTGTAAATTGGTAATTAAGGTAGGAATTAAGTCTGACTCAGTATCTATTGTTTTTGGTTAAGTTAGGTTTAAGTACCTATCAATTAGCAATATGTTAGGTGATAAGGTTTTCCCTAAGAACTTATTGAAGGTCAATATATAGATTTTGCTGGTATATTTTAGTGACCTAATTATCCGCGTACCTAACAAAACAGGTAAAATGTAGTATTAATTAGGTAATCAACTAATAAATTGGTATTTAGCTATTTTTAGTATATCCTTGACTGACTGAACAACGCGAAACCTAAAATTAATTGAAATATACTAAATGAAATAACTCTTTTGCGAAATCCACCTCATTCTTATTCTATAATGCACACAAAATAACAAATATAAATTGAAATAATATAGTTTATGTACAAAGGCGAGCTTAAACTACCCAGGGGATCCAACTAAAGATTCTCCTGGGACTTTTACTCCCGATATTCGGAAGCTAACTACGTGCCTGACTTTCTACTTGTCTCGCAAATCTATCCTACGTCTGGCCCTGAGTTCTACGCTGTCTTACTACAGAGCTGTCGCGCGGTGGACTCTGAGATCTGCACTGCCGCCACTTCTACTACTTCAGGGCTGAACCTCGAAGTTGCTCTGGTATCGCCCTGTTACCCTGACGCCTGTTCCCGTTCCTACAGTGCTGAGCGGATTCCAATCCATCTAAGTGTGTGAACTATAGAACTATAGAGAGTTCGTGCTAGGTAGGTTTTTTTATAACTAGCTGTATTTTTATCTTTCCCTAATTAAAATTTAATTGAACAAGTCTGCTTATCCATTTATTTTAAATAGGAGCAAGTAGGTTTGTTACAATTTGGCTCAGAATTGGGTTAAGCTCGTTTACCTTTACGTTTAGCTCATTTTACGTTGTCAGATTAACTTTTTGTTAAGCAAATCAAATCAAATAATAATAATAATCGTCTAAATAGCGAAAAAGCTTATTTAGACGATTAAATCATAAATTCTAGTGGTTTCTTCAGAGGTTTCCCCGAAGGTAAGTTGTGTAGAAACACAAAATGATTTTGTAAACTCGTTTTGCGTACAGATAATTGAAAGTTTAATATTATTATTTTGAGAAAATAAGATTAAAATGGCTCAGTGGTTAAGAAACGACGGGCGACTCCGCGCCGGTTTGATTCTAGTATGAAACAAATATTAGTTTTACTAACAGTCAGTTATTTGGTTTCAGAGGTTTGACAAATTAAAATTTGTTTTACTCACACTCAAATGTAGAAAAATTGTAGTGTAGGAAAAAAATAATATTATCTTGTTTTAATATTTTTGTAACTTCTACTTAAAAATTTTAGCCCGTAGGTACTTACTAATACATTTTTCCAAGATACTTTATGACAGAAACTAAAATTCATTCAAGGCTCAAAAAATTAAATTTAAAAAACTCACCTTTTTACACACACTCCCATCCAAAATAGTGATCACTAACAGAAACACAAACAACTTCATTGTGACTACTGAGAACCGTATGTTCAGACCGCCTAAGCTGTACTAAGCTTTTGCTGCATGTCCTACCCGGCAATATACACAGGGAAGATAACTCAAAAGGCCCATACGATACGGACATGACAAAATATTCATAATCATATTTTTTCCCTGAAACAGTGACTCGGGATCGCTACAGGCCACGACGGAGATGGCGGGACAAACTAAACAAGTTCTACCAGGCCCTGCAGTCTCGACAGAGATAACGACAAAATCGCTAACTTTTGATTGCTAATTACTCACGAAAGAATACGGTTGCAATAACGATGCTTATGTGTAAAGCAAGTCTCTACATCCAAGATGCGTTTCTAGCAATCATCGTCATTGCAACCGAATTTATTCGTTAGTAATCAGCGATCGAAAGTTAGCGAATTTGTCGCTATCTATGTCGAGACTGCCGGCCCAGGGCGGTCTCGACATATATTATGACATTATCGTTAACTTTCGATCGCAACAATAACAATGAAAAAAATCGGTTGCAATAACGATAACGAGAATCGTATCTTGGATGTAGAGACTTGCATTTCCCGCAAGCATCGTTATTGCAACCAAATTCTTTCGTAAGTAATTGCGATCGAAAGTATGCGATTTTGTCGTTATCTATATCGACTGGACTGGGCCCGGCCGGCAGTCTTGACAGAGATAACGACAAAATCGCTATTTTTTTATTGCTAATTACTAACGAATAAATTCGGTTGAAATGATGCAGCTTGCGACAATCGCATCTTGGATGTAGAGACTTGCATTTCCCGCAAGCATCGTTATTGCAACCAAATTCTTTCGTAAGTAATTGCGATCGAAAGTATGCGATTTTGTCGTTATCTATATCGACTGGACTGGGCCCGGCAGTCTTGACAGAGATAACGACAAAATCGCTATTTTTTTATTGCTAATAACTAACGAATAAATTCGGTTGCAATGATGCAGCTTGCGAGAAACGCATCTTGGATGTACAGACTTGCGTTACTTGCAAGCATCGTTATTGCAACCGAATGTATTCGTTAGTAATTAGCAATCAAAACTTAGCGATTTTGTCATTATCTCTGTCGAGACTGCCGGCAGGACTGGGACAGAGCAGCCTAGAAAAAGAAACGAATTAAAAGAAGGAGATGAAGCTATTAGGACCGCATACTTGCTTCTATATTTTTATTCGAAGCTCATTCAAATGAAACTTCTGCGTTTCCCTGTATAGTGTACCATGTATATGTAAACAAGACCCGTGCGAAACCGAGCCACCGAGGCAGCTGCGCCGCCGCCAGTAGCCGGTAGCGGCACTGACTTAGATGCAAAGTACGTCAACGCGCTAACGGGCGTGGAGGAGAAATGCGTACCTAATCGGCGGCGCGCGCGGGCGCCGGGCGCATAGGTATGATAACGACGAAGCGCGGGGGGGAGGGGTCGGAGCGAGACAAAAACCTCGTCATATTTTAATTTGTATTTAACATTTATCTAACCTGCAGTCTTTGATAAAGTACCTTACCGTTTTTTGTACTGTTTATGTTTTTTACGCTGTGTTTTGTTATATTCTATGTACCTACTGGCTGTTTTATTTTAGTAACTCATGTAATAAGATACCACTGTATTGACATCCGTACGTTTTTCAAGGGTGACCACTGAAAACCAGCGCTGTGCTGTGGGCTCCCCATAGCACAGCATCATGCTGAGTGGTTTCACCTGTTTGTCGCACTCACGACGTGCTAGCTGTCAACTTCTTTGTTCTTTTTTTGCTTGTTTCTGTTACGTTCTGTTATATTATTTTATTATGTTAAACGTCTTAAGTATAAGCTTTGTACCGATGTTTTGCATGTCGTGTGCCTGCGGCAAATAAATATTTTTTCTTTCTTTCTTTTCTTTCTTCTATATCGGCCACATAACAGTAATATGTATTTACTAAGTAAATTATTATCAGCCGCTACATGAAACTAACAATTAAGTCTTACAGTACTGTTTATCGCTAACTTTACTCAGGAAATGATTACATTAACATGATCTAGGGTTGATTATACCATATAATTGAAACCTAACACTGAAACCCAAACAGATCAAAACCGCGGGGACTTGGCAAATGGCCGATTCGATTCCCGGGTCGGACACATTGTGCCCGGTTGATAGCAATAGGCTTTTCTCCCATTATTACATGGGGCATACATTCGGGATAGATTATAATGAACAAGTGTGAGCGCACTACCAGTTACCACGTACTATCCAGGACACTCCCGCCTGATCACCACTAAGCTAATTTTTGCTTGCACTCGCGACATAGAAACGCTCTCTAACCCCGCCCCGTTGACTTTGTATAGAAATAATGAATGAATAGATACCAATCGGCCGAGCGCACTGACGACGCACGCGAAACGAGAGTTATTGTTATTTTGTGCGGAAAGTTGACGCTTTCCTAATAGGCCTAAACTTTAAGGGGGCGTCTCCGCATCAAGCGTATCTAAGCGAAAAAAAAATTAACTGATCAGGCGGAAAAGACCACGAGTGTACACTCTTTTTTGCGGAACGTGAATAAAACAACAGTAATAATTGAGGGTTCCGTACCTCAAAGCAATTTAGGAACCCTTTAAGATCACCTTGATGTCCGTCTGTCAAGACTTTTATTCTCAGGAACCCGTGCAGGTATCAAGGTGAAATTCAAATCGCTTATGTCTCGATTTCACAAGATAATCTAAACCTATAGGTTGGTCCCTGTTTACCTAGACTCATGAAATTTGGCAAAAAGCAATGTCCTATAGTACATGTAAAGGAATAAACAGTAAAACCGTAATTATGTAGTTAAATAACAAAAATCCGGCCTGCATTATGAAGTTTGTAAGGAACTCTCGGTGCGCGAGTGAAATAGAACTTGATGGATTTTTTTTTTGGTTTTATGCCTTCATCAACATCATCAATGTATACACTCATGAATACAAGCTGCAAACAACTTCATCACGAAGCCGTCAACCAAGCATTCTGTAAGTACATCAAACTAGGTAACTTTACGCAAAAAATATTGCTCGGAAACAACTTTCTTTTTTGGGATGAAAAAGCATGGTTTGTGTCATGTAGAACTCAATGTAGAACTTCATGTGGAACTCAATGTAACGCACTCAAAACATAGTTCTGATGGATGGATTAAATAGTATGGGGGTCGTGAAGTAAAAATCTAACATTAAAAACTTTTATAAAAAAAAAAACTTGTCAAAAGTTGGAACTTTGACACCTAATATCTTCGTTACTAGAAGATATTATGGTGTAGAACTAAAAAATTATCGCAATGACGGCGAGTACAAGTGTCTTTCGGCTTAATTAAGAGGTTTTTTACACCCTTTATAATCAGTAGGTATTTGTCTTCCCTTACTCTCATACGCGACGGGGCGACAATCTGACACTACCAGGGAGAAATCTGGAGCAGGAGTTCGCAGGACTAATAGCTTAACGTTCTTTAAAGCGTACGTGCTTAGTGTTATGACGACAGTCTTTATGACGATCTAATAGTTAAGGGAATTGATGACTAAAAGGTTCATGGAAACATTGAGTTGGCATTGTCATCATTTTACATAAACGTGATCTTTGCATCTGATAGGTTCAAATACTTAATATGAGACAGATCAACATCATACATCATGAGAAGCTGTACTTTTCCCTTTCTTTAGTTTGCGTATGGTCATCACCGTACAGTCTAGTTTTTTTTGTTCCTGATTGGAAAATTCTCATGCGTACGCTCCGCCCTTGTGTAGAAGGAAGGGTCTGCCAGGCTCTTACTGACTAAAAACCACACCGGTGTTTCCTTACCACATTCCCACTGGGGATCATGGGAACTAGTGCGCCTTCCAAGATCTCCGGCCCGCATCTGCAGGCCTCCTCAATTCCGCGGGGGGAGTGAGGTGTAAGACGCGGGATGAGGTATACCATCCTGTATAATCTACTCCAACTAAGTTGGGCCAGTCTTAAAACTATAATTGCTGACTTTGGCTTCTGCAACATTTAGTTTCAGAGGCATCTAGGACTAAAAATGATACTTTGAACAGCTCACTCCATCAGCACTTTACATAATTGTGATTCTTATACTCCGATATGATCAGGCAAGCTATTCTTTGTACAGAGTATGCCTCCATTTTTTCTTTCACCAGTGTGAGTGAAGTTTAATATAAACTTAGAAAATACATCAATTAAGTAATTGAAAAAAGGTCACATTGGTACTTGCTCTGAATTGAACCCACGACACAATCTAAATCTTTGTAGGCAAGGGCTTAGGCCCGGTTTTTATCGCGAAAAAGCAATGAGCCGAAAATGGCTAAGCGAAGCGGACTTCGTTTTCATGAAATAGGTTTACGTTTCCTTCAAGTAAGAGTTTAGTCGGCTGATTTCCACCCCAAAAGAGAAATAAAACAAGAATGAGCAGAACGAGCTCATTTTTACTCTTTTTGCCCGCTGAGTCATTTCCGCTTGACTCTGTGTTGGTGGAAACACCATGTAAGCAGTTTTCTCTTGCGAGGAAACCGGGCTTTAGAGCCGGACCGACGCGGACACCGCGGTCACCGAAGCGGAGATGAGTCAAAAAGAGAGCGGGTGGTGAGCGGTGTACTATGCTAGGTGCGGCGTTCGGTGAGCGATGTGAGCGGTATACTTCCCGGTATACCGGGTGGTTATCCCGGTAGCACATTTTGTATGATAATTTCCAACCTCTAGGTGGACGAAGCCACAGGTGGTATCATATATTAATTACTTCACATCAAATACAGTTAGTTAATATAGGTAAATAGATACTTTGATATAATTAACGATCTTTAACTTAGCATAAGATGTTTAGGTGACAGAAGACTGATTAAAATACATAAATATAAGAAATATTATACGGTAATTATTGGGTACGTTGGTGTGTGTGTGTCTTTACGATACCCGGGTATATTAAATGACCTATAGGTGCCTGAATGTCGTGAGGAAAGTTTTGAGGATGAATTTGAATGGATATAAGAGTAGAGGAAGACCAAGACCACAAGAGACAAGAGGAAGACCAGTAAGAGAAGATAAGATCTGTCAGTTCTTTTTCTTTCTCTTTGCGTCTTCCCAATATGCAGGGTCGAGACCTCAGACCTCTCTTGTGGCCTCAGATAAGAAACCAAGACAGCGTTGCGAACAATAAAGTGTGGCCAGCGCAAGTTACGTCTCGCTCTGTTCATACACGCTCACACGCACACATTTACATCAAACTACAATTAAACTATGCCTCAATAAATGCACAACATGTTTACGAAACCGGCCTCACTTCTCTGTTCGCAGAGTTCCGTCTAATCCTTATGTCCCCAGCCGTGCCCGATGGGGCACGGTGCATTGTTATTTTAATTGTGTCTGTAATTTTAAAAAGTGGTCTGTTTGTTTTTTTTGTCTGAGTGTATACGGCGAGACGTAATTTGACGGCCTCACTTTACTGTTCGCAGAGTTTCGTCTTTAACTTTTTACTTGGTCTGAGATTGCGGCGCCTTCACTTCGCTGGTAAGCATCACTATCCGTAATGCCAAGCTTTTGTATGTCTACCCTTAACATCATGAAAGCATCGCCAGTCGCCACATGCATTGACTTTTATTTCGGACCATAAATTTTGTGCTAAAAATATACCAAGGATATTTGTCTACCAGTCAGAATGATCACGTTTTTTTCACAGCAATCATTTTTTGGACACTAAAAACATGCTTATCTTTTCAGGGCTTCTGAGTTCCTGTCTGAGTAGATAATTAGATTTAAATAAAACACCAAATTTACAGTCGAAAATGATAAATTATTTCCTGCAACCTTGTCTGTTTTATCTATCGGTTTAATATTTTGGCGCAGTTAGGATTTAAATGCAAAGTTTTGGGTTTGCTAAATTTCAGAATGAGTTTTATTAACAAAGGTGCTCTTTCAATTAAACTGGATTTAAACTGGAAACTATGAAAACTGTTACAGGCAGCAATGGCATCAAAGTAGAAATTACGGTTTTATCCTACTCCATTTTTTTTTTTGGATGGGAAATCATCACATGACTCCTCCCGCTCTGGGCGGAGCAGGAGCGAGTGTCAGACTTTTACTGACAAAAACCCATCCATGTTCCTTCATCGCCCTTTGTGTTCCGGGGCCACGGTGTCTCTTTCGAACAGTCCCGCAACCCCGGCAGGCATCGACCCTTGCGGACCCCTTCCTATTGCTGACTCTCTTTGAGGCGCTCGTGGAACACGAACGTGCCGTCGACACGGCCTGTCGTCATGAGACGGACGGACGGCGAGCAAGCCCATAGCCCACCGTCCACAGGCGACCGGACGCTGAGAGGTTCTCTCCCTCTCCCGTTCCTACTCCTCCACTATACTTTTCTGATTAATTTCGTTGCGGTCTCCAAGACAGTTAAATTCATTCTATGGGACTTCGTCGAGCTTCATTGTCTCGGCGCTTTTCTGGTGGTCGCCACTGTTGATTCTGGCTTTCAGGAGTTACAGTGGATTGGGAATAGTGTGGCGGGCTTGTACCAACAAAAAAAAAAGGCAGCAATGGCACCGTGAATGTTCGGGCGGGAAAACACAGAACTAAAATAAAAAATAAATGTAACAAGTTCGACTTCCTCATCATTCTCTTGACCTTATCCCAATTCATTTAGGGTCGACTTTGCAAGTCTTCTTCTTCCATACTTCTCTATTACTCGTCATCTCATCAGACACTTCCCTTCTTGCCATATCATCCTTCACACAGTCCATCCACCGTTTCTTTGGTCTTCCTCTACTCATATACCCATTCACATTCATACTCAAAACTTTCCTTACGACATTTTCCTCATCCCTCCGCATCACATGCCCATACCACGACAACCGATTACCACACAACTTTTCAGTCACCGGCGCCACTTTCAGATTTCCTCTTATGTACTAATTTTTTATGTTATCGATTCTCGTTATACCAAAGTTCGACATATCGATGCATTTTTACTACATACTTCATATTGCAGTGGTAATGTAATACTGTATGATTTTGCATCACTGTCAAAATCATTAGTGTTGTATAATATCAGTAGGTACATAAAAATACTGTTCGGTTGCTACTGAGACAGGTAAAATATTGTATGGATTGTAATACCTGCAAAAGGGGATATTATCAATTCTAAACTATTATTTCACCACAACATAAATTATGGATCATCCTTTGTATTTTAAGTACCTAGGAAATACCTATTTAATAATACTAGAGCAGGAAATTTAATTAAAATTCTGAAAAAATACCGGTATTTTTATAGGTATTTTTAGTTACCAACTTATTATCGGAACGGGAGAATTTGTCATTATTATACTTATTTAATATGTGAACTACGACTGCAGCCAGTCTCAATAAAATACGAAAAAAATGAAGGAAAAGATTAAAAAGATCGCGAGGAACAAAAGAGTAGTTAAAAGTTGGAACGTTATGACGTTCCAACTTTTAACTACTCTATTTGTTGATGGTTGATAATGCTAAACTTAGTACCTAAGGCAAATTGACCGTTCTTCGGCAGGACGTGGGTAGCCGAGGATCGAGTGGAAATGGCATGGACTGCTACTTTGCTGATCATGAAGACAGTTTCAGTTTTTTAAAATAATGAGACGGTACTTTGAGTAAGGGTTATTCCCGACAATGTCGCTCATTTGTCAAACTTGTGCAATAAAGAAACGAAAACATGTGGCTAAGTCAAAACATAAGATGAGTAGTTTATGGATTTTGGCCCCAGACACTTCGTAAGTTATAAAGCTATTTGCAGGTAAGTTTAGTATTGACTAATGTAAGTATATTACTATAAATAAATTTTACATTGGTACCTAACGGTATGTCATTCACGAGTATGACATAATTTTACGAGAATAATGGATACGGGGAATTCGTTTCGTTCGAAATAGTAGGTAATCGTTACGTCAATGAGGTAAGGTAGTATTAATTTTATAGAATTGTGTCACCATAAGACTTCTGCACATAAATAGATACCTACCTACATAATTTAAACCTGCCCGTATATTATTTAATAAGAATATATTATGTCGTAAGGGAAGTTTTGAGTATGATTGTTGACCATAGAAACGACGGCCGGACTTTATAAAAGATTAGCGGAGGGCACGCGGTTTTACCCGCGTAATTCCCGTTCCTGTGGGAGTACGGGCATAAAATATAGCCTATGTTACTCAAGGTGAATGTAGCTTTCTAATGGTGAAAGAATTTTTGAAATTGGCGCAGTAGTTTTTAAGTTTATTCATTAAAAAACATACACACACACAAAAATTAAAATCTTACCTCTTTTTATAATATTAGTGTATATGATAAATGGCTAAAAGTGAAATGAGAGAAGTGTGGAAGCGGACGGAAGACAGGCTGCGCCTTCTCCAATTTGTAATTTGGGCAGGAGTAGTGAACGTGAAGGGAAAGAAAATTATTTTTCCCTCATCGTCATCATCATCAGCCTGTTAATGTTCCCACTGCTGGGACACAGGCCTCCTCTCTATGAGAAGGAATGAACTATAACCCACCACGCTGGCTCAGTGCGGATTGGTAGATGTCACATGTCTTCGAATTTTTGGTTCTAGGACATGTCGGTTTCCTCAGGATATTTTCCTTCACCGTTTTGAGAGCAGTGGTGATGAAATAAATAACACAAAGTAATACGCCTGTCTGGTTTCGAACCCACGACTTACTTTTCGTAAGACGGGACCGCTACCTCTGGGCCACCGCTGCTCTCCTTTTTTTCCCTATTCTGCTCATAATCTGATTTTAGTGTTACTAAACCTTATTGAAATTCTTAGGCAAATTGCTTTGCAGTTTGGCAGATGTTTTATGTAAGTAAAAGTATGTGTAGTATGGATTGAATTAAATAATAAAAAAAAGATGATTATACTACAGAAACTCATGACTAACTCTCCAACACAATAGAGTTTTTCGTCAAAGGGTTACGGACATATTAGAGACTGATTGCGGACACCTGACACTGATAAATGCTTCAGAAGATAATTTGCTGTCACAATCCAGTGTCCGGAACCGCATCTGCATTTATCCGTGGTGCTAGGCAACTGGGCTTCTTCTTCTCAGCACATTTGCGTCCACTGCTGGACATATGCCTCTTGCATGGTTCTCCATTCGCTTCTGGATGCGGCAGTTCTGGTCCAGGTTGGCCCTGCCGTCTTCTTTATGTCGTCCGACCATCTGGCAACTGGTCTGCTTACACTTCGACTTCCTGGGCTAACTGGGCTTATCCCAGTTGTAAACGCCCTTTGTGCCCATTGGCCTTGTGTGTTCTGTCTCCTTGCGATATGAAGAGAACTGGAAATTATGTTTTACCTAATCCTCCGCTATTCTTTTCTGATTAATTGCGTTGCGGGGTCCATGAAAGTTACATTGTTTTTCTGGGGCTTCGTCGAACTTCATTGTCTCGGCACTTTTATGGTGGTCGCCGCTGTTGATTCTAGCTTATAGGAGTTGCAATGATTTGGGAATAATGTAGCGGTCTTGTCCCAAAAAAAAACCGCGTCCGCAATTTGTTCGCACTAGTATTATGGCAGAACCTTAAAACAGCTTGACATTCCACGTATCTATATCAATCAATATTGCAGATAAGTGAGATATTACTGCGAATTCTTAGTCAGAGTTATTAATACAGTAAATGATCATGGTCATGAATGTTTGTCCATCTCTGTACGTATGATTGATGGAGTTTTATTCGTGTACCGTGTAAATGCGAAATTATTGGTCGAGCTATTATCACGTAAATGTTTGAAGCAACTACAATTTTTCTTCAATGGCAGTTGAAGCAAGGTTTTCTGTGATAGTTACTATAGCAGTCAAAGGATCTTACCAAGATGTCTGGAAGGTATTCCTGATGTCTGAAAACTTCTTTCATTTATTTACTCTTCTGTATGGCTGTCGCAAGATGCGTGTTATTTATATTTATTTATTACTAGCTGACCTCGAGGAGGAGCTCGAGGCTATATAATAACAGCCGCTCGGATCGATCGTTAGGTTAAGCCGTGCTTGCCTAGGTTGGTCTGTGGATGGGTGACCACCCATTACATACCGAGTTTCCTCCGTGCCTCGGAAAGCACGTTAAGCTGTTGGTCCCGGCTGTCATTTGTAGATCTTTGACAGTCGTTAGGTAGTCAGAGACCCAAAAAGTCTGACAACCAGTCTTACCAAGGGGTATCGTATTACCCGGTACTAACTGGGTTGTGGAGGTCAGATAGGCAGTCGCTCCATGTAAAATACTGGTATTCAGCTGCATCCGGTTAGACTGGAAGCCGACCCCAACATAGTTGGGAAAAGGCTAGGCAGATGATGATGACTAGCTGACCCACGCAACTTCGTCTGCGTCACATAAAAGAGAAACAGCTCACAAGAGGAATACATTTTTCCCCGTTTTTGCAATATTTTTCATTTATGCTTCGCTCCTTTTGGTCGCAGCGTGATGTTATATAGCATATAGCCTTCATCGATAAATGGACTACCCAACACTGAAAGAATCATTCAAATCGGACCAGTAGTTCCAGAGATTAGCGCGTTCAAACAAACAAACAAACTCTTCAGCTTTATAATATTAATAATAATATAATAATATGCTAGCTTCTGCCCGCGACTTCGTACGCGGAATCTGTTGCTTATGCCAGCGACAACGGGGTCGTCATAATCGAAGATCTGAAACGTGTGATGTCGAATTTTAAGAGCCCGGGGACGGGAATACAATGGGATGTGCGATACGATTCGAGACGTTCCAGATCTTTCGTTTTTGTAAGTCAACAGGAAATGCCTATCAGACCGACCAACTTTTGCTCAGACGTCATTCCTATATGTGTTATGGTATAGCTGGGCTCTTGGAGTTCCACAACAGGTGTTCCAGATCTTCGATTTTTATAAGTCAACAGAGAGTGGTCATCAGATTGAACAACTTTTGCTAAAACGTCATTCCTATATATATGTTAGTGTAGCTGGGCTCTTGGAGTTCCACATCAGGTGTTCCAGATCATCAAATTTATTCTCTCCGCAGAAAATGCCCATCACGTGGAACAATTTTTGCTATGGTACCATTTTTGTATCTCTTATAGTTTAGCTGGTCTGTTGTGGATCTGCATCAGGTGTCTATGTTTTTTCCAAGATAAAACTCAACAGGAAATGCCCATCAGACCGAACAACTTTTGCTAAGACGTCATTCCTATATATGTGTTATGGTGTAGCTGGGCTCTCGGAGTTCCACAACAGGTGTTCCAGATCTTCGATTTTTATAAGTCAACAGAGAGTGCTCATCAGATTGAATAACTTGTGCTAAAACTTCATTCCTATATATATGTTATAGTGTAGCTGGGGTCTTGGAGTTCCACATCAGGTGTTCCAGATCTTCAAATTATTCTCTCAGCAGAAAATGCCCATCACGTGGAACAATTTTTGCTATGGTACCATTTTTGTATCTCTTATAGTTTAGCTGGTCTGTTGTGGATCTGCATCAGGTGTCTATGTTTTTTCCAAGATAAAACTCAACAGGAAATGCCCATCAGACCAAACAACACTTGCTAAGACGTCATTCCTATGTGTTATGGTGTAGCTGGGCTCTTGGAGTTCTACAACAGGTGTTCAAGACCTTCGAGGTGTTCCAGATCTTCAAATTTATTCTCACAGCAGAAAATGCTCATCACGTAGAACAATTTTTGCTATGGTACCATTTTTGTATCTCTTATAGTTCAGCCGGTCTGTTGCGGTTCTGCATCAGGTGTTTGTTTCCAAGATAAAAGTCAACAGGAAATGCCCATCAGACCAAACAACACTTGCTAAGACGTCATTCCTATGTGTTATGGTGTAGCTGGGCTCTTGGAGTTCCACAACAGGTGTTCCAGATCTTCGATTTTTATAAGTCAACAGAGAGTGCTCATCAGATTGATCAACTTTTGCTAAAACTTCATTCCTATATATATGTTATAGTGTAGCTGGGCTCTTGAAGTTCCACATCAGGTGTTCCAGATCTTCAACAGAAAATGCTTATCACGTGAAACAATTTTTTCTATGGTACCATTTTTGTATCTCTTATAGTTCAGCTGGTCTGTTGCGGTTCTGCAACAGGTGTTTGTTTCCAAGATAAAAGTCAACAGGAAATGCCCATCAGACCAAACAACACTTGCTAAGACGTCATTCCTATGTGTTATGGTGTAGCTGGGCTCTTGGAGTTCCACATCAGGTGTTCCAGATCTTCGATTTTTATTAGTCAACAGAGAGTGCTCATCAGATTGAACAACTTTTGCTAAAACGTCATTCCTATATGTATGTTAGTGTAGCTGGGCTCTTGGAGTTTCACATCAGGTGTTCCAGATCTTCAAATTTATTCTCTCTGCAGAAAATTCTCATCACGTGGAACAAATTTTTGCTCTGGTACCATTTATGTATCTCTTATAGTTTAGCTGGTCTGTTGCAGTTCTGCATGAGGTGTTCAAGTTTCCAAGATAAATTATAGCCTATATGTTGCCCAGACTTAATACCTATACAACAAAAAAAAAATCATTAAAATCCGTCCAGTAGTTTTGAAGATTAGCGTGTACAAACAAACAGACAAACAGACACACAGACAAACAGACAGAACTTTTTTTTTTGGATTCGTGGTCTATTACTGTTTCTAAACCCCCCTCAATTATTTCTTTTTAAATATATTCAATGTTTCAATTTTTACTGTTTTATTATATGTACTAGCTTCTGCCCGCGACTTCGTACGCGGATCCTGTTGCTTATGCCAGCGACAACGGGGTCGTCAAAATCGAAGATCTGAAACGTCTGATGTCGAATTTTAAGAGCCCGGGGACGGGAATACAACGGGATGCGCGAGACGATTCGAGACGTTCCAGATCTTTCATTTTTGTAAGTCAACAGGAAATGCCCATCAGACTAAACATTTTTATAAGTCAACAGGAAATGCCCATCAGACCAAACAACACTTGCTTAGACGTCATTCCTATGTGTTATGGTGTAGCTGGGCTCTTGGAGTTCTACAACAGGTGTTCCAGATCTTCAACAGAAAATGCTCATCACGTGGAACAATTTTTGCTATGGTACCATTTTTGTATCTCTTATAGTTCAGCTGGTCTGTTGCGGTTCTGCATCAGGTTTTTGTTTCCAAGATAAAAGTCAACAGGAAATGCCCATCAGACCAAACAACACTTGCTAAGACGTCATTCCTACGTGTTATGGAGTAGCTGGGCTCTTGGAGTTCCACATCAGGTGTTCCAGATCTTCGATTTTTATAAATCAACAGAGAGTGCTCATCAGATTGAACAACTTTTGCTAAGACGTCATTCCTCTATATATGTTAGTGTAGCTGGGCTCTTGGAGTTCCACATCAGGTGTTCCGGATCTTCGATTTTTATAAGTCAACAGAGAGTGCTCATCAGATTGAACAACTTTTGCTAAAACGTTATTCCTATATATATGTTAGTGTAGCTGGGCTCTTGGAGTTCCACATCAGGTGTTCCAGATCTTCAAATTTATTCTCTCAGCTGAAAATGCCCATCACGTGGAACAATTTTTGCTATGGTACCATTTTTGTATGTCTTATAGTTCAGCTGGTCTGTTGTGGTTCTGCATCAGGTGTTCAAGTTTCCAAGATAAATTATAGCCTATATCTTGCCCAGACTTAATACCTATACAACAATAAAAAAATCATTCAAATCCGTTCAGTAGTTCCGAAGATTAGCGTGTACAAACAAACAGACAAACAGACAGACAGATTTTTTTTTTTTGATTCGTGTTCTTTTCCTGTTTCTAAACCCCCCTCAATTTTTTTTTTTGTTAATATATTCAATGTACAGATACAGTTTTTCTACTGTTTTATCATATGTATATAGATATAGATATTCTATACTAATATTATAAAGAGGAAAACTTTGTTTGTTTGTTTGTAATGAATAGGCTCAAAAACTACTGGACCGATTTAAAAAATTCTTTCACCATTCGAAAGCTACATTATCCACGAGTAACATAGGCTATATTTTATTCCCGTACTCCTACGGGAACGGGAACTACGCGGGTGAAACCGCGGGAAGTCCGCTAGTAGATATATATAGATAGTATAGATTTATTTATTTTATTTTACAGAAGGCTTACAGACTATCAAGCAAAAAATGATAAACAGTGTAGTATTTCCAAATCGCTGTGTTGTTGGAACTTGTACTCATGTGCTCATGTAACATAACATAACATCACGCCTGTAATCCCCGTAGGGTTAGGCAGATGTGTACCTAATAGTACACCAACACTTTTCCAGTTAGGTATGTTTAAGTCCCACTTAATAAGGGACGAGACTATTGCCATCAACCGGGCACAGATCCAGTCTCCGTGGCTGCTACTGCACTGTACTGTACATTTTATTTATTTATGTTACAGATATTTGCCATTATCCTTAAGGAAGCTCTTCAAACTATGTCCTATGAAGATACAGATAAGTTATTACTTGTGCTAAAGGAAATATTGTTCGGATTATTGTTATTTTTTAAATTAGTCAGCTAAGATAGTATAGTTTCACACCTTTTTAAATTGGTATCTACCAATAATATTAATATGATAATTATGTGATTATTTAATCAACTAATGTTACCTCAAATCGCATGAAACACGGGATTACATAGTTCAAGCTCAAAACATGGGTGAACTTGACATAGATTTCTTAGACCTTATATTTTTGAATAAAATTTTATTTATTTATTATAACCAACAAGCAACAACATGAACAAACTTTACCAAAAATTTCAACAATTATTGTATTTGGCGACTGTTAGCTACCTAGATACCGGCATTTAGCAGTCGCTATCGCAAGTTACAGACTACGTCCACACAAAGCTTGCCAGTCAGCGCTCCATTAGATTACTCGTGACGAATTCCTAATCGATGGTTAAATAACTGTTATTTACAAGGTCACCCGTACCCTTGGGTGAGATCATGAATCATGAGTTATAGTTATTGACCGATGGTTATCGTAATCTGGGTTACTTGTTAACGGAATATGTTAAAGCTCTGATCTCCCTAAATTACATACTGTTATAATCAGCCTTTAATGTCCCGAGGGAGTGGGCTAGAGCTAGAATCCACCACGCGGGCCCAGCGCGGGTTGGTAAATGTCACATGTCTTCCATTTTTTGGTTCTAGGATATCCCGGTTTCCTCACGATGTTTTCTTTCACCGTTTTGAGAGCAGTGGTGACGAAATAAATTACACAAATTAATGCCTGCCTGTATTCGAACCCACGACTTACCGCTCGTAAGTACGTGCCTGATTTACTGTTACCTTTTGGAAATCTAAATACAGATTTGTCGTCAACTAATCTTCTCTTACTAGAGATACGCGAGTAGGCTCTAAGGTGCTTCCTTGGGGAATTACAAAGTACTAGATCCTGTGAGAGCTTAAATAAAATATCATAATCACCTTTTCTCTAAATAGCGTCGATAGCAATACTAAACATAAGCTGAGACAGACTTCTAAAACAAGCAATTGACGCCATCTATCGGCAAGTACCGAAAACATTGTCTATGTAGACTTGTACTAATGTCTGTAAATTAAACAAATAAATGTCTGCAATAGGGTAGATGACACCATAACACAATAATTCCCACACACCAATCTCTAAAAAAAACACTTTATTTTGGGCCTGAAAACCCGATTTATTTTCAACTAGCGGACGTCACGCGGTTTCACCCGCGTAGTTCCCGTTCCCGTGGAAGTACAGGGATAAAATATAGCCTATGTTACTCAAGGTGAATGTAGCTTTCTAATGGTGGAATAATTTTTGAAATCGGCGCAGTAGTTTTTGAGTTTATTTGTTACAAACATACACACAAAAATACAAATATTTCCTCTTTATAATATTATTATAGCTGACGACCCGCGGTTTCACCCGCGTAGTTCCCGTTCCCGTGGGAGTACGGGAATAAAATATAGCCTATAGCACTCACGAATAATGTTACTTTCTAATTGTGAAAGAATTTTTGAAATCGGTTCATTACTTTCGGAGATTACCCCCTACAAACAAACTTACAAACATACAAACTTACAAACAAATGTTACCTCTTTATAATATTAGTATAGATTAATTGCCGAATTCGATTTTTAGTTGCTTTGAAATCAATAAATAGTTGAGTCATTGAGTTGAATAAACAGTGACGTCACAGTTTGCTATTGCTATACAAAATTTATGAGAGAACCGCGTTTTGACAGCTCTTAAAGAGTATCTCAATTGATTGGTGTGGCATCTACCCCATTCTGCATATTCATGTTTTTGAGACTCATGAAACCACTAAACCACTGAATTTACAGTAGGTACCATACCATTTCTAAGAGACCACTGATCATCATGCTGATGGATTTCATAAATTTCGATTTTTGGTTTCCTTACGATATTTTGAGAGCAGTGAAGATATTTTTTGAGACACACTGAATTAAATTTGAACATGATGCATTTATATAATTGGCAGGCGCTATAAAGCGCACAAGGGGTATTTATGTAGCCGTGTGGTATCTGGCAGAGTAGAATAGAACCAAACCATTACACTCACGGGTGTCGTATAAGGCGACTAATGTCTGAGGCAGAACACCTTGCGCCTCCGTAGACCAGAGAATGGGCAGCAGCGTTTTCTGTTAGTCTTTCATCACCGCGATCTCCAATCCGCCTGCCAAGCGTGGAGATCCCATCATGGGAGAGGCTTATGTCCAGCAGTGGACGTTATGGGCTGTTGTAGTGTAGTAGTAGTATAGTATTTAAGCTATACTTACACTTTATATTCATCATTCATTATACTATTTATCATCATTTTTATTTGTTTCTATGTTTACACACAACAAATCGATCTAAATACGATTCGTTATCTTAAAAATACATCTACGGGGCCTGAAATAAAATATTAGTACTCATAATTTTCATGTTGTGACACTTACGTCAAATTGTCAAACTCATCATCTGCCTAGCCTTTTCCCAACTATTTTGGTGTCGGCTTCCATTCTAACCGGATGCAGCTGAGTACCAGTATTTTACATGGAGCGACTGCCTATCTGACCTCCACAACCCAGTTCATACTGGGTAATACGATACCACTTTGGTAAGACTGGTTGTCAGACTTTGGGACTACCTGTAACGACTGTCAAAGCAGCGGCGTGACTGAACTGAAAATGTTGCAAAGCCCAAGTAAACAACTGACGATATTTGGTGGAAAAAAAAAGTTTCGCTTTCCGTTCTGAGTTTGGTTTTTAACAACATCATTTTTTATTTTCCTTTAAAATATGCCTAAATATTAGATACAAATAGTGGTGCTTAACTTTTCGTATTTCAAATCCCGTCACAAAATTACATTTAATTCAATATCAAGTTGTCAGTTTCAAGTAAATTATATAAGAGCCATCTATTGTCTTAAATGTAACAACTGAACCCTTCGAGTCACCTCGTAATTATTTCCCTCGCTTTACTACACAAATAATAAATTGGTTTCTAAATACACATTTTTGAAAATGTTACTCACAAAGTCACAGCCAAACAGCCTTATCTCTCTATTCTTCGCTTCTTTAAATCTTTACCACGGACAGATGACATACAACGAACAAAGCACACAGAAGGCATAGGTTTAGTAGTGAAGTAACGAGATTACTCGTACCAATATTTTAAACTAAAAGTATTTAACTTGCCCAGTACCGATTTCACACACTTTAATCCTTTACATTACAAGGAACAACACTCACACCACACACTTATAAACAACGTTCATTACAGCAAAAACTACTCGCAAAACTTTAAATCACAAGAAATCGAAAAAATACAATCACATAAAATAAATGCACCAGTAATCGCTCAAAACAAATCATGTAGACTAATTTGAAATAGTTCGTTTCTATCAAAATTCGTGCAATACGCAGCTGGTTGGCGCATTCTCGTTGCGAACACACATTCTCTCTGTTATGTATTAACTAATTAAGAAAATAGTTTCATAGTAGACTGAATATTTTAATAATTCTAAGTCGCTGTGACAAACAGATGACAATGACAATGTAAAAAGAAATATATGAGAGAATGAATGAAGTTGAAGCAAAGAGGCCACATATATAACACCTCCGTCCCAAATCGTCTAGTTGTTAAGTTCCGAAGGGCGTTCGGTGTTACTGTTCTTCTCTAGGTATTAATGTACCCAGCATTTGATCAACATGTCTTTTGCAAATCTGACCAGAATCACACTCTATTTGATAGTGCAATTGGCCTAATATCCTTAAAACGGTTCCGAATTCCCATTTAATTTGGTCGTTTGTGTAGCTGCGTATTTGCACTCTCTGCCCAACAGTAAACGAGCGAACCCTTGCCTCATCAGTCGGCGGATGTGTTTCGTCCCTCGTCCTCGCCTTGAAATGAACACTTAGGGTGTTTCTTATCTCCCTGCCAAACATGAGCTCATATGGGCTTTTATTTGTACTGCTGCTCGGCGTCCTCCGTAGGCGTTCCTTAATACCCAGCAGTTTGTCTTGTAGAGAGCCTGGCTCAGCCCTGATGCTATGTATTGCCTTTTTAATTGTTTGTACGTATCGCTCTGCCTGTCCGTTCGTGGCCGGATGGTATTGGGCTGTGGTTTTGTGAACAACCCCGCTTTCTCTAAGGAATGATTCAAATTCATTTGAAACAAATTGTCGACCGTTGTCTGATACTAAAGTAAGCGGAAATCCAAATGTCACGAAAAGTTCTTTAAGTTGGCGGATACACCATGAGCTTGTGGTTGTTTTCGTTTCTACAATTTCCACCCATTTTGTAAAAGCATCCACTATTATGAATAAGGAATAACCCTTAATCGGCCCAGCAAAATCGATATGGATCCTTTGCCATGGCCCTGATGGTGAGTCCCAATGATGTAGTACTGCGCATGAAGGTTGATTTTGCTTTAATCGACATTCTCGACAACTTTTAACTATGTCTTCTATGTCTTGATCCAAATTTCTCCAGAATACGTATCCACGCGCCAGTAATTTCATTTTTACTATTCCAAGATGTCCTGCGTGTAGTTCTTCTAAAACTTGCTGTCTCAAGGTTGCCGGAATCATTACTCGTGTTCCTTTTATAATACAACCGTCTTGTAAGGTCAATTCGTTGTCATTGTAGCCGTACCTTCTCACTGAGGTACCATTTTTTAAAGCTTCCAATAAATGGTTGTATTCATTCATCATCGCGTTGGGTATTTTCGGCAATTTTTATACGGTCGACGGCAATTGTGTTCATTTGATTTAATTGAAATGCGCAATGTACGTCAATTAAGTTATTTGCTACTGTATCCACCGGAAATCTTGATAGATAATCTGCATTGCTATGATCATCTGATGTTCTGTATTCAATAGTGTAGTCAAAACCAGATAGAAAATGTGCATAGTGAAAGAGCCTCATTGTGCTCATCGCCGGTAAAGTTTTGTGTGGATTGAAAATAGTAGTTAACGGTTTATGGTCTGTAATAAGTATGAATTTTCGTCCGTAGCAGTAGTGAAAAAAATTTCTTTAATCCCCAGAACAAGGACGTCGCTTCTTTGTCTATCTGACTGTATTTTTTTTCACTACTCGTCAATGAACGTGATGCAAAAGCAATAGGCCGATCCGATCCATCCGATAACCGATGCGATAGAACTGCTCCAAGTCCAAAAGGTGAAGCATCTGTAGCGAGAACCAAGGGTTTTTCTGGGTCAAAATGCATTAAAACTCTGTCACTGAGGATTTCCTGTTTAATTTTCTTGAAACTCTCATTACATTTGTGCGTCCATTCGTATTTAATGTCCTTTTTGAGTAAGTTATTAAGAGGGCTGGAAATTGAAGCTAAATTCGGTATGAACTTATTGTAATAATTTGCCATTCCTAGAAATGTCCGCAGTTCGTTGATGTTGCTGGGACGTTTTGTATCCAGAATAGCGTTTACCTTATATCTATTTTTGTGCAGTCCATTTTTATCAATGGTATGACCCAAGTATTCTATTCTCTCTTGAAAAAAATGACATTTATCTTTATTGAGTTTCAAATTTTTTTCTTGTAATTTTTGTAATACCAAATTTAGTCTTGAAAGAAGTTCTTCTTCTGAATGTCCTTGAATAATTATGTCATCGAAAAAACATTTCACTCCAGCTACTCCTTGGAGTAAACGATCCATAAATTTTTGCCATAAATTCGGGGCAACCTTGACGCCAAACATAAGTCTATTTACTTTAAACGTACCCATATGGGTACTTAATGTTTGCATTATAGCGCTCTCCTCGTCCATCATCATGTTTAGATAAGCTTGACTGATATCAAGTGTGCAAAATATTTGACCTCCGTTCATCTCTACTAGAATGTCCTCTATGATCGGAATAGGGTATTGTTCATCCCTTATAACTTTATTTACTGGTGACTTTATAATCCGCGCATAAGCGTATACTGCCATTTGGTTTGATAATAGGAACCACTGGTGTTCCCCACTCAGAGCTGTCAACCTTTGTAATTACTCCTTGTTCGCAGAGTCGCGCTATTTCATCATCAACTTTATTTTTAAGAGCATATGGTATACGTCTTGGCTTAACAAAAATTGGTGACACTTCTTCCTTTAGAGTCAAATGAGCTTTGTAATCAGGTATGCACCCAAGGGAGCCATCAAATACCTTTGAGTATTCAGAGAGTAGCCTATCCAGTTTTGGATGTTCTTTAGCATTAACTGCGTTTATATTTGCCAGATTCAAATTGATTGCTCGTATCCATGCTCGACCGAAGATAGGGTCAACATCTTGTTTGATGATGTATAATTTTCCCTCAAGTGTTTGGTCTTTGTATTTACACGTAACGTAGGCTACTCCAAGGGGTGCGAAGATTTCTCCTGTATATGTTCTCATTGTGATACTAGTTTTATAAATTTTGCATCTAGTGTCCAATGTTTTAAAATCTTTATAAGATATAGATGACAGAGCAGCTCCTGTATCTACTTCCATTTTCAGTTTCGAGTCATTGATGCGTACATTTATCATAAATTTGTCTGTGTTGTTAGATCGAATTAAATTCATATCCCAAGGGGTGGTGTCATCGACTGTATCTGAAGAGTTGTCCGTGTCCTGATCCTTCAGGTTCTCAGGCTCCAGTTGGTTGTTCCTAGGTGTTGATTGTAAGCAAACGCGAGCAAGGTGACCTACTCGTTTGCACTTGCTGCAAGTATCCTTGATGCTGCGACATTTGCTAGCTAGATGTTCCTTGCTTCCACATCGAAAGCATTTCCCTCGTAAGTCCTTAATCGTGAAAGGTTTATTCTCTGGCCGTTGATTGCGGTGTTTGGGGTCAGCTTGAACAGTTTTCACATGTAGAAGACCTTGGTTTGAAGAGTGAGCTGGTGACATATAGCTGCTGTCAGATTTTGCTAGTTGAATCGTAGTTGCTTTATTTAGTAAGTCAGAAAAATCGGTCACCATTGTTTCCTGTAATATTTTGGTTCGAATATCGGTGTCATTTAATCCTCTTATAAATTGTAAGGTAAGAAAATTATCACAGATCGACTTTTTACAGTTCTTGCACGTGAACTCACAATCTTGAGCTAAATGTTTCAAGTCTGAGGAGTATGACATGATTGTTTCATCAAAGGCTTGAAGTCGCGAAATAAATTTATGTTGACGAGCCCAAATGCTCGGTTTTGGATCTATATAATGTTGTAATATTTGAACCAAGCTGCCGAATTCTAGTTCACAAGGATCGTTTGGTGCGCACAAGTCGTAAGCTTTCTGGTGTAATTCTGGTGGCAATAAACTAAGCAGCGTGAGGGTCTGGATTTGTGAATTGTGACAATTATTTAGCTTCATGTAGGTTTTTAATCGCTGAACAAAATTATTGAAACTTTCTCTTTCCTGTAACGGTTGGAAATTAATTCTTGGTGTCGTATCCGGCGTGCTTACACGTGAAGCCGTGACGTAAGTCGTCGGTGTGTTCGGTGATGTAGGGCGTAAGCCATGCAGTTTTAACTTTAATTGTAATATGTACTCTTCTGTAGAATGCCGCTGTTCAATTTCAGCTTCCGCATCATGTGTTTGTAATAATTCAATTTCATTTTGTACTTTTTCAAATTTTTGTTCATAATTTGTAAGACTTGTCAAACGTGAACTTACTTCGTAATCCGAAGGATTTTGTAGGTTTGCAAGTGTATGTTCAAACTTGGTCAGCTGGCCGCGTATATTTGCGCGCAGGCGAGTAAGTCGCGCCAGTTCTGCCTCCATCGTCGCCAATGTTATGTATTAACTAATTAAGAAAATAGTTTCATAGTAGACTGAATATTTTAATCATTCTAAGTCGCTGTGACAAACAGATGACAATGACAATGTAAAAAGAAATATATGAGAGAATGAATGAAGTTGAAGCAAAGAGGCCACATATATAACACTCTCTATAACTTACACGGACTTACACGCACACATTCAAAAAAAAGCCCAGCTTTAAATTCAATACAAATTTCCAATAAGTACCTAATAATGTTTTCAAAAACCGAGACCATTTTGTTAGCAAAACTGAGAGGTCAGAGAAGCCAAATGTGCAAGCCAGCGAGTGTGAGCGAGAAAGTGTGAGTGCATTATACATGAACTCTTCATTTGTACAGTGTTAGAGTGAGCCAGAGTGGCCGGCATCGAAGTTATCAGAAACATTTTGGCAACGTCGCGTTTCGTGAAAAATGCGCGCGAATGTAAACTAATTTTTGATTATGAATGATACAGTTCAGTGAGTGTGTAGTAAGTACACCTGCCAACCTCGCATCAAATTATGTTGCGTTTGGCGCGTGGCACGGTGGCACGCGAAATTGGATGTTATTATTTATGTTGAGTTAAATATTGTTTGACATAAACTTTTGTTTTTGTAGAGTATTTATTTTTCTTATTAGTAGAGTTTAGTTTGATTGTAAGGCAAGCCTGGCTTTTCAGCTTCTATGAAAGTCCCGCCACTGTGTCAAAGATGGACAAATGACAGCCGGGACCAACAGCTTAATGTGCTTTCCGAGGCACGGAGGATACTCGGTATGTAAGAGTGGTCACCCATCCACAGACCAACCTAGGCAAGCACGGCTTAACCTAAAGATCGACCCGAGTGGCTGTTATTATTTAGCCACGAGCTCCTCGTCAAATTGTCAAACTGTCAGTTACTTTTTATTTCTCTTTCTACCTTAGTCTATGATAGTTACTTTTTGGTTTATATAATTTAAATTATTTTTATCAACATGTTTTAGTTATTGTATTATATAGATTATTACAATAAAATTGTTTACTAAATAACTTAATTTTAAATTATATTTATAAAATTCTTTACGCACTCGAAGGAGGTCTGATAGGTCCTGGCCGACTACACTTCTCAGATGAGATGATGGTCACAAAAATAAAACTAATATTTGAAAATTGAAAAAGGAAGACTACTTTGAAAACGAGCTAACGAACGACTGGAGACAGTCTACGATGGGATATGATATGAGAAGCATCAGACAATCTCTCTCATCACATACTTATATTACCCAGGGGATCCAGCTAAAGATTCACCTGGGACCTCTACTCCCGATCTTCGGAAGCTGTCTTCGAGCCTGTCCTACCACTTGTCGGGCAGAGCTACCCTGACGTCTGGCCCTAAGAACTAAACTGGTGCCCTCCTACAGAGCTGACCTGGTGCGTGTCTCTGAGAACTGCACGACACACGTCCAGCAGAGTTTCCCTGAAGCTTGATTCTTGAAGTTGTCCTAATAACTGACCTGCAGTGCTACCCTAACGCCTGTTCCTGCCTCTCATACAGTACTGAACTGATTTATCACCAACTGAGTACGTGAACTATAAAACTATCTCCTTCATACTTTCCTAGAGTGCGTGCTAGGTAGGTATTTTTATAATTAGCTGTATTTTTTATCTCACCTGTAAATATCGATCCCTTATTAAATTTTAATTGAACAAGTCTGCTTCAATCCCTTTATTTTAATAGGATCAAGTAGATTTGTTACAGCGCCTATCTAAGTCTTACTTACTTTTACGCCTGAACGTTTACATTAGCGTATTGTCGTATTTTGATTAGTTAACTTGCTAAAGCATAACTGGCAGGCGTTTAGACAACTCATAAGCGATTGATAACGTTATAATATGTTATAGAGCTAGTATAGCAGTAAAATGATATTTTTATCTTATTTTTCTGTAGATTAAAAAAAAACATCAGAAAAAAACAACAAATAAAATGTTAGCAAATCGCTTCAAAACGCCTCTGTGCCAACGTGAATCGAGTTTCAAAATATCCTTGTAACACTGTAGTTGGCGATAGTCATGAAGATTCCAATCAATATCCATCGTTGCAAAGGGGAATGGTCAATTAAGGAAAATTCAGAGAACTCTGTTACAATTACAACTGGTGTACCCAATAATTGTAACAAACAATATATCCATAGCATAAATAACAAAAGGATAAAATCAAAGACAAAATTATTTACAAAAGAGTTTTATTACAAAATAATAACATTAACGACTACAAAACAGGTACTGGCCACTTCGTCCAATCCATCACTGAGGCTAAGATATAGAGCAAACTAAGACTTACCTCAAGCTAAATACAGTAAAGCTTCATCCAAAAACCAACCTTGTTACTATAGAATTTATGTACATATTCCAACAAGCGACTGTCACCAAGCGTATTATAAGAATATGACCATTAACGTCATACAAATAGGGTTCATTTTTGTATGAAATGCTACTGCACCTAGCTTTAGGTAAGTCAAAGTTAGTTTTACAGATCTCAGCCTGAGAGACTATATAATAACTTATCGTTTAAATTTTGTGCCTGACTGTATTATGGCTTGTACAGTCAACGACTTAGTCGTTATTCTAATTTTTAGTTTTAGTTTGTTAGTAGATTTTGAGTGTTAGGTTTAGTAGCCCGCGTCGGCATCGTAGCTGCTTTTTCTGCTGTCATATGCGCCTTAAAATAAATTGATTATATTAATGTAATGCTTCTTATCCATAGAAAAAAAACTAGATTATGCCCCACAACTAAGACCTTGCATATTTTGTAGCGACAAACTGCGATCTCTAATCCACTCAAATTCCCAGTTCCCCAAACCAGAACCCAGAACCAAGTTCCTTTAGTAGTTTATATCATCTCAAAGTCTGGCCAAGAAATTGTAGAGACCAACCTGACATAGATTCTCTGATTAGTACTCTACTGAAGACTAAGATCGCGAATATGCAGAGTGGATCTAAAAATCTGACAGAATACAAAGAAGACTCAGAATGTGTATGATGTAACAGTTGATATCATACACCTTAGTTACTCGTACCTACTATTGTAAGGTTTTGGTACAAATCATGGGCGAGTGAAATGACATCACATAATCATCACATCCGTTTTCTCAGTAGTCATATACATTTGTTTAAAAGCGGCATGCCCATTGTCATCAAACTGGCACAATTCCAGACTTCGAGCTACGATTGAGAAATTGCTGATGAAAAATCTTCTCAACATAATTCCTCAAAAATAGATAATAAATAAATAAAATATAATAAAATCGTTTATTTATAAAAAGGGGCACATTTACAATTACGTATCATAACAAATAAAATAGAGCACAGTTGCTTATTGCCTGAACTAGGTGGAACCTGTGTTTCAGGCTAGGAGGTGCATAATTATCTACTTAAAATAAATAAATAAATTAACATCGAAAGAGAATCAGCAGTTTACTTGCAGACAACAAGTAAATCTTCTGTCTGTGCATAGGATATGGGTTGTAAAAAAGTAATAATAGAATTTTTACAGCTAAAATAGTTTAACTTATATATACTTAGTTTTCTATTTAATCTATTGTACAGAAATGGGCCTAAAAATGAAAAGAATCTTTCCACAAAGACATGTTTGGAGGTTGCATTAGAAAAGCATACTATATCTTTCCGTCTTTTGTTAGTATTGTCAGCATTGTACGTGAGCATGGTGTGCTGTTTTAAAACTAAGTGCATAATGAATAGCTGGCGCACAGTCAGCACATTGCAGGATTTATACAGCTGATCTGTGGGAAAGTAAAAGGGATGGAAATTTGCTACCTTTAAAATTGCTCTTTGAGCCCTTTCAAGGGGAAGCAGGATAGTTTTTGATGCGCCACCCCATGAAATGATACAGTAATGAATTATAGATTGACATAGGGCGAAATAAACTTGTCTGATTAATTTGGAATCTGCAAAAGTTCGTATTTTTTTAAATACAAATATTAATTTTCGCACTCTTTTAACCAGACTTTCAATATGATACCTAAAAGAGAGTGTGTTGTCTATTATAACCCCTAAGTATTTAATATTACTGGTTTTGTGGATAGAAGGACAATTGCACATGTTGACTGACCTATCATCACATTGATGGGCATATACATGGAAGTTAGCAGTGTTCAGTGGAGGTTTTCGCATGGAGAAGTGTATGTATTTTGTCTTGTCAGCATTTAGTGTTAGTAAATTGCTTTGAAGCCAATTAGTCACAGTATTAAAGCCGACTTGAGCGTTTTCAAACAGTTCGCTACTGTTTTCAGCAGTAAATATTAGCGCCGTGTCGTCAGCATATGATATGATTTTGCCGTGCTTGATATTTAGGTTACACAAGTCGTTAATATAGACCAGGAATAGGGTAGGGCCCAAAATACTTCCCTGGGGAACACCAAATCTAGTGTTTTTCTGCTCATCGCTCGTAAAATTGTCAATCCTAACACATTGGTATCGGTCGTTTAAGTAGTCAGCAAGTAATGTCAGCGGCGTGCCCCTTATTCCTATGGCCTCTAATTTCCTTAGAAGCACAGAAACAGAGACAGTGTCAAAAGCTTTCGCTAAATCAAGGAAGACTCCCATGACCTGGTTTCCTTTGCCCAGCTCTTCTGAGACATAATCGGTAAGACTATGCACCGCCTCGGCTGTGGATAATTTGGCTCTAAAGCCAAATTGCGCTGGTGACAAGATGTTGTTTTTTTCCAGGAAGCTAACTAGTCTGCTGTTTATAATTTTCTCAAGTATTTTTGAGATTGAGGGGAGTAATGATATTGGCCTATAGTTATTAACCAGGTCCCTGTTTCCAGATTTATAGACAGGGATAACAACAGCCTTTTTAAGACAGTTAGGGAAAATTCCTTCGGAAAGACAGATTCGAAATATATGCGTTAAAGGAGGTGCCAATATATGCTTAAAGAGTTTAAGGATCTTGTTGCTTATATTATCCCATCCAACTGCACAGTCATCTTTAAGGCCAGAAATTATTCGGGATATTTCGTTTTCGTCAGTATCCAGCATAACAAATGACTTCAGGTTACAGCTGTTGTTGAGTTTTTCGAAAGATGGTTGGGCGCAATGTTTCGTAATCTGTTCGGCCAAAGTTTTCCCAACATTAACAAAAAAGTTATTTACTTTGTTAGCTGATATGAGGGGTGAAGAATTTGTAAGCAGTAACCTCGAATTTGATTCACGTTGTTTAGTCATGTAGGTGACGTTTTTAATATGCTTCCAAATTTGCTTGGTATTGTTGCCTGCTTTATTTAATTCATTTTTATCGTAATTATTT
The DNA here is from genome assembly GCA_905147715.2 of Xestia xanthographa. Taxonomy (NCBI): domain Eukaryota; kingdom Metazoa; phylum Arthropoda; class Insecta; order Lepidoptera; family Noctuidae; genus Xestia; species Xestia xanthographa. The sequence continues at coordinate 26,762,828 of LR990650.1, forward strand.
TTAAGCTTCTTTAAGAGATTGTTGCAGAAATTCCTGTATCTTTTATAGGTGTTTAGAATTATTAAATTATCTGGAAATTTCTTAGTTCTCTGATGAAGTTTATCTCTGTGCCTTATGCACCGAATTAGTCCAGGAGTAATCCAAGGTTTAATATTATGAAGACGATTATTTATTGACACAACTGTCGTATTACGCAATATTGCTTGTTGGACATATTTTATTAAGTACGATAAAGCTGAATTAGCGTCAGCAGTATTGTAAACTAGGCTATAATCAATGTTGCATAAATCATATTCGAGATTTTTTTATGTTTAATTTAGATTTTGCCTGGGGGCGATTTTGCTTAGGCAGCGTTAAATTTACGGCTAGTAAGACAGAATGGTGGTCGGTTATTGTTGAGTTAGTAACAAGCGTAATGAATGAATGAGTGGTTTTAATCATCATATGGTCGAGGCAAGAACCGCTCTGATGAGTAGGCAATGTGTGAGTAGGCAGAAAACCATGGTAGGAGCAGATGTTAAGGTAATCTTGTATCCCTGCGTCGCAGTTTTCAGAGCCAATGTTAATGTTAATATCACCTGTTAGTATTACATTATTAAATGGGCTAAGTGATTGAAAGATCTGGTTTAGGGAACTGTGGAAAGAGGCAAGGTTTCTTGCGGAGGGAGATCTATACAAAGCAATTATCGCTGTGGTTGTACCAATTTTGATGATAAGGCAATTACTATTACAATCTTGTAGATCAGGTTCTTCGACTTTGACCTTTAATGATTCTTTAGCAAAGACAACGACACCATCATTTTGATTGTGATTAATTTTAGTGTACAATAAGTTGTATCCTGGTATTGTCGGGAGGTTATCGTGGCGCTTTGATAGCCAGCATTCTGTTAAAACCATAACATCACAATTAAAGTTAAGTCTATGAAGAAAAATGTTAAAGCTATCTATATTTTTATAAATACTTCGTATGTTTTGGGTTAGTATGGTTAGTGACTTTTGATACTGGGAGAGATATTGATTGCAGTCCTCAACCTCACATGACTTTGACTCGGTTAAAAATGAGTTATCTATATCTGTAATTAAATTAATATCCATTCTACTTAAAAGTAACACTAAATTACAATAAATTACGTCTAAGATTTAAACAATTAAGTGGCGCTCTTAGGCGCCTTCATAGTCAATCGAGTTAATGTACCTGTATTCGGCTGCAAGTTTAGCTGGACAAACTGCGTCTCCCGTCTTGTGGTTGGCTTGTTTTTTAAAGCGCATGCATGTAGCACATTTTGGATCGTCAGCTTTTTTTGCACAGTCTTGGCTAGAGTGTCCTTCTTCACCGCAATGGCCACAAGTCGGGACAGCGACCTTACATGTCTTGGATGCATGACCGTACTGCTGGCACTTGTAACATCTCGTTACCAGTGTGAAGTCTCGTACCGGACAGGACGTCCAATTTATAAATAATCTCTCCTGCGTGATGAGGGCCTTGCGAATGACGGCTGAAACTTCTATTATGTAATTACAGCTCTCAGCATCTTTCCTCCCAGATTTGTGGCTAAGTTTAATTGAGGTCATAAATGTATCTAGGGTCATTGACAGTTTGTCCGTTATGTTCTGGTCGTAAATGCATTTATAAACCTCATTTTCGGCCATTGATGCGGGAACTCCTAATACAATAATGCGAGGTTTGCGCTTCCGAGGTTCGTCGACGGTAAGGCCTGACGAAGCGATTTGGACTGTTTGTTTGAGCTTATCTAGGTCATCCTTGGTCTCAGTGCTGATGATAAGTCCTCCTTTTCCTATTTTACGTACGCCTCGTACTTTCAGCTTCATTTCACCAGGGCATATGATTTTTTGTACCATGTTCTTGGTTTCATCACTGGTCTTGGTGCTGTCGCATGGAAAAATCGCCACGGAGCTAAGATTATTAGGGCGAATAAAACTGCTAGATCCCTTCTTCACCATATCGGCAAAAGATGTAGGAGTTGCAGCCTGCCTCGTACAGGACTCCTGAATCGTGCGGTTCATCTCTGCTAGACAGTCCGCTAGGTCTCGAGCTTCGGTCATAGTTTTCAAGGCGGTATGTGTTTGTAGGGCTCTTGATTTCAGCGACTGGTATTGAACAGCCAATTGCGAAACACCATGTCCAACTTTTCGGCAGAGATTGCCAATTCTTTGCTTCTGTTCAGAATTAAGCTTTCCCTCAGAAGCAATACAAAATACCTCATTCAGGTGGTCTTCGATAGTCCCCAACCAGTTCTGAATCTCCGCAGTACTGATAGGTTCAACGGCTTCTTCTTGGTGCTGCTTTGGTTGTTGAGGTGGTCTCGGTGTTGGAGTTGACGGAGGGCTGCGTGGTGTCATCCCACTCCGATTAAAGGGGCTGCTGGCCATTTTTCAACTTATAAAAATTATTTATAATCTAGTCAGACCATCATTCTGAGTCAAAAACCGCTTACTACGTTGTTTTGTTATAGCAAGCTAATACACTTAAACTGGGTCAGAATTTAATACAAGCGTTAATTTATTTATTTTTATACTGCATTGATGTGCACGTCTGTATGCGATGAGCGCAAAACGAAGTATCAGCACAAATCAGATCAAGCAAATATTCGTCACATACCTTGAGACTGTCTCGTATCCGTAAGCTGCAAACTCTTCAGGATCGCCTCAGGAATTGGAGGGGGGGTGGGAAGGTGAGCACCCTCCGCGTGGTAACCATTCTCGTCAGCCGTGTAAGTGACGGTGTAGGTCTGGCCATCATCACCGATGTAGGAGTAGGAGCCGGAGACTGAGAGGGACCCTTCCTCGGGCTGGGCACCGGGGATAACGCGGCCTGGAATTTGGAAATGGATGATGAATGGAAACTGGTAATAGAAAAATGTGGACTGTTGTAACTTTGACTACTACTACAACAGCCCATAACGTCTACTGCTGGACATAAGCCTCTCCCATGATGGGAGGAATTTGCCGTAATCTCCACGCTTGGCAGGCGGATTGGAGATCGCAGTGATGACAGACTAACAGAAAACGCTGCTGCCCATTCTCTGGTCTACGGAGGCGCAAGGTGTTCTGCCTCAGACATTAGTCGCCTTATACGACACCCGTGAGTGTGATGGGTTGGTTCTATTCTACTCTGCCGGTTACCACACGGCTAACTACGACTTTGACTACTAAAGTGGAATTGAAGTAAAGCTGAAAGGAATACACGCTAGTAACCCTTTAACTAGATGTAGAGTCTGCCAAGGGATAAATTAAAAGAATGTGAAAATAAAATAATGATTGGACTTATTATAATTAAATTGCTAATAATAAACGTTCTCCAAGATAAACAAATCAAGTTTCTTGACTTAGCTCGCGAGGTTGTCGACATGTGGGATGTAGATTCAGCGATCATTGAGCCGTGAGTCGTATCAGCCCATGGCTTAATTGCCAAGAGCCTTGATCAATACCTGAGGAGGCTCTCGTTAGGCAGCTGGATCAAGGGCTTGATTAAGAAAGCGGTACTCCTGGACACGGCTCGTATTGTTAGGAGGTTCCTCACTCTGGAGATCTGATTGCCGGTAGCTGGGACCCTGTTACCGATACCGGTTGGCTACTATTTTTAAATGTTTTGTTTTCTAATACTTAAAAATGTAATTTTTATATGGTATAATTATGAATAAAGGAAATAATAACGTTCTTCAGTCTTCAGCCTAATTTAAAGAATAATGATGTTTTTATACATAATGCCTAAATCATCTACCAAGATGACATAACCTAATCATGATTCTATAAATAAAATGATTAGAGAAGTGAAAAAAAAAATGATTTGTTGTAACAACAAGTCATTTCATTTAAACAAACATCGTGATGAAACAATAGCACACACATAGTTACTAACAAACGATCATTAAAATTAACATTTAGCTACAAGTATGATATAACAATCATTGCATGCATGCTAGTTACCTCAAAGGTAATGGCTTTGTAGAACTAATGTTTATTATTTTTAATGTTGGTACAAGTGCAGTTGAGATTTTATTTGGTGCGACTAATTGTATTCTTTGGGTGAACTTTAAAGGGCGGTTATATGAGACCTTCACCCAGAATAATGTTTTTATCAAGGGTGAAAGGATGTCAGTTAGTAAATGAAATGCAGTATTTAGCAAACGAGATGCATGTGCGCATTGTATAATTATCACTTGCTTCGGTGAAGGAAAACATCGTGAGGAAACTAACATGCCTGAGAGATATTTCTCGACGGCATGTAGAGCTAAGTCAGAGGCAGATGGGTGGCATAACAAATCTGACACCAGGTTAGGACTAACCACACGATATGATGATTATGAGCAAACGAGACGTTTTGAGCAAAACATACAGGTATTGGGTAAATCTTTTAGTGCAGCAGTGGCGTGCCTAGGGGCCAACAATACAGCAAGCCAGTAAAACCAGCAGACTGAATAGAAACCCGAACATCAAGAAGAGTGGTAGGTTATTGAGGCAAGCCAAGCTTTTAGGCTTGTATAAAAGTACCGCCACTACAGGGTGGAAACTGTTACTAGGATTATACATCATAATTCTAGACCGTCTAACGTTGAAAGCTTATCGGATTATAAAAAAAAAGCTGTTACACATTTCGACCATGAATGCTGAATTTATGGTATGTTTGAAAACTATTCGATTGTACCAACATATTGGCAAGTATGACATGTTTTCCTGTCCAAACCAACAGTATCCGATAATCATAAAAACCGGCCAAGTGCGGACTCGCGCATGTAGGGTTCCGTACCATCTGAGTAGGGGGCCTTCTTTAACTTTTATATATTATTTGTTTGTTATAAAGGCAACAGAAATACACAGTCTGTGAAAATTTCAACTGTCTACCTATTACGGATCATGAGATACAGCAAGTTGATAGATAGACAGACGGACGGGCAGCGGTGGCTTAGTAATAGGATCCCGTTGGTTACCCTTCGGGTACGGAAGCCTGAAAAGCCAGTGGAAATTTCGGAAATCTTAGAAACTTACCTAACTTACCTAACTTACCTAACTTACATAACTTACCTAACTTACCTAACTTACCTTACTTACCTAACTTACCTAACTTACCTCACTTACCTTACTTATCTACCTTACCTATCTACCTTACCTAACTAGCAGGGAATAAAGAAAATACAGAAATGCTTAAAAAAATAACACCCACCTTGCTGCTCGGCCTTGGTACCATCACTAGTCTCATAAGCATAATGGTACCCCTCCTCATTGATCTCATTCTCATACTTCAAGATCTCAGCCTGATTGCCAGCAGACCCTGCTCCTCCTGCATTGTATGCTGCTTGGCCCTGTCCTCCGAAGGGAGCTTGTAGTCCAGCGCTAGCCCCACTTGAAGACCTGGCGTTGGGAGGAAGGTAGATGGAATTGTCCAGGCGATCGGCGGACGCTGCCGATACAAGGGCTAGTACGATGAACTGGAATTGAGAATTGAGAGGATTACGATGGAGAAACTGTTTATGAATGAAGTCATGAAAAAGAACAGGCAGCCTTGCTATAAACTATGTCAATTGTTGAACGCCTTAGAGCGTATTTCACCATTGAAATTGAATGAGAATCCGCGTTCAAAATTTGTTTATGGAATATTGACGCTGACAGCGCTTGAAAGCAGTTGAAGTGACCGCGTTCAATTTCAGTGGTGAAAATCTCCCTGACTCGTTCTGTTAAGACTGTCTAATACAAGCGAGTGTTATCGTTATCAGTGACTTGTGCGAATTCACTAGAAGACCCACGTCCCAAATTACACGTGATTTTATTTATAACCAATGTCTAAAAAAGGCGGTTATTTTTTTGCATTGGGTAGAGGAAACTTCGCGATGGTCTCATATTAATTTTATTAGCTTTGCTTTAGTCTATGGTAATAACTTCTAGGTATAATGTGCTTTAGTCTATGGTCATAACTTCTAGGTATAATGAAAACTGATATTTGGTAAGGATTTGTGCCATGCCACAGCTAAAATGTGTAAAATAAAATAAAAAATAACCTTTCAAAAAAGTCACTAAAAAGTGGAAAATTACTTTCTGAAGTTTGTGACAAAAAGTCAATGAAACAAACAAAAGTCACTGTTTGAGTTTTTTAATATAAATGTATGTATGTTTGTACGAGTACATCTTACACGATTTTATACAATTAGAACTCCTAAGAACGTTCCAAGTTTCGCAGGTTATGTTTTTAATAGGCAGCAAGCCCATTGCTATCAACCGGGCAAGTCCAGTACAATCTAAAAGTTGTTTGTACACATATGTACTGAGTGAACTTTACGGTCAAGTCGAATTTCATTAACGATCTGCAAATAAACAGTCTCAATTCAAATTCTAAAATACCCCATAAAATATAAAGTAACAAAGTTTTACGTTAAAGTTAAATGAGTGCAAGCTATTCAGGTGAAGGCCGGAGGTAACTCCGCGATGGGAAAGGCTAAGGTTCTGAATGTGACCCTATAGAACTTCGGTCACGATCAAAACAATATAGAAGCCTTCTAAGGACGCATTGGGTAAGTTGGTAAGCTGGCTTTTTGGAGAGGTGTTCCAAGAATAAAAAATAGATTGGAAAGTTAATGACTGCTTTGAAACCTATCACGGATTATTAATAAAATCCAATCATTAAAACAGGTCACTACTCCAAAGTAATTGCTTTAAAAAAAACCTGGCTGTAACCGAAATGTGAATTAAAAAAAAGGTCACATTTTTACGACAGGGCGTTTAATGAAGCAGAAACATAATATGACGAAAACTTATAAAATTGGGGAATGGTCACTCTCACATGGAATGTGTCACTTATGGGTTTTAAATGAGGCCATGGATATTATTATTTTTATTATTATAAATTGAACTGAAAAAACTGTGATTCAATGAATCGATCCGGAGTAACACAATAAATTATTGTAGCTCATTTACTTAGTACATTTACTTTAACGACCTAAAATTGTGTAACAACACAAACATCTTGCAGGGAAAGGATTTGGTACGGACAGCGTTATAAACTAGGCATTAAACAGTTTAGAACTTTGACCCAGTTAACTCTGCGAACTAATAAGGCAGTACAACGAATGTATTACTAATACTGGCAAATTGGCAATTAAAGTTGTACACACATAATATCACAAGTTTTTGTATGATTTGCCTATGTTTCATTTCGAAATGGAATTTGTAAAGTGACCATAATCGTCACTTTGCTAATTTTTGAAAGATGTTTTGCCTAAAGTTCATTCCAAAAATGAATTTTCATTAAGACCCAACAATCAAAAATAATACAAAAGTTTTATGTATGAAATGATTACTTAATTAATCATGCTATTCAAAATTTTCAATAAAAAATATGTACCTACTTAGCTTTCAATAAAAGCAATAACAAAACTGTTTTTAAAAACCACAAATTAAATGCTCTTGTTAGACTTAAAAATAATATAATAATAATAATTTTACTGGAAGTCGACTTCAATATGGTTGGGGAAGATCTAAAATATGGTGATAAATCAATTCAAACTCAAAATTCTTAAAGTTCAGTTAAACCAGTACTATATTTAGCGGTCATAGTCCGGTGTTGAGTCGTGTCTACAATAGGGAAGGCTGGTTAAAGCTGATTGTAGATGGCGTGTTCATAGCTTAGTCCCAATCTGACTAAGGAGGTCAAGGTATTTTGAAATATAAAATGACATTGACAGATTTTCAACCGATGACAAAGCTTGGTAGAAGCTATCCTGGCGCCATTAGGTATAGAGTGGTCTTCCCTTTTGTCCGTACCCGTACTAGAAACTTAAATCAAATTGCGATCTCTGAATAACTTAAACGAATCAAATTTTTCGATTGCGCAATTTTCGGGTGGTATAGTCTTCCATCTCGCGGCGTTGCCTGCGGTTATTTCACAGATGTCATAACGTTACCACTGTCATTACTGTCACACCAGCAATACTGTGGTGGTGGGCAGGTAGGTAGGTGGCACTTCAATAGTGCGGTTGTGAAGTTAAAAGCTTTGATAAGGAAGCTTGGGATATTGTGAAATTTTTTGAAGATTAGGGTTGAAAATTCTGTGGTCTCTGGTTTTAAACTACACTGTGTTTGTTTTTTATATTACGAAATTAGCTTGGTATGAAGGATGATATGGTTAGGAAGGAGGTGACTGCTGAGATGCCCAGTAATAGAAGAAGTATGGAAGGTAGAAGATACTCTGCATAGGCCCCAAATAAATTGGGATAAGAGCAAGATAATGATGATGATTAGGAAATTATCTTGCAATTTGGTCGCCGCTGCTAAGGGGTTCCCCGCGTGCACACTAGCGCCACTTTAGTAAAAGAATCAGAACTCGTGTTGCGCTGGTTATTGCATAGTAGACGATATTTGGATGTACAAAATAAAATAACTGAAAAATCTTGAGAGCGATGTAATCGTGAGATCACAGTTGGGAACCAAGTGTTGGCACACGGCCAAAATGTTTTACATTAAATCTTAGTGTTGCTACATACAAACAAATGTTGCCATACGGCATATTTATATTACAATCTTAATGTTGCTACATAAACGCAACAACTCGTTAAATACACAATTAATATAAAATCTGTTCGACAAAATCAATCTTTTGGTCTTCTAAATTATTTACGTCTTCTTAACTCATTGAAACATAGCTCGCTTTCGTTACAGATACAAAATGGGAAAACACGGCCGTTTTTAGCAATTTTTCTAACTGTAACTACAGTGAAGTATATTTTAATGAATTAAATATACCTACGTCAATAATCTAGAACTCTAAAGCATTTATTTTGTCGATCAGATTTTATATTAATTATGTATTTAACGAGTTCATATTTTTTTTTGCTAAAGTGGCACTATAGTGTGCACGCGGGGAGCCCATTAAAGGAAAAGCTGTTTTTGATGAAAAACAAGGAAACATTTTTAGATCATGCATTTTTAAAAATTGATAACGCGCATGTAGCAGTCTCGTTTTTACTTGTACTGTTTTAAACATGAAATATCGCAAATCGCACTATAATATTGATTATTAGCACTTTACCCGCGACTTCATCCGCAAAAATTGTGATATCTCGGCTAATTTGCATGATATCAATATAATGTTATAGCTTATGTTACTCAGTAAAGATGTAGCTTTCTAATGGTGAAAGAATTTTTAAAATCGGTTGAGTAGTTCTTAAGTTAAATGGTAACAAAAACACAAACAAAAATACAAATCTTTCCTGTTTAAAATATTAGTATAGATGAATTCCAGCAGCTAAATATGATTTTACATGGAGCGACTGTACGTCTATCTTTTACAACCTGATCGTAAGGTAAGTAATACGACACCCCTTCAAAACAATGGCCAAGACTTCAGACTTCTGACTCCCTGTACCGATTGCCAAAGATCTACGAACGACAGCCGAGACCAATAGTTTAACGTGCTTTCGAACCAAGGAGGGGGTCTCGGTATGTTAGGAATGCTTACCCATCCACAGACAAACCTCTGTAAGCGTTCGTTAATCTTGAAAATCAACCCTTTCGGCTGTTACGTTTTAGCCGCGAGGTTACACTGACGTAATCTGATATCAATTATCCCATTTAATCGAATGTTATACTAATAAGTGAACAATAAGGCCAAACTAAGCTTAAATGATAAGTACAGCGAAGGTTGCACTTTGAAACAAGATAACTTAGTTAAATAATTGTCAATTGTAATTTCTTCGTTTCATAATAATGGATCTTGCCAACAAATTCAATGTTATATAACTATTAACATTAACGTGTCACAAGTGCTAAATTCTTTTGTACTTCTTTAGATTTTGACTAAGTTCAGAACTGGAAAAGGCAATCTTGAAAGGGTTACTTATAGACTCGAAAATGTTATGTCACTGATAGAAGTGATAGACAACGCAGAGCTTAAACTGCAGGGTCCAGATGCGTGAAATTTGCCACAAGCATTCCTTATGTAACAAAGAACGAGGGAAATATTATTGATAATTAATGCCCCACTGAACACAGAAATAGGGGATGAAAGTTTTTATGGAACTCGGCCATTTTACACGGTGAGAAATTCATTCGGGCACACGGATTGATGGAAATAAAAGTTAAGAAGCTTAAAGATTGCTTCAAAGTTTATTTCTCATTGTGTCTTTAGTTGTAACGACACTACGTAATGTCGTTATTTAATGTGAAGCAATAAGAAAAATGGGACTTGCGAAGTAGGTATGAGATAAATAAAGATACATACTGACTTTTGCAATTGATGTCAAATAGAGCGGCAAGTTGTAATAATAACAATGGAATTGGCGCAGTCGTGTATAAAGTATCAGACAATTCCTTTTCAGTACCAACTTACATAAGCTGATAAAAAACTAGTATTAAAAAGAAGAATTTAAAATGGTTTGGATAGACTTGTTTTCAGAAAAAGTTTTAGAAGCAGTCATGTTTATGTGGTTAAGTGGAACTTATTATGTGGACAATACTTGTTACTTTGATGCGTATTATAATAAGTATATTGCAATCTTTGGTACTACTTTTGTTAGATCTCCTAATATGTATTTTAGTGGAGACGGTGTCCTAAAATACAGGCCACGGTTTAGTTTAGGCGCCAGTCTCCCACAAATAAAATAATTTTTCCTGTGTATTTATATGTTACAACATAAGTACTGTATGATCTTTATTTGTGGAAGAGAAATAAACATTTTTTTTTTTTATAATATCTACTTAAATCGACATATTTTAAAAATAAATTTAAATAATTATATTTTATTTTCCGGAAGTAGAGTCACGTGAAATGATTGTATCGATATACAAGACAAAACTTTAAATGGGTTCAATCCTGTCTGACAATCTGCGTTTGACATAGCTAACATAGGTTAATAATTTCAGTCCTGAAAAACAGGTTTAAGAACAATATTTTGTTCGGAAGGTCAGTCAAATTGAGGTAGATATTTATATAATAGATAAATTGAAGTAGAGAATTCCTTCGGCTTCACCAGCCAAAGGAATTATATGTTTCCAAATTGTAAATTGATTCTGGATTAATTTTATTCTAAGAATTAATTTTAAACCCTTACTGTGCCCTCTAGGGTCCGTAATTGTACTTTAGCTTTGAGCCCCTTTAAGTTGTACACATTATGTAATGCAAATAAAGCTATATGAATATATGAATAATATTTCACGCGTCAACTCCCGATCCTGTGTATTTACGTTCCCGATTTCCGTATTGCAAGTTAAAATTAAACAAAAAGTAAATACTTTAAACAATAGAACAGTCCCATTGCACAAAACACCCGAAAACCACGGATTACAAAATCACTGATAACGATTTCTCAACACTCACTCAAACTGTACGACACTTGTATTAGAAAGCTTTGCACTAATATAAGATTGCTTAAAACTTATACAAATATTTGCACAAATACTAACGAATTTCATTGCTGTGTTGTGTCTAGGGAAGATGCCAGTGAAATGTGTCTGCCAAGTGAATCTGCCGCATTTTATACTTGTGCTTACTATGCTCAATATTTTGACTGATTTACATTCGACGATCAACTCTTAGAACAGCTACTCCCAAACAAAATTTAACTCTATGTTTGCTTTATCAAAGTTGGATTTCCATTGTGTTTATTTCGTATTTTTGTATCCTCTGCAAGTACTGGTAAATTATTTCTTTTATTAATAGAATCACTTACAGGTATGTTCATGTCTTTAAAAATAACCTTGAGGATGTCTTTAAATCATGCTTTTGACAAATGGAGTTGCAATTTTCAAATGTCTTCTCTCCATATTAGTATTTGGATCGTCTAGTTTATTTTTTAGGTATTCTATTTCATCTGCACCTAAATGTTTTAGCTAAATAGTACCTGAGGTCTGTATTGAATAACATTTTGATGTTAATGTTGTCATTATTTTTTTGTACGGGTAAAGGTTATTCGTTGGATAATTTATTGGCAATACATAAACACTGTAATAATGCTATGCATTGTTATCAAGAAAAAATGTAATTGTGAGGAAGTATTTGTAAATAATAGCATTTGTAAAGCTTTTATGAAAGAGGTTGAGATCAAAACACTAAAAAATAATGGGTTGCGGTCGTGAACTTTATCTTTGAAAAAATTGTTTTGATATTTTCTTAACACGTATGGAATCCTCTGTATCAAGTTATTGCTATCCCTTTCTTACCCCCCTTTGACTTCTCTCTCTTCTCTTTCTAATTTTCACAGCATTTGTTTTTTGACCCCATCTCTGACGTTTAGTTGAGAAAAACCATTACAATGATTTCTTCGATATTTTTAAATTGGCCTAAATATCGTGATACCTTAAAAAATCAAATCCAGTTATCATCATCTGCTTAGCCTTTTCCCAACTATGTTGGGGTCGGCTTCCAGTCTAACCGGGTGCAGCTGAATACCTGTATTTTACATGGAGCGACTGCCTATCTGACCTCCACAACCCAGTTAGTACTGGGTAATACGATATCCCTTGGTAAGACTGGTTGTCAGACATTTAGGGTCACTGACTACCTGTAACGACTGTCAAAGATCTACAAATGACCGCCGCCGGGACCAACGGCTTAACGTGCTTTCCCAGGCACGGAGGAAACCCGGTATGTAATGGGTGGTCACCCATCCACAGACCAACCTAGGCAAGCACGGCTTAACCTAAAGATCGACCCGAGTGACTGTTATTATTTAGCCACGGACTCCTCCGAAAAAATCCCTCCTCGAAATCCAGTTATACAAAACAATATCCCAAATCCCACATTTAAAAGTTACTGCAGATAACTTCTTAAGTTCTGAGCTTCTGACCCAACACTGTTTCCTTGTTTGTATAGAGACGGGAAATAAGCCCTCAAACGACGCCATTTGTTATAAGGCTATCTAAAACTTACTCCGAAATGAAGTGATCCAACAATCAAAGTCGTCAATATAGCTTATAGAATAGCCAAGCTGAACTGACAATTGTTGGGCCATTTTGTCGAAGAACTGATCCCCGTTGAGGTAGACGTGTTCTTAAGCGGGGACCGGGAATCACCAAAAGGTAAGACGTCCTCGGGCTCATTTGGGGTACGATCTTCACTGGGTGGGTGATATCATTGGAGCTGGATAAGAGCTGCCAAGAATCGAGGTAAGTGGCGTGCGAGAAGCAGTCAGCTTTTAGGTAAAGTTATTGATGACTAGCTGACGTCCCGCGGTTTCACCCGCGTAGTTCCCGTTCCCGTGGGAGTACGGGGATAAAATATAGCCTTTGTCACTCAAGGTGAATGTAGCTTTCGAATGGTGAAATAATTTTTGAAAACGGTTCATTACTTCCGGAGATTACCCCCTATATACAAACTTACAAACAATTTTACCTCTTTATGATAATTAGTATAGATGAATATTTTTATCCCCAATTTGCATTTTAGCCCGAATACTTCTGAAATTCTTCTGACAGACTGGATTGTAAATACCAGGTTTTTCAAACACAAAGCATTTATTTCAATTAGACAATTGCGGCACTTTTGAATGTCAAAAAAACCTAAGCTACAGTCACAGTCACAGGGCATAATAACTTGAGAAAGTACTGTAGTTGCCCATTCTCTAGCGTAGATCTCTATGGAGAAGAACGGGCAAGAAACTCCATGGACACTCTATTCAATCAAACTATTGGTACAAATGTTTGCATCCTGGAATATACCAATAGAAATGACAGTGACGCTATATTCAAGTCTCATGTTTATGCATTAGAGCTCACAAATGTCACCTAATAGAAATAGGGCCTCTAAATAGCGTTTGCTAACATTTAACTCGATAGCTACTTAGTTATGTACTTGTGAACGTACAGCTATTTGGGTAATAGATGTTTGTGTTAAGGATACGGATTTAGTTGGTATTTCAGGTAGTAATGAGTTGTAAACTTGTTAATAAACTATTTTTACGGCATCGTTGGTAAGATGCTGTGTAGGTTCCAGACTTTTGTGGGTGCAATTCTCGCTTGGAACAATTATTTTGAAATTTTGTTCCAGTCATAGGTGTTTGTGTCTTCAATCACTTATGATGCAAAAGAATAATTTAGTCCTAGCCTTTTTACCAACTAAGTGGGAACAGCTTCAAGTCTTACCTTCAGGTTTTGTTGAATATGGCAATTTGATCTCCGCAACCCAGTCACCAGGTAGAGCGATACCCCTAGTTAAGTCCTTCTTCATTTAGGTCTTATAATCGCATTAGCTAATGAAGAACAACGACATTTTATTCAAAAGGCTGTATTAGGTAAAATATGGGGTCGAATTATTTTTTGTAGAGCTCTGTAGGTATTACTGGCTGCAGCAAAGATGTATAAAAAATTGTGCAATATAAGCTGCTTTGTTAAAGTTTATCTGTATATTTCTGGGTCTTATATTTTATTTTTCGAAACTCTCATCAATCTTGAACCCATTTCAGTCATGTTAGCTAAGAGTATCCTTTTTTGTAAGACCTATGAACAGCTTATGCAATACAATTCTGACAAAGATGATACAAGATAGTATCGTGACGATTTAAAGATTTCTGTGCGCATAATTGAACATCATCGATAACCTTATTAAATCTATTTGAAGATGTACGTTTTTTCGCAATTCTTATCACGATTTCATCGGCGATCTATCGACAGATTTACTATCACCGTAAATGGTTTATTAAATTGCTTAAGTTCTACTTAAGTACGTGACTTCAGCCGCCTAATTTACAATCTTTTCCATTTAAAATTCAATATTCAATCCTTTCAAGGGTAGTGTAGGAAAAAAGCATTTCTTCTGTATTATTTAGCTAGACTAAGTATTTTCAAAGGCCGTGTGGTATCCGGCAGAGTAGAATAGAACCAACCCATTACACTCACGGGTGTCGTATAAGGCGATTAATGTCTGAGGCAGAACACCTTGCGCCTCCGTAGACCAGAGAATGGGCAGCAGCGTTTTCTATTAGTCTTTCATCACTGCGATCTCCAATCCGCCTGCCAAGCGTGGAGATTACGGCAAATTCCTCCCATCATGGGAGATGCTTATGTCCAGCAGTGGACGTTATGGGCTGTTGTAGTGTAGTAAGTATTTCACAAATGAGAAACGATGGATGGACTATGTTGAGATGACGGAAACTACTTCATCATCGCAACAGGAAAATACTTCATCATAATAAATATTATGATTATTTTTTCACATTTACATTATTTCACAAATGATGGGGAACTTAATATGTGGTTTCCTGTTGTTTGTTCTTTACAGGAACTGATGAATGCTACTGAAGGTGCTTAAACCCATGGCTCAGTCCTGTGTCGCCACAATTTAGAAGAAAAAGTATTCCTTATTGTGGTTATCTATATATGTACTGAAACACCAAGAGGTAAATGGGAAAACATCGAAACTTATTTTATTAATTTTATAATACTTTCCCGAATACTTTTCTGTGAAAGATAACATCTTCAGGAAAACTTGGAAAGCAATTCGGTATGAACCATGAACAATCAAGGCTTTTATAATTGTACACAATGGTGCCGATTCCCTTGTTTACAAACTAAACCAAATTTAAGTTCAGTCCATCTTTTTCTTTCTATTTCATTAAGAAAAGACACAGAAGATAAATTTTAGTTATGTTCTGTCAAATTAATCAGCGCCATACAAGTTTTAGACGCGATTAAAAAGTTGACTACTAAAATTACATCAAATTACGTCAGGTGCTGACTAATTTGACAGGATTAAACTAATATTTATCTTCTGTCCTTTTCATAATGAATTAGAAAGAAAAATATGCATTCAACTTAAATTTAGTTTAGTTTGTGAACAAGGGAATCGGCACCATTGACTGTCAAAATAAATTATATTTTGTTACTTTTGCGGCTAATGGGTTTGCTCATCCTTGTGGGATACCTCAAAAATATTTGATAAACCTTACAGGTACAACTACACTGCCGCTGCAGTTCGTGGTTGCGGTCGGAACTTGCGTCTAGGTTCTGTTTTAGACATAACTTAGACTAATATTCTTCTTCTGTAATAAATCTACATTTACATTACCATCCATCATTTTACTGCTTCATATTTTCAATGTTTAAATTACAGATTAAGTAGCTGTTACGGACATCACGCCGAAATTAATATTCTGAACTGTAAAGTTCAATGAAATTATTTGGTACTAGCGGACGTCACTCGGTTTCACCCGCGTAGTTCCCGTTCCTGTAGGAGTTTAGGGAATAAAATATAGTCTATGTTACTCAAGGTGAATGTAGCTTTCTAATGGTGAAATAATTTTTGAAATCGGCGCAGTAGTTTTTGAGTTTATCCATTACAAACATACGGGTCTCCCTTGTTTGACCGAAAGGAATTTGACAAATTTTCACTTCCCAAAAAATGTTTCGCATAATTTCATTTGCCAAATGATTACTAAGCAAAAAATCTATTCACAAAAAATTGTAACGCAAACCTAATGGAACGTTTAAACTATAACTTGTTTACCAAATAGTACTTTTAACATTTTTTATTTAGTCAAATATTTCAGTTGGAATAACAGTTTTTACGCAAAATCAAATAAGCCAAATATTTAGTATCTTCCTTTCCTATTCAGTATTTAAAGTGGCACCAAATATCTCGAGGTTACAGTTTTAACCTAACCTAACCATTTTTATTAAATAAGTAATTATCCTATTCTAAATAGTTCAGTTCCGGGTAACCTACTAAAAACAATATCTTTTTTCTATTAATGCAAGTCGTTTCTGGCACTCGCCGGCCGCTGCCGCGGCACCGCTCGCTTCGCTCGCTCGGCTCGTGCGTAGTAGGTCACAGTTTTAATCTAACCTAACCTACCCATTTTGTTTAAAGAAGAAACTAACCTAATCTAAATAGTTCAGTTCCGGGTAACCTACTAAAAACAATATCTTTTTTCTATTAATGCAAGTCGTTTCTGGCACTCGCCGGCCGCTGCCGCGGCACCGCTCGCTTCGCTCGCTCGGCTCGTGCGTAGGAGGTCACAGTTTTAACCTAACCTAACCTACCCATTTTGTTTAAAGAAGAAATTAACCTAATCTAAATAGTTCCGGGTAACCTACTAAAAACAATATCTTTTTTTCTATTAATGCAAGTCGTGTCTGGCGTATATCCAAACGGGCGAGCCGTTTGGATACTCCGACATAAAATTGCTAATGTCCATTGCAAAAAAAATAAAATTGTACTCAATGTAAAAATATTTTGCATTAAACAAATGATTATATTAAAATAAAATTGCATTTTTTAATTAAATAATTCCCAAAAAATCTTATTTTTGCCTATATTTTTTTTGTCTTAACAAATCATTTCACCAAACGTTTATTGTCTAAAGATTGTTTGCTTTAATAAATCATTTGATTAAAGACCAAATGCCATAATGACTTTATACTTGGTAATATTTTGCCAAGTAAAAATTTGACCAAATAAAAATATGCGTAGGTACTAAAATCATTCGAAAGATTGCAATGGTATAAAAAAAAGTTGCTAAAATTTGTTTGGGTAATGAAATTTTGTCAAAATCTTTTCGGCAAAACGGCAGGATCCCCAAACATACACTCAAAAATACAAATCTTTCCTCTTTATATTATAATATTAGTGTAGATTGATTTTACGAATTATGGTAAGTAATTCATTTATAAAGGTGACGGCATGAGTGTTGGAAATTCATAGACTAAGGCGTAGAGCATACTGCTCCAAATAAAGAAACCAGCATCATCATCATTTCACCCGAATGACGTCCGCTGCTGGCACATAGGCCTCCTCCAAGTGTCGCCACATTGACCGGTCCCGTGCGACTCGCATCCAGCGGATTCTCGCAACCTTCACCAGGTCATCGGTCCACCTAGTGGGAGGCCTTCCAACGCAACGTCTTGAAACCAGCTTGTGACAGTGTAATTAAAACCTTACAGGAAAGTTATCATCATCATTACTCTCTTTACCTTATCCCAATTCATTTGTGGTCGTCGCAGAATATCTTCTTCTCCCATACTTCTCTATTACTCGTCATCTCATCAGACACTTCCCTTCTTGCCATATCATTCTTAACACAGTCCATCCATCGTTTCTTTGGTCTTCCTCTACTCTTACACCCATCCACATTCATACTCAAAACTTTCCTCACGACATGAATTTTGAGTAATTGTAAAGGTGTTTATGCTCGTGACTGTAGAAAACAAAACAGTACTTACGGGATAATGGTGTCGATTCAGATAAACACAAACTAAACTTAATTTAGGCTATTGCTATCTTTTTCTTTCTAATAAAACGAGAAAGAGACGGGCGTAATTTAGAGCTGTCAAATTTAGTTGGATCTAATATTTCCATACAAATGAAGAGCGCACGTAAAACCATGTCGACTAAAAACACGGTGAAGCGCAAGGCATAAACTAGTTTGACATCTCTAACTTAGTTCATAGCTGTAGCCGTCCTTTTCTCGCACTGCATTTTAGTAAAAGATAGCAATAGCCTAAATAAGTTTAGTTTGTGCACAACAGAATCGACACCAATATCCGTGAAAAACCGTGAAAGTCTAAAACTGTAAAAAACAAGCCATGAATAAGTATCACCCGTCAACACTCTAGTTATAACACCGACCACACACATTCTCTAAAATCAATTCGTTCTTCAATAAAAAATTCAATTACGTACACCAATATATCGTGAACTTGACATTTTGATACAATTATGTGCATCAATTTATATTTATTACTAGGCTTCCGTTAGTTTCAATATTTGTTTTTATTTTATTTTATTAAGTATCAATGGAATTGATGATATTATTTATAACATTTAGATCATTATATCGTATTTAGTAGGAAATCTTGCGGTTTTGCTCGTTGCAATGAAAACCAGATTTTTTGCTTATATCAGTAGCTGCACTTGAAACAAAACTTGTCTAACCACAAGTCAAAGTCCAAGTCTTGTCTTGTCTTGTCTTGTCTGTCTTGTCTCTTGTCTTGTTTGTAAACTTGTCTTGTCTTGGCTTTAAAGTTAAACATAATAAAATAACATCACGCCTGTAATCCCCGAAGGGTGCGGCAGAGGTGTTCTTATTAGCACACCCACATTTCGTCAGTTATTTTGAAGTCCTATGTAATAGGGAGCAAGCCTATTGCCATCAACCATGCACTCTGTGGCTGCTCCTGAAGAATTCCTGATGGAAAAACCCAATAACACTCTTTGCCCGACCCGGGAATCGAACCCGGGACCCCAAACTCAGCAGTCGCGTAAGTGACCAACCAACAGAGCAGTTACCATCATACATACAAACTGACTAGCATTATCTTAAATCACTACATAATATAAAAACAAAGTCCTATGCCGCGTCTGTCTGTCTGTCTGTTCGCGATAAACTCAAAAACTACTAAACGGATTTCCATGCGGTTTCCACCAATAGAAAGGTTACAATACACAACACACACACACTACTCAACACAAACAACACAATACAATACACAACACAACACAATACAATTACACACACACAAACAATACAACACAACACAACACAACAATACAACACAACAATAACAACAATTTTCATTTCATTTTTTTTTATTTTATTTATTTATACAATTTGTTAAGGTTTTGTGTAAATTGTTGGAAGTGTCGGAAAAATTCAAGGCGCTTGTGAGCTTTCATCGAAATCGCTGCCTGGACAGACAAAGCATGAATGTTTTATGTTGTATTTTATTTTTGTATTAATGAATGACTATATTCCGGCACTTCAATTAGCAAATATTTATGTGTAACTCATTAGTATTAATAGCAAGGTTAACAAGTGCCTTGTAAACTTTATCCTTGATACAGGACTATAAATGACCCGTCAGTTGCAAGTCCAGTATGTAATTTTTATCAGAAATGTTAACAGCATGATATCCGTGTAATATAGTGTTCGGACTGAAATAGAATTGATTATTTGCCAGTCTCGAACTATAATGACCTAAACTAATATTATAAAGAGGAAAGATTAGATTTTTTGTTTGTTACGATTTAATTCAAGAACTGCTCAACCGGCGGAGGAGCTTGTGGCTAAATAATAACAGCCACTCGGGCCGATATTTAGGTTAAGCCGTGCTTGCCTAGGTTGGTCTGTGGATGGGTGAACACCCATTACACACAGAGTTTCCTCCCTGCCTCGGAAAGCACGTTAAGCTGTTGGTCCCGGCTGTCATTTGTAGATCTTTGACACCTATAACGACTTACAGGTAGTCAGTGGCCCAAGGGGTATCGTATTACCCAGTATTAACTGGGTTGTGAAGGTCAGATAGGCAGTCGCTTCATGTAAAATACTGGTATTCAGCTGCATCCGGTTAGACTGGAAGCCGACCCCAACATAGTTGGGAAAAGGCTAGGCAGATGATGACGAATTAACTGAAGAACTACTCAACCGATTTTAAAAATTCTTTCACCATGAAAGCTACATCTTTACTGAGTAACATAAGTTATTAATTATATTGATATCATACAAATTAGCTGAGCTATCACAATTTTCGCGGAAAAAGTCGCGGGCGACATGCTTGTTATAATATAAAATGCATGTATTTATGATTGTGTCGTTAGTGTAGTGTTTGAAAACCGCTACTGATGAGTTTGAAGGCCAGGGTTCGATTCCCGGGTCGGGCAAATCGTTATTAGGTTTTTCCATCAGGAACCCCTCAGTAACAGCTAAGGAGACTGGATTTGTGCCCCATTGATGGCAATAGCCGACGTAGCCCGAAGAATTGCCAAACTTAAGTGGCAGTGGGCAGGGCACATTGCTCGCAGAACGGATGGCCTATGGGGCCGAAAAGTTTTGGAGTGGCGACCGCGAACCGGAAGACGTTGCGTTGGAAGGCCTCCCACTAGGTGGACTGATGACCTGGTGAAGGTTGCGGGAATCCGCTGGATGCGAGTCGCACGGGACCGTTCAATGTGGCGACACTTTGGGGCAGCAGTGGACGTCTTTCGGCTGAAATGATGATGATGATGATGATAATGGCAATAGGCCCGCCCCCTATAACATGGGACTTAAAAACATTACTGGCGTAATGTGGGTGTACTAAACCTCTGCTTAAACCCTCAGGGATTTCAGGCGTGCTGTTTTACTATGTTATGTATGACTGCATTGTTGGTCTATCGTTCAAAGAGCCCTACTGCAGGTCCACAATTGGTTTACCGCTAATAATTTAGTACTAAATGGGAAAAAAACTAAATGCATTAGATTTGCTCTACCAAATGTCAAAAGTAGTGATTGTGACATAATATTGAATCAAGAGAAACTAGAATTTGTCGATAAAACGGTTTTCTTGGGAATCACGCTCGATTCAAGGTTACAATGGGGTCCTCATCTAACATCTCTTGCAGGACGGCTAAGCTCAGCAGCATATGCTGTTAGAAAAATCCGTCAATTTACTGATGTTGATACCGCGAGGCTGGTCTATTTTAGTTATTTTCATAGTATTATGTCATACGGTATTTTACTATGGGGACGGGCTGCAGACATCGAGTCTATATTTATTCTGCAGAAAAGAGCCATCAGAGCCATTTATGAATTACGTAGACCCGATTCTCTAAGAGAACTGTTTAAGGAAATTAATATCATGACAGTACCTTGTCAATACATCTATGAAAACATCATGTACGTTAGAAAAAATCGGCATTTATTTAGTAAGAGAGGGGACAGACACCACTATAACACTAGAAATAGGGACCAACTAGTTCAGCCAGGTTTCAGGCTTGCTAAAGTGGATTCATCTTTCATGGGGTACTGTTTGAAATGTTACAATAAAATATAATGGGGGATTACATTGATGATAAAAATGCTTGGCTAAATGCTGGTCCTGCTTCACAACCATAGGTGGGGGGGGGGGGGGGCAAACTAATTGTTTGTACTGGTCGGGCATTATTTGAGTCCATCGTCACGTAAAGAAGAATATGAAGAATTGATTCCCATGTTAATGTATTGTGGAAGCTGCAGAAGATTGTAAAAATATACTTGCATTGTATAGATTCCAGTTCTTAGTATTATATAATTGCATAGCACATGTGTGAGTACTTTGTACTGTTCAGCCACCATTTACATTTATTTATCTTTCATTGACTTGAATATGTCTTGTGAACGGGCGCTGTCAATTGGGACTGGTCATCTCTTAGCTGCCAAGGTTCATTTTAATTACTTTATTCATAAATTTTTGATCAAATCTTTTACTCTGGATGCTCTTAGTGTGCACGTCTTTCTACATCGTTCTCACATACATGTATAATCTCAAAATTAATGATGTAACCAAGATTTTGTAACAATATTTTGATTTTAAAAGAGTGTCCATGGAGTTTCTTGCCCGTTCTTCTCCATAGAGATCTACGCTAGGGAATGGGCAACTACAGTACTTTCTCAAGTTAATATGCCTTGTGACTGGGACTGTAGCTTTGATTTTCTTTTTTGTATTTTTGACTTTCAAAAGTGCCGTAATGGTCTAATTGAAATAAATGCTTTGAGTTTGAGTTTGAGTTTGAGCTATTACTAATCATGAGCTCTTAGGTTCCTAGGTCGGCTGAAGTTATATTGGATACATATCGCAATATCAGCCCAATGTCTGTTAATGTATCCAAATGATGAAAAACGCTCGCCCTTATAGGACTCAAATATAAAGTGCAAGTAAAATGAGAGTATATTGGTACAGTTCTGCTTAACCGTTCGGGGTATGACCGTGGTGTTATGTTAATAACATGACATCAGACTAAATATTATGTGCAGACTGAATTAGACCTGATTACTAGTTTCAATCTGTGATTATTTTAAAATGCATGCTAATGAAGGACGATCATATCATAAGTTAGATATATTAATAAGGAAAATAGCAGCGTTAATTTGAAAAACAGGTATTGTGGTCAGTATAGAGGATTTGTTGGTGCGCTTGACACTGAAACCACAAGTGCTCTTGAACACCTATCTGTGTTAACTGAACTAGCCAACTGTACCCCGGGCAAGGAATGCTTTTGTGATTGTTTTTGTAACAATATTTTGATTTAAGGCCCTTCTAACCCTAAAATTAGCAATTCTATTTGTGGTGGTTCAAACTTCGTTTGAAATACTGTTAGAATAACGTTGTATTCAGCTTGCACTACAAAGCGGTTGTTACGTCAGTCACTGCGGCCGAATAGTGCGAAATGAGTGTTTTTTTTGCGATTTACAAAAAATCTATTAATTGGACTAAAAAATAAAACACTTATACACATCAAAAAAAGTTTGTGATCACTAGCATATAAGCTGATATAATTTTTTAAATTGAACTTTATCAAGAAAAATTCTTTGTTGTGTTTTCTTTAAATAGACCCTGTTTGAAATAAAAAAATATAAATCTATATTTTTTAATAGAGAATCAAAAAAGAAGACGAAATCATAATTTAATCATGATTTAATCTACCGTAACAAAAAAGATTTCGATTTTTCAAAGTGATAGCAAACTTTTTTTGATGTGTATACGACCTGCTTTATAGTTAGTTCAGTTAGTATGCACAGTTTCATGATCTAATTTGAAGTACTTTTTGAATACCAGCGGTTTATTGTTCAATTTGGAGGTAACTTTGGATTTTTTTTCTATCGAGAATAGTTTATGGAATCGTATTTTCTTCACACATAAGACTTAGCATTAATCCTCGACTTTATCATATATTTATTTCAAAATAATACTGCAGTATTTTAGGCGTAACGGAGGATCATGCTAAGCCATTTGAGGGAGTATAGGCCCTTAAAAGAGCGTCCACGGCGTTTCTTGTACATTCTTCTCCATAGAGATCTCCACGATTTGGAATGGCAACTACTATAGTACTTGCACTATTGTATTGTGGCTCTGTATTTGACAATTCTATTTTTGTTCCGATACAGTTTTCAAGAGGTATTTTAGCTGCTATTCATATTTTACCCAGATGCTAACATGGAACACGGTTTCAGTGTTCTTTCAACAATATAAAAGTTCAATGCTTTAAAAGCTTACTAAAATATAAGATTAATCGTCAAGATCACATGACATAATTTACATAATTAGACATGAATTTGACATTGTTAACATGATTAGGTTCTAAGATGACCTAGATAGTTAACATATTCGTTAGCGAATAGTAAATTAAAGGTACACCTTTGAACTCTCTCTGTCTTTTCTTTATTTAGTGTACATGTACATGTCAGACCCATGTTATACAATAAAATAAGTAACCGCAACTGCAAACGGCAATGTCAACGCAACTTCGGAAGCTTTTAGATGGCTTTGCTGCTGTCGTTTGCGGTTGCGGTTAGAGACCTTTGGAACTTTACCACAAAAAAAAGTGTTGCGACTTTGCATCGCATAAATTGGCGACGTCACCCCGAAGTGCTATCAGTACAAATTATAGGAATTAGGAATTTAAATGTCAAGGACTGAGGTTAGGCCTTTTGATTACTTTTACGAAGCTCAAATTATAAGCTCATAGTGTTCATTTAAAAGAGCTTTCATTAAATTCTAATGATCCATCATAACCACAATTCATCATGATCCAATAATTTGCTAACAAGTACCTACTTATGATAAATCTATCAATCATTACAATCAAATGTTTGATTATGTGACGTAAGATTTCATAAGTATCATGACGTAGTACAGTCGGCAGAGAAAGTAGCATAACTCATTGCACAAAGTAGTTTAGTAGAAATTCAAAAGGTACGATATACCTACCAAGAGTAAAACAATATGTCGAAAAAAGTTTTTCTTAAATGAACAAACTTCGTGGGACCCGTGTGGTATCCGGCAGAGTAGAATAGAACCAACCCATTACACTCACGGGTGTCGTATAAGGCGACTAATGTCTGAGGAAGAACACCTTGCGCCTCTGTAGACCAGAGAATGGGCAGCAGCGTTTTCTGTTAGTCTTTCATGACTGCGATCTCCAATCCGCCTGCCAAGCGTGGAGATTACGGCAAATTCCTCCCATCATGGGAGAGGCTTATGTCCAGCAGTGGACGTTATGGGCTGTTGTTGTTGTTCTTGAACAATCTTCGTCTGATGACAATGAAGGTGCTTATGTCAGCCTAACACAAAGAAGAGGTCTATTTTTTGTTTCTATGCAACTTGTATTTATGTTGTTCCGTATGGTGTCGGAGTTCCGTATGGTGTCGGACGTAAAGAATAGCACCATCCCATATCTTCCCGTGGGTGTCGTAAGAGGCGACTAAGGGATTACCAGAGAATGGGCAGCAGCGCTCTCTGTGTCTTTTGGAAGAACTGTACTGCGATCGCCAACCCGCTTGCCAAGCGTGGCGATTATGGCAAAACCCCCCATTATGAATACCGCATTAAGAAAATGGCCCCTAGTGCCCGGCAGCCCGTCTACCCTCAACTACGGCAGCGGTCGAGGTTACGGCGTGGCAAGGGGTGCGAAGAATCCCCGGATGGGATCCGGCTGCCAATACCAACGACTGGACCTGGCAACGTATAACGCACGCACACTCCGGACCGACGAGAAGATAGCGGAACTCGAAGAGGAATTGAGCAGGCTGCGATGGAGTATTGTGGGATTGTCTGAAGTCCGAAGAGAGGGGGAGGACACGATAATCCTGAAATCCGGCAACCTGCTCTATTTCCGTGAGGGTGACCGGCAATCCCAAGGTGGTGTTGGGTTTATCGTCCACAAGTCCCTTGTGAACAACGTGGTGAAGATCGAGAGTGTGTCGACCAGGGTGGCGTACCTTATACTCAGAATATCCTCCAGATATTCGCTGAAGGTCATACACGTCTATGCCCCGACCTCGGCACACCCCGACGACGAAGTGGAGACCATGTATGAGGATATTTCTAAAGCCATGCATGGTTCCAAAACTTACTTCACCGTTGTCATGGGGGACTTCAACGCGAAACTGGGCAAACGAGACGGGGATGAGCTGCAGGTGGGGCAATTTGGAGTTGGACATCGGAATAGCCGGGGTCACCAACTGGCTAGTTTTATGGAGAAGGAGGGCCTCTATATGATGAATTCCTTCTTCAAAAAGCGTGAGCACAGGAAGTGGACCTGGCAAAGCCCCGATGGTGCAACTAGAAATGAGATTGACTTCATCATGTCAACCAAGAAGCAAATGTTCAATGATGTCTCGGTGATCAATTCGGTGAAAACCGGGAGCGATCACCGCATGGTAAGAGGCACATTGAACATCAATATTAAGCTTGAAAGGTCTCGACTGATGAAGTCTACGCTCCGTCCAGCACAGATCCAAATCCAAAACCCCGAGAGCTTTCAGCTTGAACTCCAGAACCGTTTCGAGTGCCTAGGAAGCTCAGTGGACGAATACAACGATGGGTTCGTGGAAACTGTCCATACGACCGGGTCTAAGTTCTTCAAGGCACGTCGTACACATCAGAACTAGAGACTCTCCGATCACACTCTCAAGCTCATGAAGGAGCGGCGTGAGATGATCCTGCAGTCTTCAGACGAGGCGTGCAAATACCGGCAGCTCAATAGACGGATCTCTAAATCCTTGAAGAGCGACCTCCGCCGCTTTAATACCGAGCGTATTAAAGACGCGATTGAGCGGAATAAAGGCTCCAAGGTATTTGCAAGAGATCTGGCTATTGGGCAGAGCCAGCTCACGAAACTGAAGACCGACGATGGTAGGATCTTATCCGCCAAACCGGAGCTTCTGAGGGAGATCGAGAGCTTCTATGGACAGTTGTACACGTCAACCAGTAAACCCGTCGTAGATCTAGCAAACGACCCAAGAGCTAGACTGACCCGACACTATACCGAAGACATCCCGGACGTCAGCCTGTACGAGATTAGGATGGCTCTGAAGCAGCTCAAAAACAACAAGGCACCGGGTGATGACGGAATTACGGCCGAACTCCTGAAGGCGGGTGGAAAACCGGTACTTAAGGCCCTTCAGAAGCTGTTTAATTCCGTCATACTTGAGGGAAAAACGCCACAGGCATGGTGCAGGGGGGTGGTGGTACTCTTCTTCAAGAAGGGTGACAATGCCCGGTTGAAGAATTATAGGCCCATCTCACTTCTAAGCCATGTCTACAAGTTGTTTTCTAGAGTCATCACGAATCGTCTCGCGCGCAGGTTTGACGATTTCCAGCCACCCGAACAAGCCGGTTTCCGAAAAGGCTTTAGCACCGTGGACCACATACATACGCTGCGGCAAGTTATACAGAAGACCGAAGAGTATAACCTGCCCCTCTGTTTAGCGTTTGTGGACTACGAGAAAGCCTTCGATTCGATCGAGACCTGGGCTGTACTGCAGTCTCTCCAACGGTGCCAAATCGACTATCGGTACATCGAGGTGTTGAAGTGTTTGTACAAAAATGCCACCATGTCAGTCCGACTTCAGGACCAAGCCTCGGAACCTATCCTCCTACAGCGAGGTGTGAGACAGGGAGACGTCATTTCTCCGAAACTGTTCACCGCTGCACTGGAGGATGTCTTCAAGGTTCTGGACTGGAGAGGGCTAGGCATCAACGTCAATGGCGAGTACATCACTCACCTTCGGTTTGCCGACGATATAGTGGTCATGGCTGAGACCATTGAGGACCTCAGTACAATGCTCGATGACCTCAGTGGAGCTTCCGGAAGAGTGGGTCTTAAAATGAACATGGACAAAACCAAGGTCATGTTGAATGCCCATGTCACACCCACTCCTATCAAGATCGGAGACTCCACACTCGAAGTTGTAGACGATTATGTGTACCTAGGACAAACGGTCCAGTTAGGTAGGTCTAACTTCGAGAAAGAGGTCAATCGTCGAATCCGACTAGGCTGGGCAGCGTTCGGGAAGTTGCGCGGTATCTTCTCGTCCAACTTACCGCAGTGTCTCAAGACGAAAGTCTATGACCAGTGTGTGTTGCTAGTGATTACATACGGGACCGAAACGTGGTCGCTCACAATGGGCCTCATCAGAAGGCTTAAAGTCACCCAAAGGGCAATGGAGAGGGCTATGCTCGGAGTTTCCTTGCGCGATCGAATCAGAAATGAAGACATCCGCAAGAGAACCAAGGTTACCGACGTAGCCCGAAGAATTGCCAAACTTAAGTGGCAGTGGGCAGGGCACGTTGCTCGCAGAACGGATGGCCGATGGGGCCGAAAAGTTCTGGAGTGGCGACCGCGAACCGGAAGACGTTGCGTTGGAAGGCCTCCCACTAGGTGGACTGATGACCTGGTGAAGGTTGCGGGAATCCGCTGGATGCGAGTCGCACGGGACCGGTCAATGTGGCGACACTTGGGGGAGGCCTATGTCCAGCAGTGGACGTCTTTCGGCTGAAATGATGATGAATGATGATGTATTTATGTTAGTACTTGATCTAAGTTTGTTGAATTAATTTCAGGGCACAATCTATAATGTCAAAGACTGCTAGGACACAGTTCTCCCCTCTGTGAGTGGATGTGGATTGTAGTGGATAGTGGAGTGTAAGGGAAGATGACACCATAAAAAAATAATTCCAAGACACCAATCTCCATAATATAAATATTTTGGGCCTGAAAACCTGATTTATTTTCAATTAATTGCCGAATTCGATTTTTTAGGGTTCCGTACCCAAAGGGTAAAAACTGAACCCTATTACTAAGACTTCGCTGTCTGTCCGTCTGTCCATCTGTCCGTCCGTCTGTCCGTCTGTCTGTCACCAGGCTGTATCTCATGAACCGTGATAGCTATAGACAGTTGAAATTTTCACAGATTATGTATTTCTGTTGCCGCTATAACAACAAATACTAAAAACAGAATAAAATTAATATTTAAGGGGGGCTCCCATACAACAAACGTGATTTTTTGCCGTTTTGTCTAATGTATATATAATGGTACGGAACCCTTCATGCGCGAGTCCGACTCGCACGTGGCCGGTTTTAGTTGCTTTGAAATCAATAAATAGTTGAGTCATTGAATTGAATAAACAGTGACGTCACAGTTTGCTATTGCTATACAAAATCTATGAGAGCACCGCGTTTAGACAGCTCTTAAAGAGTATCTCAATTGATTTGTGTGTCATATACCCCATTTACCACAACTAAATCCTACGCACGAAATACAAATGTGCCACGTTTAGGTCCAACTACTTATGCTGCTGACTGTAGCCAGTAGCCAATACATATGTGCTGATATATCATTGTCTTTAAACAACATTTGGTAATACATGATTGATTACTTTTCTAAGTTCATTAAAGGGATGAGGGTCTAGAGGTCAGGGTGTGTAAACAGATCTCTATGGGTCAATAGTTACTATAGCTACTAATGGTACTAGGCCAGGTTTCTGTCAAGATTTCCGTGTGTATGTGTTTTTTTTTTTAATTCACGGGATTTTATACAATATAAATTCTCTTAATTTCTCCATAATGCTATTCTGATGATCACAAGCGCAGTCTTTCTATAGAATTATGAAAAAACCTGCAATTCTATTTGCCTTTGAATCTTCAATTTGATTTTTGCTAACCATCACGGAGTAAGGATACAATTTTTTCGGGGTGATAGTAGTGGTAGCACTAAGAGAAGAAAAGAGAGAGAGAGAGAGAGAGAGAGCGAGAGAAATAGAGATTTCAAAGCTTCGCCAGTATGTACATTTAATGTTGAACATTAAGAAACATCACTCATCTCATCTCTTGCTTGTTTCAATCATCATAAAGCACAATGTAATATAGTTCTTTTTTATTCTTTAATCAAAATTGATAAAGACAATCACAAAAGCACGCATTTTTTACGAGATCTCATTACGTTTTTACAAACTTTGCAACTTTGAACCAATTTGTTGTAAAAACAATTATTTTTGTAATTCTCCGAGTCAAATAAATATATCTGGCCTTGGACCACATGCAGATGGTAGCATCAATCTTAATTTGTGTCTGATGCACGTAGTTTGTGTGTTTTCTTTGTAAATAACTGTATGTTTTTATTTAATTTAGTTTGTGCTGTTTTGGTGAGGTCATTGAAATAGTAGGCGGGTAAATATATTGAGTAACGATGTGCAATGTATTCAATTAGTATTTATGTTGTATTTTAAATGGCTAAAACTTTCATTAAGTAGCATGTCGAGCTTTATATCAGATACCTACAGTTTAGCAAACTAATAATGGTGATAACTGAATAATTAGATTATTTATTTTTAATGGGTGACCACCCAAAACATATCGAGTTTCTTCCATGCCTCGGATTGGTACCGGCTGTCATTTGTAAGGCTGTGGCCCGAAATTCTGGGTCCGTGGCTTAGGCCCCCAGTGGACCAGGCACCCGTGGCCGACGCCCATGATTAGATAAATTTAATTCAAAGCAATTTTTGATCAAATGTACTGTCAGGCACAAAAATCATCATTATCTGCCTAGACTTTTCCTATGTTGGGGTCGGCTCGGCTTCCAGTCTAACCGGATGCAGCTGAATACCAGTATTTTACATGGCCCGACTGCCTATCTGACCTCCACAACCCAGTTAGTACTGGGTTAGTTACTGCGATAATTTCAAGTTTCTTATCGCCACCAAGTTAGCACAGGCTCCTCGAGGTCGAAAACTTTGTTTTTAGATCCAACACCCACAGGCTCCTCGAGGTTGAAAACTTTTTTTTTTGTATCGGCCGATGAAAAATACATTATTATTATGTTGTAACACTTTTCTCATGTACTGTACTAAGAGAAAAAGCACAAAAAACAAATGAATCAAATCGGGGGCGTCGGCCACGGGTGCCTCGACCACTGGGAGCCTAAGCCACGGACCCGAAATTCTAACAACCAGTTAAGATTGGTTGTTGGAATTTATACCAAGGAGTATCATATAACTCAGTACTTGCTAACTGGGTTGTGTATATCAGATAGGCAGTCGATCCGTGTAAAATACTGGTATTAAGCTGCATCTGGTTAGATTGGAAGCCGATTCCAACATAGTTGGGAAAAGGCTATACAGATCAAAAAAATCAAAATCAAAATCAAAGCATTTATTTCAAGTAAGCCAGTTACAGGCACTTTTGAATTGTCGAAACAAAGATGAAAATTAAATGTAGCTACAGTCCCAGTCACAAGACATAAAAACTGTGAAAGTACTGTAGTTGCCCATTCCCTAGCGTAGATCTCTATGGAGAAGAATGGGCAAGAAACTCCATGGACACTCTTTTAAATCAGAATATTGTTACAAAATCTTGGTTACATCATTCACGTTGATATGGTATATTATGTGAGAACAATGTAGCAAGATGTGCACGGTAAAAGTGTCCACAGCAAAAAAACACAAACAAAAAAAAAAAATACAATTCAAAATAATTCCTTCAGATACTACATATTCCTTCACATACTACAGATGATGACTTACCTGCTATTTTACCAGCTATCATACCTATTTCTGAACAGTAGCTTTTTTCGGAGGCAAACAATTAAATTATGGTGATAGTAGATACTTTCTTGAACTCTCTATTACAAGGAAATTTTGCACTAGGTACACATAACGTGATGTAATCTTAACAAAAATCAAATATAATGTCACTTTGAGGTTCAAATCAATACTAATTATGTGCGTATGCGCTAATTGACAATTTTATTATGAACTAAATTATACATCTTCAGTCTTAATTGCAATGTTTGTTTCTAAATTAACAAGTGCTGTAAATATTGATAACAAGGAAATTACGAATTTCCGCGTGGTTATGAAGTTATGACGAAATCTTATGTGAATTTCTCAATTCATTTTGAAAGTTAACAAAATTATGAATATGTTGTCGTGCCAGTGACACGAAGTAGAAGGAGAATGTATGTATCTTTGGGAGTGGAAATAGCTAATAAATAAGAGGATATCTAATAAAGTCATGCATGATGCAACATTTGTTTTCAGGAGCTAGGTTATAGGATTCCTATGGACTTCATCGAGAAAATCTGAAGGCGGGTTCTAGTTAGACTGAATGATTAATT
The DNA here is from genome assembly GCA_905147715.2 of Xestia xanthographa. Lineage (NCBI taxonomy): Eukaryota > Metazoa > Arthropoda > Insecta > Lepidoptera > Noctuidae > Xestia > Xestia xanthographa. The sequence continues at coordinate 26,794,675 of LR990650.1, forward strand.
TTTAAGACGCTTTTTAATATTAGAGATTTGTCGGGCACTAGATTGGATAGCAAAGTGTTGGAAAATATTACGAAGTCAATCCTTCGGAGAACTTCGAGCATAAAAAAAAACAACTTTTTGTTTTCTTTATTTTATAGCTTTCAATTTACAGGGTACAACCACATCACGAAGCATTCTGTACATCAAACTATACGTAAGTATCTTAACGTAAAAATTATTGCTGCGAAACGACTTTTTTTGTGGTAAAACTAAATGTAACACACTCAAAACATTGTGCTGATGGATGAATTTAATAGTACGGGGGTCGTGGAAGTGTTTAGAGTAAAAACCATACAAAAAAAACTTGTCAATAAGTTGGAACTTTGACCCCCAATATCTCCGTAACTAGAAAGTTCCCAGTTATGGTGTAGAACAAAAAAATGATCGCAATGACAAAGAAAACAAGTGCTTTAATTAAGGATTTGTTAAGAGGTTTTTTACACTCATCAGATTGTTGTACTTTTTATTATAAAGAGGTAATGTAGGGTTTGATCTTCGGAACTGCTGATCTGATTCTGAAAATTCTTTCTGTAATGGGAAGCCACATTATTTCCGAGTGTTTTAAGGTATATTTAAAACGTTCCCGTGGAATTATTTCCGAAGCCATGGGTAAATCTTGGACAATACATTATTTTGTCACGAGTAATTTAATTGAATATTCCCAAACCATTGATTCCAATAAGTAATATATTCTAGACAGACACAGCGAGAACCGAATTTGCAACCACCGTGCTATGTGAAAGGTGACAAGTTAAATAAATACGATTCATCATTCAGTAGATATATTGTTGGTTCAGGTATTTCATTATTATCATACTAATCTTCAAGCATGTTCTTGCTTGGCATGAGCAGCAGTAGCGTAGCGTGGATTTTCGCCACCCCTTGTTTTTTAATTGACCCCGATAACTTGGGGTCCAAACTGGGTGGTTTACGAAATCGAACTTTTAAAGTGTAAAATTGTAACAAATAAGGTCTAGTATCACCCATTTGAAGGCCTGCAGCCAATTACCAATCACCCTGTATATCAAAATTTATATCGTTTTCTATGGCAAGAATGGCATGAAATTGCACGAGCGATTTCTAACATCTAAGTATTTTTTACATTTTTCAAATTTAGCGCTTCCTGCTTTCGAATGCCGCCTAGGGCAGTGGCCCCCACCGCCTCCACCCCAAGCTACGCCACTGACGAGCAGAGCTTCAATTGTGCATATTGTTCGTTTTTGAAACCATTATGTATTAGGAGTTCCACAAGGAAGTATTTGTACCAAACTACTGCCTATTTTGGAATATGCGAAAAAGGACAACGTTTTAAGAATTGTTTGTCTTAACCAGAGCTACATAGCCTCTTGGCTACTGAAAACTGTCACCACAAGTTTGTCATCAAAGCACGGTTTACTGTCAGTATTACCTTTTGCCAAATTGCTCCTTTTAGTTGTATGGTCTTTTCTCCTCGCTGCTCCATTTATGGAATAAAAAGGATGAACGGAACAATTTACTTTTAAAGAAACTTTCAACTTCCTTTTTTTTTTTTGGATGGGAAATCATCAAATGACTCCTCCCGCTCTGGGCGGAGCAGGAGGGAGTGTCAAACTTTTACTGACTAAAACCCATTCATGTTCCTTCATTGCCCTTTGTGTTCCGGGGCCACGGTATCTCTTTCGAACAGTCCCGCAACCACGGCAGGCATCGGTCCTTATGGACCCCTTCCTTTTTGCTGACTCTCTTTGAGGCGCGCGTGGAACACGAACGCGCCGTCGACACGGCCTTTCGTCATGAGACGGACGGACGGCGAGCTAGCCCATAGCCCACCGTCCACAGGCCCGCGCCTACGGTGGCCCCCGACGCCAGTGTTGTCTCCCGCGGCGGCCGGGACGCTAAGAGGTTCTCTCCCTCTCCCGTTCCGCCACCTCCTTCTCTAGCATTACTGCTTCGCAGAAGGAGGTGATGACGATATTCAACTACCTTGATTTGCTTTCCTATATACGATCAAAAATGTCACCGCACAATCATACATTACTACTTCGGTGGCAAAAAGCTCACGTTTTGCAGTTAAACAATTACTAAACGTGGTAAACCTTTTACCAGATATTGTATCATTCAAAACCCAACCATATACTGATGAATTTTAAGTACAAAACACCTTGTGATTGCTTTCCAAACATCAGTGGGTGATGAGGCGATGGAAGCAAAAGGGAAAAAAGATTTTATAGCTACTAAGTGAAGGTTGTTTTTGGCTTGTGTGTGAACTAGATGAACTTTAGATAGGATATAGAGCACATGCCGTTCTAAGGTTGGTCTGGAACGACACGTTCTATCCGTTGAAAACTTTATTAAACCTTGGAATTAAATGATATTTTGTTCGACTGTGGTATTTGTATGATCTTACGTGATGAAGGTGCTTCTAGAGAAAGGCATTACTGAGTGGTAGGTGAGTGGTAGGTAGGTCGAAGGCAGACGTTTGAAGCAAAAAATGGGACTTTTAATAACAGTGTCAGTGAACGCTTAAGGCAATGATTGCCACTTTAGGCTGACTTTGAATGAAAACGAGGTCTGAGTATTAATAATTGCGACTGTTATGGCTAGAAAATAATTGACGGTTAAGATGAGTAAGTAATAAAGAAGTATGGAAGAAGAAGACACTGGTGCCGATTCTGTTGTGCACAAACTAAACTTAATTTAGACTATTGCTATCTTTTTCTCTCTTATAAAACCAGAAAGAGACGGACGTAATTTAGAGCTGTCAAATTTAGTTGGAACTAATATTTCCATACAAATGAAGGATGCACGTAAAAACTGTCGACTAAAAACACGGTGAAGCGCAAGGCATAAACTAGTTTAACATCTCTAACTTAGTTCATAGCTATAGCCGTATTTTTCTCGCACTGCCCCTTAGTAAAAGATAGCAATAGCCTAAATTAAGTTAAGTTTGTGCACAACAGTATCGACACCATTCTGCACCAACCACAAATAGATTGGAATAAGAGCTTTTCTCTACCAAGTCTGTACGAACTTCCAAACATATGCTGTATATTATAATACCACTAGTTTAAAAATTTGTTTGATTGTATCGCTTTGCCTTCCGTTAACTCATTCTACGCTCATCACTAAACAATACTTTACTCCATTGGTCCGTGTTCAAATGTCGATAATCTGGAGCAAAAGTGTCTGAAGTAGCAATTAAATTAAAATTAAATAGTAGGTAAATGACACAATGGTGTCGATTCCGTTGTTCACAAACTAAACTTAATTCAAGCTATTGCTATCTTTATCTCTCTAATAAAACGAGAAAAAGACGGACGAGAGCTGTCAAATTTAGTTGGAACTAATATTTCCATACAAATGAAGGGTGCACGTAAAAACATGTCAACTAAAAACACGGTGAAGCGCAAGGCATAAACTAGTTTGACATCTCTAACTTAGGTCATAGCTATAGCCGTCCTTTTCTCGCACTGCCTCTTAGTAACATATAGAAATAGCCTAAATTATGTTTAGTTTGTGCACAACAGAATAGACACCCTGACTACCAAATAAAACGCAAAAAGTGATAATAAAATAATTGCCCACTTTAGACTAGGATCGATAATAATTAGAATTTACTGTTCAACTTAACAATCACACGATACCTAATCTAATTTATTTTATTTCTCATCTTTGACAACCTTCCAACCTCCATTACATAAACAATCATGGTTGCCGTAACCGTCTGTAACCGCTTAACCTATTGCACCGATGTTAAAGTAAAAAATAATATGGTATGCACATCAAGTGATATTATTAAAGTTGCCAAATGTTAGTGAGATTAGAACAACCTGTTAATTGTAGGGTATTCACGGTTCAACTTTGAACTTTTGGTTCGTCCAATTTATGAGCGAAGCGTTTTGAAAATTGTCATCGTGAGAGTTTAACCAGTCAATTTATATGGAGAATACGGCTCTTTAGCTACCGTGGCTCGTAGTTTCAGACTTAACAATTAAAATAAAACATTTTTTTTTATTAAATTTTATTTTCAATGCTAGAAGCATACAAACACTTTTCAGGATTTTTTTTAAGCGACTAGTTTCAATTTATCATTATCTACCCATTCTTTTCATTCCATTTTTCGGCTACGATTATAACCGGATGCAGCTAAATACTAGTATTTTAAATGGAACAACTAACTAGCTATCGGACTTGGTAGAAATGGTTTCAGCCTCTCTGGTTTCTGACTACTTGCTTTTCGAAATAAGAAGCTATCCGAGCTATCATTCGTGGAGATACCATGCAGACTTTAATGAATTCGCAATAGGGTTCAGTTAGGTTTTATCTTCGTAATGTTTTAGTAATTTGAAAAAACAAAAAACACGTATCCAATATTTTTTGATAATCTAACTGACGGACTAAATAGAAGCATATTGTTTTTAGTCAGTCGTCATCCCTATTCTAAATAAGATACACCAAATATTTAACTGAAAAGTTAGTAACTTGGACCACACATACTCGAATAATATAACATGCCATGTTAATTAGGCCCACCTGCTGAATACTTAACGTTGACGTGTGGTCATAACACACTTAGAACTCTTTCTATTATTTCCAAACATTTTGTAATAACTGTGAATCAATAGCCGTATTACGTCCAAGGAGGCGTGGATACAGGCGTTTTGAATAGGTACTAAAAAAGCACTTAAAGGCTGACGCAGAGTTGGACGGGCCGCATAGGATTGCAAAAAATCTTCAAAATCACTTGCTTACACTTGCTTTTTATTTATTTACTAGCTGACACACGCAACTTCGTCTGCGTCACATAAAAGAGAAACAGCTCACAAAAGGAATACATTTTTCCCCGTTTTTGCAATATTTTTCATTTATGCTCCGTTCCTTTTGGTCGCAGCGTGATGTTATATAACCTATAGCCTTCCTCGATAAATTGACTACCCAACACTGAAAGAATCATTCAAATCGGACCAGTAGTTCCAGAGATTAGCGCGTTCAAACAAACAAACTCTTCAGCTTTATAATTTATTAGTATAGATTATTAATATATAATATAGTATAGATTTTAATAACATGGGGGACTTATACAGCTAAAACAAACAGATCAAGAACAGTACAATAGACTGAAAGCCAATTACAGTTCTCCGCTTAAAAAATACAGAGAAAAAAAAAGTAAATTCTACGGACATTCACACCAAGTTACTATATACTACAGCATAATTACTATGTTGCTCACACTGCATAACAACCATTATAACAAAATGAACTACATGAAAAAGCTTCGACTTATGCACTTCCTGGCTGACGACACACTAGTTTGGAATAACATAATTTATCATACTGTTTACAAATCTTGTTTAAATTTCTGCTTGCACGCACAATGGGGTCGGGAGGCTTCTGGCACCAGGACCGCGGTCCCGGATTCCCCCTAAATATTTTTGAGTGGTATATTGGGACCACAAGAAAAAAAAAGTTAGAGTACAGTAAGCTGAAATAATATTGTGATCAACAATCAATGTACGAATTCTGCCTATAATTAGTTGAAGCAAATGGCACACACAAAGGTTGAAAGGTTGGTCAACAAACACACAGTCAGAAATCTCGCGGCGGTTGAGTAAAGGTAATAATGATATTTTTTGCATAGGTTATGGTAGTTTTCCGAATGACACGGTACTTTTTGATGGTAACAGATACCTTATGAACCTTCTTTGGATGCTCTCTATGCGGTCAATGTATTTGTGGTAACATGGGTTCCATATTTCAGACGCATAATATTCCAGTCCCACACTAGTTTCTGAACGCGTTTTTATTTGACGTCTTGGGGCAGCTGTCACTGTCATGTCAATTGTCATTGTTGTTGAACACTTTTGATTTTGCACGGAACGTGGAGATTTTATTTCGCTGAAGAAAATTGTAAATCGTTTTGAATCTTGATTGTTCTCCGAATTGTTGGTTGAAATTAGAGCTTGCCGAGCCTAACATCCCCCCTTGAGGTATTAACCGGGATAGTTATTGTTGTGACAAAAACGCCGTTTTGAGGTTAAGTGAGTTAGCCGCGCGTGGAATTGCATATTTCATAAAGACATTGGTGAAAAGTGTAAACGATTTAGTTCAGGCCCGGAGCCGTTTTGTGATTATCTTGGACGATTGTGGTGGGCATTCGCGTTATTGCACGCTGGACGGACCAGCGTCCCTTGGGAATCCAGTCGGCCTGGACATCAAACTTTTCACTCAGTACACAAACAAATACACCATATACATACATACACAGAACCGACGGGAACCCATACAGGACCTTATCACCAGCGCTAGGTAAGTACAATAAGGCAAGATTATTATTAATTGGCTCCGCGGATCGCGGACAACGACATACCAGAGCTTGCCCTGGGAAGGCGTCGAACAACTACAGTACAGTATTTTTAAAGTTTTGGCTTGAGTGAAGCACTTACTGAGTGAACTTGAGTGAACACTCTTTTATTGTGGAGAAGAAAACAGAACTCATGATATAATATTATAAAGCACGAAAATAGGGGTTTATTATCCGTCACATCCAAGCATAATGACCAGCGACAAGGCGCTGATTTTCAGGGATAGCTGGCGTTGACGCGACAATGTCAATGATGTATGTATTAACCATGACACGGCACAGGAGTCCCGTACCCCTAGGGGCTCCTGTGCCGTGTCGTGCGTTAAAAAGCGTCACTACGCGTGCACTTATAATAAGATTTACTAACAATGTATAGAAATTTTTAATTCTGAAATAAAACTATTAATAAACCTGTATCGTTTTTAGGGTTCCGTAGTCAACTAGGAACCCTTATAGTTTCGCCATGTCTGTCCGTCCATCCGTATGTCCGTCCTCGCTTAATCTCTGTGACCATTATCACTAGAAAGCTGAAATTTGGTACCAATATGTATATCAATCACGCCGACAAAGTGGTAAAATAAAAATTGGAAAATATGTTTTATTAGGGTAGCCCCCCTATATGTAAAGTGGGAAGTGATTTTATTTTTTATTTTAACCCTATCGTGTGATAATATTCTTGGAAAGGTATTTAAAAATGAATAGGCGTTTTCTAAAATCTTTTTTTGATAATGTCAACAATTTCGGAAATAATCGCTCCAAAAGTAAAAAACAATGTGTCCTCTAACTTTTGAACCATACGTTTAGAAAATATGAAAAAAATCTGAAAAGTAGAACTTTATAAGGACTTTCTAGGAAAATCATTTTGAACTTGATGGAAACAACAGTTTTTGTACAAAAAAGACAAAAAGTTGTACAAAATAATTTCTGGACTAAGTTTGTAGTACACATCAACACGGTCTATGGATATTTTTAAAAAAGCGAATTACTATCAATGTGTTAATTATTTATATGACATGTATATATTTAAAAGATACGTTATTTAATATTCTACCATTTTTTAATAATGGTTAAGGTATAGATTAAAATTTCAGGATTTTATTGGAAAAAAATGAAGCATAGACGGAAACCGTATATGAATGAACTTTTAATTTGTGAGTAAAAACTGAAAAAAATAGAAAAATCATTTAATTTGTGTTTATAAACTTGAAGTTAGTAGTCTGAGAAAGCGCCCATGATGTTCATAACACGTCGGCAATGATTCGGCATGCTCAGAACAAGGTTGTCAATGTCTTGCTGCGGAATATTGTCCCATGTCCTTCTGAGGTGCGCAAAAAGTTGATCTTCTGTAGCCAGATTTTCAGGAACTTCCTTTAGAGCTCTTCTTTGCAGCATATCCCACGCATGCTCAATGGGATTTAGATCTGGCGATTGAGCAGGCCAGTCTAAGGCCCTAACATTATGTGTATGTAACCAAGCTGCTACCGTTCTCGCCGTGTGTGCCCGGGCATTGTCGTGCATGAGCAGGAAATCTTGCCCCATTTGTGTTCTGTGGGGCAAGATTACGGGCCCCAGCACCTGTTGGACGTATCGTTCTGCCGTCATATTGCCCCGCACCCAAACGAGATCCGTCCGTCCTCCAAGACGAATTCCTGCCCAAACCATAATTGTTCCTCCTTGGTATGGGTGAACTTCCTGAGGGTTCTGGAGACGGCTCCATCGTCCAGGAACTCGCCAAACACGCGTCCTTCGTGAATCTGGATGGAAGCCGAACCTGGATTCTTCCGTGAACAGCACATTGGACCATTGGTCACGGCCCCAGTCCACGTGGTTCCGAACCCATTCTAATCGTCGTCCACGATTGCCTCTCCGTAAAGGTGGGACCCGGAGTGGTCTACGAGAGCGTAGATTGCTTTCATGCAGTCGCCTTCTTACAGTTTGGTCACTCACAAGCACTTGGTGTTCCACTCGCAGCCTTTGGACCAATTGAGTCGCCGTTGCATTTGGTTGTGCTCGCGCAGTAATTTGCCAAAATCGGTCTTGTCTGGGGGTAGTGATGCGACTTGGCCCCCGGTGCCTCTCCGCTACTTCACCTGTGGCACGATAGCGTGTCCACAATCTTGAAATTACATTTTGATGGGTCCCTTTGGCCTCAGCAACATTACGCTGAACAGATCCAGCTTCCAGCATTCCCACAGCTCGTAACATCTCCGCCCTCGTCAAATGTCGGCGTTGCATGGCTACAATACCTCAATTTTAACTTTATCTTTCGTTTAAAAATGAAAAAAAACTGTAACTAAACGTAATTCGTATTGTTTTCTAAATTTCGCACAAATGAAAATTCCCTCTCCTATACATCAAGACATTTTTATGCCACCGAAACAAAAGAATTTTCAAAAATTTGAATTTGGAATTAGTCTGAGATAAATTACAAACAAATCGGTGTATAAAAGATTCCAATGCGGCCAGTACTTTTCGAGTTATTTAATTGAGTATGAAATATCCCTAGACCGTGTTGATGTGTGTATATTCGTATATGCAAGCATTTTTACATAATGGATACCCATCTTTAAACTCATAAGTGGGAACACTTATTGTGACGGACGGGAAACTACTGAACCCTACACTGAGCGTGGCCCGACAAGCTCTTGGCCGGTTTTTTTACTAATATGCGCTTAGTTTTAAAAGTTCATCAGACAAAGCCTTAGGGCTTGATTGTTGTCTCGATAAAATTCTTCGGTCATCATGAGCACCTATGTAAACCACATTTTAAACATCGATCACGACAAGATGTTCTTCGATAAGCTATCAATCATTATCACGTCATAAGTTATGTGTGAGGTGTTCTTAACACTTTAAGTAGGCTATTTTTTCCGGAATTCTAATGTCATGACCTTCATTTAAACTTTAAAGGGTAAATTGTTGTGGTTTTCATTGATGCCTCAAGCTGGTAAAGGTATTATCTTATATTAACCTTTGGGCCAATTTTTCTGTTCCTTTCTTCTTTTCTGTATTAAGTGTAAATAAACTTTTGGCCAAAATTTAATTTCTTTTGTTCAGCACGCGCACAAGTATCGGCTGCTTAAAGACTGATTTGTTAAGAAAGTGGTAAAGCAGTTGGTCCCGGTTGTAATTTGTAGATCTTTGACAGTTGTTAGGTACAGGTAGACATTGGCCCAAAAAGTCTGACAACCAGTCTTACCAAGGGGTATCGTATTATTCAGTACTAAGCTGGGTTGTGGAGGTCAGATAGGCTCTATGTATTCAGCTGCATCCGGTTAGACTAGAAGCCGACCCGAACATAGTTGGGAAAAGGCTAGGCAGATGATGATGATGTTAAGAAAGTAGTAAAGTAATCTGATTAATTAGAAACGTAATGTTTGAATGCTGCCATTTATTTATAGATTTCTACAATATTGTTCAGTACATCATTTCGAACCTCCCTAAAAGTGCAATACCTACACTGTCATAATGTATGGAACAGTTGTTTTTTTAATAACCGGTTTATAAGTGGGGGGTTGTAACCGTTTGTACCTCGATGTGCCTTCTACCCTATATTACTCCGTGCCGGTCATATACAAGGGTTAAAAGTTTACCAACCCTTTTTTTTCCGGGGTGGAAAATCCACACGGATGTCCTCCGCCCCTGGGCGGGCGGAGGACATCCATGTCAGACTCTAACCGACTAAAAACCATACGGTGTGGGTTCCTTCCCACACTTGCACCAGGCATCATGGGAACTAGTGCGCTTTCCACGATCCCCGGCTAGTGCCGGCTAGTGTCCTCAAGTCTCCGGGGGGAGTGAGGTACCTACTCCCCCCGCAAAAAGGTTACCAACCAACTATATCTGGCAACTTATCCAATGGGCTTAGACAATCGTTAGCAATCGTTTTCAAAGCATTTCGTATTTCTACAACACATTCCATATTATGATTGATATTCTTGCCAGTTGTACGTATTATCGTCATAAGTTCATAAGTACTCGTATAACTGATGGAATGTCTCTACCTGTCATAGAATGTCATGTCATACCCATCATGTCCAACACAAAAATGTACATCCCAATTATTTTACAAATTAATGAGTTAGAAATCAACAAACCATGACAACACACCTAGATAACACGAACTTTATTAATCCCCAATATGTTGTAATACACAAGCAATGTCAATTTGTACAGCTTTCAAGTGTTTTCGTTTGCGTTATACGAGTAAGTAGGCCCTTGATAAGATGGTTCATTTGTATTAGAAATATTTATTGTGAGTAGGCTGTAGTTGTAAAATTATGTACATGCGTGTTGATAGTGACTTTGAAGAATAAAAGTTCAAGTTCCTGAGACACTTACATACGCACTTTAACGATAAAAGAGTCGTGTATTTGCGTGACGCACTGATGATGAAGTTATACTCTGAAGCATCTTGTTTGTACTTTTTAACCGACTTCCAAAAGGAGTAGGTTATCGATTAGTCTGTTTTTTTTTATGTATGTTCAGCGATATATTCGCCAATTATGAACCGATTTTGATGGTTGTTTTTTTGTTTGGAAGAATATTATTTCGCGGTGGTCCCGTTTAAGTTTGGTGAAGATCTGATGCTAATTTTCGGCGTGATGTTATGTAATGATGTTGTGTAAACAATAAACATCCAAGCGATTGCAGCAATTTTTTGCAAAAAATAAAACCGACTTCAAAAACACAAAAAAAGTGAAAAATAACTTTAGCTTCAGAAGTCGGTTATTTTTGTTAGTCCGATCCAGTATTTTTGTCACCGACTTCTGAAGCTAAAGTAAGTTAGGTAAAGTTAAGATTTTTAATAATAGTTCAATAAATACACAATTTACAGAATTAAAAAACATCAAAACATTACATTGCGATCTTTCAAAATTAATTACGTAACGAGATCCTTCTTCTTACAAGGTCATCGTTGTTTATATTTAAACCCAGTCTATCATTAAATAAATTATTTTCTCAAACAGTAGTTCAATTTAATGCACGTAAGATGAACCGATCAAATTATGCGTACTTGAACTATTTAATGTAAGTATGGTTTAAGTTGTAAAAGTTATGGTTTATCTCTTGTGAGGTCGATGTTAAGTGCTATCGATTCTGCGTTGAATAGTGCAAACGGAATCAATCATTTTGGTGGTTATACATGGTGTAGAAAGATGAATGAAGTATGAGGAAAATGTCGTGAGGAAAGTTTTGAGTGTGAATGTGGATATATAAGAGTAGAGGAAGACCAAAAAAACGATGGATAATCATCATAATCATAATCATAAATTTATCTCGACATCAAAAATTACAGGCACTGGTATTATGCACAAACTTAAATAGAGAAAGGTGTCTGAAGTAGGACAATCCTGAGGTACAGATCACCTCTCCGGCTCATATAATATAACATTTTAATTTTAGCAAATAAAATAAGTCAAGATTCTAGAGTTAAAGTTGGAAGTAGGTACTTAAAATTAGTTATTTGATTTTTTTTTAATCAACCATAGGTAAAATAAAATATGCAATTGACATATTAAAAAAAATAACTTGTGGAACATTTTGGTTCAAAAGTAGAACTAGGTACAGACCAAACATAAACAAACAAAAAATATATTTAAGTATATAAATTATGCTTGCTTTTTATTTATTTATATAGATAAAAAAATAAAAATATGGATTGTACAAAAACACACACACACACACACACACTTTCACACTTTATTGTACAATCCATATTTTTATTTTTTTACAATAAAGTGGGTTAAGTGGGTGGTGGTGGGTGTTTATAAGTAGGTACATACCTACTTATAAACATCTTAACCCACTTTTTTGTACAATCCATATTTTTATTTTTTTATGTATGTAATACACGATGAACTGTGTAAAGGATGATGTCGCCAGGAAGGAGGTGTCTGATGAGAAGACGTGTAATAATAAATTAATTGACATGGTGTAGAAAAATATTACATGATCAAGATGCCTGTGTCGTAAACTCTGTACAATAAAATTGGTGCACTTAGAACAGTGCTTTATCTTTTTATTTTCTTGGATTAGCATTTGAAAATATGAGTACACAAAAAAATTGTGATCACTAGCTTAAGCTGATAAACATTTTTAAATTGAACTTTATCAAGAAAAAATCTTTGTTGTGTGTTTTCTTTAAACAGAAATACCCTGTTTGAAATAAAAAAATAAAACTATTTTTATCTACACTTCTACACTAATATTATAAAGAAGAAAGATTTGTATTTTTGTGTGTATGTTTGTAATGAATAAACTCAAAAACTACTGCGTCGATTTCAAAAATTCTTTCACCATTAGAAAGTTACATTCACTCTGAGTAACATAGGCTATATTTTTTCTATCCCCGTACTACCACGGAAACGGGAATTACGCGGGTTCAACCGCGTGACGTCCGCTAGTTTTTTTTATGAAAACGTTACAAAAAAGATTTCGAATTTTCAAAGTGATCACAAACTTTTTTTGTTGTGTGTATGTATGGCTGCAGCATATGGCTGCAGATATGACTCTTTTGTAAAATATTAAGCCATTTTACTTACATAAATCAAGATTGTCATCAGGATCCACTGCTAGTTACTTACGCACCTAAATCACAGAGGCATTTACCTACAAGAATTCCGATGACATTTTCGGAACACCTTGTATCACATCGATAAGCTCGGAATGCGGTGCGCAGGCGCAACTTGAAGACGTGTCCGCAGATCACGACGGAGACTCACGCGTCGATCTAGATCGCAGCGATTCAACGATCCATCGATCATCAATGTCAAATGTTATCATAATCGATTCGATTGCAATGAAAGTTTGTTAATTGTAATTAGGCAATTGATGAATTGCCTGTTGAAATTTTATTAATTTCGTTATAAACCGCGAAGGGTTAGGCAAATGCATAGGTAGGTACCTAATAGTACCTACACCCACATTAATTCACCTGTTATGTTTTTTAAACCCCTTGTAATAGGGCGCGATCTAATTAGCCATCAACCAAACTCCAATACAAACTCTGTAGCAGCTAAGGAGAAATTCCCAACAGAAAAATGTAATCACACTTTGCGGACCTGAGGGTCTAAAATGGCCGCTTTAGCAGAATTATAATTGAATCACGTTAAATAATTAAAATTATTAAAATTCTTGACTGTATGGTTATGAGTATGACCATAAAGTCCATTTTAAGAATTAAAATTTTTTAACGTGATTTATAATACAATTCTGTTATAGCGGCCATTTTAGGGCCGCTGATAACAAACTTAGGACCTTGTGCTCAACAGTCGCGTTTGCAACCACCAGGCCAAAGTGTTAGTCAATTACGATTGCGCTGAAAGTTTGTTAATTGTAATTAGGCAATTGGCTGATGAAGTTGTTACTGATGATTTGTGTGTAGATAGTAAGTAATTGTAAGGGATTATGAGGTCGAAGGTCATCACGGTTTGCTGATGAATTGGTTGTTGTAATGCTTTTTTATTTCTCCATCAGATGAAATGTGGGGTTCCACAACATACGATACCATTTCTGCTAAAGCTATGACTGTTTTTAATTCATGAGTGATTGATTTGAGCCAACCATACTTACGGATGGTAGGCCGTGGGTTAATCGAACTCAGGCGAGACTTGAATTTGTGTACTTTGTTCATCACATCATATCAAAGATAGTGAGGAAACCGCCTTGTCCTGGAAAAATATTCAAAGACTTGTGACACCCATCAACCCGTATTGAAACCCCTTGTTTAATGAGGCTTTTTCTTCTTAGCTCTTCCCTAGTCGCTGGATAGATGGCGCTAGGAGTTAGTATGATAATGCAAGAAACGGAACCTAAAAAAACTGATTTTAACAAAACGCGAGAAAACTAGGTTATATTCGGAAGGTTAAGCAAATGAAAGTTTCAGTCAACGAGAGTATGTGACGTGACACAATGTTTTTTTGTCCATGCGTTTTGGCTTTGGCACCAACTATCATAGTAAGTTCAACGCCATCTATAGAGTTCTTGGAAACTAAGTTTTTTTTTAATACCCCAAAAAGAAAACCTCTCATTCTCTCCCACTCTCATTCACATAAAGGTGGTCTGTGGGTTTTTACAGGCCTCTTTAGTTAACAAACTTCTAATATTAATGAGCAAAAGTCAAAAGGTCAACAGCCAGGATCATTTGTCTGAAGCATCGATCGACCCAAGACAATGAGAGGTTTTCCTTTTGAGGTTTTAAAAAAAAACTTAGTTTCCAAGAACTCTATAGATGGCGTTGAACTTACTATGCCAAAGCCAAAACGCTTGAAAAAAAAAACATTGTGTCACGTCACATACTCTCGTTGACTGACACTTTAATTTGCTTAACCTTCCGAATATAACCAACATTTATCGCGCTTTGTTAAAATCAATTTTTTTAGGTTCCGTTCCTTGCATTATCATACTTACTCCTAGCGCCATCTATCCAGCGACTAGGAAAGAGCTAAAAAGAAAATCCCTCATTGAAATACTCGTAGTGATGGGTCATTAACACTATGATATATGACAATGTCATTGTGTAACTTGTTATCACGGCTTGTTACATGAGTTTCAATAATATGTGAATTGGTAAGGCAAATGGAGAGTATGTGTACCATGTCTTTTTTTGGAGGAAATGGTGTCGATTCTGTTGTGCACAAACTAAACTAAATTTTGGCTATTGCTATCTTTTTCTAAAAGGCATTGCGAGAAAAGGACGGTTATAGCTATGCTAATTAAGTTAGAGATGTCAAACTAGTTTATGCCTTGCACTTCACCGTGTTTTTAGTTGACATGTTTTTACGTGCACCCTTCATTTGTATGCAAATATTAGTTCCAACTAAATTTGTCAGTTCTAAATTACGTCCGTCTCTTTCTCCTTTTATTAGAGGGAAAAAGATAGCAATAGCTTAAATTAAGTTTAGTTTTTGCACAACAGAATCGACACCACTGTCTTGAAAATTAAATGGCGTAAAGGGTCAAGAAATGGCCAACCGGTGAGTTCTGAGCTTCATACATTTGATGAGCTGGGTTATTTGTTTGTTTTTGAAAAATCAACGACTAGGATCATTGTTCTAAGCATCGATTGATAGATGTCAATTTTATTAAAATAGTGACAGGTCATTAGCACAATGACGAATGACAATGACCCGACTGTGCTCAAGTGATGACAATCATTGCGTAACATGTTATCACGGCTGGTTACATAAAGTTTCAATATTGTGTTGTGAATCAGTTTGGCAAATAGAGAGTACTTGTGTTTTAAGCCTTTGTTAGGGCAGGAAAATTGGCTAGAAAATTATTGGCGATATAGCCAAAATAACATTTATCTGATGGGTTGTGGGTTCCATCCCTTGGTACGAGTATGTCGGTGTTATATGTATACCTACTTCGTAGTGCACTGTTTAAGACTCGAATACCGGGAGCTCATCAACATGGAAAACCACGGATATTATCCCGTAAGTACTTTAAGTATACTTCGTAGTGTCTAGCTGATAACTAAAACCTCTATGGCTTGCTCTGCACTTGCAGTAAACTAAACATTTACTGGTAAACGTAATGATGAACTAGTATAGAATCATCACTACTTTTTATAAAACAAAGTCACATGCCGCGTCTGTCCCTAGGTATGCTTAGATCTTAAAAACTACGCAACGGATTTTGATGCGGGTTTTTTTATTAGATAGAGTGATTCAAGAGGAAGGTTTTAGTATATAATTTGTGGGCGGGCGAAGCCGCGGACATCAGCTAGTTTATAATAATACATAAGTAATTCTTGGCGCACGAGGTTGTCGATGTCGACAAGTGGAATGTAAGCTCGGCTATTCATTGTCCCGATTGTCGCTATGGTCAATGGCCTAATGGCTAAGGGCCTCGACGGTCATCTGTCGAGGCTCTCACTGGGCCTTTGGATCAAGGGTCTGATTCAGAAAACAGTACTTTTCGCATTGTGAAGAGTAGCCTGCTCCTGGAGCCCTAACCACCAGTAGCTTGGACCCTACTCCCGACACTGAAGGAAATCAATTTTTATATTTCTTAATGTTTTTTTTTTTGTTTTTTTTTTTTTTTAAGAAAAATGTAAATAAAACTGTGTGAAAAGATAAATAAACCCAAGGTAACTCTAACACGAATAGTTTTTTTCTTCTTACAGATTGTAACAGCGCCCTCTAGACCACTGTAAAGGAAACTTCTACTAAGTACTTTTTGCTCGGTAGAATATTAGAATGTTGTTACAGTGTCGAATTGTCGATCCGGAGATTGTGGATGTAATAGTTCGCTGTGAGGACGTTAGATGGCGCTATCCATCGATACAACGAAACTTTTAGTAGAACATAGGCGTTCAGTTGGGCTTTTTATGTTACTAGCGATAAATAATAAGAGTCGATCTTTACTTTTATGTGTGAGTAGAACTCTTAGTTCCATCGTTTACGAATAGATGGAGTAGGTAATCTGTTAGAATCATAGATCGATCGTTTGTATGGAAATAAATATAAGTGTGGTGGACGATCCGGAACAATTAGCACATGCCCTGGCTGGAGGCTTTACACTTAAGGCACCCACAGGATTGTCCGGTTAAGCAGACGACAACCTCTCTGGGTTGAACTGCGAGATGCCATTTTGAAAAAAAAAGGAACAATTAGCACCTACCTAGCCTTATCCCTACTATGTTAGAGTCGGCTTCCAGTCTAACTGGATGCAGCTAATCATCAGTATTTTACAAGGAGCTACTGCTTATCTGACCTCCACAACCCAGTTAGTCTGGGATACTAGTACTGGGTATAACGAGTACCCTTAGTAAGGCTGGTTGTAAGACTTGTACTCGAGGCTTGCATCTGGGAGTTTGGTTCAAGGGGGGTGATTTAGAAGGCAGTATTCCTCGTATTGTGGGGAGGTTCCTGCTTTTGGAGCCCTGACCACCGGACCACTGACTTCCTGTAACGACTGTCAAAGGAACGTACAATCACTGCTGTAATTAATGTAATATTCTATACAAGGGAATAGTTACCACTATTGAAGTGTCAACAAACATTCTTCAATCTCTATAAGTTTACCATAATTGTAATCAGCAGGTGAATGAGTATTTCTGTCTGCTGGCTGTGTAAATAAAACCCTGCCCTGTTGTGCATAAAAGCTAGAAAATATTATTAAGAATTGGTAGTAGAATTTTTCGAGGAGCTCATGGTTAAATAATAACAGCCGCTCGGGTCGATCTTTAGGTTGAGCCGTGCTTGTCTAGGTTGGTCTGTGGATGGGTGACCACCCATTATATATCGAGTTTCCTCCGTGCCTCGGAAAGCACGTTAAGCAGTTGGTCCCGGCTGTCATTTGTGATCTTTGACAGTCGTTACAGGTAGTTAGAGGCCCAAAAATTCTGACAACCAGTCTTACCAAGGGGTATCGTATTACCTAGTACTAACTGGGTTGTGGAGGTCAGATAGGCAGTCGCTCCATGTAAAATACTGGAATTCAGCTGCATCCGGTCAGACTGGAAGCCGACACCAATAAAACTTGGGAAAACGCTAGGCAGATGTAGTAGTAGATTTTGCTGGAGAAATTCCTGGAAAAGATTACTAAGTTCGAGTACCTGATTTCGTGTTACAAAATCTAGGTGATTTAATTATCTAGGCTCAATAACAGCAAATTAAGGTGCGTTATAGAAAGGACGAGCATAATCACGGAAACCTGATTCATTCACTTGACTTTTAGCAATTTTGCATAATGAGAATAATTTGATCCACATAATGATACTCCTTGAACATTCAAATTAAACCACTCCTTTATACGTAAAGTCTAATTCAAAACTTGATTTATTGTTTTACGATAGGTACATCATTTACATGAATTGGTTGCAAATAAAACAGGATCAAATAGTAAGTCGCGTTAGCATAATTATGTTCGTGTGCTAAGACAATGTTCTCCTGGCTGAGGGAGAAGGCTTGAAACTACCACGCGGGCCCGTTGTAGGTTGGTAGTTTATTTATTTGGATCGATCGATCAACAAACGATACACAGATACAATATAGGTCACAGTACAAAGGTTGTTTTAAGTGTGTTCCTTCAATTACAGGAGACCACAACATGTACTATCGAGGACACTCCCGCCTGACCACCACTAAGCTAATTTTTGCTTGCACTCGCCACATAGAAACGCTCTCTAGCCCCACCCCGTTGACTTTGTACAGAAATAATGAATGAAAAGATACCGAATCGGCCGAGCGCACTGACGACGCACGCCAAACGAGAGTTATTGTTATTTTGCGCGCCAAAGTTGACGCTTTCCTAATAGGCCCAAACTTTAAGGGGGCGTGGCTCGGTACCTCCGCATGATTTAAGCGAAAAAAAAAATAAACTGGTCAGGCGGAAAAGACCACGATAGTACCTAAAACTAGGTGTTAATACAACTAGTTGTTAATGTCTTCGTATATTTGGTTCTGGGACTTGTTCATCTACATAGTTCAACACTTTGCAGGATCAATTATAGCCTTACTAAATGGTTAATGAAATAAAAGAATTCATGTCTCCGATGGCATTATTTAGGCCTGGTTATAGTGCCGTTGTCTATCAGAAAATATTTCTGTTAGTTTTCCCCTCATCGTTTGAATTGATTTTTTCTGCGTAACTCAACTCGTGCATATTATAAGTAAGTAAGTTATTTCTTGTATTAATTGGAAACCCTATAAATAATAAATCAATCTATTTCAATACCCAGTTACCCACCCAATTGACTGATGAAATAAATAATTGCGAATTATTCAACACTTCAATAACGCATGGGAAATCGATTACAATTTTAATTGAAATAACTCAAGAAATCAGCCATTAATTTTAATGTTCTAATTTGTCTGTTATCAATGCTAAATTATTTATGACCGTTACAAGCGTATATAAGAAACTTAATCATCTTCTCATTTCCGGTCGGTGTCATCAAAAGTTAAAGAGGCATTGCAAAAATAGAAGCAAAATTCTTGCAGTCAGTATAAATATAATAGCTTTGTTAAGAAAAAACATTAATTGTTTGCGCTAGTGAATCTGAGTCGTTCATCAACTCGTACCACAAGCCTACGGCCCATGAGTTTTAAGATTCGACAAAAAACAATTCAGAACAATTGACATTCAATGGATGTGTTTGCTGAAAACTTCGCCTTAAACCACCGTATCTTAAATAAACGGCAGTGACGAAAAAAAATACACTGCATTTTCTCGTGGAAGAGTTTTCAGTAAGTAACTCCGTGGTAGCTAGATGAAAATAAACAACACTTAACGCCTCTACTCCCAAACTCATTTGTCAGTTCCCATCCCCATTACAACAACAACAGCCCAAAACGTCCACGCGGATTGGAGATCGCAGTGATGAAAGACTAACAGAAAACGCTGCTGCCCATTCTCTGGTCTACGGAGGCGCAAGGTGTTCTGCCTCAGACATTAGTCGCCTTATACGACACCCGTGAGTGTAATGGGTTGGTTCTATTCTACTCTGCCGGATACCACACAGCTCCATATAATCCAGAGTAATTGACTTTCAATGGATGTGTTTGCTAGAAACTTCGCCTTATACCGCCGTATCTTAGGGGGCCGCCTCCACGAGCGAGAGAATTGCGGCGATATAATCGTCCTTGCCACGTTTTTCTATACACTCTGAGAACCGTGGTGATATTTTCGTATAGAAATACGTTAAACCGCTGCGATTCTCTCACTCGTAAAGGCGGCCCCTAGACAAACAACACCGACGGAAAAAAACACTGCATGTTCTCGAGGAAGAGTTTTCAGTACCTTAGTAACTCCGTGGTAGCTAGACGAAAATAACACACTACAAAAAAATAAAATAAAATAACACTTATCGCCTCTATTTTAAAACTCATTTGTCAGTTTCCATCCCCATTACGTCCTTAGAAAAAAAAAAATTCAGCGTCGTCATCGTCATCATCTTCACATAATACTGTAAGCTTACTGTTCTTATCACCCCACACAAAACTAATACAGTTATCATCACAATACCCATTCATTTCCTGAATCATTGAGTTAATGACTCACTATGCTACACCTACCTGCATCCCTGCTGACATCCGAAACAAGCGTGGGACGTACATACATGCATCTAGCCGCAGATCTCACGAATGTACTCTAAAATCTGCATTGTTGTGCCATGTTGTAACTTGTAAGAGACTAGCTATTATTCTTGCTGTGTTTTCGGTTATGAGAGGACCGAGATTAAGTTCAGTGAGAGGGAAAGTTGTGTTTTAGGTGTTTTGTGCCTACGGTGTTGTTGACTCTGAGAGGCAATTGACGGTTAAGGAAGGAAAAAAATACCTTTGCATTTTTTATTTTTTAGTTAGTAGTAGTCTTTAGTATAAACTACTAAGTGGACATTAAGGGATTTACTCATAAAAAAAAAACGGACTGTTCTTTTTCGAGACATTTCAATGCAATCCTAACCCATTTTTGAGGTATTCTTTCATAAAATCTCTTCTTAATGTTTCTATTAATAATTTACGATAGATATGAATTGAAGTCCACACTTTATACACCACACGTTACTATTTTAATACATTATTTACAAATTAGGTACACTCTCAAACTTTTTGTGCCTATGCCAACACACAGTTTATTAAGAAACATTCTAAAGTTCTATACTTCTAATAACTAAATGTCACCGCGTCACCTTTCCTTAGATCAATCACTATGGATCTCGATTAATCTAATCTAATCAAAATAACGTCAGTTTGTTGACTGTCTAGTCATTATGAGTACATCATAGACATACGGAACCTTTAATGAACTATGCTTTCGTAAATGTCACTTAGAAGCTTTTGTCCGTCCAATTATTGTGGTCTTCTAGATGTTTTTAGTTAATGGAATATCGGGTATAGGTTTTTGTATGTGTTTTTGTTGTTCTCAATAAACTGGGAATTAGAGTTTATTGATGATGTTATAACTTAATTTACATTAGGCTCGATAAATGGATTGATGAAATGTACATATATTATTTACAATCATTTTCATGTTACTTTTTTAACTTAATAAAAAAACTGGAAAGGTAATAATTATTTTGTCATTTTCGAAAAAATGGTAGCAAAAATTGTGCACTACAAACATATATTCCCTCTCATTGAGAGGAGGCCGTGTCCCAGCAGTGGGAATATTATAGGCTGATGATGATGATGATGATGACAAACATATTGTTTATTTTTTTATTTTTTAAGTTAGCTAATGTAATCATAATGTTAATAAAAGAGCTGGTCAAAGTAAATAATATTATTTTACGAAGAATTATCTCTTCTGCTTTAAAAAAATTACTCTTTGCCAGGGTGAAGGCCACCTCTTCATTTTTTGTGAGGTCACCGGCAATATGTCTGCTGATACCATCTCGGTAACCAGGGAAATGTTATGATCAGAAAACAATTGAGATGTTAAGACATTGTTTGATATTTATGATCGAGATTGTAATGGCGATAGCCTTGTTTTGTGAGACTGTAATTAGGAATGTGGAATTGTGAACAGCTAGTGAAATCTGTTACTTAAATTGGAAAAAGAAAACTGAAACAGCTTAAAATTCTGGGTGTGCCACCGCGTTTATGTCTTTTATTCACAAAACGTTTTGCCGTTAAACAACAACAGCCCATAACGTCCACTGCTGGACATAAGCCTCTCCCATGATGGGAGGAATTCGCCGTAATCTCCACGCTTGGCAGGCGGATTGGAGATCGCAGTGATGAAGACTAACAGAAAACGCTGCTGCCCATTCTCTGGTCTACGGAGGCGCAAGGTGTTCTGCCTCAGACATTATTCGGCTTATACGACACCTGTAAGTGTAATAAATTGCCGTTAAATCTAAAGTATGTTTAATGATTTTAATGGTGAGTCTGCCTCGGTGACGACGACCGACTTCAAGCGTCTACTGTGTGACGAGTCACGTCAGGCCCAAGAAACGCTAGCGTGACAATTTGGACTCGTTCCTGACTGATTGGCCAGAGAAGGCAAAACACCGGGAGAGTTGGAAAGGAATGGGGAGACCTTTGCCCAACAGTGGACAGGATAGACTAACTAAAAAGAAAAAAAATGGTAGGTTACTTATCACAATTAAATTATGATTGCATCAAGAGATCTTTTAATTTTTTTAAACGCTAGCGTGACGACCTACGGCTATTTTCAATAACTTACTAACAGGTATCGGTAGGTTGCTATCTCTGTCTGTTTGAAATTTAGCTTACGGACAGTTAGAAACAAAACGTCACAGAAAAGCTTATTTTGACGCGGATAGGACATTTCAAGCTAACTTTGTTTTTAGAAACACCGATGGCTACGAGACGTAGGCATATTAACTAACAGTTATACGTAAGTAAGTTATAGAAAACGCCGTTTAGAGGCGTTTCTGCGAGATTGGCCGGAGAAAACCGCACGAAGAGAAGAGTGGAAATATATATTATGTTAGAAAGATTTGCTACATTAAAAAAATCGAAGTTCGTACAGTAGGCCAGACATCAGTGTGGCTTATACTTCAACCTTGACTTACTTTAGCGTGTTATGGAGTTTTAAGTAATATAAATAATTTATTATTAATAAATACAGTTTTTCACTATAATATAAAAAAAATGAAAAAAAGAGGGGGGTTATAAATTAAGAGGACTAGCTGTTATGGTTTTGTTACAATAGGGAAGATGCATAAATGCATTCGTTGTATCGGATCTCTCTGTCTAATCAGCAGTTTCAAATGCATAAAACTTAGTATTTTTAATAGATATTTAAAAAATAATTTCACTTGGCTATTTCTGATGCTAATACGCTTTGTTTAGAGTGATAAAAAAAAATCATGCATCTACTCTATTGAATTTTTTTTTTTCTGAATAAAAACTTTCATAACTAGATTTATTAGCTGCTGCACTTCTGTTCAAGGCCAATATTACTTGAAAATTAAAAGTTAAAGAAGATCAAACGTCATACAAATCATTTTAGAATGACGAATTAATTGCCTGATGAAATTACTCTAGATTTTTGAAGAGCTCATGAATACTTATTAGTCTAGTTTTTGTATACTTTCTTATACGTTTCTGTTTAGTAATAAGATGGTGTGTAACAGGCCTAGTTATGAATTAATATATAGTTAATGAGTTAACTTTAGCATTGTAAACTTTATAAACGAAACCTTTGTTCTTTTTCGTGTGGTTAGTGCTTAACCCTTAACCTGGTGTCAGAGTTTCTATGCCGCCCATGCGGCTCTGACTTGGCTTTACATGCCGTCGAGATTTATTTCTCAGGTATGCTGGTTTCCTCAGGATTATAAACTAAATTAAAGGAACCTAACTCGGGGTGGCCTAACCTCAAAACACTTTATATTCGCCTTAAAAGCGTAGTCGACGGGGTATTACTAGGGGGCCTCCAGAAATAAAAGAAGCATCATTGTTATATCGGCTGAGAGACTGTTTTAGGTGAATATAAAGTGGTTCGGGACTTGGGGCACCCCGATGTTAGGTTAGTTACGTTCCTTTAAACCCTGCAAGACAGAAAGATTAGCCCCGCGTAGCGGGTCTCCGTCGACTACGCTTTTAAGGCGAATATAAAGTGTTTTGAGGTTAGGTCACCCCGAGTTAGGTTCCTTTAAAATAACGAAGCTAGGCTAGCTAGTTCATTACAGAATTTTAAAATTAGGTCAAATGAAAATTAGGTCAACTAAACGATATATAAAAAAAGAGCATTATACAAATTGAAAATTATATGAAACTAGCTGTTGCCCGCGGCTTCGCCCGCGTGAAGTTCGGTAACTGTCCCACGGGATCATACTAAAGGGATAATAGTGTCCTCCATGTTAATCCAGGTTATAAACTATCTATGTGCCACATTTCATAATCATTATTATCACAATCACCATCACTATCACAGTCACCATCATTATCACCAATTATCATCATTAACACAACCACCATAATTACCACAATCATTATCACAATCACCATCACAATCACCATAACAATCACAAAAACCATCACTATCACCATCACAATCACCATCACAATCACCATCACAATCACAATCACCATCACAATCACCATCACAATCACCATCACAATCACCATCACAATCACCATCACCATCACAATCACCATCACAATCACCATCACAATCACCATCACAATCACCATCACAATCACAATCACCTTCACAATCACCATTACAATCACCATAACAATCACCATCACCATCACAATCACCGTCACAATTACCATCACAATCACCATCGCTATCACCATCACAATCACCACCACTCTCAGAATAACTATCACAATCATCATCACCATCACAATCACCATCAAAATCAGTATCACAATCACCATCATCGTTATCACAATCACTATCAGCGTAATCACAACCATTATCATCGTATTCACAATCATTATTATCACAATCTCCATCCTCGTCATCACAATCATTATAATCGTAATCACAATCATTATCATCGTAATCACAATCACTATCATCTTAATCACAATCATCATGATCACAATCGCCATCACTATCTCAACCACAATCAAAATCACAATTCACCATTACCATCACAATCACCATCACCATCACTATCTCAATCACCATCACAAACACCATCACAATCACCATCACAATCACCATAACAATCACAATCACTATCACAATCACAATCACCATCACAATCCCCATCACTATCGCTATCACAATCACTATCACAATCACCATCACCACCACAATCACCATCAAAATAACTATCACAATCACCATCATCGTTATCACAATAATTATCATCGTAATCACAGTCATTATCACACTCACCATCACTATCTCAATCACCATCACAGTCACCATCACAATCACCATAACAATCACCATCACAATCACCATCACAATCACCATCACAATCACCATCACAATCACCATTACAATCACAATCACCATCACCATCACAATCACCATCACAATCACCAACACAATCACCATCACAATCACCATCACAATCACCATCACAATCACCATAACAATCACAATCACTATCACAATCACTATCCCCATCACTATCGCTATCAAAATCACTATCACAATCACCATCACCATCACAATCACCATCAAAATAACTATCACAATCACCATCATCGTTATCACAATAATTATCATCGTAATCACAGTCATTATCACACTCACCATCACAATTACCATCACAATCACCATCACCATCGCTATCACCATCACAATCAGCACCACTCTCAGAATAACTATCACAATCATCATCACCATCACAATCACCATCAAAATCAGTATCACAATCACCATCATCGTTATCACAATCACTATCATCGTAATCACAACCATTATCATCGTAATCACAATCATTATCATCACAATCTCCATCCTCGTCATCACAATCATTATAATCGTAATCACAATCATTATCATCGTAATCACAATCACTATCATCTTAATCACAATCATCATGATACAATCGCCATCACTATCTCAACCACAATCAAAATCACAATCACCATTACTATCACAATCACCATCACCATCACAATCACCATCACCATCACAATCACTACCCTCGTTATCACAATCATTATCATAGTAATCACAATAATCTACATCATTATTACAATCACCATCACTGTCACAATCACAATCGCTATCACCATCACAATCACTGCCACTTTCACAATCACCATCAAAATCACTATCACAATCACCATCATCGTTATCACAATAATTATCATCGTAATCACAATCATTATCATCTTAATCACAATCATCATCATCACAATCTCCGTCCTCGTTATCACAACCATCGCTATCACCATCACAATCACCGACACCATCACAATCACCATCACCATCACAATCACCATCACAATTACCATCACAATCACCATCACAATCACCATCACAATCACCATCACAATCACCACCACTCTCAGAATAACTATCACAATCATCATCACCATCACAATCACCATCATCGTAATCACAATCATTATCATCGTAATCAAAATCATCGTCATCATTATCACAATCATCATCATCGTAATCACAATCATTATCATCTAGATCTCAAAATAAATGCCATTTTCGTAATCAGCACCCCTGATAATCTCGGTATCGACACCCATATTGATTTTTAGACATTTCAACCCCATCGCACCCTCAGGGAATGGTAGTATTTCAGGTCTGCCACATTAAATCTTAAAATCGTTGTTTTTGTAATACACCCGACCCAATTCACCATAAAAACAATACTTATCCTGAATTTCAGGCTTTGTTACCCCATTTCCCCCTTTAGGGGTTGAATTCTGAAAAAAAACTGAAACACAAACGTTAACTCATTTATCGATAGGAGTACTCCTGTTAAGTTTCGAATAAAGTAGTCTAACTAATCTTATTTCCCCACGTAATCTTTGGACTCCCGTTCCAACCCCTAAGGGGGTGAATTTTGAAAATTCCTTTCTTAATGCACCCCTAAACCTCATAAAGAACCTTTGTGCCAAATTTGGAATCTCTAGACTCAGCGGTTTGGGCTGTGCATTGATTTTTATACTTTGCCACCCCATTTCCCCCTCTTAGGGGTTGAGTTCTGAAAAAACCTGAAACCCGTTTCTACTCATTTATCAATAGGAGCACTC
This sequence comes from Xestia xanthographa, assembly GCA_905147715.2. Lineage (NCBI taxonomy): Eukaryota > Metazoa > Arthropoda > Insecta > Lepidoptera > Noctuidae > Xestia > Xestia xanthographa. The sequence continues at coordinate 26,821,666 of LR990650.1, forward strand.
CTGTGAAGTTTCGAATAAAATAGTCTAACTAATCTTGTTTTACCCATACAAACTTTGGATCCCCATTTAACCCCCTTAGGGGTTGAATTTTGAAAAATCCTTTCTTAGTGCACCCCTAGACTACATAAGGAACCTACTTGCCAAATTTGGAATCTCTAGACTCAGCGGTTTGGGCTGTGCATTGATTTTTATACTTTGCTACCCCATTTCCCCCTCTTAGGGGTTGAATTCTGAAAAAACCTGAAACCCGTTTCTACTCATTTATCAATAGGAACACTCCTGTGAAGTTTCGAATAAAATAGTCTAACTAATCTTGTTTCCCCATACAAACTTTGGAGCCCCGTTTAACCCCTTTAGGGGATGAATTTTGAAAAATCCTTTCTTAGTGCACCCCTAGACCACATAAGGAACCTACTTGCCAAATTTGGAATCTGTAGACCCAGCGGTTTGGGCTGTGCGTTGATAGATGAGTCAGTCAGTCAGTCAGTCAATCAGTCAGTCAGTCAGTCAGTTTCTTCTTTTATATATTTAGATGAACGTTATACTAAATGTTATTAGAGCAAAATAAGTTTATTTTAAATGTAACATTAGATGACATGAAAATAGTTTATTTGTTTTTATAGCATATGAAAATTATATCATATGAACGTTATTTCAAGTGATATATACTATTTGTTATTATACCATGTATTACACACCCCTACTGGTCGACTTATGCCTCCACTAAGTGTCGTTACATAACTCGATCATTTACCTCTGACATCCAGTGTATCAGTGTATCAAATGTACTCTTCACCTGGTCATCGGTCCACCTTGTAGAAAGCCTTCCAACGCAGGGTGATCCGGTATGTGCTCGACACTCCAGAACTTGTCGGCCTCATCGGTAATCAGTTCTGCGAGAAAAGTGCCGTACTTAGTGCCACTTTATTTAGCAATTCTTCGGCTACGAAGAAGCATGGTCTTGAAAGACGTATTTAGCAATTACTTGAATATTAAACTAAAACTATACTAGTCTGGAAATGTTCTATTGCACGGTGTAGTCTCCTCACATAGTAAAAATCAGGAATCAATCTCGTCCATAGGCCTCTTTAAAATTGTTCACCGCCTTCTATATCCAGCCTGTCCCGGCCATCCTTATAAAAATGGTTGAAATTAAAACACTTTTTAAAACTACTGAAAACTGCATCCCCGCAACAGCATCGTCACTATAAATAAATAGGCTTAATGCTATTTTAAAAACTGCAACTGTAATACTGCATCACCGTAACCTCATCACTATAAATAAATGAAGCTTTACGGCATAATAGCATTAAAAACCAATTAATATCAGGATCTATAGACATCAACGCATAATAACCACAATATGATCTTGTTTATAATCCATAGAAGATCATTAGTTCCGGATTGAAGACGCATTGAGACTTGCCGACCTCTGCATAATTACGTCAGACCTAATAATTACAATATAATTGCGTTTGTACGTAATTTAATTAAAGTATTGGAATTATGTGTGCCCCGGGCAGCAGTAGGTGTTGATTTGGTGGGGTTAGTGATAGGCTGAGCGGGTAGCGATTTTGTGATATTGTCCTATAGTGTAAGAAAAGAGTTGTAAGAGATGACGAGTTATAGAGAAGTATGGAAGAAAGGGACATGCTGCGCCGACCCCAAATGAATTGGGATAAGGTCTAGAGAATGATTGTCGTTATAGTGCTTTTCCTGTAGAAGCAGCTAAAATTACTTAGGAGAAAGAGTTCAAAAGCATAAATTGTAACTTATAACAGCAATACATAAAATCATTAAGTATGATTTTTAGGGTTCCGTACCCAAAGGGTAAAAACGGAACCCTATTACCACAGTATATACAGTAGTGTATCTCGGCCGCATGATAGAAATAAATGCCTACAGCCGCGCGGTACGTAAACATGCGTAAGGGCTGCCCATCTCCAGCATTTTAATTACATTTGCCTACTTTCTGTTTCTATTTAGTTTTGTGATTGTAAATATCCTTTTTATATAAATAAATGAAATACTTTGTATATTGAATAGGAAGTGTTCAATAAAAATGCGTGTTGTTTTTTGATTGGTAGATTTGCAAACTAACAAATTTATTTAGAATTTAGAATTATGCAAACTAACAAAACACACATGCACCGAAGTTTTAACACAAGCGTAAGTAGGTAGGTACCTACCGTATCATGATTCATTCAGAACCGCATATAACTACCTTTTTCACTCGTCTCAATAACTTTCCGTTACTCTATTCGATTTATGTATTAATCCAAACACATTTTTTTTGTGAGATAAAAGGAAATACTTATCCATTAAAAAGATACACATTATGTAGGTACCTACCTAATAGTAAGTAAAATTATTTTATAGTCTTACCTTTCAGAGTTTCCAGGTAATTTAATAAAACTTATGTCTGGATGCGTTATTGACGAATTCATACAACCAAAAACAGCACAATACTTCCTACTCGTCATATTAACTGATTTTTAGAGAAAAAATCGCGCGGTTATTGTTAAAAAACAACACACCGTCCGTTCGACACTGCGGTACAGCCGTGACTGTCTGCGCCCCGGGCGCACCCCGCGATCGAGGCGCGTAGGTATAGCTCGCGTTTCGTCCGTTTGTATGAAGTCGGAGTACTGTATTATAATATTACCATGCTATTACTAAGACTTCGCTGTCTGTCCGTCTGTCCGTCTGTCTGTCACCAGGCTGTATCTCATGAACCGTGACAGCTAGACAGTTGAAATTTTCAGATGATGTATTTCTGTTGCCGCTATAACAACAAATACTAAAAACAGAATAAAATTAATTTATTTAAGGGGGGCTCCCATATAACAAACGTTATTTTTTTACGTTTTGTCTAATTTTGTATAGATAAGGTACGGAACCCTTCGTGCGCGAGTCCAACTCGCACTTGGCCGGTTTTTTTTGCTTCTTAGCGACAAAATTTGTAATACCTAGCGCGATCTGAAGATTGAATTGTTTGGAATTGGATGCACTGTGATTTTAACATAATTATTCTCAAATTCCATTACAAACTATCGTATCGCTTTGCAGGTTTTTTCGTAAATTTCGTTCGTATTTGAAAACCCACAACCTTACAAAAAAAAGACTCCTTTCTATCTCCCTCCCTTTTTCCGTTTTAAGCCTAGGCAAGCAGTAGAGACTAACCTTTGTTATGGCATAGAAGAGACAGCAAGATGGCAGCTTCAAGTCCAAAAAACAAAAACGCATGTCGCCTTCCGCTTCGCCCATCACTGTGCTCTGCACCCCTCTTCATCACAAACAACTGGATCAGTTGAAGCCCATCTCCTAAATGTCACAGCCTTGCAACTAATTCCTTATTACTGACATGTGTCATTACCAGTTAAATGTCACATAAATCATTGCACATGAAAACATGAATATCTGAAGAATTTCGAGCAATTAATATCTTAAGAATTTTAATGCAGCTGCGTTATAATTGTTTGTGACATTATGCCATTTTTGTAATGTTATAGAAATATGAAAAATGTGGTATTGTATACAATAGTAATTGTTTTGTAATGATATAGTTATTAATTGGTGTGGTTTTAGATCTAGATTTATTGCATATTGAGTTAGGAATGCTCTCAAAACGGTGAAGGAAAACATCGTGAGGAAACCGGCATGTCCTAGAACCAAAAAATTCGAAGACATGTGACATCTACCAATCCGCACTGGGCCCGCGTGGTGGATTATAGCCCATTCCCTATCATAGGAGGCCTGTGTCCCAGCAGTGGGAACATTAATAGGCTGATGATGATGATGATGATGAGTTAGGAATAAATCATTACTATGTATGTTGACTTTTTGTTCAGAATTTAATTGCAGGATCCATTGTAGTTGATTCGTTTCTCCAAATCTCCAGTAAACGTCGAGTTGCAACTTTTTCTAGCATTCGCTACTGTTGATTTTGTCTTTCCCAAGATTAGTTGTTGGGAGTAGTGCTGCGGGCTTGTCCTATGAAAACATTTGGGTTGATGAGTCAGTTCAGTTGTTCTTAGCACATACAATACATTGGGTTTATGCTTCGTTCGTCCTGAAGTTTTGACTTTTACTATTCCGTGTAAAAAAAAAAACAATCAAATACGAGTAGAATAGAACCAACCCATTACACTCACGGGTGTCGTATAAGGCGACTAATGTCTGAGGCAGAACACCTTGTGTCTCCGTAGACCAGAGAATGGGCAGCAGCGTTTTCTGTTAGTCTTTCATCACTGCGATCCTAATTCCTCCCATCATGGGAGAGGCTTATGTCCAGCAGTGGACGTTATGGGCTGTTGTTGTTGTTTGTCCGCTGGATGCGAATCGCACGATACCGGTCAATGTGGCGACACTCGGGGGAGGCCTATGTCCAGCACTGGACGTCTTTCGGCTGAAATGATGATGATGATGATGAAGTGACCATCACACTGACTACAGCGTCAACAACTAGATTTAAACGGACTTTTATAGAACTTAAAAATGTTACTTCTTGAATTACGACATAATTATTTGGACCTTATTTCAAAAGTATTTCTGTTATCATCAATCAAAGATTTCAATTACAGCTTTATAGTTAAAATCCATTAGTTTAATGTTCCATAAACAGGTCACACCCATACCTTTGTAGTTTAAAGTTAAACCGATTATCTCGTATTCCGCCTTAGGCCTGATGGTTTTATTATAATAATACATTTCAAACACAAACAAATACGGATGCCTATTTATATTACAACAAACAAAAGCTTTTCAAATAAAACAAGCTTATAATCCTTATAACCAATTCATAAGGTCGAAATTCGCGTAGCAAGTTGAAAAGTTCAAGGAAACGCATGGTAGATTTGGCTTAAAAGATGAGATGTTTGATCTTTATTGTTTTTTGACTGACAATATGAATGTGTCATGTTTCTGACGGTTGGTTCCTGTGATCCGTGATAATATGTTGTTTGTTAAGTTTAGACAGACCTTCCGTGGAGTTATTAAATTTGATGTTTTTGTTTTAAGAGGTGATTGACACTATAGCCGTCGACAGGTTTGGTTTTTCTTGGCATATGTGCAGCAATGCTCTCAAAACGGTGAAGGAAAACATCGTGAGGAAACCGGTATGTCCTAGAACCAAAAAATTCGAAGATATGTGACATCTACCAATCCACACTGGGCCCGCGGTGGATTATAGCCCATTCCCTCTAATAGAGAGGAGGCCTGTGTCCCAGCAGTGGGAACATTAATAGGCTGATGATGATGTGCAGCAATAAGAGCATCGCTGTAAAATTGGTCGCTCACAATGGGCCTTATCAGAAGGCTTAAAGTCACCCAAAGGGCAATAGAGAGGGCTATGCTCGGAGTCTCTTTGCATGATCGAATCAGAAATGAAGACATCTGCAAGATAACCAAGGTTACCGACGTAGCCCGAAGAATTGCCAAACTTAAGTGGCAGTGGGCAGGGCACGTTGTTCGCAGAACGGATGGCCGATGGGGCCGAAAAGTTATGGAGTGGCGATCGTGAACCGGTAGACGTTGAATTGGAAGACCTTCCACTAGGTGTACCGATGACCTGGTGAAGGTTGCGGGAATCCGCTGGATGCGAGTCGCACGGGACCGGTCAATGTGGCGACACTTGGGGGAGGCCATGTCCAGCAGTGGACGTCTTTCAGCTGAAATGATGATGATGTAAAATTGAATTACTAACGAGATAGATTTTAAGTTAACGTAATCCCTAAGAATATCAAATGGACGCTACTCCTTAAAATATGGTTGGTCAACTTTCTCATCATTTTGACCTGCCGTATTTTACAAAGTATATTATGACAGGGCTTCAAACCTCTTGCAAATACCTTCAAATATGTATCAAGTGTATATCTTATGCGTTTCAATTATCTCTAATTTTAGCAAATATTTAGGAACGATAAAGTCACGTATTCATTGGATAAAGTATTGAACGTAGTACACAATATTGTTTCACTCAACATCAAATGTGTTTTTTTATGAAGTAATCTACTATTTCTTGTCAGGCCTATGCCTCCTATACTTGTACTAACGCTGTAAAACTTTAAAACAATAACAGTGAAATCCAAATATTTTAAAAAGAGAAGGTACCCATGGAGTCTCTTGACGGTTTTTCTCATTGGGTCATCCCGAACCGTATCATTAATTTGACATTTCTTGTGACTTTAAGTGTACGGTTCTAGTACATACTGGAATTGCTTTTCATGAAAATTTTCATCAATATGTCAAACTTGATACATATATTTTAGTTCTATGTTTTCCCACCAGATAAGTTGATTAAAGCTGTAGGCCTACGTGACATAATAGTAGATTTTACAACAAAAAAAGCACAAAACGAACCATTTTCATCCGAGACTTTTAGCAAATAGTAATGTCTAGGATAGAATGGTTTTGTGGACGAGTTTTATGAACTCTGCTTTTCACTTAGATTGCGAGGAAATAAAACTTTAGTATAAACTAGCTTCTGCCCGCGACTTCGTACGCGGATCTTGTTGCTTATGCCAGCGACAACGGGGTCGTCAAAATCGAAGATCTGAAACGTCTGATGTCGAATTTTAAGAGCCCGGGGACGGGAATACAACTGGATGTGCGATACGATTCGAGACGTTCCAGATCTTTCATTTTTGTAAGTCAACAGGAAATGCCCAGCAGACCAAACAACACTTGCTGAGACGTCATTCCTATGTGTTACGGTGTAGCTAGGCTCTTGGAGTTCCACAACAGGTGTTCCAGATCTTCGATTTTTATAAATCAACAGAGAGTGCTCATCAGATTGAACAACTTTTGCTAAAACTTCATTCCTCTAAATATGTTATAGTGTAGCTGGGCTCTTAAAGTTCCACATCAGGTGTTCCAGATCTTCAACAGAAAGTGCTCATCACGTGGAACAATTTTTGCCATGGTACCATTTTTGTATCTCTTATAGTTCAGCTGGTCTGTTGCGGTTCTGCATCAGGTGTTTGTTTCCAAGATAAAAGTCAACAGGAAATGCCCATCAGACCGAACAACTTTTGCTAAGACGTCATTCTTATATGTGTTATGGCATAGCTGGGCTCTTGGAGTTCCACAACAGGTGTTCCAGATCTTCGATTTTTATAAGTCGACAGAGAGTGCTCATCAGATTGAACAACTTTTGCTAAAACGTCATTCCTATATATATGTTATAGTGTAGCTGGGCTCTTAGAGTTCCACATCAGGTGTTCCAGATCTTCAAATTATTCTCTCAGCAGAAAATGCCCATCTTTGCTATGGTACCATTTTTGTATATCTTATAGTTCAGCTGGTCTGTTGTGGTTCTGCATCAGGTGTTCAAGTTTCCAAGATAAATTATAGCCTATATCTTGCCCAGACTTAATACCTATACAACAACAAAAAAATCATTTAAATCCGTCCAGTAGTTCCGAAGATTAGCGTGTACAAACAAACAGACCCACAGACAAACAGACACACAGACAAACAGACAAACAGACAGATTTTTTTTTTTGGATTCGTGCTCTATTACTGTTTCTAAAGCCCCCTCAATTATTTCTTTTTTAATATATTCAATGTACAGACACAGTTTTTTTACTGTTTTATTATATGTAATGTATATGTATATATATATATATATAGAAGATAGATATAGATAGATAACAAATTCTATCTATGAACTTCTTATTGCGTTTAGCTGTATGGCTCATTTTCGTAGCCTTATTATAGAAACATTTATGAGTAGATACGTTAATGCTCTTGTGCACAAAATTTGATTTTGTGCAGCCTATATCCTGCACAAACAAGCACTTTAAAAAAAAAAATGTTTGATATTGTTTTCAAACAATTCTTCGTTTTGGCACTGCTGTAGTCGGGTAATGGATACGGCTTTACTATCGTCTCGAGCCGATGCAGATGACAAACGGATAGATCGTCCGATCATATTAGTGAGCACTCGATTTACTTACAAATTAGATTAGTATCTGTTGCAACCAATGTTGGCATAGTGGATAAACTTTGATATTATTTAAAGCCTATCGCAATTCTTTGAGCTTACAAATGGGATAAGTGTCAAAATGTAATGCCTATTACGGTAAAAAGTAATTTATGTACAGTAAGCGTTTATAAGTGCTGAGGCACGTTAAGGATTGTATTGCTGTGAACGCACGGTCGAGCGTACGTGCGTCTATATGTGTAAGTGGTCTCAATACAGTACGCACACCACAGCCACAGAGTTCGCCCAATCGCATGTCGCGCGTCACACTCCACGAAACATAAGAATATATTTCCGTATCTTTTATTATACACGCAGCAAACCGACCTGTTCTGTGTAGCGACCTGTTCTTACCATTGGATAGCTAAAATTCACATATATTGGCCATGTGTTGATAGCTGTTGGGGTAATCAGTAGGATTCACGATCAAAGAGATCCGAGTTCGAATCCTGTCAACAACGTGTGGGGTTTTTGTTTCTTGGTAACATTAGTTATTGGTTCATTATTTATTTTTTATAAGAATAAGTTAAATATTAGTAAAAAAAAACATAGTATTATTATTCAACTATTTATTTATTAGTTTAGCCGTTCGGTGTTGGAAGGTGGAAATAAAAAAGTCGTGGTGAATGATAACAAAAATGTTTATTCGTTTTATTTATTTATAAAATTAACAAACTTTCATGATAATTGTAACGTCACATTCCTACCTAGATGTAAAAAAGTTCTCTTGTAACCGATCATAAGATTTTTTATTGTATACGGTATACCCACTTACTTTCAATTCATAATAACATACTTAAGTAACAAGGAAAGGATATTCTAATCACACAAATATAACATATAGTTGATACCCACTTATTATATATAGGTATCGGTAATCAGCAGAGTTTATTGAAAACTAATATAAATAATTTAGACTTTATGAATATATTTTTTTGTGACGTCACAATAAATGTAACTCGTATTGAGGTTATAGTTTAAGTGTTCATTTTCCCGAAGAAAAGAAGATTGAAACTAAACCTCAATTTAAGATCATTAATATAATTATGGATAAGTTAATATTCACTAAATATTTTGTTACACATCTAATTAAAACTAAAGCATCTAGGGATTAATTTTGTAGCATGACATCTTCTAATACTTCTACATAATTAAATAGAACTGTTGGCGCGTGGAGGAATAAAAGCCAGTTCTCCTGGCCCTGCTGCACTTATCCATCCCCACATGATCCCCACATATTAACCATAATTCGACATGAGTCTGTATTAGGAATTATGTTTTTGTCAGACCAGCAGAGTGTTATTCTTACGCCATAAATGAAGCCTACCCTTTTGACTTTATTTAAAAAGTCAGTTTTTTGATTCTTCTCATGGTAGTATTCCAGTAAAAATCTAAATAATCCCGTGCGAAACGTAATCGTTCTTCTATAACTCTTTCTGTCAAGAAGGGCTTCTTAGCTGGTCTTTGTGATACATGCCTTCAGCGTGGAGGGCACGGCGAACAGTTTGCGATGAGGTGTCAAATAATTCCACAAAGTGTCTCGTAGGTGTGAAACCATTTGTTTCTTATTCGCCAACCATATATTATGTCGTCGCTGCGCATCGATAATAAGCGACGGATTTCCACTTCATTGTCGACTAGCAAGGCCTTTTGATCTGACTCACAGTATTCCTCTAAAACAAAAAACAAAAAAATGATGTTAGGCAGCTATAATAAAATACTGAAGTTATCATTCACTCTGCGTTTATAAATCCAATAATTAACACTAATTATTTATCTTTTATGCCTCATGATGGATTTAAAATCAATTTATTAATCCCTAAGTCACCAAATAAATAAACAATAACAAAGTAGGCTTTAATTTTTAATAAAACTTTGTTACAATAATTCATAAATATAATACTCACATTAGTCCGGTTTCTTCAGATATTTTGTTCTATTAAGACCACTTTTATGCAGCACGATAATATTAGTCGCCCTCGCCTCAATATCAATATTTGCCTGCATTTTGAGAAATACTAACAACAATACCTCTATCTATTAAACCACACGTCACTAACCAAATTTAACACAACCAAACGACAACGTTCATTTCGATCAAGTAAAATATTCATAAAACTCAGGTTTACCTCACAGAAATATAAATTCTTGACTTATTTTTCTATGATCTACCTTCGTCTAACTTTATGAAATGTGTGAACAAAGCGAGAATATTTTTCTGTCCCATTACTTCCAATCGAGTAAACACTTACAAAAAGTCTAAAAGTAACAACGTGAGATTTGAACTCACGACTTACTGATCCACTCTTAAATGTGGACGCGCCTAACCATTAGGCCATCTTGACTTACATTTCAATGTTTTTGGACTACATTTACTTGTAGATGACAATGTCTATTTTCTTGAAAGTAGAAGGTCGTAAGTCAAACTAAACGTCAAGCTATTGCTTTGTGAGATTGCCTATCGACTTTTGGTCGACACTGTACAGTACTCCCAAATTAATAATGCGCAGGCAAATCTTCGCTAATTGTCGTATTCCCGGAAACACACGAATCATTGAATCGGAGAGAGCCCTAAACAATGCACTTGCATTTTGCACCTTGTTCGAAAGAAACAGGAGTCAATGTCATATGTCAAATCATGTGAAACAATTGGAAACAATTCGGGCGGTCGGCGGCTGTCGCCGGTCAGTCAAAGGTCCGTCAGTCGTCTTTATATATTGGTGGTGACTGCACGTGTTCTCTCTGTGTGGAATTATATAGAGCTGCTATTACACACCCTTCTTGGTTTTGTTTTCAAAGGTGAATTTAATTTCAACTTTAATTATCTTACTCAAATTGAAATAGTTTATTTAATTTTTTTGTAATTGTAATATTATTCTGGAATGATCAGTGCTGTAAATACTTTTGAACTGAGATTTTAATGATTAGATTTTAATGTAAACCTGTGTTTGAAAACCATTTTTTCTTCTTCTAATATAAACCTTGTGTTATTTAAACCTTCTTTTCTTCCATCAATACACCAGCTTCAGTATGAAGAAGTAAATAAATTCAACAAAGATTGTAGCATATTCACAATCGTGTCGTTTTCCTCGCTATTTACTTACATCGAATTATCGAATCAATTTCGTTACTGATAAATCAATATTTATCTCTTTTAGCACAAAACACATAATTCTACTAAATTATGCATGAAGAAAATGCACTTAACCACTCTATATACATATCGTCTTCCGACGCTCGGGGAATACGACCGTTGCCGAACAGTGACGAAGATTTCTATGCGCATTATTAATTTGGGAGTACTGTACATTTGTTACTGGATAAGACTCGTTAATTTATGTCAATTTAATGCATATTGACATTTATCCATCATAAGTAGTTATTTGAGTTTAAGCCCGCATGGACAGCAGTAAGCAAGAGTTGTGAAGTCCTGGTCATTCACTGCATGTGAAGAGCCTTGCTGTACAGCGTTATAGAATTCCAACTGGTATAGTTAGATATTTTCAGTCAGTTTTTTAAGTAATAATACAACTGTACAAATCACGTAAGATGTGATTTACTGAATATTTATGTAAGGGATGTCTGAAATAAAAGGGTATTCTCGGCTGTCATTTTTAGATCTTAGACCGTCATTACAGGTAGTCAGAGGCCCGAAAGTCTGACAATCAGCCTTACCAAAGGTTTCGTTTTACTCAGTACTAACTGGGTTATGGTCGTTAGTCGCTCCATGTATAACACTGGTAGTCACTTGCTTCCGGTTAGACTGGAAGGCGACCCCAACGTAGTTGTGAAATACTAGGCTGATGATGAGAGATACCTGCAGTAGCCAAGTTGACAATCTACAATCGTTAACGCTAGTAGAAAACTATTCAAATGAATTGGAATTACATCATCTCAGCGCTAAATCACGTGATCAACACAAACGAATAGAAAACTCATAGACAAGTTTACATCGTTCAAAATGATAGAATAGAATAGAATGTTATCGTTTCTACAATGTTGATCGCTAAACTCTTTGGTAGGAACGCTCACCATAGACTAAAGTGTAGGTTTTTTCTACTGACATTAGAGAACGAGCGATCGACTCAGTCGTGTCAACTTGGCTACCAATTTAGCGCTTTCTACAATCGCTTACGCCGAGGCGTTTACGATTGTAGAAAGAGAATCGATACGAAACGTTTGTAACTTGGCTAGGGGTGCTGAAATAAAACCATCTCCGGCAGGTGAACAGTGATTTGAAACGAACCATGGCCCAAGTACTAATTTTATTAAGACAGGAACTACAGAAGCCACGACGTCTTTACTTAATATTAGGCGCCAGACATTTAAGTATCATTTATAACGTGTCACAGTTTGTAAAGAAAAGATTTATGCGACATCATTACGTTACAAGCTCTGTGCTACTGATGTATTTGTTCAATGTAGTTAAGTAAACGATTTATCACTGGCCAGTACGGGAAGGTGTTATGGAGATTAAACCTGTTATAGAACTTATGAATAGCGCCAATGCCTTGGCTAACCTGGAAGTCTTTAAATCGACCTGGAGTTGGTTGTCGGCAGGATGGCCCGGGCAAGGAACATCTGCTCGGTTAGGAATTTATATAAATGAGTCTGCCCTGCAGTACAAGTACCTACGTAGCACTCGATTCGATACGATTCGATAAATCTGACAGTTATTCTCGATAAAATGAGTTTTTAACCAATCGAAAAGTCGGATTTATCGAATCGTATCGATTCGATCGTTATCGATTGCTACGTACTTGCAGTGCTGGTGTGTTATGTGGTGTTGTTCCACAAACAATTGGACTTAAATATGAATTGCACTTAATATCGTGTTCCTATGTGTTATGTTGACTGCACGTTACAGGAACGGATGGACGATACTGAATATTCAAACCTCGTAGTCAAATTCTGGGTCGTTTCAATTTTTATTTGCTATCGACACTTTTTATCAAAACGAAATTTTTTTGAGTATGCTCTCACAGGTTCTCTATTATTTTGTCTAGGTCGTTACAGAAATGAGTATTAATGATAACCTCCTCCTTTTGGAAGTCGGTTAAAAATTTACGTAGTCTTCTCACAAAATCTGGGCTTACGCTACGTTAATGGCAAATGGCAACTCTAAGATTATTTGTATTGGACGTTGCTTCTGTAACCCTGTTTGTAACTTATCCATCCAAGTAATCGTATCATACTGTATGGTCAATTATCGCAGCGGGTTTTGGGCACTTTGTTCGCAGTAGCTATTGGACAGCTAATACTGATGATTTTCTGTAATAATCACGTGTGCCAATAGCAACATACAACAATTAGGACCAATTACATTGCCACCGTAAATCCAAGCCTTTTATAGGACAGAACCTTTACTTTTCAAACGCTACACAAAGTTAAGCTGACCAAACAGGTTGCATACATAGCTCTTTGATTTCACGTTAGATATCATACATTATTTGAGCCATCGTTTCCTTTGCTTCGCCATATACAGGGTGTAAACAGACCCTTCACAAGTCGTCAACCAAACATTCTGTACATCAAACTGAGTAACTTTGCGCAAAATTATTGCTGAGAAACTATTTTTTGTTTTTGGGTGAAAAATCACATTTTACGGTCAAAATCAATGTAACGCATTCATCACATTGTGCTAATGAATGTATTGAGTAGTAAAAGGGTCATGGAGGTATTTAAAGTAAAGTTATAAATCATTAAAAACTTAAAAAAAAAAATCTTGTGAAAAAGTTGGAACTTTGACCCCCAATATCTCCGTTAATAGAAGGTTCCCAGGTATGGTCTGGAACAAAAAAATTACCGCAGTGACGATGAAAACAAGTGCCTTTCGGCTTCGTTAAGAGATTTTGCAGCGCGTATTGGGCACTAAATCAGCAGTAGGTATCGGACAGCTGATAATGATGATTTTCTGTAATAATCACGTGTGCCAATAGCAACATACAACAATTAGGACCAATTACATTGCCATCGTAAATCCGTAGCCCATATTATAGGACAGAACCTTTACTTTTCAAACGTTTCACAATCTTTGATCTCACGTTAGATATCATAAATTATTTGAGCCATCGCTTCCTTCGCCATATATTAAGGCCATTAACTGTTACTTTGGTAATTCGCAATAATATGGGCAAGCCTTTTGAACGAATTCTAAGCGCTTTGATTTCACGGTGAATTATTCATTAATGTTATGTGGTATGAAGTGGCATTAAATTAAGTTTGATGGTTAAGATGGGAATAATCATCATTGGCTATTGTGATTAGATGATGGGATTGAGTCTAACTAACTTATATTATAAATCTGCCGTACGTCATGATATTGGCAAACACGTACACCATTAGTTTGGGGCAATATAACATCACGCCTGTAATCCCCGAAGGGTAAGGCAGAGGTGAACCTAATAGTAAATCGACATTTCACCATGTTTAAGTCCCATGTAATAGGGGGCGAGCCTATTGCCATCATCATCATTTCAGCCGAAAGACGTCTACTGCTGGACATAGGCCTCCCCCAAGTGTCGCCACATTGACCGGTCCCGTACGACTCGTATCCAGCGGATTCCCACAACCTTCACCAGGTCATCGTCCACCTAGTGGGAGGTCTTCCAACGCAACGTCTTTCGGTTCGCGGTCGCCACTCCAGAACTTTTCGGCCCCATCGGCCATCCGTTCTGCGAGCAATGTGCCCTGCCCACTGCCACTTAAGTTTGGCAATTCTTCGGGCTACGTCGGTAACCTTGGTTCTCTTGCGGATGTCTTCATTTCTGATTCGATCGCGCAAGGAACCTCCGAGCCTAGCCCTCTCCATTGCCCTTTGGGTGACTTTGGGTGACTATTGCCATCAACTGGACACTAATCCAGACTCCGTGGCTGTTACTAATTAATTCCAAATGGAAAAATCGTATATAACTTTGCCCGACTCGGGATTCGAACCCAGGACCTCATGCTCAGCAGTCGCACTTGAGACCATTAGAACTACGAGGCAGCACAACCAGATTTGGGAGAAATGATGCTTTTTATACATTTTTTTTTTTCGGATGGAAATCATCAAATGACTTCTCCCGCTCTGGGCGGAGCAGGAGGGAGTGTCAAACTTTTACTGACTAACTGTTTACTGTGTTTCTAACTGTTTGGTTTATGGTCTGGAACAAAAAAATTACCGCAGTGACGATGAAAACAAGTGCCTTTCGGCTTCGTTAAGAGATTTTGCAGCGCGTATTGGGCACTAAATCAGCAGTAGGTATCGGACAGCTGATAATGATGATTTTCTGTAATAATCACGTGTGCCAATAGCAACATACAACAATTAGGACCAATTACATTGCCATCGTAAATCCGTAGCCCATATTATAGGACAGAACCTTTACTTTTCAAACATTTCACAATCTTTGATCTCACGTTAGATATCATAAATTATTTGAGCCATCGCTTACTTCGCCATATATTAAGGCCATTAACTGTTACTTTGGTAATTCGCAATAATATAGGCAAGCCTTTTGAACGAATTCTAAGCGCTTTGATTTCACGGTGAATTATTCATTAATGTTATGTGGTATGAAGTGGCATTAAATTAAGTTTGATGGTTATGATGGGATTAATCATCATTGGCTATTGTGATTAGATGATGGGATCGCCCTTTGTGTTCCGGGGCCACGGTATATCTTTTGAATAGTCCCGCAATCCCGGCAGCCATCGGCCCTTGCGGACCCCTTTCTATTACTGACTCTCTTTGAGGCGCGCGTGGAACACGAACGCGCCGTCGATACGACCTGTCGTCATGAGACGGATGGACGGCGAGCTAGCCCATAGCCCACCGTCCACAGGCCCGCGCCACGGTGCCGGATGCCACGTGGTGGCCCCCGACGCCCAGGGCGTCTCCCACGGTGGCCGGGACGCTGAGAGGTTCTCTCCCTCTCCCGTTCTGCGACCTTCTTCTCTAGCATTACTGCTTCGCAGAAGGAGGTGACGGCGTCCCATTCCGTCTCGCTCCGGACCATAGCTTGCACCAGGGCCGGACGCGAGAGGTCGCCGCCGCCAATCCGCCACCCGATTCGGTGCAGGAACCTCCCGAAACAACCGTGTCCGGTGAGGACCTGCGTCAGGCGGAAGGTGAGGACGCCGTGGCGTCTCTCAAGCCACTCCTCAAACCCCCTCAGTCCCCTTGACTTATCGCCACAATTGTGGCGTGCCCTGCACGGGGTTGCGACAGTCGCTCTCTCCATGTCGCCATGAGATCCCACCAGAAGTCTGTCCGCTGAGCGACAATTTGCCGCGGCAGTGGAGTTTCCCCCCGGCGTAGCGCCTCTGCGCGCCATTCATGTAGGCGCGCGAGCACTATCGCCTCCAGATCCCATGGCGGCAATCCGGCAAGGAGGCTCGCCGCCTCACGGGCGATCGTGTGGTACCCACTGGCCAACCTTACCACCTTTTGGGGCGCGTTCAGGTAGTGGGCTGCATATGTTTATATCATATAATATGCTTTTTATCCTGTAGCAATATGTTTTCGTCAGATAATTTTCATGCGGGCTAAGTCACATACAAAATCTAGCACAATCTATACATTATTATGAACTGCGGTCGCTTTTCATGTCTGTCTTATCATCATCTGCCTAGCCTTTTCCCAACTATGTTGGGGTCGGCTTCCAGTTTTACCGGATGCAGCTGAATACCAGTATTTTACATGGAGCGAATACCAACCTAGGCAAGCACGGCTTAACCTAAAGATCGACCCGAGTGGCTGTTATTATTTAGCCACGAGCTTTTCATGTCTGTCTGTTTGACTATATTATTTAAAACTAAATTACATTGATGCAGTTTTCGCCATAATTTAGAAAATTTATTCCGAAAGGTGTATGTCTATAATATACAGATATTGAATGAAGATGTGCGAAGCAAGGGCGGGTCGCGAGTTAATCTGACTTTAAAAAGCTACCTACCTCATTATGGGTGTGGAACATCTATGATGCTTATGTTTTGCTAGGCCTGTCACTAGTAATAACTGTGTCCATAAAAGGACTATTTAGTTAGAATGTGATTTATTATGCGTGCAAATCTTCAATTAAAGCTTAGAATTTAAACAAGAAGTTTAGAAGATGCGATGTACCAGCAATGACTTCGTCTGTTCACAAAAGGCTAAATTAGTTGGTGTATTTTCTATGTTGCCATTATTTCACGGGGTACCTAATCTTGAACAGATTAGGTACCCCGTGAAATAATGTCATAATATAATCATACTATAATAGGGAATATTCACGTATTTTTTTCTTCACTTAAATCAATAAAATACAGTACTATCAACCCAAGATAAGTATTAAAAGTTAAGTTCAACTACTGCTTGTCACTTAAAAATAATATTAAACTCCTGCAATTTTCTATGACAGTTCAAACGTCCGTATTTGTCGCGGCCATGATGTGACGTCATTTACCATAATCTGTCTTGTTTACATCTAATTTTTTGCCCTTATTAGAATACTTTTACTAATTGTATGTGCTCTAGTCAAGCAAAAATTGCAATAACAATATTAAAATAAAATCTTAGTGAAACTTGAAGCACTTTTGTGTTTTTTTGTTTTTTTTTACACATAGACTTTGACGTCACTCCCGGCGTTATCGAGGAAGACGCGTTTTGAGAGTGCGTTCAGTTTCACAAAAAAAAACATGCTACATAAAACAATAAATTGTAAAATAAGTGATGTATTAGCAACTGAATGAAACAAGTGTACCACGATGTTTTTATGGGCCAATACACGCCATTTTTTATAAATAGAAAGAGTTTTGTATTTAATGCATATTCCCTATTGATTAGTGTATCACATAAAGAGTACTGAATGGGAGAGATACAATTGTAAACGAAAATAATAGTAAGCCCATTCGATCCAGACGCGTATTGCCAAACAGTATACTGACCCAGACACCCATTGTCTGTACTGAACTACGTCGTGCTCATTGAAATCACAAACAAAGAACCAAGCCAAATTACATAGTACACCACACGCTGGAAAGTATGGACGTCTGGACTTGTATGTATTTTGCTCTAGTGATTTAAAGCAAAATGTATTTTTGATTCAGACACTCTCTGAATAGGTATACAGTTTGGTCTTCAACTACAAAGGCAAACTCCGATCGCGGCGAACTTAGAGCATGGGTCAGCATATAGTATGGCAATACGCGATCCGGACACATACCACGAAGGCTGGTTCTAGGAGGCCCGGGAGAAGAGCATATGGCAGGAATTGGATTGAATTGGAGGCCTTTGTACAGCAGTAGGACCGTACAGGCTAATAAAAAAAAAATCGGGGCACTCTTTGGGGACTGCCGATAGAAGTGAAAACAAAAAGTACACAGGCCCCGCCCCAGTCGTAGCACTGGTTATGCACCGCGCATGCCTATGTGGTGCGACGCCGTAGTGGATGCTACGAGTGCTACGAACGGCTACGAAGCGTGACCGCTCGTTACGTTACGTGACGATGAGTTCAATGTTTTTCCTTCACCCAAAAAGTGCTCAACGCGCCTAAAGAAGTTTTCACTTCAAAAATGTCCTACTGTTGGGCAATGGTCAGAAATGGCAATGGTGTCCAACTCTCCCAATGCCTTCTCTGGACAATCAGTTGGCAACGAGTCCAAATCGTCACGACAGCGTTTCTAGGGCCTGTCTCGGTGGCGACGACCGTCTTCATTCTTCAGGCGTCCACTGTGTGACGTGACCTTACATCAAGATAAATTAATTAGTAAACCACGTAACACTAATTACTACATCAGCCCATAACGTCCACTGCTGGACATAAGCCTCTCCCATGATGGGAGGAATTTGCCGTAATCTCCACGCTTGGCAAGCGGATTGGAGATCGCAGTGATGACAGCCTAACAGAAAACGCTGCTGCCCATTCTCTGGTCTGCGGAGGCGCAAGGTGTTCTGCCTCAGACATTACTCGCCTTATACGACACCCGTGAGTGTAATGGGTTGGTTCTATTCTACTCTGCCGGATACCACACGGCTAACACTAATTACGCCAGCTGTTTTGGGCAGTCATTACACATAATGATGCATTAAATTAAGATATTGAAGTTTTACAGAAAGGAAAAACCTACACGTTTATAGACAGTTTATACCTATGAGTAAACAATACGCACGTAGGAAGATGCGTGTAAGGAAACAAAAATGGCGCATTTTGAACACCTGCAGCACAGTGGCTCTCAAACTATTTGCTACAGTATCTGACGAGAAAGTAAGACTCGGTGCTGGAAATTTAATAAAATAACATACCATACCTACGTAAAATATCATCATGCCCATTTTCCTCTACGATGCAGGTAGAGGCAAGTAGTACTGTTGGCGACAGATATGGCAACCCCGTTGCTAGGTCTTGTTGTGGTAGTTGGCTAGCAATGGGGCGGTTTACCTATATTTTCTTTTTTAAATACTTAAAATTTAATATTATAATTAAACCCAATTGCGCCTATCTACAAAGTCTTTAATTTGGTGCCTAACAAGTACCTACATCCATATTTTGCATGTACGAACTCATTATTATGAGTATAATAAGAATAATAGATAAGGATCGCAGCAGGTGGCATTCTGTGGTTTCTGCTCACCCCCATGGGAAAAAGACGTGACTTTATGTAAGAATGAATTCATTAATTGCTGCAACTTGCTAGTTATGTAATAACGATCCACGTCTAGTCTATAACATTCAACTCCTTTTTTTACCTTTAAAACCGCGAAGGTAATTCATAGCTGCTACTGAGACAATAAACTCTTTTTTTTTGTTTTCCAAGGTCAAATCTTTTAGAACCATTTGCTTCTTCCATTTTGAGATCTGAAGGACTCTGGTTTCAATTTAATCAATTAGCTGACTATTTTAGGATCCATGCTAAGGTTGCTGTAATTGTATGGATCCCAATTAGTGCCTTTAATTTTATTGTGTTAGGTATTTATACAGGACCTTTTATCTATACATATAATAAAACAGTAACGAAAGAAAAACTGTACATTGAGGATTTTCGAGAAAATATAAGTGGCTTTTGTTAGAAAAACGTAACTGATGACAAAAAGTGACTTTTTAGAATTTTTGTCTGTTTGTCTGTTTGTCTGTGTGTATGGTACGGCTTCACGCCAAAACTACTGCATAGATTGAATTGAAATTCGCCAAAAATGTTCTTTGTAAACCAAGGAAGGCTTTAGGCTACATATTATCACGCCGTATGCTATGGGAGGTAAGCAATATTGATTTTAAAAGGTTTTTGTTCGTAATTGAATGGACAAAATAATTGAATGCACAAAATAACATGTTAATAAAAATTTTACTCTGGGAACATAATAATCACGCTATTTTTATAAAGGAGCGGAGTATTAAACTTACTTATATCCATACTAATATTATAAATGCGAAAGTAACTCTGTTTGTTTGTTTGCTACCTTTTCACGACTAAACGGCTGATCGGATCGTAATAAAATTTGGCAAGGAGATATATTTCAACCTGGGGAAGGACATAGGCTATATATTATTACGCTAATAACTTACGGGGTGAGCAATATTGCATTTCGTCAATATTATTTAACTGTTTGACAACTGACAACTGCCATAACATACGTTGCAATAGAACAGCTATTTTGAACCTTTTGTCACTAGAACAAATAGCCCGCCGGCGACAGCGACCGCCCTCTGACCAGTGTTTCGCAAGTTCGAGCCTCAGTCAAGACTCACTTTTTGTATTAATTTTGATTTGTTTAATGCTGTAAGATAATAACTTAGGTTTGCATGTTCGATCCCCATCCAGTTTTCGCTTTTTGTAACTAAGTATTTTAACTTTTTTTAAAGCTTTAAGGTTTCGAAATCATTACCACATAGTTTATACATACTTTTAGTTTTTTTTAACCATATAAACGACGGTTAGGGAATAATTTATTTCAATCAAAATTTATCTATATTTATTAATATAAATCTATCATTTAGTAAATCTGTAGACGTGGAGCTTTTGTATGCATGGAAAGCAAGTCGATCGCTTTCCAAGCATATATTTTAGCAGTTTAAATTGACTCCATTTTTTGAATCGCAGTGTTAAGATTATTATGAAAGAATGATAAATACTGTCATTCGCCCGTGTCTGCTGTGTAATGGAGTTGGGCAGGACACCTATCAAGGTGCGGTGATCGTAGGTGGAGTAAAGTTGTGACCGGGTGGCGTCCTAGAAACGGAAAGAGCGTGGAACTTAGCACAAACAGAAGAGGCCTATACCCAGCAGTAGGTGAATTCAGGCTGTGGATGATGATGATGATGACGCATAACTTTTTCCAGAGAGGTCCGATTTGCATGATTCTTTTTTAGTGAAAAGCGTATATCTCAAAGTTGGTCCCATATAAAATTGAAAAAAATCGTGTTCGAACCCAAGTCATGCACTTCTGATTTTTCGGATTCATGTGCGTTTTGTATACCACACTATCACTCTCTCTCTCTCTATCTTGTTATCACTTGCTTCGGTGAAGAAAACCATCGTGAGGAAACCAGCATGCCTGAGAGATATTTGTCGACGGCAAGTAAAACCAAGTCAGAGGCCCTTTTTTTTTTTGGATGGGAAATCATCAAATGACTCCTCCCGCTCTGGGCGGAGCAGGAGGGAGTGTCAGACTTTTACTGACTAAAACCCATCCATGTTCCTTCATCGCCCTTTGTGTTCTGGGGCACGGTATCTCTTTCGAACAGTCCCGCAACCCCGGCAAGCCTCGGTCCTTGCGGACCCCTTCCTTTTTGCCGACTCTCTTTGAGGCGCGCGTGGAACGCGAACGCGCCGTCGACACGGCCTGTCGTCATGAGACGGACGGACGGCGAGCTAAGCCATAGCCCGACGTCCACGGGCCCGCGCCTACGGTGGCCGGGCGACGGGATGTCCGGGGCGACTTCCGCGGCGACCGGGACGCTGTGAGGTTCTCTCCTTCTCACGTTCCGCCACCTCCTTCTCTAGCATTACTGCTTCGCAGAAGGAGGTGACGGTCGATCCTCGCAATGGAAACATCCGGGCGTTTCCTCCCGCCCGATTCGGTGCAGGAACCTCCCGAAACAACCGTGTCCGGTGAGGACCTGCGTCAGGCGGAAGGTGAGGACGCCGTGGCGTCGCTCAAGCCACTCCTCAAAGAGGGGACTTATCGCCACTATTGTGGCGTGCCCTGCACGGGGTTGCGACAGTCGCTCTCTCCATGTCGCCATGAGATCCCACCGGAAGTCTGTCCGCTGAGCGACAATTTTCCGCGGCAGCGGAGTTTCCCCCCGGCGTAGCGCCTCCAAGTCAGAGGCCATTGGACGGCATAAAAACTCTGACACCAGGTTAGGCACTAACCACACGATAAACAAGAAGAAGATCGTTCTTAGGCTCATTTCATGCTCTTGATGAGAACTTTAACTCTGGCTGGAGTATGACTGTCATCGATATTCTAACGATGGAGACGGAAGGCAGTTGCAAGAGGTTCTCAGAGTTTACAGCATCTATATCGTGTTTGTGCTCATTTTGATGAACCTTGATGAGAACTTTAGACCTGGGTGGAGTATGACTATCAAAGAAGGTCTGACGTTGGAGAGGGAAGGCAGTTGCGAGAGATCCGCAATAGTTTAATGGAGTTTTATCGTGTTTCGGCTCATTTTGTGTTCCTTGATGAGAACTTTAGACGTCATCGAGTGTCTAAGGATGAAAACGTAAGGCTGTCGAGGGAAGCCCTTATTTGGAAAAATATAAGTACTTAGAATATTTTAGCGATTAACGCAAATATTTCTGAGAAATTAAATTGTTACCTACTTGAGTCTATACTAATATTATAAAGCTGAAGAGTTTGTTTGGATGGTTGAACGCGCTAATTTCAGGAACTACTGAATTCGTAGACAAGTTTACATCGTTCAAAATGATAGAATAGATATCGTTTCTATAATGTTGATCGCAATACTCTTCGGTAGGAACGCTCACCATTGACTTAAGTGTAGGTTTTTTCTACAGACATTAGAGAACGAGCGATCGACTCAGTCGTGTCAACTTGGTTACCATTTTAGCGCTATCTACAATCGCTGAAACCGAGGGGTTTACGATTGTAGAAAGAGAATCGATATGAAACGTTTGTAACTTGGCTATGCCTACTGGTTCGACTTAAAAGTATCTATTAGTGTTGGATAGACCATTTATCGAGGAAGGTTATACGTTATAAAACATCACGCCACAACCAATAGGAGCGGAGCATCAAAGAAAAATATTGCAAAAAACTGGAGATTCCTTTTGGGAATCATTAATCGTTTACGCAATAATCATAAATGACGGAATTGTTCTTCTTAAAAAGTTAAAAAACAGTCCGCGATAACATAATGATGTCTATCTTTTAAGGTGGTCTCAGAATCTCTAACCTAACCCTCTCTCTCTTTCTCTTATTATGTGACGCAGACGAAGTTGCGCGGGTCAGCTAGTTTATTTATATACACACAAAATACTTAATTGGACAATATGGGACAATATGTGCTATTGTCTGGTTTTTTAGTATGTACATTTTGAGAACATTCTAGTGCATTTTTGCATCAGGATAGCATGAATTTGTACTTACTTAGTAACAGGGTGTCATATAATTATTTGATTTCTGTAAAATACTATGCTGATGCCCACCCAGTATTTTATAAATTTTCGGACATTTCAATCGTTTGCTGATTGATAACATCTATTTTCATTGACTTTAGAACGTTAATTTCTGGAAACAGTTAGTTACCAAGATGGCATGATTGAAAATACAAAAAAATAGCAGTACTGAGTTATATACGTTTTTTCAAGATAACACTGTCATCATTATTATACTTTATCTGAACAAGTAGTCGTAACATCTAATAGAACTCTCTTTAAAATAAAATCCGTACCATTTAAACCCACGATACGCACTGCAAAAAAAAAAAACTGCGAAGTAATTTTAACCTAATCTACAATTTTTATGGACCCCAATACAAAACGTAATAGTAAAAATCTACATTCACAATAATTACTGTATTTAAACAATGCTAGCTTTCTACTCTACCTCAAATAGGCCTAGCGTGACGGTTGTGTAACAATCGTAAGAGTTAAATGTTTTATTAAATTATAACTACCTTTTATTATTTTGCTGTTTGAGATTGCACACAGTAAGGTCCGTTAGGATTGTGAGATTTTAGTTTTCAGATGTTGGATTGTTTTGAGATAGGTAGTCGCTCTATGTAAAATACTGGTATTCAACTGCATACGGGTTTTCTAGGCTAAGTCTGAAAAAAATACGGAGGTTTCGTTAAACTTTTAATAGTTACTCGTTTAATAACAATAAAAAAGCTTTGTTTATCGAACTTATCATGAGATTAGCTTTTGCGCTTTCGTTAGCCATGTCAATACAGTATTTAGTGATATCTACAGTCAAACTTTTAAAACTTCAAACTTTTCAAACGTCAAACTTTTTTTTATTGTAAACTTTTACCTTACATTTTTTGAATAAAAAATTTATTATTATTTATAAACATTCATAATGGTGTCGATTCTGTTGTGCACAAACTAAACTTAATTTATGCTATAAGTAGCTATCTTTTCTCTCTAATAAAACGAGAAAGAGACGGACGTAATTTAGAGCTGTCAAATTTAGTTATAAAGAAAACTAATATGTTAATTTATGAACTTAATTTATTTATCTAACTTAATTTATGAACTAATATGTCTATACAAATGAAAGGTGCACGTAAAAAACATGTCAACTAAAAACACGGGGAAGCGCAAGGCATAGTTTGACATCTCTAACTTAGTTCATAGCTATAGCCGTCCTTTTCTCGCACTGCGTTTTAGTAAAAGATAGCAATAGCCTAAATTAAGTTTAGATTGTGCACAATAGAATATACACCAATATATATTTTCTTCAGTTACAGCATGCACTGCAATTACAGCGTTAAAATGTTATTTTCAAAGGAAGGAAAATCATAAAAAGGTAGTAAGACTGCTGAATCAAAAGAGAGTTGGCGAAGCAGCGATTAGAATGTCTTCTATAAGTAGCTATAAGTAGCTATCTTTTCTCTCTAATAAAACGAGAAAGAGACGGACGTAATTTAGAGCTGTCAAATTTAGTTATAAAGAAAACTAATATGTTAATTTATGAACTTAATTTATTTATCTAACTTAATTTATGAACTAATATGTCTATACAAATGAAAGGTGCACGTAAAAAACATGTCAACTAAAAACACGGGGAAGCGCAAGGCATAGTTTGACATCTCTAACTTAGTTCATAGCTATAGCCGTCCTTTTCTCGCACTGCGTTTTAGTAAAAGATAGCAATAGCCTAAATTAAGTTTAGATTGTGCACAATAGAATATACACCAATATCTATTTTCTTCAGTTACAGCATGCACTGCAATTACAGCGTTAAAATGTTATTTTCAAAGGAAGGAAAATCATAAAAAGGTAGTAAGACTGCTGAATCAAAAGAGAGTTGGCGAAGCAGCGATTAGAATGTCTTCTCGTTGCCAAAAATCCTTGGACCAGTGAGGTTGACTTATTACTAAGCTTGTAGAGCCCCCATCAAGCTTCTTTGGCTATGTACCTAAGCCAGCTGGATCCCACTTTATACAACTAAGTGAAGACAAAGGACAAAGACACATACAATACAAACATGCCTTCGATCTTCGATTTTTGGTTCTATAGCACGCCAATTCCTCACGATATTTTCCTTTACCGTTTTGAGAGCACTGGGTCTAGCTGTGAGAGGCTCGAGTCCAGGCATAACATAGCATAATCATAATCAGCCTATAATGGTCCCAATGCTGGGACACTGGCCTCTTCTCTATAAGAAATAGATTATTGACATTCAAAAGTGTCGTAATTTCCTAATTGAAATAAATGCTTTGAGTTTGAGTTTGAGATGGAATGGGCTGTTATCCACAATATGTGCGTGCGGGTTTGTAGAGCGCTTAAGGTTTCGGGTCCAACACGTCGTGTTCGGACTTTTGGGTCTAGTACATGCCGGTTTCCTCACGATGTTTTCCTTTACCGTTTTGAGAGCAGCGGTGATGAAATAAATTACACGAAGTAATGCGCTTGCCTAGGTTCTAACCCACGACTTACTGCTTGTAAGTCGAGGCTGCCACCACTGGGCCACTGCAAGCCCAGGACTTAGATACAATTTGTAAGTCAGGGCCGCTACCACGGCTCTAAGTTTATTAGTCATTGCTATTACCTTAAGAAAAGCACCTTCTTCGCCTACAAACGACTCATCAGTAGACAAAGTCTTAGATCACCATGTGGGATGAAACAAATTAATGATATTACACTAATAGTATTTGACAAACATTCCCAGTAGGTAACGTTAGTAATAGCGGATGCTAATCATCTTCTATTGTAAGCTTGCATCAATGTTATTCCTACTAAGATTGTAATCAGCAAGTTTATCTTTTTGTCTCTCTGTTTGGTTTG
This sequence comes from Xestia xanthographa, assembly GCA_905147715.2. Lineage (NCBI taxonomy): Eukaryota > Metazoa > Arthropoda > Insecta > Lepidoptera > Noctuidae > Xestia > Xestia xanthographa. The sequence continues at coordinate 26,848,088 of LR990650.1, forward strand.
TTGTAACTGCTAAACTGCTGAACTAACTTCGGTGAATTTGGCATTTAGCATTGATTGATGTATTGAGAATTGTACGTGGTGTAAAAGAACATCATGGAACACGTGTTTGCTATGAATTTAGTATATGAGTCTAGAGCTCAACATTGATAATTTTCGTCAGATATAAAACTGCCATTTTTTTTTCTACTTCTCTTTTTGACCTGGCCTACCTGGGCAAAATAAAATGGAATGGCACCTTACATATTCAAAGCTGTAATCTGCAACAAGGATATCCGGGATAAATAATTCAAGTTGATATCTACTTACGTATTTACATAGAAATCTCGTTGTAGAATTTATGGAATCACATAATATAATGTTTATGTCTTTCACATGATAATCAAGTGGGATCGGTATTACCTATTACTAAGAATCTTTAATTAAACGGTATGTAATAGTTATTTCTGCAATTAATTACTAAAGAATTATAACATTACCTGAACTATTTAGTCAAACAGGATGCGCTGAGTGTACTTTCATGACCATCATTCAAGACCATCTCAGACACTAATCTGCATAGTCCTCATGTGAATTGAGCAAGATTATGTCTGGACTTCAAAAGAGACTATGACCTCTGAGTTTGTTTCGGCTGTTTCTTCTCAGAGTAGTCAGGTACGAAACAACGGCCCCATCTAGTTTTAAAAAATGACGTGTAAAAGTGTTTGTAAAAACCTACTTGCAAAATAAACATCATCTATCATGTAGAATTGTAATCATAATCCTTTAATTTTTAGCAAACATTCTAAGCTTTGATGGAAGATTTCTGAAAATATATTATGAAATCCCTCATTTCCTCTCTCTTTGAGTTATTCGAATATAACACAAAGGCGATAGTAACTGGTAGTATCTTTCAGAATGCAACTATCAAAGAGAAGCCTCACAATTCTCAAGCAAATAAGCCAGAATCATACATAACAGTGAGGATCGATCAGAATATCGTCGAGATAATGAAGATCGGGGTGTCGCAGGCAAACAGAAAATTCTTCTTGAAAACCCGAAAAGCAATTCATCTTACTGCTCTTGTCCCATGTTACCTACATACAGGGTGTAAAAGACCTCATCACGAAGTCGTCAACCAAGCATTCTCCAGCAAGCAGTCCATTAAACTACGCAAAAATTACTGTTGGGGAACAACGTTTTTTTTTGGGGTAAAAATGTTTTTTTGTCTTAGAACTCAATGTAACGCACTCAAAACATTATGTTGATGGATGGATTGAATAGTACGGGGGTCGTGGAGGTGTTTAAAAATCTTACATTTAAAACTTGTATTTAAAAAAAAACTTGTCAAAAAGTTGGAACTTTGACCCCAAAATCTCCGTAACTAGAGAGTTCCCAGGTATGGTGTAGAACAAAAAAATTATCCCAATGACGAGGATAACAAGTACCTTTCGGCTTCGTTATGAGGTGTTTTACACCCTTTATAGTCGCTGTAACATTTTTTTTATTTATTAATTTAGCACTTCAAGCACAAAGTACAGGGGCGGACTTAATACCATAGGCATTTTCTACCAGTCAACCTTCGGGTGATGCAGAGACAAGCAGTGGTAGGTGTACATCTGTTCTCTTCCATACTGCCCTGTCAACGGTCTCGTTATCTTTTTATATGCAGTTTTTCTTTCCTTTCCGCACACAATCAATTTACCTTTTCATTGGTCTTCCAAACTCGCACATAAATGAAAATTAGAACACCCAATTGTCTTGCTCCCAGACACAATCATATTTTCCACGTCTTAGCGTGTCGATGGCAATCTAAATTGTGTCGGCCTAGAACTGAGCGTTTGTAGTAAATTTTTTCCACTGATATAGAGAAAACAAAAAAGAACTAAGTCAGCAACACACAACGTATCGCATCACACCTTGAGGAAACCTGCATGTCCTAGAAAATTCGAAGACATGTTACATCTACTAAACCGCACTGGGCCCGTGGCGGATTATAGCCCATTCCCTCTCATAGAAAGGAGGCATGAGGCCCAGCAGTGGGATCATATAGGCTGATTATGCCAACACAATTACCAAAATAATTGCATTAATTGGGGCACTAACTGATTCATAAACGTTTATAACAGGTTCTACCAACGCAAGCGTATCAATGAAGAATGTGTTACAAACCAATGACGTCATTTACCATAGACTCACAGAAACACAGAAAATGTATACAAAATTGAATTAATTATCGTTTATATTGTGAGATAAGACAGTTTAATCACAGTATCAATCACAATGAGATACAGATGCGATTTGTCTGTCTGTCTGTTTTGTACATTATGGGACTTGTGACCAAGAGTTATTAAGTTTGGAGGATTTTATGTAATTTGTAAGCTGGTTGGACTTAGTGTCAGAGGAGTTCTGTTTTTTTGATAATTATAGGCCTGACTTAATTGCGTGCTTATTTGTGACTTGAATTGCGAAATAAATAACACGGTTACGTATATTTTGTCTTCTTTATAAGTTGTGCTAACTAAATGAAGAGATAGTTTTTTAGTTTGATTATTGGATTGTTATCCTGAAGGTTGAATGATGACAACTTTTTATTATTATTGGTCAGGTCTTACGCCTTTTCCTGAGGGGGGTATTCAGAAACTTCAGTAAGACATTTTTATATACGCTCTGCCCTTTTTAGGGTTCCGTAGTCAACTAGGAACCCTTATAGTTTCGCCATGTCTGTCCGTCCGTCCGTCCGTCTGTCCGTCCTCGCTTAATCTCTGTGACGGTTAGCACTAGAAAGCTGAAATTTGGTACCAATATGTATATCAATCACGCCGACAAAGTGGTAAAATAAAAAATGGAAAAAAATGTTTTATTAGGGTAGCCCCCCTATATGTAAAGTGGGAAGTGTTTTTTTTTTAATTTCAACCCTAACGTGTGATATATTGTTGGAAAGATATTTTAAAATGAATAGGGGTTTCCTAAAATCATTTTTTGATAATGTCAATAATTTCGGAAATAATCGCTCCAAAAGTAAAAAACAATGTGTCCCCCCCCCTCTAACTTTTGAACCATAAGTTTAGAAAATATGAAAAAAATCTGAAAAGTAGAACTTTATAAGGACTTTCTAGGAAAATTATTTTGAACTTGATGGAAACAACAGTATTTGTACAAAAAAGACAAAAAGTTGTACAAAATAATTTCTGGACTAAGTTTGTAGTATATTCGTATATGCAAGCATTTTTACATAATGGATACCCACCTTTAAACACATAAGTGGGAACAATTATTGACGGACGGGAAACTACGGAACCCTACACTGAGCGTGGCCCGACACGCTCTTGGCCGGTTTTTGAGAATTTTCACATCGGCGGCTGTTAAAAATTGCGGTTCTTACATACTCCTTTTGCTTGGTCCACATACATACACATGATCATACCAGCACGCGCCGGTTGCGAGTACCACGCAGCTGACCAAATACATTATATTTTTACCATGAAAGTACAACGTTATCATGAGCTGTTCTTTATATACCAATTTTGATCATTTTATAACATAGGAGAAGTTCGTGGCTAAATAATAACAGCCGCTCGGGTCGATCTTTAGGTTAACCCGAGCTTGCCTAGGTTGGTCTGTAAATGGGTGACCACCCAATACATACCGAGTCCTATGCCTCGGAAAGCACGTCAAGCCGTTGGTCTCGGCTGTCATTTGTAGATCTTTGCCAGTCATTACAGGTACTTAGTCAGTGGCCCGAAAAGTCTGCCACCAGTCTTACCAATGGGTATCATATTACCCATTATCAGTACTAACTGGATTGTGGAGGTCAGATAGGCAGTCTCTCTATGTAAAATACTGGTATTCAGCTGCATCCGGTTAGACTGGAAGCCGACACCAACGTAGTTGGGAAAAGGCTGTGTCATCTTAAATTTTTTTTTCTTCTTCAACATCGTCCCACAAATTCCCATAGATCTGGTTATCATACCAACATCAAGACAGGAAGGTGTAGTTACACGATGTTGCGCCCACGCTGATGTATTTACATAGAGTTGTTTTAATTACATTAATCAAAGTGTTATATTATGAAGATGAAAGTGTACATTTTGGAAAGTCGTTACGGTAGGTAGCTTGTTAGTCAGTTAATTGCTGGTTAAATTGATGTAACGATAAGATATTTGAGATAAAAATTTAGTTCTTAAACCTTAGTACTTATTAAAAGTCAGAATATTTTGGCATTTTATACAGGTAACATTTTATAGTATAGATTGTATAGATTAATTTTCCAAGGGACAAGATTTAAAATAATATTAATGAAGCAAACAAAATCCCGGAAAAGTAAAGAGAATACCACTAGAGAGAGAGAGAGAGAGAGAGATAGTACCAGTAGAGAGTATCAGTAAAGAGATAAGGAGAAATGATATGGAGAGGAAGAGGAAACCGTAATGGATTATGTGCGGAATTATATGAAAGAAAAAGGAGTAAATGATTGCGTAACTGTTGACAGAGGAGAATTTATAGAAGAAAATAACGTGTTGGGCCGACCTCACGACCCATGGGATAAAGGCAGGAAAACAATGATAATGAGCGATCAGTAAAGGACGCTAAATTAGTTCAATAAAAAATAAGCAACATCAGTATAATCAATAGAGATCCAAAGATACTGAACGGAATTACATAAACATCTTAAAAATAACATTATGAGATATCAATTTTACCAAACTAACCGAAATCGGTGATTCCAAGCTGACTACTGTGAAAACAAACCCAGTTATTATTTTATTGTATCAAAAATGTTGCTGCATCAATCAATCCGGAAGCTAGTTCCTAAAATCTCATTACCAACATCCATCACCTCTGCCTACCCACCAACCCAAAAATCCTTCTCCCAGGCTTGAATTCGCGCGTTCCACCCATTGTAACTCCTACGCACAACATGTCAAGGTGCCATGAATCACTGGCGAACAATCAAACACGTGTATGTATGTAAATGGCTTCATTTAAGCGATGTTTTGTTGTTATTATGTACTGATATTTTGGTAGAACGTTTTATTGTTTCCTCATTTTGAACGGCGGTGTGTGGGAAATGGCTGTGGATTGGTTAGAAGGAACGTTGTGGTTATCTTCGAATTTTAGTGAAAAATGAATGAATGATAAATGATGTTTATTTTGCAAGTAGGTTTTTACAAACACTTTTACACGTCATTTTTTAAAACTAGATAGGGCCGGTGTTTCGTACCTGACTACTCTGAGAAGAAACAGCCGAAAGAAACTCAGAGGTCATAGTCTTTTTTGAAGTCCATACATAATCTTGCTCAATTCACATGAGGACTATGCAGATTAGTGTCTGAGATGGTCTTTTGAAGAAAGAACCACAGATTTGAGTGGACCTGTCCAGTCAGTGCAAGCATTTGTCAGTTATCTTGTAGCTCGACTTATAACTCAAGGAGCTCAATGAAACCAAAGAAAGGACATTATGGGTAGGTCGCTTATAGTACCTACTAAAACTGCCAGACAGTTGTGGGAAAAAACAAACAAAAAATAGAAATATGACCCACATGGTCTCCACATTCACAATAATTAAATAAAATTTATAACAAGTACTTTTCAAAATGAATGTAAATAAAATCATTATCATTTCAGCTTCCAATGTTGGGTATAGGCTTCCCTTGTCTTCTGCCAGTCTTTTCTGTTCTGTGCGTCTCTTTTATCCGTTTCCAGTGATCTTGATGATATAGTCAACCTAACGCGCTTTTGGACGGCCATGGTATCTTAGGTCCCACTTTGGCCACCATTTAGTCAAAACTCCATCGGCCATCTCCGCGTCTAGCCAGATGTCCTACCCAACTCCACTTTAGGCGTATCGCCCTGTCCTCGACGTTGAAGACTTTCGTCCGACGAATAATGAGTACTGGAGAATAATAACATTTTCTAATTTTATTGTACTCTAGCTGACGTCCCGCAGTTTCACCCGTGTAGTTCCCGTTCCCGTAGGAGTACGGGAATAAAATATACCCTATAGCACTCACGAATAATGTAGCTTGTTACCAGTGAAACAATTTTTAAAATTGGTTCTTTACTTCCGGAGATTACCCCCTACATACAAACTTACAAACATACAAACTTACAAACAAATGTTACCTCTTTATAATATCAGTATAGATTATTATTATTTAGGGAAAACATATATAGTTTCTTAGCTTTTTAGCTAGTGTTAACTACGTTAACGGGCCTATTAATACCAAGTCAACGTAGCGTGTGTGTGTGTGAGTCGTGGGGAGAAATTTCATTTTCCTTGATTTGCATGAACTTCCTTACTGCTTCCTTACTGCAGGTGTTTAAAATTGCGGCTTTTTGGAGTGTTATGTAGATTGAGTCCTTGAGGTCTATTAATTTGAGGCTATGGTGGAGGTGGTTGGGTATAACACCCTTAGTGGAGACTACTAGCGGTACTACGTAAACTTTTTCCTGTCTCCATATTCTGGTCACCTCTTCTTTTAATTCTGCATATTTACTCATTTTCTCACCTTTTGTTTTTTGCAAGTTATGTGTGTTAGGAACTGTTAGGTCTATAAGGTAAGTGACTTTATTAACTTTATCCTGAAGTATTTATTATGTCTGGTCTATTATAATGAATGGTCCTGTCAGTCATAATGCCGCGGTCGTAGTAGAGTTTGTGTGTAGTATTTTCAAGAACTCTTTCTGGTGTGTGTTTGTAGTAAGGACTAGTATCTTGTATCAGTTTATGTTTGGGAGCTAGATGTTGGTGAATGACGTTTGCAACCTGATTATGTCTATGGGTGTAGTCTGTTTGTGTGAGTATTGTGCAGGCCCCAGTGATGTGCTGAATGGTCTCCGGTTGGCTGTGACATTTGCGGCACTTATCGTTCGTTATTGTGGGGTCCTTAATAATATATTTCCGGTAATTTTTAGTGTTTATAATTTGATCTTGTATTGCAATAATAAATCCTTCGGTTTCCGGGAATAAACTACCTATCTTTAGCCATTTATTTGATGCTATCGTATCTATGTGAGACTGTTCTAAATCATGGGAATGTCGCCCGTGCAATACTTTCTTTTTCCAATCTTCTATCTTTTTCTTCTGTGGGTCTTCATTATTAGTGGGTTGTGAATCTATTTGTTTGTTTAAGTGAAGTGGTGTGTAGTTGATATCGTTCATTACTATGGTTTTATGTATGTTGCTTGTTTATTATTAATTATTATATATGATATTATATATATATATATATATATATTATTGTACATAAGTAGGTTTCCAACTGAGATTTTTGCAGTACATTAATCATTTTTTCAGTTCAATTTTCAGTAATTATTTTTTTTGTCTTATTTGTACTTAAAGTATGGTCCGTTTCCAGTGATCTTGACGATATAGTCAACCCAACGCGCTTTTGGATAGCCGTGGTTTCTTAGATCCCACTTTGGCCACCATTTGGTCAAAACTCCATCGGCAATCTCCGCGTCTAGCTAGATGTCCTACCCAACCCCACTTTAGGCGTATCGCCCTGTCCTCGACGTCGAAGACTGTCGTTCAACGAATAATGAATTTTGGAGACTAAATTACATAATCTATTTGTAGGTACAGTAGTACTCATGTAGGTATCCAACTAAGATTTTTTCAACACATTGATAATAATTTTCCCAGTGTTTTTTTTGTACTTAAACTATAGCAATCAATCTGAATGATTCATAAACAGATGGCTCTGCCCTGGAGTGTCAATGTGGTATTGTTCCACAATCGTGGGGACTCTTAATATAGCGTTATGCCTATGCTGTTATTTGCACGATACACAAGCTGATGGAAGCTACTAAAGGTCGCTGCCAAATTTTGGACCGATTCAATGTAGGTAGCCATCGACAAGCTGAGAATAAGAATGGGCCTGAATAAAGATAGAAAGCAAACTCCTTTTTAAAGAAGCCATTCCTTTCTGACGAACGTATTGACAGGGATGACCTATAGTACTGTCCTCTCCAACCCTCGTGCTCTTAAAAAATTAAAAAGTTAATTATGTGCATATCAACAAGATAGCTACTTGTAGTTAGTTTTAAGTCCGGAATCGAACTCACGATCTCACGCATCGCGGTTTTAGTGATGGCTATCTCCGATTCTAAGACAAATAAAACAATGGATTTTAAAATTCCCAATCGTGTGGTATTACAATGAGCGGTAAATTCAAGAGAAAAATGTAGATATACTCATATTATCTAGCTAAAACGTTAAGTATCCCTGTTTTAGGTGCCAAGCGAATTCTGCTTTTTATTTTTTTTACTTTTTTCTTGAGTAAGTTTACCCTAAAGACCTTGCTAATAAAGATTAACTAATAAGCAAAGCCGTGTAGTATCCGGCAGAGTAAAATAGAACCAACCCTTTACACTCAGGGTGTCGTATAAGGCGACTAATATCAGAGGCAGAACACCTTGCGCCTCCGTAGACTAGACCAGAGAATGGGCAGCAGCGTTTTCTGTTAGTCTTTCATCACTGCGATCTCCAATCCACCTGCCAAGCGTGGAGATGACGGCAAATTCCTCCCATCATGGGAGAGGCTAATGTCCAGCAGTGGACGTTATGGGCTGATGTAGTGTAGTAGTAATAAGCAAAGCCCAGGAAAAGTGTCTCAAAAATTCTAAACTTACAATTCTTAAACTGATTAGGCATCTACTTGAATTAGACAATTCAATCAAGCCTGCCCTTGACATTAATACATATTTTTTGGTCTACACGGAATGCAGTATATACCTATGCTCCAATAGGTACAGCGCATAGCTTTGAAATAAGATGCCTGCTAGCTTCGACTGACATGCCCTGACGTACCTATTCAATGTGTCTGTCAGTTAATATAAGACTCAATTCAAGAATCCTTTTATTCTCTAGTTTAAGAATAAGATAGGTAATAAGTATTTGTGAACTCCTGAGTCTAAGCTTAAGGTCCTTCAATCAGGCTAGCGTAATTCAAAATCATCATAATCTGCATAGCCTTTTCCCAACATGTTGGGGTCGGCTTCCAGTCTAACCGGATGCAGCTGAATACCAGTATTTTACATGGAGCGACTGCCTATCTGACCTCCACAATTCAGTTGACCTGGAGTTCCTATAATGTTTTCATCAGAACTTATTTGTTACGCAATTCTCGTAATTATAGTTTTTCGTTTAAAATCCATATTACGTCTATTACACCAATGTTTTTAAAATCATATCAATTGAGTTTTCAAATATCGGCGTAATTATAGCAAATACATGATTTTGTAGACATTTAAATGTTAATTACGTAAATATTAAACATTTTATTGATTTACTGATTGCAGTCGATTGATTTCTTTAATTTTGTTACGGAAGCTTTTAACTCATAATAATGTTTATAACTAATAATAAAACTTCATTTCGACATGAAAAAAATGCAACTTTAAATAATTAAATGGTCAAATGTCGCACACCCCTGCTCAAATCAAATCCATGTAAGATATAGGTATTCAGCTGCGTTCAATCAAACTGGAAGCCGACCCTAGCACTGTGCTAGGGTCGGCTAACATCAATATATATAATCATTTGCCTAACCTTTTTCCAACTGTCACAGTTGGAAAAAGGTTAGGCAAATGATGATGATCAACATCATATTATAGGTACTAACGATTAGATCCTGCTGGGCACGGGTTTTATGACCTCACAAGACATATTTTTTCTATCCTGCTCTGTCCCACACCTGGGAAAAGGCCTCCCTCCACTCCTTTCACTTCTCGCAAAACCGCGCGTCCTCCTTCCAGTTCGGACGGAACCTATAGCTAGTTCGTCCTGCCATCTCCTTCGTGGCCTGCCGCGACCCCGCCTTACTGTGTCAGGGCACCAGTTTCCTGTTATTTTGGCCCACAGTTTGTCCGGCATGCGGCAGACATGTCCTGCCTATTCCCATTTGAGTTGGGTAGCTTTTTGAGCCACAAATTTAACACCTAGTATACTGCGCTCCATTGCATCACATGATATATTTAAGGGTTTCTTTAGTGTATCTAAAGTAAATCTTTATTTAGTATACAAACCTTTCAGAGTAAATTATTTAAAAAAAAATGCGCAAATTAATCAAATATGGTTGTCATATTATTATAGTCGGACCAGAAAAGCGACTACAACTAATATTATGGTGGTATTATAGATGATCGAACTGCTGAGTAGGTAGGTAATTATGGTTCGGTTTTTTTTCAGTTAAACCTACTAAGGTTCCAAGGTAACAATTTAGTTCTTAATGTTCAATTCTTCCTCAATAATTCAATAATTAAATGGCACAAAGCCAGTTTAGAGCTATAATTATCAAACAATTGCTGCTCATGATAAAAAGAAGCTATTATTTTGAAATAAGTATTTTTTGAGTCACGCTGCTTTGATTGAATGACAAAAACACACACTAAGCTTATAATTATGTTAATCCATGAATTAGGAGTTTTCAGAGGTCATCATTTTCATCAACAAGCCAAGAGCTGACGTAGTGTTGAATTTGGATAAGACCAGGTCCACATCTATCATCGAAATGCAGAACAGATGATGGGGCCGAAAGATTCTGGAGTGGTGAGCAGAGAAGACGTTGCGTTGGAAGGTCTCCCACTAGGTTTACCGATGTCCTGGTGAAGGGTGCGGGGATCCGCTGGATGTGAGTCGAGCCGGACCAGTCAATGTGATGATACTTGGGGGAGGTATATGTCCAGCAGTGGACGTCTTTCGGCTGAAATGATGATGATGATAAGCCGAAAAGATCTGGAAAGCGCAGCCGTGGAAGGTCAACAAGGTAGACTGATGATCTGGCCTACAGGCCGCTGGAATATGCTAGATGTGAGCAGCACCAGAACCAGTCAACGTGGCGATTTTTGGAGAGCTGTAAAACGCCCTCTGTTGGACATAGTCAGTAGTGGACGATTTTTGGCCAATAAGGTGGTGATGATGATTATGATACCATCAAACTCTTTGCTTATTACATAGGATAGAAATCTTGCTGGTATCCCATCTGGTAACGAATTCCACGCCAAAATAATACATAAAAATCATGATGCCTCAGAAAAAGCCTCTAGCCTCTATGCCTCTTTGAAAATATTCGTTTTATTTGTATTTAAATATCTAGGTACTTGTATCATCTCTACAATGAAAGTAAATCAAATCAGGTAATTTCTAGTGACCTCACGTAGCATGTGGCATCCAATTCCCTTCATTAAATGTCAATTAACATTGTTTTTATGTCTTTCTTACATACAAATACCTAATTAACTACAGCCATAATTAAAATCTGCATGATGACTTAGACATTGGCTTAAGGACAAAGCACCACTTTATGGAAGAAAAGCTTATAACCAGTAAAGGCAGCGAGTGACGGCGAAATAGTGCTAGCTATTATCGTACTTGTGTTAAACCAAATTTCGACCAGATTGTATTCAACGTCTACACGCTAGACATTTTTATTTCATACTCACAAAATTTGAAGATCCTAACTTTAAAACTGACGGACTTTCATACACAACTTCATCCCCCGTTTTAACCCATTGGGGGTAGAATTATGAAAAACGCTGAGACACGTATAAATTCATTTTTAATTGTCAGAATAAAAACAAAGTTTGAAGATCCTAACTTTAAAACTGACGGACTTTCATATCGAAACTTTCATCCCCTATTTAACTCCCTTAGGCGTTGAATTTCGAAAAATCCTTCCTTATTCCTTATCTACATTATAAAGGAAACCTCTGCGCAAAATTTCAGCTTTCTAGGGTTTGGCCTGGACATTGATGTGTCAGTCAGTCAATCAGTCAGTCAGTCAGTCAGGCCTTTTGTTTTTATTTATATAGATAGATAGATTACATCCGCTAGATGCGAGTGGCACGGGACCGGTCAATGTGGCGACACTTGGGGGAGGCCTATATCCAGCAGTGGACGCCTTCTGGCTGAAATGATGATGATAATGATAAAACCTATGACCAATAGGACTCGGGAGAGGAGATTGCCCAGCAGTATGACACGACTATAAAAAAAATGGTTCGAATTGGCCGTCTCCTATTCCGGCAAAAAACTCCATGTTTCTATAAATTGTTTCCTTTTATTTATTTATTTATTTACTTAGGTTAGCCAACAATTGTTCACACATAACATTTTTAAAATTATACTTGCATAATAGTACTTATATAAGTGCAACAATTACTTATAGGCTAACACAACATGCACCAATTATGGTTATCTATAATACAATATTACAAAGCCAAAAATGTTAAGAATAATTAAAGCCTATTAAAATTTTTGATAATTTGAAATAATAACAACAATAAAATTGGTACATTGCAATTAATTAAGAAATGGATTTATAACATAAACATTAATAAATTTAAAGACATAAAATTAAAAGATAAAATCAAAGAATAAAATTAAAAGTAAAATCAAAATCAAATAGGTAAAAACAAAATCACATAAATCATTTTAAATTTACACTGTTGTAACATTACAACTTACAAATTAGTGTGGTTTTTTATTCTTATTTCCACAATAAACATTGGAGGTGAGGTATTCAGTAACTCTCGTTAATACGAGCCATAATTTTAAGGCGTAGGCTCTTTCAATAGCCCTTATTAAAATGGTTACTAAACCATAACCGTTACTGAAATGTCATCCTCTAATTGACTTTTATTGGGAATCTATTTCAGTAGTGAACTTTACGAGAAAATAATTGAACCCAGTTGATAATAATGTATTTTCTCAGAGCCTTTGTAATTGTTAGTCATTGAATTTGCTGAAATATGTCTCACTTGCGGTTAATACCTTATGAGTCTTTAATAATTGCTGCTAGAAATACCGTTGATGTGGTTAGGTACGTCATATTAAGTAATCTCTTTAGTGATACGCAGTACAGTTTGCCATGATATTGTCATGATGAAAATTGTTTCTCTCATTCATGTTGATGGATGGAGAAAGAGAGGAAGACCAAGGAAACAATGAATGGATTGTGTGAGGAATGACATGAACGAAAAAGGGTGTAAATGATTGTGTGACGGTAGATAGGGGAGAATGCAATAGTCAAAAACTTATTTGTCAACTGGCGAGAGTAAAAGACCGAGCGTCTTTTACACTCCCCATGCATTTGACTAATAAGTTAATCGACAAAAAAATAGGTAAAATCGGAAGGTGTCAAATCGCACGCGCGCGCGAGTTTCTCACTCGCCAGTTGACGGATAAGTCTAAAAACCGGCCAAGAGCGTGTCGGGCCACGCTCAGTGTAGGTTTCCGTAGTTTCCCGTCCGTCACAATAAGTGTTCCCACTTATGAGTTTAAAGGTAAGGCATTATGTAAAAATGCTTGCATATACGAATATAGTACAAACATAGTCCAGAAATTATTTTGTACAATTTTTTGTCTTTTTACAATAACTGTTGTTTCCATCAAGTTCAAAATGATTTTTCTAGAAAGTCCTTATAAAGTTCTACTATTTCAATTTTTTTCATATTTTCTAAACTTATGGTTCAAAAGGGGGGGGGGGGACACATTGTTTTTTACTTTTGGAGCGATTATTTCCGAAATTATTGACATTATCAAAAAATGATTTTAGGAAACCCCTATTCATTTTTAAATACCTTTCCAACAATATATCACACGTAAGGGTTGAAATTTAAAAAAAAATCACTTCCCACTTTACATACAGGGGGGCTACCCTAATAAAACATTTTTTTCCAATTTTTAGGGTTCCGTACCCAAAGGGTCAAAACGGAACCCTTCGCTGTCTGTCCGTCTGTCCGTCCGTCTGTCCGTCTGTCCGTCTGTCTGTCACCAGGCTGTATCTCATGAACCGTGACAGCTAGACAGTTGAAATTTTCACACATGATGTATTTCTGTTGCCGCTATAACAACAAATACTAAAAACAGAATCAAATTAATATTTAAGGGGGGCTCCCATACAACAAACGTGATTTTTTTGTCTAATGTATAGATAATGGTACGGAACCCTTCGTGCGCGAGTCCAACTCGCACTTGGCCGGTTTTTTATTTTACCACTTTGTCGGCGTGATTGATATACATATTGGTACCAAATTTCAGCTTTCTAGTGCTAACGGTCACAGAGATTAAGCGAGGACGGACAGACGGACGGACGGACAGACATGGCGAAACTATAAGGGTTCCTAGTTGACTACGGAACCCTAAAAAAGGTCCTTGTGATATGGAACAAGAGCAGGAAGACGATTATTATGGCATAGGGCCTTTAACCTTTGAAGGAAGTTCTAGATGAATGATAACCTATGGTTCCTTTACTCATTACCATCTCCGTAGTTTTATCCTGATTTGTTTTGGGTCTCTTCTTCTAGACTGAAGCATCACCACCTGGACAAACGGAATCTGCATACCTACTGTGCAAGCAAGATTTCAAAGTGCAATTTGGGAGAGGCCAGATGAGACGTTGGCTACGCGTCTTCCTATTGTTTAGCAAACGGCATCAAAATGTTATCCTGTATGCTCCCGGCCGTGCCTCCTGAGGCACAGTGCATTGTTATTTTAATTGTGTCTGTAATTGCGGGTATTGAAGTGTTAAAGCCGTCAAAAATGGGCTTACCTACGTGGTGATAGAACTTCAACGACAGTTGGTTGTACCAAGTAAACTAGAATGTTTTTGTAAGCTACAACAATAAAATGAAATCATGCCAAGTTCAAAACAGTAATCACTATTTTAGTATCATTCCTATTTCAACAACTATCCAACGAAACACAACTATAAAAGCTTACTACTACGGTATTTCAACTGCGTATTGTGTAAAACGTAGTAAAGAAGAACTTGGCCCCATTTATTACCGCAATCGATTCAATTTGACATATTCGGAGTAGATTGAAACTCGAAACGTAACTCGGTGATTTATATTGATACATTTTATCGATAATTACGTAATATTCGAACTGGAAGATGTATTTTTTGTACATTTATATGATAATTTGTTTTGTTGTGTTAGTATTGGTATCTGATTTTAGAGTTGTATGCTGATCGTGGTAATATGTGAGGCAAGACTAATGTCCATAATATTGTCAACAGTATATTTAATAGTTTATTGATGACTGTATACCTCCCACTGAGCTAGTTTGTAAGCAGGATCTTTCTTAAAAGTGAACTAGCTTATAATAAGGAAAAATATTATTAAGCTTCCTACTAAAGTTTGGCTAGAAAACTTCAAAATTCATTTTAAAAAAACCAGCCAAGAGCGAGTCGGACTCGCATGAAGGGTTTCGTATCATCGTAGTACGGGAGCCTCCTTTAATTTTCAATTTATTTTTATTATTATTGTTGTCATAGCGGCAACAGAAAAACTCATTCTGTGAAATTTCCAACGGTCTACCTATGACGGATTATGAGAGACAGCTCGCTGACAGACAGACAGACGGACGGACGGATCATCTACCTAGCCTTTTCAAAACTATGTTGGGGTCGGCTTCCAGTTTAGCGGACGCAGCTGAATACCAGTATTTTACATGGAGCGACTGCCTATTTGACCTCCACAACCCAGTTAGTACCGGGTAATACGATACCCCTTGGTAAGACTGGTTGTTAGACTTTTTGGGCCTCTGACTATCTAACGACTGTCAAAGATCTACAAATGACAGCCGGGACCAACGGCTTAACGTGCTTTCCGAGGCACGGAGGAAACTCGGTATGTAATGGGCGGTCACCTATCCACAGACCAACCTAGGCAAGCACGGCTTAACCTAACGATCGACCCAAGCGGCTGTTAGTATTTAGCCACGAGCTCCTTGGACGGACGGACAGACAGCAGAGGTAATAGGGTACGGAACCTTAAAAAGATAAAATCATCAAAATCTTCAGATCATGGCTTAAATATTCGACAATCGACATTGTTATAATAATAATTTCGAATGTTTAACAATAAGAAGTTATAGCATAGTCAAGGAAAAGTTTACGAAAATTGTATAGTTAGGTACTACTATGTTTTTACCATGACTTTGCCTATAGCTTGAATTTTTCTAGAGAAAATTGAGGGAAACTTTTGTTTGATTCTTGTCATTTTTGATATGTTAGCTTCGGCTACTGTAGCGGACGCAGTTATTTCTGGAAGGGTAAAAATACTGTGTACCTACTTTAATCGGCTAAATCATTCTGATACACACATCACACATCACATCACACACACAATACATCACATCGTATCACACGACACAATCATAACACATACACACACACGTGATATCACCCACATAAAAAAACTAAATGGGCATCAAACAAGCAAGCTTCCATTGATTTATATCAGCTAACTTCTTCAAAGAACCACACATAAAGATAGCAATTTTACCAAAAACTCAACAAGGAAATGCTTTTTTTACCACATTCAAAGTAAAACAGTAGCCAAACGCAAGCCTACTCAGAAAAAATCTAGACTGATATACAGACTAACAATTCCACCCTACTATGACATACAATAAAACTAGTTTAAACTCAATAAAACATCAATAATGATAAATTACTCAAGTTCAAAAGCTCGTTCGATGAATAAAACTAATTAAAGACAATAAAAATCTCGTAAACACGTCTTTTGTACATAAAAAGTTAATATTAAAAGATATGGAAATATAAATTAATCCTACAGCTTTACTTCTAAACGTTATTTTGTAGGATGTAGCTGTGGTAATCAATCAAATGGACCAGGATGTTAGAACCGTGACGAGATTTAATCTGTATGATCTTAATTTTGATGACAATGGTTATAAAGTTTATGTTTATTATAAGGTTCGTGTTTTGGCTTTAAGATTAAGAGATACAGGTGGCCAGGTATTAGAAAAGGGATTTACAGATTGATTAACAGAGTTATGAGTCGAGCTACACGATAACTGAAAAATGCTTGCACTGACTGAACAGCTCCACTCAAATATGTGTGGTTCTTTCTTCAAAATATCATCTCAGATATGAATGTGTTGTTTCTTCTCAGAGTAGTCAGGTATGAAACACCAGCCTAATCTAGTTTAGATCACTACAAAGTCGCCCGCCGCGTTTGTCCCTAAGTATGCTTAGATCTTTAAAACTAACGCAACGGATTTTGATGCGGGTTTTTTAATGGATAGAGTGGTTCAAGCGAAAGGTTTTAGTATATAATTTGCGGGCGGGCGAAGCTGCGGGCATCAGCTAGTAAAAGATATGGACTTTAAGTGATTGTAAAAACCTATTTGCAAAATAAACATCATTTATCATTTATTGCGACTAAACGGGCAGAATTTCAAACGAAAGCAAAACTAAATTCACTTTTTGACAGAGGAGCTCAAGTTCGACTTGCAATCACTAAATCTACAAGACAGGCATCAGATTTCTTTTTGGATAGGTATTTTAGAATCTAAGGTATTGTTGGTACTGATGATTTACAAATAAAACTGGTCAAATAAATATATACTTAAGAATCTCTGTAACCATGATTGAATGAAGATGATAATAAAGTCGGTATTGTTATTAAAGGTTCACATTTTGACATTTAATGTCAAGATACAGGTGACCCAAGATGTGTTTAGACATCAAAGTCGGATCGGTCACAAAGAATCGTGCACTCTTCAAAAGCGCAACTAATCTTATGCAGGTCTAAAATGTCAATCCAAATGCAATCTTAGCTACAACCTATAATTACTGTAGGTTATTAGTGCTAGGCATTATCATTGATAATAACAGCGTGTAGCGTGCCACTGCTGAATATAGGCCATAAGAGCGCTTTTGGACTGTCCCGAAATTAATGCATGAACTTTCTAAGTGGATTTTGTCACAACAAAAGTGCATGGGTTTGCCTGTGATGCGTTTTGCAACTTGCACGAGAAAAGTGTGTTCATATTATTATTATATAATTCATCAAAACCAGAGTGCATGACCTGGATATCTGTATTGGGATTTTCAACTTGCACGAGAGAAAAGGTGGCGGGAAGACCTGGACAGAACCAATGACTAGTGGTCCACATTAGACCAAGATTGAAAGATTTAGAAGTCATGAGGAGAGGCCTTTTTTATGGAAAATCATCAAATGACTCCTCCCGCTCTGGGCGGAGCAGGAGGGAGTGTCAGATTTTTACTGACTAAAACCCATCCATGTTCCTTCATCGCCCGATGTGCCACGGTATCTCTTTCGATCAGTCCCGCAACCCCGGCAGGCATCGGTCCTTGCCCGTACCCCTTTCTTTTTGCTGACTCTCTTTGAGGCGAGGAGGAGGATGAGGAGAGGCCTCTGCGTGACATAGGCTAACAGTAACGATAGAAAAGTGTAATTCTGTTGAAATTATCTAGAGGTCTTGTCTTTGTGTGTGCCTTGAGTTACTGTGCGTGGTATTGTGTTGTATGCCGAGGCAACTATAAAGCAGTAAAATGATTGCGGGAAGGCCTATGTCCAGCAGTGGACGTCTTTCGGCTGAAATGATGATGATGATGATACCGACCAGGCTACTGTTTGCTACGTTATGTTAGTTTTAAAAACAAAATAAATACAATTCATTTATTTTAGGTCATTGACCCGTATTAGAAACAACACATAAACAACATTTTGGTCAATTTTAGTCTGCTGATTGAATAATAAGCACTAAAAATAATAATAATAATAAAGTGAATTCAATGACAAAAATAAATAAAACATTAGAAACAAATAAATGTCAGATCAAATCAATTAAAATAAAACATTAGAAACAAATAAATGTCAGATCAAATCAATTAATGTCAATGGCACAAAACAATATTAAATTAAATACAAATTAAATAAAACAATAAATTAAAATAACGAATATAAGTTGATGTCAGACGAAAAAAAAAAAAAAAAAATTTAGAGATTTGAAAATAAACTTGACAATAAATCTACAATGTACTACAATTTAAGCAAATAAAACATTTCATTTCATTTCTAAACAACTGATTTAATACAATTTATCTATGGCAATATTTTTTGCCAGTACTCCACTTTTTTGCCATTAATTATGCCTTCAAGCGTTTTGTTAAAATCAAACAAAAACTGCTCCACAAAACCGTTAAAAATAATGTTGACAACTGGGTCCATAATATTTATAGACCCAGTTGTCAACATTATTTTTAAGTTGGTAGTTGCTAGTTGTTGGTATGACATCCTTGTACGAGTAATATTTAAAAAAATTGTAAAAATTTAATTTGTAAATATTACTCGTACAAGGATGTCATACCAACAACACTACCGGTTGACAGCCATGGAACTAAATAATTTAAAGCAACTTTGCACGGTGAATATTTTGAGGTTCACTTAACACTGTTATGGCGATGATTTAAATCTGACTCTGAATATTTTAGAAGGATTGAATGCTAGATTTCATCATCATCTGCCTAGTCTTCAAAATCAAAAAATCAAAATCAAAAATGTTTATTTGCTAGAAAATACATACAAATTCAAGGAGAGATCTTATGTCCTAAAAGTATTTGTATTCTGCCTGCAAGCTGCTGCAAGCAAGCGTGAAAATTATTTACTTATGAACATGTACCTAAATATTATCACGCAATTAATATTATTACTTTACACATTACTATATAAACAATTATTAATTTTCATTCATTATTGACATTATTTTTTTCTCCCAACTATGTTGGGGTCAGCTTCAGTCTAACCGGATGCAGCTGAATACCAGTATTTTACATGGACCTCCACAACCCAGCTTAGTAATGCGTAATACGATACCTCTTGATAAGAATTGTTGTCAGACTTTGTGGTCCACTGACTACCTCAAAGATCTACAAATGAAAGCCGGGAACAACTGCTTAACGTGCTTTCCGAGGGACGGAAGAAACTCGGTATGTAATGGGAGTGAATGCTAGACTTGTAAAGGACTAAAACTAATTTATATAGTGAAAACTTCTTGTCGTTTGTCTCGCTAAAACTCGAGAACGGCTGAGCCTATTTAGCTGATTTTGGTTTTTAAATGTTTTTTTTTTTTTAATTTTGGAATGAGCTGAAATGACTACCTACTTTTTTTTCGTATGGGAAATCATCAAATGATTCCTCCCGTTCTGGGCGGAGCAGGAGGGAGTGTCAGACTTTTACTGACTAAAACCCATCCATGTTCCTTCATCGCCCTTTGTGTTCCGGGGCCACGGTATCTCTTTCGAACAGTCCCGCAACCCCGGCAGGCAAATGACTACCTACTGCCCTAGTAAGTCAAGAAATGATATCCTGCAAAGTTGACAGGCATATTAACATTTTCCTGCCATTTTACCCTATTTATCTCAAGTCGGTGTTACATGACTTCGTCTTCCATGCTGTCGTCATTGCACTAACCGTCTTCCTAGCCATGCCATCTATCACAAACTCCTTCCAACGTTTCTATGGTCTTCCTCTACCCTAGCTAACCTCGGGCATACTTAAAACTTTCCTCTTGACATACTTTTTGGGTGTGTGCTTCTTTATTGGTGATGATCCAAGAGTACTTATCACACAATTTGTAACCACAAAGGTTAGAAAAAGAAAAAAAGGTTTGCGGTTCACCTTATACAGTTTTCGATAATGACGAGTGTATATTGAAATAATTATGATAATTACTATTTTAATTAAAACGATGCGATTTTGAGAGAATTACATTTTGATACTCAGAAACCAACAGCTATTGTATTATACGGTTTAAATTACTTCTGATCGGTCATTGATTAAATTCCAATCTAATCACACAAAAGACGGATATCAAAAATTAAATAATAATTGATTTTTATGAATTATTTGACAGGCAAACCATCGTTCATTTAACTGAACTAATAAAAAACAAAAATTGAATAGCAGACTTTTCAATACAATAAATTAAATCATAATTACTTTTATTGGGTTTTGTGACCTTTTCACACGTGCAAGTTCTAAAGTATTCAAAAATCGAACATATGAATTCCCCTTTCAAATTCCAAAGAGACCTAATTATAAGCATCATCTACGTCTAATAGTGAATCAGATCTTCTAATGCAACTTTGCTTGACCATGACCTTGGCTCAGGAGATCAGGTCGACACCTATATATAGTGGGCCTAGGACCAACACCAGCATTCTTCTGCCAACCTCAGACCAGATAACATCATGAAGTTGGTAGGTGTATTAAAAGCTTTAGCTGAATATAAAAAGTCACGAGAATTTGTGTCAAAAGAGTTTTGCTATCGTTTTCAATACTCTTTTGTAGTGTCAATTGTTTTTTTTTTTTATCGTGACGTTTGGTTAAAGTTTTCGTGATTTGTGAAATGGTTTCGTTATGGGGTTTTCGTTGTGTTTTCTTTAATATTATTGTTGTTGTTTATTCGATTACAAAAATGCGGTAACGGTTACCGTAATAGCCTGGGAAGTGTTATTGTTATGGTGTTTGATGGGTATTGTTTTGTATGTTGTAACTACAGAACAATATAAAAACAATTGACTTAATGAAAAAAAAAAAAAAAATTGTGTATTGTTGATTGTGAGTCTTTTCAGTATGAAGTGAAAAACAAACAAACAAAAGCTCAAACACACAAAGGCATTATTTCAGCCTAGGACTATAGAGAATTTACAATTTTAATTAAAAAAAAAGAGCCTTAATTATATAGGTATATTTTTTTAACTTAAAAACAGTTAATTCCCTAAAATACTACGACGCCATAATTTTGTACGCAACCACTTAAAGTTTTCATATTTTCGCACAATTTTCGCAGTTCTATAATTTTCCTTAGTTCTCTGCCTTGTGGTTTTTTTCTTTCTTACTTTGAGCCCTTTGATTGGCCATAGGCGCACCCTCTTTCACATGGGACTCAAACGGGTGTTCATCCCCTCGCGCAATCCTCGTAAAATTACGTTTATGTTCCATTAAAAAATCCAATTAAAAAAAACCTCTTTTCAAATCTCCTTGGTCATGGGAACCATCCTTCTGGGAAGAATAGAAGGTTATCTAAGATAATTATCTATTGACTTAACCCCACAGTCGTGAACCCGGGATGTAAACGTACGTTATCGCACACCCCCGACTTTATCTAGACCATCCCTAACTTCCCCATTTACCCCCCAGATCATCGTCGCCTGCATCATCGGCGCCTGCGCTGCTGCCAACATCCCCAACCCCTACCTCACCGGCCGGTTCGCCTACCCCTACAACTACCAGGACAACCGCGCACGCGCATCCCTTGACAGGAGCGCCGCCATCTTGAGATCAGATTCTGAGGTCAACGAGCAGGGATTCCGTTATGCCTTTGATACGGAGAATGGTGAGTTTTGCTTGTTTAATTTTTGGGTGCAAATGGCTAGTTTTTGTCGCCCCAGTAATATTTTTAAGACACCATTACAGTTAAATTGTTAAACCAGGTTCAAAAAAATATTTTTTTAAAATCCCTTGTTATTATTAATTATTTATTTCAATCAACTGTGAATCATAGGTTCAATTAAAAAGAATTACAAATAACAAAATCAATATTAAAATCCCTATTAAATTATTAACACAATTAAATTAAAATCAAATCAAATTAAAATGACTATTAAAGTTTTTAACAAAATGAAATCAAATTAAAATGAAATCAAATTAAAATCAACATCACAATTGAAATTAAAATTATTGTAGAATTAAAATTTAATTCTACGATAATTTGATTTAATCAAATTAAAACCTTTAGTCCCGTTGTCATTATTTTACTAAGAAGCTCTGATTTACTTTCTAATAGCTTTATTAAACTATCGGAAAACGCTACTGCGATACTGTAGCCCAGTTGTCTAAATGTTTAGACAACTACACTGAAAACTACTACGGCTAACCGCTTTAAATCTGAATATACAAGAAAAATCTACACGTCAAGTGTTATTTATATAGCCAAATCATCACAATGTTATAACCATTTAAAAAATTAAAGTAACAGTAACTAACTTAACAATAAACTAAAAAATGGCGTCAAAAAACTCCTCCTTAAGTCTGCCAACTGGTAATGTTCCCAAAAGACTGTTGTCACGTTCTAAGGCAAAGCTAGCTAAAGTTAAAGCTAGCCCTTGAGTCATGGGAAGCGTTATTCCATTTTAACCGTAAAATTAAAGTATCAACTATTACAATCAATAAGTTGAGTAGATACTGTTTAATGTTCGTCCATTAAACAGTTCTGTGACCATGTGTATTCTTTCTCTACAACCTTTTCGTAGAACCAGTGTCTTTTCTAACTCGTTTAACATAAAATATGTAGCAGGTATAATCAATGCCACATCAATATTCTGCTTACCACACACTTTTCGATGCGAGATGATACGCATTCACAATATTAACCTAATCAAGCTGAACGTGGGTGCGACCGTACTTTACGCAACTTTACGTAAAAGACCTAATTTGAAATCTATGAACTATATGGTTTGGTACAGATCATAAGCAGAAAGCGTGCATTTTAACTGCCTACTTAACAGCAAAACGTTCAATTTGGTTGAACTGAGAATTTGATAGTGAAATCGGTGCAAAAAGATATTTATAAAAACATCAAAGAAGTTTGCTTCAAAAAGCGGGTGGCACTGTGATTCGTGGATGCTACACAAATGCACAATTTCTGTCCCCGAAACAATGGTCACGCCGTCGATTTAAAAAATGACATCCTCTAACTGCAATAAGAAACAGAACCTATCGAGAAAATATATGAATTTGGTTTTTTTTTATAGGGCTCTAGAGGCAGCCCAAGCCGTGTGGTATCCGGCAGAGTAGAATAAGCCGTGTGGTATCCGGCAGAGTAGAATAGAACCAACCCATTACACTCACGGGTGTCGTATAAGGCGACTAATGTCTGAGGCAGAACACCTTGCGCCTCCGTAGACCAGAGAATGGGCAGCAGCGTTTTCTGTTAGGCTTTCATCACTGCGATCTCCAATCCGCCTGCCAAGCGTGGAGATTACGGCAAATTCCTCCCATCATGGGAGAGGCTTATGTCCAGCAGTGGGCGTTATGGGCTGTTGTAGTAGAGGCAGCCCAACACTATTCATTCTGTAGGATCAATCTGCAGTAATCGTAGCGTATCGATGGTACTCAAAAGCCCACTCAGAAATTTTATCTCTTTTAGATAACACAGTCATATTTTAGACTGATTGATTGTAAACGTAAACTAACATGGCTAACATAATTTTAAGACTCCACATACTTAGCCAGAATAAGAAACAAAAATAATCTATGCAATACAAAATCGTTCAGAAATAAGCTAGAATTAAACACATCTATAGTAACAATCCATATATTAGGATCATTGCACATAATTGTAAACTACACTTAAGTGGGTAGATCTTATCTAGTACAGATCACTTGCCATTTTCACAAGAACTCGAGTTTAGGCAAACATGTGTTAGTATTTGTAATTTTATTTGTGTTAGTATTTGTAACGGTTGCGCTCCAAAATTGGTGCAAAGAAATTATTCATCATTTTGTATTGTCTGGTCGTTGGTATATCCAATTACATGACATTTTTTTTTTTAACTTATTTCACGCTATAGACGCCATTTGTACCATGGTGCTGAACAATGTTTTTCTTTTCAATTAAGAATCACGAAAAAAAATACCTGTACATTTAAAAATATTCTATTGCATGCTAGATCATTTTATGTACCTATTGCATAAATTTGAGAAACACTTGTTCCAAAAACATGATATTTTACTGTGTATTTGAATAGATTTACCGTCACATAAGTCAACTAATAACAATATTTTTGTTATTAGTTGACATAAGTGATATGTATACACTTCTGTCTCACACAAACATTTGGGAAGTTTAGTGATTTTATAAATTTTTCTTTGATTTATCATTCTGATGAATATTATTTTTGATTCCACATTGTATCTATAATTAAAATAATAAAAATCCAACTTGAACTTGTACCTCTTCCATCTTTCCAGGCATCCACGCCGATGAAACCGGCGTCGAAGCCAACGGCATCCAGGCGGCTGGCAGCTACTCCTACACCGGTGATGATGGCCAGGTCTACAGCGTGACGTACACCGCCGACGCCAACGGCTTCCAGCCCCAGGGTGCCCACATTCCGACCCCACCTCCCATCCCTGCTGCCATCGCCAGGTCACTCCAAGAGAACGCTAGGGATGAGGCTGCTGGAATTTTTGATGATGGTAAGGATTGTTTTTTTCTTCTGAAGCTTGATCAATTTCTGTAACTCTAATGGCAACTCATTGTTGTTGCATGAACAGCCTATAACGTTACCACTGCTGGGACACATCACAGCTGCCTTTCCTGTGTAAGGTATAGTGGGCTAATCCACCACGCGGGCCCAGTGCGGGCCCATAGACCCATAGACAGATGGTCTTCGGCTGTTTGGTGTTAGGACATGCCGGTTACCTCATGATGTTTCCCATCACCACCTTGAGATGAAAAATGACAGACAGATAGTCAAAATATTTGACAAGAGATTTCATTGATTATAATTAATTAATTACAACAGCTGTATTTGTAAACCAATTACAGTAACTAAAATTAAAAGAGTTTTAACTTAAAATTATTTTAATTTATCAGACTCTTTATCATTTTGAAGCAATCAAATTTTTTTCATGTTAAGAATTTGAGATGGTATGTTATTACAAATGTATTGCAATTAACACACCAACATCGTATTACACATAGGTAGATTTTACTTTAATTGGGTTACAAAATACCTTTTCATTGAGACCTCATCTGTATCGAATATGACAAAATTAATAGCCCCTACGTGATAGTCCTAACAAATCTGCGAATCCCAAATAACTCTGCGATATCAGCCCACTTTAACGTTAATCAACATTTTATCGTGTCCGATGCTTTAACATATTCATTAATCTAGATAGCTCGCTAATCATTGCGATAATTATCGCTATACACCCATAAGCTATCACTTTTAAGTAAATAATTGCAGAATTATACTTTATTCATAGTGTTAATGTCTTTTGCTAATCATTAAAGTGATTCTTATCGCTTCAGAATACTTAGAGGCCGTAGTATGACCATATTGATCACGGTTACTGGGATTTCTTACAGTGACATCTGTCATTATGACATCCGGCCAATTGATCACCGAATTCAACTGGCTATACCATTGACTTGAGAAGTAGATGGACTGGAAATACCTACAAAAAAAAGGTGCCACAAAATTTCTCATAAAATGGCTGCCAATGATAGGGATGTACCAATTATGGAATATAGTGTTACTATAACAAGTATCGATACTAATACTACATAATAGTTTTACGAGTCTTACTAGATATCACGTTGGAATCATATTTATAATTTACTAAGCACTTCGCCCGCGAAAATTGTGATAGCTCGGCTAATTTGCAAGGCATCAATATAATTTATATCCTATGTTACTCGGTAAGAATGTAGCTTTATAATGGTACTTAAAATAATTTTTAACAGTAGTTCTTGAGTTAAATCGTAACAAACACACAAATAAAAAAGCAAATCTTTCCTCTATATTATTATAGCATAGATTCTTACAGTCTGTTGTAACAAAAAAATGAGTAAGTTTAATGCTCCTCTGATATCTGACCGTTAATTAATGTAGTGTTTTTTCTGCACAGAATTTATAAACAATTTTAGTCGGATTACTTTTGCGCTTTCGCTTATTTTATATCTGGTCTGTAGCTTCTAGTAGGTATGCGGACTAGGTTTGCCAGATACAGTAATGTCATTTCCTGGCCAATTCGAAGAATACTAATTTGGTGGGTACGAAAATAGTTATTGGTCTTTGTAAATTGCATTTCTTGTAATATTTTACAAACATACCAATACACCTAGGTATGTCAAAAATCAACTTACCAGCTTTAATTGCTCATACTATACAGATTATTTTTAAATATGAAAACACAAACATTAATTGAGTATCGCACCTCGTTTTTAGTTATTCATTAAATAAAACTTCGGTAAAAATCAACATGTGTTTTATTTATTCAATAAACATTTGGTATGAAAACAACAATATGCATAAGTATCAAAATAAAACTTAAACTACCTATTCATTTCTAAACAATGTTAGTTTGTTCAAAAACTGCTTGCCGAGCCACGCAGGAAACTCGTATGTAATGGGTGGTCACCCATCCTCAGTATAACCTAGGCAAACACGCACCCTTTGCAAGAAGGCCAGCGAATCGTAAAACGGCCGACTTCTAAGTAGATGGATACATACCTCTTTGTGATCTGTTTCCACAATTAGATGGGGTAGCTGCAATGGAGGCATTACAGTAGATGTACAAGAAACATCCGATTTTTTAACGTTGCTCGTCTCACAGAAAACATATGGCTCTTGATGTTGTTTTTGATGGATGCCTGAAAAAAATAGGAATTTCGGTATGCAATATTTGTTTTGTATTGTGTAACGGGCTGGTGTCCGTAACTCCACGTCAAATTCGTCAGTCAAAACGCGTACCTAATTTGCGTGCGAACAATAATAATCATATTTTTTCGAACCGATTAGCACACGTATGTACTATACCGATATCGTACCAGCACAGCGAAGGAACTAGTATCGGAAAATATTACAGCAACGGTACTACACTATTCCACCATGACATATTATTGTAAACAAACGAATGAAATTATGAAATTTAAAAAAGGTCTGTTGAACGAAAATAAGCCCAAATATGAACACTACAGCCATAAATTCACGATCCCTTAGCATTTTTTTCCTCAAAAGTGTATTACTATGTATAATAATTCATGAAAACCGGCTACTAACCTGTGCAAAGACAATTGAGGTTGATTTTCCTTCTTTCTTGCACCACACTTCATAACACAACACGCAGGCATGTTGAATAGCTGTTTTCCACCATATACGTGCAATTTTAAAGATAAACGCTTCGTAATTTTCTCACAAATCTCAATAAATGCAAAAGTAAACACTCATTTGACAGCAGAACTACCACAAAACTCGTCGCATAATATGGCGGATACGGCACTTACCTACAATTGTTACTACGTCACAACAAAATGTTGTCATTATAAGCAACAGCTGAAATATTGTTGTCTCTTTTATCAAATACGATTACCACATTAGATAGAATGAAGCAAAACGATATTTCACATTCTGTTTCGTATTTCACTCACATTTGTCTATGCAAATGTAGGTATAGAATATCGTGGCCTCTCCATACTTATTTCTATCTCTATGGGCTATACCTATTTGGTTTGACGATACATGACATGCGATGCATAGACAACTATCTTCTTCTTTTTTATCGTGTGGAACCTGGTGATAGTTTTTATGCCGCCCAATGGGCCTCTGACTTGGCTTAACATGCCCAAGAAACATCTCTCCGGCATGCTGGTTTCCTCACGATGTTTTTCTTCACTGTAGCAAGTGATAATTATACAATACCTAATCCGAAAAATCAGAAGTTCGTGCCTATAATATTATAAAATAACGTCAATGGGATGGGTAAAAGCTTTGTCATGTATGCTAATTAGTAATTACAACAAACGGTGAGTGGGTCTTCTTAGGGGCGGAGGTACAGCAATATAAACTGCCAAACTTAGTGATAGTCGCAATAAAACTTATTTTTGTTTTGTGATCACCAAGAAGTTCTGTATGGTGTCGGACTTAAAGAATAGCACCATCCCATATATTCCCGTGGGTGTCGTAAGAGGCGACTAAGGGACTTACCAGAGAATGGCCAGCAGCGTTCTCAGTGCTTTTGTAACAACCGCACTGCGATCGCCAACCCGCCTGCCAAGCGTGGCGATTATGGCAAAAACCCCCCTTTGGGGGAGGCCCATGTCCAGCAGTAGACGTCTTTCGGCTGAAATGATGATGATGATGATGATGATCACTAAGAATAAGCAGATAAAAAATATGTGGGGCAGTCTTTGGGGACTGCCGATTGCAGTGTAAGCTGAATAGAATCAATCCAAAATAAACTTTATCTTAATTTGCTTTCATTTGTTTGCGTTCGGTGACGATGACGTCAGTTCCATGATTTTTGTTCACCCAAAAAGATTTCACTTAAAAAAATCTATATTCCCCTGATTATATCCATCTATTGACATCAATCTCACCGTTTGTAGTCTCCATTAAAAATCATCCTTTTTCTATTTTCCAGGGAGCTACCACGACGCCAGATACGCCCCCGGCGTGGTCTTAGCCCGCAACCAGTACCCCACGAGATACAACCCCTTCAACCCCTACCGTCGCTACTAAGACGGCGAGACAGCGAGACCGCAAGACAGCAACATTGTACAGTGCCATTTGATATTAGACTTTAAGGATTATATTTACTGTAAAAAGAAAAGCATAGAAGGTTCGCAATATATACGCATGATGACAAAGTCGCAAATGCATTGGCTAGTCTCAAGCAGTCAGTGATTGTCTTTTGTTCAGGGATCTTTGTGAGTTTTTCATCGTATGTTGTAAGGAGTTGATCTTCTGTACGTTATTTTGTATATTGAAGCAATAAAGTTGCAATATTAATTTAAATTATTGTTTTATTTCAAAGTGTTCAAACTTTCACGGTTGAGTTCCACACGATGCAGATGTTAGTCCCGGGGGTCAAGTAAAAAGCACAGTTAGTGGGATTCTGATTTTCCACTTTGTTTTCATGTAATTATAAATATGATGTATCCAAGATGATATATATCCAGTACTAACTGGGTTGTGGAGGTCAGATAGGCAGTCGCTCCATGTAAAATACAGGTATTCAGCTGCATCCGGTTAGACTGGAAGCCGACCCCAACATAGTTGGGAAAAGGCTAAGCAGATGATGATGATGATGATGTATCCAAGATGATTGACATAATGAGGCCTATTATCAAAGTAGTATTCTTTCAACACTAAAGAAGACTTCTTTAATTTGGAACAATCGCATTCCTTAGTTTAAAAACATAACTAAATATTGTAAACTAGCGGACGTCACGCGGTTTTACCCACGTAGTTTCCGTTTCCGTGAGAGTACGGGAATAAAATATAGCCTATGTTACTCAGGGTGAATGTAGCTTTCTAATGATGAAAGAATTTTTGAAATCCGCGCTGTAGTTTGAGTTTATTCATTACTAACATACACACACTCAAAAATACAAATCTTTCCTCTGTTGGGTAGGTACTTAAAACCTGGTTGTTACAAGGCCTGTAATGAATCTGCCAATGAAACTAACAGTTACTAAACCACGTTTTAATACAGTTGCAATAAAGCCATAACATTTGATGAACCTCTTTAATTCATGTACCTACAATTTTAACGCGGTCATAAAATTAATTTAATCACTGTTTTTATATCGAGATGAACTAACCGTAATGCCGTTACTACATTGTATTATTTTGAGCTATAATTTGAAGGTGTTACTTCTAGTTGGAATGGTAATTAAATTGTGTTGCTATCATTTTGTTAGGTGATTAACCTTGGAGTATGAAGCATAGTTACACCTGTTCGTTGTTAATATCAGAAACGATTCTAGTTTAACAGTTATGCAGGCACCAACCGGATAAAATATGATGAATATAGACAACACTTTGAGTATCTACTCTATTTTGAGACCCTTTTTGGCAACATACCATATTAATTCAATGTTAAAATCTCTTTCAAAGTTTTGTCTCGATTCACACCTTCGTTTCTGTTAACCCCGTTTTATGGTACAAATAAAGGTTAATTAAACAAAAGCCTTTTTGACCATAAATGTGCCCTGTGTTTCAATTAACTGTCAGGGGTCATTAGAGAGAGAATTCAGGGGCAATAGTTCAAAAAATTTCATTATACCAGCACCCATTCACTTTAATGATAAATATGGCAATGCCTTACTAACAAATAAATCTTATTTTGAAATCCCATAAGACACCTCAATGGTATTGATGGCTGGTTTAACTGCTAATAGGTACGAAGAATTCGGTACTGATTATTGTTGTGGTCAATGAAATTTTAATAGCACAAATCAGTAGCATCAAATCCTATATTAAAACACCTAAATATGTCTTTGCATTAAAGCCTCATAACGCTTCATTCAGGAAACTCAACTATGCGGCCAAACTCATTAATCATTCTCCAATAAACCGACATGTTACAATTCCTAGTCCCCTGGTAACCTTTGGGGATTCTCCAGCAGTTTCATCACAAAATATCACCCTCAATAACAAATCTAATTCAATACCAATTAGGATCGATTCATCTTAGTCTGTATAATCATCTGCTATTATTAGGATATGTCTCCTTATAGTGCACCAAAGTGCATTAATCATGCTTTGGTAATGTCATAGTGGTGGATCTTCATAAATCTTATAGTTTGAAGGATCTTGGATGATGTTGTTAAGGAGTAAAGGATTCTGATGTTTGTCTATGCATTTGGAGTAAAATATTGCAGTTTATGACTTACAAGTTGTAAGCCGCGGGTTCGAATAAAGTCAGGCTTTTTTTTCAGTAGCCCATTTTGTCCCACTGCCAGACAAAGGCTTATTCCAAGTTCTTCCAAGAGCTCTTGTCCGGGCATTACTTTGTGTTAATTATTTTATCACCACTGCTCTTCAAACGGTGAAGGAATACATCGTGAGGAAATCGACAGGTCCTAGCGCCGAACTTTCGAAGACATGTGACATCTACCAACCCGCACTAGGCCCGCTTGGTGGATTATGGCCCAAACCCTCTCACAAAGAGGAAGTCTATGAGCCAGCAGTGAGAGCATTATAGGCTGATTATGCTATGATGATGCAGTTTAGGGTTAAAGGTCATTGTATCTTTGTAAAAGCTTGGGTGGTGCTGCTATTAATCATATTGATGTCATTTTATAGCTTGATAATCCTAATTTATTGGTGACTGCATTGCTAATAGAATTACTAATACGTAGTTAAAGATTATGATGCAGGTGCATCACACGCAGTCGGCTGCGTTACCACACTTGTTTACTTGATAATCCTTTTCAGAACTTCTTTTCCCATTTATAACCACCACCACCACCACTATTGTTAATATGTTTTTGCTTGTTTTTATGCCCTTAGCTAGTGTAAACAATTAATAATAAATCTGTAGAAAAATCGTTTTTGTACATCGAAAATATTTAGAAAAAAAATTGCCAGGGTATTAAAGGATAAGCAACAGAACACATTTCCAGCATTTTTGGAATTTTTGTCTGTTTGTCTGTTTCGATGATCAAGCATCACGTAAAATTTACAAAACCAATGTAGATAACTTTTATACATAAAAACTTTTTGCAAAAAAATAAAACCGACTTTAAAACACAAAACACAAAAAAGTGAAAAATAACTTTAGCTTCAGAAGTCGGTGACCTTTTTTGATTCATTTAGTTTTTTTTTGTCACCGACTTCTGAAGCTAAAGTTATTTTTCACTTTTTTGTGTTTTGTGTTTTGAAGTCGGTTTTATTTTTTTGCAATAAGTTTTTTAATTTTTCCATTTTTAGTCGTAATATCCTATACAAATATATGCTATGCATTTATTTTACATTGTTAACAATACATGTCATGGTAATAGGCTTACCCCTAATAAATGGAACTTAACATATGTAAACTGTCGAAATTTGCGTGTATTGTACACATCTGCGTACCCCTCAGAGCATACAGGCGTGATGTTACGTCATGATGTTGTATAAACAATAAACATCCAAGCGATTGCAAAAATCACGACCGATTT
The DNA here is from genome assembly GCA_905147715.2 of Xestia xanthographa. Lineage (NCBI taxonomy): Eukaryota > Metazoa > Arthropoda > Insecta > Lepidoptera > Noctuidae > Xestia > Xestia xanthographa. Next base: position 26,880,594 of record LR990650.1, read on the forward strand.
ACCGTCTAGTTTTGAAGAATTCCATTGTATATCTCCGAAGACCAGCATCAGATCTTCACCAAATTTAAATGCGACCATCTCAGGAGTATACTCTTTCAAATAAATAATTTTGAAAATCACTCCACAAATGGAGGAGAAATCGGTGAACATACATGAAATTATACCACAACACTGAAGTAAAAATGTTCATAAAATGAAAACTACTGGGCCAAACTATGACAATTTTTTATGGAACTGAATGGCAACTATTCCGCATCAAACTGAAAAAGAATCACGTAAATCGGATCATAAATCTCAGCGTAATCGGTGTACATAAATAATAATAAAAAAAAAACCGATCTAATTGAGAACCTCCTCCTTTTTGGAAGTCGGTTAAAAATGTGTGTAACTTGGGGTATGATTTAGTGTTTGTTTCATTGAAATCGGTTAATTCTATCAAAAGATATATGAACTTAAAGTTTTCAAAAATAACTAATCATCAAATGTAAGATACATACATGCAGCGACATCTGTTGAACTAAAATGGTACCAATGACTAAAAATGTGCTCACCACATAACTTTTACATCGACTGACCAGCTTTAAAAAAAATATAATATGGCTTATTATACTTTAGCAGTTTAACATTTTGGTTGATAGATGGCGTTGTACATTTCACTCCATTTTCTGAATCGAATGACCCTCGCCCGTGTCAGTTGCCTCAAGTTTGGTTTTTTAACCGACAAAACAAAAAGAAGGATGTTCTCAATTCGACGCGTATTTTTTTAATATATGACTACGGAAAGCTGTAAGCCGTGGTTAAGCCGTGTGGTGGACACCACACGGCTGAGTTGAATAGAACCAACCTATTACACTCACGGGTGTCGTTTATGGCGACTAATGTCTGAGGCAGAACACCTTGCGCCTCCGTAGACCAGAGAATGTGCAGCAGCGTTTTCTGTTAGTCTTTCATCACTGCGATCTCCAATCCGCCTGCCAAGCGTGGAGATTACGGCAAATTCCTCCCATCATGGGAGAGGCTTATGTCCAGCAGTGGACGTTATGTGCTGTTGTTGTTGTTGACCACGGATAACTTTTACAGGGAAGTCCGTACATGGTCCTTTTTTTTGTGAAAAGCGTAGGTACATCTCAAAGTTGGTCCCATTTATAATTGAAAAATCGTGTTTGGGCTAATTTCTTGCACCTTTGATGAGAACTTTCGACCTAGTTGGAGTATGACTGTCATCGAGTGTCTAAGGATGAAGACGTAAGGCTGTTGAGGCAAGCCCTTTTTTGAAAAAACATAAGTAGATTATTTTAGCGATTAATGAAAATATATCAAAGAAATTAAATTGTTACCCACTTGGATCTATCCACTAATATTATAAAGCTAAAGAGTTTGTTTGGTTGGTTGAACGCGCTAATTACAGGAACTACTGGTTCGAATTAAAAAAAACTTTTAGTGTTGAATAGTTATCGAGGACGGCTAAAGGTTATCTAACATCACGCCATAATTAAAAGGAGCGGTGCATCAATGATAAATGTTGCAAAAACAAGGAAAATTTATTTCTTTTGAAAGCTTCCTTTGCGGGCGCTGCATAAACGGTTAAAGTTACGCAACAATCATGTATTAGGGAATTGTCCGTTTTAAAACGTTCTAAAAAAAACCGCGATAGCATTATGTCTATCTTTTAAGGTTGACTCACACTCTCTCTAACCCTCTTTCTCTCATGTGACGCAGACGAAGTTGCGCGGGTCAGCTAGTTAATAATAAATAAATAAATTTATAAGGCTCACTAGAAAAGATTTTAATCATTAATAAATCCTTTATTTTTATCTAGCAACCCGCCCCTGTTTCGCACGGGTTGTAGAGCATACTATGCCTACGTGTTTTGCCTGTCAAGGCAGCGTCTTCGATGAAAGCTGGCGGCTTGACTTTTTCCGGCACTTCCAACAATAATTGCCACATTTCAGTCAATTTACGAGGAGCTCGTGGCTAAATAATAACAGCCGCTCGGATTGATCGTTAGGTTAAGCCGTGCTTGCCTAGGTTGGTCTGTGGAAGGGGTGACTACCCATTACATACCGAGTTTCCTCCGTGCCTCGGAAAGCACGTTAAGCTGTTGGTCCCGGCTGTAATTTGTAGATCTTTGACAGTAGTTAGGTGTCAGAGGCCCAAAAAGTCTGATAGCCAGTCTTACCAAGGGGTATCGTATTGCCCGGGCAATACGATTCCCCTTGGTAAGACTGGTTATCAGACTTAGTTAGTTAGTACCGGTACTAACTGGGTTGTGGAGGTCAGATAGGCAGTCGCTCCATATGAAATACTGGTATTCATCTGCATCCGGTTAGACTGGAAGCTGACCCCAACGAAGTTGGGGAAAGGCTAAGCCGAAGAAGATGAAGTCAATTTACACAAGACCTTCCTCATGAATAATCACTGTATCTATTGGTAAAAGCTGATAAACATGAAAATCTGCTCAGTAATTTTTGAGTTTATCGTGAACAGACAGACAGACGGTGTATGACTTGTTTTATAATATGTAGTGATAGGGTCTTCCTTCCATTTGATAATTTACAGACCTAATATTAGCTTCAAATTCTGTAACCACAATTCATCAAAATGTCTACACAAGTACCTACATACCTTCATAAATATTAGAGTAATTGTTAGTCTTACTTTAGATTAATCTTAAAAACCATTATTTATTCCAATAATTCGAAGGCCTCCTCCGAAAGCTTTAAGTGGGTAGATCTATGTGTGGAATGAAACAGTAAATCATAACAATAACATGCCTTCATATCCGAGGCCTTGGAAACCTCAATGGCCTTAAAGAAAAGATTCCATCAGAAGCTATACTAGTTTACTGCTACTACTAGCACGCTTGGTATTAAGTATTGTATATTAAACTTGCAAAAAGTAATTTGCAATTTCAAATTAAAATTCCAGAAATCATAACAGGTTTCTTGAGTGCGTAAAATGTATTGTGCGTCGCTTTGCTTCCTTTATTAATTCTTTCTGCACATTTATTACATTTGAAAATATTTCTTATCAAAAAACATTTAAAAAGTAGTGGTCCGCCTTTATCTCCTTTATCGAGTCGTTCATCAACTGGTCCCACATGCCTACGGCCCATTAGGGACGAGTTGATGAAAATCAAAATAAATAATATTTTCATTCTGTAACTCGTCCCACGTTATTATCAAAATGAAAAAGGTATAATCAGTAGTAAAAGTGTTAGTGTGGAAAAAGAATTGATTATAAAATATTTAATTATCACAACATTATTTAGTATTATTATAGCCGGGAGCAGGGTCCAAGCAACGTGCATTGTGTTGCTTATTATTATTATTAAGTTTCATTTGCAATTATTTTCTACAGCCTGCCCACTGCTGGGTATGGGTAACCAATAACTTCTCTCCCTTATGATGGTAAATCGACACAGTCCACTCATGCATCAATCAATTGGAACCTCATTGTGAAACACTGTCTCTTAAGATATAGGATAACCTAGTTTAAGATAGTTTAATCTATTGTGTACAGATTTTTGAAGCATCCAAATGTTTAATGTGTTTAATTCAAAATTGTAAACTGAAAGTACAATTATGTGTTTTTGGGAAATAAATATATTATTATTTCCTTAATTCATTTTTAAACAAATTCGTCATTTTAAATAATAATTTAAAAAAATATATAAAAAACATTTAAAAATATAAAAATTGTAGCTCACCGGTATCGGGAACAGGGTCCAAGCTACTGGCGGTCAGGGCTCCAGAGAGAGAAACTTCCAAACAATACGAGCAATATTATTATTATTCCTTTTTGTACCAATCCTTCAGCCTTCACCTTCTTGTGTCAGCCTCGTGTGTCGAACCAAGAAAATAACAATATTATCACTCCATCCATAATTTGTTTGCCAATATCGTAATCAAGACTTCTACGATTACTTCTACTTATTCATCATCATCATTTATCATCGTAATATCAGCCTGGAATCACCCACTGCATGGGCATCAGCTTCGACTTTCTTCTGCCACACTTCCAGGTTCCGAGCGTCTCTTATCTAGGTGTTTCCCGTGATTTTCACAATATCGTCGACCCATCGAGCTCTGGGACGGCCCTGGCTTTCTTGGCCATCTCTCAGTCAAAGACTTGCTCCGCTCTGATCATCTTCTACTTATTACATACCTTCTATTCTCCTGTTTTTGTTTACTAGATCATTTACCTTGTAGAAAATATATCGAACAGTGGCGTTGATATTCTTATAAACTATACCAACACAATTATTATCAGCTATTGGTGTCCCACCGTGTAGCCGTGTGGTATCCGGCAGAGTAGAATAGAACCAACCCAGTACACTCACGGGTGTCGTATAAGGCGACTAATGTCTGAGGCAGAACACCTTGCGCCTCCGTATACCAGAGAATGGGCAGCAGCGTTTTCTGTTAGTCTTTCATAACTGCGATCTCCAATCCGCCTGCCAGGCGTGGAGATTACGGCAAATTCCTCCCATTATGGGAGAGGCTTATGTCCAGCAGTGGACGTTATGGGCTGTTGTTGTTGTTGTTGGTGTCCCACTGCAGGGCAAAAGCCTCCCTTCCCTCCTTCCACTTATCCCTATCCAGTGCTGTTATGCGCTAATCCTTGTGATAGGAGTCGAGTTCGTCCCGCCTTCTCCTTCTGGGCCTGCCGCGTTGCCGTTTGCTGCTGTTTGGGACCCATTTTGTGGTAGCTTTAGCCCATTGCTCCTCCGGCATGCGACAGATGTGGCCAGCCCAGTTCCATTTGACCTTGGCAGCCATGGGACGTACATTGGCAATTTGAGTTTTGGAACGCAGTATCAAGTTGCTTTCATGATCAGTAAGTTTCACTCCAAGGATACTGCGCTCCATTTCTCGACATACCAACACAAACTGAGCTTTAAACTATAAATATCAAAAAGCTTAGCTTGTAACTTGAAGTGTAGTAACACCTTTTCTCTCAAGTGATAGAACATTACATTTTTGATACAAAAAATGAACGATTTTAAGCATCAAATAACTTAAAATAATGCTTAAAAAAACTATAACTCAATCCAAGCAATCGATTCTGACATTTTTAATAGGATTCTGTCTAAAACTGAAGTTAAATTTAAATAACAAGGATGTTATTAGATATTTATGAGATTTTTTGTGATGTTTTAAAAACTATATCAAATATCAATTGATTGAAATGAATATTTTTGATGTTTTCCTTTTACTGTTTGGAGCCAATGATAAAAAGTGTGTTATTACAGTTTAAATGGTGAATTGTGCATGCATCTTTTAGGATTTTTATTTGAGGATTAAAACGAACATGTCTCATTGTTGGACAAAGGCTCCCCATCATCTTCCACACTTTCTGTATGAAATACACGATAGTATTTGATTTTTTTTTATTTACCACTTACCACTGCTTAGTTTAACTTCTCTACCTCCTGACCTGTGTGCTTAGGTAAGTATGTACTCATTTGAAATCTTATAGGTACTTATTGTGCATATACACCGTTTTGTCCTCTCAGTGGGTCGAAAGAAGACAGAAAACGAGATAAATCAACTCTTATCGCTCTTCTATGCTCCAAAAAAAAAAGAAAAGGCAATACTAACCAAATAAAGAAATCAGAACGTCTGTGGAGATAAAAATTAATTCATTATTATCTCGCGTCTTGATGGATGCTGTTGTTAATTGCCATAATCATCAAATTATTTAAAGCAAATTGATGAATATGCATGAATTGGTCTAGAGTTGCTAACTGTGAGGCTGGAGCTATTCTGGCAATTGTTTTTGTCCATGAAACATTACTAAGTTGTTAATCAGCTTAAAGTGTAACGAGTCAATTAACAAGAACATTAATGAACATGACATGTATAGTCTAACTAAGGGATTTATGAAACCGTGTTTTTGCACCTGAAAGTGTTTTAAGTACCTATACAATTCTGGATCAACTCGATTTAAATTGCATCCATAAAAATGACCACATCGTCCAATTTCATAGCATGTCTGTAAGTTCCCACTTCTGGGACACAGACACAGACAGCCTCTCTGTGTCTGAGGGGTAAGCCACAATCACCCACGTTTGCCCAGTGCGGGTTGGGACTTGGGATGTCAATCCTACTTTCTACTAATATTTTAAATGCGAAAGTTTATGAGTATGGATGGATGGACGTTTGTTACTTTTCACGTAAAAACTACTGAACGGATTTGGATGAAATTTTGCACACAGATAGTTTGTAACCTGGACTTGCACTTAGAATACTTTTTGCCCGGTAGTACGTACTTCACGCATGCGAAGCTGCGGGCATAAGCTAGTGAATGTGATGTATTTTAAGTAAGTATCTTCGAATTTTTGGATTCTAGTTTGTTTACTATATTTTTCCTTTACCGTTTTGAGAGAAATCCCATTGTTATCAGTGTGATATTAAAAAGGTAGGTTATTCACAAACCCGTAGATAATTTTCTCCTAATGGCGTAACATTATAAAGTACAATATAGCTTATAAGTACATATAATGATTAGTTATAATCCAATCAATCATGTGTCTCAATTCGATTCAAATCGTTACATAAAAATCGAATCATAGCCCTGATTCCTATACCATTATTATGGCTATGAGATCGTTACATAAGGTATTACAATTGTTTCATTATTAGCTAATAGTGAATTAGATTAATTAGTATTGCAGTAACTAGGTATCGAACGATAACTATTTTAAATTGGGTTTCGTTTAAGATATATTAGTTTTACACATTTCATCAATTATGTTTTAAGTCCCATGTACTAAGGGGCGACTGAGGCGCTCGTGGCTGAATAATAACAGCCGCTCGAGTCGATCTTTAGGTTAAGCCGTGCTTGCCTAGGTTGGTCTGTGGATGGGTGACCAACCATTACATACCGAGTTTCCTCCGTGCCTCGGAAAGCACGATAAGCAGTTGGTCCCGGCTGTCATTTGTGATCTTTCACAGTCGTTACAGGTAGTCAGTGGCCTATAAAGTCTGACAACCAGTCTTACCAAGGGTATCGTATTATCCAGTACTAACTGGGTTGTGGCGGTCAGATAGACAGTCGCACCATGTAAAATACTGGTATTCAACTGCATCCGGTTAGACTGGAAGCCGACCCCAATAAACTTGGGAAAAAGCTAGGCAGATGATGTAATAGGGGGCGAGCCAATTGCCATCCACCGGGCACAAATCCAGACTCCGTGGCTGCTACTAAGAAATTCCTGATGGAAGAACAGAATGACACTTTACCCGGCACGGGAATCGAACCTAGGACCTCATGCTCAGTAGTCGTGTTTGCGAGCACTAGACCAAATAATCAGTCCAATCATTATCATCAATAGGCTTGTCAACTGAAAAAATCTAATTAGTCCATCAGTTAGATTATCAAAAAATATTTGACACGTATTTTTTATTTTGTTACGTAAACCAAAATTGACGAAGATACGACGCTTTTAAAATTCTCAATACGTCACGCCGTGGTACAATTTTTAGTGTGTTCTGACGTCACGAGCCCCCACACAAAAATACGTGTCCATTATTTTCCAATACTCTAACTGACGGACTAAATAGATTTGCAATTTATTGATGGTGGAAACTTGCCTATCTAATTGTCCAAGTACGCTGAACGACTACTAAATGAAGACTTATGTAGTTATGGGGCTTTTCCATTAAGTACCTGCTTATTTCAAATTAGAGATGCCTTGAACAGCTAATTTGAATATCGAAACTATTGTTGACGATATACCGTCGAAAATGGGTAAGTAGGCACACAAATAAGTACATAATAAATAATTAGGTGTGACTTATTAATGTGTCAATCACCCCGAGACGTGGATCAATCTTGTATGATGGTAGAAATATATTAGCACCTGCTTTTATAACTTTGCAAGACTTATATAACAGTTAGGTAGCTTATTGTATTGGCCAGGTCATTCATTATCTGAAATTAATATCTTAATCAATACACATATCGAGATTTCTATAGTTATATTTTTAAAAACCGGCCAAGTGCGAGTCGGACTCGCGCACAAAGGTGTTCGGTACCATTATTATCAAAAAATCACGTTTGTTGTATGGGAGCCCCCCTATTTTTTTTTTTTTTTCGGATGGGAAATCATCAAATAACTCCTCCCGCTCTGGGCGGAGCAGGAGGGAGTGTCAGACTTTTACTGACTAAAACCCATCCATGTTCCTTCATCGCCCTTTGTGTTCCGGGGCCACGGTATCTCTTTCGAACAGTCCCGCAACCCCGGCAGGCATCGGTCCTTACGGACCCCTTCCTTTTTGCTGACTCTCTTTGAGGCGCGCGTGGAACACGAACGCGCCGTCGACACGGCCTGTCGTCAAGAGACGGACGGACGGCGAGCTAGCCCATAGCCCACCGTCCACAGGCCCGCGCCTACGGTGGCCGGGCCACGTGGTGGTGGCCCCCGACGCCCGGGGCGTCTCCCGCGGCGGCCGGGACGTTGAGAGGTTCTCTCCCTCTCACGTTCCGCCACCTCCTTTTCTAGCATTACTGCTTCGCAGAAGGAGGTGACGGCGTCCCATTCCGTCTCTTTGGGAGCCCCCCTTAAATATTAATTTTATTCTGTTTTTAGTATTTGTTGTTATAGCGGCAACAGAAATACATCATCTGTGAAAATTTCAACTGTCTAGCTGTCACGGTTCATGAGATACAGCCTGGTGACAGACAGACGGGCAGACAGCGACGTCTTAGTAATATGGTTCCGTTTTTACCCTTTGGGTACGGAACCCTAAAAACGGTTATAGGACATTCAACAACCAAAACTTCGAAGATATGTGACATCGATCTGCTAGCCGAGCGAGAGTGCTCACTGAGTTCGCATGGTAGTTTACTGCCCACTCCTTTTCAAAGAAAGTAGACCCGTGTCCCAGCAGTGGGCACGTTACACACTGATTGTGTTTTTGTATACATGTGTCAAAAAACAGTAAGCAGCTAAAATAACATAACAGCACGCCTGTTATCCAACCAATCCATACTGGGCCCGCATGGTGGATCATAGCCCATTCTCTCTCATAGAGAGGAGGCCTGTGTCCCAGCAGTGGGAACATTAATAGGCTGATGATGATGATAATGACGCTTGTAATCCCCAAAGTTAGGCAAAGGTGTAGCCAATTATCGTACACCGACATTTCACCAGTTATGTTAACGTCCCATGTAAAAGGGAGCACGCCTATTGCCGTGAACTGGGCATAAATGCACCAGGCTGCTACTGAGATAAATCCTGATGGTTCTTTTTATATTTTTTATTTTACACTTTTTGGTTACTTAGATATACAATTTTAAAATCCTCATGATTATCAAGCCGTTCAGGCTGCAGAACGTGCCAAACATTTGAATTTGGCGCCAGAAATCCACCATTTTGCTTTTTTTTTGGTATATTCAGTGTCACTCTCACAGTAAATACGAATCTAATGACACCTCTCAAGCTAAAATCCATCGAGCCGTTTAGACCACAGAGCGTGCCAAACAATTATACATACATACATACTTATGTACATACATACATACTTACATACATACATACATACTCTCGAAAAACATAACCCTCCTTCTGGCGCAGTCGGGTAAAAACACAATAACACTTTGCCCGATCCGGGAATCGAACCCAGGACCCAATGCTCAGCAGTCGCTAGCAGCTAAATAAATAATCTATTGGCTAATTGGCTAAAATTACTAACAAAACCGATCAACCAACCTATCAATCTACCCAAGCACGCGCCGACAAAAAGGTATCATTTCAAAAGCATTACTATACTTAACAATAACAGCGTGCAATCATCAGACTACCATTGGAATCTAAGCTGACCCAGTGATCCAGTTGTCAATCATTACCACCTGAAGTGCGAACATGTTACTTTAAAGTTAGGCTGCGTTCACACCAAACGTATAGTTGATCGGCTGTGAGAATGTATAAAAAACGAAGGACACACGCTTATAAAGGATGGAACAAGGATTATCACATGTTCAGTACATTATACAAAAACTCTAAACATAAAAAAATCATCGATAACTATTCGAAAAAAAAAGCATTAAAGAAATTGCGATCAATGGAAGACGAAGATGTTTTAAAATATGGAAAAAAACGGTGTTTCATTTAGAGGTTAATCACTTTTGTTACTATTTTGTTTTTGTTACTATTTTATTTTGTTGGTTTTTTTTCGATGGATATCTACTACTCTAATAGAATAATGGAAACTAAATATTTATCTAAAAAGGACCACTTCACTTTATGTAAAGTAATTTTTCTAACTAAAATATAAGTATGAAAACTAGGACGCTTAGGCGTCAAAGTGCTCCTAGACATCGCTGTCATCCGGAAATATTTTCACTTTTTAAAGAGTTAGTTAAAATGTTAGCCCTGACATTTTTACACATTTTATACTCACAGTCGGTGTTCAACTACAACATTGGTGTGAGCACAGCCTAAGAGTTACTTAACGTTACTATTGTGTATCAGTTATTAGCTGATACAAATAATATCGACTGTTTGGACACTGCGTCGAAGTAATTTAGTTACTTAGTGACCATAGAGTTGGGAATGTTTCGATAGCACCCACAGATACTGCTTGGAGCATACTGTGATATGCTATGAATATTTATCATTTTTTTGCGTTAAGTCATATTCAATGATCACGCTGAATATCATCGTAATTTTTAATAAAGGCCAATTATTTGTGAAAACAGAAGTCAATTTGTTGTGAATGATTCAAAGAGAGGTTTAACTCATTAGGATTAGACCTTGAAAACCTCCAAGTTTTTGACAACACTCGAGCTTAGTGTGTATTGTCCAGCGATATTTATTTATTTATTTTAAGCAGCATAACATTATAATCTTGAAAGAACTTCTTCAAATAACTGAGCGACTGGTGGCGCGGGCATGCCATCATTATCGGCATTACCATATTCACCAGACGATGCTCTCATGCTCCTCACACATACTAGCAACAACTCATTGGCAATGTTTTAGCCTCTATCATCTCCATCACAGTCAAGCTGTGACTGTACATTTCTCGTGTTGTATACTCTTCACCACAAAACAAATAATAATTTATTTCGAGCAACAAGACTTACAACAACAAGTGTTAGTAACAATATACTTACAAACTATGTTAGTAATACACTTACAAACAAAACAAAACAGATAAAAGACATAAGACTGGTAAACAAATAATATGCTATTCACAACAAAACCACATATTAAGATTTTAATTGATAAAGGCAGAGAATAGAGTAGATGATAAAACAATCTAATTAGTCCGTAATTTAGATTTCCAAAAAAATTCGGGTACACATTTTTTCTTTTTCTGAACTGCCTCTGTAAAAAATAGATATTACATGAAGAGAAAAGCCCGTAACTGCTTCATATTATTATGTACATAATTTCATCGATGACCGCTTCTGAAATTAGGAGAGCTTTTTTTATTTAATTAGATATACTTATGTAGGATTTTAGTATACGAATTTTAGCTCATATAATATTTCCTTAAAATTCAGCATACTACTCCAAACGAAGAAAGTTACAAGACAAAAAAACAAGTGCGTGTCGGGCCACGCGCAGTGTAGCTCCATCTTAGTCACTTTAAAGTATTTATTCTAAGGATTTTGTATTTGGAACAAAATTATCCAACACCCAAGTTCAACGACTGTTACTGCTAAACTAATAAAGTTATCTTAACCGCTATAGTTTTTCTTTAAAGTTAATGAAATGCACTATCATTATGAAGTTTTCTAAATTTTTCAATCTAGCAGTTTAGCGTTTAGAAGGGGGAGGAACAGTTTTTTACATTTTTTCATTTTGAAGTTTAATATTTCGTAAATGGAGCATTAAATCTAAAAATAGTATTAGCAACCTCTAAGTCATTTTAAAATACCTTTTCAACGTACCCCACACAATGGAGCAGAAGACAAAAAAAAAACAAGCCCACTTCACATGTAGGGTAAGAGCATGTGTACTCGATAATGTGTAAGCTGTGGTTACCTGTAATTGAGTGTGCATTACAAGACCATGTATTCTGTAATAGTTTTAATTTATCTAAAAAATTGTAATGGTGCTCGTTGGTAATCCAAAATAAATAAATAAATAAATAAGAAAAGAAAAATTTCCAAAATTTTATTTGACCACTTTGTCGGCGATATTGATATACACACCTCTACAAAATTACAGCTTTCTAGTACTAACGGTCTCTTATCAAAACCTCGGACACACAGACAGACAGACGGACATGACGAAACTATAAGGGTTCCTTGTCAGGACTAAGGAACCCTAAAAAACAAACAGCAAGTCAAACATTTAAGCTCTAAAATAATTTCTCCTATACCGTCATTTATAGGCACAAGCAAAGAGAGGCTTAGACCCAGCAGTGGATAAAGTTGGACTGTGGATGAAAGAAAGAAAGAAAGAAAAGTATTTATTGAACTCACACTGGATAAACAGAAACAAAAAGATACAATAGAAATGACAAAATTATATAAAAAAGTAAACAAGAGAAAAAAAAAAACAATCAAAATGGTCCTGTGCAAGGCCAAAAGGCTCCTATCCCAGCAAGGTGCTGTGACATTTAAAAAAAAAGTCACAGCGCTGGTATTCTGATAGGGCCCAGAGTGATGCCACGGTCAGATGATGATAATGATGAAGTCATTCTACCTACCGCACAACCTACAGCCAAAATCTCATTCACATCATGACAGCAACACCTCTATCCTTTCCTAGGTCTACAAGTGCTCCACATGTTCAGCCGGCGGGCGCATCTCGTTACTGCTGTTACCTAACAATGATCTCGGGCTTGAATCACATGCCCATGTGAGCGCTGTGACTGGGGACTTGGGTACTTTTTTGTGGAGGCTGATGAGGAGACGTGTCTGGGAGTTTAGTGGTGTGTGCTTCGAAAATAAAGAATAGTATGAAAATATCCAGTGACAAAGATGAAATCTAAAAGGAAACAAAGCAAGCATCATCTTTCTCTTGCCCACATCCTAATTTATTTCATCATACTTTTCTACTACTCGTCATCTCATCAGACACGCGTAAAGCGAATCTATCCTTATGCTAACGAATCCTCCTTTCTTGCCTTATCGTCCTTTACGCATTCCATCCACCGTTTCTTTGAAGAAACGACGAACAGAAAGCAAGCATAATTTATTTATTTTCTTGCGTCCAACCCTTATTATATAAAAAAATCTTAAAAGTAGATACAAATTATGCGATTTACTCTGCGCGTTTGTGCTTGTCCTACGGGTTGTTATTTTTACACAGCGGATGCGGCACGACAGCGCATTTTATCTTTACCCAAAGTAAATTCATAATTATGTAGCTAGAGGTAACAAAATCAAATTTCTGTGTTTAGAGATCGACCCCAAGGCATAAAAGAAGATCTTGATCGATTTTGATCTTGTTACGTATGGATTTACTTTGGTTAAAGTGAAATGCGTTGTCATGCTTTCCCCGCGTTTAATCGGTTTGGGGAAAATCGATAAGCAACCCGTGCTAAATAAATCCAGTTTATGAAAAAACGACGCTTACAGGAGAGCATCTTCACAGCGCTTTTAAGATCCAAGCCACAAAATATCCTATGTCCACATCATACATAGTCATTTCTATCTCAAGTGTGAGTTCATACATCTATGCGTACTCGGAAACATTTCGGTATATAAACGTCAGAAAGAAATTACTAACTCATTCGTTGTCCAAGTGTCTCACATCCAAGTGCTTATACTAACCATCATGAAGCTGGTACGTGCAGTGGTTTTAATTAGTTTAAATCTAATTAGATCTGTGATTAAAATCTTAAAATTATATTTCTAGGTTTTCGGCTAGGTTTAAAGTTAAGAGTGGTTTAAGTGAAAGTTTTCGAAATGGTTATCCTTGGTGGTTAAGCTAGGGAGAAAGTTAAGGAAGTGTGTGTTGGTCCTTTCCTGCCGGGGTTGCGGGACTGTTCGAAAGAGTGGTCCCGGAACACAAAGGGCGATGAAGGAACATGGATGGGTTTTAGTCAGTAAAAGTCTGACACTCCCTCCTGCTCCGCCCAGAGCGGGAGGAGTCATCTGATGATTTCCCATCCGAAAAAAAAGGCTTAAGTCCTTTTATATCGTGGGGCTGGATTAAAAGCCTCTAAACCTTTTCAATGTAACTGATAATGCGACATATTGGTTAAAAAAAAATACGCAATCGAGACATTTTAACTACCATCTGAAGGTAAAAATATATGTGTGTCTGTTATAAAAACCAGAACCTGAAAGAAACTGGTAAAATTGTTGGATAATGATGGTCGCCTGTCACCAAACAGGTGTTTATGATAAATCGGCCTCTGGCAGTATTTACATTATACTTAAAGTACTTACGGGATAATATCCGTTACTTTCTTCATCTATGAGCCCCTAAAAGAAAATCACGGATATTATCCCTTAAGTAGGTACTTTAAGTGTAGTAAAAAACCGTGAAAGTCTAAAACAGTGCATTACTACATTATGTCAATCAGGCATCAGAAAGGGTTTTCTGTCCATATTGCCTTTTTTTTTCGGATGGGAAGTCATCAAATGACTCCTCCCGCTCTGGGCGGAGCAGGAGGCAGTGTCAGACTTTTACTGACTAAAACCCATTCAGTTTTCTATAACTTATTTACGTATAACTGTTGGTTAATGTGCCTTCTTCTGTAGCTATCGGTGTTTTCTATAAACAAAGAATATCCTATCCGTGTCACCTACCTAATCTGTCACTTGATTCATAGAAAAATCAAAGAAAGCTTTTCTGTGACGTTTTGTTTCTAACCGTCCAGTAAGCAAAATGTGAAACAGATAGAGATAGCAACCTACCGAAACCGGCTAGTAAGTTATTGAAAATGGTCGTTAGATGACATTGTATGTCAGTAACAGAACAACCATCTTTAATTTATATGCTTTCAAAACCACAAATACTCAAAAAGATTCGAAAATTAAATGTAACGACCGCCAACTGTCATGTTTCAGCTCGCTCCAATCGCCGCCTTTATCGCCGCTGCATCAGCTGGCCAGATCTACAACACCCAATCAGCGGAGAGCTACGCACAGTCAGCGGAGAAGTACCAATCAGCGCTCGAGTTCCAACAGCAAGGCTTATATTCTGGCCAATCGCAGGCGCCGCGGGCGTTCTCAGGACATGAAGCGGTTGGACACGAAGTAGATAGCTATAATAATAGGCCGTCTGGGGAGAAAACTGCAAGGATTTTGGCTTTCAATAATGAGAACAATGGTCATCAGTACCGGTATTCCTATGAGACTGAAAATGGTGAGTATTTATTTATTGATTTATTTACACACCAACCGCACCGTCAGTTACAATGAGAGGTTTTCCTTTTGAGGTTTTAAAAAAAAACTTAGTTCCCAAGAACTCTATAGATGGCGTTGAACTTACTATGCCAAAGCCAAAACGCTTGAAAAAAAAACATTGTGTCACGTCACATACTCTTGTTGACTGACACTTTCATTTGCTTAACCTTCCGAATATAACCAACATTTCTCGCTCTTTGTTAAAATCAGTTTTTTTAGGTTCCGTTCCTTGCATTATCATACTTACTCCTAGCGCCATCTATCCAGCGACTAGGGAAGAGCTAAAAAGAAAATCCCTCATTCAAATCAAATAACATCTAACATTGGCATTTCAGTAACCATACAAATAACAGGAATGCATGACATTGATGTACCTATGAGTATAATCATAGATGGCGTCAATCCCTGAGTTCAAATCACAACTGTCATTATTTTTGTCGTTGTCACTGTACATAATAAGGGATTTTCTTTTTAGCTCTTCCCTAGTCGCTGGATAGATGGCGCTAGGAGTTAGTATGATAATGCAAGGAACGGAACCTAAAAAAACTGATTTTAACAAAGCGCGAGAAAACTAGGTTATATTCGGAAGGTTAAGCAAATGAAAGTGTCAGTCAACGAGAGTACCTATGTGATGTGACACAATGTTATTTTTTCCAAGCGCTTGGGCTTTGGCACCAACTATCATAGTAAGTTCAACGCCATCTATAGAGTTCTTTGAAACTAAGTTTTTTTTTAATACCTCAAAAAGAAAACCTCTCATTATAAAGTTGCAAATTAATATAGTGAGCAGAGCTGGTCAGTTCTCTGACTTTACTTAATTAAGACACCAACTATTGGAGAAAACTTACAAGGGTTACAAGTTCGGCATACCATTTTTAACCTGGCGTAGCATCAAGGCAAGAAGGAGAATGTTTAATAGTTGGCTGAATACAAACTCTTGCCTTTATCAAAATTCAAACGATTTGAAGGAAAACTTTCATAAATCTTTATTTCACAATGGTAGCCTTTCTGATGTCAATTTTTAGGGTTCCGTACCCAAAGGGTAAAAACGGAACCCTATTACTAAGACTTCGCTGTCTGTCCGTCTGTTCGTCTGTCCGTCTGTCTGTCACCAGGCTGTATCTCATGAACCGTGCCAGCTAGACAGCTGAAATTTTCACAGATGATGTATTTCTGTTGCCGCTATAACAACAAATACTAAAAACAGAATACAATTAATATTTAAGAGGGGCTCCCATACAACAAACGTGATTTTTTTGCCGTTTTGTCTAATGTATAGATAATGGTACGGAACCCTTCGTGCGCGAGTCCGACTCGCACTTGGCCGGTTTTTATAGCTCTTATCTAATCTAAAGTAAAGTTAAATAAACTATCAATTTAAATAGAACAGAATAATATAATAAACAATAATAATAAAAAACAATATTTATTTGTTCAAAACTTAAACCTATTTAAAATAAAATAATTGTACCTTAATTAGACTAACTATGTGGCAAGATACAAGACTAGTGCAACTGGGCTTAAACTAGGAGGACTTATGTGCTATAAGCACCAGTTACTTCCGTAACCACCATGATCGAGCTAAGATATAAGAATCATCATCATCATTATCATCATTTCAGCCGAAGGACGTCCACTGCTGACAAGCAGTCAACGTGGCGACGTGGGGGAGGCTAATGACTAGGCCTCCCTCACGTTGCCACGTTTACCAGTCCTGTGCGTCTCGCATCCAGCGGGATTAATAATATTACGAATTTCCTCAATTTTTTTCTAAAATCATATTTTCCCGCTTTCCAGGAATAAAAGCTGAGGAAGCTGGCCAAACCTCAGAACACGGTGGCACCGTTACCCAGGGAGCCTACTCCTACAAGGGCGATGATGGTCAGACCTACACCGTGACGTACACCGCCGACGAGCATGGCTTCCACCCCCAGGGTGCCCATCTGCCCACTCCCCCACCAATGCCTGAGGCTATTGCGAACAGCTTGGAGCAGAACGCTAAGGATGAGGCTGCTGGTATTTTTGATGATGGTAATTTATTTGAAAGTTTAATGTGTATTTTTTATTAAGAATTTCTCGAAGGTTCTGGATGATAAACCATAGACTTGGGAATCGAACACTTCATGTTCAACAGCCGTGCTTGCGATAATTAGATCAAAGGGCAAAATTTTAGACGCCTTCTTAGAGCAAAATAACAATAACTTACATTTCTAAGGTTGGTTCAAAAAGCTTTTCCATATTGGATCTGTTATTACGAATCCAGTCGTGTTTTTATGTATGCTTGAAACGAATTTTCTTTTTGATACCTAAGCCAGACATTAATAAAATCAAGTTATTTTTAAATATAAGAAGATCTTATTTAAAATATTGGTAATAGCAGCGCCATCTATGATATTCAGTCTGAACTATCGACACAATGTCCGTTGAATGTAAGGTCAATAGCAACTGTTCAAACTATGCGATCACAAGCTGTTAATGTGCAATAAACAAATGTCCTTAGTAGTTCCACTGATACACTCTCTGACACAGAGCAGCACTGTGTTGTATATGGTTTGAGAGTTCTCCCTGTGCTGATGATACGATGAACCGAGAGGTGATTCCCGTTTCTACAGAACGTATGCACACTAATCTGTAAAAAAACCTTTCATTCTCGTGCATTTTAGATAAGTTTTTGACATTACATGTCGCTGAGATGATAATGTAATTACGAGATTTTGAAAGTGTTGACAAGCATTTCGACAAAACAATTGATGCTCCTACATCGAATCAAAAAATTATAAAATAGTAAAAAAACAGTAATAAGTTTAATATGTTATTAAACTTATTACTGTTTTTATCAACGTAAAACGAATCTCTAATGCCTCTGTTAAAATATGTTTTATCTCTTTTTTCCAGGTAAATACAAGGATCAATCTGGGCAGGGAATGGCTCATGGTTACCAGCAGTACGACGCTAGTTACCAGAACATCGGTTACCAGGCACCGTCAGGTCATTCTTCTGGCGCAGAATTGGCGTATCATGTTCCCTCAGGGCATGCCTCTGGTGCCGATTTAGCGTATCATGCTCATTCTGGTAATGCACTCGCTGGAATCTCGGGTCACTCATCTGGCGCTCAATCAGCGTATCACGCTCCGGCTAACCACGGTTCCAGCGCCCAGTTGGCGTATCACGCTCCATCAAACCATGGTTCTAGCGCCCAGTTGGCGTATCACGCTCCATCAATCCATGGTTCCAGCGGCCAGTTGGCGTATCACGCTCCATCAAGCCATGGTTCTAGTGGCCAATTGGCGCACCATGCTCCATCGGGTCTTAGTTCTACCGCCCAATTTGCGTTTCATGCGCCCTCGGCTCATTCTTCTGGAGCCCAAGTAGCGTATCACGCACCTTCCAGTCATTCTTCTGGAGCTCAATTGGCTTACAACGCTCATGCGGGTTATGCTCACTCGGGCCATGCTTCTGGACCAGAAATGGCGTACCATGGTTAAATAAAGTGAATTTTATTAGTGAAAAGAATGTTGTTAAATGAATTGTGTGAGTGAATATAAAGTAAGTGTAATAAAATAAATGACGGACCAACTTAAACATTATTCCTCGTTACCAATATACAGTGCAATGCATTACAGAAACCAACTATTTAATGTTACTCCGGGTTAAAAAACTGGGGTAGACTATGATGGGAGATAACCCTTTATGGAAGGCCTATTCCTAAGGCGACACAATCAAACATCACAACATAGAAATCAAGATTTCATAATACAATAAAGCCTGCAATACTAGTTTTTTCTATTTGATTGTAATTTATTATGACTTAGATCATCTGCAGTCTTTAGATGACTGACACAAACTGCATAACAAATACTAGAACATGATTGTATCTTATTCAAAAGATTACCAAACTAAATGATTCATCAAACGTCAATCAAAACCGCGAAAATGGCAGCATGACACACGTCAATGTCAAACTGTCATATCAATGAAGCGATCATGTTACATAATTGATACTTTAGCATCCATCAACTGATATGTTACGGCTGTAGCCCCCATTTCGATACAAATGAAGCAATGGAGTCTTAACAAAATTTAAATAGAATTCATAAACTGCGTATTACAAAATATTGTTTCATAAAAACCTAGTCAATGGATTAGCAATATTGATGCTAGAGCTTTTTGTAGTAAAATGGCTGGCGTATAAATCCGTGACTAATATTTAAATCCTAGTGTAATAGTCAATTTTGATGTTTTAGGTACCTAGACATGTCTAAATTATATTGTTATGTTTTTGTTATATTGTGAAATAAACGTTTTATTGATACTGAAACTGTTTTTGATTAAGATATTCTTATCGCATCCCGAACGAGATCCGAGAGAGAACCAGAGTTTTTGACAGAATAAGTAACCTGAAGTGGCAAGGGGCCGAACACACTAACCGTGGAACGGATGACCGTTGGGTAGATTGTGTTCTTGAGTGAAGACCGCACATTATTGCCAAGCGTAAGGTGGACGATCGCAGGCTCGGTGAAGCAACGATCTTCACATGGTGGCTAGTAGCAACTGGATAAGAGTTGCCGAGAATCGAGTTGAGTAGCGTGCGATTGAAGAGGCCTTTGTCTAACAATGGACGTAGGCTGATGATAATGATTCTTGTCGATGAGTAGGACATTTTGCAAATGAGACACATCAGTGCTCAGGGATCTTTGGTGGTTCAATGATATTGACAGAGGGGCGTTGCTGATAAACATTTGAGAAAATTTAAAAACAAAACACTCAACGCCAAAAGATCCTTGAACAGCTGCAGTAGCGAGTGTAATGTCATGCTTCATATTGAATGTGTTTTCAAAAATTATGGATAGTCAAAGAAAAGTAAACCATTGGCACCGAGCTTAGAAGTTACTATCAATGGGGATGGCAACTGTGAAACTAATGGCGCTAGCATAGTTTGTTCCAAGCATGGTTATTAGTATAAATTCTGGTAATGTCATTCTATATTTCAAAATGGCTTGACCTCATTGGTCAGATTGGGAACAAAGTATGCTAGCGCCATCTGCTTTCAGCTTTCACCGGCCAACCCCACTGTCGTAAGTAGATCAGAAGGAGTTCTAGCTGCAGCAAATTCTGGCTTCGCAAAACCAGCAGTTGCCACTGAAAGTAACCATAGTAACGACTCTACACCTGACCTTCCAATCCAAAAAGAATACTGTTACCCCATTACACCACATAACACTACAGACATTGCTAAAACCAATAAAATTAGCGCCTCTCACACTTACTAATCAGACGCATCCTTTAAAAGAGAACCTGATGTAACATTAGACGTTATACAATCACTTTCAGCTCGATTCCTAGAATAAAACCTACCTTAATAGTTTCTGAGAAGTCAGATAGGCTGGTATTCAGCTCAATTTTTTTATTACAATATGGGCCTGCTCTTGACCTCGATCACGCCTGATGGAAAGCGATGGATGAGATCTATGATGGAACGAGCGTGCCCAGAAGATGCCTATTCACTCTTGCTTTGAAGGCAGGCGGGTTAAATGTGGGTGGGAACACAGACCAGAGAGTTCCAGACTTTGGCTGTTCTCATAATAAAAGTGGAGGAGAAGCGCTGAGTACGACTCGTCGGGATGTCAACCAAGTGCGGATGGTACGCCGCAGTGCGTCTGCTAGTCTGGTGGTAAAAGGGTAATGGTGGGATCAGGTCGTGCAGCTCCTGCGCACACTCACCGAAGTTCGCCATCCGGTTAGACTGGAATCCGACCCCAATATTGTTGGGAAAAGGCAGACAATTATGATGACACTTTATTTTAGCTTGATTCTTAGAATATAACCTACTTTATTAGTTTCGTTTTGCCTGCCTCGTGCCTCGTGTTTCGTTTTTCGATAACCTTGGGTATAGAAAGGGAGTGTGGTGATAGTAGGGTCACCAGTCTCAGAGTTAAACGTGACTTTTCCTTCTAAGTAGAAGGGTATAGCAGATATCTTGAGAGTCGATCTCTCAAGTAATATTTTTTAGGTTGGCACAGTCGCTGAACGATTTTCTTCGGCTAATGAGTGTGATTTGAGTTTGAAAAAAAAATCGTAGCGCTAAAAATCGTCGTTGATTCAAAAATATAGTCAATCGGAAATGGAAAAGTAAGCGAAGTGGAAATTCAAAGCAAAATAGTCACGCAATTGGCAGATCTTTTGAATTTCATATTTCTACTTAATTTAGCTTTTAAGTAACAGCGAACCTTTATGTGTGTGATTCAAACCTATTTCTTTAACCGACTTCAAAAAGGAGGAGCTTCTCAATTCGATGGGTATTTTTTATTTTTTTATGTATGTACATCGATTACGCTGAGATTAATAATCCGATTTACGTGATTCTCTTTTAGTTTGATGTGGAATAGTTGCTATTTAGTCCCATAAAAATTTTACATAGTTTAGCCCAGTAGTTTTCATTTTATGAACATTTTTACTTCAGTCATGTGGTATAATTTCATGTATGTTCACCGATTTCTCCTCCATTTGTGGAGCGATTCTCAAAATTATTTTCTTTTTACTGGAAAGAGTATACTCTTGAAATGGTGGCATTTAAATTTGGTGAAGATCTGATGCTGATCTACGAAGATATACAATGGAATGGAAAAATAAAAAAACTTTTTACAAAAAATAATAAAACCGTCTTCAAAAAACACAAAAAAGTGAAAAATAACTTTAGCTTTAGAAGTTGGTGACAAAAAAAAACTGAACGCATCAAACAAAGGTCACCGACTTCTGAAGCTAAAGTTATTTTTCACTTTTTTGTGTTTTTTGAAGTCGGTTTTTTTTTGAAGTTTTTTTAAGTCTTTCTGTTTTTAGAAGAATCTTCAGTTCATTCCTTAGGACACCAAATTCCAAAACTAATTAAGCCAAAACACACCTAGAACAATAAAACCATGACGTAATATCATTAAGCACAATTACAGCCCACAAGCAAGTCTCCTATTGTAACATATTCCTCTGTTCCATCCCAACAAGTTTGTTCCACTTTGACCCACTGACATTCACACAATGGCCTCGGGCGGTCTGTCTGTAACACCTTGGCCACAAGCTACACGTTCGAGCGACACGCTTATTGCAACAGTCATTACGGAGAAAACAAAGTAAAGTTGTTTAGAAACGATGCCGCAGGTCGCTGCGATGCGTTTTGTAAAGCAATGTTATTCACGCGAAGGAAACAAATGATTTGCACGCGTGTTTCTTGAAGGTGCGGTCCAACCGGAAAGAGTGAATAGCGGTCTTGTTGCGGAATCTGGATTTTGACAGATATTTCAGTACAGTATCAAAAGTCTAAAACTCACAAGTACTCAGATTTTATTGATGATGTTCTTAACAAAGATCAGGTCAGGTGCGTAATATTGGTATTCCCAACTGGCGTGCATGTAGGTATGACAGTATGACCAACCAGATTAATGAACGTGGACGAGTCAAAAGAAGTACCTACCTATGTGAGGATCGCAGCAGTTGGCGTTCGTTAGTACTTACCTCCATGGGAAAAAGGTGTGAGTTTTTGTTGGTATTATCTGTCAAAGTCCTGTGTCCGCAGTCGGATCTAGAGTCGTACTTTCGGTTCGACCGCATCTCTACGCAAATGGCATTACACGAGGTCGTGTAAGGGGCCTAACCCTACGGAAAAAAATGAGAGGAACAAGTGTGATTTATATCAAGTTGTTACCCAACTTGCTTTGGTAATATTAGTCGTAATAGTGTATTTAAATGTGGCCTTGGGTAGTGGATTAAAGTTATGGATTAACGAGATTGAGAGTAAATGTTATGGTTTTGTGCGTAACCGTTCACGCTACATATAATGAGATGAAATAATTCATGGACACACAAATTGCTCTTTGTTTAGAATTGGTAACCGAGCAAAACAATTGACTCTCAAATAGTGTAAATACTGAATGAACAAAACAATTTACTGGAGTATATATGATTATAGGTATGTAATGGTGCCGATTCCCTTGTTCACAAACTAAACTAAATTTAAGTTGAATGCATCTTTTACTTTCTATTTCATTATGAAAAGGACAGAAGATAAATAATAGTTTAATCCTGTCAAATTAGTCAGCTGCTGACGTAATTTGATGTAATTTTAGTAGTCAACTTTTTAATCGCGTCTAAAACTTGTATGGCGCTGATTAATTTGACAGAACATAACTAAAATTTATCTTCTGTCCTTTTCCTAATGAAATAGAAAGAAAAAGATGCACTGAACTTAAATTTGGTTTAGTTTGTAAACAAGGGAATCGGCACCAATATTAACTTTAATGCCCGCTTGCTCCACAAATCTCAAAATATGTAAAGCGCTAAATGCATTGAATACTTACATCTTTCTGTTTCTGCCAATTCTTTGAAGATAAAAGGGACAGAATGTTATAAGTAGAAGGTATGTGTTAACCACTAATCGTATCCAGTGTTTTGTAATACAAGGGAGCCTAAGAGATTTGCTTTATGCGACGATAATATTGACATACACTTGACAATGAAGTTTTGTTGGTCAACGAAATACATAAGACATCAGTTAAGTGATGGTTCTTACCCACTGTAGGTACTACGAGTACTGTAATTTATGCAATAGTTTTATTAAGTGACAATATGATATTGAACTATGATTTACACAGCCGAACCTACTTTCTTTCGTAATTTAATTTATGTAAATGTCGTAACGGTAGTGTTCTAGGCCACGGGTATGATGGATTGATTTTCTGTGAAATGTAACATTTTAATTTTGATAGTAATTAATATAAAGTTAGAGGTGGAAGTGGTGGTGACATATTATACTCTTTCCCAATAGAAGAACGCGAAAACGAACAGTTGTGAGTACCCATGGTGTAAATATCTTCTTACCAAACAATCTGTGTCGTATGGAGCTCTAGGTACTACCATCAACTCATCTACCTAGCCTTTCCCCAACTATGTTGAGGTCAGCTTCTAGTCTAACCGAATGCAGCTGAATACCAGTATTTTACACGGAGCGAATGCCTGTCTGATCTTCACAATCAAGTTAGTACTGGGTAATACGAACCCGTTGGTAAGACCCGTTGTCAGACTTTCAGGCCACGGCCTACGGGTAAATATGCTGAGGCACGGAGGAAACTCACTCATCCACGGACCAATCAAGGCAAGCTTCACTATACTATATATACCATATATAGCTACCATATATTCTAAACACAAGCTTATCGATTTCTCCAGTAAAAACAAGAAAA
The DNA here is from genome assembly GCA_905147715.2 of Xestia xanthographa. NCBI lineage: Eukaryota > Metazoa > Arthropoda > Insecta > Lepidoptera > Noctuidae > Xestia > Xestia xanthographa. The sequence continues at coordinate 26,905,145 of LR990650.1, forward strand.
AACACAATGTCACAAAACTTTAAACAGAAAACAAAAACCAATGTGCATTACTACATTTCAAACTAGTTGAATTTCAAAACAGCATCCAATCCCCGAGTGCATAGCAGAATGAATTCAATGATACTCTTCACAAGGACACGATTACGTTGCTATATAGGTGCAGACTATAGACGATCTGTGTTGGAAGCTGCGTGGATTAAAGATTAGTCACCGATCGATTGTTATCAGGTAGTCATATGTCGAGGTTTGATCGATGATGGGTAATCGAGACAGGTGGAAATCTGCAGTTTTTTTTCTAATAGAACTTGATGAAATTTACAGAGATTTGGTTCTATTGCAATAATGGCAGTGCTGTACGCTACTGCTATGGAATCTACACTTCTACACTAATATTATAAAGAGGAAAGATTTGCATTTTTGTGCGTATGTTTGTAATGAATAAACTCAAAAACTACTACGCCGATTTCAAAAATTATCACCATTTTTTTTTTCACCATTAATTATTCACCATTAGAAAGCCACGTCTTTACTGAGTAACATAGGCTATATTTTATCCCCGTACTCTCACGGGGACAGGAACTACGCAGGTGAAACCACGAGACGTCCGCCAGCAGGAGATATTTATTTCATAAGTCAAATTTATTTAATAAAACACTACATTTTGGGGGCTCGTCCGGGATTTCGAAATAAGCAAGCAATCTTTAATTTCTATAATATTCTTCTGAAAAATCTTACGTCTTCCATCTTTCTTATTCGACGTCCGTCGTACATCTAATAATGCTCTTTGCGCATCCTTCCTTGACATACACCTTGCATGCATTTTTATTCGTTATAATTGTATGTACACTCATATTTGAGCAAATAAAGTTATCTGAATCTGATGAGGTTGGTAGGTCTATGGAACAAGCAGTTTAAGTGTCAACCAGCAATCACAGCAGAATAGATTTTGATGCAGCTTGCACTATTATTTCGAGAGCTTATTCCAGAAAGCAGGTTTATTTCTTGCCCATCCATTAAAAAAATGGAAAATGTACCTTTTATTAACCATTCAGGAGAACGTGGGAGCAGTGGTGGCGGCCCCGACTTGCGAACAGTAAGTCGTGGGTTTGAACCCAGGCAGGCGCATTACTTTGTGTAATTTATTTCAACACCACTGCTCTCAAAACGATGAAGGAAAACATCGTGAAGAAACTGGCATGTCCTAGAACCAAAAATTTGAAGACATGGGACATCTACCAACTCGCACTGGGCCCGTGTGGTGAATTATAGCCCATTTCCTCTCATAGAGAGGAGGCCGCGTGTCCCAGCAGCAGGAACATCATAGACTGATTATGCAGGAGAACGTTGGCCTGAAAATTGCTCTCATATTATTATGAAGCTTTCATATTTATTTTCAATTGTCCTGAAAGCACAGCATGATGTAACTATCATGAATAAACCACCAGACGTAATGGAACACACAAAAGCGATGACTCGATCAAGGCAACAGATCTATCTGTAGGTATTGGAAGCTCATGAATTAGTCATGCGATCTATTGTTGTAAGGAATGCATTAGTCTTGAATCACAAGGTGAAAGACAGGTGAAAAGGTCGGGTTTGTCGGTGAAGGTAAAAGGATCCTTATCTACAGGATTTTAGGAATGTAAATTGAATTGAAATAAAATGTCAGTAGACCGAGTTCCAACCGTCGAAATCCGGAGACGTACGAAGGTTTTCGATAATGGAAATGGCGTTATGGAACGCAAATGGAGTTGGGCAGGACACCTATCAAAGTGCGGTTATGGCAGGTGGAGTAAAGCTGTGACCGAGTGGCGTCCAAGGAATGGAAAGAGATTGTGTTGGTCGTCCGGCGTCGACATGGGCAGACGACATTGTTGTCATTGCAAGAATTCCTGGATGCAACTGGCACAAGAACGTGTAGACTACTTGGCGCAAGCAAAGAGAAGGCTATACCCAGCTGTGGGTGAATGATGATGATAATGAAAATGTCAGTCTGAAGGGTAAGATCAGGGCCTGTGGACGGTGGGCTATGGGCTAGCTCGCCGTCCGACCGTCTCATGACGACAGGCTGTGTCGACGGCGCGTTCGTGTTCCACGCGCGCCTCAAAAAGAGTCAGCAAAGCGGAAGGGGTCCGCAAGGGCCGATGCCTGCCAGGGTTGCGGGACTGTTCGAAAGAGATACCGTGGCCCCGGAACACAAAGGGCAATGAAGGAACATGCATGGATTTTAGTTTAGGAGGGAATGGGCTATAATCCACCACGCGGGCCCAATGCGGATTGAAAGATGTCACATGTCTTTGAATTTTTGGTTCTAGTACATGCCGGTTTCCTCACGATGTTTTCTTTTACCGTTTTGAGAGCAGTGGTGATGTTATAAATTACACAAAGTAATGCGCCTGTCTGGGTTCGAACCCACGACTTACTGTTCGTAAGTCGGGGCCGCCACTGGGCCACCGCTGCTTGACTTTACTGCATTTCTGTTATCAAGGACTGATACAGTTTTCACAATTGTCCCGTGAAGATTTAGGTACCTACTTCTACAGCACTTCCAATTTACTGATCAAACTCGTCTGCCAGAATGAATGAATGTACGAAGGTATAATTTAATAACAGAAGATAAATAATTTGATAACAATCTTAAGTGGTCAAAAGTTTCGAAATGTTCAATACACCGCTGCACCGATAAAGTCGAAATCAAATAGGTTTTCATTAATTTTACTAGTTTGCAATCATAAAATGATTACTTAAATATTATTCCACAAGTTACCACAGAATGCTAGGTACTGTTCATAATGTTTGTTTGTTTGTAAATACTTTGTGATTCCAGGTATTACATAAAGGGTGTAACAAGACTCTTAACGAAGCCGAAATGCACTTGCTCTCCCCGTCATTGCGATAATTTTTTACCTAGACCATACCCAGGAAACTTCTAGTTAGGTACGGAGATATTGGGGGTCAAATTTCCAACTTTTTCACTAGTTTTTTATTAAAATCATATTCTTTATGTATATTTTTACACCTCCACGACCCCCGTACTATTCAATCCATCCATCAGCACAATGTTTTGAGTGCGTTACATTGAGTTTCACCGTGAAACGTGATTTTTCATTAAAAAAAAAGCTGTTTCACAGCAATAATGTTTGCGTAAAATTACTTAGTTCAATGTAGGTACATAATGCATGGTTGACGGCTTCGTAAAAGGTCCGTTTACACCCTGTATATTTTTGGATTTCAGAGCAACATACATTTGATAGTTGACACGTAAATTCAAAAGACAGAGTTACTTTCGCGTTTATAACATTAGGATTTTAAGGAGTTCATTTTAAGGAGCAGCACTGTCCCAGTGGTTGCGGCCCCGACTTACAAACAATAAGTCGTGGGTTCGAACCTAGACAGGCGCATTACTTTGTGTAATTTATTTCATTACCACTGCTCTCAAAACCGGCATGTCCTCGAACCGAAACTTCGAAGACATGTGACATCTACCAATCCGCACTGGGCCCGCGTGGTGGATTATAGCCCATTCCCATAGAGAGGAGGCCTGTGTCCCAGTTGTGGGAACATTAATAGGCTGATGATGATGATGATTACATTGAACCGGAAGACGTTGCGTTGGAAGGCCTCCCACTAGGTGGACCGATGTCCTGGTGAAGGTTGCGGGAATCCGCTGGATGCCAGTCGCACACGGGACCGGTCAATGTGGCGACACTTGAGGGAGGCTATGTCCAGCAGTGGACGTCTTTCGGCTGAGATGATGATGATGATGATTATAACATTAGTCATCATCATCATTCTCCTTCCCTTATGCCAATTTAATTTTAGTCGCCGCAGCATGACTTCTTCCATACATATCTATTACTCGTCATGTCAGCAGTCACCTCCTTTCTAGCAATATTAGCATATATACTCATACTTTACCCCTAGTATATGAAGATTTTCTTCCTTAAAATATTTCCTTCCGTAACTACTTGTGTATTCCATATAGGTTTCAAAACATCACCTAGCGTTTATTCTATTAGGTATACTAGAATATAATAATACTAAACCTGTCAAGAAGAGCTGTATTGGCATATCACCAAAGGTCACCTGCCATGCCACAGAGCGAACTAATGCCAATAATTATTATGTTCATGTTCACACAAATCTTATCTAAATATATAAAAGAAGAAACTGACTGACTGACTGACTGACTGACTGACTGACTGACTGACTCATCTATCAACGCACAGCCCAAACCGCTGGGTCTACAGATTCCAAATTTGGCAAGTAGGTTCCTTATGTGGTCTAGGGGTGCACTAAGAAAGGATTTTTCAAAATTCACCCCCTAAGGGGGTTAAACGGGGCTCCAAAGTTTGTATGGGGAAACAAGATTAGTTAGTCTATTTTATTCGAAACTTTACAGGAGTGCTCCTATTGATAAATGAGTTGAAACGGGTTTCCGGATTTTCCAGAATTCAACCCCTAAGAGGGGGAAAAGGGGTGACAAAGTCTAAAAATCAATGCACAGCCCAAACCGCTGAGTCTAGAGATTCCAAATTTGGCGTATAAATTTTTTATGAGATTTAGGGGTGCATTAAGAAAGGATTTTACAAAATTCACTCCCTAAGGGGTTGAAACGGGGCTCCAAAGATTACATGGGGAAATAGGATTAGTAAGACTATTTTATTCGAAACTTAACGGGAGTACTCCTATCGATAAATGAGTTAACATTTGTGTTTCAGTTTTTTTCAGAATTCAACCCCTAAAGGGGGAAATGGGGTAACAAAGCCTGAAATTCAACATAGGTATTGTTTTTATGGTGAATTGGGTCGAGTGTATTACAAAAACAACGATTTTAAGATTTAATGTGGCAGACCTGAAATACTACCATTCCCTGTAGGGGTGCGATGGGGTTGAAATGTCTAAAAATCAATATGGGTGTCGATACCGAGATTTTCAGGGGTGCTGATTACGAAAATGGCATTTATTTTGAGATCCAGATGATAATGATTGTGATTACGATGATGATGATTGTGATAATGATGACGATGATTGTGATGATGATGATTGTGATTACGATGATGATGATTGTGATAATGGTGATTGTGATAACGAAGATAATGATTGTGATTACGATGATAATAAGTATGATAACGATGATGGTGATTGTGATAGTGATGGTGATTGTGACAGTGATGGTGATTGTGATAGTGACGGTGATTGTGATGGTGATAGCGATGGTTGTGATAACGAGGATGGAGATTGTGATGATGATGATTGTGATTACGATGATAATGATTGTGATAACGATGACGGTGATTGTGATAGTAATTTTGATGGTGATTGTGATGGTGATGGTGATTGTGATGGTGATGGTGATTGTGATTGTAATTGTGTTGGTGATTGTGATAATGATGGTGATTGTGGTTGTGATAGTGATGGCGATTGTGATCATGATGATTGTGATTAAGATGATAGTGATTGTGATTACGACGATAATGATTGTGATTACGATTATAATGATTGTGATGATGAAGATGGAGATTGTAATGATGATGATTGTGATTACGATGATAACAGCAGTTGAAGGTTTAGTGCCCCCTGATGCGTACCATCCGCCGTTGGACATCCAGGTACAGTTACAATCATCTGATGAAAGTGAAAAACTTGAACCCAGTAATGTCGACCGTAGTAGGGATTGGAATTTCAAAAAATGTAATCGCAATCTGCTTTTCGAACTTCTTTCCGAGGTATCTTGGGATGCAGTGACATCATCCAATGACGTTTGTACTAGCACTCAAGTTTTCTATGATATTGTTTACAGCTTATTTGACGCGTGTATCCCTAAAAAACGCCGAAACCGAAAGATAACTAGAAGATATCCTACCTGGTTTACTTCGGATATCATTCGGGACATTCAGAAAAAAGTGAAATTACATTCCGCCTGGAAAAAAAGTAACTGTGATTTAATATATAAGCAATTCTCTGAGTATAGATCTAACCTAAAGTCTCGTATATCGACTGCTTATGATACTTACATTAAGCGCATCGAAGGGAACATTAAGAAAAATCCCAAAGAATTCTGGCAGCATATTTCTAACCTAAGATCAAAAGGCGGGTTTGAGCCTAACGTAACCCACAAAGGTAAAATTCACAGTGGTGTAGCAGCTGCTGAAGCGTTCGCAGAATATTTCGCGAGCGTCTTCCAAGCTGAAGTACCAAAGTTAGACCTCGAGAATATAGCCAATCCAAGCAACTCCAATATTAGCAATTACATTAATATACTAAACTTCACCGAAAGTGATATAAGCACCGGAATAAATAAAATAAAACTCAACACTTCTATTGGTCCTGATAATATTCCTCCGTGGTTCTTAAAAGAGGGAAAGGAATTTCTTATTCGGCCCCTAAACCACATTTTTAATTTGGCACTAAAATCTGGAGTTTATCCGCCTCAATGGAAGATATCACGTGTGACTCCCATACCGAAATCCGTAAATAAATCATCAGTCGATGAATTTCGTCCAATAGCGATACTTTCTTCTCCCGCGAAAGTTTTCGAGAATGTCCTACACCAAGGAATTTATAAGCAAGTAAAACAGTACCTGTGCAATGAGCAGCATGGCTTTCGCGAAAAAAGATCCGTCAATACTAACTTACTTACACTAGTTAATTATATCTCTACTAGTCTTGACCACAGACGCCAGGTAGACGTTCTTTACTTTGATTTTCAAAAGGCGTTCGACAGAATCAACAATGACATCTTGCTGTCAAAACTCAGTGCGATAGGTGTTGCTCCAGGGCTTCTACGGCTCCTTGCAGATTATTTGCGGGACCGACAACAATTTGTCAGATTGGGTCTGTACGAGTCACTCCCATACCACACTCGCTCGGGTGTGAGTCAAGGTTCGGTAGTCGGCCCTCTCCTTTTCATTTTGGTAATCAATGACCTCCCAGATGTAGTTGCGAATGCTAGAGCCCTCTTATATGCTGATGACTTAAAGCTATATCATGAAATAACATCTGAGCGCGATTGCCAAGCTCTGCAATCAGACATTGATTCAGTATATAAGTGGAGTTTGGAAAATAAAATGGAATTCAATCAATCAAAATGCTACGTGATGTCTTTCGGTCGAATGCGGCGCCCAGTCAACGTTCTGTACAAACTAAATGGAGATACAATTACAAGAACTGATTCCATGAAAGACCTGGGAGTCATATTCGACCGTAAGCTTACTTTTCATGACCACATCACATCCACTGCTAAGGAGTCCTTCAGGCGCCTTGGCTTTGTTTTAAGGAACTGTCGTGACTTCCACAACCCCCACGTTATCAAGCTTGTTTATGGGGCATTGGTTCGTAGTAAGCTGGAGTCTAGTGCGTGCGTATGGAGTCCTTTTGAGAAGCAGTATGCGTTAGCTTTAGAAAAAGTTCAAAAAGCATTCCTTAGATACCTCTACAAGCACTTGCACGGGTTTTATCCCTTCTTGTATCCCACTAAATTCCTGTTGGGTTGTTTAGGTTTCAATTCTCTAGAAGTAAGACGGTCGCGCGATCAGATGATTGCAATATTTAAAATTCTTTGGGGTATTATTGATGTTCCTGATCTGCATAATGACATCTGCAAGCTATTTGTCCCAGACAATTACTGTCGTGGCAGGAAACACCGCTTACTGGCTGTTCCAACTTGCCGTACTGTGGCACACTCCAAGTCACCTATTCCCCGGACATTAGCCGCTATTAACGCTCTCCTGAACTCGAACACAGATCTAGATATGTTTGCGACTGAATGGAAGGTGATACTGTCAGAATGTTTGAATTTTTGTGAGAAGAATGCATGACTGTGTTAAATAAATTATATGTTAATTAAATAGTGTAATTGGCTTCGGCCGTTCTATTTAAATAAATAAATAAATAGTGATTGTGATAGTTATTTTGATGGTGATTGTGATGGTGATGGTGATTGTGATGGACGTTGTGAAAGTGGCGGTGATTGTGATGGTGATAGCGATGGTGATGGTGATTGTGATTGTGATTGTGACAGTGATGTTGATTGTGATTACTATGTTAATGATTGTTATAACGAGGATAGTAATTGTGATGGTGATGGTGATTGTGATTGTAATTGTGTTGGTGATTGTGATGATGATGGTGATTGTGGTTGTGATAGTGATGGCGATTGTGATCATGATGATTGTGATTAAGATGATAGTGATTGTGATTACGACGATAATGATTGTGATTACGATTATAATGATTGTGATGATGAAGATGGAGATTGTAATGATGATGATTGTGATTACGATGATAATGGTTGTGATTGCGATGATGATGATTGTGATGATGATGATAGCGATTGTGATTACGATGATGGTGATTGTGATAGTGATTTTGATTGTGATTGTGATGGTGATTGTGATAGTTATTGTGAGAGTGGCGGTGATTGTGATAATGATTGTGGTTGTGATAGTTATGGCGATTTTGATAATGATGATTGTGATTAAGATGATAGTGATAGTGATTACGATGATAATGATTGTGATAATGATGATAGCGATTGTGGTTACGATTATAATTATTGTGATGACGATGATAATGGTTGTGATTGCGTTGATAATGATTGTGATGATGATGATAGCGATTGTGATTACGATCATGGTGATTGTGATAGTGTATTTGATTTTGATTGTGATTGTGATTGTGATGGTGATTGTGATAGTTATTGTGATTGTGATGGTGATGGCGATAGTGATGGGGATTGTGATGGAGATTACGATAGTGATGGTGACTGTGATGGTGATTGAGATAGTGATGGTGATTGTGATAATGACTGTGATTATGATGATAATGATTGTGATAACGATGATGGTGATTGTGATAGTTATTTTGATGGTAATTGTGATGGTGATTGTGATAGTGACGGTGATTGTGATGGTGATAGCGATGGTGGTGGGGATTTTGATGGTGATTGTGATTGTCATTGTGATGGTGGTTGCTGATAGTGATGGTGGTTGTGATAGTGATGTTGATTGTGATGATAATAATAAATTGTGATGATTATGAAATTTGGCATATAGATAGTTTGGATGTCCTGGATTATCATGTAGGTCACTATTTATCACTTTTTTTTTTTTTTTTTTCGGATGGGGAATCATCAAATAACTCCTCCCGCTCTGGGCGGAGCAGGAGGGAGTGTCAGACTTTTACTGACTAAAACCCATCCATGTTCCTTCATCGCCCTTTGTGTTCCGGGGCCACGGTATCTCTTTCGAACAGTCCCGCAACCCCGGCAGGCATCGGTCCTTACGGACCCCTTCCTTTTTGCTGACTCTCTTTCTTTGAGGCGCGCGTGGAACACGAACGCGCCGTCGACACGGCCTGTCGTCATGAGACGGATGGACGGCGAGCTAGCCCATAGCCCACCGTCCACAGGCCCGCGCCTACGGTGTCCGGGGGCCACGTGGTGGTGGCCCCCGACGCCCGGGGCGTCTCCCGCGGCGGCCGGGACGTTGAGAGGTTCTCTCCCTCTCACGTTCCGCCACCTCCTTTTCTAGCATTACTGCTTCGCAGAAGGAGGTGACGGCGTCCCACACTATTTATCCCTTTAGTATGATTCAGTGGTACAGTTACCGAACTGCACGTGGGCGAAGCCGCGGGCAACAGCTAGTTGTTTCTATAATTAAAACGATTAGATGATCTGATGTTATCAATTATTGTGTGTATATCCTCTCGGTGTGTGTTAATAGTTTTGTATCCCTGTAACCTAAATGTAAAATGATAACTATTGAACTTAATTTTAAGTTATTTAATTTTGTCACCTTTTGCTGCATAAAACTTGCCCAATTGTAACTTAAATGGAAGAAATCACTGGCTCCTGAAATACAGGTAGCCCCAGCTGCCAGGTGCCAGACGCCACAGGCCGCAGGTGCCGGCTGCCAGGTGGTCCTAGCTCTGGAGCCAGGGTCTCACATTTTTCTGTAACTGTTTTTATGCCAATAAAGAAATTATTATTATAATATTATTATTATTCCTAACACAAAAACTCTTGACTTGAGACAAAATTACAATACATATCATCACGCCTATTATCCCCGATGGGTTAGGCAGAGGTATACCTAATAGTAGGGTGTACTATTAGGTATAAACATCAGTTCCTAATAAAATATTTATTTTATTCGGAGTATAAAATCAAAATCAAAAATCAAAATCAAATCATTTATTTCAAGTAGGCCAGTTGCAGGCACTTTTGAATTGTCGAAACAAAGATGAAAATTAAATGTAGGTACAGTCCCAGTCACAAGACATAGAAACTGTGAAAGTACTGTAGTTGCCCATTCCCTAGCGTAGATCTCTATGGAGAAGAACGGGCAAGAAACTCCATGGACACTCTTTTAAATCATAAAATTGTTACAAAATCTTGGTTACATCATTCGTGTTGAGATGGTATGAGTCAATTTCAACAACTCGATTTTTTACCTAATTTCCATGGACATTTTCATTTTCAGGTTTTTTGAAAAACTTTAATAACAAAGCGCAACATATCCACATTATATATACTTTTTCAGAAAGGGGATATTATAATTAAATTACTTAGAGAGTTATTTGGGCCACCGAAATTGGCGAGCCACAGAAATTTTATTATTGCCACCGAAATTGTATTGGTGACACAGAAATTCTGCGTTTGCACCGAAATTGTGAATTATTATATAAATCAATGTATTTATATAATAATTCACAATTTCGGTGCAAACTTTTTTTAATAATATGTAAAGAAAGATAAGGTTTAATGAAAAAACTGATATAATACGAATATCGTCGATATTATCGTTGTAATTATGTAATGAACACATGCATGTAACCCATGTATCACAAATTAACGATTTGATCATTTTTAAGCATTTCTAAAAATACAACGTGGTGTACTATTAATTGGAAAAATCAGTCTTATAAAATTAGCAATCAAGGAACTGGTTATGTTTTTTACTTCTATGAAGAGGATGGGAAATCATCAAATTACTTCTCCCGCTCTGGGCGAAGCAGGAGGGACTTTCAGACTTTTACTAACTAAAACCTATTCATGTTCCTTCATCGCCCTTTATGTTCCGGGGCCACGGTATCTCTTTCGAACAGTCCCGCAACCCCGGCAGGCATCGGTCCTTGTGGACCCCTTCCTATTGCTGACTCTCTTTGAGGCGCGCGTGGAACACGAAAGTGCCATCGACACGGTCTGTCGTCATGAGACGGACAGACGGCGAGCTAGCCCATAGCCCACCGTCCACAAGCCCACCACGTGGCCCCCGGCCACGACTGCATGTGCATGGACCACACGACTCCTGCGTAGAGCCTCCAGCAGGGGGCGTTTGCCCCCCCCCAGGTTGGGCAGGAACCGCCTGAAGGCAGCGCCGGTCCGTTCCAGTTTGGGGGCCAAACGTCGGAAGTGCTCTACGATGTTCCACTGGCTGTCGAAGACGAGTCCTAGGTACTTCAAAGTCGACTCGACCACACGACGAAGGTAGGTCGGCACCCCGTGATACCGGAGTGCCTCCCTAATGCAGCTCCAGGGCATGGTGTTGAAGGCATTAGCTATGTCGAGAGACACCACCAAGACAACCCCACCCCGGGAAACCGCATATCCCGTCGTGAGGGCTCTCCGTACGTCATGGCGTCCACCGTAAAGCGCCCCTTGCAGAAACCAATCTGGTATTCCGCAAGATCCAGCCTCGACCCCGCAAGGTGCTCGGCGAGGCGGTTTGCAATTACTCTTTCGAAGAGCTTTCCTACCTCGCCGAGCAGCACCACGGGCCGGTATGTGGACGGAGATTCCGCAGGGCGCCCCGGCTTCCGAATGAGGACCAGCTTTCCCGTCTTCCAACGAAGCGGAAACTGGCCTCTCTCCAAGCATGCGCTTAGGAGCCCCTCTAGTCGGTGCCCGAGAGCCTCCGAGGCCAGGACCCAGGCTTTGCCAGGCAAGCCGTCGGGTCCCGGGGCGGTATTTTTGACACTGAGCCTACGTACCGCCACTCTCAGGTCTACCCCAGTCACTTCCGGAGCGTTTTCGTCATCGTCCTGTTGGTCCGCTTCCAGCATTGCAGGTGGCGGAGCCATAGACGGGGAGGATGTCCCCTCGCGAAGGGAACAGAGTACTCACCATGTCCTCCACAAGCTCAGGCCGGAGACTCTGCGTCAGTAGGGTGCGGAGTTTATCCCGCACCATCTTGTAAGGGCGCCCCCACGGATCTCTGTCGAGAGTCCCCAGCATCTCCTTGCGAGCCAGATTCCTGGCCCACGAGGAGATGCTGGGGACTCGACATCTGCGCACGTCGCAGATGTCGGACATGGCCTCCTGGAACCACCCTGCCTCATTGTCAACGTCGGCAGGTCTAGCCAGTGATGTCACCCAGGCCTGCACGATTGAGGCTTCCAGGAGGAGCTTCTGGAGGATGCAACCCTCAAAGTTCAGTTAATCCAATTGAACGACTTTTTCAAGAAATAGTAATACAATTTTATTTTAATGTCCGGGGCTAAGGACCTAGTTCTGTCAAAGTAATTTCGGCATAACAAGTATTGATTCTTTCCAAAAATCTTCATTAACATTAATACAATAATTGATTAGTAAAATTTCTGTGGAGTCGTGTAATTTCCGTGGGCCACGAGATGCCACGGAAACCACAGAAATTGCCCCATAGAAATTGGAAACTTGGCTATTTTATTTTTTTTACAAGAAATTATCAAGGCTATGACTATTATTTTCTATAATATTAAATGTGTACCAAAGGCTACTTAGCATGTATAAAAGTGATACCTTTATTTCTTGCAAAAATCCTTTTAAAACCTAATCACCGAAATTGCAAAATTTCGTTCCGAGTAGTCTGAAATCACGTACTTATATTTTTGGCGGAAAGACCTGGCGATATGGTGCACTACCATTGTTACTGCACGTAAGAGCACGACTGTCTCTTGCCGAGCAGGGATTTATTGTTCGTTTAAACTCATTGGTGGAAGCTCAGGACGGTGAAACAAAATGACCATAGAAATTAGTAATTTCGCTTGGACAAACCTACCGTTGACATGTACTCATTAACTATGAGTCTAAACATTCAAAACTAATTAACGTCTTGTAGGTCAATCATTACTAAACGCAATCAAAATACTTTTTCCTATATATGTTGGAGATTATCTTCCTGAGAGGTAAATGCTGTGTATGAAAGTGATTGTGGACAAGACACAGAAATTGATAATTCATCATTTACCTATTTTTTTCATAAAAAGTAATAGTCTTATAAATATAATTTAAGTGGCTTCATTTAGATTCATGTCACTTTAATTCTGAGAAAAAAAATCGTTGCATTATCTGTAAAGCAGCACTGCGATTTCAGCCTAGACGCGTAAATTTTTCGCCTGAGAAATTCACTCGTATATTATGTGAGAACAATGTAGCAAGATGTGCACGTTAAAAGTGTCCATAGTAAAAACAAAATATACAATTAAAATATAACATTAAAATAAGCCACGGCAACTAAGAGATGACCAGTCACAACTGACAGCGCCCGTTCACGAACATGACGCATGGATCAGCACCATTTAACTCAACCATTTTGTAGGGAACCAAATGATCGGACACACGCGCCACCATCAGCGAGACATTAGAGTGAGCATGACATACTCTCAACTGCCTGGGCACATTCAAGTCAAGAAAAGACGTAGGATTCCAGTGAATGATAGCTTTCTAGTACATAGTACTCACACAATATGGGCTATGCGATTATATAATACTAGAGATTGAATCTATACAATGCAAAGATAGTTGTACAATCTTCAGCAGCTCCAACAATTATATGTAATGCTATCTAATTTATGCGCCCCTGTCCATGTGGAGCAGGACCAGCATTGAGCCACGCATTTTTATCAGCGATATAATCGCCCAACTTGTAATAAGCTTGCTTACATAGTGTGCGTTTGATGCATGTTTTAAATTTCGTCTCATTCAGTTCAAGAATACTTTGTGGAATTTTATTATAGCATCTCAAACAGTACCCCATGAAAGATGAGTCTACTTTAGCGAGTCTGAAGCCTGGCTGAACTAGTTGGTCCCTATTTCTAGTACTGTAATTATGTCTGTCACCTCTTTTACCAAAAAGATGCAGATTTTTTCTGACGTACATTATGTTTTCGTAGATATACTGACAATGTACCGTCATGATACCAATATCTTTAAACAGTTCCCTTAGAGAATCGCGCCTACGAAGATTATATATGGCTCTGATGGCTCTTTTTTGCAGAATAAATATAGACTCAATATCTGCAGCCCGTCCCCATAGCAAAATGCCATAAGACATTATACTATGAAAGTAACTAAAATACACCAGTCTAGCGGTATCTACATCAGTAAATTGACGGATTTTTCTAATAGCGTATGCTGCTGAACTTAGCCGCCCTGCAAGGGATGTTAAATGTGAACCCCATTGTAGCCTTGAATCAAGCGTAATCCCCAGGAAAACCGTTTTATCTACGAATTCAAGTTTCTCTTTATTCAATTTTATTTCACAATCACTACTCTTAACATTGGGTAAAGCAAATCTTATGCATTTAGTTTTTTTTTCATTTAATACCAAATTGTTTGCTGTGAACCAATTATGGACCTGAAGTAGGGCATTATTCAGGTCATCTAGATTTTGGGCCCGTCTATTTATCTTAAAAATTAGGGAAGTGTCATCAGCAAACAACACCATATTTTGAGGTTGGTTTTTCAATAAATAGGGTAGATCATTTATATACACGAGAAAGAGGAAAGGACCCAATATTGAGCCTTGCGGAACCCCCATTTTTACTTTTAAACCCTTTGAATTAACACCATTTATTTGAACAAGTTGTTGTCTATCACTCAAATATGATTTCACCAAACTAAGTGCAAGTTGACCTAATCCGTAATGCTCACGTTTCAAAAGTAATGTGTCCTGATTTACGCAATCAAATGCTTTGGAAAGGTCACAAAATATTCCTATGGCGTCTTGAGACTCTTCCCACGCAGTAAATATGTGCTTTAATAAGGTAACACCGGCGTCAGTCGTACAACGTCCCTTGGTGAAACCATACTGTTGATCGTGTAAAATTTTGTTGGTGTTAAAATGATTGAGCATTTGATTAAGCATTACTTTTTCAAACACCTTGCTAAAAACTGGCAACACGGATACAGGTCTATAATTATTAGTATCTTTACTGTCCCCGGATTTGAAAAGAGGTATCACTTTACTGTATTTCATTAGATCAGGGAAAACTCCTTGGTCTACACACAAATTAAAAATTAAAGCTAAGTATGGGGCTATAGTCTCAAGTATGGATTGTACACACTTTGATAGACATTCCCCATAGATCTTCTGTTAGTTTGATTTTTATTTGCCGGAAAGCTTTAATAACTAATAATAATAATAATTTTTTTAATATTTATTTTTATAATATTGTGGGTCTGCCAGATTTTCCTCCTGAAGGTCTGCCCATTCTACCGTCGCGCGTCGTTACCTTCCTAACTGGAAGAAGCGTTGTTATAGATTTTAAGACATATGCCTTGACTTGAATATACACATGCGAATCTATTCGATACCTTAAATTAACATTACACCAGTTATGTTCAAGTCCCATGTAAAACGGGGCGAGCTTTTTGCTATCAACCGGACACAAATTCAAACTTCGTGGCTGCTAATGAGGAATTCCTAATGGAAAAGCCTAATTACACATTGCCCAACCTGGAAATCAAACCCAGGATCTTATGCTCAGCAGTAACGCTTGACCAATAGACCAACGAGAAAGTCAAAATTACCAAAAGCAAATCATGCCAATTGGAGGTGAAACTGTGTCTGACCAACATTCAGTCTGTTTTTTCCTCACGATGTTTTCCTTCACCGAAGCAAGTGATAATTATACAATACGCACATGAATCCGAAAAATCAGAGGTACGTGTCTTGGGTTCGAACTCGAGACCTTGTAATGTGTATGTTTTTACATGGTTTTTTTACTTACATTTTTGGATATTAATAACCTGAAAATTTAAGCATTCGTCCTTCTTAGGTAGCTTCATGCTCATTTCTTGGAGGCTAGCATACCTTTTACCTGTAATTCATGTTAAGTTTTTCTGTTGATTTTTTATCTATTGAATCTTTGTTTACCTTTGTAATGTCAGTTTTTGACAAGCCTAGTTTTATTTTTAATTTATTTCTGGAGCTAGTTGTAGGTCGTATAGGTAAATCACATCGACCTCACTATCTTTTCTTTTTATTGTGTTCTAGAAATTCCAAATTATAAAATGACAATCATCTGGAGATGACAGGAGTCTGGTGGTGGAATTTCGCAGTCTACGTTGGGAGCCACAGAGTACATTTTATATATTGGGAGCTGAGAGCAGCCACAAGTCTGAAAAGTTTAGTAAAAGTGTACTTAGAGGGCAGTTTCCCTCCCCTGAAGGTTTTAAGTCGGCCGCTCTCTGTGCCGCATTTTCACCTAGAACACCTTAATTCCTGAAGCTTGGGCTGCACGAGCCTGAGACAAAGATTGATGTTCCTCGGCCCTCCTCCACGGCCTGAAGACGGATGTCCCTCGGCCCTCCTCTACGGCCTGAATATTGATGTTAGTCGGCCCTCCTCCACGGCCTGAAGACGGATGTCCCTCGGCCCTCCTCTACGGCCTGAGTGGATGTTTCTTTAGCTATTCATTCCATCCTGCGCTCATCTTCAGTTCTATCCGCCGGCTTCACAGGCCTAATTAGTGGGTAGGTAGCTCCAGCCATAAGTTAGGGTATTCAATAATAAATTCTTATAACTCGTCCCCTTGACTATTTCTTTTAACAGTGCTCCCCTCCAGACTGAAAGTTAGGTAGGTGAGTGCTTCGTGTGACCTTACAGTTTTCTGGCTCTATCCAAGAAAAAGTAACGTTACAACCTACAACTTGGCAGTCCGACGATCACACCACTAGGCTATTACTGCTATCTATCCAGCATGTCTGCATGAGAGATATTTCTTGACAGCATGTAACGCCAAGTCAGAGGCCCACGGGCGGCATAAAAAACTCTGACACCAGGTTAGGCACTAACCACACGATAAAGAAGTACTGTTTATCAGGAGAAAAAGCCATATGATCCAGCATGTCTGCATGAGAGATATTTCTTGACAGCATGTAACGCCAAGTCAGAGGTCCACGGGTGGCATAAAAAACTCTGACACCAGGTTAGGCACTAACCACACGATAAAGAAGTACTGTTTATCAGGAGAAAAAGCCATATGATGGTGAAAACATAAAGCTACTGTTTAAGCGACTTATTTTTAACTGAAATACTTTTGTAATTTAAACTCATAATGGTAACTGATTATAAAGTATGCATTTTCTTCTAAAATGTGATTTAAGATATTTAATTACCTATATTTCTTTTGTAAACTGGCAATGTAATTACATTTAGTTGGTCACATTAATTTAGTTTTTGTATGTTTGAAACACTCGCATGTGCAAAGATTAAACTTATTGGTTAAAATTATCAGCATCTTTTATTTAATCGCTACAATTTCATTCAAGAAAAATCTAAAATATTTAAAACAAACACCAAATTCAACTCAACTTCAAACTCACCATAAACTTAAGCCACTTATGTACAAGGCGTCAAACTTATAGTAGTTACAAAATATTTGCCTGACCGCGGCGAAATAAAGTGAGGTAAAGTCACAATCATCATTAATCATCTCAACCGTAGATTGTGAACAAATTCGCACGTTTCTTGCGACCTAGTGACTGAATTTTGAAAACTATAAGACCTATTTTTAGATATTTACCGGTCTCATCTTATTAAGATATGTTTTTCTCACAGTTAATCTAATATATCTCTATTCATTAAGTAGGTATTACTCAAGATAATAATATCGTCCCGACCGAGTTTCGGTCACAGGGGCAATCTCACCGTATGTTCCCAAGCATGTGACCACACAGGTTCACTCTCCTTTAACTTTCATAGTACGATGGAACGCGATCCCAAACTCCTACAAGACTATGAAGAGATCAGGCAAGAAAGAAAGAACACATAAATTTATGTGGCACTTGCCAAGAGAGACACACAACAAAAAATTCCAAACAAAAAAAGATATGTGTATCTCACTGCTGCGCCAAACAGGCCCAGTTTAACAAACTGCCGAGTAGCTAGTAAGTTTCCGGCGCTAGTTTTCACCTAGACCTGAGATCAGACAGTGTGTGTGTTTTAAGGGCGTAAAACAGTTTTGTACTTTGTGTATATGCAGGCCCAACAGTTGAACGTGCTTACCGAGGCTCGGGGGTGTCCCAACCAATTTCTCGGTCTCGATATTTAATGGCTTGTCACCCATTCAAAGACTAACCTAGAAAAGCGTAGCCTAACCTTCCATTGTCCCGTGTGACTGTTTCTCTTCTTGTTTCTTTTTTGCAAAATTACAGTTAACAATGCAATTTATTTCTTTTATTCTCAGAATGTCAGATTCTAAGTCCTGATACATTTACGTTTAACCTTTGCTGGTCCCTTCAAGCCCTTGATCTTCAGAAGACCTTTAACATGAAGACCAGCATCTTAGATTAAGTTTTATTACTTAGCAAAGTTTGTCATGCGACCTCGCTTGTGGGATTTTATTTTTAAGAAGATATTAAACTTTTTCGTAAACACCTAAATAATAATATTTACCTTTTTTAATTTAATTTTGATCGACACATTTTTGGACACTACTTTTTTAAATGATAACCCCCAATTGGCAGAAAAATCAACTCTACCTTACAAATAACAGTACGGTTGTGGGAAATGTCTAAATGGGAAAACTCACCACACTTAGTAGATGCGTCCATATTTCTACAAATTATCAAAATGTTGTTGTGCGATGAAATTGTAAAGAATAAACAGAAATATCTGGGCAGAGAAATTCAATTATATTTCACAATCAATTAAACGTCCAATTGAGCCCTAAAGGATGTTGGGCAAACAGTTAGACAGGATGATTGATTCTTACGTCTTTCGCGTGATATTCTTTTATGACATTAGAATGTCTCCACAGACAAACGATCACACCAGAATATTAGTAAGTGAGACAAGAGCTATGTCTTCACGTTGTGTAGGAATTTGACCTTTCACAAGCTATTACTTGCAACGTTATTGTTATACGCCTCATCGCTTTGTCTATAGCGAAGGTAATCACATTTTTAGCTAGAATGCGAAGATATGAGTCAGGTTATTCGGTATTTTCTGTGGAAGTTTTTTGCATTATAAAATATTCAATGTACCGATTCATACCGAGATCCTCCGTGCCTCGGAAGGAACATTAAGCAGTCGGTTCCGGTAGTAATTTGTAAATCTTTGACAGTCGTTACAGATAGTCTGTGGCTTAAAAGTCTTAAAACCAGTCTTACAAAGGGGTCTTACCAGTATTACCCAGTTGTGGAGGTCAGATAGGCAAAGGCTAGAAATATGATGATAAAATATTCAAAGCAACTGGATTTTAAACTACTGTGAGTCATCATCATCATCAGCCTATAACGTTCCCACTGCTGGGACAGGCCTCATAGAGATGAGAGGGAATGGGCTATAATCCACCACGCGGGCCCAGTGCAGATTGGTAGAAGCTGTGAGTGGTTAAAGGAATTATAAACAATCAATTGCATCATTGTATTGACTTAGTTTTGACGTGTCGATAGTTTTCACACCACTGATTGTTAAAAGGACTATGGCGCATTTTATGAATAATTATAAAATATTGTGTTCATTTTTAATCCCTATTTTTCAGACCAGTTGGTTTGTACTTTCATATTTATATCATTCGCGTAAAGATTATTGTGAACAACGTAAAAGTTAATCTCTTAACCTCGACACAACTAACTTCTAAAGTAATAATCTTTGATTTTCCTCAGTAACTGCCATAGGTACCGGTAAATTTAAGTAATCCTAACAAGCAAACATACGAGTATATTATTGCATTAAAATTGTACCTTTATTATACCCTCTAAGTATATGATAATAATCATCATCATTCTAGGAATCCTTATCTACATAATTACATGCTTCTGTTTTAGTAACTGTTTTCTATGTTTAGGAAAATCAATAAGATCTATTGTCTACTTATTTTGTTAGAATTGCATAATGAGACCTGTTTGTCTATTCGAGATTAGTTTATCTCTAATAACAGAAATGTCAATGATTAATTAGCAATTAATACTTGTACCAATATTGTTGCGCCACGAGTTTGTGCGTAGGTATTGTATAATTATCATTTGCTTTGGTGAAGGAAAAAATCGTGAGGAAACAAAACCATACAATATCAGAAAGATGTTTTCAATACTTATACACTTCCTCGAAAATGGGTTATACAGCCTAATATAAAAAAATGATTTGTTTTTTTTTTTTTATATTTTTGAATTTAGAACACAAATAAATGTTAATTTGTTTATAAAAGTAAACATAAGTTTTAAATAATCATGTTTATATTCTATTTATAAACACAATTTGAATATCCAAAAATATTTACGCTGTAAAGACGCGTATTGCTCTGCCAAAATAAAAAAAAAAACATTCACCTTCTAATAAAGGCATTGAACCAATTTGTTGTATTGAACTAAGTATAGGTATAGTTATCTGTGGCAATTTTCATTCCCGCGCAAGTGCGGGAAAATGAAAAAAAAACGCACACGTGTGAAATACATTGCATTTTGTATCTAATCGTAGTGCGATAAGAACCAGATTTTGAAGAAGTGTATTGAAAAGAAAATTAAAAACATCAAAAATTAGTACCTATCTTATTAATTCATGACAAAAATATTTTTCTTTATTTTATTTCTTCAAAAGTGTATTGAAAAACGTCGTTTGATACACGTGGACATTTGTAATTGCAGTTCTCGGCTCAATAACATCCTCGCCTACGGCGCGTGTGTTAATTGCGCCTCGAATGCAATAACAAAATGTCTCCACTTGTATCAAAACGTACTATTCTCGATGACCTGTAAAGCTAAGTTAGAGGCTCATGAGCGGCATAAAAAATATGCAAGGTTAGGCATTAACCACACGTGACGATAGTTTCCCTAATCATAAGAATAAGCAAAAATAATGATTGCTTATCTCATTCATATCCAACTGCTAAACTGTTTTGATGCAATTAGAGTAATTCCAAATAAACAACTCAATGATAATTTGACATTGAACTATAACCACCAATTTAAATTAATCATAAACGAACTAAAATTAATGGTTCATTACTTAACTTTAGTTTTAAATCTAATTAATCGTTATGTGAAAAGGAAATGAATAAAGTAATGGATGTGCATCGTAGTATAATTCATGTCATAAACTTACATTCATTATAATTTTAGTGTGGGAATAAAAATAATCGTAACATTTTTGGGCATTGCCCTTTGTTACGTCTTATGAGATAACTACATGTAAGACTGGTTTAGTGACACGCAATATTATCACGGAATTGGTTAGTGTGAAGCTGTGATTTTTGGTACTATTATCGATATGGACTCGTTAGTCCGATGAGAACTTTCCAGAGTAAACGCATATTCCAGTACGCCAGTGTTTGTCTTCCCAGAAAGAGACATTAATATGACTTGACAAAATTATATTGTAACAATGTTAATCGTTTTTGAGCTCACCAGCGCCACTATCGAGTAAGATCTTGTCAATAATTCTATTTTATACTCTAAAATACCAATTACGTCATAAAACGTTTATTTCTATTACGTATAACAACATATACGTATTTACAATATTCTCCCTAAAATTAGCAAGCATGAAACATTTAAAAATCATTCTAACTCCAAGTACTAACAAATAAGATCGTAGGTTGCTACTTAAAATCTTCAAGTCATAATTAATCAGGAATGGCTCAGTCTAGAACACAATCGTGAGTACTAATATAAATAAATACGTGATAAAAAAGCACGCAACGTGCGAACACTGTATGACATCTGACATTTCGGAAGACCTTACTCTACACGAACGCCTCTAGCGGCAAATTCAAGCGCGATCGATCCTTTTCATAAAATTAAATAAGGAACGCAACTGTCATTTGTCCAAAATGTTTAGGCACTTTTTTCTTTTTTTTTTTTTTTTTTTTCGG
Organism: Xestia xanthographa; assembly: GCA_905147715.2. Classification (NCBI taxonomy): domain Eukaryota; kingdom Metazoa; phylum Arthropoda; class Insecta; order Lepidoptera; family Noctuidae; genus Xestia; species Xestia xanthographa. The sequence goes on from LR990650.1 coordinate 26,927,225, forward strand.
ATGGGAAATCATCAAATAACCCCTCCCGCTCTGGGCGGAGCAGGAGGGAGTGTCAGACTTTTACTGACTAAAACCCATCCATGTTCCTTCATCGCCCTTTGTGTTCCGGGGCCACGGTATCTCTTTCGAACAGTCCCGCAACCCCGGCAGGCATCGGTCCCTACGGACCCCTTCCCTTTTGCTGACTCTCTTTGAGGCGCGCGTGGAACACGAACGCGCCGTCGACACGGCCTGTCGTCATGAGACGGACGGACGGCGAGCTAGCCCATAGCCCACCGTCCACAGGCCCGCGCCTACGGTGGCCGGGGGCCACGTGGTGGTGGCCCCCGACGCCCGGGGCGTCTCCCGCGGCGGCCGGGACGTTGAGAGGTTCGCTCCCTCTCACGTTCCGCCACCTCCTTCTCTAGCATTACTGCTTCGCAGAAGGAGGTGACGGCGTCCCATTCCGTCTCGCTCCGGACCATGGCTTGCACCAGGGCCGGACGCGAGAGGTCGCCGCCGCCGATCGCCGCTTCGAGGACACGGCGGTGCTCCGCCCACGCGGGGCACACCTCCACCGTGTGTTCCACCGTGTCCTCCGGTCGATCCTCACAATGGAAGCACCCGGGCGTTTCCTCCCGCCCGATTCGGTGCAGGAACCTCCCGAACACTCTGTGTCCGGTGAGGACCTGCGTCAGGCGGAAGGTGAGGACGCCGTGGCGTCTCTCAAGCCACTCCTCAAAGAGGGGACTTATCGCCACTATCGTGGCGTGCCCTAATGTTTAGGCCCTCAACTTGCGTCTACAACGATACAACGCAAGTCAATTTTATATGGGTAGCAGGATAGTTTATAACTGGTTTTGCATAGGTACTATCGGGGTCTTTTCCGCCTGACCATTTAATTTTTTTTTCGCTTAAATCATGCGGAGGCGCCGAGCTACGCCGCCTTAAAGTTTGGGCCTATTAGGAAAGCGTCAACTTTGGCGCGCAAAGTACCTAACAATAACTCTCGTTTGGCGTGCGTCGTCAATGCGCTCGGCCGATTCGATATCTTTCATTCATTTTTTCTACACAAAGTCAACGGGGCGGGGCTAGAGAGCGTTTTTATGTTGCGAGTGCAAGCAAAAATGAGCTTAGTGGTGGTCAGGCGGGAGTGTCCTCGTACATGATGGATGCATAGGGTGAAAAGCTGATGGGTCTCAAGATTATCATGTCAAACCTTGAACTGGGTGGTTCAAGCAATTTTTCATTAGAATGAATAATTTCACTACAACAGTCCGATGATTCCTCTATAGATATATTATTATGTATTTGGATATTTCAATTAAATAGGTATTCCTATGTCCTACAGATGATGTCTCTTGATTGATACGATGATGAACATCTAATGTGTTTTTGATACAATCACAGATTATCGTAACGTAATAAATACTTAGGTAGCTACTTATGAATCTGTAAAGACATAATTATTATCCAAGTTATTAGGGTAATGTTATAAAATACAATTTGTTTGTTTGAAGGTTTTTGAACTTAAGTTCATTTGTTTCATTGACATTGCATACATGGTGTTTAAAATGGTAATCGAAAATCATGACATAATTATACGCCTAGTAAAAATAGCTCATGACATCGTTTTGAAGAAATAGGTTCAGCCACAATTTATTTTTAATATAAATATCGCTGGACATTAACACACAGCGCCATCTAGTGCCACACTAAGCAATGAGGCTTGTGTCGTGGACACCAGATAGTTGATATACTACATAGATACTTTTTCTTTGTAAATACATACTTATTATACATAATATGAAGTGAAATTAAGCACCATCAGCGTGTCGATACTGGAAATATGAAATAACGTAAGGGACAAAACTAAGGTTTTCAGGAGAGCAAAAATAAGATATTTTTCTTACAAAACTGGCTATAATTTTGTAACTATATGTTTTATGTAAAAAGTGTCTAGGACAAAGTTTCTTAGATTTCTTCATTCTTTGCAGCTAAAATAGTAAAAAATCAATAAAGCCTACAGTTTCAAAGATAGCATGTCCCTTACGTTAAATAATGATGAATACAAGTGAAATACGTTTACAAAATTTTAGATGTAAATAAACGGCATTGATGTATGGGACACTTAAGGAAATAAACATTTAGAGTTTTTCAAAGTAAAGGCCTCTTAATGGTACACTCTATATTGTTAATGCTGTTAACAACGTTCCCACTGCTCCCTGATGCAGACCTCCTCTCCTTCTTCTCAAATCAGTGACTCAGATTTTGTCTAACCAGAACGTATAGCAACCTGGAGGGTGCAACTAGTCGTGACGGGCAGGTGAGAAGGTGTTAGGGCTCCACAGTCACATTGTGTTCACAATGCACACCATCAACATTTCTTTTTTAGGGTTCCGTAGTCAACTAGGAACCCTTATAGTTTCGCCATGTCTGTCCGTCCGTCCGTCCTCGCTTAATCTCTGTGACCGTTAGCACTAGAAAGCTGAAATTTGGTACCAATATGTATATCAATCACGCCGACAAAGTGGTAAAATAAAAATTGGAAAAAAATGTTTTATTAGGGTAGCCCCCCTATATGTAAAGTGGGAAGTGATTTTTTTTTTAATTTCAAACCTAACGTGTGATATATTGTTGGAAAGGTATTTAAAAATGAATAGGGGTTTTTAAAAATCATTATTTGATAATGTCAATAATTACGGAAATAATCGCTCCAAAAGTAAAAAACAATGTGTCCCCCCCTCTAACTTTTGAACCATAAGTTTAGAAAAAATGAAAAAAATCTGAAAAGTAGAACTTTATAAGGACTTTCTAGGAAAATCATTTTGGACTTGATGGAAACAACAGTTTTTGTACAAAAAAAGACAAAAAGTTGTACTAAATAATTTCTGGACTAAGTTTGTAGTATATTCGTATATGCAAGCATTTTTACATAATGGATACCCACCTTTAAACTCATAAGTGGGAACACTTATTGTGACGGACGGGAAACTACGGAACCCTACACTGAGCGTGGCCCGACACGCTCTTGGCCGGTTTTTTAATTTTCTGTTTATTTGCATCACATAAATATGCTTATGCTTATATTTTATAAGTTCCTTGAAGCACCAAAGGAACAAAACACAAATGGCATTGACCGTGGGCGGGAAACACGCTATGATAAAGAATAATTAGACACTGTTATTATGATAATAACATGCAGCATAATAGCCAGGAATAGGCACAATATATTGTTATTAGAAGCTAAATTATAAATTGAAATATCCAAATACATAATAATATATCTATAGAGGAATCATCAGACTGTTGTAATGAAATTATTAATGACACTTTTTAATAACATAATAATATTATTTGATACTCCTGATACCCTTCAGCTTTTCACCCTAAGCAGTCTGAAACTGTAGTAGTCATGAAAGGTAAAAAAAATTGTTTTGCATGGCTAAAAATCAAGAATTAAAAGTTACAATTGAGTAATTAAAAGCTCGATCCGAAAAGTTTTCGAGACCACATTTTATTATAAACTGGCTACGGCTAAGTTACAAGATTTCAGATGAATGAAGAAAAACAGAAAAAATGATGTGAAGCAAACGTTTCAGCAGAATGCTCAATTCAGGAAGGCCTATTAGACAAGAAGGGTTATCTTTTCTAATGAAAGATTCAGGCGTCCACATTGTCATGAACATCTCAGGTGTTGGTGTTGAACATGCTGTCCTACAACAAACTAATGATTTTATACTTCACACACTCACACTCAGAGCGTAGATATATATTCACCTCTTATAAAGTATTCTACTTCAAAAACACTAAAATTCGTTCATGTATTCACTAATACAAGAAACCTAAAATTTTGCAAGAGAGTTCCTTTTATAACGAATGTGAGGAAAATACGGGATGAAGGTTTTCATGGATGTTCTTATTTTTACTCAAATCAAATCAAATAATTATTTATTGCGAACAATAAGGTCCTTATGGGTTAGTAAAAGAGTACTTAAGAACTATGTTAGCGATGAGAAATTAGGGTGCTTTATTCAGATTCTGATCATTCTTCAAATAATAAATTAATTAATTAAACATTCCATCATTTCGTGTTGTTCATTTTTGTCAGTGCCCTAATGTGATGCCATAAAATAGGGCAGTCAAATTTATAATTTGTTTTTACTGATAGCAATTCTCATCGTGCACACGTCTAGTTCTTTTATGAACGAAAACAAAGATGGTTTCCTGGAATCCCTCTTAGCTAATCTACAACAGTTCAGATGTTGTGTTGAAGTTCTTCATTTGAAAAATATTTCACAACGTTTCACCACTGACACTTTGCAAGGTGCTTTTGATCCCAAATAGGTGTTGCCTAGAGTTCAAATTGGTTGCATTAGTATTTTTGGTAGCCTTAGGTCATACAATTATATCATGAACTTGCTTAAACTTTCATGTTACATAATAGCAATGCATGGCCTGCGTAATCATCAAAAACTGAAAAAAATACGGGTCGAATTCAGAGTGACCTATCGAAAGAATTGGGATCCATATTGATTCCAGATCTCCTCCCTTTCCTCAAATATGTACATGGTTGGTGCTGAACAAAAAGGGTTAGAGTTCATTTTAGACCCTAAAAGGACTACCAAAAAGACCATATTATTTTAGAACTGATTGGCATTTTCATGACCTTGTGCTAACAATGCTAAAACACCCCCAATTTTCATACTGTCCTTTTTCCAATGTTGCAACGGATTATTGGCTTCAATGGGACCAAAAATCTATAATGCCACTAAAAAGGACTAGGTACTATTGCATAATGATAAGCGATATTTTCCTTGGCCTTCCGTTGTTAATTCAAAAACATCTAATTTTCGCATTTCTCACCATTGATCCAGTACCAATGGATTTTTGGCTAAAAGTGGTAAAAGTTCACTTGATCCAAAAATACCACATTTGTAGGAATTTGCATATGACTGGTCTTTCGTGTAACCTTGTACCAATAATCCAAAAATACTCATATTTCATCTTCCAATCATTCTACCGAAATGTCATTACTTACGCAAAAAGTGTATCCGTACTAATGTTTGTTAAAAATGGCATCATTATGAACTAGAATGAATTTTGTAATGCTCCTATCATCCGATGTGTATATATATGCAGGTTGGGCCGTCGTTGTTACATTCAAGTGTTCACCTCCGACCTGACAATATGAAGCTGGTAAGTCGCGATATACGATTCGATTTGATTCGTTAGACGATTATTTTAATCGAGTGGGCGGGAATCGATATAGGGAGTTATCGTGATGTGTTTATTCGATTTCGGGATTTTGCAATTTAGTTTTTTATACGTGTGTTGCAAGTGTTTGGAAGTTTATTTCTTTTATATTTTTTTGATAAGTGATAAAAAAGGGATAAAATTGGTTTGCAAAAAGTTTAATATTTTTTTATTAATGTGCGGTTAAAAGTGATACTTATTTATACTTATTATATTTCCGCGGTTATAAATATGTAAAAAAGATACTCGAAAACTAATTCATAAGTTCATCTGCACCAAATTTGAATATTAATGAAACTATCCATGTACCCATAAATTTCTAAAGACGGGTAGGTAGTTATGAAAACGATTGCACCAAAAATTCGCACGGGCAACACCTTAACATATTGCTAGTATCTTCTTTATATTCTTGTACTTAATTATACATTACAGCTCTCTAAGATACACTAAACGCGCTAGCACTAAAAGTCACTATCTTAAGAAAATGGCAATTAGCGTGACAATGGGAACACAATTTGTTTTTTTTTTTTCAAAAAGCATTGTGGATTGTTTACCTACTACTACACAATACAAAAATATATAGATTCCAAATAAAAACCTCAAATCATTTCTTCAAAATATCAAAATTACAAAGTGTAATTTCCCAAAACGGCTGTCAAAAAACTCCTCAGCAACACATCAGTCTGTTAAGTTAAATAACTTAATCAATTAATTCAACAATACAATACCCCCCTACCTTAATCTTAAAGCTTAACTAAAAATGTTAAAACAAAATGGAGAACACGCGATATTTACGAAAACACTTGTTTCGAATAGTTGGCGCACTTGAAGCGGTGTCAAAATGTAAGACAATGGTGGGACTGCGATAATATCTGATCTATTGCATACTTGCGCAAGAGTCGCGCTTGGGCAATGTTAACGGTCATGTATCAAAGTTCGGCGCGAGTTGGGTGGGGCAGACTGGTTCTGTACAAAAATATAACAAGAAAATAGATGTCGACGGTTAGTTAGACTTGGTTGCAAACGTTATAAAAAAATAGAAAAAGTTTTCTTTACTAAAACAATTTTTTTTTTCTTTTTATCCATGCCATTCATGGAAATTCTATTCGATTTCTATCACAGGAATGTTAAAAAAAATGACAAAGGAATGGACTAACTATTTGGCTAAATTAAAACTCAATTTATCAAGGTTTTCTTCACTTGCACGGAACCCCAAAGGCCGTAAAGTTAAATAATAATTAATAGCCCAAGGGAAGTACATACTAATTAAACTTATATAATTTGACCATTGTTTGACACATGGTAAAAATGTATTGCATATATTAAAACGATATTCTATTAATTATGATATAACTAGCATGTAACACATAATGAAACGAGGTTAATATCATGTAATTATATAGGTATTTTCTTTGAACAATGAAGCATTTCTAGTGCCTAATAGCTCTTGTGTGTGACAATGACTAAAAAGTATGTCTTTGCAATACTTATAAGCAAAGTAATCCTCAGTTCCTGATTGACATCAAATTGAAATAGCTGTCGTATTAAATAAATTGCTCTTTTGTAATTGGTTGTCAACCAGTTTTGTAACTTGACATAATAATTGGCGACAGATTTTATTGAATAAGTTTCTCAATTTCAGAAAGACTCACTTATGGAATATCTTTCGTGATTGGTGATTCGTGATTTTTATTTTTAACCCCCGATATTTCGACGCTGCTGCAAGCGCCATGATTGTGGGTTGAATCAAAAGCTCGGGAGCTTAAAATAAATACCAATCACGGAAGATATTCCGTAAAAATCAAAATCAAAGCATTTATTTCAAGTAGGCCAGTTACAGGTACTTTTGAATTGTCGAAACAAATATGAAAATTAAATGTAGCTACAGTCCCAGTCACAAGACATAAAAACTGTGAAAGTACTGTAGTTGCCCATTCCATTCATTCATAAGCGACAGTAAAGATTAAATAAAAACCGTTAAAGCTTAAAACAATGTTCTGAAAGCTTATTTAAATCAATGGTCTTTCTACATCTTAGAAACCATACTCACTCTTTCTTACTAACGTACTAAAGATATTTAATGGGATAAGTTCAATATTTTCACCCCTCTGCAGGGGCCTCCTACTTAAAATATGTATTAACAAAAACACGTATGTATGTAGTATATCAACTAAGTATCTAGCGTAGGTACACGACACAAGCCCCGTTGCTTAGTGTGGCACTAGATAGCGGTATGTGTAACGTACAGCGATATTTATTTGAAAAATGCTCTTAAACGTTTTCACCCCATGTTTACTAACGCCCTCCTTTTTTCTCCAGCTCCTAATCTCCGCCCTCTTCGGTATGGCCGCGGCCGCTTACGCCCCACCGGCGTACCAAGAACAGTCCAACCGCCCACAGGCTTCCTTCGAGAAGAATGCCAGGATCATCGCCCTGGACTCCGATGTCAAGGAAGACTCTTTCAGATACAACTATGAAACTGAGAACGGAATCAAGGCTGAGGAGCAGGGTCGTGAGGTGAGTGATGGTGTAGTCAATATCTCGTTAGGAAATCAAGCTTTTTTACGAAAAAGCCAAAAGGGCGCATGGAACAGTTGTAAGGTAAAGAATATGGACCAACAGTAAACACGTTGAACGTGTTGAGAACTATGATGATATTAATGCCACATCAGAGCCAATTTCGTTACCTACTTTAAAATTAATAAGAAAGTTATAGGCCTTAAAATAAAAGAGATGAAAGAACACTCAAGGCCCATCTGCAATGCTCGAATATATTAATATATATTCGAGCAGATGGGCCTTGTGTGACCTAATGGTCAAATCAAAGAAATCAGAAATCTGTTATTGTGTTCTATAGGAAAATGACAATAACAAAAAGTATTTTTCTATAACCGATTGAACTAACTTTTTGACAACAAGACCTTCCTTACTGTCCCACAGTCCCACATAATTATGGCAATTTGCCAACATTAGTGCCATCCTGTGACAATCAAAACTAAGCTATATCAAGGAAACGTACACAATTTCTCACTACTATGAGAGAGTAATAAATAATACATTTGAAAGAGGCGACCAAGCTTCGGACTTCGTAAACGAATTTTCAGTCTTGCTAATTTTCTCACACAAAATGTGACACAAGAAATTCGAGCCGCCAAAGTAAAGGCTAGGCTCGACCTACGCGATAAAAACGTTACGTTATTAGGACACAAGAGAATGTTGCCCATCGTTTCAATTTTATCACTTAGCTGCTTACGACACTTTGTAACATGGGTGGTCTGGCGGAATACACCATTTTATTAGCGGATTGGACAAAATTAATTACAAATTAACACTTTTATGGCTTCTTGAATCTTCTAATACCTAATCGAGAATTCATGATGTGTGAAAATTAATAAATCCGTATAATTATGTATAGGTCAAATATCATAATTTTTGAAGAGATTATCGATTTAATCACAGTCATGTTTAAAATCTATGCTGAACTTGTTATATTTATTACTAGCGGACGTCACGCGGTTTTTACTCGCGTAGTTCCCGTGCCCGTGGGATTACAAGGATAATATATAGCCTATGTTACTCAGGGTGAATGTAGCTTGAAAGAATTTTTAAAATCGGCGTAGTAGTTTTTGAGTTAATTCATTACAAACATACACACACACAAAAATACAAATCTTTCCTCTTTATAATATTAGTGTAGATTTAGATTGATGAACAAAGTTTAGATTCAATATGTAAGATTTAGATATACTAGATTCAGATTTTCTCGACAATTTTCTGTCAAAATCTAAATAATTTTAACATAAAATATGCAAATTCCACTCTTCGCTCCTATCCCGATCTTCTCCGCAACAAACTTCTTGCATGAAAATGTGTACCTATTACAAAAGATTTAAATGATAAATACTCGTAAATTCTAAATTTCGTGTCGTATTTGTCCCTTCTAAAGCATTGATCAGCAGATGACCTAGTAATCTTTTTCCTAACGGCTCGCCCATATGAGGTGAATCTGAAAGGGCACTGGCCAGTTACAAAATGTCAGGATTATGCAAAATAATTGTGGTTTCTAAGTTATTAGATCTATTTGTATATTTATTTGCCCATCTCTATGGTATGCGGTCGTATTAGTATTACGATAGTTTGACCACATAGATGTCTGAATAAAATTATCTGAAGTTGAAGTTATGTAAAAAAGTATTTATGATTCTGTATTGTTTGATTAACGATCTAAGTACTACACCTACATACATACATACGCCACCTGCTTTGAAACCTGTAGGTTGTAGTTACATAAAATCGAAAGTGAATATTTTAAACATCTTGTATTAGTCAATCAGTCGTTTTCATTTATGATTGATAAGCACTGTCAAGAATATTTAAAAAAATAAATACATACATTTTACATCGTTTTTTTTTTCACATCTTGAAACTATAAATTTATTTTGTTTTAAGCGACGAGAAGAAAAAAAATCGTACAATTATTTAGAAAAACCGACTCATTTTCCGATTATTAATCAAGTTTAAATGCCATTAGTTGCCAAAATACCAGAGATTAAACAAAAAAACTTGACATTATTATGATAGGTCTAGATCTTACTGATTGACATTTTATGAATTTGTGTTGTCATTTGTCATTCGATATTCAAATATTTATTTACAACTATTTGATGATGTGATTAAATCATTGAACGCAAAATGTCATTAGCACATAGTAAGACATCAATATGAAGTCGTAAAATTATATGTTAATGTTGGTTGTGTGACAAATAGCTTTATTATCGTATTTTATTATTATAGCTGTATAAGCACATAATCGTGTTTGGCATTTATGCTCAAGAATACAATCATTTTGCTGTTAGAAGACGATCTTGACTCGATTGAAGTAATCGAACCAAACATAATTTGGAAAAGGCTAGGCTGATGACGATCATGACTTAGATGATTGTTTTTTTTTTTAATTTAGAATAAAAAGTTAAAAAATCTGGCTGATTTATTCTCATACTACAAACAAAAATCTAAATTCATTGTCGAAGGTCAAAAAATGACCTTCCCGAAAACCACAAAATGTCAAGGTCTAACTCTACAGTAATAATAAACAATAGTAATTCATTCAATTAACCTCGATCCTCAGTGAGCGTAATAATGTAATAATTTACTCAGCATCCATTATTGCATTGACATTTAGATAATAACTATTTAGACCATCCGTCTCCGTAGACAAATGTGAAGTTTAAACAGAGGTTGTTTAAAAGGAATTATATTTTTATTCGAACGAAAGGAATTGTAAGTATAAGAAATCAAGGAAAAATCCGAAGTTGGTCAGTTTCAAAAAATACATTTTTTCTGAAATACGTATATTACTGAAAGATTGGAAAATGTTTTATTAAAATTAGTATGACCAGTCGTTCTGTTTCTAATTAGGATTTGGGTACCAATAAGTGCCAAGTCCTCACATCTCATAAAATGCATAGCATCACGCCTGTACTCCCCCAAAGAGTTAGGCAGAGGTGTACCTAGTTAGTACACCCACATTTCGCCAGCTACACACATCAAAAAAAGTTTGTGATCACTAGCATAAGCTGATATAATTTTTTAAATTGAACTTTATCAAGAAAAAAACTTTGTTGTGTGTTTTTTTAAATACAAATACCCTGTTTGAAATTAAAAAATAAAATTATTTTTTATCTACACTTCTACACTTATATTATAAAGAGGAAAGATTTGTATTTTTGTGTGTATGTTTGTAATGAATAAACTCAAAAACTACTGCGTCGATTTCAAACATTCTTTCACCATTAGAAAGCTACAATCACTTTGAGTAACATAGGCTATATTTTATCCCCGTACTACCACGGAAACGGGAATTACGCGGGTTCAACCGCGTGACATCCACTATTTTTTTTTTTTATAAAAACGTAACAAAAAAGATTTCGAATTTTCAAAGTGATCACAAACTTTTTTTGATGTATGCATGTTTACTCCGCGGTTGCCACTGAGCTATTCCTGTTGAAAAACCCAACAACACCTTGCCCGACCTGGAACTAGACCAACGAGCTCATACTATATTTGAAGTCTGTTAAAATTAAACTCACGTTATCAGCTCGAACAGGTAACAAACTTCATGGTAAATGATAATATCAGGATGAGTTACAAACACGTAGGCGGGATTTTAAGAGCCATAAAGTTTTCTGGGCCCTATCAGAATACCAGCGCTGTGACGTTTTTTTTTTAAATGTGACAGCATCATGCTGAGATAGGGGCCTTTTGGCCTCGTACAGGACCAATTTCATTTCATGTTTTTTTTATTTTTCTCTTTGTTTTTTTTTTTTTTTTTTATTAGTTGTAAGTACTGTTAATTTAACCATTTTTATTTGTGTTTTGTCCTGTGCGGGCTAATAAATGCTCTTTCTTTCTTTCTTTCTTTTAGAATCAACTATCACTAGACGCTCACCTTAACCGCAGAATTACGAGTTTAACTTGTTTAGGAATTTTCGAAACTTGAGGTTAATTAATTTCCCTTCTTGGTCATTCTAATGTTTATACTTAATAAAAGATTGCAAAGAAATTGGAGGAGAAATTTCAGGCACTCCTGAATTTATGCAGTTGTAAGCTGCTCAAATCGTTGGTAAACAAAAATAGTCCTCCAGACTGAATTTTGGCCATAGTGGCCATTTCTGCGGAGATTAGCAGGTTATCTACGCGGAAAATACATGCAACACATACTAACATAGCCCCCTTTATATCTTTCAGGCTGACGGCATCGAAGCTCAAGGTGGCTTCCAGTACACCGGTGACGACGGCCAGGTCTACTCCATCAGCTACGCCGCCGGCCAGGGTGGCTTCCAGCCCCAGGGCGCTCACATCCCCACCGCTCCCCCAGTACCCGAGGAGATCCTGAAGGCTCTGGAACAGAACGCACGTGACGAGGCTGCTGGCATCATCGATGATGGTGAGTCGAATTTTCCGGAGAATTTTGGTTGAAGGCTGGAAAAACAGATGGATGAGTCTATGAGTCTAAAAAGTAAGGCAGTTCTAGGTGTTGAGAGTCACCTTTTTTTTTTTACGGATGGGAAATCATCAAATGACCCCTCCCGCTCTGGGCGGAGGGGAGTGTCAGGCTTTTACTGACTAAAACCCATCCATGTTCCTTCTTAGCCCTTTGTGTTCCGGGGCCACGGTATCTGTTTCGAACAGTCCCGCAGCCCCGGCAGGCATCGGCTCTTACGGACCCCTTCTTTTTTGCTGACGTTGAGGGTCACCTTAGGGATGCTTTTTGGTCTAATATACGGTTTCTCGGCCCTCTGTAACATCAACCCTCATTTGATGTCCAGGCTGCATGCATAGAATCAGTATTTTCTCTCTAAAATAATCATGGTTAACTTTCACCGTCAGATGGCAGGTCAAATAATAGTTACGTTAAATCATTCATTAAGTTAATTTTATGTTACCTTCTATCAAAATCTTCTTACTCAGTATTTAATAGTTAATTGAACACTAAACACCAGCTATCGACATTAAACCGGCAATTCGTAATAAAATATCTAATTACAAATTACGAGCAACAGTGAGTTACTTAGCACATTAAAGCAAGTTAGCACATTAAGGTAAAGATGTCTCAATTTACATTTGTATGGTCACACCTTACATCGTAAAGTCATGACAGATGGCACGGTGTTGCAAGTAGTGATAAATCTTAGTCTGAACAGATCTGGGAAACGATGTTGTATAGATGGGATGGGTACAGAAATAACAGAGAAGTTAGTCATAACTTTAGGTTTGGGTTTATGTTGGTGTTGGAAACATAAAAAACAATAATAGTCCTAATTAAAGTTTAAGTTTTTTTGGTAATTCTTCTACATTGTTGGAGTTATTTTCGATCGTTTCAAGCTTGTTGCGTACACGCAACAAGCTTGAAACGATGAATTTTATGAAACTCTTTGATTTTTAACCATAATGTTACAACATTATGGTTAAAAATCAAAGAGTTTCATAAAATTCACATATGTTTTGGCTTCTCCTGAAATGATATGATTTGTGAAGGAACTCACGTTCTGCAGAATACAGATAAAATCCATGTGAAATCAATCCATAGATTATTGTATGGTATTCAACTGGGACATAATTTTGAACATAAATTAAACTACTACTCAAATACATTTCCAGAAATCCTTTTATCTGTTACAAAACATAACAAAGCACACTAGCAAGTAAATTGCTTTAGAATGGCATCAGACACATACTAATAACGACGATTAGCAATCAGGGAGGGCGCGGTAATCTGTGGGAAATGTCACACTTTATACGCATTGGGTGGCGCGTCTAAATGTCTTAGTTAGTCTATAGTTTAGAGGGCTATTCTATATTTTATACTAGCGGACGTCACGCGGTTTCACCCGCGTAGTTCCCGTTTCCGTGGGAGTACGGAGATAAAATATAGACTATGTTACTCAGGAGAATGTAGCTTGAAATCGGCGCAGTAGTTTTGAGTTTATTTATTACAAACATACAAAAATACAAATCTTACCTCTTTATAATATTAGTGTAGATTAGGGTTTAAAACTAAAACGGCAAGTTTAGCTTCGTATAAAATAAATGTGTTCTGACTACATAGTAAATACCTAAATGTCCGTAATGGCATCCCGTTGTCTTAAAAAATATTTAGAAGGTTTGAAAATAAACGGATTTAAAACCAAACCTGTATGAAATAAAACCTGTAGAAAATTGCTTTTGCTACAAAATATTGAGAATACAATTGAGAAGAACAGCCCGAATGAAACTAACTTGCACTGCACCTCTGCCCATTTTCCTAAAATAAACAGCGTGAAGATCATACAAATATTTAAATAACAAAGACAATCTTTATATAACTCAGAATCACCTGTAGCACTTGCACTATTACACTAACCTTTAAAAGATTACCCAATGACCCCTCACTATGACCGTTGAGAATCACCCTGCATATAGACCTTAACACACAAACAATAGAGTATAATTTCCTTTCGCAAAAAGCTTAATCTGCTTCTTGAAACTTCCAATTTTGCATTACAGTTGTGTAACACTTTATGACTTGGGTTATAAAGTTGGATTTTGCATGGATTAGTGTTAGGATAAGGTTGTAAATAATAATGTACGGGAACTAAAGTTTGTGGAGGATAATGGCTACTGTTTTACTGAACAATAGGTCAGTTCAGTGAAGGGAATGTCCCACGAAGATTCTAAGGTCATGTAGAGATTTGCGGCGATCGGCACTTTGACATTCGCGAGCGGTGGTTATTGTGGCCGGATGTGTATGCAAGATTTTTTGTGAAACATTTAACGAAAAAGACGTGACATAATATGACGCCTGTAAGCCCCAAAGGGTTAGGCTGGGGTGTCCCTAATAGTACCTACACACTACACAGGTACAGTTTTGTTTTAGTTCTATATAATATAGGGGACGAGCCTATTACCATCAACCTGGCACAAATCCAGGCTCTGTGGATGCTATTGAGAAATTTCTAGAATGGAAAACCCACTGATGAGAAACCGAATTAGATTTTGCAAAATTATTGAATGGCTCATTACCTTATCTGCTTTTTTTTGTTGTATTTAACAAATTAGAGTCACTTAGAAAGTTTGCTGATATTAGAGTGTATGTTTCACGCGGGCGAATCTTCATGGTTAAGCCGCGCTTGTCAAGGTCGGTCTGGGGATGGGTGACCGTCATTATATACCGAGTTACTTCCGTACCTTGAAAAACGCGTTCACATTATTTAGTTCCCGGCTGTCATTTGTAGATCTTTGACAGTCGAAACAGCTTGTCAGTGGCCCAAAAGTCTGACAACTAGTCTTACCAAGGGGTATCGTATTCGTATTACCATTTACTAACTGGGTTGTGGAGGTCAGATAGGCAGTCGCAGTGCCTGCATCTTTGTCAAACTTATGTAGACAGAAGCTGGCTGCAGATACTTCGGTAGATTATCCCAGATCAGCATGGCTATTCACAAAAGCTTCGATTGGATTTCAATTCGACAAGTCGTATGTCTATCTTTTTTTAGCAGTACGAAAGCGAGCGAGATAGACAATTTATGACTTTCCGAATCGAACTCGAATCGAAGCGTTTGTGCGAATAGCTATGCTCGTATCCCAAACCGGTGAAACTTAGAAATTGAAGACAAATCTGAAGATCCATCTGTTCTCCTTATTAATATTACAAATTGTACTGCCGTTACTTAAATGTCAACTAATTACAAGAAAATGTCCCTCAGTCTATAATTTCCTAAGCCAACTAATGTTATTACAGCTTTGTTGCAATCTTTAACATTTACGGTTCAGATGATCGATGGGTCTGCAATGCTTATAATTCATGATTTATGCTCTCTTGTAATATTCGAAAATTATCTTTGTTGCAACAAGAACTGTGAAGTCATAATGTGTGGAAAATTAATTTAAATCTCTTCATAATTTCAAATAGGCTCTTCATAATTACCTACACTTTATTGTTTTTACTATGGTTATTCCACAATGTTTCTTTGGCAACAACTGAGCCTATCTTAGTTATGATGTTGGAGCTACAGCATACCTATTCTTTTCCCGATGTAGCGGTACTACAAAAAGTATTATAGCAACATAGAACAAAAAGTACTACAACGCCATCTATGACACAGACGATGAACTAACTGCGAAACATGTCAGAAATCCTACATCGCGCAAGCAAAGTTATCCGCGATATAAGAGTATAATATACGTAGTTACAAGAACCCGACAACAACTGTCAGGCAGTAGCCCACCAGACACAACACCCGTCTGGTCGGAGGATTCTCCCTTTTCTATGGGGGATGAAGAGCTTTACACCCTGTTCTTCATACCCCCAAATATATTATTATTATACTTTTTATCATCTTCAGCGTTAATGGACCTAGGACTCTCCAATCTCATGCTATCCAACTCGATTCTCGGCAGTTCTCATTCAGTTACTACCAGCTACCCTGAGGATATCGTCGCTCCATTTAGGGCATCCTGCCTTACGTTTTCCGAATGTTTCATATCGCCAATTTTTTTCTTTATCATCTAAGCTAACAATTTCCGTTTCCCATTTTCCAGGTCAATACAATCCCGGCAAGTATGGAGACGCCCCCAGTGCTGGCGCCGCCTACCAACAACCCCAGTACCAGAGAGCGCAGGCCTCCGCTGGTTTCAGACAACAACAGTACAAATACTAAGCATCACAATACCCTACCAGTATTTAGTTATATAAATATTTCATTTGATAAAACCAACAAAAAATCAAGTAGAGCAACTTTCAAACCGTTTGATTTACACACATACGTAAAGGCGGTCATCTGATTGGTAATATTATAAAGATTAGTATACGCACACTAGTAACGCAGTGTTGTAATTCGAAGATGGAACAGGTGCGTAATGGGACGGTATGAAAACTGCTCTACAACATTTTTATAATGAGGCTCGTCTGTAAGTACATTTTGGCAAAATTATAATTGTGATATTTCAATAAGAAACCAATATTCAAGAATTAGTATTACGCCAATGGCTCTGGATATTTTTGTGCCCCAAAATATGCTTACAGGTAGTAAAAAATTAAAAGGCTATCAATTAAAATGGAGTATGATAACATTATAAACGTGATGAGTATGTGTAATCTGCTATAGTCATAATGGTTACCAGTGAGAAGTTGTGAAGGATGCAATTATTTATTCTATGAATAAAAACTTATACTTTTTTTTCAATAATACCTTTTGGTTTTTATTACAACTCCTAAAACCTAACACTATCGAAACGTCAGCAGTTCAGCAAGTTTTGTAAAATTTGATCGACACTAAACATTATTGGGACCAAATCGTACCCCATTTTTGACAATATTTGTTCGTATTTAAAATTCTCCCGCTTTTCGTTTGGCCAGGTAAACCTCGAAGTCCAAGTTTCTATTATATTTTTTAAATCTAAAAATTAATAAAAAAAAAAATTAACAAAATTATATATAAAAATAAATTCTATAAAATCTTCAATATGAAATACTACAACTACTATTACTATACTATAACTACTTACAAAACAGACATTGAAACTAGAATACACAAAAAAAAAAAAAAGTTGAACGAACATTAAAAATAAAAACCGGCCAAGAGCGTGTCGGGCCACGCTCAGTGTAGGGTTCCGTAGTTTCCCGTCCGTCACAATAAGTATTCCCACTTATGAGTTTAAAGGTGGGTATCCGTTATGTAAAAATGCTGGCATATACGAATATACTACAAACTTAGTCCAGAAATTATTTTGTACAACTTTTTGTCTTTTTTGTACAAAAACTGTTGTTTCAATCAAGTTCAAAATTATTTTCCTAGAAAATCCTTATAAAGTTCTACTTTTCAGATTTTTTTCATATTTTCTAAACTTATGGTTCAAAAGTTAGAGACACATTGTTTTTTACTTTTGGAGCGATTATTTCCAAAATTATTGACATTATCAAAAAATGATTTTAGAAAACCCCTATTCATTTTTAAATACCTTTCCAACAATATATCACACGTTAGGGTTGAAAAAAAAAAAAAAATCACATCCCACTTTACATATAGGGGGGCTACCCTAATAAAACATTTTTTTCCAATTTTTATTTTACCACTTTGTCGGCGTGATTGATATACATATTGGTACCAAATTTCAGCTTTCTAGTGCTAACGGTCACAGAGATTAAGCGAGGAAGGACAGACGAACGGACAGACATGGCGAAACTATAAGGGTTCCTAGTTGACTACGGAACCCTAACAAGCAACAACCATAATGAGATACTTTTGCAACTGATAGTAAAGATGCTTCGACCTTGACATGAGGATGTAGCATGCGTGGTTAGAAATTTACTGTTACAATATAATGACTGATGCAATAAATTAGATGACTGACAAGTTAGTGATATATGAGGTTATTTAGAAGGTGGAATAGATGGCGTAAGTAGGCTTCCACAAGTGCTTATTAACAGACTGATTGATAATTGGCTAGACCAAATTGGCAACAATGTTGACTCTGATAACTTGGGGTTCAAACCGAGTTGTTTTGGAAACATCGAGCTTTTAAAGCTTTTTGGACCTTTCCACCGGGAGAAATCTACGCTATTCAGAATTTTAAAGTGATACTTTTCTGATAGCTCATGAAACATTGATTCCTCCAAATATCAATTTGTCAAAAAGTCTTCCCAAGTTTGCGAGGCTCCTCAAAGTAAATGTACGACATTTGCCATGCAAATAACAGGAATGACTATTTTATTTTATATGCTTCCTAAAAGAAAACAACGGTTGTTTCTGAAAAGGTAGTATTTTAATAAAACTGGGTAATGCAGTTTTTTCGATGCACGTCTTCATTGTTGCAGATTTTCTTGTTACCACTATGTGATGTTAGCTATTTGAATTAATACTGGTCCTGGACGATCAAATCAAGCAAGATCTGTCTCTATCAGGTGTATTTAACCTATCCTATCAGACAGTCAAAGCAGTAATTTATCTCATGTTTAAGGCGACTACAGGGGGTTTACCATGACGTCTTAAAGCAGGATTGTTTTAATGTCACTCCAGTGTGAGAAAGTGACAGAGCTATAGAGGACGTCTAGCGCCATCTCTTTCTCACTCTAGAATAAGATTAAAACAGTCCTGCTATATGACGTCATGGTAGGCCACCAGGAGCTAAATTAGCAACTCTATTTGTGGTGGTTCAAACTTCATTTGAATAACCGTTAGAATAAAGTTCTAATCAGCTTGCACTACAAAGTGGTTGTTACATCAGTCACTGCGGGCCGAATAGTGCGAAATTAGTGTTTTTTTGTGATTTACAAAAAATCTATTGATTGGACTAAAAAAGTAAAACACTATGATGCTAATATGGTGCTTGTAGAATTATTTGCCAAAAAAACAGAATGATCGCATGTATTTTGGTATGGTTTTTACTCGTTAAAAGAAATTGTTAGAGATAAGTTCGTGATTTTTTTTATCAAATAAAATTAGTTGTATTATGTTTTCACAACACTATCGTACTAGCATATAAATCCTGAAGAATATCATATATTTATCTGGCTTTGTTTATTGCAGTGAATCAAATACTTTTTTGCATTATAAAACTCGCGTTTAACTCGTGTAGTTGCCTTAAACGTCGTAATTAAATCAGAATTAGGACCGGCACGTTGACTGGGTGAGTGGGTGTACTATTAGGTACACCTCTGCCTAACCTTTCGGGGATAACAGGCGTTATGTCATGTATAAAAGTTAACTGAGTACCTTTTTAACCTTTTCAGCTTCACTAAATTCTGAGCAATTTAATAAAGGTCCAAGACCAATTCCCGTAATTCAAAACGATCAAATTCTGTAAGTTGGTGCCAGTTAAGATCGCAATAGCGGTCATTGCCCTTTCCCTAATATCTCTTTCTACGAAACGAAACAAATGAACCATGTATCGTTTTTCATAAGAAAAAATGTTGAAAATCACGATAGATGATGATTCAAGACTTGAACAGGCTGATTTTTGGATTTTAATTACATGTAGGTGGGTCAACGACCGCTTTTGCGATCTTAACTCACAGCAACTATAGTTGCATTTTATCTCAGTGACGAATAATGTAAAAAATGTGGGTAAGTATGAGAAGCGTTTCTGATATTATAATGCTCGCGTTAATTTAGATTTTTTTTCGGGTGGATTCGGGTTATACTCTGCTTGTAATAATATAATTCAATCATGATTTGAAAGCCACGTGGCGCCATCTATTATCATAAGAACGTTATTGTTGTTTTACTCGGGAACAGTACTTTTTTTCGGGATGATAGTTACCCTATGTCCGTTTCTATACACTTGACAACGTATATGCAAAATTTCAGGAAGATCAGTTAAGTGATTTAGGCGTGAAAAGGTAACAAATAAACTGACTTTCACATTTATGATATTATAGTTAGGATGATAATATAAAGTCCTTAAAATATGCCGTGTCCTTCTGAGGAGAACCATCATCATCATTGCAGCACAAACAGCCGATGTTCAGTATCATAGAGTATTTTTTTTATTTATAAACACACCTTACAAAAGAGATAAACTGAAAATTCATTACTATGGCAAACAGATCGCTTATGATTTCATAAAAAAACTTTTTTGCCAAAAATAAAACCGACTTCAAAAAAAACAACAAACAAAAAAAAACACAAAAAGAAAAGGACAAAAAAATACACTAAAAGAAAAACAAAAAAAAAACACTAAAACAAAACCACAAAAAAGTGAAAAATAACTTTAGCTTCAGAAGCCGGTGAGAAAAACACCAAATCAATCAAAGGTCAAGTTTCAGAAGTCGGTGACCTTGTTTAATTGATTTAGTGTTTTTGTCACCGACTTCTGAAACTTGACCTTTGATTGATTTGGTGTTTTTCTCAGCGGCTTCTGAAGCTAAAGTTATTTTTCACTTTTTTGTGGTTTTGTTTTTCTTTTAGTGTATTTTTTTGTCCTTTTCTTTTTGTGTTTTTTTGTTTGTTGTTTTTTTTGAAGTCGGTTTTATTTTTGGCAAAAATGTTTTATTTTATTTTTCCATTTTTAGTTGTAATATATCCTATACTTACAAATATTTGCTATGCATTCATTGTACTTGGTTAACAATACATGTCATGGTAATAGGCTTATCCCCAATAAATGGAACATAACATGCCATAACTGTCGAAATCTGGGTGTACTGTACACATCTATGTACCCCTCAGAGCAAACAGGTGTAATGTTACGTCATGATGTTGTTTAAACAATGAACATCCAACCGATTGGAGCTATCACAACAGATTTGCCGTCTATTTTTGAAGAGTTCCATTGTATATCTCCGAAGATCAGCATCAGATCTTCACCAAATTAAAATGGGACCACCTCAGGAGTATACTCTTTCAAGTAAAAAAAGATATTTGAAAATAGGTCCACAAATGGGAGAGAAATCAGGTAAATTGTACACATCTGCGTACCCCCTCAGAGCATACAGGCGTGATGTTACGTCATGATATTGTATAAACAATGAACATCCAACCGATTGGAGCTATCACAACAGATTTGCCGTCCCTTTTTGAAGAGTTCTATTGTATATCTCCGAAGATCAGCATCAGATCTTCACCAAATTAAAATGGGACCACTTCAGGAGTATACTTTTTCAAATAAAAAAAGAATTTTGAGAATCAGTCCACAAATGGGAGAGAAATCAGGTAAATTGTACACTTCTGCGTACCCCCTCAGAGCATACAGGCGTGATGTTCCGTCATGATATTGTATAAACAATGAACATCCAACCGATTGGAGCTATCACAACAGATTTGCCGTCTCTTTTTGAAGAGTTCCATTGTATATCTCCGAAGGTCAGCATCAGATCTTCACCAAATTAAAATGGGACCACCTCAGGAGTGTACTCTATCAACTATCAAATGAAAAAAGATTTTTTTAAAATCGGTCCACAAATGGGAGAGAAATCAGGTAACATACATAAAAAAAAAAAAATACATACACACGAACATATAACCTCCGCCTTTTTTGAAGTCGGTTAAAAAAGAATTTCATTCAGAGAAAATTTCTTAAGATTAACTTGATTACAGGGCAAAACAAGTATCTGTTGATTAGGTAGAGTCGAGGAATACAATTGATAAACCACTTTCACTACTTTCCAATTTTGCACTTCTATACATTCACGAGTACGAATATTACCGACTACACCTGATTTGTATTACACGGCTAAAATAAAAATAGTGGCAAGTGACTCATCGTCCTCGACTGTACATTCCCCGACGCAGAAGGTACCATTTTCTATCACTTGATCGTAGGCGTTACGTTACATTATGCTATTTGATTAATATCACAAAAGGTTCTATCGACTTTCAGAAAAGTCAGCTCAGTCAGTGAGCTTGTTTCAGAAATAATGATTCGCAATAATCAGATGGGGCTGCGGACAGCAACCACTTTTACATGCGCATAATGAAAATACTAATTAAAGACGTAACGCATCCTTTTTGAGGGCTGGGCTTTCATATACGTGACAATGACAGGCGACAGGTGACATGTGACAATTTGACGGTTTGTCAATTTTTCGTTTCATAAATATTACCTATGACAAATAAGTCGTGGTGGAAAAATTGCAATTATGTCAAATTATCGCGACATTTTGACATATTTCTGTTTCATAAAAAAAATCCCTTGACAGGCGACGGTGACAATTTGTCGCGAAAAACTTGACATATTTGTTTTATGAAACACAAAATTGTAAATACAGACGATGATTTCTGACAGGCGACCTCACCCAATGTCAGCGGCTACTTCTCACTAACTTATTAGCAGTGAAATGGTGCTAACAGCGACAGAAAATAGTAGCAACAGCGATGAAGAATATTTAGTTCAACCAATAGTTTTAGTTTAAACAATATTTCTCGGTTGTCGTGTATAAGGTCCAAAATTATTATTTTCATAACCATTTTACTTGTAGCAAGTACTAATACCGAACAAATCCTAGAATGCTAGTTACAATTATAATGTAAGACAAATATATTTATTGCTACCCTCATAGGTACTGCTATATCATTTTAACAAAAAATGTACGCTGTGACATATTTGTCGCAATTTACGACAATCATGTCGATTACCATGACAAAAAAGTCTTGACAATTTTCTTAAATACTGACATTTTAGAACTGACAAATTGAAGACCTTTATGAAACGCGATTGACACTGACAATTTTGTTCGCGACGAACGTCACCAATCCAGCACATAAAGTGTTGCCTTACAGTTAAAAATAGTGTAGAGTCAGTGTATGGGCAATATAGTGATATATAACAAGTGCCATCAGTGAATTTAGAATAGTTTACAGCCGCACTCAGAGTCGTTCATTAAATTAGTGATAATGAATACTTAACTAATTATCATTAAATCCGTTAATCAATGCTACATCCCAGAAACATAATTTAAGGGTTCATTAGCTAATGACAGATTTAAGTATACGTAGGGCAAAGCATCCTAGAATTATCTTATCGATTGCATATCGATAAAGCCTTGGTGTATAGCCACATTTAAAAAGTGTTGATATTAAATCACATTTAAGTTTATTTAGCAACGTTGAAAATTATTATTCATAGTAATATAATGGATAATCAGTTCTTTAACTGTAAGTTTTTACTAAATTGCAAAGGGGAACAGCTATTTTCATTGAAATAAAGTAAAGCAATTGCGATCTTTTTTATTATGGCATCACTGCTGTCAACTGTCAATGTCAAGTAGTATTTACCGAGCGGGAAAGTTTGTGTTGGTGAATTTTAATTTCATCTGTATTAATTTACGTTATGGTAAGTTTATAAGCATTTTCAGTGAAAATGTGATATCAATAAAATTCATCGACACACCTTGTGTACCTACTCGAAGAACTTCCGTTCATATTTCTGTTTCAATTAATTCTATGATACGTAAGTATGCTAACCCAGGCAGGGTTTTGTAGCGAAGTACCATAATTTTATTGCTAACATTATTTCCGGTGCAAATGCTAATCCTCTTTTCGTTGGTTTCCTGAGGTCGGATGCCACCAACGGCAATATGACACTTTTTACAGATTCAGATGTAAATCTATAACTTGCGTGAAATTCCTGAATAGAATATTTTGTAAAGAGATCAGAATAATCTCGTAAATTCCGCCTCGGTCCCACTTCTCTATATCTTCTGGCATAATATAAAAACTTAAGAGGGCCCTTCCCGGCCCGCCTTTCGTCAACGCGAGCATGGTCGAAAAGCTTGTTGTTTCATTCAGAGCCACAGCGGTGGTATTCTTTCAACTCCCCTGTCTTACCTAGCCCCGAACCCGTGACTACTTGCCTCCCGCGCACCTCATACCGCCTAACGCGAGGACATTGAACGAAATATTGTTCAAAAATTTATAAAACTTGTTCCAGGAAATACGTGTTTTTGAATTAGTCTTACAAGTATGTGAAATAAATATTTGTTATTTAGAATCTCCACTACATTTGCAAGGCTTCCATCAGGATGTTTTATTTACTTTTACAATTTATAAGTACATTATGAACGGCCAAAGTTGTGCAAAACAGCAATTTTTGGAGGCTTATACTGAATTTGATTCTACAAATTTTTATTTTTTGCTTCGATAGAAGCCTAGATAGTCCATAACATACCTAATAGTTCGAACAATTCAAAGATATATGTCTAACAATAATCACGCACAAGCTATTGTCAAAATTCTCGCGAAAAGTATGGCGGGTTAGCCGTTCTTAATGAAATCTGCCAAATCAGACATTATTCCTTTTTAATTAATAAACGTTTATTATGAAATCGAATTCGCGGGTAAAAATAGAACCCGAAACGTAGATGTCAAAATCAGCCATTAAATATTTAAGTAAAGGTTCTGCTTTACTTAACTTTAATTGTCATTAAGGGACGCTAATGAACCGTTAACTGACTCTGAGGGTGAACCCTGGAACACAAAGGGCGATGAAGGAACATGGATGGGTTTTAGTCAGTAAAAGTCTGAAACTCCCTCCTGCTCCGCCCAGAGCGGGAGGGGTTATTTGATGATTTCCCATCCGAAAAAAAAAAAAAAAAAAAAAAAAGGGGGAATTTTTTTTTAATTTTTACTCAGGAACCGTCTATCATTAACTGACTCTGAGTGTGGGTGTTAGATAGTAATTTACAGACGCGCTAGACACATATAGGCTCGCAAGTGGAGTTTTATAGTTTAATTTAACGTTTTTGTGAGGTCCAGGTAGCCTAGGTTGCGACCTAGGCCTGGATATAGTATTTTTTTATAACTTAGCTTATAGTTGAACCACTTAGACGAGAGTATGACGGTCTAGCGCGGCCATATTAGACAAAAACAAGAAAAAATTGTCTTACAGATTTACAGTTGAAGGATCGTTACAGGCTGAAAAATACAGACACGAAAAAATAAGTAACAGCATTAGATGGGCTATATACTCGTCTAGTATATGGTAATTATATACTTACAGTCACAGCAACAGTTTTCGTGTAATCAGCCTGTAAGACCCTTCCTCCAGACACTTTTGGAAAAGCTGTCCGGTTTTATGGAAATAATTTCCACATTTTAATAAAGATTTTCGTTGTTTCTATGTCTGTACATAAATAACGTTATGTAGAATTGTGGTGATGTATATAATGTGTTTAAACATAAGCTCAAAATTGTAATCTGCAGAAAGATTGTACATTTCCATAATCAAATTTTCATTAAAGTTTTCCGAAATCAGGAAGCGAAATCAGGGTCCTCGTTATAGTAAAGTTCTGGAGTACCTTAGTAAACTCGACTTTTCTTGGAATCGTAGTCATCAGTACGGCAAATATATATAGTAAACAGTGAATAAGTAGTGCGCGAATAATCCTGAAATCGCTTCCTGTACAGTCATGAAAGTTAAATAAGTGTCTTATTTTCCCAGTAACCCCTCCCCCCCCCCCCCTCGTTAGGTCTACGCCTGAGATAGCGACGAATGATCAGCTACAGTTAATTAGGTGTAGGACGTCAGCGCCGTCTGGCGGCGAAGTATAGTACAAACGTGCGCCCGGTAATAATAGGGTATAGGCAGACCACCAGGTACACGTATCCACGCCATCAGCGGATTACGCCCGTCCGGCACAAATTTTGTCAACTATTTACCTGTCGCAATCGGACATATTTTTCACGTTTATGAAACAGAACAAACAACAACAACAATTCGACAACATTTCGACAATTTTGTCAAAAACTGACAAATTGTCAATTTGTCACGTATATGAAACAGGGCCCTGGTTGAACCTTTCCAATGAAAGGTTACAGTAGAATAGGTCTTAGCCAAGCCATTTTTTGTATAAAAGGCACTCTTACTAACCGCACTCAAAAAAAAAACTCAAAGCATTTATTTCAATTAGACCATTACGGCACTTTTGAAAGTCAAAATTACAAAAAAGAAAATCAAAGCTACAGTCCCAGTGACAAGGCATAATAACTTGAGAAAGTACCGGTAGTTGCCCATTCCCTAGCGTAGATCTCTATGGAGAAGAATGGGCAAGAAACTCCATGGACACTCTTTTAAAATCAAAATATTGTTACAAAATCTTGGTTACATCATTAATTTTGAGATTATACATATTGCAGCGTTTTAAAAACGCTACATTTTTGAATATCACCTTTTTTTTTATGGTGATTGTCATGCAACCTGTTTTCGGAAGCTTTTAGTCGAAATTTTTCTTTAAGTACTGAATCTTTTTAAGTTAGGAATTTGTTTTTGTTCGAGAAAAAAGTGAAGATTTTCTTTGTGTCAGTTGGATGTGGATTGTTGCCCGTGACGATGTATTGCTGAATTTTTTTTGGTTGAAATCACTTCTTTAAAAAATGTGAATCATTTTGAATTTAAAGGCGACAACGTTGGTTAAAAACATCATATGTGAAATCTTCTGTTTTTTGCTGCTTTCTTTTCGCCGGAATGGCGTGATCTGAAAATTTTCTTATGGATCGGTAAGTTTTTACAATAGTTTTTTCTGCAAATTTGTTTAATGTTCACATCACATATATAAAATAGTTTTGTGAACTATAAAACACACAACCCTCTTTTATTTCTCACCCAACAAATACATAATTTACCTGATTATTATCCCCTGTGTTTAATTTGTTTTCCTTTAGCTAGCGGTTGTTAGAACCCGTAGTGCATGAGTGTGTTGTTTGAACTTATAGGCGTCGTGTTGCAAAGGTAAGCTCCGTATGCACGGTTGTTGTCTGTTCTTAGTGGTGTCTTTTGTTTCCTAGCTTGGCAATTCCGGTCACGGCAGGTCGCTGCGTGTCTAGTTTCTTTATTGTGTTGAGGTCCAGCTGTACTTGGGGTGCCTATTTTTTTGCTTAGGATCAAATCGACTTTTAATTCACAGCCGTCGTACTTATTCTAGTTTTATGCACGTGTTTGCCTAGGGTTGTATTAGTTTTATTTACATCATGTTGGAAGAAGGAAATTCCATTGGTGAGACTCCGCATCGTGATAGTCCTATCATCTCTCGACCGCCACCTCCTATTCCACCTAGTCTCTCGTGGTTCCAGCCAGTCTATTCTGCCTTCACCAATCAGATCCGATGATGGTCCACCGTTCTCAAGCAGTTCTCACTGTCAAAATGGAAAATTTCTTTTGATGGCAACACTTGTGTACGCGATTTTTTTTCTAGTTTGGAAGAATGCAGGGAGGCTGACAATCTAACGGATAGTTATCTCGTTAGGCGTTTTCACGAGGTTTTGTCTGGTATCGCTTTGCAATACTATAGGTCCATCCGTCGACCCGGTCTGACGTTTGTAGAGATCAGACATGCTTTCCTTAAAACATTCGGGTCAGCCGATTTTGAATTCAGGACTGGACAAGAGGTCCGTAATCTTAGGCAGAGACCTGAGCAGTCTGTGAAGGAATTTGTTATTCGAGTGACGTACCTTAATGCCAAACTCGTCAAACCCATTGAGGAATCAGAGTTGGTTGATATTATTACACACAATATGTTACCTAAATACACCCCCTGTTTGTCTATACAGAGGTTTCCTGATTTAAATTGTCTGATTGAGGCCGCTTCGCATTTTGAATCTTTTATTAAAACTTCAAAAGCAGTCGCTAGTCTGGATAGTACTGTTTACCCGACATCTATTTCTGGACACGCTTCCCAGTCTCCAAAACCTCGCCTGAACAAACCCCACCAAAGTGAAAGTAAGGTTCAGAGTTGTCCAACCTGCAGTCTGTCTCAACCACACTGTCTTAAGTGTAACAACCCCGGACACTCTTACCGTTCTTGCCCGGAGGTCACTGGCATGTTATGTTTTAAATGTCGCACTCCAGGTTTTATAACACGCGATTGTCCTAAGTGTAATCCAAAAAATGCATAAGTCACCGACGGCACGTTTTTTACCGTACAGTGTCACCGGTGATATCTACTGATTTGTCTGATAATCGACCGTTTATTGAAATTTTATTGTGTAACCAGGTTGTTAAGGCTTTACTTGACTCTGGAGCACAGATGTCGCTTATTAGTGATAGTTTAATACAGAAATTTGGTCTTTCTTTGAACGCGAGTGATGCTTGTCCTCGTGTAATTTCGGCTAATAATTCGCCTATCGATATTCTGGGTACTGTTTATCTCCCAGTTAAGTTTAACGGTACAACTTTTATCCATGAGTTTTTAGTGGCAAGTTCTATGTCGTCCTCCGTGATATTAGGTATTGAATTTTGGAATAAGTTTGGTTTAACGTCCGTCTTTAGTCAAGCTTTTGATAAAAATATTAGTGGTAATATGTACCTCCCGTCTGTTCAGCACTCACCTCCACAATTTTCCTCTGTTAGCGAGGTTCGATACGTTCATCCACGCAACGTATTATCACTGGATCAAGAGATGAACCTTCAGCAAGTCATTAATGAGTTTGAAGACATCTCTTCTGAAAAAATAGGCCTGGGAAAAACATCTTGGCTGTCCCATAAAATCAATACAACGGGACCTCCTATCCGCCAAAGATATTATCCTTTATCTCCAGTTAAATTAAAAATTCTCAACGAGGAGATTGATAAAATGCTAGACTTGGGTGTTATTCGTCCCTCTCGTTCCCCATGGGCTAGTCCAGTGGTTATGGTTACAAAAAGTGATGGTTCGGTGCGTTTTTGTGTTGACAGTAGGAAGCTTAATAGTGTGACCATTAGAGATTCGTACCCGCTCCCGCGCATTCATGATATTCTTGATAACCTTCGAGGCGCTAGATACATAAGCTCTCTTGATTTTAGGAGTGCATTTTGGCAGATCCCGCTCGCTGATAGAGAGAGTTGTGAGAAAACCGCTTTTATTGTTCCTCAACGAGGTCTCTTCGAATTTGTTAGGATGCCATTTGGTCTTACAAATGCTGCTTCTGAGATGCAGCGTCTTACTGATATGATTGTCAATTTTGAATTTACTTCTACCAGCGACGACTGCGTTTTCGGGTATGTTGACGATTTGATTCTAGTTTCCAAGGACTTTAATAGTCACCTGGCGCTTCTCAGGAAAGTTCTAGCTCGTCTTAAGAAGGCTGGTTTATCCATCAATCTAAAAAAGTGCGTGTTCTGTAAGAGCGAATTAAAATACTTAGGGTATATTGTAAATGAGAAGGGTCTTCAAACCGATCCCGGTAAACTCGAAGCTATTAGGGATTATCCTACTCCTACTACTGCTAAGTCCTTACGCGGTTTCATTGGAATGTGTTCCTATTACAGGCGTTTTGTGAATGGTTTTTCTACCATAATAGCTCCGCTTACTGCGTTAATTGGTAAGAGAAAAGGTCGTGATCCAATAAGTTGGGACGACGCGGCTGAACGAGCTTTTGTAAAATTAAAAGAAGCTCTGATCGATACCCCTGTTATGGCATGTCCTGATTTCTCGAAACCGTTCATCTTGCAGTGTGATGCGTCTGCTGTTGGTCATGGTTCAGTTTTAACACAAAAGATTGATGATGTAGAGCATCCAATCGCTTATTATTCGCGCCTATTTTCCAAAACTGAACGTAATTATAGCACTACAGAGCGCGAACTTTTGTCAGTTCTAGATTCTATTAAACATTTTCGGTGCTATTTGGATGGGTTCAAGTTCTCTGTCATAACTGACCATATGGCCCTTAAATGGCTTCTCACTTTGAACAACCCCTCAGGTCGTTTAGCTCGTTGGGCTACTATGATCTCCCAATATACGTTCGATATCATACACCGCAAGGGTACACAACATATAGTACCAGATGCCCTTTCCAGATTATATGCAAGTCCTGTGTCATTTGATCAGGGTCCAGAACATACTAACGACCGATGGTACAAGAAGGTATTTTTAGGTGCCCGTGATACACCACAAATGTTTCCAGCTTACGCAATACATAACGGTGTCTTACTAAGACGTATGCCTGTTACCAGTCCCTTGTCTTCCGACCCATGGCGTGTTGTTTTGCCAGCTGAAAAGGTTACTTCTGCGATTTGGGAAGCACATAATAGTTTTCCTTCAATACATCCAGGTGTATCCAAGTCGTACCTAAAACTTAAGGAAACTTTTTATTGGCCTAACATGTACCGTGACGTCGTTAGCACTTTAAGACAATGTGAGGTTTGTAAAGCTTATAAGATCGCGAACACGCAACCTCGCGGACAGATTTGCTACCCTAAGCAAGTGTCCATGCCCTTGCAGATGATTTCGATTGATGTGATTGGACCGTTGCCCATCGCTTTTTACGGTTATAGGTACATCATCTCTATGGTCGATGTTTTTTCGAAGTATGTGTGGCTTGTTCCTCTTAAGAGAGTAGACGCTTTTTCTATTATTAAAGCTTTAGAGTCCGAAATTTTCTTTAACTTCGGCGTTCCTCGTTCTATTTTATGCGATAACGCTACTGTTTTTCGCAGTAGTCAGTTTCTAAATTTCCTCAGATCGTTCCATATTGAATCCCCTACATTTACACCTTATTATACACCCCAAGCGAATACTGTTGAGCGCTATAACCAAAGTGTAGTGACATGCTTAGGGATTTTAGTTGGTGAAAACCAAAGATGTTGGGCTAAGATGTTGCCTAAAGTAAAGCTCTATCTTAACTCATGCGTCAATCTAGCCACAGGCTTCACGCCTAACTTTCTCATGTTTGGTAGAGAAGTACTAATGGATTCTAGCCGTGCTAGTAGTCAGACTCAAAGCTCTAATTTAGCGGACAGTCGGACTCGTCACGCCTCGAATTTGTCTTCACTTTGTGAGGTTTATGCGAAGGTGGCTGATAATCTTTCTTTGGCTTTCGTCCGTAACTCCCGAGCTTATAACTCCAATCGGTCGGCTATCACTCTAAATGTTGGTGACACTGTATGGAGACGTAATTTCTCCAGGTCATCTGGAGAAGATTTTTTCTCTGGGAAGCTTGCTCCACGTTTTGTTAAGTGTCGTGTTTTGCAAGTTATTTCTAGGACTACTTATTTACTACAGGACTGTGGTTCCGTACACTCTGGTAGATATCATATCCTAAAGTAACTTTTTTCCCTCTATCTTTTATTTCAAATATTTTGTACGGGACTCAAGCGATTCTATCGCGCTCAGTTTGATCCTTAAAAATTGCCTATGATTACCGTTGGTTCAGTACTAACAATTAATTACAGATGGCAGTTGTCTAACTTTTGTGTTAGGACATCTTTAGTCGAGTTGTCGCTAGCATTTAGTTCCAATAATCGTACATAGATGGCGTTTTTCTAAATTTTATGCTAGTACATTGTCAAGTCGCGTCATAGCTAGTTCTATCATAAATGGCGTGTTGCACATTTTGGTAGGGCGTTGTGTTAATTAATTACTGCACTTAATCTATCCGAAATGGTAGACTTGGACTTAATTTTCTTGTTTCTCTTGGACTTGAAATCCTCTTAGCCTTAGTCCTCCTCTGACTCTAGTTTCTGTGAACCGGAGTCCATTTGTCTCTTGTCTAAGTCTTATCTACAACTGAGACTTATCTCTGAGTTCGTGTAGTACTTGATTTGTGTATAGACCAAAGTTATACAAGTGAACTTGTGGCTTTCTTAATCTTAGAACTCAGCCATACTGGTGCATCCTTTAGTGATGTGCACGTATCGATAAAATCTATTATCGAAATTTTTTTATCTTCGATTTGAAATTTTTCCTTAAGTTCGAATGTTACTTTATTTGACTTTAGGCTCAAGTTATATCTTTAAGCCTGGTTTTTTTCCTAAACCTCCCTTTGTCTCCCGTTCCTTGTTTGAACCGGAGTACTACTTAGTCGTTCAAGTTCTATCTTTGAACTTGAACGCTGTTTTTTGTATTCTCTAAGACTCACGTTCCTTTGTTCGAACTGTAGTTATTTGTCTTATGTCCAAGCCTTATTTTCGACTTGAATTTTTTTTTGTCCTTGCTTGTCCGAAGTCTCTTTTATAGACTCATGATGGATTTGTCTGCTGTTGATTTTAAGGTCAAGGTGTTTCTTTGTCCGAAGCTGTTAAATTATTTTCAACCGATCACGTTTGTCAACTAGGTGTTATTTTTTATCCTAGGTTTTATTTTTTTTTCTTTTTGCTCTTTCAGGTCTCTTTGTTGACTTTGTCGTTCTAGTTTGAAGTTAGTAGTATAATTAGGTAGCTGCTACTGCACAACTGTTAAGTTAGCTTAGTTTTACTTAGATTTAATTTTTCCTTGTTATTTTCTTGACCGGTCAATCTTAGGTTTATTGGACACTTCGTGAGCTTGCACTGATAACGGGTAGATGAGAGACCGGTTACTCATTTATTCTGTATCTGTTGTACTCCGATGTCGTCTATGTTAGGTTTAGTTTAGGTCAACTATTAGGTATAGTGTTTTTAGGCTAGTCTAGGTTAATTTCCTCTGTTTTTTTCCTTTCTGCCGGACTTGTTTTTTTTTCTTGGAAAGGGGGTACTGCAGCGTTTTAAAAACGCTACATTTTTGAATATCACCTTTTTTTTTATGGTGATTGTCATGCAACCTGCTTTCGGAAGCTTTTAGTCGAAATTTTTCTTTAAGTACTGAATCTTTTTAAGTTAGGAATTTGTTTTTGTTCGAGAAAAAAGTGAAGATTTTCTTTGTGTCAGTTGGATGTGGATTGTTGCCCGTGACGATGTATTGCTGAATTTTTTTTGGTTGAAATCACTTCTTTAAAAAATGTGAATCATTTTGAATTTAAAGGCGACAACGTTGGTTAAAAACATCATATGTGAAATCTTCTGTTTTTTGCTGCTTTCTTTTCGCCGGAATGGCGTGATCTGAAAATTTTCTTATGGATCGGTAAGTTTTTACAATAGTTTTTTCTGCAAATTTGTTTAATGTTCAGTCCGTATTTTTGGTCTCATGCCGCCTGTTTTTCTTATCTACGTTGGGCAGGAGGCGCTGATTACGGCATCACCCACAACTTTATGAGCTAGCAGTCGGGAGCAACGCTCCACCGCGACCCCGGTGTGGTCGTGTGCAGCCTTTCCGGTTCCTGAATTGTGTCAGGCTCTTGAGCCGGCAAATATGACCAAGCGCCAGATGATCGGAGGCCTGGTCCTGTTTTGACCGAGGTTACCAGCACGGTGCTCCGCGGCAGACCTGCAGCGCGTCTCGCCATCCCGACAGGATCAAACTGAGGATTCCCAAATTTACCGTCTTATTTATCTCTTTCAATGTTTTAATTGTTATTTTTATGTAAGGCTCAGTAATACAACCCCTACACAGGGTATTTGCGAGTATTTAGGCATTTAGCATCACTATCTTTTTCTTTCCGAGGCGTGTTAATTAGCATTGGCCAATTAGTTAATTACCGCTAGGTTCGTTTAAATATTTTTCCTCTGAATTTCAGGATTTTGGTTTTTCCTCAGTAAAATAAATAACTATTGATTCGTACATTCTCTGGATAATCTGACATAATTGTATCCTAACTGAGTTTTTTTTTTTGTGTGTGCGACCTATTTTTATATAATTCAAAACTTGATACTTTGGATAACCGGGCACAATCGCACCCTAACTGTATTTTTTATTTTTTTTTACAATTTGACCATTATCAAAATTATACGCTTTAAATAGGGGAAAGTTGTTTTTTTCAAGAATCCCGCTATAATATGTGAGAACGATGTAGAAAGACGTGCACACTAAGAGCATCCAGAGTGAAAGATTAGATTAAAAATGTATGAATAAAGTAATTAAAATGAACCTTGGCAGCTAAGAGATGACCAGTCCCAACTGACAGCGCCCGTTCACAGACATGACGCATGTACCGGCGCCATTCAACTCAACCATATTGAAGGGAACTAAATGACCCGACACACCCGCCACCATCAGCGAGACATTTAAGTGAGCATGACATTCTCTCAGTCACCAAGGCATATTCAAGTCAATGAAAGATAAATAAATGTAAATGGTGGCTGAACAGTACAAAGTACTCACACATGTGCTATGCAATTATATAATACTAAGAACTGGAATCTATACAATGCAAGTATATTTTTACAATCTTCTGCAGCTTCCACAATACATTAACATGGGAATCAATTCTTCATCTTCTTCTTTACGTGTCGATGGACTCAAATAATGCCCGACCAGTACAAACAATTAGTTTGCCCCCCCACCTATGGTTGTGGAGCAGGACCAGCATTTAGCCAAGCATTTTTATCATCAATGTAATCCCCCAACTTATAATATGCTTGCCTACATAGTGTGCGTTTTATACAAGATTTAAATTTCGTCTCATTCAGTTGAAGAATGTGGGGAGGTATTTTATTGTAACATTTCAAACAGTACCCCATGAAAGATGAATCCACTTTAGCAAGCCTGAAACCTGGCTGAACTAGTTGGTCCGAATTACGAACTACGTAATTCATAAATGGCTCTGATGGCTCTTTTCTGCAGAATAAATATAGACTCGATGTCTGCAGCCCGTCCCCATAGTAAAATACCGTATGACATAATACTATGAAAATAACTAAAATAGACCAGCCTCGCGGTATCAACATCAGTAAATTGACGGATTTTTCTAACAGCATATGCTGCTGAGCTTAGCCGTCCTGCAAGAGATGTTAGATGAGGACCCCATTGTAACCTTGAGTCGAGCGTGATTCCCAAGAAAACCGTTTTATCGACAAATTCTAGTTTCTCTTGATTCAATATTATGTCACAATCACTACTTTTGACATTTGGTAGAGCAAATTGAACTGTGACTTGGCAATTTGTGCTATGTATTTAATTTCTGTGTATTAATGAGTCCTTGTTACTTGTGAAATAAATGAATTATTATTATTATTAAATTAGCTTAAAATATATGACGATTAAATTAAACTAAATGCACCACTTTGGAAAAATAATAATTATGTTAATACTTGTTACTATTGCTGGGTGGTTGCAATCCTTGATCTGAGGGAGGTTCCTAATTAAACAGCAATAAATATTTAACAACAAAGTTGATACTATTGGAAAAAGCGAAACCTACTACATTATACAAAAATCTTCTTCTTAGCGTGTCGATGGCAATCTAAATTGAGTCGGCCCAGAACTGAGCCACTAGTTTGGCGCTTTCGGTTGCGTCCATCAGTTCCTGTAGTGAGCAAACAACAGGACACGCAGGACACGATAATAAGTGCCCCATCGTTTGTGGAACAGCACCACATTTACACTCCAGGCAAGAGTCATTGATGAATCTCCACCTAACCAGGTTTTCCTTGCTGCGGCCAACCTGGGTCCGGAGTCTATTTAAAGACTTCCAGGTCAGCCATGGCAACTCATGTCCAGGTGGGAGATTTTCAGCGGGTGGAATGAATGGGATTGGTAAGGATGCATTACTGCGCCACAGCTTTAGTCTTTCCGTGGAGCGCTCGCCACTGAGAGGAGTGACACACTTCAGAAAGCTGTTTCGGCTTTTCAGCCTTTGTGACACGAGGGTATTCAGATGTAAAGGGTGACGTGTATCTGAAGTCATTTTAGCTCTTTCGCTAGAGCTTGCCACTATCCTGCGAACTTCTGGTGGCGCTATTCCTGCCAGTGAGTACAACATCTGTACCGGGGTCGGTTTAAGGCAACCAGTGATAATCCGGCACGTTTCATTCAGAGCTGTATCCACTAACTTTGCATGGGCTGAACGGCTCCACACGGGGCACGCAAATTCACCAGCTGAAAAAGATAGCGCCAGCGCAGTAGTCCGCAAGACATGAGGCGAAGCACCCCACTTAGAAGATACTAGTCGCCGTAAGAGATTGTTGCGAGTATGCACCTTCTGCTTGATGGTGTTGCAGTTTTTGCTGAAGGTCAATGATCTGTCCAGAGTAACCCCAAGATATTTTGGGAAGTTACTGTGCTCGATGGGCACCCCGTCCCAAACTATATTAAGTTTGCGCCTAGCCTCTCTGTTTCGAAGGTGGAAAATGCAAGACTGTGTTTTGCTCGGATTGGGTTTGAGTGAATTAGCGAGGTAGTATGTCGTCAATTCACCAAGAGCATCTGACAAGTGGACCTCGACCTCCTCAAAGGTGGTGGCTTGGGAGGTGAGGGCAAGGTCGTCTGCATAGAGGAAGCGGGACGTGTTCGGACTTGATGGTTGGTCGTTGGTGTATATATTAAATAGAAGCGGTGCCAAGACACTACCTTGGGGCAGGCCGTTCTTTTGTGCCCGCCAACGACTTTTGTCTGAGAGAAGGTGGACCTGGAAACGGCGGTTGTGGAGAAGATCCCGGAGTAATCGAACAAACCTCTGATCGCTTATCAAGGTCTCTACTTTCCACAATAGCCGTTTGAGGTTGACTACAAAAATGAGCAAACAATATGCATTAGTTATATTTTCAAGAAAAATTTTCACATACGCTTAAAATTTTATGTTTTAGGAAATAAAACACTTTTTAAATTTTATATTTACTAGACTATTGCTAAGTTAATATTTTATATTTATCTGTGAAGGCTTGTAATTTTCAATGTAGTTTATTATTTTGGCTATAACGTTATTTTCCAGCAAGCCGATAAATGTTAACAATAAAATAAGAAGGTAGGTCACTCTATTTAATTACAATTCAAAGTAGTAGTATTTAAAGTCATTCTTACAAGCTTTTTGAAACTTACAGAAACCTTAAAACTCATGACTTCAAGTTAAGTTTCTTGTGAGCTAGTCGACTGTAAGTTGTGTTAGTTCGTGGGCTACAACATAGGTGGCGTTAGTTACCTTGCGCGTACGCAGTATGGTTGCGTGAGAAAAAAAAGATTATGTGGTTTTACAGCTGTGATCTTCTTTATTAATCATTCTTACTTTTTTATTAACATTTTATGTACATTGGATAACTACTTATTTCTAAACCTTATGAACTAATATCCAGTCATGTTAATAAGTTTCGTTAAATTTTATATTTATTTGTCAATATTTGAACCTCAAGTCTAGTCCTCCTCATATTCTTTTAAAATCATCTTGACATCACCTTTCACTAAATATCGTATCTAACATTTTCACTCGTAACACCCACAAGTTGCCTCTCCTAGTTCTCGCAATTGACAAATATTATTGTTGAGAAGTATAAAATTAGTACGAGTAGCCACTGTTGGAGTTGAATCCTCCCTGATGATTCGCTGATTCGAAACCATTGCCTGAAGATCCAAAGCTGCCGCCATTTTGGCTACCTCCATGTTGTTCCGGGTGGTATTTACCTGATGAAAGCAGATAGAAGTAATAGTTAAGTTACAAACAGTTTTTATTCTTATTCTTTATTGCACACAAAATTAAAAAAGTATACACACAAATTAAAATATATAGCTTATGTACAACGGCGAGCTTAACCCAGAATTGGGTTTTCTTACAGCAAACCTTACTTCTGTTGTGAAATTTGCAGAAGAGGATAAACTTATGTGCACAAACAATACAGTTAAAAACCTAAATTAACTTATTTTATACACTAAACTAATACATGCAATATAATATACGCAATACATACAATATGTTATTATTGTTATTTGTTTATGTTATTTTGAATGAGTGATCTTTTACTGTCTCTCTGCTGTAATTTCTTAAGACAGTCGTAGGTAATGACCAGCACCAGTGTTTGACTGTACGGTGCCAAAATCTCTCTATTGAGTGTCAGTATTATTTTCTTAGGAAACCAAGAACGGAGACAGTCACTGGAGAAATTATTCAAGCTTGTTTTTAAGTAACTCTAGTCTAAACGAAACCGCGTATTTGGCGAGTTGCTAACACTTGACTCAGCGCAAGAAGTTCTAATAACAAAAATACTAAATAAACAGGCATTCATTTTGGTGGCATTGAGTGTATATGTCAATTAGTCAACGAATACTAGTCTTTCCCATAATTTTCTTTAGTCACTTCCCTCAGGTGATCATTAAATATGTTTATGTTCTTCAAAAAATGTTCTGATTTCTATGTCATTTTTGGACACGGTTACTTTATGAAAAACTAGCTGATGCCCGCGGCTTTGCCCGCCCGCAAATTGTATACTAAAACCTTCCTCTTGAATCACTCTATCTATTAAAAAAACCCGCATCAAAATCCGTTGTGCAGTTTTATAGATCTAAGCATACATAGGGACAGACGCGGCGGGCTACTTTGTTTTCAACCGACTTCCAAAAAGAGGAGGTTCTCAATTCGACTGCATTTTTATTTTTTTGTGTTTGTTACCTCAGAACTTTCGACTGGGTGAACCGATTTTGATGATTCTTTTTTTATTTAAAAGCTAGTATTTTCTGTGTGGTCTTATTTTGTGAACATCTGATGCTGATCTTCGGAGATATACAATGGAACTCTTCAAAAATAGACGGAAAATGTGCCCTGAATGTTGCAATAGCTTGGATGTTTATTGTTTATACATCATGACGTAACATCACGCCTGTATGCTCTGAGGGGGTACGCAGATGTGTACAATACACTCAGATTTCGAAAGTTAGGTATGTTAAGTTTGCGCGATCGCGTTCCGCGTGCACCTCAAATGACGTAACATCACGCCTGTATGCTCTGAGGGGGTGGTACGCAGATGTGTACAATACACCCAGATTTCGACAGTTCGTTCGTGTTCCGCGCGCGCCTCAAAGAGATGTCAGCAAAAGGGACGGTTCTAAAAAGATACTGCGACTCTGAAATACAAAGGGCTAAGAAGGAACATGGATGGGTTTTAGTCAGTAAAAGTCTGACGTCCCGCTCCGCGTTCCATATATTAGGGATACGCCTATTCATCATCAGCTTTTTAATGTTCCCACTGCTGGGACACAGGCCTCCTCTCTATGAGAGGGAATGGGCTATAATCCATCACGTGTGCCCAGTGCAGGTTTGTAGATGTCACATGTCTTCGAATGTTTTGTTACTAGGACATGCCGGTTTCCTCAGGATGTTTTCCTTCACCATTTTGAGAGCAGTGGTGATGAAATAAATTACACAAAGTAATACGCCTGCCAGGGTTCGAACCCACCAGTTACTGTTCGTAAGTCGGGGTCACCACCACTGGGCCACCGCTGCTCACGCCTATTACCATGACATGTATTGGTAACAATGTCAAATAAATTCATGGCAAATATTTGTTTGGGAACAACTAAAAATGGATGAATAAAAAACTTTTTTGCAAAAAATAAAACCGACTTCAAAAAACACGAAAAAGTGAAAAACAACTTTAGCTTCAAAGGCGGTGACAAAAAAAAAATCAATCAAACAAAAGTCACCGACTTGGTTTTATTTTTTGCAAAAAAGTTTTTATAATAAGTGATAAATGATGTTTATTTTGCAAGTAGGTTTTTACAAACACTTTTACACGTCATTTTTTTAAACTAGATGGGGCCGGTGTTTCGTACCTGACTACTCTGAGAAGAAACAGCCGAAACAAACTTAGAGGTCATAGTCTCTTTTAAAGTCCAGACAATTTTGCTCAATTCACATGAGGACTATGCAGATTAGTGTCTGAGATGGTCTTTTGAAGAAAGAACCATACAGATTTGAGTGGACCTGTCCAGTCAGTGCAAGCATTTGTCAGTTAACGTGTAGCTCGACTTATAAAATATGTAGTGATAGTGATGAAATTTATTTCCAAACTTCTAGTTACCATCATCGAAGATCCCAGCAGCCTCGTCCTGTGCGTTCTTACTCAGTGCTTCCAGGATAGCTTCAGGGGTGGGTGGGGCGACCGGCAGGTGTTCACCTTGTGGCCTGAAGCCACCTTCTCCTGAAGTGTAGGTGACCGTGTAAGTGATGCCATCGTCGCCTTTGTAGGAGAACCCTCCCTGAGCTTGCGATGGATTGCCGGCTTCTTCCGCTCGTATGCCGTTGGAGGTTTCGTAGCCGAAGTGGTAGCCTGGTAGAAGGTAAATCACCATAAGTCAACACAGACTCCATATTGACTACTACTTCTATAGTAGATAACATGGTGACTACTACTTCTTTAGTAGTTAACATGGTGAAACGGAGGAACAAAAAGGAGAAGACCTAAGTTAAATCAGAAGTCGATTAATCAAAGCTGCCAATGATGATGTTACACACAAATCCACGTTGTTTATAAATCTTGTGTCTTAAAACGAAATTGTAGGCTAATTACAGTAACTCTTTCACGCCTTCTTGAAGTTCCTA
This sequence comes from Xestia xanthographa, assembly GCA_905147715.2. Lineage (NCBI taxonomy): Eukaryota > Metazoa > Arthropoda > Insecta > Lepidoptera > Noctuidae > Xestia > Xestia xanthographa. Next base: position 26,967,502 of record LR990650.1, read on the forward strand.
GAACACCTGGCTCCCGGCAGTGAACTACAGTAGCGTATATGGAAAGCTCTGAATCGATTGCGTACCCAAGTAGGCCGCTGCAAACTAATTTGGCAAAATAGGGTATTATTGGTTCCTCCAACACCGAGTGAGAGTGAGGCGCACTGGACTAAACTATGCGTTATCTGCTGGAGTGACCCAGGTGTCTATACCTGCACTCATGATGACCTGAATAGCGCCTCTGCTGCTGCAATAAACGTGGCCACTTACTGGTCCCAAACTATCTAATATAGAAGTACAGCGATACGACAAGAAGAAGAAGTAACAGTTATGACGTAAAATTTATTTGTGAAAGAAAACAACAGTAATAATGAAAAATATAAAAAAAATACACGCAAAGGATGTGAATGGACTTATCTAGAGCACTCTAGAGCACATACGCGATGGGCACAAACAAACTTATTATTAACCTTGACATTACCGATACACGGTAACTCTTCGACAAGGGCACTTTCATTATTGTTTCGAGAATTACAAAGCTCTATTCAGTACAAAGGCTTTGTTAACTTACAATGCTCTAGTTGATTATGAATATTACACAATATACATTAATCAGAAGCTGTAAATTATCGTGGAATTATTAGGTCCATCGCTATACATTCATTATCATTGTCAACTGGTCAGCTGCGATTGAATTTGGGTCTAAATCCGAAGACGATGGCAATAGTTTGTGGGCCGTAAATGCTGTAACATAAAAATATATTTTTTTTTTTTTTTTATTCTAGAAAAAGGGCTTTGTCGCGCATGCGATTATGCCGCCCTGGTTATTTTTACAATTTTTAACAAATATCGGATGTATACATACATCAACTAAATCTTAAATCTTAACATAGCTAGTCTGTACAGTGCCCTAGCTGCGTCAGAAAGTGGCGCAGCTAAAACACTGTTGCAGTAACCTATTTCTCTAAGCCTACAATCTAATCTGTATCTAAATTCTTCGTTGCGGACACACTCTGTCAATATGTGGTAAACATCATCAACGGAATTACTACAAAAATCACACTTATCTGTTGTTGATTTTGCCATAAGGTATAAGAACTTATTACACGGTATGTGTCCGGAGCGAAGCCTTAGTGCAGTAACAGTATCACATCTGTTCAACAATTGGTTATCTATCCACGGCGAGTTCAAGGGATGCGGCTGAATCGTTTTATACCAGATTCCTTTTTCACGAGATCTTTTATTAAAATATTCCTTCCAAAGTAAATAGCAATCCAGTTTCACTTTAGGTATAAAGTTTGAAAAGTAAGGAGAGAAGTCAACAGGAATTCCATCACAAATGGCTTGCTTGGCTAATAGATCAACAATTTCATTGCCTCTTATTCCAATATGTGATGGAATCCATTGAAGGACTACGTGCTTTCCGTCAGATTGTAACTTCAAAATAGTTTTCAGTATAGTGTAGGCTATCGGTGTTCCTCGAAAGGTCGAGGTACACCGAGCCAGATGTTGGAGCGAGCTTCTGGAATCTGTGAGAATTACAATATATTTTTGGTGGATTGATTCTACATAAGACAGAGCTTCAGCGATCGCGATCAGTTCAGCTTCCATTATACACACTCTGGCATTTATTTGAAATTTCATTGAATTAAAAATATTGAAAAAAATATTAATTGAAAATATTGTAATACCAAATGTTTTGAAAAGTGTAACCATGGACTTTCTTGCCAGTTCTTCTCCATGGAAACGACCAACCCGAACCGTGCGCCTTTGTCGACGTTTTATAAGTGCCCATCTAGGCCTATGTGAAATAAAATATTTTTATTTTGAATCGCAAATCGCAGCACGATTTTTTTCATGTTATTCTATGAAATGGTTACAGACGGCATTGCAGTCATCTCTGGGAGCGTTTTCAACAAGCTACATAGTGCCATACCATACCAGACGTGTTGCTACGGTATGTCTTGGTATTTTGTCGCATTTACCGCTGCGTGCAAAAGCCGATTTATTTGTTTATTTTGTTATTCATTAGCCATCGGTGACGTAATTGAAGACGCTATGACAGTTTTAAGCGTTTTTCGCGGTATTTTTATATTAGTAAAATACATATTCTTCTTAGCGTGTCAATGGTAATCTAAATTGTGCCAGTCTCGACAGAGATAGCGACAAATTCGCTAACTTTCAATCGCTGATTACTAACAAATAAATTCGTTTCCAGTGAAGATGCTTGCGAGTACCGCTAGTCTTTATATCCAAGATGCGATTCTCACAAGCATCATTGTTGCAATCGATTTCATTCGTTAGTAATCAGCGATTGAAAGTTAGCGATTTTGTCGTTAACTCTGTCGAGACTGCCGGCCCAGAACAGTTTGGAGCTTTCGGTAGCGTCCATCAGTTCTTGTAGTGAACAAACAACAGGACACGCTAAAATATATGTTCAATCTAAAAAACCCAACCAAAGCAAGGCACGCACCTCTGATTTTTCGGATTCATGTGTGTATTGTATAATTATCCCTTGCTTCGGTGAAGGAAAACATCGTGAGGAAACCAGCATGTCTGAGAGATATTTCTCGACGGCATGTTAAGCCAAGTCAGAGGCTCATGGGCGGCTTACGAACTCTGACAACAGGTTAGGCACTAAACCACACGATATATTATGTATTTTAGTTAGAGTACATTTGAAGGTAGCAATTTAAACAATTTTCGCAATTCAGTCAATTAGCCTATTGTTCTTCTGTTCGCTCTCGGAATTTTAGCTTTAAGCTACTCGTTGACGCTACTTACTTCCATCTTCATTAGCAGCCTGGTCCTGTTTCAGCGTAGCAGCGTTCTTCTCAGCGTCCTGTTGGGGGCGACGGTTACCAGCTCCGCCACCAGCTCCACCTCCACCTCCACCGAAACCTCCTTGGGAGCCCTGGAAGGATTGATAACCTCCATGGCCACCTTGACTCCCTTGGTTTTGGGGGATGTAGTTCCTGGACGGGATTTGGGCTGCGCCGATGGTGAAGACTGCGCTGATGATTAACTGGAAGAAATTAGAAGGATTATTATTAGCAAAGGTGGTTGGAAGTTGATATGGCTGGAAAAGTAGTTTCTACTGAGATGATTGCCCGAAAAAGGTGCTATGTCGACCACGAATATACAGGCATTAATAGAAATATCTGTAAATAAATTTAAAAATATGTGTTTTCTGCTAGAAATTGTAACCTTGCCTGATAGGTGAATATAATTATGATAGAAGTTAAAAAGGCACTATACGTATATGAGTAGAGAATTTCTATCATGATCTTCCAAGTAGTTATTTGTAGAAATGGTATTGTTGGCCCCAGACACGTTACTAGAATATTTAAAAAGATCTTTTTATTTACTATAATAAATAATAATAAAGCCTTTATTTCCCAAAAATAACAATATTACATAATTACATAACATTTTAAAAACACCTAAATATACATTTTTGTAATACTTAAAAAAAAAAATCTTATTCTTATTTAGTATACAAACAAAAAAAATATAAAATTAATTATTTTCGCTTCGAAGTAAATGCTTACTTACCAGATTCATTGTTGGTATATTTGTCCTTAGCTTTTCACTACAAAACTCGAACTGTATCATTTTCTAGAATTCCATCCTCTTTTATATGTGGACGAAAATCGTTAATTTTATTAAAACAACGATATACTTGGATGACACCGCGGGAGCCTTGAATGCTTAATTATTAAGTTGTACTTGACAAAACAATATCAACAACTTGAGTACTTTCTATTTTGGTCTGAGAACAAAACGGTATTGTGATCTTGATCTTCTTGAAGGACATCAAGTACCAAAATATGGCTAAGATTTTTAAACTTAGTAACTTTAATTCATCTGTTTATATTGGGGTTTTAGATTTAGATTTTTATTTAGATTTCTGCTGGGAAACCCATTTTTTTTGGTGAAAAATCACGTTTTACGGCAGGACTCAATGTAACGTACTTAAAACATTGTGCTGATGGGTGCATTGTATAGTAGAGGAGTCGTGGAGGTATTTAAAGTAAAGTTATTTGTAATAAGTTTGTTTAGATAATAAGTATGTATTATGTATAATAAGTATGTATTTACAAACAAAAAAAGTATCTGTGTTGCATATCAACTATTTGGTGTCCACGAAACAAGCCTCGTTGCTTAGTGTGGCACTAGATGGCGCTGTGTATTAGTCCAGTAATATTTATATTTCATTAAAACTTGTATTAAAACAAAAAAAACTTCTGAAAAAGTTAGAACTTTGACTCCCAGTATCTTCGTCCTAAGGAGAACAAAAACATATTTGCATTGACGCGCCGGGGAGAACAAGTACCTTTAGGCTTCCATAAGGGTACTTTAATACCCATTATTATGTAGGTACTCAATGAAAAAATCTTGCAAATGAGCAATATAACAACGACAAAGGCCCATTTGCACAACAAAACACTAAACACGTGTATCACTAAACATGTTCATATCTTAATTCGGTGTCTGTCATCATTATCTCGTTTAGCGCTGAATGGACTTTTTTTTGTCTATGTACCTATTTGCTATTTTGAAAATTAACTACTACTATCAATATTTCGAAGTCATTAACTACAACATGTGAGCTTTAATTTTCTAAAGTTAGTCATTCGATCACGATTCAATTAGAATCAATTGCTAAAGATTACTAGTTTTTCATCGATAAAACCCGACAAGTTTTCGGAAATACATAGCTCCACGATGTAGATATTACTTAGTTTAAATTACAAACAAAATGAAATCATCTAAGCAATATTACAGTAAACTGAATTGTTTAGTTAGGTAAGAATATTAAAATTAGATCATAATTATTAAACTTAATAGCTTTTGACTGTGTTTCAGATAATTTATATCATAACGTAACATCATGTCTGTAGTCCCCGAAGGAGTAGGCAGAAGTGTTCATACTAGTACACCCAAATTTCGCCCATGTTTCAAGTCCCAAAGGCGCCAAGGAGCGAGCTTATTGCCATAAACCGGCCACAAATCCAGACTCCGTGGCTCCTACTGAGAAATTCCTGACGGAAAAACCCAATAACACTTAGCCTGACCCGGGAATCGAACCCAGGACGTCATGCTCAACAGTCGCGCTTGCGACTACTCAACCAACGAGGCTGTCAGTTTATCAGATACTAGCGGACGTCACGCGGTTTTACCCACATAGTTCTCGTTCCCGTGGGAGTACGGGAATAAAATATAGCCTATGTTACTCGCTGATAATGTAGCTATCTATTGCTGAAAGAATTTTTCAAATCGGTCCAATAGTTTTTAAGTTTATTCGTTACATACAAACATATTAAAATACAAATCTTTAATCTTTATAATATTAGTATTAGTATACCTAGATAATTAGTAAATAAAAACCGGCCAAGAGCGTGTCGGGCCACGCTCAGTGTAGGGTTCCGTAGTTTCCTGTCCGTCACAATAAGTGTTCCCACTTATGAGTTTAAAGGTGGGTATCCATTATGTAAAAATGCTTGCATATACGAATATACTACAAACTTAGTCCAGAAATTATTTTGTACAACTTTTTGTCTTTTTTGTACAAAAACTGTTGTTTCCATCAAGTTCAAAATGATTTTCCTAGAAAGTCCTTATAAAGTTCTACTTTTCAGATTTTTTTCATATTTTCTAAACTTATGGTTCAAAAGTTAGAGGGGGGGACACATTGTTTTTTACTTTTGGAGCAATTATTTCCGAAATTATTGACATTATCAAAAAATGATTTTAGAAAACCCCTATTAATTTTTAAGTACCTTTCCAACAATATATCACACGTTAGGGTTGAAATAAAATAAAAAAAACACTTCCCACTTTACATATAGGGGGGCTACCCTAATAAAACATTTTTTTCCAATTTTTATTTTACCACTTTGTCGGCGTGATTGATATACATATTGGTACCAAATTTCAGCTTTCTAGTGCTAACGGTCACAGAGATTAAGCGAGGACGGACGGACAGACATGGCGAAACTATAAGGGTTCCTAGTTGACTACGAAACCCTAAAAAGATCCATCGGCTTATTATTATTAACGTCTATGGTAACTGTTTTACAATTAGAGGTTCGTGGTTGATTAATAACAGATATACGGTTCGATCTTAGTAATTAAGCTCTACGTTTCCTATAATCGGTTCGAAGATGAGTGACCATCCAATAAACACTGAGAGCCCATGCCTCGGAAAGCACGCTATGCGTTGGTTCCGGCTCAATAGAAGTTCTATGACAATCGTTACGGTACGGGCGGGTAGTGAGATAACCGAAATTCTAGTAACCAAGCTTACCAAGGACATAATACTTAGGTATACTGTTAGCCAGTAACTGGTTTGTGCAGGTGTTGAGTATCAATCTCCAGTTGTGTTGCTCGTGGTCTTGACTATTGAAGAGTATGAAGAAAAACTACTTGCTGCGATATTATAGGACTGTATTGATAATAATAGTTTATCTAGGTGGCTACAAGGATTGCCGATATGTAAACATGTCAAAGGGCGTCGGTTAGAGTGGCGCGCAGAGTGCGCTTACACAGAGTATACAAAAATATAGATTACATTGTGCCACGACGGCACAGATAATAAAATACTTCCACGACGGGTGTGGTCCGATGTGACGCAGGAACAAGAGGTCAGATAGTCACTCCATGTAAATTACTGGCACGGAAAGCCGACTCCATCATAGTTGGGAATATAATAAAATGTTATTATTTTGCCATAGTAAATTTTCTTTGCAAGCAAGATTGGTTTAACTAATGAGCATTTTTCTATGTCCTCGTGCAACCACGTGTAGGTCATCATTGTTCTACATAAGTACGTGATGTTAATCATGTGATAGCCATCGACCTTCTTGCGAAGGGAGAAGGATTGCAAAGATTTCCGTTTAATAATAATTGTTACAATGCAAAATGACTGTTTTATTACTAATTGGAGATTTAATGTTCTAGAATTAAGAAACGATATACGTATATTACAAAGTAATAGAGTGTCAGTTAACAATCTCTAATAAAACATTCTAATATTTCGTAATCTGTGTATATCTCTAATGTTAACTTCCACTATCCTTGGTTAACTGGTTGAGATTGCCTCTGCCATTATTGTACCTTTTATGAGTGCATAATAAATAAATAAATAAAGTTAGAAAAAAAATCGCTAATAAAAACTTATTTTCCTAATAAACTTGTTTGTCACGAACCGTTGAAAAAAAAAAAGTGAAACATACATATGAAAATTATTCAAGCTGGTCCAGGGATTGATTTCCAGATCTGTAAAAATCTATAAGTTCTATAGATTTGCTAATAACTTGAAGATCCATGTATAAAAGACTCCGCGCGCCATTGACTAAAACTTCTTCAATGGATAAAATTACAATAAATTACGGATCTTCCAATGAATGATGAAACAAATAAAGACAAAACTTAAAGTAGACAAATTAAAACAAAAAAAACTTAAGAAAAGATGGCGAACGATTAAAAGCCAGGTGTTTATTTATAAAAAAAAACTTACAACAAAAACGAATTATTTTTGTTTGATGCGAACCGTATCGAAATCATAATTACTGTGGTGAATAAGAATCGATTAGCCATGGCTCTTTTAAGATACTTTAAGATCAAATATACAAAACGATACACATGTAAGTGCCTCGTAACATAACAAAGATTATAATTATAACGCTACATACACGCCAAGTGGTGTTCAAAATATATTGTGAACAAAGAGTTAAAATATTTGGTTGTGTTTGATAATGTAATTATGTCAGCCCTCATTATATAACCTGAATTGTCTCTTGAATATATTATTAGAGCAGTCTACTTCATCGTTTTTTCTGAACATATTTTTTTTATCAAGTATCATACAGGGTGTAAAAGACCTCATCACGAAGCCGCCAACCAAGCATTCTGTACATCAAACTAAGTAACTTTACGCAAAAATTATTGCTGGGAAACGACTTTTTTATGGGGTGAAAAATCATTTTTTTGTGGTAGAACTCAATGTCACTCAAAACATTGTGCTGATGGATGGATTGAATAGTACGGGGGTCGTGGAGGTGTTTAAAGTAAAAATCTTACATTAAAAACTTGTATTTAAAAAAAAACTTGTCAAAAAGTTGGAGCTTTGACCCTCCAATATCTCCGTAACTAGAAGGTTCCTAGGTACGGTGTAGAACAAAAAAATGATCCCAATGACGAGGAAAACAAGTGACTTTCGGCTTCGTTCAGGCGTGTTTTACAATCTTTATAGCAATATAGTAAAATATGAACTAACTACACATTTATTTGAAGTTCAAATTACTGCGCCGCAGCTTTTCTCAACTTATCACAAGCATTTGACTCAGTCAGGCTTCCGAAGTTTTTCAAACGTAGAAGTAATATTGTAAGGCTCCCATCTTTATTTATTAATATCACTAAGGAAAGGGAAAAAGGAAAAAAAAGAATGGAAATAGTTGTTGGAAAATAAAACAGCTGCAGTTCCACAAGGAAGGGAAATTAGCCCATCACTGTTATGAACAGAAGAATTTTCAAACTTATGCGACACGAAAAAAATGTATTAGATATGTATGTCGGCGTTGAATTGTAAAACCTGTCAGATTGTAATCTGTCTAGTCAGATTGTAAACTGGATGGAACTACTACTAATGATGGAACTCACCTCATGCGCTGTGGAGGGGGGCAAGGAGGGAAGATCCCCCATGTACCTGGTACCACTCCCATGAAAAGATAATGTACCATTCCTGGGAAAAACGGATTAATGTAATCTAACCTCAAAACACTTTATATTCACCTAAAAAGCGTAGTCAGGTATAGCATACTCAGGGATACAGGAGTATCTGTCTGCAGGGTTTAAAGTGACCTACCTAACCTAACGCCGATGTGCCCCAAGTCCCGATTATGGGGGCAGAGAAAATTTGATCGCATGCATTTCACAATTTGACGGTTTCACTTCAAGAGATTCTAATCTGCCGAAAAATAATGCGTCATATTGTAAGCAGTATGTTCAGTTGACAATATTTCGACAGTTAACAATCTGACGAGTGTTATAATTTGACGCTGATGTACACCACTTTCCAGCGTCCGGTTCACTAAGTGAACCAGTAGGTGCGTAGCCCCAACCACGTCCGGTTAACTAACCGATCCAGTAACATTTATAAAATACCCCGTCAATTAATCAATGAATAATCGACTAAACGTGCTTTGTTCGTGAATAGGCTGGTTTACTTCCCATCTCTACAATATTCCTCAACTCCATACCAAAAACCATAGCTATAATCCGTCAACAAGTGTCACAATGAAGTAACAAACTTACGTCAACGGAGCGCGCCATTTCTTGCGTCATCGTTTTAGCGTTAGTGTCACACTTCAAGTAATTACGAGTTAAGTATTTGTTATTGGAATACAGTGTTATACCTTAAAATGTTTGTGAGAAGTTGTACTATCGTATTATGATAATACAAATTAGGTTCCGAATCGCAAAATTGCAGTATTTCGCCTGTGAAAAAACTTTTTACAAAAAAAATAAAACCGACTTCAAAACACAAAACACAAAAAATTTAAAAATAACTTTAGATTCAGAAGTCGGTGACCCTTTTTGATTCATTTTGTTATTTTTTTTGTCACCGACTTCTGAATCTAAAGTTATTTTTCACTTTTTTGTGTTTTGAAGTCGGTTTTATTTTTTTTGTAAAAAGTTTTTTTATTTTTCCATTTTTAGTCGTAATAGCCTATACAAATATATGCTATGCATTTATTTTACATTGTTAACAATACATGTCATGGTAATATATATAGGCTTATCCCCAATAAATGGAACTTAACATATCTAAACTGTGGAAATTTGCGTGTATTGTACACATCTGCGTACCCCTCAGAGCATACAGGCGTGATGTTACGATATGTTGTTGTATAAACAATAAACATCCAAGCGATTGCAAAAATCACGACCGATTTACCGTCTAGTTTTGAAGAGTTCCATTGTATATCTCCGAAGACCAGCATCAGATCTTCACCAAATTTAAATGCGACCATCTCAGGAGTATACTCTTTCAAATAAAAAAATAATTTTTAAAATCACTCCACAAATGGGGGAGAAATCGGTGAACATACATGAAATTATACCACACGACTGAAGTAAAAATATTCATAAAATGAAAACTGCTGGGCCAAACTATGTAAAATTTTTGGGACCAAATGGCAACTATTCCGCATCAAACTAAAAAAGAATCACGTAAATCGGATCATAAATCTCAGCGTAATCGGTGTACATACATAAAAAAAAAAAAAAAAAAAATACCGACCGAATTGAGAACCTCCTCCTTTTTGGAAGTCGGTTAAAAATGCAGTAGTTATAATATATGTACCTACAGTGATTGTGTAGTGTGAAGAAATACGTGATTTAGTGATTAAAACGTGTGTGAAATGGGAAAACTAGTGCTTAATTAGTGAGGTGATTAGATTGTTCAACTATTTAAACCAAAAAAATACCCATCGAATTGAGAACCTCCTCCTTTTTGGAAGTCGGTTAAAAAACAAGTGTTTTGTGTTTTGTATGAGGACCATTTCACCCAACAGCGGCAGGCCAGAGTCAGTCCCCAGATGTAAACAAACAGTGAGTACCTAGTTTCTAATTATCTTTTTTTAATGTTTTTGATGAGGTATTCATAAGTTTATGGTCTTGTTGGAAAGGAAATATAGTTTAGTTTATATTAATATAAAAAATAGTAAAAAAGTTAATAGTTTTTCCACAAATGAATAATTTATTAGCGAAATGTCCGTTTTTATCGCTGTTTTTCAAGTTCTACATTATTTTTAGGGTATCAAATTATAATTATTTATCTTTATTTTTGGTTAAATAGATTTCATATCTATTCAGCTATTCATTGTAGATTTTATATAGCTATATCTCTTGTAGTTTGCGATCGTCAAGTGTTTTTATAGAATTGCGAATTTTTGCGAATAATTCGCGAATCGTTAGCGCGGTCGGCGCGGTTCGTTGCAAAAAATTTGCGCGTTTAACGCTATTGACGCTGTTCACTGGTATAATATGTATATATTTAGTTTGATAGCTGTTCATTCATCATCAACTTATCACATACAGACGACAATAATATGTTTTTTTTTTTAAATAACTGATTTTTAAATTAAAGTAGCCGATCTTAAACACAACACATAAAAGTTATCAATTGATGACGTCAAACCACAGGTCGATAACCCGGTGTAAATTATCCAGTTAAGTTACCGTTGCACGTTGGCAGTTTTAGATCACTCGGTATCAAAATGATCTAATTCGTTACATTACATTCTGTGATTTCTTATAATGTAAAAATTTGATAATGCTGAAGGTACCCAAACCTGTGTTTTTCTTTGTTTCTGGGCAAATAAATATATAGTACATTTTGATATAAGTGGGGAAACTTTGTTATTGCAGTCGAGGTGAAATTCACACCCGAGCCGCAGGTGATGTTGTTACGGAACTGAGAACTGTAATAATAAATAGGCCTATTTATTATTGTTTCGTGTATCAAAAAACGCTGTTCAATAAACTTTCGAAGAAATAAAATAATAGAATGAAAAGTATTTCTGTCATGAATTTTATTAACGAAACTATGATTTAATTTGCCTTTTTTCCACGCTTTGCTTTCGCAAGGTTGAAGGACAAGCTTGGGTATGAAGCCGCTTATCAGCCAATTATGAATCATAGAAATATCTACCGAATAATCGATCTGATATGAGCACGATGATCTATAATGATGCAATAAAAAATTTAGTATTGATATGTCCATTATTCATATCCATTCTAATGTTATAATTTTTTTATTATTTAAATTATTATAAATTATAATTAATAGCAACTCTGTCTGTCTGTTCGTCTGTTATTTTCGCACGTCCAAGCTTCTGAACCGATATTTAACTGACAGAACCTGTAGAAAGAAATGGTCAATTCCTTTCTTTTAGTTATTTGTATTGGAAAATAATGAAATCCAAATAATAGGAGGAAAAGCGCATGTTTGATTGAAATAAAGTTACGATTACAAAAATATTTGTGATAGAAATATTCGTGAATTTTGAAGAAACACAAACCTGTATTTTTCTTTGTTTCTGTGTCAATAAAGAAAATTATAATACAAACGCACACGCGATGAAAGGGAATGAGTCAGTCATTATTTTACCATCTTTTAGATTTACAATCTTTCAGAAATTGAAAATAAAATATATTTTTTCCCCATTCAATAATCCAATACTTTAAATTCTGTCACCATTAACAAAATCAAGTTGTCATAAAAGACTCAAATTCCAAGCGAATGGAGCCAACGCTAGTTTCTATACTACCTACTAATCTGCTTTCCTCAAACAAACCTCTTGAATAATAAAAAACAGCCGATGCTACTGTATATATAGGATTACCACCTAATTAAGGGTCACGACTACCGCCTCCAAACATACAACGTTAATGAAATCCTTGAAATCTTACAGAGAAATTTGACACACGAGGTCGATCACGTTCGGTAGCTTAAAAAGCCTCGAACTAATTATATGAGGTATGATAGCTCTGGTTTATTATCTAAGCCATAAAATGACGTCAGACGCGTGTGTTCAGGATCGACAGCAGCTAGTATATAATAGGTCAGTCGACTCGCAGCATCACAGTTCAACTTGAGCTTCAGCCACATTAGGTTTTGAGTGTTCCGACGACTACTATACAAAATGAAACTGGTAATGAATCTTTGTTTCGTGCAATATTTTTAAATATTGAATTTCATTTTTAGTATTTTGAAAACAGGAGATCTCAACCCACAGTCTTTCAATACTCAAATTATTTCGAATTAAATTAGTCATTTGATCACAAAAGTGTCTGAGTTCGAGTGTGTTTGAGTTCGATCAACGTCAACAATCATTTTTTTTATGCCCCATAGCTCATTATCGCCGCTCTTGTCGCCGTGGCCGCCGCAGGTCGTCTGGAACATCTGGAACGCGGCTACCTTCCCCCCTTTGGCTCCAACGGCTTGGGTCAAGGCTCTCAGGGAGCTTTCGGAGGTAACTCTGGTGGCTTCGGCGCCGCTGGAGCTGGTCTGCACGGTCACAACGCTGGTGGTAACTTCGCTGGTGCCACCTCCAACCAGTACCTGCCTCCTGACCACGGACCCTCTGGTTCCAGTGGTGTTCCCCAGTTCGCTGGATCCCTACAAGGTGAGAAAGAGAATTTATTTACTGAAGTGTTTTACCAGGTGAATTATGACATAATTATACTATGATTTTCATTAATTATTTATTTTCGTATCTGACCGTGGGTGACATCACTCTGCGCCCTATTAGAATATTGTTTAATTGTCACAGCACCATGCTGAGATAGGAGCCTTTTAGCCTCGTGCGGGACTTAATTCATTATTTTATATTTTTCTATGTTTACTTTTTCTATAATTTTGTCTTAATGTTTATTCTTTTTTTTTTGTTCTCAGGATTTGGTGGTCAGCAGAACTTCCGCAGCCAGCAGTACAGCGGCCACCAGGCGGCCCCTGCCCAGCAGTACGGCGCCCCCAGCTCTCAGTTTGGATCTCCCCAGGCCCGTAGACCGTTTGGCGCCTCCGGCTCCCAGTTCGGTTCTCACGGGGCCAGCGGCTCGCACGGTGCCCCCAGCAACCAGCAGTACGGCCAGCAGTCCGCAGCCGCCAGTCGTCAGTACCTGGCTCCCCACACCGGCTCCTACCAGCAACCTCCTCAGCAAGCCTTCGATGAACAGACCGGATACCATTACTAAGTGTGTTCAGTGCAACATGAAGTTGTGATAGTCAAATGTTTTGTTTAATAAATTGCTGTACATAACCTAACCCCGATCTTGTGTTATTACTTCCCCAAGTGCATGATATATGGACATTATGGAAATATTTGGATGAGAATGAGAGTAAAGCACATTTTCAAAATGTTTCTGGGGAACTAGGAGAGCTCATTGATCATTTTTCATTATCTTTTGCCGTCATGTTAGTGTTTTCCTGCATGAAATCCTTTAATCCTTTTGATTCTTTAAGGGCTACAACCTTATTTTTTTTTAACTGTCAAGTTTTAAAATTCGATTTACAAATAAAAAAAAAACAGTAATTTTTGTATCCGATTAGTCAGTCGTGGAATATATCTTTGAAGATCAGCATGCTAAAATCTTAAGGTGGATAAGCCATTTAAAATCGAAACCAGTTATTATGCAGTTACAAAAAACCTGAATAGCGTCAGTTTCCGGCGAGTGCTGTTGTTGTGTTAAAACATGAAATAATTCACGCTATGACTTCTATGGCCTAAAAAGCCTAAATTCAAGTTTCCTGCTGGAGCTTTTACTTAAGAGTATAAATACTTCGTTATTTGGTATAAAAAAAAACAGTTAACAGGGTCACTTTTTCCTTTTTGACCGTTACCCACCGTCCCTACCTAATACCTCTAGGGAATATCCTACGACGACCATTAATCATGAAGTTGAGTACATTTCTGAGGTTTGAGGTTACCAGGAGCGTGCAGTTCGTAGGCCACTTCACGAAGCGATTCCAAGAGTATTTGTCTAACAACTAGGATATAGTACAGTAGAAAGTAAACTACAAATAATCGGCTAAACTTATAATGCTTCTTATTCCTTTAGTTACTTTATGTTTATTTCAAAATCTTAGTATAATTTGGCAACTGTGGGTTACTAGGACTGAAAGGGCTGAGGACTCAGGCTGTAAACTATGTAATATAAATAGATGTCTAAATAAACGCATGTGAAACGCAATGATGATTAAAGAAAAAGAGTTTTTTTTTATAAAAGGCACAAATTACAACCTTATTTCTGGCATTCTCCTTTGTTATTCATACTGCATTTATATTCTTCAATATTTATATTTCAAGCGTGTCTAAAAGAAGCTATTAATTATGCACGATTCCATTGTTGTATTCCGTTTAATTGCTTATAGTATCAGTCGTACTACGCATTAATACGTATGTATTATTATTACTCCTACTGGCTTCTAGGTTTTCCCTGCTGGATTATTGGAAACTGTGAACTGCATAGCTATTTACAACGCTTCGATTCGATTCCGATTAGGAAAGTCGTATGCTATCTCGCTCGTTTTCGTAATGCCAAAAAAAGATAGACATAGGACTTTCCGAATCGGAGTCGAATCGAAGCGTTGTGAATAACTTTGCTGAAGTGTATTTGTTGCATGTCAGCGCCATGTTGTTGAAATCTTATTTGATGCATACCAACACAGCGATAACGACCCAACATTTAAGGTTACTTTATTTTATGTTCATGTATATTTGACGAAAGGAAAGGCGCAGCGGTAGTGAAACTATCTTTTTTTTCGGATGGGTAATCATCAAATGACTCCTCCCGCTCTGGGCGGAGTAGGAGTGTCCGACTTTTACTGACTAAAACCCATCCATGTTCTTTCTTCGCCCTTTGTGTTCCGGGGCCTCGGTATCTCTTTCGAACAGTCCCGCAACCCCGGCAGGCATCAGCCCTCGCCGACCCCTTCCTTTTGCTGACTCTCTTTGAGGCGCGCGTGGAACATGAACGCGCCGTCGACACGGCCTGTCGTCATGCGACAGACGGACGCTGAGCTGGCCCGTAGCTCTCCGTCCTGCCTTAGGTACGTTCTTAGGGTACCGCTGATAAAAAAAAATGTGTTCTGCGCAGCTTTACGTTAGATGTTTCCCCATAAAATTTGAACAGAACGATACACAGTTTGTAAAACTCCTGCTTATTGTTGTTTTGTATTTATTCTTTCCTAGCTTACCTCCGCGCCCTCGTGAAATTCGGTAACTGTTCCATGGGATCATCTACCAGGATAAAAATCCTATGTGCTTTTCCAAGTTATAAACTATCTATGTGCCAAATTTCATCCAAATCCGTTCAGTCTTTTTTGCGTGAAAGAGTAACAAACATCTGTCCATCCATCCATCTACACAAAATTTCGCATTTATAATATTAGTAAGTAAGATATAGGATTTTTATTTATCAGTTTTGTTTTAAAGATAAATAAGTAGGCAACTCTCAAGGAAACAAAAGTACCTAAGGCATATTATCACAACCATAATGGTCATTATTCAGTCGAAAGCTGTCTTCTGTTGGACTATTGCGATTGCTAGTTTCCACCATCAATCTATTTAGTCAAAGCAAATCAATCAATCAAACAAATCAATCAATCAATCTATTTAGTCAAAGCAAATCAATCTATTTAGTCAAAGCAAATCTATTTAGTCCGTCAGTTAGAGAATTGGAAAATAAGGGACACGTACTTTTTGTTTTTGCAAATCAATGAATATTGACAAAGATAAAACGCATCAAAACTCGAGAATTGGGGCTCGTGACGTCACAAAGCACCAAAAATTATAGCATGGCGTAACGTATTGAGAATTTTAAAAGAGTCGTATCTTCGTCAATTTTGGTTTACAAAAGAAACAATACGTGTCAAATATTTTTTGATAATCTAACTGACGGACTAATTAATTTTTTTCAGGACGCAAGCCTATTGGCCCGGTGCTACCGACTCCCAGTTTATTCTCTCAATGTTAACAACAAACACACACTTACTTAGAAACAAATCTGACAACTCTTGTTTCATTGAGATATTTACTTTTACCTCTTTGAAACACGATAAATAAATAAATTTGTCTACAAATAATGTAACAGGATATCATAAAACACTGCTGTTTCTCAATTGTGAAATAGACCACTTACACGATGTCTTCACACGCAAAGTAATCTAATATACAAAATCGCGACCCAGACAGTGATCTGATTTCTGACACGTATCTATTACTTGAAATTCTTTCGTCTGAAATTGATCTGATTGCTTTTAATGTGCTAGCTTCTCTGCATGATGATCTTTATTGATGCAACAAAGAATTGAGGCCCTTGTCCCATGTTATTTGGGATATTATTTGGGATCGGCGCAATTCGTTTTCGATCTTCCATTCTCCTCTGTCACGCTATCATTTACACATTTTTCTTTCATATTATTGTATGGCGTTTGGGCCACATTCCATGCCGCTGAGTGCATCTTTTCTCTTCGTTCTTCTGCAATATTTGAAATGTTGGTTCTCAATTGTATTGTTGTTAAAAAATTAACGGGGTTTAATATCCACTTTCTTATTTTATATATTTATGAGTTACAGTGCGTGCTTAGATCTAATGCTCCCTACGGAAAGGGAAGTGCCAGTGTGGCCAGCTATATTGGTGTTGGCAGCTTACAACTGGTGTTGCCATTATATCAATAAGGTAAATCATTATATTGTATCTGAATACTGCCATTCTACCATATTTTAATAATAATCACCAAACTGCGTCATCAGACACGCACAAAAGTTGCGTAGTAATCCATTCATAACTAACTGAGACTATACGTCATTTATAGCAATTAATGAACCATAGCATCATCATCATTATTTTGCCTTTATCGCAATTCATTAGGGGTCGGTTTGTCTTCTTCTCCAGGTGACAGGTGAGTTCTATGACAGGTCCACTCAAATCTGTGTGGTTCTTTCTTAAAAAGACCACCTCAGACACTAATCTGCATAGTCCTCATGTGGATTGAGCAAGATTATGTCTGGACTTCAAAAGAGACTATGGCCTCTGAGTTTGTTTAGGCTGTTTCTTCTCAGAGTAGTCGGGTCGAAACACCGGCCCCATTTAGTTTTAAAAAATCACGTGTAAAAGTGTTTGTAAAAACCTACTTGCAAAATAAACATCATTTATCATTTACTTCCATTCTTTCATATTCAGAACTTTCCTTACGACATTTTCCAAATTCCTCCACATCACATGCCCATATATCACGAAAACCGATTACCACAGAACTTTTCAGTCAACGGCACCACTTTCAAACTTCCTCTTAGTAGACCCTAAAAGACCACGTCATATTCTTGGTACTTTGTGCATAGACTTCAGAGATATCCTTGAAAATTACAGAGAAAATTGACTCATGAGGCCGATCACGTTCGGTAGCTCAAAAAGACTCGAACTAATTACTTGCCTATCATAAACTTTAGTTTATTATCTAAGCCATAAAATGACGTCAGACGCGTGTATTCAGGATCGAGAGCAGATGGTATATAATAGGTCAGTCGACTCGCAGCATCACAGTTCAACTTGAGCTTCATCCACATTAGGTTTTGAGTGTTCCGACGACTACTACACAAAATGAAACTGGTAATTAATCTTTGTTTCGTGCAAATATTTGGCATTTATCGTCTCCGATTTAAATTGAAATAGGAATAGTTAGAGTTCAAAAAAACGTTTTGGGGTAACGTTGCAAACCAGCACTTTTGGAACTTATTATTACGTGAGACAGTCTCCCGAAAACACCCATCCTTCACGGACGGGCGTTTTATGAGACTGTGTCAGACACTTCCTAGTATTTTAACTGGCGGGAAAAACGTGGTGGAACAAACACTCACATTTTGTTACATTTTTGTTCTAAAATACCAATTCGAGTTTCTGTGTTCTACTTGCAGTTCCTGATCGCTGCTCTTGTCGCGATGGCCGCCGCAAATCGTCTGGAACACCTGGAACGAGGCTACCTTCCGCCCTTCGGTTCTAACAGCTTGGGTTCTCAAGGCTCTCAGGGATCATTCGGAGGTAACTCTGGTGGCTTCGGCGCTGCTGGAGCTGGTCTGCACGGTCACAACGCTGGCAGTAACTTCGCTGGCGCCACCTCCAACCAGTACCTGCCTCCTGACCACGGACCCTCTGGTTCCAATGGTGTTCCCCAGTTCGCTGGATCCCTTCAAGGTAAGGCAATAAAATTCATATAATAACTGGAAATATTGTGCTCTCTGTGCCCCAACACATGCATTTACAGTGCTGACGTTACGAACAAAATTTAAAATACAGTAATTTGAAGTATTAAGTAATACTAATACTTCAAATCACTGTATTTAAAAAACACACTGTATTTAGAAAATATAAGTAAGCTAAGTAGCTTACTTATATTTTCTGTAGCAATTCGATAATCTCTTGAAGTATAATAAAATAGACTTAATTTCCATCAGATCAGATATTTTGTCTGATAAACCTGAAGTATCATAAGACCTTTCAAATATGAACATAAAAGTCAGTTCAGCTGGTCATGTCACTATGCCAGAGGCTTCTGCGCAAAAATGAAAAGTCTTACTCTTGTAATAAAGTCTAGTACTGTTCCTGCAGGATTCGGTGGCCAACAGAACTTCCACAGCCAGCAGTACTCTGACCCCAACTCCCAGTTTGGATCTGCTCAAGGCCCCAGCTACCAACAGTACGGCCAGCAGTCCGCGGCCGCCAGTCGTCAGTACCTGGCTCCCCACACCGGCTCCTACCAACAACCTCCTCAGCAAGCCTTCGATGAACAGACCGGATACCATTACTGAGTGCGTGAACAGTATAATAGTTTTACTAAATGTAATCGATTTAGTCACTTGAATAATTATTTGTATGTATAATAAAAGTTGTGTATAATATTACTTTTGAATTTTATTGAAGTCGATGACGATGTACAGTTACGAACACCAATATGTATACACTTTTCTAAATTTAAAAGCAATTTTCGCGAGAAATAACGATCTTAACTTGAAGATAGGATCTTTTTTATAAAAATATAAGTTTCAGAATAATATGTTCGTAACACCATGAAATTTTAATCAGAACAGTACGAGAAAAACACTTTTAGAAGTTGTTAAATGTTTCTAAAGGGTGTAAAAGGCCTCATCACGAAGCCGTCAACCAAGCATTCTGTACATCAAAATAGGTAACTTTACGCAAAAATGATTGCTGGGAAACGACTTTTTTTTTTTGGGGGTGAAAAATCATGTTTTTCAGTAGAACTCAATGTAACGCACTTAAATCATTGTGCTGATGGATGAATTGAACAGTACGGGGGTCGTGGAGGTGTTTAAAGTAAAAATCTTCCATTAAAAAGTTGCATTTAAAAAAAAACTTGTCAAAAAGTTGGAACTTTGACCCCCAATATCTCCGTAACTAGAAGGTTCCCAGGTATAGTGTTGAACAAAAAAATGATCGCAGTGACGAGGAGAATAAGTGCCTTTCGTTTTCGTTAAGAGGTGTTTTATACCCCTTATATTGGTGTTCGCGACGTACTTAGCCAAATTATCGAAATGATAATTATTATGTTTGCTATAGGACAACTCAGAGAAGGCTTAAGTCTTTTTTAAATTAGCTCAAACATAGGTAAAACTCCAGTTGATTCGATAGCAACCATTAGCGATATGAATGATTTTTTTAATTGATCTGGCAGCACGTGGTATGGCAATCAATTAAAAAAAAACAAAAAGTGGTTATAAAAAGTAGACATCATTATTTAATTGTATGTAAAAATTGGAAAAAAATATGCCGATCATCTGAATCAAATATTTTATACTGAAACAAAGAATCATAATCGTGTTGAAAAGCTTAAAAACCGGCCAAGTGCGAGTCGGACTCGCGCACGAAGGGTTCCGTACCATTATTATCAAAAAAGGGCAAAAAAATCACGTTTGTTGTATGGGAGCCCCCCTTAAATATTAATTTTAATCTGTTTTTAGTATTTGTTGTTATAGCAGCAACAGAAATACATCATCTGTGAAAATTTCAACTGTCTAGCTGTCACGGTTCATGAGATACAGCCTGGTGACAGACAGACGGACAGACGGACAGACGGACAGACGGACAGACGGACAGACGGACAGACGGACAGACGGACAGACGGACAGACAGACGGACAGACAGCGAAGTCTTAGTAATAGGGTTCCGTTTTTACCCTTTGGGTACGGAACCCTAAAAAGTAACAAAGGTACGTTAAAAATTGAAGCAGGGATGCTTCAATTTTTGACTTTAAAATGTATGAATAGTTAGTTTTTATCACATAAATAATACATATTGCACACACAAATATTTTGACATAAAGGGTGTAAAACACCTCTTAACGAAGCCAAAAGATACTGTTCTTCTCATCATTGCGATAATTTTTTGTTCTACACCATACCTTGAAACCTTCTAGTTACGGAGCTATTGGGGGTCAAGTTCCAACTTTTTGACAAGTTTTTTTTTTACAAGTTTTTAATGTAAGATTTGTAAACACCGCCAGAACCCCCGTACTATTCAATCCATCCATCAGCACAATGTTTTGAGTGCGTTACATTGAGTTCTACCACAAAACATGATTTTTCACCCCAAAAAAAAAAAGTCGTTTCCCAGCAATAATTTTTGCGTAAAGTTACATAGTTTGATGTACAGAATGTTTGGTTGACGGCTTCGTGATGAGGTCTTTTACACCCTGTATGGATGGATTGCTGAAGAATTATATTATAGAGAAAGTAGCAAATGGCGCCGTGACGAATGACAGGGGATGCAAGAAATAAACTTTTTGCGCTGACCCCAATAGAATGTGACAAGGGTAGGACGATCTTCTTTCTTTATCGTGTGGTTAGTGCGGAACCTGCAGGGGTATTCTAAACAATTCGATAAGTTTCCGTGTCGGTAAGGAACCGTATTCGACAATCTCATTTCCGAGCCGAAGAACTGTCAAAACGCTATTCACAGATCCGAACGGATACGTTTTTTTCTATCCCATTGACCATTGTGTTTATGGGGAACGCTACAAAATGGTAGTAAATAGATGACCGTGGTAGAAAATTTAAAATAGTAAATAAAATAGGTTTATTTGAATATTTAGTTCCGTTTAAATAAGGAATATACAGCTAGTAACTTAATAGACAGCAAACGATATAAAATGATTTTATTAGTAACCAAAATAAACTTTATTTCATTTCGAATAAACCTTCTTTGTAAACAGCCGTCTGTCAAACTAGCAAAGCGGGAAAAGTGTTTTTTTTTTTAAATAAAACTAGTTTTCATAAATCATAGATAACTTTAAATAACTTTGTTTAAAAAAGGAAAAAATACTGCAAATATTTGATATCATTATTATACAATTCTTGCTATTTGCTCATTGTCAAACAATAATTAAATTTCTTTGGGGATTACGGCAGATGATTGCGTGTCAGGGAAATAGGGCCTTATTTCTTCAATGAGGCTAAGGGCCATGTCGGGCGTTAGTCTATAAACCAACTGCAACCGCGGGTCGGCAAAAGTATTCGTCATAATATCCTTTATGAAGAGATAACGTCTCCTGCCTCTGTTGTCCTGCACGCCGACGGTCTCTGGCTCGCACAATCACATACTCCATCTACCAAAGTATCAAATAATGTTAATTAAAATCTAGAACGAATATCACATTTCTGTAAATTTATGTAAATGCGGATATATCAATGAAATTAATATTGTCAATACAATAATAAAACTTCATTTACTTACTTTAAGCAGTGTCTATAAAGTTTACAGACTTTTTATTTCACTGAATTAAGCTGGAAATATGGTTTATTTCTTCGTTTTAATTTTGTTCGATATGATTCCCGATAGCAAACAGCTGTCGGAAAGATTCAAGTCTTCAAATCGAATATGAACTGTCAAAATTATTCGGTTTCGGATTTGTGAATTGCATTTGGAGGACATCTTCGATATCTTAGACGTTCGATTCGGTACGGAATCGAGTCGAATGGTTATGAATAAGGCTGCTGGTGTCAGAGTTACTATGCCGCCCATGGGCCTCTGTCATGGCTTTACATGCCATAGACAAATGTCTCTCAGGCATGTTTTGTTTCCTCACACGCGATGTTTTCCTTCAACGAAGCTAATAATAATTATACAATACGCACATGTAACCGAGAAATCAGAGGTCTTAGGGCCAAGTTCACCGAAAAGATAACAGTCTGATTATCTGAAAACAGCTGTTTAAAACACATTTTCATGTTCAAAAATGTGTTTTAAACAGCTGTTTTTAGATAATCAGACTGTTATCTTTTCGGTGAACTTGGCCCTTAGTGGTGTGACTCGTGACCCGACGGTCACACCACTATAGGTCATCATCATCATCAGCCTATTAATTTTCCCACTGCTGGGACACAGGCCTCCTCTCTGTGAGAGAGAATCTCTCTCTCTCCCACTATAGGTAGGTAAAATGATTCCTTATCCGAAACAGAAAATGCTTAGAACTGAACGATAACCACCTTATCGATGAATGAGGGAAATAAATCATGTTGTGTATCAATTTTATTAACTTCAATTTTCTCAACCCTTTATCCAAGTACTTAATGAATAATTTCTATTAAAAACTAAGGAAGTTCATTGATTAGAAAATGGTCTAAATGAAATCACCATGTTACTATACGACGCAGCTTTGGTGGTTAATGACGTGTATTCACGCATCGTATGTAATTAAAATATTCAAGATCACGACCTAGACACTGAACTTGGACGCTTTCGACTCAATGTAATCGATTATACATAGTTTGGCAATAAATATTATGTAACCTTAGCGTTTCTCTGATTAGACTGGAACGTTTTTGAATGTCTCTTTGGTGTATGGAGAAGCTGTCGGGGATGATGATTACCTATTATTTGTGAATGTGTGAACATTGTAGGCTTTGTAGATTCCCAGATGCTCGTTAATTTTGTTAACCATGTCCATAAGATAATTATCTTACTTCGCTAGACCTTGTAGAAACTAGAACATATTTCCGTGCGTTCGTTTTTGGCATACCTAATATTGGAATCAAATATAACAGCTCACAACTTAGGACCCATTAATGTTAATATTTATCCGTGGTGCTAGGCAACTGGGCCTGTCCCAGTTGTAAACGTCCCTTTGTGCCTATTGGCCTTGTTTCGTTCTGCCTCCTTCTGATATGGAGGGAAGTAGAAATTACGGCTTTTTCCTACTCCTCAGTTATAATTTTCTAATTAATTTCGTTGCGGGATCCAAGACAGTTAAATTCATTCTCTGGGACTTCGTCGAGCTTCACTGTCTCGGTGGTCGCCACTGTTGATTCTGTCTTTCAGGAGTTACAGTTGTTTGGGAATAGTGTGGCGGGCTTGTCCCAAAAAAAAAAGCTATGTATCTTATTTTACGTTTTTTGTGTGTATGTAACGACCTAATGTCAGGCCTACGCTGTCTCGCCATACTTAAGTACTAATGCTGTAACATGATAATATTGTAATACCAAATGATTTGAAAAACCATGGAGTTCTTGCCGGTTCTTCTCCATGGAAACGACCAACCCGAACCGCACGCTTCGGGTTGGTCGTTTCGCACCTTTTTCGACGTTTTATAAGTGCATTTAGGCCTATATGAAATAAAATATTTTGTTTTTGATGATGCATGGGTCCGTTATCTGGTATTTATGTTTGATTTTCCCATAGAGAGTAATCCTGTACACCGTTTTCAGGATTTATCCGAAAAGTGACTATACGCTTGCCCCATGTAGCATCAGCTGCCTCACCTTTTCCTAACTTTATTGGGGTCGGCTTCCAGTCTAACCGGATCCAGCTGAATTTTACATCAAGCGCCTGCCTATCTCACCACCCAGTTTGGTAAGACTGGTTGTCAGACTATTGAGCCACTGACTACCTGAAACGGCTGTCGAAGATCTACGAATGACAGCCGGGACCAACGACTTTCTGAAGCACGGCGGAAAGTCGGTATGTAATGAAGGGTCACTCACCGACCTTGGTAAGAGCTACCTTAACCTTGAGGATCAACCTATGTAGGATTGCTCGTTCCAGACAGGAGGTTACGATTGGGACCGAAGGAGGGCTTTTTAAAGTTCCAGCAACCCGTAAAACTTATTAAAGTTTGCACCAGTGATTCGTGCAGTAACTACACTAGGTACTACTAAATCAGCCCATAACGTCCACTGCTGGATATAAGCCTCTCCCATGATGGGAGGAATTTGCCGTAATCTCCACGCTTGGCAGGCGGATTGGATATCGCAGTGGTGAAAGACTAACAGAAAACGCTGCTGCCCATTCTCTGGTCTACGGAGGCGCAAGATGTTCTGCCTCAGACATTAGTCGCCTTATGCGACACCCGTGAGTATAATGGGTTGGTTCTATTCTACTCTGCCGGATACCATACGGCTATAAGAAAGTGCAGTAAGACTACTTAATAATGTCTCTCGGCGTTTAGACATATTTTCTTGCTCTTTGGCGGAATTCCAGAGGATGACACTTAGTTTGTTGTCCACTGTGTAATTTGTGTTTCTACCCAGACCCATTAGTTACTTGGAACTGAATAATTAGCAATTTATGACTACCTACTTTTGTTAGCTTGGGTTTTACCTGTTAAAACAAATGTATGTGTTAATGAATAAAATAAATAAATGTAGCTGTTATTGTTTAGCCACGAACGCTTCGTAAACGTTTATATATCATGGGACTAAAACATATCGAAGATTCACCTCTCTGTGTCTTTATGATGAGTAGGCTTCTTTTTATTGTTATTTTTTGTTTCTTTTTTGGCCTAATTGATCTGTTGCTATGGTTCATTAATTGCTATAAATGACGTGTGGTCTCAGTTAGCTATGAATGGATTACTACGCGTCTTTTTCGCGTGGTTGATGACGCAGTTTTGTGATTTATTATCATCATGTATTGTAGAATAGCAGCATTGAGATATATACCGATTACCTTAATTTTCATCAATTCGTCCCAAATGGGCCGTGGGCATGTGGAACGAGTTGATGAATTAGGTACTCAACATTTTCATAATTTCTGGAACGAGAAAACAAAAAACATTCAAAATAAATCACGGTGAATAGAAATAATGGGTCAGATTACCTGAAGTCAACATCGTCATCAATTTTCAACAAGATCATTTATATAAACTAGCTGTTGCCGCGACTTCGTTCGCGTGGAAATTTTGATATGTATGTGAGAGACTAAAAAAAAAATCTCGGGGTAGCCTCACTCCCTAGAGACCGCGTCCCCGGGTGGCGGATAGGGGAATGCTCGTCGTGTGGGCGTGCTTGCAGCAAGTGCCCCTACGCGAAGGGTAGGAGGGAAATAAAATACCTCCCGCGGACCACAAGGCCGAAGACGGAGAACTTCGTTATCAAACCCCGCCCGTAGGCTCCTCCGCCATATGCGGAGCAGAGGCTGCTGAGGCGAGCTGAGTGCCCAGGATGGGGTAATCAGGAGGGAAGGCGGCGGAAGAACCGGAAGATCAACGGCGGCTCCCAAGTCCTCCAAGAGGGCTACATCCTTGGCGTCAGGTGGTAACCGGCCGTAAAACTAAAACCAGCACCAACTTCTCCTAATTATGAAAAAGGCTAAAAAGAATAAGGGTATAAATGTTAGGGCGTTCCCCTTAAGCGACGTGGAGACTGCGAATGTGAATAATGCTAGGGCGTTCCCCCAAAGCGACGTTACATGTACAAATGACAAGAAAAAATCTTCGCAATCTACACAAAGGCTTAGATTAGCGACGTGGAATCTGGGATCTCTGACTGGGCGTGGTCTAGAACTGGCAGAAACACTGAAACGGCGAAACATAAACGTATGCTGTGTACAGGAGACGCGCTGGAAGGCCTCAAAATCCAGAGACCTAGGACTGGGCTATCAACTGGTGTACCATGGAACGACCAACAAACAGAACGGAGTAGGCATTGTGCTCGATCACCATCTCAAAAGCAGAATCGTCAACATTGAAAGAAAATCAGACCGTCTCATGGCAGTCAAATTGGCTCTTGATAAACAACCCATTATAAATATCATCTGTGTCTATGCACCTCAAGCTGGATGTCAAGATCACGAAAAAGAAGCGTTTTGGGAAGACCTTGATGAAATTATTGTGAACATACCATCGCAAGAAAATAGGCTTATTATGGGTGACCTAAATGGACATGTGGGGAAAACTAACAGCACATACAAAAATATCCACGGTGGATTCGGATTTGGAAGTTTTAATAAAGAGGGCGAGTGTATCATGGAATTTTCTGCACGACATGAAATGACTATAATAAATACTACATTTCAGAAAAAACCGGATCACCTTATTACATACAGCAGTGGTGGTAAAAAGTCCCAAATAGATTACATACTAGCGGACAGTTCTCTGAAAAAGCATTTCAAAGATTGTAAAGTTATTCCGGGTGAGCCGATTACTTCCCAACACAGAATCCTAGTAGGAGTATACTCACTCCACAAGTATATTAAAAACACAATCGACAGGACTGCCCGAATCAAATGGAAAGAACTTACCAGCGCTAAAGGCGATGCACTCCTTACAGATCTTAGGGAGCACTTAAAGAAAGATATGGAAACGACCTATACCGAAACTGAATCGATGTGGAAAAGCTTCGAAAAATACTGTCACAACGAAAGCACCGCTAAACTAGGTGTAGCCAAAGGTGGCCTCAGTACAGGGAAAGACCCATCGTGGTGGAACGAGGAGGTCAAAAGAAGCGTTGCACACAAAAAAGAACTTTTTAAAACATGGCAAGCCTCAGAGCTGGAGGAAGATCGTGAACAATATAAGGCAGCAAAATCTGCAGCAAAAAGAACTGTGGCACAGGCCAGGGCAACCGCGCGGCAGGACATGTATGATAAGATTGATAAAGCGGAATCAGATGCAGAAATCTTCAAACTAGCAAAATCTAGGCACAAATCTACACAGGATACTAAAACTAGCAAATTTATCAGAAACAAAGATAAAATATTACTAACTTTAGATGAAGAAATAACAACTCGCTGGTATGAGTATTATAAAGAACTTATGAATGAGGAAATTCTCTAGTCAAATACAAGATACCCTGAAATCCGTTGAAGGGCCCTTACTGGAGATAGGTATAGACGAGGTATAAGTAGCCGTCAAAAATATGAAAAACCGCAAAGCTACAGGTCCGGACGAAATCCCAGCAGAGATTTGGAAACTGCTCGGGCCAATAGGCATAGAATGGCTCACAAGACTTTTTAACCTAATCCTAACAACCGGAATCATGCCAAACTCATGGCGCCTCAGCCACCTCATCCCTTTCTTTAAAAATAAAGGCGATGTCACTGAGTGCGAAAACTATCGTGGCATTAAACTGACATCGCACACACTCAAAATATGGGAGCGCATACTAAGTAGCCGCATTCAAAGTCTCTCGACGATAACTCCAAATCAGTTCGGGTTCCGGCCATCAAAATCAACCACCGACGCAATCCAAGCAATCCGTGTGCTGACCGATAAATACCGACTGAACAAGGAAGATCTCCACTTCATATTTATAGATCTTGAGAAAGCATTCGACAGAGTACCGCGACAGTTAGTATGGCAAGCACTAAGAGCACAACACCTGCCTGAAACCTATGTGCAATTGATACAAGACATGTACCGAAACGTCACTACTAAAGTAAAAAGCCTAGCAGGCCTTAGCAAAGCTTTCGAAGTCAAAGTTGGAGTCCACCAGGGCTCGGCACTCAGTCCACTTCTATTTAACTTGGTAATGAACCTTATAACAGAACATATCCAGGCCGCACTTCCTTGGAATATTCTATACGCAGATGATATCGTTCTTATTGCAAATTCAGCTAACGAACTACAATCTACATTACACCAGTGGGTTCAAGCCCTGGAAGAAGCAGGACTCAAAGTTAGCAGGTCTAAAACAGAACACCTTGAGTGCAAACTAAGCAAAACTTCACATACATCCAATATTTACTACCCAGATATGACAATGGTCCCAAAAGTGAAACAGTTTAAATATCTTGGGTCAGTCATCACGGAAAGCGGCAGTGTGGAGGAAGACGTGGCGCATAGAGTAAACGTTGGCTGGCAAAAGTGGCGTTCGTTAACAGGAGTGCTGTGTGATAAAAGCATGCCCATCCGTACAAAAGGGAAGGTCTACAAGATGGCAGTGAGACCAGCTATCTTGTACGGAGCAGAGTGCTGGCCTGTAAAAGAAACACACGTCCAAAAGCTTCACACGACTGAAATGAAAATGCTAAGGTGGTCAGGAGGGGTTACAAGACTAGATAAAGTAAGGAATGAGTACATTCGAGGCAGCTTTAAAGTAACCCCTATAGCTGAAAAGCTTAATGAAAGTCGTCTGCGGTGGTATGGACACGTAATGAGAAGAGACGAGGACTACATAGTTAAAAAAGCCTTAAATCTACCGGAGAAAAACAGAGGTAGAGGACGCCCTCCGTACACATGGTACACTAGTATGACTAGCCTAATAAATAAAGAAAAACTACCCGACCCGACAACCCTAGACAGAACGTCATGGCGCAGGAAAATTAGGAGAGCCGACCCCACTTAATGTGGGATGGAGCAAAGAAGAAGAAGAAGATGTGAGAGACTAAAAAATAGCCTACGACCTATTCTCAAGAATTAAGACAAAAAAAAATCATAAAAATCAGTCAAGCCGTTTCGAAGGAGTTCGATAACAAACACTGTGACACGAGATTTTTATATATTAGAAGTTTAGATTTTTTTTACATTTGAGTATATAATAATATTATGTATATAACTATGTAGATAATTATGTCACTGGATGTATTAAAATATTTAATATTTATAACTTATTAAGTATAACAAAAAAAAACAAAATGTGTAAACAATGGGATTCATTTCATAATAACACTATATTTATCTTGTGGTATATAACAACTAACCGTAATAGTGTATATAAGTAATACAACGTCACGTAGCAATATCATTATCACCATCTGCCTAGCGTTTTCCTAACTATGTTGGGGTCAGCTTCCAGTCTAACCGAATGCAGCTGAATACCAGTATTTTACATGTAGCGACTGCATATCTGACCACCACAACCCAGTTAGTACTGGGTAATAAGATACCCCTTGGTAAGACTGGTTGTCAGACTTTTTGGGCCACTGACTACCTGTAACGACTGTCAAAGATCTACAAATGACAGCCGGGACCAACAGCTTAACGTGCTTTCCGAGGCACGGAGGAAACTCGGTATGTAAGGGTGGTCACCCATCCACATACCAACCTAGGCAAGCGTGGCTTAACCTAATGATCGACCCGAGCGGCAATATATCAACCACAATTAATAAACAACATACGTCATAATAATCACAATCATCTTCATTATTACAATCATCATCATTTTATCAAATAACACCACGCCTGTATTTTTCAATGGGTGAGTAGTTATATTGTTAAAAGAAAACATTAGGGCTAAGACCCCATTTGTAAGTGTAATAATACTTGTACTGTTGTTGTGTAAATAGTAGTCCATTTGTTAGTTTAGCCAAATGACACAAATTATTTGTGTTTAAAAGAAAGAAAGAAAGAAAAAGCATTTATTAGCCCGCACAGGACAAAACACAAATAAAAATGGTTAAATTAACAGTACTTACAAATAGTAAAAAAAAAAAAAAAAAAAAACAAAGAGAAAAAAAAACATGAAATGAAATTTGTTTCGTGAATTTTGTTTCGTTGATGTTAAAGATACATTGAACTTAGACCTTGCTAACTCAGTTTTTAAAGAGTAGGTAATTTTGATGACAACCATTTTTAATTGTTGTATTTTCTGGACCAACATAGCAACAACTGTCATGTGCGACCGCATAATTTTCGAGGAATATTATTCAAAAGTCATTCGGTTACATTTGACTGAGAATCAGGTAATTTTGCATAACACGAACTGTCCTGAAGGACCCATCACTTCCTAATGTTTTAGCCGAGGAGACTATTGGCAAAGACCACAAGATAAAATATGAAATCGACGAAAAAACAGTTCTAAACATAAATAATGAATTAAACATGAGCAACGTCGTGAACCACCAAGGTTACCGACGTAGCCTGAAGAATTGCCAAACTTAAGTGGCAGGGGGCAGGGCTCATTGCTTGCAGAACGGATGGCCGTTGGGGCCGAAAAGTTCTGGAGTGGCGACTGCGAACCGGAAGACGTTGCGTTGGAAGACCTACTAGGTGGACCGATGACCTGGTGAAGGTTGCGGGAATCAACTGGCTGCGAGTTGCACGAGACCGGTCAATGTGGCGACACTTGGGGGAGGCCTATGCCTCACCAGCATGATGATGAACGTCCTGACAGAAATCTATATCTGAATGTATTGCTATTATCGTTAAAGACATAAGTTTGAACGAAAACAAAATTATTTATCGCAGGAGGGATAAGGTTCAAACGTAAAGAAAATATATCCAAAATAATATATATACAGCTATTTAATACATACAAACAATTCAATTGACTACAACAACTATATCAAGTTCGTACACTTAGTAATGGTATCCGGTCTGTTCATCGAAGGCTTGCTGAGGAGGTTGCTGGTAGGAGCCGGTGTGGGGAGCCAGGTACTGACGACTGGTGGCTGCGGACTGCTGGCCGTACTGCTGGTAGCTAGGGGCACCGTGTGAGCCGCTGGCCCCGGGTGATCCGAACTGGGAGCTAGAGGCGCCGAATGGTCTGCGGGCCTGGGGAGATCCAAACTGGGAGCTGGGGCCGCCGTACTGCTGGGCAGGAGCCGCCTGGTGGCCGCTGTTTTGCTGGCTGCGGAACATCTGCTGGCCACCAAATCCTGTGAAAAAGGAGGAATAGGAAAACAGTTATTTTTTTGTTTCTTAAGTTTAAATCATCTTTAGGCTTGAACTCTTCCTGCGCAGACGTCGGTCGCGTACGTCGATCGCACGTACGAGTATACTTTGTGTTATATATAGCACCATACTGCGACGCCGACTTACGGCGCAGACCGACAGGCGTATTTTGTTCTCGCTGACGTCACGACAGGCAGGCAAGAATTCAGGCCTAAATCTTCACTTTTAATGATACCTTGTGTTTTACGACACTACGTAATTGCTAATGAATATTTGAACGTTAAAAAATAGGGGTGATGAATGACAAAAAAAATATGTGTTTAGTCCGTCAGTTAGATCATCGAAAAATATTGGATACGTGTTTTTTGTTTTATCAAATTAATAAAAAATGACGAAGATAAAACGTGTCAAAGATCATGATCATCACTCAAATGTAACGTCACACGAGTTTTCGACGCACTGTATAGTCTTAATTTTTTGTTTACGTGAAAGAAGAAAAATATGTGTCCAATATTTTTTGGAAATCTATCTGACGGACTAATTAGATTTTTTCCGGATACAAGCCTATTCAACAGACAGCCCTCAAAAAGCCAGCAACAACACTTCCTTGTATTTTAGTTGGGAAGAGGAAGACTAAAGACCAAAACTTCTCAAGCAATAATTATATTATTATTACGCACCACATTTATTTCAATCACCGTCTTTTATTTTGTAAAGATGAAACTCCGATTGATATGATTTACAACGCATTAATCATATTAAGAACCAGACAGCCATAAAAACATCACAATATTGGTTTTAAAGTCATAATTAAAACCGCAATATTTTATTTCAATAATTCACACTCCGATGCAAATGATTTTATTGCCATTGACTCCGTGTCATAATTTAATGAACTGGTTGTTTGTTTAATTTGGATTAATGCTGATAAAATTATGTTTTAAGTTCATGAGTTTTTCATCATTTGCTAATAAACTCATCATCATCATCATCATCAGCCTATTAATGTTCCCACTGCTGGGACACAGGCCTCCTCTCTATGAGAGGGAATAAACTATTGTTATTTAAAATGAACTAGTTCTAATTTAAATAAATTGCTCTAAATCTAAATTTATCATAAAATCACGCCTGTTCCCTTCGTCTGTGGACCCGACCGATTCGGTTGGGACGTCATTGTTTAACTATTGTGTCTACTTCGCTAATAGTTGAAGGGCCGAAGTAATGTATAAATCCCATGTAATAGGGGGTGAACCTATTGCCATAAGTCGGGCTGCTGCTGAGAAATTCCGTATGTAACAACCCTATTAAAATTTTGCCCGACCCGGGAATCGAACCCAGGATCATGCTCAGCAGTCGTGCAACCACTAGACTAACGAGGAAGCTGTATGACGTCAAAGTAATGTCCTTTCTGATTTCAATCTGTGAAACTTACCATGATGAGAACCACCAAACTGGGAGCCACCGATGGAACCAGAGGGTCCGTGGTTAGGAGGCAGGTATTGGTTGGATCTGGCACCAGCGAAGTTACCGCCAGCGTTGTGACCCTGCAGACCAGCTCCAGCAGCACCGAAGCCACCAGAGTTAGCTCCGAAGGATCCGAGGGATCCATGAGCACCTAAGCCTCCATTAGAACCGAAGGTAGATCTGGCAACACCGATGGAGTTGTCAGGGGGAAGGTAGGAGCGTTCCAGGTGATTTGCGGCGGCCACGGCGACGAGGGCGGCGATCACGAACTGTGGAGAGAGATTATTAATAATCAGTAATGTATATGTCGCAGTAAGATAGTTATAGCCGTGATTTATATCGCACGCACACACACACACACACACACACACACTTTTCGTTTTAAAAATATTGTTATATTATAATAGTTTTTAGTTCAGGGAATTTGTAAAAATCTAGTGCTTAAGGATCATTGTTTTTTTGTTCCTAGCTTTTTAATATTGTACCTTGTTATGCGAACTGAATAAATTTTTTATTATTATTATTATATCACTAGGGATTTATGTAGATGTCCCCGAAGATAGTTATAAGCGGTACTTTACTATCTTACTAGACTAGACTCGTGGCAAAATTGTAAAAGCGGAGTGCAGAGTGCGGGTCGCTCCACGCGGTGTTGACCTTGCACTATTTTACTTACTAGCACTTCCCTCGCGACTTCGTCCGCAAAAATTGTGATAGCTCGGCTAATATGTATGATATAAATATAATGTTTAGCCTATAGCACTCACGAATAATGTAGCTTTTTGCCAGTGAAAGAACTTTTAGAATAGGCTTGTGTCCTGAAAAAATCTAAATAGTCGGTTAGTTAGATTATCAAAAAATATTTGACACCTATTCTTTTTTTGTTACCTAAACCAAAATTGACGAAAAAACGACGCTTTTAAAATTCTCAATACGTGTCATAATTTCTTGGAGTTTTGATGCGTTTTATCTTTGTCAATATTCATTGATTTACAAAAACAAAAAATACACGACGTGTCCATTATTTTCCAATACTCTAACTGACGGACTAAATAGATTTGCAATTTATTGTCGGTGAAAACGTGGAAACTAGCCTATTGAATCACTAGTTCTGGAAACTACCCTCTCAAACCAATACCTTTTTATAATATTTGCATAGATATCGTTCTATATGGCTTACGTTTAACTTAACACCAGATAAATAGAGTAAAATGTAACTTTAAAAAAAACTGAATCTCATGCCATGCACGAGCATACATCCAGAGGTCGGGTTACTGAGTAATGAATGGATTTTTCTTAATAACATTTAGATTAAGATTAAGATTTAGAATTGTATTGTAAAGTTGTAGAAAGTCTTCTAAAATAGAGGTGAAATGAAATTATTTACAAGGAACCAAAAAAAAAAGAGATTATTTTATGAGACTGTAATCTAAATTAGAAAGTTAAATTATCATTATAAAACCAAACATTAAACTGTATCAATATTAAATTTAGCTAAATATTGCACTAAACAAAAATTAATTACCAGTTTCATTTTGTATGGTAGTCGTCGGAACACTCAAAACCTAATGTGGATGAAGCTCAAGTTGAACTGTGATGCTGCGAGTCGACTGACCTATTATATACCATCTGCTCTCGATCCTGAACACACAGGTCTGACGTCATTTCATACTTAGATAATGAGCTAAAGTTAAGATACCTTATGTAATTAGTTTTAAGCTTTTTTGAGCTACTGAGCGTGATTGACCTCGAGTGTCAAATCTTAGTGTGTTTTTTTAAGGGTTCCATTAATTCGATATGCTGTGGAGAAGGACCATTGGTCTTTGAGTGCCTGATTTATTTTTAGCAAAAAACAATTCGACCTAATATTGATTTTAAAATCATGTTAATTTAACTGGATCTACATTAAGCGCCTATCGATTGACTATTGTTAAAAATTTCGACGTAAGCTTAACAATACTACACTTATTTTGTGTTGATAGTACAATAAATGTTACTTTATTTTCCACATTATCATAGAATTATCTGACTTAGACTCATGTCATAGATTTATTGAAGGAAGGCAATGATAATTATGACCAAATGATAAAATTATTTATCCGATATTGTGTTCATTTTGCTAAGGTATAAAAAATCTGCAATTGTTCCGTTTGTCAAATGTAATAGATTATTTCAACGCTGTATTTTCTTTTGAAGCATTAATTATACACAAAGTACAGAACTTCATTATATTAAGTTATATATACTAATGCACGTTAATTTGCAAATACTTGTACAACTGGCCAATTACATACCAAAGCCATCATCACATCATCTTGATTACAAACGAAAGTATCGTTTCAAATCGATTCATATTTAGTTCACTGTCTGGGTCGTGATCTTGAATGTTTAATTGCATTGCGAAAATCGATATCATTATTATTTCGTGCTATGCGTTTATTGGTTGCCCATGTATAACTCTTACAGATGAGGCGTTTAATGTGCAAACTTATCCGGTACATAATTCTGAGTTGGTTTTGTTTTTTTAAACCCAACTTACAGAAATAAATATTATATTAATGATGATTTATGTACCTACACTGATTAAGTACCTCGTTACATAAATATAAATGCATGGTATCTACGCTGTCCATTCTTCTCAATACGATACACAACTACTTTTCAGAATGCACAACTAGAACAATTCTACTCCATTGTAAATTTTGTCATTCAAAACTGACTCTTCAATCAATCAATCATTTATTTCGTGAAACATAGGTATGGTTACAGATAATAGTATGTGTCTTAAGGCGATTACAGGAGCTAAATTAGCAACTCTATTTGTGGTGGTTCAAACTTCGTTTGAAATACCGTTAGAATAAGTTTCTAATCAGCTTGCACTACAAAGTGGTTGTTACGTCAGTCACTGCAGGCCGAATACTGCGAAATTAGTGGTTTTTTGCGATTTACAAAAAAACTATTGATTAGACCAAAAAAGTAAAACACTATGATGCTAATATGTTTCTTGTAGAATTATTTGCAAAAAAAATCAGAATGATCGCATGTATTTTAGTATGGGTTTTACTCGATAAAAGAAATTTTTAGAGATAAGTTCGTGATTTTTTTCTATCGAATAAAGTTAGTTGTATCATGTTTTCAAAACTCTATCGTACTAGCATAATATATCCTGAAGAATATCATATATTTTTCTGGTTTTGCTTATTGCAGTGAATCATATGCTTTTTTGAATTATAAAACTCGCGTTTAGCTCATGTAGTCGCCTTAATAGTTATATTGAAATAACTTGTTTGACTTTAACATTAAAGTGTTTCATCACGAGTGCTGATTGGCTGTTCCACCTCACAAAAGACAGGACTCCTAACCTCGACTGCCGACCTTCAGTAATTGGAGTGGTAAAGATGAAGATAGTCTTCCAACAACAAGAATTGACCACAAAGGTATGATCCAAAACATCGAATAAATACCCAGTAAATGACATACACACAAAACTATTAATTTAATGTGTTGATGCCAGGTTGACAGATTGTTTCTTATGTGTCTATTGTAGTAATTACCTGCATAATTACCCTATCATTTGTCAGTTGTCAAAGTCACACCGTTGCACCGGTCAGCGGGCAAGTTAATGCCGTAGGTGAAATAGACAAGAGGAACAAGATATGGATGGTTCACACTCGGCCAATAATCACGTACTAGTTTTGTCTGAACCAAGCCTAAGCCAGCGGAGTGGAAAAGAAATGCGCGAGTATCGACCAGTCACATTTATTCACTGTGTTCTTCTTGTCGATGGCAAAACATTCCTGGATTGGCCCAACATTCCGCTATGCGAACTCCGCTCAGTGATGCAGTAAGATCGTCAAGTGCGCAGGTGTCAGGTCATGCAGCTCAAGACTGCAGGTGAGCCATTGTCTGTGAAGGCACTCCACCTACATACTTGAGAGCTGAGTCATCCATGAAACCCGATCTGAAGAGATTGTCTTTGCTACGGCCGACTTGGGTTCCGAGTCTATTTAGAGATTTCCAAGTCGGCTACGGCAAAGCATGCCCAGGTGGAAGGTTTTCAGATGGCTCGATGAAGCTGTGCCTTGCCCACTGCCACTTAAGTTTGGCAATTCTTCGGGCTACGTCAGCAACCTTGATTCTCTTGCGGATGTCTTCATTTCTGATTCCATCACGCAAGGAAACTTCAAGCATAGCCCGAAAAGTCCTAAAGTGGTGACCGCGAACCGGAAAACGTTGTGTTGGAAGGCCACTAGGTGGACCGATGACGTGGTAAAGATTGCGGGAATCCACTGATTGCGAGTCGCACAACAACAACAACAACAACAACGGCCCATAACGTCCACTGCTGGACATAAGCCTCTCCCATGATGGGAGGAATTTGCCGCAATCTCCACGCTTGGCAGACGGATTGGAGATCGCAGTGATGAAAGACTTACAGAAAACGCTGCTGCCCATTCTCTGGTTTACGGAGGCACAAGGTGTTCTGCCTCAGACATTAGTCGCCTTATACGACACCCGTGAGTGTAAAGGGTACGTTCTATTCTACTCTGCCGGATACTACACGGCTTATTCGGCGAGTCGCACGGGATCGGTCAATGTGGCGACACTTGGGGGAGGCCTATGTCCAGCAGTGGACGTCTTTCTGCTGAAACGATGATGATGAAAGCGTTAGCACAAGCAGCTCCCACCAGAGATCACATCTTGCTGTAGATAGGCCCCCATTGCTATTAGCTGGACTAGCTGGAACAGCTGCTGGGCTGGGTTTCTCCTGTGATGTTCCTCTATGTTCTGCTCGTCTCCGCTTTGGTAGAAACCAGGCCTTAGATACTTCCAAATACGAATCGTGCACCGGTTTTGTCTGAAATTAGCTTTAGAACTCACTTTCAAATACTACATCCATTACCAACCTATTTTAGATTCAAAATAGACGATCTAGATTAGATGATCGATTGCATTGTTTTTATAGATCATTTAACGATTATTCTTTTAGTTGCCTATTTTTAGTGTTGTTACTGCATTAATGTGGAAAAAATAAACTTACCCAGGTACAGATCCTGATCGAAAGTTGATTTTAGTAACTATTTGTTAACCTTTTGGCTTGTTTATCTTAATTATTGGGTTTTACCGTAGGTAGGTACTATTGAAAGGATCCGTTTCATGGAATTATGCGTCTGTTTGAGCACTATTATCCTGTATTATAAAATGAGCAATATTTGTATGTATGTCCATACTTTCTCGAAAATGGCTCTAGAGATTTCGTTGATACTTGCAATGTAGGGGTTTACGGGGACGAAAAATTGATCTAACTAGGTCTCTACTTTTGATCGCTCAGGTACTAAGTAACTAACTGTTTTACTTTTTGCTTGAACCTAAGATTTTTAACTAATTGGAATAGGAAGTTGGAGTGGTCTTTTAGAATTGGGTAGGAACCTATTAAAGCTTTTAAATTTTTTACTCGTTAAAGTATAGGTAATGGAATCAAACAGAAAAGTTCACTGGTTAATTTTTGCATTTTCGTCTAGTTTATTTTCTTCATGCCTGTGTGCCTTATTGGTCAGTGTTCGCAAGCGCGACTTCTGAGCACGAGATCCTGGGTTCAATTCCCAGGTCGGACAAAAGTGTTGTTGGGTTTTTATGTAAGGAATGTCTCAGTAGCAGCCACGGAGCCTGGATATGTGCCCGTTTGATGGAAATAGGCTCACCCCGTATAACTTGGGACTTAAACATAACTTGCGAAATGTGGTAGTACCTACTATTAGGTCCAACATGTAAACACTTAACAACATTTAAAAGTGTTTCTCTTCTAATGTTCTTATTAAAAAATCTTGTTGTTACAAACATACATAATTCATGTTGTTACAACACACAGTTCCAGTAGGTATACCCTACTGGAACTCATTTTTTTGTAATTAATATCTTATCTCAAAGTTACAATCGTTATTTCTCGCGAAAATTGCTTTTAAATTAAGGTAAGTGTAACCTACATTTTCGTGCTCATGACTGTACACCTCTGCCTATTCCCTCGGGTATTACAGGCGTGATGTTATACGTATGTATTTTCTTCTTACTATGTAAGACTTACACAACACTATATCGTAAACTAGCCGGTAAAGTTTTCCTGATTAGGCACGTTTTTCTTGGTCCTTGCAGTCGTTAGTAATAATTGTATAACCAGAAGTCTCGTGGAGATTGCGCGGAAATAATGAGCCTTAGCCGTGTGGTATCCGGCAGAGTAGAATAGAACCAACCCACTACACTCACGGGTGTCGTATAAGGCGACTAATGTCTGAGGCAGAACACCTTGCGCCTCCGTAGACCTGAGAATGGGCAGCAGCGTTTTCTGTTAGTCTTTCATCACTGCGATCTCCAATCCGCCTGCCAACCGTGGAGATTACGGTAAATTCCTCCCATTATGGGAGAGGCTTATGTCCAGCAGTGGACGTTATGGGCTGTTGTAGTAGTAGTAGTAGTAATGAGCCTTTGGACCACTTAGGAGTTTAGCTTATTAACAAGATCTCATCGCGGTATGATCAATGTAGATATAAAATTATGTGATCTCTAAGCAGTGGTTACAGGTAGGTGTACATTTATTTGATCAATGTAGCCTAGTCTTTTCCCAACTATGTTGGGGTCAGCTTCCAGTCTTACCGGATGCAGCTCAATACCAGTGTTTTACATGGAGCGACTGCCTAACTGACCTCCACAACCCAGTTAGTACCGGGTAATACGATACCCCTTGGTAAGACTGGTTGTCAGACTTTGTAGGCCACTGACTGCCTAACGTCTGTCAAAGATCTACAAATGACAGCCGGGACCAACGGCTTAACGTGCTTTCCGAGGCACTGAGAAAACTCGGTATGTAATGAGTGGTCACCCATCCACAGACCAACCTAGGTCGACGACCCGAGCGGCTGTTATTATTTAGCCACGAGCTCCTCCTTGTTTTGTCATATTATTTAAACAATGTGACAAAACAATTAATTACAAACACAAAATACTTAAATATTTATAGATAAGCATAATCAGCCAATAATGTTCCCACTGTTGTTAGACAGGCTTCTCTGTGAGAGGGAATGGGATATATAGGCCACCACAAGGGTACAGGTTAGTAGATGTCAAATGTCTTCAATTTTTTTATTCTAGGACATGCCGGATTCCTCACGGTATTTTCTTCACCATTTTGAGAGCTGTGGTGATGAAATAAATTACACAAAGTACTGCGCCTGTCTGTGTTCAAACCCACGATTTACTGCCTAAGTCGGGGCCGCCACCACTGGGTCACCCAAATATTCATACAATAAATTACTATTTATTTCAGTTTCATTTAGCGGAAATCTACCTTATATCAGAGCATTATGGTTTCTTGTCCCTGTATTTTCGTTGATAAATCTATATACATATAATTTTAGTTACGAAAGAAAAACTGTACATTGAGAATTTTCGAGAAAAAATAAGTGGCTTTTGTTAGAAAAACGTAGCTGATGACAAAAAGTGACTTTTTAGAATTTTTGTCTGTTTGTCTGTTTGTCTGTGTGTATGGTACGGCTTCACGCCTAAACTATTGGATAGATTGAATTGAAATTCAGCAAAAATGTTCTTTGTAAACCAAGGAAGGCTTTAGGCTACATATTATCACGCCGTATGTTATGGGAGGTAAGCAATATTGATTTTAAAAGGTTTTTGTTCGTATGAGATACATACATGCAGCGATGTCGCAGCAAAAATGTTCTTTGTAAACCAAGGAAGGCTTGAGGCTACATATTATCACGCCGTATGTTATGGGAGTTAAGCAAAATTTATTTTAAAATGTTTTTGTTCGTATAAGATACATACATGCAGCGACATCTGTTGAACTAAAATGGTACCAATGACTAAAAATGTGCTCACCACATAAATTTTAAATCGTCTGACCGGCTTTAAAAAAATATATTAGGTCGTTACATATGAAATTGGCGTTTTGTCGTACTGACCACTTTGATCTATATGTTATATTTATAATCTATATAAATAAAAACAAAAGGCCTGACTGACTGACTGACTGACTCATCAACGCCCAGCCCAAAACCTTGGACCTAGAAAGCTGAAATTTTGCACAGAGGTTCCTTTTATAATGTAGACAAGGAATAAGGAAGGAATTTTAGAAATTCAACCCCTAAAGGAGTTAAATCGGGGGTGGAAGTTTGTATGAAAGTCCGTCAGTTTTAAAGTTAGGATCTTCAAATGTTGTGTTTAGGCTGACAATTAAAAATTAATTTATACGTGTCGAAGCGTTTTTCATAATTCTACCCCCAAAGGGTTAAAAAGGGGATGAAGCTGATGTGTATGAAAGTCCGTCAGTTTTAAAGTTATGATCTTCAAATTTTGTGTTTAGGCTGAAAATTAAAAAATAATTTATACGTGTCTCAGCGTTTTTCATAATACAACCCCCGAAGGGTTGAAAAGGAGAATGAAGTTGTTTATGGAAAATCGTCAGTTTTAAAGTTAGGATCTTCAAATTTTGAGTTTAGGCTGATGATTAAAAATTAATTGACACGTGTCTCAGCGTTTTCCATAATACCACCCCCGAAGGGTTAAAAAGGAGAATGAAGTTGTTTAGGGAAAGTCCTTAATTTTCGAAGTAAAACTCATCATCATCATCAGCCTATTAATGTTCCCACTGCTGGGACACAGGCCTGCTCTCTAATAGAGTAATTGGGCTATAATCTACCACGCGGGCCCAGTGCGGATTGGTAGATGTCACATGTCTTCGTCATGGTTGGAAGCTAACGCAACGGTGTTTTTAAAAATGTCAACCCCTAAGGGAGTGACAAAGTATAAAAATCAAAATATAAAAATCAGCCCAAACCACTGAGTCTACAGATTCCAAATTTGGCACATAGGTTTCTTATGAGGTTCAAGGGTGCACTAAGAAAGGATTTTTCAAAATTCACCCCTTAAGTGAAGTAAAACTCACTAAATTTATTATCTAGGCTTATGGTTGGAAGCTAACGCAACGGTGTTTTTAAAAATGTCAACCCCTAAGGGGGTGAAAAATGAAAAGGGGGCTTTATCTGTACAAATAAATAAAATTGAAGTGTCTGTTTGTAATACTAAAACGACCGCATTTTACTACATGCATACGAATGTATACGTATATAGGGTACATATACCAAAACAATTTTTTTTTCAATTTTTGTCTGTTGTCTGTTTGTTCCATGTAATCTCTGGAACGGCGGGACCGATTTTGTCGGGACTTTCACTGGCAGATGGCTGATGAAATAAGGAGTAACTTAAGCTACTTCTATTTTAGATAAATCTATTTAATAACCCTCCTTCTGGCGCAGTCGGGTAAAAATATATAAAAGAAGAAGAAACTGACTGACAGAATGTGACACACAGCCCAGACCGCTGGGTCTACTGATTCCAAATTTGGCAAGTAGGTTCCTTATGTGGTCAAGGAGTGCACTAAGAAAGGATTTTTCAAAATTCATTTACTCCCTAAGGGGATGAAAAGGGCTCCAAAGTTTGAATGGGGAAACAAGATTAGTTAAACTGTTTTATTCGAAACTTAACAGGAGTACTCCTACCGATAAATGAGTAAACATTTGTGTTTCAGGTTTTTTCAGAATTCAACTCCTAATATGGAGAAATGGGGTGACAAAGTCTGAAAATCAACTCACAGCCCAAACCACTGGGTCTAGAGATTTAAAATTTAACACGCGTAGGTTTCTTATGACTTATGAGGTCTAACGGTGCACTAAGAAAGGATTTTTCAAAATTTAGTCCCTAAGGAGGTGAAACGGGAGTCGAAAGTTTGTATGGGGAAACAAGATTAGGTAGACTGTTTTATTCGAAACTTCACAGGAGTACTCCTATCGATAAATGGGTAGAAATGGGTTTCAGGTTTTTTCAGAATTCAACCCCTAAAGGGGGAAATGGGTTTGGTATTGTTTGTGTGGTGTATCGGGTCGGGTGTATTACAAAAACAGCGTTTTTAAGATTTAATGTGGCGGACCTGAAATACTATCATCCCCTGTTGGGGTGCGATGGGGTTGAAATGTCTCAAAATCAATATGGATGTCGATTCCGAGATTATCATTGTTGCTGATTACGAATATGGCATTTATTTTTAGATCCAAAAGATGGTGGATTCGACTTCTATACAGGATTATTGTTGATTTATTGTGATGATTGTGATAACGATGATGGTAATTGTGATAATGATTTTGATAGTGATTGTGATTGGGATAGTGATGGTGATGGTTGTTGTGATAACGATGATGGTGCGATGGTGATTGCGATTGTGACAGTGATAATGATGGTGATAGTGATGGTGATTGTGATAGCGATTGTGATGGTTATAATTGTGATGATTATGAAATTTGGCACATAGATAGTTTATAACCTGGATTAACATGTAGGATACTATTTATCCCTTTAGTATGATCCCGTGGGACAGTTACCGAACTTCACGCGGGCGAAGCCGCGGGCAACAGCTAGTATAAAATATTATTACAAAATGTTCATCATATTAAACCCGTAGAGGGAAGTATTTTCAAAAATCCTGGCCTTTCCTGCTCACTACTCTGAAAGAAATCTAGCAGCGGTATAATCTAATGCATTTTTCAGGGAATGTAAGATATTTCGTAAGTGGAAAGGATTATAAAGTCAGATTAGACAGCTGGAAATAATTAGATAACAAATGAAAACAAAAAAAAATACAAATATTAAATTGCTGTTGGTGTTGATTTGTTAAATGTTTAGAAGCTAATAAGAGGCTTATGATTTTCAATAGATCCTCTGATTGTTATTCGGAGGATCAGTCATTCAAAGGGTCTTTGAAACGTTTCATCATCTGCCTAGCCTTTTCCCAACTATGCTGAGGTCAGTTGCAAGTCTAACCGGATGCAGCTGAATATCAGTATTAGATCTTCAAAACACCTAAAACTATTAATTTCAAGCAGATTCCTATTCGTGACTGACAAAATTTATTAGTCTGCTAAGCAGAAGGCACCTTGACAAAAAATCGTTATAACTTAATAGTTGGAGCTTAAAATGTAAAAACATGGATTGATTAAGTAGACACGACTTTAACACTAGGTTTTGAAAGACTGGCTCTTAATTTAATACCGTACTTTTAAACCTATAATTATTTCGGTAGCAACGTGTAGCGATAACATTGAATTTGTATGGTTTTATTTAAGTATGGATGTAGCAGTGTTTTTGTTCCAGTTATCTTAAAAAAACGAAAGATGCCAGTGATCTTTGTCTCACCTATCGTGCCGAATAACCAAAGGTTAATGAATATTTTTTTGCGACTGAACACCATGTTACTAATGTATAAGTGTAAAATAGATTTTGCAAGTCCATATACAGGGTGTAAAACACCTCATCACGAAGCCGTCAACCAAGCATTCTGTACATCAAACTAAGTAACTTTACGCAAAAATTATTGCTGGGAAACGCCTTTTTGTTTTGGGGTGAAAAATCATGGTTTGTGATAGAACTCAATGTAACGCACTCAAAACATTGTGATGGATGGATTGAATAGTACGGGGGTCGTGGAGGTGTTTAAAGTAAAAATCTTACAGAAAAAACTTGTATTTATCTTTGTCAAAAAGTTGGAACTTTGACCCTCAATATCTCCGTAACTAGAAGGTTCCCAGGTATAGTGTAGAACAAAAAATTGATCGCAATGACAAGGAGAACAAGTGCCTTTCGGCTTCGTTAAAAGGTGTTTTACACCCTTTATACTTGT
The DNA here is from genome assembly GCA_905147715.2 of Xestia xanthographa. Lineage (NCBI taxonomy): Eukaryota > Metazoa > Arthropoda > Insecta > Lepidoptera > Noctuidae > Xestia > Xestia xanthographa. The sequence goes on from LR990650.1 coordinate 27,012,093, forward strand.
CTGGTAGGCAGTTTGTGGCCGGTCACGATTTGAAGAAGTACCGCTGATGATCATGGCTTCCTGTTTTTTAAAAGCCCTTGAAAGTTAGTCAGGAAGAAGGATCTTCATGTCATCATCATCAGCCTATTAATGTTCCCACTGCTGGGACACAGGCCTCCTCTCTATGAGAGGGAATGGGCTATAATCCACCACGCGGGCCCAGTGCGGATTGGTAGATGTCACATGTCTTCGAATTTTTGGTTCTAGGACAGGTTTCCTCACGATGTTTTCCTTCACCGTTTTTGAGAACAGTGGTAATGAAATAAATTACACAAAGTGATGCGCCTGTCTGGGTTCGAACCCACGACTTACTGTTCGTAAGTCGGGGCCGCCACAACTGAGCCACCGCGGCTGCTCTCATCGCGCTGATCTTCATGTACTCTGATAATATCCTCATTTGAAATTTTGCTACGTCCTCCAAGAGATTTTGATTTAAAAGGACACTTCCATTAAGTTTCTTGCCTATTCTTCTCCATAGAGATCTACGCCCTGGAACGGGCAACTGCTTACAGTATTTTCACAAGTTATACCTAGTGACTGTTACTGTACCTATCCTCGTTTTTTTTGGCAATCAAAGGTGCTTATTGGTCTTTTGAATTTTTTTTTTTTTTGACTTTGAGATTAAACAAGCTTTTATTAACATTACAAAAATCAAGCTTTTTAATTTACGTGTGTCGTAATTTTTTGTTTCATATTCTTCTCAGCAAATTATTTTAATTGATATCCATATCATGGAGGTACATTAAAAATATCTAGTCCGATATCTTTGGGAGTCAGCCATCGATTACTAAGATCGATGGAGTCAGCCGTATTGGATATAGAATGACGTCACTTTGCTTACCATGTGTTCAAAAACTAAACGTGTATGCAAAATTTCAGATCAATCGGTTGGAGATAACTGTTTAAAGAGTCCTATTAAATTTTTTTCGCATTTTTTTAATTTTTACTCCCTGGATCAAATTTTTTCGATCGGCGTACACAAGTCGATAATAATAGCGATCTCCGGATGATTGTCGATTGATATTGACGAAAATTAGAGACGAGACTGACATGAGACTGAGGAGCGACCTGAATTGACGCAGAATTATAGTACTTCAATTTTATTTATTGTAATTTTGTCTTATCATATTGACAAACGAAAACTAATGAAACTTATTCATTTTAGATTCGAAATTTTATATCATATTAATTTATTTGATAAAATTTAGTTTATTTGGAATATAATGGACGCTGAATCAAGACATTTATGGCTTAAATTACGCTTTCTTTACGATTTTTTCCGTGAAAATTCAAGGAATTTAAAGAAATTCTAAAACTCCAATAAACAAGTAAAACATTGAGCTTATTTCTCAGTAATTTTAGCTTTTATAAAAATTGCATGTAACAATGTGAATGTAATAGGACTCTTAAAATTCAGTTGCAAAATTTTCAGATCAGAAACAAACATACAAACATTGCAGGTTAAATAAAAGCTTGTAAAAAACTACAGATTAACGTCACGTGATTTAATGACACGAATGTTAAGATAGCGACGGCGGATACCTAAAACAAATAGCTTAAAATATGCCGCGTGTGATTAGCGTCGCGAAGCAAACAAATGACGCACGCGCATGTCGCTTGACACAAGTCGCGTTTGAGATCGTGAATGGTTCGTAAAACTGCGGTCCGCCATAGACGATAGGTTATGCATGCGCAGTGTAGCCTGTACAATAGGCTAGAATTCCACCATCAATGAATTGTAAATCTATTTAGTTCGTCAGTTAGAGTATTGGAAAATAATGGACACGTATTTTTTGTTTTTGTAAATCAATGAATATTGACAAAGATAAAACGCATCAAAACTCGGGAGTGGGGGCTCGTGACGTCACAACGCACTAAAAATTATAGCACCGCGTGACGTATTGAGAATTTTAAAAGCGTCGTATCTTCGTCAATTTTTGTCAAATATTTTAATCTGACTGACGGACTAATTAGATTTTTTCAGGACACAAGCCTATTATGTGTACAGACAGTGACACATCAAGCTATACAATTAAAGAAAGAGAAAGAAAGAAAACAAAATTTATTTGGTACATGACACAAGCGCACCCAACAAAAAAAAAAGCTAGTTGTGAGTCACACAGCTGCACCAAATAGGCCCAGTTCAGCAAACTGCTGAGCTGCTAGTGCCATGGGGCCCTACTCCTTAACGTTTCGTCTGGATCTATCCGTCTCTCTCGCGCACTTCTGCAGATGATTGCGAGTGAGAGAAACGGATAGATCCGAATATACGGACGAAACGTTAGAGAGTAGGGCCTCTGACGCTGGTTTTCATCTGGAGCTGAGATGGTGGTGTGACGCATACATAGCTTAATTGGTCTTCGTCCGTACACGCATGCAATCATGAACGTTATGTACAGTAGGAGAAAACTGGAAAGGATATCGGTTTTGCATGAAGAGTTTGCAAGCACATTTCAAACTGTCATGCACAACCTAAAGGGTGTAAAACACCTCTTAACGAAGCTGAAAGGCACTTGTTCTCCTCGTCATTGCGATATTTTTTTTTGTCCTATACCATACCTGGGAATGGGAACCTTCTAGTTACGAAGATATTGGGGGTCAAAGTTCCAACTTTTTGACAAGTTTTTAATGTAAGTTTTTTACTATACACTCTTCCACGACCCCCGTACTATTCAATCCATCCATCAGCACAATGTTTTGAGTGCGTTACATTGAGTTCTTCCACAAAACCATGATTTTTCACCCTTAAAAAAAGTCGTTTCCCAGCAATAATTTTTGCGTAGAGTTACTTAGTTTGATGTACAGAATGCTTGGTTGACGGCTTCGTGATGAGGTCTTTTACACCCTGCTTTAGTCTCGTCCTACGCATCGTTCAAAATTCAAATACGGTGTCGTGTTTAGAGACAAACGTGCAAACCTGCCCATATTATTCGCTTTAATAGAAAAAAACCTGCGTGCTCCACTTTATTCGATTAAATGCCGTTGATTACTTGAAGATTTACGAGCCGATTGATGACACAAGACTACAACCTTAACCTGAGTACATTATATTAGATTCATTTAAAAAGTAAATAAAATTGAAGTGCCTGTTTTGTAATTTCAAAATAACAGTTTCTCACTTGTTATGAAGGTATACGATATTTTTAGGCTCTTTAGTCAACTGATCCCGCTCATTTGGATCCCACGGGATCAGTTTACTAAAATTACAAAATAATATTTTTTTTCTTTATCTATCTGTCTGTTTGGTCTTGCTAATCTCCGAAACGGCTGGATTTTGACGGGACTTTTACTGATAGATACATGATTTTATTAAAACAAGAATTAGGGTTCCGTTAATAAAGAAAAACTTTATATTGTTAACAAAATCCGATTCAAATAGCTCTACTCAATAAGCTTCCTCTTTCCATTTAATTTTGTTGTATTCGACAGGGCCCATGAAGATCTATTGTAAGTTACCACACTAAGTGGGTACTGTCCACTGTGGAATACAATTAATGATTGAGTATTGAAATAAGGTGTTTCTTCAGATAGTGGTGTCAATTCTGATGTGCACAAACTAAACTTAATTTAGGCTATTGCTATCTTTTTCTCTCTAATAAAACGAGAAAGAGACGGACGTAATTTAGAGCTGTCAAATTTAGTTGGAACTAATATTTCCATACAAATAAAGGGTGCACGTAAAAATATGTATAATACGAAGCGCAAGGCATAAACTAATTTGACATCTCTAACTTAGTTCATAGCTATAGCCGTCCTTTTCTCACACTGGCTTTTAGTAAAAGATAGCAATAGCCTAAATTAAGTTTAGTTTGTGCACAACAGAATCGACACCTGCATTGTTATCTAGTTTTGCAAATGCAAGACTATTTTTAATGATTTAGACACGGTAATTATGAAAATCTTTTGTTTACTAAGATGCGTTTTAAAATAAATATACTAAGTCTTCCTTGCATCGCTTATTCTAGTTGTTATGTATAATAATAATAAAATAATATAATAATAAAAACTTTATTGCATAAAATGTGTTGCAGTAAATACAATAAAAACAGTTGCACTTTAAAAAAATATGAACACTATATACAACATTATGGTTGGGGTACTGTCCTCTTAGATAGGCTACATAATAGCCTGTAGTAAAGAGAAACAGTGCCGTATCCCTCAAGAATGGAGAAATCAATTGCTTAGTGTTTACTTAAATTAAAAATCAATGTTACTAGTTAATAACGTAAAACAAATAAATATGAATATGCCTGAAAGTATTAAAGTCTATATCAGATATGAGTAAGTGTGTTGTGTGGGTGTATGTGTGTGTGTGTGTGTGTGTGTGTGTTTGTGTTTTGAGTGTATGAGTGAAGCGTGTATACATATGATAGTGCAAAAAGAGAATAAAAAAAAAGGATTCAGTGTGGGAGAAAAGATTCAGTTTCGTCATATGTTTTGTCTAGTAGGAAGGAGCGGACTGCTGATTTACATTCTTGAACGGATAAACAGTATACTGAGACATTTGCATTAATTTTGTTGTACAAGAAAGGGCCGAGATAATAGAAAATTTTTTTCGTAAAGGAGTAGCGAGGCTGTGGAAGGGAACAAATTAAATCTTTACGACGTTTTTTAAGTTTAACAAAGGGAGTTAGGTGATGTTGAAATAAAATTGCGTGAAAAATAAACAACTGTCGTACATTAAGAACATTGCATTCTTTATATAACAGAGTGGTGGAAAATAAAATTGGACGAAAGGTTGCTATTTTTAATATCGCTCTGTGCGCAATTTCCAATGGAAGTAATGTGGTTTTAGATGTGTATGTGTATGTATCATTTAATAGTTTTATGTTTAGTTCTGCTATAATCTTCGCACTCCTGTTGCCTAGAATTTCACAGAGTGTGACCAAAAATGAATAGTTTAGGAACTTAGGAATAGTAACAGCATGCACTTTAGATTTATTTTGTGCGTGGTTAGTGGAGGCTCCACTTATAAGTCCAATGTAATAGTATATTGGACTTATACCTACCCGTAGATACCTATATAACTGACGAAATGTAGGTATACCTACTACAGGTACAACTCTCTGCCTCACCCTTCGGGAATTACAGGCGTTATGTTATGTTATATGTGAATGAAGCTCATGCAGAGAAATATCGATTTAGTTTCCAATTTTACTGTTACTCTACTTGTCTTACACAACATAACATAACATACACTTGATGTATTGTGTATATGTAGAATGGGGTTGGCCGGTGAAAGCTGAAAGCAGATGGCGTTAGCATAGTTTGTTCCCAATCTGACCAATGAGGTGAAGCCATTTTGAAATATAGAATGATATTACCAGATTTTCTACCAATGACGATGCTTGGAACAAACTATGCTAGCACCATAAGTTTCACAGTTGCTATCCCCATTCTAATGTCTCATTAGAAAAAAAACTTGAACTTAATGGTGATTTCCGGTAATAAAATTAAACGCAATCGGCAGCGATGTCAATATTCCGTTGCAAATATGACACTGATAGAGAAACTGTATAGAACGCGGTTCAAATGTACAAATCATCAGATTGATTGGAGAAACTCACACTTTTTGAAAATCAGTTGTTTTCAATATCAATCATGGCGCTAAAAATAAACGTGGCGTTAAACATTTTGTTTCAAAATGGTCTATTTATAAATATTACGATTACCGATGATCGATGAAACCAATACTCATTTACAAGCAAAAAAGTTTATTGAGAAAAATTACATGATTAATTATCTAATAAATACATTATGATGTTGCAAAATTATACATTACTTTTTTTAAATCATCTTATAGTATCTTCTATTTTATAACACTTCTGTCAACAGTACCGATTTTTTATTCGATTCTTCATCAAATATCGTAAATCGAATCGATTTCCGCGTACGTAATGATCCCACGCTTTAATTAACAGCTCTTGATGGGATCAATTAACGATTTTTTATCGATCAATCGGTTCATGATCGGTTGTTTATGATGATGTCGTGAACATCTGAAGGCTCCAAAGCCTAAACGGAACTTGTTCGTGTATAAAATGATGGGTCATTGGTTTTTGGAATCATTTTGATTGTGGTTGATCTCTTGTAGTCACACTAAAGCGAGCAAGCCTTTCTGTCAGTAAATCACAGAAGCAATCAATAATCTTTTGCTATAATAGGCGATACTTACACGTCACCGCTGGTCCGCGCGGAAAGGTGGTCAGCACCGCTCGTCCGCGCGGTCATGCGGTGGCGTGTATTAGGTATCAACGGATTCCATACAAGCCAATGCGACGTGAGATCCGTTTCACCGCCCGACCGTACGGACGAGTTGTGTACGAAAATCAAGATGGTCAGAATCAAGTAAATTTTATGTAAACTTCTTCCTAAGTTAGAAGTGCAGAGCCAAGGGTGCTATGACCTGTAGACTAACTCACGGCACTAAAGAAGAACTTTAGTCGTGAAGTTGCAGTTGCGATAAAAACAACGCTTTCCATAGTACCTACCGCTGATAGATGAGATGCGCAAACTTGAACGTAATGTCTATATGTTATCGACCTATATTCTAACGTTTCTGCAGCTGAGCTCTCTGCGACTAGGAGCAGTTCATAATCGGTGGATTACGGGATGATAAAAGTTTACGCGACAACTTGCGTACACTTTTTACTGATCCCGTATCTACTTAAGAATCACTGGTACATTTGTACGCTTTTTAGGGTTCCGTAGTCAACTAGGAACCCTTATAGTTTCGCCATGTCTGTCCGTCCGTCCGTCTGTCCGTCCTCGCTTAATCTCTGTGACCGTTAGCACTAGAAAGCTGAAATTTGGTACCAATATGTATATCAATCACGCCGACAAAGTGGTAAAATAAAAATTGGAAAAAAATGTTTTATTAGGGTAGCCCCCCTATATGTAAAGTGGGAAGTGATTTTTTTTTTAATTTCAACCCTAACGTGTGATATATTGTTGGAAAGTTTTTTTAAAAATGAATAGGGGTTTCCTAAAATCATTTTTTGATAATGGCAATAATTTCGGAAATAATCGCTCCAAAAGTAAAAAACAATGTGTCCCCCCCCCCTCTAACTTTTGAACCATAAGTTTAGAAAATATGAAAAAAATCTGAAAAGTAGAACTTTATAAGGACTTTCTAGGAAAATTATTTTGAACTTGATGGAAACAACAGTTTTTGTGCAAAAAAAAAAAGTTGTACAAAATAATTTCTGGACTAAGTTTGTAGTATGTATATTCGTATATGCAAGCATTTTTACATAATGGATACCTACCTTTAAACTCATAAGTGGGAACACTTATTGTGACGAACGGGAAACTACGGAACCCTACACTGAGCGTGGCCCGACACGCTCTTGGCCGGTTTTTTTAACAATGAGGTTACGTTTTAAAGGTTTTTTTTTTTGCGTCAAATCGCTAATGGTAATTTTTTTGTTGGTAAAATAGTAACACTTGAGGGAACCAGTTTATAGGTGATCTGTCTATCAGTTACTAATGACGTCAAACCAGTTCTCGTGCCCTTACCGCTCGTTATTAGTTAAAAATTCTATAATAATGAAGCATAGCACACATAAAACTAAGACTACAGGGAATAGTTTTACTTTATGGTTATTGCAAATTGGCAAAACGGTTCGTTTCATGTTTTACTAGTAAGTACCAGTCTACAGATTGTTAAATGGGTAGACCATAAAATAATATCCTTGGATCCTTTACCTAATTATAATTGGCAGTAAAGCCCAATCAAAATTAATAAAATTGATACTATCCTTTGGAATACATTCCATTTTGAACTTCCAAAGATCAAATGTGTTTGTAAAGGCAAAATTTTACTTACTAAAAGAAAACTATTATTATGTTATGGCTATAAGCCGAAGGACGAACTGGGTTGTGGAAAGAACTGGGTTGTGGAGGTCAGATAGGCAGTCGCTCCATGTAAAATACTGATATTCTAGCTGCATCCGGTTAGACTGGAAGCCAACCCCCACATAGTTGGGAAAAGGCCACGCAGATGATATAAGCCGAAGAACGGCTACACCTAGTTCTAACCAACTTTTACCGGTCGCACTTAAGTGTAGCTGGCTATAACAAATAATCGATAAAATAAACCTGACATGAACAAACTCCTCAACGCTTCCACGTTGTATGGCAACGCTTAAACTATGGCCAAGGTAAAAGCCAGCCTTAAGGACCTAATGGCTAGCTTTTGCCTAAAGTTTAGGTTAAGAGAAGCGTCAAATAGGAATTGGGAATTTACAGACTTATTTTTAATCAACCTACATTTTCGTTGGACCAAGATCACCCCCAATAACTTATCACTTCCACCATTGAATGGTCTTCTCTGGCAAATCTCCCACAAACTTATCTAAGTCATCACGTCCTCGTTTTCAAGGACTCTCTCGGTGACGACGCCTCTCTTCTGGTACTCACTGCGGTACGACAGATGTGCTCTGTAGCGCCAACCGTATCAACGCTACGCCATCAAAATGTAACCACATTCCTAAGATATCGCGAATTGCCCAAATTCCCAGGCCTCCCGTACGTGCAAAATTAGACCTTCGTGCAAATCTAAAGTAATCAAAAGCATTAAAATAGACCTTAAACCTTGACAGTAGACGTGATCTTATAAAAGGATTAATTAATTTAATAAGCAATAGTATGAGAACGATGAGCACTAACCCTTATCTGATGCAAAACAAATGATGTCAGTTGCTCGTGAAATAAGATTGTAATAGGATTTGGCCTAGATTTGTTTTTATTATGAATCTGTCTAAGGCTATCTGATGATGAATGATGGATGGATGGTCATATTTTTTCGGTAGGTTCTCATGGGAAGTGAGTGATAAATTAAATGATAAATTATGAGTACTTCACTATTTGTTTCAATAAATACTCGTTAGAGCCACGCACACCTACCATGATAATATAGAAAATAGATACATCATATAAATAAAAATAAATAAATAATAATAATAAATAATAAGAAATTGATAAAACAATAATTTATAATATGATAGGTCAGGTCGTGGAGCTCCTGCGCACACTCATCGAAGTACAGTCTGTAGAAGACCAACAGGCAGGCAACATTACGCCGATGAGCTAGGCTGTGAAGCGAAGCTGCCAACGTTTCGTCGCCTATAAGCCTTTTAGCTCTGCGTTCCACCGAGTCAAGTGCAGCAAGCTGGTATTTTGCTGAGCCATCCCACAAGTGACTACAATACTCCATACAGGAACGGACTTGTGCTTTGTACAAACTTAAAAGCTGTCCAGATGTGAAGTATCGCCTCACCTTATTCAAGATGCCCAGCTTCTTAGCTGCGGTCTGAGCTGAGGTTATTCTTGTTGAAAGTCGTAGAAATAAAAAAAGGTTTTGAAATCGATTTCACTCAGAAACCCGAAATACGAAATCATTTCAGGGCTGGTGGATGCTCAAATAAATGTTTTATTTATGATTCTAGTCTTCTTCAGCTAAGTCCTTAGGGAAGACAGTCATGAACGAAAAAGTTCTAGGACATGCTTCTTCTAGGAAAAATGGTGGTTTTTTTTCTGACTTGTTCATTTAACATCGCAGTTTATCTATCAAATGTTTAATATCTATGGCATTTGACCTTATAGCACTTGGCACAATAAATGACCTTACAGACGTCCCAAACAAAGAATCCAAAACTAAATCATCCAGGTAACTGAAAGTCAAAGCGTGATACTACACCAATAGAAATATCCTAATTGGTTCACACAAAAGAGATCAGCACATAGACAGATTACAAAATCGTGAACACACAGTATCTGATAAAAACTAATGAAGCCAGATACATATTGTTCATTTGCCAAATTGATATGATGCAGACCTTCGTTGATGACCTACTTAGGAACAACGATGGAGAGCAATTTTGTTATGATCACGATAGCTATATAGGTAGTCATTGATAGATAGGCAGTCTTGCTACATATTTGATTTAAATACAATCATAATAATTTGACAGATATAAGGGGTAATATCGAAGCATCATCATCATAGGTAGCCGGAGGAGCTCGTGGCTAAATAATAACAGCCGCTCGGGTCAATCGTTAGGTTAAGCCGTGCTTGCCTAGGTTGGTTTGTGGGACCACCCATTACATACCGAGTTTCCTCCGTGCCTCGGAAAGCACGTTAAGCCGTTGCTCCCGGCTGTCGATTTGTAGATCTTTGACAGTCGTTAGGTAGTCGGAGGCCCAAAAAAGTCTGACAACCAGTCTTACCAAAGGGTATTACCCGGTACTAACTGGGTTGTGTAGGTCAGATAGGCAGTCGCTTCATGTAAAATATTGGTATTCAGCTGCATCCGGTAAAACTGGCAGTCGACTGCAACATAGTTGGGAAAAGGCTAGGCAGATGATGATCATCATTAATATGATGATCATCATCTGCCAAGCCTGTTCTGTGTGCTCTGTTTTGCAAGAGAGAATGATGAGTGGAACAAGGCTATATAATAATTTATATAGCCTTGTTCCACTCATCATTCTCTCTTGCCCTTATCCCAATTCCTTTGGGGTCGGCGCAGCATGTCTTCTTCTTCCATACTTCTCTATTTTTCGTCATCTCATCAGACACTTCTATTTTTGCCTTGTTCCACTCACTATTCAGTATAAACCTCACCTCTTTTGTACCATTCCTGCCAGGTCTGTGTGAGTCTCCACCAGTTCTTCTCAGCGGTCTTCTTTCTTTAGGTATCGAATAGTTAGTATTGCCAAAATGAACTTACTAGGAGAGTGATTTATTTATCAATCAATACAAACAAAGCTCTTTTGTTTTCGTCAAGTCTGATGTCATTGCTTCTTCTTGTTTTCGACTAACCTATTTTCAGAGTTTTTTTTTTATGCCGCTCGTTTACATGCCGTCGATAAATATCTCTCAGGCATGCTGGTTTGGTTTCCTCACGATGTTTTCCTTCACCAAAGCAAGAAATAACTTTACAATACTCACATGAATCCGAAAAATCAGAGGTGCGTGTTTTGGGTTCGAACTCGAGACCTTTAACTTATCAGACCGACGGTCACACCACTAGTATATCACTGCTGAGACGTCAAGCTTAATAACATTAATAATGAAGCCTCAAGAAAAACAAAAAAGACAGTCAATTAAGACACCAAAAACAACCCCAGTATCTAGTTACTGGGGGTGCAATATTGTAACGTTTTACAGAATGTCAAGGGTCGAATCTACGAACCAGGTACAAAAGCGCCACTGTGCTTTATAAAACAGTTCGAAATCATTGTAACTATCAAAGAAAATGCTACAATCTTAGCAGCGCCTACGCAGAGTGATGCGAGCTTACTAAGCTCGTTACGTTTGAAGTTTAGCCACAAACCAATAGATGGCGTTAGAACCAAAATGATTAGAAGCCTAATATTATGTCGTACAAGGTGAATTTGAAATAACTGAAGACCTAAAAACATTGTACTTATCGTTAGAAACCATAGTTACTACGACCATGGCTGTTCCATACAATTGACCCCTTTACAGGTTTTCAGTTAAATATTTTACTCTTGACTGCCTCGTTGATTTGTTTCAATCATACTGCTGAGCATTAAATTCACATTGGGTTCGATTCCCAGGTCGGACAAATTTATAGTGGGTTTTTTCATCGGGAATTTCTCAGTTGCAGCCACGGAGTTTGGATTTGTTCCCGGTTTACAATAGGCTCGAAAACTATTACATGTGATTACTGGCGAAATGTGGGTGTACGGTCGAACAAGCTATTTGGTTTATAGTTTAACGCACAAATTACATTGTAAAATGTAAACCAAATAGCTTGTTCGACTGTACTATAAAGTACAACAACAACAGCCCATAACGTCCACTGCTGGACATAAGCCTCTCCCATGATGGGAAGAATTTGCCGTAATCTCCACGCTTGGCAGGCGGATTGGAGATCGCAGTGATGAAAGATTAACAGAAAACGCTGCTGCCCATTCTCTGGTCTACGGAGGCGCAAGGTGTTCTGCCTCAGACATTACGTCGCCCCAGTGCTTGTTTGTCCTATCTACCAATTTCTTCGAAAATTAACTTTAAATGCAGTAGTGTTAAGACTTAAATTTCAATCCTTCTGGATAAAGAATATTTAAAACTTTTTTCTCATAAAGCAACAAAAAATAATTTTAATTTTAATAGTGACACGACACCGCATTGACAATTTTGTGCTTATCTGTTCTATGTCCAGTGTTTGTTTTAAATCCTACATCGTAAGACAGGCTGAGTGCTTGAGTGTTCTATGTCCACTCAATCGACCAATCACAGCCCGCGGTGCCATTAATACCTGGAACATAGAACAAATAAGCACGCAAAAATGGAACAGTCACTTGGTCCTATCTATAATGAGGTAATGTCCTAAGTCCACCTTCATAATTATATTGGTGCATCTTTGTTCTATCTCCACATAAAAAGCTGTAAAATGAGGTATAATTATCTAGTATATTATAAGAAAATAATAGCTATCTATGCATAGGTAACTCGTTTATTAAGAAAAACCTTCAAATCTATAAACTAGAACTTTTTAAAAGAAGTAGAGCAAAAAACTCTTCTCCTGTAAAATTTAACCAATGGTAGATAGAACAAACAAGCACTGAGGCGACAATTAGTCGCCTTATACGACACCCGTGAGTGTAATGGGTTGGTTCTATTCTACACTGCCGGATACCACACGGCTATTTAATTAAGTACACCTCTGCCTAAATATTTGGGGATTAAATGCGTGTTGTTTTTATTTTTCTTATGATGAAAAATGTATCTCAGTTTTGGACTTTTTGGAAAATAATATGTACGAATAGCTTCCTTACGATTTCTAAAGACTGGCTAATTTTTTTATGAAAGGCATGAGCTTTTTCAAAAAGCATTTCCCAACAAAAGAGACAGAACGAGTGTTGCTATCTATGAATACATGTTTATTAGCTTGGAAAGTAGTGTTGGAGTTGGACTATACCGTGGTCGTCCACAGCACAAGTGCAGAGATATAGAATATTGGAACGCAGTGGTGCAACCTTATGTAAACCTAGTACCATTATTTTACTTAGGTATAACATTTCTACCATTATCATCAAACGTCCATCGATTCTAACATTAGTACAGCTCAGAGGCATTGCAATATCGCATTACCATTCAATCCAAGTAAGTTACCGTTGACAAATCTATGATAGCGCTGGAAAATAAAAACTGTACCACCGACTAAAACGAACGTCATATCGGCTGATGACGTAACGGAAAAATGAATCGGTGCATTAATTAAATAAGTGATTTTGCATTATATTATAGAATCAGATTAAATTAGGTATTGTTAATTTTAAGGTTTGAATTATTTTAAAACTCTAAAACAAGTTAACTGGAATATTTTTACTGTTAGTTCATTTAAATAAAATGATTGTAATCAAACTAAACTTAGGATTTAAAATATTTAAAAAGTGTTATTAATTACAAATCAAATATTGTGCGCAATTACATTATTTTTACTAAATTCAATCTAAACTTTATTGTAAAACAAATGTCAACGGAAGTCGTTGCTGTGGTGGTAGTTGACAGTTGTTTAAACGTATAAATACGCTCGCTCTAGTCGCAGAACGTTTAGTATTCATTTGTATTTCGAACTGTGTGTATCTCCTTGTGAAACTAAGTTTTATGAATAATTATTGATTATTGATAGTGAGTGATTGTGAGTAATAAAAAGTGTTTACATGATGTCGGATCGTTATCATTTAAGATCCCCGAGCCCTCCCGCTCTTACATCAGAAGTGGGATGAGCCCGAGCCTGAACTGGACCCATCAACGTACTCGCCTACCCTGCCGACCTCTCGACCAGGAAATTCGGAGGAGCTGAATTTACTTCGATGCCAGATCAAGTTGCTAGAAAGGATGGTTTTTCGGAACCAAAACACGAGTACCCACAAGCTAAGTGAAATTTATTTACCTAATTATGATCCCGACGAACATAAAATAACAATTGAGGAGTGGTGTAAACAAGTTACCTCTTTAATCACCATGCGAGGTTGTTCGCAGTTCGTTGCTATGATGAAAGGATTAGCATGCTTGCAAGGACGCGCCAAGCAATGGGCAGACACTAATGCTCACTCTGTTGCTAATTGGGATTCACTCCAAAGGGAACTCATAGCACAATTTAGTGGCGAAACTAGGTACATTGTGTACGTCAATGCATTTCGAGAATATACTTCAAATCAGGCTAAATGTTTTTCTGAATATGTTGCCGAATCATGGCGTTTGTTTTCAAGAATTTCTCCGAATGCTCCAACTGAGCTCATGGTGGAAGCTGTAATATCTGGCATAAGACCAAAATTTTACCAAGCTGAACTCCTTAGGTCAGCACCAAAATCACAAGCTGAACTGATTGCCACATTGGCAAACTACCGTAAACGACCTGCCGATGCAATATCAAATGAACCCCGTGCTAAACAACCAAGGCTTGAACTTGCAACAACTGCGACGTGTAACAATTGCCACAAACAAGGGCACATTTCTCGTGATTGCAGGTACAGACTTAATTGTGAAATCTGCAAAAAACCAGGTCACGGATCTGACCGCTGCTGGCATAAAAAGAAAAATGAACCACAATCCGAGAAGACTTCTGTTCCTGCTACTACTTCAACAACTGCACCACAACCTTCACGTCGAGAAGTGAATACAATCCAGAAGGAAAAGGCGCCTAACGAAGTCCAACTACAAATAGGTGATATCTTTCTTTCTTGCTTAATTGATAGTGGTGCCGAATGCTCGCTTATTAAGAAAAAAGTTTCTGGATCAGTTAAGGGTAAACGCCAAATAGAACTTTTGCAATTACGAGGGTTTGGGGGCAGTAGCATACCTTCGAGTGAATCAATAAATACTGTAGCCACATTCAATGATGTGACATTCGAAGTAAAGCTTCATGTCGTTAACGATTTAAATTATGATGTCATTCTTGGACTAGACTCTATCAAAATACCAGGAATTAAAATTTCAATTACAAACGAAGGAACTTCAATAGAAAGAGTAAGATACATTTTTAATTACGAAGTATCATCTTTAGCTAATATTGACACTGATTTGAAAGATACGTCTCAGTTAATAAGTATCCTTGAAAAACACGCCAATTTATTTACTTTCAATAAAATCAAAAAAGTGACCACGGGCAAATTAACTATCAGATTAAAAGATCCTAATCGTATAGTACAAAGAAGGCCCTACCGACTAGCACCGGTTGAGAGAGAAAAGGTTAAAACAATTATTGAAGATCTTAAAACAAAGGGTATTATTAGAGATAGTTGCTCACCTTTTGCAAGTCCTATTTTGCTAGTCAAAAAAAAAAATGGTGATGACCGGCTTTGTGTTGATTTCCGCGAATTAAATTCAAATACAGTTCGTGACCACTATCCTCTGCCACTGATACAAGATCATATTGATAAACTTGGTAAAGCTCGATTCTTTTCAAGCCTTGATATGGAATCAGGCTTCCATCAAATTAAAATTTCAGAAGAATCAATCGAAAAAACGGCTTTCGTTACACCAGACGGCCAGTATGAGTACTTATCAATGCCATTCGGTTTAAGTAACGCACCTTCAGTTTACCAGCGTGCCATTAATGCAGCCTTAGGCGACTATCGCGACAATATTGCACTAGTATATATTGACGATGTATTAATTCCCTCGTCTACTGAGCAAGAAGGTTTAGAAAGGCTGGCATTTGTATTAAAAAGACTGTCAGACGCAGGATTTACGATAAATCTCTCGAAATGTAAATTCCTCAAGACGTCTATAGAATATCTCGGTAACATTATAAAGAATGGTGAAGTGAAGCCTAATCCCACTAAATTAACAGCACTTAAATTATCAGAACCACCCAAAACACTTAAGCAACTTAGGCAATTCAATGGTCTGGCAAGCTATTTTCGGCGTTTTATCCCTCAATTTTCCCAACTAATGGCTCCACTGTATCATTTAACAAAAAAAGACGTACCATTTGTATGGTCTCCCGATCACGAAACAAGAAGACAACATGTCATCAAACTTTTGACCTCTGAACCTATACTTTGCATTTTTGATCCAACTCTACCAATAGAAGTCCATACAGATGCTAGCTCCAAAGGTCTCGGGGCTATTCTCATTCAGAATGACAATAATCGCCGCAAAGTCGTTGAATACTTTAGTATGCGTACTAGTGATGCTGAAACAAGATACCATTCATATGAATTGGAGACTTTAGCTGTTGTCAGAGCAATAAAACACTTTCGACATTTTCTATATGGCCGCAAATTTACAGTTGTAACTGACTGCAATGCCCTTAAGGCTTCAAAACATAAAAAGGAACTTACACCTCGGGTTCATAGACTATGGGCATACTTACAAAATTTTGACTTTGATGTTATTTACCGTAAGGGGGAACAAATGGCCCACGTAGACTTTTTAAGCAGAAATCCACAAATCAATATTTTAACAAAAGATCCAGCGTGGATTATAGTTGAGCAAGAAAGGGACAAAGAACTCAAAAGTATTCGCGATGCCATAAAGAATAAAGATGACTATGACAGAAAATTTTGTATTCGATCGAATCTCTTGATGATAACCATACAAAACCAAAAAGGAGAATCATTAACTCGTACAGTAGTCCCTGAATCACTTGTTTGTTCATTAGTAAATAGATACCACGAAAATCTTTCACATACGGGGTGGGAACGTACTTTGGATAAAATTCGGGAACAGTTTTGGTTTAAACACATGACAAAACGGGTACGTCATTTTTGTGATAACTGTTTACAATGCAAAATTGGCAAAGAGTCTTCAGGCAAAAAACAAATGGAAATGCACCCTATTGATAAAATAAACATACCGTTCCATACGATACATGTAGACCTTATGGGTAATCTTACTGGCACAAACAAAAAAGCATACGTTCTGGTAGCTATTGATGCATTTACTAAATTTATACTTCTGTATCCATTGAAAGATAAAAGTACTAATATGATATTAAAATGCTTCCACGAAATGATCAATATTTTTGGCACCCCATGTAGAATTATTTCTGACAGGGAATCGGCTATTATGGGCACAGAAATTCAAGATTTTTTTAAATCTTTTTTTATCGAACATCATGCTATTGCCCGCGGTACGCCTAGAGCTAACGGTCAAGCGGAAAGACAAATGCGCACTCTTAAAGATCACCTTACAGCCATATCCCTAACGCAATCGAGAGTTTGGGTTAATAAAATAGGGGAATTACAATTGGCATTAAATTGTACGAAATCTAAAGCTACAGGATATTCCCCTTTAGAACTACTGTTAGGCAAAAGATGCTCTCCCCCTGCAATCGAACAGATATCCCTAGTTAACGACGACATTAACAAAGATGAAATTCGTTTAGACGCTAAGCACAGAATGGCCGAAACAGCAGAAAAAAGTAAAATACGTTTCGATTCTAAGTGCGCCAAAATTAAACCCTTTTTAGAAGGAGATTTTGTTCTTTGTAAAGACACTCAGTGGTCGGGTAATAAACTAGGACCAAAATATCTGGGACCCTATCAAATAATAAAAGTCCTGGACAACCATAAATACGAAGTAAAAGACCTTCGGTCTCTACGAAGTAAAAATACTGTAATCACACATGAACACATGAGATTGGTCCCTAATCCAAATTTAACTGAATGAATAGACCGTGATAGCAAGAATAAATAATAATAACAAAAAGGTGAGAGACTGCTTATTAATTTTTTTATGATTATAAATTTAAGTTTATGGATAAAATAAAA
The DNA here is from genome assembly GCA_905147715.2 of Xestia xanthographa. Taxonomy (NCBI): domain Eukaryota; kingdom Metazoa; phylum Arthropoda; class Insecta; order Lepidoptera; family Noctuidae; genus Xestia; species Xestia xanthographa. The sequence goes on from LR990650.1 coordinate 27,029,886, forward strand.
TAAAAGCCCAGTCAAGCCAAGTCAAAGACGGGTCTCTGAATCTTTATGATCAAGCCACGATCTGCGACCTCTGAGTTTGATTTGGAGCTGGAAAAATGGTTGTATTCAAAGGTCGTGGTCATGGCCATGGTTTCAGTTAGTTGGTTAAATAAATTTCAGTCAAGCCAAGTCAAAGACGGGCCTCTGAATCTTTATGATCAAGCCACAATCTGCGACCTCTGAGTTTGACAGTTTCACCAGACTAAGCAATGCTGCCTCTGAGTCTGGTCTAAAAAGTTTTGTATTTTTTAACACTTCCGTATTTTTCAGAGAGATCGCTGGCCCTAGCAAGGCCCGCTCGTCAGTATGGCCGTGATAGCGCTGGAAAATAAAAACTGTACCACCGACTAAAACGAACGTCATATCGGCTGATGACGTAACGGAAAAATGAATCGGTGCATTAATTAAATAAGTGATTTTGCATTATATTATAGAATCAGATTAAATTAGGTATTGTTAATTTTAAGGTTTGAATTATTTTAAAACTCTAAAACAAGTTAACTGGAATATTTTTACTGTTAGTTCATTTAAATAAAATGATTGTAATCAAACTAAACTTAGGATTTAAAATATTTAAAAAGTGTTATTAATTACAAATCAAATATTGTGCGCAATTACATTATTTTTACTAAATTCAATCTAAACTTTATTGTAAAACAAATGTCAACGGAAGTCGTTGCTGTGGTGGTAGTTGACAGTTGTTTAAACGTATAAATACGCTCGCTCTAGTCGCAGAACGTTTAGTATTCATTTGTATTTCGAACTGTGTGTATCTCCTTGTGAAACTAAGTTTTATGAATAATTATTGATTATTGATAGTGAGTGATTGTGAGTAATAAAAAGTGTTTACATGATGTCGGATCGTTATCATTTAAGATCCCCGAGCCCTCCCGCTCTTACATCTATACTCCCTCAATTACCTATAATATATTACCATCATCTTGTACCTCAAACTTGGCCAAGAGTGCAACCCATACATAGGCATGATGAGTTGATGCCTTGACGATACGACCAGTTTTTTTTAAAGTAAAGATCTTACAACTAGAGTTTGCCTTTTAAAGTCTGTGATGTTGTCTGATTTGTACCTTTTTTATTCAACTTGATGTTAGAAAATGAGGAGCTACTTTTAATGTTCATGAAGTGTGAATGGTCCTCAGGAGGTTATTTTTTGTTTAATTGCCGTTGCTTTTAGAATGAAGCTTGATGTAATCCTACGGTTACTGTACTGACGTAAAGGTCGGATTACAAAGGTGAAAGTGAGGATTTAATTGTTTTTTTCTACTGTTTCCTTTAGTCTTTTAAACAAAATTTGAGTCGATTTTTCATACAGGTAGGTCAGATGGAATGACAAACTTAGCTTGTTTTTATCGCGATCTAGGTTATATGGTATGTACACACATCAAAAGTATCTAGGGATCAACATATATTTTTGCAATAACTTTTCTCCTGATTGATATTAATTAAAATTTTCTTTAAGGATTCATCAAATAAAGTGTTTTCGTTTGTCACAGTAACGATAAACCAAGTCACCTTTGCATTAATAAAGAAATTTGCCATTTTCCTAATAAAGGGATTTTTGACATTTGAACCACTAACATTAAAGTTCGAAAAAATGACTGAAAACACAGTTTTCTTTAAAATTTTATTGGGTAACTTAAACAATTAATAATCCGTGTTTCTACCGCGAACACTAACAACACAAGAACATCGGTTTGGCATACTCAAAATGAGTTCATCCAAATCACGCTGTGGAATGGCCGCCCATGTTCGTTGCAACAACAAAAAAAGGTCTTCTTGCGACTGGATACCCTCCATATTCGGCAGAGCTCTTCTCTGTAGCATATCCCATGCATGCTCAATCGGGTTCAAGTCTGGCGACTGAGCAGGCCAGGGCAGGACATTGATGTTAGCTGCGGCGAGAGTCTGTCTTACAACTCTTGCGGTGTGCGGTCGTGCATTATCATGCATTAACTGAAATAAGGGACCGATTTGCACTTGTAGAGGAACGATGACGTCTGATACAATCGTCTCAGCATAAATTTGAGCGTTGAGGTTGCCTCTGATCCAAATCAACTCAGTTCTTCCGCCGATCCAAATACCCGCCCATACCATGATGGTTCCACCACTATAAGGATGGACTTCCTGGCAGGATTTTAATCGCTGTTGGCGTCCAGGGGTTCTCCAGTGTCGTATACGTCTTGTATCCGGTCTCATACCAAAACGAGACTCATCAGAAAAGCACACGAAACGCCATTGTTCTTCTGCCCAATTTCTGTGTTCAAGAGCCCATTGATATCGAATCCTACGATTGTGCATTGCTATAGGTGGTACCCGTAGCGGTCTTCGGGAATGAAGGTTCACTTCATGCAAGCGGTTTCTGACTGTTTGGTCGCTAATTAAGTTCCCTGAAGAGTGATGAAGCCTCACGGCTAACATCATGGCGGTTATTGTTGGAGCTCTTCGAGTTAAGATTTGAATGTATCGGTCTTGTCTCCGTGTGGTGCAGCGATACCGTCCTCCATGGCGCTCAGCCACGGTACCAGTGCTTCGGTAACGTGTCCAAAGTCGACTGATAACACTCTGACTTGTATTCAGAGCTAAAGCTACAGTACGTTGCCGGGAACCAGCTTCTATCATTCCCACGGCTCTAAGCATTTCTTCCCTGCTTAAATGACGTCGCCGCTCCATAATAACGTTGGTTTTAATCAGTAGTAGGGAAACAGTAGCACTAATAATGTCTTCAATGCGTTGTATGTTTTTATAGGGAAAATATTGACAGCTTATTTTCATCTTTTACTCGAATTTGATTGAGAGTTCCTGATTCAAATTATGAAATGCACCAAAAAGGATCCATATAAATTTATAAAATCATAAATTTATTACAAAGCCACATCTCAATCTCAAGAAATCCGCATAAAAATGCTTGATCCCTAGACACTTTTGATGTGTGTAGTTTCAAGTATTCATCGGTTCATGATGAATAGGTGCTTGAAAGACCTTTTTGTTCTATTTTATTACAATCGAGTTTTCCTAATAACACCAATGGTATCATCACATTATTATAATCCGAAAGCGGATTCCCGCGACCTTCACCGGATCACTGGTCCACCTTGTATTCAGAAGCGTTCCAACGTGCCATCTTCCCGTAGGTGGTCAAATAATCATTTATAGTCGGAGCTAACTTTATAATGAAGATGAAAATGAGATTATATTAAATGAAAATGTAAAAACACAATGGCTAAGCTGTTCTCATTCTTCCATTTGCAAAGTAACTCCATGATGATTTTTAACATCCTATAAGTAATATTCGTAGCGCCATCTATTACATGAACCATGAACTTACTAACAACAAGATTATTTACATACTAAATTGATTGGCATAGTACGATTAGAGTGAGGTGACTTCTGAACAATGGGTGGTGGGGATAGTGAGTATGCCCCTTAAGTTAAGGGAGACTCTTGTCGTACACTATGATTAGCACGGGATGTTTAGCATTAAGATCACCCGCTATGTTATCGGAGTTGCTCAGGCCGAAGAGGACGATGAGGTCCTTGGTGAGTAGCGAATGCTTCTCGGTCGAACCACTGGGGGGAATATAAGCCGATATGGTGGTGATCGGCGGATGACCGGTCATGCCAAGCCGACAGATATGTCGAGCAGAGCCTCTAACGGAGGGACTGGAAGAATTGGTGTGTAAGTATGCTATATCTATCAAGCTCCTACATGAATTTGGTTGGTTGAGAGCTATTTTACTTTAATGGTTTAGATTTAATTTTAGGTAGGTATTTTTTTAACATGTAGTTCCAGTTATTTCAGTCTAAAATGCTTGTTGAAAAGAGCGTAGAAGGTAATTTGTCAATTCTTTTCTCTTCGTACTTTTGTGTGTTGTTAAACGAGTGGTGTAATAAAATTATTATTTTTGCATTAAGTCGTATATTCGTGGCTTCATTTCATATTTACAATTCTTAAAAACTAAATGTAATTTTTTTTATACATTTTCCATCTTACTCTATACTGTCCTTGCATTGCTGTATAAAAACTTATATCTATCATTTTTAACAGGAAGATTTAAATTTCACATTAGAAAAAAAAGAGTTTTATACAAAGATTTGAGATCACATCATTAAGAGAAAGAGAGACAGTATTATTCTATATAAACAAAAATAATAACAATATTATTAAAAATTATCATCACAAGTATCGGTTCACAGCAAAATATTCGTTATTTATACATCTTATACCAGTGAATGATGGCGGAGGGTAGTTCGATAAAAGAAGGTGCGAAAAAAATGAAAATAATAAATACGATGTTCCATAACAAAGTTAAACGAAAATTATTTTAACGACTGTGCAAATCAAAACATTAAAAAAATTTTGAATGGTTTTTTTAGACACTAAGAAAAAATAGTAAACAGTTACATTAATTTTTATAAAAAATCAACGTAATTATTCGTATTTTTTTTCAACTTTTTACTTGAACTTTTCACAGATTTTTTCCACAATTCTTGTTCTACATTTGCACAGTCATCACCTCCATACATCACCACGTGGGTATCCATCTTAGTAGCGGTATCCAGTCTGGGAGTTGAAGTTTCCTGATCCAGATCCCCTGCCTCCTGCGTTGGGGGCGAGGTACTGACGGGAGGCGGCACCTCCGATGCCACCAGCTCCTGCACCACCACGGCCAGCTCCGGCTCCACCAAAACCGGTTCCGGCTCCACCAAAACCGGATCCGGCTCCACCGAAACCGGATCCAGCGCCAACGGCACCAGCTCCACCAAAACCGGAACCGGCACCACCAGCACCAGCGCCGCCAAAACCGGATCCGGCACCGGAGTAGCCACCAGCAGGTCCAGATCCGTAGCCGTTGCCGCCGGCGCCAGCGCCTTCACCGCGGTAGGTACCTGGAATAAGGAGATTTTTGGTTGAGTCAATGTCATAGGAATCATGAATATTGGTATTCAGCTGCTGACTGGACTGAAAATCAGGGTAGATTTTCATAGTAGTGAATAGTTATGAAAAGGCTTGGCAGACAATGAGGTCTTGTCATAACGAGTCTTAGACACTAGAAAGTTAAGATCTCATACAGGTGCAACAATTGAGCTTTTGAAAGATGTCGTCAGCATAATCATAAAGTTAAATTCTATTAAAACAATATTATAACATCAGATATTGCTCATTACAGTGAATGTTCTCAATATATCAGCATCAACATCAAACAACGTAATTTATGTTCAAGCTGTCGTTCTCAGGGCATTTCACGCACTGAGTTCACAAGCCTAATGACTTACAGATTGGCTGCCAACATCGACCAACATGCCAACGTTCTTAGCAACAAGTTCATTAGAAATAGAGCGTTGGAAGTTGGCGTTGGCCGGGAGCGGTCAAATGTTTGCCTTGTAAAGGGCAGGTAGGTTAATAATATTCAAATCTTGTTCGTCTGGCTCTTTGCTTCCTAAACTGTGTGAATTAACAAAGAGTGATTTTACCAGAAATCCTTGCAATTATTTCCTTGCAATTATACTAAGGTTTTGATAAAATTAATCGAAAAATAATTTTGTGCCTTCCCAATAATTTGGATTATTAACAAAATGGACTTATTCCAAACTCTGATTACCGACAAAAATTTAGAAAATAATCATCCTAGTACTTTAGTCACCGAAAATTGGTATATTACTCAAATAGTCTTGCAAGCTATGTCCACATAAATGATGATTAAAATGATGTGTATTTAAAATGACCTTTTGTTATTATAGTTACAAGTGGGGCACATAATTTGTGTTCATTTTCAATTACGAAACAATTCTGTAATTTCGATCACGCACATAATATTCCTGTATTGTTTACTTTGGAGGCCGTAAAGTAAGCGTCGCGGCGTGCAAATATTATAATTGTGGGGACGTTTATTTTAAATTGTTTTTGTTTAGTGTGTTTCTCATTGTTATTGTAAATTGGTTGCCAAGATCCCTTGAGACTTCTGTTGTCATTATTTAAATCAAAATCTTTATTTTTTTATATGTGGTCTGTAAATTGTGATCCATTCATTAGATGTCTAGGATAAATGGCAATAGCTTTCAAATATTTTCATAAGCTTTTCGATATTTTATATCAATCCCATGCATTTTGACTCTTCTATCATCGCTAGATAAACTAATATAAAAAAAAAAACGTAAAATTAGTTTGTATGTTTGTATAATCTTTGGACCTACTGATTCAATCCCGAAAATTCTTTTAGTAACGGGTAGCTATGTTCCCATGGGTTATTTTCCGCACATAACGGCAGTCAATCGGCAATCTCAATCGCTTACTTCATAGCCATAACCGACTCATCGAAAGCTCCAAGGCTACCACTGAACGCTCTCGTTCCCGTTCGCTCGAATTATTTAAATTGTATCAAGTTATGCGAAGATGACCGCACTGCATGAGTATGCTGGTTCTAGGTTAAACGCAGCTTTACTTAATGACTGATCTAAGACACCTGAGACTTTTAATACATCTGTATCTGTGGACAAGGTGGAATGCCAATTGAATGTTTGGAAGGTTTGTGCGTAGATAGATAGCTTGCTCTCATAACCTCACACCTGTTATCTCCGAAGGGATAGGCATAGAGGTAACAATAGTACCTACTTCATCATTTTGAGTGTTAGGTTCAAGTCCTTTAAGGGAAGAGCCTTTCGCCATTAGCTTTTGACATTTTGGAGCTCTGTTCAAAAATTGTGGTACTATTATTATGGGTCCTTCGGATCTTATGTTGTCAAAATGAGTCTAATTCTACATATTCTTGAAAATTTTGTTTTTAAAAAAGTATTTTCCGTTAAATCTATATCACCGGTATTCTACAATAAGATTCAACTAACGCCTTCTACTAACTTAAAATCTCCAATTAAAATTACATTACCATGACGCAATTATAATCTGACCATCTCAGAAATCGCATTAACTTCATTATCAGTAACTATCTCTCTTCTAACTAGCTCATCATTGACCTGTTATGTAAGTACTTTAGCTTTAGTAAGACCGCTAATCTGTATGTCAGTTTGACAAGTTACGAAAAGATAGTCACAACGTTTTTGTGCGCATACTCTTTGCGTAAATGTAATGTTGCTTCTGGGATTAGAAAATTATTATGAAGTTTGAGGTAATAGTTATTATGGACGTGTTTGACTTTGATGAGAGAATTGACATAAATCTGATTATCCAAGCTAAAGAGTACTGGATTTGACCCATTTAAGAAAGGTCTATCTTCATCAGTGGTATGTTTTCGATGGATGGGATCTTGGAACCTTATTTTATGACATTGATATATAAAATACAAGCAATAATGAAAGACTGTTTTTCACTGTCTTAGAAGTTGATGATTACGAACTACTCAAAGACACAAGAGAAGAAGATGATATAAACAATCGCAATACGAATGAAGATGAAACAGAAGTCAACAGATTATTTAATCTTCTGACTCAAGCAACAAAATTGAATCATTATAAAGCTTCAGATAATAATCAAACACATTAACAAAATCTTCACGCTCTTTAACCGATGTAAGATCAAAGATTTGACTTCATTCTAGTTTCCCAAGACGTTGTAAATTTTAAGATAATTAATATAGTGCGAAATATCTTGCCATCTAATGTTCCCACATTTTGTAACTATGAGAATGGTGAACAAAGCGCCATAACTGCTAACACACATGTAAAGTTCTAAGAAAATATTCTTTATTCCGCTTTGATATGTGTTGATAATATTATTATTTGTGACTTTAGACCTCCTTTGTTGAGAGTGAGAGAAAAAATGGTTGAAGTGGTTTTTTCTGGTGTATTGTAAATGCTAGTATTGTGTTTGATACTTCTTCTTTCTTTATCGTGTGGTTAGTGCCTAACCTGGTGTCAGAGTTTTTAAACCGCCCATGGGCCTCTGACTTGGCTTAACATGCCGTCGAGAAATATCTCTCAGGCATGCTGGTTTCCTCACGATGTTTTCCTTCACCGAAGCAAGTGATAATTATACAATACGCACATGAAACCGAAAAATCAGAGATGCGTGCCTTGGGTTCGAACTTGAGACCTATGACTTATACTTATGGCGCCTTATTAGGAATGATAGATACAGTTTTTCTATGGTTCTGTTGTGAAACGACTACAAAAGAATTCAATATGTGTGAATTTATAATTTGATTGTAGATGTCAATTTGAAAAAGATCAGCTACAAAGTAGATTAGATATTGAGAAAAAACTTAAACTGCAGGATTGTATTCGTCAAAGAGGAAGTGATGATTTCGTTTATATTATTAATGCAATACTTGAATGTTCTAAAGTTCACTTTCATTCCAGTCTAACATAAAGATCCCACAAACACTTTCGCTAAACCCAACTAAAAGTTACAAAATGTAAAGCTCAGTGCACATCGGTGTGGCAATGCGTCATTATCTAGATGAATCCTTTATTACTGTAGCAGGAGTCATTAATATTCGCGATTACCGCCCATCTCCCGCAAGTGCACTCATTATGGTACGTTTGCTTTTGAGTAATTTGGTACTGCAACCGCTGGGACATGTGTTTTGTTGCAGTTTTCCTTGGTAACTAGGCGAGTTGGCTAATCAATTGATCTTGGTATAGACAAGTTGATCTAGTAAATTGGTATCGGAATATGATTTTGGGTTCTTGATTTTTAGCTTGGTACTTGTTTATTTTTGCTTGTCTAGTGTTTTTTTTGTCATCCGTATCCTTTGTATCGTTTTTTATCATTATTATCGTTTCACTGTTCACTATTTCGTTTAAAACATTACGAAATATTCAAACCGTATTTTAACAATGAACGGGTTACATTCAAAAGCCGCAATTCCCTCAAATTCTATAACAACAAATCACGGATACTCGATGTCATTCCACGGTCTGCACTCGATAGACTGCACATGTCTGACCTTTCGTTTATCGCTAGTCTGGATCATGTGCTCCACGCCTTACGGAGAGTGGTGCGGTCACGTCGTGACCCAGTGCGGGGCGCATTTTGTATCGTCCCATATTGTTGAGAAATTGGTCATTCTTAGAGTCTGTGTGAATCGCGATAATTGATCCAAAGGAGTTTGGTTTATTGAATTGTATTGGTGTGCTTTGTTTGTCTTCCGTTGATAGTATTTGATTAAATACGGTAGCACTTCAATACCCGCAATTACAGACACAATTAAAATAACAATGCAATTGCATTTTGGATCATAAGGCAATGGTTTGTATAATGATTTATTTTTTTTGCCCAGCGCCCCATGATGATATTATTCTGGAAATATGACTTTAAAATCATTTGAATTAACCCGTATGTCCCCAGCGATTCCCGAAGGAGAACGGTGCATTGTTATTTTAATTGTGTCTGTAATTGCGGGTATCTAAGAGCGACTTATTCAAAAATGATGCTTTCAATGTTATTATAGATTGATTCGAACATTACAGATGGTAGCCAATCTAGTGCCCTTATTTTGACAATATTAAGAAATCGGTGATTCCGTGAACGACCAAGTGTGAATCGGGTTAATTGAAGCAAATATTGTAAAATAACCTTTGAAGTACTACAGTTCATGTAAGACGAGACATTAATATCATCGTCTAGAGTTATTGAGAAATTGGTCATTTTGCGAACTAGCTAGGTGTGATTTACAATGATTTGATGTTAATATGATGGTTCGAAATGCCTCAATGGGAGCGTTATTTGTTTTTGATTTTGCAATTCTCTCTATTACTGTGTATTTTGTATTATAAACCGACTTGATTTTAGAATGTTTTTGCAAAACATATAATGAAAGCGTGAGAAAACTTTAAAACACTTTCAAAAAGGTTACATTTCTGTCATGAAAATAAGATTTTAATAGAACTCCGAATACTCAACAAGCATTGAAGCATTCATAAACGCCTGAATCAATTCATAAACGCAATCATTTCATCAAGATACAAAAATGATTACACACTGTGGACGTTATCAAACTCATCTGTGCGTTCTTTAATCAATCTCCAAACTCGTCGCTTTGGTAACGTAATAGATAATTCTTAAGTTATTATCTTGACAGTTGGTTCTGGATTTGGTATTTGTTTTGAATTCAATTGTTTTAACGGTTGGTTGGTTTTGAAAAAGGCCGAATAAACTGTAGGAATTTACATGGAAGGTGTTGGTTTTAAAAGGATTAGTAGCTTGGAGTCTTTGATATAATAACTTGGGATAGATATTAACCTTGGATTATTAGTGGCCCGAAAATAGTGCCTTGGGATAATCTTTACAAAAAACTATGTATAGCAATGAAATGCCTGTAAAATATGTATACAAACATAAAGTGAATACTGCAATGATTTTAATTTCTAGTACAGGATTGACTTGAAAATCAAATATAAAAAGGATTTTGGAAATAAAAGATTTTCACTGTTAAATGATAAAGTCAAAGGTTGAAATTCTCAGGTTGAGTGACTAATTGTTATACTGAATATCAAAGCTTACTTCAGTGACATATTTCTTACAAAAAACTATACGACTTAGTTACACGACACGTTCTATTATCTCCACGAATCTGTCATTAATCTTATATAGCCCTCAATTTTATTATAATCGAACAATTTCCGTCTTGAAATATTACACACTGAAAATTTATTAATGCTTGCCCAAGATCGATGATGATGCTTGGATGACCAGATTAAGTATTGGCGTTAGGAACATGATCGATTTGCTTTCAAACGAGTACTCGAACGCTCGTTAAACATCGATAAACTTGGAAGAACACACAATAGTGACAAAGCTGTCAATATCAAATGAAGTAGAAATACGAGTGATGCAATGAATCAGTCTATATCTTCTTGAGAGGCCCTTACTATCACTTAAAACAAAAGAATGTTTCGTTATAAAGATTGACTTAAACTATACAAGGGAATACACGCCTACGAATACCAATTACACGAGAATTCACACGCCCCGACAAAGTGAAATAAGTAATTGCAAACATTTGATTTGCAACTACATATTTCTCTCAAATTCTGAAACTTGTGGAAACATAAAACGATTTACTACCGAATTATAAATGAAAATCCTATCAATATTTATTGAACTGACCATTTCAATAATGTGGGATAGTCAAGAATCCTCATTTCGCAAGGCTGAGAAGATCTGCGTTCAAATATGGCCGCACACATTATGACTGCGTTCTAACCCAATAATTTACATTTTAAAGCCTATTTATGGTCAATCAAAGGCAAATAGTTTGATTTAATTAGTACATCTGCTTTTAATTTGTAGGATCTTGACTCCGTAGGATCGACAAGGCTCTTGCTTTATGTAATGGTAATTGAGATGATTTAAAAAAGGAACATCTTGTTCTTCTTTATCTCGTGTTTTGATCGTGAATCGATGTTCTCTTTTTGATCTTTGGCTATTTGAAAATATTTACTGAAATATTTCTTTAGTTTGATTTTGGAATTTGTATTTTTTAATTCTTGAAAGACACATACAATGTTTATGTGAACCACGAATTTGGTCAGACCAAAAAGTATATCCCAATTTGCGCCCGTCTCTAGACTTTTACAACCAAGCTCATTTATTTCCCTCTTTATCCGTTTATCTACAAAGTGCAGAATAGCTGTGAAATCAATTAAAATCCAACCTATGCAGTGCCTTACTTTGCTCCAAGCTAGATCACGATGCATGATGCAACGATCCCACGTCATTTTGTAACTCATCAGTACTGGGGTACTGGGGGAACAAATTACTTGTTACACACACAATTTTGAAGACTCTTTGCATTCTTAGCTCAGTTCACGCACACATAAAGTTGTCTACATGAATTTTGTAGGAGATGCAACACAATCCTACGTTTTCAATTTAGTTGAAAAATGTGTTTTTGGAAAAATAACTTTAGAACACAGTTTAACTTATGTTGCAACTTTTTAGACGATTTTTACAATAGTCATTAAAAAATATAAATAAATTGTAAATATTTTTTTATGATCTAATAGACATTCTGAAATGTACGCAAAGGACGACTGCACTAAGTGCATGATTCTTTAAATAGAAATAACATCAATCAAGAAACAAGGTTTTAAATAATTATGGTGTCTTTCCCAGATTTAGTGATGTCACTATGTGTGCAGGGCATGATAGTAAAGGAGTCAAGTGCCTGCATTGTGAGTAATCTTTGAATCAAGTTACTGAGGTAATGTTAGAACTTGACAAGATTAAGTACACGTCAAGTGTTGCTCAGTGTTTTGTTAGTAATCTGTAATGTGTTAGTAAATGGAGGGCTTTCTAATGGCAGGACTTAGGTTATTACAGTTGGTTTCTGATGGTCTGTTTTATATGAAGATGTTTTGAGGCAAATATTTTCAACTAAATTGTAGATAATGAAGAGTTAAGTCATGAGAGTTTATGAGACATTTATGTTCTTTTGCTGAGATCACTTACCTATGTTTAACGACAGAGTTATATTTTTGCTCTTTGTAACGTGTAGACCTGTTTGTTAATTATATTGTGTGTAGAAGTAGTAAAAAGTAATCTTTTCTTTGCTTTATGACTTCTTGCGAAGCTTCAAGTTATCATCGTTTTGTCCTAGGTAATCTAAATGATGTCCTGTCTAAACATTATCAACAAGGTCAATCGTTTAGGTCTTGTGGTCACTTTAGAGATTAGCACTAAATTTTTATGAACCACAGAATCATTATAAATCTTGAATAGTCATTTTAATACTAATGATCATAATTTTACGTCATCCTTTATAACTTTTTTGACCACTGGGGTTATTAAACGCGATTAGGATAAGTTTTTGCGGTTAAAGCATTTTTTATAGTTAATAAAATTTGGTTTGTATGTAGTTAATGTTAGCAAATTAGCGTAAAAAATAGATATAAGTTTTTAAATTAAATCTATCAATCCGTTGTGTCAACATTTTTTCAAGCAGACGAAGAATGATGATTGCATTAGTGAGTTTAAGTAAAAAGTTTAGAGCTTATACCGATATGGCACGTTATTGATTTTTTTTTAGAACTTTGAAGTGTTTTCCGACGTTGTATGTTAAAGATTATGAGCTTGGTGACTTTGAATGTAATGAAAGTCGATCACTCACCATCATCAACGATGCCAGCGGCCTCATCGCGGGCGTTCTGCTCCAGAGACTTCAGGATCTCTTCGGGGATCGGGGGGGGAGTGGGCAGATGAGCACCCTGGGGCACGAAGCCGTTCTCGTCAGCGGTGTAAGTGATGCTGTAGTCCTGGCCGTCATCACCCTTATACGCGAAGCTTCCTTGAGACTGGACTCCATTGGTGGCAACACCTTGAGCGTCAGCGCGGATGCCGTTGGAGGTTTCAAAATCGTAAGAGAATCCTTCAGCAGTAACTTCACTGTTCAGCTTGAGGATCTGAGCACCAGCGTCAGCGGAGTTGGCACCGCCACGAGCGTTGTACTGTCCACCAGCGGCCGCGTTGTATGCGTTTCCAGAATGAGCGGCACCGCCACCGAAGCCAGCTCCAGCACCACCTCCGAAACCGGAGCCAGCGCCGCCATAACCTCCGGCTCCACGGCCACCAGCGCCGAAACCGCCAGCTCCACCAGCGCCAAAACCGCCGGCACCACCAGCGCCAAAACCGCCCGCACCACCGGCTCCTCCAAAGCCACCTCCGGCTTTACCGCCGAAGCCAGGAGCGCCAGCAGCGCCGAAGCCGGGGCCGAAACCACCAGCACCAGAGTTTCCTCTGGGAGGGAGGTATTTGTTGTCAAGGCGGTCTGCTAAGCAGACACCGAGGATAGCGGCTACCACTAGCTGAAAAGAGCGTAGAATAAGTTGTTAATGGATGGTGAGAAAAAATAAGATAGAACTTTAAGATTCCTTGTTAGGGGAATGTCAAGATGCACCGCTTATACAAACAAGTGAGTTAGAAAAAAGTTTATAATTCAACATTTAACCCAGATTTTTTGCTTCAAATGGCCATTACCTCATTGAAATTCAAATCAATGATGAGCATGTTTTAATTATAGACATTTTGTTTAATTGCACTCCTAAGTTTATGTGTATGTTGGTAATTATACGTCGAAATGTCGATTTCATGTTGCAAATGATAGATGCATTCATGACGAGGATTTGGAATACCGTTAATTCTTTTTGTACGTGATTTTATTTTTGCTACCGTGTGCGGTTTAGTAACTTTTTTTAAATCACTGTATTACTAAAAGGGTATTTTAAAAAAAAGGAGGTTATAGTGGCCACATAGAATAGCAAAAACGTAAAAATATTTAGTTATTACACTTAAGTTAGCGTCAGTAATTAGTAGCTGAATCACTGAAAGAGCTTTCGTAATGGTTATGATTTTATGGCTTCAGTTTAGCGACTTTACGGTTAATTGTACTGGTGAGATATTAATTAACAATTACATTTAATGAATTAGCAATAACTAAATTAAAGTTCAGTTTGTAGTTTTTTACTGGTAAAAGCTTTAAGGACCCTTAGGGGCCCTGAACATTGATTGACAAGATCACAACTTTAAACTTAGGGTGCAAACTTTGTTTTAAATGTATCACAGTTTTAGAACAACAAACTTGAGGGTCTCCTGACCAATAAGACTACTTATCAGGCCGACCCGTCAGTCAGATATCAAGACTGACAAATCCAACTGACATGTCACTGCTCTCGTCCGTCAAGAACAAGGGCTTGAAGCGTCTTAACCCCAAACTGCACCACGATTCCCGATAAACCAAATCGACTTACCAATTTCATTATTTTATATTAAAATATAATTTCTAAGGAAGACGACTTGAGTCTAAGGCGATGGTGCGCTGACTGTGATGTGTTCTAGCGTTCCAACCAATATATACCTCTCTAGATGAGTGAGAATCATTCTGAAAATGATATCAGGGCCGCTGTAGCGTCGTAAGAAGGTTGGTCTTCCTTTATTAAGAGAATGTGATCGAGAGCTGATATACATATTTTTTTTTATTTTGTGTCGACATCCGTGTAGCTTGAAGGGTTGGTTTTTGACGTGATAATGTTATTGCATTTTAAAGTAAAAGGCATGCAGTGAACGTGTCAGTTGTAGTATTTGTTTCACTGTTTTTGCTATTTATACCTGTTTTTTTTTCTTGTAAAGTGAGTGTTACCTATGAACAGGACGGGCAGGAAAATAGGGAAGGGTCACGTCCTTTATATTGACGATTCTTTACAATGTTCACTAATATCTTTGGCAGATAAAACAGACTTTTCACTAGACCGTGACCTCTATGCTTCGATGGGTACTCTAAAGTACTTTGACAAACGATGCCATTTTATTTCATTCACAAGTCATGCTTTGTAGGCCTTCCTAGCTTTTGTTTACACTTAGATATTTTTATGGCTAGGAAAATCCTGTTGCTATTATCACATTGCATAATTGCCATGTGCTTTGGATGACATTGTGATTTCGATCAGACATTTAATTTATAATCCTCTTCCAAAGGATATTTTTATAGTTTTCTAAAATTCAATCAAGCAATTCAAATGTGTCTTTATGTGTCTAGAATCAGACACAAAAATCACAACTTTTAACTTTTGCAATAAAATAATTAAGCCCTGATTGTAATTTTACGGTAGCAAAACGGTTTATCTATTAAGGTGTTTAAATGCCACACATTTAAACACCTAATAAACATAAAGATTTAAAGCATCGATCAATAGCATCGATATTAGCTTAGCCGTTTGTAGCTTTAGTATTGGAATAGTGACAAAAGAACTATTGAGTTGATTATAATATATTATATTATATTATGTATATTATTTTACTCAGTATATTTACAGTAAGATACCGGATAATGCAGCAGTGGCTAAGGGTTCTTCGTGAGCTGCAGTTGGCTGCTTCGATTCCTATGTTGGGCCACCAAGATACCAGAAGTGCCTAAATTAAGTTCCTGGGTTAAGCTCACTATTTTACATAAGCTATATTATTGCAATTTGTATGTGTATTTTTTTATTTTGATTGCAATAAAGAATAAGACCCCTTGAAGAAATAAGAAAGATAAAGAAGAGAGAAATTAAGAATAAGATGTCTTGTGGCATTAAGCCCCCTCTTGTACATGAAGTTTAAATCAATAAGAATAAATTGGGCGGCCACTTCTAATGAAGTGTTCTCTGAGTTTTGCTCGTTGTGATTTTATTTTTTCGCTGTTTGTGTTTCCTAACGATGCGTCAATTTTTAAATGAATAATTGCTGAAAAAATGTTCCTACTTAAAATACTTTAAACGAGTCTTAGTAGCCATGCTGCATAATTATAATAAAAAGAACACGGCTAATAGACATGTAGAGATATAGCAGAAATCCTGCGCTGATCACAAACAATTTATAAAGGGTGTAAAAGACTCTTAACGAAGCCTAAAGGTCCCCGTCATTGCGATTAGTTCCTTATTCTACACCATACACGGAGATATTGGGGGTCAAAGTTCCAACTTTTTCACAAGTTTTTTTTTTTTTCTTTTAAAAGTTTTTAATGTAAGATTTTTAATTTTAACACCTTCGCGATCCCCGTACTATTCAATCCATCCATCAGCACAATAGTTTAAATGCGTTAAATTGAGTCCTACCGAAAAACGTGATTTTTGACCTCAAAAAAAAAAAGTCATTTCCCAGCAAAAAATTTTGCGTTGCGTTACTTAGTTTGATGTACAGAATGCTTGGTTGACGGCTTCGTGAAGAGTCTGTTTAGACCCTGTATAATAGCAAGACAATGATGATTATGAAGAAAATATAACTAATTATGTACTAGCTTTCATCAAAATTAGGTTTTGAACACAGTCGACCTCTTATAACCGCTAAGGAGGTATGTTCAATCAATCAGACTAGACTTGTTATAATCACATTAATCATTAAAGCGCCTATGGGGACATGGATTACTGATCACATAACATAACATCAAACCTGTTATCCCGAAAGAGTTACGTAGAGGTGTAAGTTCCTAATAGTACGTCCCATATTTCACCACTTATGTTAAGTCCCTATAATAGGGGGCGAGCCATCAACCGGGCACAAATCCAGAGTGCGTGGCTGCTACTGGGCCCTATCAGAATACCAGCGCTTGGGCCCTATCAGAATACTAGCGCTTGGGCCCTATCAGAATACCAGCGCTATGACTAGGCCCTATCAGAATATCAGCGCTGTGACTAGGCCCTATCAGAATACCAGTGCTGTGACTTTTTTTTTTAAATGTCACAGCACTTTGCTGAGATTAGCCTTTTGGCCTTGCACAGGACCATTTTGATTGTTTTTTTTTTATTATTTTTCTCTTGTTTGCTTTTTGATATAATTTTATCATGTCTATGTTTTTGTTTCTGTTATGTCCTGTGTAAGTTCAATAAATACTTTTCTTTCTACTGAGAAACTGATGGAAGAACCCAATGACTCTTTGCCGGACTCATGTATCGATCCCAGATCCTTATGCAAATCATTCGCGCTTTGCGACCACTAGACCAATAGGAAATCCTAGCAATATCATAAATGAGAAAGTTTGTGCGGATATCTGGATAGTTGATACTCTTTCACGCAAAAATAACTGACCAGATTTGCATGAAATTTTGCACACAGATACTTTATAATCTGGATTATATAGTGCAACTAGCTGATGCCCGCGGTTTTGCCGGCTTGACAAATTATATACTAACACCTTCCTCTTGAATCACTCTATCTATTAAAAAAAAAACCGCTTGTTTTCTAAGCATACAAAGGGGACAGACGCGGCGGGGGACTTTGTTATAATATTAAAAAAAATACAGGCTGTAAAAGACCTCATCACGAAGCCGTCAACCAAGCATTATGTACATCAAACTAAGTAACTTTACGCAAAAATTATTGCTGGGAAACGACTTTTTTTTGGGGTGTAAAATCATGTTTTGTGGTAGAACTCAATGCAACGCACTCAAAACATTGTGCTGATGGATGGATTGAATAGTACGGGGTTTGTGGAGGTGTATAAAGCAAAAATCATACATTAAAAACTTGTATCTAAAAAAAACTTGTCAAAACGTTGGAACTTTGACCCCCAATATCTCCGTAACTAGAAGGTTCCCACGTATGGTGTAGAACAAAAAAAAAACCGGCCAAGTGCGAGTCGGACTCGCACACGAAGAGTTCCGTAGTCAATGGACTATATTTAGTACAGCATACAGCATAGCGGCAACAGAAATACATCATCTGTGAAAATTTCAACTGTCTAGCTGTCACGGTTCATGAGATACAGCCTGGTGACAAACAGACGGACAGACAGCGAAGTCTTAGTAATAGGGTTCCGTTTTTACCCTTTGGGTACGGAACCCTAAAAATGATCGCAATGATGAGGAAAACAAGTGTCTTTCGGCTTCGTTAAGAGGTGTTTTACACCCTTTATAGTATATGTAGTGATGGTGATGATAGTGATGATTCCGTGGGATAATTACCGAACTCCACGCGTTCAAAGCCGTGGGCATAAGCGAGTATTATTTTACTATACATTTTTTATTGTAAATTCAAACATCCATAGTTATTTAATTTGTTTATGAAAGCTTTATGATGTAGGTACTTAGTAAAATATTACGACTATTTAGAAGTTGAGGCTGATCACGTTTTGTTACGGGCACGCTAAATAGAGTTCGGAGTCATATTTTAGCAAGATGGCGTAATTTTTTTTTGGAAATATTGTAGTTAGAAGATTATTAGGTTAGGTTAGGTTAGCAAGCACGACCGCTGGCATTGAGGTCCTCCTGGGTTTGATTCCCAGGTCGGATTAAGTGTTATTATGTTTTTCCATCAGGAATTTCTCAGTAACAGCCACGGAGTCAGGATTTGCGCCCGGTTGATGGCAATAGGCTATTATTACACGGGATTTAAACATAATTGGCGAAATGTGGTTGCACCATTAGGTACACACTACACTACAACAGCTGATAATGTCCACTGCTGGACATAAGCCTCTCCCATGATGGGAGGAATTTGCCGTAATCTCCACGCTTGGCAGGCGGATTGGAGATCGCAGTGATGAAAGACTAACAGAAAACACTGCTGCCCATTCTCTGGTCTACGGAGGCGCAAGGTGTTCTGCCTCAGACATTAGTCGCCTTATACGACACCCGTGAGTGTAATGGGTTGGTTCTATTCTACTCTGCCGGATACCACTCGGCCATTAGGTACACCTCTGCCTAACTCTTCGGGGATTACAGGCGTGATGTTATTTTAAGATTAAATGACCATAATATTTGTAGCAGACAAAGTAGGGATCGCAATGATTATAATTTATTTATATTTGAGTTTCGCCCGTGCCTCGGAAAGCACGTTAAGCTGTTGGTCCCGGCTGTCATTTGTAGATCTTTGACAGTCGTTACAGGTAGTCAGTGGCCCAAAGTCTTACCAAGGGGTGTCTTAATAATAACGCCATTGGCTTGTAAAAGCCGAAAACATCAGTCGAAAACATCAAACAGTTAAATTTCAGTGGAATGAATACGTTCACAACGATTGTGGACATAGCATAACCTATGATTTGACCAGTAATTATTCGTAGCCTATAACGACGCGACCACTAGTTAAAGGTCATAGGTTTGATACACGTTTCTGGTAATGTGTCCCATTTTAATAATTAAAAGAAATTGTCTATAGAAATAAGAAATTAGGGCGGCTAGGCTCTTGAAAGTGCGGCACTCGAACTGCCTCCCGCGGTCGGTGGTGATATGTTCGGGACAGGTGTACTGGGCAATCCATCCAGCGATTAGGGCATAATGACAATGGGCTCGCCCGTTATTACACGGGATTTAAATTTTTATTTAGTGAAATCTGACCTTTTTTTTACTTCACGGGGAGTAATCTTTAAAAAGGCGACCGTTCATTGGGGATAAGATCGGGTTGTGTGGGATTTCTACCTCACTAAACCGACCTCGGTGGTCACCATCTATACAAGAGAGGAGGCACTGTTTCCTCTTGAAAGACCAGCTGTCCGGAGCCCCCTCAGTACAACACCTGTTTATTTATTTTTTTGTTATGGGCCAACCAACTATTTTATTGTTTAAGAAATTGTCTACCGTTATCTAGGGTTAGTGTAACAGTTTCTTACAGGTTAGCACCGCATGTCTCATAAACATATTAGATGTGCCACATCTGTTAAGGCACATCCTTGGAGAGATTTTTTTACTACACTAACATCTCTGCCTAGTCTTTCGGGAAATAAATACTGGTATGTTAAGTGAACCATTATTGACACAAAATGTGAAGAAGAAGGTCACAATCAACCGTGCCTTGTTACGAATCCATCAATTCTAATAAAACCGATGGTTATGTCGATAACGCATGGCTTTTCTGAACTTATAGCCTTGTCAAGTTTAACAATACAAATTATAACATTCAAGTTGGTTACCATGACTTATATTTACACCTCAGAACCAAATAAAAGGAAGATCCATTCATCATCTACCTGATCTTTTCCCAACTATGTTGGGGTCGGCTTCCAGTCTAACCGGATGCAGCTGAATACCAGTATTTTACATGGAGCCACTGCTCATCTCACCTCCGCAACCCAGTTAGTACTGGATAACACGATACCCTTGGTAAGACTGGTTGTCTGACTTTTTGGGCTGACGACTGTCAAAGATCTACAAATGACAGCCAGGACCAACGGCTTTACGTGCTATCCAAGCGATGGAGGAAACTCGGTATGTTATGGGTCGTCACCCATCCACAGACCAACTAGGCAAGCACGGCTTAACCTAAAGATCGACCGGAACAGGCTGTTATTATTTAGCCACGAACTCCTCTTCCTATCTTTCCTCTCATTCGAAGAATTGTTAGTCATATCCAGCAAATCCTCCCATTCCAGCTTCTGAAGATAGAATAGATAGCTGTTACGATTAACTTTACGGTAATTATACGTTTGCGAATCGTGGACTCTCCGGTGTCAATGTGTGTGACTTTAGAGGTAAGGTTTGAAGGGTGTTGGACGTTGTATCATCTAAAACAATACATCTCTGTTTCTAGCACCTCTGATATCTCAAATCAAATAAAATCAAATCGTTTATTTGTAATACATGGGTTACATGCAGGTGTTCATTACATAATTACATACAAATAATGTCCATTCCATGATCTGCCACTTGGGCATACAAATGATTAAAATAACATAATGAAAAATATGAGTCCTAAATTCTAATTCCATATCAGATTAAACATAGATTATAATATTACTATTAGGCATGCATGAACAGACACAAGACAATCAACAACAATAATTAATTATCGTCGAGCGGACATAAAATATTTAAAAAGTTCTAGTCGATAAAAAATCATCTACAGAGTATTATCACTTTTCCATAAGAAATTGGAACAATTTATTTTTAAAGATATTAATATTGCTACATTCTTTTATGTCTCAGATAGAGGGGATCACTTATGCACCCCACTCAAAGAACTGTACCTAGTGATGCAAAAGGATCTCCTACGTCGCCTCAAAGGTCGGTTAATAATTACCGTATCAAACAATAACACACTTTTTACAAGACTCACCTCTAAACACACAAACACACTAATAAATCACGTCCAATATTTTGAAGAATGCTGTCCAAACTGTTTAGTACCGCCATTAATCATGGCCGTTATTAAAAAACAAATACATGAGAATTAAATAACAATAAGTTTTAGTAACAGTCTATTACTAACTCGTCTGGTATTTCTGTGGGTATCGATAGTGATATATGAAAAATGATAATTATGATAGGCTATAGTTTTTTTTTGTGGTATTCAGATGTCATGACTTGGGGTTATTTCTTTTAAATAAAAAAATAATTTATTGAAGTTTTGGTTTTTCTCGATGGGTGGAGTTTGGAAATGCTATTCATTAATGTTCCCACTGTAAGGACACAGGTCTCCTCTCTATGAGAGGGAATGGGCTATAATCCACCACGCGGGCCCAGTGCGGGTTGGTAGATGTCACATGTCTTCGAATTTTTTGGTTCTAAGACATGCCGGTTTCCTCACGATGTTTTCCTTCACCGTTTTGAGAGCAGCGGTGATGAAATAAATTACACAAAGTAATGCGCTTGTCTGGGTTTAAAGTCGTGGGGACTTACTGCTCGTAAGTCTAGCCACCGCTGCTCTCTAGCCACCGATGCCAAGCGCAAATCTAGACTCCAGGTTGCTACGGAGAACTCTGATGAAAAACACATGATCGCTTCACACGACCTGGGTATCAAGCACTTGATTATCGAGACAGTCAACCGCCATAATCAATATCTACATATATACTAGAATATTATAAAGCTGAAGAGTTTGTTTCTTTGGTTAAACGCGCTAATCTCAGGAACTACTGGGTGGAATTGAAAAAACATTCTTGTGTTGGATAGGCCATTTATCTAAGAAGGTTATAGGCTATATAACTTCATGCTACGACTAATAAGAGCGGAGTATAAATGAAAAATGTTACAAAAACGGGGAATTTTGTGAGCTTTTTCTCTCTTATGTGACGCAGACGAAGTTGCCACGGTCAGCTAGTCTTGAATAAGGCCATAAACGGTACCGCCCAGGACCAACCAGTATGTCGATCGAGATTAAGCCCAAAACCCCACACACAACAGCCTCACTTAAAACCACGAGACACTCAACGCATTCCCAAGTAATGTGCATTTAAACACTTTCTTATAAAACCAGAACAAAACATAGAATATCATCCTAACGCCTTTGACCCGCGACCTGCGCGGGCGCACAGTCGGACCACAGATAATATAATACTTGTCGGACATTCTCCGCCACTGCGCTGCTCGTATTGAATTACGTGTTAAGCTTTAACTCTTTAAGATGACTTAACTTGATTTTTCTTGTTTTTTTTTCAAATGTCTTGTACTGTTTATTTTTATCTTATTTTTTGTTTTTAGTAGTATTCTTATTCTTTAATGCACACAAAATTAAAAAAATATACACACAAATTAAAATATATAGCTTATGTACAACGGCGAGCTTAACTAACTACTAATTAACTACATCTAAATTAACCTGATTACTTATCAAGCCCTTTTTGCATAGACATCATTCCATTCTGTATTTGGAGAAGGGTGGTGTTAGCCTTTAATAAAAAAAAATTTTCGTCGGTTGGGAAATCATCAAATGACTCCTCGCGCTCTGGGCGGAGCAGGAGGGAGTGTCAGACTTTTACTGACTAAAACCCATCCATGTTCCTTCATCGCCCTTTGTGTTCCGGGGCCACGGTATCTCTTTCGAACAGTCCCGCAGTCCCGGCAGGCATCGGCCCTTGCAGACCCCTTCCGTTTCAGTTTACACTTTCACAACTATCATCGTTTTACTTGTTGTACTTATTCTCGTGTTATTGTTGCGAAAAAAACTTTTTTATACTTTAGTTGGCACCAACTTAAATGTATAAAATGTGTGTATACTACTGAATAAATAAATAAATAAATACAACATAATCTTTCTTTCGTTTATAATATGCTAGCTTATGCCCGTGGCTTCACCCACGAGGAGTTCAGTAATTGTCCCACGGGATCGTAGTACCGGGATAAAAATAATCCTATGTGTTAATTCAGGTTATAAACTACTAGCGGACTTCACGCGGTTTAACCCGCGTAGTTCCCGTTCCCGTGGGAGTACGGGGATAAAATATTGCCTATGTTACTCAAGGTGAATGCAGCTTTCTAATGGTGAAAGAATTTTTGAAATCGGCGCAGTAGTTTTTGAGTTTATTCATTACAAACATACAAAAGTACAAATTTATCCTCTTTAAAATATTATATTAGTATAGATTTGCGAGCTAAAGTTCACCCTAATCCGTTCAGTAGTTTTTGCGAAGAGTAACAAACATCCATACATCTGAACATCCAGGCGTCCGTACATCCTCACCAAGTTTCGCATTTACAATATTAAGTTGGACCATTGGATATCATCCTAATGACTTTGACCCGTGTTCCGACGCGGGCGCACAATTGGACGTTCTCTGCCACTGCACTGTTGCTATATTGTGTTAAGCTTTATCTCTTTAAGATTAGATCTCTGAGAACTGAGGGATTGTTATCTAGGTTTATAATGGGGTAAACTTTTTAGTTTTGTGGGTACTTAGTGTGATAATTTGATTTTGGAAAGATAGGAAGCATTTTAAGTATAACTAAATTAAGTTAGTTTAGTTCCAAAACGAGAATATTTTCACAACTTAGCAAACAATGTAACTGCTTTCTTTTGGCGTTTTAATGCTTGATAGATCTTCCACCGAAAAAAAACTGATAAAATAAATATTTAAGGGGGGCTCCCATAAAACAAACTGAACGTGATTTTTTTGCTCGATATTAATAACGGTAACAGATAGACGCTTGAAATGTGCACAGAATGTTTAGTTGTGTATTCACTTTAGAAATAAATGAATAAAATAAATTAAATATTTAAGGGGGACTCTCATACAACAAACGTGTTTTTTTGCCGTTTTGTCTAATGTTGTATTAATAGATAATGGTACGGAACCCTTCGTGAGCGAGTCCGACTCACACTTGGCCGATTTTTTGCTGTATTATTTACAAGTTTTTTTTTTGTCATTAGTACTTTTCTCATCACCTTATAAACCCATACATTCCAAAATTGAGCAGAATGATATCTGATCAACGCTGCCTAAAACACAGCTTTGCTTATAAAGCATGCCTATCATATTAAACTCATCTTAATAAAACTATCAAGTGTCAAAAACAGCACCTCTGTCATTTAGAGTTTCTTAATTTCCATCTTCATCATCTGCAACGTAAATTACCAAGGTCCATTTCCTCTTAAACTTAACCCTGAAAACAGAAGTCTCATTACCCTATTACCCATGAGAACAAAACTCGTAGCCTGTTCTCATCCTAACCACTTAACATTGCCACACAACAAACCTAAGATAAAATGAAATGTTACAAAATCCGACAAACACATGCTGATCTGAATCAGTGGGTCAGTAGCTAAGTCCGACCTGCACCTTAATATTGCCTATTTTTTTGCTAACTGTCCATCATTCTGCAAACTACTTATTATGTCAGATTATAGAAGAGGCTTGTGTGTTTTTGAATGTTAGTGGAGGGTCCCGTATGATTTTTACAACTCATTTTTTTTACTTTTTTCCCGTTAGCAAACGCGCAGTAACAGTTGGCATTTTTGTTTTTATCTCGTTTGTTGTTACGTCTATGTTGCATTGTCACTTATGTATATTGTCTATGGACTTGGTATGAACATTTTTAGTGTGACCTGTCGTAACATCAGCCAATAGACAATAGGCTAGCTTCCACTATCAATAAATGGCAACTATTTAGTCCGTCAGTTAGAGTATTGGAAAATAATGGACACGTATTTTTTGTTTTTGTTAATCAATGAATTTTGAAAAAGATAAAACGCATCAAACCTCGGGAGTGGGGGCTCGTGATGTCACAACGCACTAAAAATTATAGCACGGCGCAGCATGACGTATTGAGAATTTTAAAAGCGCGTCGTATCTTCGTCAATTTTGGTTTACGTAACAAAAGAAAAAACACAGGTCAATTATTTTTTGATAATCTAACTGACGGACTAAGTAGATTTTTTCACGACACAAGCCTATTAATAAGTTATCGTCATTTATTTAAATATGTTCTCTTTCCTTCTCGTCATGTACGAGGCTTTTGGCTACCTATTGCTATTTTATGTTAATTTATAATGGCCGTCTTGTTTTTACAGAAAAAAAAAGTTTTACTTTTTCTTTATTTTTCTTCTTTCAGTTTATTTGCTATAGTAAATATCAGCGGTTAAGGTTAAAAACGGGATTGGCTGTTCAAATTGTTCTTCTGAAAAGAAAAGAAAAACAGTTGTTATTATCAGTGCCTATTAGCACCTCGTGAATAACTCTTGTAGCATGTGCGTTATCTTGTAAATAAGAAATAAATCTCTTGTTACTCAAATACGTAACAATTGTTAATACTTAGTTAAACTTACATTTAAACTTAAGATTGGGATCACAACATAAGTTACTAGTTGTCGAAATGTTACGTTATATAATTTACTACGACTCGTACTTGTGACCTTTCGATATCCAGTCAACTGTAGCCATTGTCGATTCGAATCTATATTTGACTAAAAGCTAATAGGCTTTTTAATTATTGCTTCATATAGGATGGTAACTTAGGAAGAGTTTAACAATCGAAGGTTAAGCTGCGCTTGCCGAGGTTGGTCTGTGGACGGGTGACCATTCTTTACATATAAAACCCTCGAAAGCTCGTGAAATCGTTCGTCATTTGACAGTCGGTACGGGTAGTTAGACTTTCAAGCTTCTCTGAAAGTCTTACTAGTAGTCTTACCAAGGAGTATTTTGTTACCCAGTAACAGTGGTTTCCAGAGTTATCTGAACTCTGCAAGTTTATATGGAGCGACTGCCGATTAGCTTAGTCTGGAAGCTGACCCTAACATTGTTGGGAAAAGGCTAAATAAGCAGTTTGTTGATAGAATAGCAAGGATGGTAACATAAAAGCCTCTAAGAATTGATTTCACTCATAAGTTGTTTGAGGAATTAGCATAATTTACAATTATGTAGATAATATGTTTTTTATAGACTAGAATTAGAGTATCCATAACTTGCTTATCTTAACTTCACAATAATATGACCGCTAATACAGACGAGGAACAAACTTTGATCAAGTTACTAGCGCAGTAAGCAAAATGGGTGCATTTGCGGATAAAATTTAAAGCAAAATACCTAAGCCTTAGGTACCAACAAAAAAATACGCATTTATTACAGCTCATTTTGCCCCATTCAACCATATTTTTACGGTGTATTAAAGCGACAGTCACATTGACTAAGAAATATTGCATACCAAGTTCTAAATCATTCAAACTTATTTAATTCATGATCCACTGAACACAACAATGGTTTTGAAAGTGACAGCTCAAAGCTTAAAATTAGTTAAGTTATGATAAAGTTGGAGCGTTTTGATGGCGGTCGCACGGAACCCTAATAAATAAGCGCCCATTACACTCACGTTAGGAAACTGTGCAAACGCGAACTTGTGTTATCTATTAAGTTATTGTGACGACAATAATTATTCTTGCTTTTAGATGTAACATACGGGATGGGTTTATGTGCAACATCATAGCGTCATCATCATCAGCCTATTAATGTTCCCACTGCTGGGACACAGGCCTCCTCTCTATGAGAGGGAATGGGCTCCTATAATCCACCACGCGGGCCCAGTGCGGATTGTAGTTGTCACATGTCTTCGAATTTTTGGGTCTACGACATGCCGGTTTCCTCACGATGTTTTCCTTCACCGTTTTGAGAGCAGTGGTGATGAAATAAATTTTACAAAGTTATGCGCCTGTCTGGGTTCGAACCCACGACTTACTGTTCGTAAGTCGGGGCCGCCACCACTGGGCCACTGCTGCTCATAGCTTATATTGTTCCTATTTCTGGGTTAGAGGTCATAATCTACCACGCGGGTCCCAGTGCTGGTTGATCAAATGATATCTGGTCAAATGTCTTTAATTGTCTTAGGCCATTCTGGTTTCTTCTCAACGTTTTCCTTCACCGTTTTGAGAGCAGTGGTGGCGACATAAATGACATAAAATAACGTGCCTGGCTGGGTTCGAACCTACGACACGTCAGTCGGGGTCTTTACCGCTGGGCCACCGCTGCTTATCCGATGTTATGTGTAGCTGCACCTGAAATCCACTGCATAAATGGGACATGCAAGATTGTTCTTTGTACTCTAGTGCTCCAGCAGTACCCTGGCCAAAGACTGTCGTAGAACACCGTATGGTATGCCACCGTACGCACCGTATGGTGCGTATGGTTTTAGTCAGTAAGAGTCTGGCTTCTGTCAGACTGCCTTCACCTGCTCCAAGGCCGAGGGCACCCATGAAGATTTCCACTCACAAAAAGAGTGCCATGATAAAATTGAGATACCAAAGAAGAAGAACATTAATGAAAAAAGAAAGAATAACAATTCATTTACAAATCCAGAAGTTAATAAATCTCTTGAGATCTGATCCGCAATCTCTTCTAAAAGTTAAACCTGTACGGACAAATTGCGAATGCGGCCCCAGACACTGGACTTTGACAGACATTGTACTGGAGTATTTATCAAAGTCCGATGTCTGCAGCTAGTCTGAACCATAAAAAAAATTTAAATGCTCACAAAGTTAGATGATAAGCTGTCGACAGCTACATGCTGCGATTTGCAAATCATCGTTACATTTAAATGTTTCTTCTATATTTATATTACATCATTTCTATGAAGCATAAGCTTTCAGAGCACTCAACAATAACATAATAAGATTCAAGGAACAACAATTTGAAATTTTCTAGATTAAGATCTGACTTGACCTCGCTCATGAGATCATGATTTGCTATGATCTCAGATGAGCTTGTTATTCATCCCAGGATGTCCGTAAATGATCATAGCCCTTCTTTGTTAATTAAAAAATAAAATATAATTATACATTTTTTCTTATATAAATAAATGCAAAAACAACTCTATCTGTCTGTCCGTCTAACATCTTTTCACGCCTAAATGGCTGAAAGGATATTGATAACATTTGGCATAGAATTACATCACAACTTGGGTTAGCCGTGTGGTATCCGGCAGAGTAGAATAGTACCAACCTATTACACTCACGGGTGTCGTATAAGGCGACTAATGTCTGAGGCAGAACACCTTGCGCCTCCGTAGACCTGAGAATGGGCAGCAGCGTTTTCTGTTAGTCTTTCATCACTGCGATCTCCAATCCGCCTACCAAGCGTGGAGATTACGGCAAATTCCTCCCATCATGGGAGAGGCTTATGTCCAGCAGTGGACGTTATGGGCTGTTGTTGTTGTTGGGTTAGGACTAAGGATATTTTCTACCCCACATAACGTTTCCGTGGAATCCGAGCCTTTTTTTTTCGGATGGGAACTCATCAAATGACTCCTCCCGCTCTGGGCGCAGCAGGAGGGAGTGTCAGACTTTTACTGACTAAAATCCATCCATATTCCTACATCGCCCTTTGTGTTCCGGGGCCACGGTATCCCTTTCGAACAGTCCCGCAGCCCCTGGAATCCGACCCTCGCGCAGGCAAATACGCGGGCAGAGGCTATTTAATAATAGAGTACTATAACTATTCATCATTAAAGTTTTATTCCCGTTATTGGGGAGGCAGGTGGGTACTACGTAGAATGTACGCAGTACCCATCTATGTCGTGTATGAAGCCCTATTCAGTGGCCTGGTATCTTAATAATTGCTATATCGTAGAAGAATGTAAGTTAGTAACACGTGATGATCATTCCTTTGTAAATGCCATTAAAGCTTACGTAGTAAGAGATGTTCACAGTTAATTGAATGTTTATTGTTAACAAAGAGATACTTATTATGACGTTGCTTATGAAATCATTACAGTTGAAAGGTTTCAAGAACGTGTCATGGATTGGGTGCTTACTTTTTGATATATTATTATTGACTTTGTAACATATTTGTTTATTCCTAACAAGATCAAAATGATTGAATCAATTTATTCCATCTCTATTGGAGTCGGCTTCCCAGTCTTGCCGGATGCAAAAATTGTACCGAATTTAAGAAAAATAGGTTAAATCACAAAAATTTAACGAGATGGACTTTACTTATTTCCCTTTTTTCTCCTCGAAAACTGAGCCGATTCAATTATTTTTGGCATTAAACTTTCAAGAATGAGTATTTAGGTTCCTATTAATTTCTTTTATGTTAAAAACTTCTCTAATTTGTCAGGTAGCCCTTTAATCACGGCCGTAAAAATTTAGCAATTTTGACATTTTTGGAAGGTCATATTTTTTTCAATTCAATTTCAATTCATTCAATTAAAATTCAATTCGATTAAATTTCAATTAATTTATTCAATAACAATAATAATTGTGTCTGAATGCGTTACATAATTAATAGATTAAACAAACAGAAAAAAAAACACAACTCAATTAATAATAAATAGAAAAATATACCATCACTAAACCAAATTAAATGAACAAAAATCACAATTATAAACAATTTCAACATAAAAAAAAAACATAAAAATATTCAAAAATGTCACCAAAAACTTAATCGATTGTCACTTATTAGCTGCTGAAAAAAATATATATTTACCAGAAAATCGACGTTTAGCTCGACAAAAAACCTTCCCGTATATTTCCAACCGTCGTGAGAACGCGAAAGATTTTGAAACATTCTTTTAATACTCATCTTCTCGGTAATGACTTCTCGGTAGCCATTGTAGATAATGTACTACAATTGATTGGCCAAATGATGGGTCCAATCATTGGCCCAATGTTCGGTTGGACTAGACTTTTTGTCGACATCAATCATGCATTAGGAAAGCTATAGTTTTGTAGGCTTTTTGTTTGCACGATTATAGAATTTGTGGTTCACTTTGATCCTTTTATGATATTCGATCTGAACAAACGGTTTTCTATATTTCTTTTTGATCCATGATTTAGTGTAACCCACAATTAATTAAACAGGTTAATTTAATGATTGGACAAAATCTCTGAGTCATCGATTCTACAATCTAACACGCAAACTTCATGTCTCATCATTTCACTAAAGCATGTAACTGAATTGAAATTTGGATAGTCATAAACACCATAGCACATCCTTTTGGGGAATACATATTATTGTTATGTTACACATAGTAACATTATATCGTTGATTTTCTGCTTACCATTCAAGAGTAGACAGTTTATGTCTCCAGAAGCAACGGAAATGTTTGATAGCCCTATTTGATGAAAACAATTTTAGTACAAAATCATTTAAATTCTTATTTCAGCAATGAATACATCGATGAGTTGGCTATGAACGCAGCTATAATTAAATTAGTTCCATTTAATTTTAATTACGAAGCCTAGGAGGCATCCTAATTGGAAGCGCATGAGCAGATTTTTGCCACTCCCTTGTCCATCCTTCTATTGAATACTTATCTATACTAATATTATAAAGAGGTAACATTTGTTTGTAAGTTTGTATGTTTTTAAGTTTGTATGTAGGGGGTAATCTCCGGAAGTAATGAACCGATTTCAAAAATTCTTTCACCATTAGAAAGCTACATTCACCCTGAGTAACATAGGCTATATTTTATCCCCGTACTCCCACGGGAACGGGAACTACGCGGGTGAAATATTCAATAATCTGCCTCCTTGGTCCAACGGTCGCAAAACATAACCTCGCTGCTGATTAGTCTTAAGTTTGATTCCCATGTTAATGCAAAAAGTTTTTGGGCTTTTCCATCGCCCATTTCTCAGTGCCTTTTTTCCGGATGGGAAATCATCAAATGACCGAGAAAGAGCGGCAGGGAGTGTCAGACTTTTACTGACTAAAACCCATCCACGTTCCTTCATCGCCCTTTGTGTTCCGGGGCCACGGTATCTCTTTCGAACAGTCCCGCAGCCTAGGCAGATCGGTCCTTGCGGACCCCTTCCTTTTGCTGACTCTCTTTGAGGCGCACGTGGAACACGCCGTCGACATAGCCTGTCGTCATAAGACGGACGGACGGCGAGCTAGCCCATTGCTCACCATTCACAGGCCCGATTTCTGAGTACCTAACAACCACATGGGATTCAAACATTACTTATGAAACGTGGCTGTACTATAGCCACACCTCTGACTTACCCTTT
Source organism: Xestia xanthographa (assembly GCA_905147715.2). Taxonomy (NCBI): domain Eukaryota; kingdom Metazoa; phylum Arthropoda; class Insecta; order Lepidoptera; family Noctuidae; genus Xestia; species Xestia xanthographa. The sequence goes on from LR990650.1 coordinate 27,061,510, forward strand.
TAGGATTACAGGCGAGATGATACGTTTAAATCTAATATATACGTATTTATGATGTCCACTAAAACATAGACGGGCCAGTGTTGACATGTAATGGTTGAGACGGGCGTCGTAAACGAAACTGGAATACTTAGAAAATCTAGTTGTCTGATTGGTTAGAAATATCTATGAATAAACACTGTTTTAAGCTTTCACGGTTCATAACTATACTTAAAATGTCACTTACGGGATATCTTCCGTGATTAATGATTATTTTTGAGCTCCCGATATTTCGACGCTGTTGCAAGTGAACCGCACCCAAGTTAACCCGCGATCATGACGTTTGCAACAGCGTCGAAATATCGGGAGCTCAAAAATAATCATTAATCACGGAAGATATCCCGTAGGTAAGTGACATTTTAAGTATATCCATGAACACTTGAACACGGCGCAGCAGTTTGTAGGATAAGCTGAAAAATAATAACTTAAGAGCCTGTAACTGTAATATAGTTCCGCGGTACGTCAAATTTTATTCGAAATCCCACTGTACTGATGAGGTGTGCAGCCCACTCATTATCGCAGGAAAGAATGTTATAGACTGATAATGCTTTGTATTTTCTTTGCTTTGGTCTGAATGTGAGTTGCACGGGACCGGTCAATGTGGCGACACTAATTGGGAAGAGGCCTATGTCCAGCAGTGAACGTCTTTCAGCTGAAATGGTGCTGATGATTCTTATTCTTATTCTTTATTGCACACAAAAAATCAAATATACATAAAAAAATGCAATTATATAGCTTATGTGCTATCGAGGACACTCCCGCCTGACCACCACTAAGCTCATTTTTGCTTGCACTCGCACCATAAAAACGCTCTCTAGCCCCGCCCCGTTGACTTTGTATAATGAAAAAAAAAATGTAAATGAATGAAAAGATACCGAAACGGCCGAGCGCACTGATGGATGACGCACACCAATCGAGAGTTATTGTTATTTTGCGCGCCAAAGTTGACGCTTTCCTAATAGGCCCAAACTTTAAGGGGGCTTGGCTCGGCGCCTCCGCGACATTTAAGCGAAAAATATTTAAAATGGTCAGGGGGAAAAGACCCCCATAGTACAAAGGCGAACTTAACCCAGAATTGGATGATGAATGCTTTGTCATATTGTAAGTTATATCATTGGGTTTAGTTGAAATTTTTCATATCAACATAACGTAACACAACATCACGCCTATAATCCCCGAAGGGTTAGGCAGAGGTAGACGTACCTAATAATACACCTACATTTCGCTATTTTGAAGTCCAACCGCGCTCAAATCCAGAAATTCCTGATGGAAAAACCCATTAAGGACTTAGGACTCATTAATGATAATATTTATCTGTGGTGCTAGACAACTGGGCCTATCCCAGTTGTAAACGTCCCTTTGTGCCTATTGGCCTTGTTTCGTTCTGTCTCCAGCTGAATGGAGAGAAGTGGAAATTACGGATTTTTCCTACTCCTCCACTATACTTTTCTGATTAATTTCGTTGTGGGATCCAAGACAGTTAAATTCATTCTCTGGGACTTCGTCGAGCTTCATTGTCTCGGCGCTTTACTGTTAGGTGCCACTGTTGATTCTGGCTTTCAGAAGTTACAGTGGTTTGGGAATAGTGTGGCGGGGTTGTCCCAAACCCATTAACAATTTGCGTGACCCGGGAATCGAATCCAGGACCACATGCTCGGCGAATGGCGATCACTCGACCAACGAGGCACGCTAAATCACTGCCTACCCTTTTCCCAACTATGTTGGAGTCAGCTTCCAGTCTAACTGGATGCAGCTGAGTATCAGTATTTTACATGGAGTGACTGCCTATCTGACCTACATAAGCCAGTTAGTACTGTTAGTACTACTTTGACGAGGCACTCTACATAAAACATATTATTATCTACAATTCTACATTCCTACAATACAATAATACTTCATACTAGGTAATTAAGCTGTAAACTCAGTGAATTAGTTAAGTAAGGCGAATGTTCAAATATGAAATCCGAAGTATTTCTAGTATAGAAGCACCACCGGCAGAAGTTGCAAAATTTATAGCCACTTAATATGTCTTATGATAGTGAAATGGTGAACTAACCTATTGAACTCAGTTGGCTGAACTAGTGTCTGCCTGCGGCTTTGCTCGAGATAAAATTATGGTTTTATCGCAGTAGTTCACCAGCCCAGACAGGGCTGGTGAAGACTGGCAAATGTTATTATTGCAATTGCTAATGTGAAGTTCTGTCGGATGTTATGCAGCTTTTTGTTGGTTATGTAGGTATAAGTATCTCCCAATCTAGATTAAATTTTCGAGGATTGATATTCATGTTTATGTTTATTCATATTGATAGTCATGATATTTTCCATCATTAAGAACATTTGCCTCAAAAGCAGACATTTTATGTTTATTATTATGTTTTTTTATGTATATTATTGTTATTTGTAAACATTAATATTGTAGCTGTTTATTATCCCATAATAAATAAAAAAGAAAAAAAAAAATATTCTCATGAGAATCATTAACCCGGAATTACCAGTTATGCATCAGTATCAGTTAACCCGGAATCACCCACTGCCAACCTCATCACCCAGAAGTTTCTCGACACTTAGACGACATAGGCATCCCATCGTAGTTTTAGACGGCCCCTGTATCGCTGGCATGACCTTTGACGACCCTGGCAATTGGCCTATAAAAAACTTGTTGCTGGTTTTCGCTATCAATATCTATCTAGTTCCAATTTCCAAAGGCATTAATTAAGTCAGGAGTAGGGTAGAAAAGGAGGCTTTTAAACTTGGTTTGAATAAGATTAACAAACTGACAAACAAATCATATTTTTATATTTCTGTAATTAAGTAATTAGGATAGTTCTAGCTTCTCACTTAATGGTTACGTACCCGGCAATTATTTAATTTAAATTTCATCAGCACCTACTGTAATGTTATGACGACATGTGAGTTCTATATGCCCCCTAATTAAATTATGAGCATATTCTGACTTGATAAATTGATGGGTACAATCTTGGTAGTTACTAAATTGGTGTATTTCATCACGCCTATATTGCCCCAACGGGTAAGCAGTGCTAATGTTTAATATATCGCGCGTATTTTAATTTACATCCAATAACGTTGCTACTGAGAATTTCACCAAGAACCTTACGTTTAGCTAACGCGTTTGCGATCACCAAACTAACGAGACTGTTGGCTCGTTGGTCTATCCTAATTTTGTCTTCGCCTTACAAGCTCATATTACATAGGACATTCCTTTTGTTTTTAACCCGTCTTTTTTATCACTTTCCAAAAAAATGGGTAGGTATATTAGGTGAACGGACGGCTTATGGCATACCTAGTTTTTAGGGTTCCGTACCCAAAGGGTAAAAACGGAACCCTATTACTAAGACTTCGCTGTCTGTCCGTCTGTCCGTCTGTCTGTCACCAGGCTGTGTCTCATGAACCGTGACAGCTAGACAGTTCAAATTTTCACAGATGATGTATTTCTGTTGCCGCTATAACAACAATTACTAAAACCAGAATAAAATTAATATTTAAGGGGGGCTCCCATACAACAAACGTGATTTTTTGATAATAATGGTACGGAACCCTTTGTGCGCGAGTCCGACTCGCACTTGGCCGGTTTTTTTTTTCTTTTTTCCACAGCTTAGAAAAAAAAGATCCATCATCAAAAAACGCTACAAATTTCAAGTAAACTTTTCATATTAGAACAAAGAAAGAGAAATCTTTGAAAAAAAAAATGAAAATATCGAATTTCAAATAATACGCATTAGATTTGAATTTCGAATATATTAGTTTTTTTTTTTTTCGAAAAATAAAAAACTAAGTATGTCATTTGCTTCTACTCCGTTCAACTATTGTGTGTATGGCAAGTGATAAAAAAGTCATCTTGTATAGGATGTGCTTATGCAGCTTCTCGAGGACTTAGACAATAGGGAATATGTACGTAATTTTTTCTTCACTTAAATCAATAAAATACAGTACTATCAACCCAAGAAAAGTATTAAAAGTTAAGTTCAACTACTGCTTGTCGCACAACAATAATATTAAACTCCTATTTGATGTCATTATCCACAATCTGCCTTGTTTACACCTAATTTTTTGGGGCTTTATAAAGTAATTTTACCAATTGTAATAATTATGTGCTTTATTCAAGTAAAAATAGCAATATATAAAAAAAATTGTGAAACTATAAGCACTTTTCAAATAAAAGTGTTTTTCTGATACAATGAACTTTGACGTCAATACTGGCGTTATCGAGGACGGTGTGTTTTGACAGTGCGTTCCGTTTCACCAACAACATGCTACTTATAACAGTAAATTGTAAAATAAGTGATGTATTAGAAACTTAAACAAATGTACCACAAAGTTTTTAGGCGCCAATATAAGGCATCTGTCATAAATAAAAAGAGTTTTGTGTTTCATGCATATTCCCTATTGCTTGTGAAGCCATTTCGTATTCAGAAAGGCTTTCAAAAGCTCTTTGGTAGCTTATGTCAATCCAGTGTCCTGCTCGGGTGAAATTAAGAGATAGATTTATCGCCCTTATAAACTCCTATATTGCAACTTTCATCAAAATCATTAGAGAGAATCATTACATTCTTGACTTTTCCCTTATTGTTAGCGCTCATTGATTGTAAGGCCATTATAGGGAAAAGACGTAGGTACAACTGATCCCAAAATGTTTAGCAAAAAACGTAGGCATAACCACAAAAAAATAAAAATCCCAAATCTATACTAATATTATAAAGAGGTAACATTTGTTTGTAAGTTTGTATGTTTGTATGTAGGGGGTAATCTCCGGAAGTAATGAACCGATTTCAAAAATTCTTTCACCTTTAGAAAGCTACATTCATCCTGAGTAACATAGACTATATTTTATCCCCGTACTCCCACGGGAACGGGAACTACGCGGGTGAAACCGCGGGACGTCTGCTAGTAATATATATTGAAACTGATGATTCAGCAGTATCCTATAGGTTATTACGATTAAAAGCTGTTAATATGAACTATTAACTGTAATTGGTCGACCTATGACTATCACTTCGTCTTTAGTTATATCTTAGCAATCAGTTCAACTAGATATTAAGTTCCTTCGTTACGTCTAGACTGCTAAATACACTTTTTAATTAGCCCATCGAGTTGATGAGACTCCGTTCTGTATATTACTTTTTGAGAGGCTATAAAATATTAAATCACCTGTTGGTTTAAAAGTTCACTTAAATATTGACCAATGTTTGGGTAATTATTAGTCAGGTCACTTACAACTACAAGGTAATTCACCTAGTGAAGGTAGCGGGAATCGGCAGGATGAGGGAAGGACGGATCCGGGAAGGACAGGATCAGTCCTACCAACATGGTGGGTTATGACCTAGTCCTCATCGTAGAGAGGAGGCCTGTGGCTCAGCATTGGTAACATTATAAGCTGATGTTATGCTTCTAGAAGCACAAAATCTCCATCTTTCATTGGATTGTGCTGCATTTGTCATTTAATATTTACTCGACTGCGACGAAGCCCAAAAAGAGGGTTATTTTCTGTCGTTTTCAGTACACAGGTAGGTCAGGTAGGTTTCCCCTAAGTAATGTAATGCAAATAAAAAGGATGATGACCAAGGGGCCGCCTCCACAAGCGAGAGAATCGCGGTGATTAAACGTATTTCAATGCGAAAATATCGCCGCGATTCTCTCGCTCGTGGAGACGGCCCAAAAGAGAGTGTATAGAAAAACGTGCAAGGACAGGCAGGCAGGGCAGGATAATATCACCACGATTCTCTCGCTCGTGGAGGCGGCCCCTAATGCAATTCTCACATGGCACCGCTTGTCCACGCAGTCAAGCGGCCCTCGTCGCCCCTCCACGTGGAGCACAGCACATTACATTAAATTTGCTCCGCCCAATCGCGCGAACGAGTAGTTTCGTGCCATTGACAAAAATTAACGTATTTGGCAAAATGTTTAGTTCTATAAAATTACTTTTCTTCTGGGGCAGTCGGTTAAAAATAGAGCATTTTTAACCGACGACTTCAAAAAGGAGGAGGTTCTCAATTCAATGGGTATTTTTTTTTTATGTTAGTACACCGATTACGCTGAGATTTATGATCCGATTTACGTGATTCTTTTTTAGTTTGATGCGGAATAGTTGCCATTTGGTCCCATAAAAATTTAACATAGTTTGGCCCGGTAGTTTTCATTTTATGAACATTTTTGCTTCAGTCGTGTGGTATAATTTCATGTATTTTCAGCGATTTCTCCTCCATTTGTGGAGCAATACTCAAAATTATTTTTTTATTTGAAAGAGTATACTCCTGAAATACCTACCTGCACTTAAATTTGGTGAAGATCTGATGCTGATCTTCGGAGATATACAATGGAACTCTTCAAAACTAGACGGTAAATCGGTCGTGATTGCTGCCATCGCTTGGATATTTATTGTTTATACAACATCATGACGTAACATCACGCCTGTATGCTCTGAGGGGTACGCAGATGTGTACAATACACCCAAATTTCGTCAGTTTAGATATTTTAAGTTCCATTTATTGGGGATAAGCCTATTACCATGACATGTATTGTTAACAATGTAAAATAAATGCATATAATATATTTGTAGAGGATATTACTTACAACAAAAAATGGAGAAATAAAAAAACTTTTTAACAAAAAAAAAAAAACCGACTTCAAAAAACACAAAACACAAAAAAGTGAAAAATAACTTTAGCTTCAGAAGTCGGTGACCTTTGTTTGATTCATTTAGTTTTTTTTTGTCACCGACTTCTGAAGCTAAAGTTATTTTTCACTTTTTTGTGTTTTTGAAGACGGTTTTTTTTTTGTTAAAAAGTTTTTTATTCACCGAGTTTATTGATGGTTGTTTTATAATTTATACATATTATAAAACAACCATCAATAAACTCGGTAAATAAACATTTTTCTAACAATTACAACATTTTATTTCCACGCTAATTTTAGTTTATAACGTTTAAAACTTATCAGTTACTTAACGTTTCACGGAGGTGTAGAAAACGGGTCGTTACGATGCCTATAAGTTGTGGACCGGTGACCTATTACTTACTTATGTACTGTTGCTTCTGTCTTACATAAATAACTAATGGTTATAATTTAAGGTGTATCGTGGGACTTAGGTATTTATTATGATAAACTAGGATTTATGATTTAATTGGATAAGTACTAACGTGGTTTTTTCCGCCTGACCAGGGTAGGCAGTCTCGACATAGATTGCGACAAATTCGCTAACTTTCGATCGCTGATAACTAACGAATAAATTCGGTTGCAATAATGATGCTTGCGTGTAAAGCAAGTCTCTACATCCAAGATACGTTTCTCGCAAGCATCATCATTGCAACCGAATTAATTCGTTAGTAATTAGCAATCTAAAGTTAGCGATTTTGTCGTTAACTCTGTCGAGACTGCCGGCCCAGTTTATTTTCGCTAAATCATGCGGAGTCGCCGAGCCACGCCCCTTTGAAGTTTGAGCCTATTAGGAAAGCCAACTTTGGCGCGCAAAATAACAATAACTCTCGCTTGGCGTGCGTCGTCAGTGCGCTCGGCCGATTCGGTATCTTTTCATTTATTATTTCTATATAAAGTTAACGGGGCGGGGCTAGAGAGCGTTTCTGCTGCGAGTGCAAGCAAAAATTAGCTTAGTGGTGGTCAGGCGGGAGTGTCCTCGATAGTACCTGTCTATTTTTTTATACATTGCAGGAGATATAGTTGTTCATGAATCTTTTGACACGTAACCATAAACGGCACTAACATTGCCTTAAATGTTTTTTGCACAATTTCAGATATGTTTCGTAACAGTGATATTTTTATGTGATTATGTTGAACGGAGGGTCCACACGACAAAATAACCATGCAGCACTGTTATACGTTAAGTTTACCAAAAAAAAGGCAAATTGTTGTATAAAACTTTTTTTGAAAACCAAAATTGCTGTCCTTAATAAAGAAGCAAATTAGTCATAATGGAATAAGTTATTTTTAACCGACTTCAAAAAGAAGGAGGTTCTGTGTTCAGTTGTATCTATATCGCAATTCGAGTTAGGATAGAAACGATACGTTGGGTTAAGAATAGGGTTACGTTCGGAACATTTTTTTTTCACAGTTCTTAACCTAACCCGCGACCGGGTTAGAATTTCGGGTCAGGTTCGGAATAAACCATAGGTACATTTTTTAAGTACCTATGTTCACGATATTTCCGTCAATTGTTTATGGCAAAAGTCAACGATTCCTGATAGCTAACTATCGGAAATCGGTAACTTTTTTTGGAGATTTTATTGTTTTTTTTGGAAATCGTTATTTTTTTTTCAAAAATGTTTTCTTTTAGGTCATCGTTCCACTAGCCCCATACAAACACATGCATTTTTTTTTCGGATAGAAAATCATCAAATGACTCCTCCCGCTCTGGGCGGAGCAGGAGGGAGTGTGAGACTTTTACTGACTAAAACCCATCCATGTTCCTTCATCGCCCTTCGTGTTCCGGGGCCACGGTATCTCTTTCGAACAGTCCCGCAACCCCGACAGGATACACACCCTAAACCGCACAAAGCTCTTTGTGCATCCACGTCACCTTCACTCTAGATCGCACGTAAATGTCAAACAGCCATCATTCTCATAGGCATACCATATTACCATATTTGAGGCAGGTTTATCGTAGCAAAACACTTCTTCAGATAATCACTTATATGGCGAGCAGACTACATTTGTTATGGGCATGTACTAGAAAGATTATCTCGACTTGCGCTTGCGCAGTTTGAATACAGCCTAATTGTATGAGTTGTGTGGAAAGAGGTCACATTATAAGTTTGCTTAGTAGAGTAACGTGTTATTTGCAGTCATTTTTGTGACGGATGAATGTATGTTTGTGTTCTGAAATTATGGGTGAAATTATTTCGGATTCTAACCTAAGTTTAAACTCCAGATTGCTTTATAGTTAACTGTCTGATGCCCGTGGATTATATACTAAAATCTTCCTCTTGAATCACTCTATCTATTAAAATACAACACAAACCCGCATCAAAATCCGTTGTGTAGTTTTAAAGATCGAAGCATACATAGGAACGGACGCGGCGGGCGACTTTGTTTTATAATATGTAGTGATAATAGATTAGCCGTGATGTATCCGGCAGAGTAGAATAGAACCAACCCATTACACTCATGGGTGTCGTATAAGGCGACTAATGTCTGAGGCAGAACACCTTGCGCCTCCGTAGACCAGAGAATGGGCAGCAGCGTTTTCTGTTAGTCTTTCATCACTGCGATCTCCAATCCGCCTGCCAAGCGTGGAGATTACGGCAAATTCCTCCCATCATGGGAGAGGCTTATGTCCAGCAGTGGACGTTATGGGCTGTTGTTGTTGTTGTCGTATGTAGTGATAGTGACTAGCGACGCGCCCCGGCTTCGCACGCGTGTAATGTACGCAGCACATACATATAAACCTTCCTCCAAGGGCGGATCCAGCTTTGGCGCCAGGGGGGGGTCACATTGTCGTGGTCAAGTCACAAAAAATTACAATTTAATTTTGTTAATAATAGATACAAGTTAAAAGTAGGTATTTTATAAGTAAGTACTTACTGTACTTAAAAATACCTACCTATATTTAAATAACAAAATCAAATTTTCTTTCACGTCTTCTACCGAAACGCGCTATCTCTTATCTTATCTAATATCTACTTCAATTGGTACGTTTTTATGGACGTGGAGAAGTGTCAGTCCGGTTAGACGTTCTTCAACCATTGAAGCTTTTTCGTAGCCACGATTTGATTTTTTGAAGGCAAGGAAAAATTTTAACACTACCTTGGGCAGGTTGCAATTGTTTAGACCCTAGTGGAGTTACTAGATCCACCCTCAGACAAACGATGACAACATTCAAGAGGAAGTAGGCTGCAAGAGCGAGCGTAGCGAGCTCGAAATTTTTATAACACCTTGCCTTGGACAAGTTAGAATATTTTCGATCCTTCATATAGGAGTTACTTGGTCGACTTTTAGATAAATTCAAGAGAAAGTAGTCTGTAGAGCGAGCGAAGCGAGCTCGAAAATTTTAATACATTACCTACCTTGAACAGGTTAGAATTGTTTTGACCTACTGTACTTGGGCCTCTTATAGGCAAAGTTAAGACTCAAGAAAAACTAGGCAACAAGAGCGAGCGAAGCGAGCTCGCAATTTTTTACATCATTGCCTACGATAATTATGCTATAATTGCATATAAGACTTCGGGGCAAGGAGCTCCTATAGGATACATCTCAATATCGCAATTTAGAATATGGTCAGAAATCGACTGCGGTATGTCCTGACTCCGCTGCCACTTCATCATCCACAGCCGATATTCGTTTACAACGACAGAAACTGGAGTATAACAGTGTATATCGGTTGCTAGTCGTTTCAAAGTGTTCAGTGTCTTTATTACCTACTATATTCGCTTTTTGGCAAAAAACGCTTAACTGAAACAAAATAAGTATTTCAGGAGACGGTCCTGTAGGTCACTTATTATTAAATCCAGAAGAGGGATGTATATGGCTCTGCGGAAATATTCTTCAGCAGATTGAGCAGGTTGGTTATTAGCCCTATGTATTTGTCTTGACACTATTCTAGTACATTATGTTTAACAATTTTAATTAGTGGTCCACCTAGGTCCTGGACCCAGCCCAGGGGGGGTCATGACCCCCATGACATCCCCCCTGGATCCGCCCTTGCCTTCCTCTTAAATCACTCTATCTATTGCTGAAAACTGCATTCAAATCCGTTGCGTAGTTTGAAAAATCTAAGCGTACAGACAGCGGACTTTGTTTTATAAGTACTATGTAAAGATTTATCAAGCCAAGGTCGAGTGTTATATGGGACTGTCTTGTCTATTTGACGTTCAAAGAGTTCTGATCTTCAGCCTAATTTGAATAAATTACTTTTAATTTTGATTTCTGTACTCGCCTGCATGAAAACTAAACTTCTTAGTCGAGACACTCTTGTCAGAGTGGTCGTGGTTGCGCAGACGAGGTACACGGAGATACACGAGAGATGTTCGGTGGGTCGTTGACTTCCCCGAGGATTGCCCTTTCAGCGATGTGCTTCCATTTCTGCCGATTGGAGACGTTGCGAGTACACTGGACCATGGTGGACTCAGTAGCTTTCTTGATCAGGTCAGTCCAGCGACTTAGTGATCGGCCGCGTGATCTCTTGCCCTCCACCTGGCCCTGAACCACCAGTCTCTCCATGGATTTTTTTTTCTAGTGTAGAAAACTAAACGGAACTCTGTAATGTCTTATCTCATAAGTTTCCCGTTAAATATTAACCACCCACGAGAAGTATTAAACTTCGTTTAGTTCTCGAAGATCTTCGGGGAAGACCAGAATGAGAGTCGCAAGACCAGGGAAACAGAACATTAAAGAGGTTATACTCAATGGTGGGAAAAACAAAGCTGCCAATAATGATGATGACATAACATCACGCCTATAATCCCCGAAGGGTTAGGTAGAAGTGTACCTAACAGTACACCCACGTTATATTAAGGTCGAAGCTTTAAATGTAATCATTAAAATCAACAATACATTTCATGAAAAAGTGCGAAGCGGTCTACCGTGGAGTTTTCACCTTAAGTCCCATGGAATAGGGAGTGAGCCTATTGCCACCAACCGGGCACAAATCCAGACTCTGTGGCTAGTACTAATAAATTCCTGAAGGAAAATACCAATTGCAATTTGCCCAACCCGGGAATCGGACCCGGGACCTCATGCTCAGCAGTCGCGAATGCAACCACTAGACCAACTAGGAAGGCAGGCAGAGTTATGATGATTCTCTCATAAATTTAAATCATCATCATTATCAGCCAGCATCAATTTTCCTACTGCTGGGACACAGGCCTCCTCTCTATGTAAGGGAATGTGCGGAAGATCCAACACGCCGGCCCAGTTCGGATTGGTAGAAGTCACATGTCTTCGAAATTTAGGTTCTAGGACATGCCGGTTTCCTCACGATGTTTTCCTTCACCGTTTTGAGAGCAGTGGTGATGAAATAAATTACACAAAGTAATGCGCCTGCCTGGGTTCGAACCCACGACTTACTGTTCGTAAGTCGGGGCCGCCACCACTGAGCCACCGGTGCTCGCAATTTTAATCAGACATATTTTTCTTAACCATGTTAAAGTCGAGTTTTAATCCTACCGGATACGGATGTAAACTATTATAATAATATAAATGCATCTCTCATACATACGACCTCCAGACAAGCCTCAACAGTGAGTAAAGATGAGAATTAATAAAATCAATTACTGGTAGAAACAGTCAACATTACTCATACATAAGGATGCATTCAAGTATCCCTTTAATAGCCGTTTATACGTCACGTAGGTGTTCACGTTAGAATTATTATAATTTATAGCTTTGTAAACTAAGTGCGTTTAAACATATCAGACACGGATCTGTTTGTACTTTTGTCGGCTTCTCTTTTAGTTAATTTGACAGAAAACGATTGACTTCAGATCTCTGCAATCTTATTACCTGGTACATCAGTATTAAGCTATTAGGCTCATCATCACAGATCATATAAATCAACACAGATAACAATCTGTGGTAATTTATATATCCAAAGGTTTAGGTTACTAAAAATTGGATTATTTTGGAAATACATACAAAAACATTACAAAATTGTTTGTTGTTAATCAACAATTTTTTTTTGTGTTTATTTCCTATACTCTGAATGCAATTTAATTCTTTTTTTATAAATTATATTATTGCCTTAAAAGCATAATCTTTTATAATAAACCATTTTCTTATTTCATAAAATATGATTGTTTAAATAAATTTATTTATTTAACAGTATTTACACACTAAATATAAGAAAAAAACCGGCCAAGAGCGTGTCGGGCCACGCTCAGTGTAGGGTTCCGTAGTTTCCCGTCCGTCATAATAAGTGTTCCCACTTATGAGTTTAAAGGTGGGTATCCATTATGTAATATGCTTGCATATACGAATATACCTACTACAAACTTAGTCCAGAAATTATTTTGTACAACTTTTTGTCTTTTTTGTACAAAAACTGTTGTTTCCATCAAGTTCAAAATGATTTTCCTAGAAAGTCCTTATAAAGTTCTACTTTTCAGATTTTTTTCATATTTTCTAAACTTATGATTCAAAAGTTAGAGGGGGGGGACACATTGTTTTTTACTTTTGGAGCCATTATTTCCGAAATTATTGACATTATTAAAAAAATGATTTCAGGAAACCCCTATTCATTTTTAAATACCTTTCCAACAATATATCACACGTTAGGGTTAAAATTAAAAAAAAAAAATACTTCCCACTTTACATATAGGGGGGTGTTGGCGACAGATCTGGCAACCCCGTTGCTAGGTCTTGTTGTGTGGTAGTTGGCTAGCAACGGGGCGGTTTACCTATATTTTATTTTCTAAATATTGCGATTTAATATTAATTATACCCAATTGCGCCTCATCTATAAAGACTTTAATTTGGTGCCTAACAGGGGGCTACCCTAATAAAACATTTTTTTTCCAATTTTTATTTTACCGCTTTGTCGGCGTGATTGATATACATATTGGTACCAAATTTCAGCTTTCTAGTGCTAACGGTCACAGAGATTAAGCGAGGACGGACAGACGGACGGACGGACGGACAGACATGGCGAAACTATAAGGGTTCCTAATTGATTACGGAACCCTAAAAAGAAGAAAAGAACACAAGAATGGTACAAAAGTGATGCTTATTTCTAAAGAAATCTCTTCCAGCATACCTGCGAAAGGAAATAATACAATAAAAGAGATGTACGTATAGACATAGTGTGTATAAGAAAAAAAGAAAATGGTTCATATAAAGACTAAATGTTTCTAACATTAAACCAATAGTTTCGAGGTATTCGTTACGGCATTATTAACTCTATTCATTTATGATCTTATTCATCGTAACAACGACCAAATGAATTCACAGAAACTGACTGACCAACTCCACAAAAACACAACACTTTAATATGCATGTAATCTTCACTAACTGCACCTGCCATTCATCACAAAAACCTTCTCTATTCACAACCCGTTAAGGTCCGGAATACACCCGGACCTTAGCACCTTCGCATCTACCGAAGGCCACTGAATAAGATCACTTCCTAAAGGTAAATGTCAAAGGCCCTAAAGACTGGTTCCCACTTGTCGCTTGTGGGATCCGTTTGTTTTGTTAGATTTCGTGTATGACCCGAACTATTATTTTCAACTGATATTTCATTAAAAGATAATGTGAACTTAGCAGTAGGCCCAGAGGCCTGTGTTGAAGTGTGTTTCTGCATGTTTACAATTAAATACTGATTCATTAAACACGGTAAAATCAATTTAGCTATCGTAACTATTCAGGCAGGTAGAGCAGTAGAGTAGGTAGGTGGCCAAGTGGTGGCGGCTCCGACTTAACAGTAAGTCGTGGATTCGAACCCAGACAGGCGTATTACTTTGTGTAATTTATTTCATCGCCACTGCTCTCAAAACGGTGAAACAACATCGTGAGGAAACCGGCATGTCCTAGAACCAAAAAATTCGAAGACATGTGGCATCTACCAATTCGCACTGGGCCCGCGTGGTGGATTATAACCATTTCCTCTCATAGAGAGGAGGCCGTGTCCCAGCATTGGGAACATTAATAGGCTGATGATGATGATGAACTCTTCAGCCGTGAAAAGTATCGATATCTCAACATGATAAAACAAGACTGTTTGATTTGTTTAAATATAACAACCACAAAGTTAGCCTAGCTAATTATTAAATTTGACCTTGGTTGTGCATGGTGGTAGTGACATGCAATTTAAAACGGATCCAACACGTGGGAACGGGCTCTAAGACTCGTCAGTAAAAACCTAAAGGTCTTGCTACCATAACTCCTAAGACTAATTAGGTAAGAAGGATTAATTACTGGTGAAGTTATTTCATCGAGTTACGTTTATTTATCGATTTATTAGGATTGGGATTGGAATTTACGAGTACCTGTGACCCGTGGTTGGTAGTGGACCAATGAGGTTCTTCTGTGATGTAATAGAGTTATGAAATTAGGAAATTACTTTAGGAAGATAGTTATTAGGAGGTAGTATAACTTTATGTTTCTTGGATAGATTATTTTCTTATGAAACATTTTATTCACTGATGGTTAGAGAAATAACACGTTTTTCTAAGTGTATATTTTATAGTATTTTAACATTTCGCCTGTTAAGTTGAAGTGTCATGTAATAATAGGAGTTTAGTCTATTGCCATCAAAAAATCCAGACAATGGTAATTTATGCTATTGCTATCTTTTTCTCTCTAATAAAACGAGAAAGAGACGAACGTAATTTAGAGCTGTCTAATTTAATTGGAACTAATATTTCTATACAAATGAAGGGTGCACGTAAAAACATGTCGACTAAAAACACGGTGTAGCGCAAGACATAAACTAGTTTGACATCTCAAACTTAGTTCATAGCTCTAACCGTCCTTTTCTCGCACTGCCTTTTAGTAAAAGATAGCAATAGCCTAAATTAAGTTTGTTTGTGTACAACACAATCGACAGCGATATATTTTTAAAATAGTAGGACGTAGATATATCTTGTTATTTTCTACTTACAGAACTTTTAAGTTACTCAGAGATAAATAATTAACAAAGACACAGGATCAATCAATAAAAAATTAACCCGATTAACCTAGGAAAAGCCGATGAAGGAATGAACTCAATAGAATTTATAACGTAACTTCTAAACCAATCCCATACATAAACGATAAACATTAGGAATCCGGGCAATGTACCAAGAGATCACAGCACTGAGTATTAATTCAACAGAGTCCAAGCCTATAGGTACTTGTCAATCACATAATATAATATAACGTTTCCGCCTAGTTTGAAATGGCGCCTTGAATTCTTTTCGGCAGTATTTGGTGACCAATATAGACGACCCAAAGCAATTAGTAGGTACTACAAATATTGGGCTTTTTTTCAGTTCATGTTGATTGGAAAACTTCGTTCAGCATCTGCCATTGTACAAGAATGTTTAGGTTGGTTCAGTGCAATTTAAGCTAAGCTAAGCTGCTTTTCCCGAACAAACAAATCTTGCCGACCTTAACATGTATGAAACATGGATCCTAGATCCAGTTTGGGAAAGTGAAGGGTTAAGCCTAAAATCAGAAACGTGACCGGCATCATTATCAACCCGTATACATTGGCTTTGGGTATCCGGAAAAAAGGGCTAGTAATTAGTGAATGATGCACTATCCGTTATGGTGTGCATCAAAATCGTCAATAATTTGCTCAGAGTTTAGTAATCATCATTCCCTTGCCCTTATCCCAATTCATTTAGGGTCGGCGAAGCAGGTCTTCTGCTTCCATAATAAATAATAATAATAAAAACGTTTATTCATCTCCACAAGTTACATTGTTTTGATATAGGTTGACACGTAGTTTGGCAGAAAGTTGTAATTTGTGGAAGATCTGGAGTCTAAACCTAGGCCTGTATTTTAGAACTCCATACTTCTCTATTACTTGTCATCTCTTCAGACATCTCCTTTTTGACATATCATCCTTCACATAGTACATCCATCGTTTATTTGGTCTATCTCTACTCTCATACCCATCCACATTCATACTCAAAACTTGCTTAGAGTTTAGTCTCTGTTAATTTTTATTACTCCTGCACTCATAGTTAATCAAGCTTTATTAACCGTGAAGAACTTGTAAAGACGTTAACAGAGTATGTAAAGCCACGCAATGTATACCAAAGATATTGGACCGTATAATTTTATGTGGAGCTGTTCGTTTTGTATTCATGTTGCCATAGAGGTGGAAGGGTCAAAAGATCGCGTTAAGCAGATTTGGTGTTGCAAGTTCCTGTTGTGTTACTGTGGTGTTGGTACTTAATAAATAACTTTAAATACACTGTTTTAGACTTTCACGGTTTTCCACTACACTTAAAGTACTTACGGGATAATGGTGTCGATTCTGTTGTGCAAAAACTAAACTTAATTTAGGCTATTGCTATCTTTTTCTCTCTAACAAAACGAGAAATAGACGGATGTAATTTAGAGCTGTCAAATTTGGTTGGAACTAATATTTCTATACAAATGAAGGGTGCACGTAAAAACATGTCGACTAAAAACAGGTGAAGCGCAAGGCATAAACTAGTTTGACATCTCTAACTTAGTTCATAGCTATAGCCGTCCTTTTCTCGCACTGCCTTTTAGTAAAAGATAGCAATAGTCTAAATTAAGTTTAGTTTGTGCACAACAGAATCGACACCACTATCCGTGATTTTCTTTTGCTTTGATGAACTCCCGATATTTCGACGCGCAAGCATCATGATCACGGGAATACTGAAGAGGTATGCGGGTGAGACGAAAATAACGGATATTATCCCGTAAGTACTTTAAGTGTAACTTGAAATAGTTACACAATTTGCATCATAATGTCTTTTTTCCATGAAATTCATCTCTCCTCATCACATGCTAGTCATAGGATTCTGTTTTAATGTTTATGTCAGTGGCATTTCTTCCAAACTTCTTCCTACATCCGTTTTCGCCAATTCACATAATAATTATCCAACTCAACATCGATATTTTCGCTACATCATGCATGCATTTTTTTAATCCATCTTCCTAACGTCTCAGCGTTCTGATCAATACAGTACGACAGGTCCTACAACTGGTTAATAGATTTTCCTCTTCAACTTGAAGGGCATGTGGGCTGGTCTTAAGTGGTTCCTGTGACTTCGTCATTTCATCCATCTTGAGGTAATTATTCACACTTAGCATTCCTATTAAATTGAAAAGAAGTTCTAACTGTGAAATAATTAAAAACAGCTGATGACGGCGCTATTCAAAGTCAGGTAACGGGGTAATTAAAATAAATACTTTGACTTTGATTGGTTAGCTTAAAGATTTGCTTCTTTGCTAGGCCGGTGGTCTCAATTTCCGCTCGTACAACATATTTTTACAGCTTAGAACGCATAGTTGCTCTCTGGAATCTGGGTCTGTAAGTCTAAAAGTTCAGTCAAATCGGTTCAGACAAATTGCGACTCTGACAGATAAATGTTCTGTCAGTGTCCGGTGTGCAGCTGGTCTGTAATCTGTCCGTACCGCACTGCAAGTTCGTAGCAATCGATAACGATCGAATCGATACGATTCGATAAATCCGACTTTTCGATTGGTTAAAAACTCATTTTATCGAGAATAACTGTCAGATTTATCGAATCGTATCGAATCGAGTGCTACGTACTTGCACTGCTGGTTTGACAAATTCTTTGAATGAATGAAGACTGAGGTTTTGTTTTCTTCTTGAAGAACTACAAAACCATTTCTTGAAGAGGTACTGTAGAACTTTTGTTTTGATTGCTTTGTCGACCGTACTCTACAATTGTTGCTTATTAATTATAAATAAATAAAATATTGCTGGACATTACACACAGCGCCATCTAGTGCCACACTAAGCAACGAGGCTTGTGTCGTGGACACCAGATAGTTGATATACTACATAGATACTTTTTGTTTGTAAATACATACTTATTATACATATAAACATCCATGACTCGGAAACAAATGTCCATGCTCATCACACAAACATTTGCTCCGACCGGGACTCGAACCCGGGACCCTAAGAACGTAAGGCAGCCTTACTACCGCTGCGCCAATCAGGTCGTCAATTATGACATGATAATAATTAGTTCTTAATAAAATAGCCTCCGTCTGGGTAAAACTATTATTGTTTCTAGTAATAGGGATGATCACTGACTAAAAAAACATAATTCTGTTTAGTCCGTCAGTTAGATTATCAAAAAATATTGGATACGTGTTTTTTGTTTTATCAAATTAATAAAAAATAGACGAAGCTAAAACGTGTTAAAGATCACGAGTGGGGGGCGTCACAGTTGAGTAACAAATGTACTCAATTGTGACGTCGCACTGTATGGTCTTTATTTTTTGTTTACGTGAAAAAAGAAAAAAATATGTGTTCAATATTTTTTGGAAATCTATCTGACGGACTAATTAGATTTTTTTTGTCATCTACCCTATTATAGAAACCTTATATTGGCTTCAAATTCACCTGTACTAATCATAGTTGCTTCCTATCCACAAACAACGTCTGGTCTCTAATTACCCAATTCCAACAATCTATTCTATCCTTGCATACAAAATCAAGCCAACAGTCAATATAGTTTTAGGCTAAAAGATTGCAAAATCTGCTACTTTAGCAACCTTTAACCTAGTACATTACTTTACAACAATGAGATTTTTAGCCTAAAGAGCAAATTGCGTGATTCAATTGTGTTAGTAGAAGGAAACAGAGAATAACGTAATGATGACTTGTAAGATTATTATTCACGAGGATTGTAATCATTTGTTCAAGTAAATCGATTGTTATCAAAGATTTAATCGAAATGAAGTTATGACGTAAAACATGCTTCTTTGAATTCCCATCTGATCTCGTTCATCGAGTGGCCGCAAGCGCGTCTGCTGAGGTTCTTCAATTCCCGGTTCGGGCAAAGTACTGTTGGGTTTTTATATCGGAAATTTTCTCAGTAGCATCCACGGAGTCTAGATTTGTGCCTTGTTGATGGCAATACGCTCGACCCTTATTACATGGGACTGAAACATAACTGGGGATGTGTGGGTGTACTTTTATTGGGTACACTTCTGCCTATCCTTTCAGGGATTACAGGCGTGATATTGGGTTATGAATTGCCATCCAAATTAATGGGTTATCACATACATACATCATCATCATCTACCTAGCCTTTTCCTAACTACGTTGGGGTCGGCTTCTAGTTTTACTGGATGCAGCTGAATACCAGTATTTTACATGGAGTGACTGCCTATGTGACCTCCACAACACAGTTAGTACCAGGTAATACGATACCCGTTGGTAAGACTGGTTGTCAGATTTTTTGGGCCTCTGACTACCTAACGGCTGTCAAGGATCTACAAATGACAGCCGGGACCAACGGCTTAACGTGCTCTCCGAGGTACGGAGGACCTGAAACTCGGCATGTAATGGGTGGTCACCCATCCACAGACCAACCTAGGCAAGCACGGCTTAACCTAACGATTGACCCGAGTGGCTGTTATTATTTAGCCACGAGCTCATCAAGTTAGTTATCACATACGTATGTATGTATATCCATACATAAACTCACGCCGATTTCCTTTGGAGGTTGACAGAAACCACAGAACGCTTCCAGCTACAATCCTTTCATACTCATCTCGCCTCATCCACGTTCATACATCTGGTCACACACGCACGCCGGTTGCGAGTACAATGCAACTTAACTTTCTGAAGAAACGCACCACTAAGGTAAGTGTATGTCCATGTAATACGGACGTCTGGTCCATAGGCTTCCCAGCGTCGTACCACGTCGACTGTTCCGTTGATTTTCACACCCAGCGGATTACGGTTACCAATATGAAAAGTAATTTCTCATTTTTCCGTTTTCTTTTGTAATGATTTTTTCGTGTTTTCCAAGGAGAAGGTTTTCTTCTCTAGTTAATGTTTAAAGGAATTGCAGTGGTTGATAACAGAATGGAAATGGAGAGATACAAACAAAACATTTCACGTAAACATCAACAAATGGTTTCCTTGTAACTTTGAGAGCTGACTGTACTGTACAAAAAAAAGTTGAAATTTATGGTTGACGAAATGGGATTCAATGTATGAAGATTAAAATAGTTACGAGTTGGCACACTTTTTCACTTGTTTCGTACGTCTTTTGTTTAGTTGTCGAAATGAGCGTGGCTACTCAATCAGTCATTCATCTTCGCTGGACGTTCATTCCGTCATTAGAATAAAATATCCAATGATGATTGAGATCTTGATACTTGCAGATTTATGATTTATTTACATAATAATAAAACAGATCTACATCTTAAATCAATAAATAAAATACTCAAAATTAAATAAAGCTAGATATACAAACATCACGCTACCACTGACCATGACAACATAAACAGAAGTGGTTAGCTCATCTCACAATCACGCAATACTGAGAAATATGAAACATAGTGTATGAAATGGCATTATTAATTAATTATAACATTACTGAGTAATGGCTAGGAGTATATCCACCATTTAATTAAAAAGGTGTGTCACCTTTGATTCTATTAAAATTTATAAAATAACTAGCGTTTGCCTACGTTTTGTGGCCGGAATGTATTTTATGAGACTGTTATCGGAAGAAAAAGTATCATGTTTTTATGGGTCCGTGGCTTAGGCCCCCAGTAGTCGACGCAGCCGTGGTCGTCGCCCCTGATACATTTGGAAACTCAGAAAATTTATTAAGATGACGTTTATCAAAGCATTTTTACAAAACATAATGATTCACTAACCATACAGACCTAAAATATTAATAAAAAAATATATGTGCGTGTATCAAAAGCATGCAGAAAAGAATTAAAGGGGCGGCGTCAATAATGTCGGCGGCGTCGCTGTCAACGGGGAAAGTGCCACGCCTGGCAGCATTGCCACGTTGGATGGCAATGCTGATTCTTTGGCCAAGAGATAGGCCAGCCTTCTGGTCATGAGAAGACTCGACCAACTTCTTGGTGATGTCCCGAAACACTAGGTTGCCCACCCGGACTACATGGCCCCCAATAATCATATTTTTAACCTAGGAGATCTGATCGGATTATCGTCGCTGAACTAAATTTTCGAAGTTTTGTATCTAATTTTGTCAAGGCCTTAAGGTGGGATAGTATTTTCCAGAAAAGAAATCAACATTGCGTTTTTACACACTTGCAAATAATGCAATATAATGCTATGTTAAAAACAGACCACTCCCAAATTACATCACAAATAAAAATCGATCACAAATTCTTTCCTTGGCCTCTAACCCCAAAATCGAATGAAGAGCAAATCAACACATATGATTACACAAACCATTTGCCTATGGCTATTCCATCGTTATATTCATAGACACTGTTCTCCTATGAAATTTTCAAAAGATGTATCATATTTAATCATCATTATTATATATACGTCGATCCTTATTTTGCTTGGGGCAATATTGCTTAAGTAGGTATTAGAGCGCTTCTCCATAACGTCACATGGGTGAGTTAGACTTAGCATCGCTTTGTATGAAAGTGGAGGCGGGTCACCAGACCACTGCGACCCATGGCTCCGCTAAGAAAGAAAGAAAGAAAAAGCATTTATTAGCCCGCACAGGAAAAAACACAAATTAAAATGGTTAAATTAACAGTACAACTAATAAAATAAAAAAATAAAGAGAAAAAAAAAAAAAAAACATGAAATGAAATTGGTCTTGTACGAGGCCAAAAGGCCCCTATCTCAGCAAGAATAACAAAAACAACGAGGTACGAGCCTCGGCTTAGGGTGTCACTGGGGGTCCTTCCCTAGCGAAGACCTGATCCGAGGCTAAGACTGGACCGGAACAAGGGACATGTTGGACCGATATTTCGATGGCTGAACCCGTGCAGTTGTCGTGGCAAAAATCTCTTCGTGCGTATTCTACGCAGCAGTGGACGATCGACTTTATAATGTGATGTTTAAGTAGGTACTTTATGATTAGCATTCTCTTGTGGCTAGTCATCTGTAAGTATGATATGTGTTCATGTTGTTACTGGTGTTGCCAAGGCTTGTCTGGTGTGGGATGGGCACGACTTCTACCTAGTATTGCCATAGCAACAAGATACTGAGGTAAACAAGATTATTTTTACAAGATAGACAGCTACATGACCCAGTAAGACCTACTCAACTAGCCATGAGTACTTCTAACTAGTTCAGAGTCAGAAAATTGCGTGTTTGTAGAATAGTATGCCAATTAAATATTGACAGAAGGGGTGTCAGAACAAGCGACAGAAAAACAGAGAAGTAAAATATAACATCATAAAATCATGAAGGTCTTATATACATAAAGTTTCAAGTGGGTCGCTACACGTTTTTTCAGGTAATATTCGGCATGTGAGATTTTTTAGGTTAAACAAAAATAGAATAGGTGGTGTCAAAGCTTGTAAAAGCTCGAAAACGTCTGAGAACTAAAAGAATACACTCAGTACAAGTTCAAGAATTAAATCTTCATTCACCACGCTCGGTTAAGGTGAATGCTCCAACCAGCCCTCGAAATTCATTTTTTTCCCGTTTTTTGCAATTTGCAGGCCAGTGCTAGGATGTTTGTTGACTAAAATATTATTCGCAGCTTTAAGCCGTATGTAATTACAAGAATTATAATCATCATAATCATCAATACAACCCTCCAAATTCATAAAGGTGTAGAAATGACTTTTTTTTGGTTCCTACACCTTTATGTACTTGGAGGGTAGTATTGATGATTATAATTCTGTAACTACATACGTCTTACAGCCGCGAATAATATTTTAATCAACAAACACCCTAGCACTGGCCTGCAAATTACAAAAAACGTAAGAAAATTTGAATTTCGCGGGCTAGTGTAAGCAGGATTACAGAAGGACGGAAAAACAAAAAATGAATGTCATCAACTGCACCCACCGAACGAACGACAAAAGTAACTGTATTATTCACTGCCAAGGACTAAACACAACAAAAAGTCCTGCTTACATAACAAAATCACTAACCTTTATCCTAAATAAGAAGGGAGATCAACTCAAGGATATTGACTGCCGAACAGAATTTCAATTTACACTGATTATTATCGACGGTTAACTAGTGTATGTGCAGATGGAGCAATTAATATTACCGGTTGATACATCTGTGTTATGTTATGATAAGTAGCTTGTTTGTCCGGTTGTTTGATGATGAACTGAACTGAAGGGCATTTACTTCCTGTTGCCGCATAGATACCAGGATTCTAGATCTTCTTCTCCTGCTTACCCCTTTTCCAATGTCATTAGGGATCAATGTAAGATGTTTTCCTTTTCCATTCTCATTTCAAGATAGTGGTCTGTGAATGAAAATGTCATGCCTGAGAGATATTTCTTGACGGAATGTATAGGCGACATAAAAACTCTGTCACCAAGTTAACCCATTTATAACGACCGATCGTTATAAAGATCAAAAAAATACTGGCATAATAACCTCAATTTAAAAATAATAACAAGCGGATAACTTTTGCTTATTGTATACCAATCGCAGCAGTGATAGTTTGCCAATGTTTCGGTGCATAGAAAATTATCTTACCATCATAATTTTGAAGCGGTTTTGTATTTTAGTTCGTATTAGTGAAATTAACTTTCACTATGTCTTCAAAACGGCAAGTTTTTACAAATTAACTTGTGATTGAAATTTATTTTATGCACGTTTTTTATAAATTTATAACCTGTGCAACAAAACTGAAAATTAAAATTTGATCTTATCAGATCTTTTATAAGAAACAAATGATATTATATTTCATTATCGTTATAACGATCGGTCGTAATTTGGGGATCTATTTTTGACTTTCAGACCCAGTACCAATAAAGCATTGTCTCTCAATGAAATCGTTGACGAATTGGAACAATTAGATGATGAGGCCCTATTTCCAAGAAATATAACTATTTTACCACCACATAACGCAAATGCGGATGTCACAGATGAAGATTCTGGTGATAAGGAGTTTGTAACTCTGAACTATCTTCCAGGTTTGACTCTTTTAGAAGAAATGTACAGCATATACGAGGCTATGGTACCTTATTATGGAGGACAGCTGTAAATAATTTATAGGTGGGAAACCGATTAGATGGGGATATAAGTTCTGGGTTGGAGCGACTAGATTGGGATACGTACTGTGGTTTGATCCATATTAAGGACATGCAACAATTATTCCACCGGCTTATAGGCAGTTAGGTATGGAGCTGGTGTGATTTTGCGTTTTGCTGATCATTTGCAATTTCGTCACCCTGATGTGCCTTGCCACTTATTCTTCGCGAGAACCGTTTAGCTTTATGTAAAGGCTTTGCTGATCATTTGCAATTTCGTCACCCTGATGTGCCTTGCCACTTATTCTTCGCGAGAACCGTTTAGCTTTATGTAAAGGCTCGATGTTTTCTGAATTAGATGCTACTGATACCATACTATTCCATTTGTAAACCAAATATGCTCTGGTTGGATAGAATTCTAATCGGTTCCCCACCTAGCCTCGTCTATGCTGTACATTTCTTCTAAAGGAACCAAACCTGAAAGATTATTCAGAGTTACATACTCCTCATCACCAGAATCTTCATCTGTGATGACATCAGCATTCGCGTTATCTGGTGGTAAAAGACTTATATTTCTTGGAAATAGGTCATCATAATCCAATTGTTCCAATTCGTCAACGATTTCATTGAGAGACAATGGTTTATATTGGTACTGGGTCTGAAAGCCAAAAATACATCCCCAAATTACGACCGATCGTTAAAACGATCCGCATTTTCCGAGATTTCCTGAAAACTCGGTTTTTTTTTGGTATTTTTCCATGTTTACAATATGCATCAAGGTAACAATACTAAAAAATTACTGTGATTCGAGATAAAAAAAAGTTTCAGTAACAACTGGGTTCACTAACCTCAAGATATTTTTTTTTGGATTATTCTTATTTTAATTTGATTTGAATTAATTGTAATATGGATTGCATGTATGATGTTTCTTATATAATTTAGTTATAAAAAATTGGTTGCCTGTAAAGTCGGTATACGGGCGAAAGTTTTACGTGACAACGACTTTGAGTGGTAAAATAAACTTTTTATGTCTGTCTCTCTCGCTCTTAGGCGGGCTCTCACTCGCTCTCATTGTGAGCGCATAACGTGAGCGGAGCGTAACGCAGTTTCTTGAAGTGTCACCCGGCAAACCAATTTATAAGACGTTGTCACGTCAAAAAATTCAGACACGATGTAAAAATCGTTAATGAATAAATGAATTTAATTTAATTGAATAACGAAAGATAACAGTAACCGCGAAAGCTTAAAACAGTGTTTGATGTGTGTACTGTTCATTCATCCATTAAATTCGTGTTCAATGGCTGTTGATAACACTTTTCCGTTTTATCTTTCAACTTCGCACCTAGGATGTTGATGTTTAGGGCTCGACCGTTTTAAGTATGATGCAGTTAGGAAACCAACCATACAAAAAAAACTATGTGCGTTGCTTATGCAGAGCCGCAGGCTAAAGTTAACCTATCTTAATTACAAGTACGTACAAGTGACCTAATCAACTATTTTATGATCTTATTTCACTAATTACACATCTTTTAATATTTATAAGTCGAATAAGTAAAATTAATGTGTCTACAAGACCCGTTCATGACATTTAACGCATCATGAATTATACCCGTGAGTGCTAAGCTAAAATAATTTATACAGAGCATCAATTTATTATTGTAATTGCCTACGATTACTTGCATTTCAATTGATGTAAAGATATCCTTGTGAAATTAGATTAATTGGCTTCATTTTTTGTATTAGCGTTTATTTTCCGTGTTTATTTCATCTTTATTATTATAATTTTCTATCAATCAACCTCTAATGGACTCGTTAGACTACGGAACTCTCAAAAGGTACTGTGGACCAACTATTTTGAAAGTTGGACAACTGCCCCTAGTAAAGACCCATGGTCCAACTAGTTGTACAGAGCAGTTGGACCACTGCCCCGGAATGACCCGCGTAATGGCTAATGACACACTCCCTGTTCCAGGCCTGTGGCCTAGCAATGAGAACTTTATTACCTGATTGTGCTAAAAATAATCTTCTCAACAGGCATTTTCCAAGCATTCTCTCCCTAATGAGTTATCTAAAAATACTAACATAATACGGTAAAGCAAAACAAATTTGTAATGCAAAGAAAACTTGGAAGCTTACCAAACAATAACTTGGTAAAGACTTTTTTACCATTGCCACTCAAAAAGGGACATTTTATTCATCGATAACAGTGAAAAACGCTCTTTTAGAAAGCGAGTGAAAGATATTTTGAATTTGGAACAAGGACTAATTATGAACAAATAATACGTGCCGACAAGAAATTTCGAATATTGTTCTAATTTCAATCAGTATTTTACATGGAGCGACCTATCTGACCTTCACAACCCAGTTAGTACTGGGTGCGTAATACTGTACCCATTGGTAAGACTGGTTGTCAGACTTTCGGGCCACTGGCTTCCTGTTACGACTGTCAAAGAACTATAAATGACAGCCGTACCAAGGGCTTTACGTAGTTACTTTACTTCTTTCGACGCACGGAAGAAACTCGGTATGTAAAGAATTAGTGGTCACCCATCCACAGACCGACCTTGGTAAGCATGGCTTAACCTCGACCCAAGTGGCTGTTATTATTAACCCATGACAAATGTTAATACTATTCTTCTATATATATACTTTCTCGCAGTCAATGGTAAAAAGATGTTTTTTTAAGAGATGATTTTTTTCACGAGTTGTGTACTCTACAGTACACAACTCGTGAAAAAAAATCATCTCGGTTCTTGTATCCCTCGCTCCGCTCAGGATTCTAATCTGGAATCCCTCGCTACGCTCGTGATTCTACTATAGAATCCTTCGTTGCTCTCGGGATCCAACTTAGTCCCTCGTATTAAATTTCCTTTTTTCACTTGTATAATATCTAAAAATATCCATGCTTACAAATCTAGAGGATCGAGTAAACGACTAGATTTTTCCAAATCCTAAAACTAAATCCACATAGGTCAAAGGCATACCGCCTGAACGAGATTCTTCAATAAACCCAATAAGGAAGATAATTACCTACACAGCAAATAACGAAGTACTTAATTGTAACAGTTTTTAATTAAACAAGCTTTAACCTTTACTAAGTAACGTCTACAATTACCTACAGGATGTCTTTAATTAACCGTTTTAATTATTTTATGTTAATTTGTATTAAAAGTTAATCCTAAGCTTTTATATGGAATACACGGAAAAGTGAATCAGATGTATCTTCCTGTGTGTGTGCGTCTTCGTGAGTAAACCTCAAGTTGCATGGGCAATTTTAATTGCTCGGCGACAATCTCTGAAGTGAGTGGAGCAATTAGTTGCAATAAGTGGCCGTGCCCAATATTGACGGCTGAGCTATGTTATGTTGCTAATGTGATCGTTTAGCTATTTATATTGACAGTGTTAGAACCCATTACATTCGATTCTCATACAGTTAATTGCCCTGACGCAGATTGTTAAAATTCTCATTGCATTCTCCAAAATGTCAAAGTCATCATAATAAAGTTCCCAATGACCCAAGGAACTGTGTGATTTGTAAAACTTTATGAATGTAAATCTTTTTCAACGCACAAAGATAATCTGTATACGTCAAACGAATAATGTCCATACACCACAATTATTTCTTCTTTTTCGTGTTCCTGCCAAAATACACGATACACAAGTGTCAATAATGTAGAAGAGAAAAAAAATCGAGTAAAATAAAGCCCATTCTTTTGCCTAAAAAAAATGTCCAAAGTTTCACTCCAGATTCCAAAAAAAACAGTGTAATGAACAATGAGCTTAAGGATTTCTCACAGATTTCCTTTACGGGAAAATTCGTAATTTTTGTTCTTATTAGAGCAAACGTTTATCATCACTCAAACATACACTGTAAACTAGTACATAATATTAATTCATACAGACAAAAACAGCAAACGACTGTGGTATGCAAAAGGATCTAATGAGAACATCCTAGTGGATCATGCAATAGAACGCTTCGGATCAAGAGCGGCCTGTTAATAGCTCATAATGTGACCGCTCACCGACATACGCAGTGTTGTGGAGCAGAGCAAGCTAAGCGAGCAAAGCGTTAATACCTACGCGTTAAATTAAGAGCAGTCTGAAATGATTTAGTGGAAGCGACTCAAAAGATGAAGATTATTTATAAGGGTATCTCTTCCTCTTATTTATTTTAGTTCCTCTGCCCTACGAAACCCACTAAATTTTCCTAGAGGAATACTTTGCAACTGATGTCATCGTTTCCTGGTACCGCTTTGCCCATCAGTCCAGCTGTTACATGACACTATTCTGGATTTCAACTTTTCAAAACAGCTTTTATTTTAATTAGGTATTTTCTTTGTTTTTATTTTCTCTTCTTCTCTAACACACTATCTCTACATCTCTTTTTTATCTACTCTTCTTTCGCAGGTGCTGGAAGAGATTCCTTTAGAAATAAACTGCACCGTTTGTACCTATCTTTCTGGTCCTTTTCTCTTTTCTGTTAGTGTGTAAGTACATACATAGTTTAATAATATCTGTCCACGAAGACCACGAAAGAGATGGCGGGACGAAATAGATTTCTTCCTTGAGAATGGGAAAGAAGAATAGCACAGAATAGTGACCGTTGGACAGAACGGAACGTGAAAAAATGTATTTGTCTAGCAGTAGGAAATATGGGCTAGCTCTAATGATAATAATATCTGTCCATATCCAATGCTTTCACTACACCACCAACTCAAATCAGCCGTAACAAGTGATCGTCTTAGCCTTGTAGAATATTGCCGGAACACATCAGATACTTACTATATACCCACTCAAAGTATTCATAATATTGTTGTTGCCATTACACGGATCTTCGACTTGCTACATTTATTTTATTTATTAAATAATCGTTTGTTTTGTAGCCTCGGGGTTTTTGAAGAGCTTAAGAAAATACTTTGTTTTGTTGGTTAGAGAAATCTGGTATTCTCTGAGTCTTCTTTGGTTGTTTCAAATTTAAAGAAAGGACTTTGTTATTGATATCAAAGACAAAAAAAAATGTCTTTTTTCTTTTTATTTTAATCCGTGAATATCTATTTACAGTAATAAATAGGTTGATATATATTTATAGTATTTATATATATTAATAGTATTTTATATATCCTTCCATTAATTAAATTATTTTCAGATGTACACCTACCACTGTTTGTCTCTGCATCACCCAAAAGTTGACTGGTAGAAAATGCCTATGGCATTAAGTCCACCTCTGTACTTTGTGCTTGAAGTGTTAAATAATAAATAAAAAAACACAGTTAATTTTTTTTGAATCTGTTGTGTTTTTTGGTCAATAACACTGAACATCTCACATTGTATAAAACTGGCTATCCTCAAAGCTAAAGGAGTAAGAGAATCACAATTACAGAAAACCTTTATCGTTATAACTAGAAAGTTGAAGGGAATAGCTAAATCAACAATGTGAAGGTGCGGTTGGCGCAGTGGTTCTGTAATTGTCTCCTGCGCTGCGAGTCGCGGGTTCGATTCCCGCACTGAATAAACATTTGTATAGACTACAGGTAGTTGTTTCGAGTGTGGCTGTTTGAGTGTGTGAGTTTAATTGTTTTAAACGCTCCCACGATACAAGAGAAATTCCTAGTGAGTGGCAACGTTAAAAAATTAGTCTCAAACTTTTCAAAAAGAAAACCATCTATAATATAATATCTGCAATTCTATCTTTACACGGACAACTATCTATGCTTCTTCAAGTTCTATCCTCTTAACAAGGGAATTACCATTTAAATAACATTCAAGCAAAACAAAACTACTAATTATGAGACCTTAGGCATCGAAGTGCAAAGATGAGTTACAACTGTCATGGTAAACTGACAATTAAAGATATATGTTTACTTGGGAATTATCATTTAAATATAGTGCGAGTCTATCTGCCAGGCCCCAACGAGATTTATTAACAGGTGATAGTTTTTCATAAAGACGTTATTTTGTGCCTAAAGAAAATAAATAAGACATGTTTTGTGACTCGACAGTTTTTGATTAAATGACGTTTCTATGAAGTGTCTAGCTAGCGGGCTATGCTTATATTTTTTATTGTTATTATACTTTCAGATCGCCCAATAGTGCTCGGAGTTAGATACCATTAATAGATACCATACAAATCCAATAGTGGTCATGATTAGTTTATGGAAATATAGTTTATTATAAATGCCTGTTATTTCCGAATGGGTACACAGACGTGTACACCAAACTGTCGTATGTTACGTGTACGTCCTATTGTGGCGCCCCGTGTAAAGCAGCTAAGCAGTCGCGCTTCCTAAACTATCGATAGTATTCAAACAAAAAATACTACTTAATGTTATAGTCATTACTTTATTAGCTTATAATCCACAACAGCCCATAACGTCCACTGCTGGACATAAGCCTCTCCCATGATGGTAGAAATTTGCCGTAATCTCCACGCTTTGCAGGCGGATTGGAGATCGCAGTGATGAAAGACTAACAGAAAACGCTGCTGCCCATTCTCTGGTCTACGGACACGTAAGGTGTTCTGCCTCAGACATAAGTCGCCTTATACGACACCCGTGAGTGTAATGGGTTGGTTCTATTCTACTCTGCCGGATACCACACGGTGGCATTAGCTTATAATATAAACAGTTTATTAAAATCTTAAGTGATCTTAATTAAGCCATGGGAGTAATTAAGTAGAAACATATGTGTTTAAGTATTTAATTGTAATATGGTGTTGTAATTATTGTTATTTATTTCACGCCTACGATTGTAATTTAATCTTAGTATGTTATATTGTTATATTGGTTTACTATCTAATACCATTGGCAACTAATTCAGCTCGTATTTCTTTATCATAACGACTATTATTTGAAATAACGCCTGTAATATATTGATTGACAAGAATGTTTGTTGCAAATCGTAAACGCTGATGCTGAAGAATACTTATGAGTCATGGAAGGTTCAAAAGTTTTGTTTAGTTTTACCGATAAGTCATTCCATCAAAACAGTTTAGTATTGTGCTTAAAACTATAAAAACCGGTGAAGTCAAACATAGCAAGGAAAGCAGCATGTTACAGAAAAATGGAAGACAATTTTGACATGCGTGGTTGATAACAGCCTACTTCGTCTCATAGACGAGGAGCCCTGTGTCCCAGCAGTTGGAAAATACATACACTAACCAAGCATTGTACATGTACATCAAACCAAGTAACTTTACGCAAAAAATATTGCTGGGGAACGACTTTTTTTTTAAGGTGAAAAATCACGTTTTATGTTAGGACCCAAATACTCAATACATTGAGTACAACGCAAAAACAACGCACACAAAACATTGTACTGATGGATGGATTGAATAGTATGAAGGTGTTTAAATTAAAAATCTTGTATTAAAAAGATGTACCTAAATTTTTTAAAGAAAAAAACTTGTGAAAAAGTAGGAACTTTGACCTCTAATATCTCCGTAACTTGAAGGTATGGTCTAGAACAAAATAAACCCAAAGTCGGGGCGAACCAATGCTTTTCGGTTTCGTTAAGAGTTTGCATCCTTTATAAAGCTTTAGTTTTGCTAATCAAATTCATCATCTGCCTAGCCTTTTCCCAACTATGTTGGGGTCGGCTTCAAGTTTTACCGGATGCAGCTGAATACTAGTATTTTACATGGAGCGACTGCCTATCTGACCTCCACAACCCAGTTAGTACCGGGTATTACGATACCCCTTGGTAAGACTGGTTGTCAGACTTTCTGGTCACTGACTACCTATCGACTGTCAAAGATCTACAAATGACAGCCGGGACCAACGGCTTAACGTGCTTTCCGAGGCACGGAAGAAACTCGGTATGTAATGGGTGGTCACCCATCCACAGACCAACCTAGGCAAGCACGGCTTAACCTAACGATCGACCCGAGCGGCTGTTATTATTTAGCCACGAGCTCTTCCTCCTCCTTTGCTAATCAAATTAAACATGACATTTAAAAAAGGGTTTCTGAAATGCATTCAAATCACCATTGCTAAGGTCTTTACAATAATGAAACTTAAAACGATAGCTAGACATTATTGCTCTGTCGAACAAGACTTTGCAACAGTTTAAACCATAGTTTGCAATTACAAAATTATTACACAACTAATATATAATAAAGTACAGGTACACAGGTCTTGGGATGGTCGAGTTTTTGAAAGTATTAAGAAATATCAAATTGCATAAAATTTCGTCATCGTTACTTACCGGCAGAGATTTAAGAAAAAAATCGTTAGATATCGTGAGTGAATAATTAGGTGGCAAGATCCCAATAAGATGCAATCTGATCGGACTTTCACGGTGCAATGCTAGACAAGCAATAAGCAATCATCGAAAATTTTAAAAGTAAAGTTCACCGAAAGCTTGAGCAATTGGTTTGCAAACAGGCCGCTTACAATCAGCCTGTACCAATGTAGATAATGGCCTTGCCAACTTTAAGGAGGAAATTCAAATGCAAGTAGGTACGAATAGGGTATATTACGCATGATTTTTTTTATCACTCTAAACAAAGCAACACACACATAACAACAAAACACACATCACAAATAACATAACACCAGAAATAGCAAAGTGAAATTATTTTTTTAATATCTATAAAAAATACTAGTTAATAAGCATTTGAAACTGCTGATTAGACACAGAAATCCGATACAGCGAATGACGTCATTCGCTGCATCGACGTACAAAATCCATACGAAATTCCGTTTATCTAGAAAGAGATAGAAATAAAAGTTGAAATGGTTCTAACTTTTGTGTTGTTTGGCCGATTTATGTCTTGTTTTCGCTTTTTGTCATTATTTTTATAGTATTGTCCTTCAGCTCTTCATACATTCCAATTGATACCGCAGAAATGTGTGTGATGCCTTAATTTTTTATTTCCTTCTTTCTGCATTCAGTTTGAACAAGCTGCTGCCTATTGTCTGTCAATCTATCTGGTGGTAGATGCAAGTTCCTGAAAAAAAAAATTTAAAAAAAAAATATTGTTTTTGCCTAGTGATTGGAGTTTCCTTTTAGGCGTCTAAAGCCTGTGTCAGGAAACTCCACTCTTCCATAAATTAAATTAACATTAGCAAGCTTGTTCCTGTTTTGTTAGTTCACAGTCTTCACTCAAAGCTGCTCCAATGGCTTTCATTCTTTCGACAAGGATTACTGATCTAATTCTACTTCTGCAAATAGTAATTCTACTTCTTCCCTTATATCTCCTAAAAATTTTTGTCCGAAAATCATTATCCATAAAACGTTTGCTATAAACTTCACTTACCATAATGTTCAAAATCCCGAATTTTTGTTTTACATAATTATCTTTATTTCTAAAACTGTTCTGTCATAATATCGAATACTATAATAATTGAATCTTCTAATTGTATATGCCATAAAGTCAATTATCCTAAATATTATATTATATAATGTGTATTATTCCTAATGTCCATATAAGTGTAATAAAATTCTTGGTCCTATAACATTTGCTAAAAATTAGGTTTTAGTGACAGAAACGAATCGCTGTAAATCCGACCCTACGCAATCTTGTCTGCCCTACCCCTAGAGTGTAATTTAAAATCGCGTAGGCGCGGAGGGGCGAGGCGGCCCGCGAGTTGAGGAGCAGGTGGTTGTAACACTCGCCGCCGCTGCTGAGCAAGCCGAAGCTGCGGTGGTGAGCGTTAAACACATCTGCGACGATAAGCTCGCGTGGGACCGCTGGAGCTCCGCAGTGCCGGAGCCGTGACAGAAACCATGCCTGCTGCATGTTGCTTGCTCGCTTGCATGCTGCATGCTTGCTTGCATACTGCATGCGTGCTTGCTTGGTTGCTGTAAGCTTGTTGCATGCTTGCTGTATGCTGCTTGCTCGCTTGCATGGTTGCTTGCATACTGTATGCGTGCTTGCATGGTTGCTGCAAGCTTGTTGCATGCTTGCTGCATGCTTGCTGAATGCTTGCTGCATGCTTGCTGCATGCTTGCTGCATGCTTGCTGCCTGCTTGCTGCATGTTTGTTTGCATGTTTGCATACTTATTACAGGTAAAAATAAAATCAACATAATTATGTTCACACTCAACTGTTTTATAATGATTGACGGTTTGATTGATTGATTTTCTGCCTTTTAGTGACTACTTATATGAAATGTATGCCAAAACAAAAGAAGATTCTAACTATGAACTTTCTGCGATATGATGGTTCTACTTTTTAATTCTTACAAATTTCATAAGACCAATATTGTATAAAAATGTGTTGTGTTGAGAGAAGTTCATAGCATAGCAAAAGCTAAGTAATACTTACTTTACTGTAGGTACCCGTAATTACAGACACAATTAAAATAACAATGTTCTGTTCCCTTTTGGGAACGTCTGGGAACATACCGGTTTGTTTTAACAATATTATTAAGATCTAAACATTTTTTTTTTAAATTTAGGATTTATAACTATTATTGAAAACGATTTTAAGTGTTTTGTATATTATTGATTGTAATATTTATGACAAACGGGTTTAGAGCATATTGTATTTAGGGATTTCAATTTTATGGCATGTGATATTATGTGATATTAAGTTCGGGTAAGTTATCATTCGGACAAATAATGATTAGTACAAAAAAAAGTTATGGCACTTTAAATTATGAATAAAAAAGTTAGGTAATACAATAGAGAACCATCCGGCAGAGTAGAATAGAACCAACCCATTACACTCACGGGTGTCGTATAAGGCGACTAATGTCTGAGGCAGAACACCTTGCGCCTCCGTAGACCAGAGAATGGGCAGCAGCGTTTTCTGTTAGTCTTTCATCACTGCGATCTCCAATCCGCCTGCCAAGCGTGGAGATTACGGCAAATCCTCCCATCATGGGAGAGGCTTGTGTCCAGCAGCGGACGTTATGGGCTGTTGTAGTAATCCTTGAAAAATTTGGTGGATGAGTCCCTAATAGTACATTCACATTTTGCCAGTTATGTTTAAGTCCTACGTAACAGGGGGCGAGTCTATTGCCATCAACTGAGCACAAATACAATGTTTTGGCTACTGCTGCTAAATATAGTTCGGTTTAAACTTAATGGCGGCTCGGAAGTTAACTGCAAGTGACGGTCAGCGCATTATACAGACAAAACGATGCGTCATCTGCGCCCCGTTGATACCTAAAATTGTTGTCTGCGCAGCTTTACATTAGATGTTCCGAATCGCCATAAAATTAAAAGCGTTATTCCTGCGCAGACCGTCACTCGCAGCTAACTTCCGAGCCGCCATTAAGTTTGAATCGAACTATACCTGATGGGAAAACCCAAAAATACTGTGTCTAACCTGGTAAACAAAACCAGGACCTTATGCTAAGCAGTCGCTCTTGCGACCGCAATGACTAACGAGAGCATTGGTGTATGACATAGAATCTACGTATTTTATTACACCAAATCACCTTGTCTGCACCTAATTAATGTAAAATTTCATCACGATATAAAGTGTGAAGATCGGTAGAAAATAACATTGTAACACGTCGTGATTAAATAATTATACGGTAAAGTGTACATCGTTAACACATTCATTACGTCCTGACCGACGACGATGAAGAATGATTATAAAATAACTATCTTCATTTTTGTAAGACAACATAATTTAAAAGCGTAGACACGTCACGAGAGATATTTTTTAAACTTTATTTTATGAAAATTTAAAACAGCAGTAATTTCAATACATTTTTAATTAATATGCAATTAAAAACCCTCAAGTATTACCGTTTCCACCAATTACAGAGGTTAACACAAATTAAGGAACCCCTAAAACAATTTTTAGAAGCAGACCGCGTCGAGGTTTATTGTATGAAAATAAAATGCGCTGTGGGTCGATGCTGCAAATAAAATCTACCTAGTTATCTCTATGTCTAAAGGGTATAAAATACCTCTTAACGAAGCTGAAAGGCACTTATTTTCCCCATTATTGCGATCATTTTTTTGTTCTACACTATACCTGGAAACCTTCTAGTTACGGAGATATTGGCGGTCAAAGTTCCAACTTTTTGACATGTTTTTTTTTTAAATACAATTTTTTAATGTAAGATTTTTAAACTTTAAACACCTCCACGACCCCCGTACTATTCAATCCATCCATCAGCACTATGTTTTGAGAGCGTTACATTGAGTTTTGCCACATAACATGATTTTTCACCCCAAAAAAAAAGTCGTTTCCCAGCAATAATTTTTGCGTAAAGTTACTTAGTTTGATGTACAGAATGCTTGGTTGACGGCTTCGTGATGATGTCTTTTACACCCTGAATATGGCATCTTCCCCTTTGAGCTGGCTCGTTCCATCCAACATGATCCATCGTTTTCTATTAGACGAGATCGAGTTTAAGAGGCCAGCTCTTTACCTCTATTTCATCCATTAGGCATTAAAACGGGCTTTAAATCTGAAACCAATAAAATGCATACATATTCAAGTATATTTAATTCTAGAATTAACTCGGCTAAGTCTCAATGGATACTAAATCGAAATTGATCTAAATACAACCGATCAGACCATAAGTGCACGGCGATGAGTCGTCGGCGACAGAAAGATATGTTTATAATTAATCAAGTGTTGATC
This sequence comes from Xestia xanthographa, assembly GCA_905147715.2. NCBI lineage: Eukaryota > Metazoa > Arthropoda > Insecta > Lepidoptera > Noctuidae > Xestia > Xestia xanthographa. The sequence goes on from LR990650.1 coordinate 27,098,678, forward strand.
ATTGATCAGCGGTATGACTCGAGGTAGAGGGTACACAGGTCGGGTGAGGTCGGTCAAGCTTGTTGAAATTGTGAGTGATGATGTGTTTTAATAGATGGAATAGGATGAATGTTGATAGTCGGTACATAATATCTGTCAGGGCTTTTTCAATTTGCTCGATACTTCCTGTATTTCTGTTTATGTAAGGTATTAAAATTGATTCATTCGTGGAATCATTATCCTGTATTTATATTTTAAGTAATTTGCGGGGTGAATTACCTCGATACTTAATATTTAATGTTCTCCAGAGCTGTGTTATTTTTTCTGAAATTGGTCATCGTTTACCATAAATTATAGGTAAGAATATTGCGTAAATAATTATAGTACACGAAGATGTTCAAGATAAAACGCATATGTCTGAAATTAACGCCATTAATTTAAATATTCACAACTTCCGCAGAATATTAACCACCTACGTACATTATAATATAGGTAGGATGATAATTAATATTAAATATTTTCAATAATAAAATCACACAGGTACAATAAATTGGCGTAACCTCCAATTATTGTTGATGTATCCTATAATTTCGTTAACACATTTCACCCACGTCGTTTTGACAGCGATGCGACGCATGGGGCTATGTCTAGTTGTGGAAATTTTGCAGCTGAAATTACAGAAGCATAATCAATCTTGAGCGGGATTGGAGGAGCTTGGACTTTTGTCTGTGAGATGGAGCTGGTCGTAACCCCCGCCGGCCCAGTCGATTTTTAGGGTTTTTTGCGATATGGCAAAAAACGGAATCCATAGAGATTCGTCCTGTTGTTACGTTGTTTTTTTTGGTACCTAACATTTACCTGTGAGCATGCGTTGTAAATTGTGAGGTTTCCAATATGATTCTCTCCATGATTTCCAAGTGAAATGTTCATTGTGGTTTATGCCATTTGCATTTTGCACTTTGGGTTGCGATTTGAAGAAGGAGTCATCTCTGCATCCGTACTTCGGCACCGGATTATTTAGTAACACTTCCTGACAATAAGTCACTTTTCAAAACCATAATAAATTGGTGTTCATAATAAATTAGATCCATCATATCTTGCGTTAACATTCCAAATGTCATTTGGTTAAACGTCAGTTTCTTTCTGACAGTTGGAGGTGTCGCCTCCAACTGTCAGAAAGCGATATGCAGTTGTAGTTTTAATCGATACATTTTAACATTTTCATTGGAAATCATCGAACAATATCGTATAGACCAATCCTTAATAATTTCCAGCTTTTGGTTGAAATACTTAATTGTTTTTTTTTAACCGTAAACGGAAGTGAAATTATTTTTTTATTATGGAGATTTTTCTAGAAGCAGCGGAACTCACAATTCATATTTAATCTGTGGTATGTCAATGGCTTGGTGTGGCCAGGTGATGCAGTCTCAATTTTCCGAAGGAATGAGGGGAAAAGTTACTCCACTTAGGACAAACTTTAGTGTTAGAACTAAGAAATAATTAGTTTGTCAGCTTGGATCCTGAAAATTGTTATTGTTTCAGAGTATAAACGTCATGTTGGACAGTTGTTAGGGATTTTCAAGAATTAAATATCTTGAGGTAGTGATTCGGTCATCAGTGCTCTTATAAGTTTTACCTGAAACAGGGGAGATTTTCTAGGTGCTCCGCCTAATTCCGGTTGGGAGGCATGACAGGACAATGGAAGGTCACGGGCGTCAATTTGCTATTGATCAAGCCTGAGGCAAGTTACAAACTTTATCTCATGTTTTACAAGGTAAGGATTTTGGTGAATTAGTGTTTGGAAGTGATCTCTGAGTCCTTCCCAGGTCGTAAAAAGGATATTGACGTGATCCCTGGATATTTATTACAGGATTCCATGCGTTGAACGGATTCGCAGATGAAATAGGCGGACCTGTTCTCCGGCCGGTCGAATCAAGCAGTCAAAATTGTTTTCATCATTACCCAACTGTGAGTATTACCATTGCTGTCCCACCACGCAGGGTTAGGCAAACAGAAGTCGTAGCTCATTCAATTGTGTTTTCTAGAGGCCACGTAGGCCACGTTGACCGGCTAATGGTTTAGCCTTTAGATCTAGCTCCTCTCCTCTATTCATTCTCAAGGAAAGTACCATGGTTTCCCCTTATCTAATAGGGTCCCCGTATTGTCAATTCCAGGTGAGGCAACTCGAGCGATTCGTCTCGCCGCCAGGATCTAGACGAGCCTCTGGGACCTGGACGCGAGACCCGTTCCTCGAGTCCACTCAAGGCCTCCAGTGGAGACGGTCGTGCAGTAGCAGAGTCCACCTAGCGATTTAGAGCAGGCGGGACGGTTTTTTTTTTTTATAAATTGACACCTTTTAAATTTATTTTCTACTGGTTCATATACGAACCCGTGTATCACCTGCTTGGTTTTCCAAATTAGAAGCCGGTCTTTAACTTAATTAAATTAAAGGACCCCGGGTTCGACACCTACGCTTAACTGGAAGTATATTGGACATCTTCGTCGGCTCCGGGATCCGGGACGGTTCAAGTCCCTGGCGCCCATATAATATCTATTAGTATTCACTAAACTGGAAGGTTGTATCTTGATATTTTAGTAAGAACTAATTTAATTTAATTATACTTTATTTACTTTAATTTGATTTAAACTTTTGAAAAAGGAACAGTACTGGGTTTATCTCCAATCCCCCACAACCATAGCTCGAAACCGACTGAATTTAACGCTGGCTGGCATTATCTTTTTTTTATATTTAAGTTTATATAAATAAACTTTTGTTGTTTGAGATAGTATGTTGTTTCTTTGCCTTTTATTACCAACCCACCTTGCATCTGGGCTTTTGTTCCATTACCACTAGAGGGACAAAATCTCAAATGTAACACTGTCTGTAAGTCTACCTGTCAGTCGGTCTGTCATTTTATCTGTCAGTCGAGGTATGGAACCTCGTTCAATAAATAAATAAGCAGTGTTGATGAAATAAAAATAGCACGCCTGCCTGGGTTAACCCACGTCCTACAATTACTCTACCTACTCAATGCGAAACATGGGAACCCCATATCCAGCAGTGGAGCAGTTCCTTTATAAAATGATGATGAATGAACGATGATGTAAACTCTATCGTGTGTCGTATTACAGTTGAAGTGAAACAGAACAGACACAAGGCTGTCTGCGGAATCGCACCTGTGACCTCTGGTGGCAGATGTGATAGTACATCATTTGGAATAACTAATGATTGGAAAAGGCAATAAAATGTAATTGGGTAGTTTAGGAGCTACTAGTTATTTGTTTATTTAAAAGACAATGTAGAGATGTTAGTATTTGAAGAAGAAACAAAACAATACCGTGCCCTACAGTTTTACTTTACATAAGTGCAGCAGTGCAGGAGCTCGTGGCTAAATAATAACAGCCGCTCGGGTCGATCGTTAGGTTAAGGTGCTTGCCTAGGTTGGTCTGTGGATGGGTGACCACCCACTACATACCGAGTTTCCTTCGTGCCTCGGAAAGCATGTTAAGCCGTCGGTCCTGGTCTGTCATTTGAAGATCTTTGACAGTCGTTAGGTAGTCAGAGGCCCAAAAAGGCTGACAACCAGTCTTACCAAGGGGTATCGTATTACCCGGTACTAACTGGGTTGTGGAGGTTAGATAGGCAGTCGCTCCATGTAAAATACTGGTATTCAGCTGCATCCGGTAAAACTGGAAGCCGACCCCAACGGGCCCCAGTTGGGAAAAGGCTAGGCAGATGATGAAGTGCAGCAGTGCAGTGTGGATGGAAACGACGAAAGGGAGGCGTACCCTATTCCCAACAGTGGGTGATTCCGGCTTGAAATGATGTTGATGATAAAGTGTAGCAGAAACAATATTACAAATAGACGTTTTACTAAACATAAATATTTGCGGCATCAATCGAAATGGCTTATTTTTTAGGAGAGCAGCGGTGGCCCAGTGGTGGCAGTCGCGATTTACGAACAGTAAGTCGTGGGATCGAACCCAGGCAGGCGCGTTCCTTTGTATAATTTATTTCATCACCACTGCTCCCAAAACATTGAAGGAAAACATCGTGAGGAAACCGACATGTCCTAGAACCAAAAATTCGAAGACTCGTGACATCTACCAATCCGCACTGGGCCCGCGTGGTGGTTTATAGCCCAGTCCCTCTCATAAAGAGGAGGCCTGTGTTCCCGCAGTGGGAACATTAATAGGCTGATGATGATGATGATGATTTTTTTGGCCAAGTTTTCAAGAGTTCATGAAGTGTTGAAAAAACCTCCATTCCATATCCACGTTAGTATAATCTAAGCTAAACCATAATATAAACCAGATTCGTAGCATGCACGATCAAAGAAATGTATTACCTTTCTGCACTTGTTGATTAAGGTTAATTCTTTATGTTTAGCCACACTACAAAAATGTACTGAAGATTTGCTTATGACCAATTACAAACAAATGATAAGTTTTTAAACTGTTAGGGTAATTAACATTATTTACAATGAAAACAGTGGTGGCCCAGTGGTGACGGCCCCGACTTACGAACAGTAAGTCGTGGGTTCGAACCCAGACAGGCGCATTACTTTGTGTAATTTATTTCATCACCACTGCTCTCAAAACGGTGAACGAAAACATCGTGAGAAAAACCGGCATGTCCTAGAACCAAAAAATTCTAAGACATGTGACATCTACCAATCCGAACTGGGCCCGCGTGGTGGATTATAGCCCATTCCTTCTCATAGAGAGGAGGCCTGTGTCCCAGCAGTGGGAACATTAATAGGCTGATGATGATGATGACACTGAAAACGGGATATTTAGCATGTGTACTGTTTGTTTTGAGTTTCCGATATTTCGGCGCTGTTGCAAGCACCATGATCACGGATAAACATTCACTCATTTGTATTTGATCTGGGTTTGCAATGGATTACTTTTGTCTGTATGGTGTCGGACGTAAAGAATAGCACCATCCCATATCTTCCCGTGGGTGTCGTAAGAGGCGACTAAGGGACTTACCAGAGAATGGGCAGCAGCGTTCTGTGTGCTTTTGTAACAACCGTACTGCGATCGCCAACCCGCCTGCCAAGCGTGGCGATTATGGCAAAACCCCCCCTTGCGGGAGGCCTATGTCCAGCAGTGGACGTCTTTCGGCTGAAATGATGATGATGATGATGACATTTGTTTCAAAACACAGACAGAGTTTTTTACTTATTTTCAGTGGGGTCGCCACCATGAAGTTTTCTCATCACTAAGACTAGTTTGCCTCTGGTAAAGAGCTGAACTTCTGTGTCGTAATTTTTCAATAACGTTGTAATTCACATATACATTACCAAATACACTGATTAGAATACTTTAAACGAGTTTAAGATGAACTTTACAGTTTGTATTGAAACGTAATTGATGTGTACCATTATTTATGTTCCAATTCACTGACAAGGTCGGTTTATTTAATGTATGAAATCGTGTTTATTTTGTTACTTATGTGAATAAGACTTGTTAATATCCAGTGATGTGCATTGCCTTCTTATTGATTGGTATAATTATTGGTCTTTCATGGATGCTACATCTAATAATTATAATTATCATTAATACGAAGGTGAATTTGTTTCTTTGATATGGCCGGATGTAGAACTTTTGTAATTTACACATACAAATCTACTGTCTTGTATTCTTTCTTTCTTTCTTTATTAAAACATTGGGAATAATAACGTTAAATAACAATAACAAATTGATTAATCGCATCGGTACATTATTATTTAAAATATAACACTTCATAAACTCACATTTTTCCTGATTTCCATTGTTCCCTTTAGATATATACTGAACTTTTCTCTTTTTTAATTTTTTGTTTTCCCTAGATGAGATCATCTATATCTTCGTATTTCTATCTTTTGTCTCAATGCCATTTCTACTTACGCGTAGGCCATATATATAAATGAGCCGATAAATAAATGAAATAAATATCGCTGGACATTACACACGGTGCCATCTAGTTCCACACTAAGCAACGAGGCTTGTGCCGTATTCACCATTATAGTAGATATACTACATAGATACTTTTTTTTTTGTAAATTTTATACTTACTTATTATACATATAAACATCCATGACTCGGAAACAAATGTCCAAACAATACCAAGCATTTATGCATCTTCAACATTTCACAGTAAACTAATGCAATTAATATTTCACGTTTTACAGTACCATCGGATTCCTCGCAAACCTGCAACACAATTCAATAAATTCAAACAATCCGCCATTTTGAAATAGTTGTGATAATTCGGGACGAGAGCAAAGGATTGACAACACTAGCGTCGCAACAACAGTTCGTGTTTAGATTATTTTGAGAGTGTAGGCTGTTGTAGTGATGTGCATTCATTGTTTCTCTAACAGGGTTTAATTCATTCTGAATTATATTTAAGATTATTTTGACACTGATGACGATAAGCGCTGTAAAACCGGAAAAAAGCAAATGTTGAGACGTTTCGCTCCTATAAGAATATCCTATATTATTGCTCCTCTACGTGAAAGCGGACAATAATTATTTACGAAAACTAGTTGACAAACCATATTTATATAAACATTGTGGTAGGAACTTCGGCGCTAAGATGGCTACCTCATTCAGTACACCATACATACGCAACCCCCATCCATGTGTTCATAGAAATGTTTTATTTGTATCTAGCTGTCGTCCTGCGGTTTCACCCGCGTAGTTCCCGTTCCCGTGGGAGTACGGGAATAAAATATAGCCTATAGCACTCACGAATAATGTAGCTTTCTACCAGTGAAACAATTTTTAAAATTGGTTCATTACTTCTGGAGATTACCCCCTACATACAAACTTACAAACATAAAAAACAAATGTTACCTCTTTATAATATTAGTATAGATAAAAAAAGCAGTTGTTCCATACACTTTGACCATGAGGTATTGCAGTTTTGTAGGACACAGCTGATTCTTCAGAATGAAGTGCTGAATACGATACGTGTTGATTATCTGTGATACGCACCTTCAAACTGTAAGAATTTGTGTAAATAAGTTAATCAGTGATGCATAATTTTGAGAGAATTATTGTAAATTCGTTGATTACCTGTGATTCATAAATACTGTTCTAATTGCCTCAGTCTTTTTAAATTATTTTTAATCAAAAATATTGTTCACTCTTGATCAGAAAGTCGTAATTAAAACATTTTAACAATCCGTGAAATTTCTTATTGAAATCCCTATTATTGCATTTTGACTCTCGGTCTATAGCGGAACGAGTGGGAAATAAAAAGTTCCAATCGTCACCACTGGGGAGGAACGAAATTTTATTTTTCCCATTCGTGCCCAGTGGGGACGACCGGGAATAAATAGTGCTAAGCCTTATAAATTGAAATCCTAGTAAGCAATAATTTTGTATAATTTACTAACTTTCATACTCAAATATAGTAAACACTCATCTTTGTTTACCAAAAGATTTATCTAATCTGAGACATGAAAATGCCCCAGTAACCTTTACATACAATTTATAGCTCCCTTTTGAGGCATCTATCACTATATTATTAGCACACCTCGTGTTCTTCTCACCCTTTTACGTACACGGCGTGATGCTACCTAAACAAATCCCTAAATATTCGCAATCGAAGTTAACAATGCGAATACTACTATCGCTTAAGGCAAGAAATACCGAAACAATTGTTCTATTATACTTCAAAATAATAAAATAATAGCTATTTATTCTACTGCCTTAGGTGGTTTGGTAATGTATGTACAAATTTTTCGTTTAATACACTGTATTAGGAAGACAATAATTCAATTTTACATCATTCACCTTCGAACGGTTGAAATTTCATCTCTCAATGCTGCAAGCGGTACTTCAATGCCTTGTGTTTATGATTGTGAAATATTTATTGTGTGGCTGAAATAATAATATTTTGGTAGAATATTTGGATACTTGATATCGTTGGGATATCAATGTAATTTAAGTGTCTAAGGTATAGGCATATAAGATATTTTAGTGTAGCAACAATGTAATTGAGACTAAGCAGGTTAATTTCATGGTTGAAACCCTTTTTTTTTTTTTCGGACGGGAAATCATCAAATGACTCCTCCCACTCTGGGCGGAGCAGGAGGGAGTTTCAGACTTTTACTGACTAAAACCCATCCATGTTCCTTCATCGCCCTTTGTGTTCCGGGGCCACGGTACCTCTTTCGAACAGTCCCGCAGCCCCGGCAGGCATCGGTCCTTGCGGACCCCTTCCTTTTGCTTACTTTGTTTGATGCGCGCGTGGAACACGAACGCGTCGTCGACACGGCCTGTCGTCATGAGACGGACGGACGGCGAGCTAGCCCATAGCCCACCGTCCACAGGCTCGCGCCTACGGATGGTTGAACCCCTAAAATCAAGATACAATATCATATGAGTAATGTTTAGTAAGAAAACGTATTTCTTTAATTAGAGTCAAAATAATTTGGCAGTGTTTGTTGTCACCTATTGTCGCTGAAGCTCTAACACCATGAAAAAAGATGTATTACCCAACGAGCATCATAATCATTTTGCTTTACTTTTTCCTAAGTATTCAAAGAACCAGATGCGGCTTAATACAATTTTTTTTACATGTAGAGACTGCCTATCCAAAACCCAGTACTAGTTTAAAACGAAATCCGGTAGGAAGACTGGTTGAAAAATCTTCGGGCTACAAGCATGTTATACAAACAACCCAACAAGCAAATTACATTTTAAAGATAAATGTTCAAATGTCCCATCCCTACAGATTCCACAAAACACAGCGACTAACCGCTCCCACACGTTTCATCTGCACGTTCTAAACTAAAACTAAATTTAGTCTACAATTATAATAGTTGAACTATTTTGACGGCATTTAGTTTGGACACTAAGTTATGGCACATGCTTAGATCAACGAAGATTTACGGTGATGCTTCTGCTAAATAATTGGGGTTTATTAGTTATGCCACTCCCGAAATATTATGATGGCAACTCTAATCCAAGCTATTAGAGTTGCATTTCCTAAGTTTAGTCATTGGTCTTATTCAAACGCGTAGTAACATTAGAGCCAGTGGAAAGTAGTCAAAAGTAACAAAGGAAAGATATAGTCAAGGACGGTCAATTGGAAAGGTACGTACTGATATCCTCCATGTATTGGTCAACATTGAACTGCAAATAATACATTCATGTCCGCAACACATAAAAGTAATTAAAAAGGATCCATAAGCACATAAAAACTGGAATTCTGAAAATGTTCAGTTGTTGTTGAGTTGCGACCAAAAGCAAGCCCACTATAAAAAACTTTAGCAGTCATTGTAAAGGTCAATTTAGAACATTAAATAAAAAACCGGATACGGTGACAAAATATATTATTTTGTTTAACTACAAATAATGTAATTGTCACTACAAGCAAATATTTGTTTTACTTCAATTAATTTATACAACTCAATCCGCCACATGAAGCCAATTAAATATCAATAAATAGTTTCGCGTTCACACATAGTGCCATTATACCATTCACGTCAATGATGGCATAAAACAACATTGCCTGCACCCGTTAGTCATCGCCATTGATCATAGAAGGAAGTGTGATAAGATATTTTATATTTTAATGTAAGTTGACTTGGTAATTCGCTTTTTAGTAATAGTATTATATAGAAAATGTTGCATTCAACATCAATATCGAAAGTCATTTAATTTTAATCCAGTCCACTTTTCTTGACTTATTCCTCGTCATATTGTGTTGTTCCACCAGTGGCACGAGAAGGAATTGTCATTCCTCGTCGTACCACTGAATACAGATACATGCAGTGAAGGTAGCTCTACTATGACTTACTTATCAGTTCTTTCAAACGTCAAAAATAACAAAAGACGTTACCAGAAAATGCCCACCCTTCGTCTATTCCATTACTACAACAGCCCTTAACGTCCACTGCTGGACATAAGCCTCTCCCATGATGGGAGGTATTTGCCGCAATCTCCACGCTTGGCAGGCGGATTGAAGATTGCAGTGATGAAAGACTAACAGAAAACGCTGCTGCCCATTCTCTGGTCTGCGGAGGCGCTAGGTGTTCTGCCTCAGACATTAGTCGCCTTATACGACACCCGTCAGTGTAATGGGTTGGTTTTATTCTACTCTGCCGGATACCACACGGCTAGTCATTCCATTGGACCGCTACAACTGTTTGTGACAACGTTTTTTCTGCTGCAGATCAGAAAAAGACGGTCAAAGACGACCTAGTTCTATACATTTTGTACATAATTCCCAACATTAGGTTTTCTTTTTTCCATAAAGTAGACTAATGCAGAAAGCCAGTTACTACAATAAAATTCTTCTCTACTACTTTTACATCGTTCTCGTTCGACTGACTAATACATTCAAAAAACACTGTTAATTTTTTTCGAAACAATCCATGTATTAGTTATATTTACTATTTTTTCCTCAGCTAAACCAGGACTTTTCAACACGTTATTGTGTAGAAAATTATTAAATTCTTTGCCATATCTCGTTTAGTTCCGAGCTCCTAGTATTTAGCACCTATTAATCATAGTCCTAATTAATAAGATGGGACCATTTGTCTGACCTTACCCGACCAACTTATACGGTATGAATGCTTGAATTGTTGGGCCTTACCAATACAGTGCTAATCATATACAATTGGGCCACAAGATGTCTGTAATACTTACATTTTAATGAAACCATCTCCTTCGAAGGCAATTATAAAAAATCTACCTAGTAAGTTGAAACGTCAAGTTGGGTATGTTTTCTTAAATGTTTAAAATGAATAAAAGCGCTGCAGTTTATTTGTTTTTTCATTCATCCTTAGCTAAGTAATAAAAGGTACTATATTATAAATGGAAAGAACTATAATTATAAAGCATTTTATAGTGGACATAACTTACAGAATTGTATATTATGATGTATTGAGAAACTATGTAAGTGTGTCTGTCCGTTTTTACGTCTAAAATCAATTCGAAAAAAATTGGTACGCTGGTAGACCATAACCTGGATTTGATATCCCATCAAATATTATTAACTCGGGTGAAAGTTCATCTGGGATCATTCCTAATCACAACGCAACCAAAACATTCCGACTTGTATAATAAAGCGTAATTTTTGCGTTACCAATTCGCACCCATTCCTACTGATTTCAAGGTGCCTCGTGTAAAAATTAAGCCATCAAATCCTTACGTCAATGCTTTTACTACAAAAAAAAACAAAGCTAGGTACCAAAACCACACCACTCTTAAATAGACCCAATTAAGCCAACCTGTCATAAGATGGCCGTGGGTCTGACATGACATAACGCAGGCCGATGGCACTGATGAGCATATTGGGCATTAACCATAATTACCGATAGGACCCTCCGGCGGTTATCCTTCACCTACAGAACCGGATTAGAAGTAATTAAGAGCAGACGTACTTGCTCTATTTTTTACTTCAAATTGATGCCTTCTGGCATTAATTCTACATGTACCACCACCGTATATTTTATTAAATCTAGATGCTTAGTTATAATTCGAAAATATTATATTTTCTGTCCGAAATTATTTGTGCATTTTCTGTGTAGGTTTGAATTTATTACCTGCGTAGTTATATTTTTGAAGTTGTTCCTTTGGTTTTGTCTACGTTTACCCAGAATCGTAGTAGTGAGCAGTCATTTATTTAAATATGGTTCTAACCCAATGACTGTTGAGAGTTAATACCATGGAGTATACATAATGTTTTCTTTTTTCCTAGCCTGTACTGTCCCACTGCTGGGCAAAGGCTTCCCCCAATTCCTTCCATTTGCTCTTTTCCCGTGCCTCGTCGGACCAACCCTCATAATGTTAGTCCATATTATTTTCCAAACCCTTGGTGCGGTGCCAGAGGGACTACTGGTGCACTGGGTGCTACTGGTTCGATTCCCGCAAGAAATTATTAAAATAATATGCAAAATAATTGCGTCAGTTTTTCCAGGTCTAGCATCAGAGATAAATGTTTTGTAGGCGCACTGACGATACCGGAGAAATAAAAAACAAACCTTTTGTGTCCAATTTTTCAGTAAGTTTCTTGATTTTGTTCTAAGGTAGTTCGTTGAATTCTTTTGGAGGAGCAGTCGAACCGCAACAAAAAGACTTCAACGCGCACACTTTTACTAATTTCTTCCTTATCAAAATAAAACTCAAATCTACCAAATACTTTTGAATGCAAAGGTCAAAGCTCCGTGGCCCTACATTCTGGCAGTTGCAGCAACTCATAATGTGGTGTGTATCGTGGTATGTAATAGTTCGTGCTGTGGTGTTTAGCCTGCGGTTGAGCGCATGCGTCAGATTGGGCAGACGGACGACTTTTGATGCTGATTTATTTGTTATTCCTTCCTGTATTAGATTATGTAAATACATCATTGGGTGTTATTTGTAGGGAGCCTCTACCCCTACAATTTCTGCGCAACCACTGCGGTCTCCAGCTGTATGAACCGACGATATTAAATAAGGTTGCTGGACAACCAGGAGCAGAAGATGGAACACCGGGTGTTGTTGCGTATCTTAAGAGAGACCTGGGTAGCTATTAATGTCAGCTAGTATAAAATAAAAATGGCCACTCTGAAAGTTGATAGAACGTGTGGCTCACACCAAAATTTAAAATACCAACCATTAATAAGGAGAAGCAAAGAAGAAGGAGAACTAGCCTGGAACATAATGTACAGTCGAGGACTTTGATGAGCCACTTGCCACTATACGTATTTTAGCAGTGTGCCATGTTTAGTCGGTAATATTCTTACTCGTTAATGTTCAAAAGTGCAAAATTGGGAAGTAGTGAAAATGGCTTATCAATTAAAGTCCTCGACTCTACATTCAAAAACATAAATTACTTGAAACAAATTAACAGTTCATGTAGGACTATATAATAGTATTTACTTTATTCTACCGTTTTGTATAAATTACATAGTCGATTTAAACTTAGGAGCGTCTAATAAGATATTATGCATTCCGTATAAATCGGTTAGTAATTGATAAAATAGACACACAAACATATTGCAACCAATCGATAGCTCGCTGACAAATGGCAGAAGCATAGATTACTATGTCGATACATAATCAACTAGCTGCGCCCGTGGCTGCACCCGAACTGGTTCATCTTATTTATATGAGAAAATGAAAGTAGAGGTAACTTATATGCTAATCTAGTGTAGGGACGGTGTTGACTTATTGACTTTGTATATCGGGCAATAAATTTAACATACAAATAGGTAAAATGAACACTTCTTATAAGTTAGAAAACTGTGCTAAAATAAAGGAGCGTGCTGTGAAAACATCGACTGCATGCTAAATATATATTATATAAATGGTATGATTCCTCTGGGAATGCTTATTATATATTACCATGGACATTTTGACCGAACAAAAGGAAATTGGAACCAGTCTTTTCCGTTGACCCTAAAATTTTAAAAGCATTTGATATTCAATATCTATACTAATATTATAAAGAGGTAACATTTGTTGTAAATTTGTAAGTTTGTATGTAGGGGGTAATCTCCGGAAGTAATGAACCAATTTTAAAAATTGTTTCAATGATAGAAAGCTACATTATTCGTGAGTGCTATAGGCTATATTTTATTCCCGTACTCCCACGGGAATGGGAACTCCGCGGGTGAAACCGCGGGACGCCTGCTATTGTATATAAAGTTAGTAACTGAAATAAAATAGATTACAATATTCTTTATAATTTACACCATTCTAATAAAATTTATAAAAGAAAACATTTCACATAGGGAATCATCGTCATCACCTCTATAAAGACATTCAAAATCCCGCTTACCCAGTACCAAATTCTATCCAAATCAGTTAAGTCGATAGCAACATCGACTCACAGATATTGACAAAGATCAAAGTGTCCAATCAGCCAAACCATCGCATTTATTACATTACCAAGATAACGTAAAACAAGATGGCATCGTAAATGCTTGGGATTCCATCCATAATCATCCTTCTTACGACAGACAAATTGCGAGTGACCCATTACATATTGGCTTTGCTTATCTTGATGTCCAAACAGTACTATTACTTATATATAGCATACCTATTATTGGAATCAAATATAACGGCTCACAACTTAGGACCCATTAATGTTAATATTTTTATCCGTGGTGCTAGGCAACTGGGCCTGGCCCAGTTGTTAACGTCCCTTTGTGCCTATTGGCCTTCTTTCGTTCAGTCTCCTGCTGATATGGAGGGAAGTGCAAATTACGGTTTTTTTCCTACTCCTCCGCTATACTTTTCTGATTAATTTCGTTGCGGGATCCAAGACAGTTAAATTCATTCTCTGGGACTTTGTCGAGCTTCATTGTCCTGGCGCTTTTCTGGTGGTCGCCACTGTTGATTCTGGCTTTCAGGAGTTACAGTGGTTTGGGAATAGTGTGGCGGGCTTGTCTCAAAAAAAAGTACTATTAGCAATTAAACTTTCTTAGTTGGGACGTGAATAGTGCATTTATGGTTAAATGATTTCATAGTTGGTGATGATAGGGGAGCTCAAAGGGTTTTTCAGAAAGCATAGTCAGAATGAAAACTTAATAGTTTTGAACAGGAGCTCTTTGGGCAGGAGCCCACTTTCAGTTTTAAACAAGGGTAAACATTAACAACGGACTATACAGCAACGTTGATTTTCATCTCATCATACAACCTGAACCAAAACGATTTTAAAGGCAAAACCTCTCTATTACATTATTGTGGCATTTCAATATCATATAGACGACCCGAATGGCGCAGCGGTGGTGAGGCTGCCTAACGTTCTTAGGGTCCCGGGTTTGAATCCCGGTTGGAGCAAATGTTTGTGTGATGAGCATGGACATTTGTTTCCGAGTCATGGATATGTATAATAAGTATGGATACGTATAATAAGTATGTATTTACAAACAAAAAGTATATATGTAGTATATCAACTATCTGATGTCCACGACACAAGCCTCGTTGCTTACGTGGCGCTGTGTGTTAATATCCAGCGATATTTATTATTTTACTATCAAATTGTTTCAACAAAGATTTGACTAAAAATAAGTGAGTTCCCTTCCATTTGAGCTAGATCTGATCTAGTGAGCACACTCACTAGAGTGAATTTGCCTATACTGAATATTTTTTCATGCTGAATTTCTCTTGCCCTTTTCTCTATTTATTTTGGGGCCGGTGCAGCATGTCTTCTCTCTCACTCGTCATCTCATCAGACACCTCTTTTCTTCCCAAATCATCCTTCACACAGTCCATCTATCATTTGTCAAAACTCCCTATTTGATCAAAAATCGCTCGTCTACAACGTTATCGAACCGATTACTGGATCGAGGGATCTTTAGTAAAGTTGCGACATGCGATGTAGATCATCGTTGTTTTGTGCGTCATTATAAGTCCGCGAGTGTCTTGATTGGTAGTAGGTGTTGCTTGGAATGTTGGCAACATTGATTTTGATAGAACGGCTTGGGTCTTTGTCTTTTTAGATATTGCACTAGATGCACAAAAACGTTTTAATGTATTACGATACTTGAAATACTACTGATTTCACTGCCGGCCGGCCAGTTAACACTCTTATGCTCTTTGCAATAAGGTTGAAAAAGAAATCGACCCTCAGTGAACTCGGTGGTTCCTACACATCAGGGGTACCAAAAAGGGCCTAAATAAACTTGCAGTCGCTTTGAAAATGAAAAAGTCTACGAGGAATTTTAATAGAATTTAATGGCACCAGGCTTTTCGGTAGATTTTCGCAACTCAATAAACAACAGATTTTCGATATTTCCGTCAACATTGCTGCTGATCGGATGTCACTATTTCAAGGCCTTGTGGTTTGTATTCTAAGCTTCAAAATTTACTGTCTGGCTGACAGTTTGTGAGGGACTTTAAATTTAAAGGTGATATCAAAATATTTGTAAGCTTAAAGTAGCTAAATAATAACAGCCACTCCGCTCGATCTTTAGGTAAAACCGCGCTTAACCTAGGTTGGTCCGTAAATTTGTTACCACCCATTACGTACCGAGTTTCCCCTGTGCCTCAGAAAACACATACAGCCGTTGGTCCCAGCTGTCATTTGTAGATCTTCAACAGTCGTTACAGGCACTCAGTGGCCCGAAAATCTGAAAACCAGCCTTACCAAGGTGGTATCGTATTACCCAGTATAGTTCGGTTCAAACTTAATGGCGGCTCGGAAGTTAGCTGCGAGTGACGATCTAGAATGTAATCTAAGCTCGCGTAGGCGCAGAGGGGCGAGGCGGCCCGAAAGCTGAGGAGCAGGTGGTTTTAACGCTCGCTGCCACAACTGAGGCTGGCCGGCGAAGCCAGCCAGCAAGCCGAAGCTGCGGTGGTGAGCGTAAAACACATGTGCGACGATAAGCTCGCGTGGGACCGCCGGAGCCCCGCAGTGCTGGAGCCGTGACAGAGACCATGCTTGCTGCATGCATGGTGTATGCTTGTTTACATGTTTGCATGCTGCATGCTTGCTGCATGCATGATGTATGATTTTTTGTATGTTTCTTACAGGGAAAAACTCACAATATTTACAATCAACTATATTCAAAACAAATATGTTTATGTATTACCTGCTTCAGGAGATATGTTTTTTTTTTTTCCAATCGTCAAAATAAATTGATATATCCCATTTGGGTATGTCTAACATTTTAGGAGTTAATTATTATGCTTCTTTGTTATGCCTATGAAAAATATGTTTTAATATCATTATGCGTAAGCTGTTATGCGTAAATAATGTTATGCGAAAATATAATTAGGAGTAACAAAAATATCCCTAGTTACATTAGGTCTGAAAATTGTATGCAAATGGATAGGGAACCTTTTAATTGACCCTTTGTGAGAGCCAGATGCAGTCTTCTTTGAACAGCATTTGATAATATCGATAAAATAGATAATTTATAAACTGATGCAATCCGATAAATTGAAACATTAAGCATTACTATGAATAACACGAAGAAGGTATAAACTTTAAAAACAAAAGCGTGTCTATTGTTCACCGAAAAAAAATCGATATAAGAATCGTGATTTCGTTAAGCTGCTATCAGACACTTCACTTTTTGTCTTTTGTTCGAAATGTTTCACTAATCATCATCTGCCTAGCCTTTTCCCAACTATGTTGGGGTCGGCTTCCAGTTTTACCGGATGCAGCTGAATACCAGTATTTTACATGGAGCGACTGCCTATCTGACCTCCACAACCCAGTTAGTACCAGGTAATACGATACCCCTTGGTAAGACTGGTTGTCAGACTTTTCGGGCCTCTGACTACCTAACGACTGTCAAAGATCTACAAATGACAGCCGGGACCAACGGCTTAACGTGCTTTCCGAGGCACGGAGGAAACTCGGTATGTAATGGGCGGTCACCCATCCACAGACCAACCTAGGCAAGCACGGCTTAACCTAACGATCGACCCGAGCGGCTGTTATTATTTAGCCACGAGCTCCTCGTCTCGAAATGTTTCACTAATGTTAAGTATAAAATGCATCAAAATGTTGTACATATGTTCTTTTTCATCTTCTATATATCGCTGGCATGACAAATTTTATATCTTGAACTTCGCCACTTCCACCACGTCGTCGGTGGAAGCGCAAATGATATATTAATTTATTACACGATGTTGTATTTTAGCACTCTGCATTTATTAGTCGTCTAACGAATGCCTGAAAATAACAGATTGACGTTTATTTCTATGTTATTTTACATACCAATAATGAACGTATAACGAAGCAAAAACAAACATTCATTCGAGTGAGCCATTCACTCACCTAGAACGTCTGATATCACCTTTAGCAAAACGACCATCGGAATCATCAAACGGTTATTCGATCTATATCCATTCATTCGGAGTAAGGTTGCCTTTCAGGGGTCAAGTCCTAACAAAATGAACTCGCCACAATGTGAGCTGATTGTGCAAGATCTTTTGTTGTTGGCAACCTTGATATTTTATACAGTATTGTATAAAGGTTTGACAGATATTGGCAGGTAAGTTTTTGATTTGTTCTGGGATTTGAATGAATCATTACTTACAGATTGTGTTTCTCACGATTATTGTAGAAGTATAAGGTTGATATTTCCTTCTAATACCTAAGAAATACAGAGTATCTACGTCTGCGACATCATCAACAGCCTACAACACTCCACTGTTGGACATAGACCTCTTTAATTGCACGCCACTCAACTCGATTCTCAGCAACTCTCACCCAGTTGCTTCCAGCAACCCTGCGAAGATCGTCTCTCCAACGAGCCTGAGGGCGTCCCAACTTACACTTGCCGATTCACGGTCTTCACTCGAACACGTCTACCCCAACGGTCATCGGTTCTACGGCTAATATGACCGGCCCATTGCCACTTCAGCTTACTTATTCTGTGAGCTATGTCGACAACTCTGGTTCTCTGTCGGATCACCTCGTTCCAGATGCAATCCCTGAGAGAGACTCCAAGCATAGCCCGCCAACGTCATGTGAAAAACAAAAAAAATCCTAACAAAATTTATTTGGGATCAGCACAACACGTTTTCTTATAAATTGTGTAAGACAAAACATATTATTACAAAATTAAACACCGTTTCTTTCAGTAATCTTTATTATCAGTATGGTTTAAATAAAAAAAAAATTCAAGATTCAAATCAAGTCAACAGATGGTAAGCGTCTCCCTTTAAAAAAAAATAGTTTCAATAAAATTATTTCAATTATTATTTTTTAGAGGTTACTTTTTAAAAAGTCTGATTAAGTAATAGTTTACTTGTACATTATAAATCCACATAGGCATTTAAGTTCTCTTAAGTATTATTGGAACTGTTTGTTTTCTTAGTTATAAGTCTAATTACTTTTTTATCTCATGGCAGGAAGGTTTATTTTTGTGTACATACATTGCTTTAGTATTTACGATAAGTTAGAAAGAAATAAATAATACCGAATAGTAATTGTGGTAGCAGTTCTGTGCTTGCCGAACAAAAATGACACAAAATGAAACAAAAATGATGAAATGGGATTCAATGTATGAAGATCGGGTCCATATTGGCTCACCTAAAGTTCTTTACCCGAAATTGTTCTTCCTAATGATTTGTAATCCGAATGATCACTCTTCCTAAATTTTTCATCCTAAAGTTTTCATTCATACTATTTGTAGTGCTACCGGCGATGTTCATAACACTCATGTTTCCGAAAATTGTAATTAATAATGTCATTAATGTGAATATATTTAAACTCCTACTGTTTTTTATCATAACGCTTTTTATCCCTAAACATAATTACCCTATTTTCACTCATACTCAGAAAGAAACATTTACCAAGTGTAATAAAAAATATATTATTATGTGGGTAGAAGATGATATTTATAGTTTTAATTTGAGGGTATGATTATTATTTGGGAGTATGCTTTACATAACGTACATATTACTATAACTAATACCTGAGATAATTATCGAATGATTAAAGGTCGTTTCACTGATTTTTGTCTTAAATGAATGAAATTCTGGTCAGAGTGTCGGTTTAGGGGTACTATAAAAAAATACTTGGAAAAATTTCGCGACCAATTTCGAGGTAGCTGGTCACAGTTTTAACCTAACCTATGGATATCTTTGCAGGTACACACCGCTATAAATATATATGAAAACATGTATTAACTACGAACAACCAAATTTAGCAAAATGTAACGGCAAAAAATCACTTTTGGTTGCCAAAATCAGTAAATGATCACCAAAATTAATCCCCATTTTATCGTAAAATTAGAACCAAAAATTTATTTTTGACCACCAGGAATTGAACTGTTATGCTCTTGCATCCAGGTCGAGGGAGACACGGTCGACAGAGCCCCGCTTCGCGCGACTCCTACTTCTGAATGGTTTATAAAAAAATAACCACGAAGGGTATGGCGGGCTCTATTCGCTCGCTTCGCTCGCTCATTCGACCCCGCCATACCCTTCTAACCTAATCTATCCGTGTCGGGGTGCCCCAAGTCGGCCTAGGCAAAACTAGTTTGTCATCAACCACCTCATTAAAATTTGGTGCTCAATTTACAAAATTTGGTGATCAATTGATATTTTAGGTGATAGATGTTAGTGGTCACAAAGTTAATTTTGATGGTCATTATATTTTCCCCCCTATTATTTAGTATGGTACTATTATTCTTATATGTTATACATGTTATGTGAAAATAAAGTTACGCAAAATTAATGTATTGAATTGATTATTATGAATAAAAAGAAATCTAAACAAAAAAAAAAAAGATATGACTTTGAATAATAGTGTAAAAGATGGTTATGTTGAGAAAATATAGGAAAACAAATAAAAGTATAATAGATGTTTATTGCTACTGACATTATGAAGTTGAATGCTTCGGAACTATGAACATTAGAGACAGAGTAGTTAGGAATTGTGATTGTTAGGATGAAAAATGTTAGGAAGAACATTTTCGGATTTCCAATTATCGGAGTTGAAAATTAGGTGAACTTTGGCGCACCCATGAAGATCAAAATAGTTACGAAATGGGACTTTTGTGATGCTAATTTGTTTAGTTGTCGAAATGGGAAAGTTACGAGATGGGACGGAGCCTACACAACAGTCTACTTTTGGAACTACCCTCACCTTGAGTGCCCTTTCATCTAGAGTCTAGACTATACCTGATTCTAGTCACGTCTCTTACAGATGAACGTCTTACTCAGAACTAGATTCCTTATTCATGTAGCTGCACCTATGTACACGTACAGTCAACTAAAGTGTTGGGTATGCACGCTAGCAATCTGTCAATCCTTACTACTATTATAAATGCGAAAGGGTTATAATCAATCTGTTTCAATTTCATCCAAATCCGCGTTTCTGCATGAAAGAACTCAGATCAAATAAAAAGGTAAAGACGGAAATCTGCAAACGGCAAACTGAGGCCGTCAAATTACATCTCGCCGTGTACACTCAGACTAATAAAAAAAAAAGTTAAGACGGAACTCTGCCAACAGAGAAGTGAGGCCGGTTTCGTAAACATGTTGTGCATTTATTCAAAAAAATCAAAAAACTTTATTTCGAACAAGAGTCCATATGGGTTAGTAGCGAGTACTTATGAGCTATGTTAGTATGACATTAAGAGAAAAGATCAATTCAATTTATTGAGGCATAGTTTAAAATTGCAGTTTGATGTAAATGTGTGCGTGTGAGCGTGTATGAACAGAGCGAGACGTAATTTGACGGGCCTCACTTTTGCTGTTCGCAGAGTTCCGTCTTTACCTTTTTATTTGGTCTGAGTGAAAGAATAACAAAAATCGATCCTCACAAATTTTCGCACTTATAATAGTAGTAAGAAGATTGCTAGGCTAGATACCTAGGTAACTCTTCTGTTGACTGTACATTAAGTACATTTGTACCTTTTAGTTTTAAATGAATGCCATATTTGTAAGGCAAGTATTGGACAAGCAAGACATCATCGATGTTCGATAAAAAATAACGAACATGAACTCAATTTATTCTAGGTTTTTATATAAATTATTTATTTAATTAATTATTTATCGATAGTTGGTTAGGTACTAAGAAGGGCTCATGGATAAGTAATAACACCAACACGAGTTGATCGTTCTGCTGATCGAGACCGGGTCATGGATGGCTTGCTTATCCAGGTTATGCAGTAACAAATACAACTTCGTAAAATAGAGAATTTTAAAACCGTTGAACATAATATTATTTGAGCGCGATCAGAATGATAATGATAACTTACTGGAATGTCCCAAGTATTCATATAATTCGCCTGTGAGGAGGACTGAGGACAGTCCTCAGTATGGAGGTAATGAACACCACATACGTTACTGACGAGACCATGTACTAGGCCCAACTAATCTAAAAAGTGCCCTAACACAATATCAGGCATTTTTTTTCATTAGGCACGACATTAGGCAGAGGAGTGCCAAAATATTATAGTTCACTCACATTTGGTCGGTTATCTTTAAGTCCCAAATTAAAAAAATAATTAAAAAAATAAAAAGCCCGACTGCGTAAACAAAAACTAATTACTTTAAATAAAAAAATAAAAAAACTGAAAAGAATAAAACAAGTTCAGGAGACAGGACATATTGACTGCAACAGTCGGGACCCATATTGGATGTAATGATTTTAGTCTAGATTATTTAATGGGTCCCGACTGTTGCAGTCAATATGTCCTGTCTCCTGAACTTGTTTTATTCTTTTCAGTTTTTTTATTTTTTTATTTAAAGTAATTAGTTTTTGTTTACGCAGACGGGTTTTTTATTTTTTAAATATTTTTTTTTATTTTACACTTTTTAGTTACTTAGATATTTTAACCTTTTAAAATCCTCATGATGAGACCTTTATTGGGGTGTGTAATATTATGGTATAATAACAAATAGTACATTATCACTTGAAATAATATTCATTAGTATGTTACAATTTTCATATGCTATAAAAACAAATAACCAAATAGCATGACATCTAATATTACATTTCATATAAACTTCTTTTGCTCTAATTATATTTAGTATAACATTCATTTCATATAATGTTAATTTTGCATAATGCTCTTTTTATTATATAACATTTAGTTGACCTATTTTCATTTGATATAATTTTCAAATTTACTCATTTTCAGCCTAAATTCTGTAATGAATAAGTAAATATCAGGAAACTTCATACTGTTATAATTTCATCTTTAATCCAAATGATTCACCAACAATAGAGGGGATCGGGGGGAAGCACGAAAATCTCAGGCGTCTATAATCGAATCAGTTTTTGCATTAGTATATGTCGCAGCCAACTAGTTTAATTAGCCGTTCAACTAACTCGGGGTGCCCTAACCTCAAAACACTTTATATTGGCCAAAAAGTGTATTTGACGGAGCCCCGCTATGCGGCTCCTATTTCTGTCTTGCAGGGTTTAAAGGAACCTAACTAACCTAACATCGGGGTGCCCCAAGTCCCGAACCACTTTCTATTCGCTTAAAAAGCGTAGTCGACAAAGCCCCGCTACGCGGGGCTTTGTCGACTACGCTTACAGACATAGGAGCCCAGCCATCATAGGAACCCTGCAAGATAGAAATAGGAGCCCCGCTACGCGGGGCTCCTATTTCTGTCTTGCAGGGTTTAAAGGAACCTAACTAACCAAACATCGGGGTGCCCCAAGTCCCGAACCACTTTCTATTCGCTTAAAAAGCGTAGACGACGGAGCCCCGCTGTGCGGAGCTCCTATTTCTGTCTTGCAGGGTTTGAAGGAACCTAACTAACCTAACATCGAGGTGCCCTAAGTCCCGAACTTAAGCTGTTTAGACGAGATTTAAGAGTTGTTTGAACGGCTAATTAAACTAGTTGGCTGCGACACATACAAAACAAAGTTGACGTTTCAAAATTATATTAAAAGTTACTATAGATTTTTTATATTATACCAACTAAATATTAGGTCATGTGATCGTTAGAACTTTTGTTATTATATCAAATGGTACGCACCCCCTTTATTGAGCCGTTCAGGCTGCAGAGCGTACCAAACATTTGAATTTGGCGCTAAAAATCCGCCATTTTGTTTTTTTTTATTATTTTTCTATACCCAGAGTCACTCTCACAGTAAATACGAATCTGATGATACCTCTCAAGCTAAAATCCATCCAGCCGTTCAGGCTGCAGAACGTGCCAAAAATTACAATGTTATTTACTTTTATGCTATTTGTCATTTTGAATTACATTCATACATATAAGTTGCATATATTTTTGTTCTCGCCTTTAAAAACCCTTCATTTTGATACCCCACTCGATGGTATTAGAAGAAAAAAAATTTCGACCTCCACAATCTGGCTCCCCAAATCCGCAATTTTCTTTGTTTATTGATTTTAATGTAGCCATTAAGACGAATCTAACGACATATAAACTATCCGAATCCCTCCATCCGTTGAGGAGTTACGAGGGAACAAAGAAACGGACATACATACAAACATACATACAGGGCAAACACATAACCGTCCTTTTGGGCTTCGCCGCAGTCGGGTAAAAAGGGCGAGTCTATTGTCAGTGTCCAGCCTGCTAGTGAGATAAAAGTACCATTGATTTGAATAGATGTAGGTAGAACTTACTGCATTGCCTACTGACTAATAATTGTACCATTCATATCATGAGCTATTTTCATACAAAGCAACTCGTGCCGACGAAGATTCAAACACAGCATTCCATAGATTACCAAATAAGTACGTATAAGGCTAGCTACACAAACATTTAAAACTAAATACTATGCACTATTTAAGAATCTCTGCCCTCACCTTGGCGGCCCTTTCATCTCTGCTGATGCATGTCACGTGTTGCGAGCGTGATGTACAAGATTTGATTCCGGATCGTGTGGCCGCACCTTATATTGAAGTACTCTTCATATTGATATGGCTCTTATTATTTTGCTGGTATAAATATATGTGTTGGAATTCAAAGATTGCCGCGTAGCTTCTTTAGATTTTGAAAAGATTGTTAGTCAGGGATTGTTTTTATGCTGGAAAAAGTAGAGGCCGGTCTCAGACCAAATCAAAAACCGGCCAAGTGCGAGTCGGACTCGCGCACGAAGGGTTCCGTACCAATTATTATAAAAAAACCGGCCAAGTGCGAGTCGGACTCGCGCACGAAGGGTTCCGTACCATTATTTAAAAACATTAGACAAAACTGCAAAAAAATCACGTTTGTTGTATGGGAGCCCCCGTTAAATATTAATTTAATTCTGTTTTTAGTATTTGTTGTTATAGCGGCAACAGAAATACATCATCTGTGAAAATTTCAACTGTCTAGCTGTCACGGTTCATGAGATACAGCCTGGTGACAGACAGACGGACAGACGGACAGACGGACAGACGGACAGACGGACAGACGGACAGACGGACAGATGGACAGATAGTGAAGTCTTTAGTAATAGGGTTCCGTTTTTACCCTTTGGGTACGGAACCCTAAAAAACAAGACATAGCGCTGCGAACAATCAAATGAGGCCAGCGCAAAACTACGTCTGGCTCTGTGCATACACGGTCACACGCACACATTTACATCAAACTATAATGAAACTACGTCTCAATTAATGCACACATGTTTACGAAACCGGCATCACTTCTCTGTTTGCAAAAGTTCCGTCTTACCTTTTTTTTATGGGTCTGAGAGACCAGTATTGTTCGGTAGTACCTCGTGGCTAAATAATAACAGCCACTCGGGTCGATCTTTAGGTTAAACCGTGCTTGCCTAGGTTGGTATGTGGATAGGTGACCACCCATTACATACCGAGTTTCCTCCGTGCCTCGGAAACGGCACGTTAAGGCACGTTAAGCAGTTGGTCCCGGTTGTCATTTGTGATCTTTGACAGTCGTTACAGGTAGTCAGTGGCCCAAAAAGTCTGACAACCAGTCTTACCAAGGGGCATCGTAGTACCCAGTACAACTGAGTTGTGGAGGCCAGATAGGCAGTCGCTATGTAAAATACTGGTATTCAGCTGCATCTGGTTAGACCTGAAGCCGACCCCAATAAAAACTTGGGAAAAGGCTAGATGGTGAGATCGGTATTGTTCAAAGAGGAAGCCGCCATGAAATTTAGACTCTAGGTTGTTACTAAGAAATTCCTATAAAGAAACTGAATAATGTTTTGACACAACTTAAGATCTAGACACAAAGACAGCCATATTATTTCTGCGGTAATGATGATACTTTAGGAAGATCAAAAAAATCTGGACTGCAGAAACTAACAAAATGCTACGTCAAGCTATCGGTTGGCAGGTTCTACAGAATTCCGCAAGGACCGATGCCTGCCGGGGTTGCGAGACTGTTCCAAGGAGATACCAAGGAGATAAAGGGCGATGAAGGAACATGGATGGGTTTTAGTCAGTAAAAGTCTGACACTCCCTCCTGCTCCGCCCAGAGCGGGAGGAGTCATTTGATGATTACCCATCCGGAAAAAAAGGTATCGGATGGCAGGTTCGGCAAAATAATATTGGGGTTTTCCATCAGGAATTTCGCAGTAGTGGCCTGAATTGTCTTGTTTGGTTTCCAGTTGATAGCAATAGGTCTCCCCAGTCACATGGAACTTTAATATAACATTAACTGTTGTTATGGATGTACTTAAGGTTCATCCACACCAATATCTGCATTTCTCTCCAAAAAAAAAACTGATGTGTGTTTTTAATATTATGTGCTCTAAAAACCAACAGGGGCTAGTAATTTGTACGCTAATTTAAGCCGGTCGCCAATAAAGCCCATTCTTATAAAATAACGAGATCCGTGAAAAGAATGTTTGGCCTACTCTTTGTCATTAAAATCGAGGCTAAACAAAATAAATGTTTGTGAATGCTCCATTTATTGATATATGAACTTTAGTTGGTACTGTCTGCATCAAAAGAAGATATAAAAGCAGATTTATTTTGTTATTAATAACTAGCTTCTGCCCGCGACTTCGTACGGCGGATCCTGTTGCTTATGCCAGCGACAACGGGGTAGTGACAATCGAAGATCTGAAACGTCTGATGTCGAATTCTAAGAGCCCGGGGACGGGAAAACAACGGGATGCGCGAGACGATTGGCCATTAGAGTCAAATTTTCAATTAAATACCATCGTCATCGAAAATCAGTCCTAAACTGTTACCGCCTTCACCGCGTGGAAGTACTCCCAGCTTATGTTATTTTATAATTATACATTGAAATTAGTGATAGCTTTGATTTCCACATCAGATGTTTCCGATCTTCGATTTTTATAAGTCAACAGGAAATGCCCATCAGACCCAACAACTTTTGCTAAGACGTCATTCCTATATGTGTTATGGTGTAGCTGGGCTCTTGGAGTTCCACATCAGGTGTTCCATATCTTCAAATTTATTCTCTCCGCAGAAAATGCTCATCACGTGAAACAATTTTGGCTATGGTGTCATTTTTATATCTCTTATAGTTTAGCTGGTCTGTTGCGGTTCTGCATCAGATGTTCAAGTTTCCAAGATAAATTATACCCTATATGTTGCCCAAACTTAATACCTATACAAAAAAAAAACATTCACATCCGTCCAGTAGTTCCGATGATTAGCGTGTAAAAACAAACAGACACACAGACTCACAGAGTTTTTTTTTGGATTCGGACTCTATTACTGTTTCTAAGCCCCCCTCAATTATTTCTTTTTTAATATATTCAATGTACAGACACAGTTTTTTTACTACTTTATTAAATGTAACATCACTCCTATATAAATATTATAGTGTAGCTGGGCTCTTGGAGTTTCACATCAGGTGTTCCAGATCTTCAAATTTATTCTCTCAGCAGAAAATACTCATCACGTGGAACAATATTTGCTAGGGTACCATTTTTGTATCTCTTATAGTTTAGCTGGTCTGTTGCGTTTCTGCATCAGATGTTCAAGTTTCCAAGATAAATTATTATAATAGGTATGTCTAATAATCATAATAATGATGATGAGGACTTTTACATAATTCAGTTTTTAATTATTTTTTTTTTTTTTCAATCTCCGCTTATCAGAGGAATTCTGGCCGGAATCTTTGATTACCGACAGCGTTTTTTACTATCTACGATAGCATCACCGCTTTACACTATAATATGAAGAAGTGAAAATCAGGAGCCTAAATGCCCCCCAAAAACATTTGACCATCCTTTCTGTCTCTACTCCATTCTAAAATTAACTCACTCAGTCATAATAAAGTCTTCAACTATAATTACAATTATTATAATAACGAAGTTTATTCAGGATAGGTTTATGTCTAGAATTATTCAGTAGTCTATTATTTATTGGTAACATCCTCTGCTTAGCCCACACGACATGGCGCGAATTGTGCACTAATTGAGAGCGTGGGCGTTTGGTTACCAACCTGTCATTGCTTTTGTGACCTTTGTGCTCGATTTTGTTATGTTTGTTGATTTATTTGCGACTAATTGGCTCAAGAGGACTAGCTTGTTTATTTGGAATTTGGGTTAGTTCTTGTACATATTTATTTGTATTGAAACGAAGCGGTAGCTAATGATTTCCTTAAGCATTAATGAAAGCACGACCTTTAGCAATTTTGAACGGAATATAACTGAATGAATTGAATGGATTTTAGTATACGATCCTGTTCAAATTTAATATTCAAAAGATATCTTAACAAAATACTCAATCAGTTAACAATGTATTATGGCTTCTTTGCTTTTGAATTAACCGTCAATTGAGCAAATCTTTTTTTACATAACTCTGATCCATTTTTACATCCAAATAAAAATATCAATTTTATTGAGCTAATCAAGAGCCTTATGATAAAATGGAGCAGGATGTCTTCTCGCAAAACCTCAAAGAATCTCCTCCCTATAAATTACACCACTAGATTGGGATAAGTTGTCTTTGCGTATGTCTTCCTCTTCCATCCTTCTCTTTCTTTCGTTATCTCATCAGACACTTCTTTTCTTGCCATATCATTCCTAACACAGTCCATCCATCGTTTCTTTGGTCTTCCTCTACTCATATACCAATCCACATTCATAAAATTCAAAACTCTCCTCACGACAATTTCACACACCACTAGAAGACCCTTTTTTTTAGATGG
This sequence comes from Xestia xanthographa, assembly GCA_905147715.2. Taxonomy (NCBI): domain Eukaryota; kingdom Metazoa; phylum Arthropoda; class Insecta; order Lepidoptera; family Noctuidae; genus Xestia; species Xestia xanthographa. Next base: position 27,127,124 of record LR990650.1, read on the forward strand.
GAAATCATCAAAAGACTCCTCCCGCTCTAGGCGGAGCAGAAGGGCGTGTCAGACTTTTACTGACTAAAACCCATCCATGTTCCTTCATCGCCCTTTGTGTTCCGGGGCCACAGTATCTCTTTCGAACAGTCCCGCAACCCCGGCAGACTACTAAAAGACCCTACAACAAAAACTAACAACCCATCCTTAACCTTGAGCCCAAAATTAAAAGGAACCGGATCTTAACTGACCCGAAGCCATTACCGTCGAACAAAAACTCGAGACGAGCAAAAAACTATAACATACAATTGTAAACTATGATTTGTTCAAATTAAAAGATGCGTGCTCGTTAAATAATGTAATTTGAACGTTATTAGGTATTAGGTAATCGTTATTTTAATAGGCTTCTATTACTTTATCGGTTCTTGGGAAATTGTTATTATTATAATTGGTGGTATCTTTTTCTTCTTCGTAGTTACAGTTTATAACGAAACATCACGCCTGTAATCTCAGAAGGGTATAGCAGAGGTTACTTAAAAGCGTACTTTTAAACATAAAATACCGTAGTATTTTATGTTTCAAGTCCCATGTAATAGGGAGTGAGCCAATTACCATCAACCGGGCACAAATTGAGACTCCATGACTACTGAGAAATTCCTGATGGAAAAACCCAATAACACTTTGCTCGACTCTGGGAATCTAACCCAGGAATTCATGCCCAGACCAACGAGGCAGTCAGTTTATGTTTATGCTCATTATTTCCAACAGCATTCCTGTTCAATGATGAATAGTAGTAGCCTCTCGAACTCTAATTCCCGTCCCTAATATACGAATTGTTGGTCGCGGGTTCAAACCCAGGCAGTAAGCTTGAGTAGGTAATTTATTTCGTCACCACTGCTCTCAAAATGGTGAAGGACAACATTGTCAGAAAACCTAGAAAAGGTTCTAAAAACAAAAACGCGAAGACATGTGACATCCACCAACCCGCAGTGAACTTGCCTGGTGGATCAAGGCTGACTCCTTGTCTTAGAGACGAGGCTTGTTTCTCAGAAATAGGAACTTTAATAGGATTTTTCCCATTTGTATCTCTATGCAGGGAATGTTATTTCATTTCATTAAACACTTGCAGCAACATTTTTCCGTGTAAAGATGTATATTCTAAATCGTGGGTGCGCTATAGATATCAATTTCACATACACGAACATTCCAACCGGAAATCTTTTATAGGCAATTGAAACACTTGTTTCGTTCGAAATTCGTACCATTCATACCCCCCTGGTGGAAATTTTATTAGACAACGTCTTGATAATAATTTAATTATGATACTTTTAAAAGCTATCCATTTATTTTTCAGTTGAGATAGTAATTTGTGTACACATTTAACTAAATCCGTTTAGGGTTTTTTTTTGCAAAATGCTGTAGTAGTAATCACTTATCTAAACCTCGGATTATCCCAAAGACTTTGAAGATACACAAACACGCAATCAAAGGAGCGATAGCAGTGAAAGGCTACCCAGACGTGGGACAGCATTACAGCAACACCTTCGTGAACGATCTCAACCTGCGCCGGCGCCAGTAGGTGAGTTAGTAGGCCTACATACGCACGGGCGCTTTTTAACGCGATGTTTTTAAACCGCGCGCTGGTTTTTCCACTCTTGGTGCTGAACTGAAAATTGAGAATTCTTCAGATAGCCATGAGAAAATCTTTAGTGAATCCTTCTTGTTTGGTGCCTCTCCAAATGAGTTAAAACAGCTCAGAAGCAGCCGTGAGTCCAGTCTTAGCTCATCAGATGATGGATGACTTTGCATTGGCATTGTACTTATTGGTTGGCATTGAGCCAAGCATTTCAAATGCCGTGCGAGCATAAAATATCCGATTTCCAACAAAGCGAAAATGAGAGGAAACTACTGCTCTACTGTGATGTCTCCAATCTTGCATGTTTTCGCATCACTCCACTCGGCTTGACTTTGGAGGCAACCGGCCCTATAACCAAAAAACCGCTCGTGCGTACGTGAATTTAAATCACGCCCTGTCCCACAGTTGGCGCTGTCGTCACTCTCACACACGACCGCCGTTTATTATAAACGTGTAGGTTTTCTCACGATATCAAATCAGAAATGTTGATGATCAATTTATTGTGTAAATTATTTAGAACAATAGTTTTGTTGCTTAATATAAATGTGGTGTATCGTTTTGTAGCAATGTGACTCGCTAGTGAGGATTTTTTTTATAGCATCAGTGAGGTGTTGTAGGCCTAGATGTGAACTAAATTTTGTATTGTACAGTTTCATGGGAAACCTAGTAACTCTAACACGTTTGGCAACTGTTTTCAATAGTATTATCGGACAGAATTGAAGGCTATGGCATTTCAACCTTTTTTGTAATTGAAAGATAGGACTGGCTAAATAAAAACTTTAAATAAACAAGGCATCTCGTAACTTATCACTTGTATTTCCATAGTATTTGTAGATATATTATAATAGTATTTAAATATCATATGAGTACAACCCCATTTTGCCAGTTATGTTAAATCCCACCGAGCTCGGAGCTTTTTTTGAAACATCATCCAACTTTAAGGTATTTTATATTTCAGGCCTGATGTTACGTTGAGCATCACTTTTAATGTGCCATTGAGAATAACGCCATCTATTTTCTGTCGTGTACAACTTAAAGCTAATTTGCATGACTGTGCGTGCCATGCGTGATAGTACATAGATCATGAGCGAGCTTTCATAGATTGAGTGTAGATGGAGCTTTGGTTCCTTGATCTATCATCACGCTATTGATGAGAATTAGCAGAGAAAGCAGAACTCTTGCTTTTGTTATGATTATTAAGTCTTATAAGTGTTGTAAGACTGGTCAGTGAGTTTAATTATGGATGCATATCAGCACCTTATAATCACTGAGCCTTGGGATATTTAAGCTTTTATAATTATATCACAGTTGTTAGCTTATTGAAAGCTTCTTTATTTTATTTCTGACCATCATTTTATTCAACAAACGTGACTTGGTTTTAGATCGAAAATGATAAATTATGTAATTTTAATTTCATGTTTATGTAAATTAAATGCGCTTTTAATGTATGCAGTTTAATCGTTTCGTATAATTGAGTAGTGCGTGGGTAAAAAATGATCCAAATATCTTGATATCTTTGATCTTGACATTTACATGGGAGCAATTAGTAATTACTACGTATGTGTGAAGTAATCGTAATAATATAGGAAACTGGGAGTCGCTTCCTTTGAATTAATGTTCTGTAATGATTGATGACATGATTTAGAATGTAATTAGGGTAATTTTGGATCAAGATTAGCTGTATTTCTGTGATGGAAAAGTGCAGGATGATATTAAATTTTAGGTCTTTTTGACATTGAAATATTTTTTCAGAAATGTTGGATGCTATTACACTAAAATGAAACACACACCGTTCGCGTGAAACTTTTTTATTCATTTACAATATTGCTCTCAATAAATTATCAGAAATAAATATATTTTCAGAGTACATCAATCATTTATAATGATAACCGGTTTTAGGATCAAACCTTTGAGGTTGTTTGGGACCACTAAAGTCTTCACCAATCACCTTGGTCTGGTCATAACCAGGGTATGTGGCAGACTGTCCAGTACCACCGAAGTTTGGTCCCACATTATTTACTGGTCCTGTCGGTCCCTGTGTAGGCTGTACAAATCCAGGATGTGAACCACCCTGGTCAGATAGGATTGGTCTTCCAAAACCATCAACAGGTCCACCCACAAAAGTATCCTGGGTAGGCTGGAAACCTGGACGATAAGTGGTTGAATAGTCCTGAGTTGGACCAATGGATCCAGTTGGTATGAAAGAGCCTGGAGTAGTACCTGTAGTTGAAGAGGATTCAGCAGTTGAATAAGTTGGTCTTGTAGGTCCATATTCGTATCCAGTGGTTTCCTGAGCACCAGGTGATCCTGGATAAACAAAGACAGGTTTGCCTCCTGGAGTTGAAGATACTATAGTAGTATCATAACCAGGTGTAGAAGGTCCATTTTGGTAGTTTCCTGGATAAGTTCCGGTTGGTGAAGTCTCTGGAGCAAAGGTTCCAGGTTGGGAAGGAATAAAAGTATTTTGACTTCCAGGCGTTACAGGGACAAAAGCAGCAGATGGGAAACCATCGGGGCCTTGTGGGTAAGTGGTTTGGTAAGTTAGTGTAGTCGGGAAAACTCCCGAGGTTCCAGTCGGTGTAAAAAAACCAGGACCATCAAGATTTAATGAACCAGTCTTGGGAGGTCCATAATGGTAGCCAGTATGGAAAGTTTCGTCCTGTGGAGGTTGGAATGATCCTGGAGTGCCGGATGGAACTTGAGAGCCAGAACTTTGTGTGTATCCAGAAGTTGGAGGTACGGCTGTTGTACTGAAGTAATCCTGAGAAGGTCCATAGGTAGATGTATAATAATCTCGAGGAGTTGATACTCCTGGAGGTATCGAACCGATACCAGGGAGGGAGCCAGTAGTTGGATAACCAGACCCTACATTTGAACTAGGATATTTGAAGTTAGGTCCCATAGTCTGATATTTATAGTCCGGCTGTCCAATACTTGAAGGAGATTGGGTTGTTACAGGTCTGCCTAGAGCAGTTGTAGAATCATATATTATCGTGTTTGTTGGTCTTCGCTCTTGAGGTTTCATTCTCCGCGGAATTTCGGTATTTCCGAATCGGGAATTATGGGAAGGCCTCTGAGTAGTTGGCCCATACGTATATCCTGACGACTCGGTTCCTGAGTTTTCTTTTCTGCGAGCAGGAGTTACAGCACCTTTTTGATCAATGCGAGTTCTCTGGCCACTTGAAGCATTTTGAGGTGTTGATGTAGTCTGTGTTGATTGATAAGGTCGGGACGTAACTCGTGTGTCTTCAGGTTTACCGGTGGATTGGATTCTATCGTTACCAGTATCCTGATCAGTCGCATAGTCACCGTCATCATAATCAGTGTAAGAATTATCTGTATTAAAAGGTGTCGTATAAGGCCTCCTTGTTGTTGATTTATTTTCAATGTATCTGTTGGGCGTTGACAGGCTGTTTTTGCTATTTTGGTTATTTACGTTGGGAGTTGATTGGTTGTTCCTATTATTTTGATGGTAAACATTTGGAGTCATAAAAGGCTTTCGTGTAGTGCCTTCTACGTATTCGCTTCTGCGCTGATCAGATTGGGTTGTAGGCACGTCTTGAGGACTGAATCGTGTCGGGAATGCATTCTGTTCAAACTTAGTAATTGGTTGCTTGTATTGGTATCCATTATCTTCTAGTTGAGCTGCTTGTTGCTTTGCAACATCTTTTTTGAAATAATCCGAAAAAGAAGGCATCTTGGTACTATCTTGAGTAAAAGTTTCTCCTTGAAGCCCACCATTGCTATTTTGGTTGATTCTTTTGCCCGTTGAGTCTGGTCTTCGATTTCCTTTAATTCTCTGTCTCAACATTTGTATCTTATTTCCCAGTTTTGGGGCATCTGTAACGCTGTTGTAGTTGGAGTTAATATTTTCACTCAATCCATCAGCTATGTTCGGACTACCAAAATCGATATCTCGAACCTCGCCATTATAAAATCCATCCCCTCTAGTTTCCGGTTTGTCAGTAGTACCTACAACTACGTTAGATCCAGGATATTTTTCCGTAACATCTTTTACACCGCCTGATATGGGGCGCCGTTCAGAAGGCCTACCGTTTTTAGATCCGGGTATATTATTTTTGTCGGTATCAGTAGTCTCATGGGAAGGTAAATTATTTGCTATTGAACCAGGATAGCGTCCTGCAGGTTGTTGTTTCTTTGTGCCATAGTTGTTCGACTCATTTATTTTTTCTTCTAGTATTGGCATTCTATTTCCATCGAAATCTCCTCTTGGTGAATGAAAGTCACCTGAAACTCTCCCATTTTCTACAGAAACATCTTGGACATTATTTTCACCGTTGCTTTGATTTGAAGGGCGTGTTGACGCTAATTTACCATTTAAACCTTTTTGAGTGTCCTTGATAGGAAGGTTATTGTTAAACTGGTCTTTTGTTACCCCTTCATTGTATCTTTCGTCTTTTAATCCAGCGATAGGTTTTATGAAATCATCTCTTGCTCCACTGAATTGGTCATTGTCAAATTGATTTGTGCCTTGATTTTGTGGCTGACGACGATTTGCAGTTCCACGGTAATTATGGTCACCATATTTAGCTTCATCGTAAGAACCTGTAACAAATTATTTTATTATGATTACTATTTGGTAACAATGAATTTTCACAATAATAGGCATAGCTGTGAATAGCGTAGCTACATCTAGTCTTACAAGATGCGATAATAATCTTAAGTACTAACATGAAATGTAATTGTGCGACTAGAAAAAATGCATTAGTATGATTGAATAATTGAGTAATTTAGCGTCTATAAGATCTACAGTTAAATAATTGTTACCATTTCTTTGATTGCATTCTAAATTCTCACGAGAAAATGTATATATTTTTAAGATTAGTGATGTAACGAGTTGAATAGACTTACCGTCGTGCACAATTCCTGCAGCTTTATCTCTAGCAGCTTGCTCAATGACCCTCTGGATAGCCTCAGGTATCGGCGGAGGAGTAGGCAAGTGATCACCACGAGGTTGAAAACCGTTCTCATCAGCAGTGTAAATAACGCTGTACACTTTACCATCATCACCAATGTAAGAATACGATCCTTGAGCTTTCGTTCCATTATCTACTATGCCACTTTCGTCAGCATGAATTCCATTTGAGGTGTCAAAACTGTATGAGTAGCCATTCGGAGTTCGAACATTCTCATAGTTGAGAATTACGGCGTTTCTGTCAGCTGCTGCTTGAGGCCTTTCTGGTTGATAAACTGATTGGACTGAGGAGTAGGATGAAGTAGAAGATGGAGCTCCAGGGTAAGGAGTTGTACTAGAGACACCATTAAGAATGGGAGATGGCGTAGACCCAGGTTGGTATAGGTTTTCAGATCCATTAGGTACAGTAGATCCATAGTTTTGATTCCCTGTAGGATATTTGGATGGAATGCCTCCAATATTTATAGGTTCCTGGTTTTGGTAAGAAGTTTGGATTGGTTGAGTTCCACCCAGATTTGACATATTTATCGGTTGCCCAGTGTAAGTTCCTTGTGAAACCGGTCCTTGTGAGCCGTCAAAGTTCAAGCCACTTTGATTACCACCGGGTTGAAGTTTTATTGGAGATCCAGTTGTTGGTATAAATCCTTGCTGTCCTGTTACTGTCTGACCACCAGGATACTGCACCAAGCCTTGATCACCGCCAGGAATTTGAATAACACCTCCGGGATTAACCACATTTTGACTTGGATATTGATCCAAACGTTGATTATCAGGAGCACCAGTGGGTAGAAATCCTTGCGTGTTACTCTGAACACCAGGATACTGGAACTGGCCTTGATTTTGACCTGGATATACTGATCCAGGGATTTGAGGAGCACCTCCAGGTGTGATCACATTTTGACCTTGATATTGGTTCAATGGCTGGTTTGCAAACTGGTCATAACCTGGGCTGCCAATATTTGCGGGTGCTAATGTTGGGCCTTGGGGACCAAAACCAGGTTGAATATTAGTTCCAAAGTTTGGAATTTGAGAATATCCTGAAAATTTTTGAACATTCTGCTGCCCTTGCGAAGGTCCAAATGGGAAGTTTTGCAATCCTTGCTCCAATTGAATTGGCAATCCAGTTACAGGATTTTTAGGTAAAACAGTAGTTTCAAAGCCTTCTCCAGGTGGATAAGTCGTTGTCTGCGAAAACGCATAGGAAGTGGTCGTAACAGGAACCTTAGGTATTTTATCACCGAAGTTCAGGGGTTCTCCGTTCATTCCAAAGTTGGGTTGAGGTACTTGTCCCCCAATAATGGATCCAGGATCTGAATGAGGATGATGAGGAGGTTCCAATGGAGCGTCATGGCTTCCAAGTATTCCTCCAGCAAGATGGGCACCTGGTGGTGGAAGGTAGGTGCGGTCCAGTTTATCAGATGCTGCTAGGCCTATAGCCAGGGTAATCTGAAACAGAAACAAAAACAATGTAATTTGGCTACAACCTGATTAATCTGAAGAGACTAGATACTGTTTCACTTTGTGTCATTCAAATGATCTTTTTACTTATTTCAAGAAGAAATCCGTGCAAAAATGTCGAATGTAAAACACAGATGATGAGTGGACCATTTCTAGATAATCATTGCAACTCAAGCCGGAAATAAAATCCAAGCCTCAAAGACCCCATTATACAAGTTTAAAGTAGGTACTCCAAATGTACTCCATTGTGTTAATCAAATGAAACACAACACAAGTACATTACTGGAACAATGTGTAATGAGATCTCATTGTCGGTGCATATTGTCACCGGTAGACTTTTTAAACACTTTCGTAATTACATTGTACAGTGTGGGACATGAAAAAGTATACCAACGAAACTTAAAAAGTACATTTTTGTACGCTTTAACGAAAAACTGTGTGACGAGTTATTTGAATGCCATGACAATAACAATCAAGTATTTGTGATTTTTTCTTATAGAAAGAACACATTTAGAGGCTGAGTTATTATTTGTTTTATCAGAAATCGATAGTAATTGTTGTTGATTGTGTTTATTACGCTAATTGTTTTTTTTTTACATAAATAAAATATTATTAGAAAACCTACCAAGAAGCACTTCATCTCTATGGTTGTATCCTCAGCAGGACTCAATTGAGATGTGTGATAATCCCAAAAAACAAATGATATTTATACCACCCATAAACCCATCATGACCATTTAGATGTTCGTGGGTACGTGACAGACGTACAGCGTGACAAACCCCTAATTGTTGCTGTCACTACAGACAACGTATTAAGCATATTTATTTTATTATTACATCACATGGTAAAATTATAGGGCCTTGGCATTTTTATGGCCAGCACTGTAATTTGTTGGTGACAAATGCTTTGCCACGTTTTGAGATTGACATAATTTGTTTGTTAATGCTTTTGAAATGGGAACCTTTTTGTTGGTGGTCTAGAAACTAAATTAGAACAACAGAAATCGAACTTTTTTGACAGCTTGGCAAAGCAGCACCATGCTCCAATTTCAGGGATGTGGGTGTCAGTGTAGTTACAGGTAGGTGTACATAATCTAGTTTTATCACTGAGATGGCGACCTATAATGTTCCTGGTATTGCTGATTGCCTGAAAAAAGTGACATTTTATTGGCAATAACGATGACGGAAAAAATGAATTACAATTAATACACTGAATGGCATAAGCTACCGAAAAGCGTATGGCAATCCTGCTGACAGTTATTGTAGAAACATGCGAATAAGCGATTGTAGGCGACAATCGCTTTTTTACAAGCATTTATTACGCTTTCAGGTGTTCCATTCGCAGGTTGCTAGCCCCCTCTATTTTTTTGCTTAAAAAAAACGTTGTCCTACACTAGGATTTTCTCTTGTACTGTGGGTGCGTTTACAATCATTTAAACTCCCATAGACAAACAGCTAGACCCGGAACAACTACCTGTACTGTCATACAAATATTTGTTCCGTACGGAGATCGAACCCGCGACACCTAGCGCGGCAGCCAATCGCTCAACCACTACGCTAACCGTGCCGTCTATTCTTAATACTGTATCTAATGAAGACAATTTTCAGTCTAACAGTCGGTACGTTCTACCGATACAATAATTCATGATTGTTGAAAATTGTTGTATCGGTTTCCGGCAAAACCTGATTCAGGCCTAACTGGTTTGTCGAGTTTGTCTAAGTCGAATACTGGCCAAATCCGATATCATAAGATGATTTCAGAAGATACCAACTGTAGACAGAAAGAAGTTAGGAAGGAGGTAGGATAGGTACTTCTTACTACTATTATGGCAATGTATCATAACATATTATTTTATACATTGCTACTACACAAACGCATTGATAAGAATCTCATCATTACAAGAACAAGATGGATCATTAGTACAAACGTGTAACATATCTAATTAATCATATGTTTCGCTGTAATTATGCATTGTTTGAAAGGTTAGTAAAGTAACTATTAATAAATCATCATTCAAATTGTTTGGTCTAGTGCACTATGTCCTGAGATGAATTACAAAACTAATACAGTGTAAGATGATAGTATCAGATTATTATGCTAATGATTTCTCGAGTCAATTATGTCTTAGGCCAGATGGAAATAGATAATAGAAGTTTAGAGCTTTTTGGGTCCTCACAATAGGCTAGTTTCCACCGTCAATAAATTTCAAATCTATTTAGTCCGTCAGTTAAAGTACTGGAAAATAATGGACACTATTTTTTTGTTTTTGTAAATCAATGTATATTGAAAAAAATAAATCGCATCAAAGCTCGTGACATCCGGAAAATCCTAGACGTATGGCAACCCTAACCTAACAAGACCACGTCTCTTGTATACCGGATGACTTTTTTATCACTTTCCAAAAAAAATGGGTATATTAAGGTGATCGGAGTAGAAGCTTATACCTAGTTTTTTTTCTTTTTTCCACAGCTTAGAAAAAAATTGATCCATCATGACCCCAAAAAGGGTCGGGGGGCTTTCGGGACCAGGACCACGGTCCCGGATTCCCCCTAAATATTTTTTTGTGGTATTTTGGGACCACAAGAAAACAAAACAAATTTATGTCTTGGGAAAGTACGGTCAACCAAACATATTTCGTATTGAGTCGTTCATCAACTGGTCCCACATGCCTACGGCCCATTTGGGACGAGTTGATGAAAAGCAAAATAAGTAATTTTTCGTTCTGCAACTCGTCCCACGTATGAAAAAAGTATAATCAGTAGTAAAAGTGTTAGTGTGGAAAAAATATTGCCTATAAAATATTTAATCATCACAACATTGTCTAGATGCTAGTTATGGGCCTAGTTAGTTAGTAACCTGACGAAAAGTACTAGGTGGGCATGAATTCAAGAAAGTATTATTTTATTGCATTCCACCTTGAGCTGTGTATCAGGACACTTGTTCAAAAGACATTTGAGCTCAGGACACTTGCGCAAACGCACTTGCGCTAAAAGACATAATAATATGCGAGAATGGACACTTGCGCGACTGGACTTTTGATGGCCACTGGGGTTTACTCTTTATAGAAACATAACATCACGCTTGTTATTACTTGAAGGTGATTTTTTTTTGTTTTTTCGTCATGGGTGTCGTTTTCCATGGGTTTTTGGGTCGCTGATAATGAAAATGAAGGCAAAATGAAAATCCAAGACGTCACCGACAAAAAAAAACGGTTTTTTGCATCATGGGTGTCGTTTTCATGGTTCTTTGGGTCGCTGATAACTAAAATGAGGTCAAAATGAAAATCCAAGATGGTGCCGACGAAAATTTTTGGTTTTTCCATCATGGGTGTCGTTTTCATGGTTTTTTGGGTCGCTGATAACTAAAATGAGGTCAAAATGAAAATCCAAGATGGCGACGACGAATATTTTTGGTTTTTCAATCATGGGAAAGTATAAGTATCGCTATAGTTTTGACCGGTCAAAAGTAGTTATTATTATCTTAACCGCTATAGTTTTTGATGACCATCTATGGAAGCTCTCTTTAGGCGGTTGGATCAAGGGCTTAATTCAAAAAACGGTACTCCTGAACACGTCTTGTATTGTTAGGAGGTTCCTCTCTCTGGAGCCCTGACCGCCGATAGCTTAGACCCTGTTCCCGATACCGGTGGGCTACAATTTTTTATATTTTTAAATGTTTTTTACAGTGGTTTGTGTGCCGGACGGGCGTTATCCGCTGATGGCGTGGATACGTCTACCTGGTGGTCTGCCTATACCCTATTATTACCGGGCTCACGCTTGTACTATACTTTGCCGCCAGACGGCGCTGACGTCCTACACCTAATTAACTGTAGCTGGTCATTCGTCGCTATCTCAGGGGTAGACCTAACGAGGGGGGATAGGGGTTACTGGGAAAATAAGACACTTATTTAACTTTCATGACTGTACAGGAAGCGATTTCAGGACTATTCGCGCACAACTTATTCACTGTTTCTTCTATATATTTGCCGTACTGATGACTACAATTCCAAGAAAAGTCGAGTTTACTAAGGTATTCCAGAACTTTACTGTAACGAGGACCCTGATTTTGCTTCCTGATTTCGGAAAACTTTTATGAAAATTTGATTATGGAAACTAACATCTTTTCCAACGATTACAAATTTGAGCTTATATCTAAATACATTATATACAAGACATCGCTTCTACATAACGTTATTTATGTACAGACATAGAAATAACGAATATCTTTATTAAACTGTGGAAATTATTTCCATAAAACCGGACAGCTTTTCCAAAAGTGTCTGGAGGAAGGGTCTTACAGGCTGAATTACACGAAAACTGTTGCTGTGACTGTAAGTATATAATTTCCATATACTAGACGAGTATATGGTCCATCTAAAACTGTTACTTATTTTTTCGTGTCTGTATTTTTCAGCCTGTAACGATCCTTCAACTGTAAATCTGTAAGACAATTTTTTCTTGTTTTTGTCGAATATGGCCGCGCTAGACCGTCATACTCTCGTCTAAGTGGTTCAACTATACGCTAAGTTATAAAAAAGACTATATCCAGGCCTAGGTCGCAACCTAGGCTACCTGGACCTCGCGAAAACGTTAAATTACACTAAAAAACTCCACTTGCGAGCCTATATGTGTCTAGCGCGTCTGTAAAATATTATCTAACTATTCTAATTCACTGATGGCACTTGTTATATACCACTGTATTGCCCATTACACTATTTTTTAACTGTAAGCAACACTCTATGTGCTGGATTGGTGACGTTCGTCGCGAACAGTTTGTATTGGAATGTTTAAAAATATAAAATACTATGTATGTATGTAGAATAAATAAAGAATAAAGTTATTAGTTTAAAAATAAGGTTATTTTTCGAGAAATATTTAAAAATATTGAGTAAGTTGTAAAATGAATAAAGGATATAATAATAATAGTTTTTTCGTTTTTTTGGGGCTCGATCAGTTGACGCATGAAATCCCGCCCGTCCGTAAACCGACTTTACAGACAACCTTTTTTTTTGGGAGTTTCAACCAGATTTAGGCACGTTTGCATATCACATTGTAAATGACATTTCGTGCAAAACGTGTTTAAACATCTCAGTCTCTCCCAGTTCATGTTGTTGCTATTATTGTTGTTGTTATTTTCATGTTGACCTCATTTTCGTTATCAGCGACCCAAAAAAACATGGAAACGACACCCATGGTGAAAAACCGAAAATTTTCGTCAGCGCCATCTTGGATTTTCATTTTGACCTCATTTTCGTTATCAGCGACTCCAAAAACCATGGAAACAACACCCATGATGGTAAAACCAAAAATTTTCGTAGATGGAATTACCTTCTTTAATTTATGTTAGCCTAGTACTTTTTCTAAGATAACTTATCAATTTGTTTGAATTAGTAATTCCTAAAAAAATATTGTTATAATCTTGTCGTCTTAACTGTACCTAACGTTGATAAAGTTTAAAGTTCCACGCAAAAAGAAACGTGGGACGTTGCAGAACGAAAATATTATTTATTTTGATTTTCATGAACTCGTCCCAAATGGGCCGTGGGCTTGTGGGAAGAGTTGATGAAAAATAGCACATTTTGATACAAGTAGAGTTTTTTTTTTTGTTTTTCTAATACCCCGTCTTTAAAATAAATTCATGTAATTGTTGATCACAATATTATTTCAGCTTACTGTACTCTAACTTTTGTTTTCTTGTGGTCCCAAAATACCACTCAAAAATATTTAAGGGGAATCCGGGACCGCGGTCCTGGTCCCGAAAGCCCCCCGACCCATCAAAAAACGCTACAAATTAGAACAAAGAAAGAGAAATTTTGAAAAAAAAATAGAAAGAAAAATATCGAATTTCAAATCATACGCAATACTTACGCGTATGATTTGAAATTCAATTTTTAAAAGAAATCCTAAGTATGCCCTTTGCTTCTACTTCGTTCACCTTTTATATCTATTTATTTTTTGAAAAGTGATAAAAAAGTCACTGTATACAAATGGCTATTCATTAACACTATACATTATTTACATAGGTACTAACTCTATAAAAATATTTACAAGTATCAAAAAGGGTTACAGGGCGTCGAAAAATTCGTCCACATCGCTGTCAACAGGAAAAGTGCCCAGAAGGCTGGCAGCATTGCCACGTTGGATGGCAATGCTGATTCTTTGGCCAAAAAATAGGCCCGCCCTCTGGTCACGTGAAGAGTCGACCAACCGTTTGGCGATTTCTCGAAAAACTAGGTGGGCACTCGGACCCCATGGCCCTAGTGTTTCAACCCCAAACGGCTCAAACACATAATTACCAATTAAATTATTGTATTTGCGCCGTTTGAGGTTTTCAGCACCTGCAGCAGCCGCCCCAGCGCAGCACACTGTGCTAGGAAGATGGGATGGCGCAAGGGTGTCGACGCAAGTTGCGTCCCACACCAAAGGCCTACCCAACTTCCATGGCATTATGGTCATACCATCTGGTCTCTTGCCATCGACGCGTGCCAAGCCAGTGGGTTCTAAAACAGCTGGCACCCCGGCGGTGGCAAGAGCACGACGGATAAGATCATTAATGCTAGCGTGCCGCGCTATCCGACCTGCACTCTTATTGCAAGAAAGGCCATGGTGTCCGAGGCAGTCGACTGCTTCACCACATTGACAGCGATGTGGAGCCCCACAAGGAGCGCCCAAACGCAAACATGTAGCGAGCCGGAAGGTTGTGTCACCTAACATAGTGCCTATATTAGGTGACGGTAGTGCCTGAAGCCAGAGGCCCGACTCCCATTCACCCACAGCAAGCAGGCGGGCACGCTCAGCAGTATTGGTAGACGTATTAATAAGTTTATTCCGTACCAACCTGCAGAGCGGCTCATCCCACTGTCTCTGGGAAAACGGGTTCTCGGGCCGATCCGTGTCCGGGCAAGCCACTTTCCAGGCGTCCTCTGCGTCGGTCAAGCACGGCACTTCCGAGCTAACCAGGGAAAGAGTTAAAATTTTCCCGGTTAGCTTTTCAGTGCTGTGGACAGAAGACAGGAACGCCGGTAAGCTAACACTAGAAATTTTGCGGACGCCAAGGCCACCAAAACGAATTGGCAGGGTGGCTTGCAACCACGCTCGGTCGTCCAGGGCCACATTAAGAATGGATGTTAATGTGTTGCGAATAATTTGGTCAATTTTGTCCAAAAGTTGTGGTTTCTTCCAAAGAGGAGAACAACGGAGAAAATACATAAAATTTGGACCAAAACAATAGCAATATCTGATAATGGTGAATGCCGAATGCAAATTAATTTTGGAGAGTCTATCCGAAATATCATTAAAATGTTTAATTTTGTCGTCGATGAAAGATGAAAAACTTTCTTCAAAAATAGGGGAACCTAGGAGGTGCAGGGAACTTTTTTCTAAAATTTTGATGTTTGGAGCTATTGCATTAAATTTATCTATAGTCGATTGTCTGTCGGTAATGTCAGAGAGGTAATTTTCGCACTTTGAGGGATTAAGGTCCAGGCCAATAGATTTAAATTGATTTTTGAGGAGTTGTAGGTCAGCCAAAACCGTGTATACAAATCGGATGCATAATATCCTATGATTAATGCACTAATTATTCACCATCACAAGATTTATTACACCATCATTCATCATTTTGAGAAAATATTATGTTAGTCATCGCATCAGACATAATGCTTGTCGTACCAACGTCCAGCCTGCAAGAACAAATACAGTGAAAGGTCGTCGGCCACACGATCGGACATTCGTGAGATAATTGTTATTGTCTTATAATTACTTGCTCGACCGTGAACTGTGAACTTGCTTTTAAGGCTTATTTTTAGTTTCATTTTCGATAATTGCCGAAGGGTCGTCATATTATATTGTTATGTAGGTAAGTGTTTTGATACTTATTACGTATATGTAAATTATTTTAAAAACCATGGAATGAGGGACGAAATTTTTAACATTCGATAAATCGAAAAGTTGTAATAATTACCTATGATTAATGCACTATGTAACACCAATTTAAATAATAATAAACCATTTATTTCAGGTGACAAAGACCCATAGATAGACCTTAATTAAAACTAACTTTGCATTAATGTGTTTTGTTAATTTTACAAAAATAGCAAGAGCACTTATAGGGGGAAATACCAGGAAGCCCGCGAAATTGACATTTTCTTCCGTTATTTGTAGAAACCGTTTTTTGTTTTTATTTAAACCGGGTTTATTTATTAAAAAAAAAAAAATTAAGGATGAATATTTGATTTAAATGTGGATTTTAACTTTGATTATAATTGGCAATTTTGAGTTTAAATTTGAATTAATTATAGTGTAATTTATGTAATAAGTATGTACTGAGTTAAATGGGTTAATGCCTGAAATAAATGATAATAGTACATTAGCTATAATCGGGATATCTAGCATATTTGGGCAAGTTTCCTTTAAGGTGACACAGCTCACAGGCTCGAACTCATTGGTGGGCGTGACCAAAAAGCACGCTGTCTCACCTGGCATCGTGCCCGACAGAGATAGTATCAGTGATGAGCAGTTAGACGCTAGTCTTCACGCACGTCTAGTTCGTACGTACACACACAGCGTTCCGAACAAAAACGAAGTTACACGATGCACACAATTGATATGAAAAAACAGTAGCGTTTGTCTTTCTTGAGTACATGTACTGCTCTGCTAGAGTATGCTCTCCAGCAGAGCCACAATCAATGTCTATTTTATTATTACATATTGCACGTAGGTACACACGCACGTACGTTAGCCATGGGGTATCCGGCAGAGTAGAATAGAACCAACCCATTACACTCACGGGTGTCGTATAGGGCGACTAATGTCTGAGGCAGAACACCTTGTGCCTCCGTAGACCTGAGAATGGGCAGCAGCGTTTTCTGTTAGTCTTACATCACTGCGATCTCCAATCCGCCTGCCAAGCGTGGAGATTACGGCAAATTCCTCCCATCATGGGAGAGGCTTATGTCCAGCAGTGGACGTTGTGGGCTGTTGTTGTTTCACGTACAGCGATAACGATATACGTTGATACGTTGATGTACGTTTGACGTACATCATATTAAGATATAATTGATCGATTTCTAAGATAGTGGCTCCGTGGCACAGCATGACACCATTCGACGCCAGCTCGAATCGCCGAGAAATCAGCAAGTAGGTATCTACCAACTCGTACTAAAGTAGTAGGCGCTGCGTCATCGTTTTGTACCTGTATGGCTCTCTAAGAACCTAATATAGATTGCTTATTATGTTTAGTTTTCCCCGGGTGGTCATGCATGCAGCGATCGCTCAAGAGTTCACGACGCTGCCGCCGCGACGACACATGCTTACTTGAAAGTTCATCGCAGTTTATGTCCGATTGCAGCAGCATAACCAGCCTATAATGCTCCCACTGCTGGGACACAGAGCTCCTCTCTGTGAGAGGGAATGCGGGCCCAGTGCGGGTTGGTCTTATGTCAGAGTGGATACCTAATAATTGTAATTAGTTTTGCCTACATAAATTGTTTTACAAAAATACTTACCTGTCTTTTTACTTTTTTAGGTTTATAATTATGCTCAATATCACTAAATGTAAACACATGTTTTCATCAAGACAAATGACAAATCAAGATTTTTTTCTTAGTATTTACATTTTAGAGTCCATGACAAAAATAATAGTCAATTTCGTCAGACGGACAGACAGACAGATGGACGGACTGACAGACGAACAGACAGGTGGATAGACAGACGAACCGACAGACGGACAGACAGATGGACAGCGGAGCCTTAGTAATAGGGTGCCGTTTTTACCCTTTGCAGTTTGTCTATGTCACATGAAGGAAATTAAAAAAGCTATTGGCATACTTTTAGAGCATGAAAAGTGAAAACTACTTAAATATGTATAGAAAACGATTATAGAATAATTTAATGCCCAAAAAGTATACATATTTTCATTAGTCAATTTAGTCAGACGGCCAGACAGACAGATGGACAGCCAGACGGACAGACAGACAGACAGACGGACAGATATACAGACGGACAGACAGATGGACAGCGGACTCTTAGTGATAGGGTCCCTTTTTACACTTTGGAGTTTGTCTTTGTCACATGAAGGAAATTAAAAAAAAAACTAATTACTTTCACTCCTTAGAGACTAAAAGGGTCACTTTAGTCCCACTTCGTAGGGCTATAATGGCGTACTTTTAGAGCGTGAGAAGTGAAATCTACAATGTATAGAAATCGAATAAAGAATAATTGAATGCCCAAAAAGTATACATATTTTTGTTACTAAAAATATATATTTTTTTAGTTAGCCTATTCTGTCCCACTGCTGGACAAAGGCCTCCCACATTCCTTTCCAACTCTCCCGGTGTTTTGCCTCCTCCGGCCAATCAGTCAGGAACGAGTCCGTAAAAAAAATATTATTATACATAAATATTTAAAATGTAATAAATTTACATTTTTAATTTTTTATTAACAAAATTATAAATAAAATTAAAAGCATATAAAATAGGTAGCCCGCCAGCATCGGGAACAGGGTCCAAGCTGCTGGTGGTTAGGGCTCTTGAGAGAGGAACCTCCTAACAACACGCGCCGTGTCCAGAAGAACTGCTTTCTGAATCAAGCGCTTGATCCAGCTGCCTAGCGAGGGTCACCTCAGATGTTAGTTGAGGCTCTTGTCCAATTAAATTATTATTATTATGGAATTACATAATAACACAATTACTGACATTGTTTCTTTTTACGTCTGCGGTGTGTAATTACCGCCACTATAGCTCAAAATAAATGATTCCTAATAAACAGAAAAATAGTAAGGTATTTATGGTACTAGCCGTGCCGTGCCGTGCCGTGTGGTATCCGGCAGAGTAGAATAGAACTAACCCATTACACTCATGGGTGTCGTATAAGGCGACTAATGTCTGAGGCAGAACACCTTGCGCCTCCGTAGACCAGAGAATGGGCAGCAGCGTTTTCTGTTAGTCTTTCATCATTGCGATCTCCAATCCGCCTGCCAAGCGTGGAGATAACGGCAAATTCCTCCCATAATGGGAGAGGCTTATGTCCAGCAGTGGACGTTATGGGCTGTTGTTGTTGTTGTATGGTACTAGTGTGGAAAGTTGGTTTTTACAAACGAGTAGACGAATGTAACCGTAATTTACGCACGTGTACATTGTAATACAAGGGGCTAAAATGACCCATTATACACGAGGTAGTGAATAGGAACCGAGTTATAATGGGATTTTAGAACGAGTTATAATGGGATATTAGTGTGTCACACTGTAATTTTTACTTTGAGTGGGAGAAAAATAGTCAATTTAGTCAGACGGATAGACGGACGGACAGACAGACGAACAGACAGACGGACGGACAGACAGACTGACATACAGACAGACGGACAGACAGATGGACAGCGGAGTCTTTGTAATAGGGTTCCGTTTTGAAAGCTATAGCTCTTATAATGGGATTTTAGTGTTACACTGTACTTTTCACTTTGAGAGCGAGAAAAATAGTCAATTTAGTCAGACGGACAGACAGATGGATGGACAGAGCGATGGACAGACAGACGGACATACAGACAGACAGACGGACAGCGGAGTCTTAGTAAATAGGGTAACGTTTTTAATGCTATAGCTCTTATAATAATTTTCTAAAGCACATACATATTCTCCCTATTTGTCTTAGTTTATTTGAATAATTTCGCAGTACTGCATTCTATTTTTCTTACATATGTGAACATTAGGACCATACACCATTGCGTCTCTTAGAGCGTTTATTACACTGCTATCTCCATCACTAATTACCTTAGTATACATGAGCCCGTGCAACTGCATGCTTACTTTGCATCCATCTACACCTGACAAGTTTTTTTTTAAATACAATGTTTTAATGTAAGATTACACCTCCACAACCCCCGTACTATTCAATCCATACATCAGCACAATGTTTTGAATGCGTTACATTGAGTTGTAACACAAAACATGATTTTTCACCCCAAAAAAGTCGTTTGATGTACAGAATGCTTGGTTGACTGACGGCTTCGTGAGGAGGTCTTTTGCACCCTGTATTCATGACGTGTCATCAATTCATCCTGCGTGGTCCTGTAAACGCATAACTCAATTAGAATATGCAAAAACTAACAAAATAGTGCATTGTAAACATAGTCAATTTAGTCTGAAGGACAGACAGTTGGACAGACAGACGGACATACAGACGGCTAGACAGACAGATGGACAGACAGACAGATAGACACACAGATGGGCAGACAGACGGACAAACAAACAGACGGACATACAGACGGATAGACAACAGATGGACAGACAGACAGAGGGATAGAAAGATAGTTGGCCTGACAGACAGACAGACGGACAGACAGACATGGGCAGACAGACAGAATGGCGGATAGAAAGAAAGATGATAGACAGACAGACGGATAGACAGACGCACAGACAGACGGATAGACAGACATGGACAGACAGACGGATAGGCAGCGGAGTCTTAGTAATCATAGGGTACTGTTTTTACCCTTTGGAGTTTGTCTATGTCACATGAAAGAAATTAAAAAAAAAAACTTTTACTTTCTAGAGACTAAAAAGGTTACTTTAGTCCCTGATGGACTAAAGATGACTAGCGATAGCATAAATTATTATTCACAGAAAACACGTTTTAGTTTTCAGACATTTTATTGAGAACTGTTGTCATGCCTACAAACAAAGTCACTATGTGACAGATTATATACCATGAAGGTATCAACCTCCAACAGTCCCGCTTCGTAGGGCTATATTGGCGTACTTTTAGAGCATGAGAAGTGAAATAATAGATTGTATATCAAGTGCATAAAATGCACCATTTCACGAGACGTTTTTTTTTTTGTTAAATGGAGTGTAAGGTTTGGTCAGTACATGAGGAATATCGGAACTAATCTATTCACATTGTGCAGACATTGCTTCATGTGCTTCTGCTGCACAGGTATCTTGCCCGAAATCTCGTGTTGATCTAAAAAAAAAAAATGGATTACACAGGGTCAAATTAAATGAGTTAGCGAAACTCCGCACATAAAAATCAAAAGCTGTTTTTTTCGGGTCAACGATACACACAGCACAGTGGGTCTAAAATAGCCGCTATAGCAGAATCTACGCAGAATCTTAGCATGAATCACGTTAAAAAATTTAAATTCTTAAAATGGACTTTATGTCAATAACTATAAAGTCCATTTTAAGAATTTTAAATTTTTAACGTGATTCACAAAACGATTCTGCTAAAGCGGCCATTTTAGACCCCCGGTACAGATTTCATAAGTTTTTACCGTGCCGGAAGTGCCAGAGGTTGGTTTTATATATGTATAGGCACCAAGAGCAGCGACCGGTGGCCCAGTGGTGGCGGCCCCGACTTACGAACAGTAAGTCATGGGTTCGAACCTAGACAGGCGCATTACTTTGTATAATTTATTTCAACACCACTGCTCTCAAAGCGGTGAAGGAAAACATCGTGAGGAAACCGGAATGTCCTACAACCAAAAATTCGAAGACATGTGACATCTACTAACCCGCACTGGCCCGCGTGGTGGATTATAGCCCATTACCTCTCATAGAGAGGAGGCCTGTGTCCCAGCAGTGGGAACATTAATAGGCTGATGATGAGGCACCTACTATTTGCGCAACCATTTCCATTTACATACTGATACTGATACTGTTAGCCTGCGTCATCCCACTGCTGGGCAAAAGCCTCTCTCCATTTACATAAACATACAAAATAAAAGTCACTAGCGCATTGCACTGTCTGTCTTGCTTACATAGGGGGGCACCCTACTGCCTATACACAAAGCCGCGCCGCCGGCCACCATGGGTAAAGTAAGCCTGCGGCGCTGTGTGTAGAGAATAGCACTAATGGTTGAAGTCACCATCGACACGTGCCTCTGATGTCGATGCCGCGTGTCGCTCGTGTGTAAGAACACTAAATAGATTAGGTGCAACAAATTATATGACTTACCCATTGTTAATTTGTAGTTATTCACACCTGTTCTTCAATGAACCAACACAATATCACTAGCACAGCGTCCACTCAAATCAAAAATTAATTTTTTTATCAAAAATCCGGAGTCCAAACAGTTATACGTCAAACGTCACACGAATGACATAGGCTTTAGAAACAGATTCGAAATTTCAAATATAACTGGAATAGGGTGGAGTCTCCTAGTATCAGCCTCCTCCTAAAATCGGCCTTTTCTAGAAAAAGTAACATAACTATAAAAATAGCTAAAATCATAATACTTTTCATGCAAAAACGACTCTAGTTCCATACACATAACCTCCCATACCATAAATACATTTCATTTTAAAATCTTCATGATGAGAAACATTTGAAATTTATTTATTCTTTTATACTATCTGTCATTTCGAATTACATTCAAACGTTGAATACATTTTTGTAATCATCTTTTAAAACCCTTCATTTTGATACCCCACTCGATGGTATTAGAAGAAAAAAAAATTCGAAGTCTACAATATGGCACCCCAAATCCACGATTTTTTTTTTTTGCAAGAAATCAAAAGCACTTAAAAATTACAAGTAGTCAAAGTTTAAAAAAAAGTTGACACGGTCGATAATTGGTACCACCACCCTACGCGCGTATGACATATTGTTAATGTGTGCGTGAACGTCGTCGTCGTCCTCCCGCACCGCGCACCGCAGCGGGGGAAACATTGTTCAGTGAGATGCACGATAAGTCTAGTAAAAGGCGCGCGTAAAAAAATACGAAAAGGCCTATGGAAAATCGGGTTTTATGAAAAAACCACTGCATAAATCAATTACAAGTAAAATTTATTGAATTCTTCGATAATTGTGCTGTGTCGGTACCGACTTTGTTTTGGAAATTTGACACTTCTTTTATTACTAATTTACGCCCAAAGTTACGTTAAAATTGGCAATAAAAATGAATCTTTGGTAGCTCGTAACTTTTTAATGGCTTTTTATTTTACTATTCTGTTTCCGTACAGACACAATTAATAATGAGACAAAACGATATCATGTTTAACTTTAGTTGTACCATGACAAACAGTGGAGTAATAGCCCCCCGAAATTTGTATGGAAAATATGTTGCGCAGATCAACCTTAATTGTATCTACTCCTAACTGGAAAAATGCAAAAAAATAACCTAAATTCAAATAGTGCCCAGTAAAGTAGATCGATTGGTTTCAAGTTATAAAAATATTTTAATTTAATAGAAGGCTCAATCGTATACTACAAACTAGTATTTGCGTGGGTGCGCGAGCTGCGCGCAGCTCGCGTGTTGTCGTGTTCTTGAGAAGTATTCCTTACCATCATAAAATTTTGAGAATCCATAGGAATCCTTAAAATAATTGGATAATCCGTTACAGCTACCCCTATATCAATATGAAAACCCTTAAGAACCCCTTAAACATTCTAAAAACCCATTATAAAAAACATAACCCTAAAATTGCTTGTCGTCGCCCCTGAGTTACGCTTCACCCACTCAACCTTCGTTACGCTAAGGAGGTCGCCGGCTCGCTTCGCTCGCCACCTCCCCCCTTCGCTCCACTCGGTCTCGCAGGTTCGCTCCACTCAGAACCTACCACCACCGGACAGGTTTCGACGCCTACTATAATATTTGCTCAAGCACCCAATGGCTATCTCTAACCGTTACGAAGTTACAGCCCTTTCAATTTTAGGGGAGGTTGGGGAGGGGAGGGTATACAAATTTCAACGTCCCTCAATAGTTTTAGGTAAGAATCAAAAAGTTTTTCAGTAGTAAAAAAAGTGGTGAAAAGGGGGGGGGGGAGATGAAGTGGGGGAGAGTGGGGATTTTTGGAAAAAATATTTTGACTTACGCATTGCCCCTTTATATGAATCTGAAAAAAAAAATGTTCCAAGTCTCTTAATTTCCGAGATCCGCCTAAAGGGGGGAGAATGGGGAAAAAGGGGTCAACTTAGAAAACTGGTTTTTACTTTTCCAAGCCTCCTCTATACGAATATGAAAAAAAAAAGTTCCAAGTCTCTTTGTTTCCGAGATACGATAGGGAGGGGGAGGAAGGGGGGCGAAAAGGGGAGGTTTGGCACTTTTCCCATACTCGCGGGAGTTAGTTGTTTACGAATCTGTCAAAATATACCCACCTCCCCATCCACCATCTGGGAGAACAATTATGTCAGTGAGTCAGTCAGTCAGTCAGTGAGTGGTAATCGAGCTTTATATAGTATAATAATTAGAAACCGAATTCGGTTTTCATTTTTTTTTAAAACTAGTCGAAAATGCAGTACGAGTAAATAAAGTTAAAAACATTATTTTGTAGTACTTATTTCAATTTTATGTTGCATATGTTTGCACTTTTGTTGCATATTTTGAGCATTTATGGTGCATATTTGCATGCATATTTCAATGATTTTATGTTGCATATAATCCAGTCTCTAGTTATTCGCAATAATTATGTGAAATAGTCATTCAATGGAATTATATGAACTTAAAGGATTGTACTGATGATTTGAATATATTATGTTAAACGTAAGAAAAATTGTATTTAGCAGGCTACCCTGTCGCTTCCGCCGTATCCCAATAGTTCCATTCTCTAGTACCATTATGGGATTGTGCTGTTTTGCGAAATCAGTAAATAAACCTTGTTAGAGGTATTCTTAAAAATATGCCTCTACATACTAAGAGTTACTATTTCTTTGACGCGTGTTGACCTTAACTTCATGAATGAGCCGCCTGTTATAAAACTGTGCGGTCAGTGACGAAACGTTTCATTCGGATCGAATACCAGCCGATGTCATAATCATAACGAAGCGATGAGCGACAATACACTGGATTCCAGCAGTGTTTTCAGGCTGTAAAAGTCTGCTGGAACATCGTTCGCAACGATAGCAGCCATAAAATTAAAATTAAAATAAATGAAAACATTTGTTCATAATTGGTTGAACTTTGCTATCCTTCTAATGATCACATTCAGAGTAAAACGAGGGTGCTGTTATCATCTAGGTTGAAAATTCTTGATCTAGGAATTAAAAATCTGATCCCGGGGGGGGGAGGCACCTCCCCCCGGGTGCATCTTCAATTCCGCGACGAGGTTCTCGCAAATCGCACTTCTCGGATATATCACATTTTTGTTTGTACATTCATACACTGGTCGATAAGACGACACTTCAAGAAGGCCTATGTCCAGTACAGCACTTTCCGTGTCTTTCTATTGCAATTTTCAGCAGATTTCCTGCACTAAATATCGTAACTAATGTAGGTACTTACTTACATCCTATATGTCAATACAGATAAATTATTTTCTGTATAACTTACATACGTTATTCGTTATTAGTCGAGTTAAAATTTCATGTCTTAAAAAGATGTTGCAAAGATTGATCGATTTCACAATTGTAATATTTGATCGGTAATGTCTTTTATATCAGATTGAGATGAGTAATAATAATATGTATAAGGATTGTGAATTAAGCTTCAACAATTTGTATCTGATATAGGTTTATGTTTCTAAATAAGACATAAGAAGGTCGAATGATCGAACAATATTAGTATTGCATAAATAGTATTGTAGGTATGTTATATTTCATCTTAATCCTACAGGAACTGCTAAACAACCAACAGGAACTAGAATAACAACGAAACCGACCAAGTGCGAGTCGGACTCGCGCACGAAGGGTTCCGTACCATTATCAAAAAAACACGTTTGTTGTATCTCATCATCAATCATCATCATCCGTGAAAATTTCAACTGTCTAGCTATCACGGTTCATGAGAATGATACAGCCTGGTGACAGACAGACAGTCAGACAGACAGTGGAGTCTTAGTAATGAGAGCAACAACAACAACAGCCCATAACGTCCACTGCCACATAAGCCTCTCCCATGATGGGAGGAATTTGCCGTAATCTCCACGCTTGGCAGGCGGATTGGAGATCGCAGTGATGAAAGACTAACAGAAAACGCTGCTGCCCATTCTCTGGTCTACGGAGGCGCAAGGTGTTCTGCCTCAGGCATTAGTCGCCTTATACGACACCCGTGAGTGTAATGGGTTGGTTCTATTCTTATCTGGTTCTGTTATTGTGTGTTTGTGGCTAACCTGGTGTCAGAGTTTCCAGGTTTCCTGACGATGTTTTCTTCTCCGAAGAAAGTGATAATTACACAATACCTACGCACATGATTATCTAACTGAACTAATTTATTAAGCCAAGACATTACTGGTCTAGAGTATAAGGCTATCAATAGGTTGCAAAAGAAAACATCAATGTTCCACAAAAGCTTCAACAACATCGATAGCTAACGCCATCTATCATACCATTCAAGAACTAACACAGCACTTCAAAATGACCTTCACCCCGTTGCCTTACTCTGCTTACCTCAATAGATGCGTGATGATACCGCAATAATAATGATTACGACTGCTCTCAAAAGATCAGTGGCGTAATGCTTCAATAGTTTCAGTAAAAGTAATGCTCAAATAACGATTGTGTATTATGTTTGATGTTAGGCTTGGAAAGATGGATATGTTTGTGAATTATGAAACTGAAATTAGTTCACGATCTGTCTGTGTAGAGTTGTACCTACTGTAAGATATATCTTTTATGAACATTTAAGGCGATTACAGGAGCTAAATTAGCAACTCTATTTGTGGTGGTGTAAACTTCGTTTGAAATCCTGTTAGAATGAGGTTAATGCAGTCACTGCGGGCCAAATAGTGCGGAATGAGTGGTTTTTTGCGATTTACAGAAAATCTATTGATTGGACTAAAAAAGTAAAACACTATGATGCTAATATGTTGCTTATAGAATTATTTCCCAAAAATCAGAATGATCGCATGTATTTTAGTATGGTTTTTACTCGATAAAATAAATTTTTAGAGATAAGTTCGTGATTTTTTTCTATCGAATAAATTTAACTGTATTATGTTTTTTAAAACACTATCGTACTAGCATATATCCCGAAGAATATCATATATTTTTCTAGTTTTGTATTTGCTTTTTTGCATTATAAAACTCGCGTTTAGCTCATGTAGTCGCCTTAAATTGACGATGTAAATTAAATAAACATGATCTAAATACATTATGTTTAACAGTTTTCTGATAATTAAAATAAAAATAAAATGACTGCCTCGTCTAGTGGTTGCAAGCGCGAGTGCCGTGCATGAGGTTCAGAGTTCGATTCCCAGGTCGCCAGGGCTTACAATCTAACAGGAATTACAATTAAATGAACCGTCACTAAGGGCACCCCCTGTGGGGTTCGGGCCTCGGCTTAGTGGGTCATTGACAAGAGGACAGCAAGGGACAACAACAGGCTGGGTCGGATCATTAATTGGGGACGGGTTTATAGTTACTTGCTCAGCGTCGCGGTCTGGCTCGTCGAGCAAGGGTCGGGCAGTGATGTTACTGGGGGGTCGCGGGGGTCCTCGGCGCTCGAGTTAAGTGTTATTGGGTTTTTATATCAGGAATTTCTCGGTAGCAACCACGGAGTCTGGATTTGTGCCCGGTTGATGGCAATAGGCTCTCAAACTATTACATGAGACTTAAACGTAACTGACGAAATGTGGGTGTACACACACCCACATTTTGCTTGATTGTCATCAACGCATTGTTCAAATTTAGTCAAAGAGGGATCATGATCTGAATTGAAAACGCAAGCATCATCTGCCTAGCCTTTTCCCAACTTTATTGGGGTAGGCTTCCAGTTTTAACCGATGTTACAGAAGTTGAATACCAGTATTTTGCAATGGAGCGACTGCCTATCTGACCTCCACAACCCAGTTAGTACCGGGTAATACGATACCGACTGGTTGTCAGATATTTTAGCCTCTGACTACTTAACGACTGTCAAAGATCTACAAATGACAGCCGGGACCAACGGCTTAACGTGCTTTACGAGGCACGGAAGAAACTCAGTATGTAATGTGCGGTCACCCATCCACAGACCAACCTAGGCAAGCACGGCTTAACCTAAAGATCAACCCGATTGGCTGTTATTATTTAGCCACGAGCTCCTGAAATGAAAACACAAGCCACAAACTAAAATATATGATTATTTTTTTTATTTTTTATCATTAAAATATATAATATTGATTCGCATTTTACGAAAAACATTCAACGCGTTGCACGGAAACAATGCAGGCCGCAATGTAAATAATATTGGTAAAATTCTTGAACAGTAATTTGATCAGAGGTATTTCATTGCATTTAGATAGTAAGAGGGCACGCCCGTTCATCATGAATGATGCTTTTAATTATCTTTTGACGTATCCTCCTTCTGACCTCCGTAACCTACAAGGAAACCAGATCATTATACAGTTTAATGTCATCATTACGCCTTTTAATACCAAAACTATCTCAAATAGCTTCACTAAGGTCATCTACAATTAGACTAGCCCATCCCCGAATCTCGATGATGAAATAATGACTGCTATTTTACTAAGTATAAATATACTGTACTGATACGGTAACGTTATCAGTTGCATCCACAGCTTCTGGGCAGCAAGACCAATCCAACAAATAAAAATGAAATTGGTAAGATATTAAAATTACAGCTTTGGCTACGTTCAAGAGATTGTATGGAAATCTGGATATTTATTTAAGATATCAGGGAATATTTGCATCGTAAAAAGACTGTGACACCCTGCACCCATTTGGATTTAAGCTTTCAACCCTTCGTGGTGGCTTAAGCCCTGTAATGATAAACATTGACTATAAAACAAAGGAAATGATTTCAAAGCTCGTGAAAAAGTTTATCCATTCTTTCTCGTCTTTATTTACTAAGTGCTTTAGAAAATTTTCCTGTTTGTTTAATTAATGATTGATATATTTCTATTCATCAATGTTAAAAAAAAAAAACGTGAAAAAAAATGAACCTTAAATTCCATTTTTCCAGTTCATCGTTTTAGCTGCCGTGACTCTGGCTCAAGCCGGCAAACTTGACAGGACCTACCTGCCACCCAACGCCCAAGGATCTTCAGGATCTGCCTTCCTTCAGACTCCTCTCCAGTCTAATGGATTCAAGGATCTATCCGGTGCTCACTCCAACAACGGATTCTCCAGCCAAAACGTGTATGCCCAGAACGGAGGATACTCAGGTTTCGAAGCTCGTCCCGAGCGCGCTCAGGCTGCCCGCGAGAGGAACGCTGCTATCCTTCGTCAGGACAACTCCAATGATGGCGAGACTTACGCGTATGCTTATGAGACTGAGAACGGTATCTACGGCGAGGAGAACGGAGTGGCGACCAATGGAGTCCAGGCTCAGGGCGGGTACTCCTACACAGGCGATGATGGCAAGGTCTACTCTGTGAGGTAAGGGTCCATTTTATTATCACAATGATACCAACCTATACTGGTTCAAATTTATTGTATAAATTTATTATATTCTGCCTAATATGATTATTTCAGGTACACAGCTGATGAGAACGGTTTCCAGCCCCAAGGCGACCACCTCCCTACTCCTCCCCCCGTCCCCGCAGAGATTCTGAAGGCTCTGGAGCAGAACGCGCGTGATGAGGCCGCCGGAATCTTTGACGATGGTATGCTAACTAATCTGACCACCATTCAATTTAGATAATATAAAAAATGAACGCCTTGAATATTTTCAATTAGTACGAGTGTTGAGACCACTGATCACTCTCATAACTTTATTCAAATATTAATTAACTCTGAATTCCGAAGTACCAAAAAAATTATACCATCCACTAACACTAGTTTTTTTTTCCAGGAACTTACCGTGAAGCCGCTAACAGCCAACAACAGTACTACAACAACGCTGGAAGTGTTAGCGCCATTGCTGGAGTCCAGAAAGCGTATCTCCCTCCCTTCGCTCAGGGTAACAACGAGGGTGTTGCCAAGCGACCCACCTTCAACACCAACTCTTTCAGCCGCAACGATGCTTCCGGAAGCGGCAGCCCTATCGCCGGAGTCCAGAAAGCGTACCTCCCTCCCTTCGCTCAGGGTAACAACCAGGGTGTTGGCAAGCGACCCACCTTCAACACCAACGCTTTCAGCCGCAACGATGCTTCCGGAAGCGGCAGCCCTATCGCTGGAGTCCAGAAAGCGTACCTCCCTCCCTTCGCTCAGCGCAACAACCAGGTTGCTGCCCAGCGACCCACCTTTAGCAACAACGCTTTTGCCCGCAACGACGCTTCTGGAAGCGGCAGCTCTGTCGCCGGAGTCCAGAAGGCGTACCTCCCTCCTGTCGCTCAGAGGAGACAACCCTCTTTCAACGCGAGGGATGGCTACCGTTATTGAGACTGTTCAATGTTGATTTGTAAATAATATATTTCTAACCACCTATTTTATTTTGTTTCTATTTCTTCCTGTATTGAACATTTGGTACAAATATTATGTACATATAAATTTGTCAGTATACATTTGTTAATATACGGAAAAAGCGTGTTGGGTTGACGATATCGTCCAAATCGCGTTATACAGATCTATAAGGGAGGCACAGAACAGAGAAAAATAGCAGAAGAATGGAGAGGCCTGTACCCAACAGTTGGTTATTTCGGGCTGAATTAATGATGATGAATACCCGGCAATATATGGCAACCCAAAAAACGAAAATCAAAATAAAAATATTTTATTTCACATAGGCCTACATGGGCACTTATAAAACGTCGAAAAGGTGCACGGTTCGGGTAGGTAATTTCCATGGAGAAGAACCGGAAAGAAACTCCATGGTTACTCTTTTCAAATCATTTGGTATAACAATATTAATGTGTTACAGCAATTAAGTATGGGGGGACAGCGTAGGCCGGACAATAGGTCCTTGCTTAATATACAAAAAACGTAAAACAAGATGATATATCTCACCCTTTTATATCCAAAACTAGAAATCGTCGTACTTGTTTGGCCCTCACTATATTTTAGTTATAGGGTTATAGGTATGACTTACTGCAACTGATAATGGCCGGCCGAGTAGCGGGAAAACCCGGCCGGAGAAAAGAGTCTTGGCTGAGAAAAATTCGGAATCGCGAGTCCTGCTGGGCTGTTTCTTCTCACAAAGACAGTGAGAAATATTCGAAGCTAAAGGCCTACCTTCAGTTATTAGAGAGACGCCATCGCCAGAAGAATAAGTATTTTAGTTGCGCGAAAATTGAAAATGTAGAAAAGAACCGGCTAAAAAATATACAACAGATTTGACTGGTATATGGTATATTTGACACTAAAGTAACCTTAACCTTATTGTATGAAAAAGCATTAACAACTATTGCAGCACGTTATAGTGGTCTTATTGCCACCCACATTCATACTCAAAACTTTCCTTTTTTATATTAAATGGGCCACTCTAGTCCTGAGGACAGAGATTTTATTAACTCGCGACTTAAATAGATCTTATGAACTTGGGAATACCGACGCAGGCAGGAAATTCTACCTCTTGGCTGTGCGCATAATAAAAGACGGCACACGACATTCTTCATACCATGATGTTGTATAAGTATAACGGGCTGGTGTCCGCAACTCCACGACAAAGCGCGTATTTTGCGTATGGGCTATAATCCACCACGTGGACCCAGTGCGGGTTGGTAGATGTCACATGTCTTCGAATTTTTGGTTCTAGGACATGCCGGTTTCCTCACGATGTTTTCCTTCACCGTTTTGAGAGCAGTGGTGATGAAATAAATTACACAAATTAATGCGCCTGTCTGGGTTCGAACCCACGACTTAACTGTTCGTAAGTCGGGACCGCCACCACTGGGCCACCGCTGCTCTCGTTCTAGTATAATTAAACTGTCGGAATTTCAGCTTGAAGGCTTTCGATTTAACTGTCTCTTTTTATCAAAGGTACTGTCAAACCAGACGCCCTATACTCTCTAACGTTTCGTACGTTCATACCATGATAACCAATTACCACAAATTTTGCAGTTACCGGTGCCACTTTCAGACTTCCACTTATG
The DNA here is from genome assembly GCA_905147715.2 of Xestia xanthographa. NCBI lineage: Eukaryota > Metazoa > Arthropoda > Insecta > Lepidoptera > Noctuidae > Xestia > Xestia xanthographa. Next base: position 27,158,975 of record LR990650.1, read on the forward strand.
GTCCCATTTCTTTTCTTATCCAATCACATAACCACACCGCACATTTTATCATTCTGAACTCCGCTTCAAGCCATTGCCATTCGTTCATCACATCACATCTACATTAAATGGCACGTCTAACCACTGTTTTAGAAATCTACCTTTTTTTTTCAGATGGGAAATCATCAAATGACTTCTTCCGCTCTGGGCGGAGTGGGAGATGTCAGACTTTTACTGACTAACCACCATCCATCCAGTCTTTTGCCTTTGTTATTTTTCCCAATGTGTTTAGTATTTTTAGTTTTTAAGTTTGCATGCTGAAAGAAGTCAGCGAAATATGTGAAACCTTTTATTCTTAAGACCATCATGTACCATACCATATTTCATGCAAATAAAGAATCTTGAATCCATGTTCCTTTTTCGCCGTTGGTGTTCCAAGGCCACGGTATCTCTTTCGAACAGTCCCACAGCCCCGGAGAAATGTACCCCCTAATGCTGTGTTTTACACTCTAATCTACTTCGCCATCGCTCTGCAGTAAACCGAGGTACCAAAAGTCAGAGCAGAAGGGAGAAGCGCACCATCTAGAACTCCAGAACTAAAAAGCCACAGATACACTTAATATCCTCCCAAAATAACGGCCACGGCAGCCAAATACAATGGAGGAAAAACGTAAAATTAAACGGTCTCAGTTAAAGCTAGTTTTGAGAATTGCAAATATAGTTTTCTTTTTTCTTTACAGATTGATTTAGTTACAGGTATGACTTACTCAAATGATGGGCAAAGTAGCGGGGAAACGCGCTGTTGGCCTGATTTACAGAAATATGTTTTTGCTTATTATTTGGCGTAGTTCATTGCATGCGTATTTTTTTAAGCTACCCGATACCATAAAAATCCATTTTACAATTTTGTTTGAGATACCTCTTTTGAGATTAGCACGGCAGCATTTCCCTGTTTCAATGTTCTATGGGATGGCGATTTGACATGACTGGCAAAAGTAAAAAACACTAGGTCGATTTTGCTGTCCTAAAATTCGAATCGATAAATTGCATCTGTAGTGAAGTGCACGAAACTACATATTTTCAATAAATTACAAAAATATTGTTTCTCTAAACGCAGCTGAAAATATTTTATTGATGAAATGCCTTTATGGGTTTGAACCATTCTTGCTAATCATTGAACATTACACATTTGATTTAATTTTATAATAATTTTTAATGTGTTCTTAATTTGATCTCATTTTATATCATAATTTTAAGTTTTGTGTTTTTAATTTGATTTAATTTTATATAATAATTTTAATTTTTTGTGTTTTTAATTTTTATTCTAATTTGTTTTAATTTTATATAATAATTTTAATTTTTGTGTTTTAATTTTTATTCTAATTTGTTTTAATTTTATTATCATTTAAATTATTGATCTTCATTTTAATTGTGATGTTGATTTAATTGTTTTGTTGATTTTAATTGTACTCTATGATCCTAAGTTGATTGAAATAAATAAATAATAATAATAATAATTACGACTATGAAAATTAAATAAACCACTAACAATATAACACTGCAATTCGAATTCATGTGCGTATTGTATAATAATCACTTGATTCGGTGATGGTAAAAATCGTGAAGAAACCAAACTAATATGCCTGAGAGATATTTCTCGATGGCATATAAAGCAAAGTCCAGAGGCCCACGGGTGGCATTAAAACTCCGACACCAGGTTTGGCACTAACCACATTAAAAAAGGAAGACTTGATTAATACAATCATCATTCTCTTACCCTTATCCCATTTCTATTGTGGTCGGCGCAGCATAACTTCTTCTTCCATACTTCTCTATTTTTCGTCATCTCATCAGACACTTCTTTTCTTGCCATATCATTCTTAACACAGTCCATCCATCGTTTCTTTGGTCTTCCTCTACTCATATACCCACCCACATTCATACTCAAAACTTTCCTTACGACATTTTCCTCATCCCTCTGCATCACATGCCCATACTACGACAACCGATTACCACACAACTTTTCAGTCACCGGCGCCACTTTCAGACTTCCTCTTATATACTCATTTCTAACTTTATCCATTCGAGTAACACCACACATTGATTAAACTTGATTAATACAATATAGATTTAATGGATTGAGACGGAGAATGTTGTTATTATGTAGTTAATTTCGTAAAGAAACATTATATTAGCGATAACGACAGTAGAAATTCTATACCGTATAAAACTGATATGGCCTACCGAAAAACTTCATAACTATGTCAAAGTCAATGCAGTAATATAAAACTATTGCCCTCATGTTTATTTTTAGACGCACTATGAAAACAATCTGCTGAACTATCTAAGAGGGAACGCAGACACGAAAATACACCATCCCACTTAAATACAAATTCAAGCAAACCATCATCATCATCATCATTGTCTCGCCCTTATCCTAATTCGTTTGGGATCGGCGAAGCATGTTATTTTCTTCTATACTTCTCTAATACACGTCAGACACTTCTTTCATTATTAACACACTCCATCCTTCGTTTCTTTGGTCTTCCTCTACTCATATTCTTACCTATCCACATTCATACTATTCTGCTGAACTATCTAAGAGGGAACGCAGACACGAAAATACACCATCCCACTTAAATACAAATTCAAGCAAACCATCATCATCATTCTGTCGCCCTTATCCTAATTCATTTGGGATCGGCGAAGCATGTTATTTTCTTCTATACTTCTCTAATACACGTCAGACACTTCTTTCATTATTAACACACTCCATCCTTCGTTTCTTTGATCTTCCTCTACTCATATTCTTACCCATCCACATCTATACTATTTAAATAACACATATACCATATTGAAGTCGAATGATACAGAACCCAATCATGCAAATCATTCAATAGCACATCGTAAATAAATCACTTATTATGGTAATAAATAATTTCTATATCTTTCTCAGACTCTTGAATAGTAATTGAGTAGTAATTTCAAAGCCCAAAGGCCATTTTATTGACTTTAAACAGTGTTTAATTACATTGCGAAGGCGCACCAGTTCATAATGCATGAAGCTTTTAATTATCTTTTGACGTTCTTCCTTCTGACCTCCGTAACCTACAAGGAAACCAGATCATTATACAGTTTAATGTCATCATTACGCCTTTTAATACCAAAACTATCTCAAATAGCTTCACTAAGGTCATCTACAATTAGACTAGCCCATCCCCGAATCTCGCTGATGAAATAATGACTGCTACTTTACTAAGTATAAATATACTGTACTGATACGGTAACGTTATCAGTTGCATCCACAGCTTCTGGGTAGCAAGTTCAATTCAACAAACAAAATGAAATTGGTAAACTACTTTGATTTAAATTATTTGATTGACAAGTTTTGTCACCACTTTTGTCCTGAACTTATTATGTAGCAAAGTTCGCTTCATATTATTGTTGAAAGGATGCGAATTAAGGGCAAAATATATTAACGTATGTATATCGTTACCCTCAGAAAGTTACGATACTATTAACCGCTTTTCTGTTTTCCAGTTCATCGTTTTAGCTGCCGTGACTCTGGCTCAAGCCGGCAAACTTGACAGGACCTACCTGCCACCCAACGCCCAAGGATCTGCAGGATCTGACTTCCTTCAGACTCCTCTCCCGTCCAACGGATTCAAGGATCAATCCGGTTCTCACTCCAGCCAAAGCGCTTATGCTCAGAATGGAGGGTACTCGGGCTTCGAAGCTCGTCCTGAGCGCGCTCAGGCTGCCTTCGAGAGGAACGCTGCTATCCTTCGTCAGGACAACTCCAATGATGGAGAGACTTACGCGTATGCTTATGAGACTGAGAACGGTATCTACGGCGAGGAGAACGGAGTGGCGACCAATGGAGTCCAGGCTCAGGGCGGGTACTCTTACACTGGTGATGATGGCAAGGTCTACTCTGTAAGGTGAGGACCTTTTTCATAAACACAATGATTTCAACCTGAAGTGCCATAACATTATATTGATAAATCTGTAACTCTGTCTGATATCTTCCAGGTACACAGCTGATGAGAACGGTTTCCAGCCCCAAGGCGACCACCTCCCCACTCCTCCCCCCGTCCCCGCAGAAATTCTGAAGGCTCTGGAGCAGAACGCGCGTGATGAGGCTGCTGGCGTCTTTGATGATGGTAATAATTCGGAGTTATATTTTTAAAACGTGTGTATCGGATTAATTACGCATCTGGATATTATATCGCATAAGTCAACATTCAGAATGCTACGCAATGGACCAAATTTATTTTGGTGCATTTTTTTTCCCATCTTTCTGAGGAAAGATGGGACAAAAAAAAATGTACCTATTCCATTACGCAAGACTAATATTTTACATCGTTGCAAGTTTTTAATCAATAATTGATTTAGTGAGACCACATCACTCTCAAGCACAAGACTATAATTAAATTAATCAATTTGGAATTCAATGATCATAATCGTCCTTGTTTTCTTTTTTTTAGCTTTTACCGACATTTATTTGTTCTTTTCCAGGAACCTACCGCGAAGCCGCGAACAGCCAACAACAGTACTACAACAACGCTAGAAGTGTTAGCGCTATCGCTGGAGTCCAGAAAGCGTACCTCCCTCCCTTCACTCAGCGCAACAACCAGGTTGTTGCTCAGAGACCCACGTTCAACAACAACGCTTTCGCCCGCAACGACGCTTCTGGAAGCGGCAGCTCTATCGCTGGGGTCCAGAAAGCGTACCTCCCTCCCTTCGCTCAGCGCAACAACCAGGTTGCTGCCCAGCGACCCACCTTTAGTAACAACGCTTTCGCCCGCAACGACGCTTCTGGAAGCGGCAGCTCTGTCGCCGGAGTTCAGAAGGCATACCTCCCTCCCGTCGCTCAGAGGAGACAACCCTCCTTCAACGCGAGGGATGGCTACCGTTATTGAGACTGTTGAATAATTGATTTGTAAATAATATACTTCTAACCACCTATTTTATTTTGTTTCTATTTCTTTTCAAAGGTATAAAACACGTTTGGTATAAATACATTTAATCCAGATAAGTTACTGTGAAAATGTATTATTGTTTATAACAACAAAAACAACATAATTTGTTTCTTTTTACAAAAGCGGGAGACAGATGGATAAGGGACGCACAGAACAGAGAAGAGTGGCAGAAGTAAGGGGAAGCGTATGGCCCAACAGTGGATGATACCGGGCTGAAATGATCATGAATATACGGCAATGTACGGCAATTCAAAAACGAAAATGCTTACCCTTCTCTGTTTTGGTTAGAGTTATGACTTACAGCAACTGATAATGATAGGCAAAGTAGCAGGAAACGCGATGTTGGTGAATGGACCGGAATCACGAGTGCTGCTGGGCTGTTCCACCTCGCAAAAGACAAGGAGAAATATACCAGCCAGACAAATCTTCAGTTGTTGGGGACTTGTCGACTTATGGCAAGTTAGTTCAACGACTATTACTACTAAACTAATAAAGTTATCGTAACCAATATAGTTTTTCTTTAAAGTTCATAAAATGCACTATCTTCAAAAAAATTTTTCCAGATTTTTCAAGCCAGCAGTTTAGCTTTTAGATGAGGGAGACTGCCACAAAAATTTGCACTTTAAAGTTTAATATTTCGTAAATGGAGCATTAAATCGAAAATTACTACTAGCAAACCCGAAGTCATTTTAAAAAACCTATTTAACAATTCCCCACACGATGGGGTAGACGAAGAAAATAAAAATTATACCCAATTCACATGTAGGGGAGCTAAAAAATGTATTTTTCAAAAATTTATTTTACCGCTTGTCGGCGTTATTGATATACACACCTCTACAAAATTACAGCTTTCTAGTACTAAGGGTCTCTTAGCATAACCTCGGACAGACAGACAGACAGACAGACAGACAGACGGACATGACGAAACTTTAAGTGTTCCTTGTCAGGACTACGGAATCCTAAAAACCCGAGTACTGCAAAATCACGCACTAATTAAATTCGGGGTTTACAAAGTAATATAATAATAATAATCTCTTTAATTCAGAATAAAAATCCATAATTATAATTTAAGTTGTAACGTTACATTTTCCTGGATAGGATCCACAAAACTGTAAGGTCACTCTGAGCACTCACCTACCTAACTTTCAGTCTGGAGGGGAGCACTATTAGAAGAAATAGACAAGGGGACGAGTTATAAGAATTTATTAACAAAGATCCTAACCTAAAAGCTGGAGCTACTTAAATCACTAATGCCAGTGAAGCTGGCGGAAAATACTGAAGATGAACGCAGAATGGAATAAATAACTGAAGAACGTCCGTCTTCAGACTGTGGAGGAGGACCGAGGAACCATCAACTCTCAGGCCGTAGAGAAGGGCCGAGGGCATCCGTCTTCAGACGGTGGTGAACGGCCGAGGACCGTCAATCCTCAGGCGGTAGGAGGAGGGCCGAGGACATCTGTCTTCCGACCGTGGAGGAGGGCCGAGGAGCATCAAATCTTCATCATCAGGCTTGTGCAGCTCAAGCATCAAGGTTTCCAGGTGTTCTAGGTGAGGGTGCGGCACGGAGAGAGGCCGACTTAAAACAGAAGAATAAGGGGAACTGCCCTTTAAATATACTTTTATGGAGCTTCTCAGGTGTTCCTGCTCTCAGCTCTAAACGTAGACTGCCCATTCCACCACCAGGCTCCTGTCAACTCCAGATAATTTACATTTTAAAATTAGAAAATTATTAAAAAGAAAATCGAATGAGGTCGATGTGATTTACATAAACAACCTACAACTAGCTCCAGCAATAAATTAAAAATAAAACTATGGTTGCCACTAACTGACATCACAAAAGTAAACAAAGATTTAATAAAGATAAAAACTTAAATAACATGAATAACAAGGTAAAAAAGCCAAAGCCGTTGCTAAGCCTCCAAGAAATGACCATGAAGCTACCTAGGGAGGACAAATGCTTAAATTTTCAGGTTAATAATATCCAAAAATGTAAGTAAAAAACCATGTAAAAGACATACACATTACATTACCCCGAAAACCCCGGAAAATTTTTGAATACAATGAAAATTTTTTCTTATTTAGCATTAAGAGAGCATTAATCAACAGAAATTAAGCTAAGTGAGTATTTACAGTGATAAAGTAAGTTTAAAAACAATTAAAACTAAAATTCCCCATAACCCCAGAAAATTATTTAACTAGAAAAATTTCGAGGTTGCAAATAAGACCTTGCTCTTTCATACACCTTTTATCAACCTACCCTACACACTTCCTCAATCATACATCACCAGCATACTTAGGGGATATGGTTCACATTCAATGACGCATACTCCACAAGGAATTATTTTTAAGGTTTACGAAGGCTTATTTATTTAATTTAGGTGTCGTAATCCGCACCTGTTCTAAAACCCGTTAAAATTAAAATAAATTATTTACAAAGTTTTTCTGCTTGAGAAAAGCAGCCAAGGTTTAAGAGCATAAAGCGCTTAAGAGAAGCCTTCAAGCTTTAAGTCAAGGGTCAAGGAGGGTCAAGGATAAAAAATTATTATCTAAGTTTAAAAAAGTACACTAAGGCTTATTTTACGAGTTAATGCGACCGCTCGACACAACGGCTTATTTAATGAGTTGTGCACCGCTCAACACAATGGCTTATTTAAAGAGTTGTGCACCGCTCTACAAAATAAAAAGAGGGATTTAAATAAGCCAAAAGTTTTAAGGGAAGTGGTGACGCCATCTCGTAACCGTGCTTGTAACTTTTCTACTCATCAATTGATCCTTTCGTATGACGTAGATCATAAGAACAGGCGACGATGTATGCCCATCCCTTTCCCTCCTTTATTTGCGCTCGCCTGCCGAATTATGATGGCGAGAGTCAAGTTCTCATAGACTTCCGTCGTGTGTGGTCACATCGCGCCGCACCGTACGTTTACCGCACCGCGCTGCGCTGGTATCTACTGATCACGCGCCGCGTCGGATATCCCGCTACCGCAAACCGCAAAATAAAGAGACTCCACGAAAAGACAGCTAACCGTTCGCAACACGACCGCGCTGCGTATACGCCAGCCTGCAGGTCAAACCGCTCTCCGCCGGAATCGTGATACAAACAGCGCCCCGGGGCCATCCGCGACCTGGTGCACCAGAAGACACTCACAACGAGTGTTTCCATCAATCGCCGGCATCTTCAACCTATCGGCCGCGCCATCGAAGCCGCCACGTGGTCCAGAACAAGGTAGGTGAGCGACGAGCTTTCCATCTCCTTTTAATCTATTGTCGCCTGTTCGTATCATTTTGATTCCCCAAGACGATAATCAGAATCCTCAATACAGTCCACTAATAAATAAACCCCATTTCTCTAAATAATATAAATTTTCAAAATCGTCTTATAAATTGGTTGGAATTTACCCACCATATTTTTGGTCCATTTCGAGCGGATTTACATCTGTGTTCTATTGAAATTGGAGTCACCATAACTTATCCCGCAAGAGAAGGATTCATAATCCATATTCTCCCCATATAACGCGTAGGTATCTTCTACAAGTAGGTACCTACCCAGGAGGTTATTAGTACATAGCTAGACCCCCTATTCCATTACATACCCATTACGTGGTTACTCCCGCAGGTAATATACTCAAATTAGCTACCTACGTACATACATAATCGTAATAAAACTATCATAGTTGTCTAGAAACTTCCTTATTTCAAACAACTTTTAGTATTACCCCCAACATTATAAAAAGTTTTCGCTCAAATAGGAATATCACCGCATAATCGCTTGCGTCTACCTTACATATATTAACATATCATATCTACTTAAAAATTATAGTAGGAACTTTAGATAATTAGTTTGTTAGGTTGTAGATACATACTTATACTAGCTAAAACATGTCGAAAGAACGGGAACTTTCCATTCTGGAAGCAAAACACAATTTTTTATTCGAGCGTATTCAAGAAATATACGAGCGTTCACAGACAGCAAACGCTTCCGAAGATAATAAGAAAGCGTTTCTAAGTTATTGCATAACTGTGGATAGTATTAGAACAGATTTCCAACATTTGCTGGACACCTATAACGCGAAGTTGCTGGCTATAGATCCCGACGCAAAGCCGAATTTCCAGTCATATTCATCTTTCGAAGATTTATATTGTATTATCAAGCGTAAACAATCACAGCTTGAAGGTAGAAGTAATTCTCATGCGCAGGCGTCGCCGGCGCGGTCTCCGCGACTACCTCCAATCGAACTTATGTCTTTCGACGGCGATATACGGAACTGGCCGCTATTTTACGCTAGCTTCAGGTCAATAGTGCACGACAATGACTCGTTGACGGATGCAGACAGGTTATACTATTTGATAGGCAAGCTGTCACCGAAAGCGCAGTCAATATTTGCGGGAATTATACCCAGTGCTGAAAATTATCAGCTGATATTTCAGTCGCTTGTGGACAGATACCAAGACACCCGCGTACTCGCATCCACATACTTTGACCAAGCTTTGAGTCTTAGATTGACCGGTCCGGCTTCTGCCTCCAACTTCCAGCTGATTATTGATAATTTCATAGAGGATGAATTACATAAACCGGTTCGGGTTGTTACGTCAACGCGACCGATTCAGAGCGCCGGTACTACTACTACACCGCCCGCCTCGCCATCCGAAGTGGCTTTGTGTGCGACGTCCATTGCGTGTGCACGCAATTGTCACGCAAGCGCTTGCGCCGTTCGGCGCGATGCTAACCAGCAACGTATGTCGTCGACGACTGTGTGGTTTTCGACCGCGCAAGTTATCGTTTACAATACTGTTCGTAATGAGCCGCACGTGGTAAGGTGCCTCATTAACATACATAACATTTCTCCCGCTATTGAGTCGGTATTGGGGTATGTGATTATGGGTACTGTACCTACGTCACTTACTCCTAAAAATACCATGTCTTGTTTTGTTGTTCTTCATGATAACAATATTGATCCTCTTCTCAAGCGATTTTGGGAGCTTGAGGAGGTCTCCGCACCGCCTTCACAGATCCGCAAGGAACTCGAATGTGAGGAACATTTCTGCGCAACCACAGTTTGTGATGACACCGGCAGATATGTAGTGGCGCTGCCCTTTAGTGGCAATCCGTATTTGTTAGGCGACTCCTACGCCGCCGCACTGAGACGTTTTCATTGTTTAGAACGCAAACTTGACGCTTCGCTCAAATTACGAGGCGCTTACAATGACGTCATCCGCGACTACCTAGATAATTCTCCCGCGTATTACATCCCGCATCACGGCGTAGTTCGCGAAGATAAAGTTTCTACTAAACTTCGCGTGGTTCTAGATTCCTGTTGTAAAACTACGTCGGGTCAGTCTATTAACGACATTTTGCATGCCGGCCCTAATTTACAAGGTGACTTATTTAATATCATTATCTTAATAAAGTTTCGTCTTTTCAAAGTCGCGCTGTCAGCTGACTGCTGTCAGATGTTTCATAATATCGGCGTTCGTGAATCTGACCGTAGGTTTCAAAGGATATTATATCGCTTTGACAGCGGTGAACCTTTATCCGTATACCAGTTTAACAGAGTTTGTTTTGGACTCAAGTCCAGCCCATATCACGCATTACGCGTTGTCTGCAAGTTGATAGCCGATGAAGGCGACAACTCCCCCCGCGCTGCCACGGTTCGCAACGACAGTGGCAGCTATATAGTGGTGTTATACCTTTGTGGTGACTCACATTCGCTAGGCAGTTCATACGCTGCTGCAATCAAGTTACGCGGCGCCCATCATGACGTCACGCGTGCTTGCATAAAACAAGTTTTGTACTTATTCCCCACTGCAGCAGCTGTTGCCACCCCCGCTTTATATATGGATGACATCGCCTGTCGTGTCACATCCACCCCGCAAGTGATTTCGCTTTGTGAAGAGCTTACTCAGTTCTTCAAGCGAGTCCAGTTTGATCTGGTCAAGTGGACGAGCAACTGTAAAAAGGTTCTCGCATACTTGCCTGATTCTTATAAGGCTTCTCCAGACATTGAGTTTGAGAAGTCCGTACCGCAGAAGGTCCTCGGTTTACGCTGGGACAAATCTCGTGACAGTTTCCTTTTTGACGTCGCACCACCTGAATGATGACGAGCGCACCAAGCGCACTACGCTGACCACTGCGGCTAGACGATTGGGCTTACTGGGTTCTGTGGCTCCCACAATTTTGTACGCCAAGCTCTTGAATAAAGAGCTTGTAACAGATCTACTTGATCCTATTAAAATAAAAGGATAAGCAGACTTGTTCAAATACAATTTTAATTTAGGAAAGATAAAAAATACAGCTAGTTATAAAAAACTACCTAGCACGCACTCAGATTTAAAGTTTATGCACTTAGATGGACAATAATGAGTTTACCACACTGTAAGAACGGGAACAGGCGTCAGGGTAGCAGGTCGATACCGGAGTAACCTTGAAGTTGTGCTCTGAAGCAGTAGAAACGGCGGCAGCGCAGATCTCAGAGTTCACTAGGACAGCTCAGCAGCAAGACAGTGCAGAACTCAGGGCCAGACGTAGGACAGCCCTGCGAGACCAGTAGACGGACAGGCACGTAGTGGGAATGGGGTACGTGGGAGTAGAAGTCCCAGGAGAAACTTTCGTTGGATCCCCTGGACAGTTTAAGAATCTCACCGCCAAAACCAAGCTGCTCTCTGATACCCTCAAATCAGATTTCCCGAGTAGACTTTTCAGCCGTCCGTCAGCTCGTTTCTCCCAAAGTAGTCTTCTCTTTTCCAAATCTTAGTTTTCTTAGTGTGGCCATCATCTCAACTGACAAGTGTAGTCGGCCAGGACATATTATCCATAAGTGCGTAAAGAATTTTATAATATAATTTAATATTAAGTTATTTAGTACACAATCGTAATAATCTACAAAATATAATGGCTAAACACATTTTGATAAAAATAATTTAAATTAACAAACCAAAAAGAGAAATCATAGAGCTAGACCATAGACTGAGCAGAAAGAGAATTAAAAAAACTAACTGACAGTTTGACAATTTGACGCCTGACGTAAATATCACAACATGAAAATTATAATAATATTTTATTTCAGCTATTTCCAAGTTAAAGAATCGTATTGAAATCGATTTGCTGAGTGTAGATATATAAACAAATAAAATGCATGATAAATAGTATTATGAATGGTGAATATGAAGCGTAAGTATAGCATAATACTATAAGCTTCGGCTATCAAAGTGTGAGTGGGATGACGCACCTCCCGACCATCTTATCACCGCTTGGAGGCAATTGTGTATTGAGCCCTCTGCGCTCAATCAAATTGCCATAAAACGTCATCTTAGGTTGGTCGACGGATGTACTGCCGATTTAATAGGATTCGCTGACGCCAGCGAACGCGCTTACGGCGGAGTCGTATATTTGCAAGTCCACATTGGTTCGAACTTCTCTGTGCAGCTAGTTTGTGTCAAGTCCAAGGTCTCGCCGGTCAAACCCATTTCGGTTGCGAGACTGGAGTTGTGCGCGGCCCCTCTGCTGTCTCGGTTGCCATGCATGGTTCGAGACACAGTTTCACCCCACTACCCCATCAATAAAATATACGCATTTTCCGACTCCAAGGTAGCGCTCGCCTGGCTTTACTTCTCTCCGCACCGTTGGCAGACTTTAGTCGCTAATCGTTTTATTAAATTAACTATACTCTCCTTCATATTCATTAGTTGGAAGTTTATTCCGCCCGCTCTACCACATTCTGGTGGACCATGGAGAAGCGTGTTCGAGGCCATGGGTCAGGAGATCCTCTACTACGAAGAGCTTAACTCGCGTCCGATCACAGCATTGAGTAGGGACCCTGTCAATCCGTCAGCGTTACACCCTGCGCATTCCCTGAACACAGCGTCATTGCCGTCACTGCCCGCTCCTGAAACAGACTCGTCTAGCCTGTTTCAGAGACATACTCTACTGGAGAGGTTCGTTCGATCGTTCTGGCGACGCCTGCGTTCGGATAATTCTACGCCGCTTTCATGGCCCTTAGCCATCATAGAGATATGGCACACATATAAAACAGTACAACCCGCGTTGTTACTGTCAAACCCGCGAAGGGTAGCTACGTGCGCCCTGTTGTGCGTCTCTATCCGCTACCGACTCTGTGAGAGCTAGCCTTAAGTTAGATCTCTCTTAGTTTAGGTATAATTTAGTTATTAGCTTTCGTTATAAGTGTTCCGCTTTAGTTTATCTAAAATTAATTTAAACATAACGCAGTATTCGTTTATGGATAGGTTATGCAGTGGTGTACCTAACATAGCTTATCTTATTTGTTTCCCTTTTGTTCTAAAGGTAACCCTTTAACCCCGGGGGGAAATGGTGACGCCATCTCGTAACCGTGCTTGTAACTTTTCTACTCATCAATTGATCCTTTCGTATGACGTAGATCATAAGAACAGGCGACGATGTATGCCCATCCCTTTCCCTCCTTTATTTGCGCTCGCCTGCCGAATTATGATGGCGAGAGTCAAGTTCTCATAGACTTCCGTCGTGTGTGGTCACATCGCGCCGCACCGTACGTTTACCGCACCGCGCTGCGCTGGTATCTACTGATCACGCGCCGCGTCGGATATCCCGCTACCGCAAACCGCAAAATAAAGAGACTCCACGAAAAGACAGCTAACCGTTCGCAACACGACCGCGCTGCGTATACGCCAGCCTGCAGGTCAAACCGCTCTCCGCCGGAATCGTGATACAAACAGCGCCCCGGGGCCATCCGCGACCTGGTGCACCAGAAGACACTCACAACGAGTGTTTCCATCAATCGCCGGCATCTTCAACCTATCGGCCGCGCCATCGAAGCCGCCACGTGGTCCAGAACAAGGTAGGTGAGCGACGAGCTTTCCATCTCCTTTTAATCTATTGTCGCCTGTTCGTATCATTTTGATTCCCCAAGACGATAATCAGAATCCTCAATACAGTCCACTAATAAATAAACCCCATTTCTCTAAATAATATAAATTTTCAAAATCGTCTTATAAATTGGTTGGAATTTACCCACCAGGAAGGTTAACCTTGTGAAGTATTTACAAAACTTAAAATCTAAATGGTTTTTACAAGGAATGAGTTAAAAAGGCTAGGCATTGAAGTTATAAAATAATAAAAACCGTAAAGAAACTCCAGACAGAAAATAAGGCGAAAGCAAATTAAAAAATAAAAGGTACCGAAAAAAAATATAAATAAATAAAATATTATGAAAGTGATAAAAGAAATAAAAAAAAAAAATACGGAGGCCGAGTGTTTGAGTTAGGACTCAAATCCGAGAGAACGTTTGAGAGGGAACTCAAGTCCAAGAGAGCGTTTAAGAGGGAACTCAAGTCCAAGAGAGCGTTTAAGAGGGAACTCAAGTCCAAGAGAGCGTTTAAGAGGGAACTCAAGTGCTATAGAGCACTCAAGATTAAGAGTGTTTAGGACTCGCCCTTAAGAGTGTGGACCCGTGTTTAGGACCCGCACTTGAGAGTGAGGACTCGTGTTTAAGAGGAGAAGGAGGGAAAGAGGGATCAGGTCTAGACCGTAACACCGTATTCAGTAAACTGAGTAAACGTCAGGGCAGCTCCCGTAATACAGTAGTCGGGTAAGCTCCGAATAAAACATTAAGAGGGTCTGAGTACTTGAGAGGGCCCAAGAATGTTTAAAAATTTATAAGACACAGAGGGTCCAAAGAGGTTCGATTAAAAAATAATATTAAGAGTACGACACAGAGGGTGTAAAGAGGTTTGATTAAAAAATATCGTAAACCAATAAAAACTGTATGGTGGTAAAATTTGGAACTAATGCATAAAAAGTTTGCAAAACTTTAATACCTATTTTTGCCACCGCTAAGTTTGATATAAACTTTTTGCTGCTGCAAAAGAACTAGATCTCTATGGGCCTGTTACCTAGCAACGCGTGACAAATAACAAGTCAACCCAAAATAATTTTATGCAATTTTACCCGACTAGGGCGAAACTCAAAAAGGAGGGTATGTATATATCTGTATGTATGTTAGTCCGTTTTTTATCAAAAAATGAAGGATTTTTTAACGAGTATGTTTATAAGATTTTGGTGTTATTGAATAAGTATATCACCCAAAATTATCATAACTCAGTCTAGATTTAATTCGTTAGAATTTCTTAGAAAAATCTAGATTTAGTTATTTTATTATAGCCTAAAGATTCAATTTTACGCCAGATTCGCGTATGACAAATTTATAGTCTAGGATCAAGTAATTTTTCAGTGTAAAAATGTATAGATTGCACTAGCCGTGTTATCAGATCAAAACTAAATGAAGTAATAGTTCAGAATATATTAGTAAAGTATTTGTAGTGGGTGTAACGTAGTTGTATAAACATCCACAGGATATTCTCCTGTTTCAGTCGTGAAGTGTCCCAACGACCCACTTGGGAGTGTCCACGAATGGATTAGCACATCAAGCGACCATTGGGTACGAATAACAGAGGGTAAACGTAGTGGTGTGCAAGTCTGTGGGATGCAGTATAGCGATGTTTTGGTAGAGAGTAAGTATAATATGAGATGAACGATTACGGGATATTGTCCAATAACCGTCGTAGAGTAACCAATCTCCAACCTTGGCAATGCCCCACGTTGGGCGCCAGTCTGTAACGTTACATTTTCCTGGATAGGATCCACAAAACTGTAAGGTCACTCTGAGCACTCACCTACCTAACTTTCAGTCTGGAGGGGAGCACTATTAGAAGAAATAGACAAGGGGACGAGTTATAAGAATTTATTAACAAAGATCCTAACCTAAAAGCTGGAGCTACTTAAATCACTAATGCCAGTGAAGCTGGCGGAAAATACTGAAGATGAACGCAGAATGGAATAAATAACTGAAGAACATCCGTCTTCAGACTGTGGAGGAGGACCGAGGAACCATCAACTCTCAGGCCGTAGAGAAGGGCCGAGGGCATCCGTCTTCAGACGGTGGTGCACGGCCGAGGACCGTCAATCCTCAGGCCGTAGGAGGAGGGTCGAGGACATCTGTCTTCCGACCGTGGAGGAGGGCCGAGGAGCATCAAATCTTCATCATCAGGCTTGTGCAGCTCAAGCATCAAGGTTTCCAGGTGTTCTAGGTGAGGGTGCGGCACGGAGAGAGGCCGACTTTTAACAGAAGAATAAGGGGAACTGCCCTTTAAATATACTTTTGTGGAGCTTCTCAGGTGTTCCTGCTCTCAGCTCTAAACGTAGACTGCCCATTCCACCACCAGGCTCCTGTCAACTCCAGATAATTTACATTTTAAAATTAGAAAATTATTAAAAAGAAAATCGAATGAGGTCGATGTGATTTACATAAACAACCTACAACTAGCTCCAGCAATAAATAAAAATAAAACTAGGGTTGCCACTAACTGACATCACAAAAGTAAACAAAGATTTAATAAAGATAAAAACTTAAATAACATGAATATCAAGGTAAAAAAGCCAAAGCCGTTGCTAAGCCTCCAAGAAATGACCATGAAGCTACCTAGGGAGGACAAATGCTTAAATTTTCAGGTTAATAATATCCAAAAATGTAAGTAAAAAAACCATGTAAAAGACATACACATTACAAAGTAAATACAAAGATGTTAGTAACAAAAAAAACTTAATAACTATGTTAGTAGACATTAATAATATTAACGGGAGCATGAAGCTGACCTAAATACCAGATCAAAGGACAATCCAGTTTGTTGGCAATGACATTCAGGAGACTGTTGGTACTGGCACGCACCCTGCGCAACAAGGACGCTGC
Organism: Xestia xanthographa; assembly: GCA_905147715.2. Taxonomy (NCBI): domain Eukaryota; kingdom Metazoa; phylum Arthropoda; class Insecta; order Lepidoptera; family Noctuidae; genus Xestia; species Xestia xanthographa. The sequence goes on from LR990650.1 coordinate 27,175,674, forward strand.
TCGCTTGCGTCTGATTGCAGCGAAGATGTCAGTGTCAATATCGTCTGCACCTCTATGCTCCAATCCTATCTCTAGTTTTTTTTCCTATTGATACAAAATACTTACCAATTTAAAAACTTTGCGGTTGGTTAAGTTAGTAAATATTTTTTTCATCAAAGTTAACAAAATAATATACCGTAACACAACTTATACAGTATCTTGAAAGTTTCATAAAAGAACTTGTTCATGAAGTGTCTTTATGGATTTGAATCATCCTTGCTAATAATTGAAATTGACGAAGGGGAAAGTTAAATAAACCACTAACAAAAGTATTACTGCCAATTGATTTTTCGGATTAATGTGCGTATTGTACTCGTATAATCACTTGCTTCGGTGAAGGAAAACATCGTGAAAACCTGAGAGATATTTCTCGACGATGTAAAGCAATGTCAGAGGCTCATGGGCGGCATTAAAATTGTGACACCCCGTGGCCCCGGAATTACCGTAGCCCCGGAGATATACCGTGGCCCCGGAACACAAAGGGCGATAAAGGAATATGGATGGGTTTTAGTCAGTAAATGTCTGACACTCCCTCCTGCTCCGCCCACAGCGGGAGGAGTCATTTGATGATTTCCCATCCGAAAAAAAAAGGTTAGGCACTAACCACACTATAAACAAAGAAAGACTTCAGTATATACATTGCTTACAATTTACGAATCTATTAAAATAAATTATACTAACCAACTTAAACTAAAAACTAAAAAAATGGCGTCAAAACACTCCTCCTCAACGCTGACAACTGGTAATGTCCCCAAGAGACTGGTGGCGTTACCACGCTGTATGACAACGCTAAGCCTTTGGTCAAGGTAAAAGCATGCCCTAGGGTCAGGGGAAGTGTCAACTAAGCGTTTTGAAATTTCCTTGAAAAGGCTGTGAGCGCTCGGACCTAGAGTTTCAACCCCAAACGGCTCGAAAATACCAATAAGGTTAATATATTTACGCCGCTTGAGGTTCTCCGCTGCCGCTTGAAGACTTGATAACATAATATTAGATGAAGATGAAAAATTCAGACAGAGAATTTCGTTAATTTCGTAGGATTTTGCAATGAGATTTCTTTTACCAATAACGACAACGGAAATTCGATACTGTATATCCGTTATAGCCTACCGAAAAACTTCTTGACTATGTCAAAGTCAATGCAGAATTTAATATGAAACGATTGCCTTCATGTTTATTTTTAGAAGTACGGTGTAAACAAGCTGCTATATAATCTAAAAGAAAAAAGAAAAAAAATATGATTTTGTAGAAAACAAAGGACTAAGAAGGAACATGGATGGGTTTTAGTCAGTACAAATCTGACACTCCTTTCCGCTCCGCCCAGAGTGAGAGGGGTCATTTGATGATTTCCCAAATGATAAAAAAAGGTTGCAGCTTGCAGGGTACTTACGTAAAATGATACAAAACCCAATTATGCAGATCAATCTATAGTACATCGTTAATAAATCACTTACTATGGTAATAAATAATTTCTATATCTCTCTCAGATTCTTGAATACTAATTGAGCAGTAATTTCAAAGCTCAAAGGCCATTTTATTGAATTTAAACAGTGTTTCATTATATTGCGAAGGCGCACCAGTTCATAATGCATGAAGCTTTTAATTATCTTTTGACGTATCCTCCTTCTGACCTCCGTAACCTACAAGGAAACCAGATCATTATACAGTTTAATGTCATCATTACGCCTTTTAATACCAAAACTATCTCAACTAGCTTCAGTAAGGTCATCTACAATTAGACTAGCCCATCCCCGAATCTTGATGATGAAATATTGACTGCTACTTACGATAAACAGATTGACCGACACTTAAGTATATATACTGTACTGATACGGTAACGTTATCAGTTGCATTCGCAGCTTCTGGGTAGCAAGTCCAATACAACAATTAAAAATGAAATTGGTGAGTTACTTGGGTTCAAATTACATTACATTATTTGATTGACAAGTTATAGAAAAAAATCTCATAACAAATTAAGAGAATTTTGGGGAGACCTATTATTGAATGGTATATATGTCATAGGCAATGTGTAAAATCCGGCATTGTATAGAATGCCTAGGCTTTATATATATTGCCTAAAACGTTCAGGCAATGTATATAATACGATTCATTTCATACATGGCCTAGGTATTGTATAAAATGCCCAAAGCGCATCAGGCAATGTGTATAATGAACGACCACGAGAAGGAGACACGTCATAAGTGGTATAGGATACTACTAGGACTTGGGGCACCCCGACGTTAGGTTAGTTAGTTCCTTTAAACCCTGCAGACAGAAATAGGCGTCGATTTCGCTTTTTAGGCGAATATAAGGTGTCCCCCGTCCCTTCTCCTGCCAAACAATACTAAAGCCAACCCAAATTTCACCCTTATTACATACATTGCCTGTGCTTCAACTGGCATTATATACAATGCATAGGTATTTTATACATTTCCTAGGTAAAGTGTAAAATAGTTTAAACATTGAACATCATATCATACATTGCCTGAACGACCCCGGCATTCTATACATTTCCTAGGTATTGTATAGAATGCCTGCATTGTACACATTGCCTATAACATAATATATAGTACAAGAAATTAATATTGAAACTCCTGCAGTCTCTTTACAGGCACGAGAAATCGTGTTCATTATTTGTCACTATTTGCCTCGAACTTATTATCAAACAAAGTACCTTTCATGGTTAGTGAACTGTCTTTGATTTGTTTCCTTACATTACAACAATAATATTATAATTATTTACGTATGTCGTTACCCTCACAACGTTATATAGTAATATCAACCGCTTTTCCGTTTTCCAGTTCATCGTCTTAGCTGCCGTGACTCTGGCTCAAGCCGGCAAACTTGACAGGACCTACCTGCCACCCAACGCCCAAGGATCTGCAGGATCTGCCTTCCTTCAGACTCCTCTCCAGTCCAACGGATTCAAGAAGGAATCCGGTGCTCACTCCAGCCAAAACGCGTATGCCCAGAACGGAGGGTACTCAGGCTTCGAAGCTCGTCCCGAGCGCGCTCAGGCTGCCTTCGAGAGGAACGCTGCTATCCTTCGTCAGGACAACTCCAATGATGGAGAGACTTACGCGTATGCTTATGAGACTGAGAACGGTATCTACGGCGAGGAGAACGGAGTGGCGACCAATGGAGTCCAGGCTCAAGGCGGGTACTCCTATACAGGCGATGATGGCAAGGTCTACTCTGTGAGGTAAGGACCTTTTTCATAAACACAATGATATCAACCTGAAGTGCCATGACATCATATTTTATGTATAAACCTGTAACTGTGTCTGACATTTTCAGGTACACAGCTGATGAGAACGGTTTCCAGCCCCAAGGTGACCACCTCCCCACTCCTCCCCCCGTCCCCGCAGAGATCCTGAAGGCTCTGGAGCAGAACGCACGTGATGAGGCTGCCGGTATCTTTGATGATGGTAAGCTTTTGTCAACATTCAGAATGTTCGTAGTGTATAACTGTACATACAAAATACTCTTCGTTATGCGTTAGATTTAGTACCTATGCTATTACGCAAGACTATTAATTTACATCGTTACAAGTTTTTAATCAATAATTGATTTAGTAAGACCACTTATCACTCTCAAGCCCAAGAATATAATTAAATTAATCAATGTAGAATTCAATTATTATAATCGTCCTCGTTTTCTTTTTGCTTATACCGACATTTAATTGTTCTTTTCCAGGAACCTACCGTGAAGCCGCTAATAGCCAACAACAGTACTATAACAACGCTGGAACTGTTAGCGCCATCGCCGGAGTCCAGAAGGCGTACCTCCCTCCCTTCGCTCAGCGCAACAACCAGGTTGCTGGCCAGCGACCCACCTTCAGCAACAACGCTTTCACCCGCAACGACGCTTCTGGAAGCGGCAGCTCTGTTGCTGGAGTCCAGAAAGCGTACCTCCCTCCCGTCGCACAGAGGAGACCATCCTCCTTCAATGCGAGGGATGGTTACCGTTATTGAGACTGTTTAATGTAAATTTATTTATTTTTAAATAATTATACCTGAAACCACCTATACATTTAGTTTAAATTTTTATAAAAAAATACTGACTCAATTCCTCAATTTATTCCAAATAATTTGAAAAACGCCAAACGTTTCTTTCTTAATCCAGATATAAATCCCATTATTGTTAGTACTAAAGATATTGACGACTTGATTCTAAAAAACTTCCTTATCTTCTAACTGGCAGGTTGTCGTCACTGCTACTTCCCTAAAAAACTTACACGTAATAAAAGCTGTCAACATGATCGAATTAAATATTTTATCAAACATAATAACAACACTCAACAGTCAGTAATCGTTAAAGATCTGAAAGTGTATCAGATAAAGTTTTGTGTAAATTTAAATAATTCCCATCCCACGCTTATCGTGGGATAAATAAATACAAATTCTTCCTTAGTAATTGGTTGCTTTAATATTGAGTCATTTGAAGGGAATAAAATTAGCATTAGAAAACGTTAAAACTGAAACAAACGAATGACTGTTTCATAAAATAGTCATTCCGTGAGATTAAATGAACTTAAACGGTTTGTATTGATGATTTTAATGATGAAACTCAGTAAAACCATATTCTAAACGGTCAAATTGCAAAAAATATAAGAAAAATTGTATTTTGCAAGCTAACTTGGCGATTCCACTATAATGAAGAAACAGAATGTTTGATGGGACAGCACGTGGACAGGGATCTTGTTTTTACTGGTTTTCAAAATATGTCATGAGTCGTCGTTGCCCTATCGCCTTTTGTAGCGTCACTGTTCTTGTGCAATTCATCCCGGATTGTCTCACTGGGCTCACTGACTTTGCCAAGCAGCTTCTGCAAGGCTTACGTGTCCGAATTTTTGTCAAGTATTTGGTATTCTCACCTAGTTCTAAATGGTTGTCTACTTATTATAAAAAGTTGCGCAAGTTAACTGATAAAGATTGATCTAGACAGGGCTACTCATCAGTTTGTGCAATAGAGCCATCTTAAAATTCAATTTAATATTTAGACGTAACTTCCATTGCTACACGAGACGTATCGTGCCAATCTTATCTTAAAGTAATTTGCAAAGTAAAGCTTGCTTGCGAAACAGTTCATCTAGGGAAGCAATACCACCTTTTTTGTGCCACCTTGAAACATTACTTGGCCATCTATATAACTAAAAGCCTTTGTAAAATCTATTCATATAATAAAATAAAATAAATCAAATTATTTTTATTCAGACTAAGTCCATTTGGTTAGTACAACACACAACTTAGAAACTAGTGTTAGCAACACAGTAGTAACAGTCACGAAAGAAAAACTGTACATTGAGAATATTCGAGAAAAAATAAGTGGCTTTTGTTAGAAACACGTAACTGAAGACAAAAAGTGACTTTTTAGAATTTTTGTCTGTTTGTCTGTATGTATGGTACGGCTTCACGCAAAAACTACTGGATAGATGGAATTTAAATTCAGCAAAAATGTTCTTTGTAAACCAAGGAAGGGTTTAGGCGACATATTATCACGCCGTATGTTATGGGAGGTAAGCAATATTGATTTTAAAAGGTTTTTGGTCGTAATTGAATGCACAAAAAGACATGTTAGGGTAAACTTGCATAATTCGTACCCCTTAAGAGAAAACCGTCATATTTAGAAAATTAGGAAAGATGAATTAGTTTTAATTAAAAGTAATTTTTGTTTGCTAAATTGCTTCATTGTTTTCGTAATCAAATTTAACATAAACCTTATTAACTTCTCAAGAATAAACAATTTAAAAAAAAAACGAAAAAAGTACAATTTAAGACCATTCATCCCAAATCGTACTGCTATATCCTTAATTCGTACTTTGAGATCTATTCATTGGTATACAGTATTGAGAATCAGCATCATAATCATCAATGTGTTATTAAAACAAGTAGTAATTCTTAACAAATTCGACGGATGGTCTTCGCCAATTCTCGGCAATCATCGCAGTTATAATCTTTAAATCGTACCAGTACGTTTTAAGAACTTAACTCGAGTACGAAATAGGAGCAAGAGCCAAACAAATTTTAAATTTACCGCCAAAAAAATTGACAACAGTTACAAGTATGACAACACGTCAGATGAAATCGCAAAGATACACATTAATACGTATCAAATCGTGAAATAGGTTATACACGACCTTATTTGAATAAAACTCTTACGAAATGTGTAAAAATATTACAACAATAGTTTAAAAAAACTTACTTTTTCAATATTTTGGTCGAGAGCAGCTTCACAGATGTTATCTGCCAGGTGGTGAAATGGCCGACTGTTATTTCTATTTTTTGACACTAGAGGCGCTGATAGCTGTTACCAAAGCCGAGTTTTAAGTGGAGTACGAATTTGGCGTAAGTACGAATTAGGCAAGTTTACCCTATTTATTCATTTTTATTTAGTTGAAATAAAAATTTAACTCTGGGAACATAATAATCACGCTATTATATATTATAAAGGAGCGGGGCAGTAATATTATAAATTGCAAGGGAACAGCTATTCCTATTAAAAGTTCAAAAAAAAGTCTTCGATAGCATGGGTAGGATACTCACACTCTCTCTAACCCTCCCTCTCTCTCTTAAATGTAACGCAGACGAAGTTGTGCGGGTCAGCTAGTAAGAAGTAAAAAAGTGACTAACTCGTTGAAAGATTGCCTCGTTTGGTCACCTGGTCGCAAGCACAACTGCTGAGCGTGAGGTATTGGGTTCGATTCCTAGATCAGGCAAGGTGTTATTGGGTTTTTCCATCAGGAATCTGGATTTGTGCCCGGTTTATAGCAATAAGTTCGCCCCCTATTACATAGGACTTAAACATAAGATGTGAAATGTGGGTGTACGATTTAGGTACAGTCGGGGTCTTTTCCGCCTGACCATTTTAATAATTTTTCGCTTAAAACATGCGGAGGCGCCGAGCCAGGCCCCCTTAAAGTTTGGGCCTATTAGGAAAGCCTCAACTTTGGCGCGCAAAATAACAATAACTCTCGTTTGGCGTGCGTCGTCAGTGCGCTCGGCCGATTCGGTATCTTTTCATTCATTATTTCTATACAAAGTCAACGGGGCGGGGCTAGAGAGCGTTTCTATGTTGCGAGTGCAAGCAAAAATAAGCTTAGTGGTGGTCAGGCGGGACTGTCCTCGATAGTACATGATTTGTGTTTTTTTTTTACTTTATTTTTGCATTGACTGTAATTATGTATTTAAATTAATAAATTTTGACTATTGTATTTTATTTTGACTAATGTAATTTAATTATTTCTTAATTTGTAACTTAATTTAATTATATCTTAATTTGTAATTTATATTATACTAATTATAAACTATTTTGTACGCCGAATATGGCAAAACATGTTGAACCAGCAATCTTCTTAACTCGTTTTCCATCCATATGTGCATATCTATGTGTCATAATTCATATCACACAAGTTTATACAAATAAATGCATCTATATCTTCATGTCTAAAAAGAAATGCGTCAAAATACCTTATAGTCCATAAGTTCTTCCAAAGTTACTGTGTTCGTTAAGTTTGGATGGTAATTTGGGACGCAGACAAAGAACCAAGTATATAATACGTTATCGACAACATCCATAAGAATATAAAATATAAATAAAAACATATCATAGGTAGATCCTCTGTGTGTCTAGGATTCGCGCTATTCAAAGACATGTACGGCATTGTCCTCGTTAGACAGGCTAACGAAGTATTGAAGCTAATATCAGCTGAGCTATATATTAGCAATACATTCTCTAGCATCATTGGGGTTCCGTACCTCAGTCGGCAAAAACGGAACCCTAATAGGAGCACTTTGTTGTCTGTATGTCCTTTTTTTGTGATCTTTTATTTTCTTCTCTTTCTCGGGAACGCGTGGAAGTATCTGAAATTAATATTAAATACTCGGGTCTGCTAGCTTTTCTCGGGAACGCGTGGAAGTATATGAAATTAATATTCAATACTCGGGTCTGCTAGCTTTTGGAGTAGGAGTAGTGAAAAATATGGTGAAGCTTGCCCTAGACTTGCCATCAATGAGACGCACTCGTGGAAGACGACCTGCCACCTGGTTGACGACGATCGAAAAATATCTGAAAGAAGCTAATTTAGATAAAGACGCGGCACAAAATCGTGCTAAATGGAAGATGCGGACAAGGAAGGCCGACCCCCAAGTAAATGAGATAAGGTCTAGGAGGAAGAAGAAGAAGTAGTGATAAAATCAACAAATTGCCGGAAATAATTAAAAAGGAACAAAACTTTATTCCATTCATAAATAAATTACAACAATTTTTATTATATAAATGTTATTATTATACTATAAATGAATATCTAAATGACAAATTTTAAATTACTTAATACACATAAATATTTTTTAATTAGTATTGTTACTTTGTATTACCAATTTATTAGAAAAATTAAGCTCTCTTTCTCTGTCCTACTTTGCTGTGCCCTAACAGGGTCCATATTTATGTACCTAGCTTTAAGCCCTTTGTAACACCTTTTATACAATATGGAATGCAAAATAAATGAATATGAATATGAATATGAAATCAAACTTGTTGTCAACGCGATCAAAAGATAATATGATTGTTTACTGTCGCAAATATTTTACGATTTCACAAGGGAATCAAAACCTATAGGGTGCTTTCCGTTGAACTAGAATCATGAAATTTGGCAAGAAACAATGTCACATGTAAAAGAAATACTAAAAACCGTAAATATGTATTTTGTACAATTTGCACTTGACCAATTTTTTTTTCAATCATCTTGTTATAAATAAGATCTATCTGTATAATTATGTCTGTAATATAAAACAAACCAACAGCATTTCTTTCGTAATGATTGAACAGATTTCACTTTGGAGATAAAACTTCAAACAGCGTGATTTATACGATCAATTTTGTCGGACATTACTTACATGACATGCCTTGGTAACCAAATTCAATGTTGAGATCATTATCATAGTAAATGGCATGATAGTGATAATAGAAGAGCTGATAATTTATGGGGCAGAGCTAACAAAAGGAAATAGCAATAGAAAATTGTTTACTGTCCAGTACTGTAGGCTTATTACGTATCTTTCTGATATCCAGTGACTGTTGTACACCAAACTTCGATGACAACCAAGAATGTCATAATATTGGTATTAGGTATCGCACTGAGTGGATATCATTTTACGGTGACTAACAGCCCGGCTACCTACGGTGTAAAGTCTTTCACGAAAGCCAATTCAAACTCAGTTGTCATCAATTGGTTGTCCACTATGCTTACATAATCGAAAAGATAATAATAAAAAAAGAAAAGAAAAAAAAGGTGATAAGTATCGAAACGAAAGCGTCTGTCAAAATGAGTTACAGTGACTATCAGCCACGATGACAACCAATGATCTCATATTTGATCGCGACTGGTCATACATAATACGAAACTAGCCTTTTGACAGTTAATTGTTGGACACTGAGCCCAGTTACTATCATTTCGAACTGTCAACAGAGATACGTAATAGCCCTGTGGGTCATACATAAGCAGTTTAAAATAAAACTAGTTAACATAGAGTGTTGTTGCTAGTGAGCCCCGAACTAGTCAGTTAGTCTTTATCTATGTTTAAGGTTTTTATATCAAGCTTTCATTGAACTTGCTGAAGTCAATCTAAATCCAATATGGTGGACTCCCAGAGATGGCGGAATAGTTCTGTTGTTCTAAGCACTTCTATGATATGGGTATAAGTTATTAAAAGGGTTTGCTGAGAAGAATATGAAAAAAAACGATTACGTCACACCTACATAATTATAATTATTTAAATGCTCAACATTTTTAAAAATTTGCTTTAATTTTTACTTTTTGCTTATTCAAAAATAAGTTATCTGCCAAAGACATTCTTTATATGAGAACAAAGATGAATTGACATCAGCTGCGGAAAAGCTTATGTCAATTTTGTTGAAAGTCATTGCAGGGGGTCTAAAATGGCCGCTTTAGCAGAATCGTTTTGTGAATCACGTTAAAAATTTAAATTGTTAAAATGGACTTTATTGTTATTCGCATAAAGTCCATTTTAAGAATTTAAATTTTTTAACGTGATTCATGCTAAGATTCTGCGTAGGATCTGCTATAGCGGCCATTTTAGACCCGCAGAAACACGAAACGCTTATACGCCCTCTAGATCATAAAACCATAGTTCTAAAATAAACAAAACATTATGATTTGTGATAAATAAATAATTTATTACACTAAACTATGTCTTATTGCACCAGTTTTAGAGTAGTTTTTCTTTAAATGCTTTATCGCTGACAATGGAAATACGAACGATGGAGTAGCGTACTGGTATCCCCTATCGTCTAATGGTTTCTCATCGACCGTAGATTTTACCTCAGCATCTCGGTTGTGGAGCTGAGTTAAAGGTGGGAGGTATGCATTCGTGACTCCAGTGATGGAGCTGCGGCTTCCAGCTGTTGCATCTTGTTAAACGACTGGTGGCAGGTAAGCTCTCTGGATTCCATCAACAGCATCATAGTGAGCATTGTTGTTGAAGATGGCTTGGGTCACAAGACTGTCCTGGTTGTTGCGTTGAGCAAATGGAGGAAGGTACGCCTTCGGGATTCCAGGAATGGCATTGTTTTTGAAAGGAGGTTGGCTCACTCTTCTCCTCTGGCTGTTGCCATGAGGGAAAGGAGGGAGGTATGCGTTCTGTACTCCAGCAATAGAGCTGACGCTTCCAGCAACATCGTTGCTATCAAAGGCGTTGTCATTAAAGGATGCTTGCCCCACTTCGCTCTTTTGGTTGTTGCGTTGAACAAAAGGTGGAAGGTACGCATTTTGGGTTCCAGCGATGGGATTACCGCTTCCAGAAACGTCGTAGCGAGCAAGGGCATCGTTGTTGAAGGTGGCTTGAGTCACATCGCCTCTCTGGTTGTTGCGCTGAGCAAACGGTGGTAGGTACGCTTTCTGCTTTCCATCAATGGCGCTAGCAAATCTAGCAGCGTTGTTGCCGACAAAGGCATTGTGATAAAAGGTGGCCTGGCTCACTTGGCTCTCTTGGTTGTTGTGCTGAGCAAAGGGTGGTAGGAACGCATTCTGGACTCCAGTGATAGGATTACCGCTTCCAGCAACGTCGTTGCGAATAAGGGCATTTTCGTTGAAAGTGGCTTGAGTCACATCGCTTCTCTGGTTGTTGCGCTGAGCAAACGGTGAAAGGTTCGCTCTCTGGTCTCCATCAATGGCGCTAGCACTTCCAGCAGCGTTGTTGCCGACAAAGGCGTCGTTATTATATGTGGCTTGGCTCACTTTGCTTTCTTGGTTGTTGTGCTGAGCAAAGAGTGGAAGGAACGCATTCTGGACTTCAGTGATGGAATTACCGCTTCCAGCAATGTCGTTACGAATATGGGCATTGTTGTTGAAGGTGGCATGGGTCACATCGCTTCTATGGTGGTTGCTCTGAGCAAAGGGAGGCAGGTAAGCTCTCTGGTCTCCATCAATGGCGCTAGCACTTCCAACAGCGTTGTTGCCGACAAAAGCGTTGTTATTAAAGGTGGCTTGGCTCACTTCACTCTCTTGGTTGTTACGCTGAGAAAAGGGTGTAAGGAACGCTTTCTGGACTCCAGTGATAGAATTACCGCTTCCGTCGTTGCGAATAGGGGCATTGTTGTTGAAGGTGGCATGGGTCACATCGCTTCTATGGTGGTTGCTCTGAGTAAAGGGAGGCAGGTACGCTCTCTGGTCTCCATCAATGGCACTAGCACTTCCAACAGCATTGTTGGCGACAAAGGCGTTGTTATTAAAGGTAGCTTGGCTCACTCCGCTCTCTAGATTATAGCGCTGAGAAACGGGTGGAACTAACGCATTCTGGACTTCAACGCCAAAGCTGCCGCTTTCAGCAGCATCGTTTTGAAAGAAAGCGTTGTTTTTGACAAATGGGTCAGCGTTGTTGGATTTGACGGTGTTGTAGTACTGTTGTTGGATGGTGCTGTCATATTTAACGTCGTTGTAAGATCCTGGAGAACAGAAATAATAAGATATATATTGCGTGTGACTGGTTTTGTTCATTGGCCACCTTCGTAGCAAAAGATGTTTAATTACGCTGTTATACGAGTAGTGTGCACTATAAGAGATCAAAAGCCTCCAAAATCAATGACTATGTGTTACAAATCCGATATATCAAGATGCGATTAATCCGACACACACGTTTTAAAAATATAACTCCGAATTATTATTACCATCGTCAAAGATGCCAGCAGCCTCGTCGTGTGCATTCTGTTCTAGAGCCTTCAGGATCTCTGCGGGGACGGGGGGAGGAGTGGGGAGGTGGTCGCCTTGGGGCTGGAAACCGTTCTCGTCAGCTGTGTACCTAAAAATTATGAGGCAGATATTAAAGTTTAATGAATTTGGTGACAGTTGCGTTCCTGTATCCTTCCGTACATAAAAGTAGACCCTCACCTCACAGAGTAGACCTTGCCATCATCGCCAGTGTAGGAGTACCCGCCCTGAGCCTGGACTCCATTGGTCGCCACTCCGTTCTCCTCGCCGTAGATACCGTTCTCAGTCTCATAAGCATACGCGTAAGTCTCTCCATCATTAGAGTTGTCCTGACGAAGGATAGCAGCGTTCCTCTCGAAGTCAGCCTGAGCGCGCTCGGTACGAGCTTCCAAGCTTGAGTAAGCTCCATTCTGGGCGAAAGTGTTTTGGTTGGAGAATCCATTGTTGGAGTAAGCACTGGTCTGGTCCTGGAATCCATTGGATTGGCGAGGAGTCTCGAGGAAGTTAGATCCTGCAGAAGATTCAGCGTCGGGTGGCAGGTAGGTCCTATCCAGTTTGGCAGCCTGCGCCAAAGCAATAGCGGCTAAGACGATAAACTGAAAACAGTAATTTAATATTACGGTAATGAATTGTATTAAGGTTCGATTTAATTTATAATGAAATGTTTGATTAAGAGCGGCCAACCCGCCACAATTTTCATACAAATGCTCGTGCGTGATTATGCCGTTGTTACACATATATCTTTGATTTTTTTGAACTACTAGGTATCACAAACACTATATCTAGGATTCTATCAGAGCAAAAAAAAATTGTAAAAACAAATGAAAAACAGTATGAGCCTCCAAAAATTACTGTTTTGCAAAAATTGCAAGCAAGTTTTTTTTTTTTTTTGTTAAGGTAAAGGTTAAATTGTAAAAGTATAGAAAACATCCTGATAGAAGCCTTGCACATGCAATGGAGATTCTAAATGACAAATATTTATTTCTCAAACTTGTAAGAGTTATTCAAAAACACGTATTTCCTGGAACAAGTTTAAGAAATTTTCGAACACTATTTTCCATTCAATGTCATCGCGTTAGACGGAATGAGGTGCGTGGGAGACGAGTAGTGCGGGGTCGGGGCTAAGTGAGACAGGGAAGTTGAAAGAAAATTGTTGCCGCTGTGGCTCTGGATGAAACAACAAACTTTTCGACCATGCTCGTGTTGACGATAGACACGGCGGGAAGGACCCTCTTAAGTCACTGACACATAAATGAAATCGACTTATTAATGTATGTTTTGAACTTACCAATTTCATTTTTTTTTATTTTTGAAATCTATTTACACATTGAATTTGTAGCAGCCATAAAGGGCCGCTTGATGCACAGAAGTTGCGCATGGAACTGATAACCTCACAATGTTATTACAGTATTTATACGTGAGGTGTGATCCATCAATTATATTGTGTAGTGTAGTGTTCAATGGTACTAATGACCATGTGGTGGTATGCTCGAGGATCGTCTTTGTTTATTGTAGATGACCTTTAGTGAATGAGGCTGGGCGGTAAGAAAGTTTTGGTGTTAGTAGGAAAGCCTGTTTATACACTGATTGTTATATCTTGTAATCATGTAAATAGGTAGGTAGCAGAGATCACACAGTAATCGATTGTTGAAAAATTTCAAGATTAAAAAAATATATATTTGGTGGGTTAACCTAAAAGGAAATATAGCCACATGATTGCAACGGCAGAAAGTATCTGCTTTTATTTTACTTTGGGTAAAACTTAAAATATCGTGAAATTAAATTAATTACTTAAAATATTGTAATACAAACCCAAGACTGCTAGCTTAATTGGTCTAGTGCTTTCAAGCCGAATTCGGCAATGTGGCTAATCCGAAGAGATCCGAGGCCCCTAGGTCTTGGTCCTCCTCGGGTTCGCCAAATTGGTTTTAGATGTAGGTGCAGGTTTGAAAAAGTAAAAAGAAAAAATTTGAAACGTATCAAAACTCGGGAGTCCCCCCACTCCCGAGTTTTGAAACGTTTCAATTTTTTTCGTGAAGTCACAACGCACTAAAAATTATTCCACGGCGTGACGTATTGAGAATTTTAAAAGCGTCGTATCTTCGTCAATTTTGGTTTACGTAACAAAAGAAAAAATACGGGTCAAATATTATTTGATAATCTAACTGGCGGACTAATTAGATTTTTTCAGTTGACAAGCCTATGGAAGAAAAAAAACTTGTTGCACCTGTACCGGTTTAATGCGACAAGGACAAAAAGATGATTATACTCGTAAGTATGCAACACATAGGTCTAGAAAAATCTGAGAAAATAAACAAGGAGTTTGAATATACTCACAATACTCTAGTAAATGCCAATCACTCTAGTTGATGTATAGTCTTTTTATGTAATGACATTAATTTATGATACCCACATTTATGACATGACAACCCTTCGCCAAAAAACAATATAGGTACGTCAGGTATGTAAGTAAAAGAATAGAAACACAACCTTAACCGAAATTATTTAATTACATTTTCGTGAGACGCGCAAAAAGCAGATGGGTCAATAACTGTAACGTGATTGCCGGAAATCTCGTTTACCTTGACCAGTTATCATATAAAAGTAATATGGTTCGTTATTAAAGTACTTATTTGATAAAAGTATGAAAAAACCCTGGGCATTTTTGGCATCATTCACAAAATAGTACATTTTGATACAAGTGGAGAAAGTTTGTTATTGCATTCGAGGCGGAATTATGTTTTTGAGCCGAGAACTGCAATAACAAATGTCCACGTGTATCAAACGACGTTTTTCAATACACTTTTGAAGAAATAAAATAAAATAACAAAAAATATTTTTTCAATACACTTCCTCGAAAACTGGTCCATAACGCACTACGAGTAGGTACAACATGCAATGTATTTCACACGCGTGCGATTTTTTCCACTTTCCCGCACGTGTGCGGGAATGAAAATTGCCACAGATAACTATATCTATACATGACCTATACTTAATCCAAATTGGTTCAATGCCTATAGTCTGAGGTGAATGTTTTTTTTTTATTTCGGCAAAGCACTACGCGTCTTTACGGCATAAATATTTTTTGATTATTCAAATTGTGTTAATAAATAGAATATCATAGATAAACATGATTATTAAAAACCAATAGTTACTTTTATACAAATTGACATTTATTGGTGTTCTGAATTCAAAAATATAAAATAAATCTATTTTTTATATTAGGCTGTTTAACGGCTTCATACCTTTGCCTCTACTTCAACCTGGCGAAACCAAAGCGCGAGAAAAAAAAGAAAATTAAAATCATAGTTTCATATTTCAAAACAGAATAAAATAAATATTTAAGGACGGGCTCCCATACAGCAAACGTAAATGTTTACCGTTTTTTACTCGATATTAATAACGGCGACAGGCGCTTGAAATATTCCCAGATTATTTAGTTGTATCACTTTAAAAATAAATTGTTAAATTAAAATAAAATAAATATTTAAGGGGGCTCCCTTACAACAAACGTGATTTTTTTGGCGTTTTGTCTTGTGTTGTGTAGATAATAGTACGGAACCCTTCGTGCGCGAGTCCGACTCGCATTTGGCCGGTTTTTCCAAATTAATGATTACTCACATGAGAGAGTGTCTCTTTGGTCTAGGGGTGCAAGCGCGACTGCTGAGCACGAGGTCCTGGATTCGATTCCCAGATCGGGCAATGTGTTATTGGGTTTTTCCATCAGGAATTTCTCAGTAGCAGACACGGAGTCTGGATTTGTGCCAGTACATAACTGGAGAAAAATGGGTGTACTATTAGGAAGACCTATGCCTGACCCTTCGGGGCTTACGAGCCTGATGTTATGTCTATGTAAACTTTGTAGTATTCAAGTGATTAGGTACACAAGCAAACAAGTCTCGTCAACAATTTTTCTAGGACAATTGTATTTACCAATATAAGGATGGTTGTCTATAACGGATGGACGGCTTTTAATGCTCAAATTTTATGTCTATAGTATGGCGAATTACAAATGTGCTACTGTAGGCTTCAATAACATTCGCATTCAACAAGGTAATAAATTATTTTGAGTTTAATGATGCGTGTAGGCGACTTTTGATGAGTTTGAAAATCCGACTGATACGATAATTGAATCACCTTTTAGTCTTAGAATTTACCCGCACTTGGTCACCAAAATCTACAGTTATTTTTTTTAGGACAATACCGATAATACTGCCACTGAATAATTATCTAATGAAAACTCAGTCGCCAAAACCAGTGTCTAACATTTTCAGAGATGGTTTAGAATCAATAATATTTTGGATTATAATGAAAAAACTTTTTTTTTAAATAAAATTTAATTCCTGTCCACCATTAAAAAGCAAACGTGTGGATATTGCAACAGCACAATTCAGTTCAACAAACTAGATAGGTAGCAGTTAGCAGACACATAAATTTGGCGGTGCATGCACGCACACAAGTGCATTGATTCCCACTAGGTTTATGATTAAGGATTTTTTTTAAGGACATTTTCAAATGAATGCTATTATTTTATATTATATGTTTCGACAATAATATTTAAAATGTACTTTTGGTTACATATCTATATCTTAATTTTAAATTTTAGGTATATACAACCCTGTATATATTATAGTGACGTTTATAACTGCCGTGTGGTATCCGACAGAGTAGAATAGAACCAACCCATTACACTCACGGGTGTCGTATAAGGCGACTAATGTCTGAGGCAGAACACCTTGCGCCTCCGTAGACCAGAGAGTGGGCAGCAGTGTTTTCTGTTAGTCTGTCATCACTGCGATCTCCAATCCGCCTGCCAAGCGTGGAGATTACGGCAAATTCCTCCCATCATGGGAGAGGCTTATGTCCAGCAGTGGACGTTATGGGCTGATGTAGTAGTGTAGTGTAGTAGTTATAACCAGGGACCGTCCGGATACTCGTTGAAAGGGTTTTTGAAGGGGTTTTTTTAAGCGCTTAAAAAATAAACCCTATGATACATGTTACACCCTCGAACGGGTGCAATGTTAGCCCTTCCGAACGGGTTACCCTTTCAATACCCTGTAACACTGTAACAAGGTAAGTCATTCCAACCCAAGACATTGTAATAAGCACTCTTTGTAATCGACTTTAGTTTGAAAATTGCCTAACCACGACCGCACGTGACATCTCACCGCCCGGCGGCGCCTTTGTGGCGTGTACCGAGCGACTTGTAAACATGGAATAATGATTATTGTTTTTATGATTTTACAGTGCAATTTTGCTTGTCGCACGCGCTAAATATTGTAATAATATTTCTTTTTTCGTGTCCATACTTGTTTATTCCCTTAATTATTCGTCATTTAATTCTGAACTCAGACAGAACTACGGAAATCGGAAGTATAATTAAAAGAATTGCAGAAATGCAGAATTTATTTGCCTGTTCTAGTAATAGTGTGCGTTTCGACCGCGCGGCCACGGGGTTTTTTTTTTTTAATATGTCAAGATTTGTTCATCAAAGTTATGGTTAAAAAGTTATAAGGGTTTAAACCCTTATAACTTTTTAACCATAACTCCGACAAATTTATGGTTTTAGGAATAAACTTTTACAATTTTTTACAAAATCTAGGAACAGTTTTTTTTTAAAATAAAATGCCACAGCCGAGGCGAGATGCTGTACACCGATATTAATACACCGATATAAAATTCAAGTTTGGTGGCTTGTCCTAGTTCCATATTTTGATAAAATTGCGTTCACCAAAGTAACAATTTAAGGTAAGTACAATAAAAAATAAACAATTTCCTTAGTTTATGCATACGACACAATCATTATCTAAAAACAATTAACCATATTAGAAAAACCAATTTAAAAGCACAGGACACTCGATCAAAGTTTGTCCAAGCCAAACTCAAAATTTTGGTGGCACTTTTTAACTTACTATAACATGAAGTTTCGTGCGTGTGCGACGTCGTGTTTTTTTTTATTTCGCACTTCTCGGTCGTGCGCTGGACTTTCCCGTAACAGGTGTGTGATTAGTGCTGCGATTACCCGATAAAAACGTAAGTATTCATCTTGGGTGGCACGGGGCACAAGAATTGTTTAATTTTGGTGGATTGGTTTTGCTGTTGATTATAACGTGTTTTAATAGTAAGCTACACGTTATAGCTAGTGATTTGGGGTAACTTAAAACCCCTGTTTTTAAAGATTTTTTTATGCTTGGTTCCAATTTTGGTGGCTTTAGTGGCGTTTTCACGTATTGTTTGTACATATATAGCCAGTTTTTACGTTGCCAGGCAGTTTCATTAGCAAACAAATAAATGTTATGTAGGTACTTGGCACTAAGTAAGACCTATTATTAGAAGGGTAGCATGCTAAAGATGAAGTTTCTTACTTTTATTTTGTTGCTTTTTAGAAAGCCAATACAGACTAATTAAAAGAGGCTGCATAAAAAGAGAATGGATGAAAGAAGAAGAAAAACAAGAATAATGTTTCATCATCAGCCTACACGGCACGCCACTCAACTTGATTCTCAGCAACTCTCATCCAGTTGCTACCAGACACCCTGTGAAAATCGTCACTCCAGTCACTCAAGTTAGAGGGCATCCCACCTTACGTTTGCCAATTCGCGGTCTCTACTCTAGAACACGTCTACCCCAACTGTCATCGGTTCTACGGCTAAATTACCGATCTATTGTCAATTTGTCACTTCAGCTTACTTATTCTGTGAGCTATGTTTACAACTCTGGTTCTCTGTCGGGTCACCTCGTTCGGGAGACCCACCCCACCTTTTTTTTTTCGAATGGGAAATCATCAAATGACTCCTCCCGCTCTGGGCGGAGGAGTGTCAGACTTTTACTGACTAAAACCCATCCATTTTCCTTCATCGCCCTTTGTGTTCCGGGGCCACGGTATCTCTTTCGAAGAGTCCCGCAACCCCGGCAGGTATCGGTGCTTGTGGACCCCTTCCTTTTGCTGACTCTCTTTGAGGCGCGCGTGGAACACGAACGCGCCGTCGCGTCGACACGGCCTGTCGTCATAAGACGGACGGACTGCGAGCTAGCCCATAGCCCACCGTCCACAGGCCCGAGACCCACCCCACCTCAGAGAGACTTTAACACAGCCCGTTCCATAGCTTGCTGAGCGACCTTGAATTTATGGACCAGCCGTACCGTGACTGTCCACGTTTCGACCCCGTAGGTCATGACAGGCAGGACGGGCTAGTAGAAGACTTTCCGTCTTTAGGCACTGTGGAAACGCGACGAGAACACCGGACGAAGTTTTCCAAATGCTGCCTAGCCCAGCTGAAATCTTCTGTGAGTCTCAAAGTTGTTCTTACCAAACTTCAGATTTTGCCCGAGCTATAAATATTCTCGCACAACCTCGATAGGACCGCCATTGTCAAAAATAGTTCTGGGAAGACTTCAGAACTGATCAGCCCGCTCAGCATGAACGCCGTAGACACGAAAGAGAATCGACAAATCTTTTGTTCATCTGTTATTTTGTCGATTCAATGACAGATAAACAAAAGATTTGTCGTTTCTCTTTCGTGTATAAGGCGTTCATGCTAAGCGGGCAGGTCTCGACAGTCAAACGAAGCCTTCTAATAGTCCACAAATGCAAGACAGCGGCCGATTATACTCTTTGGATTTGTGTACGTTCTGCCGCATAGTGTGGATGTGGTCTATGGTGCTGCATCCTGCTCAAAACCCGGTATGCTCCGGTGGCTGGAAGTCGTCGCTAGACGATTCGTGACGACTCTTGAAAACAGCTTATACACGTGGCTAGGAGCGATATGGGTCTGTAATTCTTTAATAGGGTCTTGTTCCCCTTCTTAAAGAAATGAACGACCACGCCCCTTCTGCACGCTTCTAGAGTTCTCCCAGAAAAACAGGACCGAGTTGAAAAGCTCCTGAAGCTCTCTTAATGCAGGCCTTCCTCCCGCTTGCAGGAGCTCTGTCGTTATCCCATCCAGGGGCTTTTCCAATTTTAAGCTCTGTAAGAGTTGCCTCGATTTCATCTAGGCTGAATCTTCACACAGGTCTTCTGTGAAAGGACGGGTTAAGGTGGTTCTGGGATCCTCATTTTCGGGATTAGGTCGAGATATACAGTACATGCGATGCATATTCAATTTTGGTGCCACTGATTTTCAATGCTGGTGGGCATTTTCGATTTTGGTGGGCGATTTTCAATTTTGGTGGCCACACTACACTTTAAACTAAAATATCTCAAAAATTTATCGAGATATTCTCCTGCCTGTCATGACTTACGGGGTCGAAACGTAGACACTCACGGTACGGCTGGTCCATAAATTCAAGGTCACTCAGCAAGCTATGGAACGGGCTGAGTTAAAGTCTCTCTGAGATGGGGTGGGTCTCGGGCCTGTAGACGGTGGGCTATGGGCTAGCTCGCAGTCCGTCCGTCTCATGACGACAGGCCGTGTCGACGGCGCGTTCGTGTACCACGCGCGCCTTGAAGAGAGTCAGCAAAAAGAAGGGGTCTACAAGGACATCGGTCCTTGTGGACTGTGTGGACTGTGTTGTGTGGTTGCGGGACTGTTCGAAAGAGATACCGTGGCCTCGGAACACAAAGGGCGATGAAGGAACATGGATGGGTTTTAATCAGTAAAAGTCTGACCCTCCCTCCTGCTCCGCCCAGAGCGGGAGGAGTCATTTGATGATTTCCCATTCGAAAAAAAAAAGGTGGGGTGGGTCTCTCGAACGAGGTGACCCGACAGAGAACCAGAGTTGTAAACATAGCTCACTGAATAAGTAAGCTGAAGTGACAAATTGACAATGGATCGGTCATTTAGCCGTAGAACCGATGACCGTTGGAGTAGACGTGTTCTAGAGTAGAGACCGCGAATTGGCAAACGTAAGGTGGGATGCCCTCAGACTCGAGTGACTGGAGTGACGATTTTCACAGGATGTCTGGTAGCAACTGGATGAGAGTTGCTGAGAATCGAGTTGAGTGGCGTGCCCACTGATGATGAAACATTATTCTTGTTTTTCTTCTTCTTTCATCCATTCTCTTTTTAAGCAGCCTCTTTTAATTAGTCTGTATTGGCTTTCTAAAAAGCAACAAAATAAAAGTAAGAAACTTCATCTTTAGCATGCTACCCTTCTAATAATAGGTCTTACTTACTGTCAAGTACCTACATAACATTTATTTGTTTGCTAATGAAACTGCCTGGCAACGTAAAAACTGGCTATATATGTACAAACAGTACGTGAAAACGCCACCAAAGCCACCAAAATTGGAACAAGGCATAAAAAAATCTTTAAAAACAGGGTTTTTAAGTTACATTTAAATTAATATCAATGATTTATGCGTTACCCAAATCACTAGCAATAACGTGTAGCTTACTATTAAAACACGTTATAATCAACAGCAAAACCAATCCACCAAAATTAAGCAATTCTCGTCCCCCGTGCCACCCAAGATGAATACTTACGTTTTTATCGGATAAACGCAGCACTAATCACACACCTGTTACGGGCAAGTCCAGCGCACGACCGAGAGGTGCGAAATAAAAAAAAACACGACGTCGCACACGCACGAAACTTCATATTATAGTAAGTTAAAAAGTGCCACCAAAATTTTGAGTTTTGCTTGGACAAACTTTGATCGAGTGTCCTGTGCTTTTAAATTAGTTTTTCTAATATGGTTAATTGTTTTTAGATAATGATTGTGTCGTGTGCATAAACTTAAGAAATGGTTTATTTTTTATTGTACCTTAAATTGTTACTTTGGTGAACGCAATTTTATTAAAATATGGAACTAGGACAAGCCACCAAACTTGAATTTTACGGCGATTTTTTTTTCTTGATTAGGATTTATAAACACTTAAAACAATAAAAATTGTGGCCCTAGTTGCACCAAATAACGTTTACTAAAAAAATAATTTAGAAACTTACTATCATTTTACACCGAGATTCTCAACGTGGACACGTAAAATTTACTGCTTTGATATTCACTCAAATGCAATTTATGTGGCAATGCCATGAAGGTAAGGGTTTATACTTGTTAAGTTGCCTATCGTAGGTAAGTACTAATACTACTACTTACTTATTCATCCTAAATATTAACAATTTAACCTCGCGCTTATCTTTATTGTGTCGTCACTTGTTGTCAAATTCGTAATAATATGAGGCCCCGCGCGCCGCTCGGGTGCAAGTATCCCCCACCTACATGCAGCTTAAGTTTATAAGGTAAGTCAGGGTAACACGAAAAAAAGCTTTTCGTGAAGGTAACCTCTTCACAGGCTTAAGTCATTGAAGGGGTTAACTAACCCCTTCAAGTGGTTACCATAATGAAACTGTTAACCATTTCGCTGGGTTTCGAGCATGTAACTCGAACAAAAGGTAACACTGCGATATGAGCTACCCCATGTACGAGTTACCCTGTCAAAAGGCTTAACCCTTAAGCGGGGTTGTACGGTCCCTGGTTATAACTACTGCCAAAACTAAATAAATAAATAATAAATATTGCTGGACATTACACACAGCGCCATCTAGTGCCACACTAAGCAACGAGGCTTGTGTCGTGTACACCAGATAGTTGTTATACTACATATATACTTTTTGTTTGTAAATACATACTTAATATACATATAAACATCCATGACTCGGAAACAAATGTCCATGCTCATTACACAAACATTTGCACCGACCGGGATTCGAACCCGGGACCCTAAGAACGTAAGGCAGCCTCACTACCACTGCGCCAATCGGGTCGTCAAAACTCATCTTGAACCGTTGTTTTGTTATTTTTTTCGTGTATCGTTGCAGTCTCACTTGCGTTGCGTTTTTAATTAACATTTCGAAAATGTTTTCTGGTCAATAGCAAGTACAAAATAATAAAATCAAACGAAACATTTTTTGTTATAAATACATTACTTATTGAATAAGTCATTTAACAATAATCAACAATCTCTAATATTGGTAGCCGTTTCTAGCGTTAAAGGAGGGTTGTCTCCTCTGAGCGACAGGCGGGAGATACGCTTTCTGCACTCCAGCGACAGAGCTTCCGCTTCCAGAAGCGTCGTTGCGGAGGAGAACTTTGTTGGTGACCACAGAGTCAACGTTGTTGTAGTTAGCTTGAACATTGTTGTAGTTGGATTGAGCGTTGTTGTAGTTGTTAGCTTGAGCGTTGTTGTTATAGTACTGTTGCTGGCTGTTGCTGTCGTATTTGCCTTCACTGTATGAACCTGGAGAAGGAAAATTAAATTGTGAATAAAACACTATTTCTAGTTACAAAAATAAAGTGGCGCATAATTTTTAGAAATCCGAAATGCTTACCATCGTCAAAAATGCCAGCAGCCTCGTCACGTGCGTTCTGCTCCAGTGCCTTCAAGATCTCTGCGGGGACAGGGGGAGGAGTGGGGAAGTGGTCACCTTGGGGCTGGAAACCGTTCTCATCAGCTGTGTACCTGAAAGATGTCAGAGTTACAGGTTTATCAGTTTCATGTTTAGCGCAATATAGGTTGGTCTCACTGTGTTAATAAAATGGACACTCACCTCACAGAGTAGACCTTGCCATCGTCACCAGTGTAGGAATACCCGCCCTGAGCCTGGACTCCATTGGTCGCCACTCCGTTCTCCTCGCCGTAGATACCGTTCTCAGTCTCAAAAGCGTACGCGTAAGTCTCTCCATCATTGGAGTTGTCCTGACGAAGGATAGCAGCGTTTCTCTCGAAGGCAGCCTGAGCGCGCTCGGGACGAGCTTCGAAACCTGAGTTCTGGGCATAAGCGTTTTGGCTAGAGAATCCGTTGTTGGAGTAAGCACTGGTCTGGTCTTGGAATCCTTTGATTTGGCGAGGTGTTTCCAGGAAGGAAGATCCTGCAGAGTCCTGAGCGTTGGGTGGCAGATAGGTCCTGTCCAATTTGGCGGCTTGAGCCAAAGCTACAGCTGTTATGAAGATGAACTGAAAACAATAATTAGGACTGTCAGTATTTATAAAATTTTTAGTTTAAGTTGTTTTAACAGACATCAATGTTACGTTTAATGACGTATGTATACTTGTAGATTGTATATAGCTCATGGATACTTTTCCCAGGTATTGTATATTTATCGGAATATTGTATTTCCATTTGGCTGTTCTTGTTTTTAGCTATTTAGCGCAATCCCTTTCTTTTTTCTTTAAGAAACCCTTTTTACACTTACCAATTTCATTTTAGTTTTATTTTATTTTAATGCTCGATCGAACTTGCTACCCAGAAGCTGTAGATGTAACTGATAACCTCACAATGTTATCACAGTATTTATAGGTGAGGTGTAGATCGATTAATTATCTCGTAAGTGGTCAGTGAATGAATTTCTTAATCACCGTATGATGGTACGCCGGAGTGACTTGTTAAATTGTAGATGACCTTTACTAAGACTGGACCGTAAGAAAGTTTTGATGTTATGAAGGTCTGATGAGATGGTACTAGAAATCTAGTAGGTACCCCGCTATCAGGCATCACTTCTGATTTTTTGTTTGGAAAATGTAAGAATGAAGCCAAGTGATCCTTCAAGAATGTCCAAAATAATGGGATTTTCAGCCGTACGATTTTAAATGCTAGAGAATACTGTTTACGTAACATAAATACTTTGAAGATTTGAGAATGCTGACACATTTTCCATTTTGCTAGGTAATTTTTTGTATTTAACAGCTGCAGCAATTAAAAACTTGCAAGCGGCACGAACGTAACAACCGACTGCCTAATTGGTTAAATGTCCTGCGTTTCTCCACACCATCTTTCAGTAACAGCCGAGAACATGGATTTTCCTGGTTTATAGCAATAAAGGCCTTATTACGTTACATGATTTATTGGGCCCTGCCTGCAGGGACAGGGAGTGTAATAAGAAACAGGGAGTCAGGGTCCCTAAATAATAAGCGGCGCCCTGCCTGATAGGCAGGGACACGTCGACAGGGCAGGGTGTGTAATGTAATTAGACCTTAAGTCCTCCCTAACCCCAAGGCACTTAAACATACATTTGGGTTATACCTGTACATAATCTTTGCCTATCACTTCAAGGTATACAAGATCAATTTACTAGTATTTCTCAAGTATCCTATGGAAATCATCTTAAAATATAGGTCAAACTAGTATCTACAACAACAACAGCCCATAACGTCCACTGCTGGACATAAGCCTCTCCCATGATGGGAGGAATTTGCCGTAATCTCCACGCTTGGCAGGCGGATTGGAGATCGCAGTGATGAAAGACTAACAGAAAACGCTGCTGCCCATTCTCTGGTCTACGGAGGCGCAAGGTGTTCTGCCTCAGACATTAGTCGCCTTATACGACACCCGTGAGTGTTATGGGTTGGTTCTATTCTACAAGGAATACAGGCTCAATTTAATGGTGTTTCTCAAGTATCTTAAGGAAATCATCTTAAAATATAGGTCAAAGTAGTATCTAAAACAATCAAATAATCAACCTTGATTTCAAATTCGTGAGATGCGCAAAAAGCCGATAGGTCAATAACTGTAACGCAATTGCCGGAAGCATCTGTTTTCCTTGACCATATATCTGTTGTAGAAGGTATTAAATATTTTATAATATAGCTTTTGCCCGCGGCTTCGCTCACGTTATTTTAGAATTTGACAATCAATAAATTCTGATTGTACTCTGCTTGTATTTCTGATATAATTCAATGATTCGAAAACACGTGGAGCCATCTAATAACATAACCCACACAACCTACCTTCCTCCCTCCTTCCTTCCTTCCTCTTTCCTTCCTCCTTTTCTTTTCCCTTTACCTTTACAAGTTATAAAACTGACAGGTACATAATATCTTACATTATAATTGGTGATGGGCTCGTGGAGAAGGATTATCGTTAAGGTTAAGCAGCTTTTACCGAGGTCAGTCTGTGGATGATTGAATATCCATTACATCCTCCGCGCTCGGAAAGCACTTAAAGGCTTTGATCTCGGATGTCATAATGTCAATCTTTTTTTTTTTGATGGAATATCATCAAATGACTCCTCCCGCTCTGGGCGGAGCAGGAGGGAGTGTCAGACTTTTACTGACTAAAACCCACCCATGTTCCTTCATCGTCCTTTGTGTTCCGGGGTCAGGGTATCTCTTTCGAACAGTCCCGCAGCCCCGGATAATGTAGATCTTTGATAGACGTTACAAGTGGTCACTTGGTTACACTGGTTTCTAATAGTAACTGGCGTGTGGAGGTCAGATAGGCAGTCATCATCATTCTCCTGCCCTTATCTCAATTTGTTTGGGGTTGGGGCAGCATGTCTTTTTATGAGTGTTTAGTCTCAACGGACCGCTGTCAATTCATTTCGGTCCGTTCAGACGTAGACAAAAAATGTTTACGTTCGAACGTGTCAAAAAAAACAAATGAATAAACAATAATAAGTTTAAAGGGACAGTCGCATACATTGTTTTTGTTGTCATTGCAGGCACTCGTTCCATGTAAAATCCTGGTATTCTGTTGCATCCGGTTAGACTTCAAACCGACCCCAACATCAGATGATGATGCATTGGTAGGGTCATCTATAGCGGGTGGTACGCTAAAAATCTTCGAATTTGTATGTACTACCTTCTGTACCTGCATCCGATATAGTAGGAATACATAAGGTAAAGTTTTGTAGAAAACACGACCGATTGAATCGGTAGGCAGAAATCAAACCAAATAATAAAACATTCAGTCAGCCTTATAATGGATGAGTTACTGTTTATCTATTGACAAAAAAAATAAGGATGTTTCCGTGATAATCTTTAAATCTAAGAAAAACTCAAGCAGCTAATCGCCATAATAGCTCCTACTAAACTAATTATGTTGCGCTAGCATAATTATAAACTATCAACCCTCAGTGCCACGGAGAGTGGCCAAAGCTCTAAACTTGATTTTTTCAGAATAAAGTAAACTTATAGTAAGGGTTTTTTTAATGGAGATAGGCGTCCTTATTTATTTGATTTAAATTAATCATTTAAATAGCAGGTTTGTTAAAAAAAAAATATTTTTGCAAGATTAAGATGCCAAAGCTGTTTTAAAAATTCCCCAGGAAAGTAAGTTACAACGGTATTTTTGACTTTACATTTGTAAATCTTTATTTGTCACGTTTTTTAAATTCTAATAAAAAAAATGAACATGCTACATAGCTCTACGTTAGCCTCCCTAGCTCTTTTCATTATAGTTCAAGGGCGAAAACAGTGTAAGGAAAAAAAGAAGTACAGCTTGTACTTCTCAATATGCGTCGTAAATCTTGAAAATTTTCTGGTAGAAATGATGAGTCTCTTTTTACATGGTACTCGCCCTCGACGACCATTTTATCTAAAAATTGTATGAAAAAACCAATTGTTCACCGCTGTTGAAACTTGTCAAGAGCTCCAATTGAAAAGTGGTACGGTCGACCAAGCTATTTCTAAAAGGAAGAAGAAAATAATCATAATAAAAAAGATTTCGATTTTTCAAAGCGATCGCAAACTTTTTTTTATGTGTGTATGTACTCGACCACATCAAATTTTTTAAAACGCCAAATAAAATAAAAGAAATTGTTTCGGTTATAAATACATTATTTAATAAGTCATGTAACAAGAAATAATCAACAGTCTTTAATATTGGTAGCCGTTTCTCGCGTTAAAGGAGGGTTGTCTCCTCTGAGCGACGGGAGGGAGGTACGCTTTCTGGAGTCCAGCAACAGAACTGCTGCTTCCAGAAGCGTCGTTGCGGAGAAGAGCGTTGTTGGTGACCACGGAGTCAGCGTTGTTGTAGTTAGCTTGACCATTGTTGTAGTTGGATTGAGCGTTGTTGTAGTTGTTACCTTGAGCGTTGTTGTTGTAGTACTGTTGTTGAGCGTTGCTGTCGTATTTGCCTTCGGAGTAGGAACCTGCCCGAAAAAAAATGTGGTTATTTTGTCATCATTCAAAGACACATACAAGATCAAACGAACGGTTTATTCTTCATTCGTCCCACTGAGTTTCGGCCCACATAACAATTCGAAAAAGAAAAACTATCGACTAAATGAAAAAAGTAGTTCTTACCATCATCAAAGATTCCAGCCGCCTCATCACGAGCGTTCTGCTCCAGAGCCTTCAGGATCTCTGCGGGGACGGGGGGAGGAGTGGGGAGGTGGTCGCCTTGGGGCTGGAAACCGTTCTCATCAGCTGTGTACCTGGAAGATATCAGACGGGGTTACAGGTTTATCAGTTAGATGTCATGGCACTATAGTTTGGTATCATTGTTTTAATAAATAACTGCTACTCCTTACCTCACAGAGTAGACCTTGCCATCATCGCCAGTGTAGGAGTACCCGCCCTGAGCCTGGACTCCATTAGTCGCCACTCCGTTCTCCTCGCCGTAGATACCGTTCTCAGTCTCATAAGCATACGCGTAAGTCTCTCCATCATTAGAGTTGTCCTGACGAAGGATAGCAGCGTTCCTCTCGAAGGCGGCCTGAGCGCGCTCCTGACGAGCTTCAAAGCCAGAGTAAGCTCCATTCTGGGCAAAACCGTTTTGGTTGGAGAATCCGTTGTTGGAGTAAGCACTGGTCTGGTCTTGGAATCCATTGGATTGGCGAGGAGTCTCGAGGAAGTTCGATCCTGCTGAGGATTGAGCATTGGGTGGCAGGTAGATCCTGTCTAGTTTGGCGGCCTGAGCCAAGGTGACGGCAGCTAGGATGATAAGCTGGAAATTAAAATTGACAAAATTAGCTGAGGATATTTTTTCAGTTGACTTCTTGGCACTTCACCATGTTATTGTATCTCAGGCTTATATTTGAAATTTCACGTCCAAAGTGTGTATTTTGCGTTCCAAAAACTACTTCACATTTTTAACAAATTGAGCGATCAAGATCTGAGATCTATTTGGAAATTAGAGCAAGTTAATTAGACTACATTTATAGAAATGTCTAAAAGCTCTTTTAAGATTATTTTTGAAGATGATCTATATTTTTTAAAAAGTAAATTCAAGAAGCTCATCAAAGCTTACCAATTTCATTTTTTCTTGTTAGTATTCAATTGTTAGAACGAACTTGCTACCCAAAAGCTGTGGATGCAACTGATAACCTTACAGTATTCAGTACAGTATATATAGTTGGGTGTAGGTGGATCTACTTCTCCTCAAAACGTGGCCAATGTTTCATAATCACGATATTATGTTGTGCCCGAGGATGGACGCGTCTAATTGTCGTGGATGGCTTTATGCGAAGCGTCTCGTTAAGTCAGCTTTGTGCTTTCGATTTCATTTGGTTGATTATCTGTTAAAATTAATTCTTCTTCTTCGTGTCGATGATAACCAGTTTTTAAATTAATTTTGTTTCAACCAGAACTCAGCCACATCCACGGCGTCGAAAGTAACTTTGGACAGATTCTATGAAGTGCAGGCGGAGTTACACAAAGAGCAGGTTGGGAGTTGGGTCATGATTTGAGATGATACTCCACAGTCGCACTCAGCTTTATCGGAATAGGTACCCCCACCAGACCAAGATTCATTCATTCATCATTAGATACATAGATTAAAATAGGTGTAATAGGTAAAAAAAGATATCGACAGATTTTAGCAATTTGAGTAGATATTAAAATAAGTTGTACGTATGCGACGTGCGTTTCATGGTTTTAAATGATTGGCAAAAATTTAGTATTAATAGCGCAATTAGCTTGATACAGGCTTGGATATAGGATGCAGTACTTCCCACTACACACCCGCAATATTATGCAGGTGGCCTACCATGACGTCTTAAAGCAGGATTGTTTTATTGTCATTCCAGTGAGGGAAAGCGACAGCGCTATGCAGGGTGTCTACCGCCGTCTCTTTCCGTCACTGGAATAAGAATAAAACCTGCAGGCCACCTGGAGTGCGTAATTAACCGACGCTCGTTAGCACCCAAGCAGTCGTTGAATCAACATTTCCTGAGGACCTTGTAGAGGGGCGAAATGCCTGTCGATTAAGTATAGGTTTGGTGGCATGTGCCGATTTTTGCGGGCTGAAGGGTGGTGCATGTATCATACATACAAGCCTTAATCTATTTGCGGAATTTAAACTAAATATTTTCATCATCATCATTTCAGCCCGAAATCACCCACTGTTGGGTATAAGCCTCCCCTTTCTAATGCCACTCTTCTTTTTTCTGTGCGTCCCTTATCCATCCGTTTCCCGCGATCTTGACGATGTCTTCAACCAACATGCTTTTGAACGGCCCTATTTCGTGTTTCTTGGGCCCAACCTTGGCCACCCATTGGTCAAAACCTTACTTCATTGGCCATCTCCGCACCTAGCCAGATATTCTGCCAAACTCCACTTTAGGCGTATCGCTCTGTCCCCGACGTCGAAGATTTTCTTCCGACGATGGATTTAGGTGCTATGCACTTGTTCTAGTAGGGAATTCAAAACACATCTTGGTTCCCTCTCACATACCGCGCTTGACATACAAATCCTATTTGAATGGTCGTATTACCGTACATACGGACACTTAGTCTCGATCGCGCATCAATTTTCGACCTTGCCCGCTTACAAATTCCAATGCGAGCTTCTCTTGTAGGGTGACCAAGCTTTTGGACTATCTTGAATTTAAGTAGAGCGGCCGGTATACAATAAAGAACAAAGTACTTACGGGATAATATCCATGAGTAGTACTTTAAATGTTGTAGTATCGTATTCAATTCCAGTTTTCATTAATTATTCTGTCCATATAAACAAATACTTATGAGCTAAATTAAGTAAATAATCTATATCTATACATATAATAAATCTGTAGAAAAATCGTTTTTGTACATCGAAAATATTTTGAAAAAAAATGGCCAGGGTGTTAAGGATAACCAACAGAACTAATTTCCAGCATTTTTGGAATTTTTGTCTGTTTGTCTGTTTCGATGATCAAGGATCACGCAAAATATAGGAAACCTATATAGATAACTTTTATACATAAAAATTGTGCGTATCTTGAGGTATCATTTAGTTTTTGTTTCATCGTAATCGGTTAATTATATCAAAAGATATATGAATTTAAAGTGTTCAAGTAGAAGTAATCATCAAATGTAAGATATACATAAGAGAGCAACGACATCTATTGCACTAAAATGGTACTAATGCCTAAAAATGTGCTCACCAGAAAACTTTTAACCGACCGTTTGGTTTTTTAACCGACGAAACAACAGGAGGAAGTTCTGAATTCGACCCGTATATTTTTAATGTGTGACCACGAGAAAAGTTCATTAAGCATGATCCTTTTTTTTTTAAAAGCGTAGGTAAAAGGTAAATCATAAAGTTGGTCCCATTCAAAATTGAAAAATCGTGTTTATGCTCATTTCCTGCATCTTTGATGAGAACTTAAAACCTAGCTAGAGTATGACTGTCATCGAAGGTCTAACGGTGGAGAGTAGATAGAAGGCAGTTGCTAGAGTTTACAGCAGCTATATTGTTATTGGCCTCATTTCATGCACCTTTGGTGAGAACTTTAAACCTAGCTGGAGTATGACTGTCATCGGCGATCTAACGATGGAGACAGAAGGCAGTTGCAAGAGTTCCGCAACAGTTTACAGCAGCTTTATCGTGACCCGGAGAAATTTTGACCTAGCTGGAGTATGACTGTCATCGAGTGGCTAAGGATGAAGACGTAAGGCTGTCGAGGCAAACCGTTATTTGGAAAAACATGTAGATTATTTTAGCGATTAATGCATATATATCGGAGAAATTTAATTGTTACACACTTGAATCTATATTATATTATAATAAAGCTCAAGAGTTTGTTTGGTTGGTTGAACGCACTAATTTCAGGAAATACTGGTTCGAATTATAAAAAAACATTCAAGTGTTGGATAGTCCATTTAACGAGGAAGGCTATAGGTTATCTTACATCACGCTACAACTAATAGGAGTGAAGCATCAATGATAAATGTTCCAAAAACAAAAAACAAAAATTTCGTTTTTGTTTCATCGTAATCGGTTAATTCTATCAAAAGATATATGAATTTAAAGTGTTCAAAAAGAACTAATCATCAAAATAATGTAAGATGCAGCGACATCTATTGAACTAAAATGGTATTGTATTGTACTAATGACTTAAAATGTGTTTAAAATTTACATAGCATGATTTCCATGAATTATAATTTAGCAGTTTAACATCTTGGTCGTTAGATGGCGTTGTTCATTTTACTACATTTTCTGAATCGCGGTGATAAGATTTTCCGACCCCTCGCACGTGCCAGTTGCCTCAAGTTTAGTTTTATAACCGACGAAACAACAGGAGGAAGTGTTCAATTCGACGCATATTTTTTTTTGTTTGTCCACGAGAGAGATAAGTCCGATATGTACACTAATGTAGGAGCGGATAGTATCAATGATAAATGTTGCAAAAACAGGGAAAATTTATTTCTTTTGAGAGCTTCCGTTGCGAGCGCTGCATAAATGGAACGCAACAATCATGTTTGAGGGAATATTGTTTCTCTTAAAAAGTTAAAAAAAAATCCGCGATAGCATAATGTCTATCTTTTAAGGTTCACACTCTCTCTAAACCTGTCTCTCTCTCATGTGAAGCAGACGAAATTGCGCGGGTCAGCTAGTTCTTAATAAATCACATAATGAACTTGAATCGTGCCTACTTAATTATTAAGTCATAACAATTAACACTACTCGACTATTAAAGATTTTGTTGTTATTAAATAATTTTTGAGATAATTCATGATAATAGTGCTTGATACTACTATTGTTGTTACTATTATTGTGTTAGAGGTAAACACTCATGGTTAATATACTAGGGCAAGTTTATATGTTTAATTAAATTATTGAATATATTAATTAAAAAATAACTTCTAGGTATCCAAATTACATTGTAATTACATAATAATAGATAAGAATGTTAAACGTTTTATTGACTGCTTATAATTTAATTACAAAAATGCAGAATAATTATTTATTTACATTTCTATCCATGGTTAATATTCATTTGATGGCCACCGAGTTTGATGGGTACATAATTGTATCTTGAAAACAAAATATGTTACCTATTTCGTCTACTGACAAAAAATATTGCTGACGCCGCGCCGTAAACGATATCCCGTCAAGAAACTACTTTCACTATGTTTTACTTTTGACTCAGTATCCTACTTAATATTATAAATGCGACTACTCTTTCACGCAAAAACTACTAATTGGATTTGGATGAAACTGGGCACACAAATACGTAGTTTATAACCTGGATTATACACATAGAATTCCTTTTATCCCAGTAGTACAATCTCGTGGGACAATTTCACAATAAAAAAATAACGCAGGCAAAGCGGCATAAGCTAGTTAGCTATAAAAATTTTTTTTGACGTGATAACGTCTTAAAAATCGATGAATCGCTGCACGCACGAAAAAGTGTCACACCGTTACGCGCGCCGCGATCGCCCGAACGCCGAGTCCCCAAACCCTTGGACCTAGAAAACTGACATTTTGCACAGTGGTTCCCTTTATAATGTAGACAAGGAACAAGAAAGGATTTTTTTTGAATTCAACCCATAAGGAATTGGGGAAATTGGGGATGAAAGTTTGTATGAAAGTCCGTCAGTTTTAAAGTTAGGATCTTAATTTTTTTTATTGCTGACGATTATAAATGAATTTATACGTGTCTCAGCATTTTTGATAATTCCACCCCCAAAGAGTTAAAAAAGGGAATAAAGTTGTGTGTGGAAAGTCCTTAATTTTCGAAGTTAACGGTG
Organism: Xestia xanthographa; assembly: GCA_905147715.2. Taxonomy (NCBI): domain Eukaryota; kingdom Metazoa; phylum Arthropoda; class Insecta; order Lepidoptera; family Noctuidae; genus Xestia; species Xestia xanthographa. The sequence continues at coordinate 27,209,553 of LR990650.1, forward strand.
TTGTTTGAAGTGTGAAAAGGGGGATGAAATTTTGTTTTTTAAGTTAAAATCACTAATATAATGAAAAATGACGTTATCACGTAAAATTATTGTCCGTAAATCGACTTTACAGAGAGCCAGTTTTTTTTTTAAGACAAAAACCTAACTTTAGCTTTCCAATAACTTAAGTAGCTCGCGCATGGTCACCCTACACCGATATGACCTTACAATATGGATCGGCTTCCGACGATCACGGCGATAGCGGTATAAATCGTGATTAATTAACTTTTGCCAAATATTATACACTAAATAACAAACTAATATCGTTTCAAAGCAATATTTAAATACATCATGCAAGTGAACCCGTACATAGTAATTGGCTTTTACGAAATATTTAGATTTTTGTATCAAGTTCTCTTTTAAAGGTTAATTTAGTTCAACTTTTGAAGAGAATTCAATTAAATTCATTAGTGGAGTTGTTTTAGTGATTACGATCTTGTAAGGGGTAAATTCTTCGGCATTATTTGTAATTGCCTGCACATAGTGGTCGCTGTCAAAACCTGATCTTCAGACTGTTTTAGTCGCAGATTTTGCAATATAGAACAGAATAGAAAGATATTGTGACCTTTTAGTTCTTTACTAGTAAACAAAGGAATGTTCAGAACACTGACAGTGTAAGTTTGGTTTTAAATCGTGTAAGCTTTAAACAGTGATTTCTCAGTAATGTTTACAAAAGGATATTTAAATTATGTTCGACTAGCGGACGTCACACGGTTTCAACCGCGTAGTTCCCGTTCCCGTGAGAGTACGGGGATATATAGCCTATGTTACTCGCTGATAATGTAGCTATCCATTGCTGAATCGGTCCAGTAGTTTTAAGTTTATTCGTTACAAACATACCTACTCACAAAAATTAAAAAACCCGACTGCGTAAAAAATAACTAATAGTTTTAAATAAAAACGGTCCCGACTGTTGCTGTCAATATGTCCTGTCTCCTGAACTTGGTTTATTATTTTCAGTTTTTATTTAAAACTATTAGTTATTTTTTACGCAGTCGGGTTTTTTAATTTTTTAAATTATTTTTTTTATTTTACACGTTTTAGTTATTCAGATATACCATTTTGAAATCCTCGTGATGAGCTCTTTATCCAGCCGTTCAGGCTGCAGAGCGTGCCAAACATTTTAATTTGGCACCAGAAATCCACCATTTTTTTTTATGTACCCAGTGTCATTTTCAAGTAAATACGAATCTAACGACATCTCTCAAGCTAAAATCCATCGAGCCGTTCAGGCTGCAGAGCGTTCCAAACATTTGAATTTTGCGCCAAAAATTTACCATTTTTTTTATTATTTTGATATTCCTAGTGTCACTCTCACAGTAAATACGAATCTAACGACACCTCTCAAGCTAAAATTCATCGAACCGTTCAGGCCACAGAGCGTGCTAAACAATTATATATACATACTTACATACATACATACTCTCGAAAAACATAACCCTCCTTCTGGCGCAGTCGGGTAAAAATACAAATCTTTCCTCTTTATAATATTAGTGTAGATATAAATAGAACAGTTACATTGTGGTATAGTGATATGACTGGCTAGTCTAGATATGAATAGTCACATGACACAAGTAGGTGAGATAAACTCTTCCATAAACAAATCGACATTACCGCCTGTTGTCATTTTCATAGAATTACGTAGTAGTTTGTCATAGCTATTAGGTAGCTTTGGCTATACTTACGTAGTAGTTTGTCATAGCTATTAGGTAGCTTTGGCTATACTTACGTAGTAGTTTGTCATAGCTATTAGGTAGCTTTGGCTATACGGATTTTAATTGCGGTCTTTTACCTTCATTATAAAATCGGACCTTAATACAAGCAGCCCCGCTACTTGCCAAGCTGAATGACTAATTTATAAATCTCGGCGATCTCGTCATTATCTTCTATTCAAATGTATAACTCGTGCTTTAATGAAGGTGAATGTTTCAAAAGGAACCCGAAAGACCGAATAAAGTATTTAACTTAAAGCAGTGGTTCACATTTACTTCTTTTTTTCTTCTTCTTCCTAGCTCTATCCCACTTTAGATGGGGTCGGCTCTTCTAATTTTCTAGCCCAAAGACCATCCTACCCTGTTTGCCGGGTCGGGTAATTCTTTCTCCAATATAACTTCGTCATGTTAGTCCACTCTTACTTTGTGTAATATATTACATCACCAATGTTCTTAAAAACAGTGATAAAAGACAATGCGAAAATCTGCATGTCCAAGAACCAACAATAGTGTTAGAGGTTGCAAACGTATAAATTTAATATAAACTACATACAGATACTACAGATAGAACTATATACAGATTTAGGTATATATCTATTTATTAGAGTCCTGCCGTCCTTTAACTAGAAGGCCGTTAAGCCCAAAAAGTTGTTTCTGAGAAAATGGCAAAAAACGTGGGAATCGTTGTTTCTTAAAAACTATAATACTTAGGTTAATGATTGTTGCACACATCGATTGATATTTCTTTCTATTTATCCTAAAGAATCCATTCCGTCCAGAAACTCTTATTAATTACTTTTAAAATTATTTTTTCTAATTTTGTTAAGCATTTAATCTAGTTACTGCATCTTATTACTGTACTAAAAGGCCGTTAACCATACCGTAGCGGCTTTTTAGTGAAGTAATTTATTTAAAATTTTAATCTTCAAAATGTTTGCTAATTTTTTTTAGAAATACTTAACTAAAAAGTGGTTAAGTCACATAACTGCTTTATAGCCCTGACATTAATTTCAATTTAAATTTGAATAACTTTCCTAATGAGCGGTTACGGGACTTTAGATGCTTTTAAGCTAATGGTTGCCAATGTTATATGGAACTTTTTTTAAATCTTAACTACTTTACTTAACTAAAAGGTGGCTAAACATGAATCGCTTGGGGTTAACTTCTTTATAGTTTAGCATTCAAAGGGAATATGTGACAAATTAAAGACATAATAAATTATGTTTGTTTAAAAATCAAAAGTATATTTCAAAATTAAAAAAGGTAAATGAAAGGTTATACCTGAACATAATTTTAGTAGGCTAATTTTAGTAGAACCAACTTATAACTAATTAAGATCTTACAGATCATGAGATCACTATTTAGTATGGCAATATACTTAATTTCAAAGCAAGTTGCTGATGTATAATCCTGGCAACGAGGTTGTGCCCAGAAATAATGTGTCGTCAACCGTACCATCCTTCACAGTGTATTTCCGGCAGTTATTGGTCATCATAACTTCATCCATTATTGCACAGACAAAACCGTCGGTTTCCCCTAAGAGGTCAACGAGGTGCAGCCAGGATACGGACGCTAAGAAGTCTACATCGGGCCCATGTAAAAGCGTCCGTGAAGCTCCTTGCCTTGCAATGGCAAGGCAAGGAGCTCCAAGCAAGGAGGAGGAGGGAGGAATGCCTCCCTGCGGTCATTAGTGTCTTATACTTTAGGCTTGCGCCAGCTCTCGTTAGCTAAGGAAAGCGGGGTGAGGCCCTTGTTCACTGAGACCACATCTCGATGCGATTCATTTCCACGTCAGCTTCTAGGAAATATTCCCTGAGACTGCATACCTCACGGTTGTGCAGGGTCTTAGCATTTAAGAACCCACGACCACCGCACTTCCGCGGGATATACAGTCTCATTACCGATGAACGTGGGTGATGCATTCGATTTGCGGTCAGCAGCGTGCTAACCCTCTTATCCTGGACATCAAGTTCCATCTGAGTCCATTTAAGTATGCCGAAAGAATACATCAAAACCGACATGACCCAACCAATGAAGGCCCGCACCTTATTTTCTTCTGACAAAAGACTGTGCAGCACCTTATTGAGGTGGCCAAAAAAGCGCTCCCTCAACGATTGCTCCTTGTCGGCAGTATGATACTTAATGCTTCCGACATACCCAAATACTTGTAGGTTTCTTTTTTTGAGGTTTCTTCCTATTGAGGAGAGGGATTTAAGGTGTATGGAATCCGAGAGTTGAGTTCCCATGGATTTCATAATCGCCCCTTGCTTCACATGCATGACTGCATATTTATCCACACCAAATTCCATCTTGATGGTGCTACTGAAAGAACTTTCAGTAGCGCCTGTTAGCTTCAGTAGCTTAATCAGTTGCAAATTGTTGGGGGCAAAGAGTTTCAGATCGTCCATGTGAAGAAAGTTAGGTATGACCTGATCATCTTTCGTCAACCGATAGCCTAGACCTGAACCCTCCAGCAGTGTGCTGAGAGGATTCAAAGCTAGACAAAACCACAATGGACTCAGACTATCACCCTGGAATATACCGCGCTCGATCTTTATTGGTACGCTGTTCCCCTGAATCTGTCGACATCCTGGATAGCGAAGGACCCTCATATATGACATCAGGAAGGTACGCAGAGTTGCATCTACTTTAAACAACTCTAGCACCCTCATGAGCCATTTATGAGGCACAGAATCGTAGGCCTTATTATCTCTTAAATCTTAAAATCCAACATGTAGAGAGATCCCCTCGGGAGCGGCAAACCTGTTGGCTTATGGCTATATCAATGAGGAGCAGCTTCTTATTACTGCGGGACCAGTTCCTACATCCATACATCCATTCTGAGAGGCAGACATGATAGAATTACTCTCAATTATGTTGGTTGATTTTAGCTCTCAAAATCGATGTAAGAACTTTATAGACCGTTGATAGACAAGCGATTGGTCTATAATTTTAGGCTCCGCAGTACCTGATTTATGGAGTAGGTGGGTAATTCCCGTCGTCAAGAACTGGGGTAGCGACCCTGACTTTAAGGCTGATTGAAACTGGGACGCCAAGCGAGCGTGCGATATTTGGAATCACTTGATCCAGAAGTTGTGCAGTTCGTCGGCCTGGAAGTTCAGCCCTGAAGATTTCCAGTTAGGCACCGGACAGACTGCACGATCTACGTCTTGGGGAATGATTGCCCCCATTTCTGGTATTGGATCACACGCTTGTTCCACCTCGGATCCAATGACCCTCAGTGTGATTGTCAGGCACCGACCAGATGTTACGCCAGAGTGAACACATGGCGTCATCATCCGGTCCGGTCACCCCAAACCCTATATACCCAACTTTCATTGCTTTGCAATGTGTGATTCTGAGTGTAGACTCGCCACTTGTACCAATGAATTCGGCTTGCCCATGCACAGATCTTCTGCTTCAAGAAGTCGATACGCTCTGTGACGCGTGCCAAGTAATCTCGAAAACTAATATAAGTTCTCAAGAACGCTTGCCTCACAAAGCGCATCACGCTAGGATGAGTTTTGCCCTGGGATGAAGCAGATTAACTTGCCGATGAGTTCTCTATCTTCACCGATACGCCGGTCAATCCTGCACTGCCAAGCTGGAACAGCTAAGTTTGGTAGTGTAGCTCTGTCGTTGTTGGGTAATTTAACGTGTGCTACCCGACATGCCACTACAGCTCCACAGTACAACATTGAGTGGGTATCGGCGAGGTCTTTGCTGCTGTCAAAGAAGTTTGACAGCTGCAAGTCTAGAGCACACATAAGCGCCTTGTTTTTCTTCTGGATAGGCAAACGAGGTAGACGTGGTCTACTAATAAGTTGGCCGCTCACCCCCGGAGTGAATCCAGCGTGAGAGTCGGCAAACTGCCTTTTAGTTAAGTAATGAGGCTTAGCTGCTTTGTAGCTAAGCATTATTTAATTTTTTTTCACCCTTTTCATCTAACAGGTAAGCATTATTTTCAAGATTAATTAAAATGCTTAGCTAAAATAGCGTTAAGGGCGGGTAGCTGCAAATAAGTTAAGTTTTTCACTGAAACTGTTCTTTAAATGCTTCACATTACAGTAGTTATAGTCCTTTTACGTCTCTTTAGTCAAGAATAATCAGATAACGTTTTTTAAGTTAAGTAGAAGACCAGAAAATAATCACCACATCCGGCAGTTAAGGTATTTTAACGTACATTAAGTGAAGAAGTGTGGGTTAGACGCTATCAAGTGATGGAATTATCATAAATTATGTGGCTTAACGGCCTACAAAATTTTCATATCTCTGGAACTATTTATACTGTAAAAATGTTTCTTAGACAGAAAGATAGAGAATTTTGAACTCTATCGCTTTGTATTAAAAAGTAAAAAAACACCATTTGAGGGTTAACGGCTTTCTAGTTAGAGGACGGCATGTAGATGACACCAACAATAATTCCAAGACACCAATCTCTAAAAAACACACTTCACTTTGGGCCCGAAAACCCGATTTATTTTCAATGATTTGTCAAATTCGATTTATAGTTGCTTTGAAATCAGTAAATAGTTGAGTCATTGAGTTGACTAAACAGTGACGTTACAGTTTGTGTCATTTAAAATCTATGAAAGAACCGCGTTTTGACAGCTCTTAAAACGTATCTCAATCATTCTCAAAGGGGAGACACACTGTGGAACTATTGGCGCTAGCATAGCTGGTTCCCAACATAGTCATTGGTTGAAAATGTGGTAATGTCATTTTATATTTCAAAATAGCTAAACCTCATTGGTCAGATTACCAGCTATGGTGGCGCCATCTTAGATTATCTTTGCCCGTGTCTCCCCATTGATTGGTGTGTCATCTGCCCCATTCTGAGACATGAACATCTACCAACCCGCACTAGGCCCGCGTGATACATTACCAACTTTCTCTTATAGAGAAGAATCTTGTGTCTCCACAGTGGGGAGATATTAAACAGATATTGATACCTACTTAAAAACCCTTATCCATAAACTAAGCCCAGGACATTATCAATTCAAATCAAATGAGCGGTGACCCCAATAGAGCGGTATCCGTTTTCAGAGATCATGGTCACAGGTTCAATTCCCGCGTCGTGACATAAATCTGTTTACCCTATATAGATGTTTTATGCCTTTAATTTGTGGGTAAATAGTGATATTCAGAACACAAAGGACTCATAAATGATTTTACATTCATCTTGCTTGTTAAATAGAACGGTGGTCATGATTGTCGATATCATCGATATGAATCAAGAATTCTGTTAAGTTTAGTCTAGACTAGACACGTTAGGTTGATTTGATTGATTGAGCACCACACCCAGCCAGGAGCAAGGCTGACAAGCCGAATACACCAGTGGGCCCTATTTTGTAAGGAAAGACATGCTCTGGGATGGGAGAGGAAGCCCGACCAACCGCAGCCAGTTGGGCACAATCAGCCGACTATGCAGCTGTTATGTATGTAGATAATAAGGTAGGTAGTTAGTTTGCTAAGGAACTTCATCTTTTCATCATTGTGGGTACTCAATAAAAGTCAGTCTCGTTTCTATGGTGGTTTCATTCACATCGTGTGTTCTCATATAAAACATTTGGCGACGAGTAAAGAACCCCAGCGTATTTATGTCGATCAAAAACGAAAGCCAGAAGGGTGAAGCAAGTGTAGTGACTATGAATATCAATCAACTACAAGAATTCAAGTTAAGTGTCGATCGGTGGCCTACGTACGTCAGCAGGTTGCGAGCATGGTTCGCAATACATGGCATCAAACCGGCGGAGTATTCGAAATACCTAGTGGCAGTGGTGGGCACAGAACCATTAGATCTTATGATTGATTTGTGTTTCCCGGAGAAGCCCGAAAATACCGATTTTGACGCGTTGGTCAGGTTGGTGGAAGTTCACTTGGCGCCAAAACGATCAGTCATAGCCGAACGAATGATTTTCAGATCGTACAAACAGACCGAGTCGCAATCGGTAACAGAATACTTAGCACAATTAAAAAAAACAGCAAGACGTGCGCCTTTACTACTACAGAAATACTCAAGGAGAATTTACGAGATCAGTTCGTATTCGGGTTGAGGAGTGACAAAATCAAGCAGAGGTTATTGACAGAGACGGAGTTGACGTTCGAGTCATCAGGGTATAGTAAAGTCTAAAAGCCTAGCGAGAGGCTATGTATACTGGCCCGGCATCGACGCCGACATAGAGAAAGAATGCCAGGGCTGCGACACTTGCGCGAGTGTACGGCCATCGCCGGCGGCAGCTCCTGTTCACCCATGGGCATGGCCGGAAGTGCCATGGTACAGAGTTTATGTTGATTTCTTTTCGTTAGACAATCACACATACTTCGTACTCGTTGACGCTCATTCCAAATGGATTGAAGCTCATAGTGTAGCTACAACATCAGCGAAAGTTACTATTTCAAAGTTGAGGCGCATTATGAGTTGTTTCGGACTGCCTCGCGAGTTGGTATCAGACAATGGCCCGCCGTTTAGTAGCCAAGATTTCAAATATTTTATGGCAAGTTGTAATATAAATCATATTTTGGTGTCACCGTACAAACCAAGTAGTAACGGAGCGGCAGAAAGTACCGTAAAAATAATTAAAATTGTTTAAAAAAGGCCATTATTGAAAAGGAAGATTTGCAGTTAGCATTAGATAAGTTCTTGTTATATTTATTTATTTATTAAAACTTTATGCACAAAATGTACAAAGGCGGACTTAATGCCTTGGGCATTTTCTACCAGTCTACCTTAGGGTGATGCAGAGACAAAACAGTAGGTGCAACAGAACAGAAAATTTTGAAGAATAAAATATTATTATAATAATAAATACTTATATACATACATACAACAAATTATACAAAGTGAGGAAAGGTAAAAATAAAAAATAAAAACATACATGAAGAAAACCAACAAATTAATTGTGGGACAAGTCTGCCAACTTCTTATGGAAGTGTTCCCGTGCTTATATTATAGATCGACTCCGCACAGTTTGACTGGCAAGTCCCCGGCACAGTTATTATTGGGACGCAACATACGGACACACTGTGATATAATCCGGCCAACTATTGAAGATAGCGTGCGTGCGTGAGAAACAAAATATAATTAATCAAAAAAGGAACGGTAAAGTCCGACAATTTGAAATAAGCGATAAGGTACAGTTCAAGCAGTTTAGAACAATAAAAGTTATAGTGAAAAGGTCGGGTCCGGTTTCTTATCAGGTACGTCAGAATGATAATCATCATCATCTGCCTAGCCTTTTCCCAACTATGTTGGGGTCGGCTTCCAGTCTAACCGGATGCAGCTGAATACCAGTATTTTACATGGAGCGACTGCCTATCTGACCTCCATAACCCAGTTAGTACCGGGTAATACGATACCCCTTGGTAAGACTGGTTGTCAGACTTTTGGGCCTCTGACTACCTAACGACTGTCAAAGATTTACAAATGACAGCCGGGACCAACGGCTTAACGTGCTTTCCGAGGCACGGAGGAAACTCGGTATGTAATGGGCGGTCACCCATCCACAGACCAACCTAGGCAAGCACGGCTTAACCTAACGATCGACCCAAGCGGCTGTTATTATTTAGCCACGAGGTCCTCAGGTACGTCAGATAAAATATACAAAAAACATATTGATCATATCATATTGCGAAATGTAACAGCAGACGAAAAACCGGGACCGGGAAGGAAAAATAGAAATAATGTTGATAACGACATTTCGGACTTTAACACAATCCCATATAGCTGTCCTGCTGTTAGTGACGAAACTAATAATAAGGAAAGCACCTCGAGAGACAACGACTGCCATACTGATCCTATAGTTGCACGTTCAAACATACTGCATAACAATAGATCGGCAGTTGATCAGCAGAATGAATTGGTTACGCAAAAACGCACGTGCAGACCGGTTCAACGATTTGTTGTCACATAGATTAGGTAAGGGTAGGTAGCCAACTCAATAACGTCACCTAGCTACAACTGTTTATAGATAGGTAGACAATGTATAAAACGATCAATGTGCTCGAAAATGATGTTTCTTAGGCTTAGTTTAATATTGTTAAGCCATGTTTACATTACTTAATAACACCATCCCATATCTTCCCGTGGGTGTCGTAAGAGGCGACTAAGGGATTTACCAGAGAATGGGCAGCAGCGCTCTCTGTGTCTTGTGTAAGAACCGCACTCACTGCGATCGCCAACCCGCCTGCCAAGCGTGGCGATTATGGCAAAACCCCCCCAAATGAATAGCGCATCACAAAAATGGCCCCTAGTGCCCGGCAGCCCGTCTACCCTCGACTACGGCAGCGGTCGAGGCTACGGCGTGGCAAGGGGTGCGAAGAATCTCCGGAAGGGATCCGGCTGCCAATACCGACGACTAGACCTGGCAACATATAACACGCGCACACTCCGGACCGACGAGAAGATAGCGGAACTCGAAGAGGAATTGGGCAGGCTGCGATGGAGTATTGTGGGATTATCTGAAGTCCGAAGAGAGGGGGAGGACACGATAATCCTGAAATCCAGCAACCTGCTCTATTTCTGCGAGGGTGACCGGCAATCCCAGGGTGGTGTTGGGTTTATCGTCCACAAGTCCCTTGTGAACAACGTGGTGAAGATCGAGAGTGTGTCGACCAGGGTGGCGTACCTTATACTCAGAATATCCTCAAGATATTCGCTGAAGGTCATACAGGTCTACGCCCCAACCTCGGCACACCCCGACGACGAAGTGGAGACCATGTATGAGGATATCTCTAAAGCCATGCATGGTTCCAAAACTCACTTCACAGTTGTCATGGGGGACTTCAACGCGAAACTGGGCAAACGAGACGGCGATGAGCTGCAAGTGGGGCAATTTGGAGTTGGACGTCGGAATCGCCGGGGTCACCAACTGGCTAGTTTTATGGAGAAGGAGGGCCTCTATATGATGAACTCCTTCTTCAGAAAGCGTGAGCACAGGAAGTGGACCTGGCAGAGCCCCGATGGTGCAACTAGAAATGAGATCGACTTCATCATGTCAACCAAGAAGCAAATGTTCAATGATGTCTCTGTGATCAATTCGGTGAAAACCGGGAGCGATCACCGCATGGTAAGAGGCACATTGAACATCAATATCAAGCTTGAAAGGTATCGACTGATGAAGTCTACGCTCCGTCCAGCACAGATCCAAATCCAAAACCCCGAGAGCTTTCAGCTTGAACTCCACAACCGTTTCGAGTGCCTAGGAAGCTCAGTGGACGAGTACAACGATGGGTTCGTGGAAACTGTCCATACGACCGGGTCTAAGTTCTTCAAGGCGCGTCGTACAGATCAGAACAAGAGGCTCTCCGATCACACTCTCAAGCTCATGAAGGAGCGGCGTGAGATGATCCTGCAGTCTTCAGACGAGGCGTGTGAATATCGGCAGCTCAATAGACGGATCTCTAAATCTTTGAAGAGCGACCTCCGCCGCTTTAATACCGAGCGTATTAAAGACGCGATTGAGCGGAATAAAGGCTCCAAGGTATTTGCAAGAGATCTGGCTATTGGGCAGAGCCAGCTCACGAAACTGAAGACCGACGATGGTAGGATCTTATCCGCCAAACCGGAGCTTCTGAGGGAGATCGAGAGCTTCTATGGACAGTTGTACACGTCAACTAGCAAACCCGTCGTAGATCTAGCAAACGACCCAAGAGCTAGACTGACCCGACACTATACTGAAGACATTCCGGACGTCAGCCTGTACGAGATTAGGATGGCTCTGAAGCAGCTCAAAAACAACAAGGCACCGGGTGATGACGGAATTACGGCCGAACTCCTGAAGGCGGGTGGAAAACCGGTACTTAAGGCCCTTCAGAAGCTGTTTAATTCCGTCATACTTGAGGGAAAAACGCCACAGGCATGGTGCAGGGGTGTGGTGGTGCTCTTCTTCAAAAAGGGTGACAATGCCCTTTTGAAGAATTATAGGCCCATCTCACTTCTAAGCCATGTCTACAAGTTGTTTTCTAGAGTCATCACGAATCGTCTCGCGCGCAGGTTTGACGATTTCCAGCCACCCGAACAAGCCGGTTTCCGAAAAGGCTATAGCACCGTAGACCACATACATACGCTGCGGCAAGTTATACAGAAGACCGAAGAGTATAACCTGCCTCTCTGTTTAGCGTTTGTGGACTACGAGAAAGCCTTCGATTCGATCGAGACCTCGGCTGTACTGCAGTCTCTCCAACGGTGCCAAATCGACTATCGGTACATCGAGGTGTTGAAGTGTTTGTACAAAAACGCCACCATGTCAGTCCGACTTCAAGACCAAGTCTCAGAACCTATCCTCCTGCAGCGAGGTGTGAGACAGGGAGACGTCATATCTCCGAAACTGTTTACTGCTGCACTGGAGGATGTCTTCAAGGTTCTGGACTGGAGAGGGCTAGGCATCAACGTCAATGGCGAGTACATCACTCACCTTCGGTTTGCCGACGACATAGTGGTCATGGCTGAGACCATGGAGGACCTCAGTACAATGCTCGATGACCTCAGTAGAGCTTCCGGAAGAGTGGGTCTTAAAATGAACATGGACAAAACCAAGGTCATGTTGAATGCCCATGTCACACCCACTCCTATCAAGATCGGAGACTCTATTCTCGAAGTTGTAGACGATTATGTGTACCTGGGACAAACGGTCCAGTTAGGTAGGTCTAACTTCGAGAAAGAGGTCAATCGTCGAATCCGACTCGGCTGAGCAGCGTTCGGGAAGTTGCGCGGTATCTTCTCGTCCAACCTACCGCAGTGTCTCAAGACGAAAGTCTATGACCAGTGTGTGTTGCCAGTGATTACATACGGGACCGAAACGTGGTCGCTAACAATGGGCCTCATCAGAAGGCTTAAAGTCACCCAAAGGGCAATGGAGAGGGCTATGCTCGGAGTTTCCTTGCGCGATCGAATCAGAAATGAAGACATCCGCAAGAGAACCAAGGTTACCGACGTAGCCCAAAGAATTGCCAAACTTAAGTGGCAGTGGGCAGGGCACATTGCTCGCAGAACGGATGGCCGATGGGGCCGAAAAGTTCTGGAGTGGCGACCGCGAACCGGAAGACGTTGCGTTGGAAGGCCTCCCACTAGGTGGACCGATGACCTGGTGAAGGCTGCGGGAATCCGCTGGATGCGAGTCGCACGGGACCGTTCAATGTGGCGACACTTGGGGGAGGCCTATGTCCAGCAGTGGACGTCTTTCGGCTGAAATGATGATGATGATGATGTTTACATTATACGTATTTACATAAATACCTAGACCTACTTTCTCAATAATTGTTAAGTGTTTAAGTACTTTATTTTGCATATGTGTTTAGATAAACTGATAGAATAGAATAGAATAGAATATACTTTATTGTACACCAAAATCTTAAAAATACTGCTTACAGTACTGATTGTTGCTGATAAGATTTTGTACCTATAGGTTAAATGAAATGATGATTGTAAGATTGCTTTTAAACAGAGGTGTGAAGATGTTATGTATGTAGATAATAAGGTAGGTAGTTAGTTTGCTAAGGAACTTCATCTTTTCATCATTGTGGGTACTCAATAAAAGTCAGTCTCGTTTCTATGGTGGTTTCATTCACATCGTGTGTTCTCATATAAAACAGCAGCCTAGAGCCAATATAGGAATAGTGGTAAAGACAGGTACAATCCATAGGAATGAGCATTGGTGTTTTGACCTTCGTTTGATTGGTCTCTTCTATCATTGGAGAATCACGTTCGTTTCTAGTGGTTGCGATTCCATTCGATTTTGACACGGCTTATATTTCGTCAGTAGTATTTGTTTCACAGTCAGTAAATGTTTCGCTAAGGTGATATATTTCCTGGGTAGCTGATTTTTTCTATCTGCTGCTAACTGAATCCATTCTTCTTTGCTCATATTGGAATATTCCATGTCTTGTTGGAGTGACTCGTTCCATGTATATATTGGTCTTCCTACTTTTAACCGTTTCGCCTTGTATCTAATAGCTGCGTGTAATAAGTGAGGCTCTGGTGCGACATGGAGAGAGCGACTGTCGCAACCCCGTGCAGGGCACGCCACGATAGTGGCGATAAGTCCCCTCTTTGAGGAGTGGCTTGAGAGACGCCACGGCGTCCTCACCTTCCGGCTGACGCAGGTCCTCACCGGACACGGAGTGTTCGGGAGGTTCCTGCACCGAATCGGGCGGGAGGAAACGCCCGGGTGCTTCCATTGTGAGGATCGTACGGAGGACACGGTGGAACACACGGTGGAGGTGTGCCCCGCGTGGGCGGAGCACCGCCGTGTCCTCAAAGCGGCGATCGGCGGCGGTGACCTCTCGCGTCCGGCCCTGGTGTAAGCCATGGTCCGGAGCGAGACGGAATGGGACGCCGTCACCTCCTTCTGCGAAGCAGTAATGCTAGAGAAGGAGGTGGCGGAAGGTGAGAGGGAGAGAACCTCTCAACGTCCCGGCCGCCGCGGGAGACGCCCCGGGCGTCGGGGGCCACCACCACGTGGCCCCCGGCCACCGTAGGCGCGGGCCTGTGGACGGTGGGCTATGGGCTAGCTCGCCGTCCGTCCGTCTCATGACGACAGGCCGTGTCGACGGCGCGTTCGTGTTCCACGCGCGCCTCAAAGAGAGTCAGCAAAAGGGAGGGCTCCGTAAGGACCGATGCCTGCCGGGGTTGTGGGACTGTTCGAAAGAGATTCCGTGGCCCCGGAACACAAAGGGCGATGAAGGAACATGGATGGGTTTTAGTCAGTAAAAGTCTGAAACTCCCTCCTGCTCCGCCCAGAGCGGGAGGAGTTATTTGATGATTTCCCATCAAAAAACAAAAAGGCTCTGGTCGTCGGAAGATCTGCCCGTAGTAGCATAACCGTAGGCATTTAAATATTTTGGTACCTAATTGTTTTTCCCATAAGAATTTCGCGTAATTTTTGTTCGGGGGGTTTCGCGTACTCTTTGTCATATCTTTAAGAATGGGTCTTTCGTATCTTCTGAGTTTCGATCGGATTGCCTTTGTGAGTGACAGTAAGTCATTGCAGGTTCTATGACCATATTATAGATAAAACGCGCGATATTCCACTCCATTTTCGAGTTTTTAATGAAGCATATTAAGGCCTCAGAGTTACGCATCGCTTGTTTACATCTGGCGTTAACATTGTTGTTTCTATTAAGTGTCGATGTCGATGTCGATATACGTGCGTAGCTACTTAATTTCGTCTACCGGTTAAATACTGATTCCTCCAATTCTAATAAGACGTCGGGTTTCGGTGCTGTATGGGTCTCTGATTACTAGTTTTGTTTTCATTTCATTAATGTGGAGTCCGACTGATTCCAGTAACGGTTTGATTTTGAAGACTATTTTGTCCGGTTCACTGAGATTATTTTTTACTATTATCACGTCATCTGCAAAAGACAGTATAATAGGGAGTTGAACCTCATGGTCCTGGTCTAGATGGAGGCATTCTAATTTTTCTACTAATGTTCTGAGAATGTCGTTCATTACTATGGTGAATAGTCGTGGGGATAGCGGACATCACTATTTGACTCCCTTGCCTTTGTGTGTCGATTCCGTGTGCTGTCCAAACCTATTTATGCAGGTGAATTCATTCATGCATGCCTTAATAATTATATTTGTTAGATATTTGTTAGTTCTAGTAACTAAAAGTCCAGCGTATCGAAAGCTTTTTCGATGTCTAACGCCAGCACATAGGTTTTTGAGCCTGCTCTCCATTTCTCGTCAAGAATTCTCCTAAGTATGTAGTACATATGGTCGTCGGTCTATCTACCGGGTGCGGCGATTGAACTGTCCGTCTCAATCTAACTGTTTTAAAATTCGAACCACTGAATCGAACGCCGCCAAAATTTCAAATGTTGGTCGTTGAATGTTCTCTATCATCATTTGAAGTGATTCTGTTGTGAGATAAACATATTCGAATTAAGAACAATGGATTTAAAACGAAATTCAGTGATTGCACTTCATTTGGAGGGAAAATCAAATATCGAAATACGTCGAGCGCTGCCAAATCTTCAATTGAACGAGAAATTTGTGCATCGCACTATTCAACGTTATAATGAGACTGGTAGCGTTAAGAAACGCTGCGGTGGTGGGCGACGCTGTACTGCAACGGCGCCAGCAGTTGTCGTAAAGTTGCCTCATCGATTAGACAGAAACCCAGTGCGCACAGCAAACCAGCTCGCGCAGGATCTCAAGGTGAGCGATCGCAGCGTTCGTCGCATAATGAAGGAAAAGCTTAAAGTCAAACCATTAAAAAAAAACCTATCTCAGGAACTTACTGCTTTACAGCGTAGCAAACGGTTGGATTGATCGAAAGAGCTGATTCACTTGCTCGACTCTGGCGAGCTTCCCAATTTGGTGTTTTCAGATGAGAAAACTTTTTGCGTTGAACAGTTTTAAACAAACAAAACGACCGTGTTTGGTTGAAGGGACGTGTCAGCGACCATTCAGACGAATTGGTGGTCACTCGACGCCAAGGAGCCGACCAAATCATGGTATGGGCGGCGGTGTCTGAAAAAGGCCGTTCTCCGCTCGTTTTTCTTCCAGTGGGTCGCAACCAAGTCAAAATAAACCAACAAATCTATCGAGACAAAGTCTTGCGACCAGTGCTGATACCGTGGGCACGCAACACATTCAGTTCTGAGCGTTGGACTTTCCAGCAAGACTCGGCACCATCGCACAGAGCAATTGGAACGCAAAATTGGTTGAAAGCAAACGTTCCAGTGCTGATTGACCGAGATATGTGGCCGTCGTCATCGCCCGACTTGAATCCGCTGGACTTTTGTATTTGGGGTGTTTTACAGGCCAGGGCCTGTGCTAAAAAACACACGTCGGTGGAAGCGCTCAAAGTTACTCTTACGCGAGAATGGAATTGTTTGAGTGACGACGTCGTTCGAGCAGCCTGCGCTTCTTTCAGAAAGAGACTTCAGCTTGTAGTAAAGGCGGAAATTCCTTCGGAATAAGTCATAATAAAACTTTGATCTTTCTACTTTCACATGGCAAAACTGATTAAATAAATATTGAAAATTAACAGAAACATTTCATTTTCACATACGGCCAGTTCAATCGCCGCACCCGGTATTGCGAAGAAAGGCTGCTTAGTAGTTTCCTAGTTCTTTTATTGAAGCATCCAGTTTGCTTAGAAGAAAGCTCGCATATATCCTCTAAACCACGTTACACATAGATAATTGTGTTCATGTTTTATAATTTCCGTTAGCATTTCTGTTGGCAAGGCTTTGAATAGCTTGGACACCACCTTCCCACCTTGTCAGTGGTGGATGGGTTCTCATTGCGTAGGAGTTCTATGTGTGGGCCTGCTGACTTTTATTTTTTCTTTTTCTTTATTATATCTCTTCCTCCTACCTTGACATGGGTATAAAACGTTGTTTGTTGTTGCGCTTCATGTTCATTTTATGTCTCCTGTATAAATCGTATGTGGTTCTCATTCGTTGTGATGGATGAGTTCTGCCTAGGTTTCAAAAAAATATTTCACTTTTTTTCTCTTCTACTTTATTTTTTATATTTTGCAGATTGTGTTGTTGATTGCAAATGCTTCTCTAGGGTAGCAGTTTTTGATATACTTGGCTTTTTGCAGTTTTGCAAGCGCGATTTTATGTTCTCTGGATCTGATTGGTCTGCTTATAAGAAACTTTGTCGCTACTGATTTCATGATATTCATAAGAGAATCCCATGGGAATAGTTGGCCTTTTTTTTGTTTTGTAGAATTAATACCTGAGGTTAGCTTTTAATTGCCTTTTGTTATTCTTTCATCATTTCCTCATTTTGGAGTCGGCTATATTCGTAATTCCTGTAGTTGAATTCAAGCTCGGATTTGTGCATTGATTTCTCGTTGAATTTCAGCATATTTATTATACAGTGTCGAGACTTTTTTTTTCTCCCCCTTGCGGTTCAGAATAATAATATACGCAGCAATATTTTATGGTCTGATATTTTTTTCTCCACTACTGTGTACTGTTACGTTGATGTAGTAATACTCGGCTGCTGCAATGATGATATCTTCACCACCCCAGACGCCAGCTTTGTATTGTTGTTCAATGTCTTGCTTTTTATGGCTCTTTATACTTTAGGCATCCTTGTAGTTTAAGCCTGCGGGCAAAGTTCATTACTGTTCCTAAATAAAAAATGTATTAGTGCTCCTGGGCAAAGATATTAACTAATGATACTTTACTAGGACTATCATATCGCGCTGTTTTAGACCTCTTTATTAACGGTAGTTTAAGCGAGGCTTTGTTAGTTTGTTAATGGTTGGTTTATGCAATTTATTTTAGTTCCGTGGGTAATTTACTATGGGTTTATTGACAGGCCGGTCACTATTGTTAGGTTATTTCAGTTCAGGATTTGTTTTTTCCCAACGTTTTCAAGTCCAGAGATTTATTTATACCATAAAAATAAAAATAAAGATAAAAAAAAGCTTTCTTTTGAGCTTTACTTTTGTTCTTTTGACCTTTTGTTGTCCTACTCGTATTGATTTCAAGAGTTCGGCTCAGTTTTTGTTTTTTTGTGAGTCGTATTACGCCAGATGTTGCATTTTTGCTACAGTTCCAGTAATGTCAAAGCCAGGCCACTTATCACAATTACATTTTAAAATGATTTAGTGTAGTTTAGTAGTGTAGTATTAAAATTATGATTCTGGACATAGAAATAGATAGCACGCGCTCTTAATAGTAGGTAGGCGTTTCGATTATGTGGTGTTCTGGCTTTCCACATAGAGGCATTTATCATGCACAATAATGTATCCCCGCAAGAAGATTGCGGGGATTCTGGTATCGCTTCGGAGGCCTTCCAACACAATGTGTTCCGGTTCGCGGTCGCCACTACAGAACTGTTTGGCCCTATCTACCATTCCTACTGCGAGCAATGTGCCCTGCCTACTGCCACTTAAGTAAGTGGAAGTATGAATATGAATAGTATGATGTTACGATGAATCACACGACTTGAGGGATCTTAGTTACATAACAATTGCGCTGATTGATCGATCAAGGAGTTGACAAGCCATGGCCACCGTATAGGTGACTGGGTGACCCCTAATTTGGATAAAAGCTTAGCAGATGAATAGTGCAGAACGTCTTATATAAATTAAAACAAAAGTCCGCCGCCGGGCTACACTTGACTTTGACTTTTTCGACCTAGATATCAATCTAGGTCAAATAAATACCTACATACTTACAATTATTATGCTGTTTTTAAATTCGTATGAACATTCTAACAAGTCTACATCAGTGATGCACTGATTTGGCCTAGAGGGTATTGTCAAGGCAGCGGGTAATGTTGGCCATTCCACTGATGTGAGGTTAGCTGTCATCATCATCAGCCTATTAACGTTCCCACTGCTGGGACACAGGCCTGCTCTCTATGAGAGGCAATGGGCTATAGTCCACCAAGCGAGCCTAGTGCAGATTGCTAGATGTCACATGTCTTTGAATTCTTTGGTTCTAGGACATGCCGGTTTCCTCGCGATGTTTTCCTTCACCGTTTTGAGAGCAGGTTAGCTGTACTTGAAATGAAATAACTGGTATATATTATTGTTTATATTAGCTAAAGAACTTTTCGATATAAACATAATAGGCCAAAAGGGATGATGATTGACTAAAAAAAATATGATTTTGTTAAGTCCGTCAGCTAAATTATCGAAAATATTGGATACGTGATTTTGTTGTATAAAATTAATAAAAAATTGACGCAGATAAATTGCAGATAAAGCTTGTGACGTCACATTTGAGTAAAAAATGTACTCAAATGTGACGTCGTACGAGTTTTCAACGCACTGTGCCGTCTTCATTTTTTGTTTACGTGAAAAAATAAAAAATATATGTCAATATTTTTTGGAAATCTGTCTGACGGACTAATTAGTTTTTTTTTTGTCATCTATCCTATTCCCACATCGGTTAAAGTGTCACTGGGTCAGCCCGATCTTTATAGTTTTGGCCGATTGATAGCAATATGCTCGCTGGGGTATTACGGAGGAGCTAGTGGCTAATCGTCGATCTTCAGGTTAAGCCGCGCTTGTCTAAGTTGGCCCGTGGATGGGTAATCACCCATTACATACTGAGCTTCCTCCGTGCCTCGGAATGCACGTTAAACCGTTGGCCCCGACAGTTATTAATTTGTGGACCTTTAACGGTCATTAAAGGTCCAACCAGTCTTACCAAGAGGTATTGTATTACCCAGTGCTTACTCGGTTGTGGAGGTTAGTCAGGCAGTAGTTTCATGTAAAATACTGGTATTCGGCTACATCAGAATAGACTGGAAGCCGATCCCAACATAGTTGGGAAAAGGCTAGGATGATGATGATGTTGATGATGCGCGCCCCCTATTACATAAGACTTATACATAACTTTTGTGGGTGCACTTATGTACAATAGTACCACCACAGTCTTAGCCTTGTAGGAACACAGACATGCCGTTATGCTTTTTATTTTTATCTTTACTAAAAGCAGTACTTTTTAGACAAATAGAATAGACACTGTTTTAAGCTTTCACGGTTTAAAACTAAACTTATATTGTCACTTACGGGATATCTTCCGTGATTCGAAATTTAATTATTTGTGTTGTTTTTGTTTATTTATTTTCCATCCACCCGCATTCTCCAGTCAACCCGCGATCATGGCGCTTGCAACAGCGTCGAAATATCGGGAGCTCAAAACAATTTCGAATCACGGAAGATATCCCGTAAGTGACAATATAAGTTTAAATAGAATAGATTTTTTATTATTATGTTGAATCGTACGTATCCATACAAGAAAACATTTCACATAGGGTGACACAATGGCCGGTCATTTCACTAAAAGCAATCTTTTCAAGACAACCGTTGGATGGATTATTTAATACCGCTGTAGAATTTCTTTTGACCCACTTCCAATATTAATATTTCAACTATTTCCACAATAATTCATCGTAAGCAGAAGCTGAGTCACAGCGAACCCCCACAGCTAAACGTGATAGGTTCTATTGCAGCATGAGTGACGGATGCCTCCGCCCAGGGGGCATGGTTTCTTAATGGCCGCTTATGACTTCATCTCGCTAGATAAATAGACATCGCACTATGATGAGACGTGTCAGTTGTACATCGTTTGTGAGATGATTGTTTTATTTTTCTCCTTAACAGACTGGAATCTGTATTATTTTGTGCAATAAACTCGCTCTCTATACGTTTTTACCTAGCACAAGCACAATATCTTAATATTATTGATCTGTCGTAATAATAATAATAACTTGATTCAAAAAGCAGTACTTCTGGACACAGTTAGGAGGTTCCAAGAGCACTGATCACCGATAGCTCTGACCCTGTTTCTAGCGCTGGTGGGGTTAATAAAGAAAGAAATTTTTAAAAATGTTAAAAATAAGTGTGAAAATGAAAAAACGATAATAATTTAACAGTGTATTTATTAAAGGTTACATCATGTACGTCGTGTACATCATGTTTTCAGCCGAAAGACGTCCACTGCTGGACATAGGCCTCTCCCATGTATCGCCACATTGAACGGTCCCGTGCGACTTGCATCCAGCGGATTCCCGCAACCTTCACCAGGTCATCGGTCCACCTAGTGGGAGGCCTTTCAACGCAAATTTAATCGAAATTTTAGACTGGTTATTTAAATACCCCCCCACAGAATAGTGGTTTAAAAAAATATATATCTGCTGTTTCATACATAATGACAGTGTAGTGAACTTTTGTGAGAAACAGCAGATTTAAAAAATACTTAAACGTTGTTAAATTTCTATGTAGGTTCGGAAGGCTCCGGCCCACCTCGTAACTTTCTCATTTTTACAATGATGTACAGGGGGCCTAAAATGGCTGCTAAATTTAAAAATTAAGAATTTTTTACGTGATTCTTATTTTGATTCTGATAAAGCAGCCATTTTAGGCCCCCTGAATAATATTGTAGAAATCTATAAAGAAATGGCAGCATTCAAATATTACGTTTCTCATCATCATCATCATTTCAGCCGAAAGACGTCCACTGCTGTACATAGGCCTCCCCCAAGTGTCGCCACATTGAACGGTCCCGTGCGACTCGCATCCAGCGGGTTCCCGCAACCTTCACCAGGGTTCGGTCCACCTAGTGGGAGGCCTTCCAACGCAACGTCTACCGGTTCGCGGTCGCCACTCCAGAACTTTTCGGCCCCATCGGCCATCCGTTCTGCGAGCAATGTGCCCTGCCCACTGCCACTTAAGTTTGGCAATTCTTCGGGCTACTTCGGTAACCTTGGTTCTCTTGCGAATGTCTTCATTTCTGATTCAATCGCGCAAGGAAACTCCGAGCATAGCCCTCTCCATTGCCCTTTGGGTGACTTTAAGCCTTCTGATGAAGCCCATTGTGAGCGACCACGTTTCGGTTCCGTATGTAATCACTGGCAACACAGACTGGTCATTGACTTTCGTCTTGAGACACTGCGGTAGGTTGGACGAGAAGATACCGCACAACTTCCCGAACGCTGCCCAGCCGAGTCGGATTCGACGATTGACCTCTTTCTCGAAGTTAGACCTACCTAACTGGACCGTTTTTCCCAGGTACACATAATCGTCTACAACTTCGAGTGTATAAGAGTCTCCGATCTTGATAGGAGTGGGTGTGACATGGGCATCCAAAATGACCTTGGAACTTCTGGTAGGTTTGTTTATTAAAGGTACTGTCAAACCAGTACTGGATGATCCAGAGTCCAGTCCGGAGTTTGGACCGGTCCAGTGCGGTTTGGTAGATGTCACATGGCTGGCCCAGTGCGGTTTAGTAGATCACATGCCGTCGAAATTTTTCCCCGTTTTGAGAGCGGTGGTGACGAAATAAATTAGGCACACAAAGTAATGCACGACCCAATATATTCGAAAGTCGCGACTTATACTCTTCTGACTCTTCGGACTGGTTCGGGAACACTGACCTTGTGTTGTACTATTTCTATTGCCTCCGCCCAGGGGGCATGGTTTGCTAATGGGCGCTTACGACTTCATCTCGCTAGATAAATAGACATCACACTGGGATGAGACGTGTCGTTTGTATGATGATTTTGAGTAAGTGGTAATCACTACATGATACACTGTGATTACAAAAATTTGCATGTTATGTTTAATCTTGGCAAAACATATCTGTTCTATTTTATACTGTAAGACATTTTTATACCATGTTTTACGCAAATCATTATTATTATTATTATTATTCCATTTATTCATCTTTATACATATTTTTAACATTTTTAAATATTTCTTAATAAAACAACATAAAAAAACATTTAAAAATATAAAAAATAGTAGCCCACCAGCGCTGGGAACAGGATCCGAGCTGCCGGCGGTCAGGGCTCTTGAGAGAGGAACCTCCTAACGATACGTGCCGTGTCCAGAAGTACTGCTTTCTGAATCAAGCCCTTGATCCTTGATTTTATTATTATTATTATTTGGGTTCTTGTTTTCTTAAATTGTTTACTATGGTAAATTCCACTGGGCGGGTAGTTTATTTGAAAATGTTTGCAGGTTTCAATTATCAATATTCCTCACAATAAACAAGTATGGTTGGATATATATCAGAAAAAAAGGCAAAATAAAAACCTTGAGTTGATTTTCACGATTAAGAATAACTGACAAAGATTAGTTTTTTCACACTCTCAGACTCATATAAAAAGGTTTCTAAATAATAAATTACTTATTAAGGGAACTGTTGCTTTGCAGCTACAGCATGTATAATACAATGGTATAATAATAATTATGCAGGTTTTCAAACGGCTTGTAATGCCTGAGATTTCATCTCTATAACACTTTCGTCCTAACTTTCATTAAAATAAAACCAAAAAAACTACTCAAAAACGGAGTATTGTTTACGCACCAGGATATATTTTAAGATATATATGCTTTCCATTTTCAAAAGCACCTAATGAACAAACCCTTTATATTATCAATTTCACAACTCCGTTTAATCCTACATGAAGACCCTAATTGAATGTATCACGCCACACACACACAAGCACTATTAACACTATTAAAAGCTCTCACAATACCCTGTTCTGAACATAAAGCACGGGTTTATGTTCATGCTTGTATTATTAACATCATTTGGAGAACAACGTGTGATGTACGGGTTAGATTGTTAGTGTGACAGTACATGAACCAACATTACAACTTACATTTTGTTTTTTTTTAAACTTACCAAGTGCGAGTTGCACGCACCTAGGGTTCCGTATAAAACTTGTTTGTTTAACGACAAAATTATTTACGGTTTTTATAACATGTGCAGTGGGATATGACTTTTTGCAAAATTTCATGATTCTAAGTCAACGGGAAGTATCATATTATAGGTTTTGATTTCCTTGTGAAATCACAAAACATGCGCAAAACAGTCATATCTTTTGATCGCGTTTAATTTTTCACATAATATATGAGACCGTAGACCCAAGTGTTTGATATCAGCTTGATACCCCTACGCGTTTCTAAGAAAAACGGTCACGGACAGACATACAGACAACAAAGTGATCCTTTAAGGGGGTTCATTTTTCCTTTTGAGGTACGAAACCCTAAAAAGTAAAAGCTTTTTCGTTGTTAAAATGTCTAATGAAAACAAAGTTTTAGTAACTACCTTACGGCTGGGGACATTATGTCCCCAGCCATGCCCAAATGGGCACGGTGCATTGTTATTTTAATTTTGTCTGTAATTGCGGGTATTGAAGTGCTACAGTAGTTATTGGTGTCAATTCTGTTGTGCGCAAACTAAACTTAATTTAGGCTATTGCTATCTTTTACTAAAAGGCAGTGTGAGAATAGGACGGCTATAGCTATGAACTAAGTTAGAGATGTTAAACTACTTTATGCCTTGCGCTTTACCGTGTTTTAAGTTGACATGTTTTTACGTGCACCCTTCATTTGTATGGAAATATTAGTTCCAACTAAATTTGACAGCTCTAAATTACGTCTGTCTTTTTCTCGTTTTATTAGAGAGAACAAGATAGCAATAGCCTAAATTAAGTTTAGTTTGTGCACAACAAAATTGACACCATTGATAGCCCACAACAGTATTTTCCCCAATAGACAAATTGTCATAAATAAGTTTTTGCTGCCTAAATGAGGTTTATTTTTTCAGAATCGTGGAACTACTTGAAAGCGGCTGAAATATGTACATTTTATAAAATAATGTAAGAACGATGCTACTATTATCGTTCTTTTACATCATAAAATATAAAAGCTTTATTTTTTGACACGTTTTAACACGTTAAGTAGCCTAAAACTGAGCTCTTCCTTATTTAGTTGTAAAATGTAACGACTGTGCGTACGAAATTGAAAATTAATTACTACATAGCCATGTCAAGGTCAATGTTAATCTTGCATAATGACTTGCAAAATTAACAGTTAAACTGCACAGAAAACTCTTTTTGCTAAGCAGGTATCAAATGATTAAAAAATATATCTAAGAACTGGCTACTTTCACACATTTCTTTTTAATTAGCGGAAAGAGTTATTTTAATTTTAGCCAATTTAATGTAACATAGTCTGAAAAGACTTTGTAGAAAAAACATGAACTCTCGTGGCTACAACTTCAACACTAACTGAAAATATATTATTTATTCAAACTATGGTGAGAACCCACTCATAATAAACGTCAAAATTACGTAAGGCAATCCCTCAAAATGTCAACCCTTCACCATTTCTTAGTATTTTAACTGAGGAGAAGTTTGTCGACCAAAATTACAACTTTATAAAGTCAAAAATGTTGGATCGTGTATGCAGGCACTAAGCCCATATCTGTGCAATCAACGTCACACTCGATAGCGTGATCACTGTTATTAGAACGCCTTTGCACAATTACCTTTTAAGTTTTAACTATACAGTCTTGACGTTAAATATTGGCGTGTTCTCAAATAATTTCTAATATTATGGTAATTTTGTCGCAACTATTTGTTATTCCAGAAACCAGACATGACTAACAAAAAATTTTGTCTTCGCGAAAAGTTTGTAGAGTTGTACTACAAAAGTTGCTTACTTATAGGATAAAATAATGATCATAGCACATGAAAATAAACACACGATATTGGAGATACTAATGTTGGCATTGTTTTTGATAAAGTTGAAATTGTGAGTGTTTTTAGGACCAAATGACATTTTCTCAATCGTTTTTGTAACCAATACGATTGTTTCCGACGTTTACCTCTGTACGATATTTATTCTGCAGCACTGTACAATCTGGGCTAGTTTTGCCAGTAGATTATTCTTAATTTTACAAGTTATTTATTTTGTAATGAGCCTGCTCTTTCAATCTGCGTCTCAATTCTTAATAAGCTAGTCCACTTAACCCCAGACCACCACGAACCACGACCAACCAATAAATCAAATCATCGAAACCTTCAAAAATATCAATCTAATTACAGCCCACTTCATCTAAATCCACAGCCAATACATCTTCCATTAAAAACCATAAATAAAATATTAATCACATGACACGCCTCGCCGTTCGGAGTACAGTGCAACATCTTCGCACGACATGAGTGTTACTAAAGCAAAGATTAACCAATAAACAAAAATAAACCATATATCTAGAAGTTGAATGTTCATATTCGTGTGATACCCTCGGTTTCAGACGCTTATAGGAATATGCGCTTTCAAATGATACAAAAAAGATTTATTTTTGGATGAAGTGCGACTGTACTTAGCTTAAGTTAGGTCAAAATTCGCTTTTTAAATCTCAGCCTTAGTGACGCAACTGTAATGTAAATCGTTTATTTTCGGTTCACACATTATTTTACTTTAATTTACTTTACTTTACTACCAATTATTGAATGTAGTTAAAGTTTTTCTAACGTTATGTTATTGCGTTTTGGTGTAATAGGTTTTTAAAGTGGTCTATGGTTTTTAAAGACGATGCTGTGTGGAAATAAAAGCAGTAAAATGGATTATTTATGAACCTTTTATTGCCTGCGTTTAATTCTGGTTGTTAATGGAAACACTTTGAGGTTATGGTTTTTGGAATGATGTTGAAATAAAAGCAATACCAAAAATCAAATTATCATGGACGATTTCGACCTTGTTGCCTAAACGGAAGTTATAATGATTCAATAAATGTTTTATTGTTTATGGCATAAAATTGCTTTGCTGTAATGCACGTCAACTCCATGAGCAAGTTTCATTGATGTGAAAGAAACTCTATATTTTAACCGACTTCCAAAAAGAGGAGTGAAAGTGAAAAATAACTTTAGCTTCAGAAGTCGTTGGCAAAGAAACTGAATCAAACACAAAGAAGTCACCGACTTCTGAAGCTATAGTTATTTTTAACTTTGTTGTTTTTGAAGACGGTTTTATTTTTTGCAAAAAAAGTTTTTTATCTATTTGTTTATGAATAATTTCCTTGAAATTCAGCAAACATAGAAGTTTAGTACAGTTAGTTAGTAGCAGCAGTAAGTAACTATTTACCTAACTATTATAATTATTAAGTTAACAATTTTTTTTTCCATTGGCATATCGATCGGCATATTGATTATTTTGCAAGTGCAGCTCGTATCTCAGTTTTGATAACTGCACGTGCAAGAACTTAAGTTTTCAAAATTCTGTTTAAATATTTCCATGACTGGGTGACTGTTTTTGTTCTACAGGGGTTTGAAGTCTGTCCTAATTAAAAAGAGGATCGTTCTCAAATTAATTAGTGAAAACTGCAGTCAACAAATTAATATATATATTTTGTCTATCTACATAATGGTGTTAGTTTCAGCAGTTTTATCTACTTCAACGTTAATTGTATTGTGAGTTAGGTACACATGTTTTTTTTTTATTTTTAATGTCACACCACAGAATTTAAGTACTCTATTGTGCTAACAATATGGGCAACTTTATGTCCAGAAGACTAAATCTGGTTAAGGGGGAAGCGCCAGGGTAGCTCGCGAAATTCAAATTTTCATATTTTTTTTGCAATTTGCAAGTCAGAGTCAAGTTGTATGTTGGTGATGAAAATAAATATTTTCACCACAGTTCAGTTCAGTTTTTACAAATTGCAAAAAACTTATGAAAATTGCAAAAAACTTATGAAAATTTGAATTTCGCGAGCTACCCTAGCGCTTCCCCCTTAACCAGATTTAGTCTTCTGGACATAGATTTGTTGCCCTTATTGTTAGCACAATATAGTACTTATATTCTGTGGTGTGACTTTAAAAAGAAGAAAAGCATGCGTACCTCATTATTATTGGTAGCCGTAACAAATATGGTTTTATAGAGTTATAATCATTGAAAGCCTCTGAGTTTACTTAATCCCGTTGAATGATTTTTTCATGAAAAGATTTTTTATACATAGTGTTTCGTAGATAGTGTTACGGACGCGAATCATATTTTCATCAAAATAAAACCTGACACCATGATCTGCAAATTACAAATAAACGTAAGAAAAATTAAATTTTACAGACTACCCTGGTTAGAATACCGGAAAGCGATCATGAATATTGTTGTGATCAATGGCTTATTGCCGATTTCGGTCCAAGTATTTACTTCACCTTTAGTTACTGTAATAATCAGCTCAATAAAGCTTAATTGATTTTTTTAATGACTTCATCAAATCGTTAGATATTATTTTGATGTATATTATTATGATACGGCTATCAAAAAGAGTTATAAGTAAAATTAATTGCCAGTATCGTTTATAAAATTCATGCTTAAAAAATAATAAAATTGGAATATTTTTAGATTGTAAAATTACTTATCAACAGTAGGGATTTCTTCATTTAAACACAATATTTCTTAAATGTAGTAAAAGCTAAGTTAGCTTTGCATCATTTATTTATTTTACATTTACATTTCAATCACATAGTGACTCCACATTATATTCTATACATTTCGTATAAATATGTACAAAATACATTTATAAGCGTACTGCGTAGTTCATTTTTTTTACATTTTATCTATTTGCTTGAAAACTTAATTATAAATAAA
Organism: Xestia xanthographa; assembly: GCA_905147715.2. Classification (NCBI taxonomy): domain Eukaryota; kingdom Metazoa; phylum Arthropoda; class Insecta; order Lepidoptera; family Noctuidae; genus Xestia; species Xestia xanthographa. Next base: position 27,238,174 of record LR990650.1, read on the forward strand.
TTAATCTATCCTTGGTTTAGTACTTGTATCCTTCTTCGGAGCTGAAGCTTGGGGGCTGACGGGGTCCACTGAAGATCTCTTTTCGTGCTGGGCCGAAACCAGACTGAGGACCAGTCTGACCAGGCCTGTCTTGACCCACGGGTCCAAAGCCTGACTGAGCTCCAGTTTGTCCCGGTCTGTTTTGTCCAGTGGGACCGAAACCTGTCTGAGGACCCTGAACAGGTCCAGACTGAGAACCCTGAGAACCAGGGTGGTTGTATTCGTACCCTGAGTCAGACATACCTGAGGTTGGTCCGGACGGCTGACGACCGAAAGGTCCCTGAGTGGGTCCCGAAGTAGGTCCAGCAGAGTTTCCAGGCCTGGGAAAACTAGAGGTGGCACCAGGGGAACCAGACGGGCCTGATGAGCCAACTGAGCCACTAGGCCTGAATGGAGAACCTTGACCAATGGGACCAGGTGCGGATCCAGTTGGGCTATTTCCAGATAGTGAACCAGTAGGGCCTCTTGGGTATCCTTGATCGTTAGATGATACAGGGAACCTTGCACCTTGAGGAGACGAAGAGGGTCCTGAAACAGGGCCATTACCAAAGACGGATTCTTGGTTGGTAGTGATGGCGGATCCAATCGGTCCTAACGGTCTAGCGGGGCCTGATGGCGCAAAACCTTGGGCATTGGGTCTTGGGAAAGCAGGTCTCTGAGTTTGTGGCTGCTGTCCGAACTGTCCAGGTTGGCTTGGCCTGCCAAACTGAGACTGAGGCCTGTCGTACTGGTATCCATCATCTTGTCCCGCTCCCTGTCCTTGCGGCAGACGAGCAGGTTCATTGTTTCCGGAAGATCCAGCAGGGGCAAAAGGAGAGCCCTGGTTTATACCGGAAGGCCTAGATGGAAATTCTTGAGAACCGGAAGGTCTGGCAGAACCAGAAGGAGCACCATATTGGGAAGCGGGAGACTGACTTCCCTGAGATGCGAAACCTTGAGGTCCAGATAGCCTAGGAGATCCTGAGGGTGTAGGTGCAACAAATTGGTTAGCTGAAGCTAGAGTACCCTGAGATGAGAAGCCTTGAGGTCCAGATGGGCGGGCAGATCCAGAGGGAGTAGGGGCGCCGTATTGGTTGGATGGGGCTTGGTTACCAATTGATCCAGAGGGATTAGAAGATCCAGCAGGGGATCCGTACTGAGATGAGGAGATCTGGCTACCCTGAGACGGCAAACCTTGAGATCCAGTTGGGCGAGCAGATCCAAAAGGAGTAGGGGCGCCAAATTGGTTACCAGAGGTCTGACTACCCTGAGACGGGAATCCTTGAGAACCAGAAGGAGACGCACCAGGAGCATTGTACTGATAACCTGAGTCACGACCGCCTTGAGAACCAGTAGTTCTAGATGGGCCGAAAGGAGATGGTGCAGGTGAACCAGAAAAAGGTCCCTGAGATCCAGATGAGGTAGGAGCACCATATTGGGAAGCAGAAGATTGACCACGTTGGGCTGGGAAACTAGACCCAGTAAGACCGTTTGTACCAGAGGGACTAGATTGAGCTGGAGAGCCATATTGGGAAGCAGGTGATTGACCACGTTGGGCAGGGAAACCTTGAGATCCAGATGTACTAGCTGGACCAGATTGAGCAGGAGCTCCATACTGAGAAGTAGGTCCTTGACCACGTTGAGTAGGGAAGCCTTGAGCTCCAGAAGAACCAGTTGGTCCATCTTGAGCAGGAGCACCGTATTGAGAAGTAGGTCCCTGACCTCGCTGGGCAGGGAAACCTTGTGCACCTGAAGATCCGGTAGAGCCAGATTGGGTTGGAGCACTATATTGAGCAGCAGGTCCTTGACCACGCTGGGCCGGAAAGCCTTGAGCTCCGGAAGATCCAGTTGGTCCATCTTGAGCAGGGGCTCCGTATTGAGAAGTAAGTCCCTGACCTCGCTGGGTAGGGAAACCTGCACCTAAAGATCCGGTAGAACCAGATTGGGTTGGAGCACTATATTGAGAAGCAGGTCCTTGACCACGCTGAGCCGAGAAGCCTTGAGCTCCGGAAGATCCAGTTGTTCCATCTTGAGCAGGGGTACCGTATTGAGGAGATGAACTCTGGCTACCCTGGTAGGAAGTAGAAGACTGTCCTGGTTGACCCTGGGCCTGGGAAGATGGGGAAGCGGCGCCGTAGAACTGCTGGGGGGTTGGGCTGGAGTCTTCGTCAGGGTTGTAGGCACCTGGAACATTGTTTTTATAAATTAGTTGAGTATTACTTCAAAGCGAAATAGTTTTACACTATAAATAAAATATTAATCCTGGTTTTCTCTTTTTCTCTACCTTTTAAAGCCATTTTTTCACAAAGAAAACACCTTGACTTTGTAAACAATTCATCGAATTTTAAAATGATTTTAATCTGATGGGATACTTGAGTCGTAATGGAATATTAATTACCTTTCTATGTTCTGTCTAGAAAGATTGTATTGACTTCTTGAATGTCATACTTTTTTCAATCAAAGACTTATAAGAACTTTTCACGAAGACTACAGAATGGATTGACAGCATTATGCAATCCATTTTACCTCAAAGTTTACGCACCCTTAGCTGTCTTACTATTGACCTTGCCGACTGACTCAATCATTACACCACACCAGTCAATTCACGTTTACAATATCGTGCAAATACCGGTACTCAAGTAATAGTAATTTAGCAAAAAACATATTAGTTCAAAGGTGATTTACCGCTATAAAAATGTTAATGGTAGTAATTAAATTCGTTACTTAACGTAAAGATTTAAAATGGTGTCAGTAGTCAATGTCAGTCAATGTCTTCTTTTACATGGGTATCTAAATAAACTGTTGTAATTATATCTTACGGCTTTAATGGGCTGAATTTGAAGTAACTGATGTTACGGTAATATATTTTGTAAATATTCTAGACAAGCTTTTGTCGGTCGCTTTGCCCGTGTGTCGAATATTATGACACGGGAACATACGATTGGGATAAAAACTAAAATAGTAATATTTCTCTGTCTCTGAGCTACATTTTATCCAAATCTGTACAGCGGTTAAGGCTTATTTAGGTCGATCGAGATACTATTGGTTTTAAAATTGGTTTGGCAGTATGGATTAATTGCGACAATCTTAATTCGTAAAAAACAATAACAGTTTCACAATATTTCACGGTAACTTCTATCAGACGCTTATGTAAAATATTACAACTGAGTTTAACACTTCAGAAAACTAGTGCAGTGTTTCAGCGGGTCACTGGTTCGATTCCCGCACGTAACAAGAAACGGCCTACAGATAGCTGCTTCCGGTCTTAGTTATAAATACGACTGACACGATTTGTGCACGCACGGAATTGCAAAACGTGTTGCAAAAAAAATTTCTGCTATCAGACCACTTTAAATTATCACGGCATCGCTTGTTAGGACAACACTGACAAATTCCCACGAATACAACAAAACAATAGCACATGAATACATGATTATAATAATTAAAATAGTTTCATAAAGGCTCACCTTCTTGCGTGCCAGCTGCAGCAGCTCTCGCATTTTCCTCCAGAGACTTCAGGATCTCTGCAGGAATGGGGGGAGGAGTTGGCAGATGGTCACCCTGTGGCAGATAACCATTCTCATCAGCCGTGTACGTCACACTGTACTGCTGGCCATCATCACCAGTGTAAGAGAAACCGCCTTGAGCCTGCACACCGTTCGTGGCTACACCAGATTCTTCAGCAGAAATTCCGTTTGAAGTCTCGAAGCTGTATGAGAAGGTTTCACCATCGTTCTGGTTCTCGTATTTCAGGATTTCGGCGTTCTTGTCGATGGAGGCACGTTCACGTTCAGGCTGGGGCTGACCAGAGTAAGCAGACGAGTCTTGGGGTCCTTGGCTTCCAAAAGGTGCCTGGCCGAATCCAGTGGGGCCTTGACCGGGAGCTACGCTACCAGCACCTCCAGTGGGAGCACTGAGTTGAGGGGCAGGCTGACCAAATCCAGTGGAGCCTTGTCCAGGAGATAGGCTTCCAGCACCACCAGTAGGAGTTCCATATTGAGAGGTAGATTGACCAAATCCAGTGGAACCTTGTCCAGGAGCCAGGCTTCCAACACCACCAGTGGGAGCACCAAATTGAGACGAAGTTTGACCGAATCCAGTGGAGCCTTGTCCAGGAGCTAGGCTTCCAACACCACCAGTGGGAGCACCAAATTGAGACGAAGTTTGACCGAATCCAGTGGAGCCTTGTCCAGGAGCCAGGTTTCCAACACCACCAGTGGGAGCACCATATTGAGACGAAGTTTGACCGAATCCAGTGGAGCCTTGTCCAGAAGCTGGGCTTCCAGCACCACCAGTAGGTAGGCCAAACCCAGTGGAGCCTTTACCAGAAGCAGAACCAGCACCGGTAGTCGGGGCACCGTATTGAGAAGCAGGTTGACCGAATCCAGTTAGACCCTGACCAGGGGCTGGGCTTCCAGCATTTCCAGCACCGAGTTGACTAGCAGACTGGCCAAATCCTGTGGGGCCTTGACCCGGAGCACCGTATTGGGAAGTAGGCTTGCCAAAACCAGTCTGACCAGGCGTCGAAGGCTTTCCAAATCCAAGGAAACCAATAGGACCTGAAGACTGGCCAAATGGAGAAGGACCTTTAGGCAGGTCAAAGGTAGGCTCGCCTCCAGGCGCAGTCAAAGCTCCTGGGCTGCCACCGGCTGTTCCAGCACTTGCAGGAGGCAAGTATGTCCTGTCCAGCTTGTCAGCATAGCTGCACGCTATTACCGTTAAGACGATGAGCTGAAAAGGCGAAATTACAATAATTAGATTTAATAGAAATAATGGGAGGTTACGAATCACGACAATTTGAAGGCACTGATTTGTCATAGATCTAAATTGAGTCACAGTTAGAAAGGAAAGCCCTTGATTGGGTCATTTAGTTTACAGAATACTGTTGTAATATTTAGAGGTTAAAGTTTAATTTTGAAAAATGAACCAAACAATCAACTGTCACACTGTAAATTGTAAACTATCACTGCAATCCATTTTTATGTAAAACTTTTTTTGAATTCTGAATTTTTAACACACAAAAATTGACCGTTACTTTTAAAATTTCGAAATTATTATTTAAAACATATGTATTATTTGTATCGTATTATTTTTAATATTAATGATTTATTTATTAAATGTATTTACCAGCTTCATTTCTAAGCTGTTGAGCTACCACGGGATGATCACCGAATGTGCATAACGGAGTAACTGCATCCTATTTATATGAAGTTAATTCGTTCACCATGCTAAGTTACTCAAAATTGTGTGCACGGAGCTAACCTTTGACAGTACTAATAGTGAAGATTCCACAGTATCTGCATGTATGTGTGGGTTCTTACTCAATAACTCGATCAATATTACTGATACTCTAATTATTGTGAGCGTGTGTGTGAGTGAGACCATGTATGGAGGGATTTACTTTGTTTATTTTAAATCGGAGATCCGTGGAGGTTTTCGTTGAAGTTTGTTGCTGGAGTGACCGGAACTCGATTTATAAGTATTTATGTTCATTAGTGTAAGTTTCATGAAGGAGCTAATGCTGAAAGCGGTTAATTAGGTCTACAAATAAAATAATTTACGTGGAATTGATTATTTTATGCTTGTAATTCTGTCATGTGGATCAAAAATGATTTTATTTGCTGTTTCTGTTACCGTCCTTATTTTTAATAGAGCTAAAGGAAATTTTTGTCGGGCGTCTACCAGCTAAAAACCAAAAGTTGGGCGTACTGTAGGTATTAGGTAGGTAAATGAGGGCTCCAAGATGTCTGGTGAAATGTACCGTTTAGTATATAATACATATTATGTATACCTTTAGGAGTTAAGTTACGTACCTTACATCGGATGACTTATTTATCACTATCCAAAAAAAAAAGGTGAACAGAGTAGAAGCTTTAATATGGTATACTACCTAGTTTTATTTATCTTTTTTCGACAGCTTAGAAAAAAAAATTAAGCAAAAAACGCTACAAATTTCAAGTAAACTTTTCTTAATAGAACAAAAAAAAAGAAATATATCAAATTTCAAATCATACGCGGATAAAAAACTAAGTATGCCATTTGCTGCTACTGCGTTCACCTATTTATACTCATTTTTTTTGGAAAGTGATAAAAAAGTGTATATCCGTGAAAACATACTTTTTTTTTCAAATAGACGGCTGCCTCATTGGACTAGTGGTCGCAAGGGCTAAAGTACTGTTGAGTGAGTGTGTTGTGTAGTCCTAGGTTCGATTTCCAGGTCGTGCAAAGTGTTCCTGGGTTTTTCCATCACAAATTTCTCAGCAGCTGCCACGGCTCTCCGTGGCAGCTGCTGAGAAATTAGAACCGACTGACTGCAATATAGGTTTGCCCTCTGTTATAAGGGACTTACATATAATTGGCGAAAGGTGGGTACTGGAACTATTAGTACGAGTACGAGTACGAGTTGTACCTCGGAGTAACTCGGAGATTACATGTATGCTTGATGTTGTATTGTGTTTAAAAAATAATTTTGCCTTCATGAGGAACCATATTTATTAGTAGATAACTTTAAGGGCTATTACAATTTAATTTCATGGACCTTATAATTCAATAAATTAAAAATAAAATATGCCTCGACCGATGAATTTTACAAAAATAATTTACACGTCATGTATTTAAATATAATTACATACAATAAAAAACAATTTATTAACATTTAACATACTGATTTTTATAATTGCTAAACCAAATTCATGCGTTGGTTATTTGCAGTACTCGATTATGATGTTTATTTTAAATTATTTTTTAATTGATTATTAGTTTCTTATGGTTGGTATCCGGGTTCATTATTCGAAGGATCACGATCATCCTTACATTCTTTCTTCCTTGGGACATCAACAGAAATATACCTTATGTTAGGTACATGATGACATCATATCAAATAAATCAGTAATAATTAGTTAAATAGTGGTTATATGGTTTACAAGAAGCTCTAAATCAAATCCTACTATGGGACCCGGGTGTCGTTTCTGCAAGGGCACTGGACCTACGAATTGGTGCATGTTACTTTATCAATGAGTTTGTGGTTCTAAAGCATGCCGATTTCCTTGGCTTATTCCACTATTCCCCCCTAAGAGAATCCCCTCAGGGGGGGGGGGGGGGGGGAACGGACCCTAATGTGAAAATAATCCAGAAAGTCCCCTTTCCATTTTGAGGTATTTCACTATTCCCCCCTGAGAGAATCTTCCTCAATAGCTGAACCATACTGTCATAAAGTCCAAAAATTTAAATGCTTATATTATTTTTTAATAATTTTTTTTTTGTTTTCATTCACCGTTTTGAGAACAGTGGTAAGTACATAACTGTCTTGCTATCTAGTGCTCGCAAATGCGACTAGGTTCGATATCCGGGTCGGGCAAAGTGTTGTTGGGTTTTTCAGGAATTTCTCCGAAGCAGCCACGGAGTCTGGATTTGTGCCTGGTTGATGGCAATAGGCTCGCCCCTATTACATGGGATTTAAACGTAACTGGCTGGCTCTGCCTGACCCTTCGGGGATTACAAGCGTAACTTAGTGTTCTACAGTGTAGCCAAGAAATAACGACCTCTACTCACGAGTTGCATGTCGTGGATTCGAACCCTGGCTGGCGAAACTGCTGCTCTCATTACTATGAAGGATAGCATCGTGAGGAACCTTGCAAGTCTTAAACCAGAAATTTGAAGACATTTACCAAATACATTTGGCCTGCGTGGTGGATTACAACCTTCTCTCGTAGAGAGGAAGCCTGTGTTCCAGCAATGAAAAGATTATACGCTGATTGATTATGGTTTAGTTTATGCTACTGTCCTTTTGGTATTCTCAAATAGAAAATGGCGGACCGATTACTGACACCGGGGCACAGACAGATCATCATCATCATCATCAGCCTATTAATGCTCCCCCTGCTGGGACACAGGCCTCCTCTCTATGAGAGGGAATGGGCTATAATCCACCACGCGGGCCCAGTGCGGATTGGTAGATGTCACGTCTTCGAATTTTTTGGTCCTAGGACATGCCGGTTTCCTCACGATGTTTTCCTTCACCGTTTTGAGAGCAGTGATGATGAAATAAATTACACTAAGTAATGCGCCTGTCTGGGTTCGAACCCACGACTTACTGACTACTGTTCGTAAGTCGGGGCCACCACCACTGGACCACCGCTGCTCTCTACAGCTGTCTGTAGAGAGCAGCGGTGGTCCAGCGGTGGTGGTGGTATACTGTATAGATATTTCTATTGAAGTGGACGTGACTCCAGACAAGGACAGTGTCGGCGTCCGGAGTCGCGTCCACAATATGTCCGTACCGGTATAACAGAACCTTATCCCGCATTCAATAGCAGTATCTGTGTTCAACCTATGTGAAACTGACAGTTCTTGAACAATGTCAGACGTGCTGAATCGCTGTTCGTGTTCAATTTTAATTGACAAAATTAGGTCGTAATGGGTCTCTTATAGTCACAATAGCTCTCAACAAGAAAAGGTTGTTCTCAATCGGCTTTTATTTTAAGTAATTATACGTCTTTGCCATTTGATGATGAGCAAACTGCACCTCCTGATTACATAATTAGTTCTACTTAAAAGGACGTTACGCCAAATTCGTACAAGTTCCATGTACATCAATCATTCCATGACTAATTAGTACAGCAATAATTAAAAATCCTAATCAAGATTTTTCTCATGAAGGTTGCCTAGGGTGGAAGATATAAGCATAAGCATAGCATAACCAGCCTGTAATGTTCCCACACTGGGACACAGACTCCTCTCTTGAGAAGGAATGCGCTATAATCCACCACGCGGGCCCAGTGCGTGTTGTTGGTAGATGACACATGTCTTCGAATTTTTAGTTCTAGGTCGACATGCCTTACCATATTTTCCTTCAACGCTTGGAGAGCAGTAGTGATGAAATAAATTAAGTAATGCGCCTGCTTGGGGTCGAATCCACGACTTACTGCTCGTAAGTCGGAGCCGGCACCACTGGGCCACCGTTCTTCTCTCCCTACTAAAGGGTTCTTACAGACGAGCGGCACTTTGCCAACGGCAGATAAACTGCAGCCGTCGCCACTTGTCGACGGCTGCCGTCGACGCGACGGGCGGCAGCCACCGAAGCGTCAACGACTGCCGTCGACGCTTGCAGTTGTGGCATGCCGCATAAATGTGTGTCGACGGCTGCCGACGACGCGCTGGCAGCAGCCGCCGACGCCACAACTGCAAGCGTCGACGGCAGCCGTCGACAGGCGGCGACGGCTGCAGTTTATCTGCAGTTGGCAACGTGCCGCTCGTCTGTAAGAACCCTAAGCAATCTGACATAAAATATCTTGCTCCATTGACCCGTTAGGGTGTTATGTCCGGTGAGCTACTTCCAGATGATTGTTGTAGAGTATCTGTTTATTATGTTAATCACGCCGATAATTACCCTTATTCGGAGTGTAGGATAGTACTTAACTTTCTATGTTGAGGTGAAGACTACGTCATCTCTTTTCATTCTAAGTGAGCATAATGTCCCTAGAGCAAGGACTTTATTTACCAGTGTGCAATTGAGCAAACGATCTGCAGCGCTAATAATAAAATCAATAAATACATCTACATTTATCCCAAAAACTACTATGAAAGTAAAAAAATAATAATGGAATGGATACAAACGCTCACCTACAATGATACCAAAACACTTCTGAAACCTTGACACATGCACTCACGTTGACTTTCTCTCTCACTCACATATACTCACCCACAAACTCACACCCACTCATACACACATTTGATTTAATGTAAGTTAACCTTAATCCTAATTTATGTAGTCTTGGTCATAATAATAATATGCTGTGCTTTTTGTATAATACGACCTGCTATGGATGAGCGGACTTCCTAACACAGGCACTATCTGCTTAAAAGGAAGATCCAGTCATAAAATTTTGTTAAAACCTAAACTTGTTCCACCAATAAACTATTTTTATTTTATTTATAATACATATTAACCTATGCATTCCTATACCTTTCTTAAACATCAGCTCATCAATGAAGTCAAATCAAATAGGCATAGGTACAGAGAAACTTCCATACATGTGTAAGTATGAATTGACAGCGCTTACGCATCAATCCACATTCCTTAGCTGGACGCATCCATCATTGACGTCAACAAGCCATCGCAATTAGTCTTTCTTAAAATGGTAGTATTGCCTGTTTCTGTCAAAACTTCAAGCCTTACTAATAGTTAGCTAGATAAGGATTACAAATTCAATTAATATAGCATATTAGGATGTAGTTTTTTGTCATACTACAGTATACTACAACATAATGTGTGTATTCCACTGCAGTGTGTTTTTCTTAATTGAAAGAAAGAAAGAAGAAGAAAGAAAGAAAAATATATATTTATCACAGGGACATGACATGCATAAAAAAATGAAAACAGAAACAATAAACATAACAAACATTCATTGCACGTCGTGAGTGCGATAAATGGGTTACCACTCAGCATGATGCTGTGCTATGGGGGCCCACAGCACAGCGCTGGTTTTCAGTGGTCACCCGTGAAAAGAAAAAAACGTACGGAAGACAACATAGGTGGTACTTATTTAAATATTTGAATTCAATTCAATTGCAATTGCAATTGCAATTTTCAATTTAATTGGAATATTTTGATAAAGAAACAATGCTTAAGTCGAATAATAATCGATCATTCTCAGAAGATCCATTGGCCAGATCCATGATGGATCTAGTGAGAATTGTTTTTCTCATTGTCGCACTTATATATGATTAACTAGCGGACGTCCCGCGGTTTCACCCGCGTAGTTCCCGTTCCCGTGGGAGTACGGGGATAAAATATAGCCTATGTTACTCAAGGTGAATGTAGCTATCTAATGGTGAAAGAATTTTTGAAATCGGTTCATTACTTCCGGAGATTACCCCCTACATACAAACTTACAAATCTTTCCTCTTTATAATATTAGTGTAGATATAAACTCCGTAAAACCTATAAATAACATGAACTTTTAGCTCAAACGCTGATCATTCTCACATCCGTCCAATAATACTGAATCCAACGATGAGTATTATCACATCAAATTGCAGACGAAGCTTATAAAATACCCACAAAAGCACATGTGCCTATCTAAAGGCAAATTATGGTGTATCTTATTATTGCTTAAATCATGTACAATTTGCAGCATTGAGACATTTCCGCCACTTATCTAGTTTTTGTTGGTTGCTGTGTAATCGCGAGGATCATGAGAAATTGTACTTGCTTATAAATTATGACTCAGAGGGATATTATTAACTCAAAAGAATATAAAGGTACAACTAATGCGTTGAATAAATTCAAAGAAACTCAAGAAAACGTTTGCAAGGAGAGCTCCACGAACTCATTCCACCATCTCCCTTGTTCCATCGGGAGCCCAGACTGCAGGATTGCCTACATCCTGGTGTTGAGGTCTACCATTTCTCCACTTGTATTTGAGTGTGATCCTTTAACCAGCTTCTTAGCTGCCTGAAAGGAATGGGAATGGGTTCGGGTCCGTAGGGTTTTGTGCTAGATCTTCTTCTGGCAAGTTCGTCAGCCGCATCGTTTCCAAGTGATCCACTGTGGCCTCTAATCCATTGTAGCGTTACCGTCACCCATACCTTGTCGATGTTCCACTCATTCGCACGAAGCGCCTTGCTACATCTTTTATTATGCGCACAGCCAAGGAGTGGAAATCCCTGCCTGCGTCGGTGTTCCCGAATTCATAGGACCCCAATCTATTTTAGTCGCGAGTTTATAGGCTTCTTTTAGGTTCGCTCGTTCCATCGTTGACCTCATCTATGTCCTCAGAACAAGATTGAGGTCAAGATTATGCCCATTTAAAAAAGGGCGATCAGAGACACCGTTTTCTTGCCCGAAAAAAGGGAGAGAGGAAGATACAACGGTATCTACATAGAGAACATAGAATTTCGTGTATTAGAATAAAACTATTCGATCTCTACAACATCGGTCGAGTTTTACAATAGAACGAGCATTTCCAGAGCATGTTATAATATTAAAATTTATTACCAACGAAACCAAACTGTCTTTTAACGATACACAACTAGTACGTGGTCAAAATCAATAACTTGATCGTCAATCCACTTCATTCACAAATTTACTCCTAAATTTTAAACTTATTACCTACCGTATCAAACTGAGATCAATAACGGTATTACAACTAGTACTTGGTCAAAATCAAAAACTCGATCATCAGTCCACTTCATTCACAAATTTACTCCTAAATGTTAAACTTATTTATTACCTACGGAACCAACCTATCTTGGTTCATACTCCACGCGTGACGAGTACTTGGTCAAAATCAATAAGTTGATCGGCACGGCAGTCCAGGTCATTTGCGCCACGTTCACGAGGCGTCGTGAGCTTACGTAGATTTTTTACGTTGGTTATCAAAACCATGATTATGTTTATAGTATCCTGTCGCCTGATTATGATCTGCTTTAATTACTTTTAGAAGGTTGTAATTGTTGTATTGTTTTGTATGTAAGGGCTCGTTTTCGAATAGTTTTGGCTGTCAAGTAGCACGGCTATGTTACGGTTTGAAATGGGTGACACTGACGAGCCTTCGCGCTGCCGATGATTTGGGCTTACAATAATTATTCGAGATTTCGATGCATCGAGGAAGTGAACTGTCGAGCTCATAATTTATCGATTTCAAGTACTATCGAGTAAACGTTTTCGAGCAAGTGTTATTCGATCTCGCGTCATTCGATTTCATGTAAGAAACCCGACATAAACGGTCATAAAATTCATCAAATGACTACAAAAAATGGTGCCTCGTTATTGACTACAGGCTTTATTATCATGGGCTTAGAACATAACCATTGGAATGAGTGTAAACCTCTGCCTAACGCTTCTGGGACAACAGGTTTGATGTTAGGTTTAACAGTTTCGGTAACTCACTGTATAACTTATCGCTATTCCGGGCAAGATTTGTTTTCTTTAAGCTCCAAGAAAATAAGGACCGTTCAAATAACTTTAGTCGTAGTAGACGAAGCAACAACGTCCTGACTTTGAGCTTCGTCATATTGTCTGTCAATGATAACGCTTGACAGTACTTGTGATCTAAAAGGTTTATTGTTAATAATAATCAAAAGGTCACTGCTATTAAGGATGACGTCTATCATAACATTTTTACTGCGTTCAAGAGCTGTCAATATCAGAACAATGATCGCTTTCAGTTTTATTGGCAAAATTCGTTCTTTATTTAAAAAGCCTTTATGCTCTTTGGGAGCGTTTTCACACGTTCTAAATCTAAATTGTGGAAGTAAAGTACAGTACTGGAAGTAAATGCAGCTTCTAATAATGATGATGCCGTCATGCCGAATTCGGCCACAGCGACTACATTCAATGGCTTTTTAAGGTGGTCGTCGAGAGCTTTGGTGTACTCTTTCATATGCTCTCAAGTGCTGGCCATATCCAACTTTGGAGATATGTAGTTATCGTTCGGTCAAACACTGCATCTACACCTCTTCCAGTCGTAACGGTTTCTGTTCCCCTGGATCAAGTTAGGAGTTGACGAGAGAGTGCATCTGTGTTTGCATGCACACTTAGGGACTTATCCTGCGTACTTATCCTGCGTTTTTTGTATTTTTGACTTTCAAAAGTGCCGTAATGGTCTAATTGAAATAAATGCTTTGAGTTTGAGTTTGAGTTGAGTTTGAGTTTGAGTAAATGACTGCTTCTGATAATGATGTACCGTTACAGCCTATCATTTGTGACGTCACCAAGTTGTCAATAACCAGTAGTACTGCCATTAGTCAAGACTATCAAAACGACATGAACAAATGGAACGCCAGCCATCCATCAGTTTGACTGACAATCTATCAATGTTCTGATTATTTGCTCCAGGTCATCTATTGCTATTCAGTGAGATAAAGTTAGGTAATGTAAGTAGTCGAGATCGGGTTACGGTTTAATAGATTTGTCTATTGTTTTGAGGATTTATTGATGAGGTAATTGTAGGTTATCTTGCATGAATGGGCAGTGAGTCAGCACCTTATGTGGATGGAAATGGATGGAAGGTATTTCGAATAAAATATATTTGAGGAGCTTATAATATGCTTTGCTGAAGAATCTTCCATTTTGATGACAGCGTAAAAAGTAACAATCGCATTTGACTAAAGGAATAGATTATGGAGGATAAAAGAGTTTAGGAGTCCCATCTTCTTCTTCTTCTCGAATCGATGACACAGATTTTGTCCTACCAGTACATAACAACCTAGACAGGTCTGTCGTTTGCCTCATTCAAGTCCTGGAGGGTGCATTTAGACGACGATGACTCAAACCCGACGAGTCCCTTGTAAATAAGATATTCCAACCTTCATCATTTGCCTAGCCTTTTTCCAACTATGTTGGGGTCGGCTTCCAGTCTCACTGGATGTAGCTGAATACCTGTATTTTACATGGAGCGACTGCTTATCTGACCTCTACAACCCAGTGAGTACTGGGTAATACCCCCTCCCCCCCCCTTGGTAACACTGGTTGTCAGACTTTTTGGGCCACTGACTACCTGTAACGACTGTCAAAGATCTACAATAACGTGCTGTCCGAAGCACGGAGGAAACTTGGTATATATTGGGTGGCCACCCATCCACAGACCAACCTAGGCAAGCTCGGCTTAACCTAAAGATTGACCCGAGTGGCTGTTATTATTTAGCCACGAGCTCTTCCTTAAGATACCTGACGTAACCCGAGTAAGATATTCCAACCTATTCTATTCTATTCTACTCATTATACCTTATTGGGTTTATCAAGTCAGTCGCTCTCATCTTAACAGGTGTAAAATTATCCTTAACAAACCCGAAATTATTAAAATCTCATTATGTATGTATAACCTTGATTAATGTATTCAACATGCACAAGGCATTGTATTCTAGTCTACCATTAGTACTCATGTGGATAAGATGTACTGAAAAAGTTTTTGTTTCATCTAATTACACTAGACAGAACAAAGACAACATCATTTTTCAAAAGTCACTTCATTCTTGTCAATCAATTTAAACATAAAAGCTTTTACCAGCAAAATAATGTCAAAACATCAAGGCCATTTTAAAATAAGCTATCTATCTACATAGATTAACTTGTCCTAACATTTGGTCTGATTTGATTGAGATCGGAGGAAAGATGATTATGTTTCAAACTGTTTGAACAAAGGTTTACTGTGATCAGTGATGGGGCAACAGCATTATCGTCACCCAAGGTCGTAGAAACTTAAACCTTAGTACCGTAGATGACGGTTCGGATTCGGCTAAGAAAGATGAAGACAAGTTGCGTCCTTAAGAGGGTACTGGGGCTGCGATTTTCCAAACAAAATGTATTTCCCTTTTCTCTTCCTGAATAATGCCTAAAAAGCAATTTTTTTTTCAATACACTTCCTCGAAAACTGGTCCATAACGCACTACGATTAGGTACAACATGCAATGTATTTCACACGCGTTTCAAACGTCGTTTGATACACGTGGACATTTGTTATTGCAATTCTTGGCTCAAAAACACATTTATAATTCCGCCTCGAATGCAATAACAAACTTTCTCCACTTGTATCAAAATGTACTATTTTCATAACGTCATTGTCTGCTGCAGACACATCCCTGTCATTCCCTTTTTTCAGCAATTAAATAACTAAAGAAAATATTAAGACCCTCCAAAATTTACAAAAAATACCGCAAATTTACGGCCTTATATAGAGGAATACCAGAAAAATTCAAAAAGCTTTTAATATAAAAAAGGTAGGAACCTAAACAGACACTTTCTTAAAATTTTAATGTAAAAATAATTGAATCGGCTCAGTTTTCGGGTAGAAAAGGGGAATACGGCACGTCGACCTCGTCAAAATTTTTGTTAAGTAATCGGTCTGAGCTGCTGCAGCTGTCCCTATCGCACTCTAAGGGGGCCAGCATGACATGACGGCAATAGTCTCTTTAAATACTTATTTCTCAAATTCCTCGCAAGGCCTGTCCCCTCTTAATAAGTTGAGATAAGGTTGCGGATTAAATTAAGTGAGGGATTGTCTCTTTTCAACCGACTTCCAAAAAGAGGAGGTTCTCAATTCGATATTCTGTATTTTCTTTTTTAAACTTTCACGATCAAAACACATTATAAAAGGTAAAAATTCGCGAAAATACCCGTTTACATATGTGTATTAATTTCTGTATTTTTATTTTTACCTCTTTTTGGGTTTGTTACCTCAGAACTTTGTATTGTTAACAATGTCAAATAAATTCATGGCAAATATTTGTTTGGGAACAACTAAAAATGGAAAAATAAAAAACTTTTTTGCAAAAAATAAAACTGACTTCAAAAAACACAAAAAAGTGAAAAATAACTTTAGCTTCAGAAGTCGGTGACCTTTGTTTGATTGATTTAGTGTTTTTGTCACCGACTTTTGAAGCTAAAGTTATTTTCACTTTTTTGTGTTTTTTTAAGTCGGTTTTATTTTTAGCAAAAAAGATTTTTTTGATCAGCTATCCAAACGCGTGTTTGCACCAGGAAATGCGCCTTCCGGTGATCACGTGTTTAAGTGACCTTCGGACACAGGACAGTGATTATTATGTTGCGCTCCATTGCCATCTTGAATTTGGACTTCTGTTGTTCAGTAAGTGAGCAGCTTTGTGCATCGTAGGTCAGAAGCTTTATGGCACAAAATATGATCAACAACATTAAAGGCTTTTGAATCGATTACAATTTAATCAACTTCAAAAGCAATCATAACTTGAACTTTTATGAATAGATCCATTTGACTCCATAACGCATATTATAGGAATAAAATTTATAAAATAATGACGAGTCCTGTTTAGTTAAATAACACGTTAGTCATAAATATTTATGATTAAACTATTATAAGATCGTGTGGTAGTCATAACTGATATCTAACATAATACCCGTAAATTATAAAATAGTGATATTTGATTTTTTTTTGGATTATAATAATAATGCGTATGATCTGTCTGTACATCAAAATATAGGTATGACAAATTAAATTACTTTCCATGCAAATATATTTTTACGAAAGTTCAGTCATTGGTAATGACTATCTGGGCTCAAAAATCTTATATGTCAATCCTGTTGAAAAATACTGTAGAAATACGGAGTACTTTGAAAATTCTGTAGGAATGCAATTTCCGCTCGTCTTGGCCCTCTGGTTCATCTATTACAGAAATAGATAAATTAATTCTAATGTAATCAAATTTCATTCATCGTCAAAACTACAATTTATAATTAGATTATAATAAATTGTATGTTTATGTATTACTAACGTGTCATTTTTTCGCAACTTTTATGACAAAACCGTTTACTTTCGCTATTGTTACACTGAAGCGGGTAGGACTCAGCAGGTAAATAAAACTCGAAAGAGTAAATTTAACAAAAATATAATTATTAAAATAATAATATTAAATGTAGGTAGACTTATAATCACACCAGTAGAAGACTGGCATGGGTTCTCAATATCGAGCTCGTGTTGGGTTCTAGACCGCCTAAAGAAAACCACTATCCTGAAGGTTCCAGAAGAAAGTAGGAGATAGATAGAAGCCAGGTAGGTAGGTCGGTCTTCCAGTCTGAGGGTAGTGTGTAGCATGCAGGGTTGTCCAGCCACAGTCCCTGCAGCGGCAGCTAATCAAGAGTTGACCGGTACGGAAGAACCCCGTTCGGGGTTACACTGAATTTAATTATTTGTACAACAGGTAAAATAGTAGTAATAGTACGGTATGGCAATTTTTATAAATATGTTTAAGGCAATAACGATAAGGAGGTTGGCAGAGGTAAAATTAAATATTGTGCACACACGATCACTCTGCCGATGTTTAGTGCGAACTTTACAAAAATAATAATAATATAATATAATTATATAATATTTGTTATAATTGTTTATTAATTTAATGAAAGTGGCGACCACCAGAAAAGTGCTAAGACAATGAAGCTCGACGAAGTCCCAGACAATTTAACTGTCTTGAACGATTATTAATCAGAAAATAATAGCCGAGGAGTAAGAAAAACATAATTTCTACTAAACTGCAACTGCACAAAAGCCTAGAAAAAAAAATCATTAACTAGAAATTTAATCAAACTAGCTTCGATCAATAATTATTGATCGAAGCAAACTAGCCATAAAGACTTATAAGATTCCTTTACTCTTTAGAATTTCTTGTCTGATAGTTGGAAAGTTCTAGTGTGACCTGTAACAGAATTTTCTACATCAACATCGTAGGTCCTATTTAAAAAGTCATGTAATAATGATTTAAAATATTTAAACTAAAAATAGAACAGATGACCTATAGCTTAAAAGAGTGGTCACTTTAACTGCGCCTACGCAAAACAAAACACAAAACGTGATGTTCTAAGTTTAAAAATAAATTAAAAAGCATAGCCAAACCCGCGGTAAAAGCTTGTACCTACAACTTAATTACTTATATACTTTAGATAATATTTAATGCAAATATTAATGTAACCTTCAATCAGTCAATTACACTGGGTATATAACCATGTCGTGTCTTTTACAAGTATCATCCTTGACTTGTGAGTGAAACAGTTTCATAAGCATTTATTTTTGTAGTGCAAAAAAGAGATGCTAAAATAACTAATTATAAATCTATCCATCATAATTATGGCGGTTTTGGTAATATAAGTAATCCATCTTGTGATTTCTAAGCAGATCAGTTAGTGGCTTGTGGCTGTACGCATCGATCAGTCAGTAGAAATGAGATCATTCTAAACATATATGACCCATCTGGTTAGTGTTCAGTAACTGTTTTGCCGTGTTAAGCCTGTTAAGCCGTGTGGTATCCGGCAGAGTAGAATAGAACCAACCCATTACACTCACGAGTGTCGTATAAGGCGACTAATGTCTGAGGCAGAACACCTTGCGCCTCCGTAGACCAGAGAACGGGCAGCAGCGTTTTCTGTTAGTCTTTCATCACTGCGATCTCCAATCCGCCTGCCAAGCGTGGAGATTACGGCAAATTCCTCCCATCATGGGAGAGGCTTATGTCCAGCAGTGGACGTATTATGGGCTGTTGTAGTAACTGTTTTACGGGGATATCCGCTTAACCAGTAACCGGGTTGAAGATTCGAGGTATCGAATTACCCAGTAACTAGGCTGTGGAGGTCAGATAGGTGGCTCTATGTAAAATACTGGTATTTCGCTGCATCCGGTTAGACTGGAACCTGGCTCCCAACATACCTTGTAACCTAAAAGGCAGATGATGACTCCAGTGCCTTGAAACTCCTTAGTCGTCAATGCATGCCTAGATGTCATAAGAACATCTTAGTAAAGTAATATTAATTGATCCTATACATAATAATATAACAACATCTTTATCTCTAGAGAGACGTATAAGTACACCCACATTTCGCTAGTCATGTATATTGTTTTAGTCTAACTTATTATTAAATTATTTATTTCGGGCAAGAAGACTCATAGTGTTAGTAACAATATAGGTACTTACAAACAAAACAAAACAGAAAACAGATTGTGACATCATTGCTGCAAGGTGACAGGCCCAGCTGAATGCTTGCAGCAGTAGTTCACAAACGCACAATCATGCCTACTCGCAATCATAGACAGGATGCTGTTGGTGCTGCCCCGCACCCTACGGACTAGTGATGCGCACTTTTACTATACACTATTACTCTATTTACTGGGACAAAAAGATTCCTGACTAAAACATCTGTAACTTCAATTCTTCTTTGCCCAAACTAGAGATCTTCAAAACCCTGGTATTATGGTTATCACTAACTTATTATAATGTAGTGGTTGTCTTATAATTAAGTATTTCCAAGTAATAAGTTTTTGCAATTTCGATAGAAATAGTTTTTAAATATTGATATTTAGGAAGGATGTTTACACCTCTAATTATGATAACTTCTATTGCAACTGCTATAAAAAACTGTGTTTTATATGTTTGTAATTTATTTCACAAACTAAATTATTATAGAGAAAGGACGGTTAAATTAAAGAGCTAAGTTGCTGAATTCATATATGAGACAATTATCATTAGTAAATCTATTTGATACGGTAAATGTATATTAGAATAATATTCTTAACCTAGTTTGAAATATGAAACATTACAATGCAGACAGATTTCGAAATGCTAGATTATTAGTTATTGCTGTGTATTGTCTATCTCTTACACTACATGTGATAAATATCTACGCGACACTCCCTCTCCTAGACTTACAAAGTTTATGATCATTTGCTGTCAATTGAAAATATCAAAACGTTTCGTAATAAAATACTATGCTTTTTCTGACTTACGCCTATTTCAGGTAGTCCATTTCGGGGTCACCAATTTAAGGTATAAAGAACAGTGTGTAAAGTACTTCATCCACCATAGAAAAGGGAAGATCCTCCGACCGACCGACCAGACGGTTATTATACAGGATGACCTAATATACCTATTTTTTTTGGAAAGTGATAAAAAGTCATCCAGTATATCGGTGGGCGATATCACTAGAAGGTAGACTGCGGTTCTTGTAGGATTTTTTTTTGGTCTTAAGTCGCGGATAACTTTAATAACGCGGTTTAGAATTCTGATGTTAGTTCTTCATTTGCGTCATAGATGGCGCTGTAGTACTTTTTGTACTAAGTTGCTGTAGCACTTTTTGTAGTGTTGGCACTACAAAAAGTTAGTACAGAGGTTTCAGAAAGACTTCATTCCACGAAGCAGGTTTTATGGAAGTTTCAGAGGGATCTCGTTTATGGGTCACATTTAAATAGTCAGCTCAACCCAAAAAGGTTTACAGTCAATGTACGCTAAGAGATTGGTACTGTAATACGGGAAACATGAATAAAATATCGCATTTGAAAGAAATGTCTTTGAGAATGAAATCTCAGATAGGTAACAAAAACTTTTTTGAACAATAATAACGATGTTCGATGTCACAATAAATATCAAAATAAAACTAATAGGTATTTATTCGAGCAATATTTCAAGCTGTGAGGTAAATAATGGTCTAGGACTAGAGTTTAATTTAAATTTAAAATAGTTTTCAAAACATGAGTAGCCTAAGGTCACCAAATCAGAATAACATTTTTTGACCAAATAAATTGGAAATCAATAGCTTTGCATAAAGTTATGAAATTTATTTAAACAGAAATATCAACAAATTGTGTTGTTTATAGTTCAAACAAGTTCAGGGTCATTGTAAAGCTGTGTGCACACTGATGTTACGCTATTTAAAAAAAAGTTTATTTTTTTAAACTTTTTTATTTTGTTGATTTTCTTTTTACCGTGGAAGATCATGGTACTTAATAAAAGAGCACTTTATCTTACTACTAATATAAATGCAATAGTTTGTGGGGAAGTTTGTTGGAATGGGTGTTTGTTAATCTTTCACACAAGCTAATAAATAGATTTTAATGAAACTTTGCAGTTTCTATGAGCTTGTACTTCAAAATAACACATAAACAACAACTACAACAACAGCCCCATAATGTCCACTGCTGGACATAAGCCTCTCCCATGATGGGAGGAATTTGCCGTAATCTCCACGCTTGGCAGGCGGATTGGAGATCGCAGTGATGAAAGACTAACAGAAAACGCTGCTGCCCATTCTCAGGTCTACGGAGGCGCAAGGTGTTCTGCCTCAGACATTAGTCGCCTTATACGACACCCGTGAGTGTAATAGGTTGGTTCTATTCTACTCTGCCGGATACCACACGGCTTAACACACAAATAACACATTATAAACTACACATAAATACACGCATAACTTCACGCCTGTAATCCCCGAACCCAACATTTCGCCAGTTATGTTTTAAGTCCCATTTAATAGGGGGTGAGCCTATTGCCATCAACCGGGCACAAATCTGGACTCCATGGTTGCTACTGTAAAATTCGTTATGGAAAAACCCAATTACATTTTTCTTAAAATATTATGCTATAATTTTTGATGATATTTGTAAAAAAAAATAATTTACGTCGACAAAGCCGCAGGCGGAAGCTAGTCAATTTATATTTCGCCGACAATTTTCGGAAACAGATTACATTGTTTACAGTAAACCAGAATCTACATTTTGGTAATAACCGAGTTTAGTTACATTTTTTGTGTTTCTAACCATCACTAAATGGGCATTTTTGATTTGCCAGAGCAGACGGTTCATTTTACTCTGATACGTTTACAATTTATTAAGAACTTCCATCTTTCAGGAGAAAGCAAAATTTAAGAAAATTTCGTGGGGTTGTTTTAATAGGCACCTTTGAATACAAATTGTGTAATAATAGAAAGTCACCATAAAAAATACATGAAAAAATATATTCAAAAAAACATCCATTAGTCCTTTATAATATTCAGTAGTCTCTAATCTGTCAGAAATTATATGTCATTCGTAACTACTTGGAAAGTTTAAAATTTTGTTTAAAATAAAGTTAATTAATTTTAAAATGTAGCTCTTCGATACCCGCAATGAGAGGTTTTCTTTTTGAGGTATTACACCAACTATCATAGTAAGTTCACTTACTATGATAGTTGGTGCCAAAGCCAAAACGCTTGGTAAAAAAACATTGTGTCACGTCACATACTCTCGTTGACTGACACATTCATTTGCATACCCTTCCGAATATAACCTACCAATCCTAACCACCTAACCTACCTATAGGTATGTTACAGCGATCTTTTATAATAGTAATAAGAACAAATATTTCACCTGTGACAAACAATAAATTAATTTGAATTTGAATAACCTAGTTTTCTCGCGCTTTGTTAAAATCAGTTTTTTTAGGTTCCGTTCCTTGCATTATCATACTAACTCCTAGCGCCATCTATCCAGCGACTAGGGAAGAGCTAAAAATCAAATCCCTCATTACAGACACAATTAAAATAACAATGCACCGTGCCACCGTGCGATCGGGCACGGCTGGGGGGGAACTTAATAGTAAATAGTCAAACACAATACCCAACTTTACTGAGCTTCGGTCGGTAAAAACTAGTTGGTACGCACCTTTATATTCTTTTAAGTTCAAGTTCAAGGCTAAACAGAAACAGCTAAAAAACTTGTATTTTTTATTAATATATTCTTATAGCCTTTCGCGACTATTCAAAAAGTTGTATTCTGACGCTAAACACTTTTAAATAATATACTGACAATACCTAATGAGTGTAAAAGATATAAATTATATATTACATAATTTTATTGGACAATATTTTTTTATAATAATAATTAGTTGTAGGTACTTAGGTCACAATACAAGTGGTTTAAATTTATTTTCAATACACTGCCTCGAAAACTGGTACATAACGCACTACGATTAGGTATAACATACAGTGTATTTCACACGTGTGCGTTTTTTTTATGAAAATTGCCACAGAACTATACCTATACTTAGTCCAAATTGGTTCAATGCCTATAGTCTGAGGTGAATGTTTTTTTTTTTAATTTCGGCAAAACACTAGGCGTCTTTACGGCATATATTTTTTTTTAATATGCCAATGAGGGATTTTCTTTTTAGCTTTTGCCTAGTCGCTGGATAGATGGCGCTAGGAGTAAGTATGATAATGCAAGGAGCGGAACCTAAAAAAACTGATTTTAACAAAGCGCTAGAAATGTAGGTTATATTCGGGAGGTTAAGCAAATGAAAGTGTCAGTCAACGAGAGTATGTGACGTGACACAATGTTTTTTTTTCAAGCGTTTTGGCTTTGGCACCAACTATCATAGTAAGTTCAACGCCATCTATAGAGTTCTTGGAAACTAAGTTTTTTTTTAAAACCTCAAAAGGAAAACCTCTCAGTGTGTTTACAAATAGAATATCATAGATAAACATGATTATTTAAAACGAATAGTTACTTCTATACAAAAATTAACATTTATTTGTGTTCTGAATTCAAAAATATAAAATAAATCTGTTTTTTATATTAGGCTGTTTAACGGCTTCATACCTTTGCCTCTCCTTCAACCTGGCGAAAGCAAAGCGCGAAAAAAAAAAGAAAATTAAAAGCATAGGAAGTTTCTTAGTTCGTGACAAAAATGTTTTTCGTTATTTTATTTTATTTCTTCAAAAGTGTATTGAAAAACGTCGTTTGATACACGTGGACATTTTTTATTGCAGTTCTCGGCTCAAAAACACCCTCGCCTACGGCTCAGGGGTATATAATTCCGCCTCGAATGCAATAACAAACTTTCTCCACTTGTATCAAAATGTACTATTGTGTCTGTATGTTACCTTTTCATGCCTAAATGGTTGAAGGAATTTGGATGAATTATGGCACACGAATAGACCATGACCTGGATGATACCTTGAATACTTTTTAACTCAGCAGCAAGCAGTACCTAACCACAAGAAAATTTCCAACGTCCACACAAGCGAAGCCGCGGGCATATCTGCCTAGCTAGGGCTGAAATAAAGGTCATTAACCCGCATACATTTATTCAAATACATAATTCCGAAAACAGAAATAATGACATAAACTTGTCCCGAAAACGACCTATATTGTGATCCTTGACTTATTCTCGTAATAAAAAACGATTCATAGTGTATTGTCGGGGTATCTACGCAGAGAAATCAAGGAAAGAGCAATGACCTTTAATTCCTACTTATCTAGCGCAGACTATAGACGGATGTAGCTGAATACCACCATATTTTACATGAAGTTACTGCTTATCTGACCTCCACAACCCATTGAGTACAGACTGTGTATATACGATATCCCTTGGTAAGACTGGTTGCCAGAGTACAAATGACAGCTGGGATCACAACAGCCTAACGCGCAGATACTAGTATTTCATATTATGTGGTTTATTTTCCAATTATAAGACAATTCTTGTACTCCAGTCAAGAAATGCCAATGAATATATCTAGTTCATCACTTTCATGATACCTATTAGCACACAGTTGACAAATGCATGGAGGAATCGTGCGATCCTTTCTAGCATTTCTACTTGTAGGTGTCGCAAAAAGTGAATGCATTTAGAACATACAGTATTGTCACTCCTGGGAGAAATCTAGGTGATACGGAAATAATAATTTGATACTAGCGCGTTACTGCTTCAGATCAGGACAATAGCTCTCTTTTCATATGGTAATTTTTTTTTTTTTAATAGTCTTTTATTGCAGTCAAACATACCCACCCATATACAAGAAAAATACAATTGAAACAGATAAACAGTTAAGAAAAAAAATTAAAAAATATGATGAATTAGGTAAGGCACACCAACGACATAGTATTTACAATATTGGTTCCATATGGTGATTATCAGTCTAGAGTGCGTGCGTGCGTGTAAATACGTCACATAAAGGTATGCACAACATACGATTAAATTAAAAATGATTAAAAAACAAAATGAACTAATTGTATAGGTATGTAAGATACGAATACAATTAAAATCTATACTAATATTATAAAGACACTCCTTCACTCGCTATAGTTTAGGCAAATGGGGAACGAAATTAATGGCGCTAGCATAGCTGGTGCCCAACATCGTCATTGGTTGAAAATGTGGTAATGTCATTTTATATTTCAAAATAGCTTAACCTCATTGGTCAGATTGAGACCAGCTATGGTGGCGCCATCTTGGATTATCTTTGCCTGTGTCTCCCTATTCAGTACACTGATCACAGTACCGGTTCATTCCCAAACAAGTATTTTGGTGGAGTTCTCAACAGTTAGAGCTCGTTAAATTCTGCTCTGCCCAATAACGCCCAAGAAAAGACATACGTGGCAAGTATTAGATAATTACTTCCAAATTGAGTTTTTTGTAGGTGCTGAATAAATCGTATATGGGCCACACCCCAAACTGCGTAGGAATTCATATCTGAGAAAAACAATGTGGAAATAAAAAGTTATTCAATAGCAAACATTAATAACGTCTAGAGCTTGTCTTCATAACTCATTCAATATTTTATTTAAATAGGGTCTTGTATTGAATAAAAAAATAAGCAAAATGTTTATAATATAGAATCTCAAATCATTTTGCAGTTTTTGAATGTCAAAAGTTACAAAGACAGAATTTTGCTTACTAATAGTTCAGCTTAAAGAAAAAGAGCTGCAACAAACTGCTCAAAAACTTAGTTTAGGAACTTTACTATAGTCTCCGCCAGTTAAGTAAGAATTAAAGGTCATTGCTCTGTCCTTAATTTCTCTGCGTAGGTACTCCGACAATTCGTTATGAATCGTTTTTTATTAATAGAAAAAGTCAAGGATCACGACAAAGGTCGTTTCGGGACAAGTTTATGTCTTTTTCTGTTTTCGGAATTATGTATTTGAATAAATGTATGTGGGTTAATGACGTTTAGAGTAGAATAGAACCAACCCATTACACTCACGGGTGTCGTATAAGGCGACTAATGTCTGAGGCAGAACACCTTGCGCCTCCGTAGACCTGAGAATGGGCAGCAGCGTTTTCTGTTAGTCTTTCATCACTGCGATCTCCAATCCGCCTGCCAAGCGTGGAGATTACGGCAAATTCCTCCCATCATGGGAGAGGCTTATGTCCAGCAGTGGACGTTATGGGCTGTTGTTGTCGTTGTTGTAATGACGTTTAATTCTTACTTATCTGGCGGAGACTATAATGTTCTTTCTTTTTGTTATCGTAAGTGATGCCAAGACAAAGAGTCATTCTATCAGCGGTAACGACGGAAATGCGAAGAAATGGTGCGAAAACTATTGCCTCTTGGCCTATTGCCTATTGCCCTTGGACTATTGCCCTTTGCTACAACATAACATAACATCACGCCTGTAATCCCTGAAGGGTTTGACAGGGGCGTACCTAATAGCTAATATGGATTAATTATGTGGGGAAATAGTACTGACCACAATAGAGCGTTTGTCGCCCAAAAAAAATGTCTACGAGCCATTTACGGGATTCCATCTGATGAATCATGTCAACCACTATTTAAAAGGCTTGGTTTGCTACGGTTACCTTCATTATATTTGTATGAAGCATGTATGTTTGTCAAGAAATATAAAGAATTGTTCAAATCAGCAGAGGAAATAAGTTCTCGAAGTCGCCGTGATCAATACAGACTTGTACTAGATGAGCTCCCTAGGTTAACAAAATATAATAATAGTTGTTGAGCTATGTGTGTACCTACGTATTTATAATAAATTACCAAATGTATTAAAAATGTTAAATTGCAGGTTATTCAAAATTAAATTATATAAATGGCTGAATGAAAATAATTTCTATAATATTAAGGATTTTTTTGAATATAAATAACAATGTTTGTAAACTCTAATTTGTTTAGTGGTTGAAATTTACATGCTTTAATTTGTTAAGCAAAACATATATGATCTCTTATGCTTTAATAACACCTATGTATACCATGTTTTTTGCAATAAATTATTATCTTATCTTATCTAGTACACCCAAATTTTGCCAGTTATGATTAAGACACATGTTGTAAGGAGCGAGCATATTTCCGTCAACCGTGTGCAAATCAGGGCTAATTATTTTTTAGAAAAAGATTCTTATTTATAATACCGGAAGGACCATTATTATAAATATTGGTTCCATATGGCGTGATTAAAAGTCTACAGTGCGTGTAAATACGTCACTTAAAGGTATGCACAACATTTAAAATGATTAAAAAACAAAATGATATATTGTATGGTCCTAATAATATAATAGTCCTTTTAAAAATAAGAATGATGTTATCTAATATTATCTATCATAGAGCCCCGTGCTACATTCCTACTGATTTACATTATTATGAAACTAGTTTAGCACCTAAACATGGAAAAAAAGGTAGTCTGTATTATTATTTTATTGAAACTATCAGGTTTTGTTTTTTTTTTTTAATTCTCAGCCAGATGGTTCATTCTACAACGTGTTCTTCTTTTCAAATCGAATGATTTAATATTTAATAGTGCTTTCAAAAATAAAGTCCTAAACGTGTTCTTGAATTAATTTCAAATTCATGAATTCATTTATAGAGAAAGATAGAGTTTTACTTGGTGTACAGTAAGGCGCGCAATTTAAATAGGCTTGTTTCCACAATCAATAAATTGCAAATCTATTTAGTCCGTCAGTTAGAGTATTGGAAAATAATGGACATATTGTATTTTTTGTTTTTGTAAATCAATGAATATTGACAAAGATAAAACGCATCAAAACTCGAGAGTGGGGGCTCGTGACGTCACAACGCACTAAAAATTACACTGCGTGACGTATTGAGAATTTTAAAAGCGTCGTATCTTCGTCAATTTTGGTTTACGTAACAAAAGAAAAAATACGTGTCAAATAGTTTTTGATAATCTAACTGACGGGTTAATTAGATTTTTTCAGGACACAAGCCTGTGGTAATAAAATGAGTATAAATGGCTAATTCTCTTTAAGTAACTCCATGCTACGGTGGGTGAGCTTATATAAGGTCAAAAAAGGTACATAACAGAAGAGATAGACGTTTATTAGATACATACATTCAGTCTCGTCGCACGCGCTGTGCCGTACGGTCACTTTTGTTACCCACTTCTATTGCGTTTGACCACCGTTCCAGCGTATGTCAAATATTTTGCGTACTGTATATAAAGACCGAATTAGTTATGAGCTCACACAAGTGCGGCGCCTGTGAGGAACCACTGTTCGATGGAGTTAATTGCACAGTATGTAGTCAAGTACTACACTTCCACTGTGCTGGGATAACAGAGGCCGGATACCGGAAGCTGGGTGACAGAAAGCTGACGTGGCGCTGCAGCAAATGTAAAATAGCTGCCACTACTCTACCTCCAGTGTTAGCTGCCGCTACTCAACCCCCATTGTCACCAAGGCTGGAATCGGAATCGGTTATCCTTAGTGAGATAAGAGCACTCGCTGAGAAACTAGCTCCTCTAGAATTTTTAAAAGATGAGATAACTGCGCTTCGTACGGAGTTTGCTAATCTAAAGTCATCAGTAAGTGAAACGAATAAGGAGCTAAAGGAGTTTAACGTGAAAATTAAAGAGATGGAAGCGCGCCTTGTACACGTCGAGAAGGTCCATGAACAGGTGGACATCCTTCAAGCCCGCTTGGACAAGCTAGAGGAAGATAATAATGCTAAAGAGCAATGGACTCGATTGAACAACATAGAAATAAAAGGTCTACCTCAGAACAATCACGAGAACCTGTTTGAAATCATCTGCAAAATTGGCACTAAAATTGATTATCCCGTGTCTAAGGCCCAGATAAACTTTATAACTAGGGTACCAACCCGTGAGAAAGATCAAACGAAACCTATCATAGTGAGTTTCTGCAACCGTTACGTGAAGGAGGACTTTATTGCTGCTGCGAGACTTCTTTTCAAGACTGCTCCTTTAACTACAGGGCAAATAAACCTACCTGGAAACCAACGGATTTACGTCAACGACCACCTGACGCTACAGAACAAGGCATTGCTGTCTAAAGCTAAAAAAGCGGCCGCAGAAACGGATTTTCGCTACATCTGGGTAAAACACTCCAAAATACATGCGAGGAAGGCCGACACGTTTCCTACAATAGTGTTAAAATCGGAAAAAGACCTCATAAAAATAAAATAAAACCATGTCAATACCAATCTAAACCTATAAATATAAACAAAATGTCTAAGTCTGGTCGTGCAATGTCAAGCATTAAAAATAAGTTTGAGAACCGTGTGCAGGTGAGTGCTACCAGCGTATTCCACCAACTATTGTGTCGCTCAATAGTGCCGTGTAAGTTTATTTCTAAATGTCATTATCATGTTGTTTGTTGTCGTTGTGCCAAATTAGCCCTTATTTTCATAACATTACAGTGTAATTCTATTTTCTTAGCCTACTCAGTTGTGACTCACCGGGCCTATGTCGCTTCTTTTGTTCCTTATCTTAACCCATTCGTTGCGAGTGTTTCAAAGTTCCGTGTTTTTATACACTGTGCATCGCTGTGCCTAATAAATTCCTACCAGTTTATTTCTTCTACCTTCATCATACTTTATTATTGTTGGTATTCTGTGCATTCGTATAGATTAAACGATTTACTAAATTCACTACAAATTATTATATATAATTATTATCTTATTAAAGTTTATAATACTGTTGTTGTTAAGCTCAAAAATGATTAATATATACTATCAGAATGTACGAGGATTGCGCTCAAAAACAAACGGTTTATATCGTAACGTTTGCATGAACTCTTATGATGTTATTATATTTACGGAAACATGGTTAGTGGATAGTATTAGTAACAGTGAGTTGTTTGATGGACGATATCTTGTCTGGAGGCGGGACCGGGATTACTGTCGAACAGCACAGACACGGGGAGGTGGAGTGTTGATCGCGGTGAGGAATGACCTGACCGTTGTGGAAAGATGTGACTGGCGTACCTCGGCCGAGGATATATGGGTATCCATCGTTCTGAAGCGATCTAGACCAGCGGTAAGTTACAATATCAATATCTGTGGCCTGTATTTGTGCAAAGAAAATGTTGGTAACTCGTACTTAACTCAATTACAAAACTTCCACGCCAAACTTAACAACTTAGTATCTGCCTACCCCTTGGATACATTTATAATAACAGGGGATTTTAACTTCGGCGGCGATGTGGAATGGCAGCAGTCTGACGATAGTTCTGGATTGTACCCTGAGAATGTGTCCGTTCGATGTATTTTGGATTTCTTTGACACAATAAATGCGTGTAACTTGTCCCAGTTTAATGGTGAGCGTAACGTCAACGGTAGACTATTAGATCTTGTTTTCTCAAATAGCGCAATAAAAGTGAAGGATTGTGATGACCCGCTGGCGGTGCCTGTTGGTGTACACCATAAACCATTGATTATTAATGCTGATTTCGTTGAAGTTCATAAACTTATTGAGAAACCTAACACAAAATACATATTCCATCAAGGCGATTACACTGCAATTATGTCTGCACTAGATCTTATAGACTGGAATATGTTGTTGTCTGCTGGATCCCTGGACCAAGCCCTTAACCTTTTCTATTCCAAGCTATACGAGCTCCGAGACTTGTACATTCCCGTTAAACCATGTAAAAAATCAACACACCCCCCCTGGTACACTAGTGCTTTAATAAAAATACTAAAAGAAAAACACAAATACCATAACAAATACAAAAATTACGGCAACTTATCCGATTACCACTCTTTTTCTCTCTTGCGAAACCGAGCTAAGGAATTAGAGGCGGTTTGTTTTGATGCTTATATGGAAAAAATAGAATCCTCAATCGCCAAAAATCCTAAATGTTTCTGGTCGTATATCAAAAGCAAAAGAAGTGGTAATACATTGCCTAACGTATTACACTACATGGACTCGTCCGCAGACACCGGGGAGGGTATCACTGAGCTTTTTTCCACTTACTTTCAGTCTACCTTCCAAGAACCTGACTCAGATTCTGACGATCTGGATGTTAATAATGACATTCATCCTGCTAGCTCGGTGAACCTGAGTACGGTCAGCGTGTGTCCGGAGACGGTATACAAGCTACTTGTAGGTTTGGACCCATCTAAATCTGGTGGGCCAGATTTGATACCCCCCATATTCATAATTAATTGTGCAAAGAGCCTGGTGGCGCCAGTCTGTGTGCTGTTTGAGCGGTCGTTGAGGGAGGGTATTGTCCCGAAGATGTGGAAATCGGCCTTTATTACACCGATTTTTAAAAAGGGGGATAAGTCTCAAATAGAAAACTACCGCCCCATATCTAAATTATGTCTTTTCTCTAAAGTTCTTGAACGAGTAGTACACACGCAAGTTTACTCAGCTATGCAACGCCATTTCGGCGACGAACAACATGGTTTCCTCAGAAAACGGTCAACCGCCTCCAACCTGATACTATCCAACGAAATTATAACCACTGGGATGGAAGAACGATGCCAGGTCGACGCGATATACACGGATTACAGCAAATGTTTTGACCGTATAGATCATCGAGTGCTTCTTCGGAAGCTATTTTCCGCAGGAATTCATGGTGATCTATATCGGTGGTTTTCATCGTACATAGATAATCGAACGTAGGCTGTGGTTTTACGTGGATACACGTCTGGATTGAAATCTGTCCCATCGGGAGTGCCCCAAGGCTCAATCTTAGGACCGTTATTGTTTACAATATTTATTTCGGATATAAAAAAATGCTTTAGAAACTCACATATCCTATTATATGCAGATGACATGAAGGTTCTAAAGTCCATACGCACATTATCTGATACTGAGCTACTTCAGTCCGACCTTGACAGATTCGTACAATATTGCAAAACCAACAAATTACAACTAAATGTATCCAAATGTTTTCACGTAGTATTCACTCGCCAGAAATCTATTATTGGCCCAGGGTATACACTAGATGGTACTTACATAAGTAAGGAAACAAGTATCAGGGATCTTGGTGTGGTACACGACAGCAAGCTGCTTTTTGATGATCATATAGAAACAGTTGTCAACAAGGCGTTCAAAGCCTTGGGCTTCATTATTAGAGCTTGTTCTAGCTTTCGTTCCCTAAAACCATTAAAAGTTCTTTATTGCTCCTTAGTGCGTAGCCACCTTGAGTACGTTTCGCAAGTATGGAACCCTCAATATGAGATTTACAAATCTCGTATTGAGTCTGTTCAGAGAAAATTTTTGCGGTACTTAGACTTTAAGGCTGGGCAATTCTCAGTCGACTATGAACACCGTTGTAAGCGGTATCATTTCTTACCGTTGGAAGTAAGGCGTAATATCAGTGATGTCTGTTTTTTAGTGAACATCGCAAACGGCTCAGTGGATTGTCCCGAACTACTCAGCAAAATACATCTTCGCACTAATCTGAACAACCTAAGAAAACGGCCTCTACTCCAAGTACCATTCACATCGACTAAGTACAGGCGCAACGCCTTCTGCGTACGTAGTGTTATAGCTCTCAATAGTTTACCATCACACCTGGAAATCGATTTATTCTGCACCAGCGCACACAAAATTAGAAAGATACTTAACAAGGAGTATTTTGGTGACAATCATAAATAGCTTTTAATTGTGATCTTGACACTGCACGACTTGACATACTTAGTATACTATCGCAACATATATGTTTACATTGTAATTACTTTACTTACTTAAATCGCTGTAACTGGTTAACGCAAGTAACTCATACCTAATTAGATATAATACATGTGGAAGCTTGTAATTAGCAAATGTCACTACTTATGCATGATATTTATAATTGTTATTAGTCTGTAAGCTTTCTTTAAAATTAAATAATTAAATAAATAAATAAATAAATAAATACAACTCGTCGCCCTAGTGCTTGAATGGCCAAACGACCAACTTTACCAAAATAGACTTTTTTATATCAAACTATAGCAACCCTTATTACACGCTTTATAATGTATATATTTTTTAATTTTGGTATAAAAAATACTAGTCAGGTTTCAAATTCATAAAAGATTTTGGTAAACTTTTCGTTATATCCATTACGTAACTTTAAAAAAATGTCTCCTGTAAAATTTGCTCAATGGTCGTTTGGCCATTCAAGCACTAGGACGACGAACTGTCAACTTACAGGAACTGGACAAACAAAACAAGACAATAAAAAAGTATATAAAATAACAATACAAAAACAAGTAATAGAAAAAAAAATGTATTAAGCTGTTTCATTCATTTTCTTTCTGAAGTTTTGATGTATCAATCTATAAACGCTTACCGCTAAAACAGTCAAATCCAAATAAAATTAAAAAGAAAATTATAAGTTTGTTCGTTAGGAAACTGACGAACAAAATGTTGTTAATTGGGAGACTGCCACGTTGGTCTAGAGGTCACAACCGTGACTGCTGAGAGGTCCTGGATTCGATTCCCAGGTCGGGCAAAGTGTTATTGGGTTTTTCCATCAGGAATTTCTCAGTAGCAGCCACGGAGTCTGGATTTGTGCCCGGTTGACGGCAATAGGCTTGCCCCCTTTTTACATGAGACTTAAACATAACTGGCGAAATGTGGGTGTACTATTGGGTGTATTAGCCGTATGGTATCCGGCAGAGTAGAATAGAACCAACCCATTGAATAGAACCAACCCATTACACTCACGGGTGTCGTATAAGGCGACTAATGTCTGAGGCAGAACACCTTGCGCCTCCGTAGACCTGAGAATGGGCAGCAGCGTTTTCTGTTAGTCTTTCATCACTGCGATCTCCAATCCGCCTGCCAAGTGTGGAGATTACGGCAAATTCCTCCCATCATGGGAGAGGCTTATGTCCAGCAGTGGACGTTATGGGCTGTTGTTGTTGTTGTACTATTGGGTACACCTCTGCCTAACCCTTCGGGGATTACTGGCGTGATGTTATGTTAATTGGGAAAGTTGTGACCAATTAATGTCCCGAGTTTAACCGTTCACGATATCAACACAGCCACACATACATACATGCTCAAGTTTATTACAGTACATACAAATTGATGATAGTTTGACCTCGGCAAGATCACGTCTGTCTTATAATAAAACTTAATTTAGTAAAATGTTATTTATAGCGAAACGACATCACTTAATTTATGGTCTTTGAGTTTTTTTTTTTACTTTTTTGTTTATCATGCATTAGTTTTTTTACAAAAAGGATTTAAAATAGAGTTAATAGTTTTGCTAAAGATAAATAGATCCACTTTGGGTCTTCTATGTAATTTGGGGAAAGATTAATTGTGTACATCCCTATTAGATTAAATCTTGAAAAAAAATTAAATTGCTAAATAAATAAATTGCCTATTTTAAAACATGCTGACAGAAACATTAACTCTGAAAACGGGATATTTACTATTATTATTTGTTTTGTTTTTTTCAGTGTTAATGATAATGATTATTACTTTTAAAACTTATAATTATTCTGACAGAAGTTATTTTGCTGAATGAGAAGAGTAGTTGAAGATTTCATTGAAGTTGAACTTATGGTTTAATTAACGGCTATTTGTAAGATTTGAGTTTCCCACCATGATAGGAGAAATTCCATGTACGTCGGACTTGGAATTGGTCATAATTTGAACTAAAGCAGTAGGTAAACCTAAAAAGGGTGTGAAACACCTCTTAACGAAGCCGAAAGGCACTTGTTCTCGCCATCATTGCGAACATTTTTTTGTTCTACACCATAACTGGGAACCTTTTAATTACGGAGATATTGGGGGTCAAAGTTCCAACTTATTGACAATTTTCTTAAAATTTAATACAAGTTTTTAATGTTAGATTTTTACTTTAATTACCTCCACGACCCCCGTACTATTCAATCCATCCATCAGCACAATGTTTTGAGTGCGTTACATTGAGTTCTATCACAAAACATGATTTTGCACCCCAAAAAGTCGTTTCCCAGCAATATTTGTTGCGTAAAGTTACTTAGTTTGATGTACAGTATGCTTGGTTGACGGCTTCGTGATGGGATCTTTAACATCCTGTATCTTCTTCTTGGTTCGACAACGGTGTCGATTCTTTTGTGCACAAACTAAACTTAATTTAGTCTATTGCTATCTTTTACTAAGAGACAGTGTGAGAAAAGGACGGCTATAGCTATGAACTAAGTTCGAGATGTCAAACTAGTTTATGCCTTGCGCTTCACCGTGTTTTTAGTCGACATGTTTTTACGAGCACCCTTCATTAGTTAGTTAGGTCTAAATTACGTCCGTCACTTTCTCATTTTATTAGAGAGAAAAAGATAGCAATAATTAAGTTATGTTTGTGCACAAAAAAAAATTACACCACTAACTACTTGCTTTTTGGTGAAGGAAATCATCGTGAAGAAACCAAAACAGCATACCTGAGAGATATTTCTCAACGACATGTAAAGCCAAGTCAGAGGCCAAATGGGTGGGATAAAAAACTCTTAGCTAAACTAGGTTAGGCACTAACCACAAAGAGAAAAGATGCCAAAATAGTGTTCACATAGCCTTGGCAGGTTGTTCACGGGTAGTCAAAATAGCTATATTTAGCCTATGTTGCTAGTGATACACAAAGGTCTCCATTGCAAGCTGAGTCAAAGCACCTTATCCTCCAATTTTCGCATCTAGTCTGGCCCAGTTGCATCTCTACAGGAAATGGAAAAGCTCACGCTACGCTTGTCGACAACAATGGCAATTCCAATTAGGCCGGCCCAGAATTAGGCTCTGCCATGAGTTTCTGCAGTATTAGTTCCTGTTACAAGAAGATATTATTATAGCAAAACACATGTAACCCACCGTTTGTGTAACACCACATTTACACCCCTGGGGCAGAGTCATCTATAAATATCGCCATCTTTGCAGGTTTTCTTGAACTGACTATAAAACACTATGAAACAATTAAAAAATCTATAAATTTAAACAAATACTCTACACGAATATACACGAAACGAAGTCTAATGATGTAGTGCAGGTAATTAAGGGCCATGCGCAGGCGCATTCGACGTGATCCACCATCGTTGCGCAATGTGTTGTGATTGTGAACTTGTGATGATTGCTCTGATAGTTATGCTACAGATGTTTTGTTTAATATTTGCATTTGATTGTGAAGGACATGGATGATGACTTTAAGACTATTTTAGTAATTTTTTAATTAAATGAATACAATAAATTAAAATTTATTTCAGACTACATCGTCCATAATTTTGTTATACTATTTTAATGTTGGTAATAATGGTGCTTAAAAATTAGGTGGGTTAGTATTGTTAGTGTTTACAAGTTAATTATTTATTCAGACCCAGCGTCTTTGAAAAGGGCAATCATCTTTGTTGTTGAAGGAAAAAAAAAGGGTTTTAGATTTACATCAAAATGATTAAATTGGCACTAAACATAATAAAAACATGCATTCTAAGTGTTTGGAGTTAATTTCAAATGAATAAATGTAAGTTTATTTTTATCTAAATTTCACTCTTTCGAGTACCTACCTAGCCACCTTGTTTCACTCTGCTCAATAATTTACTCCTATATTTTACCTGGATTACGCTAATAACGAACTACGAACTGATCACAGTCCAATTAACTATATTTTTTATATTAAGCAAGAGACCAGATGGTATGACCATAATGCCATGGAAGTTGGGTAGGCCTTTGGTGTGGGACGTAACTTGCGTCGACACCCTTGCGCCATCCCATCTTCCTAGCACAGTGTGCTGCGCTGGGGCGGCTGCTGCAGGTTCTGAAAACCTCAAACGGCGCAAATACAATAATTTAATTGGTAATTATGTGTTTGAGCCGTTTGGGGTTGAAACACTAGGGCCATGGGGTCCGAGTGCCCACCTAGTTTATCGAGAAATCGCCAAACGGTTGGTCGACTGTTCACGTGACCAGAGGGCGGGCCTATTTTTTGGCCAAAGAATCAGCATTGCCATCCAACGTGGCAATGCTGCCAGCCTTCTGGGCACGTTTTCTGTTGACAGCGATGTGGACGAATTTTTCGACGCCCTGTAACCCTTTTTGATACTTGTAAATATTTTTATTTCTATTATAGAGTTAGTATGTAAATAATGTAAATATTACTGAAAATAAATTAGTGATACATTCCTTCATTATTAATTCAGCACCTATAGTAATTTAAGATTTTATCACAAATGTAATAATTTGTCTGTATTACTTCGATAAGATCGATCTCCTGCTGATTTTATCTTAATGTTCTAAAGACATGGTGTTAATAACCTCGGAAAACATACCTATTGATATTATTTAAACTTTGGCTGTGATCTTCATTACAAGCTTTATTATTATTGTTTATAATTAATCTTTTATAAATGTATTAGCATCTATGTAAGTAGTATATTAACTATCTGGTGTCCACGACACAAGCCTCGTTGCTTAGTGTGGCACTAGATGGCGCTGTGTGTAGTGTCTAGCAATATTTATGTAAGTATTTATTTATTTATTAACACAGAAAACGGGATATTTACCATGTTTATGGTTTATTTTTGAGTTCCCGATATTTCGGTGCTGTTGCTTCAAGAGGGTTACGTTCATAATATCGACATCGACAGTCTCTGAGACCCTACTCCCTAACGCTTCGTCCGTATAATTAGATCTATCCGTCTCTCTCACTTGCACTCATCTGTCGACGTGCGCGAGAGAGATGGATGGATCCGAATATACGGACGAAGCGTTAGAGAGTAGGCCCCCTGTATCGACAACGTTCCAACGACGGGTCCCCGTTGCAAGCACCGTGATCACAGATAAACATTGTATTGCATTAGATAATTTATATCGGCTTTAGTTAGAAGACTTTCTTGCTCTCACAGACGTATAAAAATACCTACATGGTTATTTTTTAATAAACTGACTGGTAGGTAATCGATTTTATTGAATAGCCTTGAAAAAATGTAGGTAACTTACTTTTCCCAACTTTTTCCAATTCATATTTGGGTCGGCTTCCAGTCTAACCGAATGCAGCTAAATACCTTTCTTTTAAGGAGTGACTGCCTATCTGACCTCAACAACCCAGTTACTGGAGAATACTCTGTGGGAAGAATAATTGTCAAACTTTCGGGCCACTGACTGCCTGGACCAACGGCTTGACGTGCTTTCTGAGACACCAAGGTGTCTCGATGTAATGGATGGTGTCCCATCCACGTATCCACGTAACGACCGCGGTAAGCGTAGCTTAACTTAGGACTCACTCGTGCAGTTGTAATTATTTAGCCATGACCTCTTGCTCATGGATATAAATCAAAATAAGTATTAATAAAAGAAACAAATTAATAAAATGACATCTCATATTTCATAGATTGGTGTTAATACCTACACCTACCTGTTTCTTGTTAATCCTGTCTAGGATATAAAGTTCACGTCAGCCACATTAAAATCAATAAGTTACGTTATTTATGTATCCGGGATATACGAAAAAAAACAGACCGGTTAGTTGTTTGCCTAAATCTACTTAATTTAGATAATCTGATTTGATCTTTCATTATTTTCTTATTATTACATAACTAGTATCTCAGATTCTATGATAATACTTAAAAAATGCCTACTTATGCAAGTTGGCAACAAGTCTGACCAAGGGGCATTGTTTCACCCAGAAATAGGATTGTGGAGGTCAGATAAAGAGGTGGCCTACAACACAAAGCAGGACTGTTTTAATTTTATTCCAGTGTGGGAAAGATATGGCGCTAGACGTCCTCTATAGCTCTGTCTCTTACCCACACAGGAATAAGATTTAAACGATCCTGCTTTAAGACGTCACGGTAGGCCACCAGTTCACCATCATCAACCTACAACATTTCACTGCTGAAGGTCTCTTCAATTGTACGCCAATTAACACAATTCTCGGCAACTTTCATGCAGGGTTATTACCACTTGGGGCCGACCAGAAATACGCCGCCCCTTGTTTTTAGGGTTCCGTACCCAAAGGGTAAAAACGGAACCCTCGTCGTATCCTACGAATAGTGCCCTAACGAACATAAGGGCTTTCTTTTTTTATTGCATAATTCAATTCTGCTCGTCATACCACAGATAACCAGTTTAACAAAACAATTAAAAACCGCACAGGTTATCAAATAATTAGGTTTTCTAAAAAGCCACAATTTTAAGCACTACGTTTTCAACGAAGAAAAAAGCCACAACCGCCGTCGCGCCTTCGTTCTACGCGAGTAGTGGGGGTGCGGGGACGCGGCGCGTTCGTCTTAGCGCCGCTCGGCTAGTATTCGGCGGAACGCGGAGATTGTTAGTTGCGGCGAGCGTAAACTAATTTTTAAATAAAAAACTTTTAAGTCATTTTAATTACTTATTCATTTCCAATATAGGGTACATAGAAAAAAACCCTCATGGTGATTGTGGCCGTTTTCTATGGAATGACTAAATTGCGTATGTATAGTAGAGACGAAGCCCTAATTACTTTTGTGTCTTTCTTCTACGTCTTCTAGGATTTAAGGGACAAAATGCGTATAAACTATAAAGATAATTTATTGAAAATAATATTAACCAAACCATAAAATACCAATACACATTATATTAAACCACCAATAGGTACATATTTTGTCACATTTAATTTAATTAAACACAAAAAAGTGTCTCCTGAAAAGTAGCTATTATGCAGTTACGCCCCTATTCGTAGGATACGACGCCCTATTACTAAGACTTCGCTGTCTGTCCGTCTGTCTGTCCGTCTGTCTGTCCGTCTGTCCGTCTGTCCGTCTGTCCGTCTGTCCGTCAGTTGAAATTTTCACAGATGATGTATTTCTGTTTCCGCTATAACAACAAATACTAAAAACAGAATAAAATTAATATTTAAGGGGGGCTCCCATACAACAAACGTGATTTTTTTGCCCTTTTTTTGATAATTATGGTACGGAACCCTTCGTGCGCGAGTCCGACTCGCACTTGGCCGGTTTTTTTATTGACCACGATAACTTGGGGTCTAAACTGGGTGGTTTTTGAGAAATCGTACTTTAAAAGTTTTTTTGAAATTTTACCACCTCTCCACCATAATGTGCTGATTGTGAGAAATCTACGCTGTTCAGGATGTTAAACTGATACTTTTCTGATAGCTCATGAACGAATGTAGGTATCCTTACTATACTTCGAAAACCAATTTGTATATCATACATATCGTTTTCTATAAATAAAAAAAACCGGCCAAGTGCGAGTCGGACTCGCGCACGAAGGGTTCCGTACCATTATCTATACATTAGACAAAACGGCAAAAAAATCACGTCTGTTGTATGGGAGCCCCCCTTAAATATTAATTTTATTCTGTTTTTAGTATTTGTTGTTATAGCGGCAACAGAAATACATCATCTGTGAAAATTTCAACTGTCTAGCTGTCACGGTTCATGAGATACAGCCTGGTGACAGACAGACGGACAGACAGCGAAGTCTTAGTAATAGGGTTCCGTTTTTACCCTTTGGGTACGGAACCCTAAAAAGCACGTGTGATTTCGAATATCCAAGTATTTTTTTTACATTTTCCAAATTAATAAATTGGCGCTTCCTGCCGCCCCCTTTCGTATGCCACCTGGGGCAGTGGCACCCCCCCCCCCCCCCTAAGCTACGCTTCTGCTTTCATCCAGTTGCTACCAGCCACCCTGCGAAGATCGTCGTTTCACCGAGCTTGAGGGCGTCCCAACTTACTCTCAAGAACACGTCTATCCCAACGATCATCGATTCTTAGGCTAATATGGCCTTAGCCAAAACGGAAAAGGTAAAAAATTGGAAAGGCAGGTCATGATGTAGGTACCTAACTAAAATAAAACCACAAAAATATTTATTATTTACAAATTATTTAATAACTTATTAACACATTTCTTTCACATTTAAAATGCTGAAATTCTTAATTCTTTGTCATTTTATTACATTACAAAAATACTAGTCGTTTAACACTTAGAATTATCTATATGCATAATTATATGCACTGCTAAACACTGTCAAAGTTCTTGCAAAAACATATTTAATAATTTTCTTATATAATAAAATCTCATAAGGACAATCATATTTTTGGCAACAGCAATTCTTTTAAAAATAAAATTGTATTGCCAGTTTCTAGCAGTTTATTAACATTTTCACATCCATGTCTTTACATTTTACATAACCAGTCTATATGGCACTGTTTAATAATGATATCCAGTTTTGTCATCGAACCTAGGAGGATCCCTGGGCCCTCCGAATTGTTCTCCTAATCCTACGAATGACTGAGATAGACCTTGATTGGTACCAGTACGTTCGTTTATAACTAATTCGTACCCTGGAACAGGCACAATTGGAGTCTGAACAGTAGATACTACAAGACCTTCATTGGAACCCCTTGAAGGGGCATGTGTGCTGCTGAAAACACTTGGCTTCAAAGAAATGCCATGGGAAGGAATAATTGAATATTCTGGCTTGCCACTGAAATGTGCTAGTTCAGATGACGGAGTCGGTAGTCCGAATAAAGAAGTAGAGACCACTGAAGCTTGATTTTGGACATTAGAACCTAGTGTGGAGACAGTACTTGCAGGTTGGAATGGCTTTCCACTGAACTTATTATACGAGGTCTGGATAACTGGACCGGTGAAGTCGGTAGGTTTAACTGCTTGCGCACCTAAAAGGGATGAGCTCACAGTGGATTGGGACTGCTCGAAAGTACCCTGAGTTGATGGCACTCCGAAAGGCTTGAAGGTTTGACCGCCGATCGGTGTTTGCACAGTAGATACGGCAGAGTTAAAGTTCGTTTGACTTTGCTGCACCTTTTGGTCCTGAACACCATTGGATTGACTTCCATATTGGGTAGTGAAAACTGATTGTGGTTTCAGATAGTTGTACCCAGTAACACTTGTCGTTTGAACGATGCCTTGGGTAGGCTGGTCTCCAATTGATTGACCACCAAGCTGGAAAGCAGATCCTTGGGAGCTACCGAAAGGTTTTTGACCCTGAGTAAACTCTGTCTGTTGATAAGTAGTTTGAGAGCTAAACGGTTTTTGTGACTGAGCACCAAATGTGGTCTGACCAATCTGACCACTGCCTACATTAGATTGCAAACCCTGACCAAATTGACTTCCAGGCTTGTCAGCAGTTTGTGTGTATTGATACTTCTGGCTGTTTGTCTGTGAAAAGGAACTTCCTACTGGTTTTTGTGTAGATGAAACAACACCCTGGTTTTGAACTCCGAATTGAGAAGTTTCATATTTAGAAACTTGTCCCGTTTGCGTGCTGCTGAATGGAACTACATTAGAACCTGAGTTGGAAGCAAATGCATTAGCTTGTGGCTTTTGTCCAAAATGTGTAGTCGATGAACCAAATGGAGTTTGTAAAGGTTTTTGACCAAACTGTGTGGGTTCTAAGATTTGCGAAATTGTGATTGTAGGAACAATCGTTTGAGATGACTCGCCAAACCGAGATGGGGTTGAACCAAATTGTGTCGACCCTTGCGTGGAAGGTTTAATACCATATTGGGTAATCTGGCCAGTCTGGGATCCAGAAGTGCCGGCAAACTGAGTTTGCTGGAAACTGGACCCTGAAATTAATGATGACCCAGAAACCTTGTTGCCTGAACCGGAGCCGGAACCTGAGCCAGAACCGGAACCGGAGCCGGAACCGGAGCCAGAACCGGAGCCAGACCCGGAGCCGGAACCGGAACCGGAGCCAGAACTGGAGCCGGAACCGGAGCTGGAACCAGCGCTGGTTGAACCAGCTACGCCAAACTGTGTCGTTTGCACAGCTTCTTCTGCCGACCCTGTGTTTGATGGATAAGAAGAAATTTGTGTTGGTAACTGTGGTTTTTGAACGAACTGAGAACCACTAGATCCGAATTGTGATTGTTGGTAGTAACTACCCGTGTTAGAAGGCTTTTGACCAATAGCTGCTTGACCAGTAGTCGAAGTTACACCAGTGATAGTAGTTGTTACAGGTTTTTGACCAAACTGGCCAGTTGATCCAAATTGAGTCTGCTGGAATGTTGAACCAGTTTCAGGTTTCTTACCAAACTGAGTTGTTTGGCTCTGGGAGTATTTGTTCGAAGTAAAGCTGGAACCTTGAGTTGTTTGTGGCTTTTGGACATACTGAGAACCACTTGATCCAAACTGTGTGTTTTGAGAAGACGAGCCGAAAGTTGTTTGACCAAATGCTGGTTTAGCGGTAGTTGACACTGAACCAAAACCTTGACTTGACTGCGAATTCTGAGCGAACTGAGAACCACCTGATCCAAACTGTGCCTGTTGGTAGACAGGTTTAATACCAACTATTGGTTTAAAAGTAGTCAAAGCAATACCAGAACCTTGTGTTGATTGAGAATTCTGGCTGAACTGTGAACCAGATCCGAATTGTGTGCCAGTTTGAGTTGTGCTAACAACGGGTTTCTTTCCGTATTGAGAAGTTTCAGTGTATGTGAAACTGGAACCTTGAGTTGTTGATGGTTTAGAACCAAACTGAGTTTGTTGGAAAGAGGAACCGAATGCTGGTTTACCAGTAGTCGAAACCGAACCAGAACCGAAGGTCGACTGAGAATTTTGACCGAACTGGGAACCAGATGATCCAAATTGAGAATTCTGACCGAACTGTGAACCAGATCCGAATTGTGTACCAGTTTGAGTTGTGCTAATAACGGGTTTCTTTCCGTACTGGGATGTTTGGCTTTGAGTGTATGTAAAACTGGAACCTTGAGTTGTTGATGGTTTAGCACCGAACTGAGTTTGTTGATATGAGGAACCGAATGTTGGTTTAAAGGTAGTTGAAACCGATCCAACCCCTGAAGAAGACTGAGCATTCTGACCATACTGGGAACCAGATCCAAATTGTGTGCCAGTTTGAGTTGTGCTAACAACGGGTCTTTTTCCAAACTGGGAAGTTTGGCTTTCAGTGT
Organism: Xestia xanthographa; assembly: GCA_905147715.2. Classification (NCBI taxonomy): domain Eukaryota; kingdom Metazoa; phylum Arthropoda; class Insecta; order Lepidoptera; family Noctuidae; genus Xestia; species Xestia xanthographa. The sequence continues at coordinate 27,282,286 of LR990650.1, forward strand.
ATGTAAAACTTGAACCTTGAGTTGTTGATGGTTTAGAACCAAACTGAGTTTGTTGGTATGAAGAACCGAATGCTGGTTTAACAGTAGACGAAACTGAACCAGCTCCTACAGAAGACTGAGTATTCTGACCGAATTGAGATCCAGTTTGTTGGTACGAGGAACCGAATGGTTTAGCAGTGGATGAAACCAAACCAGATCCAAACTTTGACTGAGAATTCAGGCCGAACTGGTTACCAGATCCGAATTGTGTGCCAGTTTGAGTTGTGCTAATAACGGGTTTCTTTTCGTACTGGGAAGTTTGGCTTTGAGTGTATGTAAAACTGGAACCTTGAGTTGTTGATGGTTTGGAACCAAATTGAGTTTGTTGGTAGGAGGAACCTAATGGTTTAGCATTGGTTGATACCGAACCCGAACCAAAGGTCGACTGAGAATTTTGACCGAACTGGGAACCAGATCCGAATTGTGTGCCAGTTTGAGTTGTGCTAACAACGGGTTTCTTTCCAAACTGGGAAGTTTCGCTTTGAGTGTATGTAAAACTTGAACCTTGAGTTGTTGATGGTTTGGAACCAAACTGAGTTTGTTGGTAAGAGGCACCTAATGGTTTAGCAGTGGTTGAAACCGAACCCGAACCAAAGGAAGGCTGGGAACCAAATGATCCGAATTGAGTCTGTTGTGATATTATTCCAGTTTGAGCTGTACTAACAGGCTTTTTTCCAAACTGCGATAATTGACTGGAGGCTTGAGAATAGGTATAACCAGACCCTTGAGTAGTTTGTGGTTTTGAACCAAACTGCGTCTGTTGGTAAGAGGAACTGAATGCTGGTTTAACAGAAGTTGAAACCGATCCAGCCCCTGAAGAAGACTGAACATTCTGACCGAACTGAGATCCAGTTGATTGGTATGAGGAACCAAATGGTTTAGCGGTGGTTGAAACCGAACCAGCGCCAAGCGTTGACTGAGAGTTCTGACCAAATTGGTAACTAGATGATCCGAATTGAGTCTGTTGTCCACCAGTTTGAGTTGTGCTTACAATGGGTTTCTTCCCGAACTGAGACGTCTGTCCTTGAGTGTAAGTAAAACTGGAACCTTGAGTTGTAGTTGGTTTAGAACCAAACTGAGTTTGTTGGTATGAAGAACCGAATGCTGGTTTAACAGTTGACGAAACTGAACCAACGCCTACAGCAGACTGAGTATTCTGACTGAACTGAGATCCAGTTTGTTGGTACGAGGAACCGAATGGTTTAGCAGTGGTGGAAACCAAACCTGATCCAAATGTCGACTGAGAATTCTGGCCGAACTGAGAACCAGATCCGAATTGTGTGCCAGTTTGAGTTGTGCTAATAACGGGTTTCTTTCCGTACTGGGAAGTTTGGCTTTGAGTGTATGTAAAACTGGAACCTTGAGTTGTTGATGGTTTAGCACCGAACTGAGTTTGTTGATATGAGGAACCGAATGCTGGTTTAACGGTAGTTGAAACCGATCCAACCCCTGAAGAAGACTGAGCATTCTGAACGAAATGAGATCCAGCGGATCCAAATTGTGTTTGTTCGAAAGAAGAACCGATGGGTTTAGCGGTGGTCGAAACTGAACCAGATCCAAACGTCGACTGAGAATTCTGACCAAACTGGGAACCAGATCCAAATTGTGTGCCAGTTTGAGTTGTGCTAACAATAGGTTTCTTTCCATATTGGGAAGTTTGGCTTTGAGTGTATGTAAAACTGGAACCTTGAGTTGTTGATGGTTTAGAACCAAACTGAGTTTGTTGGTAAGAGGAACTGAATGCTGGTTTACCAGTAGTCGAAACCGATCCAGCCCCCGAAGAAGACTGAACGTTCTGACCGAACTTAGATCCTGTCTGTTGGTATAAGGAACCAAATGGTTTAGCGGTGGTTGAAACCGAACCAGCGCCAAGCGTTGACTGAGAGTTCTGACCAAATTGGTAACTAGATGATCCAAATTGAGTCTGTTGTCCACCAGTTTGAGTTGTGCTTACAATGGGTTTCTTACCAAACTGAGAGGTCTGTCCTTGAGTGTAAGTAAAACTGGAACCTTGAGTTGTAGTTGGTTTAGAACCCAACTGAGTTTGTTGGTATGAAGAACTGAATGCTGGTTTAACAGTTGATGAAACTGAACCAACGCCTACAGCAGACTGAGTATTCTGACCGAACTGAGATCCAGTTTGTTGGTACGAGGAACCAAATGGTTTAGCAGTGGTGGAAACCGAACCAGATCCAAATGTCGACTGAGAATTCTGGCTGAACTGGGAACTAGATCCGAATCGTGTGCCAGTTTGAGTTGTGCTAATAACGGGTTTCTTTCCATACTGGGAAGTTTGGCTTTGAGTGTATGTAAAACTGGAACCTTGAGTTGTTGATGGTTTAGCACCGAACTGAGTTTGTTGATATGAGGAACCGAATGCTGGTTTAACGGTAGTTGAAACCAATCCAACCCCTGCAGAAGACTGAGCATTCTGACCATACTGGGAACCAGATCCAAATTGTGTGCCAGTTTGAGTTGTGCTAACAACGGGTTTCTTTCCAAACTGGGAAGTTTGGCTTTCAGTGTATGTAAAACTTGAACCTTGAGTTGTTGATGGTTTAGAACCAAACTGAGTTTGTTGGTATGAAGAACCGAATGCTGGTTTAACAGTAGACGAAACTGAACCAGCCCCTACAGAAGACTGAGTATTCTGACCGAACTGAGATCCAGTTTGTTGGTACGAGGAACCGAATGGTTTAGCGGTGGATGAAACCAAACCAGATCCAAACGTCGACTGAGAATTCTGGCCGAACTGGTTACCAGCTCCGAATTGTGTGCCAGTTTGAGTTGTGCTTATAACGGGTTTCTTTCCGTACTGGGAAGTTTGGGTTTGAGTGTATGTAAAACTGGAACCTTGAGTTGTTGATGGTTTAGAACCAAACTGAGTTTGTTGATAAGAAGAACCTAATGGTTTAGCAGTGGTTGAAACCAAACCCGAACCAAACGTAGACTGAGAATTTTGACCGAATTGGGAACCAGATGATCCGAATTGAGTCTGTTGTGAAGTTACACCAGTTTGAGCTGTACTAACAGGCTTCTTTCCAAACTGAGATGTTTCGCTGGTGGCTTGAGAATAGGTATAACCGGATCCTTGAGTAATTTGTGGTTTTGAACCAAACGGCGTCTGTTGGTAAGAGGAACCGAATGCTGGTTTAACAGTAGTTGAAACCGATCCAGCCCCTAAAGAAGACTGAACATTTTGACCAAACTGAGATCCAGTCTGTTGGTATGAGGAACCGAATGGTTTAGCAGTGGATGAAACCGAACCAGCGCCAAGCGTTGACTGAGAGTTCTGACCAAATTGGTAACTAGATGTTCCGAATTGAGTCTGTTGTCCACCAGTTGGAGTTACGCTTACAACGGGTTTCTTACCGAACTGAGACGTCTGTCCTTGAGTGTAAGTAAAACTGGAACCTTGAGTTGTAGTTGGTTTAGAACCAAACTGAGTTTGTTGGTATGAAGAACCGAATGCTGGTTTAACAGTTGACGAAACTGAACCAACGCCTACAGCAGACTGAGTATTCTGACCGAACTGGGAACCAGATCCAAACTGTGTGCCAGTTTGAGTTGTGCTAACAACGGGTTTCTTTCCGTACTGAGACGTTTGACTTTGAGAGTAAGTAAAGCTAGAACCTTGAGTTTTTTGTGGTTTTGAACCAAACTGTGAACTAGTAGATCCAAAACCTGTTGTGGTCTGTGAGCTAACAGTTGGTTTCTGCACAGATGAAGTTTGACTCTGAGTATTTGTATTCGAAGAAACAATGGAACCTTGGGTTGTTACTGGCTTTTGGACAAACTGTGATCCAGAACTACCAAATTGATACTTGGAACCAGATACTTGAGAGGTAACGATGGGTTTTTGACCGAATTGAGAGGATTGGACATTCGAACCTGTTTGAGTCTGCTGGAAAGTGGACTGACTACCAAATTGAGATGAACTTTGCTGACTTCCAAACCTGGAATCGGTTTCAATCTGACCTGGCTTGCCGCTGGTCGCTATTGCTTGGGCAAAGCTGGAAGTATCTTTGTGTCCTTGTGCAGGCAGAGTCGTAGCTGGCTTGTTGTACTGATAAACAGTGCCGTGGTATTGTTGGGTTGGTGAATGAGAGCTGTCAGGGGTCTGGCTAGTCTGGTGGCCTAAATGAGTTTCAGTAGATCCGGATTGAGTGGGAACTTGCAGACCAGATTGGACAAACTGTGCCTGACCCTGGACTTTATGGCCAGAGTGAGTTTCCGTGGATCCAAATTGAGTGGATGTTTGCTGGCCAGACTGGCCAAACTGTGTCTGACCCTGTACTTTATTACCAGAAAGAGTCGTGACTGGCTTATTGTACTGGTAAATTGTACCGTGGTATTGTTGGGTTGGTGATTTAGAGCTGTCAGATGTTTGGCTGGTCGAAGACTGGCCAAACTGTGCCTGACTCTGGGTTTGATGTCCAGAATGAGTTTCAGTAGATCCGAATTGAATAGGAACTTGCAGACCAGATTGGGCAAACTGTGTTTGACCCTGGACTTTATGACCAGAGTGAGTTTCTGTGGATCCGAATTGAGTGGATGTTGGCTGACTAGTTTGGCCTAACTGTATTGATGGCTTTGAGCCAAATTGACTAGATTGAGAAGCGAACTGTGAAGACGATGACGAAGAACTAGAAGGGAAAGGAGATATGGAAGCCTGAGTAATTCCGTTGTAAGATGAAGAGCTAGTGCCTTGATACTGCCCAGTAGCTACTGTAGAAGGAGTATTGGGGTATTTCGATCCTTGTTGAGATATAGAATTTACTGGAACGTTTGGCTGACCGTGAATAGAGTAGTGGCCACTAGGAATTAGAGTAGGCGTAATAAAGGGCTTGGATGGTTGTTTGTAGTAGTATGAGTCATCAGAGCCCTGTTGTTGATTATTAAAAGGTTTTTGAGTGCTAGATGCGAAAATAGCTTGCTGACCTTCTGCAAACCGGCTTGGGACCGCTTGCTGCTGATTTAAGTGCTCATAACTATGTTGGTTTCCTAGTAAGGAAGCGGACGCAGAGCCACTAGAGGGCAAGTTCGAATGACTGTGTGTCTGAGAGCCAAGAGTCTGACTTCCTGAGACAGAAGCTGACGCCGTAGCTGTAGATGGGGCAGGGAATGATGCACCAGCTGATGAGTCAGATCCTGATCCTGTATGCTGGCCAGCTGATCCGAAAGAGCTCGATGGAGGAAGATATTCATTCTTAAGGCCAGAACCTAAGGGAGCAGTAGAAGCAAAAGCGCTGGCACTACCAGATCCTTTTGCAACCGCTGAACTGAAGGCAGAACCACCGTTGTGGAAACTTGGAGATCTGACTGGGGAACCGGCTGAAGCGTGGGCATGAGCGTGAGAACCTTCAGACTTTGATGTCTGAACTCCGAACCTATTCTCGGTCGATTGCGAGGGACCTGTTTGGGAACTAAGTTGATCATGACTGACAATATTACTGTCCTTAGAACCAGCCTGTCCAAACTTTCCTCCAATAGAAGAGCTACCTCCCGAAACTGTAAAACCTTGAGATCCACTCTGAACCTTATTTATACCAAAATTAGACTCTTTGTTACCGGAAACTTGCCCGAATCCTTGAGCACTGTGTCCTTGTGAAGAGAGGCTTCCAACTGATCCTGGTTTGTAAGATCCAACGAGGACTCCTGAAGTAGGTCTTTGGCCGCTGTGACTCACGTAAGATCCACTAGACGTTGCATCTCCGCCGCCTATTGTGGGTCTTCCATTGTTATTGCCCGCGCCATTGCTGGTGTGATCACCTTCGTCATTGTGTGAACCTGTAAATAAAAATGAAAGTTGTAAGCAATTTGTCAATGACTGATACCTGTGTTAGAGGTACATTTGTCAATGGTTACACAAGCTTTTACGGTGTGAATGAGATGTTACCGAATTTGTGAATGAATTGTTTTTTGGTGAGCAACAGCATTGACAGTTTGATTGATCGTCTTTTTGAGATATGAAGTGAACTTTTTGGGGATTATGTATAAAATAAAATAAATAGATTACAAATTATAAATGCGAAAGTTGGTGAGTATGGATGTATGGATATTTGTACCCTTTCATGCAAAAACTAATGAACGGTTTTGGATGAAATTTTGCACACAGATAGATATTTATAACCTGGATTAAAACATAGGATACTTTTTATCACGGTAATAAGATCCCATAGGACAATTATTATTAAATTTCACGTGGGCAAAGCCGCTGGCAGAAGCTAGTGTATAATATTTTATTAAAAAATCACATAAGTACTTAATATTATTTTATCACACTCAATATTATTGAGTGTCAATATGCATCAGGAAATCACATCAATAAGAATTGCAATGATCGTAAACCACTATTTTGATTAGTATTAAATGATGCGGTAAGACAAAATTACGCACTGGTTCCTATGCAATTTTGTGAAACAAATTTATATAAAATGTCAGTGTATGATAAAATTCTATTTAAGTATTCTTCCGCGGAGACTTCCGTACGATCAGGAAGTTTTATCTTTATGCAATTTTATTAATCTGCAGTAAATGTTTCGTTACTATGGTTGTATTGACGTAAACACAGTGTCTGACAGTCTAAAATAGCCTCATAGTGGCGAAAACTTTACAGAATTTTCATATTTTTACGTAATATACCTACTTTTTTATTTCGCAAATGAGGCTTTCAGAATACAAATAATACGGTCCTGATTCGAATTAATCTATTAAATGACGACGTTTTTAAATATTTAAACAACATACATAAAGGGTGTAGAAAGGCACATATTCTACCCGTCGCGTCATTGTAATTTGTTCTAGACCATACATGGGAACCTTCTAGTTACGGTGATATTGGGGGTCAAAGTTCCAACTTTAAAAAAAAAACCCTCAAGTCTTTTTTATACATTTTTTTAGATGTAAGATTTTTATTTATTTAAACTTCATGTACAATAGGCGGACTTAATTCCACAAGGCATTCTCTACCAGTCAACCTTTTCAATCAAGATTTTCACTTGAAATACCTCCACGGCCCTAGACCTAGACCCTAGACCTAGTACTAATGCATTCAGTCTACAAAGTGCTTTGATTGCGTTACATTGAGTCCAGTGCAAAACGTAATTAATCACCCCAAAAAAATAGTGGTTTCCCAGCAATAATTTTTGCGTAAAATTCATAGTTCATAGTAATATTCATGGCCATATTTATACCATAATCACACGTAAAAAATCTCAGTTAGGATGTGTGATTATGGTTTAGATATGGCCACAAAATTAAAAAAAAATATGCCCGAGAAAGTGTGATTATTTCTATAGGGAGCGCTCAAAAAAAAACATTTTTTTTTCTTGTATTTGAGTGTTAGACTCTTAAAACACTCAAATACAAGAAAAAAATTTGTTCTAGCATAATATATTATGTTTTAACATTTTTCTAAATTATAGCTTGTTCGTTATCGAACTGTTACGCAAGATATCGTGTAGCTGAAGATGTAATGGTCTAGACTGTAATGTTATTGGTTAGTCACGAATTTTAGCAAATAAACATTCAGAATATGATTTTTAATTATCAGACATTTTAGGTTAACTTTTATTGTGGGTAATAAATATCCATATTGTACGTACGTTACAGTTTTGTTAATTTAGGTTAAATAGGCTTTGATAACACATCTATACAGGGTGTAAAAGACCTCATCACGAAGCCGACAACCAAGCATTATGTACACAAACTAAGTAACTTTACGCAAAAATTATTGCTGGGAAACGACTTTTTTTTTGGGGTGAAAAATCCTGTTTTGTGTTAGAACTACTAAGTACTGTAACGCCTCATAACGCACTCAAAACATTGTGCTGATGAATGAACTTTGACTCCCAATATCTCCGTAACTAGAAGGTTCCCAGGTATGGTTCCCAGGTTTACACCCTTTATATTCTACTGCTAATAAGCATCTATTTAGTTTATCAACTATCTGGTGTCCACGACACAAGCCTCGTTGCTTAGTGTGGCACTAGATGGCAATATGTGTAATGTCCAGTGATATTTATTTATTTATTTAATTTATTCCTATTTAAAAATTTAAAATGATAAAATAACCTTCTTCCCCCCCCAACCCCTGTACTGTCTGGAAAGTCCAAATAGTGACGTCATAAAAAAAAAGATTCTTCACACCCAGGGGTGAAAACCAGGGGTGAGGATCTGAAAATACCTATATATGTTCCACAATCCTTAATAGTGTTTGAGTTATAACTTCTTGAAAACTGTGTGGGAACCGGTTTAAAAAAAACTATCTTTACCATCTCTTTATACTAATGAGATTAAAAAATGTCCCTTGTTAATGTTAAAGAATGTAAAAACAAATAAAGTATTTTTAAAGCGGTCTCATACAATTTTCAAGAAGCTATAACTCGAAAACTATCAAGAATCGCGGAACATACTTACAATGTATGTAATATTTTTTTCATGACGTCACTATTTTTAAAATATGTAGTTAAGATAACCATTATTCTTAAACCGGGTTGAAAAGTTCAGTCATTGCCTACAAAAGAACAGGCTTTGCATATTACGACTTATTCGAAACATAAGTTATCTGTTCTGATTCTAACAGTTTTAAGACCTTGGTTTTAAAAGTCATTTTACTTGCAGCAGACATACATACTCGTAAATTCAAAATTAATTGTATACCTGATCATCTTCGCACTTTTGAGAATTGATTAAAATTAATCAATTCGATCAGCCATAATTGTATGTTTTGACGAATCCAAAATTAAAAAAAAGAAATTTATGTTACGTTGGTTTAGATTATGTTGGAACAAAATAATTTAAATTCGGTTTTAGTTACCACAACCGTTGTGACTTAAGAGCCTATCACAATTTTTCTTGTATTTGAGTGTTTGAGTGTAAGACTCAAATGCAAGAAAAGAATTGATATTTATTTTGAGCGCTCCCAAAGAAATAATCAAACTTTCTCGGGCATTTTTTTTTAATTTAGTGGCTATATCTAAACCATAACCACACATCAAAAATCTCAGTTTAGATGTGTGATTATGGTTTAGATATGGCCACAAAGTTAAAAACCAAAAAGAAAATATTTAAGGTGCGCTCAAAATAAAAAAACATATTTTTTCTTGTATTTGAGTGCTAGACTCTTAGAACACTCAAAAACAAGAAAAATTGCAATAACTCTCTTATTAGGTTCCTTATACTTATGGGCTTAGAGAAAGTGATATACAAAATACACAATTATCACTCACCAAGGCCCGCAGCTGCGCCTGCGGCTTCATTTCCACCAACGGATATTCCATTATCATTCTCAAATCCATAGTTATCTAATCCTACATCACTGGTGAACTTCAAGGAGTTGCCGCTAGCTATGTCAGCTTGACGCTCATCGGATTGTACGAAAGAACCAAACCCAGGTGCTATTCTGGAAAGTGGGCTTATCGACCCAGAAACTCCAAATGCAGCATCGCCAACTTTGGAGTCTTTTGAACCGTAAGAGGTCCTCGATGCTCCTAGACCAGTGGGTTCTAACCCAGAAGTTCTAATTCCAGGGTTAACAGCATCCACCACCACTCCTTGGGCGTCATTTGTGTAGCTGCCGGTGGGCAAGCCTTTGCTTCCATCGAAGGGAGCTAGTAAGGCACCAGCGCTTCCTCCAGCAGTTCTGGCCGATAATGGTGGCAGGTGGTTTGCTTGGAGCTTTGCTGCTCCACACACCGCCGCTAAAGCGGTTAATATTACCTGTAAAGGAAGAGTTGTTGCATTAATATGATCACAAAGTTCCACAAGTCAAAAGATTGTACTGGAAGATTTGAGTATTCCCAAAATAAATTAACAAGGATAATGTGAGTCGGTGTCTCGCTGCATTTTAGTTAGGTAAGTTGGTATTGGTGTCGATTCTGTTGTGCACAAACTAAACTTAATTTAGACTATTGGTATCTTTTACTAAAAGGCAGTGCGAAAAAAGGACGGCTATAGCTATGAGCTAAGTTAGAACTGTCAAACTAGTTTATGCCTTGCGCTTCACCGTGTTTTTAGTCGACATGTTTTTACGTGCACCCTTCATTTGTATAGAAATATTAGTTCCAACTAAATTTGACAGCTCTAAATTACGTCCGTCTCTTTCTCGTTTTATTAGAGAGAAAAGGATAGCAATAGCCTAAATTAAGTTTAGTTTGTGCCCAACAGAATCGACACCATTATCAGACAACATTAAATAAATCCTACATTTCTGCATTCTCGCACAAAAATCTACACTTTATAAAAATAAAATAAGTTAAGTCACTAGTCAACCTCGAAATGTCCAGTTTTCGGAGATCAACTATCTTATAGACAGGATGCGCACATCAAGTAAAATTGGGCTTTAAGTTTAGAGGTCGAAAGTTCATGTGTTATCGTCTTGTCATAAAATGTAAATGATGTAAAAAATACAGTGCTGTTTTACCACTTTTTTACAACTTGGATATTTGTCAATATAGACGAAGGCGGTATCAACTTTTGTATCTTTAATTAACGTGTCAACTAGTCATGTTTCAACAGTACAATATATCGGATGCGAAAATAATGGACTTTTTTGGTAATGAATCTATAAAAGAACTGGATTATTCTTTGAATAGGTAGTGTCTCCGACATTTGATGTAAATGTGACAATGATGTTCAAATGTTTTAGTGCAAAACGATATTAATTATCCTGCCTCGTTGGTCAAGCACTAGTGCTTAGTGGTCTTAGGTACGATTCCCGGATCAAGCAAAGGGAATGGATTTTCTTCTTCAGTAGCCCGGAATCTGGATTTGTGATGGCAATAGATTCGCTCGGTATTACGGTGACATGGGGTATATGAATCTACCTAATTCTTCACGGTAACAAGCGTAAATTTGAAATATTCATTCAATTTAATCGTATTTTCGAAAAAGATCACCGAGGTCTTTGAACTCGAATAAAGTCTTTCTAAATTCCAGTTTATTATTCGATTCGTCCCGCAAATTTTGTAAACTCGACAAGTCGAATTCATTTTGCGTTTTCACTGCTTTCTATATACTAAAGTACATTCACTACAGTCTGTTATTACTGAACACGCAAACCACAGAGTCAGCAATCAGAAATCGACTTTGCGTATTTGCGACTTGTTCAAGCGACGGATTTATTATTATTTTTGCTAAAAATAAGCGATGACGGAAAAGCAGTAGGTATAATAGCACTATTATTTAAATTAATGAAATATAAATCTTGGCGTGAGATTTGTTAGAAATGAGTGCCATAAAAAAAATGGCTGCAAATTACAAAAATATAATTTGAATTAGTATGCAAATCGATACAACTGACAACATAATATTTTGCTGTTTTTTTTTTCAGTTTGGATCATGTTTATTACTGAACACGCAAACCACAGAGTCAGCAATCAGAAATCGACTTTGCGAATTTGCGACTTGTTCAAGCGACGGATTTATTATTATTTTTGCTAAAAATAAGCGATGACGGAAAAGCAGTAGGTATAATAGCACTATTATTTAAATTAATGAAATATAAATCTTGGCGTGATAATTGTTAGAAATGAGTGCCATAAAAAAAAATGGCTGCAAATTACAAAAATATCATTTGAATTAGTATGCAAATCGATACAACTGACAACATAATATTTTGCTGTTTTTTTTTTCAGTTAGATCATTTTTACTTCACATGATCCAAACTGAAAACAAAAAGTAGTAAGTAGCTATAATACTGAATTCCAGTATGTTCAATTAAAACAATAAAAGGGTGGAAGAGAACCGCTAAAACGTTTAACACTTATTCAGTAAATCTTTATAAATCTTTTTTCATCGGTAATTTAAGAAAGAAAAAAGGTTTTGCATACATTTTGACCGTGTACGTATTTCAATTTTGTAGTAAGTTGTTTTTTTGGTAAACGTTTAGAGTCGGTGTAACTTCCACTCTATAAAGTTTTCCAAAAACAAAGTTTTCAAAAAAAAAAAATCTGTGTTGGCAGACTGGAGGCCATGTTAAAAAAAATGCGAATTGTGAAATATAATTGAATCCAGAAAAAATGCTTTACTTACAGTCTGAAAAATTAGTACCTACTTAATAAGTTACCAAACGAAATAGAATGGGTTTACCGGCGATTCAAACGTAACGGTTTTTCATTTTAGTTATTAGTTAGTTATTAGTTTTATTTTGCATGTTATGTCTATCCTGATTTAATAAATAAGGGTCTCAAAATATTTGTTTGATCCTTGGAGTTTTAGCTTTAGTGTTTAGTTTGTACATCCTTGTCGGCCATTTTGAATAACACTCATAAAAATAAAATAATTAATTAAAAATTCTAAAAATATTTTGTGAAAATCTTGAAATAGTTGTTTAAAAAAAACGCATGACAATGTCACAGATGACAGGGATGTCAAGATTCACCACTAAAAATTTCCGACCAAAATTATGCAATTCGAGATCCATTTCCAAATTACTCTAGATGATAATTACACTTATTCACACCACAATGACACAAAAGAAAGTATTACCCAAATCATTGTCCTTTATCCCCTTGAGGGATGTGTATGCTCAGCGGTACCCACTTAAACTGGTGGCACAATGAAGCAACTTTTGCTTTTTATAGCGTTTGAAAAGTCTCCTAAAAAACGTGCTTATATGATTCTGCCGAGATAACTTTGCCACTCCCTTAGATTCTTCCAACTCTTATGCTTATGTCATAGAGTTGAATTTTCTTAGACGGTAATTTTGAAGAAGGTTTAAGATAAAGTTGTGAAGATGCGCTAGGTTCCAAGTTCAAATGGCAAAGAATATGTGGTTTACGCGCCTAAATTATTGTTTTAATTTCTTCAGATCTTATACAATATATGGAGTCATTTACTTATATCGCTTTATAGTATTAATAGGGATTTAGATGGCTTTGACTTTGAAACTAACCTCTGACTCCATTTTTATCGGTTCGCGTTCAGGGACAGTTTTGTTTTGATTTTTTATGTCTGTTTCTAATTGTTTGGATGCTTCAAAGGCGTTTGATTCGGTAAAGCACCAAATATTCTTAATTGGTTTGGATCTCTTGGAATAATAAAATTATAATTGAGAAAACGGAAGTCGTTAAAATAATTCGGGATTTAAAGCTAGAATATTATTCCTATCTATGCTGATTAAAGAATTCATATTAGATATATTACCTATTTATATTCATTTGTCTACGAATTTTCTGCTTCCAGTTTGTAATCGAATACTTCTATCGTCTCTAGATTATGTTCGAAATTCAAATAAGACATAGACAATTTGTAATTTCAAAACAGTATCAAAATCCTTTATTTTATCCATCTTCTTTATTTGAATTTGTCATGTCAATTAGCCGTTATACGACGTATCAAAAGGAGGTGCTAGACTATTGTCTAGCACCTCCTTGCGATATGCTGTATTCAGCATATCGCAAGCGCAACGTACTATAAATATCTTTCAGACGTCTCTAATGTCTCAATCAATCATTGACTATGGTACTAGGTTCCCAGAAATCGGAGACAATAGGCTAGAAATTATTTTATTGTCAAGGCTCGTCTTGTTTCCGAATCAAATGTGCGTTACAGACTGGTTCTAAATATGATTAGAGACTTAGCATAGCGATTGCCACATAGGCAAAACGAGTATATCAGGATCGTAGCAAGTGGCGCTCTGCGGCTTCTGTCTCCATAGAAAAAAGCCGTGAGTTTATATAATATATATGCCGTGTGGTATCCGGCAGAGTAGAATAGAACCAACCCATTACACTCACGGGTGTCGTATAAGGCGACTTATGTCTGAGGCAGAACACCTTGCGCCTCCGTAGACCAGAGAATGGGCAGCAGCGTTTTCTGTTAGTCTTTCATCACTGCGATCTCCAATCCGCCTGCCAAGCGTGGAGATTACGGCAAATTCCTCCCATCATGGGAGAGGCTTGTGTCCAGCAGTAGACGTTATGGGCTGTTGTTGTTGTTGTTATATAATATTTTATTTTATTTTACAATTTTAGGAAAACTTACAGCTAAAAATTTACACACGATTATGAGTAACAAAAATAAGGCCAAATAAAAGTTTTATTATACTGAAAACGTTGGGATAGAAATTCGGAGTGATCATCTACTTCCATCTATTTACAATGCTTTTGACTATAATTGCTGTAATAGCAGATGCGTCGCTTTTTGTTTGAAATAATACAACTTTTGAACCAAAGTTTTTACCGTCAATTATTGTTATTCAACAAAACTATTCTTTATATTTTCAGGTTTGATTTATCCAAAAACTAGCAGAAATCATTACCATATTTTTCATCTGCTCTAAAGCTCTGATTTATAATTGTAGAAGTTCTTACTTTTTATGTCTACTTACGTTTTGTTATGACCAGTCACCACTTGCCTCGACAACAAACTTGATACCAGAAATATTTGGGTTTAAATATCACAAGAATTCGCATAAATAAATTGTGACTGGCATTGGCTCAAGGACTGCAGGAACTGTTCAGACCACTAAGTTCTTTAGTTCATAACTTATTAATAGCTCAAGACATGATAGACTTTCATTGCTTTGGGGTATCAGATGCGTCACTCGAGTGGTTTTTCATTTTGGTTTCATTTCCCGTTCACAACGGATCAAAAAAAAGAACGAGATCTACTTTATTTTTCAGTCATTCCGTGGGCGAGTGAAAGATACCGATCAAATTGTCATCACTTCATTGGTTCATTTTCTATTCAAATCTTTTACTTTGAGTAAAAGATACCGAATGAAATAAAAAGTGAAGCGTCTAACACTACGATCGCATATTTGGGGCAACGCGACGGTTGCTATTAGGACGCAAGATTAGGGTACCGTGTCGCAGTCACCGTAACAAAAGCCTTTTCTAAGAGGAGTGACTGATATAAATGTATCAGGTCACAAAAGATGTCTTCATGTCCTAGATTGGCTAGAAATCCAAATAAGATGTTGATGATACAAACTATGTATACGTTCCTATTGGTAATAGGGTCACAAAACATCTTTTGCAAAACACTCTGCCCGAGTTACAAGTTAGAAAGATGTTTTTTTTTTTTTTGAAATGGCTTCTCGCAGTTCAACCTAGAAAGGCTGTCGACTGCTTAACCGAACAACCCTGTGGGTACCTTAAGTGTAAGGCCTCCAGCCAGGGCATAAAACTTACAAACTAAACGACTACGCGCTAAGGGCACCCTCTGCGTGGTACGGGCCTCGGCTTAGAGCGTCGCTGGGAGACGACAGCAAGGGGACAGGCTGGATCTGAGTGGTTTAGAAAGATGTTTTGTTGAAAAAGTATCCCTAGTCTGAAGGTGGTAAAATGTAGCCATAGGAGCTACACCAGGTGACATTCTATGAACGATGATAGAAAAATTTGCTTCCGAAAAGCTGTGTCAATTCTGTTGAAAAGCATAAATACCAAACTATTTGAAACCGAACGAACTGTGGGCTCGTAAGGCTCAAAAATGCTGCCCTGAAACAATGACACGGGGTCGCGGCAGACCACGAAGGAGGTGACGGGACGAACTGGATGTCTTCCTTGAGAATTGGAAAGAAATAGCACAGAATCGTGACCGTTGGAAGGAATGGAGGGAGGCCTTTGCCCAGCAGTGGGACAATACAGGCTAGATATAATAATAATATTAAAAAAAAGAGCAGCGGTGGCCCAGTGGTGGCGGCGCCAACTTACGAACAGTAAGTCGTGGGTTCGAACCCAGGCAAGGCGCATTACTTTGTGTAATTTATTTCATCACCGCTGCTCTCAAAACGGTGAAGGAAAACATCGTGAGGAAACCGGCATGTCCTAGAACCAAAAAATTCGAAGACATGAAACATCTACCAACCCGCACTGGGCCCGCGTGGTGTATTATTGACCCATTCCCTCTCATAGAGAGGAGGCCTGTGTCCCAGCTGTGGGAACATTAATAGGCTGATGATGATGATGATTATCAAAAAAAATGAATAAGTGACAGCCATTTGTCTTGGTATACTGTAAGTAAGTACTAACACGTGAAATGTGGGTGTACTATTAAGTGCAAACTGGTGAAATGTGGGTGTACTATTAAGTGCAAACTGGTGAAATGTGGGTGTACTATTAAGTACAAACTGGCGAAATATGGGTGTATTATTAAGTACAAACTGGCGAAATGTGGGTGTACCATTAAGTACAAATTGGTGAAATGTGGGTGTACTTAGTACAAACGGGCGAAACGTGGGTGTACTTAGTACAAACTGGCGAAACGTGGGTGTACTATTAAGTACACCTCAGCCTAACTCTAGGGGGATTACGGGTGTGATATCATGTTTGTTTAAAGTCTGTCATTTGAACTCCTGCCGTCGACACAATTGTACGGTCGGATAGCAATAAAGTAGCAACTAATTATTTCAGAAAACCAAAATGTAATTATTTTGGTATCGGTAACGGTTGGCTTTGAACCCTTGTTCTCTACCAGTTTTTACCTCAGTAATTTAATGCTACTATCCAACCATAAAACAGTGAGGATGACACGAGTTAAAATATTATTTACAACATATTTTTATTACACTAATCTGCTAAGCAATCAAACGCTCTCCGTAGCAACATAAACTCTATTGTGTATGTAGAAACAGGTCTGACACTCGTAAATTCCGAAATGGAATAGTAATGTTTTTCAAACCAAAAGCTACAAATGCGATAGTTCGATGGCAAAACTCGTTAAGTACACATTTTCTGAAGCAAAAAGAAATAGAAACTTTGAGGTGCCTACTTTAAGATAATACCGTGAGTACGAGAAGAACCAATTTTGAAATGTGGAAGTAAAAATCAGTTGTTGCGTGACCTGCTCAAGTTCCTCCTTATTAAACTCTTTTAAAGAAGATTTAAGTTTCTCGTTTAATCAAACACATTGTATAGTATCCGAAAGCATTAGAAACTGATCAATGTTATTATTGGTAGGTAGATAAATACACATTATTCTTCCAACCATCGAATTAGGATAATTGTATATGAATATAATCATGTCATACAACGTGTTTATGATTGGATAATGTGTTGTTAACATTATGTTTTTTGTATTTATCTTTGTACAATTTAGATTTGTATGTTAAAGTTCAAACAAGCGCTTTTGTGTAGCTAGAATAGAATCAGGTCTTGAAAAAATCTTGTCTACACTAATCTACACTAATATTATAAAGAGGAAAGATTTGTATTTTTGTGTGTATGTTAGTAATGAATAAACTCAAAAACTTCTGCGTCGATTTCAAAAATTATTTCACCATTAGAAAGCTACATTCACCTTGAGTAGCACAGGCTATATTTTATCCTCGTAATCCCACAGGAACGGGAACTAAGCGGGTGAAACCACGTGACGTCCGGTAGTTTACAATAATGAGAGTTAGTTGCAAAAAATAAAGCTCATGGTTAAGCCAGTATTTTACATGGAGCGACTGCCTATCTGACCTCCCCAACCCAGTTACGTCTCTTGTAAAGACTGGTTGTCAGGCTTTTGGGCCACTGTCACTGTCTACGTAACGACTGTCAAAGATCTACAATTAAATTGACAGCAACTGCTACTGAGAAATTCCTGATGGAAAAATCCAAAATCACTTCGGCCGACCCAGGAATCGAACCCGGACCTCATGCTCAGCAGTCGTGCTTGCGAACACCAACAAGGCAGTCAAATCAACAAACTCAAATCTGTCTTAATAAGCACAAAATAAACAATCCATAACCACACCCTATCATTAAAGCTCACCTTACAGCAGTTATTTAGTATGATACGCGATAATGTAGCCGATTGTAGTGTAACTCGCGCCAAACATAATTATCGTGTTCCGACAGTGTGCACACGCGCCATGGGCCGTAACACAAGTGCCTAGTAGGTAGTACAGTACGGTGCAGACAACTCGCTCTAATGCTTAAGGATGCATTCGGTCGAGTGTGCTATTTCTGCTCTGTCTTGGCACTGGATCACTTCTGAGCTCGGTGGCGCAATCAACGCGCACCTCGAAGAAATGTCAGCAAAAAGGAAGGGGTCCGCCAGGGCCGATGCCTGCCGAAACTGACTGTTCGAAAGAGATACCGCGGCCCTGGAACACAAAGGGCTAAGAAGGAACATGGATGGAATCCTCCCTTCCAATCCGCCCAGAGCGGAAGAGGATTCGACACTTGCTGATTTCCCATCCGAAAAAAAGGCTAATCTCTCTACAAGGCTGATCAACATCGGCTTTGATTTAGGTATTGTTCCGATTTGTGTGCCCGATATTATTATCATTTATTTTGTCAAACTTCGTTTTTATCTTCATCGTAAGCCAGAAGACGTTCAATGTCAGGCATAGTGCTTACCCAAGTCACTCCAACTGGTCCTGTACTACACCAGGTCATCGGTTCAAATTGTGGGAGGCTGTCCAACACTGCTCCTTGCGGTACCCGGTCGCTACACCAAAACCTTACCCCATAGGTAATTCGTTCTATGAGCCTCGGCTGGCCCTCAATTAAAATGTTATTTCATACTTTTCTACTTATTTCAGTATCTCCGTCGTCCGACGTTTGTATTTAAATTAGATCATATCTAGTCTTCTGTTATAGCAATATCTGGAAATAGAGAATGAGTCAGTCACAAAATTATCATTATTAAATAGGTACCTTTATTTTGATCAAAATTCTAGATCTTCTTTAAGATACTAGATTGGTAACATAAACACCTAATATTTCTCGCGAAACCAATGACAATAATCTTGGACTAATGGCCATTAACCTCAACGAACCGGACTTAATATAAATATTCATAGACATTATAACCATCTGTTATATTTGTGACATGCCGCTTGATTAGAGATTATACAATTAGGTAGCTATTTACTTTGATGATATTTTAACGAATTTCTACTGATATCACTTGCAATCTATCATTCAATGTCATTCATGTTCCGTTTTCACTAACAGTAGGAGGCACCTAAATGAAAGCACTGTGTTGGACTTTCAGTGCGGGGGGGCTCAGCGCGTAGAGTTGAAGTGCGAACAATGAAACATGTTTTATAAAAGGTCATTTCAATAATTTGTTGATTCAATTACCTTTTGCTAAATAAGCAAAGCTTGACATACGTACTATAATTAGAATAACTCTACTAGTAATTTTAATTATAGTACGGTCGACCAAACTATTTGGTTTACATTTTAAGGCCCTTCTAACCCTAAAATTAGCAACTCTATTTGTGGTGGTTCAAACTTCGTTTGAAATACTGTTAGAATAAAGTTCTTATCAGCTTGCACTACAAAGCGGTGGTTACGTCAGTCACTGCGGCCGAATAGTGCAAAATGAGTAGTTTTTTGCGATTTACAAAAAATGTATTGATTGGAATAAAAAAATAAAACACATAAGACTTGCTTTATAATTAGTTCAGTTAGTATACTAAGTTGCATGATCTAATTTGAAGTACTTTTTGAATACCAGCGGTTTCTTGTTCGATTTGGAGGTAACTTTGGATTTTTTTTCTATCGAGAAAAGTTTATGGAATCGTGTTTTCGTCACATAAATATGTTTATTTCAAAATTAATGCTGCAGTATTTTAGGCGTAACGGAGGATCATGCTAAGCTATTTGAGGGATAACATGAAAATTACATTGCAAAATGCAAAACAAATAGCTTAGTCGACCGTACGTACTTCAAGAACTAGATTTTAAACAACAAGGAAGATTTCAGGTGACATCGATGTCGTTGGTGTTGTAACCACATTGCTGAAGGACACCAACCAGATGACCACTGGGGGACGTGTTCAAGAGTAGAAACTTCGAATCGGCAAGTGATAAAGTGGGACGCCCTCAGGCTGGGTGGAACGAAGATCTTCGCAGGGTGGCTGGTAGCAGCTGGGTGAGAGTTGCCGAGAATCGAGATAAGTGGCGTAAGATTGGTCAGGCCTTTGTGATGCTTAGTAGGTATAAATTGGGGGTTCTGGATCACTTGCTCTCGCTTCGCTCGAGGAGCGCGTGATCCAGAACTCCCCAATTTATACCTACTATCATGATATCATGATATCTACTATATGAGCTGGCATATTCTTCATAATTACAGATTGACTAATCGATATCTTTTTATCCTTTTTCCATTCACTTGCCTTTATTCCAATTCATTTGTGGTCGGCGCAGCATATCTTCTTCCTCCATACTTCTCTATTACTCGTCATCTCATCAGACACCTCCTTTAATGCCATATCATCCTTCACACAGTCTATCCATCATTTCTTTGGTCTTCCTCTACTCTTATACCCATTCACATTCATACTCAAAACTTTCCTCACAAGATTTTCCTCATTTTGACCTTGTCCTTTCAATTAAATACACATTTCGCAACCAGATGCTTTGACGCCTTTAGAAAATCGTTACAAAAAAAAAAAACAAATAAATGTCATGATTTATATTCCCTTACGCCTTACTTTAATGTATCATAACGTCATCACTAAGCCTTCTTTGATCAATAAACGTTCGTAAACCACTTTAAAACTTGTTTCTTTCATTAATCGTGGACATAATGTCATTAAATAACCATCAGATACAGATGTATCTGACCAGATGGTCGGATGGTCGGATAAGCCTTTGAAAATGTTCCATTGCTCCCTTTGCGACTTCTTTTGCCGCCATCTTGAATGTTAAGCGAGCAAGGATGTCAATCTTTAAATTTAATAGGTAAGGCAATTAATTGTTGGACGACATGCGTGGGGATACTGATATAGCTGATTAATTATATACATTAGAAAAACTTATTTTATAAAGTTTAGTTACCTAAAGAATAATTACTATGGATTTCGGGCGAAAAGTAATTTTAAGATTTTTGCCCGCACTATAGCATGCAACTGCATGTTTCTTGGATCTGTCTAAGGCGTTTGATCTGGTATCCTATGACAGGCTCTGGAATAAGTTAGGTGAAGTAGGTATCTCTCCAGAAATAATAGGCATTTTCTCATATTGGTACAGTAATCAGAAAAATGTAATAAAATGGGCAAATGTTTATTCGGACGAATACAGACTAGACTCGGGTGTGAGACAAGGGGGTTTAACATCCCCAAGGTTGTTCAACTAGTATGTGAATCAGCTGATTGAAGGGCTGAGCAGCATGCATGTCGGTTGCCGCATAGATGATGTAAGTGTTAATAATATAAGTTATGCAGATGATATGGTGCTGTTGAGCCCTTCAATCGGTGGACTCAGGAAACTTTTGAAATGCTGTGAGACTTATGCTGAACAACATGGTTTAAAGTACAATGAACTCAAGAGCGAGTTTATGGTTTTTGTTGGTAAAAACAAAAAACCCAATAGTGTTCCTACGCTGTGCCTTAATGGAGTTCATTTGAGACAGGTGGCTCAGTTTAAGTACCTTGGTCATATAGTGACAAACATTAACAGATGACCAGGATATTGAAAGAGAGCGGAGGGCATTATCAGTCCGTGGAAATATGCTGGCTCATAGATTCGCTCGTTGTACAGTTGACGTTAAATTAACGTTATTTAAAGCGTACTGTCAAAGTTTCTACACAGGTGGTCTATGGGCCAGTTTCAAACAGCGGACCTATAATGCACTCAGAGTGCAATATAATAACATTTTCAGGACTCTGGTGCGGCTTCCGCGGTACTGTAGTGCTTCAGGCATGTTTGCAGATGCGCACATAGATGATTTCTATGCAATTATGCGTAGGAAAACCATGTCTGTGGTGCACAGTATGAGGGGGAGCCGTAACGGTATCCTGAGAATGATAGCTGATAGATTGGACTCGGCGGTCATGCGTCGCTTCACTAACCTGCATGTGACAGGTGCAGGTTAAGTGAAGAATTATATAATTTATTCCCATTGTGATTGTTATTTTTATTGTACTAACATAGTGTGTAAGATATCTGTTATACTAACTATTCACATTTGTTATTTTATTTTTTGGTACCTTCTAACATAGTTTATAAGATTTCCAATACTAACCTCTCTATGGACTTATTTGTCTGAAAATAAACAAATGTTATTTTTATTATTTATTATTATTATAGAATGTAATTGACTAGAATTATAGCCCATTCCCTCTCATAGAGAGGAGGCCTGTGTCCCAGCAGCGGGTACATTAATAGGCTGATGATGATGATGAATTATTTTTGTAATTTATTATAGAAAGACTGGAGCCCTGAGACTGCTGACAGGTCGCGGCAGACCGAGAAGAAGATGGCGGGATGTCTTGGCTGGCTTCCTCGCAAATTGGCGAGAAGAAGAATACCACCGTAAGAAGTGGAAGGAATGGGGGGAGGCCTTTGCTCTGGAGTGGGACAATAAGGGCAAACCTAAAAAAAACTATAAAATTAGTTTCAAGCAATAAAATGGCTGGAATGTAGTTTTAAGTAATGTTTAATTCTATTATATTAAAATATCAAAGTAACCTACCAGCATATTGATAGAAACATTATGTATCTCCCTCATAATCCGAAGATTTACTGTCCAGTTTTCAGAAGTTAGTATCAAAAGTAGGTTTCATGAACAAGTCATTTTGCAAACTTTACAGCTTAGCTCTTCTTTTGTGACTATAAAATGTAGTACCTAATAACACTAAAATTTCTATGAATATAATATTTAATAACCTGTTTGAAAGGACTTCATTCATCTAAAATGATGTCCATATTTCACAATGAGTTGCCTCAGGTAGGTACGTGCTTTATTTACTTTTATTACTCTAACACTCAACACCTCTTTAGTGCATTTGAAAGAGATATCGTGATTTTATTGACAAGGGAGGCTGCGCAAACACATCGCAAAGATTCTTCAAAAGTGATGAGATGTTGAGCGATAATAGAGTTTATGCAGTAAGGATTAAGGTTCAAGACGATGATGGTTAAATCTGTTTGGAATTGCAGTTATTTTAAATATTAGTAATGACATGAGTATTGACTGTCTTATTACTAGTTAGTAAAGTGGAGACCGAAGTAGGTACATTAATCGTTCTGGTAGTAATAACTGTGAATAGAGAGAGGTCTCAGTAATTTGGATGGTTTGGTAATATCTATAGTTATGAGATTCTATTTTTAAATATTAGGTTACTTTTTTTATTTTTTTGTTCTGCAGGTATGTTTTATTGTAGCTATTTTCAAGAAATAGTAGATTGTTATACAAGGGTGGAAAGAAATCAATTCCCATACGAGGTATTACGAGGTAGACGCACGAGCGAAGCGAGGGCGGCTATAGTCCGAGTGGGAATTGATGACTTTCACCCGTGTTAAACACTCTACTTTTCATTTCAAATATAAGGAAAGTAAAAAATAGTAGTTTTTCTAAAATATTTATTGATAGTAATAACATGAGTAGTACCTATTTAAAATTAATTGAGAAGTTAGAACAATTTGTGAAATTCAACGTTAAATTTTTGTTTGGAATATTTACACTGTTTGATATATTATGACAAATTTGGCTGTGTTGGATCTCTGTAAAAGTAGAAGACTCTGGTATTTCATTAGACGGTGGAATCCATGGCGGAGACTCTCTTGAAGTGGTTGGTTGAGGCGAATTGGGGCGTATATTTATAGTCTCAGTTAATTTCTTTGAAATTTTAGATTTATTTTGGATAGAATCCTCAATGTAGCCTTCCGCGACTGTGCTGGATTTCCATCCTCCATGTCTTTTTAACATTGTTAAGTTCGCCCCAGAATCGGCTAACAGTGTCGCTGACGTTCTTCTATAACAATGCCCGGTATACTGCTCACAGTTTGGTAAATTCAAATATGTTGCTATCTGCTTTGGCATAACTGAGATTTTATTTTTACCGATCACTTGTTTATTGCATTTTCCCTTTTGGTAGTTAAGAAAAAAACGATCCGTTTTTATGTCAGTAGGTCTAAGCTTTTGATACGTTTTACTGTTTGTGTAAACTCTTCTCGTACTACAAATGTGCGCTCAATATTTGTTTTTGTTTTAGTCAATTTTACGGGTTAGTCCCGCTATGGTATGGTCCCGGTATGGCACCCTCTTAAAATACCTATCAAAAAGTCCCGCTATGGTACCCATCTTTTAGATCTACGTTAGACAATAGAAGGTACAACTGAAAAGAAAAGTGTATCTATAAATAAATACTTTTAGGAGTGTATCAATAAAACGTCTGTTTGCGATATTAAATCAGTCTTTTATTAATTCAAAATATTTATAAAAAAATATCAAACAGTAAAACGAAATATTAATTGCAATGTAATTTTTAAAATAATCAACAATATTAATTACCAATAATCAACAATAAAAAAAATATAAAAAATCCACATCTCAGAAAAGTATTACTGTAAATATTATAAACTACAAATAAAAACAACATCCAGACATAAATATTAGTTACAAATAATCAACATTGAGAAAAGGCAGTAATTGTAAATTTATATAAACTACAAAAATAATCAACAACCAACTAGACAAATATATTAATTACAAATAATCAACATGGAGAAAAAGGCGCAAATTGTAAACATAAACTATAAAAAATAATCAACATCGAGAAAAAGTATTAAACATTTTAATAGGCTAAAAACAAAATTAAAATAAACTATTTTTTTAAATGTTCTGATCGAAATATTGACTTTGATATGTTAATCAGAAAATCACCAATGGAGATAGCTTTATTTTCGTAACTTTTTGTTAGCTTTTGAATCTGGCGGTCGATTTCTATACTTGTTCTTTTTCTTGAATTTATAGGTGATCTTTTTAGTCGAAAGCTATAACAAAAATCATCAGTTATTTAAGTTAAGCTATATTTTTTTCAGTAACCGTCTGTAATAGAAGGCGACAACCAATAATATCTACCAAAATAAATAAAATCAAATCCATTTTCAAATTCTTCTATGTACTCGTATTATGTAAAAAAATATATATCTGCTTTTAAAAATATTATATCTGCTTAAAAATATTGTCTAAAAAATACAACTTACTTGGCTTGTTTTATATCAAAGTGACATGTGTCGTTGCCAATTGTTTGCAGAAACAATAATAAACTGGGATTTTTTCCAATAATTTTGTTGAATCTGCCATTCCATGATTCCGCCAAGTTAGTTGTTCTATGGCGTTCATTATGGCAACACCAAATGAGGTCTGGATATTCAAGCCACTGAGTGACAAAATAGTCATTGAATTTGGTCATAGCTTCATCGTCGAAACTGAAAAAAATACTTATTAAACGTTCGTACTTGTAAAGCAATGAAATTAACAGGTCCTTACTGATATTGTTGTTCTTTACTTTTTTGCCATATAATTAGAGTTAAGTACTCAAACATCATTTTGGAAAGTAACCAAGATATTATACCTATTTTCCATTATATGCAGCCAGCCGTCTTCAATATCTTGTTTTGGCAAAAACGCCAAGCCTATGCATTGCTTAACATGGTTCGAGGACTCTTCGTGTTCCATGAGATTTAAAGATTTCGCTTTTTTGATAACGTTCTTTTGAAAATGTACGTTACATCCATTTATTTTGATATCAGGAAAAATCTTCGCTGCTGCATTTATTACTCCTATTTCATAATCGAAGGTAAATTTCGATGGACGCCATTCAGGCAAAGTTTGTTTAATCAATTCGAAAACTTTTTCATAAGTTTTCCCTTCTTTGTTTTTTAACAGAATATAAAATAATGGTGCTACATTCGTGGATAACTCAGTGCTTCCCATGTCTCCATGAATGACATAAACTTGTTCGAATGGGTTTGGGCAGCCGTCGAAAGTGCCATCACCAAAGTAATGCGTTACACATTTTATATATTCCTTTACTTCTGTCGAGGAAAATATAATTATTCGATTACAGTCTTCATTACAATAATCAGCCAATACATACTTATTAAATTCTTCTGGTATTATAATTTCTTCCACATTCTTAAATTGTGTTTTTGGTACGTTCAACGACTTATTTCGGTGTCTGTATAATACTGTTTTTAATTTTTTATAGTCAGGAACATTTCCTGTAAGGTGTAACCCTTTGTCTTTTAAGTTACCCATGTGTTTTTCGAAAATTTTCTGTACTGATCCGTAATTTGAATTTACTTCTTTTTTGCACTCACTTATAGCCATTTGAACTTCATTGTCTTCAAAATGTGGCACGCACTGATCACTGTGTTTATAATCTTTAATTATTGTATTATTGGTATTCTCAATAGTTATATATCCACTACATTTAATACTATTTCTCCTATTTACACAATGCCAAGTACTTGAATTTTTATTTTCTCTGCGTTTAATATATTTATGTCCGGCACGTAATAAAGTTTTTCCACCGCGTCGACTGTCAATAATTATTAAATTTACACCACGTGAACTACTTGACCCAGACATTGCAATAGATAAACTAACAAGCTATCCTAATTACTCATATCGCAAAAGTACAGCTGCAAATAGCAAACTAAACCCGGAATAATACTGTCTCTCTCTATTTTCATAAAAACAAAAGGGAAGAGCTAGATACGAATTCGAGGAAGGGCTCGTCTCTATTGTTTTACGAAAAAACCGGTTGGTCAGGTAACTACCTGAAGTGAAACGACAATTACCGAGCGTGATTTGTTTAAAAAATAGTATTAATAAATATTATCTTGCTTAACTATAATAGTTAAGAAAAGATATTTTTTATTAATACTATTTTTTTCTTAACGCATTGTATAACTTTTCTTTACAACAGTACCAAAAACTGAAGGGTACCATAGCGGGACTTTTTGATAGGTATTTTAAGAGGGTGCCATACCGGGACCATACCATAGCGGGACTAACCGAATTTTAACAACTAATAACTGACCATGATTTTCAACGTCTTTAATTGTTAGATTTGTGAGCTCACTGCTTCTGCAGGCGCCGCTTATACCGAGTATCAATACCACCTGTGAAAACAAAGAATTTTGTTAGTATTTATCTTTTAGGTATGTAGGTAAAATAAACAGGTTTACTCTAAAAATGCATGCCGTTCCAACGTCTTTACTCTCAATATACGCAATCTGGTCAGTGTCATTGTCTCTTTTTCTACAAACTTATCTATAATACTTATCAGAGTAAAGACGTTGGGAACGATGTTCATTTTTAGAGTAAAAGACTTCTCCTTACTTAGATAAACGTTTAGCTTACCTTCATTGCCAAATATATCTCGTCAGGGGCTTCATTTAAAAATGATTCCACTTCGTAAGAGGTGAAAACCTTAGATTTTTTGCTCTTGAACCCCTGAGACTGTCTTTTCAAAAACGCTGTGAGATTATGGATTTTTTTCAAATCCACATTATGTTTTACACTAAGTGTACTCTTGAGCATTAAATACCTGCTCCATAGCGTAGAAGGCTGTATTTTGCTAGATAGTCCATTGAAGTATGTAAGAAATACACTTTCGGAAAACGATTTTATTTTCTAGTCTGTTCGCCACTTCATAAAATCATTGTAAATATTTATTTAATATCTTTCCTTTGAAATTTCTGGCAAAAGATTTTCAATAACTGTATTGGCCTCGTCTTTAACGGAATTGGGGGTCGACATTTCAGAATCGCTTGAACTCATTTTTAATCAAATAATTTCGGTACAGAGTTAGTATCCCGCCAAATTATACATAAATAGTCCTTTTGACGTGACAACGTCTTATAAATTGGTTTGCCGGGTGACACTTCAAGAAACTGGGTAACGCTCCGCTCACGTTATGCGCTTACAATGAGAGCGAGTGAGAGGCACGCGTCCCGCCTAAGAGCGAGAGAGACAGACATAAAAAGTTTATTTTACCACTCAAAGTCGTTGTCACGTAAAACTTTCGCCCGTATACCGACTTTACAGGCAACCAATTTTTTAATTTAAATTTCAAATATGGAACACACCGCCCGCGTCACCGCCGCGGGCCATCCCACTTTAATAGGTATTTTTTTTATTCACATTGGCCGTATACACTCACAAGACCGCAGCATTTTTTTTTTAATCGATATTTTTCTTAATTATGTAAAAAAAATTATAGCCGACTAAATAACCAATTTTAGTTCTATTTTTAAAATTAATTCCCGCCCTAGGGAGGGAAGCAATTACTATGAGTCTTTCCCGCCCAAGGGAGGGAAGCATCGTTTTCGACCCGCTGCTCTGATCAAACAAACACTACTTTCCGAGTATGAGAAATGAAATAGTACATTGTTACCCTAGGGGTGAAAGTAACTTATTTAGTCCCGAGACGGGGTTTGGTGCCCGAGCGAAGCGAGGGCGCTAATAGTTCGAGGGACTAAATAAGTCTTTAACCCGAGGTAAACACTGTGCTTTTCATTACGAATACAAGGAAAATAAAAATAAAAACATTCAAGCAACAAATGAAGATTGGACCACGGTAGACCGCTTTCCCGCCTATTTTGCTTTTTTTTTCTGTGACCGGCCAGCCTATTCAGCCATTACCTATTTTTCATTTTCATCATCGAAAAAATGGTAAATATTTTGCCCAAATCTATGTTATTTTAAAGAAATAGTTGAAACTTAATTATAATAAAGTTATTTAAAAAAATATGTATTCTCTAATTAATACTTAATTGTATGTTATTTGAATTTTACATCGTGGCTGTATAGAAAGTTGGAACATGGTTCAATCTCTATGGGTTCAATAGAAAATGGGACTATTTTTTTTTAATAATTTGACAGCTGTCAGTTGAAAACGATTCTCCCTAGGGCTGAAAAGTATTACTTTCAACCCGCTCCTCAGGCAACTTTAGACCTACTTTCCGAGTATGAGTAATGAAAAAATAATTTCGGCTCAGATGGAACATTCCCGACGCGTGATGTTTGCTAAGCTCGACTCTTTAAAATGCCATGCATGGTACAATCGCTAGATTTGGCAGCCAAGACAAAATATCAAATTGAATTCAGAACATACTTCTTGGTAGTTATTTTAAAAAATAATTAACCACAAAACTTATAATAATAGCAAACATTTAGAATTAATTCAATAATAAGTGTATTTCTTGTTCAATTCAACTTCCTTGATCCATCATTTGCATATCATGCAAAAAGACACCAACCTGTCCTACCCAGTTCACTGACAGTCTGCCACTTTCACCCTTATGCTGTATGTAATAAGGTTGATATTGATAAGTGGTCGACCGTCAGTGCACTCAGTGGTATCTAGTTACAAGATGATGTAAAATGGCGTGTTCTGTGGTTTCTTAGACAGACACTATATGTAAATAAAAAGTACAATAGTAACATTATAAGACATTTTATTAATTATTTATGGTTTTATAAAATGTGTAGGAAATGTTTATGGAGTGCTAATTTTCTTACCCTTTATTGAACTTTGACTTAGAAGAACAATAGTCAAGACAAAAGGCTTGCAGTTATTTGGAAATAATTGCAGACATAACTATTACAGCTATAAATTCATTTAATATAAATACCTACCTATCTCTAGACAAGTTTGTGATAGTACATTATGATATAAGTACGGTAATTTGAAAATTACTGCCGAGGCGATATTGTTAGCCCGAGCCGTAGGCGAGGGCTACAAGAAAGCAGAGGCTGTAATTATCAAAGCGCACGTATGTCGTACGACGTTTGATAGCATATTTGCGAGGAAATAAATAAAATTCATAAATCTTTAATCACTTGTTAAAGCAGTTATAATAATATGAACAATTTGTAAAATTGATTATTAGGTACGTTGCCAGTTGGCATTTTTAATGTTGTCAAGTTATTATTAAAGTTAATTTTATTCATAAAATGTTGACCACTTATCTGACATTAAAACTCTTTGTTAAGATTTAAAAAAGTAAGTACCGTTCGTTTTAGACGGAGCATCTTGACAAACCGTGCGTTTTACATTACATTATCGCACAAGTACGTAATGAGATACAATACGATATTGAAATTGGTGAAATAAGACATCCTTTACGAGCAAAATAAATGTGTTATAAAAATAGTTTATTTTTCTTGCACTCAAAAACTGACTTCAATATCATCCGTACAACCTAATATTTTTGAATTCAGAACGTCTGTCTGTCTGTTAGGTACCTTTTTACTTCTTACCGGCTGATAGGATTAGGATGACATTTTGCTCGTTTACGACAATGACATAGAACTCAAAAATTTAGATTTTTTTCATTAAAATATTTTTAGTCTAATTTAAAAAAAAAAACGCCGTCATGTTTTTTTTTTCGAGTGATGTCATCATCGTTGCAACCAAGCAATTAGTCACACGAATACCTAGATGATGAACATAGAACACATTTAAATAATCAGTAAGGTGCGTTGGGGTAAGATCGGCGGAGGGGTAAGAACGTAGAAATCAAATATCTCACTTATTTGGCTATATTTTTTAATGCTAGCCACATTGCGCGCCACGTCATTATGTTCCGCCCCGCCCCGCAGTGACCGTCAGTCACTCCGGCAACTCGGACGTGTACCACGCGCCGTTAGAGAAAACAAGGTAAGTTTTACAAAATATTTGTTTATCCGGTCTTTCACCTTCATTCGTATTTGCATATTTTAGCAAAAGTATAGCTTATTTTGGTATTGTTTTGCCTAAATACTAAGTTTTAAGCAGTGATAACATGATAAAACTAATCCAGATATGTCTACTACCTCTGTAGGCTAAAATCCGGAGTTACCCCTCACGAGTAAAGATCGGACAAAAATATCTGGTCTTAACCCGTTTCGAAATTTTCGATATAAAACCATACTTTGAGAACCTTAATATCTTCTAAATTTGGCATTTGGGGTAAGATTGGTCAAATTTAACGAAAAATAAAAGAATAGTTTGGTACATCTATGTTTGTAGTATTAGGTAGATTTTATTGATGTCATGTTAAAGAACAGGAAAGATCGGATACATTCTTTTTATACACCTTGTGCTCCTAGCAATAGGAATAGTTTAAAATTGTTATCCGAACTTACCCTTTGATAGCCATAGATAGATTGTCATTATATTCACAAAAATTGTGTCCTGATTTTGCAGGCTTACAAAGCAACGAATATTGAGTGTTTATAAATAAATTTAATTTAAAATTACACTGTGTTGAATCATTATTAATTTCCACTATTTTTCATTAATGTGCTGTATACCAAAATTGAGAAAAAAAAGTTTTTGCAACATCCTTGCAACTATTCGAAAATCCGTCCGATGTTAACCCAACGCACCTTACGTTACCGTCGTCGTCGCCGACGGATAATATATGACCTTCAAGCGGACAAAGCCACTTGCCAAAGCTAGATCTTAATAAAAATGCCCTACAAATAATGTATCAAATGCAATTAATCAACGTATTCTACTGACAAATTAAAAATATCAACACCATTTTTCTAGGCAGTAAAAAACTAGGATCAATGTCATATCATTGATTAGACTTACACATAACATTATTGACATTACAAAAACACAACTTGACCTACGCATCATTTAATGTTACTGACAATATCATTAATCAATGCAAATTAATCAAACATTAATCAGTACGATTCTCCCATTCATCACAATGAGAATCATGCTGTTAACATGTGAAAAAATATGTTCTCATCACCTTAACTCTAAATCAAGCATCAATTTCTCATACTTTCCGCGACGTTCCTCACAATCCTCACTTCTCATTTGCCTTTGTTGGACAATGGACGATGAAACTGTGGCAGCGTGCGCGCTATGCATTTTTATTATAGCCAATATTATATCAATCTCATAAAAATAAATATACATCGTTGTCGTCGTCCTCGCCAACGGAGATGGTGGATCACATCACTGCGACCACGCGATTATGTGGCCAGCCACTCGCGCTCGTATTGCCGGTCCTTTGACTCGCGCACAAAAACCGACAAAATAGGGAGCGGTGGGCACGACAAGGAGCATGACATGTGGCATGACGAGTAATGTTGCCACACTATGGCTCTGCCTCCTTTCCTCCTTACTTCCCATGCCACTCGTCGAGTGTGTGGCAGGCCCATTATATGGTACTCATGTTCTTGGGAGCTATTTCATACTAAAATCATGACTGTCAAACACACTTTACGGTTATGCTGGAAAAAAGCCTCTCTCCAAGGCCGTCAAGTTTTTCCATTCAGGGCCAATGTGAACAGGCTGTTGGTTTTGTCCACCACGTTCCGCCATCTTCTTTGGCCCAGCGCACACCGCTGGAGGCGCAGCGGAGCGCATTTGAAGACAACAATTTAATATAAACCTTAAATACCTTGATATACGGTCAATATAAGAATAAATTCGCAAGCAGTACTCGGAGCGTCCTCAAGCTACTACAAGAGCACGCGCGCGACCGTTTAACGTGATTCAAGTGATTTAGACCTCAAAGGCCCAGCGCCTTTGAGGTCTAAATCACTTGAATTTTCTATCCAAATCAGTAGTTACTAAAATCTCCGTCGACCACAAAATGACGGTTAAACGGATTTGTGAATAATATGTTTGTGTGCGTTCATTATGAACTTTTGCGGAGCAAATTATATTTGTACAATATTATGAATGAGCAAAGCAAATAATGACATACGAGTAAGAGCAAAAAGCTTGACTTACCTTTTCGGTCAAGGCAGCTAGTCAATAAAACATTTTCATAATTATTTATTGTTTTCTTTGTTAGATAGCTACTCTTACTTGCAATAATTGCATCCTAAATTAGTTATAATTATCTGTTAAAAGTATGTTCGGATTCATAAAGTTTTCAATGCATATTTAACTTGGAACATCAGCTTCAATGACAAAAGAGACATGACTATCCAAGGTCTCAACTCTGAACATGTATACTAATTGCAAAACAACAGTAGCAAAAACAATGCATACAATGTTTAAATCATTGCATGAAGCCATTAATCAATTGCCACCAAGTTTTATTTTCCAATCAGCTCTATCAATCAATCAGTGTTGTGTTTCATTCCGATTTCATTGGATCTTCATACAAAATTATAAAAGTTTGCGCTTCGGGAATCATCGTCTATGTTCGGAAATACGAACGCTCGATGATGATTGTGAGGTGAGATTTTATTAAGAGCTGTTACAACCATAGAGGTAGGTGCTTGTCGATTTTGTTTTACCATGAAATCATAGATTCAACTCCAATATTTCTGAACGTTTTAGAGATTGAAGATAATTACCTGTCAGACAGAAACTTATAACAACTCGCAATAATTGGTGTACTACAACTGCTGCAGGTCAAAAGTTTAAACCGTTACATTATATTATCTGTGCCGTTACTTTTGTGGAGCAACTCTGAACTATGTGGAGCGACGCGCGACGTTCGTGCCAGTTTGAAAACAAGAACATTACTGAAGCGCATACATTTTAGGCGCATTACTTTGTGTAATTTATTTCATCACCACTACTCTCAAAACGGTGAAGGAAAACATCGTGAGGAACATCCTAGAACCAAAAAATTCGAAGACATGATCCTGTGACATCTACCAATCCGCACTGGGCCCGCGTGGTGGATTATAGCCCACTCCTAGTCCCCAGTGGGAACATTAATGTTGGAAACAGGTACGGAACGTGGTGGACAAAACCAACAACCTGTTCACATTGGCCCTGAATGGAAAAACCTGACGGCCTTGGAGAGAGGCTTTTTTCCAGCAGGGCACTGCAATGATGCAGGCTAAAAGTAACAGTGACCATTTTATTTAACTCTTTCGAATGTATCAAAAAATTAAAAAAAAAAAAAATTAAAGAAAAACAAAAAACCCGACTGCGTAAAAACTAATTATAATAATACGTGAAAGAATTAACTTAAATAAAAACTAAAAAGAAAGAAACAAGCCCGGTAGTTTAGGATTCTGTTAAGTAATACTAAATAACTACACAATTGAAATAGTTTTATAATCGATACACACATAAAACAAATCATAAATTCTAATGCAGAACAGAACGACTCACAGTTTTGATTGGTAAAATTTAAATGGGCCCCGACTGTGAGTCGTTCTGTTCTGCATTAGAATTTATGATTTGTTTTATGTGTGTATCGATTATAAAACTATTTCAATTGTGTAGTTATTTAGTATTACTTAACAGAATTCTAAACTACTGGGCTTGTTTCTTTCTTTTTAGTTTTTATTTAAGTTAATTCTTTCACGTATTATTATAATTAGTTTTTACGCAGTCGGGTTTTTTGTTTTTCTTTAAATTATTATTTTTTATTTTATACTTTTTAGTTACGATTCATTCGTACTTCGTTATAAGATGGTAAATTTCACAATCTAGTCATTTCATTGAGGGAGTTAATATCGTGGGGATTATTAGGTAACTTGCGGTGGTCTAAACTACTGATGATTAGTCCCTCTAGAGACCTAACTCGGCTCAAAGCTACATATGCTTGACCTTTAGCAAAAATGCGTGAACTTAAGTCAACCACAGCTCGGTACAAAGTAGTTCCTTGAAGCTTGTGTACAGTTACACCCCAGCACAATATCAATGGCAACATTCTTCGCTCTACTTTACTTACTACTTTACTTCGCGGACAGGGTAAAAACCCTGTCCGCGAAGTGCATCGAATTCTGTCGTCGATGGTTCGATTCTGACTCCTACTCCAGGAACATTGTTTTTAATTGCTTTGTCGTCATCAAATTCTATATAAACAGACTGTGGCAATTCTCCGGGTTCCAATTGGTCCCTCCGAAGAGCTGGCCACTCAATTGTCCTTATAACACCCATTGCTCCGTTAACAAGACCATGGGTAACATTCAAATTTCTTCGTAATATAACTCGTGATCCTAAACCGATTGTTAAATATTTAACGATTCCTCCAGTTTTGTTAGGATCATCAGAAACATATGTTCTTTCGGTTTTTGACCATATGTTGAATCGTAATAGTTTTGGTGACAGAAATGTAATGATGATAACAAAAAACAATAGGAATCCAAATTAAGTATTTTCAAATTTATGTACGTACTAAAGTCAGTTAACTATTCTCGATTCTCGTGAGCTAAAATCAGTTGTAAAGTATGAAAACTTAAATCCATAACAATGAATTAAATTAGTAGATGCGGAGAATCTTAACACCGCGATTCAGAAACGTGCATCAAATGTACAACGCCATCTATCGAGCTTGGTGGTAAACTTTTTTTTCTCGGCGACTTGGCGATGAATAAAAGTTATTTTTTTACCAAAAATATTTGTTTTTCATGCTTTTTCACTGTTTTTTTGTTTGTATATCGTTAATACTTGAAATAAAAACTTAAATCAATATGTAAGAATTAGCGAGAATGATTGCTTTGTTATACAACTTTAAATCATTATATATCCTAAACTATTATTTATAATGAAAAATGACAAAAGGAACCTATAGATGATTTTAAAATACCTATTCAACGACACCCCATTTGACATAGTTCAACAACTTTTTTTTTTTCATTTTGACAATATGGCGTCTGGTTGTCGCTGTGGTGAATTTTGATTACTGTTATGTCTTTAGTGATACTCGCAAGGTTAAGACGAATCGATTGACGTAAGAATGATCAAAATCGGCCTACGCATTTGGTCTCTAGAACGCCACATAGAAACAAACATACATACATACATACATACATAGACTGATGAACACATTACCCTCCTTTGCGTCGCGCAGTCGGGTAAAAAATGTCTCTTTATCAAAACTATAATTAATTTGTAATGTTTAATAATTTAATGTAATTTTTATGTAATTTCTAATGTAATTTGTAATTTTTTTATGTAATTTTTAACTTTTTTTAACTTACAAATGTATTTTATTTTTATTTTAAATGTAAATTTTATTTTTTATGTATTTGTAATAATTTCTAATGTAATTATTTTGTAATGTAATATTGTTAAAACGTTATGGACTAATGTCTGAAATAAAAAGATTTTATTTTATTCATTTTTTATTTTTTTTTAAACATCTCTTTAGCCTTTTCTCAACTACATATGTTGGGGTCTAACCGGATGCAGCTGAAAACCTGTTACTACTGTCAAAGACAGCCGGGACCAACTTCAGAGGCGCGGATAAAACTGTGTATGTGGGTGGTCACCATCCACAGACCAACCTAGGCAAGCGCGACCTAACTCAAAAATTAATCCGAGTAGCTGAATTATTTAGCCACGAGCTCCTAAAAAAACTAGAATCATTTTAAAATCAGTTAAACTCTAAATTATCTACTCAAAACACGGAAATGCTGTGTTCTTATTATCAGTGATTTAATTGAGTAATGTCATTGGCACATCATTGCGAGGATCAGATTAACCTTGCAGTCAAAGTGCAATTCATAAAGCAATGCAGTGCAAATTGAAAACATGTTTTGCGGCTTCGCTTCGGCAGAGCTGGTGGACTTATTCTGGATTTTCTTTAATTTGCAGATGATTATGGAAATAATGATTATAAGAGTGATGAATATAAATGTGGATGGATGGAGAGCGAGAGGAAGACCAAGGAAAAGATGCATGGATTGTGTGAGGAATGATATGAGGGAAAAAGGTGTAAATGATTGTGTGACGGTTGACAGAGGAGACTGGAAGAAGAAAACGTGTTGCGCCGACCACAAGTAACATGGAATAAGGGCAGGAAGAAGAAGATGATTACGGAAATAAAATAAAATGGCGCCTTGAAATGGCACTGGGAAGCGGAACAGTAAGCAATTATGTCTGGTTATCACATGAACTGATGTTGAATGACAGGCAACACGTAAAGTGACGTCATTTCTTGTAACATATTTCGAGGAGCTCGTGGCTAAATAATAACAGCCGCTCGGGTCGATCGTTAGGTTAAACCGTGCTTGCCTAGGTTGGTCTGTGGATGGGTGACCGGCCATTACATACCGAGTTTCCTCCGTGCCTCGGAAAGCACGTTAAGCCGTTGGTCCCGGCTGTCATTTGTAGATCTTTGACTGTCGTTAGGTAGTCGGAGGCCCAAAAAGTCTGACAACCAGTCTTACCAAGGGGTATCGTATTACCCGGTACGAACTGGGTTGTGGAGGTCAGATAGGCAGTCGCTCCATGTAAAATACTGGTATGCAGCTGCTGGAAGCCGACCCCAACATAGTTGGGAAAAGGCTAGGCAGATGATGATGACTTTGGGGCATTCATTCTGTCTGTTAGCCACAACAATTTTGAACAAAAAAAAAGCATGTGAAAACCATGTCTGCACCGAGTCGAAAATCAAACCAACAAATGCAGATTTCGGTAGGTACCTACTAAATGTTTTTATACGTTGAATGCTATGTTTATATGCTCTCTACTCGTACTTTCCGATACGGAAAAAACTTACTGTTCTCGATGATAAGCTAATTTGGTTTTCCAGATATTCATTTACGAAGGAAACCTATATCACAAACTCGTTCCAATCTTTATTTTCCTCAGTTCGGCGTGAGTGTCTCCTCTTTTTACCTACTTTCATTAGTTCCTTAACCATTTTTTTTCAACGAAGGTATCTCAGGACAGTAAGGTATCTTAGGTATCTCACAGGAAAGTCTTCTCTATCATCCTTAGCTATAGGGCCCTTTTTCCTTTAGCCGAGTTCTGGCAACTATGCCGTTCGCCCAGATCATCACCGGACTGCCAACACTTTTACTCTCCAGTTTTTGGAGACCTGTTGATCATAACTTGCCATGGACAGTGCCGTATATAGACTTAAATAGGCTTTTCTGCGCCCTGTGCGAGCTTCTATAACTGCATCAGGTTCAAAAAATAAAGCACAAGTGGACCCTTCGCCTATTATTCTACCCACAGTGTCTCACTCACTAAAACTCAAACGCAAGTTCACTAATGAAAATGCGTTGCCCACCCTGATGCTTAAGATTTTATGTATGTTTCAAATAACACCCTGCAAAGTTTCAGTAAACTGTAAATCAATTTAATTTTAAGTACTTGGTATGGTACAGTTTTGAATAAGGAAGACCAGCATAATAGATGTTTTGATACTGGCATGTAGGTATCGAGCACTAGGGGCGCAGCGGGAACTTATCAGGAGCAAATCGAAAAAATTATAGTCCTACCTGGTCTGGCCATTCTTTCGCCCCCCAGAGTCTACGCTCTGTGCCTGGGCACCGGTGGCACCGCCCTATTTACGGCACTGGCCATGGAAGACTCCATCGAGCCTATTCAACATCAACAACATCAACACCAGCCTATTAATGTTCCCACTGCTGGGACACAGGCCTCCTCTCTATGAGAGGGAATGGGCTATAATCCACCACGCGGGCCCAGTGCGGATTGGTAATGTCACAATGTCTTTGAATTTTTTGGTTCTACGACATGCCGGTTTCCTCACGATGTTTTCCTTCACCGTTTTGAGAACAGTACAATAAGTCTGGGTTCGAACCCACGACTTATTGTTTGTAAGTCGGGGCCGCCACCACTGGGCCACCTCTGCTCTTCGCTCGAGCCTATTACATAGAACTTAAACATAACTGACTAAATGTGGGTGTACTATTAGTTACAACTCTGCCTAATCCTTCGGGGATTATAGGTATGATGTTTATGTTTCTAAAGTCAGAGACCTCTGTTACGTTTTCGGATCTTGACGGATGAGAAGAAATAGCGTTACTCTGATGAAGATTTAACAGCTAATTTTTACCCGACTGCGGCGAAGCCCAAAAGGAGGGTTATGTGTTTGCCCTGTATGTATGTTTGTATGTATGTCCGTTTCTTTGTTCCCTCGTAACTCCTCAACGGATGGAGGGATTTGGATAGAATAAATGTCGTTAGATTCGTCTTGATGGCGCGAGTGTCACTGGCTACATTATAATTTAAAAAAAAAAAAACGTGGATTTGGGGTGCCATATATAATTTGTGGAGTTCGATTTTTTTTTTCTTCTAATACCATCGAGTGGGGTATCAAAATGAAGGGTTTTAAAAGGTGATTACAAAAATATATGCAACTTATATGTTTGAATGTAATTTGAAATTATAAATCCATTAATTATAAAATGGTAAACTGACCGACTGACTGGGTGATATATCAACGCACAGCCCAAACCGCTGGGTCTACTGATTCGTAGGCTCCTTATGTGGTCTAGGAGTGCACTAACAAAGGATTTTTCAAAATTCACCCCTTAAGGGGGTTAAACGGGGCTCCAAAGTTTGTACGGGGAAACAAGATTAGTTACTATTTTATTTATTCGAAACTTCACAGGAGTGCTCCTATTGATAAATGAGTAGAAACAGGTTTCAGGTTTTCACAGAATTCAACCCCTAAGAGGGGGAAATGGGGTGACAAAGTCTAAATATCAAGGCACAGCCCAAACCGCTGAGTCTAGAGATTCCAAATTAGGCCCATAGGTTTCTTATGAGTTTAGGGGTACACTAAGAAAGTTTTTTTCAAAATTCACCCCTAAGGTGTTACCCCGTAAGGGGGTGAAACGGAAGTCAAAAGTTTGTATGGGGAAACAAAATTTGTTAGACTGTTTTGTTCGAAACTCCACAGGAGTACTCCTATTGATAATTATATGAGTTGTTAACATTATTTTGTGTTTTAGGTTTTTTCAGAATTCAACCCCTAAAGGAGGAAATGGGGCGACAAAGTCTGAAAATCAACATGGTTATTGTTTGTATGGTGTATTGGGTCGGGTGTATTACAAAAACAACGATTTTAAGATTTAATGTGGCGGACCTGACATACTTTCATCATATAACGTTGGGGTGCGATGGGATTGAAATGTCTAAAAATCAATATGTGTGTCGATTTCGAGATTATCAGGGGTGCTGATTACGAATATGGCATTTATTTTGAGATCCAAAAGATGGCGGATTCGACTTCAATACAGGGTTATTGTTGATTTATTGTGATGATTGTGAAAATGATGATGATTGTGATAACGATGATGATGATTGTGATAACGATGATGATGAATGTGATAATGATGATGATGATTGTGATAACGATGATGGTGATTCTGATAACGATGATGGTGATTGTGATAGTGATTGTGGTTGTGATGGTAATTGTGATAGTGATTGTGATAGTGATGGTGATTGTGATGGTGATTGTAATAGTGACTGTGATAGTGATTGTGATAGTGATGGTGATAGTAATTGTGATAGTGACAGTGATAATGATGGTGATTGTGATGGTGAATGTGACAGTGATGGTGATTATGATAATGATGGTGATGGTGATGGTGATTGTGATGGTGATTGTGATAGTGCTTGTGATAGTGATGGTGATAGTGATGGTGACTGTGAAGGTGAATGTGACAGCGATGGTGATTGTGATAGTGATGGTGATAGTAATTGTGATTGTGATAGTGGTGGTGATGGTGATTGTGATAGTGATGGTTATGGTGATTGTGATAGAAACAAAATGGCGGATTTTTAGCACCATATTCAAATGTTTGGCGCGCTCTGCAGCCTGAATGCAGCCATTCAGGCTGCAGAGCGTGCCAGAGATCATATCAAACCATTTCAAAACCCTCATGATGAGCCCTTGCTCATCATGAGGATTTTGAAATGGTTTGATATGATCTAAGTAACTAAAAAGTGCAAAATAAAAAAAATATTTAAAAAAATTAAAAAACCCGACTGCGTAAAAAATAACTAATAACTTTAAATAAAAAAACTGAAAAGAATAAAACAAGTTCAGGAGACCGGACATATTGACTGCAACAGTCGGGACCTATTAAATAATCTAGACATTACATCCAATATGGGTCCCGACTGTTGTAGTCAATATGTCCGGTCTCCTGAACTTGTTTTATTCTTTTCAGTTTTTTTATTTAAAGTTATTAGTTATTTTTTACGCAGTCGGGTTTTATATTACGACATTCGTAATAACTACTTGTTACTTTTTTGTCAGTACACAACAATGACACCTGCAATTAAAACCAAAAGAGGTTGGACTTAATCAACAAAATAATAGAGATGTTTATCAAACTGTCAGGTATCAATGTTCACGTTGCTTTAATTAATGGGAGGTTGGCAGACAAGTGCTGTATAGTGTAACGGACAGTAACGGGACTTGAAGATAATGTCAAATTGACAAATACTTAACTAGTTATTGTTTTGCAACTCTTGTTTTGTTAAAGTCAATGCCCCTTTGTTTCTTTGATGAAGATCATCATCTGCCTAGCCTTCGGTTTTTAGTCTAGTTGCATGTAGCTGAATACCAGTATTTTAGATGAACGACTGGCTATCTGACCTACACAACCCACTGGGAAACGATACTCATCACTCATCAGTAAGAATGGTAGTTAGACTGTAGGCGAGCTTTTGACTACCCGAAACGACTTTCAAAGATCTAAGAACGACAGCCGAGGCAGTTTATGGGTATTTTGATATGATAGGTATGGCCACCCATACCCAGCATGATGAAGATTGAACTGTGTGGCTTTATTTGGCCAAATCAACGCCTAAACTTAAAGCGCAATTTCCAGAATAAGCGCATAAACTTTTAGCACTAATAACTTAAGCACCCATAAACTACTTTTACGAGTTAGCACTAAATTATCCCAACAGGTACTGAAGCAGTTAATTATTTAAACATCTTTATAACGAGAGCAACTTATCTTGCGTGTTTGGCGCCGGGTTAGGTGACAGTTTGATGTCAACCGTGTTACTGGAATTAGTAGGAAGGTAGTTTAATTTAAATTGGCTTTTAATATAGACTAGAACTTCAGCTCTAAGTTTATGTAAGTTTTAAATGTGGGACCATCATTTAGGTTCAGAAAGCTGTGTGTTTCACACTCGTGGTTTTTAGGGTTCCGAAGTCAACTAGGAACCCTTATAGTTTCTCCATGTCTGTCCGTCCGTCCGTCCGTCTGTCCGTCCTCGCTTAATCTCTGTGACCGTTAGCACTAAAAAGCTGAAATTTGATACCAATATGTATATCAATTACGCCGACAAAGTGGTAAAATAAAAATAGGAAAAAAGTGTTTTATTAGGGTAGCCCCCCTATATGTAAAGTGGGAAGTGATTTTTTTTTTTTAATTTCAACCCTAACGTGTGATATATTGTTGGAAAGGTATTTAAAAATGAATAGGGGTTTCTTAAAATATTTTTTTGATAATGTCAATAATTTCGGAAATAATCGCTCCAAAAGTAAAAAACAATGTGTCCCCCCCCTCTAACTTTTGAACCATAAGTTTAGAAAATATGAAAAAAATCTGAAAAGTAGAACTTTATAAGGACTTTCTAGAAAAATCATTTTGAACTTGATGGAAACAACAGTTTTTGTACAAAAAAAGACAAAAAGTTGTACAAAATAATTTCTGGACTAAGTTTGTAGTATATTCGTATATTATGCAAGCATTTTTACATAATGGATACCCACCTTTAAACTCATAAGTGGGAACACTTATTGTGACGGACGGGAAACTACGGAACCCTACACTGAGCGTGGCCCGACACGCTCTTGGCCGGTTTTTTATTTTATTTTATTTTACTATCTTGTTTTACTTCCACAGTCATTATTATCAAACTAAGTCCAACGTGGTTTAATTTCTAAAGTCAGCTGTGATTGTTTGTTGATTTTATTATCTCAACAAAGTACCTTTCAAAAATTGTCAGTTGCAGTTCTGGGCTCCATAACACCCTCGCCTACGGCTCGAGTGTGAAATTCGCCTTGGCTGCAATGACAAAGTTTCCCCACTTTTATCAAAAGGTGGTGGAACTCTGATCTGAGATCTTCTTCCTGACACTCAGCAGTCACTCTTCTACCACTAAATCATCGAGATACAAGCTAGTGGAATAATAAAAAGACGCAGTTATTCTCAACAGTAAAACACCAATGAAAGCAAAAGTAGTGGAAGTACGACTTACAAGTAACCCACTAGTAGATAATATCTATATAGTAATAGCGGTTACATTGCGGGTCAGATGTCATTGACATCACCTTGACTGAGCCAACTTCCGTAATGTATGGTAAACACTTAATACCTGCTTATTGTTGGTATGTAATTTGAGCTGTTAATACAAGATTAATAGAATTATGTATGGCGTTTAATTTTTTGCGGTTTTGTCCATGATCGTTGAATTATCGTGATTAATTCTTTCTGGGTGGTCTGTTGTAAAGAATCTGAATTTGAATCTAATCACAAGTATTTTTTTTGTACAGGTTTTATTTTTTTTCGGATTTCGCGTTTCGTTCTATTAGAGTGTTCAAAAAATGTAAATAAAATGGGAAAAAAGCTTTCACACAAGTACTCAGACCTCCGAAAAGACAAGTCTTTCCAAAGGATATCTTGTTATCCATTAACTCGGTTTAAGTGTCAGGCAGTCACTCCATGTAAAATACTGGTACTTATCTGTATTTGTTAGACTGGAAGTCGAACCCGACTTAGATGGGAAAGGGCTACGAAAATAAAGTTAGTTCAAATTAGTTTTTAACTTTTCTTTTTGTTTTCAAGTTCCAATTATTTTCTTGAGTATCAAATTAAAATTATATATTATCTTTGGGTAAATAAAATGTCTTAACTATTCAGCTATTCACTGTAATTTTTATATAGCTCTAACTCTTGTAGTTTGCGATCGTCAAAATGTTTTTAACTAAGGTGTAACATTACATGCGAATATTTCGCGAATAATTCGCGAACTTTAACAGTCAGTTGAGTGGTAAGTAAGGAAAAATCCAGTTTTCTCAAACATTGAATCATTTTGATAATGATTAGGAAGATCAAAGGGTGTACCTACACCTTTCTATGTAGTCACGAATTACGTGCCATTTATAAAGGCAACCTTTTGGGCGGAAGCAATAAACCATGTCACTTGCGGATAAACTTCGTTTGACTTTAAATTAGGTACGTAGATGAGGCCACAGATTACCTACGCATCGAATTCGTACTAGTTACATACCAGAACAGTCCTGTCCATCGTGGCCTCAATCGCGACTGCTGAGCGCAGAGTCCTGGGTTCCTGCCGGGGCTGCGGGAGTTCTGCCGGGGCTGCGGGACTGTTCGAAAGAGATACCGTGGCCCCGGAACACAAAGGGCGATAAAGGAACATGAATGGGTATTAGTCAGTAAAAGTCTGACACTCCCTCCTGCCCAGAGCGTGAGAAGTCATTTGATGATTTGCCATCCGAAAAAAAAACAAAGGGTCCTGGGATTGATTCCCAAGTCGAAAAAAGTACCAACCCGGAGTTTGAAGGTTCATAGTGTGAGACCCTGCGTTGGTCCTAAGCCTGATCTCTCTCCGGTCGTATCGGATTGCAGTCCAATCGGACTAGGAGAATAACGGATAAGAGAACGCACCGTTTTGCACACACTTGTGTATTTTGTACCTGCTATGCCTAATTAGTACATTTTGATACAAGTGGAGAAAGTTTGTTATTGCATTCGAGGCGGAATTATAACACCCGAGCCGTAGGCGAGGGTGTTTTTGAGCCGAGAATTGCAATAACAATTGTCCACGTGTATTAAACGACGTTTTTTAATACACTTTTGAAGAAATAAAATAAAATAACGAAAAATATTTTTGTCACGAACTATGAAACTATGATTTTAATTTTCTTTTTCTTTTCGGGCTTAAGTTTCGCCAGGTTGAAGGAGAGGCAATGGTATGAAGCTGTTGAACAGCCTAATATAAAAAATAGATTTATTTTATATTTTTGAATTCAGAACACAAATAAATGTTAATTTGTGTGTTAATTTTTGCAAAGCACTACGCGTGTTTTCGGCATAAA
The DNA here is from genome assembly GCA_905147715.2 of Xestia xanthographa. Taxonomy (NCBI): domain Eukaryota; kingdom Metazoa; phylum Arthropoda; class Insecta; order Lepidoptera; family Noctuidae; genus Xestia; species Xestia xanthographa. Next base: position 27,326,793 of record LR990650.1, read on the forward strand.
TATTTTTTGAATATTCAAATTGTGTTTATAAATAGAATATCATAGATAAACATGATTATTTAAAACTAATAGTTTCACAAATTAACATTTATTTGTGTTCTGAATTCAAAAATATAAAATAAATCTATTTTTTAAAGAAAATTGAAATCATAGTTTCATAGTTCGTGACAAAAATATTATTCGTTAATTTATTTTATTTCTTCAAAAGTGTATTGAAAAACGTCGTTTGATACACGTGGACATTTGTTATTGCAATTCTCGGCTCAAAAACACCCTCGCCTACGGCTCGGGTGTTATAATTCCGCCTCGATTGCAATAACAAACTTTCTCCACTTGTATCAAAATGTACTATTTCTGCTAGTCTCCGCCGAGACTGGTTGCCATGACAGAAATTAGATCAAGGGTAGTGCTTAAGTATATTGGTTTTTTTTTTTTTTTTTTATTCCACATGTTCACTTGGGTGATATCACCCGGGTGAATAATACCTAATACTTGAAAAGTCTGTCCTGGGATTGCCTGAGAATCGTCCTTCAACATTTAATTATGATTATGAAGGAACTACTATTATAAGAGGAGGAGAAACTAGGAGGAAGAAACTACTAAGGAGGAGCTCGTGGCTAAATAATAACAGTCGCTCGGGTCGATCTTCAGGTTAATCCATGCTTGCCTAGGTTGGTCTGTGGATGAGTGACCACCCATTACATACCGATTTTCCTCCGTGCCTCGGAAAGTTGGTCCCGGCTGTCATTTGTGATCTTTGACAGTCGTTACAGGTAAATAGTCAAGTGGCCCAAAAAGTCTGACGACCAGTCTTACCAAGGGGTATCGTATTACCCAGTACTAACTGGGTTGTGGAGGTCAGATAGGCAGTCGCTCCATGTAAAATACTGGTATTCAGCTGCATCTGGTTAGACTGGAAGCCGACCCCAATAAAACTTGGTAAAACGCTAGGCAGATGATATGAAGAAACTACTAAACAAGATTGAATACCGGATTTTAAATATTATGATCTAATCGAATTTTTATCAAGGTCCATCTTGTAGGACTGTTTTATTTCCTTAAGTATTTGGGCAAACCCATGGTGCGGCAACAATCATTATTATGCTAAAAAAGAAGCCGGCTTGGGTAGTAACATGGTCTGCCAATTACAGCTTGTGCACTTGTGCCGTCACCAGTTCATGTACAAATGACGATACACGGCCCGCCTTTCGTCAACGCGAGCATGGTCGAAAAGCTTTTTGTTTCATCCAGAGCCACAGTGGTGGTATTCTTTCAACTCCCTTGTCTTACCTAGCCCCGAACCCGCACTACTTGCCTCCCGCGTACCTCATACTGCCTAACGCGAGGACATTGAACGAAAAATATTGTTCGAAAATTTATAAAACTTGTTCCAGGAAATACGTGTTTTTGAATTAGTCTTACAAGTATGTGAAATAAATATTTGTTATTTAGAATTTCCACTACATTTGCAAGGCTTCTATGAGGATGCTTTCTTTACTTTTACAATTTATAAGTACATTATGAACGGCCAAAGTTGAGATAAAAGTTGTGCAAAACAGCAATTTTTGGAGGTTTATACTGAATTTGTTTCTACAAATTTTTATTTTCTGCTTCGATAGAAACCTAGGTATAGTTCACAAGATACCTATTAGTTCAAAAAATTCAAAGATATAGGTATGTCTAACAACGGCATAATCACGCACGAGCTATTGTCAAAATTCTCGCGAAAAGTATGGCGGCCAAAGATAACTATGCACAACAGTGAACTGCAAAAAGCTGATAATGTTGATAATATCCGACGCACCCTGGGTACGCAGCCTCAGCCTCGTTAGCATCATATTACAATTTCTCTCCAAGGTAATCAATCTTACATAGGAGAAAAGTCATCATCCGTATGACAGGTATTAAAATTGTCATTTATAGAACTTTAGACAGTCGTTACAGGTAGTCAGTGGCCCAAAAGTCTAACAGCCAGCCTTACCAAGGGGTATAATACCCAGTATTAACTGGGTTATGGAGATCAGACAGGGATTCGCTCCATGTAAAATACTGGTATTCAGCTGAATCCAGTAAGACCGGAAGCCGACCCCAACATAGTTAGAAAAAGGCTAGGCAGATGATGAATCGCCGCCGAGCCGTGTGGTATCCGGCAGAGTAGAATAGAACCAACCCATTACACTCACGGGTGTCGTATAAGGCGATTAATGTCTGAGGCAGAACACCTTGCGCCTCCGTAGACCAGAGAATGGGCAGCAGCGTTTTCTGTTAGTCTTTCATCACTGCGATCTCCAATCCGCCTGCCAAGCGTGGAGATTACGGCAAATTCCTCCCATCATGGGAGAGGCTTATGTCCAGCAGTAGACGTTATGGGCTGTAGTAGTAGTAGTAGATGATGATAAATTGCCAAAAAAACATGGCTTACTTTCACAAAACCCCCGACCTTCAATCAGTTACTCTAACTACACAAGTTCTAGTAACCATCAAGTACGTAGGCCAATGACACAACCATCTCAGTTCGCAACGAGATTGGAATCACGTCCTCAGCTCATTACACTATAAGTAAAGATTGTTTATGTATGCAAATTTTAATCGTGGGAACGTTTTTCTTACTCAGTTTTATATTTATATACGGCCTAATTGTTTAAAGGGTGAATATTGAGACATTTTATTGGATAACTAGCGGACGTCACGCACACCCGCGTAGTTCCCGTTCCCGTGGGTGTACGGGGATAAAATATAGCCTATGTTACTCAGGTTGAATGTAGCTTTCTAATGGTGAAATTGCGTAAGTGAAATTTTGAAATCGGCGCAGTAGTTTTTGAGTTAATTCATTACAAACAAAACAATACAAATCGTTCCTCTTTATAATATTAGTGTAGATTGAGTGTCGTGTCTAGTGGTGTGACCGTCGTCGGACTGCCAAGTCATAAGTCTTAAATTCGAACCCAAGATACGCATCTTCGAGTTTTCAGCTTCATGTGCGTAAGTGTATAATAATTACTTGCTTTTCGGTGAAGGAAATCATCGTGAGGAAACCAAAACAGCATACCTGAGAGATATTTCTCAACGACATGTAAAGCCAATTTCAGAGGCCAAATGGGTGGCTTAAAAACTCTTACACCAGGTTAGGGACTAACTGCCGGGGTTGCGGGACTGTTCGAAAGAGATACCGTGGCTCTGGAACACAAAGGGCGATGAAGGAACATGGATGGGTTTTAGTCAGTTTTATTTTAGAAAAAAGTTCCATGCACCTCATAGGTTCCCCTATTTTTGAAGAAAGTTTTTCATCTTTCATCGACGACAAAATTAAACATTTCAATGATATTTCGGATAGACTCTCCAAAATTAATTTGCATTCGGCATTCACCATTATCAGATATTGCTGTTTTGGTCCAAATTTTATGTATTTTCTCCGTTATTTTCCTCTTTGGAAGAAACCACAACTTTTGGACAAAATTGACCAAATTATTCGCAACACATTAACATCCATTCTTAATGTGGCCCTGGACGACCGAGCGTGGCTGCAAGCCACCCTGCCAATTCGTTTTGGTGGCCTTGGCGTCCGCAAAATTTCTAGTGTTAGCTTACGTTCCTGTATTCTGTCCACAGCACTGAAAAGCTAACCGGGAAAATTTTAACTCTTTCCCTGGTTAGCTCGGAAGTGCCGTGCTTGACCGACGCAGAGGACGCCTGGAAAGTGGCTTGCCCGGACACGGATCGGCCCGAGAACCCGTTTTCCCAGAGACAGTGGGATGAGCCGCTCTGCAGGTTGGTACGGAATAAACTTATTAATACGTCTACCAATACTGCTGAGCGTGCCCGCCTGCTGGCTGTGGGTGAATGGGAATCGGGCCTCTGGCTTCAGGCACTACCGTCACCTAATATAGGCACTTCTTGCAGTAAGAGTGCAGGTCGGATAGCGCGGCACGCTAGCCTTAATGATCTCATCCGTCGTGCTCTTGCCACCGCCGGGGTGCCAGCTGTTTTAGAACCCACTGGCTTGGCACGCGTCGATGGCAAGAGACCAGATGGTATGACCATAATGCCATGGAAGTTGGGTAGGCCTTTGGTGTGGGACGCAACTTGCGTCGACACCCTTGCGCCATCCCATCTTCCTAGCACAGTGTGCTGCGCTGGGGTGGCTGCTGCTGGTGCTGAAAACCTCAAACGGCGCAAATACAATAATTTAATTGGTAATTATGTGTTTGAGCCGTTTGGGGTTGAAACACTAGGGCCATGGGGTCCGAGTGCCCACCTAGTTTTTCGAGAAATCGCCAAACGGTTAGTCGACTCTTCACGTGACCAGAGGGCGGGCCTATTTTTTGGCCAAAGAATCAGCATTGCCATCCAACGTGGCAATGCTGCCAGCCTTCTGGGCACTTTTCCTGTTGACAGCGATGTGGACGAATTTTTCGACGCCCTGTAACCCTTTTTGATACTTGTAAATATTTTTATTTCTATTATAGAGTTAGTATGAATAAATGTTTGTGTTTAATAAATAAATAGTAGGTAGATTAAAGTTATATTAAATTGTCAGTAAAAGTCTGACACAATGACACTCCTGCTCCGCCCAGAGCGGAGTCAATTGATGATTTCCCATCCGAAAAAATAAATAAAAAATAAAAGCTTAGGCACTATAACCACACGGAAGGGAAAAGATGCCAAAATAGTGTTCACTGTTCACATAGCCTGGGCAGACTGGTCATGGCAGTCAAAATAGCTACTCAGCCTAGTTGCTAGTGATACACAAAGGTCTCTATTACAAGCTGGGTCAAAGCACCTTGTTCTCCAATTTTCGCATCCAGTGTGACCCATAGTTGCATCTCTTCAGGAGATGAAAAAGCTCACGCTACTCTTGTTCATTATAACAAAATAGTTTTTCCAAAATCATGTTTCCTTTTTAACCGACTTCAAAAAAGGAGGTGGTTCTCAATTCGGTTGTATTTTTTTGGCATGGCATTAGCTCTCATCGCTTATAAAGGGTGTAAAACACCTCTTAGCGAAGCCGAAAGGTACCGCGTCATTGCGATCATTTTTTAGGGTTCCGTACCCAAAGGGTAAAAACGGTTCCGTTTTTATTTTCTTAACATTTTCCTGTTAGCATTAACTTTGTGCGCAAAGAACTTTTGTAATGACAGACGTGATGTATTCTAGTTTTTTTTTCTTCGACGACTTGTTTTTATGTATTGTTTATGTTTTTCTGGAGTCGAGGAAAATTTGTAAATGATGGAGTGAAGTTTGTATGTGGGGTAAACAGGGATGGTTACGAAAAAGTAGTTTGTGAAGTAGGTCATTCTAGTTTCATGATGGTTGGCATGGAAAATGTTGATGTTTATTTAAGAGTCTTGAGTAGACAACATTACTGTTTTTTTTTTTTTGTTAGCGTGTCTAGTAGTGTCCCACTGTTGAGGAAAGGAGGCCTTCGGTTTTTCCTTGCAAACCTCTTTATCTTGTGTTCATTAGGTTTGAGAAGTAATAAATATTGTTTTTTTTTTTATATCGTGTGCGATATCTGGCCATGTCTTCGTAAGTGGAAAAAAAGTCATTTTCGAAAAATAAAGTGGCTCGTGGCATCATATAATCAAATACACAGGTAGATCTTTAGCGTTAAGCTACGCTTGCGGAGGTCGTTCCGTTGATGGGTGACCTTCCAATACGGACCAATACCCCTCCGTCACTCAGAATTACGAGCAATAGAGGTTAAGCAGATGACACTCCACTCTCCGACCTCGATTGGATTAAAGTACAATTTAAAACAAAATTAAATTAAAGCTTAGGTAATACTATCGTATAGTCATTTTTAGGGTTCCGTACCGAAAGGGTAAAAACGGAACCCTATTACTAAGACTTCGCTGTCTGTCCGTCTGTCCGTCTGTCTGTCACCAGGCTGTATCTCATGAACCGTGACAGCTAGACAGTTGAAATTTTCACAGATGATGTATTTCTGTTGCCGCTATAATAACAAATACTAAAAACAGAATAAAATTAATATTTAAGGGGGGCTCCCATACAACAAACGTGATTTTTAGGGTTCCGTACCCAAAGGGTAAAAACGGAACCCTATTACTAAGACTTCGCTGTCTGTCCGTATGTCTGTCCGTCTGTCCGTCTGTCCGTCTGTCCGTCTGTCTGTCACCAGGCTGTATCTCATGAACCGTGACAGCTAGACAGTTGAAATTTTCACAGATGATGTATTTCTGTTGCCGCTATAACAACAAATACTAAAAGCAGAATAAAATTAATATTTAAGGGGGGCTCCCATACAACAAACGTGATTTTTTTAAAATAATTGGTACGGAACCCTTCGTGCGCGAGTCCGACTCGCACTTGGCCGGTTTTTTGTTCTACACCATACCTGGGAACCTTCTAGTTACGGAAATATTGGGGGTCAAAGTTCCAACTTTTTGAGAAGTTTTTTTTTTTTAAATACAAGTTTTTAATGTAAAATTTTTACTTCATACTACACCTGCTTGGAAAGTACCTTGATACTTTATCAAATTTACGGTAGAAAGTACGTCATTGCATATCGAACAAATATGCGGGGAGAAAACGCATCTGAGCGGGAGAGAAAAGTGTATGAAAATCCATTTCTTACGTGGTTTTTCTTTTTTAATTTTGGGTAAGACTATGCGCCGGTAACCTAAATATCAAAAGCCAAAAAGTTTTTACAGTGAGTTTTTATCTCCAAGTTCGCAAAATGACACTGGCCACTAGCTGAGTGTTGGATGGTGTCGGGCTGGCAGTGCGACCCTGCGGCGGCAGGATAAACAATTTAAAAAAAGAACATGTGAAAATTGCAGACGCCTTGGCACCATTTCCAATTTGTGTGTTGTTTGAGGATTCAGTTTTCGTAGAATTTATTTTCCTCGTAGGTGTAGTATAAAGCACTATGTATCACTCGAGAGAAAGTGCGATTCCCGATCTCGGGTGTTTTAAAGCCCTCGCCTACGGCTAATATCACGGTAATCGGTCACTTTCTCCTCTCGGTGAACAATGTACTATTAAACACCTCCGCGACCCCCGTACTATTCAATCCATCCATCAGCACAATGTTTTGAGTGCGTTACATTGAGTTCTACCACAAAACATGTTTTTTCACCCCAAAAAAAAAGTAGAATCCCAGCAATAATTTTTGCGTAGGTAGTTACTTAGTTTGATGTACGTACAGAATGCTTGATTGATGGCTTCGTGGTGAGGTCTTTCACGCGCTTTATTTTAGTCTTAGAAAGATTCGCAACAATAGCCGTCCTCGAATCCTGCAACATTTTACAATTTTTTAACTTATTTGCAAATGACAGCTTATTTATGCCGTTTTCTGCAATTCCGCCTCTGTTATGGGCCGTCTTCACGAGCGAGAGAACCGCGTCGATATTTTCGGAAGCCCCGTATAGTATTTAAGTTAATATAGGTAATATTATTATCAAGGACGCTGAGATCGACTGTTGGAGGAAAAAAATGAGTTTTTTTGCTATCGATATCACTCATAATATCAAAGTGTTAAATGCCAATTAGATAATCAGGATATATAAATGTTTAGAGTTCCTTGGGAACATTGTTGGAGCACAGAACTAGTGTGTTTGTTTTTTATTAAATAATCAGACCCACGCCCATTTAGTTTCTGCTTAGTCTAAAGCTATAGACTATAGACTGATTAATGATCCTGAATTTTATTAGATTTATTAAAAAGTTCAAGACCGAAAAACATGTCGGGTAATTATAATGCAATCACTAATTATTCTAGGCGATAAAGTAATTATGAAACATAAATCTTTTGATAAATAATAACTAAACATAATCTAATAAGAACAGAAAGGTTGCAAAATCTCGTTTAGAAAAAAAATTGCGTTTTATGCCTCTATTCTAAGTCACGTTTTCGCATAGTATTGCACAGCAGCATTAGTTTGTTAGTTTTTAATTACCTAATCAATTAAGATTTTATAAAATCGTGATGAGCTTGTTCAGGATTTATTTATGGTTTGTAGATTGGCAAATAAACGGTCTACTTGATGGAAAGTGGATACAACTACCTTCTGTCCTGCAATACCAAACCGCTTGCAGAAATATGTCGAACATACCTTTACAAGCGACACTTTTAGCTGTAAAGGGATCTTTTTGTGTTTGGCCAAAATCAGAACTATTTACTGCCATCTTGGTTTTGTCAAAACAATTCCAAAAATCGCCTCGGTGTAGTATGAGATTCTGGGGACCTACTCCCTAACGCTTCGTCCGTATATATTCGGTTCTATCCGTCTCTCTCACTCGCACTCATCTGCAGACGTGCGTGATAGAGACGGATAGATCCGAATATACGGACGAAGCGTTAGAGAGTAGGGCCCCTTTTCTTTTTTTTTCGGATGATAAATCATCTAATGACTCGCTTCCCGCTCTGGGCGGAGCAGAAGGAAGTGTCAGACTTTCACTGACTAAAACCCATCCATGTTCCTTCATCGCCCTTTGTGTTCCGGGGCCACGGTATCTCTTTCGAACAGTCCCGCAGCCCCGGCAGGCATCGGGTCCTTGCGGACCCCTTCTTTTTGCTGACATCTCTTTGCGGCGTTCGTAGAACACGAAAGCGCCGAGAAGTTTTAATTCTTCGCTCGGAAAAGAGTTATAAGGTTTTTCCATCAGGAATTTCTCAGTACAGCAGCCACGAAGTCTGGATTTGTGCCCGGGTAATGGAAATGTTTTCGCATTATATGGGACGTAGCACTTCGATACCCGCAATTACAGACACAATTAAAATAACAATGCACCGTGTCCTATCGGGCACGGCTGGGGACTAAAGGGACATAACTGGTGAAATGTGGATGTACTGTTAGGAACGCATTTGCCTAAGTCTTTGGGGATTATGTTATTTTCACAAAACAATAGCACAAAAATGTTTACCAACAACGCCCTCTATGAACATCAACGAGTACTAAAAGATCTTAGTAGCACTGTAGCAGGGGTCCTACTCTCTAATTTCCGTCCGTCTTTATCCATCTCTCTCACTCGCACTCATTTGCAGACGTGCGCGAGAGAGACGGATGGACGGACGGACGTTAGAGAGTAGGGGCCTCAGGCTACTTCCTCCTTTATCCTATTTTCGTCAAATATTTTATCAGAAAATTAAAAAAATATTCTACTAAGTAAGTCATCTGTTATTATTACAATTCATACAGAACCATTTCCGTTTCTGTGATATATCGGCACGAGGATGTTATTTTTTAATAAAATACGCTAATAATTGCCTTGTTAGCATGAATGTGTTTTTGTGTGCATTAATAGATACCTACCTAATAATAATATAAACCGTCCATCAAAACATCCGTCTAATTGATACGAATTAAAAAATATTTATCTAAACTTAGTCAAAAGGTAGGATTTTTTTACAGGCCTTCAACTTTTTTTTGGGTTTACGCGCAGGGCCTATTTTTATAAAATTTTGCAGAAAAAATGGATAATATGGCAATAGGGCCTTCCCAATAGAAACACTACACTGTAGCTAGAGAAGAAAAACACTTCTTAATTCATAGAAAAATTAAAAAAAGCTTTTCTGTGACGTTTTGTTTCTAACCGTCTGTAACCTAAATGCCAAACAGACAGAGATAGCAACCTACCGATACCTGTTGGTAAGTTACTGAAAATGGCCGTTAGTCGGTACATACCTACTTATCTATGTACCACGTTTTGGTGCGTACACGTTTTACAATCAAACAGAGCTTTAGTTACAAAGCTGAATTAACGAAATAGAAATAATATTAATTTCTGAGGAAGAGAAACGATGAGTAGTTTGTGTCGTGAACAGGACGATTACTTAGTAAACAAAAATGTCATTTGTTTCTTACAGGACATTTAAAAGGTGAGGGCAGAAGGTAATATTAGATAAGCAGCATTGACATATATATTACTGCGTAAGGACTGGGTGGACCGCATGTTACAATGACGCCTCGAACGTGGTCCCAAAATGGTCTTCCCTATAGCGAATTAAACTAGAACGCGTTCGGCTGTCTTCTGGAGCGGTCGTAAATTTTACAAGCAAAAATGGCAAGTTGTGTCGTGAAGGGATGCGTGAACTAAGACAAAAAGCACAATAAAATAAATGATAACATTTCTTATCACCGGTAAGTTAAAAAAAAATATTATATCAACTTCTAACATTATTTAAAACAATTTTCTTTCGTATTTGTCTCAACGTTTGGCAAAGACGACGCGAAGCCGCGTAAAAGTTAGACATAACTTTGCAGCGGCGCGCGTTTTAGCCGATGAAATGAAAAGATTTAATAATTCATATCATAAAATTAATTTTATATGTATAAAATAATTTTTATTGTTTATTACAAGCAAATTAAAATGTGTTTTATGTACTTACTGGTAAAAATCTATAAGTACAGTGAAAATACGTATTTAATTTGCAGATTTCCTACTGATTCGGTGCGAAATGAAGCTTGGAGTCGTGTCATAAGACAGGAACGTGGTGAACCATATTTTAAGTCAAATAGCTATTTACGTGTTTGTTCCGCACACTTCTTCTTCTTCTTCAAGTCGGTTAAAAATACCCGCTCTTACAAGGTTACGTCTAGGGGCAGACCACGCCGATTGACATCGTAGTTCATAGTAGTTCTAATAGATGGCGTTAGTGTTTCTGTATGGCGACCGCGTTCGGCGAACGTTCGGAAGACCGTATCTTTACTATTTAAATCAATGATAAGCAGGTATACTTACTTACCTACTTGCCTATGTTGGTACAGGTCGCGGCACGTAACTCTAGCGCTGAACGAAACGTGGAGGGGATAGCTGCGCATGTTATACGACTGCAGAGCCAATCAGCGCAACGCTCGCCCCAAGACATTCTTATTTTTTTACTTCAGCGCAATAACGGTCAACGGTAGTTACGTGCCGCGACCTGTACCTACCTGCCTACTTCATTTCCAATAATACCTACTAAATTAATTCAAAACCCATCACAGGGTAACACGGTAAACCAATCATAAATATTTTATAACGAATGCGTGCTTTCGATAAATGACTTGATTCGGTTCATCATGTCAAGGTTATTTTCATGACGGTATTCTGTGATAAATGTCGTGATTACATCAACTTTTCTCGTGATGACTTGGCGAATTATGTTAAACTTGAGAGTATTATATTATCTGTGACTTGAGTAACATAATGTAGCTACTTACCCACCTAAGTTCTATGCCGAAGAAGGATATCATGGGGAACCGCAAAAGCTGTGTCGTACAGAAATCGAAAGTTTATAAATTATTAAATGAATAACGACATTTAGACAGGTATTGTGGTAAGTAGTGTCATCTTTGTTGAGGTTATTTTCCCCTTTTTCTCTGATATTTTGTAATTTTTTTACAAAAAAACCGGCCAAAAGCGTGTCGGGTCACGCTCAGTGTAGGGTTCCGTAGTTTCCCGTCCGTCACAATAAGTGTTCCCACTTATGAGTTTAAAGGTGGTTATCCATCATGTAAAAAAACTTGCATATACGAATATACTACAAACTTAGTCCAGAAATTATTTTGTACAACTTTTTGTCTTTTTTGTACAAAAACTATTGTTTCCATCAAGATCAAAATGATTTTCATAGAAAGTCCATAAAGTTCTACTTTTCAGATTTTTTCATATTTTCTAAACTTATGGTTCAAAAGTTAGAGGGGGGGGGGACACATTGTTTTTTACTTTTGGAGCGATTATTTCCGAAATTATTGACATTATCAAAAAATTATTTTAGGAAACCCCTATTCATTTTTAAATACCTTTCCAACAATATATCACACGTTAGGGTTGAAATTTAAAAAAAAATCACTTCCCACTTTACATATACCCTAATAAAACATTTTTTCCAATTTTTATTTTACCACTTGGTCGGCGTGATTGATATACATATTGGTACCAAATTTCAGCTTTCTAGTGCTAACGGTCACAGAGATTAAGCGAGGACGGACAGACGGACGGACAGACATGGCGAAACTATAAGGGTTCCTAGTTGACTACGGAACCCTAAAAAAGGCGCGAAAAACCAAAAAAATGTTGAAGGTAGGTTACCTAGGTGGTAATAAAAAAAAACAACCAATATCTACCTACTAAACCTCAGATCTTCTTATTATTCTGCCCCACATAACCTATTTTATTTGGACTCGGCGCATTGCGTTTTCTTCATCCCATCCATTTTCCTTTTTCAAACTTTCAACTGTGACGCTGTGTTTCATTCACATTCACTAGCAGTTAGACTGGAACCCGACCCCAAGCTAGGTGGGAAAAGGCAAAGCTAGGATGATGATTGTTTTTTTTAAATTGTTAATTATACAGCCACAGTCTGTACTACTATTACAGTACTAGTATTTTTCTTTCTGTCATCTTTTTGGAAAAAGGAAAAGGTAATTATTTTTTTTTATTAATCCAACCTTTTTCCTTGATTATGGTTAGGTAAGTACTGGCTTCTACGCGCCAAAATATTTTGAAATGCCATAAAAGTTTTATTTTTCTGTTTTTTTTTTCAAGCCAAATGGCTCTATAGAAAGTTTTTCGGCAAATTCGGCCTTTGTTTCGAAAACTTTACATTCAATAAGTTTTGATGTAAGTAGATCGGTATCATGCTATCATGATGAATGAAGAACCAAGGACGCTGCCTGTCGATATTGATTGGTAAACATTTTGGTGAAATAATTTGTTTGTAGATAGAGAGTTGTGGAAGGAGAAAGGGCAGGCCTTTGCCCAGCAGTGGGACACTATACATAGTGTCCCACTGCTGGGCAAAAGCCTCCCCTTTCTCCCTCCCCCCTCCACCCCCCCACCCTCCTCCCTTAAAAAAAAAAAAAATGATTTGTAAAAAATCTATTGAAAAGACAAGTTCACGGCGGTATTAGTTCCAACCATGGCCACGCACCAAAAGACCCAGGCAGCACTGTATTTGAATCAGAAACACCATGCTTAGTTGTGAACCTATAGCATACTTTCCGAGTAGGTATAAAATAGGCAGCTATGAATGCTATAGAAGCACTCAAAAGTAGGTACCTAGGTTTTTACTGATTTTGCAACTTTCTGTAGGTACTTACATGTGCGGAGCGCATCAACGCGACTTTGATTGACGCCAGGAATGGTAGATCAGTCAGTGTAAGATACCTATTAAGTACTAATTACCTACAAGGCCATTTTTCCGCGTGCCTAAAATAATTGAGACTTACATACTGTATTTTTAAAAATTACTTTAATTGCTATCCTTGCAGTTTAAATCGTTAAATCTTTGTGTTGCTTCTTCAGTGGCTGTCAGACTGTGCATGCAATGCTATCTACCTACTTATGAAATCATCTACTTAGTAGGTACCTATTTGAATGTAGACATTAAAAGAAAAGGACAAAAAAATACACTAAAAGAAAAACAAAAAAAAAACGCTAAAACAAAACCACAAAAAAGTGAAAAATAACTTTAGCTTCAGAATCCGGTGAGAAAAACACCAAATCAATCAAAGGTCAAGTTTCAGAAGTCGGTGACCTTGTTTAATTGATTTAGTGTTTTTGTCACCGACTTCTGAAACTTGACCTTTGATTGATTTGGTGTTTTTCTCACCGGATTCTGAAGCTAAAGTTATTTTTCACTTTTTTGTGGTTTTGTTTTAGCGTTTTTTTTTTGTTTTTCTTTTAGTGTATTTTTTTGTCCTTTTCTTTTTGTGTTTTTTTTTAAGTCGGTTTTATTTTTGGCAAAAAAGTTTTATTTTATTTTTCCATTTTTAGTTGTAATATCCTATACTTACAAATATTTTCTATGCATTCATTGTACATGGTTAACAATACATGTCATGGTAATAGGCTTATCCCCAATAAATGGAACATAACATGCCATAACTGTCGAAATCTGGGTGTACTGTACACATCTATGTACCCCTCAGAGCAAACAGGTGTAATGTTACGTCATGATGATGTTTAAACAATGAACATCCAACCGATTGGAGCTATCACAACAGATTTGCCGTCTATTTTTAAAGAGTTCCATTGTATATCTCCGAAGATCAGCATCAGATCTTCACCAAATTAAAATGGGACCACCTCAGGAGTATACTCTTTCAAGTAAAAAAAGAATTTTGAAAATCGGTCCACAAATGGGAGAGAAATCAGGTAAATTGTACACTTCTGCGTACCCCCTCAGAGCATACAGTCGTGATGTTCCGTCATGATATTGTATAAACAATGAACATCCAACCGATTGGAGCTATCACAACAGATTTGCCGTCTCTTTTTGAAGAGTGCCATTGTATATCTCCGAAGGTCAGCATCAGATCTTCACCAAATTAAAATGGGACCACCTCAGGAGTGTACTCTATCAAATGAAAAAAGAATTTTGAAAATCGGTCCACAAATGGGAGAGAAATCAGGTAACATACATAAAAAAAAAAAAAAAAAACATACACACGAACATATAACCTCCGCCTTTTTTTGAAGTCGGTTAAAAATTACTCAGTATGATGGGTGATTAATATTTCGCTTAAGTAATAATAAACATTAATTTATTCATTTTTCTAACACATTTTTAACATTTTCAAATAATTCATAAAATAAAAACAATAAACACATAGGTACCTACTTAAATATTTAAAAAAAAAGTACCCAAGTAAGTAGTCCGGATCGCCACGCCAGTGTCGGGAGCAAGCTCCTCCAGGACCAAGCTACCGGTGGGTGGTTACGGCTCCAGAGACAGGGAACTTCGTAGAATGCAAGCCGTATCGAGGAGTAGGTACCTACTGCCTTCTGAATCAGGCCCTTGATCCTTCCGCCTGGAGAGTCACAAAAGATGGTGAAAAATAGATGAAATTTAAGAAGATATTTTATTGCTTCATGAAATGTTTTAATAAATGAAACAAAAGTTTGATCAAGTGCTTAATTATCTAATGAGCCTCTGGCAGGGCAAAGGTCTCTCCTTCCCTTCTTCCACCTTTCGCGATATAACGCGATTGTTGGTCAATCCTTCAAGAACGAGTCCAGCACGTCTCTTTTTCTGGGCCAGCCACGTTGTCGTTTTGATTTGATATGTAGGTACCCATTGACTGGTTACTTTTCCCCATTGCTCCTCCAACATGTAGCAGATGTGACCCGCCCAGTGCCATTTCAACCTAACAGGCTATAGGGCCAGAATCAGCCATTCGCGTTTTCATCAAAATAACAAGTTAGTTTTGTAACAGTTATTTAAAAAACTTGTAATTATTTACACAAGTATCTACAAAGTCGAGTATTGACTATAAATTTTATTTTCAAAATGTATTGATTAAACATTTCCGAACGCAACTAACGGCGACCCGCCATTCTGAAAATCCGAACCAGTGTTGCCACCTTGGTGGTTTTCCCACCAGAACTGGTGCTTTTTCAAGGCTTCTAGTGGTATTTTTTATTCGTTTATTGGTATTTTTTTTTGTGGTTTTTAGCGGTTTTTCAATATGGAATCTGGTATTACATTTTTATGAGGGAAATCTCCTACCGTTTCTTAGTTCATTTTGTTTAACGTGTTCCTCTTGATTCTAATGAACTATATTTTAAACAGACTCTTCCCAAAGCCGTCAACCAAGCATTCTGAATCTGTCTAACATAATAAATAACTTTAGGTGTAAAAAATATTGCTGCGAAACGACTTTTTTTTTGGGTAAAAATCACGAATTACGGTAAACGTCAATGTACCACACTCAGAACATTGTGCTGATGGATAGGTTGAATAGTACGGGGGTCGTGGAGGTGTTTAAAGTAAAAATCTGACATTATAAACATGCATTAAAAAAAAAACTTGTTGAAAAGTTGGAACTTTGACCCCCAATATCTCCGAAACTAGAAGGTTCCCGAGTATCATGGTCTAGAACAAAAACAAACTATTTTTCAACATCTCATACATAGTCGTTCGTTTTTAATGTAAATAAGGGTTTTTTGTCTGAGATTTAAATGCAGTAAATTTAGCGGAATTTGGTGGTTTTTTTTTTAATCCAAATTTCTGAAATCTGGCGAACATTTTACTCTTGATCTAGCGCCTTTAAAAAATCCAAGGTGGCAACCCTGATCCGAACAAATTGCCATGACAATCAAAATTTGTTTGACAAGTTTACGTTGGGTGCTACCGAAAATAATTTTATTGATTTAACAGGTAACGTTAAAGATTTACTGTGCTAAACCCCCATTCGAATCATGGAAAAAGCTTTTGAAATACAGAGAAACGCTCGAGAAAGTGTTAAAACGTTACAAACATACATGACAGACTTGCAGAATTGGGAAGCCGAGATGAAACGAAAAGAGGCTGCTTTGAACGGTGAACTCGAACAGGTTTAGACCTATTACCGTTTATATGTTGTGCTTAGACTGTATGTTTCATAAATAACTACAATTTGTGTGCGCATAGTAGTGATAAAGTCGAAAAATGTTGTCTAAAAGATGTCATGTAATTTGTTAGGTTATGTTCCTCTTTTCCATTCACAAAGAAAGTAAAAAAGTGTGATTCTTGTACAGTATTAGTCATCTGCGCAGTGTACTTAGCGATTGTTTGTAAATCAACATCCATTTGAATTATGCCAGTTTTTTAAAGTTGCTTTTGTTTATTTTCGAGGTTAGGACTTGCCCCCAGTTCGCAGTAAGATAAAGAAGGAGAAACCAGTGGTACCGGCTAAGAATCCAGAGAAAAAGATCCGAGGATCCGACTACACAGCATGGGACAAGTATGATGTTGTGAGTACCCTTTAGTTTGTTTTTATATCTTACCCTCTAACTAAACTCATATGTTTGAAGTTGTCAACAACAAAACCTTTGCATACCAGTGAAGTGAGAAGGCAAGGAGTACATCACTATGTATTATAAAACAAAGTCGCCTTCCGCATCTGTCCTTATGTATGCTTAGATCTTTAAAACTATGCAACGGATTTTGATGATTAATAGATAGTTTTAGTATATAATTTGGCGGGCGAAGCTGCGGGCATCAGCTAGTTTGTAATAAACAATTAGGTAAATTTTCATTAATTTCCCATGTTTGTAGTAAAGATGCACAAAACAATTTTATTTTTAAATAAACAAAACCTCAAAGACGTACCAAGCAATCCTTTAATTTACTTGGAAACATGCATTCTCACAAAAGTATCCATGTTTTAATCCAGTTTATAAACTACCTGTGTGCTAAATTTCATCAAAATCTGTTCTGTAGTTTTTATGTGAAAGAGTACCAACAAACATCATTCTGTCCATCCAGACTTTCACATTTATAATAGAGTGTCAGACTTTTACTGACTAAAACCCATCCATGTTCCTTCATCGCCCTTTGTGTTCCGGGGCCACAGTATCTCTTTCAAACAGTCCCGCAACCCCGGGAGAAACCAATCCTGACATTATCTTCTTTGGGACCCCTAGGACAAGGCCTGTGAGGACGTAGACATGGCAGACATAGGACCTACTTCGTTGGACGGCAAGAAGAGTCAGCAAGCCAAGCTGGAGAAACTAAAGGAAGAAGCCCAGTATGAGAAGGAGAGGGTATGATTAATTATTTGTTTCTCAATCTATTACTACTTACTTTGATTATTAATAAACATAATGTAAATGCATCTATGATAGAAGCATAGTATGCAAATGAGGGATATAATATTACACGCAAAATAAAGAGGAAAAAAAATAATATAAAGAGATCTGACACCCATAACACAAGTTTAATCTTAACTTGGGTGCCAGAGGTTTAATCTCAGTGGTATTTTTCCAATTTTTTGTTAAAAAAAAAAAAAAAAAAAATGAAAATATGCACTGTGTACAGTGGAGTTGTGAACACCAGCCTATACAATACAAATATGAGAGACATATTATTAGTTAATTGTTTCTATTTTTATTTCTTATGACAACAACTTAAGCATAACTGTTACATGATCTTAAGGCATTTTTTTTCTGGTGAGATCTGTGTCTGGGAGTATCATTCAGAATGTGTACTAAATGTCTTTAGATAGGGGCTCATCCTATACTATTAAATGAGTAATATTACATATTTGTATTTACATTCCCATCGGTTTATGAGGGTGAAAAATTGATCTAGCTAGGTCTTGTATCAGGGAAAAAATCTTTTCTCTTTTTTGACCCAAGCAGAGCGCAGTCACTCAGGTTAATATGTGATTTTATTCCTTCAGTATCAATATCCATTTTTGTTTCAACTCTTATTAATATGTTTATCATTTATCTCCCAACCAAATACCATTTTGTAACTTAGCAACAAGAAAACAGCTTGTATATTCATCATCATCATCAGCCTATAATGTTCCCACTGCTGGGAAACGGCCTCCTCTCAATGAGAGGGAATGGGCTATAATCCACCACGCGGGCTCAGTGCGGATTGGTAGATGTCACATGTCTTGAATTTTTGGTTTTAGGACATGCCGGTTTTCTCACGATGTTATCCTTCACTGTTTTAAGAGCAGTGGTGATGAAAATAAATTACACAAAGTAATGCGCCTGTCTGGGTTCCAACCCACGACTTACGAAATCGTAAGTCGTGGCCGCCACCACTGGGCAACCGCTGCCCTCGCTTTCTTGTATATTGATCCAATATTATTATGGTTTCCAGGGCAACACATTTGTCAAAGCTGAGAAATGGGACGATGCAATATCATGTTACAACCGAGCTATAGATCTGGTGAAGGATGACGCTATCTACTTTGCTAATAGAGGACTCTGCTATCTCAAGAAAGACAGGTTAGTTGCAAAACTAGATTAATCAATAGTCAAACAAATTGTATGCAAAGAAATAATTGATAGAGGGTCATAAAATTGGTTGCTGATTTTAATATTTTTTTTTATTATTATTAAGCCTTTATTGCCAACACAATATATTATATATACATAATTTAGAATTTCACAGTTGATTAATTATATTTATCATGCAATTAAATAATTTTTCATAGCATATAACATTAAATTGTAAATTTACATTAATTCATTATTATTAATATATTACAATTGCAATTTTATTATTATTAAAATTCATTAGATTTTACATTGGCATTCATTAAATTAAATTCATTATTATTACAATTGCAATTATTATCATTAAATGTTATTGCTATCATTAATTTTAGGATTTTATGTTATTATTAGATTGGGCGTCGGCGTGTCTTTGCGACACGAAGGCCTCCTCCAGCTCTTTCCATTTTTCTCTTGTTTGGGTTAACCTGTGCCATATAGGACCCGCATGCCTTTTTATGTCATCAGACCAACGTTTTCTTTGCCTTCCTCGTTTCCTCTTTGTTTGGAATCTAGGGGTCCATTCTGTTATTGCTTTCGTCCATTTATTACTCTCCTCTCTCATCATGTGGCCTACCCACCTCCATTTGAGTTTTTGGGTTTTAACAACAACATCTTCCATTTTAGTTATTTTTCTTAGATCTACAGCTCTTTTTCTGTCTCTTTTTGTGTAACCCAGTATACTCCTCTCCATTGCTCTTTGGCATGTTATCAGTTTTTGGTTTTGTTTTTGTGTGTTTGCCCAGGCTGATTTTAATAATACCATAGTAAATATAATCTACCTCGAGCCGGGTTGCCAATAGAAGTGAGTAGAAAAGGTTGGAGGAGGCCTTTGCCGATTGGCAATCAGCAGAAGACAACCTAGATTTTATATAACTTTGATTATAGAAATTATATTACATATTGTACAACAACAACATTAGGTATATACAATAATGAAAATTATGAACAAATTTCACAATGCCTTTTAGATAATATGATTGTGTTATTGTAGTGTAGTGCAATCTAATCATGAAATAAAAGCGCTTGATAAGCAAATGCATGCGAGTGAGACGAATGAACGGCTGACCAGTGACTGCACCGGTATGAACAGAAGGTCTTTATAGGTCTTGAAAAAATAAACGTTGACATTCTAAATCTACAAAGAGGATTTAGAGGACGCGCAACCTTCAACAATCAGACAGTGTCAGTGCTCACTTAGGGGCCGGCTCCATGAACGAGAGAATCGCGGTGATATTATCGTCCTTGCCACGTTTTTCTATACACTCTCTTTTGGCCTTCTCCACGAGCGAGAGAATCGCGGCGATATTATCGTCCTTGCCACGTTTTTCTATACACACTCTTTTGGGCCTTCTCCACGAGCGAGAGAAACGCGGCGATATATTCGTATAGAAATACGTTAAATCGCCGCGATTCTCTCGCTCGTGGAGGCGGCCCCTTAGGGGTTTACAGGAAATAATAATACTTACTCCAAAGTGTCACATTGCTTGAAAACACCTATGACTAAATAATGAAAGATTGGTATCAAAGATTGTTTTCCTACTTAATTGGCAAAAGTTTACATATACTTGTCTCCCTCAACAACTAAACATTATTCTTATCATTCCAGCCTCCATCAAGCTGAATCTGACTGCACAGAAGCTCTCCGCCTCGACCCAACCTACGTGAAAGCATTACAACGTAGGGCCACTGCCCGGGAACGGCTCGGATCACTCCGGTCTGCCTCCCATGATCTCAATGAAGTGCTCAAGTTAGAACCGCATAACACTGCGGCTAGAAAGCAGTTGGATGCCATTAAAGCTAGGATGGGGACCAAAGGCGTGAGTGAAAAAGATAAATAAGATGCATGATAGTCGTTAAAATAAATATTTTGACAGCTCTGATAGCTTATCTATCGGTACTGAAAGTGAGAGGTAGTATCAAGACACTCGCACGATAGGGTAGATGACGAAAAAAAATCGAATTAGTCCGCCAGATAGATTTCCAAAAAATATTGGACACATTTTTTCACGTAAACAAAAAAATTAACACGATACAGTGCGTCGAAAACTCGCGTGACGTCACATTTGAGTACATTTTTTACTCAAACATAACGTCACAACTCACAAGCCCCCACAGCCCAGTGTCTTTGACACGTTTTATCTTCGTCATTTTTTATTAATTTGATAAAACAAATAACACATATCCAATATTTTTCGATAATCTAACGGACGGACTAAACAGAATCATATTTGTTTTAGTCAGTCATCATCCCTATTGTGCAGGCCGGACAAAGCAATAGAGGCCACCACAGACCTTTTTTAATTGAAATATACTTTATATTGATGGAGATCTACTCCAAGCAGTCTGAATATTGTGTGCAGGATTGACAGCCGAGGTTCAATACCTGCTGGCTGTGGCATGTGCCGTTCAGAAAGTTAATTTAATGTACTACTGTGCTCATTGTCGGTCAACCACTTTTCACCCTTATGCACTGAGTAATTACTCAGCCGCTCGGGTCGATCTTTATGTTAAGCTGTGCTTGCCTAGGTTGGTCTGTGGATGGGTGACCACACATTACATACCAAATTTCCTTTGTGCCTCGGAAAGCACGTTAAGAAGTTGGTCCCGGTTGTCATTTGTAGATCTTTGACAGTCATTACAGGTAGTCAGTGGCCCAAAAAGTTTGACAATCGTATTACCCAGTACTAACTGGGTTGTGGAGGTCAGATAGGCAATCGCTTCATATAAAATACAGGTACTCAGCTGCATCCAGTTAGACTGGAAGCCGACCTCAACATAGTTGGGAAAAGGCTAGGCAGATGATGATGCACTGATTAATGACATTTCAAAAGTGATCGACCATCAGTGGGTTTAATACTACATGACTTTATTTATAACTAGTGGACGTCATGCGGTTTCACCCGCGTAGTTCCGGTTCCCGTGGGGGTATGGGGATAAAATATAGCCTATGTTACTCAGGGTGAATGTAGCTTTCTAATGTTGAAAGAATTTTTAAAATTGGCGCAGTAGTTTTTGAGTTTATTAATTACAAACACACACAAAAATACAAATCTTTCCTCGTTATAATATCAGTGTAGATAACATTTTTCTTTCATACCTATTACAGTCCAAATCAAAGTCATCACCATCTACAACACCAACTATAGAATGCAAGCCTATAGTTAAGCCAAAAATACAGCCAAAGATAGTGGAACTTCCCCCGGAGCCTGAAGTGAATGTAGCCACAGCGGATAACTGGAGGAACGGTGTCGGAGAGAACATTATGGTCATCAAGCCTGTGAAGAAACCACCGCATTTGAGGTCTAAGGTAAGAAGATGAACTAGATTCCTGTTGTAGTCAACACAAGTGGTTTTTATTTACATAATTATGCATCCAGTGCACCCTATAAAGGCTCAGTCAGACTCAGACCTTTCTGACTAGTTTAGATATTTAACCACCAGTGGCGTAGCAGTAGTAATAATACATATAATAGTATAGTAGAGTGGTAATACGATACCCCTTGATATCGTATTACCCAGTATTAACTGGGTAATTATTTCTTCAACAAAATCCTCTTTTTATTTACAGAGACCACTTAAATCCATACCAATTCAAGAAGTCTTACTCGGCGATAAGACACCAGAAAAGCCACCAACCCGCCTCAAAATCATTGAAATTGAAGACGACCTCTCTTCAGGAGATTCCAACAACAATGATTCTAACAAAATACTTGAAACTCCTATAGAAGACGGATTGAAGGGAGCGGGAGACAAAGTGCTTGCTAGTCCGGAGTCAGTGAAGTTGATCACCGATGCTATAGTCACCGAGAAAGAGGTGAAGAGTTTTGTGCCACCGGTGAATAGTGTGCAGTTTATGGCTGAATGGAAGTATTTGAAGGGGAATTGGGATGCTAAGTGTGAATATTGGAGAGTAAGTAACAGAATCCTTAACTATTTTATTAAATTACCAAGAAAACTTCACACAGCACAAAATAACATACCTAACTTTTTGACGTGACAACGTCTTATAAATTGGTTTGCCGGGTGACACTTCAAGAAACTGCGTTACGCTCCGCTCACGTTATGCGCTCACAATGAGAGCGAGTGAGAGGCACGCGTCCCTTCCACTCGGGCATGGTTAGCCCGCCTAAGAGCGAGAGAGACAGACATAAAAAGTTTATTTTACCACTCAAAGTCGTTGTCACGTAAAACTTTCGCCCGTATACCGACTTTACAGGCAACCAATTTTTTTTGTTTAAAATTAATTGTATCTCACCTGGTGATAAGCGTTAAAGAAACTAATGTAACCATGAATTCAGGCTTGTGGTTAGGTACTCCTAAGGGTGCGTTTCACTGAACCGGAGCGGAGCGCGATTCACCAATCACATGGCCTGATATCCACATGTCTTCTCCACTCCTGCCATGTGATTGGTGAATCGCGCTCCACTCCGCTCCGCTCGGCTTCAATGGAACCGGACCCTAAAAGTAACCTGATAGAAATATCAAAAAATACTTGAGCAGTCCATGACCGATCCATAGTCACACCAAATTGCCAAACCAGTGTGACTACGGATAATTTAACCTGATCCGTAGTCACACCGGTGCTTGAGATCTTTATGAAGCATACCCCCAATAACTGCCTATATGTCTCCGTCATTATATTCGCTACAATAACAATTTATCTTAAATTTTCCAGATAATAGACCCCACAAAGATACCGTCCATCTTCGCGAATGCTCTAGAAAGCCACGTGGTCTCTGACGTGATCCGTATCCTTCACGACAACACCGCTAAGTTCCCGGGAACCATCGCCCCGTACCTCACCGCTATCAGCAAGGTGCAGAGATTCTCTGCACTCGCCATGTTCCTCTCACATATTGATAAAGAGAGTAAGTATTGTGATAATAGGCTAGTTTCCACCATCAATAAGTTGCAAATCTATTTAGTCCGTCAGTTAGAGTATTAGAAAATAATGGACACGTATTTTTTGTTTTTGTAAATCAATGAATATTGACAAAGATAAAACGCATTAAAACTCGGGAGTGGGGGCTCGTGACGTCAGAACGCACTAAAAATTATAGCACGGCGTGATGTTGAGAATTTAAAAAGCGTCGTATCTTCGTCAATTTTGGTTTACGTAACAACAAGAAAAAAATACGTGTCAAATATTTTTTGATAATCTAACTGACGGACTAATTCGATTTTTTCAGGACACAAGCCCATTACACAAGTAATGCGCCTGCCTCCCTTTCATAGAGAGGAGGCTTATGTCCCAGCAGTGGTAACATTAATAGGCTGATGATGATGATGATGAATGCGCCTACCTGGGTTCGAACCCACGACTTACTACTCTTAAGGGGACTACAGGAGCTAAACGCGAGTTTTATAATGCAATAAAGCATATGATTCACTGCAATAAACAAAACCAGAAAAATATATGATATTCTACAGGATAATATGCTAGTGTTTTGTAAATATAATACAACTAATTTTACTCGATAAGAAAAATCACGAACTTATCTCTTTTAACTAGTAAAAATCATACTAAAATACATGCAATCATTCCGACTTTTTGGCAAATAATTCTACAAGCAACATATTAGCATGATAGTGTTTTATTTTTTTAGTCCAATCAATAGATTTTTTGTAAATCACAAAAGAACACTCATTTCGCTCTGCGAACAGAGCGAAATGCGAAAGTGGTTGTTACGTCAGTCACTGCGGGCCGAAGCCCGCAGTGACTGACGTAACAACCACTTTGTAGTGCAAGCTGATTAGAACTTTATTCTAACAGTATTTCAAACTAAGTTTGAAACACCACAAATAATAATTTAGCTTCTGTAGTCGCCTTAAGGTTGATCTGCACAACATATTTTCCATACAAATTTCGGGGGACTATTACTCCACTGTTTGACATGGTACATCTAAAGTTAAACATGATATCGTTTTGTCTCATTATTAATTGTGTCTGTGCGGAAACAGAATAGTAAAATAAAAAGGCATTCAAAAGTTACGAGCTACCAAAGATTCATTTTTATTGCCAATTTTAACGTAACTTTGGGCGTAAATTAGTAATAAAAGAAGTGTCAAATTTCCAAAACAAAGTCGGTACCGACACAGCAAAATTATCGAAGAATTCAATAAATTTTATTTGATAATGATTTATGCAGTGGTTTTTTCATAAAATTGGATTTCCCAAAAGCCTTTTCATATTTTTTTACGCGCGCCTTTTACTATGAATTTTCGTGCATCTCACTGAATAATGTTTCCCCCGGTGCGGTGCGGGAGGGGGATACGCCATATTGACATGTCCTTCGTTTGATAGAAGAACAAGACCTATATTTCTGTCCTTTTCATTTCATGCATGACGTCAGTGACGTGTCATTTGTTTTTCGCTGAAGTTGAAGGGCCTGTGCATTTTTATTGCACTCCTATAATGTGTGCGTTTCGATGGCGCGACCACGGCATTCTTTTTTTTTTAAGCTATGGCAAGATTTTGTAAAAAATAAATAATTTAAAATTAAATTCATTAATTTATTAAATATTTCACATTCAGAACATTTTGAAGGTGATAAGCGATACCATACGTATGCTCCTGAAATATAAACCTAGGATTTTTTATATTTTTTTTACAAATTCAATCCTTTATTTACCTAAATTTCAGGTCTCTGCAACGCTTAGTTTTTAAGATTTCCATGGCCGCGCGGTTCTCCGCGTTTCGATGGCGTGGCCACGTTCAAACCCTTATAACTTTTTAACCATAACTTTGACAAATTTAAGGTTTTGGGAAATTTGAACCACGTACATACATAATTTTTACAAAATCATGGCATAGTTATTTAAAAAAAAAAACGCCGTGGTCGCGCCATCGAAACGCACACCCTATAATATGGTGTAGCGACCTACTTATTTAGAAACTTTATATACATAAAACCTTCACGATATAATTTTTACTTTTCTTCTGATCTGTCACTTCTCTGTCTTGTGTTGACTAAATTGATATAGAATTATGAACATTTTTAATTTAATTTAGTTAGTGTACAACAACCACTAAATTGGAGACTCCGACGTGATACGCCCTGAAAAGGAAATCCTAAACTTTATCAGGCCAAGGAAATCCACAGTACCACGATGACAATATAAAGCAGTCGTCTGCCGACCAACGTCCAGACTCTGCTGGCTTCACAGCCATTTATTTCTCTCGAGGGATTAGCAGACCTGGCGGAAAGCGTCCAGGACATCGTGACCCCAGGCCAACAATAACAAACAATATAGTTATACAATATTATTGTTGCCACTAATCTCGCGAATTGTGAAGTGACGATGACGTTATAAGTTGATAGTAAAAGTTTTAAAGAAAAAGTTTATTTTATTCTTTTTAGCGCATTAAAATAAAAGTTCAGACGAAAGTATTATAACTTCGTTTTTGTTCGGAACGGTTCGGAACGCTGAGTGTGTACGTACGAACTAGACGCACGTGAAGACTAGCGTCTAACTGCTCATCACTGATACTATCTCCTTCGGGCACGATGCCAGGTGAGACAGCGTGCTTTTTAGCCACGCCCACCAATGAGTTCGAGCTCGTGTGCTGTGTCACCTTAAGTCGGGCAGCCACCACTGGGCCAACGCTGCTCTTTGTCTACTTACTGATTATAATAATTATCTCCCATTTCCAGTGTTAAAGAAGCTGCTTGACCATTGCAAAGTGGCCGAGAACTGCAGCGATGACGTCATAGCTGATCTGAAGAACAAATACGAACTTTAAAGAACACATCATTTATTATAGTTAGTTGATTAGTTCTATTCCGAATATAATATACATCGGTTTAAAGACATGGCGCTTGAGAAATTACATATTTTTTAGATTTAGTCAAACCGGTGTTAGGGATCTGTCATCCTGCCTATATTATGTCAGTGTCCATTGTCCGCAATCTGTCCTTACCGGTTTAACTGAACTTTTATTCAATAACTACAGTTTTAAAAAGTTTTCATGATTGCCTCTGTCACTGATTTGCAGAAATATTTCTATCCCTCTCGCACATTCGCCATCCACGTTTGTATATGGGTAAGGCCGCCAAAAAATTATAATTTTGATGGGTGACTTAGCGTCCGGCAATTTTTTTTAAGAAAATACAATAATATTATTGAACTTTATTGTTTTCCTTGCAAAAGGTATCATTTTTACTAGTATTATTATATATGCGAATCTCTGTAAACTACTTCTTTTTATTTTATAATTATAGTCTGTACTACGAGACTACAAATTGCTAGAACAAATAAAAATGTCCCAAATGATCCCCCATGACATATTTGGAATAAAATATAGGTTTCAGTTTATTCCATCAGCAATCATAATATTTTCTTTATAGATGAACATATTTTAGGCAATGTTTAATTACTTTACGACAATGTAGCTATTAAAATAATATATATTTTCGCATAATAACAGCACGTCCACGTATTTAATGCTTTTATGTTACTGATTTTAAGTTATCATAATTTTTACAATCATAAAGTAATTGAGCATTAGATTTTTACAATCATAAAGTAATTGAGCATTAGAATCCGTTTTTAGTCACTGGCAACTCCAGTATCTAACTTGTCTATGGTATGTCAATTGCGTGTCGGCCATTGTTTAGTTCGTGTGTCAGTGACTTTGGTCAGCATCGTGTTTTCGTTCGGCACAAAAAAGTTTTGAAATGATTTTAAGGTAAGTTTTTATCATATTGATTAAATTGACAGCTTATTTAGTAAATATGATGTTTAATTATGAGCTTTAATCGATGGACACTGTTAATTATTCATCATAGTGCCGAAGATTCGAGGATCTTTTGAAAAGAGGTTAGGTTTTATGTTACTTTTATGTTGCTTTTATGTTACTTTTTAAGTTACCGGTGATGTATACTTTTAAGTTGCTTTTATGTTATATGAGGCCAATTTAACGGCCTTACCCATATCGTGTGTGAGCAAGACGGCAATACATTTGAACGTCTTTATTAGTAAAGCAAGAACACTGCAGTCCTGGCAGTATAACTCTTTTTCTTACGTGATTAGAGTTCATTTCACATTATCATTTACATTGAGCGAATATCAGTCTTCCTTCTGCATCACTAACCTTGTATTTAGAACGCATAATACCCTATTATGCGTTCTAAATACAATTCAGATGACACCATAAAACAATAATTCCAAGACACCAATCTCTAAAAAAACACTTTATTTTGGGCCTGAAAACCCGATTTATTTTCAATTAATTTGCTAAATTCGATTTTTAGTTGCTTTGAAATCAATAAATAGTTGAGTCATTGAGTTGATTAAACAGTGACGTCACAGTTTGCTATTGCCATACAAAATCTATGAGAGAACTGCGTTTTGACAGCTCTTAAAAAGTATCTCAATTGATTGGTGTGTCATCTACCCCATTATAAAGGATTGCCACAAAAAGTTTAAGTTCATACTCTCTCTGTAAATATTAATTAATTAATTATAATACCCATGTATAGCCACTACGCGACACTGGCAGAAATTGCCGTAGTCATCGGCAAATTGCCATAAAAAAAAAAATGTAATTTCTCAAGCACATGCGCGGTACGATTTGGGCCAGGTGCTAGAAACAAGTGGAATAGTCAATAATATTAAAAAACACAACTTTTATTCGTCAATCTGTAAATAACAAAATATAAGCCTTCTTTAATTCAAGACAGTTACAGCAAGATAATTTTTTTATTTAAGAGCTCTTATAAGAATACTTAAAATATAATTAAAGAATACAAATATAAGTCACTACCATCGTAACTAACGCTGCGGTTCCACTGAAGCGGAGCGGAGCGCGATTCACCAATCACATGCCAGACGTGGAAAAGAGATGTGGATTTCAAGCCTTATGATTGGTGAATCGCGCTCCGCTCCGCTTCAGTGGAACCGCGCCCTAATCACCTATCTTCAATAAAACAATGGTTTAGGCTATCGTATTTTCTGCGCGTATAAGCTGCGCCACTATTTGCGCTCAAAAACCGAACGCGCGTACACGCGCTTATTAGTCGTGTTCGCTCGAACCGTTTGGTTCAGTCAGTAGCAATATGAATTCCGACGAAGAAACATTATACGAGCTTATATGCGCTTATTTGTACGAGTTGCTCGTGTAGCAAAAGTCGGACCACACACACACGCGCTTATACGCGCTTCGATAAACGAGCGTATACGCGCCGAAATAACGCGTATCTGAAACCGCCCTAAGCAGCACCATCACAACATAAATGTAATGTCTCAATTTAAAAGCGTGCGATAACATAATTTTGGGTGTTGCCTTAGTGAAAATACATCTTTAAATAAATACACATTTTATGAAGTAAATAGGTATATTTTATTTGTTTTTATTTTAAAGAAACGTTTCACTCTAAGCACACATTTATATTTTACGGGGCAATTTAAGCTGTAAGATTATGTATTTAAACAGAAGTGCACCATGACATTTCAAAGGGGTTTGGAATATTATTTTGTCTTAAATCTCAGAATCCTGACGCTTCAGAAGATTTTATCTCATCAAAACTTGTTTGTATTGATACCAGCTATTTATGAATAGGTACTGGATTTTGAAATAAAAATAAAATGGCGGAAATTAGCTAGGACAAAAATTATTCGAGGTCCCCTTTCTTGTCGAATATGTGCAATTTTATCCTGCTAGAGTAGTTTTAATAATAATGTTAGTTAAATATTAAGTTGTTATATTGCTCATTATTTTCTCCACTTATTTCTAGTATCGTAACTTACGAAGAGTGTCTGATGAATCAGAATTTGGTCAACATTTTGAAAAAGATTGAGCAAGTAATGTCCACGTTGTCAAGTTTCTGTTATGTAGCAAGCAACATAGCTGCATATTTGACTTGGTATGACGCAAAACCAGGCTTTGGAAGTCGGAGAATAGTCCAAGGCTGAAATCTAATGAACGAACTTCAAGTGTAAATTCTCTTCCTCGCGACTGCATTTAAAATAGGACCTTATTACCATTTGTCTTTAGTAGAAAATTGAATCAATATCGATATCGCCGTTTCGCGCATGTTCGCGACTCGGTCGCGCACCTGCTCGCGCATACTCGGGATTCCTCGAGGATACCCGAGACCGCGCGTGCAATTACTAATGTGCTCGTACTTGGTACCATATAAATCCTAATTTGTCGCGTAGGCACGCGTTGACCCGCGCGTTTTCGAACCTTCTCTCGATGTCTCGATGTCCTTCTCCCGCTCTGGGCGGAGCAGGAGGGAGTGTCAGACTTTTACTGACTAAAACCCATCCATGTTCCTTCATCGCCCTTTGTGTTCCGGGGCCACGGTATCTCTTTCGAACAGTCCCGCAACCGACATCGAAGCGCGTTTCTGCTCTTGGTGTGAATTGCGACTAGCACTAGATATTTCCGTTCTATCTGAATTGACCCTAACTCACTAACTAAACTTAATAATATGACGTTAGGAGTTCATATTTCTTTGAAAAACTTAACTGCAATGGCCAAACGTTGCACAAGAAGTTCATACGAATAAAGCTCATTTCCGTATAAAACACTGCATACTTTGTAAAGTCTAAATAACGCTTTAAACATTTCTGCTTTAGCTTGCCTTCAATTTGACTAAATTCTGTTCATTAAAGTTACACGCCTTTTTTAAATGATATTTACTTGTTTCAATTTCAAGTCATTATTGTGACGGAATTATGTTTCTTTTTGTAATTGAGCGTGCAAAGGAGCGTTTGAGTTCTGTGATTGTTTTATGCCCCAATAAAGATAATGAATTTTTATGTTGTTGTTTTAATGATAAGTTATAGTTACACCACGTACCTATTTTGTTTATTAAGGTTGATCTGCGCAACATATTTTCCATACAAATTTCGGGGGGCTATTACTCCACTGTTTGTCATGGTACAACTAAAGTTAAACATGGTATCGTTTTGTCTCATTATTAATTGTGTCTGTACGGAAACAGAATAGTAAAATAAAAAGCCATTCAAAACTTACGAGCTACCAAAGATTCATTTTTATTGCCAATTTTAACGTAACTTTGGGCGTAAATTAGTAATAAAAGAAGTGTCAAATTTCCAAAACAAAGTCGGTACCGACACAGCACAATTATCGAAGAATTCAATAAATTTTACTTGTAATTGATTTATGCAGTGGTTTTTTCATAAAACCCGATTTTCCAAAGGCTTTTTCGTATTTTTTTACGCGCGCCTTTTACTAGACTTATCGTGCATCTCACTGAACAATGTTTCCCCCGCTGCGGTGCGCGGTGCGGGAGGACGACGACGACGTTCACGCACACATTAACAATATGTCATACGCGCGTAGGGTGGTGGTACCAATTATCGACCGTGTCAACTTTTTTTGAACTTTGACTACTTGTAATTTTTAAGTGCTTTTGATTTCTTGCAAAAAAAAAAAATCGTGGATTTGGGGTGCCATATTGTAGACTTCGAATTTTTTTTTCTTCTAATACCATCGAGTGGGGTATCAAAATGAAGGGTTTTAAAAGATGATTACAAAAATGTATTCAACGTTTGAATGTAATTCGAAATGACAGATAGTATAAAAGAATAAATAAATTTCAAATGTTTCTCATCATGAAGATTTTAAAATGAAATGTATTTATGGTATGGGAGGTTATGTGTATGGATATAGAGTCGTTTTTGCATGAAAAGTATTATGATTTTAGGGCAAATTTTATAGTTATGTTACTTTTTCTAGAAAAGGCCGATTTTAGGAGGAGGCTAATACTAGGAGACTCCACCCTATTCCAGTTATATTCGAAATTTCGAATCTGCTTCTAAAGCCTATGTCATTCGTGTGACGTTTGACGTATAACTTGGTTTGGACTCCGGATTTTTGATAAAAAAATTAATTTTTGGTTTGAGTGGACGCTCTGCTAGTGATATTGTGTTGGTTCATTGAAGAACAGGTGTGAATAACTACAAATTAACAATGGGTAAGTCATATAATTTGTTGCACCTAATCTATTTAGTGTTCTTACACACGAGCGACACGCGGCATCGACATCAGAGGCACGTGTCGATGGTGACTTCAACCATTAGTGCTATTCTCTACACGTAGCGTCGCAGGCTTACTTTACCCATGGTGGCCGGCGGCGCGGCTTTGTGTATAGGCAGTAGGGTGCCCCCCTATGTAAGCAAGACAGTCGATCTAAGCGCGGTCCAAGGCGCTAGTGACTTTTATTTTGTATGCTTATGTAAATGGGGAGAGGCCTTTGCCCAACAGTGGGATGACGCAGGCTAACAGTATCGGTATCAGTATGTAAATGGAAATGGTTGCACAAATAGTAGGTGCCTCATCATCAGCCTATTAATGTTCCCACTGCTGGGACACAGGCCTCCTCTCTAAGAGGCAAAGGAGGTAATGGGCTATAATCCACCACGCGGGCCAGTGCGGGTTAGTAGATGTCACATGTCTTCGAATTTTTGGTAGTAGGACATTCCGGTTTCCTCACGATGTTTTCCTTCACCGCTTTGAGAGCAGTGGTGTTGAAATAAATTATACAAAGTAAGACGCCTGTCTGGGTTCGAACCCATGACTTACTGTTCGTAAGTCGGGGCCGCCACCACTGGGCCACCGCTCGCTGCTCTTGGTGCCTATACATATATAAAACCAACCTCTGGCACTTCCGGCACGGTAAAAACTTATGAAATCTGTACCGGGGGTCTAAAATGCCGCTTTAGCAGAATCGTTTTGTAAATCACGTTAAAATTTTAAAATTCTTAAAATGGACTTTATAGTTATTGACATAAAGTCCATTTTAAGAATTTAAATTTTTTAACGTGATTCATGCTAAGATTCTGCGTAGATTCTGCTATAGCGGCTATTTTAGACCCGCTGTGCTGTGTGTACCGTTGACCCGAAAAAAAATAGCTTTTGATTTTTATGTGCGGAGTTTCGCTAACTCATTTAATTTGACCCTGTGTAATCCATTTTTTTTTTAGATCAACACAAGATTTCGGGCAAGATACCTGTGCAGCAGAAGCACATGAAGCAATGTCTGCACAATGTGAATAGATTAGTTCCGATATTCCTCATGTACTGACCAAACCTTACACTCCATTTAACAAACAAAAAAACGTCTCGTGAAATGGTGCATTTTATGCACTTGATGTACAATCTATTATTTCACTTCTCATGCTCTAAAAGTACGCCAATATAGCCCTACGAAGCGGGACTGTTGGAGGTTGATACCTTCATGGTATATAATCTGTCACATAGTGACTTTGTTTGTAGGCATGACAACAGTTCTCAATAAAATGTCTGAAAACTAAAACGTGTTTTCTGTGAATAATAATTTATGCTATCGCTAGTCATCTTTAGTCCATCAGGGACTAAAGTAACCTTTTTAGTCTCTAGAAAGTAAAAGTTTTTTTTTTTTAATTTCTTTCATGTGACATAGACAAACTCCAAAGGGTAAAAACAGTACCCTATGATTACTAAGACTCCGCTGCCTATCCGTCTGTCTGTCCATGTCTGTCTATCCGTCTGTCTGTGCATCTGTCTATCCGTCTGTCTGTCTATCATCTTTCTTTCTATCCGCCATTCTGTCTGTCTGCCCATGTCTGTCTGTCCGTCTGTCTGTCTGTCAGGCCAACTATCTTTCTATCCCTCTGTCTGTCTGTCCATCTGTTGTCTATCCGTCTGTATGTCCGTCTGTTTGTTTGTCCGTCTGTCTGCCCATCTGTGTGTCTATCTGTCTGTCTGTCCATCTGTCTGTCTAGCCGTCTGTATGTCCGTCTGTCTGTCCAACTGTCTGTCCTTCAGACTAAATTGACTATGTTTACAATGCACTATTTTGTTAGTTTTTGCATATTCTAATTGAGTTATGCGTTTACAGGACCACGCAGGATGAATTGATGACACGTCATGAATACAGGGTGCAAAAGACCTCCTCACGAAGCCGTCAGTCAACCAAGCATTCTGTACATCAAACGACTTTTTTCGGGTGAAAAATCATGTTTTGTGTTACAACTCAACGCATTCAAAACATTGTGCTGATGTATGGATTGAATAGTACGGGGGTTGTGGAGGTGTAATCTTACATTAAAATATTGTATTTAAAAAAAAACTTGTCAGGTGTAGATGGATGCAAAGTAAGCATGCAGTTGCACGGGCTCATGTATACTAAGGTAATTAGTGATGGAGATAGCAGTGTAATAAACGCTCTAAGAGACGCAATGGTGTATGGTCCTAATGTTCACATATGTAAGAAAAATAGAATGCAGTACTGCGAAATTATTCAAATAAACTAAGACAAATAGGGAAAATATGTATGTGCTATAGAAAATTATTATAAGAGCTATAGCATTAAAAACGTTACCCTATTTACCAAGACTCCGCTGTACATCTGTCTGTCTGTATGTCCGTCTGTCTGTCCATCGCTCTGTCTGTCCATCTGACTAAATTAACTCTTTTTCTCGCTCTCAAAGTGAAAAGTACAGTGTAACTCTAAAATCCCATTATAAGAGCTATAGCTTTCAAAACGGAACCCTATTACTAAGACTCCGCTGTCCATCTGTCTGTCCGTCTGTCTGTATGTCAGTCTGTCTGTCCGTCCGTCTGTCTGTTCGTCTGTCTGTCAGTCTGTCTGTCCGCCTGTCTGTCCGTCCGTCTGTCCGTCTGACTAAATTGACTATTTTTCTCCCACTCAAAGTAAAAATTACAGTGTGACACACTAATATCCCATTATAACTCGTTCTAAAATCCCATTATAACTCGGTTCCTATTCACTACCTCGTGTATAATGGGTCATTTTAGCCCCTTGTATTACAATGTACACGTGCGTAAATTACGGTTACATTCGTCTACTCGTTTGTAAAAACCAACTTTCCGCACTAGTACCATACAACAACAACAACAGCCCATAACGTCCACTGCTGGACATAAGCCTCTCCCATTATGGGAGGAATTTGCCGTTATCTCCACGCTTGGCAGGCGGATTGGAGATCGCAGTGATGAAAGACTAACAGAAAACGCTGCTGCCCATTCTCTGGTCCACGGAGGCGCAAGGTGTTCTGCCTCAGACATTAGTCGCCTTATACGACACCCATGAGTGTAATGGGTTGGTTCTATTCTACTCTGCCGGATACCACACGGCACGGCACGGCACGGCTAGTACCATAAATACCTTACTATTTTTCTGTTTATTAGGAATCATTTATTTTGAGCTATAGAGGCGGTAATTACACACCGCAGACGTAAAAAGAAACAATGTCAGTAATTGTGTTATTATGTAATTCCATAATAATAATCATTTAATTGGACAAGAGCCTCAACTAACATCTGAGGTGACCCTCGCTAGGCAGCTGGATCAAGCGCTTGATTCAGAAAGCAGTTCTTCTGGACACGGCGCGTGTTGTTAGGAGGTTCCTCTCTCAAGAGCCCTAACCACCAGCAGCTTGGACCCTGTTCCCGATGCTGGCGGGCTACCTATTTTATATGCTTTTAATTTTATTTATAATTTTGTTAATAAAAAATTAAAAATGTAAATTTATTACATTTTAAATATTTATGTATAATAATATTTTTTTTACGGACTCGTTCCTGACTGATTGGCCGGAGGAGGCAAAACACCGGGAGAGTTGGAAAGGAATGTGGGAGGCCTTTGTCCAACAGTGGGACAGAATAGGCTAACTAAAAAAATATATATTTTTAGTAACAAAAATATGTATACTTTTTGGGCATTCAATTATTCTTTATTCGATTTCTATACATTGTAGATTTCACTTCTCACGCTCTAAAAGTACGCCATTATAGTGGGATAAAGAACCCCCTACGAAGTGGGACTAAAGTGACCCTTTTAGTCTCTAAGGAGTGAAAGTAATTAGTTTTTTTTTTAATTTCCTTCATGTGACAAAGACAAACTCCAAAGGGTAAAAAGGGACCCTATCACTAAGACTCCGCTGTCCATATGTCTGTCCGTCTGTCTGTCTGTCTGTCCGTCTGGCTGTCCATCTGTCTGTCTGGCCGTCTGACTAAATTGACTAATGAAAATATGTATACTTTTTGGGCATTAAATTATTCTATAATCGTTTTCTATACATATTTAAGTAGTTTTCACTTTTCATGCTCTAAAAGTATGCCAATAGCTTTTTTAATTTCCTTCATGTGACATAGACAAACTGCAAAGGGTAAAAACGGCACCCTATTACTAAGGCTCCGCTGTGCATCTGTCTGTCCGTCTGTCGGTTCGTCTGTCTATCCACCTGTCTGTTCGTCTGTCAGTCCGTCCATCTGTCTGTCTGTCCGTCTGACGAAATTGACTATTATTTTTGTCATGGACTCTAAAATGTAAATACTAAGAAAAAAATCTTGATTTGTCATTTGTCTTGATGAAAACATGTGTTTACATTTAGTGATATTGAGCATAATTATAAACCTAAAAAAGTAAAAAGACAGGTAAGTATTTTTGTAAAACAATTTATGTAGGCAAAACTAATTACAATTATTAGGTATCCACTCTGACATAAGACCAACCCGCACTGGGCCCGCATTCCCTCTCACAGAGAGGAGCTCTGTGTCCCAGCAGTGGGAGCATTATAGGCTGGTTATGCTGCTGCAATCGGACATAAACTGCGATGAACTTTCAAGTAAGCATGTGTCGTCGCGGCGGCAGCGTCGTGAACTCTTGAGCCATCGCTGCATGCATGACCACCCGGGGAAAACTAAACATAATAAGCAATCTATATTAGGTTCTTAGAGAGCCATACAGGTACAAAACGATGACGCAGCGCCTACTACTTTAGTACGAGTTGGTAGATACCTACTTGCTGATTTCTCGGCGATTCGAGCTGGCGTCGAATGGTGTCATGCTGTGCCACGGAGCCACTATCTTAGAAATCGATCAATTATATCTTAAAATGATGTACGTCAAACGTACATCAACGTATCAACGTATATCGTTATCGCTGTACGTGAAACAACAACAGCCCACAACGTCCACTGCTGGACATAAGCCTCTCCCATGATGGGAGGAATTTGCCGTAATCTCCACGCTTGGCAGGCGGATTGGAGATCGCAGTGATGTAAGACTAACAGAAAACGCTGCTGCCCATTCTCAGGTCTACGGAGCCACAAGGTGTTCTGCCTCAGACATTAGTCGCCTTATACGACACCCGTGAGTGTAATGGGTTGGTTCTATTCTACTCTGCCGGATACCCCATGGCTAACGTACGTGCGTGTGTACCTACGTGCAATATGTAATAATAAAATAGACATTGATTGTGGCTCTGCTGGAGAGCATACTCTAGCAGAGCAGTACATGTACTCAAGAAAGACAAACGCTACTGTTTTTTCATATCAATTGTGTGCATCGTGTAACTTCGTTTTTGTTCGGAACGGTTCGGAACGCTGTGTGTGTACGTACGAACTAGACGTGCGTGTAGACTAGCGTCTAACTGCTCATCACTGATACTATCTCTGTCGGGCACGATGCCAGGTGAGACAGCGTGCTTTTTGGTCACGCCCACCAATGAGTTCGAGCCTGTGAGCTGTGTCACCTTAAGAAGTGGGAGACTCTGACAGTTCTGTTTGTCTGAGTCTGTGACAGTTAATAAGTTTGTGTAAAGCACAAACTGGTGATTAATAGCCAGATGTAACAGATGATTACAGCCAGATGTAACACAAATGTACTAAACTTTAAGTAGGTACCTAAGTCATCATCATCATTCTCTTCCCCTTATCCCAATTCATTTGGGGTCGGCGCAGCATGTCTTCTTCTTCCATACTTCTCTATTTTTCGTCATCTCATCAGACACTTCTTTTCTTGCCATATCATGCTTTACACAGTCCATCCATCGTTTCTTTGGTCTTCCTCTACTCATATACCCATCCACATTCATACTCAAAACTTTCCTCACGACATTTTCCTCATTCCTCCGCATCAAATACCACGACAACCGACCACACAACTTTTCAGTCACCGGCGCCACTTTCAGACTTCCTCTTATATACTCATTTCTAACTTTATCCATTCGCGTAACACCACACATCCCCCTTAGCATCCTCATCTCTGCGACATGCAAATGCCTTTCATTCATCCCTTTTGTGGCCCAACATTCTGATCCATACAAGACAGCAGTAAGTAGGTACCTAAGTACCTACTTAAAAGTTTCTTTGCACAATAAAAAATGTGCTTGATGTACACATCTATTGGAATTTCCGGAAATGTTTTTCAGAATGCATGAAATGATGAGTGACACTGTAATTCAAAATTCTTAGAGGGATAGTGAAGGGAGAGGGCGAGGGATAGGTCGTATAGTCGCTGATAATGAAAATAAGGTCAAAATGAAAAGGATGGCGCCAAAGAAAATTTTCGGTTTATTCTTCATGGGTGTCGTTTTAGTGGTTATCGGGGTCGCTGATAATGAAAATGAGGTCAAAATGAAAATCCAAGATGGCACCGACGAAAATATTCGGTTTTTCTTCATGGGTATCGCTTTCGTGGTTTTTGGGGTTGCTGATATTGAAATTGAGGTCGAAGTGAAAATCCAAGATGGCGCCGACGAAAATATTCGTTTTTTTCTTCATGGGTATCGTTTCGTGGTTTCAAGAAATAAAATAAAAGAACGAGAAATACTTTTGTCATGAATTACTATGAAACTATGATTTTAATATTCTTTTTTTCCGCGCTTTGCTTTCGCCAGGTTGAAGGAGAAGCAAAGGTATAAAGCCGCTAAACAGTCTAATATAAAAAAATATATAGGTATATATTTTTGCATTTAGAACACAAGTAAATGTTATTTTGTTCATAAAAGTACTATAAATATTAGTTTTAAATAATCATGTCTATCTACGATATTCTATTTATCAACACAATTTGAATATTCAAAAAAAAAATTACGCTATAAAGACGCATATTGCTTTGCCAAAATTAACAAAAAATAAACATTCACCTACTACTATAGGCATTGAACCAATTTGGACTAAGTATAGGTATAGAGTTATCTGTGGCAATTTTCATTCAGGAAAATGAAAAAAAAAACGCACGCGTGTGAAATACGTTGCATGTTGTACCTAATCGTAGTGCGCTAAGAACCAGTTTTCGAGGAAGTATATTGAAAAATATTTCACACGTGTGCGATTTTTTCCACTTTCCCGCACGTGTGCTGGAATGAAAATTGCCACACATAACTATACCTACCTATACTTAGTCCAAATTGGTTCAATGCCTATAGTCTGAGGTGAATGTTTATTTTTTTTTAATTTCAGCATACGCGTCTTTACGGCATAAATATTTTTTGAATTCAAATTTTATAAATAGAATATCATAGATAAACATGATTATTAAAAACTAATAGTTACTTTTATACACAAATTAACATTTATTTGTGTTCTGAATTCAAAATTATGAAATAAATCTATTTTTATATTAGGCTGTTTAACGGCTTCATACCTTAAGAAAAAAATACGTGCATATTTCCCTATTATAGTTTCCTCAATGGGTTAGACACTTCAGTAATAAGCAGTCAACAGGTTCCACTAATTGATTCCAAACGCCTTCGTTGAGTACCCACCTATGATACTCGATAGGTCCTTGCAACCTCTCGCACACCTTGTGAGAGGGCTCGAGGCGATTGGTGTTTTGTAATGAAGTATTTTCACGAATAAAAGGGTAGTATGAACAAAAATAAGGGAAGGTTTCTTGTCTTTCGCGGTCCCAGCCCGCTTAGCATGAACGCCGTAGACACGAAAGAGAATTGACAAATCTTTTGTTCATCTGTCATTTTGTCGATGAACAAAAGATTTGTCTTTTCTCTTTCGTGTCTACGACGTTGATGCTAAGCGGGCACCTCTAGCCAAGTTACAAACGTTTCGTATCTTCTTTCTACAATCGTAAACGCCTTGGCGTAAGCGATTGTAGAAAGCGCTAAATTGGTAGGCAAGTTGACATGACTGAGTCGATCGCTCGTTCTCGTGTTTGTCGAAAAAACCTACACTTTAGTCTATGGTGAGCGTTCCTACCAGAGTTTAGCGATCAACATTGTAGAAACGATCACATTCTATTCTATCATTTTGAACGATGTAAACTTGTCTACGAATTTTCTATTCGTTTGTGTTGATCACGTGATTTAACGTTGAGATGATGACATTCCCATTCATTTGAATAGTTTTCTACTAGCGTTAACGATTGTAGATTGTCAACTTGGCTAGGGGTGCGTCAGATAGATGTCGAGCCCATTCCGACATAGCTACAATGTTTTCTGATGTAGGTACCTACCTAGGTAATCTTCATTTGAGGAGTAGCAAATGAAATTTATACACTTAGCAAAATTCAAATGCTATTTTTCTCCTACTCTATTGATTAACTTTTTCATGAACATACTTAGTATTTTGGAAGCCATAGGTACCTACTAACCTACGAAATAAATGTGTCTGTACCCACTAAACCGTATCATAGTGACCGTGCTATGAACGTCAGGCACGGAAAGAAACATGACGCGGAGAGCCCACTAAAACGTATCATAAATTCATTCATTCGACCCGAATGGCGCAGCGGTAGTGAGGCTGCCTTACGTTCTTAGGGTCCCGGGTTCGAATCCCGGTTGGAGCAAATGTTTGTGTGATGAGCATGGACATTGTTTCCGAGTCATGGATGTTATGTACCTATAATAAGTATGTATTTACAAACAAAAAGAATCTATGTAGTACCTATATCAACTACCTGGTGTCCTCGACACAAGCCTCGTTGCTTAGTGTGGCACTAGATGGCGGTGTGTGTTATAGCGATATTTATTTATTATTTTTTATTCATAATTTAGCGGTAGCGAGGCTGCCTTACGTTCTTAGGGTCCCGGGCTAGAATCCCGGTAGGAACAAAAATGTTTGTGTGATGAGCATGTACATTTGTATCCGAGTCGTGTATGTTTATATGCTTATTAAGTACCTACAAACAAAAAATATCTATGTGGTATATCAACTATCTGGTGTCTTCGACACAAGCCTCGTTGCTTAGTGTGGCACTAAATGGCGCTGTGTGTAATGTCCGGCGATATTTATAATACGATGTAGTACATAATCGTAGTAGGTACACGGACTGCTACACCCAATACACCGTATTATGATACGTTGTAGTGGGCATCAGTCCGTGCCAAAATTTACTACAGTTTGGCCGCTGAGAGAATGCGTTCCTGACGTCTGTCAGTTGGTACAAAAATTTAGCGCGAAATTATAACATTTATTGATATTTGATTTAATGATATCGTTTCTCATAATATTATTTGTTAATAGGGCAAAAAGGTCAAAAATGCTAATAATAAATAAGTTATATCAGCACCAATGACGTATTATATATAGACACGTCATGAACCAACATCGCGGCGCTTAAAAACGGCGAAAATACTAGAACTACCTATAAGCGTGAAGAAAGAGAAAGAAAATATGACACCGAACGGCGGGATGCCTGTTGCGAGAGGGAGATAAATATACATCTTCAGTCACGTCACAGGATTTATTAAATTATAAACAAACGTAGCGTCGCGCGACAGGTTGGTGCGTAACTAAGCGCGATGTGGCCAATTGGCTTCATTTCATGTTGTCATTTTAGAGTGCGGCCAACGTATCTATAGTTTATATATCATTGATCAGCACTATGTTATTTAACATCACCAATAATACTAATACTCGCGACCTGTCAGAAACGCATTCTCTCAGCGGCCAAACTGTAATCGATTTTTTTTTACCATGAAGGTACGTATTGCACTTTATTAGGAAACAGCTGATTAAAAAACAAATACCTACCGATAAAAAAAATTCTGTGTGCGGGGTTCAGAATAAACTGAATAGGTACGTGTTAGGTAGTGTGATGGTAGCGATTGTGCGTCTACTTGTATTTGTCGCTTCGTCAATACAAATAAACGTAGCAAGCAGCTCGACGGTTACGTCGTAAGGCAGTCCTGAACTAACCCTTCTGGCGACTAGACGGTCCCTTCGAGTTGCACACTACTTACCTACTGTTAATTGAGTGGTTTTAATCTAAAGCCTAGAAGTACAACAAGTGATCGAGGAACATTACCAACTTCAATAATAATCAAACCTAAGTATTCAAGTCCCTATTCACCTTCACACTCAAACATCTTAATAATCCAGTAACACAGATATTCCCACATGCACCCACATACCTACACACTAACGTGGCGACACTCATCTCAACGGCCTCACTAATTGATTCCAAGCGTCTTCATTACGTGTAGTACGAACGTGTCCTAAGGCTGCACTCATACTGGGAGGCTGGGAAAATTTATGTTTTATTAAATAGGTAGGTCGGTAAGCACGTTAGGCCATTGGTCTCTTCTGTCGTTCGTAAATCTTTGGAGGTCGTTACGGATAGCAGGGACGTTATGGAGCTCCGTAACCGTAACCGAAACTATCGAATATCTGAAATAAAAATATATCCGTAGCCGTATCCGTTTCACTAGTTTCGGATAGTTCGTAAAGAGCGGAGTCTAAATAAAACGACATGTTTCGACAGGTTTTTGTTTCACCGCTCGCACGCCACTAGACACTTATTATTAAAAATACGTTAGAAAATAGAAACTCTGAAACAGAGGTTTACTTTACTAATTATTTTAATTTTAGAATTAAGGAAAGAATTTTAGTATATAAGAAATACTCGGTCTTAAAACAATTACAGATATTTTAATTAGAAATTTACAAAAATACAAGAAAATTTGCACAGACTAGACAGAGCAACTACAGACAACCGCACCGCGCACGTGTCGAGCCAAAAAGGGAACAGCCACCACCGAGGCACCGATCACCTATCTATCCAGCCACGTTGGTGTTGCCTTTTCGCCGTCTTGCCAGATGTCGAAGCTACCAAAGCGCCCTCTGCATTCTTAGTTTTTCTCCAACACGGCCTCTCCTGACCGAAGAACGTCCTCGTTCTCTATTAAGCGGCCATCAACATCTTGGTTCTCTTCATCAATAACTATGACGACAACAGTTTCTTGATCATCTACACTCGGCTCTAATGCATCCTGGTTTTCTGATGTGGACTCAAAAACGCTTACGTCAACCGAAGGAGACTTGGTTCCCTCATGTGGCACAGTGGTCTCGGAAGCGCATTGTTCAATCTTAGCCGACCCGGAAGCACTCTGGCCTGGCGAAGTGGACCTGGTTTCGTTTTGGTCTGCACCTGCATTACAACAAAAGACAACAGTTAGAAAAATAATCACGCAATGCATACAAATTCCTTTTCTTTAGAGGTCTGCTCATTAAAAGTGAAATCAGTAAAACAGTGAGGTCTGCTCACATATGGGGTCTGCCCATCATTAGTTGTGAGGTCTGCTGACACAAAAAAGTAACAGTGAGGTCTGCTCACACAGTAAAAATATGGTCTGCTCACACAAAAACAATACCAGTGAGGTCTGCTCTCACAAAAACAGTAACAGTGAGGTCTACTCACAATTGAAAATGAGGTCTGCTCACATGCGAGGTCTGCTCGCTTAAAGTCATAACAAAAAACTTCATAGCTCACTGGCAAGGCATCAACATGAATGGTCTCAAATGGGCAGTCAGGTTTCTCATAAGAATGAATAGGTTGGAGCGGTTTCCGAGGCGATTTCTTGTGTGCCAAGCACACAATACAGTGGGACACATATTTTTGAACAAAGGCACGTAGTCCAGGGAACCAAAAATGTTTCAAAATGAGGTCACAGGTCTTATCTGCACCAACATGATCGTGTTCGTCGTGGAACACGCGGAGGAGGCTGAGTCGATGACCCTTGGGAATAAAACACAGCAGCCGAGGCTGTTCTCCAGTTGGACAGTAACGGAAATACAGAAGATCATTCTTCTTGACATATTGATTGTGATCTAATTGTCCATCATTTAACTTTTGCATGAGAGACTGGGTCTCTTCATCCGCGGCTTGGGCTACTTGAGCCCAATTTTGAGGCTTCTCAATCCGAACGACATTAACCGGATTCCGACTTAAGTAGTCAGCGTGAGTCATGGATGTACCCTTCCTGTACTCAAGCGAGAAGTCAAAGTCCTGCAGGTAGATCCACCATCTGGCAACCCTTGGCAGGAGATCTTTCTTTTTTTGAGTAAGCTTCAATGCATTGCAATCCGTCACGACAGTAAAATGTACGCCAACCAGATAATGTCTAAAATGCTGCAGGGCTTTGACTACCGCCAGGGTCTCCAATTCATATGAGTGGTAGTGAGATTCAGCGCCTTGGGTTAATTTAGAAAAATAAGCAACTACCCTTTTGTGACCTGATTTATGACGCTGAAGCAACACCGCACCGTACCCTACGGAACTGGCGTCCGTGTGGACTTCAGTAGGTAGCGTTGGGTCATAAATAGCAAGAACAGGCTCACTTGTCAAATGACTAATAATTTCTTTCCTAGCCGCTTCTTGCTCAGAACCCCACACAAAAGTAACATCTTTTTTTGTAAGCCTAGCAATGCAAGCTACTTTCGAAGAAAAACCAGCAATATATTTACGAAAGTATCCGGCAAGGCCAAGGAACTGACGGACCTGTTTTATATTTTTGGGTAGAGGGGATTCTGCTAGGGCCTTCACTTTATGTACGCTCGGCTGTACCTGACCCTGGCTGATAGTGCGGCCTAAGTACTCGACTTTGCTTGACAAAAATGAGCATTTCTTTAAATTAATCGAAAACCCGTTTGTGAGAGTCATTAAAACTTCACGTAGAGTAGTAAGCCCTTCATTTATTGACTCACTCATAATGAGTACATCGTCAATGTACACCAGGACTTTACCAGATTCAATGAGAGGTCGTAAAGTTTTTGTGATGATTCGTTGATAAACCACGGGGGCATTCGCTAAGCCATAGGGCATTTTTAAATATTCGTAATGCCCTTCTGGCGTCACAAACCCCGTCAGCGGAATAGAATCCTTCACCATTGGAATCTGGTGAAATCCCGTTGCCATGTCGAGACTAGTGAAGAATTTATAACACCCTAACCGATCTATATGATCGTCTATTAGAGGGAGAGGGAATCGGTCTTTTACGGTGATCTCGTTAAGTTTCCGGAAATCGACACATAAGCGATCTGACCCGTCTTTTTTTTTAACGAGCAGTATAGGACTAGAATATTCCGATTCCGACTCTTGAATGACGCCTTTTTCTATCAAGTCTTTTATAATTGTCCGAACACGTAAAGTTTCTGCTTGTGAGAGCCGGTACGGTCTATAATTAACCGGTGTGTTGCTGTTGAGTCTGATGGACATGCTTCCAGAATTAAC
This sequence comes from Xestia xanthographa, assembly GCA_905147715.2. NCBI lineage: Eukaryota > Metazoa > Arthropoda > Insecta > Lepidoptera > Noctuidae > Xestia > Xestia xanthographa. The sequence continues at coordinate 27,371,750 of LR990650.1, forward strand.
GGTTGAAACCGCTGTACCAGTAATAAAATGTGACGAAAATTCTTTAATCAAATCTAGCAATTTCTCCAACTCATCACCAGTTAATTCTGTATTTACAGGAAGTTGTTCACTAGACTCAATAGCCAACACAGGATCACAGCTATTACGAGTAATATATTGGCGCTCACGAGTACGTGTATATGTGACACCCGAACGATTTAGGACGTCCGTGCCCACTATTATCGGTGTATTCAAATTTAAAGCGTCAACCACAAACAAATCAACTTCAAGAGTAACATCGCCGAACTCAATTGGTAATGTGACGTAATGTGTGGACTCCACCTCTTGGCTACCAATACCTTTTAAGACGCGAAAAGCAGGTTTCCGCGGACAATCAAAATGTTTTAGCAAAGACGAAGATACAAGTGATACAGTTGAACCGCTATCTATTAAAACATCAACCGGCACACCCTGGATCACAGTAACAACTATGTCACTATCACGTCTACCTTCGATCTCATGACAAAAATTCACATTAGCGTGATTGCGTGTTTCAGATTTTATCCTAGCAAAACATGTTTCCACTTGATGTCCTGGCTTCTTGCAGAAAGAACAAATTTCTGTTCTAGACGTTACATTACTAGAAGCGCTAAGGTTTGAACTGCGAGTGTTTTCAGTTTTAGGCTTCTTGCTGCATGAAGCCTGCACATGGCCAGGTAAACCACAAGTAAAACATTTTCCGGTATCAAATCGTCGCTTTCTATTTACGTCGGAGGGCCGCTTGAATTTAGTATTATCGCGTTGATTTCGTGATGATGTTATATACGTAGATGACAGACTTTTAGAAGAGCTTGGATTAACATAAATCGAAAAGAATTCTACTAGGTCATTCGGCATTAATTTCGCGTTAGTAGCTGCTGCTCGAATTTGTGGGTCGGCGATACCTCGAATAATAATAGCAGAGATCAATTCCTCACTCAAGCCAGACACGACTCGTAGACGGAGCAATGAACGTCGCGCATAGTCACTGTATGTAGCATACTGATCTGAAGTAGTTTTCATTACGTCAAACAGAATGTTAGCTGAATTAGGCTTTTTAGGACAAAGAGGTTTAAATTCGCGTTTGAAATTGCTCCAACTGCGATCAGTTGTGACCCACTCATTTAACCACATACGAGCTTCCCCTTTCAAGCAATTACCAATCCGAGATAAACATTCATTGTCAGTCCAATTATTTGTTACCTTAGCTCTGTCCACCTCTTCACACCATACCTCAACGTCATGTAGATTGGGATCAAAATTAGAGATATAGTAAGGTTGGTTAGCTCTCACCGAGTGATTGATGGAACGTATCGCATTTACCAATGCTTCTGTGGACACCTGTTCCGAAGAAACAGCGCTGCTCGCCGACTGCGCCCGCGGTGCTGCGCCAGGTGTAGACTCGTCATGCGCAACCAACCGGCTACGCGGGCACGCTGGCCGCGGCGGCGTGCCTGGTGGCGTGCTCGGTGCTGGGCCCGCTCTTGCAGGATCTTGGTGACCTGTGGCTGGCAGCGACACGAATGGCGTAGGGCACGGTTGTCTTTCTAGCTCATTAAGCCGATCTAAAATACTTTGCATTTGTTGCCTGTAATGTCCATCGGGAGATCTACTACGATATCGATGTCTACTTCGTTGTTGACGTCGACTACGATCGCGATCTTTACTGGTTGACCTTCGGTCATCCATCTTTACGATATATCCGTAACAGTCTTCGTCAATTTAATTATCGGAACGGAAAATTTAAAACGAAAAATTGGATAGCAAAGCACATTGGATCGCGTTAGCTCAATCCCACTTCTGATTTTAGAATTAAGGAAAGAATTTTAGTATATAAGAAATACTCGGTCTTAAAACAATTACAGATATTTTAATTAGAAATTTACAAAAATACAAGAAAATTAGCACAGACTAGACAGAGCAACTACAGACAACCGCACCGCGCACGTGTCGAGCCAAAAAGGGAACAGCCACCACCGAGGCACCGATCACCTATCTATCCAGCCACGTTGGTGTTGCCTTTTCGCCGTCTTGCCAGATGTCGAAGCTACCAAAGCGCCCTCTGCATTCTTAGTTTTTCTCCAACAATAACATCTCTAAATAATTACTAATTACTTACTTATGTGACTGATTATAATACCAAATGATAACCTATAGAATAAAACTTATAAATAAAAGCAAATTATTACACACTATTTGTGTTTATATTTTACTTTCTAATATCCGTAACCGAAACTATCCGAAACTAAAGGATAATCCGAAATAATTACATATCAGTAAACGTATCCGAAACAGATACACCTAATTTTATTCCTATATCCATATCCGTATATAGCTCCATATCCGTATATAGATCCGAAATATCATATCCTTAACATCTCTGACGGGTATACCTAATAAGAAGTTAATGTCTTTTCAAAGGGTTCCAAGGGGTAGGGTTTTATCCAGTTACTGGGTTATGAAGGTTTGGCAGTCGCTCCGTGTAAAATACCCACATTCAGCTGCATCCAGTTAGACTGGATGTCAACCCCAGCATAGTAGGGAAGGCTAGGCAGATAAAGATGAGAAAAGTAAGACGGCATTTCTTTTGGTGGTAGTAGGAACTGACTTGGTAGCACTTTTTACCCGACTGCAGCGAAGCCCTACTACTACTACTACAACAGCCCATAACGTCCACTGCTGGACATAAGCCTCTCCCACGATGGGAGGAATTTGTCGTAATATCCACGCTTGGCAGGCGGATTGGAGATCGCAGTGATGAAAGACTAACAGAAAACACTGCTGCCCATTCTCTGGTCTACGGAGGCGCAAGGTGTTCTGCCTCAGACATTAATCGCCTTATACGACACCCGTGAGTGTAATGGGTTGGTTCTATTCTACTCTGCCGGATACCACACGGCTACAGCGAAGCCCTAAAGGAGGGTTATCCGTTTCTTTGTTCCCTCAAAACTCCTAAACGGATAAACCGATTTTGTTAAATTATACGTGGTCAGAATTTCCTTGGTAGCGCAAGTGTCCAAAACCAGTAGTAGAATGGCAAAGAGCGAATGAGTTGCCAAGTTTATAATGCCCCACTTTACTGTATGAATCGGAATGCTGGGCTGAGAAGAAGATGGATGAAAAAAGATTGCATGTAGCGGAGATGAGATTGTTTAGGTGGATGTGTGGTGTGACAAGAATGGATAAAATAAGGAAGTTATGAAAGTTGCGCCAGTTACAGGAAAGTTGAAAGGGAATCGACTGTCTTGGTATGGGCATGTGATGAGGAGGGAAGAATCGCATGTGACTAAAAGAGTGATGAATGTAAATGTTGATGGATGGAGAAGGAGAGGAAGACCAAGGAAACGATGGATAGATTGTGTGAGGAATGATAGGAAGGAAAAAGGAGTAAATGATTGCGTGACGGTTGACAGAGGAGAATGGAAGAAAAAAACGTGTTGCGCCGACCACAAGTAACATGGGATATGGGCAGGATGATGATGATATTGTCCCAATTTTATTTGGATCAATAAATATTTATTATGCAAAGCTCATTGTTCAGCCATTGAAATAAAAATTAAATCAACATACCAACATGAACGAACCCTATTTCCAAAAACGTTGAGGAAAAATGTGTTATGCGATTATTTCGTCCAATATTAGAACACAACCTCGCTTTGTGGATTATGATAATTGCTATAATTGGATGGAATAGGGATCTCCATAATGAACTCAGTTAAATTGAACGTTTTTCTACTCATTATACGTGCCAGTATTTGTAAAAGGTAATGAGGTGTGCGGGAGAAAATTGCATTAGGGAGGAGTAAAGCTGAGTTTAAGAGGGTAATGTGATAGCTTTCGTTAAGGTGTAACTTAGGTCAGGACTTCTTTAATCTTGTAGTAGAGCTGTGGCGAGTTTACACATACTTTTTTTCGTGGCGAATTTACTTTGTGGCGAATGTACAATAACCCTTTTTTTTCGGGTGGGAAATCATCAAATGACTCCTCCCGCTCTGGGCGGAGCAGGAGGGAGTGTCAGACTTTTACTGACTAAAACCCATCCATGTTCCTTCATCGCCCTTTGTATTCCGGGGCCACGGTATCTCTTTCGAACAGTCCCACAATCCTATTTCACAATCATATTTTATGGGAGTGCAGAAGACTGCACTCCCATTCACTGCCAAAGAGGCAGAATGAACGCAATATTATGTTCGATAGTGTACAGGTTACATCCGGAGTTATTTACTACACAGACCTTGTGGAAACTAGAACAATTTTCCGTGCGTTCAAGCGTTTTTGCCATACCTATTATTGGAATCAAATATAACTGCTCACAACTTAGGACCCATTAATGTTAATATTTTATCCGTGGTGCTAGGCAACTGGGCCTATCCCAGTTGTAAACGTCCCTTTGCGCCTATTGACCTTGTTTCTTTCTGTCTCCTGCTGATATGGAAGGAAGTGGAAATTACGGATTTTCCTACTCCTCCGCTATACTTTTCTGATTAATTTCGTTGCGGGATCCAAGACAGTTAAATTCATTCTCTGGGACTTCGTCGTCTCGGCGCTTTTCTGGTGGTCGCCGCTGTTGATACTGGCTTTCAGGAGTTACAGTGGTTTGGGAACAGTGTGGGGGGTTGTCCCAATTAAAAAAAAAAGTCCCACAATCCCGGCTCGAACAGTCCCGCAAACCGAACCATCCATGTTCCTTCATCGCCCTTTGTGTTTCGGGGCCACGGTACCTATTTCGAACAGTGCCGCAGCCCCGAATGTACAATAACCCTAACACAAGAGCATATTGTGAACTTTTAGAACTAGTTTTGTTAAGAGAAAAGTTAAGTTTGTAAGTATGGCGTAATTTTCAGAACTTACTGATTCGATTTCGAAAATTAAGGAAGGAAGCTACATTATACCCGAGTGTCCTAAGCTACATTATAAACGGTCCTTTTGGGTTAATTTTTGTACATACCTAACGGGAGGGGGGGAGCCGCGAGCAAAAGCTAGTCTTAGATATTTTTCTATATTGGGTGAAAATTCAATTCAGTGACGGTTTCAGCTTCAGCACATGTGCAATGAACGAGATTTCTCCGGCGGTTCTCTTGTGCTCTCGATTCATCCAATAACAAACACGTGACCGGTTTCTATGCAACTCTATGAAAACGCTTACGTTGGTCTGATATCGAAATATTATAAGTTAGTGCCAGTTAAGATTGCAATAGCGGTCATTGCCCTTTCCCTAATATATCTTCCTACGAAACAAAACAAATGAACCGTGTCGTTTTTCATTAGAAAAAATATCGAAGATCACGATAGATGACGATTCAATACTTGAACAGGCTTAGGTTTAGATTTCAAAGTTAATAACTTTAATAAATGTAGGTGGGTCAATGACCGTTTTTGCGATCTTAACTGAACTGGCACCAACTATAGTTTGGTTAGTTTTTGGGCGGCTTCACTCATACTTACGTGAGAGTGCGATGTATTTCAGCCGCGCGTGCCTCCAGCTCTGGGATCAGGAGGCGGAACTCGGACACATAGCCGGGCCCGTGTCGCCTAGGCTCGTAGTCGCCCAGCTCCGCTGCACAAACGTACCTATCACTACTACACTAAGAGTGGTTTGCAGTTGCTGTCACTGTCACCTTCGGATTGTCACATTACTCGTAGTAGTACGTAGTACACGAAACCACAATGTGAACTTCTTGACCTTGTACCTAAGTTACGCAAAGGTCTAGACTTCTAGAGGTAGGTTAAGAATAAGTCAAAGATAATTAAAAGATTCATAGAACGGCCATTGAGTATATTTTCTAATAATAATTTTGGTGAATTTTATTTTCCTATTATTTTCCTTCTGTTAACAATTTATTTGTTTGGTTTTAGTGTTTAACAGCAAAATTTTGTTTTGTATTGAGTAACATTGAAACACGCATAATTACCTAATCTAATGTTTGTTTCACATTCAGTTATTATGTTTTGAAATTAGCATCTAATTCTTTAATGTTTGCATGCCAATTTTATGGCGAAATGTGGCATTGCACTACATATTTTTACCATATTTTGTACCACATTTACTGCAAATAAATAATTTTGCCTTTGACTTTGGTCCCAAACATTTTCGATTTTGACACACGAACTGTCAAACGGGCGTATGACATTTAGACAGATCAACTTGTTACTAAGTAGTATTGGATTACGATTTTCTTCGTCTTGTCCAATGATATATAAACTATAGATACGTTGTCCGCACTCTAAAATGACAACATGAAATGAAGCCAATTGGCCACATCGCGTTTAGTTACGCACCAACCTGTCGCGCGACGCTACGTTTGTTTATAATTTAATAAATCCTGTGACGTGACTGAAGATGTATATTTATCTCCCTCTCGCAACAGGCATCCCGCCGTTCGGTGTCATATTTTCTTTCTCTTTAAGTAGTTCTAGTATTTTCGCCGTTTTTAAGCGCCGCGATGTTGGTGCATGACGTGTCTATATATAATACGTCATTGGTCTTGTCCCGTATAGGGAACGTGCACAACGACGGTGCTGCCGACTGGCGTCACCAATCCAAATCTTGTACTTTAGTAATACTTGACATTTGACATTTAAAACAAGTAAACAGAATTAATTTTATTATTGAAAATGATTATTCTAACTAATCATAATGCATTGTTGCATTTCTGGATGTACCAATACATCCACAAAAATGAAAATTAATCAAATAGCGTAAAATAATAAAATTCTATTACTTTCCAAAGAATAGTACTCTCATACCATGTGAAAAACGCAAAAAATGGATAAATGCAGTAAGAAAAATATTTAAACACAATTTGTTTTTGTTACACTCTGCATTTAAAAAGTTCAATAGCCTTCAAAATCAACCGTCCTAGCAAACATTAAATGGTACTGGCGTACCATTTAAACTTCAGCGAACACACATATTAGACTGCACTGAAGTTCACACCGAATATTCCTCAACAGTTAAACAAAGAGTCCACATGTAGGTACTCAGATTATAAACATGGTTATACAATAAAGTTTTTAGTTGGCTGCACTCCTTATGGTTTCATAAGTTTTGTATCTAAATGCTACGGAGGGCGTTCTAGTGATTGCTTATAACAAATGATTATGGATTAGACTGCACTGAAGTTCACACCGAATATTCCTCAACAGTTGAACAAAGAGTCCACATGTGCTCAGATTATAAACATTGGTATACAATAAAGTTTTTAGTTGGCCGCACTCCTTGTGGTTTCATAAGTTTTGTATCTAAATGCTACGGAGGGCGATAGAGTGATTGCTTATAACAAATGATTGTGGATTGATTTGTTATAGCCTGGAGATACTGTTCTCGCTGATAAAGGATTCCCTTCCATTAAAACATGTGTTGAAAATAAAAAAGTTGTATAAGCCACCGTTTCTTCATGCACCACAATTTTTATCAGAGAAAGTAAACGAAACATACAAAATTCATATTGGTCAACATTCATATGTTACGCTGACGAACATTATTGATAGACCGGAACCCATGTTTTATACCTTATAACATAATTTATTAAAAATTATACTTTTAAAGAGATTTGCGTGACAGCATAAGTTTCCTTTACTGTCCGCATAGTGTCTCTTTTGTCATTTAGTGCTGCCACCTATAGTTCCTGCACGTTCCCTATATCGCTCATAAATATTTGACTGTCGAATATTTGTGTTATTCGACAGTCAAATATTTCATTATAATTGAATAATCAATTGATTAAGTGTCGTTAATCATTTCTCTTGGGGACATTACCGTTGACAGCGTTGAGGAGGAGTTTTTTGACGCCATTTTGTAAGTTTTTAGTTTAAGTTAGTTAATTAAGTTTATTTTAATAGATTTTTAAATTGTAAATAATGTACGGTCGAACAAGCTATTTGATTTACAGTTAAACCAACAAATTACAATGTAAAATTTAAACCAAATAGCTTGTTGGACCGTACATACTGAATTATCTATCATCATCATCATCATGAGCCTATTAATGTTCCCACTGGTGGGACACCCCATATAGCCATTTGTGGTCGCAGATTTGATAAAGATGTAACAAGTCGCAACAGTTTCGTAACTGACACGACACAATGCGACTGTGTAGGGATTAGCTTTTATGTGTTGTAACGGTTCAGTAAAAATGTGACGGAAACTAGATTCAGTAACTTTGTGTCGTCGCTGTTTTGACATTTTACAGCTTAATTTGTAATCACACATTTTAGAAACTTTGTGTTTGGTTTGTAACTAGTGTGCAATGTTGACACAATGTGTTGGAACTGGGTAGTAACATTGTGTAGTCGCTGTTCCAGAACACTTTAACACTAACTTGCACATATAAAAACATCACCAGAGCCAGTTATTCTCAAACTGTTTTATTTTTGCTATTTTTTTTAAATTAATTTGAGTAAACAACCAAAAACCTCACGTAAATTCCAATTACTTTTTACAGAAGAGTTAAAGAATTAACGTCCCAAAATAACTTGAGTACATGTAAGTTAACTTTTAGGGTTCCGTACCTCGTAAAGAAAAACGGAAAGTATCGAGTTGAAATTAAAACCATTCAACCACTCAAGTGTAGGGTCACATAATGCTGTGAAAAATCAACCTTCTTCTTTAGGCCATTTACAGGAAAACAGTGCGGATTTTGGTACCGAGGAGCTTGGTAGTATAGTCCCTAGCGCCAAAGTTTCAACTTTCAACTCTGTTGCGATCCCCCCTAATATTGTGATAGGTACCATTAAAGTACCACGTACTTCCATAACTTTGGGAAACACTGCAACCAAAAAGATATGAGGAACCATTTTAAAAATCCAGTAATTTTGTGACAACTTAGCGTAATATGTCTACACGTGTCGACGTCATTATCGTAACTTTGTGACTAGTTGTGACGAGCATATTTGTCATTTAATAGCATTTTATCCAAAACGTATTTTTTGATTAAGTAGGTATATCAATTTTATGGTTTATTCTTGCTAAAATATTTTGGTATTAGTATTAAAATTTGATATTGTATTTAAATCGACGCTTTTGAGCACTCTATGTATAATTATTTATATATTTTTTTAAAACAAAGTTTACCTTTCGCCCGAATTATTAAATTATGATAAACTAGCGGACGTCCCGCGGTTTCACCCGCGTAGTTCCCGTTCCAGTGGGAGTACGGGGATAAAATATAGCCTATGTTATTCGTGGATAATGTAGCTTTCAAATGGTGAAAGATTTTTTTAAATCGGTCCAGTAGTTTTTGAGCCTATTCATTACAACCAAACAAACAACCAAACAAACAAAGTTTTCCTCTTTATAATATTAGTATAGATAATGGTGGCGCGTTGGTACGAAATTATACAGTAAATTTCTTTTCCCATAAAGATTTGAGCATTTCAAACCATAGAATTACACAGTAAATTTCTTGTCCCATAAAGATTTGAGCATTTTAAACCATAGAAATTAATGAATACTAAATCTTTAATTACATGGGAGATAAGATGGGGTTTTTGTATTTTTATTATTTTAAAAATGTCACGCATGAGCCAACGAAAATGAACGAATGAATGAATGATTTGTGCGAACTCTGGTTAAAATATGGTAACAATGTTACGTCACGGCGACGTAAATTAGAAACCAAATGTTAATGGAATGCTGTGTCGGGATCTTACCCATTTTTAGTTGCAGCGACGGCATTAAAACGGAACAGCGACGAGATTATGTTTCGAGATAAGTCAGTGTCGACGCTAAGTGTCGAAACGGTTACGTTATGTGTGCAAAAATGGTTATATGGGACAGGCCTCCTCTCTATGAGAGGGAATGGGCTATAATCCACCACGCAGGCCCAGTGCGGATTGGTAGATGTCACATGTCTTCGAATTTTTTGGTTCTAGGACATGCCGGTTTCCTCACGATGTTTTCCTTCATCGTTTTGAGAGCAGTGGTGATGAAATAAATTACACAAAGTAATGCGCCTGTCCGGGTTCGAACCCATGTCACGAATTATCTATAAATAAGTTTAATAAAAAAATAAACGAAACCACAATGTGAACTTGTGAATATATTTTCCTGAATTATTCGATAAATGGTTCCCTACGGGTTCGTTTGGTATTTCTAATCAATTATCGGAATTGTCTTCCTGAATAGTTAAGGCCCGGAATGACAAAGGAACGTGCATTGCTCACAGCACATAAGTCTTTGTCTATTGGCGATTTCCGTCCAATAGTTCAGCATCTTTTCAGGATTTCATTAACCATAAAAATAACTTATAAATTAGGCAGAGAGTCAGCAATTTTTGAACGTCAAAATTCCTAAAACGCTTCGCTAAACCACATCCTGTGTTAAGCTTGAGGACAAAAACGAACACAAAAAACTCCCGAGTAACACATCTGCCTGTCAAGTTAAAAAATAACTTAAAAATGACCACTGATGACAATGGTTTTTTGAGCTGAGAATTGCAATAACAAATGTCCACGTGTATCAAACGACGTTTTTCAATACACTTTTGAAGAAATAGAATAAAATAACAAAAAATATTTTTGTCACGAACTATAAACCTATGACTTTAATTTTCTTTTTTTTCGCGCTTTTGTTGCGCCAGGTTGAAGGAGAGTCAATAGTATGAAGCCATTAAACAGCCTAATATAAAAAATAGATTGATTTTATATTTTTGAATTCAGAACACAAATAAATGTTAATTTGTGTATAAAATTAGTTTTAAATTATCATGTTTATCTATGATATTCTATTTATAAAGACAATTTGAATATTTAAAAAATATTTATGCCATAGAGACGCGTAGTGCTTTGCAAAAATTAAAAAAAAAAACATTCACCTCAGCCTATAGGCATTGGCATAGGCACCAATTTGGACCAAGTATAGGTATAATTATCTGTGGCAATTTTCATTCCCGCACACGTGCGGGAAAGTGGAAAACATCGCACGTGTTAGATAAATTAAATTATTATGTGGTTAGTATTAAATACATAAATACTTGAAATACCTATAAATGCAAATATTATGTTTTATTTTGTCTAATCAATTGTTAAAATGAATTAATTAAATAACAAACTTATTTGTGTACAAGTCAAACACTGATTTGACTCAACGGTCCCTTGTGAATCATACTTATTTGTTAACGGGTATAAAAGAGCGGAGCCTCATTGGAGCGGGTTCAGTCGCTCTACGACTTTTGGGGCGTTAACATCTAAGGTATGACATTATTTTGATTATGGTTGATAATACTATTCTGATTATATTGTTGATTTGTCGTGATGACGATGATAGTGATTGTGATAACGATGATGGTGATTGAGGTAACGATGATAGTGATTGTGACAACGATGATGGTGATTGTGACAACGATGATGGTGATTGTGACAACGATGATGGTGATTGTGATAACAATGATGGTGATTGTGATAACGACGATGGTGATTGTGATAGTGCGACGATGGAGATTGTGATAGTGCGACGATGGTGATTGTGTTAGTTTAGGTTAGATTAATATTGTGATAAAATGATGATGATTGTGTTAAAATGATAATGATTGTGATAAAATGATAATGATTGTGATAAAATGATAATGATTGTGATAAAATGATAATAATTGTGATAAAATGATAATGATTGTGATAAAATGATAACGATTGTGATAAAATGATGATGATGTGATAAAATGAAGATTGTGATAAAACGACGATTGTGATAAAATGATGATGATGTGATAAATTGATGATTGTGATAAAACGACGATTGTGATAAAATGATGATTGTGATAATGAAGGTGAATCACAATCATCTTCATTATAACAAGATAATGAAGATGATTGTGGTTATTATTATGTTATTATTATGTGTGTTGTTTATTAGGTATGATCGATATATTGCTACGTAACGTTGTGTTATATACACTACTACGGTTAATTGTTATATACTACGAGGTAAATATAATGTTATTATGAAGTGAATCCCATTGTATTCCATTGTGTTTTGTAACCATATTCTGATTTAAAAGAGTGTCCATGGAGTTTCTTGCCCGTTCTTCTCCATAGAGATCTACGCTAGGGAATGGGCAACTACAGTACTTTCACAGTTTTTATGTCTTGTGACTGGGACTGTAGCTACATTTAATTTTCATCTTTGTTTCGACAATTCAAAAGTGCCTGTAACTGGCTTACTTGAAATAAATGCTTTGATTTTGATTGTTTATATTTTATACCTAATAAGTCACGAACATTAAATATTTAAATACATCTAGTTATATATCTACATAGTTATATACTCAAACTCTAACATCAGAAGTGGGATTGACTTCAGCCTTATTAAGATGTTTATTTATAGAACTTGATGTATTCGTTGTTTATAATTAATTATAATCTTATCTGGTAGAAATTCTTACAGATTGTGAAGAAAGTAGAAATTGGAGGAAAGCTCATAGCTATGTAGACTTACACGTAAACAGCTTGCTCCATGCTAAATAATTGTAATATCCAAACGGCTAAGTTAAAATCAATATTAATTCACTTTCGCATAATAAAGCTTTGTCAGTTACAAAAAAAATAAATAATATAGTCCGTCGCTTGGCACCATGGTGTGAAAGAGGTTAATAGATGTCACGTGGTTTTAGTAAGAGATAACAGTCTGAGACTTTACGCCGATTATAGATCCTTTGATAAATTATTGATAGAGGCACATATCCTCTCACTCTTATTTAGCATCAAATTGACAAAGTAGGAAATCTAAAAGCAAAGATTTATATGTCGATAAATATAAAAAGTGGTTTTAATTATGTTAATAATATACAGTATTTTTTTCAAAATCTTAATGCCCAAGAATTAGTACCAGTTTTAATGAGATGTCACTACCTTATTTGGAACTCCTATAGTAATTTCCGATAGAAGAACCAATTTTAGCAGTGGTCCGATTAGATGATTTTCTTTGAACTAAAATATAGAACAGCTCTTCTTGTACTGATGTGTCAGACTGGCCGAGCGTTTTGTGGAAGGTCCAATTGTCCTTAAACACTACTGTACAACAATCAACTGGCTTTTCACCTATTAGGCTGCTTATTGGCAGAAACTCTAACATCCCGTGTATACAAGCTAGATTAGATGAGGTAATACAAGATGATAATATAATTATTGACGTAACGGCCGATCGTCAGTTAGCACATCAACGTCTTAAAATTGTTGCCGATAAATTCAAAAACCGCTTTGACCAAACGCGTAGAGATAACATAAGTTATAGCGTAGGTGACACCATTTATGTAAATCAAGACCATAGGCGACATGACAAACTAACAGCAAAATTTAAGGGACCTTACGAAATTATGAACATATTAGATAATGACAGATTCTCATTAAGGGGTATTGAAAATATAAGGAATTTAATAGTTGCAAAAAAAAAAAAAATCGCCTATGGCCCGGAGAGTGAACTGAGCAAAACGTTGTAGTAGAAGGTTTATTATAATATTAATTTAAGGTATGATTGTATTATGGATTAAAACCTTAGCTGTGGTATGACATTCACTGGCTGCGGGTGATTAAGCTTCACTGACTGCGGGGGTTTGGTCTGCCCAGTAAGGTCTGATTATTGATTATACCATATTATAATATTAATTTAAGATATGATTGTATTATGGATTAAAACCTTAGCTGTGGTATGACATTCACTGGCTGCGGGTGATTAAGCTTCACTGACTGCGGGGATTTGGTCTGCCCAGTAAGGTCTGATTATTGATTATAGCATGATTACTATGAAACGATTACTGACATTATGTTAATAAAATGTACCTATATATAATAAGAATATGCTGTTTGTACTTCGAGAGCGAAGTACTTATCAGTATGGCCGTGTTAGATAAATTAAATTATTATGTGGTTAGTATTAAATACATAAATAGAACCGTTTTTCCCCCGAAGGGTAAAAAACGGATATTTAGGTTTCAGCCGTAGCTTGAACCACATTTGAGATTAACGTTCCAATATTCGTCAACAACATCTTCTGTCTCGCTCTTCAACTACGTAAATTCGTGATGTCACAACTATACCTGTCCTTGTCTCGCACTAGACGGGCAGCGCGCGGCGGCCATCTTCTTCAGTACCTTGTGCCGGCAAGGCGCTTAAGTGTGGTTCAAGCTACGGCTGAAACCTAAATATCCGTTTTTTACCCTTCGGGGGAAAAACGGTTCTATTTAGGTGTTCGAGCCTACGCTTGAACCACATTTGAGACGTGTTTATTATCTGCCGGCGCTGCCTGACTAGTCTTGATGTTTGAGATCTCAATATGAGACTAGTGCTAAGCGTACTGTGACTCTTTGTTTATGGTAAAGAAAACAAGGTTGAAAGTTAGAACAATAATTATATTGTATAGCAATAAATGAATTATAACAATAAGTAATAGACAAACTCAAAATGCATTTCTCGCAAAATAAACGTAATTGTATAATAATAATTCATAATCAGATTATGTAGCTACATCATTGGTACGAAGTTTTTACTAACAATATTTGGATTGCAACTAGGGTTAGGTTTAATTTCTTTAAAATAATGTCGAAAGAAAGTATCTCTGGAGCGCCAATTTCCTCTTTTTAAAATTTCATCGATATTACACTGATTACCTATCCAGTTGTTAGTCGCAACTACTGCTCTAAAGCTACCTGCTGATCCAGATATGCCTGCTTCCTTAAATAATGATTTAATCCATCCTGCAATTACAGTTCGTGAGGCGTTCTTGACTTTTCCCCGTGTAGTAATGAACAGACTTTCTTTACATGCCGCGTTACGCCGTATTTTTTAAATGGAAATGGTTTTCTTAACCCAAAAGATTAGATCCAGTCGAACATCTGAATTTGTTTCTCCTTTTTTTAACAACCAGCCTGATTGTCTATATGATCCTGAATCAGTTTTAGAGCCAAACTTTGGCCAGAAAATTATTTCATTTCCATTATCTTTGAAATCATCATTTCCTATTGATAGAAGAGTTAAATCATGAACTCTCCTGCCAGTAGCCAACAAAAGGAGTACACATGTGTGCCTTGATACTGCGAAGAGGCTGTTATAATCAAATTGATAAGTCTGTAAAAAGGTCAGTAAGTCTTCTATTGTCCATGAAATAGGCTTTTTAGCTGGAGGGTTTTCTGTGAAGATTCCTTTTATGACATGCTTAACTATAGGATGAGAACTGAGCTCGCATGATCTTACAGGGTTCCCAAAGTTTGCCACAACCGACTTATGAACTGCTATGGTCCTGGGCGCTAGCTTTATAACTGTATGAAGGTAGCACAGGTACTTAGCTAAATCTTGAGGACTGGGATCATCGATGGGGATGGCCCTTGTTTTAGCCCAATTACACCATCTTAACCAGATTGGTCTGTACGTCTTTAGAGACGATTGCCTGCAAGATGACTCCAATAGTTTAACTTCATCTTCGGACCAGTTTGCTATCTGCTTGGACCAGCCCGTACCAACCAAGCCGCCAATTCCAAGTGTTCTACTCCTTGAGGAGCACGATTCGTGCGGAGATCTATTAGGTTCTGCCGAAGGTTTGGAATCAAAAGGGGTGGTTTTTCCTTTATCTGGTCTAGTTCTGGTTTCCAGAAAACTCTGTTCCAATTGGGCGCTATTAGAATATACTGACCCTCCGACTTTTGTAAGTGACGTAGTATTCGTGGGATCAATGCTGGTGGTGGAAATATCCAGCCCAGGTTGTATTTCCACTTCCTGCTGAAAGCATCGCAAAATTGGCTCTCTGTGTCGGTCGCATCTTCGCTGACATATCTTGGAAGAACTGCTGATTCCCTCGAGGCAAACAGATCTATCTCTGGCGTTCCGTACTTCTGAAATATCCATGAGAGGACTTTTTGTTGAAGTGCCATTCTGGCAAAGCCTTCTCCCTCGACAGTCTGTCCGCTATTCCGTTGTATATCCCCGGGATATATCGGGCTATCAGGTGACAATTCATCCGATCGCATAGATCTAGAATTTGTGTCGTGGCAATTAATAACCCCGTCGATCTGGTACCTCCCTGTTTGTTTATATAAGCCACGGTCGTCCGATTGTCCGACTGTACCATTATTGTCTTGTGGGAGATTTCGCGCCCCAGTCTTTGAAGGACTTCGTACACAGTCCACAATTCCTTTAGGTTGCTGTGCCATTTTCTCTGCGAAGGGGTCCATTTGCCCCACAGGTGAATACTGTTTGCTATGGCTCCCCAGCCTCTTTCTGCTGCATCGGTAGTAACGAAGATAGATGGATTTGGATAATGGATCGGCGTCGTCTTGTATATATTTTTTAGCCACCATTTCAGTTGTTCTCGAACAGCGTCTGGAATGGGATATTTCTGAAAGGGCCGAGTTTGTGGTAGAAGGCGAGATGATTTCTGAATCGGACGGCAATGAAGCCGGCCTAAAGGGACTGTGAATGATGCGAAGTTTAATCTTCCCAATATTACTTTGGCATCGTGCCAACTCCATCGGGCTTTCCTCTGGAGCTCCTGTATAATTTTCTGCAACTGTTGGATTTTCGTTGTCGATAAACCCTTGGTATTTCGAATTGTGTTCCAGGTAATGCCCAAATATTCTATGGTCGTCGAGGCCCTGGGTGATGACTTTGCTTGATTGATCTGCCATCCTAGGCTTTTTAAGAATTTTGAAGCAAATGTCATTTGTTGCTCTAGAACTGTTGGGTTTTCGTGCATGAACAGAAAATCGTCTAGATACACAACTACCCGAAAGCCTTTCTGACGAAGTTGTTGTGCTACCCAGTTCGTGATTTTTGCGAAAGCTGAAGGGGCGCTTGCCAACCCGAAAGGTAGACACGTCATCTCGTACATTTTGCCCTGGTACGAAAGTGTCAAGTATCGACGATGATTCTGACTGATGGGCACGTGAAAATATGCCTGCGAAAGGTCGATTTTCATCATATAGTCCCTTTCCCTCAAGTGTGATGGGATCTGTTGGTGGTTTATCAAGCGAAACTTTGGGGTAAGGACGTAATCGTTGAGTCTTTTTAAATTGAATATCGGACGGTTCCCTCCGTCTGTCTTTTTCCTCAAAAACATTGATGATAGGAAACCTGATTGATGTGAACTGGTTTGTAATGCTCGGGATTGCAGCATTTTCTCTATTTCTATTGACATTTCTGCAGATGCCCGTGTTCGATATCTTTGGGCGTTTATTTGGGAAAATTTTGTGATTGGAGGAATGCTCTTGAATGGAATTCTGTAGCCATTTAATATTTTTAAAAGATTTACTGGTGCTCCTTCCCATTGATTTATAAAATTGGCTAGGCACCCAGCAGTGAAGAAGTCATTTTCGACCCGCTCCGTCTTTTTTTCCCTGCTGCTGTTTGGGGGGAAACGGTTTCTGATGGTACCCTTTTCCATCTCCCCCTCTATGCGGTGGATTCCTTTTTGTAGTATGTCGCGAGTCGCGAAAGCGGTGGTTATTAGTCTGGGCGCTCTTAGGTTTCGCGACTTGAGGTATTGTTTTCCTGGTCGTGTATGGTTTTCTTTTATTAGGAAACAATTTGTGTACGCCTCCCAGCTCTTTCACCAATTCTGTAAGGGATTTGTCTTCGAATAAGTGCGTCCCCGATGGCGGGATATCATGAAGAATATCCCGGAAAGCTTTATTGGGAGGTTTGTAGACTTCCCGCCTTTGTTTTAATACTTCTGCACGCCGACCACAGACGTATTGTAGTAGGGCATCAGAATTCTTTCTAAATTCGGAATTTGCAGCTACGAAATCCCGACCCACAATATTTTTAATGTCAGCTGGCAGACTCTCCAAAAGGTTTTGAAATATCATCCTCTGCTGGATAAGTCCGTTTGTTATGGCTCCTAAGGTCAAATCGGATTTCTCCAAAACCTCTGAAGACTTCCAATTTGGAGTCAATTCCACTAACAGGTTATTTGTTTTAAGAGAAGTAAACACCGGCGTTGCCTGAAATTGCTTTTGAGTATCAGCGTATCTCACGTTACACCAACTACTCTCACCCAACCTTTGGCAGCTCAGACCGTGCTTTACGGCTAGGGGCTCTGCCCGTGCAACCTTAGGCTCTTGCTCTATGGTGGTTGGTGTAAAGTCAAAAGCGGTGATATTCGTATATCTTTCTTCTCCCAAACTTGCCAGTTCTCTTTGTGCGTCGGCAATCTTTTTCCGTAGATCCGCCTCTTTGTCTTCTCGGGTGTCGGACCATTGGAGAGAATGTCCACTTTCTTGGACCTGGTCGTCCTTCTCTTCCTCAGATTGTGTACTGTCCGGAAGAGAGTCATACGACTTATTGAGGTCTTCTTCACACGACTTATTGAGGTCTTCTTCACACGACTGGTGTATGTTCGGCGCCGCACTCCGCTGCTGGTTTTGCATAATTGTCTTTATGCTCTCATTTTGCTCTGACTGCATGCTAAGCATTTTGTTAAATAGCAACATTTGCTGATTCAGCACAGACGCGAGTAAATGTTCGCTACTACCTTGTGTTAGTGCGGGTCGGGTTTCTGAACGAATGGGCGAACTTAAAGTATTTGTGTAGGATGAACGTTTTGCTTCGCTATGCACTTCAGCAGAACACTCGATCGTCCGTTTCGTACTCACAGAAGGCGCCCCTGATGTCGGACTAAAGCGCTCCAATTCTCGCGAAGCCTCGTCTTTTTGCGAGTTTCGGTTTAAGCTCTCTTACGGTATTCATAAAGACGTCATAGGATGGGGAATGTATTTTTTCCATTATGTTATGTGGAGCGTAGAGAAGAGCTCTTCCTAGCGGCCACTTTAAAATAGATGCTCTTATTGCCCTGTATGACCGGTCCGACAAGGATGTTGAGGATGGTTTGAAGGCTCGAGCTAGATCCACTGTGGGGATGGCAAATCTAAGCTTTGCTTCTATTCCTGATGGAACTTGGCTGCTCCCAAACAAATCTTCAAAGGTATAATTGTAGACCTTCCAATCCCTCCAATTACTTGGGAAGTTTTCATCTAAGGTAGCAATGACAGCCGATACCCTTTCCTCGTCTTCTCCGCAAGGTATTGCAGCAAGGGCTCCCATTGAGGTTAGCTCCGCCATGGTTCTGGAAGTTAATGTGTTTTGATAAGACAATTAAACTTCATCACTGCTTTTTGTCGGACAATAGTCGCCATACTAAATAAATAATTACGCCTCAGTTGGCACGACCGTTGTCGTTTTAATCGGGGCTACAACGTCCCGTTTGATGCAACGGTTGTCTCTAATGAGGCGATGGCTTGAGACAACGCGTCGCCTTGAGCTGACACTACCGTCGTCTCGACCGAGGCGACTGTCGTCCCGGCTCTGACTACGCTTGTTGTCTCAAGTTGAAGCGACATGTCGTACCGCCCGCAGCACAAGCGTGAATCATACTTTTTTAAGTATGTTCACGAGTCTTATTTTATGACTCGTTCATCGCTGGGCTTCATGGCGCCGAGCGGTAGGATATCGACGTTGGGCTCAAAAGCGCCGAACGGAATAAACTTACTTGTAGTTGGAATTTTGTAGTCTTTGCCTTGGAGTGAAACGTGTTGACTTCACGAATATCGAAAGCGTACTGAAGAAGATGGCCGCCGCGCGCTGCCCGTCTAGTGCGAGACAAGGACAGGTATAGTTGTGACATCACGAATTTACGTAGTTGAAGAGCGAGACAGAAGATGTTGTTGACGAATATTGGAACGTTAATCTCAAATGTGGTTCAAGCGTAGGCTCGAACACCTAAATACTTGAAATACCTATAAATGCAAATATTATGTTTTATTTTGTCTAATCAATTGTTAAAATGAATTAATTAAATAACAAACTTATTTGTGTACAAGTCAAACACTGATTTGACTCAACGGTCCCTTGTGAATCATACTTATTTGTTAACGGGTATAAAAGAGCGGAGCCTCATTGGAGCGGGTTCAGTCGCTCTACGACTTTTGGGGCGTTAACATCTAAGGTATGACATTATTTTGATTATGGTTGATAATACTATTCTGATTATATTGTTGATTTGTCGTGATGACGATGATAGTGATTGTGATAACGATGATGGTGATTGAGGTAACGATGATAGTGATTGTGACAACGATGATGGTGATTGTGACAACGATGATGGTGATTGTGACAACGATGATGGTGATTGTGATAACAATGATGGTGATTGTGATAACGACGATGGTGATTGTGATAGTGCGACGATGGAGATTGTGATAGTGCGACGATGGTGATTGTGTTAGTTTAGGTTAGATTAATATTGTGATAAAATGATGATGATTGTGTTAAAATGATAATGATTGTGATAAAATGATAATGATTGTGATAAAATGATAATGATTGTGATAAAATGATAATAATTGTGATAAAATGATAATGATTGTGATAAAATGATAACGATTGTGATAAAATGATGATGATGTGATAAAATGAAGATTGTGATAAAACGACGATTGTGATAAAATGATGATGATGTGATAAATTGATGATTGTGATAAAACGACGATTGTGATAAAATGATGATTGTGATAATGAAGGTGAATCACAATCATCTTCATTATAACAAGATAATGAAGATGATTGTGGTTATTATTATGTTATTATTATGTGTGTTGTTTATTAGGTATGGTCGATATATTGCTACGTAACGTTGTGTTATATACACTACTACGGTTAATTGTTATATACTACGAGGTAAATATAATGTTATTATGAAGTGAATCCCATTGTATTCCATTGTGTTTTGTAACCATATTCTGATTTAAAAGAGTGTCCATGGAGTTTCTTGCCCGTTCTTCTCCATAGAGATCTACGCTAGGGAATGGGCAACTACAGTACTTTCACAGTTTTTATGTCTTGTGACTGGGACTGTAGCTACATTTAATTTTCATCTTTGTTTCGACAATTCAAAAGTGCCTGTAACTGGCTTACTTGAAATAAATGCTTTGATTTTGATTGTTTATATTTTATACCTAATAAGTCACGAACATTAAATATTTAAATACATCTAGTTATATATCTACATAGTTATATACTCAAACTCTAACACACGCGTGTGAAATACATTGCATGTTGTACCTAATGGTAGTGCGTTAAGGACCAGTTTTTGAGGAAGTGTATTGAAAAATTATTTTATAGTCTTACCTTTCAGAGTTTCCAGGTAATTTAAAAAACTTATGTCTGGATGCGTTATTGACGAATTCATACAACCAAAAACAGCACAATATTTCCTACTCGTCATATTAACTGATTTTTAGAGAAAAAATCACGCGGTTATTGTTAAAAAAACAACACACCGTCCGTTCGACACTGCGGTACAGCCGTGACTGTCTGCACCCCGAGCGCACCCCGAGATCGAGGCGCGTAGGTATAGCTCGCGTTTCGTCCGTTTGTATGAAGTTGGAGTACTGTATTATAATATTACCGTGGTTAAGGTCAAGAATTAACCTCAATAATCTGTGCCACTAGCATGTGCATTCGCGGCACAAGACATACATTTCAACCATTAGCCAAGTTATTTAGCTTCGGCGATGGAGCAGCCCAGGCAGGGCTGCTAGCTAAATAACCTAGACAAGACTAATGTGGATGCGGCCGACGAACCAGGAAGACGTCGATTGCAATATATTGCGACGGATAAATGAAGATAATTAATCAATAATTTGACAGTACTGTATTTACAAATAAATAATAAACTTTTTTAATACGTTACCTAAAAAAAACACTCGGCCCTTGATATTGAAACTACCTTCCCATATGATATAAAATAAAGAAGTCATTTCCTCATAAATAAATGCCAGTTAGCAAATTCGCAAAAGGGATCCAGAACCCCCAGGCCACAACGACTTATATTAGCTTCATAAGGGAAACGAAACAGCAATAAAAATATTGAAACATCCCTCAGAAATCAAATTACTATAAATATTTTCTCAGAAAATGAAACCCTGGAACATTCCTTGATTCCTTCAGCTCAATTGGTACAGTAATGTAATGACGTTAACATATGTCTCTGGGCAGAATGGTAAGAGACTGACCCTTCCGAGCGAGACAATACAATTTGTTATAAGATGAATTACGTAGGACTGACTGGAATCAATTAGGAATGGTCTATGATGTGATGAGATAGCGATGGGCTGGGAGCAAGGATACCTACGGGTAAAATATTCTTAAGCAAACCACGTATGAATCAGAAATTAGATTTTGTAGTAGGTATTAATCGCATTGTCAAATACAAGTCAAAGCAAAAAACCGGCCAAGTGCGAGTCGGACTCGCACACGAAGGGTTCCGTACCATTGACTATATTTAGTATTTGTTGTTATAGCGGCAACAGAAATACATCATCTGTGAAAATTTCAACTGTCTAGCTGTCACGGTTCATGAGATACAGCCTGGTGACAGACAGACGGACAGACAGCGAAGTCTTAGTAATAGGGTTCCGTTTTTACCCTTTGGGTACGGAACCCTAAAAATGGGAATTTTCAAACCAGTTTATTTCTTTCACTTTAAAATATATGTAGGTATACATTTATACATTTGATAGAAAGAAATTGGTGCCTACAAGTCTGAAACACTTTACACGAGAATACTTTGGTTTTCATAGGAGTAGGTTGAAAACCTAGTGCTCAAATGAATAAATTTGCGTTGACCAAGTAGAGTTTCAACTATTGGGATTTTTTCTTCAATTCTCCATTTTTAGGGATCCGTACCACAAAAGTTAAACAAAGGAACCCTTATAAGATCACTCTCTTGTCCCTCTGTCTGTCTGTCTGTGTGTCACCACCGATTTTCTCAGGAACGGGTGGACCTAGCAAGTTGAAATTTATACCAGATACTGAAGTCTATAGTCCCTATTAGGTGCGTAAAAATCAAGTTCCTGAGTCAACACGATAAAAATATATTGGCAAATTTAGATTTTTTTGAAGAAAACTTGTAATAGTAACAAAATTTACCTTAATTACATTTTTTTTTTCGAAATTTTTCCTTTGTTTGTACTTAAGACCTTGCTTTTAATTAAATTTGACAATTCTAGGTCAACCGGAAGTACCCTATAGGTTTTGGGCCGAAAACCTATATTATGGTAGTTCCCGTTGACCTATAATAGAATCATGAAATTTAGCGAGAAGTAATGTCTTACAGCACATGTAAAGGGAAAAATCTGAAAATCAAGATTATACGGAACCCTCGGTGCGCGAGTCCAACTAGCTCTTGGCATGTTTTTCTTCTTCTTCCGGGTATCTTGAAAAATCTGGCTGGCTAAGTTACAAGAATTACGATGATACCTACCTGTGCCCAGTTTCTTAATAATCACAACTATAATAAAACTAATAGAACTTGGTTTTTAATATCCTACATTGATGAAACAGCAAAAATATAAATTAATTACTTTGTGAATCCGACTCCCGCGCTGGGGGCGGTCGTGTGTAAGGAAACTCTGAAATAATAAGGAAAACATTGTTTTTATATGATAAAGGATTACAGAAACAGTTTGCATCGTTGTTAGAGAAGATTTTAGTATATAATGTTACTTTTAATAATTTTCTGTTATTTGAAGAATATTGGTCTTATAAAGGCAAAAATGTAAGAGAACAAAAACAGCTTTTTTTCCTTTAATTCTTTAATGGGTTACATAATTATGAAACGTAGATATTTGCCTTGGCTGGTCCGTGGATGGGTGACCACTCATTACATACCGAGTTTCCTCTGTGCCTCGGGAAGCGCGATAATAAACGCAAAACCTCTCGTGTGGTGTCTGAGACTATGAAACTGAACACTTTTGTTCTATGGCTTTTAGAAATTCATAACTTCTTTTTAGGGTTCCGTACCCAAAGGGTAAAAACGGAACCCTATTACTAAGACTTCGCTGTCTGTTCGTCTGTCCGTCTGTCTGTCACCAGGCTGTATCTCATGAACCGTGACAGCTAGACAGTTGAAATTAAGTTAATATTTAAGGGGGGCTCCCATACAACAAACGTGATTTTTTTGCCGTTTTGTCTAATGTATAGATAATGGTACGGAACCCTTCGTGCGCGAGTCCGACTCGCACTTGACCGGTTTTTTTTAGTTTTACAATGTACATTTTGAAGTTCCTTAATAAAATCATTTTTTTGCGAATTTCAAAATCTCGTACAACAAAAGTTGTAAACTGAAACGGTATAGTACAACTAAGCGTAAAATAAAAAAACCGGCCAAGTGCGAGTCGGACTCGCGCACGAAGGGTTCCGTACCATTATCTATACATTAGACAAAACGGCAAAAAATCACGTTTGTTGTATGGGAGCCCCCCTTAAATATTAATTTTATTCTGTTTTTAGTATTTGTTGTTATAGCGGCAACAGAAATACATCATCTGTGAAAATTTCAACTGTCTAGCTGTCACGGTTCATGAGATACAGCCTGGTGACAGACAGACGGACAGACGGACAGACGGACAGACGGACAGACAGCGAAGTCTTAGTAATAGGGTTCCGTTTTTACCCTTTGGGTACGGAACCCTAAAAATCAACTGACAACAGAAATCTTTCCACAAAAGATCGCACCTGTATTCCTAAATCCGTTCTATTTGATACTGTATCAGTACCAGGGATGTTACGAAGCTTTGACTCCGGCTCCGATATGTCGGAACTTCCGATTGATCTTACACCTCCGGTTCCGACTTTCCGATTCCGATACTTTTAAATCGAAGGTTTTAATCGGAGGTCGAAGCATAGCAGTTAGCGGCGGACGGCGGCGGCTGCCAAACAGGTCATCAACAGGCATGTCGCCCGGGGAACAGCACGCTTTCTGTCTTTTATTGCCTGAACACATTTTTGTTCTGCCACCATCTCTGACTCCGCCTCCGATTCCGATTCCGGTTCCGGTTCCGACTCCGAAAAATCAAATTGAAAATACTGACTCCGACTTCGGTTCCGATAAAACCACCTCCGTAACATCCCTGATCAGCACATAGGCTTCATCCTATGTGCGGCGAAGCTTTCAGAAAACCGTTGACCTGACCTATTCTAACAAAAGTGTGTGATTACACAAACGGTGAAGGATTTACTGATTTTGTAGGTACCTAGGTGATTCTATGAGAAGCACGTGGCTAGAGTAGTTTAGTTTAGTAGCTTTGAAAAAGTGTCGAATCAAATTGTAGGCTTAAAAAGGACGTATTGATTTCTATGATAGGTTTTACTAACGTGGGATTGTTGATTTCTGATATTTGGCGACCCGGTCGGCGCAGCGGTAGTGAGGCTGCCTTACGTTCTGAGGGTCCCGGGTTCGAATCCCGGTCGGAGTAAATGTTTGTGTGATGAGCATGGACATTTGTTTCCGAATCATGGATGTTTATATTTGTATAATAAGTATGTATTTACAAACAAAACAGTATCTATGTAGTATACTTATCAACTATCTGGTGTCCACGACACAAGTCTCGTTGCTTAGTGTGGCACTAGATGGCGCTGTGTGTAATGTCCAGCAATATTTATTATTATTATATTTATGGTGTTATATACACGTATTTTGAAAAAGTCATTAGGACAATGGATGTTGTTTATATTGTCTGTGTTTAGGCTACATTAACGAGACGACATACAGTTATACATTACATCCAGCCTAACCAAGGGGTATCGCATTACCCAGTACTTACTGGGTTGTGGAGGTCAGATAGGCAGTCTCTCCATGTAAAATCCTGGTTTGCTAAGACAGGAAGCCGACTCCAACGTATAAGTTGGGAAAAGGCTAGGCATTCGATTATTTGGCATTCGATATGGCATAGTACACCCGCAGATGATCATGGTATTTGGTCTACATTGGTTCAAAGGATAATCTAAATAATCACGATTTCTTGACTCATTATCTGCGTTGTAAATTCTTCCAACTCTGTTGAGACAGGCATCTAAATTTTCTGGCATCATCATCATCATCAGCCTATTAATGTTCCCACTGCTGGGACACAGGCCTCCTCTCTATGAGAGAGAATGGGCTAAAATCCACCACGCGGGCTCAGTGCGGATTGGTAGATGTCACATGTCTTCGATTTTTTTTGGTTCTAGGACATGCCGTTTTCCTCACGATGTTTTCCTTCACCGTTTTGAGAGCAGTGGTGATGAAATAAATTACACAAAGTAATGCGCCTGTCAGGGTTCGAATCCACGACTTACTGTTCGTAAGTCGGGGCCGCCACCACTGGGCCACCACTGCTCACTGGGCCACCACTGCTCTGGAAACTTTAGTTCTCAAATTTTCTGACAATTATTCAACAATTATGAATGTAATATGAATGTGTGAATACACACAAATATCTGCTTGGTTATCATTATTACCATTATTTATTGTGTTGCTTGTTTTATCAGCAGTGATAGGAATAGGTAGTGCTTATTAGCCTAAACTTCGAAGAAGAACAGAGAAAAGAATCGGAGACTTCCTTAGACTATATTTTATTATGCGACCACGACGAGTTTTTTTTTGTGATAAATCACTTGAACTTTAGAAATTTCAACAGACGTGGCCGAGAGCGAGCTAGAAAGTAGATATTTACTTCAAAACGTGTACGGCTCCTTGACAAAGATAGCGTTTCATAGTTTTAGATGAAGAAGTCATGTTATGTCTAGTCGTAAACTTCAGGTAAACATAGACCAATTACTTATTCCAAATAACATTAATTTTTAATGTACTTACGTGATGTCCCGGAAAAAAATATAGTCTATTGAAGTCTCCGATTCTTGTCTCTGTTCTTCGAAGTTTAGGCTAATAAGCACTACCTATTCCTATCACTGTTTATCAGTGTTTACTAACATAGTCGTAAGTTTTACTAACATTCATGGATACTAGAAAAAAGAGACATTCTTTTCTATTCTATTATTCAGGTGCTCTACTGAAGGCTATCTCAGCCGTATACTGCAGCAGCATCGCCGACCTATCGCAAGGACAGAACGTAGATAGACAAATAGTTTCTCTGCAAATGGTACCATGACTGTGTCGATGTCACCTTAACAACAACAACAGCAATAGCCCATAACGTCCACTGCTGGACCTAAGCCTCCCATGATGGGAGGAATTTGCCGTAATCTCCACGCTTGGCAGGTGGATTGGAGATCGCAGTGATGAAAGACTAACAGAAAACGCCGCTGCCCATTCTCTGGTCTACGGAGGCGCAAGGTGTTCTGCCTCAGACATTAGTCGCCTTGTACGACACCCATGAGCGTAATGGGTTGGTTCTATTCTACTCTGCCGAATACCACACGGCCATGATGTCACCGTAGATGGAAGCTTTTTCCATAAAGACGCTACTACTATAAATTCTTTTGCCAATTTCAGTATTTAAAAAACCAAAACCAACATTTCGCATTACTCATTTCCGAACAACTGGAATGAAAGTTCATAAAGAACCAATATCTTTTATCTTTCCAACAATCGAATTAAGTCTCGCTAAGAACAATAGAGGGATCAACACGAAGTACAATAATTCATTCTCTTGTTTGTCTCAACAAAAACTAGGGCACAGATATCAAATAGAGTGACTGTAGTTCAATATTTTGTTAGGATTATAGTTTCTTGGTTTTAGCTTTTAACCGGAATATGACTGGCCGTTGGCCAAAACGAAAGGGATTTGTGTGAATGGTAGTAAAGACTGGCATAAGATCTTAGTGAAAAAAAGCTGATTGGGGTTAACTGTGGCTGGTAAAAAACTAGACACAGACAGCCTGAAACAACATATTTTTTATCTGATTACTAGCTAATGCCCGCGGCTTCGCCCGCCCGCAATTTATATACTAAACCTTCCTCTTAAAACACTCTATCTATTAAAAAAACCCACATCAAAATCCGTTAAGTAGTTTTAAAGATATTGATAGTGAAGAAAGCCCATAGTTATCTTTATAGAGTTCCGTACCCGAATGGAAACCAACAGGACCCTATTAATATGCCTCAGCTGTCCGTCTGTCTATCAGTGGGCTGAATAGGTAGACAATTGAAATTTTCACAGAATGTGTATTTCTGTTGAAGCCGTGTGGTATCCGGCAGAGTAGAATATAACCAACCCATTACACTCACGGGTGTCGTATAAGGCGACTAATGTCTGAGGCAGAACACCTTGCGCCTCCGTAGACCTGAGAATGGGCAGCAGCGTTTTCTGTTAGTCTTTCATCACTGCGATCTCCAATCCGCCTGCCAAGCGTGTAGATTACGGCAAATTTCTCCCATCATGGGAGAGGCTTATGTCCAGCAGTGGACGTTATGGGCTGTTGTTGTTGTTGTTTAGCAACAAATAAAAATTAAAAGGGGCTCCCCAACTTGGATTGGTACGGAACCCTTCATGCGCAAGTCCGACTGTCCTTGTCAAACAAATTTTTGATATTATATTACGCCTGCTAAACTCATGTACAACTGATTCTACGTAAAAAAAATCGAAACTTCAGAAAATTATCGTCAAAGCGAAGGATGAGAAAATATCAAAATCTGTTTGCAACTACGTAACATCTTAGGGCGCGATACGGTCTGGACTTTCAATTAATCTTGTTTTCTTTAAGCATTGATGTGGTTTACGATAAAAGCTTCACCATATTTCTATGCCTATACTAACTCTTTTATATATTCACTAAATTCTACAAAGTAATGAAAAGATCTTACAACAGATTTCATCAATACAAACTGCCTCTCACCTCTACAAATCCACGACCACCCTACAAATTTTACCTGTTTATTCATTCATAAAATAATTCTATTGGGAGTTGAGAAACTTGGCTAATTAATTATATTTTATGGAGTTGCTAACGGCACTTTAATTAGTACGCCACTGGGTTGCCGAGGCCGTGAAAAATTGCACGCCACACCTTTATCTTGATGCTTGTGTGCGATTCGCTGGACTTTTGATAAATTAACTTTGTTAAGGCTTGTGATTTGGATCTAAGGATTTTCTTAATTAGAGGCGTCATTTTTCAGTGATAGGTCATTGGGGTATTGACATACTCGTCATTAATCTTCTGTCTCGTTGATTTAGTCGTCAGTTACTGATACTGATCATGAGGTTTTGGGTTCGATTCCCTGGTCGCGATTTGCGCTCAGTTAATGATAACAGGCTCGCCTCTAACAACCACTAGCATGATACTTAAATATAATTAGTGAAATTAGGGATGCACGATACGATTCGATTTTTATGAAGATCGATTCAAGTGAATACGATCTAGCGATTTTTTGAATCGATTCACTTCAATGCGATCTTCATTTGAATCGATTCATAAGTAAGGTGAATCGAATCCATCTATAAAACAGGCAAAATCAAAATCAAAATCATCATCAGTTAGGTAAGATGGCCTTAAGATATTTAGCGATTGTGGCTACCTCTACGCCATCAGAACGCCTTTTCTCTTTCGATAATCTATACATATAATAAATCTGTAGAAAAATAGTTTTTGTACATCGAAAATATTTTGAAAAAAAATTGCCGGGTTGTTAAAGGATAAGCAACAGAACACATTTCCAGCATTTTTTGAATTTTTGTCTGTTTGTCTGTTTATCTGTTTGTATGATCAAGCATCACGTAAAATTTACATAACCAATGTAGATAACTTTTATACATAAAAATAGTGTGTAACTTGG
Organism: Xestia xanthographa; assembly: GCA_905147715.2. Classification (NCBI taxonomy): domain Eukaryota; kingdom Metazoa; phylum Arthropoda; class Insecta; order Lepidoptera; family Noctuidae; genus Xestia; species Xestia xanthographa. The sequence goes on from LR990650.1 coordinate 27,401,304, forward strand.
GGTATTATTTAGTTTTTGTTTCATTGAAATCGGTTAATTCTATCAAAAGATCTAAGAACTTAAAGTTTTCAAGAAGAACTAATCATCAAATGTAAGATACATACATGCAGCGACATCTGTTGAACTAAAATGGTACCAATGACTAAAAATGTGCTCACCACATAACTTTTAAATCTACAGACCGGCTTTAAAAAAAAATATAGCATAATATACTTTAGCATTTTAACATTTTGGTAGATGGCTATGATCATTTCACTCTATTTTCTGAATCGAATGACCCTCGCCCGTGTCAGTTGCCTCAAGATTGTTTTTTTAACCGACAAAACAAAAAGAAGGAAGTTCTCAATTCGACGTGTATTTTTTTTTATATATGACCACGGATAACTTTTACAAAGAAGTCCCCACATGGTCCTTTTTTTTGTGAAAAGCGTAGGTTGTTCCCATTTATAATTGAAAATTCGTGTTTGGGCTAATTTCTTGCACCTTTGATGAGAACTTTCGACCTAGCTGAAGTATGACTGTCATCGAGTGTCTAAGGATGAAGACGTAAGGCTGTCGAGGCAATGGGCGGAGCACCGCCGTCTCCTTGAAGCGGCGATTGGCGGCGGCGACCTCTCGCGTCCGGCCCTGGTTCAAGCCATGGTCCGGAGCGAGACGGAATGGGACGCCGTCACCTACTTCTGCGAAGCAGTAATGCTAGAGAAGGAGGTGGCGGAACGTGAGAGGGAGAGAACCTCACAGCGTCCCGGCCACCGCGGGAGACGCCCCGGGCGTCGGGGACCACCACGTGGCCCCGGCCACCGTAGGCGCGGGCCTGTGGACGGTGGGCTATGGGCTAGCTCGCCGTCCCTCCGTCTCATGACGACAGGCCGTGTCGACGGCGCGTTCGTGTTCCACGTGCGCCTCAAAGAGAGTCAGCAAAAAGGAAGGGGTCCGTAAGGACCGATGCCTGCTGGGGTTGCGGGGCTGTTCGAAAGAGATACCGTGGCCCCGGAACACAAAGGGCGATTATGGAACATGGATGGGTTTTAGTCAGTAAAAGTCTGACACTCCCTCCTGCTCCGCCCAGAGCGGGAGGAGTCATTTGATGATTTCCCATCCGAAAAAAAGAAAGGCTGTCGAGGTAAGCCCTTTTTTGGAAAAACATAAGTAGATTATTTTAGCGATTAATGCAAATATATTCGAAAAAATTGTTACCCACTTGGATCAATATCTACTAATATTATAAAGCTAAAGAGTTTGTTTGGTTGGTTGAATGCGCTAATTACAGGAACTACTGGTTCGAATAAAAAAAAAAAAAACTTTTAGTGTTGAATAGTTGTCGAGGACGGCTAAGTATAGGTTATCTAACATCACGCTATAATTAAAAGGAGCGGAGCATCAATGATAAATGTTGCAAAAACAAGGAAAATTTATTTCTTTTGAAAGCTTCCTTTACGGGCGCTGCATAAACGGTTAAAGTTACGCAACAAACGATCATGTATTAGAGAATTGTTCGTTTTAAAACGTTCTAAAAAAAAACGCGATAGCATTATGTCTATCTTTTAAGGTCACACTCTCTCTAACCCTCTCTCTCTCATGTGACGCAGACGAAGTTGCGCGGGTCAGCTAGTCTATACTATAATAATAATATTATAAAGAGGTAACATTTGTTTGTAAGTTTGTATGTAGGGGGTAATCTCCAGAAGTAATGAACCGATTTCAAAAAATCTTTCACCATTAGAAAGCTACATTCACTCAGAGTAACATAGGCTATAGTTTATCCCCGTACTCCCACGGGAACGGGAACTACGCGGGTGAAACCGCGAGACGTCCGCTAGTATAACATAAGATTTAAGTCGCAATAGACTGTTGCCGTAACTTTCCAAATTATTATTTTTAAAATATTTGGACGTGGAGGATTGGCATTTATAATTTAAAGATTGTATTATTTTAAATTTAAAAAAGTCAATTTTCCACGCCATTGTTTTTGTCTGTTTTTAGTTCACTTCATTAAAGTTGTATTCTTTATGTAAAAAGAAGTGTTTTATTTGTTAAGATTATTGCAAATTTTGATTCGATTTTTATGAAATCGATTCAAGAGCTAAGAATCCGATCCAAGAATCAATTCAGACGCCTACGATCCATTACGATTAAAAAAAACGATTCAAAGAGCAAAATCATGCATCCATATGCGAAATGTACTTACAATAGGTACACCTCTGCCTAACTCTCCGGGGACTACGGGCGTGACGTTATGTTATCATTCATCTTTAATGCAGAGTTTTGTATGAAGCCTGCCCTGCTTAATTTCCGCCATTTTGTTTTCAAAATACCTACGTAAAATCTGCGTATTTATCAACAGCTGGCTTCAAAAAAGTTTAGTAAGAGACCAAAAAACTTTTAAAGTGTCATGTTTCTGTGATAAAGGTTATGAAAGTTACAATCTTCGCCATCAGTATAAGTTTGATAGTTTATACATCATATATCGGATATATGACGATAAATATGGCGACTACAAGAGCTAAATTTAGCAACTCTATTTATGGTGGTTCAAACTACCAAAGTTTGAACCACTTTGTAGTGCAAGCTGATTTGCTTGCACTACAAAGTGGTTGTTACGTCTGTCAATGCGGGCCAAATAGTGCGAAATGAGTAGTTTTTTTCTATTGATTGGACTAAAAAAATAAAACACTATGATGTTAAGAGGACGCATTGGAAATCTTGGAGTCAATGATTTAAATTTTTTTCAGTAATTACAAAACAAATGAAAGTATAAGTTGGTGACCTGATAATTCATGATAAAAACCTTATTTTGTTAGTTTTCAATACATGATTAAGTAACTTTTGTAACAGAGAAAAAAATATCAAACATACCTCTTTTTAAAAAGAGATTCACATGTTATGGGCAAACGGGACCAATTTAAGCCTCTTAACTTTCTCCGTAGATGAGGCTATACATACTCTTTAAAATTTAGAAGGAATTTTTAAAATTATCGTTTCCAACTGAAATAAATAACAAAAACCATTTTGTCGTTTACGTCCTTTATGTTATAAGCTAGCAATCCTCGCCCCGCTCAGGCGCCCAGTCCCCCGCTCAGTCCCGAAGCGCGCGTGCCCGGTTTTAGAACGATGCGTCGCCTTAATATGTTGCTTGTAGAATTATTTGCCAAAAAATCTGAATGATCGCATGTATTTATGGTTTTTACTCTTTAAAATATTTTTTTAGAGTTATTTCGTGACTTTTTTTTATCGAGTAAAATTTGTTGTATTATGGTTTCAAAACACTGTCGTACTGGCATATATCCTGAAGAATATCATATATTTTTTGGTATTATTTATTGCAGTGAATCATATTAACAAGATTTTGTCTCCCCTTCCTTTTACTCCCTTCTTGATGTTTAATGCAGCCGGAGGCTGTTTGTGTCGAGTATCTTCAAGAAACCAGGTTAGGCAGAGGTATACCTATGCATTAACAACAACAACAATCAATTTATTTAAGGCTACAATGGCCCATTAATATATTTTCTATGAACTAACAAATATAGGTACTAAATATAAAGTAAATACAAGACACACACACTGACATTTCGCCAGTAATTTTTAAGTGTCATTGAGGCGATCCTATTGCCATCAACCGGGCACAAATCCAGACTCCATGGCTCCCACTGAGAAATTCTTGATGAAAAACCCAATAACACTTTGTCCGACCTGGAAATTGAACCTAGGACCATGCTCAGTCGCGCTTGCAACCACTAGACCTACAAGGCAGTCTTCAAAAAACTAATTTATTTATTTTCTCTCATTTCCTTTTTAAAAAAGAGAGGAATAAAACCACACATTAGTTCATCACATCTGTACCTAACCTACTAGAGATAAACCCAGGGAATCAACATTAATACACAAAAGCGTTTACTCTACGAACGATAAACCTTTTCCGTAATGACTGAAACAACTTACTTGGAAAGATTCATGACATGCGGAAAAAGAGTACCTACCTAGCGTCAACATAACACATGTATCTGGTCTGTTTCAAAAATATCTGATGAAACGGTGAAAAAACATACAGATCTGTGGCAGAGATGTTTTGAAAATATTTCGGATCTGGATACGGTGGATAAAGGAATCATATTATACATATATATATATACATATATTATCAACCCATCACGGTAAATGTTGATCCAGTTTAGATTTAGAACAAATGTTGATCCGCCTATTTCGTGTGTACATTTGGCTCCGGAGTGAGATAGAGCTGTATTTATCGAATATATGAATTCAGCGTGTGACGTCAGTGGATGTGCATTTGCCTGTTTTTAAATTACTCGTCATAAAATTTTACGGTTTTAGTTGATCCAATAACGGTCAAAAAAATGATACTGAAGCGTATAATGTGGCTCCGGTTTATATCTGACTGTTAGTGGTAAATGTTGCTCCGGAGCTGAATATGAAGGGTACGTACTAAAAAACAGAACGGCAACATCGCACTAGCGTGCGAATGAAATAAACATGTTCCTACTTCAAGTTAAAGTGAGACAAGATGCTGTCGCGCATTTCTTCGTCGTTTGTCGCGTCATCTACTTTGTGGCAGCAGCAAGTGCACAGTGATACATACGTCGCCTTAGTTAAGATTATTTCTAACGTCTGCAATAAAAGTTGACCCAAGGCCATTTACTAATTACCTACTTACAGCTGATGTAGGTACCTACTCATTCTAGTTTCAACACCAGAGTCTCTTCACGTTGAAGTAAAATTACAGATCTAGGTAGGTAGGTACCTACTAGCTAGCAATAGCAGCTGCCGCCGCTCCATACTTAGGTAGGTACCTACTTACCTACTTTGTGGCAGCAGCAATGCACCAGTAGTTTTTCAAGTGGTGTAGTGATTAGTGCTCGCAAACTAAGAAGATTTCCACATTTTCGAAATTAAAAAAGTACGTGTGACGCTTGGTCACACGAACGTAGCTTTAGATTGACCACATGTTAGTTGACCACTGTAGAACCTAGGTCTCACTCCCTCACGTTCACCACAATTCATTGGCGCTCTTCTTAAACTGCCTCCGTGGTCTAGTGGTTAGGGTGTTGGTTTTTCGATCAGATCGTAGGTTACATTCCCGAAGGAAGCAAATTGAAAAGACAGAATCAGATGATCCTTGCTCCAGAAGGCATGATAAAGTTGTTTATCGATGTGCTGTGCAGGCACAGAGCGCGGAGCGGAGGTGTCCACACGTAGACGTTGCGCGGTGCGACGAAAAGCTAGCCATGCCTACTCTCCGGATTTCATACTAATTCGAATAACACCGAAAAAACCGCCTCCTACTCTGTGTGTGGACAGCTTTATTTTATACGGCATTTACACTCGCGTACGAGTCGCGAGACGAGGCGCGAGGTGAGAGTGTGAACAGACGCTCGTGCCTCGTCTCGCGACTCGCGGCGCTCGCGTCAGGAGCGATACGAGTCAAAGGCAGTGTTGCCAACCGTACGATTTAAATCGTGTTTATACGACTTTTTAATGTCTGGTGCTGTGTAAGATCATGAATTCAAAACCGTACGCGAAACATACGCTCTTATCTCTCTTTTTGTTTCAATTCGGTAATTTCGTCTCTTGCGTACACGGTAACCCGGACATATATAGATAAATGTGTGTGAAGTTGGCAGATCATTGTCCAGCAGATCAAAAATAAATCGGAGTTCTATTCGCATGCAGCATAGTTCTGGAGTTCCTGATACTTTTCAGAAATAGTTCTGCCCTTTTTCAGGAAAAAAAGTCAAACGAAAATATGATCTGCTAACTTCCGGTAGCAGATAATTTTTTCTAAAACTAAATTTTTCAAAGTGTTTTAGGCGCACAATGATGAGTTCTATAATACATTTTTTAATACACACATACATGTACACATGCATAATACCAATTTAATACATGTTCTTAATACATTTTTGATATAGTTCTGTGACCATAAAAAAGAAAAAAATAAAAAGAAACATAGTGACTTCAATCCAGAAAAAAGTCGATACTATACATACAAATGCCAATAATTACATAAAACGTGGATTCTCATAGATTTTTATAGACAATATCTGTAGTCTAGACGTTGAAGTAACAAGTAAAATCATGTATGAAAAAAAACTAGATCTAAAGTGTCACCAGTGCATAGCTGAAGCCTTAGATTAGCGAAAATAATTATAAAATTCTATGTTTGGATCATAAAGTCCAAAATAAATTATGTATAGTATTCTGCACAGACAACTCTCCAGTTTTAAATACAAAAATAACAGGGCTATAAAAAATCACGGCAAGAACACTCAGAATTTATACAAAAGTATCAGCAGAGCATGGTTGAAGATAAAGATTAGCAAAAAATATGAAAATTACTGTCAACAGATTTCGTGTTCGCAAAAAAAAAATCTATAATTAATTATGAGTGGTATAGAGGACGTAGAACTCCTCGGTTTCAGATACAATAAAAGTAGTGCTAAAAAATTACTTGGAAAGTAGACCTAGAACTTACACTCAGATATCAGCAGATCACACTTGAATATTAAGTATTGCAGAAATCATGAACAGATTTCGTGTTCGTAAAAAAAATCTATAATTAATTATGAGTGGTATTGAGGACTTAGAACTTCTCGGTTTCAGATAAACCAATAGAAGTTCTGTAGAAAAACATGAAAAGTAAACCTAGCACTCACACTCAGATATCAGCAGATCACGGTTGAAAATTAAGAATTGCAGAAATCATTAACAGATTTCGTGTTTGCATTAAAAAATCTAAAATTAATTATCAGTAATATTAAGGGACCTAGAACTCCTCGGTTTTAGATACCTCAATAGTAGTGCTAAAGAAAACATGAAAATAAAACCTAGAACTCACACTCAGATATCAGCAGATCACGGTTGAAAATTAAGAATTGCAGAAATCATTAACAGATTTCGTGTTTGCATTAAAAAATCTAAAATTAATTATCAGTAGTATTTAGAACCAAAAACTCCTCGGTTTTAGATACCTCAATAGTAGTGCTAAAGAAAAACATGAAAATCTACCCTAGAACTTACACTCAAATATCAGCAGATCATGCCTGAATATTTAGAATTCAAGAAATCATGAACAGATTTCGTCTTCGCATTTAAAAATCAATAATTAATTATGAGTAGTATTGAGGACCTAGAACTCCTCGGTTTCAGATACGTCAATAGTATTGCTAAAGAAAAACTTGGAAAATAAACCAAGAACTCGCACTCAGATATCAGCAGATCACAGTTGAAAATTTAGAATTGCAGAAATCATGAACAGATTTCGTGTTCGCATTATAAAATCAATAATTAATTATGAGTAGTATTAAGGACCTAGAACTCCTCGGTTTTAGATACACCAATAGTATTGCTAAAGAAAATCATGAAAATTAAATCTAGAACTCACACTCAGATATCAGCAGATCATACTCGAATATTAAGAATTGCAGAAATCATGAACAGATTTCGTGTTCGTAAGAAAAATCTATAATTAATTATGAGTGGTATTGAGGACCTAAAACTCCTCGGTTTCAGATACCTCAATAGTATTGCTACAGAAAAACATGGAAAACAAACCTAGAACTCACACTCAGATATTAGCAGATCATGCTTGAATATTTAGAAATACAGAAATCATGAACAAATTTCGTGTTCGCATTATAAAATCAATAATTAATTATGAGTAGTATTGAGGACCTAGAACTCCTCGGTTTTGCATACCTCAATAGTAGTGCTAAAGAAAAACATGGAAAACAAACCTAGAACTCACACTCAGATATAAGCAGATCACGGTTGAAAATTTAGAATTGCAGAAATCATGAACAGATTTCGTGTTTGCATTAAAAAATCTAAAAATAATTATCAGTAGTATTTAGGACCTAGAACTCCTCGGTTATAGATACCTCAATAATAGTGCTAAAGAAAGACATGGAAAACAAACCTAGAACTCACACGCTGATATAAGCAGATCACGGTTGAAAATTTAGAATAGCAGAAATCATTAACAGATTTCGTGTTTGCATTAAAAAATCTAAAATTAATTATCAGTAGTATTAAGGACCTAGAACTCCTCGGTTTTAGATACCTTAATAGTAGTGCTAAAGAAAAACATGAAAATCAAACCTAGAACTCACACTCAGATATCAGCAGATCATGTTTGCATTATAAAATCAATAATTAATTATGAGTAGTATTAAGGACCTAGAACTCCGGAGTTTTAGATACATCAATAGTACTGCTAAAGAAAGACATGAAAATCAAACCTAGAACTTTCACTCAGATATCAGCAGATCATGCCTGAATATTTAGAATTGCAGAAATCATGAACAGATTTCGTGTTCGCATTATAAAATCAATAATTAATAATGAGTAGTATTGAGGACCTAAAATTCCTTGGTTTTACATACCTCAATAGTATTGCCACAGAAAAACATGGAAAACTTACCTAGAACTCACACTCAGATATCTAGTTCTAGGTCCTCAATACTACTCATAATTAATTCTTGATTTATTAATGCGAAGACGAAATCTGTTAATGATTTCTGCAATTCTTAATTTTCAACCATGATCTGCTGATACCTGATTGTGAGTGCTAGGTTTACTTTTCATGTTTTTCTACAGAACTTCTATTTGTTTATCTGAAACCGAGAAGTTATAGGTCCTCAATACCACTCATAATTAATTATAGATTTTTTTTACGAACACGAAATCTGTTCATGATTTCTTCAATTCTTAATATTCAAGTATGATCTGCTGATATCTGAGGGTGAGTTCCAGGTTTAATTTTTATGGTTTTATTTAGGAATACTATTAGTGTATCTAAAACTCCGGAGTTCTAGGTCCTAAATACTACTGATAATTCTTTTAGATTTTTTAATGCAAACACGAAATCTGTTAATGATTTCTGCAATTCTTAATTTTCAACCGTGATCTGCTGATATCTGAGTGTCAGTGCTAGGTTTACTTTTCATGTTTTTCTACAGAACTTCTTTTGGTTTATCTGAAACCGAGAAGTTCTAGGTCCTCAATACCACTCATAATTAATTATTGATTTTATAATGCAAACACGAAATTTGTTCATGATTTCTGCAATTCTAAATTTTCAACCGTGATCTGCTGATATCTGAGTGTGAGTTCTTGGTTTGTTTTCCGTGTTTTTCTTTGGCACTACTATTGAGGTATGTAAAACCAAAGAACATTAGGTCCTCAATACTACTCATAATTAATTATTGATTTTATAATGCGAACACGAAATCTGTTCATGATTTCTGCAATTCTAAATTTTCAACCGTGATCTGCTGATATCTGAGTGTGAGTTCTTTGTTTGTTTTCCATGTTTTTATTTGGCACTACTATTGAGGTATGTAAAACCAAGGAATTTGAGGTCCTCAATACTTTTCATAATTAATTTTAGATTTTTTAATGCAAACACGAAATCTGTTCATGATTTCTGCAATTCTTAATTTTCAACCGTGATCTGCTGATATCTGAGTGTGAGTGCTAGGTTTACTTTTCATGTTTTTCTACAGAACTTTTTTTGGTTTATCTGAAACCGAGGAGTTCTAGGTCCTCAATACTACTCATAATTAATTATTGATTTCATAATGCGAAGACGAAATCTGTTCATAATTTCTGCAATTCTAAATATTCAGGCATGATCTGCTGATATCTGAGTCTGAATTCTAGGTTTGATTTTCATGTTTTTCTTTAGCACTTTTATTGAGGTATGCAAAACCGAGAAGTTCTAGGTCCTCAATACTACTCATAATTAATTATTGATTTTATAATGCGAACACGAAATCTGTTTATAATTTCTGCAATTATAAATATTCAGGCATGATCTGCTGATATCTGAGTCTGAATTCTAGGTTTGATTTCCATGTTTTTTTTTGGCACTACTATTGCGGTATGTAAATTCAAGGAATTCTAGGTCCTCAATACTACTCATAATTGATTATTGATTTTATAATAAGAACACGACATCTGTTCATGATTTCGGCAATTCTTCATTTTCAATCGTGATCTTCTGATATCTGAGTGTGAGTTCTAGGTCTACTTTCCAAGTAATTTTTTAGCACTACTTTTATTGTATCTGAAACCGAGGAGTTCTAGGTCCTCTATACCACTCATAATTAATTATAGATTTTTTTTGCGAACATGAAATCTGTTGACAGTAATTTTCATATTTTTTTGCTAATCTTTATCTTCAACCATGCTCTGCTAATACTTTTGTATAAATTCTGAGTGTTCTTGCCGTGATTTTTTATAGCCCTGTTATTATTGTATTTAAAACTGGAGAGCTGTCTGTCCAGAATACTATGAATAATTTATTTTGGACTTTAAGATTCAAACATAGAATTTTATAATTATTTTCGCTAATCTAAGGCTTCAGCTATGCACTGGTGACACTTTAGATCTAGTTTTTTTTTCATACATGATTTTACTTGTTACTTCAACGTCTAGACTACAGATATTGCCTATAAAAATCTATGAGAATCCACGTTTTTTACCCGACTGCGGCGAAGCCCAAAAGGAGGGTTATGTGTATGTCCGTTTCTTTGTTCCCTCGTAACTCCTCAACGGATGGATTTGCATAGAATAAATGTCGTTAGATTTGTCTTGATGGCGCGAGTGTCACTAGCTACATTATTATTAAAAAGCAATTAAATATCGTGGATTTGGGGTGCCATATTGTGGAGTTCGATTTTTTTTCTTCTTCTAATACCATCGAGTGGGGTATCAAACTGAAGGGTTTTAAAAGGTGATTACAAAAATATATGCAACTTATATGTTTGAAAGTAATTTGAAATTACAAATCCATATAATTATAAAATGGTAAACTGACCGACTGACTGGGTGATATATCAACGCACAGCCCAAACCACTGGGTCTACTGATTCGTAGGTCCCTTATGTGGTCTAGGAGTGCAATAACAAAGATTTTTTCAAAATTTATCCCTTAAGGGGGTTAAACGGGGCTCCAAAGTTTGTATGGGGAAACAAGATTAGTTAGACTATTTTATTCGAAACTTCACAGGAGTGCTCTTATTGATAAATGAGTAGAAACAGGTTTCAGGTTTTCTCAGAATTCAGCCCCTAAGAGGGGTATTGGGGTGACAAATTCTAAAAATCAATGCACAGCCCAAACCGCTGAGTCTAGAGATTCCAAATTAGGCCCATAGGTTCCTAATGAGATTTAGGGGTACACTAAGAAAGGTTTTTTCAAAATTCACCCCTTAGGTGTTCCCCCTAAGGGGGTGAAACGGGAGTCGAAAGTTTGTATGGGGAAACAAAATTAGTTAGACTGTTTTGTTCGAAACTCCACAAGAATACTCCTATTGATATATGAGTTGTTAACATTATTTTGTGTTTTAGGTTTTTTCAGAATTCAACCCCTAAAGGGGGAAATGGGGCGAAAAAGTCTGAAAATCAACATGGTTATTGTTTGTATGGTGTATTGGGTCGGGTGTATTACAAAAAAAAACGATTTTAAGATTTAATGTGGCGGACCTGAAATACTCTCATCCCCTGTAACGTTGGGGTGCGATGGGGTTAAAATGTCTAAAAATCAATATGTGTGTCGATTTAGAGATTATCAGGGGTGCTGATTACGAATATGGCATTTATTTTGAGATCCAAAAGATGGCGGATTCGACTTCATTACAGGGTTATTGTTGATTTATTGTGATGATTGTGATAATGATGATAATTGTGATAACGATGATGATAATTGTGATAACGATGATGATGATTGTGATAATGATGATGATGATTGTGATAACGATGATAATGATTGTGATAACGATGATGGTGATTGTGATATTGACTGCGATAGTAATGGTGATAGTAATTGTGATAGTGACAGTGATAATAATGGTGATTTCGATGGTGAATGTGACAGTGATGGTGATAATGATGGTGATAATGATGGTGATGGTGATTGTGATAGTGATGGTGATAGTAATTGTGATAGTGACAGTGATAATGATGATGATTGTGATGGTGAATGTGACAGTGATGGTGGTTGCGATAGTGATATTGATGGTGATTGTGATAGTGATGACGATAGTGATTATGATAGTGATGGTGAAGGTGATGGTGACTGTGATGGTGAATGTGACAGTGATGGTGATTGTGATAGTGATGGTGATTGTTATAGCGATAGTGATGTGATGGTGATAGTGATAGTGATTGTGATAGTGATGGTGATGGTGATTGTGATAGTGATGGTGATGGTGATTTTGATAGTGATGGTGAATGTGACAGTGATGGTGATTGTGATGGTGATTGTGATGATTAAATAAATAAATAAATAAATAGATTATAATTATTGTGATGATTATGAAATTTGGCACATAATTTTTATAACCATAATTATAACCTGAATCATATTTATAACCTGAATTAACATGTAGGATACTATTTATCCCTTTAGTATGATCCCATGGGACAGTTACCGAACTTCAAGCGGGCGAAGCCACGGGCAACAGCAAGTAGTATAATAAAAGTACTTAAATAAAATTCAAATATTTGGCACGCTCTGCAGCCTGTACGACTAGATGGATTTTAGCTTGAGAGGTGTCGTTAGATTCGTATTTACTGTGAAAGTGACACTGGGTATATCAAAATAATCAAGACACAAAATGGCGGATTTTTAGCGCCAAATTCAAATTTTTGGCGCGCTCTGCAGCCTAGACGGCTCGATAAAGGGCTCATCATGAGGATTTTGAAATGGTTTGATATGATGTAACTAAAAAGTGTAAAATAAAAAAAATAATTTAAAAAATTAAAAAACCTGACTGCGTAAAAAATAACTAATAATTTTAAATAAAAAACTGAAAAGAATAAAACAATTCAGGAGACCGGACATATTGACTGCAACAGTCGGGACCCATTAAATAATCTAGACATTACATCCAATATGGGTCCCGACTGTTGCAGTCAATATGTCCGGTCTCCTGAATTGTTTTATTCTTTTCAGTTTTTTATTTAAAGTTATTAGTTATTTTTTACGCAGTCAGGCTTTTTAATTTTTTTAATTTTTTTTATTTTATTAGATCTAATACTGTGAGTTGTTAATGTACTAGCTCAATCGGGCTCTTGATATTCCACATCAGGTACTCCAGGTCCTCAATTTCTAAGTGCCAGCAGAAGCGGCCCATCACGATGAACAACTTTTACAAAGGCATAATTTCCGTATCTCGTACAGTTTAACTGGACTCTTGATGTTCCACGTCAGGTACTGTAGACCCTCGATAGATAAAAAGTAGCCTATGTCCGTCTCCGGCGTGCTAGCAATCTTTGTACTAAAATTCACGAAGATTTGTAGTAAGCGGAACGGCAACGTTGGAGTGACCACCGTCGGCCAATCACCGAGGAAGTAAGAAAGTGCTTCATTGTGATTGGTCCGTTTGAATCGGATCAACATTTATCGGAGCGGATTTGTATATTGGAGCCACATTTGACAAGCGTACTTTTCAGTCGAGTGACGTCACAAGAATGTCAAATGTTGATCCGATTGGAGCCACATTGGTATGAAAAAAAGCGTAATGGATCAACATAAGGCCTTCGGATCAACATTTGTTTTTGGATCAACTTTTAACTGATCGTACGTCTTGAAAGATCAACATTTACCGTGATGGTATCTCTATATTTATATATAGATATATCCGAAATATATATATACATATATATATATTTCGGATTATCCGTTAGTTTCGGATAGTTTCGGTTACGGATATTAGATTGAAGTAACTAGTTATGAAAGATTTATTTTTTTCATTTTATACTGCGCAGACATAATAAGATGCCTACAGAGATGCAAGTACCAAATATACGCCGATGATGTACAATTATATATTTCCTTCAGACCTGACGACTATGACAGCGCCATTAAGGATCTTAACGAAGATCTCCAACGAATCGCGGTTTGGTCCGAGGAGAACTGCTTGTCGCTAAACCCTACAAAAACAAAGTATATGGTATTTGGTACCAGACAGCAGCTGGCTCGACTACCTTTGATTTTTGACCTAGAACTAATGGGTGAACCAATTGAGCGAGTGTATGAGGCGCGAAATCTGAGTCTAACCATGGACAAAGACCTTCGTTTTGAGAGCCACGTAGCAGATTCGGTAAGAAACTGTTTTTATCGCCTGAAGGTTTTGTACAAGATGAGGCCTTATTTATCTGAAGCGCTTCGGGAACAACTTGTAGAAACCTTAGTCCTGTCTCGATTGAACTACGCTGACACTGTGTACGGCCCGCGCTTATTGGCTCGTACAGATCGGCTTATACAAAGGGTACAAAACGCGTGCGCTCGATTTTGTTATAACATACCTCGCAGAAGTCATGTCACACCTTTTCTTAACAAGCATTTTTCGCTAAAAATGAAGTCCAGACGCAAGCTACACCTGGCTTGCCTTTTATTTGGTGTGGTCAAATACCAAAAACCGGACTACTTGTATAACAAACTAAGTTGGATAACAAGTAGGCGAGAATGTGGTAGAAGGCAATGTTCCCAACAACTCACAAGTCAGTCGCACAATACAGCTGCTTTCAGAGGCAGCTTTCGTTATGCGACTTCCAAAGTATGGAATAACCTGCCACCACCAATAAGACTACTCAATACGATGGGCACTTTCAGAAGTCGTTTGCGGCAGTTTCTCATAGAAGCGCAACGTAAGCTGGATATGGTCGCTCTAAATAAATCTCTAATATGAGGAACGTCCCTGCTTACCAACTTATTACTCCTACTTTAAATTTTAACTTAATAATAATTTAACTTAAGCATGACAGTTTCTGCGACAAATAAATTTAAATGTTTTTTACACCGTTTACCGTCACTTTACAATGTATTAAATAATCCTGGTCATCGTGCAAAACAGGTTCTTTTTATCATGCTTCCGTTCCATTTATGTATCGTTCTTTTTTCTTATATGTATATTTCTTTATTTTCAAATAATTTATTGTTTATTTTTTTTATTTTTTTCTAAATACAGATGTATTTCACATATTTATGTACCTATTCACCACCACCATTGACACAACATACAAACACACAACAACACACACGCACAACACACACAACATATAAAACTGCTTCACGTAACTTCACTAATCTAGGTCCAGTTGAAAACCAGCGTCGGGCACTAGTTGTCCGGCATTATGCTGAACTGGGCCTATTTGGCGCAGCCGTGAGGCACACGGTGTCACACTGCTTTTTATTATTTGTTTAGTTTTAAGTTTTTACTCATTTATTTTGTTATTCTTTTTGTTTTTCATTTTTTGTTTATTTTTATACTGTGTGCACTTGTGGCGTGTGCCAAATAAATGTATTTTCTTTCTTTCTTTCTTCTTCTTTCTTTAAAGAGGTTATGTTATGACTAGAAATAACAAACAAACTGCAAGATTCACGTGGCGCGCGAGCGGTGAAACAAAAAGCTGTCGAAACATGTCGTTTTATTTAGACTCCACCCATAAACGAAACTATCCGAAACTTGTGAAACGGATACGGTTACGGTTACGGATATATTTTTATTTCGGATATCCCATGGTTTCGGTTACGATTACGGAGCTCCATAACAACCCTGATCTGTGGATGTCAATTTGTAGTGCCACTTACCAATGTATGTTCGAGTT
Organism: Xestia xanthographa; assembly: GCA_905147715.2. NCBI lineage: Eukaryota > Metazoa > Arthropoda > Insecta > Lepidoptera > Noctuidae > Xestia > Xestia xanthographa. The sequence continues at coordinate 27,416,930 of LR990650.1, forward strand.
TTAATTATTTGAATAACTAGAAATCAAGGGAAACGAAACGCAAGTTATTGAAACAATATTACTTATTGACTGCCTCGTTGGTCGAGTGAGCGTAACTGCTGCCTTGAGGACCTGGGTTCGATTTCCGGGTCGAGCAAAGTGTAATTGGGTTTTTCCATCAGGATTTTAGTAGCAGTCACGGAATCTGAATTTGTACCCGGTTTTTTAGTTTACAAGACTTTCCTGGAGTCAAAACTATATAATATGTTAAACACAAGCTTGTAAAACTAAGTTCGTCTTATAAGATTTAACAGCTGATCGGAGTAACTAGGGTTAATACAAATCTTTCACCTTTATAATATTAGTGTAGATTTAGGAATCTACACTAATATTATAAAGGTGAAAGATTTGTATTTTTGTGTGTATGTTTGTAATGAATAAACTCAAAAACCACTGCGCCGATTTCAAAAATTCTTTTACCATTAGAAAGTTACATTCACCTTGAGTAATATAGGCCATCGGCATTCAGTAATATAGGTCTGACTCATGCACACTTGCTCTATGTAACCTCATTACAAGGAAGCAAAAAAAAATAGTTAAAATTTTCTTAGCTCTTGGATTTTTCTCTTTATAAGAGCATCATTTGCCGTGGGGTCGACTTCTAGTCTACCTGGATGCAGCTGAGTACCAGTATTTTACACAGAGTGACTGCCAATCTGACCTCCACAACCCAGTTAGTACTGAGATACTGGACAGATAATACAATATCCCTTGGTGAGGTTTTCGGGCCACTGAATACCTGTAACGATTGTCAGGGTCTACAAATGACAGCCGGGACCAACGACGGTTTATGTTACCCTACATAACTACCTTCTCATCGCTACTCACAAAAACGAGCAAGGTTTTAATCAGCCCCTACTTAACAAAACAATACGAACTGACCATTGTCCTCTATCCCAATCAAACAGATTGACACTTGACGCCGAGCCCGAAGCAGGAACCTTGTTCGTCGTTAGGGCTCTTATCCAACGCGGCTTTTGGTAGCGACGATGCGATAAAGTCGCGATTTCACGATGCTGTCGCTGGTTGTGTACCTTCACCCTCAGTTCTCCACTCTTCGATCGCACGTTTGCATCGATACAGTAGTGATGATAAATTATAAATGATAAATGAAGTTAATTTTGCAAGTTGGTTTTTACAAACACTTTTACACGTCATTTTTTAAAACTAGATGGCCACCGAAACCGAAAACACCGGCCGTTTTGTACCTGACTACTCTGAGAAGAAACAGCCGAAACAAACTCAGAGGTCGTAGTCTCTTTTAAAGTCCAGACATAATCTTGCTCAATTCACATGAGGACTATGCAGATTAGTGCCTTTTTTTTTTTTTTTTCGGATGGGAAATCATCAAATAACCCCTCCCGCTCTGGGCGGAGCAGGAGGGAGTGTCAGACTTTTACTGACTAAAACCCATCCATGTTCCTTCATCGCCCTTTGTGTTCCGAGGCCACGGTATCTCTTTCGAACAGTCCCGCAACCCCGGCAGGCATCGGTCCCTACGGACCCCTTCCCTTTTGCTGACTCTCTTTGAGGCGCGCGTGGAACATGAACGCGCCGTCGACACGGCCTGTCGTCATGAGACGGACGGACGGCGAGCTAGCCCATAGCCCACCGTCCACAGGCCCGCGCCTACGGTGGCCGGGGGCCACGTGATGGTGGCCCCCGACGCCCGGGGCGTCTCCCGCGGCGGCCGGGACGTTGAGAGGTTCTCTCCCTCTCACGTTCCGCCACCTCCTTCTCTAGCATTACAGCTTCGCAGAAGGAGGTGACGGCGTCCCATTCCGTCTCGCTCCGGACCATGGCTTGCACCAGGGCCGGACGCGAGAGGTCGCCGCCGCCGATCGCCGCTTCGAGGACACGACGGTGCTCCGCCCACGCGGGGCACACCTCCACCGTGTGTTCCACCGATGCAGATTAGTGCCTGAGATGGTCTTTTGATGCTGACGCGTGTTGCAATATATGAATAGCATGCGATAGCCACAACATCTTCATCCGCCTAGCCTTTTCCCAAGTATGTTCGGCTTCCAGTCTAATGAATGCAGTTGAATATCAGTATTTTACATGGAGCGATTGCCTATTTAACCTCTTTAGTACAGTTAAGTACCTATTGCTGGATAATACGCGAATACCCCTAGGGATGACTGGTTGTCGGACTTTTTGGGCCACTGACTACCTGTAACGCCTGTCAATAATTTATTAATGACAGCCGGGATAAACGGCTTGTCGTGCTTTCCGAGAGATGGAGGAGACTCGGTACCTATGTAATAGATGGTGACCCATCCACGGAATGACCAAGGGCGGGTTAACCTTGAAGAGCGACCCAAAAAAACATCAACAACAGCCCATAACGTCCACTGCTGGACATAAGCCTCTCCCATGATGGAAGGAATTTGCCGTAATCTCCACGCTTGGCAGGCGGATTGGAGATCGCAGTGACGAAAGACTAACAGAAAACGCTGCTGCCCATTCTCTGGTCTACGGAGGCACAATCTGCCTCAGACATTAGTCGCCTTATACGACACCCGTGAGTGTAATGGGCTGGTTCTATTCTACTCTGCCGGATACCACACGGCTTATAGTAAAGAGCGACCCGCGCAGCTGTAATGATTTAGCCACAAGCTCCTACGCGCGACAGCATCGCAACAAAAAGGCGCCGTGGGCAAAGGGCCTTATAGTAAAGAGGCTTTATGTAATTACTTCTTGTGCCCAAACAATATGGGGGTGGAAGATTATAGGCGCAGCAAGTGAGGATTATGTTGAGAATATTTTGTCGCTTGTTATGGTATGTTTTGGGTCATTTGCGACAGTTAGGTATGTTTTATTTTGTTATGGGTCAGTTTTGGTATGGTACTGGGCAAACCTGAGGGGTAATTGTGTAACAAGGTTGCAATCGCAATGCCATTTAATAATAATAACAATAATTAATACCAAAAAGAAAGTAAAAGATGCCTGGTAGAAAATGCTTAGGCCATTAAGTCTCTGTACTTTGTGCTTGAAGTGTTAAATAAATAAATACCAGCCTGTTACTATCCCACCGCTGGACAAAGGCCTCTTCTCAACAGAGAAGGCATGAGCATTGATCACCACGCTTGCGATAGGTTGGTGATTTCAGACTTTTATTAACGTTTATTCGATATCGTATTCCCTAAAATTCCATGAAACCGCGCGCCCGGCTCTGCAATAATCTTATTTAAATTCATTAATTATTGACCAAGTGGCGATATTTATGTCTTTTGTGACAAGCTTTTGAATTTTGATTAGGATGCAAAACTGCACCTTTTTTTTTTTTTTTTTGGGTGGGTAATCATCAAATGACTCCTCCCGCTCTAAGCGGAGCAGGAGGGAGTGTCAGACTTTTACTGACTAAAACCCTTCCATGTTCCTTCATCGCCCTTTGTGTTCCGGGGCCACGGTATCTCTTTCGAACAGTCCCGCAACATGCAAAACTGGACCTTGTATACGGATAGTAGCAGCAGCCTCCTGTAGCTCCTGACCCCATGAGCTTATGTATGTAGATACAGCATAGGTATTAAGTCTGGGCAACATATGTTGCCCAGACTTAATACCTATGCAAGATATCACTTCCGGGATATCTTCCGTGATAATAAATTGTTTTGAGCTCCCGATATTTCGACGCTGTTGCAAGCGCCATGATCGCGGGTTATGTCCAACTAAACGTCATAAAGAGCCAATTCCTATACTAACACTGTTTTAAGCTTTCACGGTTCATAACTATACTACAAAAAAATAACTATACTATAAAAAATAATCACAGAAGATATCCCGTAAGTGACATTTGTAGTATAATTCCTATACTATAGAAGTTATACGTATAAAAGTATGTATGAGAGTGTATAAACTTAGGAAATCCCATTTTTAAATCGGTTTCCGGGTTCGACGCGACCTCGTTTGTTGTAGAAGATAACGTGGTATCTACCATTAGTAAAATTACTCGCAAAGCGTTTTCCGAAAACGTGTAAGGAATCTATCCGTCCTATGTCCTATGTAATAGCCATTACGTACTCACTTTTTGTAGTCAACTTACCTACTTGACTACAAAAATACAGCCGTTTGGTATCCGGCAGAGTATAATAGAACCAACCCATTACACTCACGGGTGTCGTATACGACACCCGTGAGTGTAATGGGTTGGTTCAGACATTAGTCGCCTTATAAGGCGACTAATGTCTGAGGCAGAACACCTTGCGCCTCCGTAGATCAGAGAATGGGAAGCAGCGTTTTCTGTTAGTCTGTCAACACTGCGATCTCCAATCCGCCTGCCAAGCGTGGAGATTACGGCAAAATCCTCCCATCATGGGACAGGCTTATGTCCAGTAGTGGAAGTTATGGGCTGATGTAGTACCTACTTGAAAAAAGTCTATTTTCAGTAGCAATTGTTTTTGATTATATGTAATTTGCTAAACATTGAAAGTTTTGCTCTGTCTGTTTGTTGTATCTCAAAAAATATTTAGTGTAATAAACGCCTAGAATATCATACAACCTATCATCATATCATTCTCATTGTATAGAAACATACCTTTCTGTTGCGGGGTCATTTATTTCTAATTGATATACAGGTTGTAAACAACCTCATCACGAAGCCGTCAACCAAGCATTCTGTACATCATACTAAATAACTTTACGCAAAAATTATTACTTTTTTTTGGGGTGAAAAATCATGTTTGTGGTTTACCACATAACATGATTTTTCACAAATCACACAATTTTGATTTTTCAAAGTTTTAGGTGCGTTACAATGGGTTTTAACCCATTGTAACGCACCTAAAACTTTGTGCTGGTGGATGGATTCAATAATACGGGGGTTTAAAGTAAAAATCTTACATAAAAAACATGTATTTAAAAAAAAATACTTGTCAAAAAGTTGGAACTTTGACCCCCGATATCTCCGTAACTAGAAGGCTCCCAGATATGGTGTAGAACAAAAAAATATCGCAATGACGGGGAGAACAAGTGCATTTCAGCTTCGTTAAGAGGTTTTTTACACCCTTTATTGTTGGGTCTTCCTAAAAACCACATTTCCCACATTTACTTACCAAGTTCTGAATGCCACCAAACAAAATCGCGGGTGATATCAGGCGGCGCTCGATCTCAGCTCGTTCTCGCGTTAATATCATCTTATTTGCTCGAATTTCTGCTCTTGAGCATACATTATTAAACCTGTCTGTTTACTCATGTAATGAACAATGTTTGCGATTCCTTTGGTAAACAATACCGTCGGTGATCATGTTGAGGTATAAATAATGCGTAAGTTCTGTCGCGAGCTCTAATATTTGTATATAATAATATGTCACAATAAATTTGTAAATACCGTTACATTTTATTCTATCTCGCGAGATTGTAAACTCTCGAAAGATTGTGAACACGGAACGCACCTAGTGCGCTGATTGGTTGAACTTTATGTGCCCTGCGCCGCCATATTTGTTTGATAATGCGGAACAGTATTTTGGTGATTGTAAATTGATTTGGTGTTGAAAATAACTCACAGCTTTAGAATTAGTTGTATTTAATTGTGGTGGCAGTAAAATGAATCTGTGATTAACCAAACAAACATCTTACGGTGATATAATTTAAATACATACAAGTAGCATCTTCCTCGTTGGTCCAGGTCCATGAGGTCCTAGGTTCGATTCCTAAACATAACTGGCGAAATGTGGGTGTACAATTAAGTACATCTCTGACTAACCCTTTGGGGATTACAGGCGTGATGTTAAGTTCCAAATAAATCCCAACCTTTAGTAAACAAAACGGCACACAATGAGGAACACGCTACAAACTAGCAACAACGCTACAAAGTAGCAACTTTTAACAGTGATTTCCTAGTGTATTGATCGTTATTTTAAATATTATGTTGTTATGAATAGTACATTGTTCACAGAGAGGAGAAAGTGACCGATTACCGTCGAGGGTGTCGTTTGAAGCCCGAGCCGTAGGCGAGGGCTTTAAAACACCCGAGATCGGTACATAGTGCATTATACTACACCTACGAGGAAAATAAAAAACTCAAACAACACACAAATTGGAAATGGCGCCAATGGCGTCTGCAATTTTCACATGTTCTTTTTTCAAATTTTTATCCTGCGGCCGCAGGGTCGCACTGCCAGCCCGACACCATCCAACACACAGCTAGTGGTCAGTGTCATTTTGCGAACTTGGAGATAAACACTCACTGTAAAAACTTTTTGGCTTTTGATATTTAGGTTACCGGCGCATAGTCTTACCCAAAATTAAAAAAGAAAAACCACGTAAGAAATGGATTTTCATACACTTTTCTCTCCCGCTCAGACGCGTTTTCTCCCCGCATATTTGTTCGATATGCAATGACGTACTTTCTACCGTAAATTTGATAAAGTATCAAGGTACTTTACAAGCAGGTGTAGTATAAAATAGTTTTATCTACACCCATGCTATAAATCCTCTATAAAGGTATCTGAAACAGTTAGCTTATGACCAACATTAAAACAGCCAGTGTCATAATAACCATTATAACACAATGATATTATAAAGAAGATACGCCATGTTCATACTGAATGGCGTTCAGATATCGTTGCGAGTAATTTAAAACTACGACAGCGATAGATAATACGGAACGTATAAGATAGAAAGAGATAGCTAGCTATCAAAGTGCAACAATTGTATCACTTTGTCCTCAACAATTTTTGCGTGCTAGTGCGATATCTACCTCTTTTTACTATATAATATCATTGTTATAACACCCAAACGGGTGTTATAATGTTGTACTGAATTTCATTATGCAACTCGTTTTAAAAAAAGAACATCGAATGTGGTAGTGAATCGAACGTCTAGCACGTGCGATTCACTACCACAGCGCCGTAATTAAAAAAAAAACTTATAGGTTAATTCGAATTCACGTCGTATCCCGCCATTTTTGTTCGACATTTGGATATTAGTATTGTATTACGTACTTTGTTGTTTACAAAAATGAGTGACACAAGCTTTGTGAATTTTGATAATTGAACAATCCAAAATGTAAATAATTATATTACTACCTATACACGGTTTGTTTGTATTAAATACAAGCAATTAAACTTTCCATGAATTTACATAGACTTCTTAGAACACTGCAACACCCTATGGTTTCAGAACCTTTTATGGAGGATTATGGATGTAGATAAAGTCTTGTATGCAACTGTACATAATTAGGTATTAAAACACTCATGTGATACTATTATCACACTCGGCTTCGCCTCATGTGATAAACCCACATTCGTGTTTTAATACCCCTCATTATACAACAGTTGCATAAATAACTATTTTGAACCCCGTGCTATTATATAAAATAGAACGTATGACATAAATTTACGAGAAAATCGCTTGAATATTGATAAGTCCATACATATTAGAGGAAGGGATGTGGGAAGACAGACTTGAATATGCCTTGGTGGCCGAGAGAATGTCATGCTCACTCAAATGTCTCGCTGATGGTAGCGGGTGTGTCGGGTCATTTAGTTCCCATCAATATGGTTGAGTTGAATGGTGCTGATTCATGCTTCATGTTCGGGAACGGGCACTGTCAGTTGGGACTGATAATCTCTTAGCTGCCACAGTTCATTTTAATTTATTTATTTTTAAATTGTTGATTTGATTTTTTACTCTGGACGCTCTTAATGTGCACGTCTTTCAGCATCGTTCTCACCTAAGTATATGTATAATCTCATCATGAATGATGTAACCAAGATTTTGTAACAATATTTTGATTTAAGAAAAGTGTCCATGGAGTTTCATTCTTTTTATTATATTTTGTTATCTACGCTTTGGAATGTGCAACTACAAACAACAACAACAACTGCGTGTGCTGTGTTGTAATGGTTTAGCCAATGATATTCTAATAAACAGATATGTTATACACCTACAAAACCACCGAAAAAAGTGTGCCGCGGGGCAGCGGCAGCGCCAGCTCACATAAACGCAGTGACCCAGAATAAAGGCAAAACAAGCCAACTGGCCCGTTTTCGGGTCTTCACGATTGTGCGCTCATAACATATCTGTTTAGTAGAATATCATTGGGTTTAGCTAATTGAAATAAATGCTTTGAGTTTGAGACGATCTCATTAAAGGAGCCGGAAGAAACTGGAAAGCTATGACACAAAACCGCCAAAAGTGAAGAGGTTTGGAAGAGACCTAAACTCAACATTGGGTGGTCAAAGATAGAAGAAGGAGAAGACATATTAGGACTTGTGGCTGTACATACGCACTTGATAACATTACGTGCAATTAAAAACCATCACAGACCGTTCTTACATTGGAAATCATGTAGTCAATGATCTCAATTTTTGTCAGTAATTACAAAACAAATGAAAATATAAGTTGGTGACCTGATAATTCATGATAAAACCCTTATTTTGTTAGTTTTCAATACATGATTAAGTAACTTTTGTAACAGAGAAAAAAATATCAAACATACCTCTTTTTAAAAAGAGATTCACATTTAATGGGCAAACGGGACCAATTTAAGCCTCTTATCTTTCTCCGTAGATGAGCCTATACATACTCTTTAAAATTATAGAAGGAATTTCTGAAATTATCGTTCCCAACTGAATTAAATAACAAAAACCATTTTGTCGTTTACGTCCTTTAAGTTATAAGCTAGCAATCCTCGCCCCGCTCAGACGCCCAGTCCCCCGCTCAGTCCCGATGCGCGCGTGCCCGGTTTTAGAACGATGCCTCGCCTTAAGTCCTAATTGTCGTGCACTACGTGTTTGTCTACATTCTACAACGAAAAAACATGAATCTTCAAATGAAAACTACGACTACTAACTTGTAGAAAATTAATCAATGATAGGTGATTACCATTAAGTACTGAAGGTGTATTCAAGCTTCTTGGTGAACGCCGTCTAGTTAATAAGCGGATAAAATTGTAGAATGGTTCCTGGTTTATTTTGAAAAATGGCTAACGGATTTTTCAACGAGAAGGATTTTCTTTTAGTTCCTTCTTGGAAGCTGTTACTGACTAAGAAAGAAAAGCAAAATAAGAAACATATATTTTTTTTAAATGGCGATTTGTAACAAAATTATTGTTTTCTTTTTAACAACAAAAAGAAAATGAAGGAGAAACAGTAACATTGATGTTTCATTTTCCAGGTAGGAAGAACAACTGATCAAGGATTAAAGCGAATGCCTTCGGAGAAACGAAAGCCTAAGGCAATGTTCAAAGCTGACTTTTCAAGATTTTTGCAAGATTTTTTGTTCAACAGTCTGTCTTGTACATTTTTTTTGTTAAATATCAAATTGATTCTACGAAACGTTGTGAATTAATTTTTAGACTCTAGCAATTTAATTGTTGCAGTTGGAATAATAATTTGCTGTTATACCTCCTGTGTAATTTTATGAAAACGCTAAAAAGCGGCATGATGCCTCTTAAAATCTACGGTAACTTTTTTAGAGAAACCAGAAATCTGACATTGCAATGACCGTTTGCCATTTTGGGGGTCTTCGGAGACCCAATTTACATTGGTCAAATATACTGGCAAGTAGCGACTACGGGTCCCCCCTTTATAGCAGAACTTTTTATGTCATAGTATTACTTTGCATAACAGCGGATAGCATAAACTTCATTTCGCAGAAAATCGTTTGGCAGGCACTCATTTATCATACATTTAAAACTCATAATTTTGTAAGTCGGAATCATCTTTAGGCATAAATTTCATGTGCATAAAAATTAAAAGTAGAACCATCTAAGCGCAGAAAGTTCACAGCCAGAATCATCTTTTGGCATAAATTTTATATCGATAGTCACTAAAAGCAGAACTATCATATCTCAGAAAGTTTACAGTTAGAATAATCTTTTGGCATACATTTCTTATGCATAACAATGGAAATACTCATCTATCACATCCACATCACAGAAAATTCATTAAAACAGTTGATTGTGAACATGTGGTTTTTATTTTCCTGTAAGCAGGAGGCAAACATGCAAACAAGCATACATCTTGCATGCAGCAAGCATGCAGTATGCAAACAAGCATGCAGTATGCAAACAAACATGCAGTATGCAAACATGCAAACCAGCATACAATATGCAAACATGCAAACCAGCATACAATATGCAAACCAGCATACACCATTCATGCAGCAAGCATGTAGCATGCAAGCAAGCATGCAGCATGCAAGCAAGCATGCAACATGCAGCAGGCATGGTTTCTGTCACGGCTCCGGCGCTGCGGGGCTCCGGCGGCGGTCCCACGCGAGCTTATCGTCGCAGATGTGTTTAACGCTCACCACCGCAGCTTCGGCTTGCTGGCCGGCTTCGCCGGCCAGCCTCAGCAGCGGCGGCGAGTGTTACAACAACCTGCTCCTCAACTCGCGGGCCGCCTCGCCCCTCCGTGCCTACGCGATTTTAAATTACACTCTAGGGGTAGGGCAGACAAGACTACGTAAAGTCGGTTTTGGAGCGATTCGTTTCTGTCACTAAGTTTTGTAGCCCATCATATTGACTTTTTAAGACAATATTTGAATGTTTGGTTAAAAATGCAATTTTACAGAAATGGCAATAATGCCAAATTAAATTATTCCAAATTAAATTCTGCCATCTTCGTAATATGCCAAGTGAAATTGTGCGAAATTTGAACATTGCCAAAGGTAATTATGCCAAATAAAATTCTGCCATCTTAAAAGTATGCCATTGTAAATTCGGAAATACAAACATTCGGCCAAACAATAACTATATTAAATCATTTTTATGCCTTAAAAATATTCGTTTAAAGAAGATTATGCCAAGTGTGTTATGCCAAATAAATTTCGGATCATCAAGATTCTGCCAGATAGAAGGAACCCAGCGACTACAAGGTGTAACGATTTCGATGAAAGTTGCAGTTTTGTTTACGGGGGCGAAAAATCGATATAACAGTATAATATTTCCTGATATTTATTTATTAATTCCAGAATTTTGTCTGAAAATTAGTAAATATGAAAATCAGGTCAACTGAAGATTACATAAAAAGAGCATTAGGCTAATTTAAAGTTATACGAAATTAACGCTTAACTTAACATTAGATCTCATGAAATGATGTTATTTGTTTTTATAACGTATAAAAATTAAATTATGTGAACCCTATTTCAAGTGATATTATACGTACTATCTGTTATTATGCCACATATATGGAACAACACACCCAAACCCATACTTTGTCAAATCAGGAATAGAACCTGGAATCAGAGGCTCAGCACTCGTGGTGCTGGGCGTGGGATTCCAGGTTCTTGCGAAGTCTAGGTGAGAACGAAGGAATTTTTGAGACTCTAATAACATAATTAACACCTGTAATCCTTAAAGAGTTATGCACAGAAGAGCCTTTTCATAAACCCAGAGCATCAACCGAGCAACATCAGGATAATAATAGGTACTTTATGTTATAAAAAGTGATGCTAGCTACATTTGATAACAAACATAAATAACACACACATAGCTACAATCCCCCAACGTATAAATGATGATCCGTTGGTAGAAACGTATCAACTAATGCAATATTAATGAGTATTGCACTTCGTATGACGGTGACGATGCACTGGCCAAATGAGGGTTAGAACATCGGTTTCGACGGGATCTAGAGGTTGCATCGGAGTTTTGTTCGAAAATGAAAATTAATGGAGTTTTTTAAGCTAGTATAATTCCGAAAGTTTAAGGAAAAGCGTATAATGTTTACAGCGTATATCAGAACAGTGTTCTTATTAATAAAAGAAGTGATACTGACTATATATATGTTTTTTTTTCTTCTATGGAACGAAAATCGAAAACACGGAAAAAAATAGGCATTTAATGCATGACAGGTGTTTGTAAACATGCCCACTACACGAATGGTTAATTATATCATGCGCCAGCTGTGGAAACATAATCAGCAATACTGATTGGTGCATGTTACAAGTCTTCGAATTTCAAAACGTTACTTGAATGTAAAACCCCGGGTAACAGGCGTGCGCAATAAGACACGCGCTCGTTTGCTTGCTCTCAAGTCAACACATTCTTTCATTTGTTGTCTCTACCATCGCTTGTACAGGATCCATGATGGTTGAGTGTGCAACAATCACAAGCAATGAACTTAGCAAAATTCAAAAGTGATTTTTCGTGAAATAACGCGGTTGCTGCTTTGAAATAAGTCCTATAACATGATTGTACCTATGGCTTCCAAAATACTATGTACGTGAGAACAACAAATTTTGCTCAGTGTATACATTTTTATCGCCTGTGTGTGTACAAGAGGTAGGTACCTTCTATCTCTTGTCACCACCTCTACAATAATGTGTAGCAAGTCATTAATAACGCCATCGCATGTATTGTCAGGCGATAGCTATCTCCTCTCAAATTATTCGCATAGAAAATTAATTGTTATTTGAACAGTCTCGTTAATTCGCTTTAAATTAGTTCCTTTATTGCGAAAGTAATTAATGTTTGTTACTAACGATCGAAGCTTTGTTACTTTACGTTATTGGTGGAATGGATAAAATAGTTTTGCGAGATTATCAGTAAATGAAATTCAACTGTAAGAGAACACAACAAAGATTACAAATGCTTGATCATGGCATCATCTTCATCCACAGTCTGAATTCATCCACTGCTGAGTATAGGCCTCTCTTTTCTTAGGTCAATCTTCACGTTCCTGAGGCCTCTCCTCGCCTCCTGAGGAACTCTCTAATGCTTCGTGCGTAAATTCGCATCTATCAGTCTCTCTCGCGCACGTCTGCAGATGAGTGACAAAAGTAATAACATAATAATAATGATATTCTTAGGTAATTGTAACATGTCTATGCTCAGTAGAGTAAAAAATTACATGATACGCTGTATGAAAGATTAATCTTGTAAATAATTTATAGGTAGGTAGGTAGGTAGGATCATTTTGTCACAAACAAACACAATCCACTGAAAATATGTTACAAGCAACGGATGAACTTTGAGAGGCAAAGCGTTCCAACGTTAAAATAAATAGTAGGTTTCATGTTAATAAAATTTTAATCACGAAAATCCGTTACATGCATTATCACAAAGAGAAAATACATTAATAACAAAGCGTGAGTTGCTATGTGAAAAATGTTACAATTATACTAGATACCGATTAAAAAAAAAACCGGGAAAAAGAGCGAAAATGACGCAATGTTTCATAAACGAGGGCCAAAGTGATATTCTATGAGTGATAACGGTGATTGAAAAGGCAAAAATAATAAATATTAAATTCACATAAGCTTCTGTCATATAGCAGTGAAAGCCTAGTGGTATGACCGTCGGACTGCCAACTCATCTGTCTCCAGTTCAAACCCAAGGCACGCACCATTGATTTTTCGGATTCATGTGCGTATTGTAAAATTATTACTTGCTTGGGTGAAGGAAACATCGTGAAGAAACCAGCATACCTGAGAGATATTTCTTGACGGCATGTAAAGCCAAGTCAGAGGCACATGGATGGCATAAAACTCTGACACCACATTAAGCAAAACCACACGATCAAGAAAGAAAGAAAAAGCCTCTGTAAAGGATGATCTGATGATGAGAGCCAAATAAATTTCAGCATTCATCATCATTTCATGCTCTGCAGCGAAATAATCGTATACGTAACAATTGTAGAGGTGAATGAAACCAGAAGGGTATACTCAATAGTAAAGAAATGTATAGCGTGAAACTTGATAGGTCTGGTGACCAGCAGGTTGCGGAAGTTAACCAGGGTTTTTGTGAGGCCAGCGGCTGTGGACAAGATAAAAATAAATATTATTCATATTGTATCTCAGCTAAGTCTCAAGGCATTTATAAGACATTTAAAGGTCTTGTCAAGCGGTCAATTAGAGCTAAACATTCGGAGTTAGCATCAGTGCTCTATTTCATAGCGTCTGAACCATTTCACTCCTAGACAAAAGTTTTATGTTGTTCTTCCCATTCCTCTCGATTTTGTGCTTGCTCATCACTGACATTATTATTATAAATATACTCACAATCCTTCCGAAATAGATTTCTCTTTCTTTTCCATCTATCTTTCTTTGTCTCGTCTCTTCATACTCAACTTTTCGATATTTAGCGTTTGCTCCTCATTCTTTTGCCTCACAAATCCACACCATACCAATACCTACTTGAACCTCATTACAAGAATACTCACAATTATTCTTGTTGACCAGCAATAGATCAATGATTTCCAGAATCTTCTCGCTCTCCCTATAAGTCCTCTCGGTCCGGTACACCATGATGGCCGCTACCATGGCCCAGTTCAGAAATCTGATGAAACTGGACACTGCTGGATAGCGGCACACGCCGTTTGGTGATATCTATAGGAATATCAAGGATGGTTATGAAGGGGTACATATTAATTAGACTCATACTCATATTAGTCATATTGTATCGCGCAATACTTCTCTGTTAGTCGTCGAATAATGTATCACTAAGTATCTAATTGTTAGCTTATTTTCGTCTCAGAGATTTCTAGAAAATTGTCATATCCATTTTAATGGGATCCCTTCTTTTTGCATAATGTTCTTTTTCCTAATATACTTTGGCATAACTGTTTTGGCATAATTTGTTTTGCCATAATAATACTGTAAAATATGCACATTTAACAACACTAGTTGACTCGCCAACGCACCACCGCTCAGTCCGACAGTCTGACAACGACTAACCTCCCCACCACTCGGACCGGTACTTATAACCGAGCGACGTGTGCGCCCGAGGCAACGTCACAATACTATTATCGGTTTGTAATGCGATATATTATATTGATATCTACATACACTACATCCCTCCCTTATTTTAGTTTCTTTTAATTAATTTGATTTCTATAAGAATACTATCTGCTTACTACCTATAGTGTTCACTATCAAGGCTATCACTACTAATCGCTATATCACTGTCTCACTATTACACGCAGCAAGGGCTCAGTCGTACGTCCACCTCTCACGGTGTCTATCGCTAGACTGACCGATTGACAGTCACCCCCTCCACTCGTATACATGAGACAATGCATTATTTTTATTGCATAGACACAACCACTACATCCCTTCCTTTTCAACAAATTGTATTTATTGTAAACGTATTCAAAGTTGTTAGATAATCATACTGATTTACATTTTATATTTAATTTATATAACCAATTCTCCCTTTTATTAAATAGACAACCAGTCTACTCTAACCTCTGGGTCAGTATGATCTCGTTTTCCTATTTCCATATTCCTTTTCATTTTTTTTTCGTTTCCTTTCCCAATGACTCTTAAGTTTTTTTTTTCATTTTTTTCCGCCATTACGCATCAGGAATTTGATTTTTTGTACAGGGAATATAATTTAAGGTATAGAAGTATGAATAATGTTTTACTCCCTTTACATAACGTTCACACAACCGGTCATAGGGATGTACAAAGACATTCAAATATATTACTTGTAAAAGTATTTTTTAAATCTCTTTGCATGTTATAGAAACTGTTTTGATAAATCGACTAATCAGTCATTCCAACAGTTTCTTTTTATTATAAAATACTTATGACATTTGCTTCAAAATCATTTACCAAATTATTTATTACAAATTATTTTTTTACAACTTATTTTCGATTTTATAAAATTACTCCAAAACTCCGATTTTATTTACAAAAGAACTCTTGAAGGAGTTAATATTATAAGTGTAGATTAGAAAAAAAAGTTTGATTTGAAATCAGCATGGTACGGGATTCCATTATATCCATAAGCATTCTCCTTCATACAACATGAGATATACCGAGAGAATTTCCCTTACCTCTTTGACTTTTATCATATTATATTATATCTTCAATATTTTGTGGTCGGTAATCAAATTGCTTCATCAAATAAAGATGTTTAAATGATTGATAGCCCAGATAAGAGCTAAGCTTCTTCCTTCTCTATCTGGCTATATCTTCGTACAGAATCTGGTATTTACATTTACACCAATACTGTAAAGCTGAAGAGGTTGTTTTATACGTACGCCCAGTCTCTGGCCTATCCTTCTGCAGCGAGGTGTGAGATAGTGAGACGTCACATCCCCGAAACTGCCCACCACCGCACGGGAGGACGTCTTCAAGGTTCCGGACTGGAGAGGGCCAGGCATCAACGCCAACGGCGAGCACATCACTCACCTTCGGCATGCCGGCAATACAGTGGTCATGGCCGAGACCCAGTAGGACCCCAGCACAATGCTCGATGATCTCAGTAGAGCTTCCGAAAGTGTAGGTCCCAAAATGAACATGGACAAAACCAAGGTCACGTTAAACGCCCATGTAACACCCACTCCTATCAAGATCGGAGACACCACACTTTAATTTATATTACGTGTACCTGGGACCAACGGACTGGGTGTATCTGTCAACCAAGTGCGGATGGTACGCCGCAGTACGTCTGCTAGTCCGGTTGGTAAAAGGGTGATGGTGGGATCAGGTCGTGGAGCTGCTGCGCACACTCACCGCAGTACAGTCTGTAGAAGACCGACAGTCAGGCAACATTACGCCGATGAGCCAGGCTGTGAAGCGAAGCTGCCAACGTCTCGTCGCCTATAAGCCTTTTAGCTCTGCGTTCCACCGAGTCAAGTGCAGCAAGCTGGTATTTTGCCGAGCCATCCCACAAGTGACTGCAATACTCCATACAGGAACGGACTTGTGCTTTGTTCAAACTTAAAAGCTGTCCAGATGTGAAGTTTCGCCTCACCTTATTCAAGATGTCCAGCTTCTTAGCTGCGGTCTGCTTTTGACTCGATGGTTGCGCCAAAATTCAATCGTCGAATCTGACTTGGCTGGGCAGCTTTCGGGAAGCTGCGCGGTATCTTCTCGTCGAACTTACCGCAGTGTCACAAAACGAAAGTCTATGACCAGTGTATGTTGCCAGTGATTAGATCTTCTTTTTCTTCGTCGTCAAACACTTTGCAGAGTGGTCGTGGTCGTAACATCAGGGGTAGTGGCAAGCTTCACAACCCGTCGCCATTCCTCCTGTACTGTGGCTTTTCTTATGCATTCGTGGAGTGGACCATTGAGTGTAGTTTTGACTTGGTCGATCCAACGCATTGGTGACCTGCCGCTTCAACCTTTCCCTGCACTACAAGTCGCTCCACAGATGTGTCTTCTTGACGTGTGATATGTCCAAAGAAAGTGAGGATACGACATTGGACGACGGAAGAAAGACGCAGTTTGATTCGAAGTTCCTGGAGGATTGAGACGTTGGTTGGTTCGGGACTGTGACCAGGTTGTGCCAAGCATTCTCCTCCACCACCATACTTCGAGGGCGTCTATCTTCTGTTTCTCGCTTTCTCTTAAAGCCCATGTCTCAGCACCGTAAAGAAATATGGGAAACACTAAAGCCCTGAAAAGTCTCACTTTAGTGGCCTTAGTTATGTTTCTGCTTTTCCATATATTTCCAAGCTGATCCATGGAGGATCTGGTAATAGCCATGCGCCGTTTGATGCGCCGTGAAGGTTGCGGGGATCCGCTGGATGCGAGTCGCACGGGACCAGCCAATGCGGTGACACCCGGGGGAGGCCCACGTCCAGCAGTGGATGTCTCTCGGCTGAAATGATGATGATGATCCGGATTCTTCTCCAATCTGATGCCCAATACTTCCAATTTCATGGTTGTTAATTGCTTTTAATTTGATGTATGCCCAATGCTACCAATTTAATGGATCACATGTCTTTCGAAGTATTTGTTCTAGGACATACCGGTTTCCTCAAGATGTTTTCCTTCACCTTGTCAATTTAATGACCAGTAGCTATATTCTACTGCAATTCCGCTTCCAATTTAATGGATGCCCAATGCTTCCAATTTAATGGATGCCCTTAACCTACCACGCGAAAACAGTGCGTGGTAAGTGTCACATGTCTTTCGAAGTATTTTTCCTAGGATCGGCGTTTCCTCAAGATGTTTTCCTTCACCTTTTCAATTTAATGACCAATAGGTATATTCTACTGCAACCACCGTCGTCCTTTGACGACTTGTCAATTTAATGACCAGTAGATACAATCTACTGCGGTTACTGTCAATTTAATGACCAGTAGATATATTCTACTGCAATAACTGTCATCCTTTGATGACTTGTCAATTTAATGACCAGTAGATATATTCTACTGCAATAACCGACATCCTTTGATGACTTGTCAATTTAATGACCAGTAGATATATTCTACTGCAATAACCGTCATCCTTTGATGACTTGTCAATTTAATGACCAGTAGATATATTCTACTGCAATAACTGTCATCCTTTGATGACTTGTCAATTTAATGACCAGTAGATATATTCTACTGCAATAACTGTCATCCTTTGATGACTTGTCAATTTAATGACCAGTAGATATATTCTACTGCAATAACTGTCATCTTTTGATGACTTGTCAATTTAATGACCAGTAGATATATTCTACTGCAATAACCGTCATCCTTTGATGACTTTTCAATTTAATGACCAGTAGATATATTCTGCTACAAAGACTGTCATCTTTTGATGACTTGTCAATTTAATGACCAGTAGATATATTCTACTGCAATAACTGTCATCCTTTGATGACTTGTCAATTTAATGACCAGTAGATATATTCTACTGCAATAACTGTCATCCTTTGATGACTTGTCAATTTAATGACCAGTAGGTATACTCTACTGCCATCACTGTTATTTCACAACTGTCAATTGAATGACCAGTAGGAATGTTCTACTGCTTTTGGTTTCATATAGCACAAATCTAATAACCAAGCGTGAGGTCCCGGTTTCGACCTTAATTGTACTACCCAAATATTTAATACATATCTAAGGTGACATAGTACTTGCTTGTTACTTCGTAACCTATCTACCCATAATTTATCTGTAACATACCATCTATCTAATCGATGTAACTTATCCCAATTAATAATGAAATGTTACAAACTGGTACCCTTTTAAAAATTAATTTCGCATGTTCATTTCCACACTGTATTGGGACAACACCCATTGAAACTGCACCTTACACACTTCAAATCATTGCTTAAAAACTGAAGCGGTTTTTTATTTAGCCAATGACTGTGTGTTATTTACTTTACATTGCTCACTTTTATCACGTCAGTTTAATTACCAAAAAAGCTGTTGAGGATATAATTCCCCTGAATATTGTCAATCAGTGTCAATTAAATGACCAGCTATGCTGCTTCCATAATATCAATTTAATTATCAGTATAAACTGTTTACACTGCATAAACAAAGCTAAAAAATAACTTTGCTATTTCCGGCACTACGCCAGCTTACTTGCTTCATTATGTTTTGAAATTATCCAAAATAACCACTATTAAACACCTCTGCCTATCTCTTAAATATAAGAGAAATAAAGCGTGATATTGATTTGATCATGATTTTTGTTAAAAATAGCAGACGTACACACATCACACATATCACTTGGTGAGTTTTATAGGCGTGATTGTGATTATTTGCACTCCACATTACATCCACACAAATACCTTGTTTGTATTATAAAAACTATAAACCTCAGTAATAGTCAGTTTAGCAATAGATACCTACTACTAATAAAATAACCAAGTTAATCATTTAAAAACGCTGTTAGCAGTGCAGCTGCATTCTGATCTAATGAGTCGTAACACTCTAAAGGCTGTCGTCACTTCCATTACTTATAAAATTGTTTTGGTTACTTGAATCATAACATCTCTTTGGTAATTGTAATAACACAATTATTTAAATATGATTATTTAAACATCATAGGTAGGCTGTTCTGGTATAGATAAGGAACTCACCTGATAGTGTCGCGCACTTTAGTATTCCTCTCATGGAACACTATTATTTCACTTAACTCACTGGTTTTTTTTTTTTTTTTTTACACTATACCCCACTTCCACTTAATTAAGTTTTATCCTCGTCGCCAATGTAAAATATGCACATTTAACAACACTAGTTGACTCGCCAACGCACCACCGCTCAGTCCGACAGTCTGACAACGACTAACCTCCCCACCACTCGGACCGGTACTTATAACCGAGCGACGTGTGCGCCCGAGGCAACGTCACAATACTATTATCGGTTTGTAATGCGATATATTATATTGATATCTACATACACTACAAATACTATGCCAATTTTTTTTGGCATACAGTTTGTGTTGGCATAATCATCTTGAAGGCTAATTTGTTTTGGCATAAATTGAATTCGCATAATGTTACTAGGAATAATGACTATTAGCTTAATAGTATTTAGGCATACAATTAATATAAATGAATGAATCAAAATTGAGTTATTTACGTATTTATTTTGAATAAAAAATTCACTAAGTTGTGCAACAAAAGTTAGAGACAGAAACGAATCGCTGTAAAACCGACTCCACGTAGTCTTTTCTGCCCTACCCCTAGAGTGTAATCTAAGCCCACGTAGGCGCGGAGGGGCGAGGCTGCCCGCTAGCTGAGGAGCAAGTGGTTTTAACGCTCGCCACCACAGCTGAGGCTGGCCGACGAAGCCGGCCAGCAAGCCGAAGCTGCGGTGGTGAGCGTAAAACACATCTCCGACGATAAGCTCGCGTTGGGACTTCGGGAGCCCTGTTGCACCGGAGCCGTGACAGAAACCATGCCTGCTGCATGTTGCATACTGCATGTTAAACTCACATATGTTCACAATCAACTATGTTCAAAGCAAATATGTATTACCTGCTTCAGGAGATATGTTTTTTTTTTCAATCGTCAAAATAAATTGGTATAACCAATTAAATGTCTTACATTTTAGGAGTTCATTATAATGCGTCTTTGTAATGCGTAAATACATTATGCTTAAGAATGTTATGCTTAATTATCATTATGATTAGAGAAATTGTGCTTAAAAAAATATGCGTGAATAATGTTATGCGAAAATATAATTAGGAGTAACAAAAGTATGCTAAGTTATATTAGGTCTTAAAATTTTATGCAAATGGATAGGTAACCGATTTTAATACCTACCATTGATCCAGTGGCAAATCTGATGGCCAAGTTCAACAAGTTGATCATATTGACGAGCAGGTTGACACTGTATACTAAAATCTGCAAAATAAGAAGTTATATTGACAACAGACTCTAAGATAAAAAGACAGCGTAAAAACGAAAGAAAAAGAACGTTTATATGGCAAGCTATTATTGTGTTAATCTAGACATATCGTCGCCCATTGATTCAGACACACAGATAGAGAAAGATCATTCGAGAGAAGGTGATGCAGAAGGGAGGTCACGACCTTCAACATTGAGAAATTCGACGCAAGGAGGAGGACCATGGATTCAGTACATGATTCTAGAACCACCGCTGGCATTAAAATATTTTGGTTTGATATAAAATCAGATAAAGCTGTGTCTTTAATGATTTGCTTTTGTTGCGGTTCATAATGTAAAGTTTAAAATCTCAGCTGAATTATTTGTACAAAAAAACTACTCACCCGAAAACCAAACATTGAGTTCAGGTAATTGGCTTGCTCGAGCAGAAGAAGGTAGCATCGGTTGAATCCAATGACTTCGATGAACCGGCCATGACTAAGGGTTTTCAAAGACTCCAAGCGGATGTGTCCAGTGTCCGTTCTCAATGCCCAGGTCTTGTTATCGTCTCCAGAAATGGATCTTATATTATTTGGTGAGGTGTAGTAGCCCTGTACAAAAAACTTTAATCTATAGAAACTTGTAGGTTTAGCAGCAGATTCAGAGATAAAATGTAGACAGTTTATATTAATATACTGCTTAGGTGTATTAAATTAAAGTCTGTGAAAGGTAGGTATATCACACAATATAATTTTTACTTTGTGCGACACAACACAATGCTAAAGATACAAATAAAAAAGTAACAATACAATTTTCAACAACAGAATAGAATAGAATACTCTTTATTATGTACACTATACAAATTACAGATACAAATGTAGAACATTTTACAAGGGGTGACACAATGGGCGGTCTTATCGCTAAAAGCGATTTTTTAAA
This sequence comes from Xestia xanthographa, assembly GCA_905147715.2. Classification (NCBI taxonomy): domain Eukaryota; kingdom Metazoa; phylum Arthropoda; class Insecta; order Lepidoptera; family Noctuidae; genus Xestia; species Xestia xanthographa. The sequence continues at coordinate 27,438,867 of LR990650.1, forward strand.
GACAAACAAACAGCAAAAGCTACAAAATGTATAAACACACACTTACTTGAAGAAGATCCGTCATCAGTTTAAGACGATATTCCAATTGTATAACTTGAGCCAATCCGTCAAGCACCGTCAATGAATTCAGAAAGAAATAGAAGTAATCCAAAGAGTACAAAGTCGGAGATACCCAACCGAAGCCTCCAACCCAGCTTATATAGTCAAATATAGAAGTCACAGTGGAAACAACAATAGAAACCACAACACTTCTCAAAATAATCCTACGAACTTCACCATAGTGAGTCATGCCCAAAATCTGGTCGACATGTTCGAAGCTTTTGAAATACTTCAATCGGAGATCTCTTCCGTACTTGTAAACATAGAACAAGTCGACGATGTATTCAAAATATCCAATCAGATAAGACATTTGAATGGTGTCAGAAAACGTGAGTAAAGTCGTGTTGTTTCTAATAACGTCTAACCTTTCAATTTTGCTGAGTAAGAGGAAGAAATTGATGAATCCGAAAAGGAGAATAAAGATGGTACTTCTTGTCAACGACCATGACACTTTTAAATGATCTTCTTTGCGATAGATGCATGATAAGTTGAACACTCTTAACAACCAATTTAGGGGAACTAACGTATAAAACGTATCTTTAGTTTTTTTATTATTGACTTTAATTTTCATATTGCGTCTGTTTGACTGGTCGATGTCAAATAGCTTGAGGACTTTCAATGATATTAATTCTACAGTTAATGGGTCAATATTGTCACCACTTTCAGCTATAGCTTTAATTAATTGTTTTGTTCGTATTATTTCGTTCGTTTGTTTTATGTTGTTACCGTTTTGTTCGGAGGCTCTAATAATACTGCGGATACCGCTGCCTATAATTACATATTGTCTTTTCGAAACACAAATAAACGTGCGTGTACAATTTTAATTAGGTAATTGGTGTCAAAAAGGCGGTCGATCAAAAAATTAGCTAAAATGACAGATTTGACTTTCTTAGTGATAAAGCTTGTAAGATTGACTACAACTATGAAAGCACAACGGTAAAGAGCTGGAGTTTTTGTACCAGTTTGATCACGTTATCGCAAACTTTAATTAGTAATTAAACCAAATCGTCTGGTGACAAAAATGGAAATTCAGTTATTCCATACCAATTGAATACGGAGTACGATGTGTCAGTAAAAAAAATTGTATCAGTGTAATTTTCTATAGGTTCGAACCAAGGCAGACCTTCGATAATAACCGAAATAAATAATGTCAGTAAACAACTGAACGGATTTCGACGAATGGCACACACGTAGACAATGACTTTACTTTTTATCCTTTTATGCTTGCAAGAATCACATCTTGCATTTCCAGCAAGCATCGTTATTGCAACCGAATTTTTTCGTGAGTTCGAAGTTAGCGATCGAAAGTTAGCGATTTTGTCGCTATCTATGTCGAGAGGCCCGGGCCGACAGTCTCGACTGAGATAACGAAAAAATCGCTAACTTTCGATCGCTGATTACTAATGAATAAATTCGGTTGCTATAAAGAATTTTTTAGAATTTTTCCGTGAGTTATTAGCGATCGAAACTTAGCGCTTTCGTCGCTATCTATGTCGAGACTGCCGGCCCAAACTTTATGGTGGCTCGGAAGTTAGTTGCGAGTGGTGCCCTGTGCATTAAACAGTCAAGTCGATGCGTCCTCTGCGCCCTGCTGATACCTAAAGTTGTGTTCTGCACAGCTTACGTTAGATCTTTCGAGCCGCAGTAAAGTTTGAACCTTTAAACCTGCGCTGACCGTCACTCACAGCTAACTTCCGAGCCACCATAAACTTTGAACAGAACCATAGTTACCTGCTTTTTCTGTGGGATTATTTCCGACCGTCCCGCGGACGAAGCCGCTTGCAGAAACTAGTTTTTAATATAATTTATATTTTTCTAATTTATTTTTTGCTTATCCACTTCCATCCATTACGCATATTGTAATGTTTAATCAACATAACAGCTTCATAAGTAATAGTATGTAATGAATTCAATTTATTATTCTTTTGCCGAAATGAAAATTATTCTTATTCGACGTAATATTTCTAAAAACAATTTTTAATGTCGAGTAATTTTACGACTTAGTATTTTATAAAGTGAATTATTTATGTAATTTTTGAGATCATTAGATTACATAACATCAAGCCTGTAGTCCTCGAAGCGTTAGGCAGAGGTGTACCAACAGTACACCCACATTTCGCCAGTTATGTTTAAGTCCCTTGTAATAAGGGGCGAGCAAGACGGAATGGGACGCCGTCACCTCCTTCTACGAAGCAGTAATGCTAGAGAAGGAGGTGGCAGAACGGGCGAGGGAGAGAACCTCTCAGCGTCCCGGCCGCCGCGGGAGTCGTCCCGGGCATCGGGGGCCACCGTAGGCGCGGGCCTGTGGACGGTGGGCTATGGGCTAGCTCGCCGTCCGTCCGTCTCATGACGACAGGCCGTGTCGACGGCGCAGGAGTGTTCCACGCGCGCCTCAAAGAGAGTCAGCAAAAACGAAGGGGTCCGTAAGGACCGATGCCTGCCGGGGTTGCGGGACTGTTCGAAAGAGATACCGTGGCCCCGGAACACAAAGGACGATGAAGGAACATGGATGGGTTTTAGTCATCAAAAGTCTGACACTCCCTCCTGCTCCGCCCAGAGCGGGAGGAGTCATTTGATGATTGTCCATCCGCAAAAAAACAGACTCCGTGGCTGCGACTGAGGAATTCTTGATGGAAAAACCCAATAACCGAATTGAACCCAGGAACTTATACTCAGTAGTCGCGCTTCCGACCACTCGACCTATGAGACAGTCTTTAGATTGTATTCTAAGAATGCTAATGCCTGTATTTTCGAATAGATAAGCAGAAGGTAAGCAGAGATATGACATCTCATGTCACTAAACAATTATGTTAGGCCTCCCACTAGATGGACCAATGACCTGGTGAAGGTTGCCGCCTGGGAATCCGCTGGATGCGAGTCGCACGGGTCCGGTCAATTTGGCGACACTTGATGAAGCTCTATTTCCAGCAGTGGACATCTTTTGGCAGAAATGATGATGATGATGAAGAAATAAGGTATACTAGGTGAGAACAATTTCTTCACCAAACAAATCCATGTCGAAAGCTAACTGTTGTAGAACAAATCAGTTCCGTGTAAATTCACATAGAAACTGAAATTCAGTTATATCCTTTATCCGGCAGAATCCGGGTAATACAAGTACAATTTGTCTACTCTTGTTTATTGAGACAGAATGTTCTTCCGAGTGTACTGACGGTCGATCACTTTTCAACATTATTACTTAGGCCATAAGGGTGAAAATTTAAAAACTGCTAGTACCTATCCGTACTAGCAGTTTTCTTGGTTTGGCGGAATTTGTTGTGACAATTAATGTGTGTCAATAATGATAACAATAAAAAAAAACCGGCCAAGTGCGAGTCGGACTCTTGCACGAAGGGTTCCGTACATTGGTACGGAACCCTTCGTGCGCGAGTCCGACTCGACACAACAAACGTGATTTTTTTTATAATAATTGTATTATAAAAAAAAACACGTTTGTTGTATGGGAGCCCCCCTTAAATATTAATTTTATTCGGTTTTTAGTATTTGTTGTTATAGCGGCCACAGAAATACGTCATCTGTGAACATTTCAACTGTCTAGCTGTCACGGTTCATGAGACACAGCCTGGTGACAGACAGACGGACAGACGGACAGACAGTGAAGTCTTAGTAATAGGGTTCCGTTTTTACCCTTTGGGTACGGAACCCTAAAAATGATGAATGAACGAAGAATGAAAAAATTGAATGAATGAACAATGAAAAAAATGAATGAATGATTGATGATGAATTAAATATGATTATATTTAAATTAAATTTAATATAATCTAATTTACAACTTATTTATATAATAACATTATGTAACGGCTATGGGTGAACTGTATGTGATTACGTGCAATGCCTGAAATAAAATGTTTTTTTTTTATATATTAGGTTATTTACAAATCATTTTTTTTTAATTCTAAATTTCTGCATTTTATCGATGTCAAGATTACAGTTACAAACAAAAAAAAAAGAATTATTTTTTTAATAAAAAAATAATTGCCGGCTTTGCCAAACCAGCCGTCATAGTTCGCCACCAATCATTATTTGGTCAATTTCGGGTTAATTATGATATTATTTAGAGCTCTATTCTTTCTAGAGCTTGTCAAAGAAAACGTTCATGAACCTTATCTACGTAACCTACGTAACATAATAATAAAGCTACGTCACATTATCCCCTGCTGCAGAATCTTAACGGTTAGTTAGTCAGCGTTGAACTGGAAACTCACGATAATTATTATTATAATGGATAGAAAAATGGCGTACTATGCTGAATATAAGAGTGGTATCTTTCTCTTTCACGCAGATGGCGAAAGAGATGGCAACGTTTTAATGCTGTTAAAATAGTTAGTCAGCCTGACACAATATTTACTTAGTTCAGATATAAAAGTGCTAGAAAAGAAAGTGGTGCTGGGCGGGCGTTTTCGGGACTGTCATTTTACCTTTAAAAACGGGCTCATTACATACATTCATACCTTAATTAATAATAATAAATCATTTATTTTCAGGCTACTTTGGCCCATAGATAAATACCTTACAGACTAACATATATATCATAATAGTACAAAGTGTGTTAGTGTATAAACTTAAAACTATGTTAGTAAAACACACTTCACTCGAGCACTGTATTTCTGCGATCGTGTGGCACTTGTTTGCGGAAGCGACGGAACATTACACCTTGCGGCCAAAAATCCTCTGCCATGACGAGGTGCAGGTAGCATGTAGGTACTCGCACCACGAACGCCTTGAAGTTGACGTTGCGGCGCGATTCAAGCAACTGCACTCTCGGCCTGTACTTGGTCCTTTGGCACACGTACTCCACGATAGAATAAAACAAATAATAAAATAATAATTAAAACTTTTGTTCTCATGGGGGTAGGTAGAAACCACAGAACAACACCTGCAACGCATTTGTATGCACGTCATGTCCCTACTGCGATCAATAATAGTACATTTTGATACAAGTGGAGAATGTTTGTTATTGCATTCGAGGCGGAATTATAACAATCTGTGGCAATTTTCACATGTGCAGGAAAATGGAAAAAATCGCACGCGTGTGAAATACATTGCATGTTGTACCTAATTCGTAGTACGTTATGGACCAGTTTTCGAGGAAGTGTATTGAAAATTTGCTTTCTGTCTTCCTTACATACTCCTTTTGCCTCGTCCACGTTCGTACATCTACATATCCATATACACGCACGCCGGTTGCGGGTACTGCGCACCTGATCTAGAAGATTCTCCTGATTGTCAGAACGGCTGATTGTCAGCCTCATTTCAATAAAATTAGTTTAATTTTGAGAAAAAACTTTGTTCAAAGAAAAATGGAAAAATACATAAACGTTTCTAAAGACAATGGGCTATAACGTCACAGTATCAAGAAGTTTCATTGAAAACATAATCAGGTCATCGTGCTGGAGGCGTTATTATCAATTATGCCTCGCCATAAGTAGGTATCAAATGACGATAATATCGAATTATATTTGTTTTCGTGGAAATACTTGTCATAAGTTTCCGCTCTTTTCACTTTACCTCGATAAAGAAAAAAAGTAACCTTTGTCCAGCATGGTGCCAACCACAATCTATTTGTTAATGTAAAAGCTCATAATTTATTCAAAATTTTCTACAAAACACATAAAAACCGTCTCGTCAACCTTAGCCATAAAATTAAAACAAATATAGCTACAAAACTCTAGAGACTGTATAAACCGGAGATTACCAATGAGAACCGCTGAAAACCGCCTCAATCCGGTTAATATAATTACGTAGAAAGTTGGAGATCAAGGCGGCTTATGTGTTGTAAGTTAGCGAAAGTATTCCATCGGTGTTTTGAATATTATAGAGGACAAAATTTGTTGTCTTAGGCTTGGCAAAGTTGTACAGGAATTCTTAAAACAACTTCTGAGGTAAAGGTGTCGTTTCATTCTTCCAAATAAAACTTTGGATATTCCGTTAATGTTGGCGCTGTACTTAGTCAAAATAGGCTTCACAAAACAGTTTTTTAGCCAAATGTATACATTTTAGAGCAGCTAAAAAAATATATGTTAATCTTGATCATATTTATGGGTGGACCATTGTGTTCAAAACACGTTTTCGGTAAATTTTCTCGATAAAAAAAAACATAAAATAACCATTTAAATTGAAATTGTAGTAATTGTAACTATTATTTAAAAACAAATCTTGATCATATTAATAACAGTGATGTAATATATAATAATAAAGGGAACTGTTGTTTTTATTTATTCTTTTTATTTATCACTTTTGTTTATTTCAATATTTATTCATTATTTTCTTCTAAAACCTGGCCGCCCAGTAATAGTGACGTCTCATTTACACCCATACAAATAGACAATGTGCGCGATTTTGGTGTTGACAGCGCCTTAAGAGTCGTTTCATCATTACTTCTTGCCACATATGTGGCCTCTGTTACTGCAGATTAAAAGTCGCGGCGACAGCTTATCACCCGGTAGGCGGCAACCGTTTTTACTGCTGGGACCAGATGGGTTTGTCTCCACCGATCACGTTATCAAATCACGTTAGCCATGGATCACGGCGAGTTGATGCCCTAGCAAGAGCGCGCAGTAACGTAAATACGTCGATGTTTTAATCGGAAATAAAATTATCTTATAGCATTTTAGTTCAAATTGTTTGCAATAAGTGAAATTACTTAGTTAATTATCATCCATGGATATGATAAACTTCCTAAAATTATGAAAATATTAGATGTGAAACGAGTATTTTTATTTTTTTAAATCGACGTGGGCCTCCACACCCCGACTGTGTCTATCCACCACGCGGGCCCAGTACGCGTTGGTAAATCTCACATAATTATATTCGAATTTAATTAAAATAAAATAAAAAGTTTGTTTTAATTGCGGATTGAGAGACGTAGCATTATTTATTAAAGCCAAAGTAAAATTAACTAAGTTATTTGTAAAGAAAATATTAAAATTAAAAAGTAGTTCCAAATACTTGACTTCATAGCAAGTGGAGCAGCCAAATCATCAACCACGAATTTGGCCGTCATAAAAAGCCTCCAAAGTCAGAAATGTCCTCCTCCATGATAACTAATCAGATAAGCTATCTGAAGCCACAGATCCGTTATATCTGCGCTATACCAATCTTCCTCCCACTCCCTCAATCTCCCCGGAACAGCCCTAACATGCTTATTATACATAATACTGTAGTAGGCGATGTATGGTACACGCTGTGATGCATCCGCCCTACAACACTGGGCAAGGTGCCAGTTCATATAAATACGAGATAAAATCATACTTGTTTTGCATAGAGGTGGCTAGGAAATTAGCGGGAAAATAATAATCTATTTTGAGAATACTTCTATTCTCTTACCATTTCTTTTAATAGCTGTTCCTAGAGGTTTGACTGTCGGACTGTCGATACATAGGTTTCAACTTCAAACACAAGAAACGCACCGATGCGTATTGTATGAATTATCACTTGCTTTGGTGAGAGAAAACATCGTGAGGAAACCAGCATGCCTGAGAGATAATATATTTAATGGCACGTAAAGCCATGTCAGAAGCCCATAAAAACCCACACGAGAAAAAAAGAAGAAAAGGTAACAGTGAACAAAGCCTTTTTGCCAAAAATCGAGTCAGCTTATCAAAATGAAGGGCCTGTCCTCAGGTGCTCCACAATAACTTCCAAATTCAGTCCATCTATCTTTATAAGGTCTATCTAACTGGGGAGCGTCACAAGCTACGCTTACCGAAACGTGGTTTTCACTCCAGAAGTGGTTTTCCCCATCAGCTATCGGGTCTTTGACAAATATGGCCAGCACACTGCCAATTCATCTTTAAAGAATATATACTAGTAAACCTTGGGGTTAGTGTGCAACAAAAAGGAATATCACGTCAGTCAAATGGATTCAACCAGCCACTAGCCTTACTAACTAGCTGTATAGTACATGCATGAAAGCAATTTTCCTATAGCTCGTGCTAACACGACAGAAGGATAGAAGTATGATTCATGGAACAATTTAAAAAGTCATCATTTCAGCCGAAAGACGTCCACTGCTGGACATAGGCCTCCCCCAAGTGTCGCCACATTGACCGGTCCCGTGCGACTCGCATCCAGCGGATTCCCGCAACCTTCACCAGGTCATCGGTCCACCTAGTGGGAGGCCTTCCAACGCAACGTCTTCCGGTTCGCGGTCGCCACTCCATAACTTTTCGGCCCCATCGGCCATCCGTTCTGCGAGCAATGTGCCCTGCCCACTGCCACTTAAGTTTGGCAATTCTTCCTATCCTATTAAAAATCCTATTTAAAAAGTACTATGAAATAAATCACATCAAATTGCTCGCTTATTTCGCAGCCCGACACGAATAACTTCTTACATTGTAATCTCCATTCCGAAATCGTTTTTCCTTTGTAAGTCTCATTTTTCGCGTATAAACTTACAATTGGAACAAATTTTATTCAGGCTGTTTTCAGTGCTTTGCATTTTCAGGAGAATATGTTTTCAGGCTCTACGAATGGGTTTGGGGGAAAAAAGTGTAATTATCTTTGGAATGGGGGCAGGATTTGTACTGTTGAATGGTACAGCTAATTTCGATGTTTTGCTAATTGTGAGGATAATAAATAAATTCAGTTATGTTTAGGGAAATAATGGCAAGATGACCATGGTTTTTGATGTAAGGAAAGTTGTTGAGTTGCCCACTTTTTAGCATTTGGTTGTTAAATAATTTGCTACTTAGAGTTTTCCCAAATATGTTGGAGTCAGCTTCTAGTCTAACTTGATTTAGCAGAATACCAATATTTTACATGGAGCAATTGCCTTTTAATGGCAAGATGACCATGTTTTTTGATTTAAGGAAGGTTGATTATTAAAACCCACTTTTTAACATTTATTTGTTAAATAATTTTCCACATAGAGCTTTCCCAAATATATTGGAGTCAGCTTCTAGTCTAGCTTGATTTAGTAGAATACCAATATTTTACATTGAGCAATTGCCTTTTAATGGCAAGTTGACCATTTTTTTTTTATACCATGGTTTTTGATGTAAGGAAAGTTGTTGAGTTGCCCACTTTTTAGCATTTGGTTGTTAAATAATTTTCTACATAGAGTTTTCCCAATTATGTTGGAGTCAGCTTCTAGTCTAACTTGATTTTGCAGAATACCAATATTTTACATGGAGCAACTGCCTATTAATGGCAGGATGACCATGTTTTATTTATTTAAGGAAGGTTGGTTATTATAATAACCCATATTTAACATTTAGTTGTTAAATAATTTTCCACATAGAGCTTTCCCAAATATATTGGAGTCAGCTTCTAGTCTAGCTTGATTTAGTAGAATACCAATATTTTACATTGAGCAATTGCCTTTTAATGGCAAGTTGACCTTTTTTTTTTTTATACCATGGTTTTTGATGTAAGGAAAGTTGTTGAGTTGCCCACTTTTTAGCATTTGGTTGTTAAATAATTTTCTACATAGAGTTTTCCCAATTATGTTGGAGTCAGCTTCTAGTCTAACTTGATTTTGCAGAATACCAATATTTTACATGGAGCAACTGCCTATTAATGGCAGGATGACCATGTTTTATTTATTTAAGGAAGGTTGGTTATTATAATGACCCACTTTTTAACATTTAGTTGTTAAATAATTTTCCACATAGAGCTTTCCCAAATATGTTGGAGTCAGCTTCTAGTCTAACTTGATGTAGCAGAATACCCATAATTTATAAGGAGTAACTGCTGTTCTTTATTAAAAAAACCGGCCAAGTGCGAGTCGGACTCGCGCACGAAGGGTGCCGTACCATTATTATCAAAAAAGGGCAAAAAAATCACGTTTGTTGTATGGGAGCCCCCCTTAAATATTAATTTTATACTGTTTTTAGTATGTGTTGTTATAGCGACAACAGAAATACATCATCTGTGAAAATTTCAACTGTCTAGCTGTCACGGTTCATTAGATACACTCTGGTGACAGACAGACGAACAGACGGACAGATGGACAGACGGACAGACAGCGAAGTCTTAGTAATAGGGTTCCGTTTTTATCCTTTGGGTACGGAACCCTACAAAGAACGAATAAAGCTTTTTGATTTTTATTTTATTTAACTGCCGTTCTACTCTCCACAACCCAGTTAATGGGTAATTTGATACCCCTTGGCAAGACTGGTTGTCAGACTTTCATTACCCGTAATTACAGACACAATTAAAATAACAATGTTCTGTTCCCTTTCGGGAACGCACCCGGCCTGAAAGGTTAAGATTTCTGACTACAAATATTGCAACTGTCTATGCCTAATTCGGTTGCCAAGCAGAAACTGCGCTGACACATGAGACAACGCAATTCAATTACAGGTTAGCAATGCATTGTCAATCCCCAAGAGGGTTCTGAGAACAACGTTTACTGCAATACATACCATACACGCATACCAAAAACAGATGTAAAGGGAATCGACCTATAGGGAATGATTCCATACAGTTACCAGTTAGTAGCCAGCAATAAATGGCGAATATTTTTTTTTTTTCTGTTTCGATGTTTTCATTTTCGTGATTTATTTACAAAAAAAAAAGAACGAGTACTTTCGCAAATGAAGATGTTGCTGGCCATTTTTATTAGGAAACCAACACATGTGCCAAGAAAAATATTAGGAAACCTTACAAAAACTTTTACAACAAACTTTTTCTCCACAAAAAATAAAACACAATTTCTCTATTAAAACAAAATTGAGAAAAAACCGGACTGCCGTCATAATACCCTTATTTACTCAGCATCAATACCCTTGAGCACTAAATTACTTAAATCATGAGGCTGGTCCATTACTGACGTCATCATAACGAGAGGATCCCGAGGGAAATTACTATACAGCGTTAGCTTGAACTTTGACTGATAAAAACGACTGTTTTGTTGGTATGGGCAGGGTTTTTTCGCTTCGTCGTCGTTAAGATTCGTATATTTTATTAAGGAAACAATCATATTGACTATTGAGTGGGATAAACCGGTGTTATTTTTAGGTGGCAAACTTGTGGGGTTGGATATGTGCGAGCAGGTATCACAAATTAATCATTATATTTTCCTAGAAAACGATCAACGCTTTTTAGGGTTCCATAGTCAACTAGGAACCCTTATAGTTTCGCCTGTCTGTCCGTCCGTCTGTCCGTCCTCGCTTAATCTCTGTGACCGTTAGCACTAGAAAGCTGAAATTTGGTACCAATATGTATATCAATCACACCGACAAAGAGGTAAAATAAAAATTTGAAAAAAATCTCAAAAATCTCCTATATGTAAAGTGGGAAGTGATTTTTTTTTAAATTTCAACCCTAACGTGTGATATATTGTTGGAAAGGTATTTAAAAATGAATACGGGTTTTCTAAAATCATTTTTTGATAATGTCAATAATTTCGGAAATAATCGAGTTTAGAAAATATGAAAAAAATCTGAAAAGTAGAACTTTATAAGGACTTTCTAGGAAAATCATTTTGAATTTGATGGAAACAACAGTTTTGTTACAAAAAAGACAAATACGTATATGCAAGCATTTTTACATAATGGATACCCACCTTTAAACTCATAAGTGGGAACACTTATTGTGACGGACGGGAAACTACGGAACCCTACACTGAGCGTGGCCCGACACGCTCTTGGCCGGTTTTTAAATTAATAAATGAGTAAGATTTCTTATATACCTAATAATACCTTGCTAATATTACCTTGCTGCTCAAGATGAGTTGGTGATTTCAGACCTATATTAATAATAAGTCCAGGTTTCCTCACGATGTTTCCTTTACCGATGTCTGTGATATCCAAGATAAACACACAGAGAATACATATGAATTGAAAAAATCAAATCGGTACTTGCCCGGATTTCAACCCACAACCTCATTTCAAATTTCGTTAAACACAATGTTTTTGCGTAGAACAAAATAACAAGAAGAAACGAACCACAGGTGTCATCACGCAGTGAAAAATAAATCATACTCACTGATTACAACATAACTACCATTAAGCATAAACCGCGACACTGAACACAAAACTTCGGTAATCATAGTTTTATATTAATTAGCTTGTTGTTTTAAGGGAATGAGTCCCTTAACTACACTCCAGAGATATCAGTTTTGAGGATTTATCCATTATCTTAAAACTGACGCTCGATTATCCTTAACTTAAAGTATCATCTGACTTATAGACTCCAGGGACAATGTTATAAAATTTCCATTTCCATTTCAAGCCCAAATTAAATTTCTACGACTCGTCGACTTTCTCAAGTCTTTATACGACTTCCTGCTCTCAATCGTATCGAATTTCAGACGGTCGTATAACGTTGACGATTTTCTTTGACGGATGTAGAACGAAACAAGAAAAGCCGGGCTTAAATTGCATGATGGATTTTTGTTGGCACGGTCCTGTGCAAGAACTTTCTTAAAATTGCGGTCAAATAATTTTAACTATTGACCGATTTGTTTGGACCATTATTTTAATATAGCCCTTCACTTGGAGCATTCCTCCTGAATCGTAGGTGCATTCACAAACATTGGGCCCGCTCAGACGACAGATTTTTTGTGCGATCGAGTCTGTGGCGCGCAAAATATCTGCATGGCATACAAAAAGTACGTCGCGTATTTTACGCAGACTCAACGTACACAACGCACATCTTCATCGTACGTTACGTCTTCGACTAACGAGTGCAGATTGCATACTAAAAGTGTGCGCCGTCTGCGTTAGCACGCTTTGGAGCAAACAAACGTTCTATTTTTTATTTTGTGCACTTTTTGTGCGGCGCAGCGCTACGCGATCTGCCAGAATGACACGGATTTTGTGGCCCGACTTTTTGCGCGATGTATACGTTACTTCATATAATTGCTTAGGTTCTATTTTCACAGACTAAAAAAGCGTCACGGATAGTCTATCGTCTGCGCAGGCCCTAAACTCACATACACAATTGTATAGCGGGCTGGTATCCGCAACTCCACGTCAAAGCGCGTATTTTGTGTACGGGTGGGAAATTTATTCGATCCACCCTAACTCCCCGAGAAAGGCCAGCAGCACCCTGGTGTTGCTGACAATCTCGCGGAGAGTAGGTACCTGGGTTACCGAATTACTTTGCCCTGTATGTTGCAATTAACCACTGGGCAGTGCAGAAGCACGTAGGCTGCTGTCTCGTCTTCCTCCATGCATGCACGCACGGCACAGGGGGCTGTCTGTGACTCCTATGACATAGAGGTGTTTATTAAAAGAGCCGTGTCCTGTAATGGCGGCTGTAACTGTGCGCAGCTGTGGTTTGGTCAACCAAAGCGCGCGTTTGGTAAGGCGGCCGTCGATAGTAGGAAGTGCTTCCTTGGCCTGCCTGCACTTGCCGTGGTCTAGCCCGACACTCATATACACAAACAGCCAGACCCGGAACAACGGAAATCCAACTCGTAACACTTATAAAAGCAACCAAACGCTTAGCCACTGCGCCAACCTTGCCGCCTAATGCCCGTTTTTAATACCAGCATCGCCTGCTGGTTCACTTGTGCACTTCAATGTAATGCCTAAATATGTGGGACTGTTGGATTTTGACTCTTGGTGCTGAGACTAGCGTTAAATGCTTGATGGTGATGATGCTTTAATGAGCTCACACTTAGGCATTACATTTTAGGAGGCGGAGGTATTAATGAAAATTGTCGTTTAGCATCTCAAATTAGCTATTAACTGCCTTATTACTTTATACTAGAGACTAGTGGTCGCAAACGCGGCTACTGAGGTGGGCCTCAAGTTCCTAGGTTTTTTCCACCGAGAATTTTTCCGTAAGAGTCGAAAGATTTCTGCTAATAATGGCAAAAGGATTGTCACTTATCACAAAACCGAAATGTGATTTTTACTATACCTTTGAAATTTTCCTTTCTTTTTTAATTATAATAACACACATTCTGACCGCGTAGGTATTTCACATTTGTATCTATACGTATAGAACAGATTTAGATGCAGATTTTTATAATCATACCTAAATTACGATCATTTTAATTAAGTCAATTTTTAAATAGTTAATCATCTTAGATCATTTTGTTCTAATGCTTAATTTATATTTATTGCTGTGCCCTACAGGTTCCGTGCCTTAGCTTTAAAAGCCATAGTAAGACCTATAAACATTAAACAATGCAAACAAAGATATGAATTAAAATTATAACGCATTTATATAATCATGTAGTACATCATAGGATTCATAGGTAAAAGTTTACATCACGTGTACTCAGTTGAACAATAAATAACAACAGAACTAACTACCTAGGTAAGGCGGTGACAGTTGACTGACTAAATTTGGGAACACTAAAATAGACCTTTGTCTCAAACTTGTGTGGCATAACAACGTCGGATAATTACCGGCCCGTCTTCGTGAGAGTTTTGGGAGAGTGGAGACTACCTAGTATGAGCTGTTTATCTTGTGGATTAGTATCTGTACCTTACGGTGTATAGGTATTATATTAAGCGTAAGATTCCCTTATGCTTGTCTGATAAAACTATGCGGGAATCCACTTGGTTGTGAAGAATTGTATTGCTTGATCATTTTTCGTACACTATGTCGTGCTCCCATATTTTGGACTTATTGCGATTTACTAGGCACACATCTAGACGTCGTTTGCCATCTTTGGAAGTCCGCCATATAGGATTTAGAATGACGTCACTTAGCTAACCATGCATTGTGCTTCGAAACAATAGTCAAACAGGCCTTGCCTGGCCAGGGAAGAAGACATAAGATTACCACGCGCAAAAAACGCATGTAGAAATGGTACCACTAGTTTTTGACAAAAAAAAGGTTGACTGGCAGAGAATGCCTTGTGGCATTAAGTCCGCCTATGTAACACTACTGTACATGAAGTTTAAATAAATAAATAAAACCTTACCCCCGTCACCTCCCTAATCGTTTCCCCTATGTTGGGGTTGGCTTCCAGTCTAACCAGATGCAGCTGAAATCAGTATTAGAGCGACAGCCTATTTGACCTTCAGAACCCAGTTAGTCCTGGGTAATACGATAGGTAAGACTGGTTTTCAAAGGTCTACAAATGACAGCCGGGACCAACGACTTAACGTGCTTTCCGAGGCACGAAGAAAACTTGGTTGGTATATAATGGGCGGTCAACCTTCCACGGACCAACCAAGGCAAAAACGGTTTTACCTGAAGATCGACCTGCAGGCCTATTACGTATCTTTCTGATATCCAGTGACTATCAAACTTTGACGACAACCGAGAATGTCAAAATATTGGTATTACGATCAATAGGATACGATCAATCGAGGAATATCCACTCTGTGTAATACACAGAGTGGATATCACTTTACGGTGACTAACAGCCCGGGTACAGTACTGCCGTCCCTACGAAAAGTGCAATAACTAGGTCAAACCTGATTTCGAGATAAACGCGGGAAAAGATTTATTTTTTATTTTGATTGTTTCTCCATCACTATACATGGTATCGGATTGAAACTTTCACTACACGATGTAAAACAATGTAGAGAATATTATGTGGTACTTAATGTTTGTTCCTGCATTTATTCCCGATATAAAAACCAATAAATACAATAATGGTAAGTATTATTACTATGTAGAAAGAATGTTTACTAGTCATAACCGCAACAAGTAACCTATTTATTGCACTAATGGTTAGGAAACCAACATGATGCATTTTTGACTAGCAATTCATTTTTTTTTAACTGCTTCCTAACCAAATATGCATTAAGTTTTTTATTTATTGCGGTTTTCATTAGTAAGAGACAAGTTTAAAACGCCAAAGTTTTAACTTGTTACTATTACAAAAACAGAGATGTTACACTTTTATGTCAAATACCTATGAATAAACAGAAGTTTGCAAAACATTATTTTACTTCTTACCGATTTAGCATGAAACTGTTTTCGGTAAAGTCAAGTCTACTCATAATATCTGCGTTCAGTTGTGTTTTTAAAATAATGTGAAATCGGTTATATTTATAATTTAATGAATAAAAAATAATTTATCATATTAAATCTTTTTTATTTCTAACTAAAAAAGTACAATCACAATGGCAATCACTTCGCTATTTTACTTATTAATTCTGGTCTATTAGCCAGCATTTAAAATTCAACGGTTACTACAATTAAATAACAAACATTTCAAAATTAATCTTAATAGTAGTTAAAGTACACAATCGTTATTATTAAAAACGAACTTAAAAAAATGTAATCTACTTTTTTATTTTAAGACACAATTTGAGATCAATGTTTTTTTCAGTGTAACTTATGACTAATTAAATATTTTTAGTCTAGGTTCAAAGCTCGGGACGTTTCAGGTAAGTTTAACCAAAAACCTCTCCTGGTTTCAGGCATCAAAGGTACTAAGTCGGCTATTATTCTATCTTTTCGTTCTTTTGTTATTCCTCTCGGTGAATTCTTGTTTGCAAAATTAGGAAAGCATTTGTTTTTAATTATTTTGACTTGTAGAAAATCTAGTTCTTTCCAATCAGACACGTGGGTAGCTTTATGCTTTATGGTAAATGCTCCTCTTTCGGCTCTGACTGCCATGATTGTTTAGAACAGTCTAAACATATAGATTTATAATTTTTACTGTTAATAAAAATAATATTAATTTTAGTAAATAAGTTTGCAACACTGTTTTGTGCAATTTTTTCTTTTGTGTTGTGGCAATACTTTTTTCTTCTTTGTCTGATTGCTAAGTGAAACGGTGTGCCTCTTGACTGTATTTTTATATTTTCAATAAACTCCATAAGTTTAAAGTTTCCCACGCATTTTATTTCGTACATGCGTGCGGTGGTCCTTCGAGAAGTGAATAAAATCAGTGCCGAGCAGCTTCGCAAATTTTTGTGGAGACATCGTGTTCGTCGAGACCGGCTAGCCATACAAGTCGGCGTTGTTGGCGGGATTTGTACGAGGCCCGCAACTTCGTTCTATGCAAAGCTAGAACGAAAATCAACGAAGCATCATCAAGATACAGCACCATATCATCGTGTAATCGTAAAAATTACGATCTTCTGGACATCGAGTTTGGCTTATATCAGTTACCCACATTTTAATTTTGTGAGTAGTGAAGTTCGTGCGAGACGTGACGTCAGTACCGTCGGTGTTGGCAGCATTAAAAAGTGAATTGAGCGCGGTCCATAAAATATCCGCCCGGCGGCCATTGCGCCGGAGTCATTCACTCAGCTGTCACTCGCTCAGCTGTCAGTTTTGCCTGCCTTTTGGCGAATTTTATAAACAATCAGCTGTCAGTGTCATCGGTTTGTTTTGTAAAAGTAAACAAACATCATCGTAGCGGCTCCGTGTCAACAAAGTTCATATTTACAAAGTGCGGCTTAGCCATAAAAGTGCGCGGAGTGTTCGTTAGTCGTAGAATAAATAAAGCGTTACGTCCTACTTACGTTCAACCATGGCGGAGTCCAAAGAAGCTTTGCGTAAACATCGACTTCTTCGTGGCCAATGCAAGGCTACAATCACGCGCATTGAGACGTTTGTGAACGACCCCATCAGCTTTGCGTCTGCTACCGTGGATATCCTGGAGGCTCGCAAGGAGAAACTTATCATGGCGCTCAAAAGCTATGAAGCGGTGCAATTGGACATACTAAGTATTGACGAAGACGACTGTGAACAGGTTGGTCCAATAGAAGAACAATATTATTCTGTGCTAGCTAAAATTAATGCCTCTTTAAAACAGATAGGTAAACAATCGGTCTCAGAATGTCATAATGTTTCCACATGTAAATTGCCAACCATTGATATAACACCCTTTGACGGGAAGAACTTCACTAAATTCAAGCCATTCTTTGATTTATTTATGGCTGTTATCGATAATAACAGATCATTATCTGATGTGCAGAAGCTATTTTATTTAAGAAAATATGTAACAGATGATGCTTTGGCAGTCATTGTCAATTTGCCGTTAGTTAATCAGTCTTACAAGGAAGCACTAGGCTTGTTAGAGAAGCGTTTTGATAACAAAACGCGATTAATAGGAAATCATATTAGCGTTCTATTAGATTTACCAACAATGCAAAAAGGCACTGCAGCCTCAATAAGGTCTTTTGTGTCAAATGTACAGCAACAGCTGCATGCATTAAAGAATCTGGGACAGCCCATCGATACATGGGACATGTTGCTAATTTCCATTCTAACAAGAAAATTAGATCAAATAACCAATAGGGCTTATCAATTAGATAAGGATCTAGAAAAATTGCCTTCCATGGAAAACTTTTTAAGCTTTCTTGAAAAGCGCGCTATAGCGTTAGAAGATAGCTTACCCCCCAATAGTACTTCCTATGAAAGTACAAGTAGGTTCAATAAATCTACCCCATCAAAGGTGACCAATGTTGCCTCACAAGTAAAAGAAATGTGTAAACACTGTAACAAAAGTGACCATGCTCTTTTCAGCTGTCCGGAGTTCAAAACGGCATCACTAGAGGTCCGCCAGTTATTTGTGCGGGACCATGACTTATGTACCACATGTCTAAGGACACACAGGGGGAAATGTAAGTTTAATTTCAAATGTAAAATATGTAAATTAGGGCACAACACTTTGTTGCATGAAGAAAAAGCTGCTCCTATTGAGCCTGCAGTAACGTTGTTGTCTAACCCTGTTTCCTACAACATTTTGCTTCCAACTGTAAAGGTTAATTTATTAAATCAATATGGTGAAAAAGTTTCTATCCGAGCTTTGCTTGACACGGGCAGCCAGGCATCTTTTGTTACAACCAGCCTTGTAAACAAACTTGGGTTGATTGCTATGAATCAAACCCATAATATTATAGGTATAGGTAATAAACAAACACAAATCAATAAACTTGTGAATATAAGTGTGCTTCCATGCTACAATAATGTAAAATTAAATTTAAAATGTCACATCGTTGACAAAATAACAACAAAATTACCCCAACAATTTGTAAATGTATCCGGGTGGAATTTACCAAAAAATGTGAAACTTTCAGACGAGGAGTTCAATATCCCAGCCGAGATTTCTTTGTTACTGGGTGCGGATGTTTATTTCAATGTTTTGCTAGATGGTTGTATTAAAATTCAAAATGGACCAGTATTACAAAACACCCTATTTGGGTATGTAGTTGGTGGTAATATTCCTGAAAAAGTGAGTAATATAACTTGTAATATTGTATCAAATTTTGCTATAAATGATCATACAAAATTAGAAAATGTAATGGAGAATTTTTGGCTCTCTGAAAAAGTACCGGAACCTATGAAACCGAGTTGTGATGAATTTGTAAAGGCTGAAGAAAGTTTTCAGAGTTCTATGAGCCTGAAAGATAATCGATTTTATGTTGATATTCCTCTCATCACACCTCTGGAAGAATTGCAGCTTGGCGATTCGTTTTCAGTTGCCTACCAAAGATTCCTGATGTTAGAAAAAAGGTTTAAATCAAATCCTCTGTTACTAGAGCAGTATAAATTGTTCATAGATCAGTATGTAGAGCTAGGACATGCTAAAATGGTAGAGGTTGCTAATTACGATATTGATAGAGATCCTGTGTACTTTCTAGCACACCATGCTGTTATCAACGAGGCAAGTAAGACAACCCGACTTCGCGTTGTGTTTGACGGGAGTATGAAGTCCCGCACCCAGGTGTCCCTCAATGACGTCATGCTAAATGGCCCCGTGGTACAGAGTGAGCTTTTTGATATTCTTATCTTGTTCAGGACCTACATTTACACAATAATTTGTGACGTTCAGAAGGCCTTTCGCAACGTGATGGTAAACAGCCACCACACTTGTCTTCAAAATATTTTATGGCGAGATGATCCTAAGAAGCCTATCAGCTGCTTACAGCTTCAGACTGTCACTTACGGACTGAAGGCCTCTACATTCTTGACCACTCGATGCCTACTTGAATTAGCTCAACGCTTTAAGGATAAATACCCACTTGCTGCTGAAACAATGATCAAGAGTACCTACGTCGACGATATACTGGGTGGGTCAGATAATATAGAGCAGCTGCATGAGCTAAAATCCCAATTGGTAGAGCTCCTCAAGTTAGGTAGTTTTTCTCTACACAAATGGTGCTCAAATGCCCTTGAAGTCCTAGATGGTATTCCAGATGAGCAAAAACAATTTGAACATGTAGACATGAGTGGGGATAATTTAGTAAAGACTCTAGGTTTAATGTATGATATAACTTCAGACAAATTTACTTTTTCAAGCCCCAATTTTGATGAGGAACATAATTTAAATACAAAAAGAAAAATTCTGAGCTTTATAGGGAAGATGTTTGACCCTCTCGGCTTAGTAGGCCCAATAATAGTGGTAGCCAAATTATTCATGCAGGAGCTATGGTCTTTGCAAATAGGATGGGACTCCATAGTACCCAAGGACCAGTTAATATACTGGAACAACTTCCTAAACAATTTAAAGTTAATGGGCAAAATAAAAATAAATAGGTGTGTCAACAGTAAAGATGTTTCTTCTGTAGAGTTGGTAGGGTATTCTGATGCATCAATAAAAGCCTTTGGCTGCTGTATCTATTTAAGAATTTTTAAAAATGATGGTTCAGTGCAGACAGATCTACTCTGCTCCAAGTCCCGTGTTGCTCCTTTGAACAGAAGTAGGACGATTCCCCAGCTTGAACTCAATGGTGCTCTCCTTTTAGCCCAACTGGCACATAGGGTTGGTAGAGTCCTGGTGGGTAGGTATTCCCATCTAGATACATTCTTGTATAGTGACTCCCAGATAGTGCTAGCTTGGATTAAGTCGGGCAATGTAAAGTCAAATGTTTATGCCAACAATAGAGTCAAGCAAATAGTAGAGCTGACCGATCAGACTCAGTGGGGATTTGTTAGGACCTGTGACAACCCTGCAGACTTATTGTCGAGGGGCGTCTTGCCGCACAAGTTGCAGCAAAGTGAGCTATGGTGGCACGGGCCAACCTACCTATCAGACAGGAAACATATACATACTAATTTTGAAAATTGTAAATCGTCTGATTTGTCCACAGACACTGAACAGATTGATGAGCTAGACGTACCGTGTAACTTGACACAGGTAGAGCCATCGTTTTCAACAAAGCTATTTGAAAAATATTCTAGCGTTTATAAATTACAGAAAGTTATAGGATTTATTTACAGGTTCTTTAACAACTGTTCGAAAAATAAAAATAAAATAATGGACGATAACCTATCGCCTCAGGAGCTTCGCGACTCTATGTCAGTCATCGTGCGCTGTACGCAGATGCAACATTTTGCTAAAGAGGTAGAGTCTCTTTCTGCTGGAAAAAATATAAAAACAGGAATAGGTAGCCTCTATCCCTTCCTTGATAAAATAGGTATTATTAGAGTAGGAGGTAGGCTCCATAATGCCAAGGAGATGTCTTTCGATAAAAAGCATCCATCTATCCTTCCGAAAAACTCTCACGTAACTAATCTCATAATAGAAAGAGAACACTTGCGACTCTTACACGCAGGCCCTAGGTTAGTTTTGAGCTCTCTATCCCAAAGGTACTCTATAGTCAGCGGTATTCGAGAGGTCAAGAAAGTGGTGCGTAAATGCGTCAAGTGTTTTCGTTTAAAAGCTGAGGCTGCTAAGCAGTTGATGGGTTCCCTCCCGCAAGAAAGAATCACAGCGTCCAGGCCATTTCAGCATGTCGGCGTTGATTTCTGTGGACCCTTCGATATGAAGGTTGCTAGGGTTAGAAATCCTATCGTTAAGAAATGTTACATTGCGCTTTTCGTTTGCTTTGCTATAAAAGCTATACATGTAGAGCTCGTATCGGACTTAACAACTGAAGCCTTCTTAGCATGTCTCAAGCGTTTCATTTCGAGGCGTGGCATGCCCACAAATATATATTGTGACAACGCTAAAACCTTTAAAGGAGCGTCAAATGAAATGAAAAGGTTGTATGACTTACAGTCCTCCAAAAATCACAGGGATACTGTTAATGGGTTTTGCTCTCAACATTATATAAAATTTAGGTTTATACCCAGTTATTCACCTGAGTTTGGAGGATTGTGGGAAGCAGGTGTGAAAAGTGTCAAACATCATTTAAAGAGAGTAGTAGGGAACCAATGTTTAACCTATGAAGAGCTCAATACAGTCATTGTACAAATCGAAGGAATTTTGAACTCTAGGCCTCTACTTTCTGCAAATTCAAATGATGGTAATTATTTAACTCCTGCACACTTTCTGATTGGAACAGCTCTGGCTAGCTATCCTGAAGTTGATCTAACACATGTTTCAGTCAATCGTTTAAAATTTTGGAATCTTTGTACCAAACTTAAACAAGATTTTTGGAAATTATGGTCAAATGATTATTTAACACAGCTTCAAAGCCGTCCCAAGTGGAAATATCCTCAACCAAACCTTAAAGAAGGTGATTTGGTAATTGTAAAAGATATGAACACTACTCCATTAAATTATAATATGGCTCGAATTGTAAAAACATATCCAGGTAGAGACAATGTAGTAAGAGCGGCCGATATCAAAATGAATAACAAAGTGTATAGAAGGTCAGTAAAACGGCTATGTCAATTACCTGTAGAGTAGGTTACAGCTGGCCCCAATTATGTTTAGAACAGTCTAAACATATAGATTTATAATTTTTACTGTTAATAAAAATAATATTAATTTTAGTAAATAAGTTTGCAACACTGTTTTGTGCAATTTTTTCTTTTGTGTTGTGGCAATACTTTTTTCTTCTTTGTCTGATTGCTAAGTGAAACGGTGTGCCTCTTGACTGTATTTTTATATTTTCAATAAACTCCATAAGTTTAAAGTTTCCCACGCATTTTATTTCGTACATGATGTCTTTTAGATAGACTCTGGGTTCCATGTTTCGAATTTTATGCTGAGACGACACATCCTCATAACTATAAAATCAGGTACTGTCATCACTCTTACTATGTTTTTTTTTGAATTGGCCATTTTTACCGAATCTACAAAGTCATCAAAATCATAAACTTTCTTTTTCTTTTTTAATGCCATTTCTACCTGATGGTGAAAGCTATCAGCCGACATGAACGTATGGCCTGGTTCAAAATATTTTACGGTAATTGATTCGGCAGCAATCAGCTGACTATTTACTATGTTCACCAGAAAACACATAAACGCCCAGTTTTTGTTTTGGGCGCCGCAATTGTCGGCCCATACAAAGATATGTTTCATGTCGCGTTCATTTATAAAAAACGATCTGAATGCTGAAATTATATCTTCTTGGCTTCTACCAGAGACAGTTTCATTCCAAAGCACTGCATAAGGAACATTTGTACCATTACTACCTCCAAGTGGAACGAAACTTTCGTTAAATGTAATAACACGAGGACAAAATATCGCTGTTTTATATTGGTCCATTCGTGGCAACATGATTACTTTCTGTAGATCTACAGAAAAGTATATGCAGTCTTTGTCAGTAAGACCTTGCTCTTTGTCTCGTTGATATTCCTCTCTGGATTCCGTGTATCGTGACTTATGCACTGTTTAAGACTTTCACGGTTTTTCACTACACTTAAAGTACTTACCACGGACCACGGATATTATCCCGTAAGTACTTTAAGTATCGTGACTTATGTTTACTGTTTTGGATACAGAGGTCACAGTTTTCCTGAGAACACCCAGTATGTGATTTAAAGAGAGCACATTGCTCACATTCTTCATGCCCGAGATGAGCAAAGGAAATATTCATTTCTTTTACAACCTTTCGATATGTTTCAAAAGAGACCGACATATTGGGATATTTTTCAATGAAGCATTGATGCATCATTGTTACATTGATGTCACTCGGCAGATAAAGTTTATTAGGGGCATGTTCGCGACGGTAATGTGAAATTGTTGGATTAAAACTTTGTATATGATCCTTGATTACGTCTCTGTCTATGACATTTTGGCGTTTGTATGATCCTCGTTTATCTTTTTGATTATCAATTTCCTTACTGAGTGCCGAGTGAATATGTCTGTTATTTTGTGGGTTGTAACCAAGTGTCGTTAAAAAAAAAGTTTTGCAAACATCAATTCTTTCATGTTTGACTTGAAA
The DNA here is from genome assembly GCA_905147715.2 of Xestia xanthographa. Lineage (NCBI taxonomy): Eukaryota > Metazoa > Arthropoda > Insecta > Lepidoptera > Noctuidae > Xestia > Xestia xanthographa. The sequence goes on from LR990650.1 coordinate 27,462,923, forward strand.
ATGATAGTAATACGAAACATCTCTTCTCTTATTTCGACCTTCCTTAGTAGTTCTTGTTTTTATTTCCTTCGATTCGACCATTCCTTTAATGAATAAACCTCTAGACTCCCAATCTAATCTTATGTACCGATCATGTATTTCTCTTCTAATTTCTTCAGAAATCTTAGTTGTGCATTTTTTACGACATTTACCATCACACGGTGGTTTCAGTGACAGCTTTTCATCAGCATTTTCTTTTTTCTGTCTTTGTCGATCCGCAAGGGATATATCAAATCTACGTCTTTTCCTTGGAAAGCCCGCTTTAGTCAGTCCTTTCTCATTCTCAGGTATTACGAATTCTTCTACTTCACTATTTTCACGTTCAGTCTCCTCACGTTCAATCTCCTCACGTTCAGTATCTTCATGTTCAGTCTCTTCACGTTCAATCTCCTCATGTTCAGTCTCTTCATATCCAGTCTCCTCACGTTCAGTCTCCTTACGTTCAGTCTCTTCATGATCAGTCTCCTTACGTTCAGTCTCATCACGTTCAGTCTTATCATATTCAGCCTTTTACGTTCTGCTTTTTCACGTTCAGTCTCCTTACGTTCAGTAGTCTCCTCACGTTCAGTCTCATCATATTCAGCCTCTTCTCGTTCAGTCTCATCTTGTTCAGTCTCATTGTCAATCAAATGGTGTATAAAACGATGGAGCGTGGTCAACGGCCGTGTGGCATCGCTCTTCACAGTTATATCAACTTTTAAGTACATTAAATTAATAACTAAATAAAGTATCACTGGCTAATAACATCATAGCGTATTAATATCCGTGATATGTAAACATATTGTAATATTAAATACGTTAGGTACTTACCGCCCAAACTGGTCGCACGTGCGTGTGTTCGTCCGACTCGAAGTAAGCGAGCGCCGCGACTGACGTTTGTACGAAATATTTTACTCCCCCCTCAACTCCTGGTGCTAGTATAAACGCAATAAATAGTGAATTTATTGCAATTTATTTCGCGTAGGTATACTGTATTCGTTTAATCTTCCTACAAATAAATGCAATATATCTACTTACTAAATCAATTTTAGTATTCATCCCATAATTATTAGTAAGGTCCCTTAAGATAACTGCAATAACTCAAGCTTATTGTACTTATAACTAGTAAATGAGAATCACAAAAAACTAAATATGGTAGTTATAAATGCAATAACTCTACTTATTGCAGAAATAATTAGCACATTATTTAATACCAAAAATAAAGGATCCGTATCATATCTGCAATAACTCAAACATATTGCACTTATAACTAGTCAATCAATATTACAAATGACGAACTATGCTAATTATAAATATAGTAACTATACTTATTGCAGATATAGTTAGTAAAATTACTAAATAGCGTAAGTAAGTTATTCCTATCTATAGTTATTTCGGTCTTGATATGTAAATCATAAAGCATCGACATAGATATTGCAGTTAGGCTTAGTATTAAAACCGGCTACGTCATAGATACGTAAAAAGTGTCTAAAAAGAAAATATAGATCTCGTTCTGCTAATTCCGAATATGTACTGTTGGCAATTCAATGCCATCTACTGGCAACATTTAAAACTAGCCGTTGTGATCAACAGCCAATCAGCGAAGATTACGTCAGCGAATGACGAGTCTCCATCCCCATCCATATTGGTCGATTGAAAAATGAGCGGGAGCTCACTTCGTTTTGGATCGTTATACGAGTTAGCTGAATAACGGTTTAATTTACTTGAATTTTGTAAAGTTATACTTTGTAATATATTTTTCTACGTTTTGTACTAGAGTGGTTTAATTTTAGAAGTATAGTTAACATCAGAAGTAGGGCTACGAACACGCGCACGAATATGACGGGGCGAAAATCAAGATCGGTTCGAAGACGGGACCGCTCACGCTCCAGGTGCCTCAGCAGATCAAGGACACCGCTGCCGATACCTCGACGAAAATCGAAGGAGGCGCGGAGGCCTAAGAAGAGAACGCCATCTAGATCGGAACGGAGGTCTAGATCGAAGCGCAAACGTGCTCGCTCTCCGTCGAGTTCTAGTACCTCCAGTACCAGCTCGAGCTCATCGAGTACTTCAAGAAGCTCAAGGTCATCGCCAGCTCCAGCTCCTCGTAAAAAGTCGAAGGTAACCCACAAACCTAGAGGAGAATCTGTGAGTACAAGTGTCACATTACATAACATGATACCAGAGTTTGACCCATTGACTGATAACGTTGATACGTGGGTCAACGTGATAGAATCATATGCGTCTACTTTTGGATGGTCCGATAGCATAATCCGTTACCAGGCTTTGAATAAGCTAAAAGGCTCAGCTAAGTTGTGGTATGACTCAATATTGCGTAATGATGTTTCGTGGATTAAGCGGTCTTGGACAAATTGTAAACAATCAATTAGAACGACCTTTCAGGTCAAAAGAAATATGTTCGAACTACTTAAAGATATCGTAGAGAAAAAACCAACTGAAAATCAATCTCTCTATGAATTTTTCTTTCAACAAACAAGCTCTAATACGTTACAATCCGTTTTACCAACAACGTCAGGTGCTCAAAACACGGGATCAACTCAGAATAATAATATAATATAAAAATAAATATTGCTGGACATTACACACAGCGCCATCTAGTGCCACACTAAGCAACGCTTGTGTCGTGGACACCAGATAGTTGATATACTACATAGATACTTTTTGTTTTGTAAATACATACTTAATATACATACAAACATCCATGACTCGGAAACAAATGTCCGTGCTCATCACACAAACATTTGCTCCGACCGGGATTCGAACCCGGGACCCTAAGAACGTAAGGCAGCCTCACTACCGCTGCGCCAATCAGGTCGTCGAAGAATCGTAAACCACTAGCATGTTTTAACTGTGGGGGGAATCATAAACGATTTCAGTGTAGTGTCAAGTGCGAACATTGTGGCAGACGTGGACATAACGTTGACAAATGTTTTTTTAACAAAAACAAATCTGAGACTCCTCAAGTGCAAGAAACTAAATATATTAATTCAGATAGTTCAAAAGATAAATTTTATAAAACGATTAAAATCAATGAATTTATAAACGAAGCATTTTTGGACACTGGTAGCAGTTGTTCAATAATTTCACAGTCTTTGGTAAATAAACACAACCTCAAAACGTGCCCATTGACACCACACGTGACACTACAAGGGTTTTCTAAAGACAGTTTGAAAACGGTGTCGACTTCTGTAAAAGTCGATTTACAAATCGATTCTGTGTTGATTCGAAACGTTGAGTTTTACGTTCTAGAGGAGCTGTCAGGTTGTGATATACTTATAGGACGTAATGTCACTGAACGGTCTGACATAATGTATTGTCGTATTGGAAATACGTTAAATTTTAATTACGTATCGGAATTTGTCCAAACCTGTTCCACTGTATCGGAGCCCGAGTTCGTTTTCGACTCTGATTCTCATCACGATGAATTACTGTCCTTGTTTATGAAGTACAAAAGTTGCTTTGCATCTACAATTAAAGAACTAGGTAAGGTCAACCATCATGAAATGGAAATTAATCTCAATGATTCCAAGCCTGTTCACTTTAGGCCGTATAGGTCATCTAATGCGGATAGAAAAATTATACGCGATATGGTTAACGAACTGAAGGAGCATGGAATCATTCGTGAGAGTAATTCGCCTTATGCCAGTCCCGCGTTGCTCGTTAGTAAAAAGAATGGTGAGAAAAGATTATGTATCGATTACCGGGCTCTGAACAAAATTACGGTTAAGGACAAATATCCGATGCCTCGGATAGAAGACCTTATAGATAGGTTACAGGGCTGCAAATATTTCACTAGTTTAGACCTTAAAAGCGGCTATTACCAAATTAAAATGAAGGATGACTCTATTCAAAAAAACTGCCTTTATCACTGAAGACGGTCATTACGAGTTTTTAAGGCTACCATTCGGCTTAGCAAATGCTCCATCCACATTTCAACAAATGATGAATAAAGTTTTTGGTAATCTGAGGTTTGGGAAAATTATGTTATATTTAGACGACATACTAATTGCAAGCGAAACAGTCGAAGATAATTTAAATCAATTAGAGACCGTGTTATCACTTTTTCGCGAAAATGGTCTTACTTTGAACTTAAAAAAGTGCCACTTTCTGAAAACCGAATTGGAATTCCTTGGGTATAAAGTAGGGTCAAACTGTATAAAGCCCAGTGAGTCAAAGGTCAAGGCAGTGAAGGAATTCCCCACACCTAGAAACGTTCACCAACTCCGTCAATTTAATGGTTTGATAAGTTATTTCCGCAAATTTATTAAAAACTGTGCGATATTATCAAGTCCTTTGACAAAATTGACGAAAAAGGATTATCCTTGGTCATGGGATAGTAGTCACGAGCAGGCGTTCCAAACTCTGAAAAACTCGTTAACCTCAGATAGTGTGCTTACTATATTTGACCCTAATAAGGAGTGTGTTCTCTATACTGACGCAAGTAGGGAAGGCATAGCCGGGATCTTGATGCAGGTCACGGAAGAAGGCGAGAAACCCATACATTATTACAGCCGTCAAACTAGTGAAGACGAAAAAAAATATCACTCATTCGAACTCGAATTACTTGCCATTATTGCATCTTTAGAAAAGTTTCGATTGTACTTGTTGGGAACGAAATTCAAAATTGTGACGGACTGTAATTCTGTAAAGTTTGCTCTAACAAAGAAAGAGATTATTCCCCGCATTGCGCGATGGGTTTTATCAACCCAAGAATTCGATTTTGACATAATCCATCGGGAGGGTACCCGTATGCAACATGTAGACGCGCTTAGTCGAAACCCAGCACAATCCGGGGAAAAATCGGAGGTAGAATTAGTAATGGCTATAACAGAGGCAGACTGGTTGTTGTCAGTACAGTTGCAGGATTTAGATTTAGTTCGGCTCAGACAAATTTTAGAGACAGGAGACATGGACGGACACAAAGAGGTTTTTGATAAGTACGAACTTCTGGGAAACAAAGTATACAGGCGAACTGCTCATGGTCGACGTTGGGTTGTTCCCAAGGACTGTATTTGGCAAATCATTAAAAGTAATCACGACGACCTTGGGCACTTCGCTGTTGACAAGACCTATGAGCGTGTTTCAAATTTGTACTGGTTCCCGAAGATGAGACGTACCATAAAAAAATACATCCAAAATTGCCTTAATTGTATATATTATAAAAATAAAGGAGGGTCCAAAGAGGGACAGTTGTATCCCATACCAAAATACGCCCAACCCTTTCATACGCTTCATCTCGATCACTTGGGTCCGTTTGTGCAGACTGTTACGGGAAACAAATATTTGTTTGTGGTTGTGGATTCGTTTACGAAATTTGTCTTGTTATCAGCCGTAAAAAGTACAGAAACCCGTTGCGTGTTAAAAGAGTTAGAAAAGATATCGAAAGTGTTCGGGAACCCTCGCAGAATTATTACTGATGCGGGATCTGCTTTTACTTCCGCGGATTTTAAACAGTATTGTACTGCTAGGAACATTCGGTTGCATACTATTGCGTCGGGAATGCCGCGGTCAAACGGTCAAGCGGAACGCTTCAATAAAACCATTTTAGATGCAATGAGAACTATGGGCGCGGATGTAACGGATGACAGTTGGGATAATTGTGTTAGCAAGGTATCAATACCACCTATCATAAAACTATTAAAGCGGTTCCTAGCGAAGTTTTGTTGGGTTATAGACTCCGTACTGACAGTGATAAATTAGCGCCAGAGCCTGATGACGGACATAGCACGGACGTGACAGAGTTACGCAAATGGGTCGACAAAAATATAAAGGTATCTGCGGAGTCGCAAAAACGACGGTTTGACGGTACTCGCATAAAACCAACTCAATATGAAGAAAATGATTTGGTCCTTGTCAAAATCTTGAGCCAAAATAACGATGGACGTAGTCGAAAATTACTGCCAGTATACAAAGGGCCATTTCAAGTTAAAAAAGTCTTGGGCCAAGACAGGTATCTGATTTCTGATTTGAGAGGCAGTGAGCGAACCAACAAACGTTACACAGGAACAACTTCAGCGGAGAACATGAAACCTTGGATAAGAATAGACAATTGGAATTAAGGTAATGTTTTTAAGCCAGTGTTGGCAATATACATAGTATAGGTACATAATTATGACAATATACATGAATAAAATTGTGTAATAATTTAATCATATTTACAGTTATTACTAAAAACAATTACATATAATCATAACAACATTTAATTTAATTAACTAGTAACTATTACAATGTTATATTACAACAAAAGCCAGTAGGTAATAATATCTACTAAAGTTAAATTCATATTATTTTTTTACAGTATCGAACATTTCTTTACTGGTTACTTTCCCATATAAATTGTTACAAATTAAATTAATCATATTGCTTACATATCAGTTGAAATTGGGTATACATATTTATAAAGTATGCTAAAAGTTGATGCAAGGCTTCAATAGGTTTTAGGTAAATTGACTAAACCTATTATGTCAATACTGGGAGAATTTGGCACAGGGTTTACTGTAATAAATGTGAACTGCCTAAGCCAATCCAGTTCAGAAAAATGGGTAAAGTGTTTACCTACCTTTACCCTGATTGTAATAGTTTTGCATCAATTTCAATTTTAGTTCTGGGGACAGGTTTAAGAGAGGGAAAATGTTATGACTAGGATTAAAGTAATGAGATGTCTCTTAGGACTAAAGGGACTATCTATAAATCTAGCCATATCATTTTTCTTCTATCATGATGGGCCGAACAGTTGTATACTACTTATAAATAATTATATAATGTTTGTGTTTCAGATGTACCTAAATATTGTGTGTGGGTGAGATGAAGAGCGCCTGGGGGCATGCGCTATGCAGAATGGCCGTGTTGGCAATTCAATGCCATCTACTGGCAACATTTAAAACTAGCCGTTGTGATCAACAGCCAATCAGCGAAGATTACGTCAGCGAATGACGAGTCTCCATCCCCATCCATATTGGTCGATTGAAAAATGAGCGGGAGCTCACTTCGTTTTGGATCGTTATACGAGTTAGCTGAATAACGGTTTAATTTACTTGAATTTTGTAAAGTTATACTTTGTAATATATTTTTCTACGTTTTGTACTAGAGTGGTTTAATTTTAGAAGTATAGTTAACAGTACTTATCTCAATTTGGTGCAAAACTCGAGTTATTGCACTTTTCGTAAGGACGGCAGAGTACCCGGCACGTAACTTGGCAAGAGTCGTTAGATGCGCAGAAGTCGTTTTTTAGGTCTCTTTGGCGGTCAAGCGGGACGCGGGGTATGAAGTAGCGCCGATCCGAGCGCGCGATTGGCGCGTCAGTCGACCCCTGCCTCCCGCACCGCGTCTACATTCCGTTCGCTCCCGATTACACTTGCGGTGCTAGTGCACGAGTACTACTCTACCCTTTGTTTTTGTTACGAGTTCAGTTTTAGTTTTAAATCAAGTTTTTGTTACGAGTTATTGTTATTGTTGTTGTTTTAAATTTAGTTTTTGTTACCAGTTGTTGTTGAATGGCATAGCATACGAGGAAAGTATGCTCAAACCTCAATTGTACAAATTAATTAAATTGTACAAACCACAGTACAAAAAATACAGTATTGACCAAATACTTGCAGAACACAACCATAGTGTTCTTCGATTGCCGCCCTACCATCCGGACTTAAATCCTATAGAAATGGCTTGGGCGGCAATCAAAGGTTATGTGGCCAGCAAAAATGTTGCGTGGAATGTGACCACTGCAATGGAGTTAGTAAAGGAGAAAGTTTTATTAATGGGCGCCGATGAATGGTCGAAATTATGTGAGAAAGTTAAAAAAACTGAGGCAGATTATATCCAAAGCGACCATATAGTCGACACAGTTACTGAACGTTTTGTTATTTACACCGGTGACGACAGCGACGAGAGTGACGATAGTTTTGACGAGGATGAGGAGCCAACTCCTTCCACCAGCTCAGGTGGTAGTTTTAATTTGATGCCAGGTGTAACGGTATTAGTAACCGATAGTGACGACGAGAACCTATAATTTTTAATAATAATACTTTTTTTTACATAATAAAAAAAAATGCATCAGTATTATGTTTTATTTATAACACCTAATAAAAGTCACGAATTCCTCTGCTTTGTTTAACTACATGATTAAAAATAAATGATGGCAATAATCAAAAATGACAATCAATAAAATTTAAGTGACCAGTGGTTTGTTCCACTAAGTGTACGATGCGCGAACTTGCCCCCACTCCGCCAAAACCTTGCCAACTTACGTGCCGGGTACTGTACGGTGTAATAACGTCTTTCTCGAAAGCCACTTCAAACGGAGTTGTCATCAGTTTGATGTCCACTATGCTTACATAATCGCAAAATTAGAAGAATCGATACGAAATCGTCTGTCAAAATGAGTTACGGTGACTATCAGCCACGATGGGCACAGATGACGTCTTATTTGATCGCGACTGGTCATACATAATACAAAACTAACCTTTTGGCCCAGCGCACACCGCTGGAGGTGCAGCGGAGCGCATTTGAATACAACAATTTAATATAAACCTTAACTCCCTTGATATACGGTCGCGCGCATGCTCTTGTAGTAGCTTGAGGGCGCACCGAGTACCGCGTGCGAATTTATTCTTATATTAACCGTATATCAAGGTAGTAAAGGTTGATATTAAATTTTTGTCTTCAAATGCGCTCCGGTGCGCCTCCAGCGGTGTGCGGTGGGCTTTTGACAGTTATTTGATGGACACTGAGCTCTGTTACTATCATTTCGAGCTGTCAACAGAGATACGTAATAGGCCTGCTGAGCGGCTGTTATTATTTAGCCACGAGCTTACCTCCGCAGCCTGGTAAATTATTCTTTCTTTCTCTGTCTGTTCCTTCTCAAGGTAGCCGCAACCATTGATTGAAGAAAATAACAGCAACCTTTCATACGAGTCAACATAAGATTTAACAATACATCTAAATAAGTGAACGTCCTTTCAATTTATTTCATTATTGTAAAAGTAATCATTTCTCCGCCCCAAGAAGCAAGTTTAATGAAATAAACGGCAGAATTACGAAGAAAAAATACAAATAGGTTTATTTTGGTCCTCTTATTCGTTCTTTTTCCGTCGAGGTTATTTGATTAAGTAATTAGACTATTGACTATTATTGTTACGTCTACAGAGTTTGTGTTGACAAGTCGACAAAGAAATCTATTTTTGTTTTATTTTTATACTAGCTCCTGCTTCACACAGTTCGTAAGACTCTGACAAAATAGGAAGGTTTCTTTATGGTATTATTGTTAAATATTAATACACTACCCAATACACTCACGGGTGTCGTATAAGGCGACTAATGTCTGAGGCAGAACAGCGTGCGCCTCCGTAGACCAGACAATGGGCAGCAGCGTTTTCTGTTAGTCTTTCATCACTGCGATCTCCAATCCGCTTGCCAAGCGTGGAGATTACGGCAATACCTCCCATCATGGGAGAGGCTTATGTCCAGCAGTGGACGTTATGGGCTGTTGTAGTAGTAGAGTAGTACTGAAAAAATATGTAACTGATGGTGAAAATTGCATCAAAATCTGTGTAGGAATACAACGCAGGCAGACTGTAGACAGACACAGAAAAGTGACTTTAATTATTATGCGTAGGTATGCACTGCGGGAGGTTTTTAAGAAGCTGCCTGATTTGTGGCAGTCACGAGGTTAATACGTTAGAGCGGCCATCAACTAATAAACCTCCGCTTTGCTAATGATATTGTGATTTTCTCCACATCATGTTCAGAATTTGAACAAATGCTCTATGATCTGAGCACGGCATGTCTTGAAGTTGGACTGTCAAAGAATAGATCCAGCACCCAGATCATGACCAACAGCACGAAACGTAGGGCCACAGTAGATGGCTAGAACGTGTCTTTCAAAAATCGACAAGGTGTCCAAATTGCTTGGAAGACCTTCTGGCCCCTAAAGGAGCACGTGAAGGGAAGTCTTCCCATAAGGTTTTGCTTTCTTCCATGGTACTGTAATGTTTTAGAAAATCTGCGGTTTCGTAAAATAAATACTACTTTCTGTTAACTAAACTTATTTATTTATTTATTTAACACTTCAAGCACAAAGTACAGAGGCGGACTTAATGCCATAGGCATTTTCTACCAGTCAACCTTTAGGTGGTGCAGAGACAAGCAGTGGTAGGTGTCACTTCTGAAAATGAGAGAATAATTTTATTTAATACTACGATATACTACAAGGATAAAACTATATTAACTTTTATTGTCACTTACGGGATATCTTCTGTGATTGTTATTTATTTTGAGTTCCAGATATTTCGACGCTGTTGCAAGCGCCACGATCGCGGGTTCGCGGGGATATGGCGCTTGCAACAGCGTCGAAATATCGGGAACTCAAAATGATATCCCGTGATAATATATAAGCTTAGTTTTAAACCGTGAAAGCATAAAACAGTGTTTGTGTTAACTGTTCCAAAACAGGTAAACTCCTAAAATAGTTTCCCACTCCGACAAGAGATTCTAAGTAAAACAGACGCTGTCAAATAACTACTTACTACCTACGTACATTTCCTTTCTCTGATCAAATAGAAATACACAACGAAACTACTGGAGTTCGTAAATAATAAATATGTCAAGTAAAGCCTGCGGGCGAAGGTTGTTTGTGACGTAAACGGCTTACAATGTCAACTACGGTTACGAAGTTTTTAACAAGAAATACGTCATAACGTCATAGTATTCCGTCTGTCGTTGAGGAGTATTTTGAATTAAGAATAAAATCGGAGTGTTCAACATTTGAATTCTTTTTTTGATTTTGAGGTGAACATACCTGATTTTTTGACATAGAACTCTTTTCTTGAAACTAGTGTTCGATGCCTTTAACTTTAGGTATATCGAAAACATTAAAGGTCAGTGACTGCTTCGATGGTCTTGTGTTCGCAAGTGCGACTGCTGAGCATGAGGACAAAGTGTTATTCGGTTTATCCATCAGGTATTTGTCAGTAGCAGACGCAGCAATGGGCTCCTTATTACATGGGGTTTAAACATAATTAGCGAAATATGGGTGTTGTATAGCTGGTGCCAGTTACGATGAGAATAGCGGTCATTGCCCTTTCCCTAATATCTCTTCGTACGAACGAAAACAAATAAACCATGTATCGTTTTTCATTACCTACAAAAAATGTTGAAGATCACGATAGATGACGATTCCAGACTTGAACAGGCTTACTTTTGGTTTTCAAAGTTAAGAAGATTAATAAATGTAGGTGGGTCAATGACCGCTATTCTCATCTTAACTGGCACTAACTATAGGTACGTTTGCCTAAAAATCAGTAATAATTCTAAAAATGTAGACAAATCAATATCTTTAAATTATAAAAGATGCTACTACCCTACCTCGTTGGTTTAGTGGTCGAAAGCACAAGTGCTCATCATGAGCTAACGATTAGATAAGTTCGATTTCCTAGTCAGGCGATGAGTTATTGGGGTTTTCCAACGGGAATTCCTCAGTAGCAATAAGTAAGTCTGACAACCAGTCTTATCAAGGGGTATTGTATTACCCAGTACTAACTGGATTGTGGGGTTCAGACAGGCAGTCGTTCCATGTAAAATACTGGTATTCAGCAGTATCTGATTAGACTGGAAGCCGACCTCAACATAGTTGGGAAAAGGTTCGGAAGTTGATGATGAAAGTAACAGTTTGGAGTCAAGATTTGCGCCCGGTTGATGGCAATAAGCCTATATAACGGGTCTTCTGAAATATAACATAGACAGATACACATATATAACGTAGACAGAAAACGTCCAAAAAGTTCCTTTCCACAGAATCCTTCTTATATTTAGCTTCCTTTGTCTGACCTAAACAACATAGTAAATAAATACCTAAATAAGATTTCAAAAGGCACAAAGCGTAAGTAAAACCACGGAGCACTATTGTATCAGTAGAAATGTTAACAGAAATAGGATGCAGGTGTTTAAACACAGTCCCCAGTTTGTTTGTCTTGAACTTGTGTGTGTTTGTCTCATAATTATGTTACTACAGTTTACACATATGGTATTGTATATTGTGCACAGATTATTTGTTTTGCTACTTTACTTTACTTTTTGGGAGCTTTAGCATTTAGAATGTCTTTGAAAATAGAGTACAGGTATTCACAGGTATTGTAGTCTGTTAGTTCCTTTATCAAAAAATATTGGATAGGTACGTGTTTTTTGTTTTATCAAATTAATAAAAAGTGACGAAGATAAAACATGTCAAAGATCATGAGTGGGGGCTTGTGACGTCACATTTGAGTAAAAAATGTAGGTACTCAAATGTGACGTCACACGAGTTTTCGACGCACTGTATCGTCTTAATTTAATGTTATTCAAATTATAAAAAAATAAGGTTTTACTGATCTAAAAACGCACTGAAAAGTGTTGAAACAGCTTTCTTGTTTTTAAAGAAGCCTTTGCTACCTCATTGCTGGGCAAAGGTCTACACTTAGTTCTTCCAGGTACTATTTTCCCGTGCCGTTTTGAGTTAGCCTTCATGGTAAACGTCTTGTTCAGGCGTCAAGCTCTCAATAGTGCCTTCCATCTTCAGGAAACCCATTGCTTAGAGACTTGCCCAACAGTCAGTGTGCAGTGGCTAACGTGACCCAACCAAACACATTGGTTCTCAGAAGTCTTTTTTATCTTTAGGCTATTTTTTTCCAGCGTTGTGGTTGCTTTTTAAACTACACTAAATCCAATTCAATTCACAATTATTTCGTTCTAGTTTTTGTCCAGTTTACGTTTATTGATATCCACTAAAAACAAATTCTCGACAGCCACACTTTTATTCAGCCACCAAATAAAAACAGCAACTGCAATAAACTCATAGTTATACGTAGTAACTGTTGAAATTCAGTTATATTCATGAAACTAGAACGAAACGCGCCAAACGCAATTTTGACGTGTTTTTTAGTGTTCCTAGTTAAATTTATGATGCCATGCCGGTGGTATTATAGTCCTTGTTTTGTAACCCCTGCGTCACGGTCACATTTGTCATCTTGCCGATATAATCAATAACTTCATAGCATCATGTCTCTTAATCTCTGAATTATAGATATACTTACTTATACCTTTTTTCTTTGTTCAAGGTAACCTTTAACAGGGTACCGATCTTTGGGGGAAACCGAGAAATATGGGATGTCTACCTCACTAAAACCACCCCGGGGGTGGTCACCATCGGCACATGAGACGAGGCACCGTTTCCTCTTAAAAGACCTGTCCGGAGCCTCCTCTGTGCATAACGTCATACTACTTAAGTAGTAAGAAAAAACGGCACGCTTTGTTATCATACAGATCGTTATACTTGCGTTATCTAGGTATATCTATATCTGTGGCAGTGGCGAAGAGTTCGTACAACTCGATTCCTAGCGGATTCCCTTTGAGAAATGGCACAGTCAGTATGCTATGGAGAATACTGACCACACAAAATAAAATAATACCCACAAAAAAAAAAACCTTTTACAAAAATTTACCCTTTGCTACTGATCTGTGGGTAGATACCAAGGCCATAATACACTCAAATTTCACCAGTTATATTTTTTTCAATACACTTCCTCGAAAACTGGTCCTTAACGCACTACGATTAGGTACAACATGCACTGTATTTTCACTTCACTTTCCCGCACGTGTGCGGGAATGAAAATTACCACAGATAACTATACCTATACTTAGTCCAAATTGGTTCAATACAAATTAAAAAAAAAAAACATTCACGTCAGACTATAGAGTCTGAGGTGAATGTTTTTTTTTAATTTTTGCAAAGCACTACGCGTCTTTACGGCATAAATATTTTTTGAATATTCAAATTGTGTTTATAATTAGAATATCATAGATAAACATGATTATTTAAAACTAATAGTTACTTTTACACACAAATTAACATTTATTTGTGTTCTGAATTCAAAAATATAAAAAAATCTATTTTTTATATTAGGCTGTATTCATACCATTGCCTCTCTTTCAACCTGGTGAAACTAAAGCGCGAGAAAAAAAAAAAAAAGTTCGTGACAAAAATTTATTTCGTTATTTTATTTTATTTCTTCAAAAGTGTATTGAAAAACGTCGTTTGATACACGTGGACATTTGTTATTGCAATTCTCGGCTCAAAAACACCCTCGCCTGCGGCTCTGGTGTTATATTCCGCCTCGAATGCAATAACAAACATTCTCCACGTATCAAAATGTACTATTTCCATGTAATAAGAGGTAGGTGAGCTTAATACCATCAACTAGGGACGAGAAATTCCTGAACACCCAATAACATTTTGCTCGACGTGGGAACTGAAGGATCTCGTGATCAACTGAATTGATTGCCAACGTAGTAATAATGTAAGTTGAATTACAGCCGAGGCGATATTGCTAGCCCGAGCCGTAAGCGAGGGCTACAAGAAAGCAGAGGCTGTAAACCGTGCGTTTTATATTACAATAACGCACAAGTACGTAATGAGATACAATACGATATTGAAATTGGTGAAATAAGAGACCCTTTACGAGCAAATGTGTTTATAAAAAATAAATCTCAACAAAAACATTTTTTTTTAAACAATAGATCAACTGTCACGGTTTTATTCCTCTCGAAAATCCGTGAATTCCATCCACAGGCCAGGTCCAGTAGTGTCATTGAAGCATTAATGTTTTATAGTATGTTATTTTGGAGCGGCCAGCGCGGAGTCGCGGACATGTGCCAGATTTATGACGGCACAATGGCGCTCAAAACATGTCCTACGGATAGGGTTGTGATAAAAATGGGGGCGAAAACTGGGTAAAGTAGTTTAGGGTTGTGGGACATGTTGTAAGATATAAACTAACCTGTACAACAACAACAACAGCCCATAACGTCCACTGCTGGACATAAGCCTCTCCCATGATGAGAGGAATTTGCCGTAATCTCCACGCTTGTCAGGCGGATTGGAGATCGCAGTGATGAAAGACTAACAGAAAACGCTGCTGCCCATTCTCTGGTCTACGGAGGCGCAAGGTGTTCTGCCTCAGACATTAGTCGCCTTATACGACACCCGTGAGTGTAATGGGTTGGTTCTATTCTACTCTGCCGGATACCACACGGCTAACCTGTACAAACTGTAACTAACCTGTACATCACGGTTAAATACAAGGTGGGGATTTAGACAAGGGATCAACCTGTCAAAGTGATGAACTTTTCCTATGAAATTTAGCTTCCCATTCCTAGAACCAAAAAAAATCGCAGACATGTGACATCCACCAATCCGCACTGGGCCCGCGTGGTGGATTATAGCCCATTTCCTCTCGTAGAGAGGAGGCCTGTGTCCCAGCAGTGGGAACATTAATGGGCTGATGATGATCATCAAAATGGTCTGTCTAGTGGGTCCTGGGAATATTTTTTACTGTCAACGGATCACATAATCACATTTTTTGTCTACGTCTAAACGGACCGCGGTCCATTCATTTTGGTCCGTTCATACTAAACAGTAAACCACCCACGTGATATGAGTTTGATGGAAAAAAATGTCAAGGCGAGCAGTCTCACTTTTTTGAAGTCACCACCCTGTGCGGGTTCCCTATTACCCTCAAAGTATCAAAAGAAAGAAAAACTTAAGACTACTCTTTCACACCTTAACATCAGTCTATATCAAGTTGCCTGGTTGTCAACTGATTGACATTTTCTCAGAAAGCCTAAAATAGATTATATTTTCACTTTATCACAAACCTGATACGTGGTCCCTGAAATAGACTGAATTGTAAAGCTAAAGATAACCTACACAACAATATTACAGTATGCATATACCAACCTACATACATTTTTAATAACGTTTTCCCGCTCATTGCTTTATTTGCTCATATGGGCCTGTCTAAGGTTACCTAATAAGTGATTATTTCCACTTAGCGATCAAAGCATTCGTTTCTCATCTCAGCACCTATTCTATTTTCAAACCTAATGAAGCAGCCAGCACGTTACGTCACATGAAGTGTCGGTTGCCAGTTACAAAAAAAGAAAAAACATTCGATGCACACCATATCCCCGCTTTGTTCGTGCCCGACTCGCGCTTGACCGTTTTTTGCTCTCATATATCCGACGAAGTAAATGGCACGGAAAAATTTTTGTGTAATTGAATACCGTTCGAGTTTTTTTCCGTTGTTGTTATTTTTTCTTTTTTTTTTCGTATGCCGTGACGTTGTGGCCTGCGAGCGAGATTTTTCACGACTGAAGTTTTTCGTCCTTCAGTTATAGAAAGAGCTCAATAACGATTTGTTTGGACAAGTTCTTCCATTGAAAGTCGTGTTACTATTCAATATAGTTTATTTAGTAATTAGCCTCAAAACAATGTCAAAGTCTAAGTCGAGAGCAACATGGAATTTGTGAACCATTTTGAAAAGAATGTAAACCGACTGGAAAGGTCAAAATTAGGTTATCTATTGCGGTGATTTCCACTACACCAGGAAGATTTGTTGACAAAAAATAAATTCAATTTATATCTTTATTACACCAATGTATTAAAGAAAAAATATTTTTTTACACATTATCCCTTTTCCAAGTATAATACCGTAATGACCACTAATGATACCCTAGAGGATACAGAAAAGCTTAATCGCAAGTACTGACCACGACCAGTAACAATCTACAATTCTTAATTCCCAGGGCGATTGAAACAAAATTGTATAAAGCTTAAAAATATATTTTTTGCTGGTAACACTAACGATGCTGACCGTACATCGCTTTCAGCGCTAAAAAAGACGTTAGTACAACACATTACCGCTTTAGTTTTTTGTTTTAGCAGCGGAGTTAAAATGATGTAAGATATTTTAGGATCGACTTCTGATGTGCATTCTAGTGCGGTTTTCTTTGCGAGATTGATATTCTGTTTCCACGTTTTTTTTCTATTAGATACTTAATGTTTCAGAAGGCTGAATATTTTCTAAGACTATTCAGGACTTTTGAGGGAAATAAATGGTTGAAATAAAATTCACACATTACGCCATTATAGCCATTTCATGCAGCTGTCAAAGAATCACTATTGTGATTAGACTTTACTTAGCACTATTAATTATTTTAGTTATAACCGTTTATTTAATAAAAGAACAAAATACTAAACAATGGCATGCATAAACTACAGTAAATGTATGTAGTGTGAGACGTTCCAATAAAAAAAAAAAACAAAATGTTCCATATCGTCAAGACAAGTCAATTTCACAAGTAAAAAGAATTTTCTTGATCCTAGAATCTTTAAGAAGTAAAATCGTTCCACGAAACTGTACCTACCCCGAAAGTTAGTAAAGTTAGCTGCCATTTCCCCCGTTACAATTAGTACTTTCGTATGCATGTGTGCAATTTGGGAACAATTAATGCTAAAACTTTAGCCGCACAGTTTGTGGAAAGTACGTGCGTTTCGATAATAGTTAGTGATGATATTTTAGCTGCTAATCAAGGCACTTTCTTCTCTCATCTTCTGTAGCTATTGCTGAGTTTAGATCTATTCCAAATCTCGCAGTTTTGGCGGTTTTGTATCATGGCTATCCAGTTCCTTCCGGCCAATATTAATAATCTATGCACTACTCTATCGTTAAAAATCCACCTAGTCATGGGCTTTGTCTAGCTCCGGTTTTGTCGGATGGCCGTCCCATCAGATTATAACAGTGAGGGAATAGAGAGTGCACTTGCACAAATTTCTGCACTATAATAGTATTATTTCGAAGGTTGAGGAGATCGTAGAGTACATGAAGGTGAAGACCAGCTGGACCTTGAGGGTCGAGAAGTTGGAGCCGCGTCACAACACCAACTTCAAGTCGTTTGTGGTGCGAGTTCCAACACAACATCTGGACAAGTTTCTCAAGGAAGAGTTTTGGCCAAAGGGTGGTAGTCTACCGACGTTTTCGCGACAGGCTACGTGACACCGCGCAGCGTAACACGACGCCGCCACTTTGTGTGTCATAGTTCATAGTTTATAAGTTATATGTTGTATGTATGTACGTGTATATTTTTATGTTGAAATGTAATTTTGTTTTTATCAATGCCTGATAATCAAATGATTGATTGATTGATTTTTGTGTTTTTATCAATGCCTGATAATCAAATGATTGTTTGATTGATTACGAGTATCATGCCATGCCAAAGGGGTTTTTGGCTTCGTACAGAGAGGACCTTACACACTTGGCGCATTTATTGCGCGAAATTTTGTGAAGTATTTTTTTCTTGAGTGTATAATATTATGTCGAATCAAAGAAACTGTCAAACACTGGAAACCGTCGAATTGACGCAACCGTCTAAGGAAAGTGGTTAAGTGCGTTAAGGGTTAACAAACGTTTAGCCAGTTTATTACGGACGACAGTGCCTTTTCGGTTTCGTTATAGGCTAGCTGCCAGTCCTTGGCATGCACAATCAACGCCGTGTCATCTGCATATGTGATAATTCTGCAGTTGTTAATTGCCAGTTGACACAGGTCGTTGATGTACACCAAGAATAAGGTGGGACCAAGCACACTGCCTTGTGGGACTCCATATGTGAGAAATTCTTCATTGCTGGTATAATGTCCGACCCTGACATACTGACTACGTTTAGTGAGGTAACTACGAAAAATTTCAAGGACCGTGCCTCTAACGCCTACTGCTTCCAGCTTATTTAGAAGGATGGGAATTGAAACCGTGTCGAAAGCTTTCGACAGGTCCAAAAATACTTCAATAGTTTTTACTTTATTATCTAAAGACTGAATCATGGTTGTTGACAAATCTATTACAGCGTCTTCAGTTGACTTACCCTTAATAAACCCGTATTGGTTCTTAGAAATTATATTATATTTAGTAAGATAATTGGTTAATTGTTTATTTAAGAGTTTTTCTAAAACCTTAGAAATGGTAGTGAGTACCGAGATTGGTCTATAATTTGCGACACAATCTCTATCGCCACTCTTAAAAATTGGGTGAACAATGGCCTTCTTTAAAAACTTTAGGAAAGGTCCCGGTAGCAATTGCAAGGTTAAATATATGTTTTATACCTGGTATTAAGAATTGACGGGCCGATTTTAGTAAGGATACAGATATGCCATCCCAGCCGACCGCACAATTGTTTTTTAGGCCTAGTATAACATTTTCTATCTCCTGTTCAGTTAACTCAAAAATACCCATTGAGTAACATGGAATGTTCACGTTTTGTGACATAGGAGTCCCGAAAATTGGGATTTGGTCTGCTAGTGTTTTTCCTATGCTTGTAAAGTATTTATTAACTATATCAACTGAGTCTTTAGGGTCTCTACTTAAACTCAGTAATTCGTTTGGTACGGTCTTATGTTGCTTCGTATCCGTAATATTTTTGATAGCATCCCAGGTTGCCTTGGAGTTACCCTTTGCCTCCTGAAGCAAGCTTCGATCATAAGTGATTCTAAGTTTTTTCAACAAGTTGTTGAGAGAATTACGATACCGTTTGTAGGTAGTGCTAAGTGTCATTATCGGAATCTTTTTGAGCTTTAAGGTGCATTGTGTCTTTGTTTTTTATACATCTCAGAAGTCCAGGCGTAACCCAGGGTTTTATGATCCTTTTGCTGTGCGGAATTAGAACCTCTTTAGTATGCGATTCAATTGTGGATGAAATTTTATGAATCAGAGATTCGGCGGCTTCATTAGCATCATTGATATCAAACAAATAAGACAGGTTTGCTTCCCTCAAGTCATCTAACACAGCTTGCAGATTGGTACGCCTAATGTAATAATTTGGTTTAGGTGACGTATTTGTCGTGCCGACACTCAATACAGTTGGGTTATGATCCGTGATCAATACGTCCAGCACTAGTGTGGTTGCACTTTTTTGCGTCTTTAACATGACATGATCAAGGCACGCCTGCCCCCTTGTGGGGGAGACGTGAGCCGGTAACATACCATGTGATGAAATAATATTGAGGTATTCCTCCGATTGATTACTTAAGTGATCTGGCATAATATCTATGTTTAAATCCCCAGTGACAACTAAGGTTTTATATCCACTTAGAGATGCCAATACATCATTGAGGTTTATAAGGAAGTTGTCAATGTTCTTTTTTGCCGGCGAGCGATATATTGCCACAATAGCAACTTCATCGCTAGTGTATACCAGACAATTAGCGTCTAGTAACATTGGTTGATTAATTTTGTGCTTTAAATGTGATTTAACAGATGATGATTGTGATAAGGATGATGGTGATTGTGATAGTGATTTTGATGGTGATGGTGATTGTAATGGTGATGTGACGGTGATTGTGATAGTGATAGTGGTAGTGATAGTGATAGTGATGGTGATTGTGATTGTGATAGTGATAGTGATGGTGATTGTGATAATGATTGTGGTTGTGATAGTGATGGCGATTGTGATCATGATGATTGTGATTAAGATGAAAATGATTGAGATTACGATGATAATGATTGTGATGACGAGGATGGGGATTGTGATGATAATGATGATTGTGATTACGATGATAATAATTGTTTAAATGATGATAGTGATTGTGATAGTGATTGCGATAGTGATTGTGATCGAGATTGTGATGGTGATTTTGATGGTGATTGTGATGGTGATTGTGATGGTGATGGTGATTGTGATTGTGATTACGATGATAATGATTGTGGTAACGATGATGTTGATTGTGATAGTGATTTTAATGGTTATTGTGATGGTGATTGTGATTGTGGTGATGATTGTGATGGTAATTGCGATGATGATTGTGATAATGATTGTGATAATGATGGTGGTTGAGATAGTGATGGTGATTGTAACGGTGATTGTGATAATGATGGTGACTGTGATAGTGATGGTGATTGTGATAATGATTGTGATACTTACTGATGGATAGTGATGGTGATTGTGATAATGATGGGGGTTGTGATAGTGATGGTGATTGTAATGATAATAATAAATTGTGATGATTATGAAATTTGGCACACAGATAGTTTATAACCTAAATTTAGATGTAGGACACTATTTATCCCTTTAGTATGATTCAGCGGGACAGTTATCGAACTGCACGCGGGCGTAGCCGCGGGCAACAGCTAGTTTAATATAAAAACAAAAGACTAAACAACGGCATTCATGAACTACAGCAAATGTATGTAGCGTAAGACGTTCCAAAAAAAAAAACAATATGTTCCATATTGTAAAGATAAGCCAATTTCACAAGTAAAAAGAATTTTCTTGATCATAGAATTTTTGAGAAGTAAAATCGTTCCACGAAACTGTACCTACCCCGGAAGTTAGTAAAGATAGCTGCCATTTTCCCCCGTTACAATTAGTACTTTCGTATGCATGTGTGCAATTTGGGAACAATTAATGCTAAAACTTTAGCCGTACAGTTTGTGGAAAGTACGTGCGTTTCGATAATAGTTAGTGATGATATTTTAGCTGCTAATCAAGGCACTTTTTAAGTAGAAATTACGGTTTTTTCCTACTCCTCCGCTATACTTTTCTGATTAATTTCGTTGCGGGATCCAAGACAGTCAAATTCATTGTCTGGGACTTCGTCGAGCTTCATTGTCTCGGGGCTTTTCTGGTGGTCGCCACTGTTGATTCTGGCTTTCAGGAGTTAGAGTGGTATGGGAATAGTGTGGCGGGCTTGTCCCAAAAAAAAAAAAATCAAGGCACTTTCTTCTCTCATCTTCTGCACCCACTGCTGGGTTTAGGTCTCTTCCAAATCTCGCAGTTTTGGCGGTTTTGTATCATGGCTATCCAGTTTCTTCCGGCCACTTTAATAATCTATGCACTACTCTATCGTTAAAAACCCACCTAGTCATGGGCCTTGTCTAGCTCCAGTTTTGTCGGATGGCCGTCCCATCATATTATAACAGTGAGGGAATAGAGAGCGCACTTGCACAAATTTCTGCACTATAATAGTATTATTTCGAAGGTTGAGGAGATCGTAGAGTACATGAAGGTGAAGACCAGCTGGACCTTGAGGTTCGAGAAGTTGGAGGCGCGTCACAACACCAACTTCAAGTCGTTTGTGGTGCGAGTTCCAACACAACATCTGGACAAGTTTCTCAAGGAAGAGTTTTGGCCAAAGGGTGGTAGTCTACCGACGTTTTCGCGACAGGCTACGTGACACCGCGCAGCGTAACACGACGCCGCCACTTTGTGTGTCATAGTTCATAGTTTATAAGTTATATGTTGTATGTATGTATGTGTATATTTTTATGTTGAAATGTAATTTTGTGTTTTTATCAATGCCTGATAATCAAATGATTGATTGATTGATTACGAGTATCATGCCATGCCAAAGGGGTTTTTGGCTTCGTACAGACAGGACCTTACACACTTGGCGCATTTATTGCGCGAAAATTTGTGAAGTATTTTTTCTTGAGTGTAATATTATGTCGAATCGAAGAAACTGTTGCACTGGAAACCGTCGAATTGACGCAACCGTCTAATTTATAAAACTATACAATCTACGAAACTGACTAATCAACGAAACTGGAGATCAAATAAACAAACGAGTTTGAAACTGACCAGTGATACGCGGACTCATCGAAAGGTGCGACTTATTTCATTAGTTTCCTGCAGACCTGCAGGTAAGGTAATTAAGAGAGAGATAGAGAGCTTTTCGGGTGTTTCCAGAACATCTCAGTATAACCGCAGAGTTTGGGGCCGCCTCCACAAGCGAGAGAATCGCGGCGATTCAACGTATTTCTATACGAAAGTATCGCCGCGATTCTCTCGCTCGTGGAGACGACCCAAAAGAGAGTGTATAGAAAAACGTGGTAAGGACGATAATATCGCCGCGATTCTCTCGCTTGTGGAGACGGCCCCTTTGGATTTGGGCTCAATTCATAGAAAAAAGGCTTGCCCACTAATAATTACAGGTTTTAGAATTAAATCAAAATGGGCAAAATGAGATAGTCCTGTTTATCTATCTACTTACCTGCGATTGACTGCTTCGTTGGTCTTGTAAGTATTTGCAATCGCTACTGCTGAGCATGACTTCCTTGGTTCGATTCCCGGGTTGGGCACAATTTGATTAGGTTTTTCCATCAGCAATATCTCACTAGCAGCCAGGGAGTCGGCATCGTGCCCGGTTGATGGCAAATTGGCAATAGGCTCACCTCTTAGTAGATGATAAACTTAAAAAAACACAACTGTCGAAATATGGGTGTACTATTAAGTTCACCTCTACTTAACCCTTCAGGGATTACGAGCGTGCTGTTATGTGACGTGTATGTAACCTGCAGCAACGACCAGAGGTCTCTGCCTACCTTTGGAAAACAGTCGTTACATAAAGTGTTCTACACTACATTAGGAAAAAATCTACATCTCTAAGAAAACAAGCAAAAGGCGATACAACAAAATTACACTAAAAAGATTACGGTAAAAAGATTACACTGTAAATACCAAATACCGAACTATAGATCCCCAGAGCATGCTAGTTACAAACTCTGACGAAAATTAACCGCTACCTTTCATGAATAATTCAGTCGTTTCAAAACGCTTCGATAAATTCTTGCGATAAATTTCGCTAGAAGCTGCGAGATGACCTATTTTGTAACTTCCTAACTATGATAGAAGCGTACTGGACTATTTTTAACCCCCGACGCAAAAAGAGTGGTGTTATACGTTTGACCACTGTGTGTGTCTGCTTGTGGCACCAAAGTTCGTAAACGGGTGAACCGATTTGTTTCTCACATTAAAACAAAAACACGTTTTCCTCTCATAGTTCGCCATGGTGTACGTATACAGTTATCACATTTTCAAAGGTGCTTAAGCTGCTGGAGTAACATTAGAAAAGCTGAATTAGTTTGCTTGGAACTTGATTCCCAGATAGATTTTATTGTTATGCCGCTCGGGTCGATCTTTAGGGTAAGCCGTGCTTGCCTAGGTTGGTCTGTGGATGGGTGACCACCCATTACATACCGGGTTTCTTCCTTGCCTCGGAAAGCACGTTAAGCCGTTGGTCCCGGCTGTCATTTGCAGATCTTTGGCAGTCGTTACAGATAGTCAGTGACCCAAAAAGTCTGACAATCAGTCTTACCAAGGGGTATCGTATTACCCAGTACTAACTGGGTTGTGGAGGTCAGATAGGCAATCGCTCCATGTAAAATATGATAATGATAAAATATGATAATGTGTACCTACAATAATACATACAAATAACTACTTTTTACGCTAATAAACGTTTCCATACACATTACAAAGTTTTAGTTATGACAAAAAACATCAATACTTATGCTTACCTATCTAACTACAGAAATACAGGTAGCCTATACAGAAGTTTATTTTAGAGTTTTAGTTTTCAAACTTAATTATTGTCTCGGCGATTCTCGAGTTGTAGAGGTAGATATAATCAGCTAAGAGCCAATCTTATAAAACTTAGTGTACTTCTTAATCAAGAGTTTGCACTTCGTATTTTACTTACAGTTTTCAATGTGATTGGAAAGGAAAAATGATTAAGGTGGATAGTTATGTAGTTAACTGTGATCCTGTAACTTTCATCTAGAATGTTTATGAATGAAACTAAGTAGTTAGTTAAGCCGCAGTGGGGGTCCCATCTCGTAACTTTCCCATTTCGACAACTAAACAAAAGACGTGCGAAACAAGTGGCAAAGTGTGCCAACTCGTAACTATTTTAATTTTCATACATTGAATCCCATTTCGTCAACCATGGTAGCCTAGTGGTGTGACCGTTGGACAGCCAAGTCATAGGTCTCAAGTTCAAACCCAAGACCTCTGATTTTTCGGATTCATGGGCGTATTGTATTTATCACTTGCTTCAGTAAAGGAAAACATCGTGAGGAAACTAGCAGGCCTGAGAGATATTTCATGACAGCATGTAGAGCCAAGTCAGAGGCCCATGGGCGGCTTAAAAACTGTCACCTGGTTAGGCAATTAGCCGTGTGGTATCCGGCAGAGTAGAATAGAACCAACCCATTACACTCACGGGTGTCGTCTATGGCGACTAATGTCTGAGGCAGAACACCTTGCGCCTCCGTAGACCTGAGAATGGGCAGCAGCGTTTTCTGTTAGTCTTTCATCAATGCGATCTCCAATCCGCCTGCCAAGCGTGGAGATTACGGCAAATTCCTCCCATCATGGGAGAGGCTTATGTCCAGCAGTGGACGTTATGGGCTGTTGTTGTTTTTGTTTGGTTAAGCAATAATCACACGATAAAGAAGTTGTTTGAACAGCAGCAGTTGTTTGGTTGTTTTGTTGTTGTTTGTTGTTGTTTGTAGAAAGTGTTAGAAGTTGTTTTGTACCAGCTAGTGCCATCAATCTTCAAGTGAGTGACCATTGTCCTGTCCTTATACCAATCTACTCGAGGTCGGCGTTGCATGTGCGCTCAACCTCGTAGCGAGTGAGACAGACCTATTCTGTTGTTATCTGAGTGAATTCACAAGGAATGCTTTGTATGTAATTAGTTATAGGTATTAGTTAGAAGGAACTATTATGTTAAGTAGTCATTATGGATGGTTGAACTGCGCAACATATTTTCCATACAAATTTCGGGGGGCTATTACTCCACTGTTTGACATGGTACATCTAAAGTTAAACATGATATCGTTTTGTCTCATTATTAATTGTGTCTGTGCGGAAACAGAATAGTAAAATAGAAAGCCATTCAAAAGTTACGAGCTACCAAAGATTCATTTTTATTGCCAATTTTAACGTAACTTTGGGCGTAAATTAGTAATAAAAGAAGTATCAAATTTCCAAAACAAAGTCGGTACCAACACAGCACAATATTATCGAAGAATTCAATAAATTTTATTTGATAATGATTTATGCAGTGGTTTTTTCATAAAATTCGATTGCCCAAAAGCCTTTTCATATTTTTTTACGCGCGCCTTTTACTGTGAATTTTCGTGCATCGCACTGAATAATGTTTCCCCCGGTGCGGTGCGGGAGGGGGAAACGCGATATTGACATGTCCTTCGTTTGATAGAAGAACAAGACCTATATTTCTGTCCTTTTCATTTCATGCATGACGTCAGTGACGTGTCATTTGTTTTTCGCTGAAGTTGAAGGGCCTGTGCATTTTTATTGCACTCCTATAATGTGTGCGTTTCGATGGCGCGACCACGGCATTTTTTTTTTTAAACTATGGCAAGATTTTGTAAAATAAATAATTTATAATTAAATTCATTATTTAATTTAATTAATCAATTTCAATTTTAAATTTCACATTCAGAACATTTTGAAGGTGATAAGCGATACCGTACGTATGCTCCTGAAATATAAACCTATAATTTTTTATATTTTTTTTACAAATTCAATCTGTTATTTACCTAAATTTCAGGTCTCTGCAACGCTTAGTTTTTAAGATTTCCGTGGCCGCGCCGTTCTCCGCGTTTCGATGGCGTGGCCACGTTCAAACCCTTATAACTTTTTCACCATAACTTTGACAAATTTAAGGTTTTGGGAAATTTGAACCACGTACATACATATTTTTACAAAATCATGGCATAGTTATTTTTAAAAACAACGCCGTGGTCGCGCCATCGAAACGCACACCCTATAATATGGTGTAGCGACCTACTTATTTAGAAACTTTATATACATAAAATCTTCACGATATAATTTTTACTTTTCTACTGATCTGTCACTTATCTGTCTTGTGTTGACTAAATTTATATGGAATTATGAACATTTTTAATTTAATTTAGTTAGTGTACAACAACCACTAAATTGGTGACTCCGACGTGATACGCCCTGAAAAGGAAATCCTAAACTTTATCAGGCCAAGGAAATCCATAGTACCACGATGACAAATTAAAACAGTCGTCTGCCGACCAACGTCCAGACCCTGCTGGCTTCACAGCCATTTATTTCTCTCGAGGGATTAGCAGACCTGGCGAACAATAACAAACAATATAGTTATACAATATTATTGTTGCCACTAATCTCGCGAATTGTGTAGTGACGATGACGTTATAAGTTGATAGTAAAATTTTTAAAGAAAAAGTTTATTTTATTCTTTTTAGCGCATTTAAATAAAAGGTCAGACGAAAGTATTATATAACTTCGTTTTTGTTCGGAACGGTTCGGAACGCTGAGTGTGTGCGTACGAACTAGACGCGCGTGAAGACTAGCGTCTAACTGCTCATCACTGATACTATCTCTGTCGGGCACGATGCCAGGTGAGACAGCGTGCTTTTTGGCCACGCCTACCAATGAGTTCGAGCCCGTGTGATGTGTCACCTTAAGTATTAATTAAGGCACATTTACCACATTGGTAAGCTGTAAGGGTAGATGTATGATGAAAAATAAATAAATGTCTGTTGCTGTAATACTACTTTATTATTTGTCATCTTCGTTATTTTCTACACCGTCCGTCCGTCAACCATGGTTTCTTTTGATTTTCTTTTCTCACGACGATTTTGACCATAATTTTAAATACCAATGGGGTTAGAACCATAAATTAATGTGATTCCTGCCATGCAGGATATCCTAGATCATCGGAGTCAGACTACTGTCACAAAAAAATACCAATCATTCAAACAACAGGCAAACCTTCTGATTGATCGGGAAAATTCCCAAAAGTAATTACCCAAACCCGTTTCAAAATTCAGAACACATTTTCCCGAAGACTTCCCACAAGTCTGCAAGATTTCCCACTGAGAAAAACTCCAGAACTTCAAGCTATCACAAATATTTTAATGAAATAAAGTTTTAAGCCTCTTTTGTAAACACTGATGCACTTCATTCTACTTCCATCAAGCGGGTAAACTAACCAAGTTACTGCTTAAAATTCTGCCGAGGATGTGGCATAAGGCATGAGCTGTTTATGTTGAAACGTAATGTAGACTGCTACGTTGGTCGAGGGTCACAAGCGCAACTGCTTAGGTTCTGGTTTCCATTTCCGGGTGGGGCGAAGTGCAATTGGGTTTTACCGTTAGGAAAAACGGTTTTTCGGTAGCAGTCACACAGTCTGGATTCGTGCCCGGTTGATGGGAATAGGCTCGCGTCCTATAACATGGGACTTTTTATTTTATTTATTAGGGAAAACAAACAATAGGGTATATGCATGATTTTTTTTATCACTCTAAACAAAGCGTATTAACATTAGAAATAGCCAAGTTAAATTATTTTTTTAATTTCTATAAAAAATACTAAGTTATAAGCATTTGAAACTACTGATTAGACAAAGAGATCCGATACAGCGAGTGACGTCATTCGCTGCATCGACGTACAAAATCCATACTAAATTCCGTTTATCTAGAAAGAGATAGAAACAAAAGTTTAAATGGTTATAACTTTTGTGTTGTTTGGCCGATTTATGTCTTGTTTTCGTTTTTTGTCACTATTTTTAGAGCACTTTAACATTCTGTATCAAAATAAAAAAAAGAAAATGTATGCATATTCCCTATTACACACTATAAACGGTTAACAAATAATTGGTACGAGACTGCATCAGTGTGCAACTAACTACGTTATACACATCGTATGTAATTCAAATTAAGATACATGCACGAGTACAAGCCTTAGCTTTTTTAATTAAAGAGGAGAAAGAATTTTAATAGAATTATTTATCACAAACACAATTAACATTACAGAGAATTCCTAATGCGTTAGTGCGGTGCGGCGTTATGCGTTGCGTCCTTAATTAAACTATCATAAATTCTTAGATAACATAACACATACAATATGGTAATACACAATAGAGCACAAACAATTACACACAATACAATGAATATGTTACATACATTATGTTAATATTTAGTCAAAATGCCCTATAACCTCGATTTTCACCATCACGATGGCTCCAGTTCCTTCTCCAAAAAGGAGAAGACCTAAAAACGCATAGAATTCCATAAGTTCACAACTCAGACCATAAAAATCCAGTCCAACCAAGTTGTGAGCTGATAAACGAATAGTTTTGTCTCAGTTTCGCATACTTAACTGCCGTCTCCGTCGTTTAAACGCCGGATGAGTTTAAATAAACTTTATCTACTTATTTATTTTTGAATAAAACATGAGGGAAGCTTATGAATTTGTAACGCCATCTCTTATGCAACATGTGAACTAAACTCGGAAGTTTGGAGCACAGATGGCGGTTAATAAATTTGAATTTCTTATTTGTTTTTGGAGAAGAAGATGAATTTGGTATTTCTTTGTTCAGCCAGTAGGTAACTGGGTTCCGGAGATCAAATAGAAAAATAGGGAAAAGTATTTATTATAACATAACATATCGAAGGGATAGGCACATTTTGTTAGTTATGTTTAAGTCCCAATTTATAGGGGGGTGAGCCTATTGCCATCAACCGGGTATAGAGCCAGACTACGCGGCTGCTACTGAGAAATTCCTGATGGAAAAACCCAATAACAATTTGCCCGACCCGGGAATCGAACCCAGAACCTTAAGCTCAGCAGTCGCCACTGCGACCACTAGACCAGCGAAGCAGTCGTAATATGTAAAATATAGGAAGAACAATGTAGAATAAATAAATAAAATATATCGCTGGACATTAACACAGCGCCATCTAGCGCCACACTAAGCAACGAGGCTTGTGTCGTGGACACCAGATAGTTGATATACTACATAGATACTTTTTGTTTGTAAATACATACTTATTATACATATAAACATCCATGACTCGGAAACAAATGTCCATGCTCATCACACAAAATTTTTTACTCTTACCGGGATTCGAACCCGGGACCCAAAGAACGTAAGGCAACCTCACTACCGCTGCGCCATTCGGGTCGTCTGAGAAGGTAAATATAGGTTGTGATATACATAGGTAGTTAATCCATGTTAATTACTGATTCCGTTAGACTGAAAGCCAACATAAGTAGTTGTGAAAAGGCTAGGCACGTCGTGAGTTGACAACAACACCAACAGCCCATAACGTCCACTGCTGGACATAAGCCTCTCTCATGATGGGAGGAATTGGCCGTAATCTCCACGCTTGGCAGGCGGATTGGAGATCGCAGTGATGAAAGACTAACAGAAAACGCTGCTGCCGATTCTCTGGTCTACGGAGGCGCAAGGTGTTCTGCCTCAGACATTAGTCGCCTTATATGACACCCGTGAGTGTAATGGGTTGGTTCTATTCTACTCTGCCGGATACCACACGGCAGTGCAATGATATTTTAACACATTTGCTGATGTTGGTGCATGTGCTTCTTTTTGACCGACCTCAAATTCATAGGAGGTTCCCATTTTTTACAAAACCTTGGGAATGTATTGTTTTAATGTGGATATATCTACATAAATCCATATTCTATAGGTCCACACCTATAGACAATACGGAATGTATTGTCTATAGGTCCTTATTATCTTGTATGGAGATTTTGCACTTACACTCATAATGTAGTTCTCATGATTTTCCTCGTCCTACAACAAGTAGTTGCCTATATGAAATTTAAAAACCATTTCATTACGAAACCCGCTATTAATCTTCACTTTGCATATTAAAGTAAGTTCAAGTGAAAGAAAGAAAGAAAGAAAAAATATTTATTTGCCGCAGGCACATGACGTGCAAAACATAGGTACAAATCTTATAAGACGTTTAAAATATAACAGAATGGAACAGAAACAAGAAAAAAACAAAGAAGTTGACATCTAGCACGTCGTGAGTGCGACAAACAGGTTAAACCACTCAGCATGATGCTGTGCTATGGGGAGCCCACAGCACAGCGCTGGTTTTCAGTGGTCACCTTTGAAAAAACGTACGGAAGCCAATACAGTGGTATCTAATGAGATGAGTTACTAAAATAAAACAGCCAGTACTTAGATTATAACAAAACACTGCATAAGAAACATAAAAATTACAACAACTGACAACAAAGACTGCAGGCTAAACAAAATAAACGTTAAATACAAATTAAAATATGACAAGGTTTTTGCTAAAACTATAGATACTAACTGAAACTTAATGCACTAAATAGAACTAAAAACTTGTGCAATACAGCTAAATCTTTGCTTATTCAACACCAAAAGGAGGTGGCTCCATCTATCTTAAAGTGAATTCAAACTCAAACATAAAATACAGTCAGCAGAACTTGCAGTAAGTAATTTCAGTTCAGTTTATCTATCTACAAATTTTTGCTAACATTTGAATTTGTTTATTTAACTTTTGTTTAAACTTGCTGTCTGTAGTTTGAATGAATTAATGAATGATTGATTTATTCACTTAAAATTCCTTAACGCTAGGTACATTGCCCCACAAAACTGCTTACGCAGTTTTACTGTGAGATCGTTGTGTCTCTCTTACAGTTAACTAATCTCTTATATACAGTAAGTAATCTATAACCTATATATAACCTAGAGAAATCATGAAAATAAATAAAAAAGTGGTATGCAGAATGTAGGTTGCTTCCCTAACATAAGTAATGTCAATGCAAATGTAAAATGTCAAACTTAAATGCAGAAAATGTCAGTGAATGCTCAACGGGATGAATCTAAATAAAAATGCAAGTTGTCCGACTCAAAACACGTCTAAGTGAACACTAAAAATGTAATATACATAAGATGCATAGAACAGTGCAATATGTCAGTGTCAATGCACTGCCAAATGTAGGTCGCGTTCAAAGTGCAAATACGCGAGCCTACTGGCTAACTTATTGTAATAAATATATTTTAAAACCCATGTACGTGCACCGTACATATTGCCACAACACAGAAAGAGAATAATTAAATAACAATCCCAAAATATGTAAAAAAATAAAATAAGAATGTAAAAAACAATGTAAAAATGCAGGACTCCAATGTAAATATGATTGATTTACGACTACTATGAAGAAATATAACTAAAGTCTATAAATAGAATGTCACCATAATAATAGATTAGTACACTTTACTATGTTTTTCAGTGTCAAATTTCACTTCACTTGAGGTAGGGTTAGCACACAACACTTTATTCACTTTGAGTCCCGTTTGTCGATCTTGCTGTTCCTGTCCTCGATGTCATGATCTTCTTCTCGTCTGCTTCTGCTTCTCGCGTCTTGCGGACCCTCCCGCTGTGTTTGGGTGACCATCTTTCGCCAAAAGTACACCGATGTTACAAACAGTGCAATGCTAATCGCAAAAACCACATAAATTGCAATGTAGTGATGAACGTCGTGAGAGGATAAGGTGTCTAGCTTAGACTGTTCTTCTATAGAGCGTAGTTGTGTGTCAATCTTCTTGAACGTCTCTTCGTGCGTTTCAATATGCAGCGATGAGTTACGAATCGATGTATTGATTATGTTGTTGATTGGAGAGATCGTGGGCACGATCATCGCATATGGTACATTGACTAAAATGTCACTTGTATGTTCCATATATGCGTGCAGTGTGAATGAGTCGCCTTGCAAGTTGCATACTTGTTTCAGCGTTATCAGACCCGAGTGACGTATCGTCTCCGATGTCATTTGAGTGCCGCACACTAATTGTACTTCGCACGTGTCACAACAATAATAAAACCAGGTGTTTTGTTTATGTAATTTGACCCATTTGTCGGCGCATACTTTTATTTCCGTATGGCAATAAACGCTGTGTTCTTCGTTGTCTCGAATCAGCTGTACATCGCAAATAGATTTGTGACGATCACCGGTGTTGTATATAGGGTGATTTAGTTTGCACAGTAGAGTTTGGTCATGTAATTTTTGGCATTCATTAATGTCATATTGTCTAGGGGTATAAATGAGTATTGGTTGGCGTTAAGTGCTATTAATGCAGAGTTGGGAATAACGTACATTACCCGATTTATGTCAATACGTTGAGGAATGCTGATAAGTCTGTTAAGTTCGTATAGGGCATCACTCAAGATCGGTACTTTTATTTCCATCAACAGGTAGTGTTGTGTTATGCGTGCATGTATTCTGAACAGCCTGTAGATGTCTCTTATGTCATTACGAACTTCAGGTAGTATAAAATCGCGAGGTAGTAGTCGAGCTACTCTATCTAGTTCGCTTTGCATTTGAGTTGGTGATAATAGATGTACGTCCATATGTTCTTGGTACATATTTGTCAGTGTGTTGATGAGTGATTCTTGGATATCTTTTAAGTTTTGGGCCATTCTGTCTGCAGCTATGGCCGATGTAATGATGTAGAATGCATTTGAACTCTCAAGTTTATCTTTGAGCGTCTTGTTTTCTAGGGACGTGAGGTGATCGTTGATAAAAGTGAACTGCTTTACCATTGTTGCTTCGTTACGTTGTACAATGTTGTTCTCGGTTTTCAGAACACTTGTCTGGTTTTTAAGCAGTTGGAATAGGTGATTTTCATTGTGTTGGATTGTGTCGATATCCTGTTCATATTTTTCTGCAAAATGTTGATCTAACACTCCAAATAACGAATTTGCAACATACCCTACTCCGTCGATCATTCCTCTTTTGAACCTATGTTGAATTATCCGCTGGGACCTCAGTAATTCGTTGTAATAGTTTAGTTCACTCGTGCTTTGTTCAAGTTGGTTAATCAGAACATGAAATTGCATCAACCACTCTTCGCAACGAGCTTGCTTTGTATGCAATACGAATGCTTGCAGAGTGTCCACATTGCGCCAATAATTTGTCATATTGTAAGAGAATACCAGTTTCCATTCATCTCTAATTTCTTGTAGATCTGCAATCTTGTCAAAGTAAATTGTTTGATTTTTTGTCAGTTGGGTAAGTTTCATATCTTGCTGGACAGTAGGTGTTATCAATGTCATAATTAGCATCAGCATATAACATACCAAGCTGTTCCAGGTAAGCTTTTTAGCTCGGTTTTGCCTGTTTTTGGGTAGTTTGTCAGTGTCAGTGTTGTGTTGTTCCTCAGTCTCCACTAGTGGTACCAGTTTTGTAATAGGTCGTTTAGTTTCGCCTTTTGCGGTTTGTAATGTCACAACTCTAGTGTGGCCATCCTTTCCAGGGTGTAATTCCGCTACTCGACCCAGTGCCCATTTTCCTGCAGGTAACCTTTCATCTTTAATGCATACAATGTCATTTTTCTTTATGTCAGTATTCTGTCGTTTCCACTTTTGTCTTGCTTGTAGTTGTTGGAGGTATTCTTGCGACCACTTC
The DNA here is from genome assembly GCA_905147715.2 of Xestia xanthographa. Taxonomy (NCBI): domain Eukaryota; kingdom Metazoa; phylum Arthropoda; class Insecta; order Lepidoptera; family Noctuidae; genus Xestia; species Xestia xanthographa. The sequence goes on from LR990650.1 coordinate 27,496,865, forward strand.
TTCCAGAAATCCTTGCTAAGTTGTTGTACAATTTGCCATCTCGTGTTTAAACGGTAAGTATTGTCTATGTCGGGTTCTGGAATTGTCATGAGTGATGTGCCGGTTAAGAAATGTCCTGGAGTTAAACAGTTAATCTCTTCGGCGTTCTCTGAAACGGTGCATAGTGGTCGTGAGTTCAAGCAAGCTTCTATCTGACATAGCAGAGTGGTTAATTCTTCGTCATGTCAGACGTTGGTCTCCAATTACCCGTTTGAGATGATATTTCATGCTCTTCACAGCGGCTTCCCACAGTCCGCCTGCGCTTGCTCAGACCGGGGCATTGAAGTGCCATTGAACTCCCATCTCTGATATTTTGCCCAAGAAGAAATTGTCAATGTTTTCTACAATGCATTTGTATTGTTGCAATAGGATCCGATTTGCACCCACAAAATTCGTGCCGTTGTCGCTGTACATGTCCCGTGGCGTACCTCGACGTGCGCAGAAGCGCTTGAAAGCCGATAGAAATGCTGTACTGGATAGTTCTGATACCAGTTCTAGATGGATGGCTTTTGTTGCTAGACAAACAAATACTGCAACGTACGCCAGCAATGTTCTGACGCCTCGGCCTTTACTTGCCTTGATCTCAACGTGTCCAGTAAAATCGACACCTGTATGTGTAAAAGGGCGAGATACTGTCACTCTCGGCTCTGGTAGGTCTGCCATAATCTGGTTTGTTTGTTTAGCATTTAATCGGCGACATGTTACGCATTTGTGTAAGACTTTTTTGACGGCGCGATGTCCTCCTACGATCCAAACTCTTTGTCGTAGATGTGTCAGGGTTAACTTAGGACCTCCGTGTAATGTTCTTCTGTGAGCTTGCCAAATTAATAACTCTGTCAGTTTGTTGTCATGTGGTAGTAGAATTGGATGTTTAGTGTCTTCGGGTAGGCTTGAGTTACGTAACCTTCCTCCCACTCGCAGAGTGTCATGTTTGTCAAGGAATGGATTTAAACTCAAAAGGTTACTTTTTGTGCTCAAACCTTTGTTTTCCTTCAATATCATAATCTCGTCATTGAAAGCATGCAATTGAATATGTTTCATTATTAAATTTTCAGCGCTTTTTAGTTCCGTAGATGTCAAATAAGTAGTACGATGAGTGTCGGTGTTCGAACAGCTGTTAATGAAACGTTTCATCCAGGCAATGACCCTTGTAATACGAGTCAAATCGCTGTGTCTGTCTAATAACTCAATTACTATTGAAGACGGTTCACATTTCACAACATACGTTTGCATTTGTTTTTGTTTTGATTCGCATGTTGTCGGTGTAATTGTAAATTTGACAAAAATATCTTCACTATAATTTTTCATCCAGTAGGGACCTTGCCACCACAAAGGATGTTGCAATAGTTGGGAACAACTGATTCCGCGTGACGCGCAGTCTGCAGCATTTTCCTCGGACTTGACATAACTCCAGTGCTGTTTTGGGATTACGTCATGCACTTGCTGTTCTCTGTTGCTGACTTCCATTTTGTGACGTCCCCATGCAGCCAGCCTAATACAATCATAGAGTCCGTCCAGGCGTATGTATTTTTGTGCACATTGTCTCATTTAAAGGCTGTCAGGACCTTTTTCATGAGCCGTGAAAGTAGTAGCGCTCCACATAATTCGAGTCGCGGTAGTGTAAATTTTTTGTTGATTGGCGATAACCTCGACTTTGCAGCGATAAGTCTAATCGTAGGCTCGTTTCTGTCATTTGTTGTCAGCAGGTATATAGCGCATGCGTAGGCCTTTTCGGATGCATCGCAGAACCCATGTACTTGGAATGGTTTAGTAATATCTCCCAGCCACCTTGGTATTTGGTATTCGGTTATGTTGTGTAAGTCGCTAGTAAACTGCTTCCATTCCTCTTGCACGCTGTCAGGTAAGGTTTCATCCCACTCGCATCCCGATAGCCAGACGCTTTGGAACAGCAGTTTTGCTTTTACTGTCAAAGGTGTCAGCCAGCCCAGTGGGTCGAAAATTCTCGAGATTTCCGATAGTAGCTTCCTTTTTGTCAATTTGTTTTTATTGTCAAATTGTATTTTGTTTGTAAATGAAAATGTGTCAGTTGTAGGATTCCACTGGACCCCCAGGGCTTTTGTCATTCCATCGTTTGTAAAATGCATTGTCGTTTGGTTAAGATCTGAAGAAAATAAGCTTTCAATCAAGGTCTGGTCGTTGCTTGACCACTTCCGTAGTGTAAGGCCAGCTCCACTCAGCATGTCGATGAGTTGCTTTTGAATTTCTTGTGCTCGTTCGATGGAGTTGCTGCCACTTAGGACGTCATCAACGTACATTTCGTTAGCGATGACATCCGCTGCTAACGGATATTTCTGTGCATCATCCTCTGCAAGCTGTTTCAGCGTTCGAAGAGCTAGAAATGGTGCTGCCTTGGTGCCATACGTTACTGTGCTTAGCTGGAACTCCTTTAAAGGACCTTGGTTGGATTCCCTCCACAGGATCTTTTGCAAGTGTTGGTCGTCTTCATGGACAAGGATCATGCGGTACATCTTCTCACAATCTGCAGTAAAGACGTACTTGTATAGCCCCCGTCCTAATAATAATGTCAATAGATCTTGATGAAGCTTAGGGCCACACTCCATCAAGTCATTCAGGCTGTAACCTGTGTCAGTTTTCTGGGAGGCATTAAAAACCACCCTCAATTTTGATGTCACTGAGTCCTGTTTTAGGATTCCATGATGAGGTAAGTAGCATGCCGTGTTGCATTCAGGTTTGCTCTCCTTCATATGTCCCATTTCCAGGTACTCTTGCATAAATTTGATGTAACTATCTGATAATTTGTCATCCCTGCCTAATCTCCTTTCTAATTGCATAAACTGTGCTACCGCTCGTGGCTTTGACTTGCCCAGCAGCTGATTAAAATTAGGCTTCATTGGCAAACGAACTGCATATCTGCCATCACCTAATCGCTTGGTGGTTGCAGTGTAGAACTCCTCACAATATTGTTCCTCTGACGTCATAGAATTGCATGCATCTCCATTGATGTCTTCAATTTCCCAGTATTTTGATAAGTCGTTAACTTCATTAACTACGACGTTGCAATTAAATGTTTTGGTGACATTGCCTGACAATATCCACCCCAACCGTGTTTGTTGAGCCATGGGTTCATTAACCTCCCCTTTGACTAAGCCATTCATGAGTATTTCGGAAAATACATGTGCATCCAGAAGTATGTCAATGGGCCTAGATAAGTTGTAATCTGGGTCGGCTAGTGTGATGTCTGCCACATGAGCCCAAGGTTTCTTTGCAAATGTAACGTTAGGCAGACTGTTTACTACCCGTGTCATGATTAACGCTTCCGTTATAAACTGGAAGTCGTTATATAAGGACTTGCAGGATAGATGGACCTTTCCTTTACTCCTGTTGGATAAAGTACCGATGCCGCTTATGTTTGCATTCAGCTGTTGACGCTTTATGCCCAATCTTTGAGCTGCATTCTCCGTTATCAACGTAATTTGCGAGCCTTGATCAACTAGAGCCCTTAGTGTTATGTAGTCACCTCCAGCTGTGGCTACTTGCAGTAATGCTGTTGGTAATAATATTTCATCATCATTATTTGATGCGAAGTTGTTTTGCAGATTTTTATTTGACCTAGTTGAAGTCGATGACGACGGTTTAGGTGCTATTTGTGTTGCTGAGGGCGTTTGCGCTGACCTTACAATATCGCTGTGCAGAAGTGTGTTATGTTGTTCATTGCAATCTCTGCATCTTTTCTGCGACGCACAGTAACCCTTAGTATGTACATACAAACAATTTTTGCATATTTGATTGTTTTCTATAAATGCCATTTTTTCCGGACTCAACATGTCAGCGAATTTAGAACATTGAAATAATGCATGATTCGTATTGCACAATGGACAAATAGTCTTGCTGAATTGTCCAGCGTTTGACGCATGGAAATTGCGAGAGTAGTTTGCTGAACCTTTATTGGGTTGTGAATTTGCCGACTTGGAATTTTTGCCGAACGGATGTTGCGTCTTAAAATGTGGTTTTGATGCAGGTTTATCACCGTTTTCTGGCTTTTTCCTGTGCAATGGTTCTAATGCCATAAACTTGTTTTCGACGAAATCCATAAAATGATTGTATGTTGGTATCTCGCGCGGATCCGACCTGGACTGCATGTATTCCGAATACGTTTCCGAGTCTAATTTTTCGCATAACACGTAAACTAGAATCGGATCCCATGAGCTTGTATCAACGCCCAAGTTGTGTATGGCGTTTATGGTTTCGTTGCTAGTGTCATATAACCGCTTGAGGTCGAATGCAGATTGTTTTTGCAAATTAGGTTGACGCATAAATGCCTGGAAATTTCTGGTGAATAACAGAAACTTATTATTATATCTATGGTTCAAAATTTCCCAACACGTGTCATAATTTTCGAGTGCAATGTGTAAATGCTGCACGAGCTTTTCCGCTTCACCGCGAAGTCTACCCTTTAGATGTTGCATTTTCTGTGTTTTTGCGATCGCCGAATTATTATGAATCGCTTCTACGTAGAGATCCATAAAAGTAGGCCATAACGTATAGTTGCCGTTAAAGATAGGTATGTCAATTTTAGGCAATGTTTGCTGTTGATGTAGAGAAGCGTTTAATTTCGTGTTCAACGCCCGTTTCATATTTGTAAATGCATTTTCGTGACGACAGAACTCGTCATAGTAGTCCTGTGAATTCCCCTCTAATATGCCATCAATTTGTAAATGTAATTTGTCAATCGCAGTCCACCGAAACTCTACAGTCTTAAGCATATCCTCAATTTCCCATTTCTCCTTAACCTCGTGTAGGCTTCGATTTACTAACCTAGTGAATGCACGGAAGTTAGCTTGTTGCAACTGCTGTAACTCGAGTAGCTTGTCCTCTGCTCCTACAGATGTCTCGAACATGGTTTTGTCAAACTCAACGTTTAACTTACTATGGCCGGCATTACTGGGTCCAGCAAGAGTCTTCATTTCGAACGCTGCAATCTCCTGACGCGTTCCATGGTACCAGCTTTTAATGACCTCATAAATGTTACCGGTGAAATATTGATGATTTTTCTCCTCTACTGCACTCAGCTCCCGGTTCTTCTCTTCACATTCCGCCCATAGTATATCTAACTTCTCAAGCCTTTTACGAATGTAATCGGTGGTCTTCCTGCTCGCTGAATCCTTCTTAAAATTAGAATGGATTCTCTTCACTTCCTCGAGGATCTCAGCTTGACGCACGATTAAACCCTCCATTGTAAAGCCGTAAGATAAATAATGAACGATCTTACTTGAAATTCAGGAACTCTCCGTGTATGCAAATGCAATGCAATGTGACGCTCTGGAACCTGGACCGCTGCTACCTCCCCGAATGCTCCTGCACGGCAACACACGTGGCACGGTATGACACGACACGACACAGATCCCGCGCGGCGACTTTTTGACCGACGTATCGGACTGTATGGTACTTGCAATCCGGCTCGAAGGACCAAAAAACTATGTAGGTTGCTAACATAAGTAATGTCAATGCAAATGTCAAATTTAAACTTAAATGCAGAAAATGTCAGTGAATGCTCAACGGGATGAATCTAAATAAAAATGCAAGTTGTCCGACTCAAACCACGTCTAATTGAACACTAAAAATGTAATATACATAAAATGCATAGAACAATGCAATATGTCAGTGTCAATGCACTGCCAAATGTAGGTCGCGTTCAAAGTGCAAATACGCGAGCCTACTGGCTAACTTATTGTAATAAAATATATTTTAAAACCCATGTACGTGCACCGTACACAGAATATCGGCTGACTGCATTGGGCGGCATTTCCGTTCCGGTTGGTGATTACTTCAGAAATGCGCCATATAAAAACTTTCTACGTACTCAAACTTGTGTTGAATTACAGTGAAGTGTGCAAATGAAATAAACAGCCGCGTGTTAAAAGTGCTATAGTTTTATTGGTATGAGATAGTGAGGGTGTGTGTGTGCGTCAGTTATAGTTGGTGCTAGTTAAGATCGCAATAGCGATCATTGACCCACCTGCATTTATTAAATTTCTTAACTTTGAAATCCAAAATAAGCCTGTTCAAGTCTTGAATCGTCATCTATCGTGATCTTCAACATTTTTTCTAATGAAAAACGACACATGGTTCATTTGTTTTGGTTCGTATGAAGAGATATTAGAGAAAGGGCAATGACCGCTATTGCGATCTTAACTTGCCGCAACTATAGCTCCAGCACTATTGAAAAAAAAAACCGGCCAAGTGCGAGTTGGACTCCGCACGAAGGGTTCCGTACCTTATCTATACAAAATTAGACAAAACGTAAATAAACCGGCCAAGTGCGAGTCGGACTCGCGCACAAAGGGTTCCGTACCATTATCTATACACTAGCTGTTGCCCGCGGCTTCGCCCGCGTAAAGTTCGGTAACTGTCCCACTGAATCATACTAAAGGGATAAATAGTGTCCTACATGTGAATCCAGGTTATAAACTATCGATGTGCCAAATTTCATAATCATCACAACCACCATCACTGTCACAACCACCATTATTATCACAATCACCATCACTATCAAAACCAACATCAATATCACAATCATTATCACAATCACCATCACTATTTCAGTCACCATCACCATCACAAACACCAACACAATCACCATCACAATCACAGTCACCATCAATATCACCATCATTATCACAATCACCATCACAATCACCATCACAATCACCATCACAATCACCATCACAATCACCATCACAATCACCATCATAATCACCATCACAATCACCATCACCATCACAATCACTATCAAAATCACCATCACAATCACAGAATTTATTGTATTAAGATTATTTTTTTTTTGTTGATTTATTTAACATCTATTGATTATGATATATATATATTAATGGTATTTTTAACAATCACCATCATCGTTATCTCAATCATTATAGCAATCGCCATCACAATCGCCATCACAATCACCATCACAATCACCATCATCACAATCATTCACTATCACAATCACACTATCACAATCACCATCACCATCACAATCACCATCACAATCACCATCACAATCATCATCACGATCACCATCACGATCACCATCACGATCACCATCACAATCACCATCAATGTTGAATGATCACAACCGTTTCAAGGTTCCATCTATCTCTATACCAAAATTCATTTAGTAGGGATATACGATACACAACTGCACTCTGCGTTTCCACCCGTATAATTCCGGGATCGGGATCGGGATCTGGATAAAAAGTACCCTATTTCCTTTCCCAAGGTTCCATCTATCTCTATACCAAAATTCATCAAAATCGGTTCAGCGGTTTAGGCGTGAAAAGGTAACAGACAGACAGACAGACAGACAGAGTTACTTTCGCATTTATAATATTATAAGTAGGGAAGTAGGGATTAGACAAAACGGCAAAAAAATCACGTTTGTTGTATGGGAGCCCCCACTTTTTTTTTTTTTTCGGATCGGAAATCATCAAATAACTCCTCCCGCTCTGGGCGGAGCAGGAGGGAGTGTCAGACTTTTACTGACTAAAACCCATCTATGTTCCTTCATCGCCCTTTGTGTTCCGGGGCCACGGTATCTCTTTCGAACAGTCCCGCAACCCGAGGCATCGGTTCTTACGGACCCCTTCCTTTTTGCTGACTCTCTTTGAGGCGCGCGTGGAACACGAACGCGCCGTCGACACGGCCTGTCGTCATGAGACGGACGGACGGCGAGCTAGCCCATAGCTCACCGTCCACAGGCCCGCGCCTACGGTGGCCGGGGGCCACGTGGTGGTGGCTCCCGACGCCCGGGGCGTCTCCCGCGGCGGCCGGGACGTTGAGAGGTTCTCTCCCTCTCACGTTCCGCCACCTCCTTCTCTAGCATTACTGCTTCGCAGAAGGAGGTGACGGCGTCCCATTCCATCTCACTCCGGACCATGGCTTGCACCAGGGCCGGACGCGAGAGGTCGCCGCCGCCGATCGCCGCTTCGAGGACACGGCGGTGCTCCGCCCACGCGGGGCACACCTCCACCGTGTGCTGCACCGTGTCCTCCGGTCGATCCTCACAGTGGAAGCACCCGGACGTTTCCTCCCGCCCGATTCGGTGCAGGAACCTCCCGAACACACCGTGTCCGGTGAGGACCTGCGTCAGGCGGAAGGTGAGGACGCCGTGGCGTCGCTCAAGCCACTCCTCAAAGAGGGGACTTATCGTCACTATCGTGGCGTGCCCTGCACGGGGTTGCGACAGTCGCTCTCTCCATGTCGCCATGAGATCCCGCCGGAAGTCTGTCCGCTGAGCGACAATTTGTCGCTGGAGGCGTTTGGCCCTCCCAGATTGGGCAGGAGCCGCCTGAAGGCAGCCCCAGTACGCTCCAGTTTAGGGGCCAAACGTCGGAAATGTTCCACGAAGTTCCACCGGCTGTCAAGGACAAGTCCCAGGTACTTCAACGTCGACTCGACGCCGATGGATACCCCTCCTACCGTCAGTAGGGATCCCTTCGGTGGCGCATTCCGAGGCCCATGAAAGCACATGGCCTCAAACTTGTGCAGTGCCACCTCGAGACCCAGTTGTCGGATCCCTGTCGCAACCCCGCGTGTCATCGCTTCGGCCGCCGCCTCGTGCGGTCTCCCCTGGGCCAGCACCAGCGTGTCGTCAGCGTAGCAAACTACGCTGACACCACTAGGGAGGTCGGCGCGCAGCACCCAGTCGTAACCGATGTTCCACAAGGACGGCCCTAGGACCAATCCCTGCGGAACACCGCACGACATCTCTCGCCGGTTCCATTCTCCGCTGCGACCGGGGTAAATGACTGCCTTGTCCGTCAGGTAGTCCCCGACCACTCGACGGAGGTAGGTCGGCACCCGGTGATACCGGAGTGCCTCCCTAATGCAGCTCCAGGGCATGAAGTTGAAGGCGTTGGCGATGTCGAGAGACACCGCCAAGACAACCCCACCTCTGGACACCGCATCCCCCGTCGTGAGGGCTCTCACGCGCATGATGGCGTCCACCGTAGAGCGCCCCTTGCGGAAACCGAACTGGTGTTCCGCAAGATCCGGCCCCGTCTCCGCAAGGTGCTCGGCGAGGCGGGTTGCAATTACTCTTTCAAAGAGCTTGCCCACCTCGTCGAGCAGCACCACGGGCTGGTATGCGGACGGAGAGTCCACAGGGCGCCCCGGCTTCCGAATGAGGACCAGCTTTCCCGTCTTCCAACGAAGCGGGAACTGGCCTCTCTCCAAGCATGCGCTAAGGAGCCCCTCTAGTCGGGGCCCGAGAGCCTCCGAGGCCAGGACCCAGGCTTTGCCAGGCAAGCCGTCGGGTCCCGGGGCGGTATTTTTGGCACTGAGCCTACGTACCGCCACTCTCAGGTCTACCCCAGTCACTTCCGGAGCGTTGTCGTCGTCGTCCTGTTGGTCCGCTTCCAGCATCGCAGGCGGCGGAGCCATAGGCGGGGATGGGTGTTCCCCTCGTGAAGGGAACAGAGTGCTCACCACGTCCTCCACGAGCTCAGGCCGGAGACTCTGCGTCAGTGGGGGGACCCAGGGGCGGAGTTTGTCTCGTACCAACTTGTAAGGGTGCCCCCACGGATCTCTGTCAAGAGTCCCCAGCATCTCCTCGCGGGCCAGATCCCTGGCTCGCAGGACAGCCTCGCGGAGGGTAGTCTTCGCCGCTCTGTACCCCTCATAAAGTTCCGCCTCAATGGCTGCCGCATCCGGTGGGCGGATGCGGAGCCTGCGATGCCTGGCGTACAGGGGCCGCGCAGCCACGCACGCCTCGCGCAGAGACGTCAGCTCTCGCGACCACCAATACACCTGACGCCGGGCGCTTCTTGGCCGAACACGGGGCATTGCCACGTCGCAGATGTCGGACATGGCCTCCTGGAACCACCCTGCCTCGTTGTTAACGTCGGCAGGCCTGTCCGGTGATGTCACCCAGGCCTGCACGATCGAAGCTTCCAGGAGGAGCTCCCGGTCCAGCTGCTTCAGCGCCCAGCGCGGACCACTCGGGGCCTGTTGGACCGGCGCGCTTGAGGTCTGGGTGGAGACGTCGAACCGGATGTACCGGTGGTCGGAATAGGTCTCCACCCCCTCCATGACACGCCAGTCAACGACACGCGGCGACAGAGCGGGGCTAGCGAACGAAATGTCCACCACCGACTCGCCCCGCATCCGCACACTCGTGGGGACAGAACCCCGATTTAAGATGACCAGGCCCTTCTCCAGGGCCCAGTCTTCCACCATCCTTCCCCGCACGTCTGTACAACGAGAACCCCAAGCCAAATTCTTGGCATTGAAGTCCCCATGGGAGCCCCCCTTAAATATTAATTTTATTATGTTTTTAGTATTTGTTGTTATAGCGGCAACAGAAATACATCATCTGTGAAAATTTCAACTGTCTAGCTGTCACGGTACATGAGATACAGCCTGGTGACAGACAGACGGACAGACAGCGAAGTCTTAGTAATAGGGTTCCGTTTTTACCCTTTGGGTACGGAACCCTAAAAACGAATATTTATTTTGTTGTTCTACTGATGCCATCAAATAAATGAAAAAGAAAATGTATTTGGAAACAAGAATCCAGTTTTCGGAAACGATACCTACCCCAGTATTTCACTACTATAGATTTCATTTTTTTTTAAGAATCCTTGTTATATAAGTAGTTTAGTGTTACCTCACTAACTAATAAAATAATACTTCTAGTGGGCTCCTCCACCTTAATGTGGAAGCCACAGTAATTCCGTCGGAGTGGATTCAAATTCAGGGAATTCCATTGACATACCGCGCCCTCAATAGACCGGTGAATCCTATAAATTATACGATGGATATATGCGAAAACATATTATTATTATGTATAGGTACGTAATTATAGTGTAAGAAGATATAAATAAAAAATAATAAAATAAAATCTTTTTATTTCAGACATTAGTCCATAACGTGTGAGTAAAACGGCTTTAAAAAACTATGTTACATTGAAATAATAAATCCTTAAAAACAAAAAAATAACAAAATAAACAATTACATTAACAAAAAATTATTAAATTACATTTAAATTAAAATTTACATTTAAAAATAAAAAGATTACATATAAAACTTAAAAATTACATTTGTAACTTAAAAATTACATTAAAAAGTTAAAAATTACATAAAAAAAATACAAATTACATAAAAAAATTACAAATTACATAAAGATAAAGATATGATCAAGAAACAATACTAATGTGCTAGCGGAATAATTAGTCACAAAACATTGACAATGGTCAAAGTGTTGTTGGAAATGGTCAGGAACCTTGATTATTGTGTCAGCAGAAACAGATCCACTGCTTTACACATTGGGATATATCCTTTTTAAGATTTCGTAACCGAAGGTTAACCAACGGGATCCTATAAATTACTAAGCCTCCGCTGTCCGTCCGTCCGTCTATCTGTCAGTGGGCAGGGGCCCTACTCTCTAACGTCCGTCCGTCTCTATCCCTCTCTCTGACTCGCACTCATTTGCAGACGTGCGCGAGAGAGACGGATGAACGGACAAACATTAGAGAGTAGGGCCTCTGTATCTCATGATCCGTAATAACAGTTGAAACAATAGAATGAGTATTTCTGTTGCCGCTATAATAACAAATAAATTAAAAATTAAAGGGGGCTCCCCTATGTAGGAACGGAACCCTTCTTGAGCGAGTCCGACTCGCACTTGGCTGATATCTACACTGCATAACACGAAATACACACTGAAAAAGAAATAACGTTGAACATAAAAATACCAACTAGCTGGATTTCGACTAACTGGGAGTCATCCGATCGCTATACGAAATCCTATTTCTATGTCCAACGTTTTCAGAATATTCTGAAGCGGTTTATTGCGTTCGGCTAGGTATATAAAAGTCTTTTACATCCAAAATTTTAGTGTTCACTTCAAGGAAACAATTTTTTAATTCGAAACGGAATTTGTTAGCTAAAAGGATGGTATGCACAGACAGAAAAACTTTGAGCAGACTGGGGTTACTCTAAAAGGTTTGTTGCCGAAATTCTTTTTATATATTGTTTCTACTCGGTAACCTGGGTGGAATAAAAAAAGTTGTTTACAGGAACAGAGATATCCAAACAAGTGCCAAAGCCCGTTCAGCCACATCCCGGGATACGAAAAATACAAAATGCATAATTCCTTGTCTACATCATAAAAAAGAACCTTTGCAAAAAAATATAACTTGTTAAGTCCATGGGTTGGGCATTGACACATCAGTCAGTGAGTTTTCAGGACTTTTCATAATTTGAATTGATCATTTAGTTTGCCATGTTCATAATATAAAACATTTTTTTCAAGTTCCACTTATAGTAAGTAGATATTACTAAACGAGCGGCATTTCGATATAATTTGGAGAAAAAATAGTTTGACATAATATTGTTACATCGTACCCGTACCCGTAGTAGGTAGGTAGGTAGGTAGGACGAGTCTCGAATGTTGTACCTAGGTACCTACAAGTAGGTAGGTAGGTAGTAGTAGGTAGGTAGGGCGAGTCTCGAATGATGTAGGTACTCTAAAGAAGGTTCGAGGAAGTCGTGGATCTTTCTCGAACGTTCGGTCGCCATATCGACGACGACGCCGACGACGACGACGACGACGACGACGACGACTTGTTTGCGGGAGCAGTCAGTCTGATTTTGGCTACACAACGAAGCAAATCGAAGTGAACTACATAGAAGTACAATATCTAAGCGAATAGTGATCAGTAGTGTATTTATTAAGTGTTTTGTGATTATTCAAAGTTATTTGTTGTTTAATCGGTAGTAATTAATAAATTTATCCGTGAGAGTCAGGATGGCTGGACTATATTATATAAAATATAAACTATTACGTGGAAAGTGGCCAGCCATTCTGACGTCAGAATGGCTGGCCACTTTTCTTGTAATACTTTTCCCTCTTTAGCGAGGTACACATTATTTGATGTCTGGTACCAAATAGTACAAAACAGGTACTAACACTTGGTATTGGTCAAACTTCCAAAATCTCTCTTGGTCCAGCCATCCTGACTCTGACAATTTATCCTATACCCAGCTCGTTAACATTATCTAGAAAATAGTGGTTGTATTTTTTGACGTGTAAAATTGAAAACAAATCCAGTTGGAGCAGGTAGAGCTAAATTTATCACACTCTCCCTGGGATTCCTCACATACATGCATAGTGCAATAAACTCATTTGCAACGAATGGGCCAATTTAAATGAAATAGTGTTATACTCCAGTCTAAATAGCAACCTGTTGCTATATAATGCATTAAAAACGAACAGTTTTCCGTTAACATGCGTTTTTACTGTAAATGTACCAGTTTGAACCAGATAAAAGTGGATGAAACCGGTTGAAACTGGATGTCTGCATTTTTGTTTAACTTCAAAATTGAGTTGCAAATGCGTGCGTTCTTTTTATTGTTTCAGCATTATAATGTTACCGTGGATGCTGCAGTTATCCAGTAAACTGTATTCTCTTTATTTTGTTAAAAAGTTTGGAGTTAAATGTTTTGTTGAATTACGTAATTGTTGGCATACATTTGTGGAGAACCATGACGAGAATGGATGCGCGTGCAATGAATTTGTGAAAAAATGAAAGCATGCAAATCATTACGTAATTGCTCATAACTGTCATGTGCCGAGAGGTTCTGGGTATAATTCCCAAATCAGTCTTTTCTTTTTAAGTACCTATTACGTTGTACCAAAAGCACGCGTTCCTCACTAAAAAAAAAGAAAAAAAAATTGCGCTCAGATTTTTAAATTCATAAATTCGTAAGCGATACGATAACTTCTTGCTGGGCTTTCGGCCCAGGAGTCTAGGTTTCATTTTGGTCTGGATCTAGAAGCATAGTTACCTACTGTTTTGCGGTACCTGGTGTTTCCAGAAGGCATTATGGTAATCTTTACTAGTTGTTATCTTCTTCGGGGTGATAGACTCACGCATTGCATCAATCCACTCTCATCACTTCATTTCTACTTTCATCCTTTTGATTTTAAATTTTGTTTTCGTGTATATATACTATATATATATATACTTACCTAAGAACATCTTAACCTACTTTTTTGTACAATCCATTGTTTTTTTATTTTTTTATTATGCCTGCAAGCATAATAATAAATAAATTAATTTTTTGTTTGTTAATGTTTTCTTTAATATGTCAATTGCATATTTTATTTTACGTATAGTTATTGTAAAATTTCAAATAATTAATTTTAAGTACCTACTTCCAACTTTAACTCTAGAATCTTTACTTATTTTTTTGCTAAAATTAAAATGTTATATTATATAAGCCGGAGAGGTGATCTGTACCTCAGGATTATCCTACTTCAGACACCTTTCTCTATTTAAGTTTGTGCATATAAATAAAGATTTATGATTATGTCCAACGAATGCGCGACACATTTCCACCGGCAGCGGGGACCCTACTCGGAGCCTGTTGGCCTCGAGGTCCCAAGCCCGCTGGTGGCCATCCTCTTCCTCGTCGTCGTCCTCGTCGTGGTGATGGTGATGGTGTCGACGGCGGGCGGGGGGAAAAACTCGTCGCTCGAGCTCGACGCAACTGCAGCGACCGGTGACACGATGCTCACGGGTGTGGCTGCGAGGCGGAGCTGAGCGACGAGCCCGGAGATGGTGGGTGTGCCTCCTGATGCTGTTTTGCTCGGCTTCTAGTAATCATTGGTAACTTATGATGAGTGACTTGGTGACATTTTGACAGTTTGTTTTCAGAAAATTTTCATTTTTGTTGCAATCCATATGTAATAAATCAATGTATCAAATTTTTATTCATTATTTAGCTGTTTGGTTTCGATTTCTTGGTAAATAGGTTTCGATTTCTTGGTAAATAGGTTTCGATTTCTTGGTAAAAAGGTTTCGATTTCTTGGTAAATAGGTTTCGATTTCTTGGTAAATATTATTATTATGGTATTATTATTATTATTGGTAAATAATATTATTATGATTATTATTCCATTTATTCATCTTTATACATATTTTTAACATTTTTAAATATTTCTTAATAAAACAACATAAAAAAAACATTTAAAAATATAAAAAACAGTAGCCCACCAGCGCTGGGAACAGGATCCGAGCTGCCGGCGGTCAGGGCTCTTGAGAGAGGAACCTCCTAACGATACGTGCCGTGTCCAGAAGTACTGCTTTCTGAATCAAGCCCTTGATCCAGCTGCCAAGCGAGAGCCTCCTAAGATGTTGGTCGAGGCTCTTGGCTATTAAGCCATTGGCCGACACGACTATCGGCACAATGACTGCTGTACCCACGTCCCACATGTCGACAACCTCGCGAGCCAGATCTAGATATTTGAATTGATTATCTTTCTCTGCTTTCACGAGGTTCTCGTCATGCGGGATCGTTATATCAACAATCATTGTGCGACGCTCCAATCGATCTATCACCACAATGTCAGGCCTATTGGCAACAACAGTCCTGTCAGTGGTGATTTGTTACATTTTTAAATATTAATTAAAAAATATATAAAAAACATTTAAAAATATAAAAAAATTGTAGCCCACCGGTATCGGGAACAGGGTCCAAGCTACCGGCGGTCAGGGCTCCAAAGAGAGGAACCTCCTTACAATACGAGCCGTGTCCAGGAGTACCGCTTTCTGAATCAAGCCCTTGATCCAGCTGCCTAACGAGAGCCTCCTCAGGTATTGATCGAGGCTCTTGGCAATTAAGCCATGGGCTGATACGACTATCGGCAGAATGATTGCTGAGTCCACTTCCCACATGTCGACAACCTCGCGAGCCAAGTCAAGATACTTGATTTGTTTATCTTTCTCGGCTTTCACGAGGTTCTCATCATGTGGGACCGTTATGTCAACAATCATTGCGCGCCGCTCTGATCGATCCACCACCACTATATCAGGTTTATAGGCTACAATAGTCCTGTCAGTGATGATGGATTGATCCCAGTACAACGTGATACAGCCATTATCAAGAACTGGGTCGGGCACATACCTATAGTAAGGCACTTCCGATTCCACAAGGTTGTATTTTAGAGCAAGTTGCTGATGGATAATCCTGGCTACAAGGTTGTGTCTATGCAGGTACTCTCCGTTAGCTAGACGAGAACACCCGGAAATAATGTGACGGATTGATTCGCCTGGACGGTGGCATGCCCGACATATGTCAACCGTGCCATCCTTCACAATAAATCTCCGGTAGTTATTCGTCACCATAACTTCATCCATTATTGCACAGACAAAACCTTCAGTTTCTCCGAATAGGTCCCCGGAACGTAGCCAGGCTACGGACGCTGATAGGTCTACATCGGGCCCATGGAGGGCCCGGAAAAAGCGTCCGTGAAGCTCCTTACTCTGCCATACCTCCCTGCGATCGTTAGTGTCAAGCACTGGAGGTTTGCGCCAGTTCTCTTTAGCCAAGGAGAGCGGGGTGAGGCCCTTGTCCATCGTGACAACATCTCGATGCATTCCCACATCGGTTCCTAGGAAATATTCCCTGAGGCTGCATATCTCGCGATTGTGGAGAGTCTTAGCATTTAAAAAGCCTCGACCCCCACACTTCCGCGGGATATACAGTCTCATAACCGAAGAACGTGGGTGATGCATCCGATACGCCGTCAACAATTTACGGACCTTCGTATCCAAGGCGTCTAGTTCTGTTTGAGTCCATTTGAGTATGCCGAAAGAGTACATCAAAACCGGCATGACCCAACCGTTGAAGGCACGCACCTTATTGCCACCTGATAAAAGACTATTAAGTACTTTTTTCAGGCGGCCAAAGAAACGCTCCTTCAACGATTGCTTCATGTCAGCAACATTGACGCCCAGCGCTTCCGACATACCCAAATACTTATAGGTTTCGGTTGCTGAGAGGGATCGAAGAGTTATGGAATCTGAGAGCTGGGTTCCCACAGATTCCACAATGTCCCCTCGTTTTACATGCATGACCGCACATTTGTCCACACCAAATTCCATCCTGATGGCGTTACTGAAAGTTTCAGTTACCTTCAGTAACTCCATCAGTCGCAAATCGTTGGGGGCAAACAGTTTTAGGTCATCCATGTAAAGGAGGTGAGATATAACCTGACCATCTTTCCGCAACCGATAGCCTAAACCTGAATCCTCCAGCAGTGTGCTTAGAGGATTCAAAGCTAAGCAGAACCAAAGCGGACTCAAACTATCGCCCTGAAATATACCTCGCTCTATCCTTATCGGCTCGCTATTCCTCTGAATCTGCGAACATCCTGGATAGCGAAGGACTGTCCTCCATTGCCCCATACATGACATCAGGAAGGTGCGCAGAGTTGCATCAACTTTATACAACTCGAGCACCCTCATGAGCCATGTATGTGGCACCGAGTCATAGGCCTTCTTATAGTCTATCCAACATGTCGACAGATCCTTTCGGGAACGGCGAACCTGGTGACTAATGGCCATATCAATGAGGAGTAGCTCCTTAGTACCACGGGACCCGTTCCTACATCCATTCTGAGAAGCGGACATGACAGAATTGTCATCTATGTGTTTGCTAATTTTAGTTCTCAAAATGGATGTAAGAACTTTATAGACTGTCGGGAGACAGGTGATCGGTCTATAATTTTTGGGTTCCGCAGTACTACCCGATTTATGGAGCAGGTGGGTTATACCTGTTGTCAGGAACTCTGGCAGCGACCCAGACTCTAAGGCTGACTGGAACAGGGTCGCCAAGCGAGCGTGCGACCTTGTGAACCATTTTATCCAGAAGTTGTGCAGCCCATCCGGCCCTGGAGATTTCCAGTTAGGCAACGGACGGACTGCACGAGCTACGTCTTGGGGGCTGATAGTAATTACCCCCATTTCTGATATTGGATCGCATGCTCGCTCAATCACCCGAGTCCATTCACCCTCGGCATGGCTGACAGGCACCGACCAGATGCTGCGCCAGAACGAACACATTGCATCATCATCCGGCAGGTGCGTGTCAGCCACACCTTGGTCCGGTCGCTCCCAAGCCCTATAAACCCACCTTTCATCTTTTTGGAATGTGCGATTCTGAGTGTATCGGTCCACCCGCCGCTTATACTTACGAATACGGTTTGCCCATGCATACACTTTCTGCTTCAGGAAGTCGATGCGTTCTGTGACACGGAACATGTAGTCTCGAGGGCTGATATCAGTCCCCGAGAACGCCTGCCTCACAAAACGCATCACTCTAGGGCGAGTATTGCCCTCCCTGAAGCAGACCAGTTTACCGATGAGTGCTCTGGCCCCACTAATACGTCGCTCAATCCTGTACTGCCGTGCCGGTACGGCTGGTTTTGGTCGTGTAGTTCTGTCAGAAGGAAATTTGACATGAGCTACACGACATGCCGCTACAGCCGCACAATACAGGATTGAGTGAACATCGGTGAGGTCTTCGCAGTTATCAAAATAGTTTGATAACTGCGAATCCAGAACAGCCACCAGCGCCCTATTTTTGTTATGCATGGGCAAACGAGGTATGCGTGGTCTCAGGTCTGGTTGCATGAACCGATATTCCCGAATCGCACCCTCCAAAGCACTCCTCATTTCTACATTGCACTGGGTACTTACATTAGTAACCATGTCATTACTCACGTCGTTATCGCAATTTGGTATTATGCTTGACTGTGGTGGAACCACAGCCTGCGACGGCGTGGCAATGACATGGTTACTCTGTATTTCAGTCCGCAAGCGATCAAATACGGTATCATCCAACATACGATTACGCTGGATGACCCGCACCTGATCCGATAGTCGTTGTGCCGACACGTTGACAGCTGGCTCAAGCACCTGAAACAGAGAGAGCATCCTAACACGGTACGCAGTCAGGTTGTTTCCCCCCTCTGTAGCCCCATAGTATGCGCGCATGACATTTTCATTGATGGATTGCGTCCATCGCATGCGCTGCACACTTACGCCGGGAGCTGGGACCCTATCAGAGACCCTATCAGAGGCCGGTGGGCCTCGAGGTCCTAAGCCGTCCGGTGGCCGGCGTCCTCCCCGTCGACGAGCAGGTGGTGGAGTCGTGGGCGGAGAGAAATACTCGTCGCTCGAGCTCGACGCAACTGCCACGGCCGGTGTCACAGCGCTCACGATGGGGCTGGGTTCCGGCGGCGGCGAGGCGGAGCTGAGCGACGAGTCCGGAGGCGGTAGGCGTGCGCGACGAGCAGCAGCTGATCTTGTCAACATTGGCGTTGTTTCATTTCGTTACTTATTTTGTTGGATGGTGATGGTTTGACTCTTTCATTTTTACATAATATGACATATGTCAACGGTCACAGATTTTCTTTATTTATGTTTCTTGTTATAAAAAGCAGATCTCACGTTGTAATTTTTATGGGTATTGAAGACTATTATAATTATAAAAAGGGAACTGGTATCTGGTTGTTTAAAATAATATCTGTAGTAAATAAATTGCAAAAAATTTGTTGAATGAAATTTCAACGACTTGTTGACTCTAGTGTTGCCAGCTTATTATTATTAATTATTATTATTATTATATCTATTGTTACTAGTATGTGGAAAAGTCTACTGTTTGCGGCCTCTTTCACGATTACACCAGGTTATCGGCCAGCAGGGACAAGCGACGAATGATCTTGAGGCGAATCACATCTGCCCCTACAGTATTCGTTAT
Organism: Xestia xanthographa; assembly: GCA_905147715.2. NCBI lineage: Eukaryota > Metazoa > Arthropoda > Insecta > Lepidoptera > Noctuidae > Xestia > Xestia xanthographa. The sequence goes on from LR990650.1 coordinate 27,516,491, forward strand.
CTGATGTCCACGACCTTTGCCAAGAGAAGCACGAAGAAGAAGAAGAAGAGGCAGGAACCACAGAACTCTACTTGCTACGATGCTTACATCATACACTTTTCGCCTCGTCCATGTTCATACATCTGCACCCCTACCCAAGTTACAAACGTTTCGTATCGATTCTTTTTCTACAATCGTAAACGCCTCGGCGTAAGCGATTGTAGATAGCGCTAAATTGGTAGCCAAGTTGACACGACTGAGTCGATCGCTCGTTCTCTAATGTCTGCAGATAAAACCTACACTTTTGTCTATGGTGAGCGTTCCTACCAAATAGTTTAGCGATCAACATTGTAGAAAAAATAACATTCTATTCTAACATGTTGAACGATGTAAACTTGTCTACGAATTTTCTATTCGTTTGTGTTGATCACGTGATTTAACGTTGAGATGATCTCATTCCCAGTCATTTGAATAGTTTTCTACTAGCGTTAACGATTGTAGATTGTCAACTTGGCTAGGGGTGCAGGTCATACACGTACGCCGGTTGGAAATACCACGCACCTGATCTTTTTAAAGAACATCACAAATTAGACGATCTATTTATGTTTATACCAATCGACGCAATTGTGGTACTTTCTTTGCCTTAATTTTACGATCAAAAACACAATAAAATTAATGATCATCACGTCCACTATTTTCATTAGCATCTAAATCCCGTTCTATACAAAATGAATAGTAATAAATTGTTCACAATTTCTATCACGTACGATTCGTAAATAACTAAGGGAAAGATACTGTAGCACGTTATTGTTAATTTGTGACTATTGTGACAATTTGCGACTATTGTCACAATTTATTGCATACAGATTCATAGCATTCATTTATATGCAGATGGAGTGAAAGAAATAGTGTTTTGTTTATACTAGTTTGCGGTTCAGTGAGTCGAATTCAATGGTGAGAACATTAATTTTTGTATTTGATGTGTTGGTAAGCGAAAATGGCTTGGTAGAAAATTGTTCTGGCTAGTCGCGCCAAGCTGTTTTCCGATATGTTTACAATCAACAATAAAGCGATCATATTGTGATCGGAGTGAGAGAGATACATCATCATCTGCCTAGCCTTTTCCCAACTATGTTGGGGTCGGCTTCCAGTCTAACCGGATGCAGCTGAATACCAGTATTTTACATGGAGCGACTGCCTATCTGACCTCTACAACCCCGTTAGTACCGGGTAATACGATACCCCTTGGTAAGACTGGTTGTCAGACTTTTTGGGCCTCTGACTACCTAACGACTGTCAAAGATCTACAAATGACAGCCGGGACCAACGGCTTAGCGTGCTTTCCGAGGCACGGAGGAAACTCGGTATGTAATGGGTGGTCACCCATCGACAGACCAACCTAGGCAAGCACAGCTTAACCTAACGATCGACCCGAGCGGCTGTTATTATTTAGCCACGAGCTCCTTCTTTGAGCTTCCTTCTTTGGAGTGACAGAGATAAAATAAAATAAATAAATAAAAAAGTTTATTGCTTCAACATAAATAAATTATTCTAGTTACAATGGGGAGAATCCATTTAAGCAAATAGTATGCTTGTTTTAGGATGCTCCGCCCTTACCTAGGTTAAGTACCTAATTGTATTTAAGATATTGAACCTGATTAAGGTATTAAATGAACTTATACAAGTAAAAATGCTAGAAACCCTTTTATTATATTATTATTTTCCCTGCCCTAGTGTTTCGACCCTAAACGGATCTAATTAATCGTTTTAATTAAAATTAGTACAGAATAAGTAAAAATGTCAGAGCACCAAAAAAATACTTTAAGCAATACACAAATTGCTTCTACTACCTATGAAGCAAATACCTAGGAAATAGGTAATTCTTAAGTTGATGAAAGGCTCGACATATAAAATAGATCTTAAACTAAATTTACTTGTATCAAAACATGACGAGACAGATATTATCTTAAAAACAATTTTGCTTACATCAAAAATATATCTAATTTACCGTTAGCAAAACAAAATACGATATCTCGGGGGCCCGAGGCCCAGGGCCCATTCATAACCAAATCTCATTCACGCTCTTCTAATTGCTAAAACGGGGCCCCATTCACAGCAACATCTGTGCCCTAAGATAAAAGACGGAGATTACATTAATTACTCTTTCTTGACAACATGAAAAGATTTTGGTGAGAAAAAAGGCCTGAAGTTATTGATAAGTATTTTATGAGTGAAAGTTTGGGATTTTATGCGTGTATTAATTTTTGTGAGGTTCAGTTTCGTATCTGTCGATAAATTATGAAAAGCCAGCTATTATCAGAGGCTTTGTATGTGCTTAGTCACCCCAGATATAAATACCGAATAATGCCTATTTAGGAGAGGCGTCTAAGCAAAATGATATGAGCAATAAATAGGTAGGATGAAAATCTCAAAAAATATATTGAATTGACATAAGTTACCTCGGAGGAGCTCGTGGCTAAATAATAACAGCCGCTCAGGTCAATCTTTGAAAGAAGAAAGAAAAAATATTTGGGTTAAGCCGTGCTTGCCTAGGTTGGTCTGTGGATGGGTGACCACCAATTACATAACGAGTTTCCTCTGTGCCTCGTAAAGCATGCTAAGCAGTTGGTCCTGGCTGTCATTTGTAGATCTTTGTCAGTCGTTACAGGTAGTTAGTGGCCCAAAAAGACTGACAACCAGTTTTACCAAGGGGTATAGTATTACCCAATACTAACAGGGTTGTGGAGGTCAGATAGGCAGTCGCTCCATGTAAAATACTAGTATTCAGCTGCATCCGATTAGACTGGAAGCCGACCCCAACATAGTTGTGAAAAGGCTAGGCAGATGTTGATGACATATGTTACCAAAAAGCTTATGTCAAGCATTTTGGAAGTGGTTTTAGAAATACGAATTTTAAGTAGACGCAGCGATAGTAGACCACCCTCAAGGTAGGCCGACGACCTGGTGAAGGTTGCGGGAATCTTGATGAAAGCAGCGCAGGACTGGTCGTTGTGGCGATATTTGGTGGAAGCTTATTAGCAGTGGACGTCTTTAGGCTGAAATAATGGTGCTTAAGGTTATGGTGATGATGATGTAGAACATTTTTCTTGGTACGAAATACAAAATCCTTTCATTGTGAATTTTCAGGACTTTGTTTTCGTGATAATATGTTAAAAATATGAATTTAAAACAAAAGTAAGATTATTTAATGCTTTGTACTTTTAAAACCACCTTATATTTTTACAAGCTTCAAATGCAAATGGGTTTTGGCTAAGACTCAGGTTTTAGGTTAATCTAGACTGAACACGCATTAAAAATGATGTAGTAAGCCAAAAAATAGAAAATTAGGTTGGTAAGTACAATATTAATTTTACACTGAAAATTACAACTTAATAAGAAGGTACCTTTAAGCTCCGTTAAGGCTACTTTTACACTTATTATTCTCTGCTGACTCAGTATTTAAAAGAGCTCAATGTTTTGTCAAGCATGTGGTGGCCCAGTTGTAGGTAGTAGGTACGTAAAGTAATTAATTTCATCACCACTGCTCTCAAAACGGCAAAGGAAAACATTATGAGGAAACCGGCAAGTCTTAGAACCATAGATTCGAAGACATTTACCAACCTGTACTTTGCCCACTTAATAGGTTACAGCCCAGTTCCTCTCATAGAGAGGAGGCCTGTATCCTAGCAGAGGGTACATTTGAAAATGATTTTTCTAACGTTTGATCGATCATACCAAAGTAACAACATTTGGATAGGCCATAAAAGTGCTCAATAAACGAATGTATGCATTCATAAAAAAACTGAACTGAAATCCGAACAATTTGCCTTTACAAAACTCTCCAATATTTTTCTAACACTTCACACTATCTTCGCGTTAAATTCTGAAAAATTCAAAACGTTCTCTACAAAGTTAGTCTCTAGAGCGCACTTCATTAGAATAAGAGCTTGTTACATCGGATTTCGGATTTTTGTGATCTATAGCACTATGAATTATATTCAAAAGTGGGTAGGTGCCTTTTTGAAATTTCAGATTGTCTGCCCAAAGATTTAGTAAGAGCTCTTTTAATATCGGCTGGAGTTTAGCCGGATTAGGCTTAGTGCTAAGGTGCTTTAAATTTTTGAGTTTGATATTAAAATGTGGGAGATTTAAAGGTGGTCTAAGAGTGATTACGTACGTATGCGATATTTTATTCAAACTGTAGTGAAGGGGGATTTACAAAGATAGGATATCACCTCCCAATTTTGTATCAAAATCTACGTACAGACGTCTTAGCTTTTGGAGGAGCTCGTGGCTAAATAATAACAGCCGCTCGGGTCGATCGTTAGGTTAAGCCGTGCTTGCCTAGGTTGGTCTGTGGATGGGTGACCACCCATTACATACCTATCGAGTTTCCTCCGTGTCTCGGAAAGCACGTTAAGCCGTTGGTCCCAGCTGTCATTTGTAGATCTTTGACAGTTGTTAGGTAGTCAGAGGCCCAAAAAGTCTGACAACCAGTCTTACCAAGGGGTATCGTATAAGCCGGTACTAACTGGGTTGTGGAGGTCTGATAGGCAGTCGCTCCATGTAAAATACTGGTATTCAGCTGCATCCGGTAAAACTGGAAGCCGACCCCAACATAGTTGGGAAAAAGCTAGGCAGATCGATCTATGTACTAGTTTTATTAAGCAATTCGTTATTTTAATTTGCACATTAGACTATAAATTTAAAACTTTTCGTATCACGAAGGTTAATGTAGCTTCCTCTTAGTGAAAGAATTTGCGGAATCCAATAAGAATTTCCGCAGATTACCCCTACATCCAAACATACAAACAACTGTATTTCTTGATAATAATGGCACAGATTGATGAAACTTACACATACCAAAGAAATTTTTAAGTTTTGCTAAGTCATGGAAACCGCAGGAAGCAGGGGATGGGTTGCCGTTTTAACCCCCGACCAAAAAAGAGGGGTATTAAGTATAAAAAGTTTTTAAAACTTTTTCTGCTAAAAATTCTGCGAAACAATATAAACGCTTTTAACAATACAAATTCTACTGTTTCATGGTCATAGCGAAGAGTTAAAATTAAAATGGACTTTCTAAAAGAATAAATTTATAACATAACTTAACACCATGCCTTATATTCCAGAAAGAGTATACAGAGACATCTCATGTAATAATTGTTGAGCCTAATGTCATCATCCAGGCACAAATCCCGACTTCAAGCTACTACTAAATAATTCCTGACAGAAAAACCCAATGGTAATATTGGTAATCCAACACAGGACCACCTCAGCTCACCTCAAAACAATTCGGTCAAAAAAAACAGGGAGAACAAAATATAACATCAATTTAAAAAGTCTTATCAACCACTAAACATAAAGAATAGCACCTTTATTTCATCGTTATCAAGGTTTACACTAAATATATAAGGGTTGTAGATTATGTATGTAATCAGAATGCTAATGCGACCCTATCATGGTACAAACATTTATTTTATAATATAATCTGTAAAAGGGACGCGTCTTTGCGATGCTTTGCTCGACACGTTGTTTTAGAAATAGGTAAAAATAAAGATTATTTTTTTTGGGCATAAAATTGGCTTGTGTCCTAAAAAAATCTAATTAGTCCGTCATTTAGATTAACAAAAAATATTTGACACGTATTTTTTTATTGTTACGTAAACCAAAATTGACGAAGATACGACGCTTTTAAAATTCTCAATACGTCAAGCCGTGCTATAATTTTTAGTGCAGTGTGACGTCACGAGCCCCCACTCCTGAATTTTGATGCGTTCTATCTTTGTCAGTAATCATTGATTTACAAAAACAAAAAATACATGTCCATTATTTTCCAATACTCTAACTGACGGGCTAAATAGATTTGCAATAATTTATTCATGATGAAAACTAGCCTATAAAGAAGCTACAGCTGGTATGCAAAGAAACCCTCGTTTTTTGCCTGAAAGCCAGTAAAATGTTGCCAATTCGTATAGTTTTATATAATTCATCTAGTGATTTCTAAAATAATAAAAAAAAACCGGCTAAGTGCGAGTCGGACTCGCGCATAAGGGGTTCCGTACCATCGTAGTAGGCGCCCCCTTTAATTTGTGATTAATTTTTATTTGTTGTTATAGCGGCAATAGAAATACACTGTTACTGTTAGCTTGTGTCATCCCACTGCTGGGCAAAGGTCTCTCCCCATGACTTCCAAATTCTTCGATCCAGGGCCAATGTGGACCACTGATCGTTAGTTTTGTTTAGCTCGTTCCGCCATCTCTTACGAGGTCTACCGCGTCGCCTTCTTGCTGTGTCAGGGCTACACATCGTGGTTATTTTAGAAAAAGTTAATAAAGAAAAAGCATTTATTAGCCCGCACAGGACATTACACACAAATTGAAATGGTTAAATTAACAGTACAACTACTACACCACCACCCCACCCACCCTCACCACTACTATTTTGGCCCACAGCTCGTCGTTTTTCACAGAAATACACATTCTGTGAAAATTTCAATTATCTACCTATTATGGATCACGAGATACAACCCGCTGATAGACAGACGAACGGACAGACGAACAGCTTTTGGGTATGAAACCCAAAAAAAACACTTCCCTACAAATATTAATGAAGGATTTTCTTTTTCGCTCTTCCCTAGTCACTGGGTAGATGGCGCTGAACTTGGTAAGTTACTGCAAGGAACGGAACGTAAAAAAACTGATTTTAACAAAGCGCGAGAAAACTAGGTCACACGCTCTTTGATTGTGAGCCTGAAATTAACACGAAAGAAAAATAAAAGATGTACTGAAGACTTAAAAATTACTAGCGAAATGTAGGTTTTGGAGAAACCGTTATTCGGAAGCATAAGCAAACGAAAGTGTCAGTCAACGAGCGTATGTGACGTGACGCAATGTTTTTTTTCCAAGCATTTTGGCTTTGGCACCTAGTAACGTAGTCAAATCAACGCCATCTACAGAGTTCTAGGAAACTATGTTTTTTTTTAATACCTCGAAAAGAAAACCTGTCATTAATAATTCTTCATTGGCCCTTTGAAATTAAGTGAACATTCAGCTTGTTGTATTCCACATAAAACATTATTTTTCATTACTAAAAATAATTTCTAAGAAAAACGTCTACCACACACATGACACTCAAGTGATTCTATAATCATTCAGTCTAGTGATTACATAAGTGTTTTACTTATTTAAGCATGAAAAATTCAATTAAAGACTTCTCTACTTATACTTTACTACGAAAAAGCTTCTAAAAATACGAATATACTCGGAATTGGAGAAACAAGAACTACTCTCAGTTTACAAAACCTTTGCGTCCTTTAACTGAAACGACAGTAAAGAGACAGAATGAAAGTAATCAATGAAAGAGTTCATGTAATTACTTCTTATTTTTACAAAGAATACACCTTTGTTAACCTCCTTTGACAATTATTTGACAATGTGGCTGAGTAATTGGCTGCTGATGATGAAATGAAATGATGAAATGATGTTTATTTTTGCAAGTAGGTTTTTACAAACACTTTTACACGTCATTTTTTTTAAACTCGATGGGGCCCGTGTTACGTACCTGCACCCTTAGCCAAGTTGACAATCTACAATCGGTAACGCTAGTAGAAAACTATTCAAATGAATGGGAACGACATCATCTCAACGTTAAATCACGTGATCAACACAAACGAATAGAAAATTCGTAGACAAGTTTTCATCGTTCAAAATTATAGAATGGAATGTTATCGTTTCTACAATGTTGATCGCAAAACTCTTTGGTAGGAACGCTCACCCATAGACTAAAGTGTAGGTTTTTTCTACAGACATTAGACTGAGAACAAGCGATCGACTCAGTCGTGTCAACTTGGCTACCAATTTAGCGCTTTCTACAATCGCTTACGCCGAGGCGTTTACGATTGTAGAAAGAGAATCGATACGAAACGTTTGTAACTTGGCTAGGGGTGCTGACTATACTCTGAAAAGAAACAGCCGAAACAAAGTCAGAGGTCATAGTCACTTTTGAAGTCCAGTTGCATGCGCTGCATGTCGCGGGTTCGATCTCCGCACGGAACAAATATTTGCACGGCCTACTGGTAGTTGTTCCGAGTCTGGCTGTTTGTGTCATCATCATCAGCCTATTAATGTTCCCACTGCTGGGACACGGCCTCCTCTCAATAAGAGGGAATGGGCTATAACCCACCACGCGGGCCCAGTGCGGATTGGTAGATGTCACATGTCTTCCAATTTTTGGTTCTAGGACATGCCGGTTTCCTCACGATGTTTTCCTTCACCATTTTGAGAGCAGTGGTGATGAAATAAATTACACTAAGTAATGCACCTGTCTGGGTTCGAACCCATGACTTACTCTTCGTAAGTCGGGGCCGCCACCACTGGGCCACCACTGCTCTCCTGCTGTTTGTGTATGTGACTTTAAATGTTTGTAAACGCATCCACAATACAGGAGAAATTCCTAGCCTAGGATAAGGTTAAAAAAATGTGTACGAACGTACTATAGTCTGCGCCAGAAAAGTAGGAATTAAAGGTCATTGCTCTTTCCTTAACCCTAGATCCCTAAACATTAGTCTCACAGGCGACACGGCCCCGATGCATTCGCTGTTTAGGTAAGTTCCCGATACTTCCCCGACCCACCGCGCTCAGTACCTTCCTAATTCAATGTTTTAGTGCCCCATGCGCATGTATTGCGTCTGCACGTATTTTACTTCCTGAGTTTTGGCGAATTGTTAGTCTCACGGACTAATGTTTAGTGATTGCGCGTATAGAATGAGTCAAGGTAAGCTTTGAAGAATCAAGACCAGTATCAAAGATATCCTGCAAATTGAATATGTCGTGGCAAGTACTTCTCCAGTACAGTCAAACAAACGAAAAATTTGCGCATTTTGCCCATATCAGAAGCACAGGATGACTAAAGTGTCATGCCACTCCTGCATGAAAGCCAATTGTGGCGAACATACCATTCCGCTCTGCTCAGGCTGCCAGGAATAACATTTTCAAAGTCTCTAATAGTTTTTAGGAAGTCTTATTACATGTACTCTCATGTTACCTACTTTTTAAAATTAATAAATTTCATTTAATGAAAAATATTGAGGTTTCGTTTTGTTAGTCGAAATGACTAATGTTTAGTGACTGTGTAACTCGAAAATATGTTTAGTGATCTAGGGTTAATTTCTCTGCGTAGGTACCCCGACAATTCATTATGAATCGTTTTTAATTACTAGAAAAAGTCAAGGATCACGATAAAGGTCGTTTCGGGACAAGTTTATGTCATCATTTCTGTTTTCGGAATTATGTTTTTGAATAAATGTATGCGGTTTAATGACCTTTAATTCGTACTTATCTGGCGCGGACTATAGTAACGTACTTGTAGGTAATTCTTGCTTCGTTATAATTTGGAGTTGTTTGTCGTTAGGAAATGCCTCGTTGGTTTAGCTAGTGCATAACCATGAATATCATAATATAATATTTTAGGTTCATTATCAAGGTCGGGAAGTATTATTTGGTTTTTCCATGACTAATTTCTCAGTACCAATGCTGAGTCTGGATTTATGTCCAATAGATTGAAATAGGCGTCCCCCTATAATATAACTGCATGGTTAATGTGGTGTGAATTAGGTACACTTCTGCCATAACCTTTGGGGATCACAAGCGTGATATTTTATGTTAAATTATGACATTCAATTCACAACTCAACAAAAATGAACACCATACAAATAGCTAGTGCCCAATTTTTTTTCGTTTTTTTTTTTTTCGGATGGGAAATCATCAAATGACTTCTCCCGCTCTGGGCGGAGCAGGAGGGAGTGTCAGGCTTTTACTGACTAAAACCCATCCATGTTCCTTCATCGCCCTTTGTGTTCCGGGGCCACGGTATCTCTTTCGAACAGTCCCGCAACCCCGGCAGGCTAGTGCCCAATCAAGAACCCTTTTCAAACTTTCTAGGCACACTATACATCAATATCATAAAGTTAGGACAGGCTATAATCCTATAAAGCCTCTATTTCTACCCAAAAAGAGTCCGTATGGCGAAACTTTACCAATTATAACATTTACTATTAGAACGAGTTGGAAACTAGACAGTCAACTCGTGAGCCAAAAAGAGGTAGGTATCTTAAAAAACTCGAAATATGTTTTTTTTTTGTATCTGACTGCTTTTTTGTTCGCAACAGAATTATGGCTTAAGAGCCTATACTACCTCAGATTAGCAACTCTATTTGTGGTTGTTCGCTTGTAACTTCGTTTGTAATACAGATAGAATAACGTTCTAATCAGCTTGCACTACAAAGCGGTTGTTACGTCAGTCACTGCGGCCGAATAGTCAGAGCTATTGCACTCCGTGTGTAGGCATGAGATAATCACCCACCGCTTCGCGCATATTGAATATGCAAGCTCTCTAGGGCTGTCACGCTCCAGCCGTGCGTAACTGCGTATGTAAGCCGCGTTAATTTTTTGCGCTTTTTTGACCTTGCGTCGCGTACTCCTACCTACTCGTACTTCGTGTTTGTTAACTGACTGATTTATTGATCATTAATCATTACTAGTGAAAATGACAAGCCGGATAAACTGTTGCTGTTAATAAATGTAGAAAAAAAATTATATCAAGAAAAATTATCGAGAAAAATTTATGAAATCGTGTTTTCGCCAAACATAAGACCTAAAATTATTAATCCTCAACTTTACCATATATTTATTTCAAAATTAATGCTGCAGCATTTTAGGCGTAACGGAGGATCATGCTAAGCCATTTGAGGTAGTAAAGGCCCTTAATGAAAGTAATCGTATCTTTATTTGAACATTTCAGGTCTGACTTGGTTGAGACTCGCGCTGACCAGGGATGAATGGCACAAAAGGGGGGGAGTATCAAGGCTGACTGATGATGATGATGAAGGGAGATTGAGAACAGATACTGTTTCACTGAATCCCTGTTTTCTCAAAACGTAAATTTGTTGAGATACCACAGTTTAGATTATGGAGGCATTACATGAGTCCCGGAAATTGTAACTGGAATACAACTTCGAACGTGTCCCTTTGAATTAAAATATTATGTTCTATTTATTTGAATAATCTCATTTTGCTAGTTCATTATGGCATGTTTGCTGTGTACGATTTAAACTTAGTCTAAAATGCAAATGGTATTTCATTATGAGGGGCTTGTCGCTTTAAAATAACAGCCACACTGGCCGATCTTTAAGGTTAAACAACAGTTGCTGAGGTCAGTCTGCGGATGGGTGACCATCCAATAATCAAGTGTCCTCTGTGCCTCTGAAAGCACATTAAGCCGTTGGTAATGGCTGTCAACTCCAGATCTTTGACAGTCGTTACGGGTAGTCAAGAATTCAGAAAGTCTGACAAGCAGTCTTACCAAGAGATATCGCATTACTTAGTTACTGGGTTGTGGAGATCAGATAGGCAGTCACTTGATGAAAAATACTGGTATTACTCCATCTGATTAGACTGGAAGCCGAGACCACAATAGTTGGCAAAAGTTTAGGTGGGTGATGCTAATTTGTTACGTTTTCTGTGGCAGTTAGAAAATGAGTTTACTCATAGTTAAGGAAGTAGGATGTTCTTCCTGCCTTTTTTGTATGAGAAACGACATTTATTTCTATCTTACGACAAGCTTTTATGTTGGCTTAATTGACACAATTAAGAATTATTTGATTTTGTATTTAATTCAATTATATAAAAAAAAATGTTATCTTTATATAGCGTAACTTCATTTAATAAAAGTCGAGTTAATCTATAATCTAATAATATAATGTAACAATAAAATCGAATAGTATAATGTTTTATTAAAATCTAACAATGTTATCTTTTATAATTTTAATTGATCTACTTAATTTAACTGGCAAGAAACAAAAGGCTTTTTTATTTTTTTTATTTTTTTTTATAATTGACACTGAGCTCTGGCACGTGGCCTCGCCAACGGTCAAAAATCCCACGAAAAATTATATCAATTTAAACATAACATAACATCAGACTGGAATTCTCGAAGGGTTAGGCAGAGGCGTGCTTAATAATCCACCCACATTTCGCCAGATATTTCTAAGGGCGAGCCTAGGCTATGGCTATCGATCGGGCTCCATGGCTGCCACTGAGAAATTCGTGATGGAAAAACCCAAAATCCATTAAGGTGTGAAAAGATAAACAATCAGACACTCAAAGTTAGCATTTTTATGATAAAGTATTATGTTATGAAGCAGCGGTGGTGGTGAAGCCGTGTGGTATCCAGCAGAGTAAAATAGAACCAACCCATTACACTCACGGGTGTCGTATAAGGCGACTAATGTCTGAGGCAAAACACCTTGCGCCTCCCTAGACCAGAAAATGGGCAGCAGCGTTTTCTGTTAGTCTTTCATCACTGCGATCTCCAATCCGCCTGCCAAGCGTGGAGATTACGGCAAATTCCTCCCATCATGGGAGAGGCTTATGTCCAGCAGTGGACGTTATGGGCTGGTTGTTGTTGTTGTTGCAGCGGTGACCTAGTGGTGGCGGCCCCGACTTACGAACAGTAAGTCGTGGGTTCGAACCCAGACAGGCGCATTACTTTGTGTAATTTATTTCATCACCACTGCTCTCAAAACGGTGAAGGAAAACATCGTGAGGAAACCGGCATGTCCTAGAACCGAAAGTTCGAAGACATGTGACATCTACCAATCTGCACTGGGCCCGCGTGGTGGAGAGTTAGAGCCCATTCCCTCTCATTGATAGGAGGCCGTGTCCCAGCAGTGGGAATATTATAGGGATGATGATGATGATGAGTATTATGTAAAAAATACCAAATCCTTTCATAAATTGTTTTATTTTCCCATTCTTGTATTTCCAGTAGAGTATTTGATAGGCCACGAACACAGCCCACAATCCCATATACCAACCCACATGTTCCTTTGTCAGCGTTCAATACTGGTGTCAGATTAAAACACAAATATTTAGTTCTCTAACACTGGATCAAAGGATGTGCAGCTTCAATAGACTCCGGTGTGTCACTATCTGTATACCAGCAGGGTGTTTCAAGAACCGTGCACTTTTTTTTTGCCATAGTTTAGTAGATGAACAAAATTCTTTGACGTGTTGCAAAAATTAGTTTCATTCCGCCATATTGTTTTTACCCGACTACGGCCAAGCTGTGTATGTGTCAATTTTGTAGCTTTTTCTTTAATGTTATTTCACAAATATTTACCGATAATGAGAGAGAGTTTTTGTAATTTATGCTGATAAAAATTCAGATTGCACTGTATTTTTAACCGACTTCCAAAAAGGAGGAGGTTCTCAATTCGATCGGTTTTTTTTTTTTTTTTTTTTAATGTATGTATGTACACCGATTACGCTGAGATTTATGATCCGATTTACGTGATTCTTTTTTAGTTTGATGCGGAATAGTTGCCATTTGGTCCCATAAAAATTTTACATAGCTTGTAGTCTGGTAAATGAGTGCTCAAAAGGGGGGTGTGGTTGGAAAAGTCGAAAGCAGAAAATGTGACTTATGAACTTCGTTTGGACTAGTTAGAAGATAAACATATTAAAAGTCCTGACCCCTCCGAGGTGAGCCCGAGGGGGGGGGGGGGCAAAGAAGGTCCCGTTTTTTGGTTTTTTGCTTATATCTCGAAAACGATGCGTCGTATAAAATTTTGTTGTACTACATAATAAAACCTCATAAAATTCTCTACAACTTTGTTTGTCACACTTTTTATCTATCTCCAATATTTTAAAAAAAAAAAAAAAAAAAAAGTAAAAAAAAAAAATTGCCAAGTTGTAGAGAATTTTATCAGATTTCATTGTGTAGTACAACAAATATTCATGCGACTCACCGTTTTCGAGATATAAACCAAAAACAACGAACGGGACAGATTGTAGGAATTTTTTTAAAAAATTGATCGTTTTTCGGAGCTCATACCAATTCAACGATAAGAGATAGATAAAAAATTTGAAAAGCAAAGTTGAAGAAAATTTTATGAGGTTTTATTATGTAGTACAACAAAATTTTGTACGACGCATCGTTTTCGAGATATAAGCAAAAAACCAAAAAACGGGACCTTCTTTGCCCCCCCCCCCCCCCCCTCGGGCTCACCTCGGAGGGGTCAGGACTTTTAATATGTTTATCTTCTAACTAGTCCAAACAAAGTTCATAAGTCACATTTTCTGCTTTCAACTTTTCCAACCACAATCATTCATTTACCAGACTATTGGCCCAGTAGTTTTTATTTTATGAATATTTTTACTTCAGTCGTGTGGTATAATTTCATGTATGTTCACCGATTTCTCCTCCATTTGTGGAGTGATTTTCAAAATTATTTTTTTATTTGAAAGAGTATACTCCTGAAATGGTCGCATTTAAATTTGGTGAAGATCTGATGCTGGTCTTCGGAGATATATAATGGAACTCTTCAAAACTAGACGGTAAATCGGTCGTGATTTTTGCAATCACTTGGATATTTATTGTTTATACAACATCATGACGTAACATCACGCCTGTATGCTCTGAGGGGTACGCAGATGTGTACAATACACGTAAATTTCGACAGTTTAGATATGTTAAGTTCCATTTATTGGGGATAAGCCTATTACCATGACATGTATTGTTAACAATGTAAAATAAATGCATAGCATGTATTTGTATAGGCTATTACGACTAAAAATGGAAAAATAAAAAAACTTTTTGCAAAAAAAAATAAAACCGACTTCAAAACACAAAAAAGTGAAAAATAACTTTAGCTTCAGAAGTCGGTGACAAAAAAAAAACTAAATGAATCAAAAAAGGTCACCGACTTCTGAAGCTAAAGTTATTTTTCACTTTTTTGTGTTTTGAAGTCGGTTTTTTTTTTTTGCAAAAAGTTTTTTTTTACAACATAGATAATAGAGAAATAGGTTACTGCAACAGTGTTTTAGCTGCGCCACTTTCTGACGCAGCTAGGGCACTGTACAGACTAGCTATGTTAAGATTTAAGATTTAGTTGATGTATGTATACATCCGATATTTGTTAAAAATTGTAAAAATAACCAGGGCGGCATAATCGCATGCGCGACAAAGCCCTTTTTCTAGAATAAAAAAAAAAAAAAAAAAAAACATAGATAAAAAAAATATTGTACATTTCTACAGGAAAGGAAACGCTGGAGCTTATAAAGATTGGTGACCTATTTTATTTGTTACATTAAAAAAAACTCCATACAAACAAGTTTATTCCAAAATTCCAAATCTGAAGCTCGATCAATGCTTGCAAGGAATGTCACGAATTCAGAAACACCCTTTGACTTCAAGCTCAGTATACATAGCATAGCTCGGTGCAGGTATTGTGTAGATAGAAGCTGCCTATACTATGGAAACATGACCAAACCGAGCTAGTATTCAAGCATGGTCGCTGACGTATATTGTCCGTGCGGTCTGGGATTGAGCTAAAACAAATATCACCTTGCTTGTTCAAGTTGACTTAGTGATGATTCAGGATGGGCACCAGTATGCATAAGACACATATTAGTGTTAGACGATGTCTTTGGAGGAGCTCGTGGCTAAATAATAACAGCCGCTCGGATCGATCTTTAGGTTAAGCCGCCCTTGCTTAGGTTGGTCCGTGGATGGGTGACCACAGATTGCATACCGAATTTACTCCATACATTGGAAAGCACGCTAAGCCGTCGGTCCCGGTAGACAATTCTCGATCTTTGAAAGTCGTTAAGTAGTCAGTGGCCGGAAAGTCTGACAACCAGTCTTACCAAAGGTATTACCCAGTACTAACTGGGTTGTGAAGGTCACATATGCAGTCAGTAAAATACTGGTATTCAGTTGCATCCGGTTAGACTGGAAGCCGACCCCAACAGAGTTGTGAAAAGGCTAGGTAGATGATAATAATTATGTAAGACGTTGTCTTTAGAGATATATTATCTAGGAGTGAAGTTCTATTGTCTGTATGGTGTCGGACGTAAAGAATAGCACCATCCCATATCTTCCCGTGGGTGTCGTAAGAGGCAAGTAAGGGACTTACCAGAGAATGGGCAGCAGCCTTCTCTGTGCTTTTGTAACAACCGCACTGCGATCGCCAACCTGCCTGCCAAATTTATTATTATTAAGCGTGGCGATTATGGCAAAAACCCCTCTTTGGGGGAGGCCTATGTTCAGCAGTGGACGTCTTTCGCCTGAAATGATAAAGTTCTATTTGAAGGAGATTGTCCGAGAAAGTTCATACAGATACACAAGTCGAGATGTACATTAATACATAAACTCACGCCTTTTCCCCACGGGGGTAGGCAGAAACCACAGAATGCCACCTGCTACGATCCTCACATACTCTTGAACCTCGTCTACTTTCATACATCTGGTCATACATACATTTCTAAGATGTCATCGTTATCGTATCGTTAAAATATTACCTACAGCTAGTTTACCTAGATAGAGCTACTAGTTGCCAACTACACTAAGTGCTCATTTCTGGATACGCGGCGCGTCGGGCGGCGCGTTGTGCGGCGCGTCACGCGGCGCGTTGCGCCTTTTACCGTTTACGGAGAGGTGGCGTGTGCAGCCGCGGTGTCATCAGTCATATATTTGTATTTGCGCGCGCACTGCCGCGTTGACCGCGGCGGTGGACGCGGCGGTGCACGCGGCGGGCAACGCTGCATTTCAGCAAACGCGCGTAAAATCGTTTCTCCGTAAACGCTCTCATACATTGCCATATGTTTGAATTTTAAGCGGGCCGCGCCGCACGACGCGCCGCCCGACGCGCCGCGTCTCCCTAAATGAGCCCTTATATTGTCACCTATCGTCCGTGATTGTTAATTGTTTTGAGACAGATTTGTTTGTTCCTAAGAATTTATTTTCCATCCACCTGCATTCTGCAGTCAACCCGCGATCATGGCGCTTGCAACAGCGTCGAAATATCGGGAGCTCAAAACAATTAACAATCACGGAAGATATCCCGTAAGTGACAATATAAGTTTAGTTTTAAACCGTGAAAGGTTAAAACAGTGTTAGTTGCCAATGAGTCCCTAACTAGACACCTTGGGTTTCGGTACAAACCATCATCATTTTAGCCAATAATCACCAACTGTTGGGGATGGACCTGTATTCCTTGTTGCCATTCTCCATAGTTACCTATGGTCACCTAGAATCTTTTAAACCTTTGTAAAACCTAAATAATGTATTATATAATTAAAGCCAATTTGAACCTCAAGCTTATAAATAAATTTATATTTTTAAGGAATATCGCTGTTGTCTGAGATTCAGATATTCATTTATCTAGTTCAGATGCAGATATTTTGTCGAATTTCTGCTTAGATAAGCTCCTCTAAGATAGTTTTTATGTAATGTATGCATCTCACTTGATTTAAATAAATTATCTTATCTTAAAGCTATTTTCTTAACGTGTGTTCCAAAAGAACGATTATATTAAGCTTTTTTTGCTTGATTGTATGTAAGTCAGTGACGTCTTTAGATTTACTTTTAATATTTATACTTGAAACTACAATTAAAGTTTCACAATTTCTGTCTTACTAGATTTAAAACTCACATTTCACCATGACCCAAAAAAGCATAAAATCAACAAAGAAAATTTACAAGTACAAATTGTTGGTGTTTAAACGCGAACAGTGTTTTGAAACCAATTTGCCGTTCCCTCGTAATAATGTTAGACGTCCAATTGACTGGCAACCCGCCAGATGCCTGTACGTACCTGCCAGATACCTGTACGTACCTGCCATGTTTAGTGGCAATTCAGCCGCTATACAATTTTACTGACAACGTGTCCTTAATTCTGTGCTGTGTTTGAAGAAGTAATAAAACGAATTTGGAAAGGTCGGTTTGTGAAAGTGTTGAGGTTAATGTTCGCGTGGATTTTGTTTGAGTGTTTATTGGATGGTTTTGAGTAGGTAATTATGTTCTTACAATAGACGTTAGGTAAGTAGAAATGGTTTGCAATACCGTTACAATCATCATCCGCCTAGCGTTTTCCAAACTATATTGGGGTCGGCTTCCAGTCTAACCGGATGCAGCTGAATACCAGGATTTTACATGGAGGGACTGCCTTTCTGACCTCCACAACCCAGTTAGTACTGGGTAATACGATACCTCTTAAGGTAAGACTGGTTTGTCAGACATTCGGGCTACTGTTTAGCAGCTATCAATCAATGCTATTTCATTACAGGTCAGGTCTGTTTACACCTATACAAGGTGTAAACAGACCTTTCACGAAACCTTCAACATTGTCTTCATCAAAATAAGTAGTTAACTCTACGTAAAAATCGAGAGAGCAGCGGTGGCCCTGTGGTGGCGGCTCCAACTTACCAACAGTAAGTTGTGGGCTCGAACCCAGACCGGCGCATTACTTTGTGTAATTTATTTCATCACCACTGCTCTCAAAACGGTGAAGGAAAACATCGTGAGGAAACCGGCATGTCTTAGAACCAAAAAATTCGAAGACATGTGACATCTACCAATCCGCACTGGGCCCGCGTGGTGGATTATAGCCCATTCTCTCTCATAGAGAGGAGGCCTGTGTCCCAGCAGTGGGAACATTAATAGGCTGATGATGATAATGATGACGTAAAAATGGCTGGGAAACGAAATAACGGATGCATTGAATATACAGGGGTCATGGAGGTACTTAAAGTGAAATCAAACATTAAAAACTTGAATTAAAAAAAAATACTTCTGGAAAAGTTGGAACTTTGACCCCCAATAAATAGGTTTTGTTATTGGGACTAGCCCGCCACACTATTCCCAAACCACTGTAACTCCTGAATAACCAGTTATTGGTCTAGAACAAAAAAAATATCGCAATGACGGAGAGTAACTTTTGGCTTTGTTTAGGGTTTTTAACACCCATTAAATCCCCGAAGGCTTAGACAGTAGGACCAAAGAAACACCGACATTTCGACAGTTATATTTAAATCCCCTATAATAAGGGGGGGAGTCTGTTACCACTTTCATCTCATCATCTGCCTAGCCTTTTCCCAACTATGTTGGGGTCGACTTCTAGTCTAACCGGATGCAGCTGAATACCAGTATTTTACATGGAGCGACTGCCTATCTGACCTCCACAACCCAGTTAGTACTGGGCATAATTGAGGAAGTGGTGCAGTATTTGAAAGTGAAGACCAGCTGGACTCTGAGGGTCGAAAGGTTGGAATCGCGCCACAACATCAACTTTAGGTCATTCGTGGTACGAGTTCCAACCCACCATCTAGAGACCTGCATGAAGGAGGACTTTTGGCCGAAGGGTGTCGTATATCGTCGTTTCCGAGGGCGATTACGCGACGCCACGCAGCGAAACACGACGCCGACAACGTTGCGTGTATAGTTATAGTCTCTTAGGGTTTAAAATATGTATTAGTTTATTATTGTTGTTAAATGTATTTTGTGTATTTTATCTATGGGCCTAGTTGCTTGAAAATAAAATGATTATTATTACTATTATAATACCCAGTACTATCTGGGTTGTGAAGGTCATTCCCCTTGGTAAGACTGTTTGTCAGACTTTTTGGGCCACTGACTACCTGTAACGACTGTCAAAGCTCTACAAATGACAGTAGGGACCAACAGCTTAACGTGCTTTTCGAGGCATGGAGGAAACTCGGTATGTAAGGGTACAGATCAACCTAGGCAAGCAACCTAAAGATCAACCATTACTTAGCCATTATTTAGCCACGAGCTCCTACCGAGAAATTCTTAATAGAAACACTCATTATAAAACCCTCTGAAATTAAGTATTTTTCTTCTATCTCATGTATCAAAATATTTCAGCAGCAAAAACAAGCTAAATATAAAATAAGAGCAATCAATCTAACTAACATTACCTAATCCATCACAACATTCCATTCGTAATTAATTTTCCGAAAAATTGAGGAAACAACACGACGATATCTGAAGGCCGAATGACGGAGGACGAAAGACGAAGGACGAATGACGAAAGGGAGCCGTAATCTCAGATCCGAGTAATTAAATTAATCTATTTAATTAAGGAGCTTGTGATTGACGATAATTGTTGGAAGAACGTTACATATTGGATGTTTTAAGCCATTTGTTCGAGTACAGTAAAAAGAATTTGGGAAAAATACTGAACTTTTAGGGTATCAGTGCCAGATTGCTGGGTAGGTATTTATAACGTACCACCCTCAGACTGATGACGGTGATGACTGATGTTGAATTGTTAATAAAAGTGGACTTAAGGGCCTTTACTCCCTCAAATGGCTTAGCATGATCCTCCGTTACGCCTAAAATACAGGAGCCAAAAAAATTCCAAAGTTACCTCCTAATTGAACAATAAACCGCTGGTATTCAAAAAGTACTTCAAATTAGATCATGAAACTTTGCATACTAACTGAACTAACTATAAAGCAGGTCTTATGTGTTTTATTTTTTAGTCCAATCAATAGATTTTTTGTAAATCGCTAAAAACCACTCATTTCGCACTATTCGGCCGCAGTGACTGCCGTAACAACCGCTTTGTAGTGCAAGCTGATTAGAAATTTATTCTAACAGTATTTCAAACGAAGTTTAGACCACCACAAATAAAGTTGCTAATTTTAGGGTTAGAAGGGCCTTAGGTCCACAGCGACTAACAATTTTTAATTACCACCTAAGCGTATGATTCGACGACACGGTTGGCGCAGTAGCTGAGCGATTGGCTGCTTCACAGCCGCGTGTCGCGGGACAAATATTTGTATGGCTTACCGATAGTTGTTCCGGATCTGGTTGTTTGTATAAGTAGGATCAAATGTTTGTAAACACAACCACGATATAGGAGAAATTCCTAGTAGGCAAAGAGCTGTTTTGTGTGAGATTAATGACTTGTGACTTTTGTGTCTGATTATGAGCCATATGGTATCCGGCAGAGTAGAATAGTACCAACCCATTACACTCACGGGTGTTGTATAAGACGACTAATGTCTGAGGCAGAACACCTTGCGCCTCCGTAGACCAGAGAATGGGCAGCAGCGTTTTCTGTTAGTCTTACATCACTGCGATCTCCATTCCGCCTGCCAAGCGTGGAGATTACGGCAAATTCCTCAAATCATGGGAGAGGCTTATGTTCAGCAGTGGACGTTATGGGCTGTTGTTGTTGTTGTTGTCATGACTAATAGTCCAATTAGTTTGATCTCCGGAACAATCAGTCGTGCAATATAATACTATAACCGTTGGTCCACTGGTCGCAAGCATGACTGTCATGTATGAGGTCTTAGGTTCGTTCCCCGGTCGCACATAGTGTTACTGGGATTTTTCTTCAGTAATTTCTCAGTAGCAGCCACGGAGATTAGGTTTATGCCAGTTTGTTGGCAATAGGCTCACCCCCATTTACATGGGACTTAAACATAACTGGCAAAATGTCTATGTACTATTAGGCACAACTCTGCCTAATTCGGGGATTAAAGGCGTGATTTGTTGTTGTAAGCTCACAGTCTTTTATTTTAGAAAATTCCAAATTACATTTTATTCCCGAAACAATAACCTACAGGCCAGTTATTTGAATTAATATTGGCCTTGTATAAAATAATATAAATAGAGACACTGCTTTTAATAAAGTTAAGATTCTTAATACTGTTGTTTAACTAAGATTTGTTTCACTTAGTTTTGGTTCTAATTAAACTGTATTTAATTTTGTTATCCTGATATTATTTCCCAACGCTCTAGGTGTGATGAATTAAAATATTTAAATGGTTAAGCACTTTTTTAATTTTGTGGTTTTGTAATTGTATAGTCAATAATAAAAATAATGAGCGGCTGTATCTCGAGAATTTGTGGAGCTGAATTTCGATTTAGAGGTCGTGAGATAGAACCCCAATATTTTTTTTAAATTTTGTTTAAATGTTTCACACTATGGTTGTCTCTGTGTCGACATAGAAAGAAAAAACATTTAATAGACTCACACAGGATAAAACAAAAAAAAATGATTGTTTAAACAATAAAACAAAATTATTTAAAAAAGTAAACTTAGGAAATATAAATTTATAATAGGTACAAACAAGTGGGTGTGGGGGTGGGTGTGGTGTAACTAATAAACAAGTGGGTGCGTTTACAAAGTCACATGCACAAACAACCAGACTCGGAACTGAAAACATTTGTTTCGTGTGGAAATCGAACTCGCGACACGCGGCGCAGCAGCTAATCGCCCAACCATAGCACTGCACTGTGAAATGTGGGTGTGATCTGCGAACCCTTTAGGGAAACACAAGCGTAATATTGACGACCCGAATAGCACAGCGGTACTGAGGCTGCCTTACGTTATTAGGTTCCCGAGTTCGAATCCCGGTAGAAGCAAATCATTGTGTGATGAGCATGGAAATTTGTCTCCAAGTTATGGATGTTTATATGTATAATAAGTATGTATTTACAAACAAAAAGCATCTTTGTAATATAATTATCAACTATCTGGTGTCCATGGCATAAGCCTCGTTGCTTAGTGTGGTACTAGATGGTGCTGTGTGTAATGTCCAGCGATATTTATATTTATTTGTTTAATATTTTGTTAAGTTTCTAAAACAAACAACTCTTTGTGACCTTTTATCAAAAAGATTACGTGATGTCCTAGCAATAACGCTGCTTCAATTCAAACACTTTATATACTACCGAGTCCACTGACAGACAATCACTTTTCAACCTTATTACTAAGGGCATACGAGTGACCATCAGTGAACTCAGGACTACATCACAAAATAAACAAGCCAAATCAGCTTAAATATAAACAAAACGCAGCTTAATAATTAACAGGCAGTCATCCAGTGACTATAACAAATCTCTAAATGTAATTATTCATGAAATCCAACCGTTCTCTTCATTCATCCAGAGAGGAAAATGTTGATAAGACCCGCGACGCTATAAGAGATATTTCACACGGACTTTATGTGCGTTTTGTGGACGTTATCTACACTAATATTATAAAGAGAAAAGATTTGTATTTTTGTGTGTATGTTTGTAATGAATAAACTCAAAAACTATTGCGCCAATTTCAAAAATTCTTTCACCATTAGAAAGCTACATTCACCTTGAGTAATATAAGCTAAATTTTATCCCCGTAATCTTACGGGAACGGGAACTACGCAAGCGAAACCGCGTGACGCCCGCTAGTAGTATATATTTGTGAAAAATAAAAGAGGAATGCTGAAGATACTTGAAGGATAAAGCTTCTTGATTTTAATAGTCCAAGATCACAGGGCCGCCAGACCTTATTTGAACAAAATGTGTGGCATCAAGTAGTGTTATTGTGTACTATGAACATATGCTTACCTGATAACTTGTGCCGATGGCCAATTTTTAGATATTAGTTGCCAAAGTTGCGTAAAAATAATACTATCTTTTCTTAAAGCCCGAGTGCTGATATAAATAATCCCTTATAAATAAAACCCTCATAGAGCAAATTTCCAGATCTAGAAGGGTTTTACAGAAAAACAAAGATGGTTTGAAGAGTTCCTCAAGAAGAGTTCGAGTTTTCTACAAACTAATCAAGTTTAGAGCGCTTGTAATCCCCGAAGAGTTAGGCAGAGTTGTACCTAATAGTACACCCATATTTCCAGCTATGTTTAATTCTCATGTAATAGGGGGCGAGCCTATTACCATCAACTGGTTACAAATCCAGACTCCGTGGCTGCTACTGAGAAATTCCTGGTGGAAAAATCCTATTGTACTTTGACTTGGGTATCGAACCTAGGACCTTATGCTCAGCAGTCATCTTGGGACCACTAGACCAATGAGGCAGTCAATTTTAACTTAAATTGCTCTAATTGTATCATTAATATAAAGGGTGTAAAACACCTCTTAACAAAGTCGAAAGGCACTTGTTCTCCCCATCATTGCGATAATTTTTTTGTTCTACACCATACCTGGGAACTTTCTAGTTACGGAGATATTGGGGGTCAAAGTTCTAACCTTTTGACAAGTTTTTTTTTTTTTAATACACGGTTTTAATGTAAGATTTTTACTTTAAACACTTTCACGACTCCCGTACTATTCAATTCATCCACCAGCACAATGTTTTGAGTATGTTACATTGAGTTCTACCACAAAACATGATTTTTCACCCCAAAAAAAGTCGTTTTCCAGCAATAAATTTTGTGTGAAGTTACTAAGTTTGCTGTACAGAATGCATGGTTTACGGCTTTGTGATGAGGTCTTTTACACCCTGTATAAACCCTAAATAGACAGTATGTACTAAGTTTCCTTTATCATAGGTAACTAACGCATCTCGAATTAATAAACCTAAACCAGAATACTTTCTTCTTAACAAACTCCCTTTACAAAGCAATACCTTTACCTTAATTCCCACATTAAAATTCAACCTCTCTCCGAGCTTGTTCCCTAGACTCAAACAAGACACTCGTAGTAGAAATTCCCGAGTAATTCCCCAACAATACCCAGTAATTCCGAGTAATTCCGATCAGACATAGTTGCTGCTATCTAATACAAGGGATCCTATCTTTACCATAACGATCTTGGTTCCAAATTGCCATGCTCGTACTACGGTTATGTTAAATCGATATGTACCTAACTAGATTGCCTGAAATCTGTAATTCAGTCGCGTTTTTATGTAGTCCTTTATGTTCTATTAAAAGGCTATTGTAGTCTTAAGTGGGTTCGCTTTGAAATTTTTACAACGTTTTGCCTTGTATATTTCACACATATGTTGTATGTTTATACACACATTCATTGTTGTCGCTAGAGGCGACAGAGAACGTGCCCTGGGCTCCATATTGACCAAGGAGTGACCTGGCATTATAAAAAAATCGGGGCAGTCTTTGCGGACTGCCGATAGAAGTGAAAACAAAAAGTACACAGGCCCCGCCCCAATCGTAGAACTGGTTATGCACCGCGCATGCCTATGTGGTGCTACGCCGTAGCGGATGCTACAAGTGCTACGAACGGCTACGAAGCGTGCCCGCACGTTACGTTACGTGACGATGAGTTCAATGTTTTTCCTTCACATAAAGGTGCTCAACGTGCCTAAAGAAGTTTTAACTTCAAAAATAATATAAATCATATTGTCATAAGCAATTTAACTCAATAAGGATAAGGCGAGAGGAGCCCGTGCAAAATTAATAATAATAATTTATTTACTTCACAAGTAACAAGGACTCATTAATACACAGAAATTAAATACATAGCACAAATGACACACTAAAACACACAGATTAGATTAAACAATAAAAAGGTACAACACAAAACAATAACCACACTAAACATATTTAAACTGACAGCCAACGACTGTAGGTGACGTGCAAGTCACTGCAGCGTCTGATGTATGGACAGTCGAGCCTGTCGGCTATCATCACCAGCACGCTGTCGGAGCTGCCGCGAACTCTGCGTACGAGGGACGCGCACCGCTTACGCATCGTTGCATAAAACATTAAACAGCCCATGGGTCGATCTTCAGAGTTAAACAGCGCTTGCTTAGGTCAGTCTGTGGATGGGCCATATGGTGACCATCCATTACATACCGAGTTCTCGGTCGTCATTTGTAGATCTTTAGCAGTCGTCACAGGTGGACAACCAGTCTTCCCAAGGGGTACCGTATTACCGAGTACTAACTGGGTTGTGGAATTCAGATAGGCAGTCGCTCCATGTTAAATATTGGCATTCAGCTGCATCCGGTTAGACTGGCGGTTAACCCCAAGCGTTTTGGGAAAAGGATGAGACTGATACAGTAACAAATCTGAAGTAAAAACACAGAGTTAGCCTTTTCTATTGTACCATATTGACTTTATCAGTGAAGTTTTGGAGATGTTTTGTTTTAAATGACTTGCTAAGAAAAAGAATCTACATTTGTGTCAAATGTAAAGAATTATTACGGTAAGCGAACGAGACAATCGCTGAAACCTACATTAATCAATGAATTACCTGAATTACCTCAGGGAATGATCGATCCTGTCAAGAGTAAAACCATCTAAAAATCGACCTAAAAAACCACTATACATGTCGATGTGTCCATAGTGGCTGCGGTCGATTGACGGCCTCGGTCAGGTAATGTCATGAGCCCAATTATTCTTGCTCCTTCTTGTGATGACTATGACGATAGTCTCATGACATTGGTTGACGGATGGCGCTCAGCATAGTGGCTTTGATTGACCCATTGTCTTAGTCTTAGTTTTACAATAACCTAGTTTTGACTTAGATCTATACTTTAACTTAGATAGAATATGATTCCGCGAGAACCTACCACTATTTATGCGAAGACACTGCCTCCTAAGATACAGGATCTTCCTAGTTTAGGAGTCAGGGCTCAAATTTTGTATTGACTGTACTGTTATTCATCTCTCGCACACAACTTCTGTTTGCTAATTTTCCTGTACCCTAGTGACTGTTGTGTACTTTAATATGTGTCAAACTTGTATTATCCTAATAAAGACTTATTATTATTATTATTACTGCCGACAAATTGCTTTTCAGTTTGGCAGATGTTGTATTTAAGTAAAACTATATAGTATGGATTAAATAAATTAAAACAAAAAAAATATTGAATTATTCGTTCACAGTCTCGCTGTCTGAAACCACCCTAAGAAGCCAAAAGATATAAGGAAAGGAATAATTCTCGCGGGTACTCGTTAAGACTCGTCGTAAAGAGTTCGCCCGCGCGTGAACGTCGATTGTGGGGCCCGCAGCTTTGTAACGCGAGCGGTGTCGAGCTGGCGGCTAAAATGATTATGTGCTCAAATTGTTTGTAGCGTTAGCGTCGCTTTCCGTGTGATAAGGTGACAGTCAAATGAAATGTATTTGATGGGTGTTTCTGGTTGCCTTTTTCGATGTTTACTGAATGAATTTTGTGACTTGCGTCGAACTTTTTGTGGTTTAATAAAGACATTGGTGTTTTTATTTGATGTTGTGTATAATTGTACTCAATATTATTGCTTGTCAAAGTTAACAATTAGTGGATCTTTTTTCAATTAGCACTTTTAAAATGAAATAGAAAAGAATGAGCACGTTATTTATGTATTTGCCGTAGATGTTCCTCTGCTGGTAAAGGGCCTCCCCCAAATCTTTCCAAATAATCTTTTCATGCGCCACCTCAAAGTTGACACAAGTGGCTTAATATATTACTATGGTACACCTAGTTGACATACATATAATATTATGTAGAAAGCGTTGTTGCCAGTGAGCACCAAACTAGACAATTAGTCTGTATCTTAGCTATTGTCAATTGCTAGGTTGTGGATGTCAAAAATCTTTCCATATTACAGACAGCTATCCAGCTGCATCCAGTTATACTGGAAGCCGACCCCAACACAGTTGAGAAAACGCAACGCAGAGTGCTGCACTGGCTATTCCGTGCTCCATACTATCAACTTTCCTGACCAACTAATCTTGCATCACAACGAGCTGTTCTCATGCCACTCGTGCGCGCACGAAGATCACTTAACACAATAATAAAAATGCACGGCCATTAGTCTGACCATTATTGTATAATGGCGAGAAATAGTGGTTTTAATCTTGTTAAGTAAGGGTATGCAAATGCGATGCATCCTGTGTTCGAGCCAGGGTTTATATAAATGGTTTATTATTAGAAACTAATTGAGCTCTGCTTTTGCATTGAGATTTTATTTCTTACCGTAGGAAATTCTGTATATTTCTGGTGTTAAGTAGCATAGCATAGCCTGAAGTGGACCCGGGCAGGATATCTGGCTATAGTTGGTGCCAGTTATGATGAGAATAGCGGTCATTGCCCTTTCTCTAATATCTCTTCGTACGAACCAAAACAAATAAACCATGTATCGTTTTTCATTACAAAAAATGTTGGAGATCACGATAGATGACGATTCCAGACTTGAACAGGCTTATTTTTTGTTTTCAAAGTTAAAAAGTTTAATAAATGTAGGTGGGTCAAAGACCGCTATACTCAACTGGCACCTAGTATAGATGCGGAGATGGCCGATGGAGCATGGTTTTGACCAAGGGGTGGCTAAAGAAACCAGGGCCGTCCTAAAGCTCGTTGAGTCAAAGATATCGTCAAAATTGCGGGAAACACCTGTATATGGGACACTCAGAAACAGGAAGTGTGGTGGAAGAAAGGGGAGGCCTATACTCAACAGTGGGTGATCCCGGCTGGTATGATGATGACGACGTAGTATTGTCGAATTCTGATTCAAAATGTAAGTATTGAAAAGGCATACACTTAAAGTACTTACGGGATAATATCCCTGATTTTCTTTATTAATGAGGTGAAGTGGGATGGGGGTGAGGAATTTTCACCCCAACCTCATACCTCTTCAGTATTCCCGCGATCATGATGCTTGCAACAGCGTCGAAATATTGGGACCTCATTAATAAAGAAAATCACGGATATTATCCCGTAAGTACTTTGTGTAGTGAAAAACCGTGAAAGTCTAAAACAGTGAAAAGGCATAATACTTCAATTTATACGACTTCACTTATAGTACTGACGGGATAATATCCGTGATTTTCTTTTATTTCTATGAGCTCCCGATATTTCGACGCTGCTATACGACTTCGCTCTATTCAGTAATAGGTAACGAAACAGCCGATCAGATGCGTTCAAATCGAGCTGTTACAATTCAGGCCCGTCTGATTGGTCCAGATTTTTGTATACTTAATTATTTCTTTAAGTTCGTCTAGTCCATCTATGGTTGTCTGGAAGATTTCGCTTTTTAAAAAACTTGATTAAAATTCATGTTTTATTTTCTATTATTTTACATTCTTATGCAAAATGGCGTTAGTAGTCAGGTATACTGTTGTGTAGAACTGTGAAATATTAATAAAGTTATTTTGAAAAATTTTGTAGTTTTAACAAACTTTTAACACTATCAACGATAAGACAGCTACTTACACTTGTACTTACAGAATAAGCGAATTCATAAAAGAGCTGGGTAACAATTTTTATGTAGGTACAATAAAGTAACTATGTATATTCTATTTGTAGTGTTTTGTATTCCAAATTGACATAATTATCATACACGGCCAGCAAAAGGACTAAGATGAAGGAGACGGTTTTTTTAGGCCCTCTTCGGTGTTGCATAAATATTATTCATATTACACCAAAAAAAAGTAACCATTTATTAACCATTTATATCATAAACCTCTTTGTTCAAATCTTCATGTCTGTTTCCCTAATTAAAAAGTTCCCCTTTACTGTCTATCTTTTAAGCTTTGTCCTAAAAGTAAGGAGACAATATAAAAGTCTAGCTACTCTCGGTAATCGCTGTGCTTAGAGTTAGTACGTACTAAACTGGAATAAGTCCTTTTATACCGACTGTACACTCTCACCGAGACAGTCCGAGGCAGGGCGAGCGCGAGGGTTAGATGGTAGCGCTCGCCCGCCTCGGCCTATCTCGGTGTTCCTCGCGCTAGCGCAAAAACCGACTCGGAACAGAGAGCTATCTCTGTTCCGAGTCGGTTTTTGCGCGCGAGTCAAAGGGTCTCGCCCCGCCTCGCGCGAACTGCGGGCGTGTTGCTGTACACTCTCGTTTCTCCCAGTTGCAATGCCGATATATCAATTAAGAAGTAAAATTAAATTAAAATCTACGTACCATGTTCGATTACGATGAATTGTGACCATCCACCATCTTAGTTTACGCCACTTTTTTGTATTTATTTTTTCATAATATATACGTAAGTAACGGTAATAAGTGATGGCACATAGTGCAACAGCAGCAGCAACTTCTGTTTCGTCCATTCCCTCGCCGTCCACAATTGAAAATGACGAGTGACCTCGCTCGGCGAGAGTGTACATGGTCACTCGTTTCGACCGAGTGCTCTCGGGCGAGAGTGTACAGCCGGCATTAGACTTATTATAGTCAGTACACTGGCGTCTTAGGATTGTCCAAGTGTTAACATAGCTCTTACATTCTGATAAGTAAAAACGAACCTAAAATAAAAATACAAAGACATAAGCTCACGCCTTTTTCTTATAGGGGTAGGTAGAAACTCAGACTGCCGTATGTTACGATCCTCATTATACTCCTTTTGCCTTGTCTAAGTACAGTGTTCTTGAAGAAGCACGCACGCCGGTTCAGAGAGCTTTTTGAAGAATATTACCAATAAGCTCAAACTCAAAAACTCAAACTCAAAGCATTTATTTCAATTAGACCATTATTGCACTTTTGAATTGTCAAAAATACAAAAAAAAAAACAAAGCTACAGTCCCAGTCACAAGGCATAATAACTTGAGAAAGTACTGTAGTTGCCCATTCCCTAGCGTAGATCTCTATGGAGAAGAACGGGCAAGAAACTCCATGGACACTCTTTTAAATCAAAATGTTGTTACAAAATATTGGTTACATCATTAATTTTGAGTTTATACATATATGTGAGAACGATGTAGAAAGACGTGTAGATACATTAAGAGCGTCAGGTCAGTGTACCCCCTAGGTCGTCCCCTCCCGGCGTTACGACTCACATCTGCCTTGTAAATACCTTTTCCTAGTTGCTTTCCACTCATCTTCTACATAGTGGCCCAATTTCATCCGAAAATCAACATCATCATCATCATTTCAGCCGAAAGACGTCCACTGCTGGACATAGGCCTCCCCCAAGTGTCGCCACATTGAACGGTCCCGTGCAACTCGCATCTAGCGGATTCCCGCAACCTTCACCAGGTCATCGGTCCACCTAGTGGGAGGCCTTCCAACGCAACGTCTTCCAGTTTGCGGTCGCCACTCCAGAACTTTTCGGCCCCATCGGCCATCCGTTCTGCGAGCAATGTGCCCTGCCCACTGCCACTTAAGTTTGGCAATTCTTCGGGCTACGTCGGTAACCTTGGTTCTCTTGCGGATGTCTGCAAAATTACTGTTATGGATTTCCATAAACTAACGCCTCATTTCGTTGTGATATAATCAAAGAATCGTCTTCTAATTTTTAGAATCAGATTAACCTTATTTATTTATGTACACACAAATACTTAACAGGACATTACATTAAGATAGAAGAGCACAAAGGTACTGCTTATTTCATAAGAAATCTCTTCCAGCAGACCTGCGAGAGGAATGTTGGATCAGAAATGTAGACACAGTATGTAGAAAAGACAAAACAGGAAATGTAAATTAAAACTTAAAACAAAAATATATAAATAGTATATGAAATAAACATACACTACCGTCCAAAAGTTTGGTAGCACACTTGTTTTTGAACAAAACATAATTTTGCTGACTATGTGTGGTAAAAAGTAGTGTAATAGGATGTATACTTTTTCTTATCTACATCAATGACCTGCCAAAAATATGTGACCATCTATGTGTGTTATTCGCTGATGACATCTCCGTACTCTTTAAAAGTCCTACTAACAACCAACAATATAACTCCCAAATTATAGAAACTTTTAATCTAATAAAATGTTGACTTCAGAATCACAATCTCGAAGTAAACAACAAAAAAACTAAAATCATACAATTTAAACCCTACCAAAAACAAAAAAATAACTTAAAAAATATAACAAACGCTATCCAAATTGAAGAAGTTAAAGAATTCAAGTTACTAGGTATTACATTAGACTCTCATTTAAATTGGAAAAAACATGTCGAAAAAACTAAAATCAAACTGTCACAATTTTCCTATGGACTTAGCGTGCTAAAATCGAACACTAAAACTCACTGTGCTCTCACTGCATACTACGCATATGCCTACGCGTGGCTCCGCTACGGCATCATCATGTGGGGACACAGTGTAGATGCGAATGACCTATTCATAGCACAAAAGAAATGCATGCGAATATTATTTCAAATAAAACCTAGAGATAGCTGCAAACCCCACTTTATGAGAGAAAAAATGTTAACTCTGCCCTGCATTTATATATTAGAAATAGCTACTTTTGTTAAGAAAAACATAAAATTGTTTAATTTTGATAAGAACGAGCGCCGCAAAACTAAGTTAATACTACCCGCACCTAGACTACAAATGTATAAAAATAGCCCTGAATACCGTAGCATACAGATATACAATAAATTACCAGAAAATATACGGTCCACGAGAACAGTATGTGTATTTAAGGTTAGGCTAAAGTCGTTTCTATAAGAAAAGTGCTATTATAGTATTCAAGAATTTATGTAAGATAAAATGTTAAAATAGAATTCAAAAATTTATATCATGTGTTCATTTTATTATAGTTTATTTTTTATGTAAAAACTATTTGTGATTAATTATTATTTTATATATGTTTTCGTTTATGATTGGTGTATGATTTTCATTTTTGACATTCGATATAGTTCTGGTACCACATTTTAAATATCGAATGGTGTATTTTTATTTTTATTATATTTTAGTTTTACTGTATTTTTAATTTTATCATTTTGACATTGTATATTTGTGATTTTATTAATTTGATTTGACATAGTGATGATATATTTTTCTATCTAACATTATATAATCAAGGTAAGGTTTATGATTATTTAAATTATTTTCTTTAATTGTTATTAAGTAAATCAAATGAAATGTTAGATATAAATTTAATTAATATAATATTTGATTCGATATGTAAGTGATATTGGATAAATCTAGATAAATACCATAATCTGCAATATTAGTTTTAAGTTATCTTGCTGCGCCCTAACAGGGTCATGTACTCACTAGTTTAAGCTTAACGTGTAAAATTGGTTGTGTACATTGTGCATTAAATTAAATAAATAAATAAATAAAATTAGCAATAAAAATAAGATTCACAACTTTCTGCGATTGATAACACAAAATCATTATCATCCCACATTCATCAAGTATTAGTCAATTCCTTGATTTTGAAGAAACGCGTTAATATTACTGTGTAGAAGAAAGATAATAGCTCTTTGACTTGCTTTTTGAAGATAAATAAAGTTTTAGTCTCGAATGTTAGACGGAAGTGAGTTCCACAAACGTACCAACACATTTCCACGTTTAACCAAAACGTTTCCACAACGTAACCTTCATTTTATATTGTCCAAAGAAAGATTGTATTTACAGTACAAGGAAAGATAAAAGTATCTGGATACTAGATGAATTTTCTACGAATTTTGGAATGAACTTGATTACACTTCAATTAGCGATTACATAATGTACGATACGCGATAGTAGTAGTTCGTTGGCTTGGAAGCATATTTACTGCTAACTTCAATGTTTCTAGGTAGGTATGTGGGTAAAGATGAGGTAAAACACTCTTATATGGCTCTTCACAACAAAGCCTCTGACATGTCGGCGGTATGTAGGCGACTTGCGTACGTGCTCAGTTGTCAGTTGTTGTAGTGTAAAAAAAACCGGCCAAGAGCGTGTCGGGCCACGCTCAGTGTAGGGTTCCGTAGTTTCCCGTCCGTCACAATAAGTGTTCCCACTTATGAGTTTAAAGGTGGGTATCCATTATGTAAAAATGCTTGCATATACGAATATACTACAAACTTAGTCCAGAAATTATTTTGTACAACTTCTTGTCTTTTTTCTACAAAAACTGTTGTTTCCATCAAGTTCAAAATAATTTTTCTAGAAAGTCCTTATAAAGTTCTACTTTTCAGATTTTTTTCATATTTTCTAAACTTATGGTTCAAAAGTCAGAGGGCGGGAGACACATTGTTTTTTACTTTTGGAGTGATTATTTCCGAAATTATTGACATTATCAAAAAATGATTTAAGAAAACCCCTATTAATTTTTAAATACCTTTCCAACAATATATCACACGTTAGGGTTGAAATTAAAAAAAAAATCACTTCCCACTTTACATATAGGGGGGCTACCCTAATAAAACATTTGTTTCCAATTTTTATTTTACCACTTTGTCGGCGTGATTGATATACATATTGGTATCAAATTTTAGCTTTCTAGTGCTAACGGTCACAGAGATTAAGCGAGGACGGACGGACAGACATGGCGAAACTATAAGGGTTCCTAGTTGACTACGGAACCCTAAAAAGTTGCTTTGCAATGCAAAAGTTGCTGATCTCATTATCTATTCTATTATGACAGGTACAAAGTCAATCACTAGAAGCTATTTCGTCTTATCTGTAGCTCTTCGATACCCGCAATTACAGACACAATTAAAATAACAATGCACCGTACCCGATCGGGTACGGCTGGGGACATACAATCTTTTCTACTTGATCCACAAAACTTACTTCTAAAAATAAAATTCCAAAGAAAGTAATAAATAAAACAATAAAAAAAGTGAAATCGGTTATGAAATCTCAGAACCTTGAACTTCAAACTTTTTCATCATAACTGAAGCTACTTCTATATGATATTTTAAAGGCAGATATTATTCTCAGAATGAGCACTAGATAGTACAATTTTGCTGAAAACGTTTTAGAACTCTTTTC
Source organism: Xestia xanthographa (assembly GCA_905147715.2). Lineage (NCBI taxonomy): Eukaryota > Metazoa > Arthropoda > Insecta > Lepidoptera > Noctuidae > Xestia > Xestia xanthographa. Next base: position 27,550,655 of record LR990650.1, read on the forward strand.
AAAGGCAGAGCAAAATAGATAGTCACAGAAGGCCAGCTCCGTAAAAAAAGCACGCACATCTACCACTGGTCCACAAGCAACACGCGTGTTGAGACAGCAGCTCTGGAACTGCTTAGAGCCACGGGTTTCCGCAACGTGAATTCAAACTCAGTGTGGGATCCTGGGTTTGATTCCCGGGTCGGGCAAAAAGCGTGATTAGGAACTGGTTAGCCTGAAGAGTGAATTTGCTAGGTTTTGTGCATAAGAAAAAGAGTGGATAACGTGTCGGTTAAATTGGAGAATGAAAGAAATATATGTGAAAGAAAGAAAAGAAAAAAGATAGAAAATACATTTATTTGGCACACGCCACAAGTGCACATAGTATAAAAAATAAACAAAAAAGAAAAACAAAAAGAATAACAAAATAAATGAATAAACACTTGAAACTAAACAAAAAATAAAACAATGCGACACTGTGTGCCTCAAGGCTGCGCCAAATAGGCCCAGTTCAGCAAAATGCCGGACAACTAGTGCCCGACGCTGGTTTTCAACTGGACCTGGATTAGTGAGGTTACGGATGTGAAGCAGTATTATATGTTGTGTCAATGGTGGTGGTGAATAGGTAGGTACTTGAATATGTGAAAGATAGAAGTGTAGAGATAAGTTCAGCAAAATGCCGGACAACTAGTGCCCGACGCTGGTTTTCAACTGGACCTAGATTAGTGAAGTTACGGATGTGAAGCAGTTTTATATGTTGTGTCAATGGTGGTGGTGAATAGGTAGGTACTTAAATATGTGAAAGATAGAAGTGTAGAGATATGAAGGACTGGGTTTTCATTCTCAATTGAAAAGGCAGTTGTTTCCGAGCAAACGCGTATTGTGTCCTGGGGCCGAATGGGCTAACTGCCCTATAATTGTTGTCGGGCTGTAGAAAATATCCTAATCACACGGATAACTTTGTTCGCAAGATTTTATGAGCGTTGTAGATTCCGTCACAGGCTAACCCTAGAAAATGGAACAAGTACAAGAAGATTATTTATAGAACTGATCTTCTGCACCCATCCATTCCACGTCCAAAGGCTCGTACAATATTAAACACAATTACGCACTTATAGCTGGGACCTTGTTGAAAGTAATTAAGTGTCGCTTGTGATCCAACTCTCTTTTATATTGTTCTTGATTGCGTTTGAAATTGAAATACATTGTGGAGAGGGTCTACACTTACTTTTAAGTTGTGAAATGAGGTTTGAGTCCTGATTATTAAATTTTTGGAGCATGTTATATGGTTGGACAAAAGTGCCATTTTGAAATTAATTTGCGTTGTGTGATATACCTTTTTCGGACCGTGTAAATTGGACTTTATTGTGTACCTCGCTGGTCTAGTGGTCAGACTGCAAATTCGACTGCTGTTTTAAGTTTGATACATGGAAAAGTTTTATTGCATACGGTCAAAATATTCTAATTAAGCACTAAGTACCCAGTTATCTAGCTTTGTGTCTGTTAATGACTCCCTTCCCTTTTAATTATGTTCTTATTTTTTTTATATTATGTTTCATAAGCTAAGTAATTGCTTAAATGTAGGGTCTACTATTGTATTTCATGATAGCCCCTCATATTAATTTTTAGTTTTTATTTTTTTTCTCTTAACATTTATTTTTGAATGCTCGTTAACCTGTAATTAGCAACTGTGTCAGTCTCAGACTGTAAAACCTATGTATACCTAAACGCTTTACACAGAATCTGAAGCTGTTGGTGAACCTATTTTAATAAATAAATAATTATACGGAACTTGGGACAAATCACAGTAAAATTGAATTCATCTTAATAAATAGTCGATGAAAAATCAAATTGAGGAAACCCAAGATGGCGATTTGGCACTTTCAGCATCTCAGAATCTCCACCTGCATAGCTATTCACAACGCTTCGATTCGATTTCGATTCGGAAAGTCGTATGTCTATCTCGCGTGTTTTCGTAATGCCAAAAAAAGATAGACATACGACTTCCCGAATCGGAATCGAATCGAAGCATTGTGAATAGTTATGCAGAACAGGTTTTCCTTGCTTAGGTCAACCTATGCCCGAAGTTTATTTATAGACTTCCAAGTCAGCCATGGCAAATCGTGTCCAAAATTGTTTTAACAAATGTTGGTTGGCCATTAAAGAACAATAAAAAAAGTAAAAAAATAAATAAGTTGACCATCACGATCGTTTTTAGTGCAAAAATCTGTGGTTTTTATGCCGATAGTAGGTATTTGAAGTTTCTTTATCTAATTTCTTTTGACGTTTACTATTAACCTATAACTCTGCACTGCATACTTAAAGTGGTCCCTGTATGTTGATGTTTAATACCACAGACCGCAGATTCAACGAGTACTAAGTACAAACCTCTTTGCATCACCATAACTCAACCTTAACGTATTTTCTGACAAGCTACGATCTCCCAAGCTACGTTTTAGCATCAAATTTGCTTCCCTGACCCATTTTCTTCAAAGGACTTTAATATAATTTAATACATTGTAGCGTATATGCAAAAATATGCAATAAGTTTATATATAAAGCCGGGTTCTAACGCTGGATACTCGATTTGCATTCAACGAGAGACTCGCAACGGAATTTTGTTTTTTATTGTCGAGATAAGATACTATCTCTTTTTGTTGTTGTAGTTTAGTGAAGGTTCTGGTGTTAGATGCTGTGAGAATTTGTTTTGAAAGAGAAGGGAGTTGAAGGGACAAGCCCGCTACACTATTCCCAAACAACTGTAACTCCTGAAAGCCAGAATTAAGAGTCCTATTAAATTTTTTTTCGCAAATTTTTGATTTTCACTTCCAGGATCAAATTATTTTGATCGGTGTACACGATTCGATAATAATAGCGATCTCCGAACGGTTGTCGATTGTTATTGACGTAAATTAGAGACCAAACTGTCATGATACTGAGGAGCGAGCTGAATTGACGCAGAGTTATAGTACTTTAATTTTATTTATTGTAATTTTGTCTTATTATATTGACAAACGAAAACTAATGAAACGTATTCATTGTAAATTGAAGTTGTATATCATATTAATTTATTTGATAAAATTGAGTTTATTTGCAATATAATTGACGCTGAATCAAGACATTTATGGCTTAAATTACGATTTCTTTACGATTTTTTCCGTGAAAACTCAAGGAAATTATAGAACTCCAATAAACAAGTAAAACATTTAACTTATCTTTTCGTAACTTTAGCATTTATAAAAAATTATTGTAACAATGTGATTTTGAGCGTCAAAGTTTCATCACCGACGGTTTTTCTTGCAAACTGAGTTCGTAAAATATTTGTGGTAAATTACACGAAAAGAAAAATGAAAATCTCCAACTCCAACTTACAATAAAGAGAATTGCACTATTGTTATTCATAAGCAAATAATTAAAATATCTTACTGCTCAAAAATTACTGCGTCAAAAATCATGAATTTGCGTAAAAAATGTAATAGGACTCTTAACAGTGGCGCTAGTTACTAGTTATTATTCTGTGACAGTGGCAACCACCAGAAAAGCGCTGAGACAGTGAAGCTCGACGAAGTCCCAGAGAATGAATTTAACTGTCATGGATCCCGCAACGAAATGAATCTGAAAAGTATAGCGGAGGAGTAGGAAATAACCGTAATTTCCACTTCCCTCCATATCAGCAGGAGACAAAACGAAACAAGGCCAATAGGCACAAAGAGACGGTTACGACTGGGATAGGCCCAGTTGCCTAGCACCAAGGATAAATATTAACATTAATGGGTCCTAAGTTGCGAGCTGTTTATTTTTGATTATAAATTTTTATTTTGATATATTATATTTATTTTAAAAGAGAAATGAACTTTTATTGTGGGCTAGTGTAATTGTGTGCATTTAAGAGGAGCTGCGGCAACGGTGGTCCAGTGGTGGCGGCCCTGACTTACGAACAGGTCGTGGGTTCGAACCCAGACAGGCATTACTTTGTGTAATTTATTTCATCACCACTGCTCTCAAAACGGTGAAGGAAAACATCGTGAGGAAACCGGCATGTCCTAGAACCAAAAAAATCGAAAACATGTGACATCTACCAATCCGCACTGGGCCCGCGTGGTAGATTATAGCCCACTCCCTCTCATAGAGACCTGTGTCCCAGCAGTGGGAAAATTAATAGGCTGATGATGATGATGATGATTGATCCCGGCTGTCATTTGTAGATCTTTGACAGTCCTCAATGGCCCAAGTCTGACATCCAGTATTATCAAAGGGTATCGTATTACCTAGTACTAACTGGGTTGTGGAGGTCAGATAAGTAGTCGCTATATGTAAAATACTGGTATTCAGCTGCATCTGGTTAGGTTGGAAGCCGACCCCAACATATTTGGGAAAAGGCTATGCAGGTGATGAATTGGGTGCATTTAAAAAGTCTTCTCCAGTGGTGCAGTGGTGCAGTGTTAGTAATACTTGGCAGTTTTTTAACATCAGATGTTCCTGGGCTCATTCCGTTACCAACTTGCTTGAAGCTAAAGTTTGCTAGAGCTTTCATTTAGATGTTCGTGTCGATATAATAAAGCCAAATAAATAGTGTCTGGATATCGAAGCATTAATTGACTTATAAAATCTCTCATTTTATAAGTCAATTAATGCTTCGATATCCAGACACTATTTATTTGGCTTTTATTTGGCGATGTAGAACATAACATGATCTAGCAATTTCCTTGAAAAAAATATCTATTTTATTGTGATTCACAAATTTTCACACGCACAGTAAATATCTAGGTTGGCCAGGACTTTAAGAAAATCTGAAGGTTCCACATATTAAAGTTTATCCAAAATTCACTGTAAACTACGGGCAGCGTAAGAAAATATGTCTACAGTCGACACAACACTAAATATGTATTAGGGTAATCAGAGTTCGATGTTACAGCGCTAGACTATACATAAATGTAGGAAGCTACACATTGGCTACTGCCTGGGTTTTTGGTCACTGGAAGGCAGGAAAAATCATTGAATTACCGCAGAAACATGTGCATATAAAAATAAAAGATAAATAGAAAATAAATAAAGAAAATATCATTATGTGTAGGTACTGAACTCGAGCTAACAAAAGCCTTTTAGGGGTTTTATAATGATTAAAAAAAATATATATATTTAGTATGCTTATTTTTGGCTATTTAGCCAAATATAAGTACTAATAATATATAATAATACTAAATACTTTTGTACTGAAATAAAATAACACACATGTCGTCTACCACCCAATTTTCAAAAGACGAACTATTTCATAAAGCATTACATAATAATCATCAAAAAGAACTTTAAAATTGAAAAACGTTGTGTAAAGTGGGGGCTTTAAAAACATAACTCCGAAAAAGTCAGTGTTATAAACTTATATTGTCACTTACGGGATATCTTCCGTGATTACTATTTGTTTAGAGCTCCCGATATTTCAACGCGCTTGCAACAGCGTAAAAAAGTAATCACGGAAGATATCCCGTAAGTGACGATAAAAGTTTAATTAAGGATAGTTTAAAACAACGTATATCCCGTAAGTGACGATATAGGTAAGTTTAGTTTTAAACCGTGAAAGCTTAAGACAGTGTTTGATCCTTAATTAAGACTTAAAAACAGTATCTAAAGCTACAAACACTACGCGAATACGAACCTCATTTTCAGCGTTGTTGTAATGAAATTGCAACGACATTGGCCCATTTAATCTAGACATGACAGGGTTCCTAGATAGTGCTATATTTTTAAGTCTTTCCTACAAAGACTCTTCACTTATTGTGTGGAGCGTGTTTTAAGCCCTGGGTTAAGCTAGGTAGCTAGTGTTATGTGCTATTTTCCAACCAGAGTAAGGAAATAACCGTTCTTTGAAAAGTGAAGAAAGAAATAATGATGTAGATGTACGTGTACTTTGAAATGATAGCGTAATTAGTTTTGTCTTTTCTATACACTGCGTTTACATATTTTTTCTAATCCAATTTTTTTTTAAGAGATTACTTCCAGCAGACCTGCGAGATCTGCTGGAAGTAATCTCTTATGAAATAAGCAGTACCTTTGTGCTCACGTATGTTAATGTTAAGTAAAGTATTCTGTTCTGTGTTCTGTTTTGTAGTAAAGTATTCTGTTAAGTATTTTGTGTGTACATAAATAAATAATTAATTGTATGTGCAATAAAAACATTATAAAATAGTAGTAGTAGACAATACGATAGTATTACCTAAGCTTTAATTTAATTTTGTTTTAAATTGTACTTTAATCCAATCGAGGTCGGAGAGTGGAGTGTCATCTGCTTAACCTCTATTGCTCGTAATTCTGAGTGACGGAGGGGTCTTGGTCCGTATTGGAAGGTCACCCATCAACGGAACGACCTCCACAAGTGTAGCTTAACGCTAAAGATCTACCCGTGTATTTGATTTATGATGCCACGAGCCACTTTATTTTTCGAAAATGACTTTTTTTCCACTTACGAAGACATGGCCAGATATCGCACACGATATGAAAAAAAAACAATATTTATTAGGTACTTCTCAAACCTAATGAACACAACTTAAAGAGGTTTGCAAGGAAAAACCGAAGGCCTTCTTTCCTCAACAGTGGGACACTACTAGACACGCTAACAAAAAAAAAACAGTAATGTTGTCTACTCAAGACTCTTAAATAAACATCAACATTTTCCCTGCCAACCATCATGAAACTAGAATGACCTACTTCACAAACTACTTTTTCGTAACCATCCCTGTTTACCCCACATACAAACTTCACTCCATCATTTACAAATTTTCCTCGACTCCAGAAAAACATAAACAATACATAAAAACAAGTCGTCGAAGAAAAAAAAAACTAGAATACATCACGTCTGTCATTACAAAAGTTCTTTGCGCACAAAGTTAATGCTAACAGGAAAATGTTAAGAAAATAACCCCAAACAATTTTGATACAGACTCACATATTTTATGGGAAACCAGTATTTGGCAAACACTATTGACCTTGGCCCCAATGTTTTGTGTATTGCAGTGAGATGAATTTATGCGTAAACACATATTCTTTTTGGTACACCATCATAGGCAATCGACTGACTGACGACAGAATATCTGCAGTCGCTGCTCATTTTAAAAACCGGCCAAGTGCGAGTCGGACTCGCGCACGAAGGGTTCCGTACAATTATTATCAAAAAAGGGCAAAAAAATCACGTTTGTTGTATGGGAGCCCCCCTTAAATATTAATTTTATTCTGTTTTTAGTATTTGTTGTTATAGCGGCAACAGAAATACATCATCTGTGAAAATTTCAACTGTCTAGCTGTCACGGTTCATGAGATACAGCCTGGTGACAGACAGACGGACAGACGGACAGACAGCGAAGTCTTAGTAATAGGGTTCCGTTTTTACCCTTTGGGTACGGATCCCTAAAAAGATTATTAATTATTGTTATTTATTTAAGTGATGATATATTTCTTTTTGTAGTCATCGTTTAGTCTCAACACAAAAGAACTAGTGGCTAAATAACCACTACTATAATAATAGCTGCTCGGGTGGATCTCCAGGTTAGCAGCCTAGGTTGTTCCGTGGATGGGTGACCACCTATTCCATGCTTCGGAAAGCACGTTAAGCCGTTGGTATCGGCTGTCAATTGTAGATCTTTGACAGTCGTTAAGAAGTCAGCGGCCCGAAAGTCTGGCAAACAGTCTTACCAATGGGTATAGTATTACCCAGTACTAACTGGGTTACCCTAGTTAGTACTGGGTAATACTAGCAGGCAGATAGGCAGTCGCTCCATATAAAATACTGGTATTCAGCTGCATCCGGTAAGACTGGAAGCCGACAATGACAAAGTTGGGAAAAGGCTAGGCAGGTGATCAGTTAGTCTCATTCTGTCGGTAATTCTCAACTCAAATCTTTAAGAGTTTATTGTCTGAAATTAAGATTTTTACTAAACCGTTGTGGACTGTGGTCAAGTAGCATAAAATTTTACATGAAATTTCCATAAGTTACTAGAATGAGTACCTACGATGGAAGAATTACTGAAAATTTATTTCTTAAAGTAATAGAGAGGGAGACAGGAGATAAAAGAGACGCAAGACGTCTTGTTTCCAGAGGTTGCAAATGTCATGCAGTTGCTTAAAAACAAATTGGAAACGGAAACCACACAATTAAAAGAAGTTATTTAAACACGACAGTCTGCCAACTTAGCACAGATTTAACTTTTCGACGCACAAAAAGTCTGCGGTGTGCGTCGCCCCTTCAAGACGTAGTTTGGCACTTGTTTCTATTTGCTTCCGTTAGTTTTGTGCTCTCTTTTATGGGGTAAAATGGTTTTATGAATGGAGCTCCGTTTGCAGCTATTTTGAATAGACAGTAATAAGTTTCATCCATTCATAACGTTACTCTTGTTTTCCCTGAAAGACTAGCTAATAAGTTATTGCTAAATTTTGCTTCTGTTGCTAATTGTTAAAACCCAATAATCGGAATTCGGGTTACTACTGTAGGGCTATTACGTATCTTTTTGATCTCCAGTGACTATCAAGCTTCGGTTGTACACCGAACTTTGATGACAACCGAGAATGGCAAAATATTGGTATTACATATGACACAGAGTGGATATCACTTTACGGTGACTAACAGCCCGGGTACGGTGTACCGTCTTTCACGAAAGCCACTTCAAACTTAGTTGTCATCAATTTGATGTCCACTATGCTTACATAATCGCAATATTAGAAGAATCGATTGGAAAGCGTCTGTCAAAATGAGTTACAGTGACTATCAGCCACGATGGGCACCGATGACGTCATATTTGATCGCGACTGGTAATACATAATATGAAACTAACCTTTTGACAGATATTTGATGGACACTGAGCCCACTTACTATAGGTTTCGAGCTGTCAACAGAGATACGTAATAGGCCTGCTGATCTCAGGATCGAACCATCCGAACACGGGACACCAACTTAGCAGTTATTATTGTTTTTTAAGAAATTAATCACCAAGAGTCTGATTAGTCTGTTATTTATTAAGTCAGCATTAGGATGAACACTAGGACTGATTTTTTACAAAAATGCAGCTCCACTTTCCACAAAAGCCAATAATTTTGTATCTGACAGTACTTTGTTTCCCAACCCTCCATCTCAACCCTATAACCCACATAATCTTCTCAATAAACATACAAGAAAGAATTCGGCATATCATTACGGTCTTACTTGTGTTACCAGACGAGGAGACGCCGCTCGCATAATAAAGGCACAATGCAAACAGCATCGGATTAATGTGTCTGGGTAGTGGACAGAACCCGGGAGCAATTGATATGTTGTATGGATGTGGTATTATGTTATACTAGTATTTTGACTGTAACTATGTACGCATTAAAATTCTGTATAACCGGTACGAGGCGTGGCGACCGCGAACCGGAAGACGTTGCGATGGAAGGCCTCCCACTAGGTGCACCGATGTTCTGGTGAAGATTGCGGGAATCCGCTGGATGCGAGTCGCACGGGACCTGTCAATGTGGCGACACTTGGGGGAGGCCTATGTCCAGCAGTGGACGTCTTTTGGCTGAAATGATGATGATAATAACTGGTACGGACATTTAGCGATCTGGCTGTGGACACCGAACTTGGACGGTTTTTTTAGCCTTTGTTGTCCCACAGCTGGACAAAGGCCTCCCCCAAATCCTTCCATAAGCTCCTTTTCCGTGCCTCCTGAAACCAATCCTCGCGGTATGCGTCCAGATCGTCTCGCCACATCTTTCTGGAACGGCCTCGGCCACGCTATCCGTCTTCCGCAACCATCGTGTGGATACTTTTGCCCAGCGGACATCGTGTAAGCGGCTGACGTGACCCTTCTTGCCAACGTCTATTATGCCCGTTTTGGAACCCAGCGTGGTGTTTCGGTCCCTGTCTTGTCTTTGACTTTGACGGATATTGTCCTGAAATAACTGATACTGTCTGCAGCTGATTTACAAGTTTTCCGTTTTGGTTTGACTGTGATTTTAATGCTAGATTTGATACTTTTATCTACAACTATCAATGGAGTATCGTAGAGAAAGAAAACTATTCCTCAACCTCATCTCACGACCGGCAATTGACTTATGAACTTTTATAAAAGTTTAATTTTAAAGTTTTACTGAAGGGCCAGCCTGTTTAGTCCTTAATTAAAAAGTGTTACGAAAACATTCAAAAACGAAAAAAAACAAACTTTTAACTTAAAAAAAAAAAACATTTAAAGCTCTGTGTGTATATTTTGAATCATATCATGAAAATGTATTGAGCAGCATTTTTTGAAGCCAATTCAAATTACGCAAAGAGCTGAACTACTAAATTCAAACCAATTCACAGAAATAAAAACAAACAAAAACACAAAAAAAAAAAAAACAGAAAAAACAAAAACAGAGACACACAACAAACACAGCAAAACAGAAAACGGTGCATTCATTAAACAAGGTTGAAAATCTGAGAAAGTTTTTAAACCAGAAAGTATTCATTTCCTCTGATCTAAGAATGCATTAAGCCGTTCAACATGAATTGACAAATTTCTAGGCAAACAGGTTATTGCCATTATAATAAGCCTATATTGTCCAACTTTAAAGGTTTTCCACTTCAATACCTACTAATGTTCTCCTCAACCTTCTTGGCTCTGGGGTAACACTTCAATGTACGGAAGAGATCGTAAGATGACGGACTTAGAAGAAGATTTTGACGAAACTATTGGAAATGTAACTTTCTCATTTGCAATGTCAAGTAAGATCAACTGATTTCTTTAGATTTATTTTGAAGCCTTTCGGGAGACTGATCGGAATGAATAATAGCATTCATAACTTAAACAAGATGAGCTGATTCTTAAAAGATATTTGATCGGCTATCCTTTTTGTTGCCCAAGATGACGATCTTTTTTTAAATCTCTACTTTTTATACCTGTAATTTGTATAATAATAATAATACTTTATTGATACAAATCCTTACAATATGTTTAGTATATAGCTAAAGTTCACAATAGTTAAGGCGTACAAAAGCTGAAATCCTGACTCCTTAACTAGGAAACCCTGTGACTTAGGAGTCAGTGATCTACTGCCACTTGGACACTATATTATACCTTATGGAAATGTATCACTTTTATATATAACTAGCTGTCACCCGCGACTTCGTTCCCTTAGAAATTTTGATGTGTATGTGTTAGACAAATAAATAGTCTACAACCTAGTTAGTTTTCGGGAGCGGAGCGGCGAAAATAAAACGTTAGGGCCCGTTATAACTAAGAGTTTTATTAGAAACGACCCGAGCTTACAGAGTTTGATGCAAGACTGCTTATTCTACCTAGCCTAATACATACTTAGAACTTAAGACTAAGCTGGTGGTCGCTGGCGCCTGCACATCCCGTCATGTCTGGCTGATAAAGACAAAAGTGCAGCGTACGAGCTTATGGCTCTACCACAGCGACAGATAAGGTGAGTTCAGAGAATGTAACTCCTCCCCCCTTGGACCGAAGTTATCGGAAAAACAGAGATTTTCCAAGAACTTCGAAAAAATAATAAACTATAAAATGACAAAACTTAAAGTAGTTAAAACGATTTTAGGATAACGTGAAGATAACATTCACATATTTTATAACTAATGTAAGAGGAGTAGAGATAGAGTCATAGAGTTATGACACTAATAGTACAGGTCTCTGAATAACTCTATTTTCCTCCTGTTGAGTAGGATTGTCTTCAACACCATTCGAACGACGATCCTGCCTTTTACATATTCTCCTTATAATATACTTATACATAACTACAGCTATTAACAATAAAAAGACGATCGCGTACAGAGAGTAAAGAGCGGCACTGACACTATCACTGTTAATTTCACTGAATGCACTGATTTCACTATTCGCACTATTCTTCAGAAGGTAATTTAGTTGGCGTATATCATCCAGGTTAACTCCTTTCAGGTTTACAGGTTCCATTTTCACGGCGTTAGAGGTGAGTTCTCGTAGATCAGGTAAGTTTATTACAGGAACAGGCTTATACTCTGTTTGCAGAAAGTAAGAACGCTGTCCATGAAGTTGGATATTTTCTATAGAAACATCACATTGCGGTTCTATGGTTATAATGTATGTTCCTTGTATGCGTTCCTTGGTGTCGTCATTACCACAAGTTTGCGATATAATTTGTTTGTGTTTGGTATAAACTATCCAACTATTTGAACTAACCTTCTGTAGTTTCAGATGTTCAGACTTTATCTGACGGGGAATACATCGCGATAGATTATGTTGATATTTCATTAGTTGTTCGATACAGGTTTCTTCCACATATTGAATGAGGTTATTTTCAGAGCAGAGGTATTCCTTGACTGTTATCTCTTGGCATGGTTGATCAATTGGACGATATTTCGTCCCTTCTACTAAAAGGTAGGGGAATTCAGGAAAAACAACAAAGGTTTGGTTCATGGAATCCATAGGAAGGGAATACAATTTATAATAATTATAAGTAACATTTAAAATTAACGGAACTTCAATAATAAAGGTTATTTCTTCATTTTTAAGGTAAGCTTTTACAGACAATGACTCTTCTATATTAATTAAATTTCTATCATTTACAGGATACATTAAGTTATCATGTTCATTAATATGTTTTAATAGATTTAACAATTCATTAGAATTTATTACGGCTTTGTGTAAAACAGATACCTTACAGAATGCAACAGCAGTTTCTAATTCGCTAAGTTCCATAAAGATAGTCCTAAAGTTTACAATAAATTGATTGAGTAATCCAAATACATAGGTCATATAAATTGAATGCTTATCTTTTGTGTTAAGATTAGCTACAAGGCCTTCAAGTAATTTAATGCGCTTGTTTATTTTATTTGTATTTTCATTAATTATTTCAGTAGTGTTCAGGAAGTGATCCAACATTTCAGAAACCACTTTGAATTTATGCGCTATTGCCTGTTCTTTAGTCTGAATATTATAGATTAAATTATCGTATCTAATCGCATCTTCATGATCAAGGTTACCAGTTATAATTTTGATTATAGAGCCTAAAGGATTTACAATACCTCGTTTAAATCTTTTGGATGGAATTAATTGCTGTAATTTCTCTACGGTCTGATTTCAAATGTACTCGACTTGTGTTTTATGTGCCATAAATTCATCTGTATAGAATTTGTTTAAGTGTAATATTTGGCAGAATTCCGAATATTTTTGAATATTAAAGGAAAGGTCAGTGCTTATGCCCTGAAGATTGATTATTTTAACAATAGACCACTTATCATATTGAATAAACGCTTGGCCTATCTTCACCGGAAGAATACCAGGGTTTTGACTAATCTTTACTGCTTGAAGGGCCTGGCTTGGGAGAGTCCAATTGGTTGTTGTCCATATCACCAGGATCAAACTCCACCTGTGGAGGACGTTTTATGTTTTTGAGAGGTACTTTGGTATCCCTATTTTTTAATTTAATTGGTATAATATTGCGTTCTATTGGCCCTGTGACAACGGCTTTTTGGTACCTAGGCTTATCTTTTGCTTGTCTCTTATTAACTGTCTTAGCGAAAACAGGATTACCTATTTCTAATGCTGGTTCTAATTCCCCTCCTCGTTTCGTTAAAATTTTTTCTTTGTGACCTTTTACTTTTTCCGAAATATACTTATAGAGTGCCTGCGTTCTCTTCTTATGATCCCTAATCAATTGCTGTTTGTAAGCTTTATCAAATTCAGAGTTAAATGTAGAGTTTAATTCGGTATGACCAAACGCAGCTTCAAACGGTGTTAAATCTGTGGTGCTATGAATAGTGCTATTATAGGCCATAACGGCATAAGTCATTACAGAGGCTGCGTCCGTAAACTTCTTTTCATATTTTGCCAATCTGTAAATTTCTATAATTGTGGAATGAAAACGTTCTATGAGGCCCATAGAGTTTGGATTGTTTGGGGTCCCTATGTGTAATTTTATTTTATGTAAATCTGTTAGTTCTTTTAGTAATTCACTGTTAAATTCAGTTCCAGGGTCAGAACTTATTTTCTGTGGTATACCGTAAAACGAAAAGTATTTCATCAACGCTCTAACCACTTCAGGTGATGAACGAGATGGAATTTCTATGGCTTGACCTAACTTACTAAAGGCATCAATTAAAGTTAAATAGTATTTCGATTCTATGCTAAACAGGTCTATAAATATCTCTTGAAAAGGTGCATGTTGAGTTTGTGTAAGTTGCAATAAGGGTTTAATGGGTTTCCTATCATATTTAGAAGTTTTACAACGCTCGCATGAGTTAATAATGGCGGAAACGGTTTCAATCATTTTTGGCCAATAATAATTACGACGAATCCGTTTAATGGTTTCGCTGATTCCTCGATGACATGTCTTGCCTTCGTGTAATTTAATTACTATAGCTCTTTGTTCTTGCTCGTCTTCGACGTAAACAACACGCTCGGTACATTCATAAAACTTAACCACATCTTTCTTAAACAGAGAAATTATGATATTACTGAAGTCTTTTCTAAGTTCTTGATTTTCGAAATAAATGAAATACTTAATTTTTGGTTTTACGTAGTCTTTCAAAAATTCTGTGATGTGATTATAGTTATGAAGAGGCAGAAATACTTCTAACACCTTTTGTTTGTCTCTAGATAAATCTTTTACTTGAATCTCATTACGAAACCAGCTAAAGACAAGTATTTGATTAGGCTTGGTATCTATTGCTTCGTTCAAGATCGGTATTCCATTGGATTCGAGATCTTTGGCCGAATGAACTGTCTGTATGGAAGAAGACTCAGACGGTATGGGGTAATGAGGCAATTCGTCAAGAACTGCCTCAGTGTCTGGTATACTAATTGGACTAGCTGTAGCGGTTCTTTCAGAGTCAGATATGGAAATTGTTGTAGAACCGTCCGTACTTTGTCTGATCATGTCTTTCTGTTCGTCTATATTAACAATCATTGAACTGTTGTCTAAATCGTCGCCTTTTAGGGCATTTAGGCGGATGCGAGATAGCGCATCTGCGTTTACGTTTTGTTTACCGTTTTTATATATAACGTTAAAATCGTATTCTTGTAAACGCAAAAGCCAACGTGTTAATTTGCTATTTGGTTCTTTAAGTTGATATAACCAAACTAGGGGCCTGTGGTCAGTGTAGATGTCGAATTTGTGTCCGTACAAGTAGGGCCTAAAGTGTTTTGTAGCCCAGACGATTGCCAACAATTCACGTTCAATAGTACTATATCTCGTTTCAGTGTCTGATAACGTTCGACTAGCATAAGCTATGGGCTTGTCGCCGCCTATAGGGCCCTGTGATAAAACAGCACCAATAGCGACTTCTGAAGCGTCAGTGGTTAGTACAAATGGTTTATTCATGTCAGGATATTGCAATATAGGTGCATTAATTAAAAGTTCCTTGCATTTTTCGAAAGCCTCAATATATTTTTGATCCGTCAAAACTTTCTTACCCTTTTTTAAGCAAGCTGTCAAAGGTTGTGTAATTTTAGAAAAGTCTTTAATAAACCGTCTGTAATATCCCACAAACCCTAGGAATCGTTTGATTTCGGTCTGTGTCCGTGGTAATGGATAGCTAAGAACTGCCTGTATTTTGTCGTTATTTGGTCGAAGTCCGTCTTTAGTCAGTGTATGTCCTAAGTACTGCACTTCCTTGCGTAAAAATTCAGACTTATCTAATTGAACTTTAAGATTGGTCTGACGTAATCTATCAAAGACAGATCGTAATCTTTGAATATGTTCTAAAATACCAGTAGAGTAAATAAGAATATCATCTAAATAGACCATGCAATGTATACCCTGCAACCCTCTTAAGACATTGTCCATTGTCCTTTGAAAAGTCGCTGGAGCGGTTTTGAGGCCAAATGGCATACGAAGGAATTCGTAATGCCCGTTTTGTGTTGAAAAAGCTGTTTTCTCAGTGTCGGAAATCTCTATTTGGTGATAACCGGAAGCTAAATCTAGGGTTGTCAAATAATTGCTTTTGCCAAGTTTGTCAAGTAAGTCAATAATGTTGGGAAGTGGATATTTGTCATCGATTGTTATGTCATTGAGTCGGCGATAATCTACAACCATTCTATATTTTACTAGACCGGAAGCATCTGCCTTTTTGGGAACCAAATGCACAGGTGCACTCCAGGGTGAGTGTGATTCGCGGATCACATTATCTTTGAGAAGCTTTTCAACCTGTCTTTTGATTTCTTCAGCTTGTGCTGGGCCCTGTCGATATGGTTTGATATAAATGGGATCTTCATTAGTGGTTCTTATATGATGTTTAACTTGATTTGTAAAGGTCAAAGGCAGCTCTTCACAGTAAAATATATCTTTGTACTCGTGACATAATTCACTAATAAGATCACATTCGTCTTGATTAAGGTGGTCAAGTCGCAATTTATTTAAATTGTCTGTCAGTAGTGAGTCTATCTCTACGTCAGTTAATTCAGTTAAATTATTTACTATACACTCGTTAGAAAAATAAGTAACCTTGAACGGAGAAGTTATAATTAAAATCATTTCAAGGTTAGTTGCGTTCTGTATAACAGTAGAGGCTAGATAATTTTCACATTTTACAATTGCAGCTGGCATTCAAATACCTTCATGAAACTCTTTGTAATCTAATATGCCATAGCCATCCTTTTGATTAACAGGTAATTTCACTCGATGTTCAGTCCGGGGTTCTAGTCTAAATTCAGGGTCAGTTGAGTAGATTATAGGAATGTTGACGCCGTTTGTCTTTAATATCTTTTCCTTAAACGATAAATCAGCATTAAGTCGAGTTATAAGATCCATTCCAATTAACCCGTCATATCTGTTATCCACATCATAAACATAAAATTTTTGGAACCCATCGTTATAAAAAATGGAAAATAGGGGAATAACAGCCACTTCATGATGTTCACTAGTCGCATGTATGCTTGTAACTGTAAATGGTTCATAGAATTTTAATTGAGAAAAATACTCATCAGCTTTTCTGGGACTTATAAAAGACCGTATGCTTCCTGTGTCCAACATAAATTTACCGTTTATCTCAGGGATATATATGTATGGGTGTTTTAGATTGGCGTTAAAATTAAGTTCTATCATTTCCGGCGAGTTTGTATTGAATGTATTTGAAAATTTTGGACAACTTCCGGATCACTATTATTTTCAGTTGAATGTAAATTTTCAGCAGTTTCGGTAAATTCTACACTAGGCCTCTCATCTACGCAACCATCTTCTGTATTCATATTTTTATAGTCGTAGTAACAGTGATCGTCATGAGTGACGTCGTAGTAGTATTGTTCACCATCCGTATAAAGTTCATTTATAGGAAAACCTTGTGGTTTAACCGCTGCTGGAGCAGTTCTCATTGTCACGTCACTATCGTGGAAATTATTAGTTGGACGATAGGCTGAAGCTTGAACGGGCCTATAGCCAAATTGTCCTACTTGGGGTCTATAACCAGGTTGTGCTGTTGGGGGTCTGTAGGCAAATATTCCTTGAGGTCGGAAGAGCCTAATTGCTGGGGGTTTTTCTTATCAACGACTGGTGGTGCAAATTGAGCCATTTGCGGTCGACCAATTTGTTGATTCGGTATATTCGGGCGTACGAAATTTTGATTAGGTATACCAAATTTGAACTGAGTTGGGTTTGTAAACGGTCTGAAATTATTATTTTGCAAGGGCTTCAGATTGGGTGAATTAAAAACAATTCCTCCATCGCGTGATGGTAACATATGACCTTGCGGTCGGTGTTGTAACATTTTACTACGTAAATTATATTGTTCCTGAAAGTTAACTTCTTCAAGGACATATTTTAAAGCGTCTTCCAACGTAGTAGGGTTTTTAATTCGAACAATCCGCACCATGTGTTCTGGTAAATTATACAGGAAAACATTAAGAGAAGTATTGTTATAAATTATTTTTTTAGCTTCTTTTAACATTGTAGAGCTGTTCTGATTCCCTTTTGAAATGAATATAGCACGAATGTCTTGAATTCGGCTACAAAACTGTAAGTATGACTCGCCTTGTTTGACTTTTAGGGTTTCCAGTTCAATAGCAACGCATTCCTCGCTCCTGGGATCCCCAAAATGTTGGATCAATAAAGATTTTAATTCGCTATACGTCTCAAAATCACCTCTTTCACTGATTAAGGCTGCCGCTTTACCTTTTAATTTACTCGTAATATTCTGCATTAAGAATTCATTTCGACCCGTAGTTCCTTGATACTTTTCAATAACATATTCGCACTTTCTTAAAAATAAACTAAGTAAATTAGTTTCGCCATTAAATTCTGGAATTAAATTTAAAACATCCCGAGGTATCAACGATTCAGCAAGTTGCATAGAAAATGGTGTTTCGGTACGAGCCGACGGCGCTGCACCGGCTGCCGCGGTTATAGGAATTTGACCTTGATTCATTTTAAATGAAATAGTAAAATAAAAAACGAACAAAAGATAAGCAACAATTTAAAATAAAATAATTAAAAGTAAAATTCTTATTCTACAATTATCAAACTTAAGTAATTAAAATTAAAAAGAAAAGAAAATCTTATGAAAAATCTTATCGTTATAATAACGTGAAAATAATATTCACTTATTTTTTAAGTTGATGAATTCTCGCTGTAATAGCGTGAAAATAATATTCACTTAATTTATAAATCACTAAATATAAAGAATTTAATTTTTACCATTACAGGTTTTTCACTCGATTTTCCAGAATTAGTGAAATAATCGATACAATAATATATTTCATATTAACATTACTAGTATGGGGAATTAGGAAGGAAGTAGAAGGTTACTCACAGTCCAACCGCCTTTTTCAACATCTCTGCTCACCCGCGTTCGTTATCGTTACGCTTTATCTAACTTATTTATTTGGTTCGAAGATTGCCAAGAACGTCTCACTGATTTTAAGTTACGACGACTCTACGTTATTATCACTCGCGAAAAAGTTCTGTATGTTCTTTTCCACTTTTCCGTGTTTCACACTTGACTTTCCGCGAAAGTAACGGTTTACGGCAATGTTACCGGCTGCGCCAGTTAGTTTTCGGGAGCGGAGCGGCGAAAATAAAACGTTAGGGCCCGTTATAACTAAGAGTTTTATTAGAAACGACCCGAGCTTACAGAGTTTGATGCAAGACTGCTTATTCTACCTAGCCTAATACATACTTAGAACTTAAGACTAAGCTGGTGGTCGCTGGCGCCTGCACATCCCGTCATGTCTGGCTGATAAAGACAAAAGTGCAGCGTACGAGCTTATGGCTCTACCACAGCGACAGATAAGGTGAGTTCAGAGAATGTAACTACCTATTCTCAGACCTACCAAATATATATACAAAAAAGAAACGGTCAAGCAGTTTCGGAGGAGTACGATAACAAACACTGTGACACGAGATTTTTATATATTATGTTAGATTTACCTACATAATAAAGAGTATTTTATCCATCTATCCTTCTCGGAGTTTACAAAGCATTCAATCAGGTCTTAAAAAATACTAGTTAAATCATCACACATCTACCAAAAAGCAACAAATACAGCCACAGCATTATCACATTCACTAGGACACCGAAAATGAGCAAATTGTACGAATGCATGAATGCATTGAATTTCATCATGAACGATAATGATGAACGGTAATTCGAAAGCAATTGTGGCTGGTCAGACGTCGAGTGGCAAATTAATTAATAACCTGATCTGTAGCCTGTTCGGTTCTGTTTGGGACTCTGGCACCTGTGGAGGAAAATAATGAAAAAATCC
The DNA here is from genome assembly GCA_905147715.2 of Xestia xanthographa. NCBI lineage: Eukaryota > Metazoa > Arthropoda > Insecta > Lepidoptera > Noctuidae > Xestia > Xestia xanthographa. Next base: position 27,570,322 of record LR990650.1, read on the forward strand.
ATTTTTTTTAGTTTGTCCAAATGGACGCAGCAAAGAGTGAACCTAAAATGGCCGCCATTGCAGAATCATAATAGAATACGAATCACGTTAAAATTCTTAAAATGGTCACAGACGCAGTTAGTATTATGAATTGTGACCGCACGTACCTATGATTAAATTGAAGCGGCCATTTTAGACCTCCAGATCGTAGCAGGTAGCGTTCCGTACCTTTTATGGCAAAAAGCGAGAGTTTATTTAAGTGAGTATAATCCGTCGACAAAAAATGCATGAATTAATTACACACTCGCGGACACATCGGACCCAGGAGCACGTGGCTAAATAATAACAGCCACTCGGGTCAATCTTTAGGTTAAGCCGCCCTTGCTTTGGTTGGTCTGTGGATGGGTGACCCTGACCACCCATTACATACCGAGTTTCCTCCGTGCCTCGGAAAGCACGTTAAGTAATTGGTCCCGGCTGTCAATTAAAGATCTTTGACAGTCGTTACAGGTAGTCAGTAGCCCAAAAAGTCTGACAACCAGTCTTACCAAGGGGTATCGTATTACCCACTACTAACTGGGTTGTGGAGGTCAGATAGGCAGTCGCTCCATGTAAAATACTGGTATTCAGCTGCATCCGGTTAGACTGGAAGCCGACCCCAACATAGTTGGGAAAAAGGCTAGGCAGATGATGGACAAAGCACATGGCATTAATTTTTCCTTGAACATGATTTCATGGAACTCACCAATGCAATTTCAACAAAATGTCGAATGTGTTTTCAAAATTGTTACCAAGGAAATACTTGCATTAATTTATCCATCTATGTGTTCTATCGCTAAAAACAATATATAAAGTAGTACACAAACATTTTATACCACAAGTGACGGTATATTATCGTGGGCTGATATTTTTTTTTCCCCTAAATCACATTAATATGAGTATTAAGGTTTACCTCGAATTCTTCTCCATTGAGTTTCCTACAACACAGCATTTAAAATTCTAGCTAAGGTAAACTTTTACCCAGCTTCATAATTACCCCACCTCAAATAAAGTTTAATCAAACGGCCACCAAACTTGGCCCCAATCAGAACCAACCAATAGCAATCGAACGCACGAGATTGAACCGCGAGTAGAGTGTGTTCAAACGATTTTCGATACTAATGAAAATTCGATTCGATTCGATTCGCATTATACCTACTATTATCTTTATGGGTTTGTATCACCTGAGTGTAGTCGTTGTGATCGGCAGTAATGTGAGTTTGTGAAATTATGTAAAACAGATAAGCTTATATACTGAGGTCGGGATATTTTCTTGACTTTTGAAGGTTTTATGCTATAATTATAATTTATTTAATTAAAAAGTGAAGTAAACTATACTCATTAATCAAATTAAAAATTGTAAAATAAACTGACAAAAAACTGTAAAAGGGCTGTAAAAACGCCTCCCTAACACTGTCAGCTGGTAATGTGACCAAGAGACTGGCGGCGTTGCCACGTTGTATGGCTACACTAAGCTTTTGGTCAAAGTAAAATGCTAGCCCCAAGGGCTAGCTTTAAACTTTCACGGTTGGTTTTAAACTTTTACATATAAGCAATAAGTATACGAAGCTAAAAAATATCTTAATGTCATCATCATCATTTGAGCTGAAAGACCACCGCTGCTGGACACGGGACCCATAAACGTCGCTACATCGACTCGATCTATGCTTCCTGCATCAGTCCGAGGCCAATAACAGGTCATCTTTCCACCTTGTGGAAGGCCTTCCAACGTTCTGTCTTCTAAGACGCGGCCGTTATTCCAGAAACTTTTAGCCTTATTGGCTATCCGTTCTGGAAGTAATCTACCCACAGCCATTCTGGCAATTCTTCTGTCCATGTAAAATACTGAAATCCTAAAGTCAAACGTTTTGATCCAGAGAGAAGAAAAGAAGAGATTGATCCAGAGGTTTGACGTAAGTGCCCGCGAAACATCTATGTAAACCTCTGGAACTATTTTGGCAGCAGATATGCTGCCTTTGCCACTAAATTGCCACTCATTTGCCAGCATGAAAGGCAGCATAAACATAAGAGATAGGTATCTTACATTATCATAATAAAATCTGAAAAAAAAAAACCGCGCATTCCATTAATATCCCTCACTTAGTTTCTCACGAAGCAAAAACATTCCCATTCAAACTCAGCCAAAGCAAATTTTTATCCAGCACTACTAAAGATACACTTTTTACCAAACATTTAGACCGTATATTTCCAACGGTAAATAATTATACTGCTAATTACGAAATGCTCACTGTACCGGAAACTGGTGATAAGGCGACGCCTAAGTAGGGGAGGTACTATCCCTAAACAGATAGGTACAGAAGATCAAGTCTATACAATGGTGGAAAACAAGTGCACGTACACATGGTCACGTACGTACGGGGACTACAGGAGCTAAACACGAGTTTTATAATGCAAAAAAGCATATGATTCACTGCAATAAACAAAACCAGAAAAATATATGATATTCTTCAGGATATATGCTATTATGATAGTGTTTTAAAAACATAATAGAACTAATTTTACTCGATAAAAAAAATTACAAACTTATCTCTAAAAGTTTATTTTAACGAGTAAAAAACCGGCCAAGTGCGAGTCGGACTCGCACACGAAGGGTTCCGTACCAATTATTATAAAAAAAACCGGCCAAGTGCGAGTCGGACTCGCGCACGAAGGGTTCCGTACCATTATTATCAAAAAAAGGGTAAAAAAATCACGTTTGTTGTATGGGAGCCCGCCTTAAATATTAATTTTATTTTGTTTTTAGTATTTGTTGTTATAGCGGCAACAGAAATACATCATCTGTGAAAATTTCAACTGTCTAGCTGTCACGGTTCATGAGATACAGCCTGGTGACAGACAGACGGACAGACGGACAGACGGACAGACAGCGAAGTCTTAGTAATAGGGTTCCGTTTTTACCCTTTGGGTACGGAACCCTAAAAATCACGTTTGTTGTATGGGAGCCCCCCTTAAATGATAATTTTATTCTGTTTTTAGTATTTGTTGTTATAGCGGCAACAGAAATACATCATCTGTGAAAATTTCAACTGTCTAGCTGTCACGGTTCATGAGATACAGCCTGGTGACAGACAGACGGACAGACGGACAGACGGACAGACAGCGAAGTCTTAGTAATAGGGTTCCGTTTTTACCCTTTGGGTACGGAACCCTAAAAACCATACTAAAATACATGCCATCATTCTGATTGTTTGGCAAATAATTCTACAAGAAACATATTAGCATGATAGTATTTTATTCATTCGTAACTTCACTAATCTAGGTCCACTTGAAAACCAGCGTCGGGCACTAGTTGTATTTTTGCTGAACTGGGCCTATTTGGCGCAGCCGTTAGGCACACGGTGTCACATTGTTTTTTATTTTTTGTTTAGTTTTAAGTTTTTATTCATTTACTTTGTTACTCTTTTTGTTTTTCATTTTTAGGGCTCCGTACCAAAAGGGTAAAATCGGAACCCTATTACTAAGACTTCGCTGTCTGTCCGTCTGTCCGTCTGTCTGTCACCAGGCTGTATCTCATGAACCGTGACAGCTAGACAGTTGAAATTTTCATAGATGATGTATTTCTGTTGCTGCTATAACAACAAATACTAAAAACAGAATAAAATTAATATTTAAGGGGGGCTCCCATACAACAAACGTGATTTTTTTGCCGTTTTGTCTAATGTATAGATAATGGTACGGAACCCTTCGTGCGCGAGTCCGACTCGCACTTGGCCGGTTTTTTTAGTCCAATCAATAGTTTTTTTTGTAAATCGCAAAAAAGACACTAATTTCGCACTATTCGGCCCGCAGTGACTGACGTAACAACCACTTTGTAGTGCAAGCTGACTAGAACATTATTGTAACAGTATTTCAAACAAAGTTTGAACCACCACAAATAGAGTTGCTAATTTAGCTCCTGTAGTCGCCTTAAACAAATGACAGTCACGACTGTGCTTGCAGTACCTAGCTGCCGTGAAGCATGTCTGTGTGTGTATGCGTTTATGCTCATTGTTTGAATTCGACCTTCTGTTGCCATCTTTTTTAACGCGGTGATACTAAATAGGGGTTGGATCTGAATTTAGGTATAAAAATCTGGGTGAAAAGGTATTTTTGGTCGAGATTAAAGTAATCTTTTGCACGCTTTTCTCGTTGCTATTATGTTTTCAGTTCAGGTAGGATAAAGCTGCTTTCGTAACAGCGGATTATAATTATCTTTTATAGGAATTTTTGGCTGGTTTGGTTATGTAAATCGATTGGGTTTAAAACCTGGCAATTCTTAATTAATGACCTGATCAAAATCAGAAAAAATAAAAAAAATCCAACGCGTTATTGAATAGGTACTTGTTTTTCTAAATCATAATAGGTAGACCTTTGAAAAACATTGGAAAAATTAAAGGGGTAATCTCGTATTGTTGTGAACGGTCCAATTCTATGTTAAGATTTTGACATTGTTTGACCAAATTAAAAAACCAACTTCATTACAATTATGTTAACTCAAAAGGACTTCTCTTAAATCTCTTTTAGTTCAATCTTTTCAAGTTTTTTTGCCTCGTAGCATATTAACTCGGCGTTACAAAACATAAGGGTCCAATTCATGAACAGACAAAGCTGTCTGTTGCTGTTGCTGTGTGTTGTTGCTGTGTTGTGTGCGATTAGCGATGCAGTGAGAGATAACAAAGAAAAAGTATTGTGTTTTCTACAAAAAAAAGAAGTATTTTTCCTAATACTAATAAGGTTTTACTTTAATAGAAAAAATGCATGAAGTCTGTCACAGTACAAAATAAACAGTAGGATAAAAAATATTATGAAAGCTTTTCTTTGTTATTTTAGATCAGGAAAAATGGGAAATGGCTACCGGTTGTCAGCAACCTATACGGGTATTCAAGGGATTTTCCTTGAGGCCAAACACTTTGCGAAACAGCTGTTTAGAAGTTTGTTATTATTATGCTTATAGTAACTTAAATTGAGTATTCAGCTAATCCATACTAAGTTTTAATACCTACGTGACCTGAATGTATGAGACAGCTGACTCATTCTGAAATATGAGGTCACCTTTCTGATATGCATGATCTTTATTGGTGTGAAATGAGGAGCTCGTGGCTAAAAAATAACAGCCGCTCGGGTCGATATTTAGGTTAAGCCGTGCCACCATAAGTTGGTCTGTGCAGATGAGTGACTAACCTTACATTCCGTTTCCTCCATGCCTCGGAAGGCACGTTAAGCTGTTGGTCCCGGCTGTCATTTGTAGATCTATGACAGTCGTTACACCTGAAACGACTGTCAAAGTTCTACTATACTTTGTCGACTTAGTTTGTTGTCAGACTTTTTGGGCCACTAACTACCTAGTCAGAGGCCCAAAAAGTCTGACACCCAGTCTTACCAAGAAGTATTGTATTACCCAGTACTAACTGGGTTGTGGAGGTCAGATAGGCAGTCGTGTTCAATTGATGGCAATAGGCTGGCCCCCTATTACATAGGACTTAAATATAACTGGCGAAATATGGGTATACCTACTATTAGGTACACCTCTGCCTAACCCTTCGGGAATTACAAGCGTGATATTATGTTAAATCGAGTGTCCGAGCAAGTTGGGTGTAAAAGAACGAAGTGTCATCTACATTAAACTAAACTTTTGTGTCTGCCTAGCTGTAAGTTTTCTGTAAGATTTTGTAAGTTTTGAAAATCTATACTAATATTATAAAGCTGAAGAGTTTGTTTGTTTGAACGCGCTAATCTCTGGAACGACTGGTCCGATTTGAATGATTCTTTCAGTGTTGGGTAGTCCATTTATCGAGGAAGGCTATAGGCTATATAACATCACGCTGCGACCAAAAGGAGCGGAGCATAAATGAAAAATATTGCAAAAACGGGGAAAAATGTATTCCTTTTGTGAGCTGTTTCTCTTTTATGTGACGCAGACGAAGTTGCGTGGGTCAGCTAGTAATAAAATAAAATTAACCTACTGCATCCTCCTACTGCGTTTCTCATTAGCGATACTAATAATTACTAGAATAGAAAAAAGAAACAAAACAGCAACGGGGTCAGTGTTCTGACCTCTATGACCCGAGGACATCAACCTCACATTGCCTTTACAAAACGTCTTTGAACAAACAGACTACGTTTGCCAAATGCAATGGGGTGATCTGAGTGATTTGATTGAACACATTTTTATTGAATGAAGGAATGATTAGGTTTGCGATTTTTGTGTTAGAGCAGTTTACAAATGGTGTGGGTTTTTTGATAAGATTTTTTAGCTAACACCTACCCAAATATTTTAAAAGATTGTGAGCCCGAACGAATATAAGATTATGTAGTTTATTTCACACAACTTACATGATACTTGCAACCTGCCACTGCTTCGCATGGCGCAACCTATTCTATCCAAAATTATCTAAACTGGATCCAAGCTATTCACACGGTTGGGTGGTTTCGTAGGTTAGCGTGTACGAACAGAGTGACACGTTGTATTAAGAAGATGAGAACTATGTGATATTGGGGAGCAGCGGTGGCCTAGTAGTGGCGGCTCCCATTTACGAACAGTAAGTCATGGGTTCGAACCCAGGCAGGCGCACATTACTTTGTGTAATTTATTTCATCACCACTGCTCTCAAAACTGTGAAGGAAAAAATCGTGAGGAAACTGAACCAAAAAAAAATCGAAGACGATCTACCAACCCTTACTGGGTCCGCGTGGTAGATTATAGCCCATTCCATCTCATAGAGAAGAGGCCGTGTCCCAGCAGTGGGGAACATTATAGGCTGATTATGCTGTATCATTGTGGACCTATTGCAGTATTTATTTTACTATCTCGTTCTTATCTAATGTGCCAGAATATCAGTTCGATAAAATCCTGAATAAAACCTTTATTTACCTTGACAAGAACGCACAAAAAGTTGGGATCACCCAGAATATCTTTTTAACAAAAACATTACTTGCTTTCATTTTTATATTTCGCAGGCGCGAAAAAGAAGGTTATAAAAAATGAAAAGGATATTTTATGGGCAATTTTGGCTCTGTTTTTAGGTTATGCTAATGATAATAAACTTTAATTTCAACCCAAATGGGGAGTGTTTTTTTGTGAAAAAGAAAGCACTACCTACGTATCTTTATGTATGATTTTGACGACCCAAATGGCAAAGCGGTAGTGTAGTGGTAGCCTTACGTTCTTAGGGTCCGGTTTGAATCCCGTTTGGAGCAAATGTTTGTGTGATGAGCATGGACATTTGTTTCCGAGTCATGGATGTTTATTTGTATAATAAGTATGTAATTACAAACATAGAGTATATGTGGTATATCATCTATCTGGTGTCCACGACACAAGCCTCGTTGCTTAGTGTGGCACTAGATGGCGCTGTGTGTTAATGTCCAGCGATATTTATTTATTTAGCATAGCATTGAAAACTTTGGCGAGCAGCAGTGGCCCCGTGGTGGTGGCCCCGACTTACGAACAGCAAGTCATGGGTACAAACCCAGACAGGCGCATTGCTTTGTGTAATTTATTTCATCACCACTGCTCTCAAAACGGTGAAGTAAAACATCGTAAAGAAACTGGTATGTTCTAGAATAAAAAAATCGAAGACATATATGTGACATCTACCAACCCGCACTAGGCCCACGTGTGTGTGACTTTTATGCTTTTGAGAACTCGCTTATGATCGAAATGAATGATTAAAACATTAGACATGTGTTAGAAACTCTGTCTGTCTATGATAGTTGGATTTCCGGAATCAATTACTCATTTTTAGATATTTAATTCGATTAATCATAGACATTCATTATAAGTTTAAATTATTATCTGTATTTAAATTAAATAGCAATATTTAAATATTGTTAACATTCATAATAAAATAAAGTGTTATCACACGCACTACTTCCGGTCGTACCATCACGTTTTATTATAAATGTCAACCTAGGCTGTTTCCAGAAAAAGATAACATGGGATGGGAAGTAGTGCGCACGATCGTTAGTCAGTCGATGTCGAACAGTTGAGGTGTAAACAAGTGTGAAGTGATTTTATAAAAAACTAGCGGACGTTACGCGGTTTCACCCGCGTAGTTCCCGTTCCCGTGGGATTACGGGGATAAAATATAGCCCATGTTACTCAAGGTGAATGTAGCTTTCTAATGGTGAAAGAATTTTTGAAATCGGCGTAGTAGTTTTTGAGTTTATTCATTACAAACATACACAAACACAAAAATACAAATCTTTCCTCTTTATAATATTAGTGTAGATTAGTGTAGACTTAATTAATAAATATTGTAAGTGACATTTTGACAAATTGTTTCAATTTCCCTGGACTTTAATACATGGCATATTTTAGGGTTCTCTCGCTTTGGCAAGGGCGGTACGAACTATTCATCATCATCTTCCTGCCCATATCCCATGTTACTTGTGGTCGGCGCAGCACGTTTTTACCCGACTGCGCGACGCAAAGGAGGGTAATGTGTTTATCAGTCTATGTATGTATGTTTGTTTCTATGTGGCGTTCTAGAGACCAAATGCGTAGACCGATTTTGATAATTCTTACGTCAATCGATTCATCGTAACGTTGCGAGTGTCACTAAAGACATAACAGTAATTAAAATTCACCACAGCGACAACCAGACCTCAGATTGTCAAAATGAAAAAAAAAAAGTTGATGAATTATGTCAAAAGGGGTGTCGTTGAATAGGTATTTTAAAATCATCTTTAGGTTTCTTTTATCATTTTTCATTTTAAACAATAGTTTAGGATATAATATAACAATTTAAAGTTGTTTAACAAAGCAATCATTCTCGTTAATTCTGTTTAGGATCACGAGTTATGTTACGAAGAAATTTGAATGTTACCCATGGTCTTGTTAACGGAGCAATGGGTGTTATAGGGACAACTGAGTGGCCAGCTCTTCGGAGGGACCAATTGGAACCCGGAGAATTGCCACAGGCTGTTTATATAGAACTAGCTGTTGCCCGCGGCTTCGCTCGCGTGAAGTTCGGTAACTGTCCCACTGGATCATACTAAAGGGATAATAGTGTCTTTAATGTTAATCCAGGTTATAAACTATCTATGTGCCACATTTCATAATCATCACAATTATTATTATCACAATCACCATCACTATCACATTCGCCATCATTATCACAATCACTATCACAATCACAATCACAATCACCATCACAATCCTCATAACAATCACAATCACCATCACTATCACAATCACAATCACCATCACAATCCCCATCACTATCGCTATCGCAATCACTATCACAATCACCATCACCATCACAATCACCATCAAAATAACTATCACAATCACCATCATCGTTATCACAATAATTATCACCGTAATCACAGTCATTATCACACTCACCATCACCATCACTATCTCAATCACCATCACAAACACCATCACAATCACCATCACAATCACCATCACTATCACAATCACCATCACAATCCCCATCACTATCGCTATCACAATCACAATCAAATCACAATCACCATCACAATCACCATCACAATCACCATTACAATCACCATCACAATCACCATCACAATCACCATCACAATCACCATCACAATCACCATCACAATCACCATCACAATCACCATCACAATCACCATCACAATCACCATCACAATCACCAACACAATCACCATCACAATCACCATCACAATCACCATCACAATCACCATCACAACACCATCACAATCACCATCACAATCACCATCACAATCACCATCACAATCACCATCACAATCCACATCACAATCACCATCACAATCACCATCACAATCACCATCACAATCACTATCACCATCACAATCACCATCACAATTACCATCACAATCACCATCACAATCACCATCGCTATCACCATCACAATCACCACCACTCTCAGAATAACTATCACAATCATCATCACCATCACAATCACCATCAAAATCAGTATCACAATCACCATCATCGTTATCACAATCATTATCATCGTAATCACAATCACTATCATCATTTTCACAATCACTATCATCGTAATCACAACCATTATCATCGTATTCACAATCATCATCATCACAATCTCCATCCTCGTCATCACAATCATTATAATCGTAATCACAATCATTATCATCGTAATCACAATCACTATCATCTTAATCACAATCATCATGATCACAATCGGCATCACTATCTCAACCACAATCATTATCACAATCACCAACACTATCACAATCAAAATCACAATCACCATCACCATCACAATCACCATCACCATCACAATCACTACCCTCGTTATCACAATCATTATCATAGTTATCACAATAATCTACATCATTATTACAATCACCATCACTGTCACAATCACAATCACCATCACCATCACAATCACTGCCACTTTCACAATCACCATCACAATCACCATCACAATCACCATCACAATCACCATCACAATCAACATCAAAATCACTATCACAATCACCATCATCGTTATCACAATCATTATCATCGTAATCACAATCATTATGATCTTAATCACAATCATCATCATCACAATCTCCGTCCTCGTTATCACAACCATCGCTGTCACCATGACAATCACCGACACCATCACAATCACCATCACCATCACAATCAACATCACAATCACCATCACAATCACCATCACAATCACCATCACAATCATCGTAATCACAATCATTATCATCGTAATCCAAATCATCATCATCACAATCATCGTCATCATTATCACAATCATCATCATCGTAATCACAATCATTATCATCTGGATCTCAAAATAAATGCCATTTTCGTAATCAGCACCCCTGATAATTTCGGTATCGACACCCATATTGATTTTTAGACATTTCAACCCCATCGCACCCCAACAGGGAATGGTAGTATTGCAGGTCTGCCACATTAAATATTAAAATCGTTGTTTTTGTAATACACCCGACCCAATTCACCATAAAAACAATACTTATGCTGAATTTCAGGCTTTGTTACCCCATTTCCCCCTTTAGGGGTTGAATTCTGAAAAAAAAACTGAAACACAAACGTTAACTCATTTATCGATAGGAGTATTCCTGTTAAGTTTCGAATAAAGTAGTCTAACTAATCTTATTTCCCCACGTAATCTTTGGACTCCCGTTCCAACCCCTAAGGGGGTGAATTTTGAAAATTCCTTTCTTAATGCACCCCTAAACCTCATAAAGGACCTTTGTGCCAAATTTGGAATCTCTAGACTCAGCGGTTTGGGCTGTGCATTGATTTTTATACTTTGCCACCCCATTTCCCCCTCTTAGGGGTTGAATTCTGAAAAAACCTGAAACCCGTTTCTACTCATTTATCAATAGGAGCACTCCTGTGAAGTCTCGAATAAAATAGTCTAACTGATCTTGTTTTACCCATACAAACTTTGGATTCCCGTTTAACCCCCATAGGGGTTGAATTTTGAAAAATCCTTTCTTAGTGCACCCCTAGACCACATAAGGAACCTACTTGCCAAATTTGGAATCTCTAGACTCAGCGGTTTGGGCTGTGCATTGATTTTTATACTTTGCCACCCCATTTCCCCCTCTTAGGGGTTGAATTCTGAAAAAACCTGAAACCCGTTTCTACTCATTTATCAATAGGAGCACTCCTGTGAAGTTTCGAATAAAATAGTCTAACTAATCTTGTTTCCCCATACAAACTTTGGAGCCCCGTTTAACCCCTTTAGGGGATGAATTTTGAAAAATCCTTTCTTAGTGCACCCCTAGACCACATAAGGAACCTACTTGCCAAATTTGGAATCTGTAGACCCAGTGGTTTGGGCTGTGCGTTGATAGATGAGTCAGTCAGTCAGTCAGTCAGTCAATCAGTCAGTCAGTCAGTTTCTTTTTTTATATATTTAGATTTGACGACAAAGCAATTAATAAAAACAATGTTCCTGGAGTAGGAGTCAGAATCGAACCATTGGCGACAGAATTCGATGCACTTCGCGGACAGGGTAAAATAGAGCGAAGAATGTTGCCATTGATATTGTGCTGGGGTGTAACTGTACACAAGCTCCAAGGAACTACTTTGGACCGAGCTGTGGTTGTAGGTCAAGCATAATGTAGCTTTGAGCCGAGTTAGGTCTCTAGAGGGACTAATCATCAGTAGTTTAGACCACCGCAAGTTACTTAATAATCCCCACGTTATTAACTCCCTAAATGAAATGACTCGATTGCGAAATTTACCATCTTATAACGAAGTCAATGAATCGTAACTAAAAAGTATAAAATAAAAAATAATAATTTAAAGAAAAACAAAAAACCCGACTGCGTAAAAACTAATTTTAAAAAATACGTGAAAGAATTAACTTAAATAAAAACTAAAAAGAAAGAAACAAGCCCAGTAGTTTAGAATTCTGTTAAGAAATACTAAATAGCTACACAATTGAAATAGTTTTATAATCGATACACACATAAAACAAATCATAAATTCTAATGCAGAACAGAACGACTCACAGTCGGGGCCCATTTAAATTTTACCAATCAAATCTTCCCAAGGGGCCCCGACTGTGAGTCGTTCTGTTCTGCATTAATTAAGTTCTAATTAGTCATGTTTCCTCTTTCCCCGGACCGCCGTATAGTGCAGACGTGTAGAAGACTGTATTGTTTCAAATTTCAAATTAATAAAAGTCAATTTCATCAATTAAATACAAGTGACAAAATAAGGCAGCATAAGCACAGAGGTGTTCGTACGTAAACAAATACGTGAGTACAATTCACTCATTATCTGTGTCATCAATATACCGGCGAGGCAAACTTACTCCTAACTAACGAGCTGACGACAGCTCTCGACAAATCAGCACGCGCACACTGACCTTTCACCTGCTAATTTGCAAGTAAGCTCTGACGCTCATCATATCCTGGTAACTCGGAACTGCAATAACATCAATATGAACCATCCTCTATCCTCTTCTGACGGAAACATCTGTGACTGTGACAGTGAAATGGGTTTGGATGTCACCCCTCCTAACTTCGTCGCTCAACGCAAAAGATTAAGGGAAGAAGATCTACCCTCAGAATTTTGCAAATTCAAGGAGGAAATGAGAGACTTGTTTCAGTCTTTCATAAAGACCCAGCAATCCGAATTGAAAAACATCACTGCTAATCTAAAAGAGATCCAACTTACAAATACAAACATCGAAACGTCTATCGCGTTTTTGACTAAACAAAATGATGAGTTCCAGAATAAGATAACACAGTTAGAACTACAGGCACGGAAAGACAAAGACTATATCATTGTGTTGGAGGATAGAATTGAGGACCTGCAACGATGCTCGCGCAAGAACAATGTCGAAATAAAGAATGTACCTAAGAAAAACCAGGAAACCAGAGATGACTTGATAAATATGGTACTCAGTTTGGCCAAAAATATCAATCTCGATATGAGTAAGCGGGATATCAAAGATATCTTCAGATCTCAGAGGAAGAAGGAGGGGGTAAATTGCCCCCCCATCGTAGTGGAACTGGACTCTGCCATTCTAAAACAGGATCTGTTGAAACACACTAAGTCCTTTAACATAAAAAACAAAACCAAACTCCAAGCTAAGCATCTTGCTATCACTAATAACGGCGACACTCCTGTATTTATATCAGAACAACTCACTCCACGCAACGCTCGCCTATTTTTCTTAGCCCGGGACCTAGCTAAATCAAAGCAGTATAAATTCTGCTGGACTACATTTGGTCGAGTTTTTCTGAAGAAAAACGAAGATGCTCACGTGGTTCTAGTGAAGAGTGAATCACAGGTGCATAGCTTACTTCAAAGTGCATGACTAATTATAGTTATTTCATTTGTTTGTCTATTTTTAAGGTATATTTCATATGGTTTGTCAAAAACTTTTAGATTTAATTTTACAAGAAACATTTTTACTGTAAAGCATGCTCATCAATTATCAATACTCATACACAACACCTCATACGAACTTTGTATCGAACACTCATCAATTTTTCGCTTAGTTCGCACATTCACACATACACCCGTGCTCGAAAAAACAAAAACTTCTGCATATTCATGTAATATTTCTGATCAATGTGGATTTACTTCGGCATTTATATTTAACAAAACAATACCCCGTGAGTTATATTTATTAGACTATTCATACGAAAATGGATAGTAACTTAAATACGCTTGATGAATTAGACGAGATTGAAATTGCGAACTCGGCGTTAGTAAACATCGAAGATATTTCCACGCTGGTGAAACTCGAAAATACGTTCTTGACAGTAGTAACTCAGAACATGAGGAGTATCTACAGTAACTTTGACGACTTACAGATGAATATGGCTCTCATGAAATCCGACGTGGATGTTCTTATTCTTACTGAGTGTAGATTAAATAAAAATAAACAAATACCACTACTTAATAACTACACCTCTTACTTTACCTCAATTCAGCTAAATCAAAACGATGGCGTGGTTGCCTATGTAAGCAATAAACATATGCCTCTCGTTACGGAACTAACCATATCACATGCGTCTGCTCTACAAATTAGCGTGTCTAATTTTACTATTATAGGTATATACCGTTCCCCGTCTAACACCTGTGCTGACAATTTCATTAACTCGTTAAACAGCCATCTTGAAGCTTGTAGCACACACAAAAATATTATTGTCATGGGTGACATTAATATTAATATAATCGAAAAATCCTCAGAAATAACACAACAAAGATCAAATAGACTAAATTATTTGAATATGCTATCGGTGCACGGCCTCCTTCCGGGACACAGCCTCCCCACTAGAGAACGGAATTGCCTTGACCATGTCGTCCTGAAGCTTGATAAAACTAAAACCTCAGCATTTGTGGCAGTACTTAATACAACAATCACGGATCATGCTATGGTTCTCTTAAATTTAACTAGCTCTAGTAAAAGACAAAGTACTTGTTCAAAAACCACCACTGTTATAGATTTTGAAAATGCATATAAGTACCTTATAAACATAGATATATCAATCTTTGATACTTTCACGGTCCCAGATAGCTTTGCAACTAAACTGGTGGAGGTGATTCAAACGTCCCTCATTAACAATTCAAAAACTAAATCCGCTTCCTGTGGCAAAAGAACACTGAAGCCCTGGATCACTGCGGGAGCTCTGCGGTGCATAAGACTTAGAAACAAAATGCAGCACCAAACAAGATTAGACCCCTTCAACTTAATTTTAATCATAACCTTTAAACGCTTCCGCAACTTTTGCTCCAATTTGATAAAAAAGACAAAGAGAGAATATTATAAAAAACAAATTGAAAAAACAGCAAAAAGTTCGAGACATCTTTGGTCTACAATTAATGAAATCACACAGTTTAAACCACCCAAAACTTCAAATACTCATCTCCTAAACATTACCGCACACCCTCTAAACTCACTAAATAGAGTCAACTTGTTCTTCATCACTGTAGGTAAATCCTTAGCAGAAAACATCGTAGCTCAAACTGGCATGCCAGTTGTAACAAGCTGCTGCAGTGATTCTAGGGCTTCCTCGTTTGTGTTGTTAGAGACTGACCCACAGGAAGTAGACTGTATTCTAATGAATCTTGATTCTGAGAGTGCACCAGGTTGGGACGGTATTCCTACAAAATATTTAAAACAATCGAGGGATTTTGTAGTTCCACTCATAAGCCAGTTAGCTAACTTATGTTTCAAAACTGGTGTTTTCCCGAAAGATTTAAAGCGATCTGTGGTCACTCCTGTGCACAAGGGCGGGGACGTAAACGACGTCAACAACTATCGTCCCATATCAGTTCTACCAGCAATTTCAAAAATTTTAGAAAAATTAATAAACAAGAGACTAATCAACTATTTACAGAAATTCAATATTCTATCAAACGCACAATATGGGTTTAGACGAGGACGTTCAACTCAAGACGCTATTTCGGCTTTGACATCTGAAATTGTAGATAGGGTGGATAGGGGTCATAAATGCTTAACAGTCTTCTTAGATCTGAAAAAAGCTTTTGACACCGTTTCCGTCCCGATCCTTCTGCGCAGGTTAGAAAACATAGGTATAAGAGGCACGCCTCTCTCCCTTTTTGAAAGCTATCTCAAAGGCAGACAGCAAATGGTAAAGATTAGTAACTTGTGTAGTGTTGAGGGGGATGTCTATTACGGAGTTCCACAGGGGAGTGTTTTGGGTCCAACAATGTTTTTAGTTTATATTAACAGCCTTTGCAATATGCAGATCATTGGAGGGAAAATCTTCTCTTACGCAGACGACACTGCGGTTGTTTTTTCGGGCAACTCATGGAACCTTGTGAAAACTGTCGCTGAACAGGGTCTGATTAAGATAGCTGCCTGGCTTAGAGCAAACCTTTTAACCCTTAATACCAACAAAACTAATTTTATTTGTTTTTCCCCAAGCCAAAGATCACAACCTGGAACTGACTTTGGCATTACTATTCATGTTTGTCCAAATTATTCCATCTATAACTATACAAGTAACTGTGGCTGCCAGAATATACAACAAGTCAGATCCACAAAATATTTAGGCATACTTGTTGACCAAAGACTGTCGTGGCACCCTCACCTTGAGATCCTCATGAAAAGGATCAGGAAGCTCATTTGGGTCTTCAAAACTTTACGTCATGTTATGTCCGCTCAACTTATAAACAAGATCTATATAGCTCTGGCGCAATCCGTAATAACTTACTGCATTCCGATATGGGGTGGTGCTTCCAAAATGAAATTCCTCGATCTGGAAAGAGCTCAGCGATCACTTATCAAGGTGATGTATTTTAAACCGTTTAGGTTCCCCACAACAGACCTCTATAAAGTCAGCAACTTGCTTTCAATTAGAAAGCTTTATGTTCTAAATGTGACCTTAACCCTGCATAAATGTCTTCCTTTTAACCCAGATACTCAGAGCAGAAGGCGCAGAGATATTGTGGCCTACTCTCCAGGGGTTCGATCAGCATTTGCTAGCCGTCAATATGTTACACAATCCACCTACATATACAATAAACTGAATCTTAAGTGTGAAATATATCCCATGCGGTTATACGATTGTAAAAGAACAATAAGTGATTGGTCTCTAACATATGAAGAAACAGAAAACATTCTGATCAGGGTAGGCTAACATATTGGATAATTATCTGGATTATCGCACGAACACACACACACACGCACACACAGACAAATACACACACACACACACGAAACACACACACACGCACACAAATACACACGCACGCAAAAAATACAAGGAGAGCTGCTTAAGTAATTAATTAATTAATTAACTATCATTTAATTTTTTTTTTTTTTCCTTTTTATTGCATTTTTATTATATTCGTTGACTTAATTTTCATTGTTAGGATACCACCTATGGGAAGAGCGAGACAGCCCCGACACAAGTACTATTGTAACTTACTGGGGCTGCCTCAATTTATGTATGACACAATGTTTGAGAAGTAATAAATATTTTTGTATTTTGTATTTTGTATTGTATGTTTCGACTGAAGCATCAAGTGATTTTAAATTCGTCCATTACACACAGCAAATCTAGCAGTAAACTATCCAATGAAACAGGGGTGTACTATTTAGATTAATAATAATAATAAAAATCTTTATTTATACAAAAACCTTCAACATTGATTTAAGACTAGGTCACGTGAATTTCATTGAAATAAAGGTTGTTTAGCGTATTAAGGTTCACTTTAGGTTGGCACAGATACTAGAATGATGAAGACGTGTGTTAGCTTCAAATCTTTATTTCTTACTACCTACTTAGGCTATGAGACATGCATCTTGTTAAATGATTGCCGTAAACATCACATATAAATATACAGGTATAACACTTCCTAACAAAGGTAATACAGATAGAGTAACCCTGACTCCCAAACAAGGAGATCCTGTGACTTAGGAGTCAGTGGACTAGCTATATATATATATATAGGCTTTTTTGATTCACCTCTGCCTTAACCTTCCGGGATTGTATTATGTTAACTGTATATAACATTTCAGTGGTTTCAGTATTACTATAGCATCGTCACTTTTAGGAAGATTTTCATGTAAAATACTTTAAAGACCAATTTATTTCTCTATACTTCGTAGTTTTGCCATAATAGTTGGTACCAATTAAGATGAGAATAGCGGTCATTGACCCACCTAAATTTATCAAGTCTTGAATCGTCATCTATTGTGATCTTCAACATTTTTTGTGAAAAACGATACAAATGGTTTATTTGTTTTGGTTCGTACGAAGAGATATTAGGGGAAGGGCAATGACCGCTATTCTCATCTTAACTGGCACCAACTATTGTAATACCTAAGTATTATTTATCATGGGGTATAGGTACTTAGTCTTTGAAGTGGACTATTGTGCGTGAGTCTAAGTACTATAGTTGGTGCCAGTTAACATCGGAATAGAGGTCATTAACACCCACCTACCAAGTTTTTGATCACAAAGCGATAACGACCCTTACTAGTTACCTAAATCGACCAATAAGCGATACTTTGCTACATCGCTAGAGTATCATAATACCAGTCGGCTAGACATACAGGGGTTGAGAATATTGTGTTGTTCCAATTCGAATTTATTATTATCTTTTGCTAGAAAACTAATTTTATGCTTATAAATTTACGTGTGACGTAAACGCCCCCGCACCGTGACCATAATGTGCTGCACACCTGACGCGATGACCTCGTAAAACGAAAACGGCATAAGATCAGAATTATAATTTTTTGTGATGAGATAGTTTTTGTGATGTCATAATTATATTTAGATACTTATGGTTTTTTCGTCATGGGTGTCATTTTCATGGTTTTCGGGGCCATTGATTACGAAAATGAGCTCAAAATGAAAATCCAAGATGGCGTCCAAGATTTTTTTGGTTTTTCCGTCATGGATGTCGTTTTCATGGTTTTCGGGGTCGTTGATTACGAAAATTCGTTCAAAATGTAAATCCAAGATGGCGTCCAAGATTTTTTTTGGTATTTCCGTCATGGGTGTCGTTTTCATGGTTCTAGGGGTCCCTGAATATGAAAATGAGGTCCAAACGAAAATCCTAGATGACACCGAGGAAAATTTTTGGTTTTTTAATCATGGGTGTCGTTTTCATGATTTTCGGGGTCGTTGATAACGAAATGAGGTTAAAATGAAAAACCAAGATGGCGCCGAGAAAAATTTCGGTTTTTCCGTTATAGCCGCCGTTTTCATGGTTAAAGGATAAAGAAAATGAGGTCAATAATTATTTATTTCAATTAGGTCATTCAAAGGCACTTTTGAATGACGAATAGTGAAATGGATTCAATGATTTACCTTGCCTTTGGTTAAATCTGATTTCAACAAATCATTTTCATTATCAGCGACCCCGAAAACCATGAAAACGACACTCATGACATGACGTAAAAACCAAAAAAAAAACACCTTCAAGTAATAATAGGCGTGATGTTATGTTTACTCTACAGAGTAAACCTCAGTGGCCATTAAGTCGCGCAAGAGTCCAATCGTGCAAGTGTCCATTCGCGCAAGATTCCTTTCGCGCATAAGTCCATTCGCGCAAAAGTTCGTTCGCGCAAAAGTCCATGTGCGCATATGTCTTTTCGCGCAAGTGGGTGCGCGCAAGAAGTGTTCTTTGCGCAAATGTCTTTCGCGCAAAAGTCTCAGATCCTAATTTTAAGATGTATAATAATATATTTACTTTATTAAAATTGTCTCAGTAAGTTAAAATAGTGTTAAAAACGAAAATAAAGTATTTTTATCAATTAATTTCGTAGGGTACGTTTGCTCGATTTCTTATTTTTTTGGGTTGAGCACTGTGTTATGTATGTGGGACACTGTGGATGTATTAAGAGACTCAAGCGATATCAGTTTTAGTTTTCAGGTAGGTTTGTACGGATGGAGCGACAGTATCGCTAATATTTAGATATCAATAAAGTCGATATATATATAAAGTCGGAGCAATGACCTTTATTCCGATGTTAACTGGCACCAACATTTACCTATATATAAACGGTTAACCCATTGCGCCTCTAGAGTTGTGTGTGTGTGTATATATTATCCTAAGCCGCAGTTCACACAATATTTTCCGTACGTAAATAAAAAATCATACCAACATTTTTTCACTTGAATAAGCATATTCACAGCCTTATTTATATAAAATACCGACTCAGCTTGTTAGTTTTCCCAACGGAATTTTGTGCCCAACAAGGCATTTTCATCGTATTTAAGAACTAGATAATGCAGCGATTACAAATTGCACTTGTTGGTGGGTTAAGCGAGAATGGTATTTGTGGCGTGGCGATAAGGACTGGGCTGAGTGCTCTTAAAAGTTGGCAAGTGTTTAGTAGGGCATTGCAAACTTAGTAGTGGGTTATAAGCGAAGAGATGAGGCGGGCATGGTGTTAAGGACTGTTTTAAGTTTTCACGGTTTACAACTAAACTTAATTCATCATCATCATCATCATCAGCTTATTAATGTTTCCACTGCTGGGACACAGGCCTCTTCTCTATGAGAAGGAATGAGCTATAATCCACTACGCGGGCCCAGTGCGGGTTGGTAGATGTCACATGTCTTCGATTTTTTTGGTTCTAGGACATGCCGGTTTCCTCAAGATGTTTTCCTTCACCGTTTTGAGAGCAGCGGTGATGAAATAAATTAAGTACACAAACTAATGCGCCTATCCGGGTTTGAACCCACGACTTACTTACTGTTCGTAAGTCGGGGCCGTCACCGCTGGGCCACTGCTGCTCTATAAACTTATATTGTCACTTAGTAATCACGGAAGATATCCCGTAAGTGCATGACAATATAAGTTTTATGGTGTTAAGTGTTTAAAATAAATACTTATTATCAATGGAATGTTTGTGGACAGTACCCATGTGTATTAAGTCATGGTTGCAATATCAGCAGAAAATATCAACATAGCTAGGTATTTAAAATCTTTTGTGTGTCAAACTTCCGTGATTCACTGTCGGTTGAAAATTGAAATATTTATACACTTCAGGACAGACTGGACGCGGTCTCAAAAACTTTTCTATTCAGTCGGGTGTGTGGTACGGTCTATCAATGTTCACTCACTCACTATGGCTACGCAGATTCTGTCCATTATAAAGGTGAACGCAGACTTAG
Source organism: Xestia xanthographa (assembly GCA_905147715.2). Taxonomy (NCBI): domain Eukaryota; kingdom Metazoa; phylum Arthropoda; class Insecta; order Lepidoptera; family Noctuidae; genus Xestia; species Xestia xanthographa. Next base: position 27,591,416 of record LR990650.1, read on the forward strand.
CCGCACCGCAGTCGCCGCAGTCGCCGCATTGGAATTTTTCTATGCAATCTCGCACACAGACATAGACACAGATTGCACACAGACACAGATTGCATAGAACTTTATACGATGAATTCGAATGCGGCGACTGCGGTGCGGCTAAGTCTGCGTTTACCCTAAATGGGATAAAAATATGATGACCTGGTAGTTTAAAGACCTATTATGTTTTTCACACAAGTGGATGTGAGTTTGTTACCTACAGAATGATGGTATGACCACCTGGTATTCAGTTGCAAATGATTGGGTCGGCTTCCAGTCTAACGCAATAGACTGGAAGCCGACCCAATCATTTTCATGTAAAAAGCTAGGCAATGATGATGACTTTCATAGTACGGGAAACTACATGTAAACCGCTATAATCCTCTTCCTTGTACCAAAAACAGAAATACAGACAGATCCGCACACGCGAGCGCCTCCACTCACAATCCATTAGACACGACACTGAACGAATGAACTAAAACGATTCAGACCTCACAAAAATACATCGCTTTTGTAGCTCACAGTACCTACCCTTTCAGCTAGTGAACGATTTGTTCTAAGCTTCTAAGCTGAACTGTGGTTTTGACACTTTTTGTACAATGAAAGGATATACAAGGGGTCGTAATCTGGACCTTTTAAATAGCACCTTATTTTATTTACCAATTGAAAATCAGAGAATCATGATCTGTCTAGCCTTTTCCCAAGTTATGTTGAGGTCGGCTTCCAGTCTAACCGAACAGCTAACTACCAGTATTTTACATAGAGCGACTGCCTATCGGACCTCCACAACCCAGTTGGCACTAGATAATCTACATCTACACATAAATAAATTCAAAAACTACTGCGCCGATTTCAAAAATTCTTTAACCATTAGAAAGCTACATTCACCTTGAGTAGCCTAAGCTATATTTTATCCCCGTACTCCCACGGAAACGGGAACTACGCGGGTGAAACCGCGTGACGTCCGCTAGTAATAATTATATAAGACTGTTTGTCAGACTTTCGGGACACTGACACAGACACACCGGGTCTACGGATCCGGGTCTTCGGGTTCATCATCATCATCATTTCAGACGCAAAACGTCCACTGCTGGACATAGGCCTCCCCCAAGTGTCGCCACATTGAACGGTCCCGTACGACTCGCATCCATTGGATTCCCGAAACCTTCACCAGGTCATCGGTCCACCTACCGTGTACCTAGGACAAACGGTCCAGTTAGGTACCTAGGTCTAACTTCGAGAAAGAGGTCAATCGTCGAATCCGACTCGGCAGCGCAACGCTCTGGAAGTTGCGCGATATCTTCTCGTCCAACTTACCGTCTTCGGGTTACAGGTAGATCATATTACACGGTAATTACGGTTAATGAAATGGTGTTCGATAGATTATAGATATTGGATGACGTAACTAAAATTACATAATGCACTCAGAACAGTGACGTTATAACCTTGAAGTAACATTTATACAAGTTGACCATTGTCTTGGTCTAACATCAACGTTGCGTTGTTGACTTTAGAAAGCAAGCACATAAAGTTTTCTGCAAAAAATAAAAAAAAACCGGCCAAGTGCGAGTCGGACTCGCGCACGAAGGGTTCCGTACCATTATTATCAAAAAAGGGCAAAAAAATCACGTTTGTTGTATGGGAGCCCCCCTTAAATATTAATTTTATTCTGTTTTTAGTATTTGTTGTTATAGCGGCAACAGAAATACATCATCTGTAAAAATTTCAACTGTCTAGCTGTCACGGTTCATGAGATACAGCTTGGTGACAGACAGACGGACAGACGGACAGACGGACAGACGGACAGACGGACAGACGGACAGACGGACAGACGGACAGACAGACGGACAGACAGCGAAGTCTTAGTAATAGGGTTCCGTTTTTACCCTTTGGGTACGGAACACTAAAAAACGAAATAAAAGTTATTAGCAGGTCATATTTTTATGAAGATAACTCATACACTACTCAAGCAATATGAATAAAATTTATATGGGACAACCGCGCGAGCTTTCTGTACCGAATGAAAAAATAACGTAAATCGGATCAGCAATCACAGGGTTATAAGACAAAACCAAACCTCTTCTAGAAGTCGGTTATAAAAACTGACGTGTTAGTAAAATTAAACAATTATACCTACATAGTCAAATGGACGTAATTTTAGCCACACACTGAAACACAGCTAGGCGATACAATTAGATATATCTACACACATCAAAAGTATCTAGGGATCAACATATATTTTTGCAATAACTTTTCTCCTGATTGATATTAATTAAAATTTTCTTTAAGGATTCATCAAATAAAGTGTTTTCGTTTGTCACAGTAACGATAAACCAAGTCACCTTTGCATTAATAAAGAAATTTGCCATTTTCCTAATAAAGGGATTTTTGACATTTGAACCACTAACATTAAAGTTCGAAAAAATGACTGAAAACACAGTTTTCTTTAAAATTTTATTGGGTAACTTAAACAATTAATAATCCGTGTTTCTACCGCGAACACTAACAACACAAGAACATCGGTTTGGCATACTCAAAATGAGTTCATCCAAATCACGCTGTGGAATGGCCGCCCATGTTCGTTGCAACAACAAAAAAAGGTCTTCTTGCGACTGGATACCCTCCATATTCGGCAGAGCTCTTCTCTGTAGCATATCCCATGCATGCTCAATCGGGTTCAAGTCTGGCGACTGAGCAGGCCAGGGCAGGACATTGATGTTAGCTGCGGCGAGAGTCTGTCTTACAACTCTTGCGGTGTGCGGTCGTGCATTATCATGCATTAACTGAAATAAGGGACCGATTTGCACTTGTAGAGGAACGATGACGTCTGATACAATCGTCTCAGCATAAATTTGAGCGTTGAGGTTGCCTCTGATCCAAATCAACTCAGTTCTTCCGCCGATCCAAATACCCGCCCATACCATGATGGTTCCACCACTATAAGGATGGACTTCCTGGCAGGATTTTAATCGCTGTTGGCGTCCAGGGGTTCTCCAGTGTCGTATACGTCTTGTATCCGGTCTCATACCAAAACGAGACTCATCAGAAAAGCACACGAAACGCCATTGTTCTTCTGCCCAATTTCTGTGTTCAAGAGCCCATTGATATCGAATCCTACGATTGTGCATTGCTATAGGTGGTACCCGTAGCGGTCTTCGGGAATGAAGGTTCACTTCATGCAAGCGGTTTCTGACTGTTTGGTCGCTAATTAAGTTCCCTGAAGAGTGATGAAGCCTCACGGCTAACATCATGGCGGTTATTGTTGGAGCTCTTCGAGTTAAGATTTGAATGTATCGGTCTTGTCTCCGTGTGGTGCAGCGATACCGTCCTCCATGGCGCTCAGCCACGGTACCAGTGCTTCGGTAACGTGTCCAAAGTCGACTGATAACACTCTGACTTGTATTCAGAGCTAAAGCTACAGTACGTTGCCGGGAACCTGCTTCTATCATTCCCACGGCTCTGAGCATTTCTTCCCTGCTTAAATGACGTCGCCGCTCCATAATAACGTTGGTTTTAATCAGTAGTAGGGAAACAGTAGCACTAATAATGTCTTCAATGCGTTGTATGTTTTTATAGGGAAAATATTGACAGCTTATTTTCATCTTTTACTCGAATTTGATTGAGAGTTCCTGATTCAAATTATGAAATGCACCAAAAAGGATCCATATAAATTTATAAAATCATAAATTTATTACAAAGCCACATCTCAATCTCAAGAAATCCGCATAAAAATGCTTGATCCCTAGACACTTTTGATGTGTGTAGTTGTATCTCTTTTTCTTTTAAAAATCTTTTCCAAGAAAACGTATTACCCCGAAACCAAACCTAACATAAAGTATAATTTAAGTTTAATTCCAAGATAGCAATATAACGAAATATCCTCAAAGCAAAACTTCCCATTTCATTATTTCCCTCCCTATAAACATTCATCTTTACATTTTAAAGTCCTTACAAAGGCCCAATTCCAATTTCCTATCTAAAAAGCTAATATCATCCGAACTTAATCTTAGTAACTCGGCCTTTTTCTTTAAAACAAAAGGAATGTTAAAATTTACAGTTTCAATTTCTATTCCTTCAGTCTACAAGGGACTGTTAACGCTGAAGAATTAAGGAGATGTCTCAATTCTTTTTTATTACTGAGCAGTGTCCGAGATTTTCTTTTTTATCGTGCTCGTTTTCGACTATGGGATGAGCAGGAATGGTGGTTGTTTCTTTTGGATGATTTTCAGTGAAATGGTAGTTTGTGCCTTTGTGATTTTGATTGGGCAATCCTCGGGGAAGTCAACGACCCACTGAACATCTCTCCGTGTACCTCGTCTGCGCAACCACGACCACTCTGACAAGAGTGTCTCGACTAAGAAGAGAAGAGATTTTGATTGAGTTTATATATTTTGCTAGCTGACCCGCGCAACTTCGTCTGCGTTACAGGAGAGAGAAAGATAGGGTAGAGAAAGATATGGTAGAGAGAGTGTGAGTTAACCGCACATTTTTAGTCATTAGTACCATATTTGAACAATAGATGTCACTGCATCTTACATTTGATGATTAGTTCTTCTTGAACACTTTAAATTCATATATCTTTTGATAGAATTAACCGGTTACGATGAAACAAAAACTAAATAATACCTCACGATACGCAAAACTTTTATGCATTAAAGTTATCTACATTGGTTTCGTAAATTTTACGTGATGCTTGATCATCGAAACAGACAAACAGATAAACAGACAAAAATTCAAAAAATGCTGGAAATGAGTTCTGTTGGTTATCCTTTCACACCCTGGCAATTTTTTTTCGAAATATTTTCGATGTACAAAAATGATTTTTCTACAGATTTGTTATATGTATATAGATAATCGCTAAAATTATTTTCCTACTCCTCCGCTATACTTTTCTGAATAATTTCGTTGCGAGATCCAAGACAGTTAAATTGTTACTCTGGGATTTTGTTGAGTTTCATTGTCTCGGCGCTTTTCAGGTGGTCGCCACTGTTGATTCGATGTTTCTTACAACATCATGTAAAGGTTGACTGGCAGAAAAGCCTATGCCATTAACTCGAACGCTGCGCTGTTTTATTTTATGTGTTTGAAGTATTATAGTAGCAGCTACGAAGTCTGGAATTGTGCTTGGTTGATGGTGATAGGCTCGCCGTCTATTACATAGGACTTAAAGGTAACTAGTAGAGATGGGTAGCTATTCCAATAACTAGCCAAATAGCGGCTATTAATGAAATAGCCACGGCTACGATAACTAGCTATTGGCTACTGGCTGGCTAGAATATGGCACAGCAGATAGTCCCCACAGAGTATAATGTAACTACTACGCTTTGCAGCCGTCCCGATATTCGGTAGCCGGCTAGCCGGAATAGCCGTTAGCTGACTAACTGTGTGCGTGCTCACTGTGCTGAGTAGGTAGTGACGTAGTGTGAGACATCTCTTTCTCACAATACTCACAAGACAGATTAGAAAGAGAGGGCATAATACTTAGTAATTTCGTTCGTTTAGTGTACGAATTTTCGAAATACGATAGTTAGAAAGGTAGTTGTTAGTTACAGATTCTGGACTTATTGCCGCGGCGAGGATCGAAATTGAATCGCAGGGCAGTTGATCGTTATTTATTTAAGTCCCACTGCGCCGCTAGCGAGCGGTAGTCGTTAATGTTCAATAGCCAAGTAGCCAAAATAGCTGGCTAGCCAGCTGGCTATTCAACCACAAATAGTCGGCTAGCTAAGCTAGTAAAATTTCAGCTAGTTACCCATCTCTAGTAACTAGCGAAATGTGGGTCTATGTCCCAAGCCGTACCCGATCGGGTACGGTGCATTGTTATTTTAATAGTGTCTGTAATGGCAGGTATCGAAGAGCTACGGTACACCTCTGCCTAAATCTACGGGAATCACAAGCGTGATATTATGTTACGATACATACTATATAAAAAACCGCATTGAGCATAATTTAGGATGATCGTGCATATTTCGTAGTTGTCCATAATAGGACGTTCAGAACAATGTCCGTTATGAGGTGTTGTTGAACAATACAGACCACATCACATTAACAGCAGCGTTAAGGAATACCTACCTACATTAATCCTAAGTTCAACCTAAATTCATGAAGGACTTAGCACAAAGAGAATCTTAATAACACAAGAACAAAGAAGTTTTAGCAGACCTCTCAATACTCAAGGTATAAGCGCCTCGTTTATGAGACTAATTTCACGTAAAGACGCTGTTACAGGCAGCCTAATTTCATGTGCAAAACTTCAAAATTAGATTATTATAAAACCGTCGTGCGGGAGCAGCGGTGGCCCAGTGGTGGCGGCCCCGACTTACGAACAGTAAGTTGTGGGTTCGAACCCAGACAGGCGCATTACTTTGTGTAATTTGTTTCATCATCACTGCTCTCAAAACGGTGAAGGAAAACATCGTGAGGAAACCGGCATGTCCTAGAACCAAAAATTCGAAGACATATGACATCTACCAATCCGCACTGGGCCCGCGTGGTGGATTATAGCCCATTCCCTCTCATAGAGAGGAGGCCTGTGTCCTAGCAGTGGGAACATTAATAGGCTGATGATGATGATGATGAAAACCGTCGTAACACATTTTTCAAACACAATCCGTAACATTTTGAAAGAAATTCGTTGTACAACGTTTCATATGTTTGCAAAACGTGTTCGTACGACACAGTAGAAAACGCAATGAATGTTGTGGAATTGTCAAAATGTATATAACATAACATCACGCATGTAATCCCCGAAGGGTTAGGAAGAGGTGGTACTTAATGGTACATCCAAATTTCGCCAGTTATGTTTAAGTCCCATATTATTGTATGGGACGAGCCTATTGCCATCAACTGGTCACAAATCCAGACACCGTGGATGCAACTGAAAAATTCCTGATGCAAAATCCTAATAACACTTTGCCCGACCTGGGAATCGAACCCAGGACCTCATGCTCAGCAATCGTGCAGTCAAAATGTATATCATTGGCAATTACTTGTCTATTAAGCTTGGGGTATCTGCTAAATTAGCAACTCTATTTCTGGTGGTTCAAACTTCGTTTGAAATGCTGTTCAAATAAAGTTCTAATCAGTTTGCACTACAAAGTGGATGTTACGTCAGTCACCCCGGGCCGAATAGTGCTAAATGAGTGGTTTTTATTTAACTGTGGCCTAATAAATCATGTGATCAAAATGCCAATTGTACACTTTGTGAAGAAAAACGTGACAAATATTTGTGAGAAAAAAAAAACTAAAACTTAATGCCATTTAGGAGTAGTTACGAAATTTGTCTGTATGGTGTCGGACGTAAAGAATAGCACCATTCCATATCTTCCCGTGGGTGTCGTAAGACGCGACTAAGGGACTTACTAGAGACTCTGCTATTGTAACAACCGCGCTGCGCCTGCCAAGCGTGGTGATTATGGCAACCCCCCCCCCCCCTTTTGGGGGAAGCCTATGTCCAGCAGTGGATGTCTTTCGGCTGAAATGACGATGAAGACGAAATTTCAAAGAAAAAATGCTTCACTTCGAATATTTTTTTCATCTAATAATAATAAAGTTAGAATTATTTCAACTGTACCAATTAAAGTTTAATGCAACATATATTTTTTTTCACATTTATATTCACTCATCAAAGAGGAGTTACATGGAGAAAACGTCCCGTTAGCAGATACCACCCCCTTAAGAAAGTATCCCGCTGTTCAACATAAGTACGAACAGAAATCCTAGATAAGTATAACCACCCGAGATTTATATTTCCATCTTCACTGAGTCGACGTCCACTTTGTGGGAGGTCTAACCACGCTGTGCCATCCGTATTGCGGTGATCACTCAAGTATCTTTCGGGCTTACCGAAACCGGCCTATCCGTTCTACGTACTGTGGTTAGTGCCTAACCGTGTGGTATCCGGCAGAGTAGAATAGAACCAACCCATTACACTCACGGGTGTCGTATAAGGCGACTAATGTCTGAGGCAGAACACCTTGCGCCTCCGCAGACCAGAGAATAGGCAGCAGCGTTTTCTGTTAGTCTTTCATCACTGCGATCTCCAATCCGCCTGCCAAGCGTGGAGATTACGGCAAATTCCTCCCATCAAGGGAGAGGCTTATGTCCAGCAGTGGACGTTATGGGCTGTTGTTGTTGTTAGTGCCTAACCTGGTGTCAAGTTTTTAAGCAGCCCATGGGCCTCTAACTTGGCATAACATGCCGTCGAGAAATATCTCTCAGGCATGCTGGTTTCCTCACGATGTTTTCCTTCACCGAAGCAAGTGATTATTATACAATACGCACATGAATCCGAAAAAACAGAGGTGCGTGTCTTGGGTTCGAACCTATGACTTGGCAGTCCGACGGTCAAACCACTAGGCTATCACTATGATAACATAATGCAATCACTCTCATGTATTCATGTAGGACACATTTACACACACATTCACTCACCCTCGCATTTGCAAATGCAATCACACACCCTTACATTCGCATACACACTGACCCTCACACACTCGCATCCTGCGTGCGTGTTGAATGTTTGGTTTTTGGATTATTGTACCCTAGTTATTTATTTTTTAGTTTGTGTATAAAACAAGTAGGTACTTAAATGACAATTATTAAGTTATGGAAGAGCGGAGTCTCCTAACACAGGCTCCAATCACTAGTTTTTAAGAATTATCTGTTGAAACAATAAACCATTTTTCAATTATTTTTCATCACTGCTTAAAATGATGATAAATGTCTTGTTACGGTCTCCTTGCAATCTGATCGACAGATGATGTGCTTAAAATCAACTGTATTTGAATCGTTGTAGGACAGTTTTAGTGTTCGCAACTGGATGAGAGTTGCCGAGAATTGAGTTGAGTCCAGCAGTGGACTGTTGCAGGCTGAAGATGATGAAAAAGCACTTCTGAATATCAAAGTTCGCTGGGAAAACCCATGACTTGAATGGCTTTGATACTGGAGCGTTGTTGGTAAATATTGGAGAAATCGTTTTGAGAAATTGTATTGAATAACAAGATGGTGTTGGTGACGTTAGTTCAAATTTTACACGCCAACAGATCTTTGTTTATATCTTTATTTTAGGAGTAAATCTTTAAGAGCTCATGATGATAACAAAGTCAAACATACTGTCGTATCTTTAGATTGTTTTCAAAACTCCAATCGGTATGAAGCAGTAGAACAGCCGGAATGTCTCAATTTTATGTGAGGGGCGCGCATTGTCACCGCTCGTGGACTATAGGCTGCCATCTTACATTTTACTGCGTAACATTTCATTTTTATTCCGACGGCTCAATGTTTTGAACAAAATGTGTTTGTTGTAAGACATGAGCGATTCTGACGGTGAAATAAAGTGCGACTGGAGCCATATCACAAATGATGTCGCACCTTCTATCTGTCCTGGACCTATCCGAAGGTCCTAACGCTGGCGATATCAGGCATTATTATATAAATGAGCATCTTGACCGGTATAGTCGAAACTCAAATTGACTAAAGAGCCATTATTTAAATTGGGAAGCATTGACACGACGGAGCAGTAAACATGACAGTGTTTTTTAGGGTACCGTACCTCAAAAGGTAAAAAAGAACCCTTATAAGATCGCTCTCTTGTCCGTCTGTCCGTCTGTCCGTCTGTCCGTCTATCCGTCTGTTCGTGAGTCACCACCGATTTTCTCAGGAACGGGTGGACCTAGCAAGTTGAAATTAATACCAAATACTGGCTCTAGTCCCTATTCGGTGTATAAAAATCGAAGTCTTGAGTCAATTCGATAAAAAGATATGGGCAAATTTAGATTTTCGCGAAAACTTAAAAGTACCAAAATGTAACTTAATTTTCTATTTTTCGAAATTTTTCCTTTACTTGTGTTGTAAGACCTTGCTTTTAACCAAAATTGACAATTCTAGGTCAACCGGAAGTACCCCTTTTTTTAAATCATGAAATTTGGCGAGAAGCTATGTCAGCACATAAAGAGGGAAAAAATCTGAAAACCGTAAATATGTAGTATAATAACAAAACACTACAAGATAATACGGAACCCTCGGTGCGTGAGTCCAACTCGCTCTGGACCGGTTTTTTTTTCTTGTGTGTGTGTGTGTATATCTGCAAGTCTTACCCAAATGCTTTCTTGTTAGGAAAGTCAGATACTTACTGACTTATATAAAACACTCGGTGGCCGATTTCGGTATGATAAAATACAGATCACAGTCATCATATATTATTGCTTAGTTTTTACTGAAACTAAAACTAACTGAACAACGGAATATTCGGTTACGGTTTTAGCTGAAAATCGTGTTTGAGTCGAAAACTAAATAATATGACCGTTTCAGCTTATGTGCTGTTTGTACGAAAAAATAATGCTATACATCAATTTGAAAGGTGAACACTGATTGAGATTTGAACAGAGTGACCCAAACCAATATTCGGAACTTACCATAAATTCGTTCACAAACATGAAATGAACGAGTTTTAATTTTGCTTAAATTTTATTCCGCGAATTCAACTTGCGAACCGCGCCGCTTATCACCCCGCTACAGCCTATAACCAACACCCCTCCCTAATTTCTAGATCTCGGAATGTTGGTAATGTGAGCTGTTCCTCAAATTGGATTGATGTAATTCCCTACGTCTTGGTTGCCACGGAGGTCATCCAATATGATGGCCTATAACATAAAGTAAACGTTAGCTGTTGTTATTTTATTACTTGGGCAAACGTTTTGTTTCTTTTTGTTTCTTGTTCTATTTTTAGCATGGTTTTTGTTTGGTTAATCTTGAGCCTCAGATAGATGTACTGCTGTGGCTCTTGCAAGGAGCTGTATTTGACGCATTTTTTTTCACACTGTCACGTGCAATGCGGGGCAAAGATTTTTTGGTGAGGTGCAATAGACGTAGCTGGATTGACTGGCAATTATTACGCCTCCAAAATTATTTAGATCGGACTAACTTACCTAGTGACGTCCGATCCTTAATTATGTGAAGTAATCTCGTCCTCATTTAGTACTTGTAGTTTGCACTTCTTGCTAACTCGCTATCACATTTTTTAAAGATGAATCGATTTCATCAAAACGAAAATGTTATCTGTGGTCCGGTCTTGGCGCGCTCGTTCTTGGCATCTGTCAACTCATTCTTTCGAAGCATTATGATCGGGACTTCGAGAAGATAACCGATACGGTTATCTATCGTAGTCTCGATACATTAGTCAACACAACTTTTGAAAAGGGGTGTAGATAAGACACTTTAAAACACATATAAGTAGGCTGATCTTCTGGGAAGGGTTGGGATACAATGAGGACGAGATTACTTTACATAATTAAGGATCGGACGTCACTAGGTAAGTTAGTCCGATCTATATAATTATGCTCCGTAATCTCGTCCTCATTTAGTACTTGTAGATGTTCAAAGAAGTTGTGTTGGTAATATAATCAACATCTTTTAATAATTGAACAATGCAACCTAACATAAGTACTATTCAGAGTATTATTACTTAGGTACCAATTACACATTTATTTAAATTAAAGGTAACATAACATAAATCTTCTCTAACACTAGTATCAACCAGTGTCATAATAATCTTATATAGAGCTTAATTACTTTAATCAGACAGTTACCATTGACATTAAATGTAATCAACCAACCAGAACAAGCAGTGTGTTCTATAGTATAGAGCCTAGAACATACTGCTTGTGCAAAAGCATTAGAATCACTAACTGTAACAGTAGTTCTCATAATAAAAGCAAGCAAAAGTTGAGGCTCTTGTGTTCTAACCAGCTGCTTTTCTTATAACTTCCAATATTTAATACCCACTTCAGAGGCTTTTCATGCAGAAGCGTGCCTTGTGCTGTGTGATATGAATTTGGGAGTATTTATTATTGAGTATTAATTTAGTTAAAATTTGTTTTATCCACCCACTAGTAGATGCAGTAGTGGCGGCATGATATAGTTTTCTTATACTTAGTTATAATTAGTTATTTACAATCTTATCTTATATTTTTTCTTAATATCTAGATAGAACAAGCAGGACTCACAGACAAATTCTCCTTAAAAAATGGTAGTATCAAATTGGGTTGATATCTACCAGGTTCAGAGGTTTTAATCATTTTTGGATTTTTTATATTAGTAATTATCCTGATTATAAGAAATTTTATCAGTATACTTATGAGAGACAAGGTTTGAATTCTGTGTGCAGTCACAAGGGCTACTATGGTAACTAACTTTTTGGTAATTAGTTCTAAACTAAGGGTTTCATTAGGAAATAGTTCAAATTAGACAAATAATTCAAAACAATACTGAGATCCCATACTACTTCATATTTGGGGTTCTTAGGTCTTAACCTAAATAACATATTGGTATTGAGTGAGTTATTTATGATAGTTCCTTGTTAAAATTTTAGTCAGTAAAGATATCACAGTGGGAACTAAGTCTAAGAGAGGGTCAATATCTTGGTTCTGACAATAGGAAATCCCTTGATTCTGAGCAGACTCATATCGCTTTTATGATGGGGTTCCATTATAATTATTACAGAAATAACCATGGGCTCAAATAAGGGAAACCATGGTTGTGAGGGCCACCAAGGTACTACAACAATGCCTGTTGCCCCTTCCCTTTTTATTTTCTATAGCATCTTACTAATAAGTGCAAATGGTGGGAATGTATAAAAGAAATCTCCATACCATTTAACAGTGCATGATATATAATTCTGACAATTAGTGTTATTAGTGATAAACTTGTTTGCAAACAGATCAATCTGAGGATACACAATTATAGTCTTGTAGGCTACATCACATAACTTCCATTCAATTTCTGTTAGGATGCCTAGATTCTAGATCTGCGATAGTGTTTTCTTTAGAACTGATATAAGATGCATAAATCCAAATGTGTCTTTCCTCACACCGTTGCCACAACTTTCTGGCTAAATTATTAAGGTGGGTAAAACGAGTGCCACCCATTTTATTGATATAGGATATGGCAGTTGTGTTATCTATTTAATTCTAAGTAAACTTTCACAGTGTCTGAGTGTGCTTGCAAATGTTTTGAGCCCTATAAATGCTGCTAATAGTTCAAGGTAATTTATATGAAACTTTTTATCATCAGTTATCCAATGCCCATGGCTTCTGACATCATTACATACCAGACCCCAGCCAGTTTGTCAAGTATCAGAAAATATTTCTAGAACAAAGTCAAATAGTATTTACTGTTGTAGGTTGTTAGAATGAGACAACCACCAATCTAGTCCTATCCTAATTCCTTTTGTGATAGGTAGCAGACCCTTGTAATTTTCATTGTTGTTTTGTTACTTTATTTATTATAACCTTGGTGTAAGGCCAACCATATTCCACTGCTAGGCAAGCAGCAGCAACGATACCTATCAACTGAGCAAATTCTACTATTTTGCATATCCTCTTAGATTTAAAATTATTTAATAAGTTAGGGATAAAATTTTATCTATCTTTTTATAAATATATATTTATAATCTAACAGAAATCCTATATACTGACAGCATTGTCTGGGTTCTAAGGCACTCTTTTTAGTATTGAAACATACTCTAGATTTTTATATAACCAAGGCACAAAATATCACCAAGATATTCTATAGAAAAGTAACCCCAATGGCCTCAGTGACACATAACTGGCTTCATAATCTTTGTGAATACATATAATGCTATGCTAAGCCCAAATGGAAGGCATGTAAACTCAAATGTGTCTTGAAACTGAAACCGGAGAAATCTACCATATTTTTTATGGGTAAGAAATATTTAAGCATATTTCAAATCTATAGTTGCGATAAATAAACCTGGGGTCATGAGTTTGGTTGCTGTCCTTAAGTCTTCAAGTTTGAAGTGATGTGTATCAATATATTTATTAAGTTTTTTGAAATTTAATATAAATCCAAGTGCCATCTGATTTTGGATGCAAAAATATGCTGGATAAAAATTGATTATCTGCGGATAAACATCATTATAATACACCTAACTGTAGGAGTTTATTAATTTCCATAAAATTAGAATGCTTTCTTTCTGACTGAAGTTATTGTTTTTAGGAATGGAAGTTTGAACTGGAATTTCATAAAAGTGTAAGTTGTTTATAACCCTTGATCCAATCATTGTATTGTTGGATAGGTGGTAACATTATTCCAGACTTCAGTGAAATACTGCAATCTACCAGTGAGCTAGACGCATTCCTGTCCCCGACGTCACGGCTGGCGCCTCTGTGGTACTCACCACCGCCTCGGGCGTGTTGCTAGTTTCACTTGGTTGTTCAGCTTCAGCACTGCGATGGAGGTCTTGCAGGTGTGTTTTTTTTTTTGCTTTAAACTTGTCCTATAAGTTATCCCGAACAGGTACTCAGATATTGGAGTCTGCCCCAACTAGCTCCTTCATTTCCTTAGTTAGGCCAGACAGAATTAGGGAGCGTCTGGTGATGCAGTTGCATGATAAATGCGACAAAGTAGTCTGGCTGCATCACTTGAAAGAGTTAAAATTTGATCACTACTCTCTCGGTTGGCGATTATATTGTTTAACACTTTGTCTATTGATGGATTGGCAGCAGCCGAGGTGATCTGCTTCCCCCTGATTCGTTGGTCCCTTTTTACTCCACCATCCTCAGTGCGGCTGCCACTTATTCATTTAGTTTTGGCGGGTACAACAAGCTGCCGTTACAATTATTGCTGACCACCGCGTGGCCAGACTGCCGTGAAGTTCTATAGGTATCTTTGTGGGCTACGCCCCCTCATCTCAGCCTCTTTCTGATTTCGGTCAGTGGGTCGTCTTAGAGGCGGATATTAATATTCAATAAAGTTATTATAGAATAATATATATATATATATATATATATATATATCTAATCAACCCATCACGGTAAATGTTGATCCAGTTTAGATTTAGAACAAATGTTGATCCGCCTATTTCGTGTGTACATTTGGCTCCGGAGTGAGATAGAGCTGTATTTATCGAATATATGAATTCAGCGTGTGACGTCAGTGCAGTGCATTTGCCTGTTTTTAAATTACTCGTCATAAAATTTTACGGTTTTAGTTGATCCAATAACGGTCAAAAAAATGATACTGAAGCGTATAATGTGGCTCCGGTTTATATCTGACTGTTAGTGGTAAATGTTGCTCCGGAGCTGAATATGAAGGGTACGTACTAAAAACAGAACGGCAACATCGCACTAGCGTGCGAATGAAATAAACATAAGTTCCTACTTCAAGTTAAAGTGAGACAAGATGCTGTCGCGCATTTCTTCGTCGTTTCTCGCGTCATCTACTTTGTGGCAGCAGCAAGTGCACAGTGATACATACGTCGCCTTAGTTAAGATTTTTTTCTTACGTCTGCAATTAAAATTGACCCTAGGCTTTTTACACTGCTAATTACCTACTTACAGCTGATGTAGGTACCTACTCATTCTAGTTTCAACACCAGAGTCTCTTCATGTTGAACTAAAATTACAGATCTAGGTAGGTATTAGCTAGCAGTAGCAGCCGCCGCCGCGCCATACTTGGTAGGTACCTACTTACCTACTTTGTGGCAGTAGCAAGTGCACAGTGATACGTCGCCTTAATTAAGATTATTTCTAACGTCTGCAATAAAAGTTGACCCAAGGCCATTTACTAATTACCTACTTACAGCTAATGTAGGTACCTACTCATTCTAGTTTCAACACCAGAGTCTCTTCACGTTGAAGTAAAATTACAGATCTAGGTAGGTAGGTACCTACTAGCTAGCAATAGCAGCTGCCGCCGCTCCATACTTAGGTAGGTACCTACTTACCTACTTTGTGGCAGCAGCAATGCACCAGTAGTTTTTCAAGTGGTGTAGTGATTGGTGCTCGCAAACTAAGAAGATTTCCACATTTTCGAAATTAAAAAGTTCGTGTGACGCTTGGTCACACGAACGTAGCTTTAGATTGACCACATGTTAGTTGACCACTGTAGAACCTAGGTCTCACCCCCTCACGTTCACCACAATTCATTGGTGCTCTTCTTAGACTGCCTCCGTGGTCTAGTGGTTAGGGTGTTGGTTTTTCGATCAGATCGTAGGTTACATTCCCGAAGGAAGCAAATTGAAAAGACAGAATCAGATGATCCTTGCTCCAGAAGGCATGATAAAGTTGTTTATCGATGTGCTGTGCAGGCACAGAGCGCGGAGCGGAAGTGTCCACACGTAGACGTTGCGCGGTGCGACGAAAAGCTAGCCATGCCTACTCTCCGGATTTCATACTAATTCGAATAACACCGAAAAAACCGCCTCCTACTCTGTGTGTGGACAGCTTTATTTTATACGGCATTTACACTCGCGTACGAGTCGCGTACGAGTCGCGAGACGAGGCGCGAGGTGAGAGTGTGAACAGACGCTCGTGCCTCGTCTCGCGACTCGCGGCGCTCGCGTCAGGAGCTATACGAGTCAAAGGCAGTGTTGCCAACCGTACGATTTAAATCGTGTTTATACGACTATTTAATGTCTGGTGCTGTGTGAGATCATGAATTCAAAACCGTACGCGAAACATACGCTCTTATCTCTCTTTTTGTTTCAATTCGGTAATTTCATCTCTTGCGTACACGGTAACCCGGACATATATAGATAATTTGTGCAAATGACCAGCGGCAACACTGCACAGCACGAGAGTGTGAACGGAAGCTCGTCACGCGAGCCACGAGGCGAGCCACGAGACGAGTCGCGAGGCGAAGCACGAGGTGAGAGTGTGAATGCACCATTACCGTTGTCGGTCGGTAGGTATCGTTCGGTTTTGTTCGGCGCGTGGCGGGCGGCATGCTTTGTAGCGGGCGGCGACGCGGCGCAGCGGTATCCTTTGGTTAGCCGCACGTGCGCGGGATGCGTTTGAGCAAATTTCGTAAATCTATATAAATAAAAACAAAAGGCCCGACTGACTGACTGACTGACTCATCAACGCCCAGCCCAAACCCTTGGACCTAGAAAGCTGAAATTTTGCAAAGAAGTTTCCTTTATAATGTAGACAAGGAGTAAGGAAGGATTTTTAGATATTCAACCCCTAAGAGAGTTAAATAGGGGATGAAAGTTTGTATGAAAGTCCGTCAGTTTTAAAGTTAGGATCTTCAAATGTTGTGTTTAGGCAGACAATTAAAAAATAATGTATACGTGTCTCAGCGTTTTTCATAATTCTACCCCAAAAGGGTTAAAAAGGGGATGAAGCTGTTGTGTATGAAAGTCCGTCAGTTTTAAAGTTAGGATTTTCAAATTTTGTGTTTAGGCTGATGATTAAAAATTAATTGATACGTGTCTCAGCGTTTTTCACAATTCCACCCCCGAAGGGTTAAAAAGGGGGATGAAGTTGTTTATGGAAAATCGTCTGTTTTAAAGATAGGATCTTCAAATTTTGTGTTTAGGCTGATGATTAAAAATTAATTGATACGTGTCTCAGCGTTTTTCACAATTCCACCCCCGAAGGGTTAAAAAGGGGGATGAAGTTGTTTATGGAAAATCGTCTGTTTTAAAGTTAGGATCTTCAAATTTTGTGTTTAGGCTGATGATTGACACGTGTCTAAGTGTTTTTCATAATTCTACCCCCAAAGGGTTAAAAAGGGGATGAAGCTGTTGTGTATGAAAGTCCGTCAGTTTTAAAGTTAGGATCTTCAAATTTTGTGTTTAGGCTGATGATTAAAAATTAATTGATACGTGTCTCAGCGTTTTTCACAATTCTTCCCCCGAAGGGTTAAAAAGGAGGGTGAAGTTGTTTATGGAAAATCGTCAGTTTTAAAGTTAGGGTCTTCAAATTTTGTGTTAAGGCTGATGATTAAAAGTTAATTGATACGTGTCTCAGCGTTTTTCACAATTCTACCCCCGAAGGGTTAAAAAGGAGGGTGAAGTTGTTTATGGAAAATCGTCAGTTTTAAAGTTAGGGTCTTCAAATTTTGTGTTAAGGCTGATGATTAAAAATTAATTGATACGTGTCTCAGCGTTTTTCACAATTCCACCCCCGAAGGGTTAAAAAGGGGGATGAAGTTGTTTATAGGAAATCGACTGTTTTAAAGTTAGGATCTTCAAATTTTGTGTTTAGGCTGATGATTAAAAAATAATTGACACGTCTCTCAGCGTTTTTCATAATTCTACCCCCAAAGGGTTAAAAAGGGGATGAAGCTGTTGTGTATGAATGTCCGTCAGTTAGTTAGGATCTTCAAATTTTGTGTTTAGGCTGATGATTAAAAAATAATTGATACGTGTCTCAGCGTTTTTCACAATTCCACCCCCGAAGGGTTAAAAAGGGGGATAAAGTTGTTTATGGAAAATCGTCTGTTTTAAAGTTAGGATCTTCAAATTTTGTGTTTAGGCTGATGATTAAAAATTAATTGACATGTTTCTCAGCGTTTTTCATAATTCTACCCCCAAAGGGTTAAAAAGGGGATGAAGCTGTTGTGTATGAAAGTCCGTCAGTTTTAAAGTTAGGATTTTCAAATTTTGTGTTTAGGCTGATGATTAAAAATTAATTGATACGTGTCTCAGCGTTTTTCACAATTCCACCCCCGACGGGTTAAAAAGGGGGATGAAGTTGTTTATGGGAAATCGTCTGTTTTAAAGTTAGGATCTTCAAATTTTGTGTTTAGGCTGATGATTAAAAAATAATTGACACGTGTCTATGCGTTTTTCATAATTCTACCCCCAAAGGGTTAAAAAGGGGATGAAGCTGTTGTGTATGAAAGTCCGTCAGTTTTAAAGTTAGGATCTTCAAATTTTGTGTTTAGGCTGATGATTAAAAGTTAATTGATACATTTCTCAGCGTTTTTCATAATACCATCCCGAAGGGTTAAAAAGGAAAATGAAGTTGTTTATGCAAAGTCCTTAATGTTCGAAGTAAAACTCACTAAATTTATTATCTAGGCTTATGGTTGGAAGCTAACGCAACGGTGTTTTTAAAAAATTCAACCCCTAAGGGGGTGAAAGATGAAAAGGAGGCTTTATCTGTACAAATAAATAAAATTGAAGTGTCTGTTTGTAATATTAAAACAACCGCATTTTACTACATGCATATGAATGTATATAGGTTACATATACCAAAATAACATTTTTTGTCTGTTGTCTGTTTGTTCCGGCTAATCTCTGGAACGGCGGGACCGATTTTAACAGGACTTTTACTGGCAGATACCTGATGAAATAAGGGGTAACTAAGGCTACTTCTATTTTAGAAAAAAATCTATGGAGTAACACTCCTTCTGGCGCAGTCGGGTAAAAATATATAAAAGAAGAAGAAACTGACTGACTGACTGACTGACATATCAACGCACAGCCCAAACCACTAGGGCTACAGATTCCAAATTTGGCAAGTAGGTTCCTTATGTGGTCAAGGAGTGCACTAAGAAAGGATTTTTCAAGATCATTCATTAATCAAAAGGGCTCCAAAGTTTGTATGGGGAAACAAGATTAGTTAAACTGTATTATTCGAAACTTAACAGGAGTACTCCTATCGATAATTGAGTAAACATTTGTGTTTCAGGTTTTTTCAGAATTAAACCCCCAAGAGAGGGAAATGAGGTAACAAAGTATAAAAATCAATGCACAGCCTAAACCGCTGAGTCTAGAGATTCCAAATTTGTCAAATAGGTTCCATTATGAGGTTTAGGAGTGCACTAAGAAAAGATTTTTCAAAATTCACCCCCTAAGGGGCTGAAAGGGGGTCCAAAATTTACATGGGGAAATAACATTAGACTTATATATATAATAGTCTAACTAATGTCCTTTCGATAAATGAGTAAACATTTGTGTTTCAGGTTTTTTCAGAATTCAACTCCTAAATATGGAAAAATGGGGTGACAAAGTCTGTAAATCAACTCACAGCCCAAACCACTGGATCTAGAGATTTGAAATTTAGCACGTGTAGGTTTCTTATGAGGTCTAACGGTGCACTAAGAAAGGATTTTACAAAATTTACTCCCTAAGGGGTGAAACGGGAGTCGAAAGTTTGTATGGGGAAACAAGATTAGTTAGACTGTTTTATTCGAAACTTCACAGGAGTATTCCTATCGATAAATGGGTAGAAATGTGTTTCAGGTTTTTTCAGAATTCAACCCCTAAAGGGGGAAATGGATTTGGTATTGTTTGTATGGTGTATCGGGTCGGGTGTATTACAAAAACAGCGATTTTAAGATTTAATGTGGCGGACCTGAAATGCCATCTTCCCCTATGGGGTCGAAATGTCTAAAAATCAATATGGGTGTCGATTCCGAGATTATCATTGGTGCTGATTACGAATATGGCATTTATTTTTAGATCCAAAAGATGGCGGATTCGACTGCTATACAGGATTATTGTTGATTTATCGTGATGATTGTGATAACGATGATGGTGATTGTGATAACGATTGTGGTAGTGATAGTGATTGTGATTGGAATAGTGATGGTGATGGTTGTTGTGATATCGATGATGATGATGGTGATTGTGACAGTGATAATGATGGTGATAGTGAGGGTGATTGTGATAGCGATTGTGATGATTATGAAATTTGGCACATTGATAGTTTATAACCTGGATTAACACGTAGGATACTATTTAACCCTTTAGTATGATCCCGTTGGACAGTTACCGAACTTCACGCGGGCGAAGCCGCAGGCAACAGCTAGTCGGGAATAAATCAATCAGTTCAGTTGAATCGCGACCGCGTAAGGTGAAACATTTGTTTAGTTCAGATTTTCGTTTCCGGTTTTGTTTTTAGTATTAGGTGTTTGTGTTTTGTGTGTGTTACGGCGCGCTCACGTCTGCGACCGTCTGGGAGGAGGCCACTTTAGAAAAAAGAGAGAGACTGTAAGGTAGGTAGTTAGTACAAGTAATTTTAATAACTTTCACGTAATTTGATGTTTTATTTTTTATTTTTCTTTATTACGAAGTCTTTTTTGTCCTACTTTTGTTTTGTTGGTAGGTACTAGGTAAGTATGTAACTTTGTAAATTTATCATTCTTCTTATTTTTATTAGCTCTAATACTGTGAGTTGTTAATGTACTAGCTCAATGGGGCTCTTGATATTCCACATCAGGTACTCCAGGTCCTCAATTTCTAAGTGCCAGCAGAAGCGGCCCATCACGATGAACAACTTTTCATCATCATCATCATCATCATTTCAGCCGAAAGACGTCCACTGCTGGACATAGGCCTCCCCCAAGTGTCGCCACATTGACCGGTCCCGTGCGACTCGCATCCAGCGGATTCCTGCAACCTTCACCAGGTCATCGGTCCACCTAGTGGGAGGCCTTCCAACGCAACGTCTTCCGGTTCGCGGAACAACTTTTACAAAGGCATAATTTCCGTATCCCGTACAGTTTAACTGGACTCTTGATGTTCCACGTCAGGTACTCCAGACCCTCGATAGCTGATAAAAAGTAGCCTATGTCCGTCTCCGGCGTGCTAGCAATCTTTGTACTAAAATTCACGAAGATTTGTAGTAAGCGGAACGGCAACGTTGGAGTGACCACCGTCGGCCAATCACGGAGGAAGTAAGAGTGTGCTTCATTGTGATTGGTCCGTTTGAATCGGATCAACATTTATCGGAGCGGATTTGTATATTGGAGCCACATTTGACAAGCGTACTTTTCAGTCGAGTGACGTCACAAGAATGTCAAATGTTGATCCGATTGGAGCCATATTGGTATGAAAAAAAGCGTAATGGATCAACATAAGGCCTTCGGATCAACATTTGTTTTTGGATCAACTTTTAACTGATCGTACGTCTTGAAAGATCAACATTTACCGTGATGGTATCTCTATATATATAATTCTATATATATATATATTTTTTTTTTTCAAATAATTTGAAATTAAATGTTAATCATTTTTAAATAATTCCTTCATTAGGTGATATAGGACAAATGTCTGTACTCAGAAGTGGCGGTTATGGGGAATAGCTGTCGGGACGAGTCAGGCTGCGTCGGGTTTAATAGCGTGTCTCATAACTTCGGTCGTAATAACCACGGCTTCCCGTCGTGTTCGACTGGAGCGGGCTTCATACTCGTCTACAAAGAATAATTAAAGTTAGGCCTCTGCCTGGTCGAGTTTAAATCCACGGCTAACCTCTCGTGGAAGCTCTTGTGATGTCGTTCTGTTGTAGGATGGCTTAGATCATCGGCTGATCTCTCGTGAAAGCTCTTGTGATGTCGTTCTATTGTAGGATGGCTTAGACCATCGGCTAACCTCTCGTGAAAGCTTTTGTGATGTCGTTCTATTGTAGGATGGCTTAGATCATCGGCTAACCTCTCGTGAAAGCTCTTGTGATGTCGTTCTATTGTAGGATGGCTTAGATCATCGGCTAACCTCTCGTGAAAGCTCTAGTGATGTCTTACTAATTATTGGCACAGTTGGTGTTCTCATGGTTAAACTCTCGTGAAAACTCTAGAGGCATATGCGAACAACTGAACGTGTACACCATCGGCTGACCTCTCGTGAAAGCTCTTGTGATGTCGTTCTATTGTTATATGGCTAAGATCATCGGCTAACCTCTCGTGAAAGCTTTAATGATGTCTTATAGGTTGGCACAATTGGTGTTCTTATGGTTAACCTCTCGTGAAAACCCTAAAGACATGTGCATCTTAGGCCAGGGTGCCAGGTACTACTAGGAAAAGACGAGTGTATAGGTACATAAACAAAAATGCTTACCAGTTTCGATGATGACTCCGTTTTCGCTTGTTCGACCGATTTTCTAGTTCCCGCAGACGTTCGTTAAGTTCTCTCATTTCTTCGTCTCGTTTTCTTCGATGTTTTCCCATCTCGGTTTGGTAATTACAAAATTTTCGGAACTTTAATAACGGAAACGTGACCTGCGCGCTTCACAAAAAAGTACAATGAGTTGACAGATGCCAAGAACGAGCGCGCCAAGACCGGACCACAGATAACATTTTCGTTTTGATGAAATCGATTCATCTTTAAAAAATGTGATAGCGAGTTAGCAAGAAGTGCAAATTACAAGTACTAAATGAGGACGAGATTACAGAGCATAATTGCATTATCAACCCAATTTTGAAGCAAACAACCTCTTGGGGCATTTTCACCTTCGTAATAGGAAAAAAAGAGTCGCATGCACAGTGCAAGCAAGAATTGAAGTGAAAGACCATGATCTTTTTATCTCACGACTGTATACGTACGCCTTTTTACGATAAAATTGTTTTTTTTCTTAATCACTTTCTTTTTTTGAGCTTACAGGAAATTATTTTCTGCTTTTTAGACTGGCTAGTTTTTGTCTTTTTAAACTTTCACGACCGGCCGGGCCGGTTCACACTAGGACAGCACACTACACTAACAGTGTCCGCATACTGAGATGATTTCACTTGACGAGTACACTTAGTGATCACTGGATTCCAAGCGGGAGAGAGTCTAAAGCCGTCTTTGCAATTGAAATTAGGATACCGCGCGATGGTCGGTTTGCTGTGGCGGTACCTTCAATACTTCAGTCTTCCCGCGATCACGGCTGGTGCAATCCGGTCGAAACGTCGGGCTTATATTAAAGGTAAAATTCGCGATAAATACCCGTTTACATATTGTGTATTATAATGTGGCTAGTTTTTACTTTTTTTAGTTTCATTTATAAATAGTCTTGATTACATCACTCATTCTGACCTGATTGCGTGTTCCGTCGTTCAAATAGAAGAAAAAGTGCAGCCTATCTGACCTGACATACTGTCCTAAATACCGACTTCTATATGCATTGAGTACAAGCTTATTTGCTTATGTATGTATGGTGCCAGCTGTCATAAAATTATACATAGTACCTACTGTGTGGCGACAATCTGCTTCGTGATGTCACTAAAAAACCAGCCAAATGCGAGTCGGATTCGGAAACGAAGGGTTCCGTTGCCAAGCAATAAAAGCCGAAAACACGTTGATTTTCTTGTAAAACAAAAAAAAAATGTTGTTTAAGCGGCCGTACCGTTACACACTCTGTGAAATTTGAAGTCTACCTGGAACGGTTTAAAAGATTCAGCCCTGTGACAGACAGATGGACAGACGATTAGTAACAGGATTCCGTGGGCATCCTATAGGCACGGAACCCTAAAAAAGACAATATTTTGATTGTCCTCATATGAGGACAGAATTATGGATTTATGCCAAGTGTTTTATTGTTTAATGTGGGTTTTAATGATACAGTATGCAGTATAATAAACGATGGTTTGATGTTTTATGTGTGGTGATAATTTGAGACTATAGCGTGAGGTCATTGGTATACTGTAGTCGTGTGTAGTTGGCAACCCCGGTAGTTGTTTCCCCAGCCGCACATAGAGTGCGCGGCTGTTATACTCACGCGCAGATTAGCGCGCATTTTAGTTTAGTGCTCTACGAGACGCGCTGCGCGATATCACGATATTCTTTCCCGCGCTTGCGCTAGTTATGTGTGTGACGATACTGTTCGGCTAGCATTAGCCTGGTTTCATGTACGGTGACTATTTTATATAATAAACGGCTTATGAACCAAACATGCAATGTTTCAAACCACCCCAATAGCCTACCCAACGCTATAAGACAATTTTTTGATGAATTTCAGTAAACATACCCGGCAAAATGTGGGTGTACTATGAGCACATCTGTACCCAACCCCTGAGGGATTATAGGTGTGATGATGATGAATTTCAGGAAAATAAAGTTATTAGATAGATCAATGACAGACTAGAGACTGTAGTCAGTTAAATAGGTGAGCATAATAATGTATCTGACCTTTCATGTGTGCGTCCAAAAAGAATAAGAACAAAATTACTTACTATAAAACCAGAAGCTCACAGATTATAAAACGTCACAAGTCACACCTCAAAACAAAACACACCATTTCATACAAACAAAAAAAAAACTCTTTTTACTGCCAAAACTTTATCAACCACTCTCCACTCTACTTCGAACCCACCTCCCACATACCAAGATTCAAATTCATACGTAGCTTAGATATCACATGTAAATAATTTAGCTGGGGCCTTATAACAGGGGCACTGTAATTGTGTGAATATTTTGGATTCCTGGACCCTTAGTACCTGACCTTTGTAGGTAGGGTACATATTGTGGGGCTCTAGTTTAACACCTTCTGTTTAATTTACTTGAAACACGGCTTATTAATAACGGAGGTATGTACTTTTAGTTTGTTCTTGATGTAAATTGTTGTGGACCAATGTCCCATGAACGCCAGTCCTATGTCATTTTATATGTGGTAGTGGGATGGAACCATCAAAACTGTCTGGTAGTTTTGGAAACAACTTCAAATAGTTTTCCCAAGTAACTTAAAGGCACTTGTTTTCTACGTCATTGCAATTTTTTTTTTGTTCTAGACCATACCTGGAAACCATGAATACATACTGAGAATACTAATGTAAGATTTTTTTTACATTAAACACCTTCACGACCCCCGTATTATTCAATCCATCCATTAGCACAATGTTTTGAGTGCGTTACATTGAGTTTTACCGTAAAACGAGATTTTACACCCCAAAAAAGAAAGTCGTTTCCCGGCGATAACTTAGTCTGGTGTACAGAATGCTTGGTTGATGGTTTCATCAAGAGTCCGTTTACACCCTGTATGTAAAATTCTGATTTAATAAAATGACGTTCACACACAATTTATCGTATTTTAAAAGAGTCTGGCGGTAGGTTTTCACCACACAAAATGTCTGGTACTGAAGGAAATGAATCATAGTATCAAAATCACGCTTTATAGATGACGTAACTTAGCAGCTATTTAGCACACCTTGTTACCTGATATCTGCCAAAGCCACCACGAACGACTTTTATAATATCTTCTTTTTTTAAATGATTATTTATTTATTAATTAAAGAAAAATGTATATTATTAAGCATTACTTGTTTATTATTGAGGAGCCCATGGCTAAA
This sequence comes from Xestia xanthographa, assembly GCA_905147715.2. Lineage (NCBI taxonomy): Eukaryota > Metazoa > Arthropoda > Insecta > Lepidoptera > Noctuidae > Xestia > Xestia xanthographa. The sequence continues at coordinate 27,617,228 of LR990650.1, forward strand.
TAATAACAGCCGCTCGGGTCGATCTTTATATAGGTTAAGCCGTGCTTGCCTAGGTTGGTCTGTGGATGGGTGACCAGGACCACCCATTACATACCGGGTTTCCTCCGTGCCTACAGTTGAGAGTTGAGAGAGAGTTGGGAAAAGGCTAAGCAGATGATGATTACTTGTTTATCAAGCAATAACCCCGCTGTTCAACATACGAACAGAAATCCTAGATAAGTATCGACCACCCGAGATTTATCTTTCCATCTTCACTGAGTCGACGTCCACTTTGTGGGAGGTCTAACCACGCTGTGCCATCCAGATTGCGGTGACCACTCGAGTATCTTTCGGGCTTACCTAAACCGCCTATCTGTTCTATCGGCAGAGTAGAATAGAACGCACGCATTACACTCACGGGTGTCGTATAAGGCGGCTAATGTATGAGGCAGAACACCTTGCGCCTCCGTAGACCTGAGAATGGGCAGCAGCGTTTTCTGTTAGTCTCTCATTACTGCGATCTCCAACAATCCGCCTGCCAAGCGTGGAGATTACGGCAAATTCCTCCCATCATGGGAGAGGCTTATGTCCAGCAGTGGACGTTATGGGCTGTTGTTGTTGTTAGTGCCTAACCTGGTGTCAGAGTTTGTAAGCAGCCCCTGTGCCTCTGACTTGGCTTAACATGCCGTCGAGAAATATCTCTCAGGCATACTGGTTTCCTCAAGATGTTTTCCTTCACCGAAGCAAGTGATAATTATACAATACGCACATGAATCCGAAAAAATCAGAGGTGTGTGTCTTGGGTTCGAACCTATGACTTGGCAGTCCCACGGTCACACCACTAGGCTATCACTGCTTAAATGATGATAAACGTCTTGTTATAGTCTCCTTGCAATCAGATCGACAGATGATGAATAAAAGGAACTATCTTCGAATCATTGTAGGACAGTTTCAGTGTTCGCAACTGGATGAGAGTTGCCGAGAATAGTGTAGATGACACCATAAAGCAATAATTCCAAGAAACCAATCTTTAAAAACCGGCCAAGTGCGAGTCGGACTAGCGCACGAAGGGTTCCGTACCATTATTATCAAAAAACCGGCCAAGTGCGAGTCGGACTCGCACACGAAGGGTTCCGTACCATTGACTATATTTAGTATTTGTTGTTATAGCGGCAACAGAAATACATCATCTGTGAAAATTTCAACTGTCTAGCTGTCACGGTTCATGAGATACAGCCTGGTGACAGACAGACGGACAGACGGACAGATGGACAGACAGACGGACAGACAGCGAAGTCTTAGTAATAGGGTTCCGTTTTTACCCTTTGGGTACGGAACCCTAAAAACGGCAAAAAAATCACGTTTGTTGTATGGGAGCCCCCCTTAAATATTAATTTTATTCTGTTTTTAGTATTTGTTGTTATAGCGGTAACATAAATACATCATCTGTGAAAATTTCAACTGTCTAGCTGTCACGGTTCATGAGATACAGACTGGTGACAGACAGACGGACAGACAGCGAAGTCTTAGTAATAGGGTTCCGTTTTTACCCTTTGGGTACGGAACCCTAAAAAACACTTTATTTTGGGCTTTATTAGTTGCTTTGAAATCAATAAATAGTTGAGTCATTGAGTTGAATAAACAGTGACGTCACAGTTTGCTATTGGCATACAAAATCTATGAGAGAACCACGTTTTGACAGCTCTTAAACAGTATGTCAATTGATTGGTGTGTCATCTACCCCATTGAGTATGAGTCCATCAGTAGTCTGTTGTAGGCTGATGATGATGATTAAAAAGCACTTTTGAATATCAAAGTTCGCTGGGGAAACCTATGGCTTGAATGGCTTTGATTGGGGAGCGTTATTGGTAAATACTGGAGAAATCGTTTTGAGAAATTGTATTGAATAACAAGATGGTGCTGGTGACGTTAGTTCCAATTTTACGCGCCAACAGTTCCTTGTTTCATCATCTGCTTAGCCTTTTCCCAACTATGTTGGGGTCGGCTTCCAGTTTTACCGGATGCAGCTGAATACCAGTATTTACATGGAGCGACTGCCTATCTGACCTCCACAACCCAGTTGGTACCGGGCAATACGATACCCCTTGGTAAGACTGATTGTCAGACTTTTTTGGGCCTCTAACGACTGTCAAAGATCTACAAATAACAGCCGGGACCAACTGCTTCACGTGCTTTCCGAGGCACGGTGGAAACTCGGTATGTAATGGGTGGTCACCCATCCACAGACCAACCTAGGCAAGCACGGCTTAACCTAACGATCGACCCGAGCGGCTGTTATTATTTAGCCACGAGTTCCTTGTTTAACTATTTATTTAACAGTAAATCTTTAAGAGCTCATGATGATAACAAAGTTAAACATACTGTCGTATCTTTAGATTGTTTTCAAAACTCCAATCGGTATGAAGCAGTAGAACAGCCGGAATGTCTCAATTTTATGTGAGGGGCGCGCATTGTCACCGCTCGCGGACTATAGGCTGCCATCTTACATTTTACTGCGTAACATTTCATTTTTATTCCGACGGCTCAATGTTTTGAACGAAATGTGTTTGTTGTAAGAGATGAGCGATTCTGACGGTGAAATAAAGTGCGACTGGACCTGTATCAAAAATGACGTCGCACCTCATGTACGTACTTTTCTATCTGCACCTGGCCCTATCCGAAGGCACTATTAACGCTAGCGAAATGGGAATATCAATCAGGAAATCGGAATTATTGAGCTTCTTGACCGGTATCGTCGGAACTCAATTATTTAAGTTGGAAAGCATTGACAGGACGGAGCAGATTAAGTCACAGTGTTTTTTTCTTGTGTGTATCTGGTGTTATATCCATACACAGTGTTGTTTTCTTGGTCTACAAGCCTTTCCCAAATACTTTTTAGTTTAGTAGGTCAGATAGAATATCGACGTGTATAAAACACTCGGTGGCCAATGTCGGTATGATAAAACTTTTTTGCAAAAAATTCAACCGACTTAAAAAAAAAAAACAAAAACGTGAAAAAAACTTTAGTTTTTTTGTCACCGAATTCTGAAGCTAAAGTTTTTTTTCACTCTTTGTTTCATTTTTTGCAAAAAAGTTATTATATACGGTCGAATTGAGAAACCTCCATTTCTAGAAGTCGGTTAAAAATACAGGTCAGTCATAATATTGCTCAGTTTCTACTGAAACTAAAACTAACTGAACAACGGAATATTCGGTTACGGTTTCAACTTATGTGCCGTTTGTACGTTCAAATTGATGTTATACTATATATCAATTTGAAAGGTGAACTCTGATTGAGATTTGAACAGAGTGACCCAAACTATAATCTTTAAGTACACAATATTCGGAACTTACCATAAATTCGTTCACAAACACGAAATTAACGAGTTTTCATTTTGCTAAAATTTTATTCCGCGAATTCAACTTGCAAACCACGCCGCTTATCACCCCGCTACAGCCTATAACCAACACCCCTCCCTAATTTCTAGATCTCGGAATGTTGGTAATGTGAGCTGTTCCTCAAATTGGATTGATGTAATTCCCTACGTCTTGGTTGCCACGGAGGTCATCCAATATGATGGCCTATAACATAAAGTAAACGTTAGCTGTTGTTATTTTATTACTTGGGCAAACGTTTTGTTTCTTTTTGTTTCTTGTTCTATTTTTAGCATGGTTTTTGTTTGGTTAATCTTGAGCCTCAGATAGATGTACTACTGTGGCTCTTGCGAGGAGCTGTATTTGACGCATTTATTTCACATTGCCACGTGCAATGCGGGGCAAAGATTTTTTGGTGAGGTGCAATAGACGTAGCTGGATTGACTGGCAATTATTACACCTCCAAGATTGCATTATCAACCCAATTTTGAAGCAAATAACCTTTTGGGGCATTTTCACTTTCGTAATAGGAAAAACAAGAGTCGCATGCACAGTACAAGCAAGAATTGAAGTGTAGACCTTTTTATCGAGCCTCATATAGATGTACTGCTGTGGCTCTTGCAAGGAGCTGCATTTTTTTCACACTGCCACGTGCAATGGGGGACAACGATTTTTTGGTGAGGTGCACTAGACGTAGCTGCATTGATTGCCAATTATTACACCTCCAAGATTGCATTATCAACCCAATTTTGAAGCCAACAACCTTTTGGGGCATTTTCATCTTCGTAATTGAAAAAAAAAGAGTCGCATGCACAGTGCAAGCAAGAATTGAAGTGACGACCATGATCTTTTTATCTTACGACTGTTCGTACGCTTTTTTACGATAAAATACTTTTTTTTTTTAATTACTTTATTCTTTGTTTGAACTTACAGGAAATTATTTTCAGCTTTTTAGATTGGTTAGTTTTTGTCTTCTTTAAACTTTTACGACCGGCCGGGCCGGTTCACACTTGGACAGCACACTACACTAACAGTGCCCACATACTGAGATGATTTCACTTGACGAGTACACTTAGTGATCACTGGATCCCAAGCGGGAGAGAGTCTAAAGCCGTCTTTGCAATTGAAATTAGGATACCGCGCGATGGTCGGTTTGCTGTGGCGGTACCTTCAATACTTCAGTCTTCCCGCGATCACGGCTGGTGCAATCCGGTCGAAACGTCGGGCTTATATTAAAGGTAAAATTCGCGATATATACTCGTTTACATGTGTATTATAATGTGGCTTATTTTAGTTTCATTTATAAATAGTTTTGATTACATCACTCATTCTGACCTGATTGCGTTTTCCATCGTTCAAATAGAGCCTTAACTGAATGCAGTCTATCTGACCTGACATAGTGTCCTAAATACCGACTTCTATATGCATTGAGTTCAAGCTTATTTGCGTATGTATGTATGGTTGTCATAAAATTATACATATAGTACTGTGACGCAATAATCTGCTTCGTGATGTCACTAAAAAACCAGCCAAATGCGAGTTGGATTCGGAAACGAAGGGTTCCGTTGCCAAGCAATAAAAGCCGAAAAAACACGTTGATATTCTTGTAAAACAAAAAATAATATATTGGTGCCGATTCCCTTGTTTACAAACTAAACCAAATTTAAGTTCAGTGCATTTTTTCTGTCTATTTCATTAAGAAAAGGACAGAAGATAAAGTTTTAGTTATGTTCTGTCAAATTAATCAGCGCCATACAAATTTTAGACGCGATTAAAAAGTTGACTATTATAATTACATCAAATTACGTCAGGTGCTGACTAATTTGACAGAATTAAACTAATATTTATCTTATCTGTCCTTTTCATAATGAAATAGAAAGAAAAAGATGAATTCAACTTAAATTTAGTTTAGTTTGTGAACAAGGGAATCGGCACCATTGTTGTTTAAGCAGTCTACCTAGAACGGTTTAAAAAATTCAGCCCTGTGATAGACAGACGACAGACGATCAGTAACAGGATTCCGTTGGCATCCTACAGGTACGGAACCCTAAAATAGACAATATTTTGGTTGTCTTCATATGAAGACAGAATTATGGATATAAGCCAAGTGTTTTATTGTTCAATGTGGGTTTTAATGATATAGTATGCAGTATAATAAACGATGGTTTGGTGTTTTATGTATGGTGATAATTTGAGACTATAGCGTGAGGCCATTGGTATACTGTAGTCGTGTGTAGTTGGCAACCCCGGTAGTTGTTTCCCCAGCCGCAGATAGACTGCGCGGCTGTGATACTCACGCGCAGATGCGCGCGCATTTTATTTCAGTGCTCTACGAGACGCGCTGCGCGATGTCACGATATTATTTCCCGTGCTTGCGCTAGTTATGTGTGTGACGATATTGTTCGGCTAGCATTAGCCTGGCTTCATGTTCAGTGACTATTTTATATAATAAACGGCTTATGAACCAAACATGCAATATTTCAAACCACCCCAATAGCCTACCAAACGCTATAGTTATTTATTTTGAATTGTATTTTTCTTTTGTTTGTGTCTTTTTGCTGTGGACACTTTTACCGTGCACATCTTGCTACATTGTTCTCACATAATATACCATCTCAACGTGAATGATGTAACCAAGATTTTGTAACAATATTCTGACTTAAAAGTGTGTCCATGGAGTTTCTTGCCCGTTCTTCTCCATAGAGATCTACGCTAGGGAATGGGCAACTACAGTACTTTCACAGTTTTTATGTCTTGTGACTGGGACTGGAGCTACATTTAATTTTCATCGTTGTTTCGACAATTCAAAAGTGCCTGTAACTGGCTTACTTGAAATAAATGCTTTGATTTTGATTTTATAAGACAAAAATTTTATGAATTTCAGTAAACATACCCGGCAAAATGTGGGTGTACTATAAGCACATCTGTACCCAACCCCTGAGGGATTATAGGTGTGATGATGATGAATTTCAGGAAAATAAAGGTATTAGTTATATCAATGAACTAGAGACTGCAGTCAGATAAATAGGTGAGCATGAAAATGTAGCTGCTCTTTCATGCCTGCGTTCAAAAATAATGCAAACAAAACTACTTACTATAAATAAAAGCTCACAGATTATAAAACGTCACAAGTCACACTTCAAAACAAAACACACCATTTCATACAAACAAAAAAAAAGTATTTTTACTGCCAAAACTTTATCAACCACTCTCCACTCAACTTCGAACCCACCTCCCACATACCAAGGTCCAAATTCATACGTAGCTTAGATATCACATGTAAATAATTTAGCTTGGGCCTTATAACAGGGGCACTGTAATTGTGTGAATATTTTGGATTCCTGGACCCTTAGTACCTGACCTTTGTAGGTAGGGTACATATTGTGGGGTTCTAGTTTAACACCTTCTGTTTAATTTACTTGAAACACGGCTTATTAATAACGGAGGTATGTACTTTTAGTTTGTTCTTGATGTAAATTGTTGTGGACCAAGGTCCCATGAACGCCAGACCTACGTCATTTTATATGTGGTAGTGGGATGGAAGCATCAAAACTGTCCGGTGGCTTTGGAAACTCTTCAAATATATATATTAAGTATATAAAGTTCTGATTGAATAAAATAACGTTCACTCACAATATAACGTATTTTAAAAGTGTCTGGCGGTGGGTTTCCACCACACAAAATGTCTGGCAGTGAAGGAGGTGAATCATAGTATCAAAATCACGGTTTATAGTATGACGTAACTTAGCAGCTATTTAACACACCTTGTTACCTGATATCTGCCAAAGCCACCACGAACGACTTTTATAATATCCAATTATTGTTCTTTTTTTTTAAATATTATTTTTTATTAAAGGAAAGTATAATTAATTTATAATATTAATAATATTGTCTTTGACAATGCCCAACAAAACCGGTTTCACGGTTTGTCTGTGGGGTACTTATTTGACTTATTACAATGAATGATATTTATATAACTACAACAACAACAACAACGACAGCCCATAACGTCCACTGCTGGACATTATTAGCCTCTCCCATGATGGGAGGAATTTGCCGTAATCTCCACGTTTGGCAGGCGGATTGGAGATCGCAGTGATGAAAGACTAACAGAAAACGCTGCTGCCCATTCTCTGGTCCACAGAGGCACAAGGTGTTATGCCTCAGACATTAGTCGCCTTATACGACACCCGTGAGTGTAATGGGTTGGTTCTATTCTACTCTGCCGGATACCACACGGCTAATATAACTACAGTAGACAATAATATTTCTATCTCTTTCACCGCAGCCGCTTCTGAGTAAGGACAGTGGTGTAAACCGATCGATAAAGTGCAAAATAGAAACTTGGAATTAGGTTATCTGCCTGTGATAGTCTCAATGTATGGCAATAGGGTTCCTTTTTGTACCTATTCGAACGCATAATATGTTCGAAAAAGCTGAGGGCACGTTCCACGGGCTAGAAGTCTTGAATCATGTACTGAATTATTGATACTTGTAGTGTTAGAGAAAGTACAAAAATGTATCTGTAGTTATACTGATGATAGTCTCTCATTATTTATTCACCTTAGTTTTCTTCAAAATAAAATATTCATTCTGCAGTTTATGTATTCGTCGAGCAATCTTGAGATTCAGTGTATTTCATGTAAATAATACAAAAAATAGCGCACATAGCGTAAGGGAAGGAATCCTTTGTAGATGCTAGATGGAAAGGTTGTGTATTGTGACTGAATTCTTGCGGAATTCTAGGACGGAATGTAAATACGTCGCTTTGGAACTGGAATGGAGATAGTCGCATACAGATGTGTAAGGTGGTCGCAGATGGAGAAATTGTAAACTGAAATGTGGGTGTACAAGTGAAAGATTGTTCAACGCGTTGGTCCGGAAGATATTGTAAAATTTGCCTCTTGATTGGGAACGTAGGTGATAAGGTCAGAGGTAATGGCACTAAAGTTTCTCTACTTACATTGAAAAAGTTACATGAACATTAATATGTTCGTGTTAGGTGCCATATAAAGTACAAAATAATATTCTATGGAATCAAGTTCTTCAAACGTATAGGTAGTTCTATGGTTTTACGGCGGTTTTCGCGCCACTTCTCCTACCCAGACAAAGAAAGTGGTGAAGTTGTGGTAAAGTGCGAATTCACGGCATAATTTTATTGACTATTGATTTTGGTGTTTAGAATTAATTCAGGAAGATAAAAATACATAGTATGACAGTAAAAAACATTAAAAACGTACGATTTTGTTTCAACATAGTCACCCTACTCCACTATACGAGGGACTATAACATTCTTGTTACCCTCCGCCATATTTACCCGGTTCAACCGGCTAATTGGTTGCTTCTTTGTCAACCGGGTAATCGAACCGGGTAATCTGCAGACAATCTTGAGACTCGTGCTCATAACTGACTGAGCGGAATATATCCTTATTAAGTTTGTAGGCGACCTAATTCTGAATCCTAGATGTAATATTGTATGTTATTTATGTAGTAGGTAGGAATTTTATTATTTTCTTCGTTATTGTGTGCAAGTTTCAATACTGAGGGCATTGATCCTCAGTATTGAATGGCTGATGAAAAACAACATAACATGACGTATATAATCCCCAAAAAATTATGCCCAGCACATATTTCCGGAGCCATGTCTAAGTTCCATGTAATGTAATATTGTATGTTTATTAATAGTAGGTAAGAATTATATTATTTTCTTCGTTATTGTGTGCAAGTTTCAATACTGAGGGCATTGATCCTCAGTATTGAATGGCTGATGAAAAACAACATAACATGACGTATATAATCCCCAAAAAATTATGCCCAGCACATATTTCCGGAGTCATGTCTAAGTTCCATGTAATGTAATATTGTATGTTAATTAATAGTAGGTAAGAATTATATTATTTTTTTCGTTATTGTGTGCAAGTTTCAATACTGAGGGCACTGAACCTCAGTACTGAATGGCTGATGAAAAACAACATAACATGACGTATATAATCCCAAAGGATTATGCCCAGCACATATTTCCAAAGTCATGTCTAAGTTCCATGTAATAGGGAAGCGCATATTATCATCTTTCGGGCACAAGACTAGACTCCAGGAAGTTGTTTGACCCGGGAATCGAACCCAAGTCGGGGTCTATGCTCAGTATTAGCGTTTGCTACCGCTGAGAGATCGACGAATTAGTCTGAAAAACGTCCAGGTACTTGCAATAAAATAGAAGATACAGGATGTAAAAGACCTCATCACGAAGCCGTCAACCAAGCATTCTGTACATCAAAATAGTAACTTTACGCAAAAATATTGCTGGGAAATGACTTTTTTTTTGGGGTGAAAAATTATGTTTTGTGGTAGAACTAAATGTAACGCACTCAAAACATTGTGCTGATGGATGGATCCAGGTATGGTGTGAAACAAAAAAATAATCGCAATGACGGGGAGAACAAGGTGCCTTTCGGCTTCGTTAAGAGGTGTTTTACACCCTTTATAATTATTGGATTGTTGGTTAATTAATGAATGTTGGTTACTTTTGAATGAAATAATGACAGACGTAGATGTTTATCCTACAGTTCTTTACGGACCTTTTAGCGCTCGACCCAAATTGACAAGAGAGCTAAACATGAGCTTATTGGTAAACATTTTGTGAAATATAAGAATTAAAAAAATAATTTGGCGGCGGGCGTTACTATTGATTTTGCCCACGCGAAAATTATGATAATAAATTATGTTCATTCAGCCAAAATCAATCTCAAAAAAATATGCTGTGATTACCATTTATCATGTAAGAGGAGCTCGTGGCTAAATAATAACAGCCGCTCGGGTCGATCTTTAGGTTAAGCCGTGCTTGCCTAGGTTGGTCTGTGGGTGGGTGATCACCCTTACATACTGAGTTTCCGCCGTGCCTGTTCCCAGCTGTCATTTGTAGATCTTTGACAGTCGTTACAGGTAGTCAGTGGCTCAAAAAGTCTGACAACCAGTCTTATCAAGGGTTATCGTATTACCCAGTACTAACTGGGTTATGGAGGTCAGATAGGCAGTCGCTCCATGTAAAATACTGGTATTTAGCTGTATCCGGTTAGACTGGAAGCCGACTCCAATATGGTTGGGAAAAGGCTAGGCAGATAATGGATACCTGTTATCATGTATCTTTTGAGAGTACTACGAAAGCTCGCGAGCTCTAAGTGTGGTCCCCAGATTTCGTGGCGAGGTGCCTTTGTTCTTTAAGTCACTACCTATGTAGCACCTACATAAGTACAACATTGGAAGGTGTAGAGGTATACTTAAGAACTCGACACTCTTATGGCGGTTTAAGTTCGTATGTGGAGGAAGTCTTAGACAAAATCTAGTGCAGATAAAGGGGCTTAAGAGGTGCTTAAGTCGCTTCGAGAGAATGGTCGTCTCGACAAGTGTACTCTATCTGTGGTATTACCTAGTACGTAGTGTTCATGTCTAAGATTATAAGCTTGTAACACTTTCAGAAATCAGTTATTTTGTATTGGTTTCTTGTCATTTAAAAAATAAGAAATTATCTGTTACGGTCCTTACATATTTGTTTTTGCTTTGTCCACGATTATACACCTAGATTCTGGTTTTGCACGCATGCCCGTTGCAATTACTTTAAAAATCACACACACATTCACAATCACACATTTGCATTTCTGACTAGTAAAGAAAACAGATATAGATACACAAATATTAGATAAGCGAAAGTTTGATAAGATTGATGGATGTTTGTTGTTCTTCCGCGCAAAAAACGATCAAACAGATTTCAATTAAATTTGGCACACAGAAAGTTTACAGTCCGAATTATAGTATAAAATACCTTTTATCCTAGTACTACATTCCCGTGGGATAATTTTCGACCTCCATGCGGGCGAAGCCGCGGGCAGAATGTAGTGGATATTTTTATTTTTGTGGGTTAAAAATTTAATGATTAAATTGATTTTCAAAACTCCGTTTTAATCCGTTCTTAAATCAATTCCTCCACACAAAATACTGGTGTATAAAGTTACCATTTCCAGCGAATAGAAATCAGATTCCCAATCGGAAGGCAGTGGTTAGACCCGACCTATACCACAGCGTTGTGGTCAGATAATCCTAGTGAATTTGCGATAGTTAGGCTTATGGGCTTGGTAATGCAAGCACTTCGTCATAAGCCTAATGGAATTGAAACACTCTGGGTAGGATATTACATCTAATTTAATATTATAAATTCGGATGTAACTGTCCGTCTTTCTGTATATTTCCTTTTCACGCCTCTGTGGTAAGTGTCTAGATTACTTTACGTTATATTAGAATCATTTCATAAACGACTTAATTTTGTTAAGACCTGGTTTTGGAATAAATTGAAACTATTAAACACCAAATATCTTTAATAAGCACAAAATACTTATAACTCAATCAAAAATTCACCACAGATCACTATACGCTTTTATCACATGCTGAATGTAGGGACTATCCACTGTCTGCTTCCAGCGAATTCTTAAGTATTTCGGACATGTCGCTCGTAGAAACCCTGACAGCCTCGAGAAGCTGATGGTAGTTGGCCAAGTAGACGGGAAAAGACCACGCGGGCGCTCACCTACCCATTGGTCAGACCGAGTAAAGTCGCTCACTGGCCTATCAATAGCCGAAGCTTTTAAGACCGCCGAGGACAGACAAACGTGGAAGAGCATAGTGCACCGAGTGATGAATACCTCAGACACAGACTAGACACGACCTTCAATAATGAAGATAACGACTTAGATGATGATGAAATGTAGGGAAAACAACCTTGAATACCTGTTAATAAAATATATAATTTGTATATGATAAATATTACACGTGCCATGCGTAATAATGCGCTCCATAACGACATGTAGATCACATTATCGGGACATGTACCAACGTTCCCGTCACAATCAATACACGTGCTTCCCATCCATCATCTATGGATGAAACCAGGATAAATAAACAGATAAACTTCCGCATTATATAAAAGAAGAAATACCATAGAAACCCAGTCCCCTAATTAATCAAATCTGCCATTATTTTCCAGTACGGAAAAACCTCCCCGAAAAGTACTTTGAAAATTTTCCCCTGGTCGCCGCCCTCCCCAAAAAGTACTTTGAAAAAAACCTATGGTCATCCTTTACAGTTAAAACTGTAGACAGGTGATTAATTATTTTTATCCCTTTTTAACTAACACTCGTAACAAATAGAAGGGTTTTGAAGACCGTAATTAAGGGCTTGCGAGAAACAGCTTAAAATTTTGTTTTTGTTTTCCTATTAATTTAAGTGAGTGTTTGAAGAATTTGTGTACTTCCCTTGTTTGGGATTAAGACGAGTCGTTCATCAGCTCGTCCCACAAGCCTAGGGCCCATTTGGGACGCGTTGATGAAAATCAAAATACATAATATTTTCGTTCTATTAAGACGGTTCATTAATGTGTATTTTTAGATGTGTTTCAATTGTTTGTAAGGACTGGGTACTTTTGCAGTGTACCCTGCCAAAATGGTCTCTGTTTTGTATGCATGCAAAACGGAATTATGTCGTTTTCCGGTTTTGTGTAGAGTTGTGGACAATTCAAAAGCTGCTACTACCACTGCATTTAATAAAATAACAACAACGGTAATGTAGCTTTTCTATTTTCAGGAAAGTAGCAATTTTTGGTTCTTATTTCTTTTATGGCAGAAGCCACATTCAAACAGTTACAATATTCTTGGAAACTTTTTTCGTTGATTACTAAAAATAAACTTTCAACTGTGTGGTGACAACAGTTTTAGACAGACAGCATGAATCTTTAAGGTTTCCACCTTTTGCCACTTGGCTACGGAACCCAAAACCAGCTGTTTTTATATTCTTTGATTATGTTACTATTGCAATTCTGTATTATCATCATCATCATCAGCCTATTAATGTCCCCACTGCTGGGACACAGGCCTCCTCTCTCTATGGGAGGGAATGGGCTATAATCCATGCGGGCCCATTGCGGTTTGGTAGATATCACATGTCTTCGAATTTTTTCCTCACGGTGTTCTCCTTCACCGTTTTGAGAGCAGTGGTGATGAAATAAATTACACAAAGTAATGTGCCTGTTTGGGTTCGAACCCACGACTTACTGTTTGTAAGTCAGGGCCGCGCCGCCACCACTGCAGCTCTCCAATTCTGTATAAATCAGCTGATTGATGTATTTATTATGTAAAATGTTTCATATATTCTTTTCTGGCACTTAGAATCATGTTTAGCTACAAACCAAACCAAACTTATGCAAATAACTACTGCCTTCTAGGTATCACTTTAATTTTTACCGAGTTTTAAAATAAATACGAACTAACCACAGCCAAACGTTGAAAGATAATGTTTTAACCTTCCGAATGAGCGAAAACTGAGAAATTGAAAAGCTCTTGCATATTAAATTTTAAAATTGAATCCCTCAGTGTTGCCAGTGAGCAATATAATTAAATCCTACCTTGGTTCTAGACGGGTTCCTGTAAAAATATAAGTACAAGCTATCTGTCTGTGTTTAAATGGGATTACCGGGTAGCGAGGCAAGGAGTATTTCTGATGACCCTTTAGGATTTAGAGTGAAACTTGATAATAGGCAAAGTTTTTAAACTATTTCTTTTGAGTATAGGTGCTGTTGGGGCTGCCACGCTTCTGTAGTGCCTCAGGGATGTTCGCGGACGCCCAGACTGACAGCTTCGCTGCAATCAGACGCAAGCGAGCAGCGTCCTTGTTGCACAGGGTGCGTGCCAGTACCAACAGTCTCCTGAATGTCATTGCCAACAAACTGGATTGTCCTTTCATCTGGTATTTAAGTCAGCTTCATGCTCCCGTAAATATTGTTAATGTCTACTAACATAGTTGTTAAGTTTTTATGTTACTAACATCTTTGTATTTAACTTATAATTATGGAATTTTATTCTGAATTAAAGGGATTATTATTATTTTTATAGGCTTGCCCCCTTTTATATGGGACTTAAAAATAACTGTCAAAATGTGGGTGCACAATAGTGCAAAACACACACACAATAGTGTAATCTTCTCAGGGTTACACACGTGATGTTATATAAGGTAAAACTAAATATTTTCCATAATATTTAATGATTTTTTTGTTACATAATCCTTGATACTTTGCCTGTTTATGAAGAGAGCTCATTACGTTTATTCAGAACTTCTAAGTGCTCTCTAATACGCAAAATATTGTACAAAACTAAATAAGATGTTAGGTAAGACGATAACAGAAATATTAAACAGTTATAATTTTGGGTAATTTTAGTCTCATTTCTTTTTAATTTTTAGGGTTCCGTACCCAAAGGGTAAAAACGGAATCCTATTACTAAGAGTTCGCTGTCTGTCCGTCTGTCCGTCTGTCTGTCACCAGGCTGTATCTCATGAACCGTGACAGCTAGACAGTTGAAATTTTCACAGATGATGTATTTCTGTTGCCGCTATAACACCAAATACTAAAAACAGAATAAAATTAATATTTAAGGGGGGCTCCCATACAACAAACGTGATTTTTTTGCCCTTTTTTTGATAATAATGGTACGGAACCCTTTCTGCGCGAGTCCGACTCGCACTTGGCCGGCTTTTTTTGTTCCCTAGTTTTCTTTTTTAATTTTTTTTTATTTTGTCCTATGTGAGTCCTATATCAGTCCAAAAGTATTTTTATATACTTTATCAGCCTATATTTACGATTTCCTAAAACTAGAGCACTCCTTTTCTAATAAAATTATATAATACTTAAATGAACAACAATAAAATGTTAAAGATAATTTTCAACAAGGTAGTTTTTCATGCAAGATGTTATTTTTGCTTCAAAAATCTATTTACCATTTTTTGTTGACATACAGATTAGCTTAGGCACAAGGTAAGTAAATAACAATGAATGTCAGTCAATTTCCATAAATACCTAACTAGCAGTCCTAATCAAGATTCCTTCCCGTCCAAACAATTTGTTGCGGTATGTACCCAATAAATAAACATGTCAGCTTAAAAAATAGCGCATCGACAGGTTTGCTCGCACCCTAAGTATGTGCCTTGAATAATGAGGGACGGGGAAGCGGTATTTGTTTTGAACAAATTGTGTATGGTCATACATGCTGACACGAGGCTGTATACATCCTTGCGCGATCGAATCAGAAATGAAGACATCCGCTAGAGAACCAAGGGTACCGACGTATCCCGAAGAATTGCCAAACTTAAGTGGCAGTGGGCAGGGCACATTGCTCGCAGAACGGATGGCCGATGGGGCCGAAAAGTTCTGGAGTGGTGACCGCGAACTGGAAGACGTTGCGTTGGAAGGCCTCCCACTAGGTGGACCGATGACCTAGTGAAGGTTGCGGGAATCCGCTGGATGCGAATCGCGCGGGACCGGTCAATGTGGCGACACTTGGGGGAGGCCTATGTCCAGCAGTGGACGTCTTTTGGCTGAAATGATGAATGATGATGATGATATTTATAGACACCTACATAATATCATGCCGGTAATCTCCGAAGGGTGAGAAAGTGTGCCTAATAATACACCTACATTTCGCCAGTTATATATTTAAGTCCCAAGGAATAGAGGGCGAGACTTTTGGTAGCAACCGGGGACAAATCCAGACTCTGTGGCTGCTACTGAGAAGTTCCGGATGGAAAAACCCAATAACACTTTACCCGACCTGCGAATTGAACCCAGGACCTCATGCTATGCAGTCCCGCAGCCACCAGATCACCTTACTAATAATGAAAAAAACAAAAAAGAATGCCTAACTTTAAGTAACTCAAACACAAAGAAAACAATTTTGTCCTTGAACCTGTTTTGAGGCAATAAATAATTACGTGGTTACGCCACGTAATTATTTATTGCCTCAAAACAATTTTTTTCGTTATATTTCAAACCAGAAACATAAACAATGCAGTAATTTAACTGTAAAACGATTAAACACCCTGTTACGCGCAGCGCTACCTATGACCTAGACCCCGAATCGTGACTTACACGCCGCTGCGTAAGGGAAACAGCTGAATGCCGACACTGCATTCCGTGACGCGCGGGCGCCGGGCGATTGACCTCGCAATGCGGAAATCGTGTACTCAGCACCCAATAATTTCAAGGTGGAACCGTACGGAAGCAAAGAGCTAAAACAAGCACTTCATTGCACGTACCAAAGATCAGCTAAGAACAAGAATCCAGGAAGACTTCATTCCATATTCACACTTCGAATAGGAGCTAGGCTAGTTTAGGCTATAGTTAATGTAATTATTTTACTCTAATATAGATTAAGTAGTCATCTTTGGTTTCATTTCAATCCCCCGATTGCAGCTAACGTAATTACCCATTTATAGCCATTTCAAACATAATAAAACCACTACACAAACATAACAAACAGTATTAACTTGAAAAATTAAAATGTTCAGCTTGAATTGAAAAGCAACTTTGATATTCAGTAAAACTATAAAGTCAAAGACAAACGGCAGGCTTTTATGGGAATATCGTACCGCTAATAAAATGTCATGTTTTGAGATTTTTTTTGTTTTAATTGGTACCTAGTTAATATGATAGAAAAGCTCTTTTTAAATTCTTATATTTTTAGAACTTGGGACGTAAAAGTTATAACCAGTCTTATTTTTTAAGGTTATGCACTAGTGTACCAATTACATTGATACGTAGAGCTGCCTAAACATTGTTTTGGTGATAAAGTAAATGTTCTAGTATAGCTTTCGCTATCTTTGTAGCAGGAGCTCGACTCAACGTAAATAGGGCCAGACAATTCGCTAAATTGGTTAGATGCAGTCACAAATTACAATCCAAAACAACAGCAAAGAACTGAAGTGAACTGAAAGACAGATTTTCTTTACCTGTCATTGCCAGTATGAACCAAAAAAAATATTGATGACGAAAATCATTCTTATCATTAAATCGTTATCTATTATGATTGTATGCAACAAGTATGCTTTCTTAGGACGGTATACTAAGTAAGTGTATAATTATATTTAATGTTATTTTTATATTTAAATAATTAATTAGCATTTCGATTTTTTTGTTATTTTACTTATGGCAACATTGAAACACAGCTGCGTTTAGCTTACGATTTCATACGATTAATTATTAAAATCTTTTTATTTATATTATTAATCAATCCGAAGTTCTAAAACTACTAGTACACATGAAAACAGTGGGCTTATTTGCCTGATTAGATGGTACAAATTCTATAACAAAACAACAAACAAAGTTTGCTGTACGAAGCCTTACCCGTTGAAAATCGAATAGTAAACATCTACTTAAAAACAACACACCCACGTCCCGAAAACCTACAAAACATTACACTAATTAACGAAACATAACACCAAGATAAGAAAAGGTCCCAATAAAACAACCTGTATGCTTACACATAAACTTAAACATAATAAATAATAAATTCTACCTATCCCCTGTCAGCTAAAGCACCTAATTATTTCTCTTCGCTGACTCTTATATTATGCAGACAAAGATAAGACTTAACCTCCATATTTTTAAGGGGCTGTACAATTAAAATTTATTGGACACTGATAAGGATAATTTTAATAAGGAAGATGGGCATTTATTGTTGTCGTGACTTGAATATATGATTTATAACTAATGTGCCAATCTAAGTTGGTGTTCCAGAGAACCAAAGTTTGTTGACATAGCTTATAGATAAGCTGTTTCGGCAAAATAAAATAAGCAAGATGAAGTAGCATTGGGACGACCATTTTAGCCGTAAAGCCGATGACCGTTGAAGCAGACAGTCGTGTTCCTGAGTGAATGCTGTGAATCGGCAAGTATAGGGTGGAACGCCTTCAAGCTAGGTGGACCGATGATCTTAGCAGGGTATCTGAACGGGAGTTTCCGAGCATCGAGTTGGGAGAAGATGATTATGGTGATGATTGAAGGTCCAGTGGTTACTGGTCACTCGAGTCATTCAAAACTTTGCCAGCTTTGCTGACAGTAATTTTATGAAGTATTTTACTACCTTATCATAGTTCACGATTGTATAATAATATATGCCATACAAAAACCGTTCATTTAAGAATTATTTTAGGAATTTCCTATGACTTTCTTTAGATTTAGGGCAAAACTATTATCAATCTCAATGGAGACTACGGTAATGATCAGCCATTAATCAAATCAACAATAAATTACGCTGCAATAAGAGATCCTAACATAGCCCGATTCTTATTAGCACATATATGTTTTTAAAACAAATCGAACAACAATAAAAGTACGCACCATTCCAGCCCTTATAGTCACAGTAATAATCTCGACTTTTCTTTACAATCTATAATTGTTCACGTCGCGGAATCGTTTGGTCCCCGCACCGTGTAAGCACTGCTATTCGAAATTCTATTATGCCCCACACAATGGAAATCGTTTTATTTTACAAAGATATAAACATCCGCGCCTTCATACATTTTCTTCCAGCTTTATGTACTGTAAAATTGTTATTTCAGGGTTCCTGTTTCTCATATTATCATGCTTTTCGTGTTTTATTTGATTTTATTAGCTGGTTTACACATTATTTGGTTTTGCTTCTAGCACCATTATACTTTAAGCCTTTGAGGTTCCCACTGCTGGGACACAGGCCTCCTGGGAAAAGTGGGTCATAATCTACCTCGCGGACCGCGATGCAACCCTTTTTTGACTTTATTGTGCAGTTTCGGTTTTACAATGATCAATTATGATAGAAAAACAACAAAATACTATTTTCGAAAATATTGAAAATTGGTTTTCAGAGTTAATTTATCTTTTCTCCTCCATATCCTGTGACTTTTGTAGGTATCAAATTAGAGAATAATATCAAACATTTTTACATTTATTTTCGTTGTATATATATTCTGCTATAGCTATTAGCCATTATAACAGAATATAAAACATTTATATTTATCTTTTATGAAATGAAAATGTATTATTTCAATGTTTCTACCAAAAAAATACCCTTTGTACTTTTTAATATTTTTAAAACTCAAAGTCATAATGTTATTCTAAATAGGCCTTCTAAAAGCTTTATGAAGGTCGAAAGTAAATTGTTTGGCTTCAAATATAACTATTGTAATTCTATAATCGTATCTTTTGTTATCAAAATATACGAGGGAAGACAAATCTATTCTTAACAACCACGACCTGGGTACAAATTGAACATCGCTTCAACATTAGGATTCACAACAACTGAAAATCTGATTAGTATTCATACAACGAATATTTTTCATACAAATGTCGTAGCGAACTCGTAGTATTTTGCTACGCCGCTACGCCGTAGACGTGCTACGACAGGATATTAACCTGTCGGACTTCAGTTCAAAAGCTTTTATTTCATCCGTTAAGCTTTTAAGCATGAATTTTTAACGTGATATTCCTGTCTTACAATATTCTATGAGGAATAACTTAAAATTGAAACTAAGTGTTTTTGAGGTGCAACTTGGGACATCGTTAACTTAATGGCTTAAGTGTTTCTACTTAACTTACATGCTGTTAGGTGCACTCTCTTAGACGCTGTCTTGTTAAAACTTTAACGATTTTAGTTTGGTTTTCGGTAGATTTCATTTTAAATGTGGTTTAGGTAAATTATTTAGCAAGTTGTTTATAGTTTCATGGGAACCTATAAATTCTGAAATGATAAATTTTAACATCTGGGGAACGATTAGATTTAGGTAGCTTTATAGAAGTCCTCATATTAAGTTATAATGTTAAACTTTTATTTCGTTTATTCATTTAAATACATGATATTTAAATATTCATAATACATGTTTAAATATTCCAATATAAAAAACGTTTAAAAATATAAAAATAGTAGCTCACCAGCGCAGGGAACAGCTTCAACACAACAGGTCAGCGGTCAGGTCTGAGACAGGAACCTCCTAACGATACTTCAAACTTTTTTATTATTATAATGTTAAAATTATAATTATAATGTTAGAAAAATAAATTTTGTTTTGTTCTACTTATTTTAAGCACAGCATGTGGTAATATTTTTAGATTTTTTCTTTTAAATTTTGATTTTATGTTTTAATTTGCATGCATAATGGTAAAATGTGGTGTGTTCTGTCGTATATAATAATATTTTAACATCAGATGTATCTTCCCATATTTGGAAATAAATTATTTGATTTTCACTTTGAAGAAGTTAAATTATTTTGAATGCTTTTTTTTGTATAAATTTACGGTGGCACGTGCCGCTTTATAACACGATTATTGTTTAAGATATTTTTATTCGTATAACAATAGTTTATGACGAGAGAAATTTAATTGTTCGCTTCGGCACGAGTTGGGCAACAAAAGTTAGATCTGGTGAGTAAATCTCAGTTATCCAAAATATATCTATTAAAGTGTTTACGGTTTTAAGAAAGTCTTTAAACCAGTCGAATGGTCTTCAATCGTAAATCCACCTTGATCCTGTCATTTCACCGAAAATTAGAACAAGACACGCAAAGAAGAAGACCGAAAATTAATTTACAAATTTTTATTTGACGATTGTTACCCCTTGATAAGACTGGTTGTCAGACTTTCGGGTCACGGTAACGACTGTCAAAAATCTACAAATGGCAGCCAGGACCAACGACTAAACGTGCTTTCCAAAGCACGCAGAAAATGCGGTATACATGGATGATCACCCATCCACAGACATACCTTGGCAAACATGTTTTAACCAGATCGATCCTTGCGGCTGATATGATGTGACGACCAGAGGCGTCTCTAGCCCATGCAGCGCCCGTGTGCTAACATTACCCAAGCGCCCCCTAGTAAGCGCGCGGTCAAAATGTAATGGGTACAAAGTACAAGTAACAGCACATCAAGTTACCACAAACTGACAAATTTCCCCAATGTATGCAATGCGGAGCTCTTTTTACGTTGGTCATTGAAAGTGCCGCGCCAAGCCAACGCGCTCACCAAGTGGGGCTCCATAGCGAGCGGCGCTCGGCGCCCCCTAGGACCACTGCGCCCGTGTGCAACACACACCCTGCACACTAGGTAAAGACGGCCCTGTTAACGACTAACCTCTCCATACTTTGTTCTTTGTTTGTTCTATCTTAATGGAAGTCAAATGTAAATGTAAATGATGAAAGTTTGGAAACATCATGCCCGCGGCTTAATAATATTAAAAGATGAAATAAATTGGTAATACTTCATAGAAGGGAAACAAAGGAGTTCCACAAATTCAAATACAGAAAACATGATCCAGCCGAGTCTATTATATTTTAAGTTTGGAAACTTCAACAGAGGCACTTAAATATAATACATAAAGTATTTAAGATGAACAACGGTTGAACGGACGCAAATTCATTTGAAGCCAAAGTATAGCACGGTGCAATTTAAAGCTTACACAAAGATACATAGGATACACAATCATTTTCAGCTAGAGTTCATTTGTTCTAGTCACACTAGATAGGTTTATAAAGGAAGCACCCACATTTTATCAGTGAAGTCCTGTGTTTGAAAATGAACTACAAGTCATTAAAAACTAGACACAAAGTCGAATCTCCGGCTTTTTCTGTGAACTGACACTTTTTTTTTCGGGAACCGGGGGTTCTCATGCTCACTAGTCACGCTCCCAATTTATCGTTCAACGACACAGTACTCTACTACTGTGTACTCAGTACTGTCAACGGCACGATAATCGGGACAGTTGATACATTTTGTCGATGTAACCTTTTGTTCGTGTCGTACTGTGTTATGTCTGTGACTAATTTTTATTATGTTTCTTGAATAGAATCCGGGTCAAAAGAGAGTTATGAACGCTTTAGATCTTTCAAATTAAAAGTAATTTTGGAAGCAGAGTTGTAGACATATTAAATTATACTTTAAAAATTTGATTTGCTATTTTCGTTCTACTTCATCTGTTTTCTGTATTGTTTTGATATAATTGAGAGTATTTTGAGGATGAAAATCAAGGCTTATCTTAAAGGGCTTTGTAAGAATAGGCCTGTTTATAAATTTTGAGTGGGTGTCGTGAATGGACGGTATATAAATAAAGTCATGAACATAGGCGGTAGCATTTCCATGCCATCAACATTTTGTGAACCTAGTCCAGCGGGGAATTGCGTAATACACACCCAATCATATTACTAATAATTTTGATAAAATTCGATAACATTCATTGAGTTATTCCTACCGATCAACGATTTAATTCGGTAGCCATGTCCTCACCGTATTAAGGTCACAAGAAAGAGTGTTTGTTACACTGAATACACAGCTCACACATCCGGCAAAAAACTACGGCAAAGATGCAAATTTCAGCAAGTGTGAGCGAGACCACACTATTCTTACGTCTGCTTGTAATGTTACCACTACTGGCACACGGACCATCACTCTATGAGAAGTTGGTCGTACTCCACCATAAATGACAAATCATAATTATTTATTTCTGTAAATTGGTTTTACAAAACACTTTTACACATCGCCTCATGACATGTATTGTTACGTTTTAAAACTAGATGGGGCCGATGTTTCGTACTTTGAGAAAAAAACAAACTCAGAGGTCACTGTCAGACATTAGTCAAGTCTTATGAGGACCGCGCAGACTAAATAAAGAACCTGGACCTGTCCAGCCAGTGCTAGCATTTGTCAGTAATCGTGTCGCTCGACTCACAACCCACCATGACTGTTCAACGTAGATTAATGCATATTTTTCACGGAAGAGCAAACCTAACGATTCAAATCTTCGCTATCGATAGTTATATAAGGCGGAAAACTTTCCGATAAAGAAATACCAATAGTTGTAGTGACGTGTTAATTGATCGAACTTTTTCCTTGTGCGGAAAGTTAGCGGGAAATGAAACGGAACGTAGAGGTTCCTCTTGTGCGGAAAATGCCCTCCGAGCAACAAGTTCCGTACTGGCACGACGAAACTTTAGATACTTCTGAATGCGGACCAAGATAGAAGTAAGCAGGTAATAGTAGCACTAATTAACATTTTAAATCATGAATTAAATTATTGGCTGGGTTCGGAGGTACAGATAGGCAGTCGTTCCATGTAAAATACTGGTATACAGCTACATCCGGTTAGACTCGAAGCTAATTCCAACATAGGTATTCGGGAAAAAGAAGATTTAACCACCTGCTTACATTTTTTGAATACCGTTTCGCAAAGTTGGGTTCGAAGTGGCGACCTATTTGCAATTCGCAGACACTACCGCTGATCATTTTGTTACAACAAAATATAATTCAGTTAGTATTGCAGCTATCATGAAATCGCTGTCACCTCTAGTTTAAGCCACGTCATCCCTATGACGTCACTACTGAAGCAGCGCGCACAATCCGAACATCCATCAGTTTCAGCGCGTTTAACGAACACCTACCTCGTTGCGATGACTTATACTTTCGAGTCTTCTTTTTAAAGAGAGATGTTAAAGAAAAGTGCTTGAACTTTATGTCATAACTCAAGTTAATATCACGCTTGTAATCGCTAAAGGATTAGGCAGGCGTCTTTCAATCCAGACTAGAAGCTGCTCTTGAGAAATTCCTGATAATTAAACCTGATATCACTTTGCTTGACCTGGAGTAGAACCCAAGACCTCATCAGTAGTGTTTGAGTCAGCTAGACCAATAAAGTTCTTGTCTGAAAAGAATGCCTTTTATTCAAAAGTCTGTATTGAAGTTAGGTTGTGAATACTTTGGAATGTCAAAAGTTACAAAAGACAAACAAAAACTATTTCTTATAAACACGTCTTATTATATAGTGTTTTTTTAATAAAAATACTGTTTTTTCACTATTTATTCTGTGACGAAGAAAACGCTATGTTCTTCATATTCAATGGAAGCAAATAACTTTTTTAAAAGCTTTATATCGTAACTAGCTGACCCACGCAACTTCGTCTGCGTCACATAAGAGAGAAAAAGCTAACAAAAGGAATACATTTTCCCCGTTTCTGCAACATCTTTCATTTATGCTCCGCTCCTTTTGGTCTTAGCGTGATGTTATATAGCCTATAACCTTCCTCAATAAATGGGCTATCCAACACAAAAATATTTTTTCAATTCCAACCAGTAGTTCCTGAGATTAGTGCGTTCAAACAAACAAACAAACAAACTCTTCAGCTTTATAATATTAGTATAGATATTTTGCAGAAGTGCTTTAAACCTTTGTCTGAAGCACTTACTCCAAAAATATCGGAATACAAACTCGTTTTACAAAATATTACCTATCTATTTTAATTTCTTCGTATTTTCAATATCTGACATCAGTTCAAGTATAAAAGACTTTCTAAGAATAAACACAATTTTCTCGTGCCTTCGACCTTTTACATACGTGAGGTCATGCATTGAAAAGATCCTTACTGATATTGTTATGCTTGAGAACGTTTAGGAAAAATTTATTGGTATTAGGAAACGCTCACGCGAATTCTCAGCAACATCACCACAATCTCATTAAAATATTAATTGAACTATCGATGTCGGCTACGAAAGCGTAGCAGCCGTAGTGGTGACGTCATCAAGTTTGCTACGGCGTAGCAAAAGTTAACTAAAAATGTTTTTTGGTTTTCTACGCTTTTGGATGCTGATTCAACGGCGCACGAGCATGTTGCTTGTCGTCAGTCACATCGCCTGAGGTCCGAAGAATAGATCAACAATCGTGTCACAGCATAAAAAAGCAGATAAAACTGAGACAGTAAAAACACGTAGTAAACTAAACAACAGCATGGATATAACGGGAATCATTTGCAGCGTGTCGTCCTATGATTGACGATGAGCCGACAATGCCATTATACTCCGGTGGATTGATACCCTATTGTCTTTCGACATAATGGAACACTGGCAACAGTTTGCTGGGCTGGGTGGTGCATTTTGTTGTGACGTGGACGATGCTTTATTTATGCGAGGATTAGGCTTAAGAGAATAGAACATTGGTACTTGAATTTACGGACAAAATTTTAATTGAAATGTCTGAATAACTCTTATAATATACTAGCTGACGTCCCGCGGTTTCACCCGCGTTGTTCCCGTTCCCGTGGGAGTACGGGAATAAAATATAGCCTATAGCACTCACGAATACTGTAGCTTTCTACCAGTGAAACAATTTTTAAGATTGGTTCATTACTTCCGGAGATTACCCCCTACATACAAACTTACAAACATACAAACTTACAAACAAATGTTACCTCTTTATAATATTAGTATAGATGGTTATTGCGCACTCATCCATATAAAAAATATATGAACATTACACTGTCATAGTGAACTTCGAACTTATTCTGTGAGCTGTGTCGACAACACTGACGTGTTGTCGACACAGCCCACAGAATAAGTTCCCCCAGTGACCCCCAGGACCTATTGCTGTCAATGGTCCTCTCAAAGTTGTTCGAGAATATGTTTACCAGATTGGTAAGAAAAACTTTGAGAGGAATACTAATAGAAGAATACAGCTAGGTTGGGCAGCGATTGGGAAGTTTCGTCGAGTTTTCTCATCGTGTATTCGGCAGTGTGGTATCCGGCAGAGTAGAATAGAACCAACACATCACACTCACGGGTGTCGTATAAGGCGACTAATGTCTGAGGCAGAAAACCTTGCGCCTCCGTATACCAGAGAATTGGTAGCAGCGTTTTCTGTTAGTCTTTCATCACTGCGATCTCCAATCCGCCTGCCAAGCGTGGAGATTACGGCAAATTCCTCCCATCATGGGAGAGGCTTATGTCCAGCAGTGGACGTTATGGGCTGTTGTTGTTGTTGTTGTATTCCACAGAGCCATATATAAGACCAAGGTGATTTTAATCAGTGCGTCCTGCCTGTTTCGACTTACTGGACCGAAACGTGAACACTCATGATACGGCTGATCCATAAATTCAAGGTCACTCAGCGAGCAATGGGACGGGTTTATGATTCAACAAACATTCGAAATTTTGAGATTCGTCATAGCAACTTTCGATGATCCGTAGCGCGCTTATGAACATTCTCAATTAAATATGTCATCATATCTTACGTTCTAACTCACGGAAATCGTTATTTTAAACTTAGAAGAGAACTTCAGGACAATAAACATGTAAATGTTTGTGCAAACACATTTTTATTCATATTATATACCTCATCTTCTGCCTAGCCTTTTCCCAACTATATTGGGGTCGGCTTCCAGTTTTACCGGATGCAGCTGAATACCAGTATTGTACATGGAGCGACTGCCTATCTGACCTCCACAACCCAGTTAGTACCGGGTAATACGATACTCCTTGGTAAGACTGGTTGTCAGACTTATTGGGCCTCTGACTACCTAACGACTGTCAAAGATCTACAAATGACAGCCGGGACCAACGGCTTAACGTGCTTTCCGAGGCACGGAAGAAACTCGGTATGTAATGGGTGGTCACCCATCCACAGACCAACCTAGGCAAGCACGGCTTAACCTAACGATTGACCCGAGCGGCTGTTATTATTTAGCCACGAGCTCCTCCTTAATATTATATACCTATTATATTTTTTATTTTATTTTATTTATCCGCAATGTTTTCACTTACATTTCACTCTACACACAGGGTGTCCAACTGTGCATCCACTCGACACCCAATAAACCGGAGCGACACATTTCACGGCGTGGACAGAGTGATCACGTCATGATTGACGAGACAACTCTAGATTGATATCGGCTACTGGTGTGTCAGTTCTGTCAGCAGGGTGTCTGTAAAATGACGAAGCAATTTAAGTATTTCAGCAATTTAGTATAGTTAAATATATTTTATAAAATAAATTTTATTATTGGGGGGAATTATTTAAGTGACACCATCGAATGGTATACAGTGTGTGGTTTTATTTTCCAAAATCAAAGAGTTCGATTCGAGTTCGGTTCGGGGAATGATAAATATCGTCAAAATACAGTGAGAACCAAGCCTTAATCATAGTATAGAATCATATAATTTAGCTCAGCTCTCAGCGCTACAGCTGCTATATTTCATAGCTCAATAGATTTGGGACCGTCGTAACTTTGAATAAGACATGGCATTTTATTACCAACTAAATTCCAAGTTCTTGTCGATCTTAGTTTTATCGGTTTATGGCCACGTAACGTTGTTTTAAAGGAAACTTCGGTGATATTGATTCAAGGGGAATTCATTGGAAGAAACTAGTTCAGTTTGAAGTGAAGTGGGTCATATTTTGAGGGAATGGTGACCTATTTTGGTAAGTTAAAATCGAGTCACTGACAAGTGGTTTCCAAACTTAATTTGAAGATACTCCAAATCTTAAGTTGCGGTTTCTTAATAAAACTTGTTTTCATTACTTGCTCTCTGAAGCATATACGTTGGAAAGCGGGGTGAGACAGGGAGGTTTGAGGTCACCCAAGCTTTTCAAACATAAATGACCTCATCGTCGAGCTCAGCAGCAAGCGTGTCGGTTGTTCGATAGATGGCGTCTGCCTCAACAACATTAGCTACGCGGACGACATGGTGCTGCTGAGCCCGACGGCGAGAGGTCTTGGAGAGCTGTTAAGGGTATATGAGTCCTATGCTGCTGCACATGGTCTTATAAACAATGTCCAAAAATCCGAATAATATAATTATGGTCTTTAGGACCGCCGGTGGATGCCCTGAGGATTCTCATAATATTACCCTAAATGGCTTGTGCATAAACCGTGTCACGAAATTTTGATACTTGGGGCACTTAATTACCGAGGGTCTTGATGACGATATGGACAATGAGAGGGAGCGCAGGGCTTTAGCGGTCAGAGGTAACATGCTGGCTCACAGATTTTCCCGATACTCTGAACAAGTAAAAATATCGTTGTTTAAAGCCAAAGCTTTTATACGGGAAATCTGTGGGTCAAGCACACCAAAAGATCGCTGGATGTCCTGCGCGTCCAGTATAACAACATCTTCAGGATGATGTTGGGGCTGCCTCGCTTCTGTAGTGCATCGGGGATGTTCGCGCTTTAACGAACAGATAAATCTCATGCCGTCATTCGCAAGAAAACTGTTTCCCTGATCTGCAGAATGCGAGGCAGCTGCAACGGAATTCTGAAGATTGTTGCTGATAGGATCTCTTCTCCGAAATGGGTATCTTTTATTTAGCGGGTAATTTTAATGTTTGTTTTTTTTTTTTTATCTTAATGTACTTTGAATGTTTTTATTTTAATTTTATCGTATTTTTAATTTGAACGTTTTATTTATCTTATTTCGATTCTGATTATTTTAATAAATGATTATTTAATTGATGGTAATTTATATTTGTTTTTTTTTTTTTGTGATTATTTATTATATTTTTTAACACTAACTTTAATTTCACTGAATGTATGATTTTATCTGAATTAAATGAATTTTATTTTATTTGTTATGATGAAAGAGTTGATTTATACTAGAGGTAAGGCTTTCTGGTTCACAACATAATATAACATCACGCCTGTCATCCCCGAAGGGTTAAGCAGAGGTGTACCTAATGGTACACCTACATTTCACCAGGTAATGTAATAGGGGGCGAGCCTATTGCCATCAACCGGGCACTAAATTCAGACTGCTACTGAGAAATTCCTGATGGATAAACCCACAACCTCATGCATCATGATTTTCAACAACTTTCGTAAAAATGCAATCCATTCAAAAAACTAAACATAAACTACAGTCAGAAACCGTAATCGCAAACAACAAGAAGATAACAAAGCACTGCAAACCCTGACTAGCCAAAAAGCGACCCAAAAAAAGAAAATAACTCAGCAGCGCCATCTAGGTAATACAATTAAACTAATTACAGCAAGATTTATTTGGCTACTAAACTCGCTTTAAATTCCACCTAATGAGAGTGTCTTGATATTATCTCCGTTGTATCTCTCCGCGGATTGGCTGAATTTACGAACATACTTCTTTTCGAGTCGAAGGATTTTCGAGAAGATTTTCTTTTCGGAAATAATGGGTTTTTAGAGTGATTATTATGGCTCGTTTATTTTTTAGTGCGTAAAAGGAAATTTATGAGTGAGGTTTTTATGTAGTGGAATAACTGAATAATTGATGTTTTTTTTTGTAAATACGAATACATTGTTAGGCCTGTAACTATCTATTTATTTTTTGTTTTAGAAAGATATTTTTCAAGGGCTCTTTAGTGAATTGATCTTGCTCATTTGGGTCCTGCTGGATCAGTTTACTAAATTATGTTTTTATGTTATTTCCTTTAGTAGATTTGACACGCTGTCAAAAAAAAATGCCATCGAATTTAGTGATGGTGTTTTAGACCAAATAAAAAACCAAGACATAGCGCTAGAAAATAAAGTGAAGCTGGTTTCTTTAACATGTGTGCATTTTTTGAGCGTAGTTTAATTGTAGTTTGATGTAAATGTGTGCGTGTGAGCGTGTATGCACAGAGTAGAGCGTAGTTTTGCGCTGGCTTCACTTTATTGCTCTTAGCGCTATGTCTTGGTTTTATAATTGGTCTGAGGATGCTGTGAGGTTAAGCATAACTGCTACCAAAAGTCGCGGCAAATAACATCTTCAATAAAAACTGAACAAAGATGACAACCTTATTATAATTCTCATCTTATTCATCATTCATCTTATTTGTTCTTATTATTCTTATCTTATTATAATTTGATATTTTGGTTTAGGTCCCATTAATAATATCTCAAGCTCATTTAAATACTCTTTTTTCTCACCGCCTTCATTTGCAGGCTGATGTATTTATACGCCACGTTATTTTAAACTTTATGAATACCGTGCATCCATATTTTAAGGTATTTTAAACTTTGAAGTTCATTAAGATAGTCATCATCATCTGCCTAGCCTCTTCCCAACTTTGTTAGTTTAGGGATACTGACTACTGCCAAAAATCTACAAATGACAGCAGGGACCAACGGCTTAACGTGCTTTTCAAGGCACGGAGGAAACTTGGTGTGTAATCCCGAGTGGCTGCTATTATTAAGCCACGGGCCCACAAGCTCCTTTATAGTTGGTGCCAGTTAAGATGAGAATAGCGGTCATTGCCCTTTTCCTAATATCTCTTCGTACGAACCAAAACAAATGAACCTTGTATCGTTTTTCATTACAAAAAATGTTGAAAATCACGATAGATGACGATTGAAGACTTGAACAGGCTTATTTTGGTATTCAACGTTAAGAAGTTTAATAAATGTAGGTGGATCAATGACCGCTATTCTTATCTTAACTGGCACCAAATATAGCTGATGTGTTTATATTGAAACACTAGCGGACGTCCCGCGGTTTCACCCGCGTAGTTCCCGTTCCCGTGAGAGTACGGGGATAAAATAGCCTATGTTACTCAAGGTGAATGTAGCTTTCTAATGGTGAAAGAATTTTTGAAATCGGTTCATTACTTCCAGAGATTACCCCCTACAAACAAACTTACAAACATACAAACTTACAAACATACAAACTTCCAAACTTACAAACAAATGTTACCTCTTTATAATATTAGTATAGATAAAATATTTTTCTTTCGTAACGAAGCTTTATACCAAAAAATAAAAAATTAAGCTCTACTGAAAATATACATTATCGAGATCCGCATAACTGAATTTGCTCATCAACAAAATGGCTGCGAATATTTATTTTTTAATCTAGAATCCGAAGAGTATTGTTGATGGATTGATCAATATATTTGATGTATGGACATCGAAAATCGATTTATAGTCCATTGAGGATGGATTATTAAAATCTACCGTTGTTTCCAAGGGTTAATAAATGAAAAAAAAAAATATGCAGGATTGAGGTCATAGCTACTGTAGAGCATCAGGTCCTAGATTCTGTTTCTAGGCCATGCAAAGTGTTAGTGGGGGTTTTCCAACAGGATTTTTTCAGTAGCAGCCCAGAATCTGGTTTTGTGTCCGATGGATGGCAATAGAATCGCTCCTAACATGAGACTTTTACTTAACTGGTGAAATATGGCTGTACTTATAAGTACACCTCTGCCAATGCCTTCCGGGCTATACAGGCGTGATATTATGTTGTACTGGATGACTTTTTTATCATTTCCAAAAAAATGGGTATATTATGTGAACGGAGCTTATGGCACACCTTTTTTTTTGTTTTTTCCACAGCTTAGAAAAAAATTGATCCGTCATCAAAAAACGCTACAAATTTCTAGTAAGTTTTTTTTTAGCAAAATAAAAAACAATCTAAGTATGCCATTTCCTTCTACTCCGTTTACCTATTATACCCATTTTTTTTGGAAAGTGATAAAAACGTCAGGGACCTTTCTTTCAGTCTTCGTGTCTTTATTATGATACCTGGATAAAATACATGTTATTTTATTCGATTTGTTTTTAAATTGCTATGAATTTGATTAATAATAATAATAATAAAATCTTTATTTATCCAAAAACATACAGAGTTTGAAAGGAAATACGTATGGGTACATTTATAGTTTAAGTTGCAAAATCTGTACAAGATTATTACTCTACCTCTTAAGCTAGGTTAACCTGTATTATAAGAGGTAGTTTACGGTCACTAATCAACAAAAACTTAAATCTCAAGTGGACTGTGTCATTCTACTGTATGGTATAAAAGAATAGAAATGTATGTTGTGTGTGTACGTGATGTGTGTGTAGGTGTGAGTGTATTATACAAGATAGGTGAGTAAAGACTCCGTGTAGGCATAATCTTTAAGGAGCAGCCACTCTGTTACTTTAGATTTTAGTGCATGTGAGTTTAGATTTATGATATTGAGATGTTTGTTAATGTTTTTATAGATATGAGTACTTAGTATATAATATTGATGTTTGGCGAAGGAGGTTTTGTGTTGTATATTTGGTGGTACGTACGTGCGTTTGTTTGTACTAAGAGGAGGATTCAATGGCTGTCATGATGAATTTGATGGAATGGATTTGATACCATAAAGTTCGAATCAATTTTAATGGATCATTCAAATGGGCACGAAATTCAGACGAACTGGCTGTGAATACCGAACACTGGTGGACAGTCAGTGTTTATTATGGAGATGTCCATGTCCGGAACAGCGTCCGAAACTTGTCCTTACCGGTTTGACTGGCTCATATTTTTTGAACTCATTTTTTTTCCGACTTATCAGCAATTTTAAACTATCTAAGTCAGTAAAACTGGTGTAGCTTTTGCCAACAAAATAAATAACTCTTTCTAAGCTTGTACATTAAAATGGCGTGACTCTATTTGTAACGTGTTAATTGTTAATTTGTTAATTTATTTAATCTTGTGTTTCACCTAGTTTCTAAATACTTAACTGTAACCAATAAAGCAAAAGTCTAGAAAACTATTACAATAAGGGGCATTAAAATGTTTTGCCCACTGTTATCTTAGCTTTGCATAACACCATCAGTTCGTTGGCCTATACCATTAAGCCTTACAATCCGATTTGCACCTTCTCTCAAACTGCTCAAAGTCGAAATTAGCAGTTTTGTTGATTAAGAAATTAATTTAATTAAATCACAAACAGGCCCAATAGAAAATAAATTGTATTCTTTGTGAAACAAAGCACAAAATTGCTTGCACAGCATCGTCCGTGATACAGTCACATAGAAAACCGATAAGGTTACAGGAAATAAAGATTATTCAAAGAAAGCACGCGACGTGTCGACTAATATAACTAGAGCTCTCTTTAATTACAGTTTCTTGGTCAACGGGGGTCAAGCCATGTTAATGGCCGTTCTGTGTAGGTTTTAGTAAATGCATTCGTTTGTTGAATAATAAATTATTTTCGGGAATGTATGAGGGTAGCGTTTTCAATGACCACAAAGAGCGATAGTGGTAATTAAAATCATTAATTGAATATTTATTAAAATACGGGTGAAATACCTCATATTTGGTCAAATGTTTGTGTTACCGGAACTGTAAAGAAATTTATTATGTATAAACTATATAGTTTGATTTTATAAGCAGCTGTTCGAGGAAAAACATTCTAAAAATAATTTTGCCTTTCAGATGAAATTCACTTTCATTGGAAAACGCAACAAATCTAAATGCTTCGTTCAAATGAAAAGGCACAAATTAAACGTTTTCAGTCAATTGTGTCCAATGTATTTACAAATTTTACATTAGTATTTTTACGCCCTTTTTCACTTACATTAGGCGACACCTGAATTAATGCTTTATTGAAAAGCGCTCTGTGGGATTGTGAACACTCTGCATTACGCTGGCGGTTAAAATTGCAACTGTGTAATATTAAGGCATTTAAACATCGTCGCTTAGATAAGATAAGATATATTTATTTGCTCAAAACATGTGTCACATACACATACAATAATAAAAAGTGCATGTAGGATAACAAATGATAAAAATCGTTCAGACATGTTTTGCCACATACTATGGCGTGCAAATGTTATGAAATTCTAAAATTGAGATTTTTTAATATATCATTTCAGACAGTAGAATTCAATTTAACGAAAAAAAACTAAATGGCCAAGGTAAGCATTACAAAAAATAAAAAGAATTAAATTGTGTCTATAAAATTAGCAACTAGTATTAAATCTCAAAATGATACATACGTCAAAAAGTTAATAATTAAAAAAACAAACAATAGTAAATGTCAAAAATTATACAATCATGTCATAAAAGTAAAATAATAAAAATCATAATTAAAAAAGCAAATAATAATAAAGCTTGTAAAAACAAAATTGCGGTAGGCTGATACAGAATGTGAAAAATAGTACAAAAAGTAAGCTATAAATAATCCCTCTGCACCAAACATAAGAATAAACTTCCAAAATGAAATCAAACACACAACTACCAAAACTTTACCGCCCCAAATTCCCCAGAGACCACAGCCTAAAAAATTACAGCTACACTAAACTACTTACGTCACATTAACTCACTTCATAAAACGGAAAATTTTAATTAACAGTGTACGTTAAAGCGACTAATTGGTTATTTTCAAGTTGTAATTGTTTAACTGAACGCGACCGCCTGTGATTCGCCTGTGGAATTAAATCGTCGGGTTTAGACGGGAGTGTTTGTGTTTTTGTAGTTTGTATATATGTAGGAACGGAATGTTATGTTAGACGAGTGGAATGAAACGTAAAGATGAATGATAGATGTGAAGAATGTTGAATGAAGGAGATGAAGTATGAAATAGTCTAGGAGTGAAGGGGAAAGACGAAGGACGTTTGGCGCAAAGACGTGTTAAAATAAAATTCAAGTTTAATTAAAATATCAGTGCTTTTATTCTGGTCTACATCGAACAAATCCCACATATTTTTGGGGGCTCGTCCGGGATAGTTCGATATTTCGAGTTTGTTGGGCCAAAGCACGTGAAAAGACGCGAGCCGAAAAAACAAAAGACGGGAGCAGAAAAAAAAACCGACGCGGAGCGGCCGGGAAATTTTGCTCTAGCGAAACGACGGAAAAAACGAAGACGGTAACAGTAGTTACAAAAGACTAGGAAAAGGCGAAATATGGGTGGATACGGAAGCGATCGCCGACGAAGCCGTCAAGCGGACTATGACGAAGACGACCACGCGACAGCTGCATCGACGAGTCAACCGTTCTGCCGAGATCAGAGTATGTTTCAGACGGAGAACTTGGTAGCAAAATTCAGCGGACAAGATAAATCGTATTCGGTGGCTAAATGGGCGACCGACATTGACGATAATGCTGAAATATTTCAATGGACGCCCCTACAGACTCTGATAGTCGCTAGAAGATCTCTGACGGGAACTGCAGCCCTGTGGCTAAAATGTGAAAAACCATTTAAAAGTTGGGACGAGCTGAAGGCGGGTTTGCTTAAAGAATTTCCCGATTCGGTAGATAGCAAAACCATACATGAAATGATGGCCGTCAGAAAGAAGAAGAAAGATGAACGTTGCTTAGACTACATGTTAGTTATGAAAGAAATGGGAAAGCGCGGCAAAATGCCTGATTATGTCGCCATAAAGTACATCATAGACGGCGTAATTGATTCAGAAGTGAATAAAATGGTATTATATGGAGCTACTACGTACACGGAGCTCAAGGAAAAAATCAAAATATACGAAACAATTAAAGAAAAGATGGGCGCAAGTTACGTCCGAAATAAGAAGCCTGAGAGCAGTGAGAGTAGTGCTGGTACGAGTATCAAGAGGTGCTACAGCTGTGGAGAAAGAAATCACCAATCGTCACAGTGTCCTAATAAAGAGAAAGGGCTGAAATGTTTCAAGTGCAACGAATTTGGGCATATCTCGACGCAATGTAAACAAAGCGGAAACATTCGGTCAAGAACGAGTGAAAAGAACGAGGAACGAGAATGGCGTAGTGAAAGAGTAAAACCGAACTCTTCCGAAGATAAACGAGCGATGTGCGTGGCTGACTTCACTCCGAGCGTTTATGAGGTTGGCAATGACAAACCTGACAATTATGGCAGCCATGACAGCTCATTTGACAGACGAACCAACATTAACGTCAAGATGGCGAATGCAGTGGGAACTGACGCTAATTTCACGGATGTTTACGATGAGATGAAAACGCCGGCACAAATACGTTTTGAAAATGCTTGCAAGACGATATTTGTCAATAAGTGCGAAGTAACCGCGTTAATTGACTCAGGAAGTGAACTGAACTTAATGTGTACTGAGCTTTACGTACATTTAGGATCTCCGGAGTGTGTGAAAACCGCTACGAATCTAGTGGGTTTGGGAGGCAGTATCGTGTCGACGGAAAAGTTAACTGCTTCTGTATTGTTAGACGGACACGATTACAATGCTACATTTTATGTTGTTCCAAGGCATGCTATGCCATGTAGTGTTATATTGGGTCAAGACTTCCTCAAAGACGTATTTACCATAATGTCGAAGGGTTCAATACTGATTGCACCAAACATAAACAATTGGTTGTCAAAGGTTTCTTGCGTTGTTAGTCAGGATCAGCCGTTTGTTTTAGGTAACATTAAGAATATGCAGGTGCGGCAAGATGTTATTGACTGTGTGAAGAATTATAACCTTAAGCAGGTAAAGGAGGCACCGATAGAGTTGCGCATTGTGCTCAAGGATGATATACCCGTTGCTCAGCGACCAAGACGTATATCTTTAGCTGAACAACAGATGGTGGAGAATCAAGTAGCAGAGTGGCTCAAGGATGGTATCATTCGCGTAAGTTTTTCTGAATATTCCTCTCCTCTGGTGTTGGTCAAGAAAAAAGATGGTAGTACAAGGATTTGTGTAGACTATAGGCCAATCAATAAAAAGATTTGTAAAGATGAATTTCCTCTGCCCATTATAGACGATTTAATAGATAAACTGAGAGGTGCTCGTGTATTTAGCGTATTAGATTTGAAGAATGGCTTCTTTCACTTGAAGGTTAATAAAGACAGCATCAAGTATACTGCCTTTGTTACACACAATGGTCAGTATGAATTTTTGAGGACGCCTTTTGGGTTGTCAGTTTGTCCAAAGTATTTCATGAGATTTATAACCTTGGTGTTTCAGGATCTTATAGCAAAAGGAATCATAGTCATATTTATAGATGATTTGTTAATTTCTGCTGTTGACAAAGGCCAAGCTTTGCAGCGATTGAGAGATGTGTTGGATGTTGCATCGCAGTACGGTCTGCAAATAAATTGGAAGAAAGCACAACTACTATGTCGCCGTATAGAGTACCTAGAACATATTATAGAAGATGGAAAAGTACAACCTTCACAAGAGAAAACAGATGCTGTAACCAGGTACCCTGAACCTAAGACTATAAAGCAACTTCACAGTTTCGTAGGATTAACGTCATATTTTAGAAAATATACCATAGATTTTGCACTAATAGCCAAGCCGTTAACTGATTTGTTAAGAAAAGATGTACCTTTTGAGTTTAATGATATTCAGAAAAGTGCGTTTAACGTGTTAAAGAATGCACTAGCTAGCAGCCCCGTGCTAAGAATTTATGATCATCAGCTGGTAACGGAGTTGCATACAGATGCCTCCGCAATAGCATACAGTGCTATTTTGTTACAGAGAGACCACACAGGTGAGTTACACCCTGTACAGTACTACAGTAGGAAGACAAGTGAAGCTGAGAAGAGATATAGTAGTTATGAGTTGGAAGCTTTAGCTATTATTGAAGGAGTAAAGAAGTTCAGACACTATTTGTTTGGTAAGCATTTTAAAATTGTAACAGACTGTCAAGCATTCCAAAAGACTTTGAATAAAAAAGATTTGTCAACAAGAGTAGCCAGATGGGTGTTGTTACTGGAGGAGTATGATTATGTTATTGAACATAGACCAGGAGCTAAGATGAAACATGCAGATGCCTTAAGTAGAAACCCATTCGTTGGAGTTATTGAACTAAGCTTGCATGAGCGTATCGTGCAAGCGCAAATGTTGGATGATGGTGTAAAGGCGATTATAGACATTCTGAAACTGCAGCCATATGATGACTATTCCTTTATAGACGGTTTATTGTACAAGGGAATAGAAAGAAAGTTGGTGATACCGAAAAGTTTGGAATTTGAGGTTTTAAGAAGAATTCATCAAAAGGGTCATTTTGGAAAAAGAAAAATGTTAGAGTCATTAGAACAAGATTATTACATAAAAAATGTAAGCAAGAAAATTGAAGAACTTTTGTTGTCATGTGTACCTTGCTTGCTAGTAACAAAAAAAGAAGGTAAGCAGGAAGGATTTTTGAACTGCATTGACAAAGAAGGCATTCCTTTGCACACCCTACATTGTGATCTCATTGGACCTCTTTCAGAGACAAGAAAAATGTATAATTACATCTTAACAGTTGTGGATGCATTTACGAAGTTTGTGTGGCTGTTTCCAGTGAAGGGAACTACCAGTAAGGAGACAATAGATAAACTAATGATTCATCAGCAGACATTTGGTAACCCTACGCGATTAATTTCAGATCGTGGTACTGCATTTACCAGTAACGAGTTCAAGGAGTATTGTGAAAAGGAAAGTATTCAACACATAACCATAACTACAGGAGTACCCAGGGGAAATGGTCAGGTGGAGCGCATACACAGAATTCTCATAGCGGTGTTAGCTA
Source organism: Xestia xanthographa (assembly GCA_905147715.2). NCBI lineage: Eukaryota > Metazoa > Arthropoda > Insecta > Lepidoptera > Noctuidae > Xestia > Xestia xanthographa. The sequence continues at coordinate 27,655,395 of LR990650.1, forward strand.
AGCTATGTATTGAAGAACCATCTCTATGGTACAAGCAAGTCAGCCGAGTGCAGAGAGCACTGAATAGCACGTACCAAAGAAGCGTTGACACCACCCCTTTCGAACTCATGCTGGGTACGAAGATGAAAACTAAAGAAGATATACAGATTTATGATTTGCTTCAGCAAGAGCATAGAAGTAATTTTGTACAAGACAGGGAAGACTTAAAGATGAAGGCGAAAGAACAAATAAGAAAAATTCAAGATGAAAATTGTAGGACATACAATAGAAGAAGAAAGGAAAGTCGAAAATATGTTTTAGGAGATATTGTAGCCATCAAACGGACGCAGTTTGGCAGCAGCCTAAAACTCAAGCCTAAGTATTTGGGACCATACAGGGTCACCAAAGTCAAAAGGAATGATCGGTACGATCTTGAGAAGATAGATCGTATGGCGGATGGTTCGCGAGTGACAACTTCCTCTGCTGATAATATGAAGCCATGGCCGGTGTTTGGCGATAGTATTGAGTTAGGTGAGTAGGTCAGATCCTATCAGCGGTTTTGTTAGGTTGATTAATACATAGCGGTTGTTCTTGACCTAATATTCCATTATGATGGTAAAGGTTTATGTCATGTAAACGTTATTTCTAGTTTTAAAAACGAGTAAGCAATACTGTTGTTGTGAAAAACTTAGAACTTTTGCCTAAGTTGTTACTTTTAGGTTTATTGTAAGATGTAACTGGAAGTAAATAAGTTTTAGTTTGTTAATCTGTTATGCACCATGATGTGGTTAAATGAAGAAGGGCATGACAAGGTGTGTAACATTTTATTAGAATTAAGTTGTTATTGTATAGAGTTCAAGTTGTGAACGGTGTTGTTCTGTTTGTTCAGTTTAGATCTGACTGGGGGCAGTCAGATATCAGAATGGCCGAGTTGTAGGAACGGAATGTTATGTTAGACGAGTGGAATGAAACGTAAAGATGAATGATAGATGTGAAGAATGTTGAATGAAGGAGATGAAGTATGAAATAGTCTAGGAGTGAAGGGGAAAGACGAAGGACGTTTGGCTCAAAGACGTGTTAAAATAAAATTCAAGTTTAATTAAAATATCAGTGCTTTTATTCTGGTCTACATCGAACAAATCCCACATATATGTGATTTAGCTGGGAGGAGCTCGTGGCTAAATAATAACAGCCGCTCGGGTCGATCATTAGGTTAAGCCCTGCTTGCCTAGGTTGGTCTGTGGATGGGTGACCACCCAGTTTCCTCCGTACCTCGGATATCACGTTAAGCCGTTGGTCCCGGCTGTCATTTGTAGATCTTTGACAGTCGTTGGGTAGTCAGAGGCCCAAAAAAGTCTGACAACCAGTCTTACCAAGGGGTATCGTATTACCCGGTACTAACTGGGTTGTGGAGGTCAGATAGGCAGTCGCTCCATGTAAAATACTGGTATTCAGCTGCGTCCGGTAAAACTGGAAGCCGACCCCAACATAGTTGGGAAAAGGCTAGGCAGATGATGATAATTATGTGATTTAGCTTGGATTTAATAGTAGATTATTAACCAAGGGCTGTATGACATCAATTGCATACGAGGTTTTTGGCGCCTGAGCGAAGCGAAGGCGCTAATTAACCCGAGTATGCAATTGATGCTTACGCCCGAGATAAATACTCTGCTTTACATATCGATTGTGAGGTAAGTAAACAACAAGACAGCAGGTTTCAATGAACATTTATTAAGAAGAAAAAAATGTGTATTTAATTAAAATTAATAGTAAAATTATTACAATTTGTAAGAGATATGGTCACGTTCTTTTTAGGTAAATTTATAGTTTGAATATGAGTTTGTGATGATAAGACTTGAGTTTGAGTGACTTGAGGTTCTTGCATCGTAAATGGCGGCAGTTGACTGGTACTATTTTCTTCATTAAAAAATGGCTCAGATGATGTGCTTTGACGTGGTGATTTTAAGTTTATATTTTCTGTTATTTTAGAAGTAATTTTGCTTTTGTTTGCCATCGAATCTTCGATATAACCTTCGGCCACTTTGCTGGACTTCCAGCCGCCGTGCCTTTTTAACAGAGTGAGGTTGGCTCCCGAATCAGCCAATAGAGTCGCTGATGTTCTGCGAAAGCAATGCCCGGTGTATAACTCTACGTTACTCAGTTTTAAATATGTGGCTATTTGCTTTGGCATGCCTGTAAATTTGTTTTTTCCTATTACTTGTCTGTGGCATTTTCCTTTACTGTAATTAAGAAAAAAACGATTTGTATCCACGTTTTCAGGCCGAAGAGCTTGATATTTTTCAACATAATTTGCAAATTCTTCATGCACAACAAATGACCGGTCAATTTTAGTTTTCGTGTTAGGCAGTTTTATGAGTAGTAATTTGTTATGTTTTTCTACATTTTCTATTGTCAAGTTTGTCAATTCCACGGTTCTGCAGGCTCCCGATATCCCAAAAATTAGAACAACCTGTAAAAAAGACATAAGTTGTATTAAAGGCACCAAATTCGCATAGTATTTTTGTGAAATATTTTGGTAACTTATTAAAAAGGGCAAGTAAATACGTAGGTACCTTTATTGCTAAATAAATTTCATCCGGAGCTTCATTTAAGAATTTCTGTACTTCTTCTGCAGTAAATACCTTCGATTTCTTGCTTTTAAAGCCGTCAGAGACTGCCTTTTCAAGAAAGCAGTAAGTTTAGAAAAATCTTTCAAATTCACGTCATGTTTTGTCATCATTGTAGATTTTAGCATGGAATAAAAGCACCATAAACTGGAAGGTTGTAGCCTCTTAGATAATTCATCAAAATATGATATAAAAACACTTTCAGAAAGAGATTTCACTTTTTTTTCTGACCGCCATTTCATAAATTCGTCGTATGCCTTTACATATCTTTTCATCCCTTCTATTCGAAAAGTGTCGCTTTGTTCCCCTTTTAGCGGGAGCAAAGTAGCTCTTTTCTCCACTAGACTTTTTAGCGGGCAGTAATGAGATTTGAATTTGGAACATGAATCGTTCATTGAAATCGAACGAAAATTGTATAAATTAGTGTTTGTACGGTGCGGGGGTCAGCACCCGCATTGTAGAAAATATCAAATAAAGAGTTGCAGATAGTTCGCCCATACCGTTGTCACCGCGCTCTTCTACATCAAAGGAACTTTTACCTGAGCACCAGCCAGATACTGAGATTACAAACACTCAAAATACTGGATGACTTTTTTATCATTTTCCAAAAAAAAATGGGTATATTCAGTGAATGGAGTAGAAGCTTAAGGCATACCTAGTTTTGTTTTTCTTTTTTCCACAGTTTAGAAAAGAATTGATCCATCATCAAAAAACGCTACAAATTTCAAGTAAACTTTTCATATTAGAACAAAGAGAAAATAAAAAACAAAAAATGTAAAATATCGAATTTCAAATCAAACGAAAAATGTTTTTTTTTTTCGAATTAAAAAAAAAACGAAGTGTGGCATTTGCTTCTACTCCGTTCACCTATTATACCCATTTTATTTTGAAAGTGATAAAAATGTCACCTGTATAAATAAATCCACAACTATGTTAATCCCAAACAAAACACACACAGAGACAAACATTTTCAAAATTTCGCCAGTGTATTAGATATAAATATAAATTTGTAATTGACCTTTTTTACATTCATGCCATTTTTTGAATTAAACTTATTCATTAATTACTTAAAAGTGTCTCTTATTTATTTTCTCATATAACGGGATGAAAAGTAGAGTATATGACTCGAGAGCAAATATATTTTTCCCTCAGGCGATGTACTTTGAATCCCTCGCTACGCTCAGGATTCTATTTTAGAATCCCTCGCTATGCTCGGGATTCTATTCTAGAATCCTTCGCTTCGCTCTGGAATCAAAATAGCGCCCTCGCCGTAAAAATACTATTTTGCTCCCTTGTCATACAATCTACTATTCTTTCGAGTTCGGCGGTAATATATTTTCGACAACTGTTTTTGCCCTTTCTTTAATAAAATCGGGCGTTAGATCTATGTCTTCGTCACTAGACATGTTTAAAACTTTTGAAAAAGAACTCAAACAAGAAAATTAATTATTTTCGCGATGCTTTCGCGCCTACTAGTAGACTGCCTTTTTTTTTCACGCACGCAAGCGCGTCAAATCTTGCTGGCCAGTTTGATTTTTAAATCGATTCCATCTAACATACGATGTGGAAACAAATAGTTCCATATTTAAAATAAAATCTTTATAAAATAAATTGTCTAGATTCCGATTCGAGTAATTAATCGATACCGAGAAAAAAAAAATTAACTTTTTAAAAATATTCTTCGTGCAGTATGAGTATGACAGTTCTTTTTTCAAATTCCAAAACCTATGCTGTAATGATAGTCATACACCCCGGCATTCAGGGGTGTAAGGGTGTACTTACAGAGCAAGAGATATGTAAAGATATATTATTTTTAGAGTATTGTTCGTACACTGACGCACAAACGGTTACCACGTATTCAGTATATCATTCTAACCTTCCCCCTCCCCCATATATAATTTTATAATCGGCAATTTAAAAAAAAAAACTTGGAATGTGGGCTCACGGTAAAACAGGTTGATTTGTGAACAAACTGAATTTATTTTAAATTACAAGTCTGTTGTATATTAATACTCTTTCTTCAAAAAGTTATGTTTGTGTGTCTTTAGTCTTTTCTTGTCACTTGTAAGTTTAATAAAGTCTGTTCAACTTTCTGCTGCATTCTTTTACCATTTAAATCATCATAACAAAGTCTACCACACGCCTTCGTCGTTTTGTAATCTTACGCCATCTTTTTTAACAAATCACTCTCTCACTCTCGATATATTCATCCCTTTCGCTCACTCTTACATACCGTTTACCAAATTGCTGTTTTCTTCAAAAGTGCTTGTGAGGAATAGCAAAAATGCTCAAGAGTCGCGAGCCCGATTTTTATTTAAACTGAAATTGCATCATTGGATTTTTGAAATACAGGGTGTAAAAGAACTCATCACGAAGCCGTCAACCAAGCATTCTGTACAAACTAAGTAACTTAACGCAAAAGTTATTGCTGGGAAACGACTTTTTTTTTGGGGTGAAAAATTATGTTTTGTAGTAGAACTCAATGTAACGCACAAAACAATGACGAGGAGAATAAGTGCCTTTCGGCTTCGTTAAGAGGTGTTTTACACCCTTTATATCATCAATCATAATTAGTCGTCTGGTTCCCGAATTGCTTAACGCTATTGAGGTAGCTTTTCTGGTCAAAGCTTTTTTAATACGAAACAAATCATCGACACGAGGAAGAATTGCATAAGCCTAACGCACTCTTGGCAAACGTTTACGACACAGACTTTATTACAGAAATGGATGGATGCTAGCGATGGCATTAAACGCTTAGCCAAGTCCGTACGTATCTTTTTGATCTCCAGTGACTATCAAGCTTCGGATGTACACCGAACTTTGATGACAACTGAGAATGTCAAAATATTGGTATTACGTATCACACTGAGTGGATATCACTTTACGGTGATTATCAGCACAGGCAAGCGCAGCGGTGGCGGCCCCGACTTTCGAACAGTAAGTCGTGGGTTCGAACCCACGCAGGCGCATTATTTTGTGTAATTTATTTCATCACCGCTGCTCTAAAAACGGTGAAGGAAAACATCGTTAGGAAACCGGCATGTCCTAGAACCAAAAATTCGAAGACATGTGACATCTACCAACCCGCACTGGGCTCGCGTGGTGGATTATAGCCCATTCCCTCTCATAGAGAGGAGGCCTGTGTCCCAGCAGTGGGAACATTAATATTCTGATGATGATGATGATGATGATCAGCACGGGTACGCTGTAACGTCTTTCACGTAAGCCACTTCAAACTTAGTTGTCATCAATTTGATGTCCACTATGCTTACATAATCGCAATATTAGAAGAATCGATACGAAAGCGTCTGTCAAAATGAGTTACGGTGACTATCAGCCACGATGGGCACCGATAAATAATACGAAACTAACCTTTTGACAGTTATTTGCCATCAAATAACTGCCAATAGGTTAGTTTCGTATTAGTGTCCATACACTGATCCCAGTTACTATCATTTCGAGCTGTCAACAGAGATACGTAATAGGCCTGCAGGATTGACTAGGTGGCCATTGACACGCTAAAAAGAAGACTGATTTTTAAAGTCTGTTTTAGAAAAACAATTTAAGACATTGGTTTTGAACTGCTAAAACTAAATTGGCTTTAGGGGTGTTTTATTAGTGCAAATCAAGAGAGAGGTTTCAGTCACAGGCGTCGTCTTTCCTAGAAAAAATAAGCCTGTGTTCCACTAGTATCTAGGCTGGTTATTGCCAAATGACATGACATAATAAAAAAAACTCACGTCATTCAGCGACCATTGTCAAAGGAGAATGGGGAATGGGGAGGCTAACAGTGGAACTAATGGCGCTAGCATAGTTGGTACCAGCTCAACCTCGTTGGTCAGATTGAGACAAACTATAGTGGCGCCATCTGAGATTTACTTTGCCTTAGCCACCCCATTTTGTATTTCTTTTCCGTTTTAATTCCATAAGACTTTTCCATTTTACTTTAAACTCTAAATGAATTGTTGTAACCGGCATTGTTTGCCACGCAAAAACAAAAACAACAACAGAAATGTAAAGGTCGCGTTACTTAAAAAGTGTCACAACGCTTTAGGCCTGAAGTACCTGCCTCTGTAATGTATTTACAAAAACCTTTAGATTCCCAAAAACATTTTGCTCGTAGGAAATAAAAGGGTTTATTCTCAACAAACACATCTTACCATTACTTAGGTCAAGTAAAAACACATGAACCCTCCGTTTAGTATGTGTAGTCGAGTAAAAAAGATTCGTATGATATTTATATTTACCTATATGAGTGTGACGAAACATTCTGGAAACGATGTTAGAATATTTTTAGATATAATATCGTAATGCTTGTGAGGTGAAGCTATGAAATGTGCGTAAAATAAAAGGTTTTTTTTTGCTCTACAAATCAAGCTACGAGTATAGTAACCTTAAAAGTAATGGTGTGGCTATATCATAACAGCTAAACGTTCAAACGTCAAAGTTAAACAACGCAGGTCTCTTCGTGGATGGGTGACGACGTTCATGACTTAGCGAAACTCATCCGTGCCCCGAAAAACATATTAATATTCAGACAGTTGGTTCCGGCGGTAATTTGTAGATTTTTGACAGTTGATAAGGGTTATGGGGAATCATGGTGACCCGGTAGTACCCGCGCCAACTTGCGCATTGCAGGTCGTGGATTCGGTTCCAAGCACGCATTTAACTTTGTGTTATATATTTCAACATCTATTCTCTCAAAACGAGGAAGAAAAGCATCGTGAGGAAACCAGCATGTCCTAGAACCTATCAACCAGGGTTACCAACTCCCAAAACTGTTAACCCCTAAAGTTACAGTTAAATTCCCTTAACATCGTCAACTTGGAAACCCCTAAAATAATAAATACACTTTGTTTTGTAAAATTCTTCATATAAATTATAATAGTAAAGTAATAGTTATAATAGTAAAGTAATAATATCTTAAGTTTTTACCTCGTTAATAAATTCCAACTCACTTATTTACCCCCTAAGTTTGGGGGGAAACTAGTAAGGAACCTTGCAATCAACAATCTACGAACCGCCACTGAGCTCGTGTAGTGGCTTAAAACCTCTAACAGAGTGGAGATCTGTATCCCAGCACACAGTACATTATGCGTAGATTATATGAATAAATTTATTAAACCACTAGCTGACGGCCCGCGGTTTCACCCGCGTAGTTCCCGTTCCCGTGGGAGTACGGGAATAAAATATAGCCTATAGCACTCACGAATAATGTAGCTTTCTACCAGTGAAACAATTTTTAAAATTGGTTCATTACTTCCGGAGATTACCCCCTACATACAAACTTACAAACAAAGTCTCTTTATAATATTAGTATAGATTTGTTCTTAACCTAACGTAACACTACGATAAAATCGTAGGTACCAAGTTAAATTTTAACATAAATACATATTTAGAAAACAGAGGTCTCCAAGCTAGGCTGAGCCTGTATCTTGGAGGCCGGAATTATGATATGTGTATTCAGAATAAAGATGAATATGCAACATCTATCTAACAATGTTCCCATTTTTATTGAACTAGGAGGAACTCTATCATCAAAATTGTTGTGTCAATGTTTACTTAGGATGAATGCCTAAATAAATATCGGTAGTATGAGGTCGGGAAACAAATGTCGTGGATAAAGGGATATAGTTCATAGATCACCAAAAATAAGTGGTCATTGTACAGTTTAGGGATTGATTGCAAGCGACTGCTGAGCATAAGGTAATGGGTTCGATTCCCAGGTCAGGAAAAGTGCAAGTGTAAACAAAATTCGCGTTAGTTCCAATTTTGGTCGCCAGCTAAAAGATGTTTCTTTTTCTGAACAAAATTAATGGATTTACATTCCCATATAGTTTTGACTTTTTCTTTATGGTTATCGCTTATGAAGTCATTTAGTCTACACCTTCAGGACTAATCGTAAGAGTTTGTTTCAGCTGTCTTCTCAGAGTAGTCAGTACGAAACACCGGCCCTATCTAGTTTAAAAAAAATTACGTGGAAAAGTGTTTGTAAAAACCTATTTGCAAAATAAACATCATTAATCATTTATAATCTCCGTGGCGGTATAATTATATGATATGTGTCTTCTACTGGAAACTAGCCACTCCAAAGCTTATGCCAAGCAGTGGTGTTTATGACTGATAATGATGATGATGATCATGATTAAATAATTATTCACAGGTGAGAGTTCTGGTTGACATAATAATTATGTCAACCAGAACACCAGAATCAGAAACCCAGAATGAGCCAACAACCAAGCACCAACCAAACCAACTACCACCAGAATCATGTGTTGTGCCATTTTTCACTTTCTCCCGGCAGTATTATATTTTTTTACTGCCAACTTCCAAAAGGAAAATGAAGGTACTTTAAAACAAACTGTTTTTAAGGTGTTGGATTAAGTATGAGTGTGAAAACGTTACGTATTTATGAATCCTACCCACAAAAGGTCAGAAGGCATAAAAAGTTTTCACAAAACAATTAAAAATACTTCATTAGTACCTCATCCAGGCTTTTAATTATTAGAAAGCCAACCTATATTTTTTTCGGTCCAAATTGTTTATCATAAAAACGAACACGTTTTTTGTTGACACAGATGCCAATTCTTCTTCGAATCATTCAAAAAGATTACGTTTACTTACTTCAGAAAAGTCGAAATCAATCTATATAATTCCATTAGGCTTTTCACAATCAGCCCACAAAACTCCCATAGGTGGAAGTCACGCTTTTTTCTGTGAGAAAATGCGAGTCGTAGTTTTCCGAAATATGTGCGGGTTGGTCTCTCTAGCGTTTGCGTCAGCAGTTTTCATGGCTCCAAATAAAGGCTGTCGCCAACGCCTCGGGAAATTCCTTATATTTGATGTACATAAAACATTTTTACTTTATGTTATGGCTTGAGGCCGTACATAGCAGTCTTCGCGCTAGTGTAGTGTCAGTTCATATATACATCGGTTTGTAGGAAAACCTGAATATTTGTCTCACAGAGGGAAAAATCTAAAAGATATCTTGTTCCGCGCATCACAGTCAAAATTACACTAGAACGTTTCAGAAATAATAATTAAATGACTGAAATAAAACTCAAAATTATTTTCGTTGACAATAACGTTCCACTCATACTGAAAATTGTATCTAACGTTCTATGTGGGTTGAGCGAGCTAGTTCTTTTTCACTTTTTCGCCGCCTAAGTTCGATGAAGTCACATCAAATCATTTAAGTCTTTGATTGTGGTTTTGTAGCTACTTTATTACCACTCGTATTAACATCAGCCTGCACTCAGCACATGCATTAGCCGTGTGGTATCCGGCAGATCAGAATAGAACCAACCCATTACATTCACGGGTGTCGTATAAGGCGACTAATGTCTTAGGCAGAACACCTTGCGCCTCCGTAGACCAGAGAATGGGCAGCAGCGTTTTCTGTTAGTCTTTCATCACTGCGATCTCCAAATCCGCCTGCCAACCGTGGAGATTACGGCAAATTCCTCCCATCATGGGAGAGGCTTATTATGTTCAGCAGTGGACGTTGTTGTTGTTGTAACATCAGCAAAGCTTATCTTTGACAAGTCACCTCTAATCCACACACACACTCAGTTTCGATTAATTACCCGGTCAATAACCCCAAAACACACCCTCCTTTTGATCTCACAGTCGGCTAGACTGCCCTCTATAAAACCCCCATCTAAAAATACCCACCTATAAATATTTTTAACTTCAAAACAAAGACGGTGGCGTGGTAAAGCATCATTACTTACATTACTAAATAAGTTCATTTTAGCTTGACATCCCATTTTGTATGGTAAATATTTTGTTACAGCCATCGTAATGGTAATAAGTGGTTGTCGACACGTTAAGAGTACTGTAATTTGTTCGTGTCATGCTTTTTATGGGGGTAAATAGGGGTGAATGGGGGTGTACAGGGGGTAATGGTTGTGTTACTGTTTTAATTGGGATCTTGGAGAATGAAGACATATTTTGTTGTGTTTATTTGTATCCTGTTGCATTAGAAACGGGATTTGTTGGAGAAAGAGCCCTTTTTGGGCATCGGGACCGTACAAATTACGGATCTAAAAATAGCAGGGTTTCGCTTGTAACTCTCGCCTTGTCGGCTTATCTTTGGTAAGAGGCACATCTGCTGAAAACTTTCCCTAACTTTGTAAGGGCCAGTCTTGTTTAACTAGATTCTGTTATAGTGATAGGTACTAACCTTATTATTTTCACTTCAATCTGAGACTATAATGTTTAACGATAGTCTAGCTTAAATACTTAAAGTCTAAAAATTGGTTCCTAATAATATTGATAAATGATGTTTATTTTGCAAGTAGGTTTTTACAAACACTTTTACACGTCATTTTTTTAATTTTAGATGGGGCCGGTGTTTCGTACGTGACTACTCTGAGACGAAACAGCCGAAACAAACTCAGAGGTCATAGTCTCTTTTGAAGTCCAGACATAATCTTGCTCAATTCACATGAGGACTATGCAGATTAGTGTCTGAGATGGTCTTTTGAAGAAAGAACCACCTCCTGTCTATTCCAGTATTTAAATCGCGCATACAGTCATTCGATAGTTTTTGGTAACTAGTTCACCTTTACACCTAAACCGATAGTGCAATATCTTTGGTTTATCGCTTGAACTGGTCCTCCTCTTACACCAACCAGAGGTTGTCAGTGTTGTTCTTCTAATGTACTCACAAGTCACTTCGTAAGGTGTCCCATGCCATTTCAAGTATATAACAGACCTCTGCGAGTTGGATGTGACTTGCGGCTATTCGTACGCATTCTTTAGGTCCGGGATCCCATCGTCCCGAGCGTACACTACGACACTACGTCCAGGACGCATTTTAGAGAGAGTGTATGTGGCTGAGTGCCAAATGAAGGCACAACGGATGCAAGGTGTAAACCTTGCATCCGTTTTCTTGCATCGTGTTTCTGTAAAGAAACAGTGTAATGTAGCGGCTCATATTAATTTAGAGAATCCAATGAACAACTCTGAAATAACTTAAAAAATATAACGTAACCATGCAATAAAAGATTTCCCAAAAATTCGGAATAAAAACCAGGATCAAAATTTAATACGAACCAAGTCTCATAAAACGACGATACGCGGAAACACAGCACATTCTCCAACAGTTAATAATAACGAGAACGAGCTCCGCCTCGCCTTAGAACACAAACTGAGACGATTTACGAAGTGCATGTGTTGTTGCTCATAATTCTGTACGGTGTGGCGACGTGGGACGCTACACTAAGCGGGTCTTAATGTTTTGTGAGCTTTACTTAGAATGTGTAGGTATCTGTTACTTGTTTATTGATCAAATTAAGACATTTCAGATGAAACTAGAATCTAGATGTATAAACGTGGACAAAGCAAAACCCGGAACACAAAGGGCGATGAAGGAACATGGATGGGTATTAGTCAGTAAAAGTCTGACTCCTGTCCCTCCTGCTCCGCCCAGAGCGGGAGGAGTCATTTGATGATTTACCATCCGAAAAAAAAAAACCATGGGTGAGAGTCCAAACATTTTCTTTTTGGTTCAATATCTGTTTCTTGCAGTTTTTATGCAGCAGCGTCCATGTCCTAGACCCCAAAATTCGAAGGTATGCGTCATTCACCAGCCCACATTAGGCCCGCATGGTGGATTAAGCTTTTACTTAGAGGACACTTGATTCTTTTCAGTAAATGTTAGTCAAATATTATATTGGTATTGATACAGAGTTTAAATGTGGTGTTACCCCACAAACGATGGGACCCTTGATATCGTGTGCTGCCTGTCCTGTTGCATGCGCATAACATGAGCTGATGGACGATACTGAAAGTGCCAATTTATTTCATTAGGGTAGATGACAAAAAAAAACTAATTAGTTCGTCAGATAGATTCCAAAAAAATAATGGTTTGTCGAAAACTCGTGTGACGTCACATTTGAGTACATTTTTTACTCAAATGTGACGTCGAATCAGAAGCCCCCACTCATAATCATTGACACGTTTTATCTTCGTCAATTTCTATTAATTTGCTAAAACAAAAAACACGTATCCAATATTTTTCGATAATCTGACGGACTAAACAATCATATTTTTTTTAGTTAGTCATCATCCCTATTGTCATCGGCACGCTAAGAAAGATTGGTATCTCGGACTTGAAGTATAAAAGGTGTAAAAAAACTCATAACGAAGCTGAAAGTCACTTATTTTCCCTGTCATTGCGATCATTTTTTTGTTCTACACCATACCTGGAAACCTTCTTAGTTACGGAGATATTGGGGGTTAAAGTTCCAACTTTTTGACAAGCTTTTTTAAATACAAGTTTTTAATGTAAGATTTACTTTAAACACCTTCACAATCCCCACATTATTCAATTCATCCATCAGCACAATGTTTTGAGTGCGTTACATTGAGTTTTACAACAAAATATGATTTTTCACCACAAAAAAGAAAGTCGTTTCCCAGCAATATTTTTTGCGTAAAGTTACTTATTTTGATGACGGTTTCTTGATGAGGTTGTTTACACCCTGTAAATTATGCCTTGTTTTGTGTGAGTAGAAGCAGCCCTTCAGAGTTTATTCTGTATTAGAGAAAGCAGGTGCTTAAAAGATTTTAAAACGCATTTCATTCAAGAACACACTTACCATAAAGAAGAAGGTACCTTTTCACAAACAAAAGGAACATCATAAAACATACTTTTTATTTACAAATGGCTTTTGTGAAACATTAATGTGAACTTACCAGATATAAACTGCGTTGTGAAACAATAAAATAAAATACAAAAAAACAGACGCAAACACGGGTAAACAAACTAGCTATCGCGGGATATAACGTATTTTTAAGTTCCGACTGACTGAGGCTATGAGTGTAGCGTTTTGAAGTTATGGTTTTTGCATTTTGTGTTTACTCCTCAGTGCCTCAAAAAGCCGTGTGGTATCCGGCAGAGTAGAATAGAACCAACCCATTACACTCACGGGTGTCGTATAAGGCGACTAATGTCTGAGGCAGAACACCTTGCGCCTCCATAGACCAGAGAATGGGCAGCAGCGTTTTCTGTTAGTCTCTCATCACTGCGATCTCTAATCCGCCTGCCAAGCGTGGAGATTGCGGCAATTCCTCCCATCATGGGAGAGGCTTATGTCCAGCAGTGGACGTTATGAGCTGTTGTTGTTGTTGTTGCCTCAAAAAGCACGTTTAGCAGTTGGTCCCAGCTGCTGTCGTTCGTAGATTTTGTTTGTCGATACGAAGAAATTTGACACACAATCTTGGTAACTGCGTTATGGAGGTCAAGTCACTCCATGTGAAATACTATAAAGATACTGCTATTCATTCGGTTAGACTATAGTTAGTGTCAGTTAAGATGACAATAGCGGTCATTGACCCACCTACATTTATTAAACTTCTTAACTTTGAAAACCAAAAACCCTGTTCAAGTCTTGAATCGTCATCTATCGTGATTTTCAACATTTTTTCTAATGAAAAACGATACATGGTTTATTTGTTTTGGTTCGTACGATGAGATATTAGGGAAAGGGCAATGACCGCTATTCTCATCTTAACTGGCACCATCTATAAAAGACTAACTTAACACAATTTGGACAAAAGTAGGTAGATAATAATAATATAACTGTTCTAATAATATACTTCTTGAATTTCTTGCATGAAAATACGTGTGTTTCAAATTAGAGCCAGTATTTCTGTTCCATAACTAAGCTAAACTAAGATACCTGTTTCGTAACAAAACTAAAATTTGTTTAAAGAGTTCTCGTGAAACTCTGCAAATACGGGCGGGGTTAGAACTCATCACCTCTTTGCTTGACAAGTGCAAATTCTTGCTTTTATTCTGATTATCCACGAAATAAAGGTGCAGCAGAAGGTACGCAATTTTTCCGTTTTAATTTAGTAAGATAAACAGACTGTAATGTTCCCACTGCTGGGACACAGGCCTCTCTATGGGAAGACGTGGCCTGTAATCCACCACGTGCGCCCAGTGCGGGTTGGTGGATGTCACAAGTCTTCGAATTTTTGGATTTAGGATATGATGGTTTCCTCACCATGTTTTCCTCATTGAGCTATTACTACTACGTATAGAGAAGGCAGCGTGAACAAAATCTGTGTGCAGTGCGGGGCGCGCGGCGGGCGGTGAACAAGCGTTTGAGTGAACTGCAGCCAGCCGACAGCAGTGGAACGGAGCACAGATTTTGTTCGCACTGTCGGCACAGATTTTGTTCTCTATACGTAGTAGTAATAGCTCAATGGTTTTCCTTCACCATTTTGAGAACAGTGGTGATAAAATAAATTACACAAAGTAATGCTACTGATAGGGTCACTCTACTGGCAAGTCGGGACAGTTGGACTGATTGTTTAAAAGAATAACTAACAAAAAAATCTGTAACACTTCCGCCTTTAAAAAAGAAGTGGTCCCCATTACCCTACTGTGGGGTAACCCGAGCTAAAAATTACAATAAATAAAAATAATTACGGCAAAACACCGCTGTTTTCACAGCCCCAATGGCAAAGTAAGCTGTAATATTTCGTTCCAACATCTGGCGTTGGTAAGGAAATTCCCAAGCTGAACACCGAAGTTTCACGAGATTCTTTTTCATAGTTGCCTTGTTTTTAAAAGTTGAGTTGTCAGTTACGTGTATAAGAAAATTGTAAAATAAAAGGATGGTTTTAAAAATCTAGAGCTGTGCTAAGTAAGAGGGATATAATGGGGATGAAAGAATGTGATATTCTTCTTGGCTTTTTTTAGAAGAATAAAGTTGAAAAGGAACTTTCATTTTGTCCTAGGAGAGGAGGGATTATGTTAGGAAAAATGAAACCTGCACCTGTGCGATGACTAGGAAAGTTAATATTGAAAATTCTTTAGTTTTTCCGAGAACTAATAATGATTGTATGGGGATGCCGGCAACGCTTCTTGGCTTATTAAGCTGCAATTCAAAAACGTCTCATTACACGCATTGAGGATAAGAGAAAAAGAGCATCATGGTCATGTAATACTGATGACCATAATAATCCTCTTCATTGATGAGCCTATTTGTATAAGAGCAAGATTATGTCTGGACTCCAAAAGAGACAGACTTTTGAGTTTGTTTCGGCTGTTTCTTCTCAGATAGTCTAAGATCCCTTGAAGAACGACCTTCACCGAGCTGGTTATTGGATGAAAAGTGTTTTATTTCAAATTAAATATGTCAAAAAATATATTGATAATGGGTTGTCTAAAAAATTTCAGTCCAGAATATGATTAATTATCACTTTATTTTTAAAATATATTTTTTTAACTTTTCTCTGGTTTGCTTAATAGACAAATTCCATACCAATTGAAAGTATGAAGCCTATAGAATATATACAAACGTTAGGTTGACCGGTTAACCTAACGTTTGCATATTCTATAGGCTATAGAATATGCAAAAGTTATGCAGCCTATAGAATGTGCAAATGTTAGGTTAACCTAACGTTTGCATATTTTACAGGTTTCATACTTTCGATTGGTATGGAATTCGTCTATTAACCAAACCAGTGAAATGTTGAAAAAAAAACCGTTTGCAATATATTTTTTGACATATTTAATTGGAAATAAAACATTTTTCATCCAATAACCAGCTCGGTGAAGGTCGTTCTTAAAGGGATCTTATACTAAGAGTAGTCAGGTACGAAGCACCAGCCCCATCTAGTTTTAAAAAAAATACGTGTAAAAGTGTTTGTAAAAACCTACTTGACCTACCTCATTTAGGAACAAACTCTTGAAAACTTAGTGTTTTTTAGAGTTCCGTATCCAAAGGGTAAAAACGGGACGCTATTACTAAGACTCCACTGTCCGTCTCTCCTCAGGAACCGTGATAGCTAGACAGTTGACATTTTCACAGATGATGTATGTAGCCGCTTTATCAACAAGAGATACAAATAAAAATAAAATATATACGATAGTACGGAACCCTTCATGCGCGAGTTTGACTCGAAATTGGCCGGTTTTTTTTCCTTGAATAAAAAAAAAATAAAAAAACGCTTTATTTGCTAAATCAAAATAACAACCTTGCACAATTCAATAAGTTACAAATAAGCAGTAGAGGTAGTTACAATTTTTGTTTGATACGTGTCGGTAAACTTATTTTGGTCGTTAACACTAGACTGATTCACTCTGCAATGAATGAAAGAATGTCCCAGCACTGGGAATAGGCCACGCTATATCCGTCCACGTAGTCTTCTCCTGCACCAGCCTTCAGCCAGGCAATTTAAAACTTCAAATAAAGAAGAACAAGTAACTGCTTGTATTAAGATGTTATATATTATTTAAGGCTTGCATGCTTCTAGCATGTCATGCATGCACGCGTGCTGCTCGCAATACACCGACACTATTTGTCATGCCCACCGGTTGACCTACTTGCATATCTTTTAACCTTCGTAAGTTGCAGTGGAAGTGAAAGCGACGTAAAAGCATCGGTACAAGCATGGATCTATTTTTACAAAAAATATACATAGTTGTATTAATTGAACGTCTTTTTTATTGTTTTCTGGAGTGCTGATGACGAAATCGAAATCAAAATTTAAATTTAACCGAGGAACGAGGAAGGAGGAGGAGGTTTTTTTGGTTTTATCTAGGTTTCTACTACTACTACTACTATTTCAGCCGAAAGACGTCCACTGCTGGACATGGGCCTCCCCCGAAGGGGGGTTTTTGCCATAATCGCTACGCTTGGCAGGCGGTTTGTGTATGTAGTGCCTAAATTTGTCACAAATATTTAAAAAAATCGTTGATGCCCGGACTCACTCATTATGTTACGTATTAAATTCATAAAACAATATTGTGTTTTTTTTCAAAGGCTAAAAAACATATTTTTCGTGCTTATATTTCACTATTCTGTTACAAATTCCACATTAGGGTCGATTTTATTACAATAAAACTTAATCACTCTTTGAAAAAAAAGAGGAGCGTGTTGCTTAATAATGGCTCCGTTCCATCTCGTAACTTTCCCATTAAAACCGCCGCTCAGGTCGATCTTTAGGTTAAGCCTTGCTTGCCTAGGTTGGGCTGTGGATGGGTGACCACCCTTTACATACCAAGTTTCCTCCGTGTTTCGGAAAGCACGTTAAGCAGTTGGTCCCGGCTGTCATTTGTAGAACTTTGATAGTCGTTACAGGTAGTCAATGACCCAAAAAGTCTAACAACCAGTCTTACCAAGAGGTATCGTATTACCCAGAACTGATTGGGTTGTGGTGGTCAGTTAGGCAGTCACTCCATGTAAAATACCGGTATTCATCTGCATCCGGTTAGACTGGAAGCCGACCCCAATATAGTTGGGAAAAGGTTAGGCAGATGATGCTCTTTGAAAAAAAAAATGTATTTTAACACTCGCTCAAACTGAAACCACACACACAACATCGCTTCACTTGCAAAATCTGGGGTCCACTTAGGTAAGAGCCGCGTAAACTGCAGCAACACAACTTTAGACAGTTTTTGGTCCTCAAAGTCGGTGGGCTAGGTAACATCACCACTATTTAGCTTCCTACAGTAGAAAAAGAATATTAGAAAGGCAAGTGGTAGTTTTAATAAGTTTACCTACTTCAGTTAGAGCCTTTTCAAGGAAATTAATTCATAATGCTTAGTTGACACTTCCCGTGACCGATGAGGGCTGGCTTGGCCAGGTCTCGTTTGACCTTGGCAAGGGGCTAAGCGTTGCCATACAACGTGGCAACGCCATTAGTTTCTTGGATACATTACCAGTTGACAGCGTTGAGGAGGAGTTTTTTGACGCCATTTTATAATTTATTGTGTTACTTTAGGTTATTTAAATTTATAAATGTGTACAGTATTGTAGGGATCTTTGACAGTCGGTAGGTAGTCAGAGGCCCGAAAAGTCTGACAACCAGTCTTACCAAGGGGTATCGTATTACCCGGTACTATGTGGATTGTGGAGGTCAGATAGGCAGTCGCTCCATGTAAAATACTGGTATTCAGCTATATCCGATAAAACTGGAAGCCGACCCCAACATAGTTGGGAAAAGGCTAGGCAGATGATGATGATACAATAACAATTAAGTTAAGTATTAATTAAGGCGCATTTACCGCATTGGTTAGCTGTAATGGTAGATGTATGTTGATAAATAAATAAATAAATCTAAATAAAATAAAAAAGTGTTGTAGGAGGCGACTATATTGCCATCAACGGGCACATAATACAAAAGATTCTAATTATAGCAAGTTGAACAACTATAACTTTTATAGAAGAATTTATAGAAGAATCATATCTTTGGTGTCGACGCCCCATGTTAGAAAAGCTGTCTCTGCTGTAGATAAACATAAGACCATCAGTCAGAATAGATGGTGACGTGGTTGAATAACCCAGCTAGACACAAACACGCTTAAAATAACCCTTCCTTGATAGCTATTCCGTTTACCGTAAGTGGTAATTAAAGGACATCCCTTGGCAGCCATACCGTATTAGCGATCAATA
This sequence comes from Xestia xanthographa, assembly GCA_905147715.2. Taxonomy (NCBI): domain Eukaryota; kingdom Metazoa; phylum Arthropoda; class Insecta; order Lepidoptera; family Noctuidae; genus Xestia; species Xestia xanthographa. Next base: position 27,674,419 of record LR990650.1, read on the forward strand.
ATAGGTTAAGGCCCCACACATACCTCTAACCACTACCTGTCTATGTAGGTACTACAGCTCGGTAGCTTAGGTGCATTGCTAAAGCCTATAAATGTATATGGGTGCGTTCACTTGCTCGAATCGATTCCTTACGAAAATAAAGCCGTGTTCATAGTATAGTTGGCCACCGCTTGTAAGCGTCAAGTTTGAAATGATTTATAAAACAACCTTTATCTTTATTGTGTGCCTAACCTCGTGTCAGAGTTTTTATGCTGGTTATGGGCCTCTGACTTAACACACTAAAACAAGGTAAAAAATCTAAGCATTTATTTAAAGTAGGCCATCAGTTACAGGACTTTTGAATTTTCGAAACAAAGATGAAAATTAAATGTAGCTACAGTCCCAGTCACAAGACAAAAAACTGTGAAAGTACTGTATACGTTAGCCCATTCGTTAGCGTAGATCTCTATGGAGAAGAACGGGCAAGAAACTTCATGGACACTCTTATAAATCAAAATATTATTACAAAATCTTGAAAAAAAAAAAAAACTGTCGAGAAACGTCTCTTAGGAAGGAACACATCGTGAGGAAACCATTGCTGGTTCCCTCACGATGTGTTTCTTCACCGAAGCAAGTTTATTATAGAAAACGCATGAATCCGAAGTTAGAGGTGCGTGTCTTAGGTTCGAACTTGACACCTTTAACTAAATGAAAAACAACCTCAGATGCGGATTGACAGTTTTCGCACACTTTCAATCAACAGCATACAGCTACGTTTGGTGTGAACGGCCTATTAACTGACCATTAAACAGCAGAATAGTTTAATTTTAATGCTTTGTTTATATCGTGAATGTGTTCACCAAAATAAATCTCTCAGTCAGGTACAGTGTTGGTCTTTTCCGCCTGATCAGTTAATTTTTTTTTCGCTTAAATCATGTGGAGGCGCCAAGTCACGCCCCCTTAAAGTTTAGGCTTAGGAAAGCGTCAATTTGGCGCGCAAAATAACAATAACTCTCGTTTGGCATGCGTCGTCAGTGCGCTTGGCCGATCGGTATTGTCTTCATTATTTCTATACAAAGTCAACGGGGCGGGGCTAGAGAGCGTTTCTATGTTGCGAGTGCAAGCAAAAATTAGCTTAGTGTTGATCAGGCAGGATTGTCCACGATACTACAATCATCTGCTACAGCGAATTTGTCATAGCTACTCCTACTTTAGAAACGCTTCGGCCGTCAAGGAAACCGGGGTTCTCGAATAGGTCTAGTGTGGGCTAATAGTAAGGTGAAACATGGACCTCATTTCCATTAATCACTCTTCATTTCTCTCTTTCTGCTTTGAGAATATACTCGTAACTACACTCTTAACGCAATAATCAACCATACAACTATCACTTTTGAAACTACATTCTATGTATTCAATATCATCATCATCTGCCTTTTAACCTTTTTTTAGCCTTTTCTCAACTATTTTGGGGCCGGCTTCCAGACGAAGCGGATTTGCATCCGGTTCGTCTGGAAGCCGGCCCCAAAATAGTGTACCAGTATTTTAAATAAAGCAACTGCCTATTTGACCTCCACAACCCAGTTAGTACTCGGTAATACGATAACCCTTGGTAAGACTGGTTGTCAGACTTTCAAGATAAGGTAAGCTTAAAGCATGATGCAATGCTATCATCAAATTAAAAATAAAACAGAAAAAAAAATCAACTCCAACCAGTACCTTTTCACATAAAACCTTTCTCCACAACAAACTCGTATTCTTTATTTAAATAGACTAGCTTGTCAGGGAAGGCGCCCAAACGAAAAGTTCGATGATAGGCTGAATGGCGATGGCGGAAATTGATAATTTCCATGCACTTTGACGCCGAGTGTTAGCGGCCCTATACGATCCTCGTATTCAGGGGTGTCGGGGCGATGAAGATGTGTACAGTTTATTGACCTGTTTTACTTTGAAGGGGATTTTATATTGGAAGTTATGTAGTATGGATAGAAAAGGATAAATAATTATATTCTGTATTTTTTTTTGCGATTTTGATTTCGTACTCACCAGTTGGCTATCTAAAAATTGTAGCATTCAGGGAGATTAATTTTGATGTGACCCGTAGTTTTTATACATGGTTCTATGCCCGGTTGATGGTAATAGGATCGCCCCCTACATGGGACGTAGCTCTTCGATACTCGCAATTACAGACACAAATAAAATAACGATGCACCGTACCCATTCGGGTACGGCTGGGATATACGGGACATAACTGGCGAAATGTGGATGTACTAAGGGAAACACCTCTGCCTTAACCTTCGGGGATTACAGGCGTGATGTTATCTTATGTCTGTGAGACTCGAATGTGTGTTCAAAGGAAAACATCTTGAAAGAACTAGACCAGTTGCAATGGGGTATATGCATGATTCTTTTTTATCACTTTAAACAAGCGTATTAACATCAGAAATAGCAAAGCAAAACTATTTTTTTAATATCTATAAAAAATACTAAGTTATAAGCATTTGAAACTGCTGATCAGACGGAGAGATCCGATACAGCGTATGACGTCATTCGCTGTCTCGACGTACAAAATCCATACTAAATTCCGTTTACCTAGAAAGAGATTGAAACAAAAGTTTAAATGGTTATAACTTTTGTGTTGTTTGGCCGATTTAGGTCTTGTTTCCGCTTTTTGTCATTATTTTTATAATACTTTAACATTCCGTATCGAAATAAACAAAAGAAAATTTATGCATATTCCCTATTGCTTTTAGAGCTTTTCGAATTCCTACAACAACTTTTAACAGAATTGACAGTAATGTTTTCGGTAGCTTAATAATAAATAATAAGCTAAATAAAATCTAATTAGTCCGTCAGATAGATTTCCAAAAAATATTGGACACGTATTTTTTCTTTTGTTACGTGAATCAAAATTGACGTAAATACGACGCTTTTAAAATTCTAAATACGTCACGCCGTGGTGTAATTTTTAGTGCGTTGTGACGTCAAGAGGACTCCCGAGTTGTGATGCGTCTTATCTTTGTCAATAGTCATTGATTTACAAAAACAAAAAATATGTGTCCATTATTTTCCAATACTCTAACTGACGGGCTAAATAGATTTGCAATTTATTGATGGTAGAAACTAGCCTATTATGATTCAATCCAATACATTTTTGACGTTCTCATCACTGTCATCGCCGACAGAAAGTCATAAAATAGCTTTGTCTAGGCCTTCTAGATTTGTTTGAAATTCTGAAATAGAAATAGGTCTGCACTTTCCCCGATAAACACTATTTTCTCAAGGAGTTCTAAGTCTACCAAATACCTACTAACAAACAATGTAAATACTACTGTTTCTCCTTATGATAAGACCCCATGTCCAACATCTCTACATTCACATTAGGATTACGATGGCGACGCAAGCAGCCATTCTCTGTTGAAATACAACTTGTCTCATATATACGCTAAACGATCTTGCGGTGTTAATTCCCAGCTCGCTTAGCTTAGCGATACCATCTTGCTGGGTAGAGTGGTACAGTCAGTTTATGTACTGGGGTAATTATTATTATCCACTTTTGAAGAAAATACGACTAATTAAACTCCTTTAATTAGTCGTATTTTCTTCAAAAGTGGATAATATGAACAGAAAGAATTTGCTACTATCACAAGTTTAGGTACCTAATACAATAGCGTAGTTATATTTAAAGTTACAACAGTTTACCAAGACTACTACTACTATTACAACAGCCCATAACGTCCACCGCTGGATATAAGCCTCTCCCATGATGGGAGAATTTGCCGTAATCTCCACGCTTGGCAGGCGGATTGGAGATCGCAGTGATGAAAGACTATCAGAAAACGCTGCTGCCCATTCTCTGGTCTACGGAGGCGCAACGTGTTCTGCCTCAGACATTAGTCGCCTTATACGACACCCGTCAGTGTAATGGGTTGGTTCTATTCTACTCTGCCGGAACCACACGGCTGAACCAAGACCCAAGACCAAGACTAGAATGAATTATTTTGACAACCAAGAGTAATTTTGCAAAATGCGGCCCGTGTGAATTCACGATCACTATATCACTCAGTGTACAATTGAAGCAGTCAATCTGTTGTGACATCATATTTTGTGTACGCAGCGCGTGCGTCAGTGGCGCGTGCTGCAGCATGTTGGTGCTAGCGGGCGGCACCCACAGCAGCGGAGCGCGGCGGCCGCCTCCGTCGCCCCACGTACCCACAATTCAACTGTGCTTAGAACACCTGGGTTGTGTATTTTATACCATGCTTATTCTTAAATAAGTAAGTGGCGAGAGCTACTTCCCTTCTTACTTGTAGTTTATGCATACAGCCCAGTATAATTATTATTATTTAGAGCGACTGGAAACTTCATTGGTATTTGGTTAATCATCGTCATCCTGTTCTTGTCTTATGTTACTTGGGGTTGGCGCAATACATTTTTCATCCATTCCTTCTATGTCATCTTGCTAACATTAACTCCTTTTTCTCTCATATTACCATTTCTCATGCAATCCATACATCTTTTCCTTGATCTTCCTCTCCCTCTCGATCCATCAAATCCTCCCTAATCTTCTTTCTCCCGTTAATCAAAGCGAGCAGAATTTTGTAAGATGTATTATAATGTTAAGAATTGGAGTGAAATGATACCACGCGAATGATGTGTAAAAACTGCCTTTATGAAACGTATAACATGAACTAATAATATAAAGGTGCCTACATACACGACACTATGACCTACAGATTATTGCACGTTCGATTTTAAATTATGGCGCCAAGTAAAAATCCACCAGTGCATAGTTTAGGCATAAAATTTTCGTGTCACATAAAGTGAAAACCAGCAAGAGGCCTTGCCGAGCCCTGGTTACCTCATAAAACCATGAATTCTGATGAAGCTAGCGTGAACACGTACAAGCATTATTTTTAATCCCCTGATTTATTGTTCAAATATGGCGCTGGGCAATAAATCAGGCGAGTCATGGAACATGTATATTAAATTCTGACCTAATTTTGGGCATAATTTTTGCCGACAAGTTGTGTTATAACCAGAAAATGTTAGTGGCGTAGGCTGCACGTCAGTGGTTATACATTGACATTAAGCTGACCTAGCGTAGTCATCATCTGCCTAGCATTTTCCCAACTATGTTGGGGTCGGCTTTCAGTCTTACAGGATTTTGATGAATACCAGTATTTTACATGAAGCGATTGCCTATCTGACCTCCACAACCAACAATTCGGGCCACTGACTGCCTTTAACGACTGTCAATGATCTAAAAATGGCACTCGGGACCAACGGCTTAACGTCTGAGGCACGGAAGAAACTCGGTATGTAATGGGTGGTCACCCAACGACGCACCAATCTAAGCAATCTAGCTTTTTCTCTAAACACCAATGTTGAGCTTACACCAAACTGTAACCCAATCTAGGCTTTCAAAATAATAGATTTTGTGAACACCAATCGTTTTTACGCAGTTTGCACCAATTTCATTCTGCGAACGATAGAAAAATTCGTTACCAGTTTTTATTTTGAAAGTGTGCATATTTAACTTTTATGCATGAATATTTTCTATTTTGGTCTCTAAATATATTGTGCGTACACACACAAAGGTAATTGATTTGTAAAACCAAGTATGGCAACATTTTTGGTGTGAGAAATCACTTATGCGACGCCATATTTTTTGTCAATCAACTTTGTGTTAGCAACAAGTTTCAAAGTGGAAACGGTTTCTTTAAAAAAAATAACTATCAAGTGACGACTAAGTATCGGGTTAAATACACGTTATAGCCTCCGCCAGATAGGTAAGAATTAAAGGTCATTGCTCTTTCCTTAATTTCTCTGCGTAGGTACCCCGACAATACAGAATCGTTTTTTATTACTAGTGGTAGTGTTGGGTTTATTTCTTACTGGCTTGATTTGAAACGAACCATCTTTCCCGCCTCAACGCGCTCGACCAATCAGACGCGTGGAAATCTACCGCGCTCCGAACGAATGAACGATCGCGCCACCTTGAGAGACATCTTGAAGAAAACGCGTGCGCGGCTCCGTAAAATATTAAGAAAACTCTGGAAATTACTTATTATAAACTGTGGAAACTGTCTAATCCTCTTGTGCTAAGTGCTGTGAACCTCTGTAAATGGATTCCTGGTCCCGGGACAGCGCAAAGCGGTGAAAAGACGTCGGTAAGTTTCTTCCATATCAAGCCAGCATTTTTTGTTCATAAATTCAAAATTAAAGCTATCGAACCACACATTTTGGTCATTCGAGCCAGGATTATCCAGTTACGAAATCAATACTGCTAAATATTTATTCATTTACACGTATTTATTGGTATAATTCTTGCAAACTTTGTCGTTTCGTCCATTGCCGGTAGGTACCTACACTACACGATTCATATTTTTACACAATAATTCGCTTGTATCTCAGTAAATATACATTGTACAAGCTCCAAACCTATTTGAAACTCATTTTTACGTATTCTGTTACCTAATCCAACGTTTATTTCAATTCATAACTCCAAATTTCGAATCTTGAATTTAAAATTATTTTTTACGGAAAATTATCGGCACCGGGCAGCCGCCATTGTTATTTGCCGTGTGCTTTGTAATAATTTTGTACTAAAATGCCTAAAACTGATTTATTGGCTGAAGAGGAGTTCGATACGTTGGTACAACCACATATTGCTACAAAAGAAATGTGTTTTATGAGATTGCAAGCCTTGTATCAGATTGCCAAGAATGTTAGTGACAAACCCGAGTTGATAGGAGAATTTAACGCTCGTTTTAGTGAATTGCTCAGTTGGCGGGAAAAGTTCGAAAAATCCATACAAAATATCACTATCCTAAAACGGAAATATTTTCAAGACTACGTTCCGTCATATAAAGAAATTGAAAGTTTTGACGAAATTTATTATTTCATTGTCCGAGTTTCGAGTGGTATGAACATAGATATGAAACAAAATCGATCTGAACAGAAATCGGAGGGCAGCTGTGTAAAGCCTAGGTTACCTAAATTGGAACTGTTTCCTTTCGACAGTAAACTCGAAAACTGGCCCACCTTTCGCGATACGTTTTCTAGTCTGATTCACACTAACAAACAAATAGCGGATATTGAAAAGTTTTATTATCTTCTATCGGCAGTAAGCGGGTCCGCTATAACGATTGTAAAGTCTATGCCGGTTACATCGTCTAACTACCAGATAGTTTGGGATGCGTTGGTGAAACGTTATGAAAATAAACGCGCGTTAGCGACTACCTATCTCGACAAGTTATTTAACTTTAATCCATTAGTGAATGAGTCGGTCTCCGGACTTAATGAATTCTTACAGACATTTCAAGAAAACATTAAAGCGCTTCATCTGCTTGAAATCAAAGATTTGTCGGGATTTCTGTTGTTTTATGTCGCGTTGCGTAACCTGGATCCCGTAACTAGGCGTGAGTTAGAACGAGAGTTGGGGCATGGGGATGAGCTTCCTACTTATGACAAATTGATAACTTTTATCGAAAAACATGTGCGCGTTCTCGAGATGTCCGAGTGTACTACAAATTCCACTGCCATAAAAAGTGTAGCGTCCACTCGAGGTCAATCAAAGGTCAACCACCCTTCTGGTTCAAAATCAAATAATTTAAACTCACAACGGCCTACTTTGTCGTCAGCTGTTGCCAATACAGACGAGCCTGTAAAGTCAAATAAATCCATGGAATGTCTGTATTGCAAAAAGATGCATTCTATATATCGATGTATCGAATACACCGACTTGACACCCGGACAGCGTCTCGATAAAATCAAACAATTAAAACTGTGCGAAAATTGTTTACGCGAGCATTCTGTCGACGACTGTCCGTCGAAAGTACGGTGTACGATCTGCAAAAAAAAGCATCATCACACATTGCACATAGATTCTTTTGCAAATTCGAGTTCTAGTGCCATCGCATTAACGTGCTCAGCTAAATTGACAGTCTTGCTCGGCACCGCGGTTATACACGTCGCAGATTGTTGGGGTCAGTACCAAACCGTACGTGCTATAATTGATAGCGGCGCTATGTCGAGCTACATAACTCAAGACTGTGCAAAACGCCTAGGGCTGTCGCGACGTAAATGTAACTTTGAGCCGATCGGTCTAGGTGGCAATCCAGTGCGGGATTTCGGGCTAACAACTTGCGAAGTTAAGCCGCGACACTGTGCTGGTCCTATCATGTCGACTGATGCGGTTATTGTTTCGAATATTACGGGTAATTTACCTACTATGCCTCTCTCTGATAAGACTATTGTTGAATTTCAACACCTAATGTTGGCCGACCCGACCTACTATAAACCCGCGCCAGTTGACTTATTGATAGCAGGCGACCTGTTTCCATACATCTACGACGGTCAAAAAATACCTCCACGCGAACATGGCTTACCTGTTGCCATGAGCTCAGTATTTGGGTACGTCATACTAGGTCAGACTGAACTCGATCGTTCTAATCACACCGCTGCCACCTTACCCGCTAATGATGGTCCCTTTTGTGGATTCTCCATGAACCTCGATAATATTATGCACTCATTCTGGGAGGTTGAAAATGTACCATCGGAGGTGACGCGTCGCAGCCCGGACGACGAATTAGCTGAATTTTTGTTTGCAAAAGAACATCGTCGTGATCCTACGGGTAGGTATGTGGTCAAGTATCCACTTCGGCCATCAGTTGAACTCGGCGACTCGAGCCAAATGGCAACTCGTCGACTACTCAACTTAGAGTCAAAACTAGAGCGGGAGCCTGAGCTGAAAATTCAATATCATAAATTCATGCACGAATATGAGGACCTCGGTCATATGACTTGTCTTGGTGATGTCCAGAACGTGGATTCAAAATACATCATCCCGCATTTCTGCATCATTAAACCAACAAGTACCACAACGTCTCATCGCGTGGTTTTTGATGCGTCTGGTAAGACATCTAATAACGTTTCGCTCAATTCATTGGTACTACCGGGTCCCAAACTTCAAGCTGATATCAATCAACTCTTAATAAACTTTCGTCTTCACGAAATTTGTCTTTCAGCAGACATTTGTAAAATGTTCAGAATGATTGACCTTGACCAAACTCAACGACCTTATCAACATATTCTCTGGCGGTACTCTTCGGATCAGCCTATTAAAGTGTTTGAGTTGAATACATTGACTTATGGCGTAGCTAGTTGTCCATATTTGGCCATAAAGGTGTTACACACTTTAGCGGACGACGAAGCGGACAAATTCCCAAAAGCCGCTCCTCTTTTGAAAACAGCGTTTTTCATGGACGATCTTATATGGTCTGTGGCTACTGTTGAAGAGGCGCTTGAGCTGCAGAAGGAGCTCATGGACTTATTGGAAGCTGGTGGCTTCATACTCCGTAAGTGGTCTAGCAATTGCCCGCAGGTGGTCGAACATCTAGATGAGGCTCATCGCGAAACGCCAGTTGCATTCGACGATGAGGCGAATTTGTCTATAAAAGTGCTTGGACTTCAGTGGCTGCCGGCATTTGATGCATTCTCCTTCACTACTACTCCGTCTAGCTCAGTGATTACAAAGAGAACGGTTCTATCCCAAATAGGTCGTCAGTTCGATCCACTAGGTTTCGTGGCTCCATGTATGTTTTATGCCAAATGTTTCATGCAGGAACTTTGGGCTCGCCAGTTAGACTGGGATCAAAGCTTGCCATTGGATCTCGAGGCTCAGTGGCAATTATACGTCAAGGAACTTCCATTATTGACGAATTTAAAACATGAACGGCATGTCAAGGTAGTGCATCATACCTACTGTCAGATTTTAGGTTTCTGTGACGCCTCGACTCTTGGGTATGCTGCTGTTGTTTATCTTCGAACTAGGAATGCGGAGGGTGACGCTAAAGTCAGTTTAGTCATTGCAAAATCTAAAGTCGCGCCTTTAAAGACCGTCACCATCCCTCGTCTGGAACTCATGGCTGCACACTTGCTAGCCAAGCTTATCAAGTACGTCCAATCCATTCTACACAATCGACTTGAGATCAATGAAACATTGTTGTTCACGGATTCTTCCGTCGTGCTTGCCTGGCTCAATACTCCCAGCTACACACTCAAAACATTTGTGTCCACTAGGGTGTCCAAAATCAACGTCAGTGTGCCCAGTGAATGCTGGTATCATGTTAGTGGTGTATCGAATCCAGCTGATATTTGCTCTCGCGGCGCGTTACCATCCGTATTGCTAGCGACACACGAATGGCTCAACGGCCCTGACTGGCTCAATCTTGACCCGATACAGTGGCCAATCAAAACAATGAGTGAATTCCGTGACTGCAATCCTCCTGAACTTAAGTGTCCCACCAAGACGGTCCTCGTTTCCACTGAAACAACAGATGATTCTTTACTTTACAATCTCACAGAAAAGTATTCTAGCTTCACTAAATTGCTCAACATTGTTGCTCGGTGTTACCAGTTCATCCATAATTGCAGATCAGCTGTTCAGAAGCGTAGATCACTCTCGGTCACTGACCTCAGACAGGCACATGATATTCTAGTCAAATCAGTCCAAAAACATCATTTCTCGAATGACATATTAACATTATCAAAGGACGGTCACTGCAGTCAATCCTTGAGAAAGCTCAACCCTTTCATAGATTCCAACTGTTTCCTGAGGGTGGGGGGTCGACTTTCCCAATCGGATCTAACTTACGAAAAGAAGCATCCGCTTCTCCTTCCAAAGAAATCTAATTTCACAAGTATCTTAATCGATCACTTTCATAAACTTCATTTACACGTGGGCCCACGCACTCTTCAAAGTTTAATCAATCAAAAATATTGGATAATTTCAGCGCGTAGTGCTATTCGATCACGTACAAGTAAATGTATGTCTTGCTTTAAGGTGTCTCCTTCAAATCGACAACCTATAATGGGTGAACTGCCTAAGTTCCGCACTCAAGATATTCATGTCTTTCACACTGTTGGTGTCGACATAGGCGGACCTTTTCCTACCAAGGAGTCAACTCGTAGAAACGCTCACGTATCCAAATCCTATTTGTGCGTATTCGTGTGTTGTGCCACACGAGCGGTACATTTAGATGTCTTATCTTCTCTGAGTACCGAGTGTTTTCTCGCATGTTTCGACCGTTTTACGGCGAGAAGAGGTTTATGCTGTTCCATTGTGTCCGACAACGGCACCAATTTTGTCTCAGCTGGCAAACAGCTAAAAGAAGTTACTGAATTCCTTAATACTGATTCGGAAAATCTATCCAGAGGCTTCGTCTCTCGTGGAATTAAATGGAGACACAACCCTCCGACAGGAAGTAACTTTGGTGGATTTTACGAATCTGTGATTAAATCTGCTAAACTACACTTAAAACGTGCCGTGGGTACTAGGGCTCTATCTTTTGAAGAACTAGGTACGGTTTTCTGCCGAGCTGAAGCTGTGCTCAACTCAAGGCCCCTCTGTGCTTTGTCGAGTGATCCTAACGAGTTTGAGGTTCTAACTCCTTCACACTTCCTTATAGGTAGGGAACTCCTATCGGTTCCAGAGCACGACTTAACTGATTTGTCCGGTTCTAGACTGAATCGTTGGCAGCTTGTCCAACAAATGTCACAACAATTCTGGAAACTTTGGAGACAAGACTACTTGCATACATTACAACAACGGCAAAAGTGGTTGACCAACTGTCGAAATCTCAATATCGGTGATCTTGTCCTTTTAAATTCTGATGCACCATCGCTTCAGTGGGTTTTAGCTCGAGTTTCCAAATTGCATAGTGGGCCGGATGGGGTCGTGCGTGTAATAAGTGTACGCACTGCCAATAACCACGAGTTTACTCGTCCTGTTTCAAAGGTGAGTCCTCTCCCGTTGGATCAGGACTCAGAATAGTTCTTTATTGTATAATTCTAACCGTCATTATGTAAATTCTTGTTTATGTATGACTTCCTATTACTTATTCTTTATTCTAATATAAAAATACAGTCCACTTGCTATATTATATTTATCTATATAAATCAAATACCTTACACACACAAACACACATCAATTCTTATGGTTAATTATTGCATAATTCAAAGTTCAACTAATTCAAACCTCACTTATCCTGGTATCGTAACTGGGAAATCCTTGCGGATTTCGGTGGGGGGAAATGTTGGGTTTATTTCTTACTGGCTTGATTTGAAACGAACCATCTTTCCCGCCTCAACGCGCTCGACCAATCAGACGCGTGGAAATCTACCGCGCTCCGAACGAATGAACGATCGCGCCACCTTGAGAGACATCTTGAAGAAAACGCGTGCGCGGCTCCGTAAAATATTAAGAAAACTCTGGAAATTACTTATTATAAACTGTGGAAACTGTCTAATCCTCTTGTGCTAAGTGCTGTGAACCTCTGTAAATGGATTCCTGGTCCCGGGACAGCGCAAAGCGGTGAAAAGACGTCGGTAAGTTTCTTCCATATCAAGCCAGCATTTTTTGTTCATAAATTCAAAATTAAAGCTATCGAACCACACAGGTAGTTCCAAAATTATTTGTATTAAAGACTTTTAAGAATTATTATCAAGCATAATCCGAGATGGGCAGACGACATTGGTGTCGATTCTGTTGTGCACAAACTAAACTTAACTTAGACTATTGCTAACTTTTACTAAAAAGCAGTGCGAGAAAAGGACGGCAATAGGTATGAACTAAGTTAGAGATGTCAAACTAGTTTATGCCTTGCGCTTCACCGTGTTTTTAGTCGACATGTTTTTACGTGCACCCTTCACTTGTATGGAAATATTAGTTCCAACTAAATTTGACAGCTCTAAATTACGTCCGTCTCTTTCTCGTTTTAGAGAAAAAGATAGCAATAGCCTAAATGAAGTTTAGTTTGTGAACAACAGTATCAACACCATTGTTGCCATTGCGGGAATATCCTGGATAAGGCTGGTATAAGAGTCTGGAACTTGGCACAAGCACAAAGAGGCCTATACCTAACAGCGGGTGAAGTTGGGCACGATGATGATGATAATCTGCCTATAACGTTCCCACTGCTGGGACATAGGGGCACATGGACATGGGGCTGCATGGGTTTACTTTTATGCACTAATTATACAATACTTTAAGAAATAACACTGCTGCACCTAAATTTACACTTTTGTAATATCTACTTTTAAATAAATTATTCTTATTCTTATTCTTTATTCTTATAGGACTCCTCTCAGTGAAAAGACATGTCATTTCTGAACCAACGTCAGATACAAAAATTTTGTCTTCAGATACAACAAAAAAGAAACAATATAATATCGTTCAGACCGTAGCTGATGTCATTACATACGAGAAAAAATGCAATTTGAAACACGAGCAAAGTGCTTGACATCAATAAAATATAATGTCTCATTATGTTTTAGAGTGCTTGCGTTATTATAAATTTAAATATTCATATTATACAAGGCTTTGGCCTTGAGGTAAGATCTATGGAAATTAACTTAGTTTACATCAAATATGAGCTAATGTATGTTCACCACATGTTTTGCTTATCAGTGCACTTAAGAAAGGGCAATAAGTCTCTTAGATTTGACTTTAGTCAAATCTAAGAGACTTATTGCCCTTTCGACTTATTTGTCTCTGCTGAATTTCGCCCCATGAAAACTTCATTCAAAAGCAGTCTGTGTTGATGATTGCTTTGCAATATCGGCACTTAAACGCCCGTTTAGATGTATGTTGTATTATGCTTCTTTGGTAAAACTCACCCTTGTGTTTTGTCCACAATAAGTCGTCTCTTTGATCTCGGACGACAGTAAAATGATGTTTATAGATTTCAGCATATGCAATATGAACGTAACTTAGCGTGTCTTGACTAAGACATAGTATTTTCGTCTTTAACTTACACATAGGGGACAGAAGCAGGAATAATGTTTGGGCAAGATTCGAGCTAAATATCGTTTGTAGACCTCGGCGTTAAGGTCAGCGTACAATAATGGAGTAATAAGATACAAGCTATAAACCACACCTTCATCTCGTCTTTACGTCAGTTTACATCGACGTTGAAAAGCCAACTTGACCAAAACTCCAAGATTATTCGAATTAAGGCATCACGCTTATTTCTTTTATTCCAGCTCTATCCCTTTATACGTCTATTTATTGCTAGGTTAAGAGGGCTATTATAATTTTTCTTTTTTCGAGTGTTTTATGAGTCTAACACTCAAATACAAGAAAGATGTGTGAATAGGGTTTAGATATGGCCATAAAATTAAAAAAAAAATATGCCTGAGAAAGAATTATTATTTCACTAGAAAGCGCTCAAAATAAAAATCTTTTTTTTTTTGTATTTGAGTCTTAGACTCTTAAAACACTCAAATACAAGAAAATTTGTGATAGCCCTCTTAAGGTTTACCAAGATGGAACTTAAAAGGGACATATTTATCCCTAAAATTGTCTAAACAGTAACAACAGCGTTAGGTACACTGGCTCCGTCCGTCACGCTGCAAGCCGATACATTAACAACGTCAGCGTGATAAATCTTACAAGTAAAATAGGTATTAGTCACATGATCTATAAAATCCTCTAAACAGTAACAGCGTTAGGTACACTGGTTCCGTGCGTCACGCTGCAAACTAATACATCAACAATGTCAGCGTGACAAATCTTACAAGTAAAACAGGTATTTAGTCACATGATCTCTAAAATCCTCCAAACAGCAACAGCGTTAGGTTAGGTTAGGTACAGCAGTTCTGTCCGTCACGCTGCAAGCCGATACACCAACAAGCTCAGCGTGACAAATCTTAAAAGTAGAATAGGTATTAGTCACATTATCTCTAAAATCCTCTAAACAGCAACAGCATTAGGTTAGGTTAGGTACAACGGCTCCGTCCGTCACGCTGCCCGCTGATTCATCGACGAGCTCTGCGCTGCACCGCGTTACTGATGAGGGTAGCTAAGGTTTAAGTGGAAAGCGGGACAACTCAAATGGAAATGTTGAGACAATAGTTTTTTTAGTAACGGTGCAATCACGCTGATTTAGAAAATTTTTAAATTTTCTGTAAATCTGATATTTTCTGTTTATAAAAACCGGTTATTTTCACGGATATAATTGTTAAACTTATGACTAATGATGAAATTAAAGAAACAAAAAATATTCATTCGTCGCAAGGACATGACGTGCATACAATATTAGGAAAAATAAACAATAAATATACAACGTATTTAGACAAACACAAACATTTAGAAAACATGAACATGCAAAAGTAACACTAACTGTTACCTTTTCACGCTAATTTTTGACATCCACGCTAGCGAAGCTGCGGTTAGAAGCCAGTGAAACTAAAACGGTGGTACGGTTTTTAGGCTATCCAGAATGATAAATGCTCAATGTTTGCTTCTCTTTTCTTCACGACGAAATTCATAGGGATGACAACATAAAAACTGTTCTAAACTTCCTCTTGTTACTTGTTCCACAGTACAGAAAACATTAGTAAGACTAGTTTACGACAACTAACGCGAAACTGAACACTGTTCTCTCATGTTGAACTACTGTGGTTAATGCGCCGCCCATTTATGCAAAACACACTCGTTGTTTACATTTAGATGTTTACCTACTGCTCTGTGGAATCTGAGCTGTGGCTTTGATATCATGTTGCTTGCGTTTGGTTAGCTGTTTCACAGATTTTATTTAGCTGTCTTTATAGCGAGCTCGTGGCTAAATAATAACAGCCACTCGGGTTGATCTTTAGGTTAAGCCGTACTTGCTTAGGTTGGTCCGTGGATGGGTGACCACCCTTACATACCGAGTTTCCTCCGTGCCTCAGAAAGTACGTTAAGCTGTTGGTCTCGGCTGTCATTTTTTAAGATCTTTGGGGTCGTTACAGGTGGCCCAAAAGTCTGAAAACCAGTCTTATAAAGTGGTATCGTATAGCCCAGTATAAACTGCGTTGTCGAGGTCAGTCGCTCCATGTAAAATACTGGTACTCAGCTGCATCCGGTTAGACTGGAAGCTGACCCCAAAATAGTTAGAAAAAGGCTAGGCAGATGATGACAGCGAGCGGTTACTTACATATGTCCATCGTTTTCAGAGACGCTGTAAAAAATCACCATGAGAAACCACCTTCCTAGTTTTTGTATCAAGGGTTACTGTTACTGATATCAGATGGGAAATCATCAAATGACTCCTCCCGCTCTGGGAGGAGCAGGAGGGAGTGTCAGACTTTTACTGACTAAAACCCATCCATGTTCCTTCATCGCCCTTAGTGTTCCGGGGCCACGGTATCTCTTTCGAACAGTCCCGCAACCGTTACTGATAGCCTCATGTCATCTCACTGTTGGGCAAAAGGTCTCTCCCCATGACTTCCATATCTTTCGATCTAGGGCTTATGTGGACCATTGGTCATTGGTTCTGTCCAGCACATCCCGCCATCTCCTGCGAGGTCTACTCTGTCGCCTTCTGGCTGTGTCAGGGCTACACATCGTGGTTATTTTTCAAAAATCTAGACTCCGTGAGCTACTGAGAAATTCCTAATGGAATACAATAATATTTTGTCCGACCTGGGAACCAAACCCAAGACATCAGAAGTTGAGGTCCGTGGCTTAGGCCCCCAGTGGTTGAGGCAACCGTGGCCAACGCCCCCGATTCGATTCATTTGTTTTTTGTGCTTTTTCTCTTAGTATAGTTATAGGCAGGGAGCCTATGGGTGTAGGATAAAAAAAAAACGAAAAATGTTCGAAAATGTCAAAGTTTTTTGGTCCCCACCAAGTTACCACAGGCTCTTTGAGGTCGGAAACCTTTTTTTTTTGGACCTGCCGATGAAAAATACTTTATTATTATGGTGAAACTTTTTTTTTATCCTACATCCACAGGCTCCTCGAGGTCGAAATAGTAGATTGTATCATAAGGGAGCAAAATAATATTTTTACAGCGAGGGCGCTTTTTTGAATCCAGAGCGAAGTGAGGGATTCTAGAGTAGAATCCCGAGCGTAGCGAGGGATTCTTTAATAGAATCCTGAACATAGCGAGGGATTCAAAGTACGTCGCCCGAGCCAAAAATATATTTTGCGCCCGAGTGATACACTCTACTTTTCATCACCCACTATGAGAAAATAAAAGGCGCCTCATCATTTTAACCGACTTCAAAAAGGAGGAGGTAATTCGACTGTTTTTTTTATGTATTTACACCGATTACGCTGATATATATGAGCCGATTGACGTGATTATTCTTTAGTTTGATGCGGAATAGTTGCCATTTGGTCCTATAAAAATGTAACATAGTTTGGCCCAGTAGTTTTCATTTTATGAACATTTTTACTTCAGTCGTGTGGTCTAATTTCAACATGTAAAATAAATGCATATCTAATATTTGGATAGGATATTACAACTAAAAATGGAAAAATAAAAAAACTTTTTTGCAAAAAATAAAACCGACTTCACAAAACACAAAAACGTTAAAAATAACTTTAGCTTCAGAAGTCGGTGACAAAAAAAAACTAAATGAATCAAACAAAGGTCACCGACTTCTGAAGATCTAAAGTTATTTTTCACTATATTGTGTTTTTTATTCACTGTTACTTGAAGAACTCATTTTTCAAAACAAAACCATGAATTTCTAACAATTCATGAAAATTGACGAAAACGCGGTCTGTAGTTCGCGCGTTTTTAATTTGATTTCTTTTTTTTATTCAGTCAGCGCGGCGGCCGGCGGCGGCGGCGTGACTGGGCCGTCATACCAGCCAGTCTTTATTCAAACAATATTTGCGTTCGATTTCTTTCGGCGCTGAACACTAAGATGTTCCAAATTCAAAAAGTGCGCCGCAATTATCTTTGCGGCGCACTTTTTGAATTTGGAACATCTATAAAGAGGATTAAAAACTCATTACTGCCCGCTAAAAGTTTCTTATAGAAAATACCACCTTTGGGTGCACTTAAAGGCGAACCAAGTCGTCCTTTTCGAATAGATAGGATGAAATAATAGATTGTATCATAAGGGAGCAAAATAATATTTTTATGGCGAGGGCGCTTTTTTGAATCCAGAGCGAAGTGAGGGATTCTAGAGTAGAATCCCGAGCGTAGCGAGGGATTCTTTAATAGAATCCTGAACATAGCGAGGGATTCAAAGTACGTCGCCCGAGCCAAAAATATATTTTGCGCCCGAGTGATACACTCTACTTTTCATCACCCACTATGAGAAAATAAAAGGCGCCTCATCATTTTAACCGACTTCAAAAAGGAGGAGGTAATTCGACTGTTTTTTTATGTATTTACACCGATTACGCTGATATTTATGAGCCGATTGACGTGATTATTCTTTAGTTTGATGCGGAATAGTTTCCATTTGGTCTTATAAAAATGTAACATAGATTGGCCCAGCAGTTTTCATTTTATGAACATTTTTACTTCAGTCGTGTGGTCTAATTTCAACATGTAAAATAAATGCATATCTAATATTTGGATAGGATATTACAACTAAAAATGGAAAAATAAAAAAACTTTTTTGCAAAAAATAAAACCGACTTCACAAAACACAAAAACGTTAAAAATAACTTTAGCTTCAGAAGTCGGTGAGAAAAAAAAACTAAATGAATCAAACAAAGGTCACCGACTTCTGATGATCTAAAGTTATTTTTCACTTTATTGTGTTTCTTATTCACTGTCACTTGAAGAACTCATTTTTCAAAACAAAACCATGAATTTCTAAGAATTCATGAAAATTGACGAAAACGCGGTCTGTAGTTCGCGCGTTTTTAATTTGATTTCTTTTTTTATTCTGTCGGCGCGGCGGCCGGCGGCGCGACTGGGCTGTCGTACCAGCCAGTCTTTATTCAAACAATATTTGCGTTCAATTTCTTTCGGCGCTGAACACTAAGATGTTCCAAATTCAAAAAGTGCGCCGCAATTATCTTTGCGGCGCACTTTTTGAATTTGGAACATCTATAAAGAGGATTAAAAACTCATTACTGCCCGCTTAAAGTTTCTTATAGAAAACACCACCTTTGGGTGCACTTAAAGGCGAACCAAGTCGTCCTTTTCGAATAGATGGGATGAAAACATTTTTTTTGTACCCGCCTCTGACTGTACTAAGAGAAAAAGCACAAAGAACAAATTAATCGAATCGGGGGCGTCGGCCTCGGGTGCCTCGACCACTGGGGGCCTAAGCCACGGACCCAAAAGTTTCGCTTGCGACCACCTTCGGGACAGTTAGTACTGGCTCAGGGTTCAGTGATTAGAACGGTTCAAAATAAAATATGAACATCTTGCAGAATTGAAAAACACTTTCCAAACGAAAGTTCTTCAGAGTTCCTAATACTAACATATTGTTGTTTCTTGTTCTTTCTTCTGTGTGATGGCCAGTTCACAAATATTCTTTATGGACAAAGGTTTTTTTTCATTAATCAAGTAATTTGTTAAATTGATCGCCAAAAGAAATAAGAAAGCCAGACGTGGTTTTCTAAAGTCTAACTTTTTTACGACCAAAGAATGTTCTTATCGTTCTATTTTCTTTCTTTTTGTGATTAAATTAGAGTACCTTATCTATACTAATATTATAAAGCTGAAGAGTTTCTTTGTTTGTTTGAACGCGCTAATCTCTGGAACTACTGGTCCGATTTGAATTATTCTTTCGGTGTTGGGTAGTCCATTTATCGAGAAAGGCTATAGGCTATATAACATCACGCTACGACTAATAGGAGCGGAGCATAAGTGAAAAATGTTGCAAAAACGGGGGAAATTTGTTCCTTTTGAAAGCTTTTTCTCTCTTATGTGACGCAGACGAAGTTGCGTGGGTCAGCTAGTTTTCAATAAAGGTCACAATTACTCGTTAACTATGTTTACAAACCCTGTGTTTATGACGACATTCAACTTTCAATTTTGGGTGGAATATTTTTTTATCTTTGTTTCATACACGAGTTTTCATTTACAAGATTTAGTGAAATATGGACCTATTATTTTTCATAAGGACTTGTTTTTACATTTTTTTTTCTCCGACCAGTATATAACAGTTTGTGGGAAAAGGATTTTCACCTATTCCGCCATCTAAGTAAATAAGTTATTTATTAAATTTTGACCAGAAAATAAAAGATTATTTAATGAAGTTTTTCTGACAACTCTATTATATTTTAACAGCAACAAAAAAGGATCTAAAATATTGATATTCGTCTATAAAAAAGGTTTCACGCCACAAATTTATAAATGAAAGTCAGGTCAGTCTGTCACCGCGTTTTTCTTCTGAACTACGAAACAGATGTTAATGTGATTTACACCAGCACCCCTAGCCAAGTTACAAACGTTTCGTATCAATTCTCTTTCTACAATCGTAAACGCCTCGGCGTAAGAGATTGTAGAAAGCGCTAAATTGATAGCCAAGTTGACACGACTGAGTCGATCGCTCGTTCTCTAATGTCTATAGAAAAAACCTACACTTTAGTCTATGGTGAGCGTTCCTACCAAAGAGTTTAGCGATCAAAATTGTAGAAACGATAACATTCTATTCTATCATTTTAAACGATGTAAACTTGTCTACGAATTTTCTATTCGTTTGTGTTGATCACGTGATTTAACGTTGAGATGATGTCATTCCCATTCATTTGAATAGTTTTCTACTAGCGTTAACGATTGTAGATTGTCAACTTGGCTAGGGGTGCAGGTTACGTGCACAGTTTATGGATAATGTTCCAACTGCTGGGACACCCATCTCTTCTATATGTTTTGTAAGTGAAGACATAAAAAATCGTACTAAAAATATCGATGTTTTATCGAGTCACAAAATCCGCGCAAAGCAAGGACGGATCGGTAGTTAATTTTAAAACAATTCAGTGTTAACTGGGGCTTAACAGAGCTACTAATAGAATTAGTTATTTAATTAACCGTTACAGCGGATATTTGGTTACTGCGGTGAAGTTCAAAGACTCGTTTGATCATTATGATATTTTCCTCTGTTTCCTGTTTGTAGCCAAATTAAGTGAGTGTTAGGTGAAATATTTTGGTTAAATTGCTTTGTTTTGGCGAATTAAATTTGAAAACGATAGTGTAAACATTTTTTTCATTTTTACATTTTATTAATTTTTGGCCGTTCTGGAACCGAAAGCCATAAACTCGATCATCTCGAAACGATTGGGACTATTTTTTTAAATTAATTAAAAAATAATCAAATTTATCATAAATTTAATTTATCGTGTTTTTTTATTGTTATTTTAAAAAAAAAAACACGAAAAATTTAAATTTCATGTTTTAGAGTTCCGTACCTATAGAGTAAAAACGGGAACCTATTACTAAGACTCCGGTGTCCATCCATCTGTCTGTCACCAAGCTGTGCCATGAACCGTGAGAGAAATTTTTACAGATGATGTATTTCTGTTGCCGCTATAACAACAAATACTAAAGCAGAATAAAATAAATATTTAAGGGGGACTCCATACAACAAACGTGATTTTTTTTACCGTTTTGTCTTGTGTTGTGATAACTAGCTGATGCCCGCAGCTTCGCCTGCTTGACAAATTATATATTATTATTAAAACCTTCTTGAATTACTCTATCTAATAAAAACCCGCATCAAAATCCGTTGGAAAGTTTTAAAAATCTAAGCATATATAGGGACGTCTAGACAGACGCGGCCGGACTTTGTTACCCGACTGCGCGTCGCAAAGGAGGGTAATGTGTTTATCAGTCTATGTATGTATGTATGTAGGTATGTTTGTTTTTTCTATGTGGCGTTCTAGAGACCAAATGCGTCGGCCGATTTTGATAATTCTTACGTCAATCGATTTGTATTAACCTTGCGAGTGTCACTAAAGACATAACAGTAATCAAAATTCACCACAGCGACAACCAGACGCCATATTGTCAAAACGAAAAAAAAAAAGTTGATGAACTATGTCAAGTGGGGTGTCGTTGAATAGGTATTTTAAAATCATCTTTAGGTTTCTTTTATCATTTTTCATTTTAAATAATAGTTTAGGATATATAACGATTTAAAGTTGTTTAACAAAGCAATCATTCTCGCTAATTCTTACTTATTGATTTAAGTTTTTATTTCAAGTATTAGCGATATGCAAACATAAAAAAAAACAGTGAAAAACTAATATTTTTGGTAAAAAAATAACTTTTATTCATCGCCAAGTCGCCGAGAAAAAAAAGTTTACCACCAAGCTCGATAGATGGCGTTGTACATTTGATGCACGTTTCTGAATCGCGGTGTTAAGATTATCCGCGTCTACTAATTGAATTCTTTGTTATGGATTTAAGTTTCCATACTTTACAATTGTAAAGTATGGAAACTTAAATCCATAACAAATAAGTAAATAAGTAATTACTGATTTTAGCTCACAGAGAGAATAGGTAACTGACTTTAGTACGTACGTAAATTTGAAAATACTTAATTTGGATTCATATTGGTTTTTGTTATCATCATTACATTTCTGTCACCAAAACTATTACGATTCGGACTAAAGGGACTAATCATCAGTAGTTTAGACCACCGCAAGTTACTTAATAATCCCCACGATATTAACTCCCTCAATGAAATGACTAGATTGCGAAATTTACCATCTTATAACGAAGTCAATGAGTCGTAATCGTAACTAAAAAGTATAAAATAAAAAATAATAATTTAAAGAAAAACAAAAAACCCGACTGCGTAAAAACTAATTTTAAAAAATACGTGAAAGAATTAACTTAAATAAAAACTAAAAAGAAAGAAACAAGCCCATTTGTTTAGAATTCTGTTAAGTAATACTAAATAACTACACAAATGAAATAGTTTTATAATCGATACACACATAAAACAAATCATAAATTCTAATGCAGAACAGAACGACTCACTGTCGGGGCCCCTTGGGAAGATTTGATTAGTAAAATTTAAATGGGCCCCGACTGTGAGTCGTTCTGTTCTGAATTAGAATTTATGATTTGTTTTATGTGTTTATTTATCGATTATAAAACTATTTCAATTGTGTAGTTATTTAGTATTACTTAACAGAATTCTAAACTACTGGGCTTGTTTCTTTCTTTTTAGTTTTTAGGGTTCCGTACCCAAAGGGTAAAAACGGAACCCTATTACTAAGACTTCGCTGTCTGTCCGTCTGTCCGTCTGTCTGTCACCAGGCTGTATCTCATGAACCGTGACAGCTAGACAGTTGAAATTTTCACAGATGATGTATTTCTGTTGCCGCTATAACAACAAATACTAAAAACAGAATAAAATTAATATTTAAGGGGGGCTCCCACCACTATATTTTTAGCCGCCGTCACTGGGCAGCATACCGTAACGGTATGCATACCCGTGGAGTCCGGGCGAAGGGCGCCTGCCCTGACCTGATCGGCAGGGCACCCTCCGGACCTGGCGACGGCGGCCACCACTTCCTCCTCGGTAACCGAGTCGTCCAGACCCAGGATGCGCAGGTCTGCGCATCTGACGGGCCTGGACACTCGGGCCTCGTCCGCGTTTAGGGACGCTCTGAGCTTTTCAGCCAGAGCGTCGGCGGACGACCCGCTGGTTTCGCCGGGGATCTCCAGCAATCGAGCCCCTGTCGCGGTGACTTTAAGCCGGAGGCCCCCGGTGATCCCAAGCTCACCGAGGTTCACCGCCTCTTTCGCCTTCGCCAGAAGGTCGCGGTAGGACACGTCCCTCTTTTCCGCGTCCGGCTGTAGTGTGATCACTACAGCTGCGGTCTTCGGGGCGCGGAGCCTAGCCGCGATCTTTCGCGCCCTGCAGCGGAGAATGGAACCGGCGAGAGATGTCGTGCGGTGTTCCGCAGGGTTCGGTCCTAGGGCCGCCCTTGTGGAACATCGGTTACGACTGGGTGCTGCGCGCCGACCTCCCTAGTGGTGTCAGCGTAGTTTGCTACGCTGACGACACGCTGGTGCTGGCCCAGGGGAGGTCGCACGAGGTGGCGGCCGAAGCGATGACACGCGGGGTTGCGACAGTCGTTGAGAGGATCCGGCAACTGGGTCTCGAGGTGGCATTGCACAAGTCCGAGGCCATGTGCTTTCATGGGCCTCGGAATGCGCCACCTCCGGGATCCTTACTCACGGTAGGAGGAGTATCCATCGGTGTCGAGTCGACTTTAAAGTACCTAGGACTCGTCCTCGACAGCCGGTGGAACTTCGTGGAGCACTTCCGACGTTTGGCCCCCAAACTGGAACGGACTGGGGCTGCCTTCAGGCGGCTCCTGCCCAACCTAGGGGGGCCGAACGCCTCCTGCCGGAGGCTCTACGCGGGAGTCGTGCGGTCCATGGCCCTTTACGGGGCCCCGGTGTGGGCGCGTTCTTTGAGGCGGCGTGCCGCCCACTACCTGAACGCGCCCCAAAAGGTGGTAGCCGTAAGGCTGGCCCGGGGCTACCGCACGATTGCCCGCGAGGCAGCGAGCCTCCTTGCCGGATTGCCGCCATGGGATCTGGAGGCAATAGTCCTCGCGCGCCTACACGAATGGCGCGCGGAGGCGCTACGCCGGGGGGAAACTCCGCTGCCGCGACAAATTGTCGCTCAGCGGACAGACTTCCGGTGGGATCTCATGGCGACATGGAGAGAGCGACTGTCGCAACCCCGTGCAGGGCACGCCACGATAGTGGCGATAAGTCCCCTCTTTGAGGAGTGGCTTGAGAGACGCCACGGCGTCCTCACCTTCCGCCTGACGCAGGTCCTCACCGGACACGGAGTGTTCGGGAGGTTCCTGCACCGAATCGGGCGGGAGGAAACGCCCGGGTGCTTCCATTGTGAGGATCGACCGGAGGACACGGTGGAACACACGGTGGAGGTGTGCCCCGCGTGGGCGGAGCACCGCCGTGTCCTCGAAGCGGCGATCGGCGGCGGCGACCTCTCGCGTCCAGCCCTGGTGCAAGCCATGGTCCGGAGCGAGACGGAATGGGACGCCGTCACCTCCTTCTGCGAAGCAGTAATGCTAGAGAAGGAGGTGGCGGAACGTGAGAGGGAGAGAACCTCTCAACGTCCCGGCCGCCGCGGGAGACGCCCCGGGCGTCGGGGGCCACCACCACGTAGCCCCCGGCCACCGTAGGCGCGGGCCTGTGGACGGTGAGCTATGGGCTAGCTCGCCGTCCGTCCGTCTCATGACATGACGACAGGCCGTGTCGACGGCGCGTTAGTGTTCCACGCGCGCCTCAAAGAGAGTCAGCAAAAAGGAAGGGGTCCGTAAGGACCGATGCCTGCCGGGGTTGCGGGACTATTCGAAAGAACCGTGGCCCCGGAACACAAAGGACGATGAAGGAACATGGATGGGTTTTAGTCAGTAAAAGTCTGACACTCCCTCCTGCTCCGCCCAGAGCGGGAGGGGTTATTTGATGATTTCCCATCCGAAAAAAAATAAAAAATAAAAAAAACCGGGCTCTCATACAACAAACGTGATTTTTTTGCCGTTTTGTCTAATGTATAGATAATGGTACGGAACCCTTCGTGCGCGAGTCCGATTCGCACTTGGCCGGTTTTTATTTAAGTTAATTCTTTCACGTATTTTTTAAAATTAGTTTTTACGCAGTCGGGTTTTTTGTTTTTCTTTTTTTATAATATGTAGTGATAATGGTACGGAACCCTTCGTACGCGAGTCCGACTCGCATTTAGCCAGTTTTTTTATTGTTATTTTTTTTTAAACTTGGAGGGTTCGAGTGGCAATTTATTTGTAAGTTGATACAACGATGTTGTGTTTTGGTATTAAGGGCCTATACTACCTCAAATGGCTTAGCATGATCCTCCGTTACGCCTAAAATACTGCAGCATTAATTTTAAAATAAATATATGGTAAAGTCGAGAATAAATGTTAGGTCTTATATTTGGCGAAAACACGATTTCATAAAATTTTCTCGATAGAAAAAAATCCCAAAGTTACCTCCAAATCGAACAATAAACCGCTGGTATTCAAAAAGTACTTCAAATTAGATCATGAAACTTTGCATACTAACTGAACTAACTATAAAGCAGGTCTTATGTTTTTTATTTTTTCCAAAAGACGAAAATTTGAATTTATAAAGAATAAAAACGACTCATTTCGCACTATTCGGCCGCAGTGACTGACGTAACAACCGCTTTGTAGTGCAAGCTGATTAGAACTTTATTCTAACAGTATTACAAACGAAG
Source organism: Xestia xanthographa (assembly GCA_905147715.2). Lineage (NCBI taxonomy): Eukaryota > Metazoa > Arthropoda > Insecta > Lepidoptera > Noctuidae > Xestia > Xestia xanthographa. The sequence continues at coordinate 27,700,393 of LR990650.1, forward strand.
TTTGAATCACCACAAATAAAGTTGCTAATCTGAGGTAGTGCATCTTTCACTGGCAATCATCATAACCTTTAGCATCTTCAATAGCGATAACTGGACACGCAAGACACCATAATATTAAGTGTCCCATCTTTTTCTACTCCGTGTTGATGACTATAAAGCCAGTCTTTTCGCATTTATTGTGTAAGGCGACAATATAAGCCAGATGAAGAAGATTATCCTCTAATTTATCTCATTACTGCATTATTTCCCTACAATGACAAAATATTGTGGCGAAAAATGTTTTAAACGAGAGGAATGTCCGCCCTTAGGCTTATTATAAAAGAGCCGCAAATTTTGAGAAAAATACACAGAATTAAGGAATAAGTAAGTAATTACATTAGAACATTTTCAAGATGCCACTTTTTAAAAGTGTTTTTTTGTATGAAAATTACGAAGTTGAGTATAAATTATTGTGCATTATTATGTTGAATTTTATTTTTTTAATGTTACGACACTTAGCTAAAGTTAGATGAAGTTTGAACAAAGAGTATTTTATAGGTATTTTATCGTACTGTATTATTGTAGGTACTGATTAATAAGCACCAAGTTGGCGTGTCTGATATTCCACTGTTAAACCCACAATGGTTTGTGTGGTATGTTTACGTTTTATAAAATAATTGTAAACAATGTGAAATTTATAATAAAAAATAAATAAATAATTTCACAAATAAACTAGTCGTGAAGACGGATGAAAATGCTTCCAAAACACATTATCCCCTAAATGTTACTTTCCATGTAAGCCGTCTTCTGTTTCCCGATCATTATAATCTAGATAACTTCAAAGTTCTAGCGAATCGGTTTCTTCTAGGCTAGCGTGACGGAACCAGTTAATGTGGTGACATTTGGGGGAGGCCTATGTCCAGCAGTGGACGTCTTTCAGTTGAAATGATGATGATGATGATGAAACGTGCTCCACTTTAGACCGCATCATCTCAATATGATATTACAGGCGCCAAATCACAATGCACCATTACTATTGGCTTTATCAGAGATTCAATTAACAGAGAAACTGACGTCATCAAATTGAATCATACATAGTTCAGCTTTCAATGTGATCATTATGCTATCAGATCTTATTTCAGAGACTATGGCGGATCTTGTGTTGCTAATAGACTAATAACTCGATCTATCAAATCAATTTACTGATAGCTTTTTTACTATGTATTGTAAAATATAGGGGATGAGAAATTTCGTCATCCTATCTTCAGGACATACCGAAGACATGAGACCAAAGTTCAGGAACCGTGGTTTATTAGAAACTGTGGTTGGCTCTTTAAATGCACTCCAACCAACTATAATAAAACTTATCCCTTTCCTCTTTTATCGTATACTAGTTTTTACTCGCGGCTTCGCTCCTGATAAGTACTCAAATTAACCCACGGGAATGTTTTAAATGTAGCCTTTTGTAGCATTCCGTTAGTGAAAGAATTTTCTGAATCCGATCCGCAGTCCTGAAGACTACTCCCTATTTTTTGATACTTACAAAGAAATTGCACGCCATTACAATATTAGTCGTTTATAAAAACCACTATAGACCACGCAGCCCCGCAATTTTTATCTTCCACATTTTCCCCCGCAATATTTCCCAACTCCTCACCCAAGTATATCAGAAACAAAACACGTTAAATACGCCACAGGCCTAACAATGGCGGTTGATTCCGGCGTAATTTTTAAATAAAAAATACGCCAGCAGATAAAGGGAGCAACTTGCATTGTGTGCGGTGTCAAGCGCAGCGTGTAATGTACTGATGTACTCGCTAGTCCTACACGGTGACGGGGACTCGTGTCATAGACATTGATGGCTGATAGAGATTTGGAATGTCATCCACATGTTTTTGTGAGACTTACAAGTAATGACCTGGGTAAGTTAGGCCGAAATGTAATAAGTTTATGTAATACACTGACATTTCGTCAGTTCCGTTCAAAATCGAGTATATTGCCATTACCCAGGCATGAATCCAGCGGAGAAATTCCTGATGGACAAAACAATAACTCTTTGTCTGACCTGGAAATCGAACCCAAGACTTAGCTGTAGCGCTTGTGACTACTAGTTTAACGAAGCAGTAAGGTATTTTTAGTAGTTTTTGTTAGTAAGTGGGGTAGGTATAAATTTTACTGGTACTGCTACCGCCAGGGTCGGTGATTAGAGTGGGTATTGTAAAACAATGACAAATATTTTTTTTCTTATCTAAAATACGTGTAGTTATTAAACAATTGTCAATACGTCATATTGATGTTGATTCTGCCGAGATAACAATTTTTCCGGGTCTCATAAAAAAATCAATTCGAGAACGTAGAAAATAAACTCAGTAGCCATTTCTATTATTTACTTACACGACGTTTTTATTCAACCCCAAATATACGAATCCATCAAAATGATTACCAACTGATCAATAACTAATCCCGTATACGAAACAGACAAACAAACAAACTCATAGCTACTTTAAATTTCACAGAAACGTTATTTACCTTCCAAAGGTTTACCAATATCCGATGAAATAGTAATCAGGAGAATTGTTCAATATTTACTGTATTCACCACATCGCTTAACGATCTACGAATCGGTAGCAAAGCTAATATCGTTTAAAACTGACATGATAGAAATCGGTTGCCTTTGAAAACGATACGTAGTAGGGTAATTAAAAATGTGTAGTGCTCGGAACACGTTTCCTAGATTAAAATGGCGATCGTTGACAGTTGCTTTTATGGAATAGATTGGTTCAGAAGTTCTACTCTGTTTAATTAAAAAGGGTTTAGATTCTGCTCGAAAAGCTCGTGGTTAAATAATAACAGCCGCTCGGGTCGATCTTCGAGGTTAAGCCGCGCTTTCCAAGGTTGGTCTGTGGATGGTGATGTGTATTACATACCAAGTTCCCTCTGTGTTTTGGAAAGCACGTTAAGACACCGTTGGTACCAGCTGTCATTTTGTAGATCTTTGGCAGTCATTACAGGTGGCTTAAAAGTCTGACAACCAGTCTTATCAAAGGGTGCCGTATTACCCAGTACTAACTGGGTTGTGGCGGTTAGATAGGCAGTCGCTCCAGTAAAATACTGGTATTCAGCTGCCTCTGGTTAGACTGGCAGCCGACCCTATTATAGTTGGGAAAGGCAAATTGATTGGTTTATGTTCTGCTGCACCGACTGAACATTAAATGTTGCGATTAAATACGTAAGTAATTATTTACACAAAACCATTCAACACGCCCCGAAAAATAAAAACTGACAGGTTTCGTGAGTTTGCTGCAGATAAGATAACCTGATAGATATGGTAAAATCAAAACAATAATTTAAAAAAAAAAAGAAAATCCGACTGCGTAACAAATAACTTACCTATAACTTCAAATAAAAAACTGAAAAGACAAGTTCAGGAGATAGGACATATTGACTGCAACAGTCGGGACCCATATTGGATGTAATGATTTTATTCTAGACTAGCTGACCCGCGCAACTTCGTCTGCGTCACATAATATAGCTTATAGCTGTTCCCCGCGGTTTCACCCTCGCTGCTCAGCACCTGTTGGTCGTAGCGTGATGTTAAATAGCCTATAGCCTTTCTCAAGAAATGGACTATCCAACACTAAAAGAATTTTCCAATTCCAACCAGTAGTCTCTGAGATTAGCGCGTTCAAACAAACAAACAAACAAACTCTTCAGCTTTATAATATTATTATAGTATAGATTAAGTATAGATTAGATAGACTAGATTATTTAATGATTATTTTATATAACATGAATAATTATGTTTTTTCCTTCTCCATATTGGTTTAATATTATTCTCTGTATTTATAGATCATCAGTTATTTATTAATCATCTTTATGAGCCCCGGAAGACACCAACTACACCATCCATATGAACAACCACCAGAGGCACATAGTCAATTATTTCTTAGAAACTTTTGCTTGTTAAGCTTCTGCAAATAACTGTACCAGTGTAGTATCGTATGTATGTTGTTTTTAATTTGTTCATGTAGTGTATATGTAGCGTTTTATGGAACGTGAGTCCCAGCTGTCTGTACAAGATTATAGGTTTTACGATTGTATTGTTTCACTACCTAATGTTAGCTGGAGTTACTTCGTATGATGATTGAGTAAGGTTACCAGGAGTTTACTGATGTAAATATTAGGAGAAAAGTTACGATGGGCACTTCAATGTACGGTCGAACAAGGTATTTGGTTTATTTCCACTGGTTCGTTTTGTGATCAGCAGGCCTAGCCAAGTAACAAACGTTTCGTGTCGATTCTCTTTCTACAATCATAAACGCCTCGGCGTAAGCGATTGTAGAAAGCGCTAAATTGGTAGCCAAGTTCACACGACTAAGTCGATCGCTCGTTCTCTAATGTCTAGAAAAAACCTACACTTTAGTCTATGGTGAGCGTTCCTACCAAAGAGTTTAGCGATCAATATTATAGAAACGATAACATTCTATTCTATCATTTTGAACGATGTAAACTTGTCTACGAATTTTCTATTCGTTTGTGTTGATCACGTGATTTAACGTTGAGATGATGTCATTCCCATTCATTTGAATAGTTTTCTACTAGCGTTAACGATTGTAGATTGTCAATTTGGCTAGGGGTACAGCCCTACTGAACTTTTTGACTATTTCCATCTATTTGTTTAATTTTTCACCAAACAATAATTGCAGTTTATTTATCACGGAATTCTTTTCAGCCTTTTAAATTAAACTGGTGTATTTACTTCAGTCAAGCCATACTCGTTGAATATAAAATGTTATATAAAGCTCACAATTTATATAAACAATGCGTCCTTTGTTTACTTCTGAATGAATTGACACGTTTATACGGTATTTATAAAGGCAAATAATAGCAAGTGTGCTTGCATGGACATTTAATTCTGCATTTATAAAAAAATATGATCCTGTGTTACCATTTTGTTTTATTAAATTGTGCGAGCTTTTATTATATTGATTAAGTTTTAAGTTTGATATTTTCTGTTTTTTTTTTATAGTTTATTATTAATTCGGTACTGTTGGAAAATGGGAAAGTTGCCAAGTTAAAAGTAAAAACTTTTTTGCAAAAAATAAAACCGACTTCAAAAACACAAAAAAGTGAAAAATAACTTTAGCTTCAGAAGTCGGTGACCTTTGTTTTATTAATTTAGTTTTTTTGTCACCGACTTCTGAAGCTAAAGTTATTTTTCACTTTTTTGTGTTTTTGAAGTCGGTTTTATTTTTTGCAAAAAAGTTTTTATTTTTCCATTTTTAGTTGTTCCAAAACAAATATTTGCCATGAATTTATTTGACATTGTTAACAATGCATATTATGGTAATAGGCGTATCCCCAATATGGAACTTAACATTCCTTTTTTTTCGAATGGGAAATCATCAAATTAGCGAAAGGGAGTGTCAGACTTCTACTGACTAAAACCCATCCACGTTCCTTCTTAGCCCTTTGTGTTCCAGGGCCGCAGTAACTCTTTAGAACAATCCCTTTTGCTGACCTCTCTTCAAGGTGCGCGAGGAAAACAAACGCGCTAACTTATTAGCATACCTAACTATCGAAATCTGGGTGTATTGTACACATCTGCGTACCCCCTCAGAGCATACAGGCGTGATGTTACGTCATGATGTTGTATAAACAATAAACATCCAAGCGATTGCAACATTCACAGCAGATTTGCCGTCTATTTTTGAAGAGTTCCATTGTATATCTCCGAAGATCAGCATCAGATGTTCACAAAATTTAAATGAAACCACACGGAAAGCACCAGCTTTCAAATAAAAAAAAAATCATCAAAATCGGTTCACACAGTCGAAAGTTCTGAGGTAACAAACACAAAAAAAAATACAGTCGAATTGAGAACCTCCTCTTTTTGGAAGTCGGTTGAAAATAAGCTGGTTTGTGGTCCCAAACCTTATAATTATGACAATTCTTATTTCAATCGTGACAACTATAAGCTATTTGATACAGCAGCAGCAGCAGCTTTTTAACATAACATGGAAAAAAAATACGATTTTCTTCGCAATCCTTTAAATGGTTGAGCCATTGAAATAGATAAAACATTCAACATTTCTTTAAAATATTTTAATCCAATACTAGGAAATAGTTCCCTGATCTCCCAGAGCGGCCACCCTAACGAATAATTCATAAAGTCTTTACTTATGCACGCTTTGCAATCTTTAAGCCGCGGTATACATACATTTAACTAATTCCTTATGCTTGGCCATAAGTTACACGTCAACCGACACTGCGTTTTTGCGACAGCGATAGCGAAGAAAACATAACGTAAGATTTTTTTTATAGATAAGAGTCACCACGATGCTACATTCGAGGTGACGGTACTCACGCTAAGAAAACAAGTGAGACAGTGTGATCGTGATCGCGTGTGCACTCGTAGGCTGCATCTGAAAATCGAGGTCAGGTGGTACCATCCTTATGTTGCCATCTGGCATTATGCTGAGCTGAGACCCTTGATGATGATGATGATGATTGAGCACCACACCCAGCCAGGAGCAAGCCTGACCCGGACAAGCCGGATACACCAGGGGGCACTTTTTTGGAAGGAAAGACATGCTCTGGGATGGGAGAGGGTCGGGCTACCAACCGCAGCCAGTCGGGCACAATCAGCCGACTATGCAGCCTAGAGTCAATATAGGAATAGTGGTAAAGACAGGTACAATCCATAGGAATGAGCATTGGTGTTTTGACCTTCGTTTGATTGGTCTCTTCTAGCATTGGAGAATCATGTTCGTTTCTAGTGGTTGCGATTCCATTCGTTTTTGACACGTTTTATTTAAACATTATTTTCGTGTTTATGTTTCGTCGTCAGTAGTTATGTGTTTCACTGTTAGTTTCGCTGAGGCGATATTATATTTCCTGGGTGGCCGGCATAATTTTTTCTCTATCTGCTGCTAGCTGAATCCATTCTTCTTTGCTTTTATTGAAATATGCCATGTCTTATTGGAGTAACTCGTTCCATGTTTAAATTGGTCTTTTTTTTTGGTTTAATTGGCCAAACTTTAATCGTTTCGCTTTGTATCTTATAGCTGCGTGTAGTAAGTGAGGCTCTGGTCGTCGGAGGATGTGCCCGTTGACATAACCGTAGACATTTATTTTTTTTGGTAATTGTTTTTCCCATAAGAATTTCGCGTGTTTTCTTGTTCGGGGGGTTTCGTGTACTCTTTATGTTTATGCTGAGCTGAGACCCTTTTGAATTTATTCGTTTTGTTTGTTTATTTATTTTGTACTTTATGTAATAGTACATTACGATATTAGTGCGTTAAGATGGTTACAACATGCAAGGCGGAATTTCAGCCCGAGCCGAAGGCGAGGGCGTAATTGAGCCGAGCATGGTATAACCAATACGCACATATATCGTACGACGTTTTTTAACACATTTGCGAGGAAACAGAAAAAAAAATATTTTCACAATAGTAAGTACAAAGAAAAGAAAATTTGAGAAAAATGGCGCGAGGATTATTTTCTGCCGAGGCTGCGTGAAAATGTTGGCAAAGACGCTAGAGTATGCAGCCAAGTTTTTAAATTACCGAATAAACTGTTTTTTATTTTATTTTAAATAAACTCAATCTGTGAATGCACACTGTTGCTTTCCCGCCATTTTAACAGCACGCTAGCGCTAGCGCTAGACTGGCGCCGCGCGGCGATTTGTTTAAAATTTGAATAGCAACAGCGCGCTGCTCACTAGCTGGAGTCGTGCGGCGGCGATCAGTTCCATATTTGAAATGCCAAATAATACTGTTATGGAATTTGTATGGACTATAACTTAACTATTTGCTTTGGTAACACACGCGTTTTTTATGACCCGCTTTATATATTTAAAACCGGTGGAATTACATCAGCTTTACGAGCAAGGGTGTTAAAAATACTTAAAAATTAATCAATTAAATTTATTTATTTTGTTTAATCTTTGAGGTGTTTTTTTTTAATAATGCCAAATAAACACAATTTTCTTTCTTGTTGCTTGACGTAGGTGTAGTCGCAAGTCGCATCGAACGATTCCTTATTCAGTGCCTTAAGCCACGATATAAATACATTTGCGTAATTCGTTAAGCTGGCAAGATTAGCATTTGCTTCGTGAACGGCGTTTACTTTAAAATAGAAAAAGGTTGCATCTTTGTTGGTGTGCATGCCGAAGGGTAAGGCAGAAGTGTAACCATATTTTATTCTATAATTTAAATGTGGGTTGTCTAAGTCCCATTGTAGCATGAGGAATTGGGTAGACTTAATTATACAACTAGCCGTGTAGTATCCGGCAGAGTAGAATAAAACCAACCCATTACACTCACGGGTGTCGTATAAGGCGACTAATTTCTGAGGCAGAACACCTTGCGCCTCCGTAGACCAGAGAATGGGCAGCAGCGTTTTCTGTTAGTCTTTCATCACTGCGATCTCCAATCCGCCTGCCAAGTGTGGAGATTACGGCAAATTCCTCCCATCATGGGAGAGGCTTATGTCCAGCAGTGGACGTTATGGGCCGTTGTAATGTAGTGTAGTAATTATACGACATAATATCATGACATTAAAATAAATAAATAAATATCGCTGGACATTACACACAGGCAGAGCCATCTAGTGCCACACTGAGCAACGAGGCTTGTGTTGTGGACACCAGATAGTTGATATACTACTTAAATACTTTTTGTTTGTAAAAACATACTTGTTATACATAAAACATCCATGACTCGGAAACAAATGTCCATGCTCATCACACAAACATTTGCTCTTACCGGGACTCGAACCCGGGACCCTAAGAACGTAAGGCAGTTTCACTACCAGTGCACCATTCGGGTCGTCAAAAACAATACATATACATTTATATAAACACTAGCTGACCCGCGCAACTTTGTCTGCGTCACATGAGAGAGAGAGAGAGTTAGAGAGAGTGTAAGTCAACCTTAACAGAATGACATATTACCTATGCTATTGCGGATTTTTTTTATTCAAGTGGGTAACAATTTAATATAACTTTAATCTACCTATTTATGTTTTTCCAAATAAGGGGTTGCCTCGACAGCCTTACGTCTTCATCCCTAGACACTCGATGACAGTCATACTCCAGCTAGGTCGAAAGTTCTCACCAAAGGTGCAGGAAATTAACTCAAACACGATTTTTACGCTTTTCACAAAACCTACGCTTTTCACAAAAAAAAGGAGCATGCTTATCGTACTTCTCTGTAAAACGTTATGCGTGGTCATACATACAATCATACTTAAACAAAATACGCGTCGAATCGAGAACTTCTACCTTTTTGTTTAGTCGGTTAAAAAACCAAACTCGTGGCAACTGGCATGGGTCATTCTTTCACGGAAAATCTTAGCACCGCGATTCAGAAATTGGAGTGAAATGAACAACGCCATCTATCACCAAGATGTTAAACTGCTAAAATGTAATGCACGGAAATCATGCTATGTAAATTTTCAAAGCAGCATCATGTGGACTAATCTAGAGTGCCTTAGGCTATAATAACTTTTTTTAAAGTCGGTCAGTCGGTCTAAAAGTTATGTTGTGAGCATATTTTTCGTCATTATTACCATTTTAGTACAATAGATGTCGCTGTCTCTTACATTTGATCATCAGTTCTTCTTGAACACTTTAAATTCATATATCTTTTGATAAAATTAACCGATTACGATGAAACAAAAACTAAATAATACCTCAAGATACGCATAATTTTTATGTATAAAAGTTATCTACATTGGTTTCGTAAATTTTACGTGATGCTTGATCATCGAAACAGACAAACAGATAAACAGACAAAAATTCCAAAAATGCTGGAAATGAGTTATGTTGGTTATCCTTTCACATCTGGGCAATTTTTTTCGAAATCTTTTCGATGTACAAAAATGATTTTTCTACAGATTTTTTATATGTATAGATTGCATAACATCACGCCTGTTATAGGTAGAGGTACGACACACGCCACACGGGCCATTAGTACGACGAGACAGGTTTTGATAGCCTATAGTTTGTAGATCATTGGCGCCTAGATCCCAACGTTTGACGCAACATTGGCCAAATATTGAATACCTGCCAGCATAACGTGGTCAATGTGGCCAACAGCCCATTATTAATAACACCGAGCAGACATCAATAAGCTATTTATTGTAGAATGTGTCACACCCTGTGGACCGATCTGACATACAATTTATGAATCATAAAATTAGCCGTAACCGTTTATGTGCAGTTTTATTGACAGGTTAGTGTTAAATCGTTTATAGTAAGGACTTTTGTGTTGGTCGTTCGTTGGTATTCACAGGCATAAAAAGCTCTGGACACCAGGCTAGGCACTAACAACACGAAATGAAGAAGATTCACATACAAGCGATGCGTGTAGGAAGTATCAAAAGTCTCCAATAAGATGAGCAAGGGGTACTTATTTGAATAAATTATTCAGTACTTCCACCTAATAAAAATCTTTAATTCACCAATTCACTGACAGAAAATGCACAGTAGGTATTCCACAGTCTAAACTACTGGGTATTGAAGCATGATGCATAAGGTATCCTTAAAACCATGAAAGAGAGCCTTAATTAAGAATTTCTACAAATTCATCCCTTTTTATTTTTATTTTTTATTTATATCATCAAGAAACTTATTAACATTACAATTGACAAAATATACGTTCTTTACAATGATATTCTAACAAACAGATATGTTATACACCTACAAAACCACCGAAAAAAGTGTGCCGCGGGGGAGAGCCAGCTCACATACACGCAGTGACGCAGAATAAAGGAAAAACAGGCCAATTGACACGTTTTCGAGTCTTCACGATTGCGCGCTCATAACATATCTGTTTAATTAAATATCATTGGTTCTTTATTAATCTATACTAATATTATAAAGAGGTAACATTTGTTTGTAAGTTTGTTTGTTTGTAAGTTTGTATGTAGGGGGTAATCTCCGGAAGTAATGAACCAATTTTAAAAATTGTACTGGTAGAAAGCTACATTATTCGTGAGTGCTATAGGCTATATTTTATTCCCGTACTCCCACGGGAACGGGAACTACGCGGGTGAAACCGCGGGACGTCAGCTAGTTTGATGATAAACAGGAAAATTTAAATCCAAGTTCTTCATGTTTGACAATGGAAATGCACCGGGCACACCGCTCATTAGTATTTTCCTAGAAATAGCTGATAAAGACGGTAATTTCCGCAAAACATAATTACTGAAAATCATGAACGTAATTTCATGTAACGTGAATTGTATAGATAATTTAAATAATCTGCCTATCATCATCATCATCAGCCTATTAACGTTCCCACTGCTGGCACACCTCTCTGTGAGAGGGAATGGGCTATCCACCACGCGGGCCCGGTGCGGATTGATAGATATCACATGTCTTCGAATTTTATTTATTGATTGTAATTGTGATTTTGTTTGTAATTTTGATTTTAATATTGGTAGAATTTATTGTCTTTTATCACATAATTATATATATTGTTGCTGTAAATTGTTATTTACCTATGTGGATAAAACGAAACTTATTTATTTTGTATAACTCTTGTACAGTAACTACTGATCCTGTCCAGATGCTGTTTCAAACTTTAAATTTAAACACACAATTTTTATATAATAACCCGCCAATTCAGGGGACCGGCACTGTCTCTCCTTAACACAGGCTAAATTTTAGCCTATCTAGGAGAACAGTACTTCACCCGTCTTTATTGTATAGTTGAACCTAAAAATTGTATCAATCCAACATTTGTAAACTTTGCAATCCCATTTTGAAATAAACTTATTATTATTATTTATTGCCTAATATTATGAAAACTCAAAATGGAAACCCTTGAACTTGATACTTTTGTCAACATTTTTAAATATTTATGAAACACTGAAGTACCCTGCCACGGTGGAGCTCGTGGCTACATAATAACAGCCACTCGAGTCGATCTTTAGGTTAAGCCGCCCTTGCCTAGGTTGGTCTGTGGATGGGTGACCACCCATTACATACCGAGTTTCCTCCATGCCTCGGAAAGCACGTTAAGCGGTTGGTCCCGGCTGTCATTTGTAGATCTTTGACAGTCGTTAGGCAGTCAGTGGCCCAAAATGTCTGACAACCAGTCTTACCAAGGGGTATCGTATCACCCAGTACTAATTGGGTTATGGAGGTCAGATAGGCAGTCGCTCCATGTAAAATACTGGTATTCGGCTGCATCCGGTTAGACTGGAAGCCGACCCCAACATAGTTGGGAAAAGGCTACGCAGATGATGACTGAAGTTACCTGCCACAAAATCATCGTTCTCTTGCCGTTATCCCAATTCATTTGAGGTCGGCCCAGCATGTTTTCTTCTTCCATGTCTTCTCGCGTATTACTCGTCAACACAGCAGACACATTTCGTGCCATAACATCCTTCATACAGTCCATCCATTGTTTTTTTGGTCTTCCTGTACTCTTATTATTAATTATTTCAGTTTTACGTTTATGAAAATGGGACAATGTGTATTTTTTTGTTTATATTTTTGTTATGTAATTCAAAGAAAATTATTAGTTATTATGAGTGTACCAGAGAAATACCTAAACTACAAATATTGGAATCCGCATAATTGTTAAAAAAAAAAAACAAATTTGTACACCTCCCCAGGTAAAACATGTACGGACCTACCCTATTGTACTAAGATCTTGCATGCTCGATTTGTATGTAAACGCATGTTTTTGACAAATAAAAGTATCTAAAAGTATCTTATACCCACAAAATACAATCCATTATTTAATTTACTGTTTTTAGGGTTCCGTACCGAAAGGTAAAAAAGTAACCCTTATTAGATCACTTTCTTGTCTGTCTGCCCGTCCGTCTGTCACCACCGATTTTCTCAGGAACGGGTGGACCTAGCTAAGTTGAAATTTGTACCAGATACTGAGGTCTATAGTCCCTATTAGGTGTATAAAAATCAAGGTCTTGAGTCAACATGATAAAAAGATTATGGGCTAATTTAGATTTTTTGTGAAACTTGTAAGTACCAAAATTTATCTTAATTTTCAACTTTTTTTCGTTTTTTGGAATTTTTCCTTTACTTGTGCTGCAAGACCTAGCTTTTACCCAAAATTGACAGTTCTAGGTCAATCGGAAGTACCCTATAGGTTTTGGGTCGAAAACCTAAATGATAGTTCCCGTTGACCTAGAATCACGAAATTTATCGAGAAGCAACACAGTATATGTAAAGGGAAAATAAATATCTTATCTATCCGTAAATATCTAGTTTAATGACAAAAAAAAGCGATTTTACTATTACAAACTTATTATTTGCAGTTGGTGTAATAGCCGTTTCATGGGCTCGAACAGCAAAGTTAAGTTTGTCGTTTAAAAAGTTCGTACGGAACCCTCGGTGCGCGAGTCTGATTCGCACTTGGCCAGTTTTTTTCTTTGTAGGTACACCCACATGGTACATCGCCCCAAAATCATCCCCTTTTCAAAACATAGTACTTCAGAGCCCTCAAAATGCGGGCTCTTAAAATTGGCTCTGGATTATAAGCAACAAACAAGCACATTATAAACCAGCTAAACCTGATACCCCGCACCTCTTTGTACTATAAACAGGACAGGTGCGACAGACGCAGGTGCAATCAGGTGTAAAGACCAGGTTGCACTGGTCGCTGGCATATTAGAGGCATGGTGAATCCTATTAGAGAATCAGAAAGGGAACTAATGGCTTGTGGTATTACGTTTTTGGTGTAAAGCTTGTGCTGGTATCGGTAGTGAGTTTGAATTTGATACGTAATTCCAGCCTACGGAATTGTTTGAGAGCGTCGGTTCGTGCCTAAATGATGGTTCTTTTTTGAATATTTTATTTTTATCTAAAATGTAGAGCGGCGAGCGTGCGAGCGTGTGTGGAGCCTTTAAGAAGCCGTCAACCAAGCATTCTGTACAACAAACTAAATGAATAGGACTCTATGAAACGCACTCAAAACATTATGCTGGTGGACGAATTAAATAGTACGGTCCTAGAGGTCGGTATCTAAAGTAAAGTTACATTAAAAACTTATTTAATAGAAACTTGTGAAAAAGTTGGAACTTTCACCCCGAAATATCACCCAATTCGTAAAATGGTCACAATGTGGCAATTCATAATATTAAAAAGCGTCTGTGACCATTTTAAGAATTATTATTGAAACGTGATGCATATATTATCCTATTATGATTCTATTAGACTTTTTCAGATCTGGGGTTAAAAATGACCGCTCATTTTAAACCCCAGATCTGAAAAAGTCTAAAATATTCTTAGCTAATCTTCCACCAATGCATGCCCAGCACTGAACTAGTAATTCAATTACAATGCAATACGTTAAAGCGTCCATGATTTTTATCTATACTATACCTACTCCAAAGGCGTTCGAATTTCAAAGGAGCTTGTTAAAACACCTTTTGCTTGTATTGCAGAAAAGCTTTATTTAACTTTCTCTAGGTAACCTGTGTACAAGCTTGGAAGGGAAACGACTGGAATGCTTGCACTGTTTTACTGAGCGCGGTAAATAACCAGGAAATAAAACATCAGGTATAATAAAGTAAAGAAGTTAATTATACTAAGTGCAAGTTGACAGTGTGAAAAATGTCGTTGTTACTTAATGTTTTTAAACACCTAAGGATGTGTACAAGCAGAGTAAGTTCCACGATTGCAGTCTTAGTCCCCGAACGCGATCCCCGAATGGAACAAATATGTGTATGGCCTACAGATAGTCGTTCCGGGTCTGACTGTTTGTAAATACAGCCACGATACAGGAAAAAAATCTAGTGGGGGTGTACTTTTTTTAAAAGAAAACATAAAACTAACAAAGTAGGTATAAAGATCCAATTTCCCACAGAAGTAAATTTTCGGCAACCTACTCCCTGAGTATATGCCGCGATATTGTATGACAATTTCCAATGCGAACCATGGGGTACACAATCAAAAACAATTTTTATCCATTTAGCCCTTACACCTGAGTTCACAGCGAAATAACCCTTTAATATTAATCCAACATGCTCGTACTACCTGTATAAATCTAAAGCCGTGTGTATCAGTGGCGTGCGATCGTGATTAAACATCCCCCCTACCCCTTGCTCCATAGGGCTGTAACACCTATACCATAAATAATGCAGAAGGTTCACCATGATGTAAAAACCGACTTCAAAAAAACACAAAAAATAGAAAAATAACTTTAGCTTCAGAAGTCGGTGACTCGTTTGTTTAATTCAGTTTTTTTTGCCACCGACTTCTGAAGCTAAAGTTATTTTTTTCTTTTTTGTGTTTTTTTAAGTCGGTTTTTTTTGCAAAAAAGTTTTTTATTTTATCATTTTTAGTTATTCCCAAACAAATATTTGCCATGATATTGTATAAACAAACAAGCGATTGCTGCTATCACGGCAGATTTGCCGTCTATTTTTGAAGAGTTCCATTGTACATTTCTGAAGATCAGCATCAGGACTTCACCAAATTTAAATAGGACCAACTGAGGAGTACTCTTTCAAATAAAAAAAGAACCATCAAAATCCATTCATAATTGGTGGAGTAATCGCGTAACAAACATACAAAAAAAAACATACAGTCGTATTGATAACCTTCTTCATTTTGAAGTCGGTTAAAAAGGGCAAATAGATAGTAGTTCTCCCCCTTCTTGTAATACACACAGTTGCTGCTCCATTTTGTTCTCAGATAGTATAGGAAAAGGGTTAGGCAAGTTAATTAGTAACAATCTGAGTCATTCTTCTCTAAATTATTGTACTCCTCAGGCTTCTTACAACCAGATAATAACATCAATAACTCGGAAGGAATTTGATCCTAATACCATTATAACTGTACTTGTAGGTAACAGTTCTAACGTTAAACTTGATGATATCACGGACAATGTCACTCAACTATTAAAACTAAATTATAAGAGAGTAATTCTGTGCTCCTTCCCGTACTTTAAGAAATTGTCTAGCAAGCAAAACCATTTTATCCATGCCATAAATAATCATTTGCATTTTCTAGTTAGTCATTATAGTGACAGGTTGACATTTTTCGACACTAACAGTTTCGTTCAGAAATTGAAGTCAACCAGAAACCATGCGTACTTGCCTATTAGTTTTAGACGTCAAATAGCTCGGCTATTAGCTTTTAATATAAACTCAGACATATGAGGTATGTCGCAGTTTTTTGTAAATAGGTCTACGGAAATTAGTAATTATACTAATTGTAATTATACAAATAGTAATAGCTTAGATTTAAACTAGTCAATAAGACAATAGAAGGTACGAGTGACAATTTAGTTAATCTCGTCAACTTCGAGGTATCTTCTAGCTCTCAATCAAATAACTGTAAAAAAGGGGCTGAGCAGAATTCCTTAAAATTGTTTCACCAGAATATTCAGGGACTTTCTTCCAAAGAACTAGAAATAGAACTATTTTTAGAAAAAACTAAGTTTGATATTATCTGTTTGACTGAACATTGGATGAAAGATTATGAAGTAATGCAAATAAATTATGAGAATTACAATGTGAGCAGTTGCTTTAACCGAAAATCTAAGATGCGTGGGGGTTCATTAATCCTAGTAAAAAATTGTATTAGATCTAAGTCTCGTAATGATATAGTCGATCTATCGGTTGAACATAGCATTGAATTGTCTTGTGCTGAGCTAGATAAGCATGTAATAGTGTGCGTTTACAGACCCCCTAATTACCTGAACTATTCTATCTTTGAGTCAGTAATGGAAGATGCTTTGGCAAAACTTGTAACTGGTAATAAACCAATAATTATCTGTGGTGACTTTAATGTCAATATCATAGAGAATAATGTGAATAGCAGTAGATTCTTAAGTCTCTTTAAATCATTTAACTTGTCAAATGTGTTTTCAGAACCAACTCGAATTACGACAAATACTGCTACTTGTATCGATAATGTTTTTTGTTGTTGCGATTACATAAATAAATCCATCGTAAATTACCTGCCTTCAGATCATAGTGGTCAGACGGTTACTTTCGCGTACAATAGACAATTACAAAGAATTCAGATACAAACTAGACAAATAACACCCAGCAATCTAGACAAATTTAATAATAATTTAATTAGCAAGTTAAGTATACCGGGTCATATTAGAAACAATGCAAATGTATTTTATGAAGAATTCTTTTCGGTAGTGCACACCGAATTTAATAATACTTTAAAAAAGAAATCTAAAACTATTGGCCCAAAGTTTATTTTCAGTGACTGGGCAACACAGGGTATTCGGAAAAGTAGGGAACGATTGTTTGAGCTGTACGACCTTAAGCCTTACATCAACACTGAAGCTTTTAATAAATATGTTGCTACTTACTCGAAAATTTTTAAAAACACTTGCAAGGTAGCCAAATCCTTATTCATTAGCAACAAGATTAAATCAGCCGACAACAAAATAAAAACGGTTTGGAAAATCATCAACAGTGAAACAAATAGAAATAAAAAACAAGGTAATGACTTCACACTAGAGACATCGCGTGGCCTTGTGAGCTCCAACAATGAAGTTGCTCAAGAATTTGTAAATTTCTTTACCAGTATCCCACTTAAAACTACAGAAACCTTAAATTCCTCT
The DNA here is from genome assembly GCA_905147715.2 of Xestia xanthographa. Lineage (NCBI taxonomy): Eukaryota > Metazoa > Arthropoda > Insecta > Lepidoptera > Noctuidae > Xestia > Xestia xanthographa. The sequence continues at coordinate 27,717,942 of LR990650.1, forward strand.
CCCTTGCTCTCTATTGATTTATTGAAAGCGAACGTTTCAGCCTGTCCAAATGAATTTAAATTTCAGCATATAAACCCCTTAACAGTCATAAAAGGTTTTAAGCAAATCAAGATCAAATTAACGGAAGATCTATGGGGTATGTCTATCAAAGCTTGTACCTCAATTATTGAGACTGTAGCGCCGTATTTAGCCTCAATATTTAATTTGTGCGTGGATCAAGGGGTCTTCCCGGATCTAATGAAATTCAGTAAGGTAATACCGCTTTTTAAATCCGGGGACAGTAAAGAAACCAATAACTATAGGCCCGTATCCGTGTTGCCGGTTTTCAGCAAGGTGTTTGAAAAGATAATGCTCAATCAAATGCTTAACCATTTTAACACTAATAAAATATTACACGAGCAACAGTATGGTTTCACCAAAGGACGTTGTACAACTGACGCCGGTGTCACTTTATTAAAACACATATTTACTGCGTGGGAAGAGGCACAAGATGCCATAGGAATCTTTTGTGACCTTACGAAGGCATTTGATTGCGTAAATCACGAAACCCTGATCTTGAAACTTCAGCATTACGGTTTAGGTAAACTTGCGCTCAGTTTAATAAAATCGTACTTGAATGATAGACAGCAGCAGGTACAAATAAATGGAGTCAACTCAATGGGTTTAAAAGTAAAAATGGGTGTACCACAAGGTTCGATATTGGGTCCCTTCCTCTTTTTAGTATATATTAATGACCTACCCCATCTATTTAACAACCATCCGCATATGGTGTTGTTTGCTGACGATACTTCTTTAATATTTAAAATAAACAGACGTGCCACTAATCTTGATGACGTAAATAACGCCCTACTGCAGGTCCACGATTGGTTTACCGCTAATAATTTAGTACTAAATGGGAAAAAAACAAAATGCATTAGATTTGCTCTACCAAATATCAAAAGTAGTGATTGTGACATAATATTGAATCAAGAGAAACTAGAATTTGTCGATAAAACGGTTTTCTTGGGAATCACGCTCGACTCAAGGTTACAATGGGGTCCTCATCTAACATCTCTTGCAGGACGGCTAAGCTCAGCAGCATATGCTGTTAGAAAAATCCGTCAATTTACTGATGTTGATACCGCGAGGCTGGTCTATTTTAGTTATTTTCATAGTATTATGTCATACGGTATTTTACTATGGGGACGGGCTGCAGACATCGAGTCTATATTTATTCTTCAGAAAAGAGCCATCAGAGCCATTTATGAATTACGTAGACGCGATTCTCTAAGAGAACTGTTTAAGGAAATTAATATCATGACAGTACCTTGTCAATACATCTATGAAAACATCATGTACGTTAGAAAAAATCGGCATTTATTCAGTAAGAGAGGGGACAGACACCACTATAACACTAGAAATAGGGACCAACTAGTTCAGCCAGGTTTCAGGCTTGCTAAAGTGGATTCATCTTTCATGGGGTACTGTTTGAAATGTTACAATAAAATACCTCCCCACATTCTTCAACTGAATGAGACGAAATTTAAATCTTGTATAAAACGCACACTATGTAGGCAAGCATATTATAAGTTGGGGGATTACATTGATAATAAAAATGCTTGGCTAAATGCTGGTCCTGCTCCACAACCATAGGTGGGGGGGGGGCAAACTAATTGCTTGTACTGGTCGGGCATTATTTGAGTCCATCGACACGTAAAGAAGAAGATGAAGAATTGATTCCCATGTTAATGTATTGTGGAAGCTGCAGAAGATTGTAAAAATATACTTGCATTGTATAGATTCCAGTTCTTAGTATTATATAATTGCATCACATGTGTGAGTACTTTGTACTGTTTGTAGTGTATTGTGGGTACATTGATATCGAACAGTCTCGATTATACGGAGCTAATGAACGGACGTGTCTGAGTTTCATTTTACCACCAAGCCACCTGGACAGTATATAACAGTGGCGACGAGGATTAATACGAGTGTAGACGATAATATTGGTGTTATCAGTGCAAAAACTGTGTCCGGGAACTGATCGTAACGTGAAAATGTCTATCGGAAAAGTGAGCGCTTTCGATATGAATACGGGGGTGTGGTCATCATACATCGACCGTTTGGAAATGTATTTTATGGCAAATGACGTGTCAGATGACTTGAAATTGCCTACTCTCATAGCCGTTATGGGGGACGAGCCCTATGAACTGCTAGTTAATTTGGCCAGTCCGAGCAAGCCGTCGACTTTATCGTATGAACAGGCGGTCAACTTCTTACGTCAGCACCTTCAACCGGAACCGTCGTCATTAGCGGAGCGATACCGTTTTAGGCAAAGGAGACAGGGGCAAGCAGAAAATATCGCGACCTATGTAGCGGAACTCAAGAAGTTATCTAGATTTTGCAAGTTTGAAAATAGTCTAAACGATAATCTACGAGACCAATTCGTGTGTGGGTTACGCAGCGACATTATCCGTCAGAGGTTATTTGCGGAGGATACAATATCATATGCAGAGGCAGTGAAACTGGCAACCTCTTTGGAAGCAGCGGAACGGGACGCGGCGGCTGTGGAAGCGCCACACAGCGAGGGTACGGCGGGGGCAGCCGGGGCCATCCATGCGCTCAACTTGGCGGGGACCGGGCGGTCGGGGAGCCGAGGGGGTCGCGGCGGCAGCGGGCGGAGCGCACGCGCGGGATCGATGACAGCGCGTGTCGTAGGCATGCGCAGCGCCACGAGCGGCAACATACGGAGCGGAGGAATGCAGAACAATACTAATTGTTCTGCCTGCGGAGCTCACAACCATGCTCAAGAAACATGTCGTTTCCGGAGCTATGAATGTAGCAAGTGTCAACAAGTGGGACATTTGCGTCGGGTGTGTCCGAACTGGGGAGCATCGCGAGGAGGGGCCCGACACCAGGCAGCAGCAGCCGGCCCGGCGCGGGGCCGTCTGCACTACGGCAAGACCGAGCAGCAGTCTGACGAGGACATCGGCGGCGGGGACATCGAGGAAGAATTACATCACTTATGCTTGAACGACTACAAACCAGTAAGTGTGTCTATTGAAATAGACAATAGAATTATTTCGATGGAAATAGATACTGGTACTGCTATTTCATGTATTAGCAAGTCTATGTATGATAAATATTTTAGTTACTTGCCTATTGAAAAAAATAACACTGTATTAAAATTTTATGATGGCACAAAAATAAAACCGGTAGGTATAATTAAGCCAACAGTACGGTACAATGACCATAGAAAATGTTTAGAATTGTTTGTCATAGGAGGCGGTACGACTTCCCTACTGGGAAGGCAGTGGCTGGGAGAATTAGGAATATTAGTACCTAAATTTCATTGTAATTTTGTGAATCAAGTGAGTTGTGAACACGCAAATACAGAAGTCAAAAATATAATCCACAGATATGAAGAACTATTTAGCGGCGGGCTGGGGCGGTACAGGGGCGGCAAGGCGACTCTGCGCGTGAGGGAGGGCGCGGTGCCGGTGTTCCACCGCGCGCGGCCGCTGCCGTACGCGCTGCGCGAGCGCGTCGACGCCGAGCTGGACGCCATGCTGCGCGCCGGCGTCATCGAGCCTGTCGACTGCTCCGACTGGGCCTCCCCGCTGGTACCTATCAATAAGCCCGATGGCTCACTTAGAATTTGTGCAGACTATAAAGCCACATTAAATCCGTCTTTACTGGTCGATCGTTACCCACTGCCTAAAATTGAGGATGTCTTAGTAAATCTAAATGGAAATAGGTATTACAGTAAAATCGATCTGTCACAAGCCTACAACCAAATAGAACTGGATGAGTCAAAAAAATATACAGTTATAAACACTCACCGCGGGCTATTTCAGTACAACAGGCTTGTTTACGGGTTATCCTCAAGCGTAGGTATATTCCAGCGTATAATGATAACCATATTGAGTGGTATACCTAACGTTCAAGTGTTTTTAGACGACGTGATCATAGGAGGGAAAACGGAAAGGGAACATTTAGACGCTCTAAAGTTAGTTTTCCAACGTTTATTAGATAATGGGTTAAAATTAAAAAAGAGTAAGTGTGTTTTTTTAGCTGAGGAGGTGACGTACTTGGGTTATGTAATTTCGAGAGAAGGAATAAAGGCTGATAAATCGAAAATTAAAGCAATTACTAATATGGAGCAGCCTCGGAATGTATCAGAACTAAGGTCATTTTTAGGAACAGTAAATTTTTTCGGTAGGTTTATCAAAAACCTCAGTGCAACACTTTTCCCTTTATATAATCTTCTGCGGAAAGGTATGGAATGGGTTTGGTGTAGGGAATGCGAACAAGCGTTCACCGAAGTAAAGAAGATGTTAACAAGTGCCAGCGTTTTGTGTCACTACGACCAGGGTAAACCATTGATAGTAACGTGTGACGCGAGCGCGCGCGGGCTAGGGGCCGTGCTCACGCAGCCGGGGCCGCGCGGCGAGCGCGTCGTGGCCTACGCGTCGCGCACACTCAGCGACGCAGAGAAAAATTATTCTCAAATCCATCGTGAGGCACTTGCTATCATTTTCAGTATAAAGAAATACCATCAGTATTTATACGGGCGGCGTTTTATCTTACGAACTGATCATAAACCGTTGGTTTCCATATTTGGGCCTAACACGGGAATTCCTAGTATGACAGCTAGTAGGATGCAGCGGTGGGCAGTAATACTATCAGCCTATAGCTATGATATAGAGTACGTAAACACAAAAGATAATTGTGCGGATGCGTTATCAAGACTTCCCGACAGTAGACAAAATAATACTTCAGTAACGGTTCCGGAACAAACGTACCTACATTTCGCGCAAGATGCGTTGTTATTAGATTACACGGAAATAAAAAAACAAACAATTACAGATTCGCTGTTAGGAAGGGTTCTCAGATACATTAGAGATGGGTGGCCAATCGAATGTGACATTGACGGTTTAAAACCTTATTTTAATAGGCGAACAGAATTGTATGAAGAGCTCGGGTGCATCATGTGGGGTCACAGAGTAGTCATACCGGAAAAATGTCGTGAAAAAGTTTTAAAGATTATACATGAGCCCCATATGGGTATAATTAAGTCAAAAGCAATAGCACGCAGTTACGTGTGGTGGGGCGGCATAGACGAAGCGGTTGAGGCGACGTGTCGCGCCTGCGTCGTGTGCGCGGCGCTGGCGGACGCACCGCCGCAACACGCGCCCCGCGCCTGGCCCTGGCCCGCGAGCCCCTGGGCGCGCCTACACCTCGACTTCATGGGCCCTATCTACGGGAAAACTTATCTTGTTGTTGTGGACGCTATGTCCAAGTGGATAGAAGTATTCCCAGTTCCTAGTACGGCAGCGATGACAACTATAGGTAAGTTGTCAGAATTGTGGGCTAGATTTGGTATTCCGAAACAAGTCGTCAGTGATAATGGCCCACCCTTTACGAGCAGAGAATTTGAGGATTTTTTAAAAATAGACGGTGTAGAACATATTTTTACAGCGCCCTACCATCCCGCTTCAAACGGTGCGGCCGAGAATGCAGTAAAAACGGTAAAAAGGGTAGTAAAAAAAGCGTACATGGAAAATAAGAATATAGACAAAGCACTCAACAAGTTTCTACTGTATTATCGGAATACCGAACATTGCTCAACGGGAGAAAATCCGGCTATGTTGCTAATGGGTAGACGTTTACGAACACACTTGGATTTATTAAAGCCCGATCAGATGACCAAGGTACAGCGTTGTCAACAGCGGCAAATGGATACCAAAGGAGGATCTGATAGGAGTATGAGTGTAGGGGAGGAAGTCTGGTACAGGCAGTATTTAAAAGGGGAAAAATGGCAACCTGGGAAAGTGACTGGCGCGTTAGGTAGTACGGACTATAAAGTGACGGATGACAGTGGTAACGTAGTACATAGGCATATTGACCAGTTAAGGCGTAAGTCAAGGAGCTCGTTAGTTTGTCCGACAAGGGACAAGGATAACGATCTTCCTAAGAATAACGTTCCGGTATCACCATCGGGTACGGTCCGGTCGCAGCGATCGCAAGGGACAGAACCACCGACGTCGGTGTCACCGGCGCGAAGCATGGCTGAAGGGGAGGATTGTTTTGTAACTCCAGAAAAGGAGATGTATTCACCAAAGCCAAGCCCACCCTCACCCGCGGACGCTGCGCGCGCAGTGCCGCCACAGACCCGCCGGGTTAGACAGTGTAGGGTAGTCAACCCTCCAACATACAAATTTTAGAATAAGTCATTTACTAGAAAATAAGTTGTTACTTAGTGTTGTCAGAAGTAAGATTGTAAAAAGTAGGTCCTTTTGTTAATGTATCAATTATGTAAGAATTAGGTGATGGTTATTTGTTTACTTGTTTATACCTTAATTTAAGTGTAGAGGAGTGTAGTGTATTGTGGGTACATTGATATCGAACAGTCTCGATTATACGGAGCTAATGAACGGACGTGTCTGAGTTTCATTTTACCACCAAGCCACCTGGACAGTATATAACACTGTTCAGCCACCATTTACATTTATTTATCTTTCATTGACTTGAATATGCCTTGGTGACTGAGAGAATGTCATGCTCACTTAAATGTCTCGCTGATGGTGGCGGGTGTGTCGGGTCATTTAGTTCCCTTCAATATGGTTGAGTTGAATGGCGCCGGTACATGCGTCATGTCTGTGAACGGGCGCTGTCAGTTGGGACTGGTCATCTCTTAGCTGCCAAGGTTCATTTTAATTACTTTATTCATACATTTTTAATCTAATCTTTTACTCTGGATGCTCTTAGTGTGCACGTCTTTCTACATCGTTCTCACATATATGTATAATCTCAAAATTAATGATGTAACCAAGATTTTGTAACAATATTTTGATTTTAAAAGAGTGTCCATGGAGTTTCTTGCCCATTCTTCTCCATAGAGATCTACGCTAGGGAATGGGCAACTACAGTACTTTCTCAAGTTATTATGCCTTGTGACTGGGACTGTAGCTTTGATTTTCTTTTTTGTATTTTTGACTTTCAAAAGTGCCGTAATGGTCTAATTGAAATAAATGCTTTGAGTTTTTGAGTTTTTTTTTTTTTTTTTTTTTATATTTATTTGTCGTCAGTTATTAAAGCACACATCATCATCATCTGCCTAGCCTTTTCCCAACTATGTTGGGGTCGGCTTCCAGTCTAACTGGATGCAGCTGAATACCAGTATTTTACATGGAGCGACTGCCTATCTGACCTCCACAACCCAGTTAGTACCGGGTAATACGATACCCCTTGGTAAGACTGGTTGTCAGACTTTTTGTTATTAGTTATTAAAGCACACACAGATATAAAAAAAGATACAAACTATGGAGGAAAACATAGATGTGCTGTGTGCCTCACGGCTGCGCCAAAAAGGTCCATTTCAGCATTCATGCCAGACAGGTGATGCTGTCTGACGCTGGTCTTCTAATGAACCTGGAGGGGGTAGGTAAGTGACGGAAAACAGTTTCAAACAAAATTTATAAATAAATGGTTACAAATAATTACCGGATGATTTTTTTTTTAACTTTTTTATCACTTTCCAAAAAAAAAAACACATGCAAGAGAAACATGTAAGTGATGCGCACAAATGTATTCTTATTTCTCAATGTATCTCTAAGTGAACCTTCTCAACAATCTCCCGCTTGATCGTATTATCGAAATCTACATAATCTCCCGAGCAGTCAGGGCTATGCGCGAGTATTTCCTTGCCCCCTGTCACCGCATTATCGTTTGGGGGATCAGAAAGAATTGGGGGAAGCTATGGGGGTAGGAAGATCATTATGTTTTGCAATGTGGTGATTAGAGGACATTTTTGGTAGTAAATGAGCGATTTTAAAGTAAATTTTTATGAGTATTGGTTTATTATTTTGGGACATCCATTAAGAAATGTTGTAAGTCGTTTCATTGGTGTGAAAAATTATGTTCTGTTGGTTTGTAATTATTTTCCAATATTGTCACTTTGCTAGGACTTTCTTACGTCAAACGGTACACACAAAAATATAAGTTTAAAGTCCTTTCAAACTCCTGTTTACAATTTGAATTGTATTTCCAGCTAAACGAATGTTAGAACTTTATACCTGTATAAGAATGATTCATTGAAGACAGATTTTCATTATTATAACGTCATAAACTGTTGTGTGTGTTGTAGTTGGGAACTGAACCTTGTGTGGAAGGTGGAAGCGCCATTTAATCGTAGGTTTTTTTGCAATTCGCAGGGCAGTGTAAGCTTGTATGTTGATTAAAATATGATTCGCGACGTAACAAATATGGCTTTACAGAGTGTAACAAATCTACTTGATCCTATTAAAATAAAACGATAAGCAGACTTGTTCAATTTAAAATTTAATTTAGGAAAGATATAAAATACAGCTAGATACATATATAAAACCTACCTAGCACGCACACCCTATAGTTTTATAGTTCACGCACTTAGATGGATAAAAATGAGTTCACCACTGTAGGAACGGGAACAGGCGTCAGGGTAGCAGGTTGCAGGGGTGGCAGGTAGGCAATACCAGTGAGACGTCGAGGATCACCTTCAGGAAACCTCAGCTGGAAGGGCGTCGTGCAGATCTCAGAGACCAACAGGTCAGCTCTGTAGTGGGGCAGCGTAGATTTCAGGGCCAGAATAGCTCAGCGTCGGAGTAATAGTCCCAGGTGGATCTTTACTGGATCCCCTGGGTAGTTTTTATATCTCAGCGAAAACCAAGCGGTTATCTGATGCTCATCTAATCAGATCCAAAAGTAGACTTTTCTTCACCCGTCCGTCAGCTCGTTTCTCCAAAGTAGTCTTCCTTTTTCAAATCTGCTTTTTCTTAGTGTGGCCATCATCTCATCTGACAAGTGTAGTCGGCCAGGACATATCCATGAGTGCGTAAATAATTTTATAATATAATTTAATATTAAGTTATTTAGTACACAATCGTAATAATCTACAAAATATAATGGCTAAACACATATTGATAAAAATAATTTAATTTTTACAAACCAAAAAGTAACTACCATAGACTAAGCAGAAACTGACAGTTTGACAATTTGACGCTTGACCATAGAGCATCTCTATATACGTAAGTGTCACAACATGAAAATTTTAAGCACAGAGAATCTATATATTAAGTTAATATTTTATTTCAGCTATTTTTAAGTAAATGCATCGTATTTAGATCGATTTGCTGAGTGTAGAAATATAAACAAATAAAAAGGATGATGAATAGTATTATGAATGGTGAATATGAAGCGTAAGTATAGCATAATACTATAAGAGTTATAATCATTGAAATTATCAATACAACCGTCTAAGTTCATTCAATCCCGCTGAATGACTTTTTCATGAAAAAGTCATTATTCATCATCTGCCTAGCCTTTTCCCAACTACGTTGGGGTCGGCTTCCAGTCTAACCGGATGCAGTTAAATACCAGTATTTTACATGGTGCGACTGCCGACCTCCACAAACCAGTTAGTACTGGGTAATACGATACCCCTTGGTAAGACTGGTTGTCAGACTTTTTGGGCCACTAACTATCTGTAACGACTGTTAAAGATCTACAAACAAAGAGATTTAAAATAGCTCGTAAATATTTGAATGTCTTTGTCTACAAATGACAGCCGGGACCAACAGCTTAACGTACTTTCTGAGGCATGGAGGAAACTCGGAATGTAAGGGTGGTTACCCATCCACAGACCAACCTAGACAAGCACGGCTTAACCTAAAGATCGACCCGAGCGGCTGTTTTTATTTAGCCACGAGCTCCTTCATGAAAAAGTAATTATTACAGTTACAAAACTTGAAAGAATTTCGCGGGCTATTCGGTGCTTCTTGAAACGAAACCTTATTACCTTAAAACAAATCCCTCATAACGCCACTGCAGACGCCCAAACGTGTACAGTTCTAAATTGCAAAGCTTACTTGCACCAACAAATAGCGTCGGCAGCGGGTTCAATTCCTGCTTGAATTAATCTCAGACTAGATACAGATCGGCGCATGACGGGAACCTGTGCTGAAGGATTACATCCTAGTCACGCTATATTACTGCTTTTGGAGGTCCTTGCCGCAAATGGGAATAAGGAAACCTTCGTTGGATTAGTCTTGCGGATAATTCCCCTTGGTACAATATTACTTAAAATGTCACGGGATATCATCCGTGATTATTGTCTAATTTATTATTAACATTATTTAATTTATTATTGTTTATTTTTGAGCTCCCGATATTCGGGAGCTCAAAAATAAGCAATAATCACGGAAGATATCCCGTAAGTGACATTTTAAGTTTATGTTATGAACCGTGAAATCTTAGTGTTTGGTTCCAACATTGTTTTTCATCGAGGTCGATCATGATTAAAAATTTTGGCATCCGTAGCTGAATCAAAAGGACACATGTAGCTTTCTCGAAAACGGTTGCATACTTGGCGATCTTTTCAATACTTTAAATACTAAAAATTTAAACTTTTTCATCAGTCTTAACTAAACTTCATAAGTAGTATTTACCTCTACATCATGTCATGGTTGATTTAAATGCTCAGAACGCGTTGTGGCATTTCCTCAATGCTAGACGCGTTGTGGTCGAAAATAAAAACCGCCACGACACGAGTTTTATGTTTGATAGAACGCGTTGTGGTCGGTTTTTTCATTCAATGATCGTTTTCGGTCTTTGAGCCTAATATGAACAAACAAATAGCATAAAAATCTCCTTTCCAGCACACCTGTGTTATGTTACAGAACCAGCATACTGCAGACTATTCCTACTTACCCAGGTTATTTTTAAATGAAATACACCGCTTTTCATATTAAAATTAAGTCCAGAAGAGAAGAACGTGTTTTGTAGTTGGACACGGGGTTTAGTCGAGATTTATAATGGAATAGTGTTTTGTACAGCTCTCTAGGTTTGAGTTAGATTAGTGCTTGGCTTGTGTGGATGGATAGTAGGATTAAATTATTATAATAAATAAATAAATTTCTTATCGTTTCCTATCGACATTTGATGTGCTGTGTATATTATTTACGGACTGCATTGTTGGTCTAGTCGTTGTAAAATCTTCTTAGTCGGGTTTAGTCGGTAATATTCATACTCAACTTATATTGTCACTTACAGGATATCTTCCGTGATTGTTAATAGTTTTGAGCTCCCGATATTTCGACCCTGTTGCTAGCGCCATGATCGTGGGTTAACTGGAGAATGCGGATGGATGGAAAATAAATTGTTAGGAGCAGACAAATCTGTCTACCCTCTTTCTTTGTCTTTTGCTACGCGCACTATTGGAACTCGACGCTAAGTCACGACAAAACTATTATGTTTGATAAGTTAGTATTAATTAATGATTCCTTTGTATTTTTTTTTTTTTACCTTGTAATACTACTCTTTCTTTATTTTTAACAATGTCATAATAATTTTAGTTTTATTCATAGTTCTGATTTCATTTTTGTCTATTTTAACACTACTAATCATATCTTGTCTTTTTTTAACCGACTTCCAAAAGGATGAGGTTCTCAATTCGATGGGTATTTTTTTTTATGTATGTACACCGATTACGCTGAGATTTATAATCCGATTTACGTGATTCTTTTTTAGTTTGATGCGAAATAGTTGCCATTTGGTCCCATAAAAATTTAACATAGTTTGACCTAGTAGTTTTCATTTTATGAACATTTCTGTTTCAGTCGTGTGGTATAATTTTATGTATGTTAACCGATTACTCCTCCATTTGTGGAGCGATTCTCAAAATTATTTTTTTATTTGAAAGAGTATACTCCTGAGATGGTCGCACTTAAATTTAATGAAGATCTGATGCTGATCTTCGGAGATACACAATGGAACTCTTCAAAACTAGACGGTAAATCGGTCGTTATTGCTGCCATCGCTTGGATATTTATTGTTTATACAACATCATGACGTAACATCACGCCTGTATGCTCTTAGGGGTACGCAGATGTGTTTAATACACCCACATTTCGACAGTTTAGATAAGTTAAGTTCCATTTATTGGGGATAAGCCTATTACCATGACATGGTATTGTTAACAATGTAAAATAAATGCATATAATATTATATTTGTAGAGGATATTACTTACAACGAAAAATGGAGATATAAAAAAACTTTTTAACAAAAAAAATAAAACCGACTTCAAAAAACACAAAAAAGTGAATATTTTTCACTTTTTTGTGTTTTTTCACTTTAGCTTCAGAAGTCGGTGACAAAAAAAAACTAAATGAATCAAACAAAGGTCACCGACTACTATTAACAATCATGGAAGATATCCCGTAAGTGACAATATAAGTTTAGTTTTAAACCGTGAAAGCTTAAAACAGGGTTTAATATTCATACTCGTGAAGGTTTGAAAGTGCAAAATTGGAAAGTAGGAAAGTGTCATTATTATAAATGCGAAATCGGATGGATTAATATTTGTTACTCAATCACGCCGAAACGGGTGAAAAGACGAGGAGAGGATGAACGTTTGTTAAAAAAAAAATCATATTTTATTTTTACAGAAATTTTGTTGTTTCGTTTTCATCAATAGACGAATAAAGACATATCGTCTGGCAAGCTTTTTCCCAAATGTGTTGGGTTGGTTAGACTAGAAAGCCTAATAGCGGTATTTTTCATAGAGCGACTGCCTATCTGGTTACCACAACCCAGTAATACGATACGACAGTGAAGGTTTTTTTTGTTAAGTCTAATCAAAGTATAAAACGTGATTCATTCAGCAAGAAATTAATCAAATCTAGTGATGTACTTACTCATGCTTCATCTAACAATGTGTGACTAATCGTTCTCAAAGACTGAAACTTGTTCACAAAAACAAATGTATTTTTATTGTTTAGACAGTTATTAAAAACCGGCCATTTAATCACAAATGGTACAAAAGTTATTTTTATTTATGTTCACTTTCATAGATGGAAAGATATTAATGTGCCTTTTTAAAAGCTCAGTAAATTATTTGTCATCATAAATTATTTACAAAAATACGAAACTGAACAAATTTTGATACTGTCATCGACAAAAGACGTACAAATTCTAAAGAAAACTAATTTTGTTTATAAGAAGAGTTCGACGACATTTTTAGAAAGTATAACTGAAACTTTCACATCAACAAACATTCATAACGTAGATTTTATTTGAAAGTTTTTAAAGAAAAATTATAATGAGTGTATGAAAACCATGTTCATCTTTGATAACGAAGATAAGGCTACTTTCAGACAGAAACACGATATTCTCTTATTATTATTACTTTAAGGCGACTACAGGAGCTACCCAAATTAGCAACTCTATTTGTGGTGGTTCAAACTTCGTTCGGAATACTGTTAGAATCACGTTCTAATCAGCTTGCACTACAAAGTGTTTGTTCGTCAGTCACTGCGGGCCGAATAGTGCGAAATGAGCGTTTTTTTGCAATTTACAAAAAATCTATTGATTGGACTAAAAAAATAAAATACTATGATGGTAATATGTTGCTTGTAAAATTATTTGCCAAAAAATCAGAATGATCGCAAGTATTTTAGTATGGTTTTCACTCGCTAAAATATTTTTTTAGAGACAAGTTCGTGATTTTTTTTTTCAAGTAAAATTAGTTATGTTTTCAAAACACTATCGCACTAGCTTATATCCTGAAGAATATCGTATATGTTTCTAGGTTTGTTTATTGCAGTGAATCATATGCTTTTTTGCATTATAAAACTCGCGGTTAGCTCCTGTAGTCCCCTTAAATCAAAGTAAGTAAGTGCCACCGGCCTGACACAGCCAGAAGGCGGTAGACTTCGCAGGAGATGGCGTGACGAGCTGGACAGAACCAATGACCAGTGGTCCATATTAGCCCTAGATCGAAAGATTTGAAAGTTATGGAACCATTTCCCAGCAGTGGGATGACACAGGCCGACAGTAACAACAGTAATAAGCAAAGTGACAAAAAAAAGCGTTGATGTTTAATGACAGTGTCATCATCGTTCTGTCATAGTCCTATTCTACTTCGGGTCGACGCAACACATTTTCTTCTTCCATTATCCCCCTGTCAGACGTCATGACATCATTTACTTCTTTCTAATTAATGTCATTCCTCACTCAATCCATCCATCTTTTTTTTGCCTTTGTTCTCCCTCTTTACCTATCAACATTCATATGCATTACTCTTTTACTCACATAATATTAAACTTATATTGTCACTTACGGGATATCTTCCGTGATTAGTAATTGTTTTGAGCTCCCGATATTTCAACGCTGTTGCAAGCGCCATGATCGCTGGTTGGGTTGCCAATCACGGAAGATATCCCGTAAGTGACAATGTAAGTTTAGTTTTAAACCGTAAATGCTTAAAACAGTGTCACATAATATTGTTCAGAAAAGTGCATGATTTTAATGGGGAATTTTCCAGTGCTTTTTATGAACGAACTAGATGGCGCTGATCAACCTTGGGAATAATAAAATTGCTCTTTTTTATGTCCTTAAAGCCTTAACTGAAGTACGGAGGAACTTAAGCTCGGTTCGACGCACCAGGAGTTAAGACATTACGTCTAAACTCCTGGTGCGTCGAACCGAGCACCAGGTAAAAACACTCAGAAGAACAATAGAAAAAACCATGCAAAAACTTGTAGTTCACTTCAGTGATGCAAAAGAACAGTAGACTTTATAGGTTAAAAAGGTTTGAAAAAAAAAATTTTTTTTTAGTTCTCGCTTTATGTACAACTTACAGTGAATGTTAAAGAAATTTTACTATACAATGTGTTTGACATTCGTGTCTAGGAGAGTTTTTCTTTGCCCTGCTAAAAGATTTTACTATGACCTATAACATAATACGTAGTAAATTCTTTTTTCATTGGAATTTACACTCGAACGCCGCACCGTTTAAAAAAATATTCCCAAAGCTGATCAGCGCCATCTATTGATATATACTGAAGCGTTGTGACAAATGTCAGTGGAAAATTCCTCATTGAACGGACTTACCAAGAATATATTTTTCCCGGCACATCTGATTTTCACGTTCCATCGCCGTGACGTGGCGACGAACTGACAGCAAACACTTATAGTCTGAACCGCTTTATCCCCTTATCTCCTTCGTTTTGAGTCAACGTCAATCTGCGTTCAATCTGAACACCGCCTTATCCTAAAATAGTCTTGGCAATGAATGAAGCTATATTTTATACCTCTATAAAGCTCCAATGAATTCTCAATATTATAATGTTTATTTAGAAACTTTGATCAACAAATCACAGCAGTTATTTTGCTATTTTCGACAGGTGATTTACAGATCAGAGATTACTGACATACTCACTAGCTACACGACGCTCTACTCGGCTAGTTTTCAAATCTATATGAAAATAAATATGTATAATTATCTAATAAAATATATCCAGTGTTCGAAGCCACACCAGGGCAACTATCTGGGTGACCGAACTGTCCGCGGTCCCGTGGAGCACTAACCTTAAATTTAAAATTGCCTACAAACAATGAGGAATCAACTTACCCAAGCCTGATGGTGCGAGACAGCAGCGTCGACCTGTTCTCAAATCACGTCGATTGTATGTGTGTCAGTGTAAATGATTGAGTAATGTTGTCAAATGGTGTATACGTCGGTCACAAGAGACGCAGGTTGTCACAGCGTGTTACCGGCCGGGATGTAGCCCAAGTTCGCACCAGATTATTTATGCAGCTACATTTATCAAGGTTCGCGTGTTGTGTAAATCTAACCAAAATTCGGCGTTATTGTTCAAATGCATCAAAATATCCCAGTATTTTACTCAAACGGGGTTCAAAGGTCCAATAAATCACGGATCGCAACCAAATTGTCGATAACAAATAAGATTAACTCGGATTCTCAAATTCAAACAATAAAACAAAAGCAAAATCAAAATCACAAGCACGGTTTCTAACCAACAAAAAAATATATCAAGTGTCAAAATCAACTGACAATTCTTATGTCAGAAAAGGGTGCGTTCCGAAACACGTAGGACGAAACATCCAGGGTGGATGGAACACTGCAACTACGAAGAAAAAGTTTTTTATTTTTTTATATTACCGATGAAAAATTTCTATGTTCTGTTATTTCTGGGATTAACTGATTAACCGGTCAGTGTCCACTACACTTTGTATCGGTTTTGTGTGTCTAACTATTGTGTTCCGATCATTAGGTCTCTTATTTTTCAAAGAAAAAACTTTAGCCTGCATAAAATATTACAAATATCAAAAAGTATTATATAGCTTTTAAGAAATTTATAGAAATAGATGTACGATCCGGTGGGCTAATTACCTAACACCATGTAGGCGGAGCCGTGGGAATAAAAAAGTACTTCTTAACAATGCAGTAAAATTGCAGATATCGGTACAGATACCTTTCATGTTAGAGTAGGTATGTAGCGAGTATAACCGGAAAACCGTAGGAACGTGGGAAGAAAGCTGATGCATCGCCCGGAGTATTGTACCTCAGAGAATTTGTATCATTCGAGCTGCATTGTGTTCGACTGGCGATATGGAATGGTGATGTTAATAAAATAACTCGACTGGTAGGTACTAACCGGTTATAGTTTAGTTGTTAGATGTCTGAATGAAGGTTCATTCATCAAGGACACATTGCGGACGCAGTTTCAGAGAACGGATTGTGATAGATAGTAATCTCACGCGACACCGCTCGTCCACTCACTTCGCCCGGGCGGTGTCACATGAGATTCCCCTATTTTAGAAGATTTTGTGACGGTGCGCCGCGCGCGGGAGCCGGTGACTGTCGTTCGCCTGCACGGTCGGGCGGGATACATACATGTGTTATTGGATGTATAAGTTCATTGTACTGAGATCATGTACGATCTGTTAGTTTTTTGTGTGGATATACTTATTAGGCTCTAAATTAAACATGTGCGACGACTACAATTTCGTCGGCGGCGGCGCGCCGGCTAAGGGCATGAACGGATTTCATACAAGTCAATGCAACGTGAGATTCTTTTCACCACCCGACCGCGCGAACGAGCGGTGTCGTGTGAGAATCACATGACACAGTTACCCTTACCACCTCGTGGACTTGACTTACTAATGTACACAACTCTGTTTACTGAGCATAACCCCTTCAAGCTCAACGATTCCACAGGAAGCAAAACCAACAATCATTGCCTCGGTGTTCTCGTGGTAGCAAGCGTTACTGCTGCATGAGCTCATATGAGGTTCTGGGTTCGATTCCCAGGTTGGGCAAGATGTTTTTGAGCTTCACCATCAGAAATTTCATAGAGTTTAGGAATTTAGCAGCCATGGAGTTTGGATGTGAGCCCGGTTGATGGCATTAACCCATATATGCCCAGAACTATTTTGGGATTCCGATTAGGATTATTTTCAGATATGTTTATGTTGATAACTCCCTTTATTAGAATTTACAAGGATTAGTAAAAAAAAAAAAAAAAGTAGGTGTTTTAGAGGTGTTCGAAAACGAAACAACTGGCAAATATCCTACATTCGTTGTAGGGAATTAAAACAAATCTGTTATAATGAGTTTATTTATCATATATCCACAGGAAGTTATAGTAGGCGCTTCAGTCGGCGGTATAAGGACGTTGTTGGCCACTTGTGAACGCTACGTGGTGGAGCATGGCTTATCGTACAATGTTCAAAAGAGTCAGTACATTGTTTTTGAGGCGGGGACCAAGTACCATCTTGATGTGCCTCCTATACGGCTAAGCGGTGTTCCTCTTGAGCGAGTGGAACAATTTAAATACTTAGGTCACTTGGTCACCACTGACCTTAGGGACAATGCTGACATTGAAAGGGAACGGAGGGCTCTGTCCATACGCGCGAATATGATAGCCCGCAGGTTTGCTCGTTGTACTGCGGACGTAAAGGTGACGCTCTTTAGAGCATTCTGTACCACCTTCTACACTTGCAGCCTGTGGGAGAATTATTCGTTAGCGTCGTATGGAGCCCTTCGTGTTCAATTCAATAACGCGTTCCGGAAACTGATGGGGTTGCCATGGCGTTGCAGTGCGTCGGGGATGTTTGCCGCGGCGCGTGTAGATTGTTTTTACGCAATAATGCGGAAGCGCGCAGCATCAATGGTGGCTCGCGTCATGGCCAGCCCTAACAGGGTTCTGAAAATGATTGCTGGCAGAGTGGACTGTCCTTATGTGGTTCGCTGCTGTCAGTTACATGTGCCACCGTATCGTGTTGTTTTCTAACATTTAGTTTTTAAGGAATATGTTACTAACCCTATATGAGCCTCCGCTCGAATTAAAGTTTTTGAATTTGAATTTGAATTTGAAAAACTAAGAATGAAATGCAGAGAAACATTTAGAGTCTAAATTGACTTCGGTCACCGACTAGGCGCCCTGCCGATCATGTGAGAACATGAGAATCTTGTTTCTTCGTAGACGTTCTGAATCTCAGTCATTAGTTTTTGCACATTTGTCCTAACCCAGTACTATTATGTTTCATAGCGGCCTTGGTACGGGTCGGCGTATAAGCAATATCCTAAGCGCAAGGCCGCAATCCACGTCTTGAAGCCAAATCTAATAGGCTTTCCCCTGATATTCTGCTTACAATCGTGTCTACCATAGTAAGGTATCATAGATTCGTCAATGCTGATGTCCTTTTTGATTACAGCATATTGCAGGAACTTCTTATTCAGTAAATCAAAAAGAGGGCAGACTTTAGCAATTTTGTTATTAGGGCAAAGGTTGGTATTATCGGCCACATGGAAATATCGAAGAATTTCTTCGAAGCGGTTTCTCCGCATGGACTTCGCCACCAAGACATAGTGTGTCTGTGTATCTTCGTTGCTTTCCCAATACATCCGACGTCGCGGCAGTGGAGAATACCCAGTCAATATCAAAAAGCCAATGAAACAATAAATGTCACTATCAGAGAGGGTAAACCCTGGGTTTCCTTTTTGTACTGCATAAATAACAGAGTGACGGACAATTTGTATGATAACTTCGTGGCTAAAAAACAATTCAAAGAAATCGACTCTGAAGCATCGGACAAGGTAATTAGCTATTGATCTTGGGAAGGGTGCGATTCACTCATCATGATGTTGGGGTAAGTCTCTCTTCGCCCATTTTCGGGCTGCCTTGGGCAGTGAAGGCGGCGATGGAGGTAGAAGCGTTGGATTATCTAAAGATCGCGATGGCCGGCCCCGCTTACGGGTTGATAAAGACTGTGACTGGCTTGACGTGCTTGGGTGTGAAACTTCTTCCGAGTCGCTGCCATCACTGATATTGGTTCCACTTAGTGTCAGTTCAGCAGGTGCCAAAAGTTGACGTGATAAATTTTCAAAAATTACATTTGTTTCGTCCCCCGAGTCAGAATCTGACACAATTCCATTACCTGGAGGGTCGATGTATATGTCAGCTGCTGTCACTTCATCATCCGAAGCTAAGTCACTATGTGTTTCGCCTAAAACCAAAATAACAGATTTAGTACAAGTCTTACCTGTATATTTGCCCGACGTATCGTTTTCGAAACACGAAAGTTACACGGACAGTATAGGTATTTATAAATTATTATTTACTCATTCTAAATACACGAATAAGTTTATAATTTACCCAAATTTACTATAAACCTGTGTTAAGTACAAAGATTGACTCAATAAAACAGTTACTTACTTTTTTCTGGCAGACGACATGATTTTGGCGCGACGCAAAAGAAGACACAAATTGCATTGCTCACTATTTGAATCAAATGTCAACGCTGCTCAAAAATCTTTGTTGCATATAGAACCTACTTCCATAGCCCTGCGATAGATGACGGTTTTTTACATTTTGCTGCAATAACAAACGATTGAAGATGGTTTTATGAAAGTATTACCTATGTTTCGTTTTCGAATCAATGGGCATAAATGGGTTAACCTAGCTCCCCTTGCATGTGACTTAAATATAATTGGTGTTATGTGTATTGTGCATTGCTCTCACATAGATACCATCTCCTTGACTCGACTGGCAACAACACACACTTTTTACTGCAACACAAAGATACTGGTGCCTACTTGCAGAGCTGCCCTGGTGCGTGACTCTGAGGACTGCACGACGACAGCTCCGAAGATCGGAAGTAGCGGTCCCAGATGAATCTTTAGTTGGATCTCCTGGGAAGTATAGGTACGCGACAGGATGTTAGCTGTTCACCTTTAAGGTGCAAGTTGGCAGCGGATGACACGAAGCCGCCCCAGACGACGTGTCGTCGCTTCATGTTGCCACGACACGTCGCCGCCTCATGTCGCTGCAGTCATGATTTCGAACCCGACTGAAGACGACAGCTGCAGATGGAATCAAGTTCCAAATTCATGTTGAAAAAACAAAACTCGCTCGACGACGTGTTGTTGCTCCCGCCGCCGTCAGCGACAATACTAATCTGCGGTCGGACGACACTTGCGTCTGCCGCTCGACGAAGCGTCGCTAGCTTCATGTCGCTTGCTACGGGGGGAATTTCATAGAAATACATAGAAACCAATAATGTCGCTGCGACACGTCGTCTGCGGCGGCTTTATGTCGCCCGCTGCCAACTTGCACCTTTAGAGGGTGTGAATTCCAGTATATCTGATCATTGACTTTCCAAACACCGAGCTGTTTTATGATACTTCTCATATCAAATCCAATTGTAGACTCATTTCTTTCCCTTGTTAAATTTTAAATGTACAAGTCTGCTTTATATCCCTTTATTTTGATTCAATCAAGTAAACTTGTACATTTTGCAAACTTGCACATACAACGACGACCCGAATGGCGCAGTGGTAGTGAGGCTGCCTTACGTTCTTAGAGTCCCGGGTTCGAATCCCGGTCGGAGCTAATGTTTGTGTGATGAGCATGGACATTTGTTTCCAAGTCATGGATGTTTAAATGTATAATAAGTATGTATTTACAAACAAAAAAGTATATATGTAGTATATCAACTATCTGGTGTCCACAACACAAGCCTCGTTACTTAGTGTGGCACTAGATGGCGCTGTGTGTAATGTCCAGCAATATTTATTTATTATTTAAAATGTAATAAGGGAAAAATTTACGAGCGATAGACAGAACAAGACGAAGAAAATCGTAATCCAATATTTGTTACTGCTTAGTAAAAAACCGATTTACCATAAACCCGCTTGCCAGGTAGCATTCGTGTGCCAAAATCGAAAATATTGGGGATCATTTTACATGAAAATATTCCCAATGTCTGCTCTATAAGTCTTTGGAGCAACAAGAGTCATTCTCACACAAGTCGCAAAGCTTCCACGTAACAAAAACCAACAACTTAACCCAAATCAAGTCAACACAACACAATCAAGACAGCATGTACATTCAACGTAAATATTCATCACGAATCTGAAGCCGTTCGTGTCGCAACATGACCCCACAAATTGAGTAGAAACACGACGCCTGCATTGAATGGGAACTAGACGGTTGCCGCGTTGGGTTTCTTACCACGTACATATTGTACGCAGGCTGCGAACTACAAACACGCTATCTGAACTGCAATTTCGTTGCAAAGATATTGTATAGAATAACGTTTGGCTTGGAACTATGTCTTGAGTTGAACAGCTTTAGTTTTGATATGTTTTGTTTCCAATGCAAGGAGCGCTACAAGCTTTACCTCTGAGGGAGGAAATGCGTCGTGATCTACCTTGCGGACCCAGTGCGTTTTGGTGGAGGTCACAAGTAAAGTTATATTGTCACTTACGGGAAATCTTCCGTGATTGTTAATAGTTTTGAGCTCCCGATATTTCGACGCTGTTGCAAGCGCCATGATCGCGGGTTGACTGGAGAATGCGGGTGAATGGAATCACGGAAGATAAATAATAAAATAAATAAAAAGTTTTTATTGTTTCTCATACAATTGTTCTACAGCACAAAATTGAGGCAGCCCCTTTAAGTTATAAGGATACTTGTGTTGGGGTTACCTCGCAACTTCCCATTGGGTTACAGTTTGCAATGTTGAGACATAAGATATCCCATAAGTGACAATATAAGTTTAGTCTTAAACCGTGAAAGCTTAAAACAGTGCTTGAGGTCACAAGTGTCATCCAATTAGATTGGTGTCAGTACGTCACATTGTGTTATTGTACATTCGCCACAAAGTTAATTCGTCACGAAAAAAGTATGTGTAAACTCGCCACAACTCTATTTTCATGAAAGAAAATCCGCCAATTTGTTTATTTCCGTACAGATAGTTGTCTTCCAACTTTAATCATCTTTTTTGCGTGGTTAGTGACTAACCTGGTGCTAGAGTTTTTATGTACCACCCATTTTGGCTTTACATGCCGTCGAAAAACTCATGCATGCTGGTTTGATTCCCTCACGATGATTTCCTTCACCGAATTATATAATACGCACATGAATCCACAAAATCCATGGTGCGTGTATCGGACTACCAAGTCATAGGTCCCGAGTTTGAACCCAATTTTAATGATTCTAGACTATGCCTGCTTCGTTAAGTTTTTTTACTTCACCATTTGGTGAGCAGTGGCGATGAAATAAATCACACAAATAAAGGTGCCTGTTAATGTTTGAACACACTACTTACATTGGTGGTCAAAAATGGTTCTTACCCACCTACAGATAAGATACAATTTCACAATCACTGCTCGAGCCAAAAAAGGCATTTTAAAACAACTAAAAGAAAAAGGTTTTAACATTTTTTTTCGTTATAAATACAGGCTGACTTTGAACTTTTTTGGCAACTTTTCAGCGGTCTTCAAAGAAATAACATGGGTTACTTTGATTTCCTGTTTCATAACCAAATTCTTCACTTTCCTTTTGTAACTCTCCCCCAATATAAACAAAATGATTTACATGAAAGTACAAACGTCCGCCAATCACACGTCATGCCCACGTCAGGGTTGCCACCTCACTGCGGGAATGTAAAAGAAATTACATTTTTGTGGGTAGTTGTCACAAACAACTATTTTGTTAAAATGTCACTTATATGAACAAGGTTCTTTATTGAATTTTGTTATTTGTCAAAGTGTAAGGGAGATGAGGTTTCATGAATATTTTGTGGTATTATGAACGATTTGTTTTGAACTGACTTGCTTTCTTTTCATTTGACGTCGGTGTTGCCAAACCCATACACAAAGAAATAACAAGTATTGTTCGTTACGTCACTATTACATTTGCATTGTGTAACTAAAAAAATACAGTGAATATTTGACACATAACACAATGTCAGTATTACATTTAATAATCAACTGTAATCGTCGATGTGTAAAAATATAGACCATTTGAAGTTCAAATGACACGGTTGGCGTAGTTCCTGACCGCTGGCTGCTGTGCTGCGTGTCGCGGGTTCGATTCCCGCACGGAACAAATTTTTGTTTGGCCTACAGTTGTTCCGGATCTGGCTGTTTGTGTATGTTAGTTTAAATGTTGTTAAACGCACTCACAAAACAGGAGAAATTCTATACGTAGGACAACGTTACAAAAAAAATGAAATTTCCAAGATAGAGACTCACACCTAGTAATTACTTTCTGATAAGTATTAAGAGTCCTATTACATTTTTTTGGTAAATTCATGATTTTTGACGCAGTAATTCTCAGCAGCAGTAAGATATTTAAATTATTTGCTAGAATAACGATAGTGCCATTCTCTTTCTTGTAAGTTGGAGTTACACATTATCATTTTTCTTTTCGTGTAATTTACTATAAATATTTTACGAACTCAGTTTGCAAGAAAAACCGTTGACGATGGAACTTTAACGCTCAAATTCACATAGTTAAATTCGATTCTTATAAAAGCTAAAATTACTAAAAGATAAGTTGAATGTTTTACTTGTTTATTGGAGTTTTAGAATTTCTTTAAATTCCTTGAGTTTTCGAGGAAAAAATCGTAAAGAAATAGTAATTTAAGCCATAAATGTCTTAATTCAGCGTCCATTACATTCCAAATAAACTCAATTTTATCAAACAAATTAATATGATATAAAATTTCGATCTACAATGAATAAGTTTCATTAGTTTTCGTTTGTCAATATAATAAGACAAAAATACAATAAATAAAATTAAAGTACTTACTATAATTCTCAATTCAGCTCGCTCCTCAGTCTCATGTCAGTCTCGTCTCTAATATTCGTCAATATCAATCGGTAATCGTCCAAATATCGCTATTATTATCGACTCGTGTACGCTGACCGAAATAATTTGATCCAGGAAGTAAAAATCAAAAACTTGCCTAAAAAATGTAATAGGACTCTTAAGATTGACAGGCTAACATAAAAACCTGATTAAAAATCGTAAAATAAATTAAATTGTCAAAGGCAATGCTTGTTTTAAAAACATTTCTTATTCTTTTCAATGATTACAAAACTAAAAGTATTTTCATTTATTTAAAATCTATTGTGTCGGTCATAGCCACAAATGTCATTTATTTATGTATTTTATTTATTGTCAAACGCAAGTATGCAATAAAAAAAAGGTATTCTGAGATGACTGACTATCCAAAAAGCGATCTTTGCTCAATTATGTATTGTAAATAGGTTTAACACATCATGAAAACATTCTTTGAATTCAAATAATTGCAATGAAAAATACAACAGACTACAACTACAAATTCATCAAAAACAAATAAAAAAATGCCGGCAGGGTCTTGCCTTTCATCAAATAAGGTAGTTCTTCGAACAGTTGTATCTTAGAAGCTGTTTGGTTTATAACCAAATTGCTTTCATTTTGTTGCAAATTTAGTCTTATTAAAAACTTTCATAATGACTTTTACCATAGCAAAGGTCCTTGGTCAAAAATATCAAAAACTATTAAAAGTACGAAAAATAAATGGTTTTTCATAATTTTTACAATGATCCGGAGGGTTTTGGAGGTCGAAAAATTCCCTCCGGCCGTTTTCGCAACTGCGATTCGAAACCAGTTGCGAATTAGGAATTTATACTCCATGTTCTCAACCAGTTGCGAATCAAAAAAACTTATTCCTTAACCGCAACTAAGCATCCCGATGATTGGATTTGACATAGGTAACTACTTCATCACCTACAACATATAAAAAAATCAGAACTACTTTATTTGATGCATGGCAAAATGTACCAATTCCATGGACTAGGTAGTAATATGTATTTTTTGATAACTATCATAATGTTTTTGATAAAACTTACTAGTCACAAAAAAATCCTACACACACGAATAGGAATGTATATAACTTAAACACGACTATTCTATATGCAAATAATACAAACAAAAATAATGTTTCATTTTGCGCATTAGGCCGTGTAACTTTGGACCTTTGCCTTACCTCTGTAATGTGGATAAAAATTACCTTCTGAAATAATCCAATATGGCGACGTTATTAGGTTCAGTAACGTCAAATTGTTTTGTGAGTCAGTAATTTTTCCATTTAAAATGTAACTCGTTAATTTTTCAATTTAAAATGTAACTCGTTAATTTTTCAATTTAAAATGTAACTCGTTAATTTTTCTCGTTGGTTATTTGCTAATTTAATTTTATATTTCTGTCGATGTTTTTTTCTTCAATATCACAAGCTACCTATCTATTTTGTGGTAGTGTTTGATTTCATTTGAGTTCGTAATGACCTATTTAAAAAGGTGAGTACCTTTAACACAAGGGGACAGCTGTTTGTATAATTATACAGTCCCTGGCTCAATTATTAGACACAATAAGATTTTGTGTAAAATGTTAATTTTAGCTGATTCTATAGAGCCTTATTGTTTTTACTAGATACAATGTATATTTTGTTAATAACCACTTAATTATCTATTTTTTAACACAATTATAACATCACTATTTCATAGTTCAACAGAAATACATCATCTGTGAAAATGTCAACTGTCTAGCTAGCCAGACAGACGGACAGTCGAGTCTTAGTAATAGGGTCCCGTTTTTACCTTTCAGGTACGGAACCCTAAAAATAGACAATTAATTGTATTTAAAAAAATTATATTGGATCTAGTAAAAACAATAGAGCTCTATAGTCACCATAATCATCTGCCTAGCCTTTTCCTAACTATGTTGGGGTCGGCTTCCAGTCTAACCGGATGCAGCTGAGTACCAGTATTTTACTGCCTATCTGACCTCTACAACCCAGTTAGTACTGGGTTGTATAATACCCCTTGGTAAGACTGGTTGTCAGCCTTTTCGTGCCACTGACTACCAGTAACGACTGTCAAAGATCTACAAATGACAGCCGTGACCAATAGCTTTACGGGCTTACCGAGGCCTTCTTTTTTTTCCGTTGGGTAGTCATCAAATGACTCCTCCCGCTCTGGGCGGAGCAGGAGGGAGTGTCAGACTTTTACTGACTAAAACCCATCCATGTTCCTTCATCGCCTTTTGTGTTCCGGGGCCACGGTATCTCTTTAGAACAGTCCCGCAACCCCGGCAGGCATTGGCCCTTGCGGACCCCTTCCTATTGCTGACTCTCTTTGAGGCGCGCGTGGAACACGAACGCGCCGTCGACATGGCCTGTCGTCATGAGACGGACGGACGGCGAGCTAGCCCATAGCCCACCGTCCACAGGCCCGCGCCTACGGTGGCCCCCGACGCCCGGGGCGTCTTCCGCGGTGGCCGGGACGCTTAGAGGTTCTCTCCCTCTCCCGTTCCGCCACCTCTTCTCTAGCATTACGGCTTACCGAGGCCTAACTTAAAGATGATCCGAGTGGCTGTTATTATTTAGATCTATAGTAATTATCAGCTAAAATTAACTTTTTAAGAAAAGAAAGCAAAGAAAGAAAAGAAGAAAAGAAAGAAAGATTTTATAGATTAAATATATAATATATAATAATAATAATAAATAAAAAATAATAAATAAATAATAATAGTAATAATATATATTATTTAATTATTTTTTTTTTTTTTTTTTAGAGATTTAAAGATTTTACATAAAATCTTATAGTGCGTCTAATAATTTGGCCAGGGACTGTACAAGGTGGAAGGTGAATGAGACACCGACGCACAAACGTACCACGTATTCAGTACAGTACATCATTAGAACACATAGAAATTTTTCATTACTATTTAAAAAAAAAAACAGCCTTTCCATACTTTTTGCCCGTGTTGGTATTGCACTTTTGCAGAAAGCATTTTTTAAAGTTTAAGTTACCGATGATAAATTTCCAAGTAAAATGATGGACTGAACGTAGGGAAGCGTTTTTCGCCAGTTTCCTTTCCACATCAGCCCGCTTAGCATGACCAACGTAGACTCGAAAGAGAATCGACAAATCTTTTGTTCATCTGTCATTTTGTCGATTCAATGACAGATGTACAGTAAGCGTTCATAAGTGCAGAGGCACGCTAAGGATTGTATTGCTGTGAACGCACGATCGAGCATCCGTGCGTCTGTATGTGTAAGTGGTCTCAATACAGTACGCACACCACAGCCACAGAAACAAGAATATATTTCCGTTTCTTTTATTATAAACGCAGCGCAGCAAACCTTATTTCTGTAGCGACTTGTTCTTACCATTGGATAGCTAAAATTCACATCTATTCACCATGTGTTGATAGCAGTAGGATTCACGATCAAAGAGTTCCGAGTTCGAATCCTGTTAACAACGTGTGGGGTTTGTGTTTCTTGGTAACATTAGTTATTGGTTCATTATTTATTATTTATTTTTTATAAGAACAAGTTAAATAATAGTAAAAAAAAACATAGTATTATTATTCAACTATTTATTTATTATTTTAGCTGTTCGGTGTTGGAAGGTGGAAATAAAAAAGTCGTGGTGAATGATAACGAAAATGTTTATTCGTTTTATTTATTTATAAAATTAACAAACTTTCATGATAATTGTAACGTCACATTCCTACCTAGATGTAAAAAAGTTCTCTTGTAACCGATCATAAGATTTTTCATTGTATACGGTATACCCACTTACTTTCAATTCATAATAACATACTTAAGTAACAAGGAAAGGATATTCTAATCACACAAATATAACATATAGTTGATACCCACTTATTATAGGTATCGGTAATCAGCAGAATATAAATAATTTAGAGTATAGGATTTTTTTTTTTGTGACGTCACAATAAATGTAACTCGTATTGAGGTTATAGTTTAAGTGTTCATTTTCCCGAAGAAAAGAAGATTGAAACTAAACCTCAATTTAAGATCATTAATATAATTACGGATAAGTTAATATTCACTAAATATTTTGTTACACATCTAATTAAAACTAAAGCATCAAGGGATTAATTTTGTAGCATGACATCTTCTAATACTTCTACATAATTAAGTAGAACTGTTGGCGCGTGGAGAAATAAAAGCCAGTTCTCCTGGCCCTGCTGCACTTATCCATCCCCACATGATCCCCACATATTAACCATAATTCGACATGAGTCTGTATTAGGGATTATGTTTTTGTCAGACCAGCAGAGTGTTATTCTTGCGCCATAAATGAAGCCTACCCTTTTGACTATAATTAAAAAGTCAGTTTTTTGAGTCTTCTCATGGTAGTATTCCAGTAAAAATCTAAATAATCCCGTGCGAAACGTAATCGTTCTTCTATAACTCTTTCTGTCAAGAAGGGCTTCTTAGCTGGTCTTCGTGATACAAGCCTTCAGCGTGGAGGACACGGCGAACAGTTTGCGATGAGGTGTCAAATAATTCCACAGTGTCTCGTAGGTGTGAAACCATTTGTTTCTTATTCGCCAACCATATATTATGTCGTCGCTGCGCATCGCTAATAAGCGACGGCTTTCCACTACATTGTCGACTAGCAAGGCCTTTTGATCTGACTCACAGTATTCCTCTAAAACAAAAAACAAAAAAGTGATGTTAGGCAGCTATAATAAAATACTGAAGTTATCATTCACTCTGCATTTATAAATCCAATAATTAACACTAATTATTTATCTTTTATGCCTCATGATGGATTTAAAATCAGTTTATTAATCCATATGTCACCAAATAAATAAACAATAACAAAGTAGGTTTTAATTTTTAATAAAACTTTGTTACAATAATTCATAAATATAATACTCACATTAGTCCGGTTTCTTCAGATATTTGTGTTCTATTAAGATCACTTTTATGCAGCACGATAATATTAGTCGCCCTCGCCTCAATATCTATATTTTCCTGCATTTTGAGAAATACCAACAACAATACCGCTATCTATTAAACCACACGTCACTAACCAAATTAAACACAACCAAACGACAACGTTCATTTCGATCAAGTAAAATATTCATAAAACTCAAGTTTACCTCACAGAAATATAAATTCTTGACTTATTTTTCTATGATCTACCTTCTTCTAACTTTACGAAATGTGTGAACAAAGCGAGAATATTTTTCTGTCCCAATACTTCCAATCGAGTAAAAACTTACAAAAAGTCTAAAAGTAACAACGTGAGATTTGAACTCACGGCTTACTGATTCACTCTTAGATGTGGACGCGCCTAACCACTAGGCCATCTTGACTTATATTTCAATGTTGAAATTTTGGACTACATTTACTTGTGACTATGTCTATTTTCTTGAAAGTAGAAGGTCGTAAGTAAAACTAAACGTCAAGCTATTGCTTTGTGAGATTGCCTATCGACTTTTGGTCGACACTGTACAAAAGATTTGTCGATTTTCTTTCGTGTCTACAGTGGTCATGCTACGTGGGCTGGTACACGCTATAAAGGGTTAGTTTTCAATGACCAGCCAAAATTTAAAATTAAGATCTAGATATCAAACCAAAAGTGCATTTTAAATATTATTGTCGAAATATATGAAATAAAATAATAGCATTCATTTGAAAATGTCCTAAAAATTTCCTAAATCATAAACCTAGTGAGAATCAATGCATTTGTGTGCGTGCATGCACCGCCAAATTTATGTGTGTGCTAACTGCTACCTATCTAGGCTGTTGAACTGAATTTTGCTCTTGCAATATCCACAAGTTCGCTTTTTAGTGGTGAACAGGAATTAAAATTTATTTAAAAAATGTTGTTTTTTTTTTTTCATGATATCGATAATATTATCGATTCTAAACCATCTCTGAAAATTTGGCCGGTCATTGAAAACTAACCCTGTCTAAACAGCAATACATGCAGCCTATTTTGAGTCATTCGTCATCTGGCGACTGTGAATCTCGCGACTGGTCGCGAGATGGCACCTGCCAATTTTTATTTATTTTGTTGTCGTCGTTGACTCGCGACCAGACGCGTGATTCACAGTCGCCAGATGACGAATGACTCAAAATAACCCCTAAACGCTTTAAAACCCTTTAAAACTATATTCAACGCTGTCATATCCCTCTAGACTTACAAAACACTAGTCAGAACACCCGTATACCGTTTATACGTCCCAAACGTGACCGGAGCGGCATCCACCAGCTTATACGTTATACGTTTGTTTCTTTTTTATTTTAACTCGTGTTGTTTCACTGGCTTTGTTCGGGTACGCAGGGACTACGCAGGGTCTACGTATGATTTATGATCGGGTGTTGAATTTGTTTTTGTTTTTATTTTGGATGGTGTTTCAAGGACAGCGTTTGATGGGTCTGTTCTATACTTTGAAACATGGGAGGTTGAGTTTTAGCGATTTCAATTCATGCAGCATTCCATTAAATCAGCTTTTAAGAAAAGTTTTGTGGATGTAGGAGACATACATTTTAAAACAAGTTGAATTTATACTAAGGGCCAAGTTCACCGAAAAGATAACAGTCTGATTATCTAAAAACAGCTGTTTAAAACACATTTTCATGTTCAAAAATGTGTTTTAAACAGCTTTTATTAGATAATCAGACTGTTATCTTTTTCATGTTCAAAAATGTGTTTTAAACAGCTGTTTTTAGATAATCAGACTGTTATCTTTTCGGTGAACTTGGCCCTAAGTAACTGTAAAATATGTAACGGTACGGTGGTGATAATACTTTGAACATTCAGAAAGTTTAAATAATACAAAAGGCTTTCTGCAGCTTATACTTAACACTGATGTGTGTCCTACCGTAAGAATTACCATTACTATCTTATAATATTCGTCATTATCTGCCTAGCCTTTTTCCAACTACGTTGGGGTTTGCTTCCAGTCTAACCGGAAGCAGCTGAATACTAGTATTTAGCAGACAGGCAGTATTTGCAATTCATTTTTTTTTTCTGTATTAGTGTCTTTGTTTTTTATAAATTTTTGTATTTGTTTTTTTTTTGTATTTGGCAGTATTTTTTGTCTGGTTTCTACAAGTGTTTTAAGGGTTCCGTAGTCAACTAGGAACCCTTATAGTTTCGCCATGTCTGTCTGTCCGTCCGTCCTCGCTTAATCTCTGTGACCGTTAGCACTAGAAAGCTGAAATTTGGTACCAATATGTATATCAATCACGCCGACAAAGTAGTAAAATAAAAATTGGAACAAAATGTTTTATTAGGGTAGCCCCCCTATATGTAAAGTGGGAAGTGATTTTTTTTTTAATTTCAACCCTAACGTGTGATATATTGTTGGAAAGGTATTTAAAAATGAATAGGGGTTTCCTAAAATAATTTTTTGTTAATGTCAATAATTTCGGAAATAGTCGCTCCAAAAGTAAAAAACAATGTGTGTCCCCCCCCTCTAACTTTTGAACCATAAGTTTAGAAAATATGAAAAAAATCTGGAAAGTAGAACTTTATAAGAACTTTCTAGAAAAATCATTTTGATCTTGATGAAAACAACAGTTTTTGTACAAAAAAGACAAAAATTTGTACAAAATAATTTCTGGACTAAGTTTGTAGTATATTCGTATATGCAAGCATTTTGACATAATGGATACCCACCTTTAAACTCATAAGTTGGAACACTTATTGTGACGGACGGGAAACTACGGAACCCTACACTGAGCGTGGCCCGACACGTTCTTGGCCGGTTTTTTTGTGTTTTTGTTTTTTATCTTATAATATTCGTACCAAAGGAAAAACAGACAAGGCATCCAGAACGTAAAGGTCAATCAACTAGTTTAAAAAAATAACTAGTTTTAAAAACCTACTTGCAAAATAAACACCATTTATCATTAAACTCCTACTTTAAAACATCGTGTAAATATCAGTACGTCTATAACAAACTACTCCTGTGAACTCAATCGTGCATTAGAATTGGTTGGATGATCTTAAGCATTAGTGATGTGCAACAAGATGCTATACATATTAAACGCATTCATTGGTTTCTTTGTTCATTTATGAACACCACTAATACAAAAGCATACAGGTTAGGTTACTCATGTCGTTTGAGTTAGGTATTTAGATGCTGTTGAACTTTTAAATTATCTACGTCAAGGGATGTTTGGACTTTATCTGTGATGAGTAAAGCTGCATTACTTAATTAATTGAAGCACTTAAACGGCGACTACAGGAGCTAAATTAGCAACTCTATTTGTAGTGGTTCAAACTTCGTTTGAAATACTGTTAGAATAAAGTTCTAATCAGCTTGAACTACAAAGTGGTTGTTACGTCAGTCACCGCGGCCGAATAGTGCGAAATGAATGTTTTTTGCGATTTGCAAAAAATCAATTGATTGGACTAAAAAGTAAAACACTATGATGCTAATATTTTGCTTGTAGAATTATTTGCCAAAAAAATCAAAATGATCGCATGTATTTTAGTATGGTTTTTACTCGTTAGAAGAAATTTTTAGAGATAAGTTCGTAATTTTTTTTATCGAATAAAATTTGTTGTATTATGTTTTCAAAACACTATTGTACTAGCATATATCCTGAAGATTATCATATATTTTTATAGTTTTGTTTATTGCAGTAAATCATATACTTTTTTGCATTATAAAACTCTCAGCGTTTAGC
Organism: Xestia xanthographa; assembly: GCA_905147715.2. Lineage (NCBI taxonomy): Eukaryota > Metazoa > Arthropoda > Insecta > Lepidoptera > Noctuidae > Xestia > Xestia xanthographa. The sequence continues at coordinate 27,750,565 of LR990650.1, forward strand.
TCCTGTAGTCGCGCAACTTGCCTAAAGTAAAGCGATGACGTGGCCTAGGGTGGAGCACGCCTGCCTAGAAGAAACCAATTCACTCAAACTTTGAAGAGATCTAGATTTTAATAATAGGGAATCAGAGAAACACGCAGTGAACTAAATGGCGGTTCGCACAGCAAATGAATGTCGCAGCATAGCGCTTTGCTCAGGTTCATGGAAATAACTATATAACAGTGATGCTTCATCGTATCTCTGATCATCATCATCATCATCATCATCATCAGCCTATTAATGTTCCCACTGCTGGGACACAGGCCTCCTCTCTATGAGAGGGAATGGGCTATAATCTACCACGCGGGCCCAGTGCGGGTTGGTAGATGTCACATGTCTTCGAATTTTTTGGTTCTAGGACATGTCGGTTTCCTCACGATGTTTTCCTTCACCGTTTTGAGAGCAGTGGTGATGAAATAAGTTACACAAAGTAATGCGCCTGTCTGGTTCGAACCCACGACTTACTGTTCGTAAGTCGGGGCCGCCACCACTGGGCCACCACTGCTCTCTGTATCTCTGATGATAATATAGGGATGCGGGAATCAGATTGTGTAATTTCAAAACATACTCTCCGAGGAGCTCGTGGCTAAATAATAACAGCCGCTCGGGTCGATCTTTAGGGTAAGCCGTGCTTGCCTAGGTTGGTCTGTGGATGGGTGTCCACCCTTACATACTGAGTTTCCTCCGTGCCTCGAAAAGCACGTTAAGCAATTGGTCCCGGCTGTCACTTGTCCATCTTTGACAGTCGCTACAGGTAGTCAGTGGCCCAAAAATGCAGTCTTACCAAAGTGGTATCGTATTACCCAGTATGAACTGGGTTGTGGAGGTCAGATAGGCAGTCGCTCCATGTAAAATACTGGTACTCAGTTGTAGCCGGTTAGACTGGAAGCCGATCCCAAAATAGTTGGGAAAAGGCTAGGCAGTTGATGACTCTCCGAAATGTAACCGATAAAAAACCGATAGTTTGGCAACTTTGGGGGCGATGTTCAAGGCTTTACAGCTAGGCATTGACGTTGCTAATGAGCCTCTTGGCACGTAATTTAATGGCATATTCTTTGCAACCAATCTTATTTCGAAAATATGGTATTTCCATATTTTCTACCATAAATAAAAAGCAGACTCGGGAGCTATCTATCATCTTTTTTAAAGCATTTAACCCGTTATCCAACCGACAATATCGTTTTCTAATTTCAAACCTCTCGCCCAATCTAAAGACTATTCTATTACGTCATTGGATCCTTCATCCCGGAGATTATCGCCACACTATTCCCGGGATTTTTCCGTACCCCGGGGAAGGAACCGCCGAGATTTATTAGAATAGGGGGCAGGATGTGCTGATACGTAATTTATGAGCCAAAAACTGTGGGAAGCGGATTTCTTTAATGATAAGATCCGGTAGTCCACCATTTGGTAGTTTGTACGTTTTATAGATTACCGTTTTAGGGTTAAACTGGTATAGTGTATTTGTAAATGTCTTATCATTCTCTCCGGTTTGTTTTTACATTGAGTCATTGGTTTGTTATCTATACTAATATTATAAAGAGGTAACATTTTTGTTTGTAAGTTTGTATGTAGGGGGTAATCTCCGGAAGTAATGAACCGATTTCAAAAATTCTTTCACCATTTTAGAGCTACATTAAATATAGAAAATAAAAATTAAATATAAAATAAAATAAATATGATGAAATATAGTTATGTTACTCAGGGGAGTAACATAACTATATTTAATCCCCGTACTCCCACGGGAACGGGAACTACGCGGGTGAAACCGCGTGACATCCGCTAGTATGTTGTAAAGGTGGAGGCGAAGACAGACATTTAAAATTTCAGCACTGGTGAAGTCTTATTATTGCACTGACACTAGCTTCAAAGACACAGGCTTCTTCGTTCTGTAGCCAAATGGCAAAAAACGGAACCCTTACGGATTCATCATGTCTGTCTGTCTGTCCGTTCGTATGTCACAGACACTTTTTTCCGAAACTATAAGAACTATGCTGTTGAAACTTGGTAAGTAGAAAAAAAAATTGGGGTTCCCCATACTTAGAACTGAAACTCAAAAAAATTTTTACGTCGTAACCATACATGTGGGATATTTTGGGATAGGTCTTCAAAAATGATATTGAGGTTTCTTATATCATTTTTTTCTAGGCTGAATAGTTTGCGCAAGAGACACTTCCAAAGTGGTAAAATGTGCCCCCCCCCCCCCCCCCCTGTAACTTCTAAAATAAGGGAATGATAAAACTAAAAAAAATATATGATGTACGTTACCATGTAAACTTTCACCGAAAATCGAATTTGAACGAGATCTACTTAGTAGTTTTTTTTTAATACGTCATAAATCGTAAACCGCAATTTACCTTTCATTTTACTTATCAATAACTTAATTTAAAAAAAAATACACTATTATTAAAACGTCGATCAAAGTTACAACGAACTACAAGAACTTTTGTGTTAGGTTACTTGCTGCTACGGAACCCTTGATGGGCGAGTCCAACTCGCACTTGGCCACTTTTTTTCTAATTTAGAAGTCCAAAGTTCATCTTAAAACTATCTCTGTTCTACAAATAGTCACTACGTTGTATTATTTGGTTTTTGTGTACAAATAAAGATTTTTACTATAACATACGTATTTCAAAGACCTCATTAATATTTATTCACTATCAAACTGATTCCAGCCACTTACAAGTATACGGATCCGTGCTTTATTGCCACGCTCTTCTGGTTTAAGTGAGTCATATCAAAGTCTCAATCTTAAGTAGGTCGTCCACCTAACAAGGATTTGGTCTGCCAACGATCTATCTGTCAGCTCTCGGCAATCATTCTGTTAGGGCCCTGCTCCACCTGCCATTACTACTTCTAACAATAGGATTCCCATTTCAGAGCCGCTACCCATAGTTTAACGAGTTGAATAGGCTAATTTCCACCAACAATAAATTGAAAATCTATTTAGTCCGTCAGGTAGAGTATTGCAAAATAATGGACACATAATTTTTGTTTTTGTAAATTAATGAATATTGACAAAGATAAAACGCATCAAAACTCGGGAGTGGGGGCTCATACGTCACAACGCACTAAAAATTATAGCACGGCGTGACGTATTGAGAATTTTAAAAGCGTCGTATCTTTGTCAATTTTGGTTTACGTAACAAAAGGAAAAATACGTGTCAATTTTTTTTTGATAATCTAACTGACGGATTTTTTAGGACACAAGCCGTTTTTTTTTTTTTTCGGATGGGAAATCATCAAATGACTCCTGCCGCTCTGGGCGGAGCAGGAGGGAATGTCAGACTTTCACTGACTAAAACCCATCCATGTTCCTTCATCGCCCTTTGTGTTCCGGGGCCACGGTATCCCTTTCGAACAGTCCAGCAACACCGGCAGGTAGGACACAAGCCTATTATTTGAATATTATAAGCTGATATTCAGAAGAGACTGCAATTACAATTTCAGTGTAAAAGCTAAAAGCACTTTTGAAATTATTTGTTTAATAGGTTGTAGAATTTGATAGAAACCGCACCTAACTTTTAATGCTGCTATTTCAGAATGTTTCTTGGTAAATTCAGTATAATATAACCGAATATAGCTAAAGTTAGTTTAATGGCTAAAACAGTTAACCTTTATTCATAAACGAATATTATAGAAAATAAGGTTATTGAAGGTTAGAATGTAAAAAGCTTTGCTATTTTTTCTCTTTTTATTTACTATTATTAAAACGTACAATTTGTGTAAGTTTGTATGTAGAGAGTAATCTCCGGAATTACTGATTCGATTCCGTAAATTCTTACAGTAACGGGAAGCTACATTATGTGTCATAGGCTATATTTTTAAAAAGTACACGTTGGTTAATTTCCGTAAATTTTCCATCAGGCGTGATCGAGGTCAAGAGCAGGCCCATTTTGTAAGAAAAAAAAACATAACAGTATAGCAAAGCCGCGAGCAAAAGTTAGTTTGATAATAAAAACAACAAATTGGTGTAAGTATTCGTACGTAGCGAGTAAATACTCTTGGTGTCTAAATGATACTTCACAATGAAGAAATGTCACATTTGGACTGGTGTTTTGACACCACTCTTGACGAAACTTGCTACTCAACTAGCAGCTTACTACCTATCAGCCATAATACCGTTTTGATTCTATCAAACGTGTTTTCAGCCATAGTTCAATAAGGCTAAGTATTCACATGTGGGCCCCTTAGTCAGGTTTAGTGGTAATCCTCAAACGTTATTGCCACAAGTTACTTTGAATTGGTACTGCTCCCTCAGATAGTATTGACAAGACGTCTTAGGGCACATACATACGAGTGGCACTTTGCCAACGGCAGCAACCACTGCAGCCGGCGCCTCCTGCCGGCGGCAAAGCGTCGTTGTCTGAAATCGACGGGGACGCTTGCAGTTGTGGCTTGCCGCGTAAATCTACAAAGGAACCGACCCCAACTGCTATAGATTTACGCGCCATGACACTACTCATCGACGGCTGCAGTGGTATCTGCCGTTAATAAAGTGCCGTTCGTCTGTATGAGCCCTTACAGGTACTCGTGTGTCATCACCTTTAGACCTAGAGTGCAATATGTTCATCTGGATTATCACCTTTGCTTTTGGTGTTTGCTCTGGGGGTAGTATTTAAAATAATAATAATATTTATGATGCTGATTTTTAGGTGCATTTTATTTTTAAATGATTAACAGTTAAACTACATGTTTACTGGACAAGTTTTCATGAAACTGAAACTTTAAAAAATAAAGAGGAAGCATGGGTTAGAACTAGAAGTTAATCGCTTGATTTGTAAGAAAACGTAACCATATTTTTATTTTACTATTTATGTACACACAGTAAACAACATAGGAAAATACATTAAAAATATGAGTACATAGGTTTTTATTACATTTATCTAAAAATAAAGTAAAACGAAGTTATACTTCATGTTGGACGACTATTTTTCATGAATACATAGCATTTATTAGTTTGTTAGCGTTCCAGATTATTTTAAAAAGTAATCAGACAACTCAAAAACATGTCAGGACACGGATCATTATTATTTTATTTATAAAACTTTAATATCAGTGTAATACAAAAACTATGCCTAACATTTGAATAAAAAGCTACTATTACGCTTTAGCCAACAAATATATGTACAGGCGGGAAGACTCAAAACTAAAATAAATGTACCAAGTTTGACATAACGATACATTTTTTCTTGACATTACTTTGGTATTAGTGTAATAAACACGCAAATGTGTAATACAATATAAAACACAAATAACAAACATCGAATACATTTCAAAAGCGAACATAGATCGGTTTTTAAATCCAGCCAGTATTATCCCACTAGAAAAGTTGCAAACAATAAAAATGTTTAATATTATTTGAAAAAATATCGCCAGGAATCTGTTGTAACGTATGATTCGAGATCATGTTCCCAGAATATTTTAATAATAGCCTTAAGAGCTTGCTGGAGGCATTGTTGAGATTTTTGCATATTGCATAGAACCTAGGGTATTGGTGCGCTATTCCGACACTGTCCCGAATTCCTACAGTTTGGTATAAGTTATGAAGGATATGCGTATAGAGGTTGCGAATTTCTGAGCGTTTCATATGACGTCATCATCTTCATCATCAGCCTATTAATGTTCCCACTGCTGGGACACAGGCCTCCTCTCTATGTGAGGGAATGAGCTATAATCCACCATGCGCGCCCAGTGCGGTTTGGTAGATGTCAGGATGACGTACGACAGATGACGTACTATAAATGTTTTAGTTTATAAATTGCTCTTCAATTATAAATCGTACCACCATTCCTCATAAGAATTGGCATCGTTTTCGGTCATACTTACATAAAGATTGTTTGTCATTGTTTACTATTCAACTGTTTTATTTTTATTCGTTCGGGACTTTTATGGTCCTTTCTTACGTTATAAAAAATCTAATAAAATAGTAATAATAAACCTTACCATTACACCCTTTTAACTACCAACGAAGACAAATCATTAATTAAAACCACGTTGTACTTTGATTACTTTGTCACGGATTGACAGCCAGCTGACTCAAGCAAGTTTATTCCCAAAGTAATAATTTATTACTCAGTTATTTCGTATTATCAAAATTATTCTGATGGGTGTGTTTGATTAATGTGCCTATAAATCAGTGTATGATTTATCGCTAGATAAATAAAATAATATGGATCATTGAAATTAGGGGTCGTTATTTAAATCGCTTTTATTTTAATTCGGTTTTATAAATTTGTTGTTTTTCCAATAGCTGTTTCGTTTAACATCACAATTTACAGCAAGCAGTACCTAGTATATCATCAGTACATAGTAACATAACACATCACGCCCGTAATCCTTGAAGGGTTAAGCAGAGGCGTACTTTATATTAAACCCACACTTTGGCAGTTATTATTAAGACCCATATCCTAGGGTGCAAACGTAATGCCATCTACCGGGCAAAAATTCTGGCTACTGAAAAATTCTGGACAGAAAAACCCAATAGCGAACTTCGAACTCAGGACCTCATGTTCAGCAGTCACGCTAGTAGACCAAAAAGACCTAGTAATTAATTTCATTTCAATTCAATTCATTTATTTAGTCAGACAAAAATATCCATAAAGTAGTACACAAATTCGCCAAATATAAAATAATAATAATTAAATAACATATTCAAAATCAGCAATCTACATACAATAATATTTCAAAATAACAAAATGAGGAATTTAATTAATGCACAGAGTTGTAGGTTTGTAAATAACGTACATAATGCTGATAACTTGTAAAATAATATATTAACAAAATAATTATATGAATTTAAAATAATAATTTATAATAACAAAGACAATAAGATTTAATAGATTAATAATTAAATAAAAATTATAATAAAAAATTAATAAAAAAGGTAAAAAATGGAAAAAATAAAATAAAAAATAATATGGATGTAATGATAAAAATGTTCAATTATACACGTATAAGAACTAGCTTTTCCCAGCGGCTACGCTCTTGTGGAAGTCTGAAATAAACTCACGGGACCGTTCTACCGAGTTAAACAATGTCGTAACCCAGGTCATGTTTATGCTGTTAAAATATGAAAGCATGACAAAATTAAATGAAAAAAAAACGCCTTTACATTTGACAAACTGCATTTTGTCAAAGAAGAGAAGTCGCTATTTCCACATGGAGCAAACGGTACAGCTCTTAACTTGGACTACATCGTAAAACGCATACAGCGAAATAGGAATATCCAATATTCATACATCGATGAATACTTGATATCCTCTGAATTGGTACGTACTCAATTATTAAATATTTACTGATATTCTATTATTAAATAATAATGATGTTTAGAATAAACTAACTCATTATGAAGTGGATATAAACTATAGGTACTGTTAATGATGTTGTTGGATTATAAGCTCTGAATAATATTATAGTTGGTGCTAGTTTAGACTGATGAGAATAGCGGTCATTGCCCTTTCATTAATATCTCTTCGTACGAACCAAAATAAATAAACCATGTATATCGTTTTTCATTAGAAAAAATGTTGAAGATCACAATAGATGACGATTCCAGACTTGAACGGGCTTAATTTTGGTTTTCAAAGTTAAGAAGTTTAATAAATGTATGTGGGTTAATGGCCGCTATTCTCATCTTAACTGGCACCAACTATAATTACAAATAAATGATTATGATTTATCATCTGCCTGCCTGCTTTATCGTATTATCATCATCATTTCAGCCGAAAGACGTCCACTGCTGGACATAGGCCTCCCCCGAAGGGGGATTTTTGCCAAAATCGCCACGCTTGGCAGGCGGGTTGGCGATCACAGTGCGGTTGTTACAAAAGCACAGAGAACGCTGCTGCCCATTCTCTGGTAAGTCCCTTAGTCGCCTCTTACGACACCCACGGGAAGATATGGGATGGTGCTATTCTTATATATATCTCTTGCTATTATTATCGTATAGTTAGTGCCTAACCTGGTGTCAGAATTAACATGCCGCCCATGTGTCTCTAACTTGGCTCTACATGCCGTCAAGAAATAACTCTCAGGCATGCTGGTTTTCTCACGATGCTTTCCTTCACCGAAGCAAGTGATAATTATGCAATACGCACATGAATCCAAAAAACTGGCCAAGAGCGTGTCGGGCCACGCTCAGTGTAGGGTTCCGTAGTTTCCCGTCCGGCACAATAAGTGTTCCCACTTATGAGTTTAAAGGTGGGTATCCATTATGTAAAAATGCTTGCATATACGAATATACTACAAACTTAGTCCAGAAATGATTTTATACAACTTTTTGTCTTTTTTGTATAAAAACTCAACATCAAGTTGTTTCCATCAAGTTCAAAATAATTTTCCTAGAAAGTCCTTATAAAGTTCTACTTTTCAGATTTTTTTCGTATTTTCTAAACATATGGTTCAAAAGTTAGAGGGGGGGGACACATTGTTTTTTACTTTTGGAGCGATTATTACCGAAATTATTGACATTATCAAAAAATGATTTTAGAAAACCCCTATTCATTTTTAAATACCTTTCCAACAATATATCACACGTTAGGGTTGAAATTAAAAAAAAAATCACTTCCCACTTTACATACAGGGGGGCTACCCTAATAAAACATTTTTTTCCAATTTTTATTTTACTACTTTGTCGGCATGATTGATATACATATTGGTACCAAATTTCAGCTTTCTAGTGCTAACGGTCACAGAGATTAAGCGAGGACGGACGGACAGACATGGCGAAACTATAAGGGTTCCTAGTTGACTACGGAACCCTAAAAAGAGAGGTGCGTGTTTTGGATTCGAACTTGAGACCTATGACTTGAATAATGATTGTAATATTTCAGAGATTTTTTCAGGCAAGTAGTTTTTATTTCTAAACAACATTCTAGGCTCTTTAATTGCTGTAAAATCAAAGGCGCCTTCAAAAGTAGTCAAAGAGCGTTATGAGTCGAAAAAATAAAACAATAAGTTGTTCAGTTTCAATTACTAGAGGTCGTGATTTGAGTGCTTTTTATTTTTAAAACAAGTCTTTTGCTATACCTACCCAAAAGAGCTTTCTTTTTAATTGTTTGCGCGGATGACTGTACTGAGCACCAATTACTTAGCACATTACAAGAACGTTGATCGATTTGATTTTTTTATTATTGTTCTTAAGTTCTATTCTTTTTCATCGTTATTCAAGAGTTTTATTGTTAAATAAACTGGCAATGGTGTCGATTCTGTTATGCACAAACTAAACTTAATTTAAGCTTTTGCAATCTTTTCTCTCTAATAAAACGAGAATGAGACGGACGTAATTTAGAGCTGGTCAAATTTAATTGGAACTAATGTTTCCACACAAATGAAGGGTGCACGTAAAAACATGTCGACTAAAAACACGGTGAAGCGCAAGGCATAAACTAGTTTGACATCTCTAACTTATTTCATAGCTATAGCCGTCCTTTTCTCGCACTGCCTTTTAGTAAAGGATAGCAATAGCCTAAATAAAGTTTAGTTTTTCCACAGCAGAATCGACACCATTGTAATTTTTTTGCCATCTTGAACAAAACTGGTCGGTTGTGCGACCAAAGTTTCTTCCTGGTCGAAAATTCTGCAGCCAAAAGTCGAGTCGTGGCCATCTAGTAGCGCAAGGTCCTTTAGTCCGCACAAGCAAAGCCGTGGGCACAATACAACACTCAAATTCCACTTCAAATCTTGTACTATCTTCGTACATTTTGTCCAGTCCTCTTGGCTTATCCTCCAATGGATCTTTGGAAGTAGTTGCCAACACCACAGGTTTCAGTTAGTTGCTACTTTCTTTGAATGTTACAAGTATTGTTTTAGAGCTTCGACTTTGTTCTGCTAAGGACATGAAAATGTTGTAGTTTATTTGGATGGTTTTAGTCTTTGATTTTAAACAAATCTGTGTTTGATGTTTCGAAACAATTTATTGAAGTGAAAACTTCTTTAGGCGCGTTGAGCACTTTTTGGGTGAAGGAAAAATCATCGTCACGTACTCATCGTCACGTAACGAAACGTGCGGTCACGCTTCGTAGCCGTTCGTAGCACTCGTAGCATCCGCTACGGAGTAGCACCACATAGGCATGCGCGGGGCATAACCAGTGTTACGACTGGGGCGGGGCCTGTGTATTTTTTGTTTTCACTTCTATCGGCAGTCCCCAAAGACTGCTCCGATTTTTTTGTTTAAATCTTACTATTGTAATTTAAAAATTTAAATGATTTGCTTAAAACTTACTATTGTAATTTGACCAAAAAAAAAGCTTAATCCATCACCAGAGGGTTAAGCTTCTAGCAATCACTTAGTAGACGAATTTGTATGGTTTTCATATAAAATCTCGGGACATTGAACAAAAACCCAAATAGTTTGACGTAATCAATAGCATAGTCAGCTCTCATACGAGTATAATTTCAAATATGTGAACTAAAACATCGTCAGGAAATCAGTCATCATCTGCCTAGCCTTTTCCCAACTATGTTGGGGTGTCGGCGCCTCACATATGCGTGGACAACCGCGGGGAGGGCGCGGGGCGAGGCGTACCGAACCCGGCTACGCGAGCGCCGCTGCGCGCCCTACCACTCACTGAGCTCACAGACGTCGACCACTCCGGGCATTTCTTTGTACGGTCTTCACAGTCATGTTGAATTAATGTTCATTTTGGTATTACACATATTTTTATACAGTCCACTACTCTTATTGAAAAGTCCCACCGAGTCTATTCAGGGGTCGGCTTCCAGTTTTACCGGATGCAGCTGAATACCAGTATTTTACATGGAGCGACTGCCTATCTGACCTCCACAACCCAGTTAGTACCGGGTAATACGATACCCCTTGGTAAGACTGGTTGTCAGACTTTTTAGGCCTCTGACTACCTAACGACTGTCAAAGAGTAGGTACAAATGACAGCCGGGACCAACAGCGTAACGTGCTTTCCGACGCACGGAAGAAACTCGGTATGTAATGGGTACCCATCCACAGACCACCCTAGGCAAGCACGGCTTAACCTAACGATCGACCCGAGCGGCTGTTATTATTTAGCCACGAGCTCCTCATCGTCAGGAAATCAGTATGTCCTAGAAACAAAAAAAATCCTCAAAATCATTGTTATCATTTCAAATCATCATCAGCCTAGCCTTTTCCCAACTATGTCGGGGTCAGCTTCCAGTCTAACCAGATGCAGACAGTATTTTTACATGAAGCGACTGCCAGTCGCTTCATGTTTACATGCTTTTAGCCGTGTGGTATCCGGCAGAGTAATATAGAACCAACCCATTACACTCACGGGTGTCGTATAAGGCGACTAATGTCTGAGGCAAAACACCTTGCGCCTCCGTAGACCTGAGTATGGGCAACAGCGTTTTTTGTTAGTCTTACATCACTGCGATCTCCAATCAGCCTGCCAAGCGTGGACATTACGGCAAATTCCTCCCATCATGGGAGAGGCTTGTGTCCAGCAGTGGACGTTATGGACTGTTGTTGTTGACTGCCAGTCTGCCCGCCACAATCCAGAATATCATTGCAAAGTAACCAAAAAATAATTAAAAATAACAACCAAGGCAGGATCCCTTAACCGTAGCCGTGGTCGCCAACAATGAGACTTGTTGGAATAAATATTTATTTCGAGGGAGATTTTGCGAAACGTGACCACTGCCAGACAGTCTGGTATTTTTTATTACAGAATCCTTTTGTTCAATCTGTCTCGTGAATGTCTGGATACAGATTTGATTTTGTTGAAAAAAAGTTGGGAGAGGTTTTTAGTTTTATTTTTTTTGCAAGCTGTTGTCAGACGCTAAAGGCTATTTTATAAGAATTAAGGACAGTATTTTTTAGCCCGACTACCAAAAAAGGGTTATGTATTAATTTTAGTTTAAAAACTTTTTTAATTCTCTCCTTGTACTTAATAACCTACTTATTTTTAAAATGGCATGTTATGTTCTTACGTAAGCGTGCGTAACCTAAAAAGCGGGATCTCAACAAAGATTCGTTATTTTTTATGTGGTCTTATTGATTGTATCACACTTATTCGGATATGGTTTTCAGACGTCTTATTATTATCACCTGAAACCTAGATAAGTGATAATCGAATTCAACGACTTCCAACAGGATTGACCTTCAGTATTTCGGTAGCTATATTTTTTTTACTTTTCCCTCATTCTAAGTTATCACTGATACAACGTCACTTTGTCATGGCCCCCATTTTATTGAAACTAAGAGCACTTCTTCTTTACTTCATCTAGAATTAAAACCCTCCATCTGCGACGCAAGACATCAGAATGAATCACAGGAAAATACTTCTCATTTTCATCCAACAAATTCCCACTACGACGTAAATGCACATTTAAAATATCAAAATGAGATTTGGACTCAAAACTTTCTGTGAATCTAAAATTGAATTTCGCCGCGTTCCGGAGTGCCATTGTTCTTTGGATTCAAACTAAAGTGTTAAAATGACAGTTGGTTGCAACAAACAATTTGTAACTTAAGGAAGTGGAGATAGAGTTGATGTTGGTTTGGTGTGTGTTTATGCTGGTTTGGCGCTTTTTAATCGGATTGCAGTTTGGAGACGCAGAGCAGGTATTTATAGTGTGTCTGAGTCCTGTCTTTATTTTTAAGGGACCGTCTTTGTAATAGCTCTGAAGTGTCTCTGGAGTTTCTTGCATCTGTTTGGGTTGAATATGAAATAGTACTGATAAAGGTTCCTTTGTTCGTTACATTTTTAATATTTTTATGCATTACTTGGCGTCGTCTGCTCTTTAGCAAAGGTATATAGTAAAAACAGCAGGATTGTTAAACACTTCTACGGGTCGGTATCTAATTCAGACAGGCAGGCTCCAAAATCGAATTGACGGTATAAGTATGTTCAGGAAAAAACCGTTCGGCTTAGCACATGCCGCCGAGTCGACCGAACAGACTCTTCCGGTCGGCACGTGCCGAATATGTTCTATAGGCTTCGTGATGGCTCTGGTTGTTCAACAAATACCGCCATCACCACAGAATTTTCTACACCGTGTATTGATATGAAAGCTAAATTAATATGGAATTGACACATTTATGATCTATCGTGAGTTCTAATAATAATGGAAATATTCCCTTTGTTACTGAATAACATCACAATATTACCTAAAACAACATGCATTATTATTAATTTTTCGTAGAAACGGGATAAACAGAATGCAATGAAATTGGAAGCATTAATTGTATGCTCTGTAAACGTATTTACTGAATTTCTTAGAAACAAAACAAAGGAATGTGTAATAATAAATAAATAAATAAATAATGAGAAAGTTAGAATTTTACATTTGTTTAAAAAAAAAACGCAGAAATGTTTTCATTTTAAATGTACTTCTGATTTACTTTGAAAAAGTCTTCGGCGTGGTTTTGCCATAGACAGAGAAATTATCATTTTTGTTTCACGGTTTATCAAATATTTATGGTTTTTTTTCCTATTACCTATTTGTTTGTTTAGAGTTGGAATTTTCTTTAAATCCAAAGTGGTTAAAGTTGGTTTTTAATTTCCGTAAAATTACGGTAAGGAATTATAGAGTTCTTTACCTTAAACTCATTCAATATTTATGGAACAAAAAAGCTTTTTCCATAAATATTGAATAAGTTTTACAAAAGAGGTTCCACGTTTAAATACTGTCGTATGGGAACTCTTTATAGAGTGCACTAGAATGGCCCAACATATAGATGGAAACAGATGGAAGATGCGTTCATCCAGAAATGGATGACCCCCTTAAGTTAAAAAAATATGGAATTGTAAATAGGTAAATTAAAGAAGTGGTTTAGACATGCCACGAATCACCATGAAGTTATTTGTTAGAATAAAGTCGCAATCCAAATCGAATCGCAAGAGGACGGGAGGAATATCCACTGCCTGTCAATAAACCCATTAGTTACCACTGCAAGTATGGCCTGCACGATTTGGCGCACTGGCTGAGCGATTGGCTGTTTCGCTACGCGTTACGGGTTTGATTCCCGCACGGAACAAATATATACAGGATGTGAACAACCTCATCACGAAGCCGTCAACCAAGCATTCTGTACATCAAACTAAGTAACTTTATGCAAAAATCATTGCTGGGAAACGACTTTTTTTTGGGGGTAGAGATCATGTTTTGTGATAAAACTCAAGTTAACGCACTCAAAACATTGTGCTTATGGATGGATTAAATAGTACAAGGGTCGTGGAGGTGTTTAATCTTACATTCATCATCATCATCAGCCTATTAATGTTCCCACTGCTGGGACACAGGCCTCCTCCCTCTTTATGAGAAGAAATGGGCTATAATCCACCACGCGGCGGGCCCAGTGCGGATTGGTAGATGTCACATGTCTTCGAATTTTTGGTTCTAGTACCTACATGCCGTTTCCTCACGATGTTTTCCTTCACCGTTTTGAGAACAGTACTGATGAAATAAATTATACAAAGTAATACGCCTGCCTGGGTTCGAACCCACGACTTACTGTTCGTAAGTTGGGGCCGCCACCACTGGGCCACCGCTGCTCTAAAAAAAAACCATAGTCTAAAAATCTTACATTAAAAACTTGTATTTAAATAAAACTTGTCAAAAAGTTGGAACTTTGACCCCTAATATCTCCGAAACTAGAAGATTCCCAGGTATGGTGTAGAACAAAAAAAATATCCCAATGACGGGGAAAACAAGTGCTTTTCGGCTTCGGATAAGAGGTTTTTTTACACCTTTTATTTATATAGCCTACAAGTAGTGGTTTCGGCTTTGGCTGTCCCCACTTTGGTGGAGTCAGTACCTTATTCGGAGTGTGGAGAATCTCACTCCCCCTACAAAAGTAATAATAACTTAAAGCACCAATAGATTACGTCCCACACAGATGGCAACTTAATGATGTTCGGAGGTAATAACTTAGTACTTACTTAGTAACTTATCACTGCTTAGTTACGGTAAAGCTGTTTAAACTTGTGTTTTAAAGTGTTCATGTAGATTTGTAAATAATTGAATGGTAGTTTACTGTTTAACAGTTTTGAGTAATTTGTTTTTTGTTTGTTTAGACGGTTTTGACGGCCACGTTGGTGACTGAGCATGAGGTACTGGGTTCGATTCCCCGGTAGAGAAAAGTGTTATTGGGTCAATCAGGGACTTCTCAGTAGCAGCCACGGAGTCTGGATTTGAGCCTGATTGATGGCAATACCGCCGCCGGCGCAGTCACGTGTGGTATCCGGCAGAGTAGAATAGAACCAACCCATTACACTCACGGGTGTCGCATAAGGCGACTATGTCTGAGGCAGAACACCTTGCGCCTCCGTAGACCAGAAAATGGGCAGCAGCGTTTTCTGTTAGTCTTTCATTACTGCGATCTCCAATCCGCCTGCCAAGCATGGAGATTACGACAAATTTCTCCCATCATGGGAGAGGCTTATGTCCAGCTGCAGTGGACGTTATGGGCTGTTGTTGTTGTTGATGGCAATAGGCAGGGCCCCTTGTTACATGTGAATTGAACATAACTGGCAAAATGTGGGTGTACTTGTAAGGTACACCTCTGCCTAACCCTTCAGGGATTACAAGGCGTGATGTTCTGTTCACTATCTGAATTCATCTCCAAAATACCTTTTCACATCACCTGCTCGAAAATGTCAAATTATATGTCAAGCAACCTTAACCTAAAGTGAGTCATTAGTGGCCGGGGGCACAGCCGGTCAATAATGTTGTACTGGATTTCATTATGACCCGCTGGTCAATAATGTGATTTGAATTTGGAATCTCACATGCTCAGCTAAATTGGCAGTATAGTACTAACAAACGCCCTTTGGTGCCAGAAAGAGGAAAGCTATTCTCGATAGCCTTACTACGCGTGGATGATATTCTCGATTTCGTACAAAATCATAACGACTGCTTCTTCATATCGTTGCCATGTTTTCGAAGACATAATATTGTAAGAATAATTAGATAACTACGAACCATTTTTTAAAAGGAATGGAATAACATTAAAACTGGCATTAATAATAACAAATACCGTACCGCGCCGTAATACCGTAATAGTAATTGGCTGTACTGTAACATTAGTTAATTATACTTACTGTTTGTTTATTTAATAAATACTTTGTTTTTCGTACTATGGCTATTATTTTCTCACAGTAGGTGTAAAAAGTAGAGTATCCTCCTCTGGGCTAAAGGTGTCTTTGCCTTGGGCTAGCTTGAATCCCTCGCTGCATTCAGGATTCTTGTATTAACTCCCTCGCTTTGCTCGTGAGTTAAACTTTTACTCCCTCGCTGCGCTCGGGAGTTAAATCCCGGATCCTTCATTGCGCTCGAGATTCAATATGACGCCCGTGACATAAGACACAACTTTAGCCCCTCGGTGCATAATCTACTATTTATTTATTAGAACCTCAAACACTAAAGCCGATCCTTAGAGTACTGTAAGATATCTCTCTGATTAACTCTTCAGGGACTACAGAGGATATTTTACACAGTGTTATGTACATGTCTCTAGAATAACATATTGGAATGAGCAATAAAATAACGCGTGAAAAACATTGCTAAATTACTTGTTAAAGTATCGCAGATAAAAACTATTTATTATCTAACTTCCATGATTATTTTTATGAACGAAAAATCAAAATCTACTCGACTCAACGACATAAACAACTTGAAGAACACGAAAATAGATCATCAAAAGATCCAATTTCATAGATAATCCAAAATCCAATTCCAGTTTGGTAACTCCAAAGCTCATCAGTTGCAAATAACAAATCTTGTGAACAAGGTGGGAAAAGAAAAAATCTTACAGTTCAATTTCTTCACCTGCCTGTAAGCATGAAGAATATCGGTAAAAGTACAGAAGGCTAGGTCCGTACAGTGAGCAAAAACTCGGCCAAATACGTGTCAGACTCATGCACGAAGACTTCCGTACTATAGTAGTAGGGGAGCCCCCTTAATAGGCTAGTATCCACCATCAATAAATTGCAAATCTATTTAATCCGTCAGTTAGAGTATTGGAAAATAACGGACACGTAGTTTTTGTTTTTGTAAATCAATGAATATTGATAAAGATAAAACGCATCAAAACTCGAGAGTGGGGGCTCGTGACGTCACAACGCACTAAAAATTATAGCACGGCGTGACGTATTGAGAATTTAAAAAAACGTCGTATCTTCGTCAATTTTGGTTTACGTAACAAAAGAAAAAAATACGTGTCAAATATTTGATAATCTAACTGACGGACTTGTTAATTTTTTTAGGATTTTAAGTTTATTTTAATTTGTTGTTATAGCGGCAACAAAAATACACATTTTGTGAAAATGTAAACTGTCTACACGGATCATTATATACAGCTCCCGGACATCGAGGATGGACGGACAGTGGAGTGGGCGGACGGATAGGGTCCCGTTGGTTACCTTTCGGGTAAGATGCCCTAAAAAAGGGGTTGCGCACTCACAAATACATACTATCGAGGACACTCCCGCCTGACCACCACTAAGCTAATTTTTGCTTGCACTTACAACATAGAAACGCTCTCTATCCGCGCCCCGTTGACTTTGTATAAAAATAACGAGTGAAAAGATACCGATCGGCCGAGCGCACTGACGACGCTCACCAAACGAGAGTTATTTATTGTTATTTTGCGCGGCAAAGTTGACGCTTTCCTAATAGACCTAAACTTTAAGCACCGAGACACGCCCGCTCAGCGCCTCCGTATGATTTAAGCGAAAAAATGTAAACTGATCAGGCGGAAAAGACCACGACTGTACATACGTATGACGATATCAAGCTTTTAAAAGGTAAAATTAAAGAACCTAAAAAAAACTGTTCAGACGTGTTGGTTTTAACAAGGTAAAAGTAAAAAAAAAGCTTTTAATAAATGGCATTATATCTTTTTAGACCGCAGGTTAATTGAAAAATCAGTTTCAACAACAGTTGTTTTGTGTAAACTTTATAGACGTTTAACATAATTTAACATTGTGATTTTCATTGGTCTCTAAACACGATAAACCAACAGAAAATGTTTTTTTGCACTAGTACTAAAGTAACACAACATGCGGTTACTACCTTGAAAAAAAAAATTTTTTTTTGTTTAATAACTTTATTTCCCAAATACACAGATAGTTGTACTTACAGTTTACAATTTTTAATTAGTAATATAGAACAATTACATTAAACATTTGGATGCTTCAAAAATCTGTACACAATTGATTAAACTCTGTCTCTTAAACTAGGGTATCCTGTATCTTAAGAGACAGTGTTTCACAATGAGGTTCCAATTGATTGATGCATGAGTGGACTGTGTCGATTTACCATCAGAAGGGTGAGAAGTTATTAGTTACTCTAGTTTTTTTTTAAATAATATAGATATGGGTTTGTGAGAGGATGAGGGTGAATAAATGTGATTGTGGGTGTGTAAGTGGTTTGTGTGTGAGTGTGGATAAGTGGTGTGTGTGGTGTTGGTGTGTAAGTGAGTTGGGGAGTTGTATGTGCGAGTGTGTATGTACGCAAGGATAAAAGTATTCGTGCAAGGATGGAGATGGATGTGTGCTTATTAGGTGATGTAGGTAAGTAAAGTCTCTGTTGTGGCATAGTTTTGTTGAAGTAGCCATTCTGTCACTTTTAATTTTAGGTTGTGCTTGTTGAGGTCTATGATATTCAGATGTTTTTGAATCTTTTTGTAAATGTACGCGCTAATTACATAGTACTGATGCCGTGCGAACGTGGTTCTGTGTTGGGTGCCTGGGGGAAGATTAGTACGCTTTTTTGGATTAGACGGGGGAAGACTGCTATGTTTCCTAAGGACAGATTGAAGCACAAAGAGTTGACGGACTGTAAGAACCTTGCAGTCTGCGTACAGCTGTATTGTTGGGTATCTATGGGGCTTCCTTGTCATTACTTTTAGTACGGCTCTTTGTGCTCTCTCTGCCCTCAGCATGCAACTTTTCGTTGCAGCACCCCATACAGCGATGCAGTATCCTATGACCGATTGGCATAGTGCATAATACACCATTTTCAATATATCGGCGTTAGCCGAATTTCGGAGGGATTTAAATATATGAATGAGGCGCAAAGTTCTAGTCGTGACAGCGCCTAGTTGTTTTTTCCATGTGAGTCCATCATCTATGAGGACTCCTAAGTACTTTACGTAGTCACTTCTAGTTAGTGTTGGACAATGGCATGGCGCTGATCGGTTAGAGCATGAGTGAGCAGTAATTGAAAAACTGTGTGACGGTGCGGTCTTTCGCCTAATTGCAAATGGGATGTAGCAGGTTTTGGATATGTTTAAGGTGAGAAGATTAGAATTGAGCCATTTCATTATTTCCGCTACTGCCGACTCTGCCAAAGTTTTTACTATATCCCAAGTAGGGCCATGAATTACGATCGCGGTGTCATCAGCGTATGTATAAATTTTAGTATTTGGAAGGTTCATTTTGCAAAGGTCGTTGACGTAAATTTGAAATAAGGTGGGGCCCAGTATGCTGCCTTGAGGGACGCCGAAAGTAACAAACTCCTCATCACTGAGGTGGGTATCAACTTTGACCCTCTGGGTGCGATTCTTGAGATAATCTTTGAATATTTCAAGTGACACGCCACGTACACCTAAGTGTTCTAATTTTGAAATAAGGATGGGAACAGAAACTGTGTCAAAGGCCTTAGAAAGGTCTAAGAATATACCTAAACATTTTGTCTTCTTATCTAGATTTTTAGCTACATCTTGTGTCAATCCCAGCACGGCATCTTCTGTTGAAACACCAACTCGGAAGCCATACTGGTTGTCTGCTATAATGTTGTGTTTTTCTAGAAAGGTCCTGAGACGATTGTTTAAAATCCTCTCAAGGATCTTAGACAGTGTCGGCAAAACAGATATAGGCCTGTAATTATTGACACAGATTCTGCTCCCTCCCTTGTGTATAGGATGGACTATAGCCTTTTTAAGAGCATCTGGGAACACGCCAAATTGTAGACAGCGGTTGTAAATGAAGGTAAGTGGTGGTATCAGTACGTGGCGACAGTTTTTCAATAAAAGTGGCGATATACCGTCCCATCCAATAGCACAGTCATTACGTAACTGTAGGATAAGTGACTCTGTTTCAGCTTCATCTACTTCCAGGGCAAGGGAGTTTACAGGGGAGGGGTTAGTACTATTTAGATGAGACTGATTGTTAGTCTGAGGTGATGTGGTGTGCTGTTGTGATACTATGTTGTCAGCCAGCTTTTTTCCCACATTACTGAAAAAACTGCAGACCTCATTTACGGAAGACTTTGGATCATTGCATATTTTTAATAGCTCAACGGGTCTTGTACATATTTTCGTGGTGTTGGTTATTTCCTTTATTGTTTTCCATAAAAGCTTTGGTTTATTACTTGCTTTCTCAAGCTCACTCCTTTCGTATGATATTTTTAGTTTTCGCAGTAGGTCATTACAAAAGTTTCGATAGCGATTATAGGTAATTTTAAGTGTAAGATTGTCTGGTGCTTTCTTGGACCGTATGTGTAACTTATCCCTGTGTTTAATGCATTTTAGAAGACCAGGAGTTATCCAGGGTTTTAGCGTTCTTTTTTGTCTAGGGACTTTAACCTGAGTGGTGTGTTTGGATATGACCATTGTTACGATGTCTATAAATTTGTTCATAGAGATATTAGCATCCTCCTCAGAGTATATATTTGAAAAATCGTTATTTTCCAGTTCTAGCCTAATTGCTTCATGGTTAAGGCGGGTGGAGAGGTAACATGTTCTGCGCGCAGGGTTTGCGTCCATGATGTCGAGGAGAATCGGCTTGTGGTCAGTAATATGGGACTCTAAAATAAGTGTGGTCGACAATAGTTTGGTCTTTAGAAGTATGTGATCCAGGCTTTTCTCAAGGCGAGTGGGAAGTTCGTGAGTGGGCAATAACCCTTGAGAGGCACTTAAGATGAGGTAATCAAGACATTTGTTGTCCTCATTACGTTTGATTATATCAAAGTTTAGATCGCCTACTAATACTATATTTGGGCAGCTGGATATGGTATCATATACATTACTCAAGCTAGTCTTGAAATAATCAAAATCATCGTTGGACTTGTATGACGGAGATCGGTAGATTGCCACTACTGCTAACTTGTTGTCTATTTGACACATGAGGCAATTTCCGCCCCTAAAGGTGGGTTCCCATACATTAGTTTGCAGTCCCAGTTTAGTGTATATGATAACTCCATCATTTTGATTTTTATTAATTTCAGTTGAGTGAGACTGAAAACCTTCCAATATTGGTAGATTACTAACTTTACTCAGCCAACATTCGGTTAGCACTATTATGTCAAAGTTAATTTTGGTTAAGCGCAATAGTACTAGAAGTTGATCAAAATTTTTATTAACACTACGAATATTTAAATGCAGTAATTTAATATCGCTACCAGTAACGTTTACATACTTTAGACAGTCTTCTGGGTTACATATAAAGGAGTTGCCAACAGTAAACTTGTCAAGGTCGTTATTAATATTAATCAAATTAGCCATTTTTAATTAAGAAATAATTATTAGAACGTGAGCTAGTTGTGTGAGCAAGTAATATTTTGTACGTAAAGTAAGAATGACATGTGCATCGCACATTATGAAAATTATAATTATAATTATATTTATCAGGTTCATGTATCCACACGATTGTTAATAGAGTTTCACTTGATAAGTTAATTTGTAATCTCTACTATGATATGAGTACATCAAGTATGTGTGTTTATTGCGTGGGCTTTTTTTTTCGGATGGGCAATCATCAAATGACTCCTCCCGCTCTGGGCGGAACAGGAGGGAGTGTCAGACTTTTACTGACTAAAACCCATCCATGTTCTTTCATCGCCCTTTGTGTTCCGGGGCCAAGGTATCTCTTTCGAACAGTCCCGCAACCCCGGTTATTGCGTGGGCTTACTCTCGCTCTATGAAGCTGAACTTCTGTGTATAATAGTCCTTGTGCCCTATTCGAGGACCAAAAGGAACTTGCCCCAAGTTCCCAACTCCGCGATAGAAATTTATGTAATTTCCTCTGTACCTCCCTTGCTTACTAATTTGGGTCTTTGTTAGATAAAAAAAGCCTTGGATCGCACTCTCGTTCGGAAACTAATTAAAATTTTAGCGTTGTCTTAATTTGACGGTGGAATCTGCGCACCTTAAGTTTAAGTTATTTTCAAGAGAGTTTTATCTTGAAAGAGTTCTCGAAACTGGTAAAAGGATTATTTTAGGAACGAGGAAGTTATGAAAAGGTGAAAACAATTCGGTATGAGGAAAATTATTTTTGTGTTTTACGGAATGGATGGTTGATGATGGATGGGTTTGAATCTGTTTTAAAAAACAGTAAAATTTTTCATGAAAATGGGTGGGTGGGTATTGGAACAAAGTTAGCGAAAAAATTATATTCGTAAAATAAAAATCTTAACAATGGCGCGTAAACTGCACTTCAATAAATTGAGTGATTCATTAATTATCAACGGCCCATTGCAGCTCTTGACTTACGTTTAATTTTAACCCGTCGATCAGTCCCTCTATCAGATAACCACATCCGTTTAAACATGAGTATTGACCAATCAACTTCGCCTTAGAAACCACTAACTAAACAACCATGGTTTGCTCAGTACCCCCACACGCACAACCAAAACTTTCCCCTTTCAAGACGCTATCACAAACAAACAAACACTAATTACGGTCCAGAAACAAAAGATACACAATCCAGAACCACCCAGTACCCATAAATCCATTCTATCGACACCACAAAGTTATCAGCCGAACTATCATAAAGTATCATCGGGCATCCCAGAGTCAAACGGAGCGAACAGTAAATCAGTTTGAGAAATCTACAGTAATCCACCCGTTTGTTAGACCACGATAAAACTCAATATATTTGGAATCTTCTAAAACTGAGCTTTATTAAACTGTGGTCGGGTAGCTGTAGATTTATGGGGGCAACGATTCAATTAGGTGGAGGGATCATTTTCATATATTTTGCGGTGTTTTCGGGTAGTTTGGTAAAAGGTCGTTTTTGGAATGTCGGATTGTTTAGCTGTGGTTGACTGTGAGTATTTTGTTAAGTTATGTGAAAAGCAGTGTATTAGCGGAAGTAAATAATCATCACGAAATGTTTAAAACACGAATACGTATTGAGTTAGTACTATTATGTACCTACTACATCAGCCCATAACGTCCACTGCTGGACATAAGCCTCTCCCATTATGGGAGGAATTTGCCGTAATCTCCACGCGGATTGGAGGTCGCAGTTATGAAAGACTAACAGAAAACGATGCTGCCCATTCTCTGGTCTACGGAGGCGCAAGGTGTTCTGCCTCAGACATTAGTCGCCTTATACGACACCCGTGAGTGTAATGGGTTGGTTCTATTCTACTCTGCCGGATACCATACGGCTGTACCTATGTATCTATTATTAGGTATATCTCTTATCCAACTTATATTGTCACTTACGGGATATCTTCCGTGATTATTCATTACTAGCTGATACCCGCGGCTTCGCCCACCAAATTATGTACTAAAACCTTTCTCTTGAATTATTCTATCTATTAAAAAAACCCGCATCAAAATCCGTTGCGTAGTTTTAAAGATCTAAGCATACATAGGGACACACGCGGCGGGTGACTATGTTTTATAATACGT
This sequence comes from Xestia xanthographa, assembly GCA_905147715.2. Taxonomy (NCBI): domain Eukaryota; kingdom Metazoa; phylum Arthropoda; class Insecta; order Lepidoptera; family Noctuidae; genus Xestia; species Xestia xanthographa. The sequence continues at coordinate 27,774,185 of LR990650.1, forward strand.
ATATGTAGTGATTTTGAGTTCCTGATATTACGATGTTGTTGCAAGCGCCATGATCGCGGGATGACGTGAGAATGCTAATAAGAATGCAGTATAAGTTTAATTTTAAACCGTGAAAGCTTAAAACAATATCTCCTACTTCGGGACCATAAGCGTTATGTAACGTAGTAAGTTACTGTTCCTAGGTAAGTTCTTATGAAATAACTGAAATTTACAGCGCTTCTTTCTTTTACCTTGTCAATAGAACATAGGGAAATATAGTATCTTTGTACTACACACAAATTACATAATACTTACATTTCATACATCCTTCATTCCTTTTAGTTATTTATTAGTTTTTCTTCGTTCTAAATTTAAATATCTGAAATAAAACATTAGACTAGACTAGACATCAGATTTGCAAAACTTTAAGTTACTTTTTCTGTAATTTTCTCTCATAGAGTTTCTTACTAAAAAGTTATTAAATAAAAATTAATTAAATAACTAGTGCAAGCACAAGATGACTAACTTCAACTCTCTGACTGTCCGTCTCCTTGACCATAATGTAAAAGAGTCTGCAAACGGTTTATTAAAATAAATGCTTTCAGTTTGAAAGTGTTCGACGAACATAAAGTATCGCTTATCATGGAGGCTTTCATAAACCTCACAGAAGACTTTCACAGACACTCAGATTATTTTTATTAATCCAAAGATAAGTTACATTGGAACTGTATCAGTAGATTTAGAGACACTTCTAAGATGTAGTGAAAGTGAGTCTCATGTTCCTCACACCTACCTATATAAGACATGTATTGAAAATTACTAACATACTCTGAATGCCTCCAGCTATTTATAAAACATGCTTATAAACATGTATGTAAGAGTGTTATTCGTTTGCCCTTAGGCGATGAGCTGACTGCTTTCAAATAACATGCTTCATACAAAGAATGTTTCGCTATTTTATTCAACAAGAGATTAGTATGAGCCGTCTGAAGCAATTAGTGTGAAAAAGTTATTATGAAACGTAAAACCGACCGAAAATAACCACCTTGCTGAGGTTGGAAAAGTGGTAATTTTTCGCAACAACATAATGTCCCACCTGTTCTCCTCAAAAGGGTAGACAGAGTTTAAAGGTTTACTCACTATTTGTCAGACTATCTACGTAAATGAAGCACAAATCTAGACACCAGAGGGTCACTCACCCCACTTTTGAACGCAAGAAAATAAGAAAACATGTCTATTTGGCACATGCCACAACGCACACAATATCATCATCATCTTCATTTCAGCCGAAAGACGTCCACTGCTGGACATATGCCTCCCCAAGTGTCGCCTCATAGACCGGTCCCATGCAACTCGCATCCAGGGGATCCCCGCAACCTTCACCAGGTCATCGGTCCACCTAGTGCGACGTTGCGTTGGAGGCCTTCCAACGCAACTCCAGAACTCGCACTCCAGAACTTTTCGAATACAATATGTATATAAATAAAAAAATAAAACTAATTAAAACAGATCTAATCAAAAAAGAAATACAATATTGTGTGGCCTTGTCTTACGGTGACAAATTTAGCAAACTGTCGAGCATCTAAGGTCGGACGCTGGTTTCCATTGGACCTGAAATATATGCCTTCCGATAGGTCATGTCTTTGTCATTTTTGACAGTTTTATTATAGTTTTTGCTGATTGAATGTCCCAAAAATCTCAAGACCACTTACTGATCTGAGGATCGTGGTTAGGACTCAAGGCTTAGTAGTCCCACCAATACGGATATTTTTTTTATTTTACTTATAACGGCAATCCACACCCATCATGCCTATAAATTCTTTGAAATGAAAATGAAATCTTATTTGTAATTAAAATTTGTTCTTAGAAGATGATGATGAACAATGTAAAATAACCTTCTAATGTAAATAATTTTCATGAAAGTAATTAGTTACACCGATGCCGTGTTTAGTATATTGAATACCTATACTCTGACGAAACACCATAAAGACAAACCAATCGCATTTTTCTTCGAAAATTAATTTAATTTTCCGTCATAAGTTTTAACCAGGATTTCTGAGGAACTAATATTGTTGAGCGGAGGTTCCTACTCAAGATTTTAATTAAACGCTGTTCGCGAAACGTTTATTATTATAATTATTATTTGCTTCCCTTACTGTTTGTATCGGCAAGTGGTGCGTTATTGCGTCTGTTATGTAGGGCTGGGGTTGTAAACATTTAATAACGTCTTACCGTCGTGTACCGTTTTGTAATACTATGAGTGTTTGTTATGTTTTTAAATTTTGTATGCATGTCATGTCCCTGCGATAAATAAAGATTTTTTCTTTCTTTTCTTTCTTCTTTCTTCTTAAAATTAAACATTAGTTTATAACACTCATCATTCTCCTACCCTTTTCCCAAGGCATATAATTAATGAACCACCAGATTTAGCTAAATGTAGCGGCAAAAAAATCACATAGCGAATATTAGTAAATGATCACCAAAATTAATCCTCATTTTATCTTGAAATTAGAACGAAAAAAATATTTTTTTAGTTAATGATAACCAGAAATTGAACTTAAGCTCTTGCATTCGAGTCGAGAGAGACCCGGTTAACATTTCGCGGGGCTCCTACTTCTGGATGGTTTATAAAAAAATAACCACGAAGGGTATGGCGGGGTCTATTCGTTCGCTTCGCTCGCTCATTCGACTCCGCCATACCCTTCTAACCTAATCTATCCGTGTCGGGGTGCCCAAAGTCAGCCTAGGCAAAACTAGTTTGTCATCAACCACTTCATTAAAATTTGGTGCTCAATTTACTAAATTTGGCGATCAACTGATATTTTAGGTGTCACAAAGTTATTTTTGGTGATCATTATATTTTCCCCCTTTTCCCAGTTTATTTGTGGTCGGCGCAGCATATCTTCTTCCTCCATACTTCTCTATTACTCGTCATCTCATCAGACACCTCCTTTAATGCCATATCATCCTTCACACAGTCCATCCATCGGATCTTTGGTCTTCCTCTACTCTTATAGCCATCTCATTCATACTTAACACTCTCTCTCTCTCCCTCTCTCTTCTTCTGCTTAACTTGAAATGTTACTGAAAGTCCACCTTGAATGCGCGATGCATGAATATACTCGAAAATAATGCAAAATAAATCTAGACACACACAAGTAATATGGCAAGTAGGAAATGAAAGGAAAAAAATAGGTACCTCGCACAGTCGATCTTCTTGATCCCTGGATTTTCGGGGCGCCCCTCGTCTTCCACTAAATGATCACAAATTGTCTCCAAAATGACGATTGCTATGTACACACGATAGTTTGGTCTATACTGATTTAAATTAATTATATTTTTAAGTAGATGCACTTTGAACGGTGACGTGACACGAACTGATTCGAGATGACGATTATACTTTGTCTGTGAGGTGCGCCAAGGTGGGGAATAGAGTAAATGGGTGAGAGGGAAAAGGATAGGAAGTTACCAGCCATAATGTGCAATTTCTAACCCAGTTTGAATTTCAAAATTAACGATTTAGCGTTAACACACCTCCTTACTGAATTTTGATCAACCAATCCAACGTAGATCAGTCAAGTATGCAGGAGATATGAGCACACACAAGTGAACCAACTTTACGTACTTTCTGAAGTACTTGGGTATTACACCACCCACTCCCAGACACGTAGGTATCATCTCGCCGTCTTCTAAACTACGGATTTCTACTGAAAAAATCCTGATTGAAAGACCCAATTATTATTCCCAATCAAAGAATCGAAGCCCCCACACACAGTAGTAGTGCTTACGCCAATGGATGGCAAATAAATAAAAACCGGCCAAGTGCGAGTCGGACTCGCACACGAAGGGTTCCGTACCATTGACTATATTTAGTATTTGTTGTTATAGCGGCAACAGAAATACATCATCTGTGAAAATTTCAACTGTCTAGCTGTCACGGTTCATGAGATACAGACTGGTGACAGACAGACGGACAGACGGACAGACGGACAGACGGACGGACAGACGGACAGTCGGACGGACAGACGGACAGACAGCGAAGTCTTAGTAATAGGGTCTGTTTTTACCCTTTGGGTACGGAACCCTAAAAATTGTCAGTCCACCTCTAACAAAATCTCGTTTTTATCCATAAATCTAGATGATTTTCGATATTTTTTTATTTGATCTAAGAAAATCAATTAACTTACAAGACGTAAAACATTTACAACATTTACAATTACATTTACAACAAATAGTGTATCAGTTCAGGTACCCTAGATGTCCTGCCAAGCTAAGATATTATAGTCGCGTAGTTACCGGGTGTTACCATTGGTTTCCCATCCCTGAAAAGGCTGAATTGTTTATGTACGTATTTATGTACTATACAAGGCGTAGTACGAGTAATAAAACCCGCGGAATTACACAATGAATCGAGTGGATGTATGATTTGTATTCTTAAGATGTACAGAAAGGTTTATGGTGCCCTGCCAACTTGTTATCGGCGTAATTATTGACGTAATAATTTTCTGAAATATTAAAATTATAAAATTATGAAATAAATGAGAATATAGATTCTCATTAATTTGATAATGTTAATAAAAGTGATTTTGACATTGAGCAGTCCGGTGTCTATACAAACTATAAGTTTGTATAGACACCGGACTGCTCAATGTGGCGACACTTGGGGGAGGCCTATGTCTAGCAGTGGACGTCTTTCGGCTGAAATGATGATGTCGATGATGATGATGATGATAGACAAACTATATGAAGAACTGTGGTGAGGAGGGACTAATAGGGATGATGACTGACAAAAAAATTATCACTATGTTTAGTCCGTCAATTAGATTATCGAAAAAAAAACTTTTTGCAAAAAAAATAAAACCGACTTCATAACACAAAAAATTGAAAAATAACTTTAGCTTCAGAAGTCGGTGACCTTTTTTGATTCATTTAGTTTTTTTTTTGTCACCGACTTCTGAAGCTAAAGTTATTTTTCAATTTTTTGTGTTTTGAAGTCGGATTTATTTTTTTTGCAAAAAGTTTTTTTATTTCTTCCATTTTTAGTCGTAATAGCCTATACAAATATATGCTATGCATTTATCGTACATTGTTAACAATACATGTCATGGTAATAGGCTTATCCCCAATAAATGGAACTTAACATATCTAAACTGTCGAAATTTACGTGTATTGTACACATCTGCGTACCCCTCAAAGCATACAGGCGTGATGTTACGTCATGATGTTGTATAAACAATAAACATCCAAGCGATTGCAAAAATCACGACCGATTTACCGTCTAGTTTTGAAGAGTTCCATTGTATATCTCCGAAGACCAGCATCAGATCTTCACCAAATTAAAATACGACCATCTCAGGAGTATACTCTTTCAAATAAAAAAATAATTTTGAAAATCACTCCACAAATGGAGGAGAAATCGGTGAACATACATGAAATTATACCACACGACTGAAGTAAAAATATTCATAAAATGAAAAGTACTGGGCCAAACTATGTAAATTTTTTATGGGACTAAATGGCAACTATTCCGCATCAAACTAAAAAAGAATCACGTAAATGGCATCATAAATCTCAGCGTAATCGGTGTACATACATAAAAAAAAAAAAAAAACCGATCGAATTGAGAACCTCCTCCTTTTTGGAAGTCGTTTTACTTGTTTTTTTTTTAATCAAATTAATACAAATTTACGAAGATAAATCGTGTCAAAGATCATGATTTAGGACTCATGATCTTTCACATCATCATTCTCATCATCATTTTCTTTCATGGTAAATTTCACGTCACAGCATCCTAGCTTGTGACGTCACATTTGAGTAAAAATATACTCAAATGTGACGTCAGTCGAGATTTTGACGCACTGTATCGTCTTCATTTTTTGTTTACGAGAAAAAAGAAAAAATAAATGTGTCCAATATTTTTTGGAAATCTATCTGACGGACTAATTAGAATTTTTTTGTCATCTACCCTATTGCATGTGACTAAAGGTGGTCAGGTCACTGTGTGATGAAGGCGAGAAAAACCACGGAAAGGATGGATTGATTGTGTGAGCAATGATATTGATATGAAAGGGGAAAAGGTCTTAGTGATAGCGTGACGGTTGAAAGAGTACAATGGAAGAAAAATCGTGGAGTAACATGAGATAGACAATGGTGATAGACAAACTATAAATTAAAGTCACTTTTCGTGTTTCTAACAATATTTAGAGAATTTATTCCGGAACGTTTAACGTTGAACGTTTTTTTTTTTTAAACTTCTTTTTATTAAATAAATTTCGACCCCATGCGAAACAGGGATGGCTCTCGAGTAAATAAATAAATAAATTTAAAACAACACAATACCTGTCCGCAACTCCGGTGAAAATTAAAAACAATTAATGAGGTTTACGAAATTCGTTTGGTGACCGCAGCATCTGTGGTTGCACTGAGGCTGTGGATTTAATAAAATAATGATGAATTACCTGTTTTTTTGGAAGTTGATCACGATTTTATTCCATAATACAACCGATTTTTCAATGTTCTGCAACGTTTCAATTATTATTAAAAAATATATTCTACATTTATTTCATTTGAATGCAAGATTACCTTGCTTTTAAAGTTAAATAAAGTGTAAATATTTAATGACTGAATGGAACTGTTTGCAATCGTATGCGGGCGTTTTTAAATAGTTTTATTACAAGTCTGATCATTAAAACTACAATTAGTATGAGAAGTTAATTATAAGTAAACAGAAAAATGGAACTCAAAACACGTTTAACATTACTGCGCGCCGGCTTTCTCCGTAACGGTTAAGCACGGGTGTATCTATAGCACACACTTATTCCACCTACAACAGTCCACTGCTGAACATAGGCCTCTTCAATCGCACGCCACTCAACTCGATTCTCTGCAACTCTTATCCAGATTCTACCAGCCACTCTGCGAAGATCGTCAGTCCATCGAGCCTGAGGGTGTACCACCTTACGGTTGCCGATTCGCGGTCTTCACTCCAACAGTTATGATTAAATACTCTCTCTAATAAGGATCGAGCTCATTGCCATCAACCGAGCAAAGTACCCAACGAGCTGGTACTAAAAAATCCTTATGGGAAACCCAATATATAACACTAGCTGACCCACGCAACTTCGTCTGCGTCACATAAAAGAGAAACAGCTTACAAAAGGAATACATTTTTCCCCGTTTTTGCAATATTTGTCATTTATGCTCCGCTTCTTTTGGTCGCAGCGTGATGTCATATAGCCTATAGCCTTCCTTGATAAATGGACTACCTAACACCGAAAGAATCATTCAAATCGGACCAGTAGTTCCAGAGATTAGCGCGTTCAAACAAACAAACACACAAACTCTTCAGCTTTATAATATTTTTATATAACATTTTGCATGCCATAAACCGACTAGAAATGGAACCCAAAACCTCACGTTCAACAGCAACGCGCTTAATCAAAGGAGCTTACAAGATTAACTTAAAACACATTTTCTACGATTAGGCCTATCTCAGAATAAACCTCCATATCATCTGCCTAGCCTTTTCCAAATTATGTTGGGGTCGGCTTCCAGTCTAACTGGATGCAGCTGAATACCTGTATTTTAAATAGAGCGACTGCCTATCTGACCTTCACAACCCAGTTAGTACTGGGTTAGTTAGTTAAGGTTAGTTTAGTTAGTACTGGGTAATACGTATTATTATTATTATTTATTTAAATGGAACGCAAATGATTCATATTGTTGTTAGTAATACTTACAAACTATGTTAGCAACATTCTCATTAAAATAATATTATACGATACCCCTTGTTAAAACTGGTTGTCAGACTATCACGCCACTGACTACTTAACGACTTTCAAAGATCTACAAGTGACAGCCGAGACCAACGGCTTAACGGGCTTTCCGAAGCACGGAGGGAACTCTGATTCCCTCTTAGAGTAAACCTCCTACGTAATAAAATCAGTGAAGAAACCGTGTGATCGTTAAAAAACTTCGACTTCATTATTTGTCAGTGACGCAGTGCTTCGAAAGCCACCCTAATTTAACCCGTCACTCTAACTTAACCAACATAGATCAAAGAGTTCGCAATCGACACCACCACCCCAAACTACCCCTTTACATATAAGATAATGTAGGGGTACTCTTATCTTAGGGACAGAAGTCTCACTCGGAACGCACCAGTTTTTCTTGACGGGCATATCATCATCATCTGCGTAGACTTTTCCTAACTATGTAAGGGACGGCTTCCATTCTAACCGGATGCAGCTGGATAACAGTATTTTACATTGAGTGACTGCCTATCTGACCTCCACAACCCAGTTACTGTAAATGATCATCAAATCTGCGAAGCCCCTTTTTTTCGGATGTGAAATCATCAAATGACCCCTCCCGCTCTGGGTGGAGTGGAAGGGAGTGTCAGACTTTTATTGACTAAAACCCATCCATGTTCCTTCTTAGTCCTTCGTGTTCCAGGGCCGCAGTATCTCTTTCGAGCAGTCCCGCGAAGCCTCGAAGCCCCTGATTTTGAAAATTAGAACTCTTATTCGGCGTTCTTCTGTAACGGCTGAATACTATTATTCTATTTTGAAGGGGTTTAGCTATAATATACATTTTTTCCTAACTAAGATAGTAAGTATAATATTAGTATGTTCTAATCATATGACTAAGACACGAAAAAATGGTTATAACTTTAGCTTGATTGTGTCATTGACAAATAACACTGTTCGATATTGATCTAATGGTCGATCGTCAATTGTTTGTTATTTCGTTAATCCTAAACACCGCGACTATTTATCAAATAACAAAGGAATTGATAACGATCATATCGAATCAAGTAGCTAGCTCTAATAAATTTAATCGATTTGATCGATTGATTTTTCGTGTGTAGTCTAGACTGTCACTTCTGCTCATACCAACTCCTGTTACGTAACTGAACATGAATCGAAAACTTTTGATTAAAATAATATTGTGCGCCTAGCGACTTAAACTTAATCGCGAGATTGTTAGGTGTATGAACCGCAATGAAGATTCGATAGCTAAATCAAAACTTAACTACAATTATGTCATAATTGTTTCAAGATTGTGTTAGGGCTGTCAATTAATGTCTTGTTTATAAATTATTAATAGATTGAATACAGTCTTATGATAAAAAGTCGCTTTTCGTTTTAGTCTACGTAATATATTATGTGTTTAGTCCATACAAATCACACAGTCTGTTTTGTTTACTTTTTATTGAAATTATCTATGGTTTTTCCCAACTCTGATGGTCATCTACCTGCTATTTTATTTGGCCTCCACCAGTATCTGGGTAATAAGATATTCCTTGGTAAGACTTGGGGTCAGACTTACCAAGGGGTATAACTTGCTAGCTATGTAATACTTGATTAAAAAATGTCCTTACATTTTCAAGATATTTATGAAATAATTACCCCTTTTTTTCCGGATGGGAAATCATCAAATGACTCCGGGAGGGAGTGTCAGACTTTTACTGACTAAAACCCATCCATGTTCCTTCATCGCCCTTTGTGTTAAGGGGCCACGGTATCTGTTTCGAACAGTCCCGCAACCCCGAAATAATTACCATTACGTAATGTTTTCAGCTTCCAAAATACTACCATATTCATGACACTCGTCCAAGGTCACCTCAATCTTGAAGCTTTGTCTCATTGTCTCGTTTTCAAGGTCAAGTTTTAATTGAATCGTAAAGATCACTGAAGCTGTCAGGTTCGAAATAAAACACGTTAGTAAGATTTTATGGTACTTTCAGTATTTTATTAGAATTTAATGTAAAGACATAATATATTTTGAATGATATGAAATATAGAGGAGTCATCCACTCCTCTATATTTCATATCATTCAAAATATACGTCACACATCAGATCATCAGCCTATTAATGTTCCCACTGCTGGGACACAGGCCTCCTCTCTATGAGAGGGAATGTGCTATAATCCACCACGCGGGCCCAGTACGGATTAGTAGATGTCCCATGTCTTCGAATTTTTGGTTCTAGGACATGCCGGTTTTCTCACGATGTTTTCCTTCACCGTTTAGAGAGCAGTGGTGATGAAATAAATTACACAAAGTAATACGCCTGCCTGGGTTCGAACCCACGACTTACTGTTCGTAAGTCGGGGCCGCCACCACTAGGCCACTGCTGCTCTCTGAATGATAGCGTGACGGTTGAAAGAGGAGAAAGGAAGAAAAAAACGTGTTGCGCCGATCCCAAGTAACATTGTGATAAGGGCTGGAAGATGATGACGTAAGAAAAAAATAAAAATAAAGAAATAAATACATATTATTTTATAATTACGTACGGCAAGATGATTTTCTTTTTATTTACGGAAAACATTAGGATGAGAGACACACAGACCTGAAAATTATGACAGAAGAAAATGAAGGCCTTTATCAAGCAGTGAGAGATTCCGAGCTAAAATGATGATGACGATAGTGTCTGTCTAGATGTCTTACGGTTATTTTCAATAACTTACTGTTACTGTGTAGGAGCAAAATCAAAATCAAAGCATTTACTTCAAGTAAGCCAGTATTAATTAAAAACTAAGTATTAAATAAACTAAAATAAATAAACTAACAACAAACTATAAAAGGGCATCGAAAAACTCCTCCTCAACGCTGTCAGCTGGTAATGTGCCCAAGAGACTGGCGGCGTTGCCACGTTGTATGGCAACACTTAGCCTCTGACCAAGGTAAAAGCCAGCTCTTGGGTCACGGGAAGCGACCCAAGAGCGGATATTAAAAGCTAGGAATATTGTCCAATCAATCTAAATATATAAAAGAAGAAACTGACTGACTGACTGACTGACTGACTCATCTATCAACGCACAGCCCAAACCGCTGGGTCTACAGATTCCAAATTTGGCAAGTAGGTTCCATATGTGGTCTAGGGGTGCACTAAGAAAGGATTTTTCAAAATTCACCCCCTAAGGGGGTTAAACGGGGCTCCAAAGTTTGTATGGGGTAACAAGATTAGTTAGACTATTTTATTCGAAACTTCACAGGAGTGCTCCTATTGATAAATGAGTAGAAACGGGTTTCAGGGTTTTTCAGAATTCAACCCCTAAGAGGGGGAAATGGGGTGGCAAAGTATAAAAATCAATGCGCAGCCCAAACTGCTGGGTCTACAGATTCCAAATTTGGCAAGTAGGTTCCTTATGTGGTCTAGGGGTGCACTAAGAATGAATTTTTCAAAACTCACCCTCTAAGGGGGTGAAACGGGGCTCTAAAGTTTGAATGGGGAAACAAGATTAGTTAGACTATTTTATTCGAAACTTCACTGGGGTACTCCTATTAAGAAATGAGTTTCAGGTTTTTTCAGAATTCAACCCCTATGAGGGGAAATGGGGTGACAAAGTCTAAAAATCATGCACAGCCCAAACCGCTGAGTCTAGCTCTAGAGATTCCAAATTTGGCACATAAGTTCTTTATGAGGTTTAGGGGTGCATTGAAAAAGCATTTTTCAAAATTTACCCCTTAAGGGGTTGAAACGGGGGTCCAAAGATTACATGGGAAAATAAGATTGGTTAGACTATTCGAAACTTAACAGGAGTACTCCTATCGCTAAATGAGTTAACATTTGTGTTTCAGGTTTTTTCAGAATTCAACCCCTAAAGGGGGAAATGGGGTAACAAAGCCTGAAATTCAACATCATTGTTTGTATGGTAAATTGGGTCAGGTGTATTACAAAAACAACGATTTTAAGATTTAATGTGGCGGACCTGAAATACCATCATTCCCTGTTGGGGTCTTGGGGTGCGATTGGGTTGAAATGTCTAAAAATCAATATGGGTGTCGATACCGAGATTATCAGGGGTGCTGATTACGAAAATTGCATTTATTTTGAGATCCAGAAGATGGCGGATTCGACTTCTGTAAAGGGTTGCTTCTGTATTGTTTGTATTGTTGTTTATTGTGATGATTGTGATAACGATGATGATGATTGTGATAATGATGATGATGATTGTGATGATGATGATTTTGATTACTATGCAAATGATTGTGATTACGATGATGATGATTGTGATAATGATAATTGAGATAACGATGATAATGATTGTGATTACGATGATAATGAGTGTGATAACGATGATGATGATTGTGATTTTGATGGTGATTGTGACAGTGATGATAATTGTGATAGTGACGGTGATTGTGATGGTGATAGCAATGGTTGTGATAACAAGGATGGAGATTGTGATGATGATGATTGTGATTACGATGATAATGGTTGTGATTACGATGATAATGATTGTGATAATGATGATAGTGATGGTGATTGTGTTGTGATAGTGATTGTGATGATGATGATTGCGATTAAAATGATAATGATTGTGATTACGATGATTATGATTGTGGTAACGATGATGGAGATTGTGACAGTGATTTTGATGGTGATTGTGATGGTGAAGGTGATTGTGATGGTGATAGCGATGGTGATGGTGATTGTGATTATGATTGTGACAGTGATGGTGATTGTGATAATGATGACGATGATTGTGATAATGATCATGATGATTGTGATGATGATGATTGTGTTGTGATAATGATGATGATGATTGTGATGATGATGATTTTGATTACAATGATAATGATTGTGATTACAATGATAATGAGTGTGATAACGATGATAGTGATTGTGATTGGGATTGTCACAGTGATGGTGATTGTGACGGTGATTGTGATTGTGACAGCAATGGTTATGATAACGAGCATGGCGATTGTGATGATGATGATAGTGATTAAGATGATAATGATTGTGATGACGATGATAATGATTGTGATAACGATTATGGTAATTGTGATAGTGATTTTGATGGTGATTGTGATTGTGATAGTGATTGTGATAGCGACGGTGATTATGATGGTGATAGCGATGGTGATGGTTATTGTGATTGTGACAGTGATGGTGATTGTGATAATGATGAAGATGATTGTGATTACGACGAAAATGATTATGATAACGAGGATAGTGATTGTAATAGTGATTGTGATGGTGATTGTGATGGTGATTGTGATGGTGATGGTGATTGAAATTGAGATAATGATTGTAGTTGTGATAGTGATGGCGATTGTGATCATGTTGATTGGGATTAAGATGATAATAATTGTGATTACGATGATAACGATTGTGATTGTGTTTGTGATTGTGATAGTGATAGTGATTGTGATAGTGATGGCGATTGTGATGGTGATTGTGATGGTGATTGTGATAGTGATTGTGATAGTGACAGTGATGGTGATTGTGATATTGATGAAGATAATTGTGATTACGATGAAAATGATTGTGATAACGAGAATAGTGATTATGATAGTGATTGTGATGGTGATTGTGATGGTGATGGTAATTGTGATGGTGATTGTAACGGTGCTTGTGATTTTGATAATGATGGTGATTGTGATAATGATTGTGATTAAGATGATAATGATTGTGAAAACAATGAGGGTGATTGTAATAGTGATTTTGATGGTAATTGTGATAGTGATGGTGATTGTGATGGTGATGGTGATTGTGATAATGATGGTGGTTGCGATAGTGATGGTGATTGTGATAATGATGGTGGTTGTGATAGTGATGGTGGTTGTGATAGTGATGGTGATTGTGATAGTAATAGTAAATTGTGATGATTATGAAATTTGGCACATAGATAGTTTATTACCTGGATTTACATGTAGGACACTATTTATCCCTTTAGTATAATTCAGTGACAGTTACCGAACTACACGCGGGCGAAGCCGCGGGCAACAGCTAGTAGATAAAATAAAAATAAATAAATAGTAAGCCAGTTACAGGCACTTTTGAATTGTCGAAACAAATATGAAAATTAAATGTAGCTACAGTCCCAGTCACAAGACATAAACACTGTGAAAGTACTGCAGTTGCCCATTCCCTAGCGTAGATCTCTATGGAGAAGAACGGGAAAGAAACTCCATGGACACTCTTTTAAATCAGAATATTGTTACATAGTTTTAGTCATTACATCATTCATGTTAAGATGGTATATTATGTGAGAACAATGTATCCAGATGTGCACGTGAAAAGTCCGTGGCTAAATAATAACAGCCGTTCGGGTCAATCTTTAGGTTAAGCCGTACTTGCCTAGGTTGGTCTGTGGAGGGGTAACCACCCATTACATACCGGTTTACTTCCGTGCTTCGGAAAGCACGTTAAGCCTTTGGTCCCGGCTGTCATTTGCAGATCTTTGACAGTCGTTACAGGTAGTCAGTGACCCAAAAAGTCTGACAACCAGTCTTACCAAGGGTTATCGTATTACCCAGTACCTACTAACTGGGTTGTGGAGGTCAGATAGGCAGTCGCTCCATGTAAAGTACAGGTATTCAGCTGCAATCGGTTTCCTTACGTTCTTAGGGTCCCGGGTTCGAAACCCACTACGGGCAAATGTTTGTGTGATGAGCAAGGACATTTTTTCCGAGTCATGGATGTTTATAAGTATAATAAGTATGTATTTACAAACAAAAAGTATCTATGTATCTAGTATATCAACTATCTGGTGTCCACGACACAAGCCTCGTTGCCTTAGTGTGGCACTAAATGGCGCTGTGTGTAATGTCCAGCGATATTTTTATCGTACCTAAGAATTGAATTTCAGACCCTTACCAGTAGTGCTTGTCAAATAGCACAGTTATCGTTGACACCCTTGGTCCACTTCATCATCATCATCAGCCTATTAATATGTTCCCACTGCTGGGACACAGGCCTCCCCTCTATGAGAGGGAATGGGCTATAATATACCACGCGGGCCCAGTGCGGATTGGTAGATGTCACATGTCTTCGATTTTTTCGTTCTAGGACATGCCGGTTTCCTCACGATGTTTTCCTTCACCATTTTTGAGAGCAGTGGTGATGAAATAAATTACACAAAGTAATGCGCCTGCCTGGGTTCGAACCCACGACTTACTGTTCGTAAGTCGGGGCCGCCACCACTGGGCCACCGCTGCTCTCGCTCTTGCTCTCCCGCTTGGTCCACTTACTGCTGAGTTTCTTCCTCCGTTTTGCACCATTTCCAACCACACTTGCTCTGAAATACTAAACCCGAACTTCAAAACAAAATAATCTAACTCAGCAAAACATCTTACATCTGTTAAGTGCCAGATATCACTTTTACTAAACGATTCTTCAAGTAGCCTTAACAGCTACTTAGAGATTTAAGCACTCTTTGATCTTACACCAAAAACTTTCAATATTATCCAAAACTATCTCGTTTCAAGGGCGAACTTAATGATACTTTAAGTAGGCAGTTTCGTTAGTCTTTTGACTCAAGATTTTGGTGTCAAAGAATGCTTTTGCGTTATTCGTCGTTTCATCTTATGCGTTAATCTGTCAAATATAGAATCTGTCAAATGTAGACTCAACGAATTCTTGGTCATTGACATTATTTTATTCTGTAACATTGAGCATAATCGTGTTTTGTTTTGTTTCGATCTGAATGTATGTGTAGTGAGTACTATCGTGGACACTCCCGCCTAGTCACCACTAAGCTAATTTTTGCTTGCACTCGCAACATAGAATCGCTCTCTAGCCCCGCCCCGTTGACTTTGTAAAGAAATAGTGAATGAAAAACAATACACGACTTACTGTTCGTAAGTAGGGGCCGCCACCACTGGGCCACCGCTGCTCCAAACTGTTATACAGGATGTAAAAGACCTCATCACGAAGCCGTCAACCAAGCATTCTGTACATGAAACTAAGTAACTTTACACAAAAAATATTGCTGGGAAACGACTTTTTTTTGGGGTGAATAATCATGTTTTGTGGTAGAACTCAATGTAACGCACTCAAAACATTGTGCTGATGGATAAATTGAATAGTACGGGGGTCGTAAAGGTGTTTAAAGTAAAAATCTTACATTAAAAACTTCGTTTTTTTTTTTAAACTCTTGTCAAAAAGTTGGAACTTTGACCTCCAATATCTCCGTAACTAGAAGGTTCCCAGGTATGGTATAGAACAAAAAAAATATCGCAATGACGCCAATTCCACCAATGTAATGCCTTTCGGCTTCGTTAAGAGGTGTTTTACACCCTTTATTTAAACCAACATTAACCTTTTTTTTTGGCAACCTTCCCATTATAGACATTTTTATCAGCCTGTTTTGTCCCACTGCTGGGCAAAGGCCTCCCCATGGCTTTCCAATACTTTCGCCTTCTCCGACAAATCCACTAAGAATGAGTCCAGATCGTCACGCTAGCGTTTCTTGGGTTTGTTTCTGTTACAACGGCCATCTTCAGACACCCACTGTGTGACTATTTTTATTTATTTTATTTATTTATTATAGGTCTACCAGCTTGTTCACACTAGATACAGCGACGTTATTCATTTTTAAAATTAAATAACACCGCAACAATTACTTAAAGGTAAACGCCACATGCACAAAACAATAAATTCGGAAGATAAGCTAACTTATTAATTACTAAGCGCCAACATTCAATTAAATTAAATTAAACTTGAAACAGTAAAAACAGAATTATGACAAAATTGATTAATCTATCAAATGACAACGTAAAAAATATACTAAAATTATGGACCTAAAGTGTGTAAGTGTAAGTGACGTAGTCGACTCATCCATTCATCCATAAAATAACAAAGCTAAGCCCACATCACAACGCAATCATTCCTTAAGTAAATCCCGAAATAAACTTAAAAACAATTGCAATTTAAGACAATGAAACACAATTCACACAGAATTTATCTTTTTAACAGCCTAAGAGAGCCGTTTTCGACTAACAATCCTATAACTTACTTTTAAAGACAAGTTAAGCTTTCAAACTTATTTTTTGTTTTTGTGTAAAATACTTTGGATTGAGTTTTAAATAGGTTTTGTACAGGTGTTTGATTTTGGGCTGGTTTTTTTGTGTCTATTAGAGATTTGAAGAAAGTTCATGATTTTCATGAACTTATGTTCTAATGGTATTTTGATCCCTGGGTCAGGCAGTTTATTTGTTTTTTTTCCATCAGATATTAAGGTAAATTTCACCAATGTTTCGGACCACAATCAGCACAGAGAGACAGTGCCAAGATTGCTTTGGAGTATTGACACTGACAGTTCTTGAACGTAGTTTAGATGTCCTAATCGTGTTCAATTCGCTATAACCTCCCATCCGTTACTAAATCTCTACTATGTCGAGTGCTTAACTATTGTGTCTACTAATTAGTCGTTTATAGGTCTAAGTAGCACGCCGGAGTCTGAATTATTTCTGGTTTATATCACGGAGCTCAAACATAACTACCACAACAAGGATGTTCTGTATATCTCTGCATACTCCGGAAAATACAAGCGCTATGTACTGGTATATTTTTTCTAAGAACATTGTGTCATGTCCACGTAGGTGCTACGCCGTAGCTGTCGCTATCGCTACGCCTACTACGCCGTAGCAAGCAATCGATTTTTTACACGTTGAAGTTTGTGACTATCAATAATGTAAATCTTAGTTCCTTAAGTAAATAATTTAACATTTTATTTACCACAAACATTTATATAAGGAAAGTAAATTGTGTCTTATAAACTGTCTAAGCGGGTGCTACGCCGTAGCTGACGTCAAACGCTGTCGTAACCAGCAATCAATTTGCTACGCGTACTTTGTTAGTTTATGAGAAAAATAAAACGTTGTAATATTGAACGGTTTTATTTTCCTAACAATGTTATAGAAAATAACAGAAGTATGACGTAAGACAACCTTACCAAGTTTATATTTACTCACACTTGGCAACATTTTATCGACAGCTAGATTATTTTGAAGAGATGCTTTTTTTGCAAGTCAGTATTATAACATCTTTACTACTACTATAAATGAGGAACAACTCTGTCTGCTTATCTGTTTGTAACCTTTTAACACCTTGACAGATCAATGGATTTAAAAAAAAAGACGCAATAGGCTTGTCAACTGAAAAAATCTGATTGGTCCGTCAGTTATATTATCAAAAAATATTTGACCCGTATTTTTTCTTTTGTTACGTAAACCAATATTGACGAAGATACGACGCTTTTAAAATTCTCAATACGTCACGCCGTGTTATAATTTTTAGTGCTTCTTGACGTCACGAGCCCCCACTCCCAAATTTTGATGCGTTTTATCTTTGTCAATACTCATTGATACATAAAAACAAAAAATACGTGTCCATTATTTTCCAATACTCTAACTGACGGACTAAATAGATTTGCAATTTATTGATGGTGGAAACTAGCCTATTATACAGAGACACATAGGTTAAGGCATAGGCTAGGACTGAGCCCAATCGTATATTTCATTGGGATAATATTGGACCTCCCCACAAGTTTAGTCGTGGTCAAAAGCCAGAGTATCATATAAATGCCCTATAAATTCAATGACATCAATCCCTTTAAAATTAAAATACTACTAAGCTATCGTACCGGCCAACTAAACCGATCATAAAATTGGTATAATTTGCAATACTTTCCCAAACGACCTTTTTTCTCAATAGCCTCTACTATTTTAAATAAGGTAATTATCAGTATCTCCTAAGGTATCGTGCGACGCCTAAAATCCGGGGTCCATTATCGTCAATTACGGTATTATCCCCAAAGAATGAGGCTGTATTGAGGAAGCTCATAAAGACGTGACCGGCTGATGTATTACGATAATCTTTACTTTACAGGTTTTATACCTAAAGTTATTGTTTGTTCGGGGCTGCGGGACTGTTCGAAAGAGATACCGTGGCCCCGGAACACAAAGAGCGATGAAGGAACGTGGATGGGTTATAGTCAGTGAAAGTCTGACACTTCCTCCTTCTCCACCCAGAGCAGGAGGAGTCATTTGATGATTTCCCATCCGAAAAAAAAAGGTTAATATTTGTTGAATGTTTAGAACTTGAAATTGGAAACAAAAAATACTCTAGTTTTACACTAAATTAAAAATGAATCAGGTTTTCAGGTCTAAAATAAAATGTTTCTTTAAAAAATCTTATGTTATTTTACACTAAATTAAAAATTAATCAGGATTTCAGGTCTAAAATAACATATTTCTTTATGGAAAATGTGTCTTGGAACTATTGGTTAGTTCCAAGACACATTTTCCCTAAGGAAATAACTATTGGTTAGATCCAAGACACATTTTCTCGAAAGAAATATTTTATTTTAGACCTGAAAACCTGATTAATTTTTAATTTAGTGTAAAATAAGATAATATTTTTTTGCTTTGAAATCCATTCATAGTCCCGAGTCGGTAAATGAGTCACGTCCAAAGTATAATATTTTCATACAAAATCTATTGGGAACTGCGTGTTGACAGCTCTACCGTACCGCACACGTTCTAACAAAATCTGACACAAATGACAATCACTTACAAAGGGTTTCTTATTTAAAAAAATACTATAAACAAGATTGTCACAAAGTTTTCGATAGCTTATGTCAATCCCATACATTTCTTGAATTTTACTTTGTCCTTATCGCTCAAAAAATCACAAAAGAAGAAACAAATTTTACGACCCGAGTGGCGCCGCGGTAGTGAGGCTGGCTTACGTTCTTAAGGTCCTGGGTTCGAATTCCGGTAGGAGCAAATGTATGTGTGATGAGCATGGACATTTGTTTACGAGTCATGGATGTTTATATGTTTAATTAATATGTATTTACAAACAAAAATATCTATGTAGTATATCAACTATCTAGTATCCACGACACAAGCCTCGTTGCTTAGTGTGGCAGTAAATGGCGCTGCGTGTAATGTCCAGTGATATTTAATTTCAAAACAGCAATATATAATCAGGTAAAAAAGCGCAAAAATTGCTTGAAAGCATAAAATAACGGCGTGCAATCCGCTTTAAAGCGCTAGGCCGATGCATAAAACATTTTGAGGTCTTGTAGACGCGCTACCAATATGGCATCTAGTCTACATAACATTCTAATGCGCTGGGTTTATGTTGAGGAACGGTATTTTTGCATGTCTGACCTACAATTTTTCGGTCCCGGAACTTCAATGCCTTTAAACCTTTTTGAGGTATAAGGAACAGGGTGTAACGTTCCGTTTCGTTGAATTGATGTTGGATTGCCGTCCTTATCTCGCGAATAAGTCTGCTGGCGCTATAAAGGGTGTAAAACACTTCATAACGAAGCCGAAAGGCACTTGTTCTCCTTGTCATTGCGATCATTTTTTTGTTCTACATCATACCTGGGAACCTTCTAGTTACGGAGATATTGGTAAGTTCCAAATTTTTGAGTTTTTTTTTTTTTAAATACAAGTTTTTTAATTTAATATTTTGAAAGATTTAAGATTTATTAAACACCTCCACGGCCCTCGTACTATTCAATCCATCCATCAACACAATGTTTTGAGTGCGTTACAAAACATGATTTTTCACCCCAAAAAAAAAGTCGTTTCCCAGCAATATTTTTTGCGTAAAGTTACTTAGTTTGATGTACAGAATGCTTGGTTGACGGCTTCGTGATGAGGTCTTTTACACCCTGTATAGGATTATGTATTAAGTTAGGAATAATGCGTAGTTCAAATGTGGGATTGTAAATGCCGCTACACCTTTTGCCATAGCATAGGTGAGCATAATCAGCCTATAATGATTCCACACAAAAGCCGGTGACTCTCATTACCCATGACGCCATATGGACACAAGCTCGTCGATAAATATTATCACCGTGTTACAGAAACATCATTATTGGCAGCAAGCAATATCACTCCGACGGCTGGTGGTTCTTGGTAGTTGTTCTACCCACAATAAAGATATTGATTGATTAACAAGTTAGTTTTTTTAGTCATTATTTTGTACCCTATCACTATGTTTTCCTATTTAACCCAAAGGTTGACGGGTAGACAATGCCTTGTGGCATTAAGTCCGCTTAAGTACCACTATTGTACATGAAGTTTAAATAAATAAATTGTTGGTTCTAAGATACACCGGTTTCCGCACGATGTTTTGCTTCACCGTTTTTGAGAGCAGTGGTGATGAATAAAATTACACAAAGAAATGCGCCTGCCTTGGTTCAAACCCACGACTTACTGCTCATAAGTCGGGCCCGCCACCACTGGGCCACCGCTGCTCTCGTTTGACATAAATCTCTTATTTAATACTTTTTACTTGACAGTAACACAACCTTATTAACGTTATTTGTCATTTTTTGACATCGTTTATTTCATGATTTAGGTAGGTAGACATACAGGAATTACTACTTACAGACTAGATGCAAGATTAAAAGCTTCGCCTGTACATCCATAACGTGCGTTTATTTTCATGCAAACAGAAAATAATAATGTCATATAACAGTTTTATGTTTTAAAACAGCAATAATACAACTTGTATCGTACGTCGGGAAAACCCCACCAGGTAGCACTCAGTCCGTTCGCATCCGCCCTCAAATAAAACAGTTTTCAACGTGAAATGTTCAGAAAAGTTACCACACGAGACCGCACGAAACCGCACGGGACCACACCTTGCTCACTGAGCGCCGCAGCTAATGACTCTCCACTGGAACACACTGTTTGCACTGCACTGTGCGTTTTCGACGTAATACTGTAGTTTAGTTTAGAAACACTAAACAGAGTAGGTACCTGTATAAAATGTTGTTCCAGTAATGTACTTGAATAGGTGGTTTTCTTTTCATACAAATAAATTAAATTGAAGTGTCAGTTTTTTTTTGCCTCAATTTCGGTCTGTCTGACTATAATATATTTGTTCCGGCTGATCTCCAAAATGGCCGGACCAATTTTACTGGCAGGTACCTGATGTTATGAGAATTAACTTAGGTAATTAATATTTTAGAAAAAGATTTGGGGTTCCGTGCAAATACATCAAAATTCTTGAAATTATTAACAAAATCTGAATAAAATTGGGAAAGAATAATTTCATAATAATTTTACGTTGACGAAGGTTGCGAGGAACAGCTAGTCTAAAATAAGATTTGTTGAATTTTCAATTCTGTTATGGATGATTCCTGACTAAAAAAAGTATGATTCTGCTTAGTCTATCAGTTACGATTTTATCGAAAAATATTGGGTGTTTCTTTTTTTATCGAATTAGTAAAAATTTACAAAGATGCAACGCGTCAAAGATCATGAGTGGGGGGGGGGGGGGGCTTGTGTCGTCACTTTCTGGTAAAAGATGTACTCAAATGTGACGTCACGCAAGTTTTCGACGCACTGTATCGTCTTCATTTTTTTTTTACGTGAAAAAAGAAAAAATATGTGTGTAATAGTTTTTGGAAATCTATGTGATGGTCTTATTAGTTTTTTTTTGTCATCTACCCTATTTCCCGTGTAGAAAAGTAGAAATCAACAAAAACAAATCTTCCTCTTACTAACCGGAACTGCTCATGTTCATGTTTAAAAAGGTAACTATAATTCCCTGACCTAAGCCTCAGCAAATAAGTTGTACAATCGTAATGACAGCCCTCAGGAACACGATTGGTTTCAATGCGTTTCCATAAAAACACTTCCAAAGCTCTTGACGTCACTGCTCATTGCCGTGTTTATTTCATAGGATTACATAGAAACCGTTGTTGCAGTTCGTTCGGTAGAGCACCTTATGAAGAAATCGAAACGAAGTGGGAAGCAACTCTAATTCCCAAGATTGCGCTGGGGGTTTTATTTATTTATTTAATTTTATTGTGTTTGGGTGGTTTACAGCTAACAACACAAGAAAAAAATTGTGAGACAAATGGACGACAAGCCATTTACGACCCTCCATAGTTGGCAATAAACTATTGTTGTACAAACTAATAACTAGAAGCCTAAGAATTATAATAACAACGAATATGACTGAATTAAAAAAAAAAACAGCTATTAAAATTCTTCAAAAACAATACAGCTTTTAGAGAAGGCTGCAGTACTTTGTGCGCTAAGCAGCTTGCAAACAAATCGATTGAGGGGTGTTCGTTCATTATAACTCGGTTCAATATATGCTTTGATTGAGCAAAGCATGTTAAGAATTGCTACGCTAAACTGTGCGAGCGTAAAGAGCAGGAAGAACATCACTATTATTGATTATTTTGTTTTACTTGTATCGACACTTTGTAGATCCCAATTTCACCTAATAAGAAATCGAACTTCTCACTACAATTTTTAACCGCACCTGTTGGCCTAATCCATTTGTAACCGCCCCATAAATCCTATAAGCAAGCAATAAGCCAGCAACTTGTCAGGACCACAACTTTCAACCGATACTATTGCTATAAATACCTCAAGGCATCACGAAGTATATTGGACGTCTATTCAACCACAAGGGAATTTCTAGCAAGGAAAAAGCGTTTGCAATTTATACTCATTGCTGAACTTTATAAGGTAAGTGAGTTTACAGTTTTTATTTCTTGTTTCTGGGGCGGTTTATCTGAGTAATCCAGCGTATAAGGTTCATGCTGCAATTTTTTTCCTGGAGTAGACGACTTTGTTATGCTTAGTACGAAATAATTGCATCATACTTAGGTTGGAATGGATGCGGGCAGCCTAAGATTTAGTGCCGGGGTTGCAAGAGATTAGTGTAAAGAAAGATAGCAAAAAAGTTATATCCTGGATTGGTCCATGCTAGAGCGGTTTACATGACGCTAGGAAGTTATAAGTAACATCGTTCGTGGTGTTTGTTCTTAAACATAACTGGCGAAATGTGGGTGTACTATTAACATCTCTGCTTAACCCTTGGCGGGGTCTCCCTTGTTTGACCGAAAGGAATTTGACAAATTTTCACTTCTCAAAATTTTTTTCGCATAATTTCATTTGCCAAATTATTACTTAGCAAAAAATCTATTCACAAAAAATTGTGACGAAAACCTAATGTTTGGGAAATGAACGTTTAAACTATAATTTGTTTACCAACTAGTGCTTTTAACATTTTTTATTTAGTCAAATATTTCAGTTGGAATTTTTACGCAAAATCGAATTAGCCAAATATACGTACTGTTCGAATTAATAATACAATACGGAAATAAATAAATACATATTTTTTTCCGTATTTTTTTTCTATATAATGTACTCGTTCCAGGCCACAGTTTTAACGTAACCTAACCATTTAAAAATAATTAATAATTTTTAAAATAAGTAATTATCCTAATCTAAATAGTTCAGTTCCGGGTAACCTACTAAAAACATTCTCTTTTTTCTATTAATGCAAGTCGTTTCTGGAGGTCACAGTTTTAACCTAACCTAACCTACCCATTTTGTTTAAAGAAGAAATTAACCTAATCTAAAAAGTTTAGTACAATCTCTTTTTTTATTAATGCAAGTTGTTTCTGGTGTCGTAGGAGGTCACAGTTTTAACCTAACCTAACCTACCCATTTTCTTTAAAGAAGAAATTAACCTAATCTAAATAGTAGAGTTCCGGGTAACCTACTAAAAACAAAATCTTTTTTCTATCAATGCAAGTCGTGCCTGGCACTCGCTGCCCGCTGCCGCTGCCGCGCGGTTTTTAATTATATAATTCCCAAAAAATCTTATTTTTTCCCTAATATTTTTTGTCTTTACAAATCATTTCACCAAACGTTTATTGTCTGAAGATTGTTTGCTGTAATAAATCATTTGATTAAATACCAAATTAATGCCATAATGACATTATACTTGGTAATATTTTGCCAAGTAAAAATTTGACCAAATAAAAATATGCGTACTTAAATCATTCGAAATATAGCAATGGTATAAAAAAAGGTTGCTAAAATTTGTTTGGGTTATGAAATTTTGACAAAATCTTTTCGGCAAAACGGCAGGATCCCCCCTTGGCGATTATGGGCGTGATGTTATGTTATGTATGTTGTTTGTGGAGTATAATAATTAGATTGGACACTAACTTTGTCTAAAAAGGAAAGGAAGGCAAAATCAGTAGCGAGCTGCGCTATAAGTGCAAAAAAGGAACGCTATCCTAGGCAGCAGCCTTTCAGTGTACAAATAACAACACGAGGTTTGAAGTTCCATTTCTTTATCTAAGCTATAACGCCAGAATTTGCTAATGGTTCGATATTTTGTAGGCGGTTTTTTGTAAATCATAATTTTCAAATATGCGCAACTGTGTTATGTGTTAATTCTCAATCCGATTTCAATTGTCAATTTTGGAGTTTTTGTAATCGTAAGTGGTAATCGTCAATTTAAACAAAACTCGCGATATACCGGCTGTGAGCACAACCTGCAGACACTCTTTCAAATAGGCCAATGCATCCTACTAAAACTGGATGCGATGACCCTACGCAAGGTAACCGTATTAGCGACCGCATCACATCCGATTGCCTCAGGATTTTAGAGCTGTGCCTTTGAGCGGATTTATCGGCATCGTGTCGAAGCTTCTGGTTAATGGCAAGGTGAATCTGTTCCCTACGTAGTTGTAGTTCTGTAGTTCGACCAGCTTACGTAGTGACTTTGATGTGCCTGAACCTGGTAAGTTAATTAAATAGTTATTAGGTTCTTGATTTCGTTATGCCCTGAATTGTGACATTCAAAAGTGATTTTAAATGTAATCGTGGCGTAAACATAAATAAAATTATCTGTGAAACTTTGTATCACTTTATTTCATATGATCAAAAATCAATAAATCTTATTTTACTGGTCTCCGTTGTTCGACCATTTTTTTATATCTCATTCGACAAGTACGAAACAATAGAATATAACGCCTTATTGCCAGTATAAAAAAATAAAACATTTCAATGTAGCCAGAATAAATAAAACCTATGTTCTGATACGAACATACTGGGGGCGCCTCTGGCCTTCTACAGAACAGTGGAACCCAAAAAATTGAATTATTATAAACTTAACTAATTAACTATTATCCTAATCCATAGGAAAAGGACATACCTTCGTTACACTAGTTCGGATGACAGATCCCCTTGCTGTCTTAACCTCTAAAGCACGAACACATCCATCTTTACCAGGCATTACATTTAAAATTCTTCCTACCGGCCAGTCAAGGGGTTTTATGTTATCATATTTTAAAATTACCATATCACCCGGTTTTATGTTTGGTTGGATAGTTTTCCATTTTGGTCTATTTTGTAAAAGCACCAAATAATATTTATGCCATTTTTTCCAAAATAATTGTTGCATTTGTTCACACTGTTTCCAAAATGATAATCTTCCAACATTCTCATTAGTTAGATTTAATTCAGGATAAGAAGACAATGGTGATCCTGTTAAAAAATGTCCAGGTGTCAAATAAGACATATCATCTGGGTCTCTAGATAGAGGCGTCAACGGCCGCGAGTTAAGAATGCCTTCAATCTGGACAATAACAGTATACAATTCCTCATAGGTTAACACTGTATTGCCTATTACCCGTTTCATATGATACTTAACACTTTTAATACCCGCTTCCCACAAACCACCGAACACAGGGGAGTAACCTGGTATGAAATGAAAGGATATTCTCTCCGTATTGCAAAAATCTATTACAGTGTCTTGGTGACTTGTGGAAGCTTGCAAATCATATAATTCTTTTAACATATTAGCAGCCCCTTTATAACAGGCACCATTATCGCAATAAATTTTTGTGGGCTTGTTCCTTCTGGATATAAATCTTTTCAAGCAACCCATAAAAGTCTTTGTTGACATATCAGATGCTAGTTCTATATGTATCGCTTTAGTTACAAAACAAACGAATAATACAATATAAGCCTTTGTTATTACTGGATTACGAATACGAGTTTGCTTGACGCTAAAAGGGCCACCATAATCGGTGCCAACTATCTGAAATGGCCTTGTCATATTTACCCTATCCAAAGGTAACGATCCCATTAATTGGGTAGCATTCTTAGCCTTTAATTTAAAGCAAATAATGCATTTATATAAAACAGATTTTATTTCACGTGAAGCATTAAGAATCCAGTATTTTTCACTCAAACTAGCAAGAACTAAACTTTGACCTGCATGTTTTAATTGAATATGTTGCCTCCATATAATCCCCTTAGTAACATTAGATTTTTTAGGTAAGATTATTGGATGCATCTCTGTAAAAGGTAAGTCAGCATTTTGCAATCGACCACCTACTCTTAATAATTTACAAGAATCAAGAAAAGGATTAAGACTACTCAAACTGGATTTTGCATTGTTACCAGTTTGTAAGCATTGAATCTCACTTTCAAAGTATTTACCCTGATCTAATCTAATTATTGTCTGCAAGGCAAAATCTAGTTCATTTGGACTAAATTTTTTCACACCTTCAACTTGTTGTGCCTTACAAAGATTTATAAATCTTAACACATATGCCATTATTCTAGTAGTTTTTTCTATATCTGAGTATTTCTCCACCATCAACAATAACGTGTTGCCCTTAACACATACATTGCTTGATTTTAATTTAGGAATTGTTTCTTTTAGTTCAGGTATATTTTCTATGGACATTAACAGTGGAATAATACCATGCACAAATTCAGCATTTCCCATGCACTTGGGTCCATGCCACCACATTAAATTATCCTGCAAGGAAGAAGGGCTTACACCTCGAGACAGACAGTCTGCTGGGTTATCTGCTGTATTGACATACAACCATTTACATGAGGAAGTTAACTGAAGTATTTTCTTAACTCTATTAGCAACATACATGTTTAACCTTACAGGTTCTGTTTTAAGCCATGCAAGTACTATCTTAGAATCTGAATACAAATATGTACGCACATTATATTTTAAAGATAATTTAGTATTAACTTTGTTTGCCAATATAGATAACAATAATGCACTTTCAAGCTCAAGCCGAGGTATTGTTAATGTTTTGTTTTTAGGATTGATGCGCGACTTCGAACAAAATAAATTAATATATACACGTTTATCAGGACCTATCACCCTTAAATATAAGCAACAACCATAGGCAACACTAGATGCATCAGAAAATCCAACTAGCTCAAAGCTGTTACATACAATACCCTTTGCATTCCTAGGAACAGCAATACATGGCATATTTATCAAGTCCTTGGCAAATTCAACCCATTTTTTATTAATATTTGAGGGCAACTGCTGATCCCATCTTATATCATGAAACCACACTTCTTGCATTAAAAGTTTTGCTGAGACCAATATAGCCCTTTACACCCGAAAAAAAAAACTTGCAAATATTAAATAAAAAGGTAATGGAGGTGATTTTTCGGATTCTAGGGAAGCTAGGAAAAATGCAAAAAAAAATCCTGAATTTTCAGTTGTCCTGAAAAAGTGCCCTCACGATCGTGACACTTAGGTATAATCTACAAGTCTCACAATAGTGAGTGTTATCTTTTTTTTTTTTTACTTTATTAAAAACAACAAATTATGTATTAATAATTATTTATTTATTTGAATAACCTCTTCTTTATCATTTAACAAAAAATAAACCTTCTTTTAACTAATTCTTTAACAAAAATCAATAAATTTCTCAAAATAAACTAAGTCAACCTCTGACATAACATAAAATAACAGAATAAAAAATATTTTTAGCTTTTAGGAACAAAAATGAGATCACAAATTATTTAAAAAGAATTGAAGACAGAAAGAATAGCAAAAACTAACATAATTTGAAAAATCGTAACTAGATATTAAGATTTGAGGTGATAAGATTGGGAACAGTTTTGGTTTCGAGAAAGACACAGGTAAACACTACACTTGGAGCATTTAATCTTAGATGGGCTATATCATCCCTCCATCATGCAAGACCTTGGTGCCTTTTTGTCATCAAACAAAGCCAGGTGATGATAGCCATCATATCTTTTGCCCTGTGATGGGCGTATTGGCCTGTATTGCCTATTGATAGGAGGTAGCTCGTTTTCAGGATCGACGTCTACGTCGTCGCGGTGGTATAGTTCTGGAAAATTGGTTAAAGCGTCAGCAACACTAAAGCGAAAGTCCAGTAGTGTCAGCGTGTCCTTGCTTGAGTAATCATTTGCCACGCAATCATTTTTGTATAATCGCCAAGAATTAACCAACGCCAAATCCAAAAAGTGGATAATGACTTTCAAAGGCCATTTTTTTTGTCTTGATGAAGGTACGATGATAGTCCATTTGCTGGTCGAGAGTGTCAACGCCCCCCAATGTGTTGATTCTATAGTTGAATAATTTTAGAAGCCGGTACATCAATGTAGCCTCTCTGTTTTTTATCCCACCGTTTGACAGTAATACCAGACGAAAATCCTGTACAGTTAGATGCCATGATCACGGACTTGTTGTCCTTCCATTTGACGATGACAGTCGAAACCCTGGTTTTAGTTGATGGCCAGTCTTACGCATGTAATATAAGTTTGTACACCGAGCAGTCTCTTCGTAGAAACCTTCATCAAAATAATTATGAAGATATTCGGATGGTGTACGAACTGGGATTTTTGGTAAAGTCGCAGTATAGTTATGTGGCTTATCGGTAAGAGGAATATTCTTCCAGGTGTCTCCATGACCACGTTGCTGCAGATTTCGCTGAGTAGCCATAGTACGAGAATGTCCTCTGCGTGATTGCATTCGCTGCGAACTAGTACCACGAGATCGCCTTCTGCTTCCAATTTGCCGTGAGGTAGTAGTACGAGAGCATCCCCCCCTACTTGGGGTCATTATCTGACTTAGAGGTTCAGATTCCATTTCATCGCCTGACCCTTCAGAATTGTCGTCCTAGCCTACAAGGTCAGCGAGTACACGCGATTCGGTTTCAAACTCTTCTAACTCGTTAAATTCTTCAATCTCTGATTCGGTTCCATCGCCAAAAAGTTCCAAGATACGGTCATCAGATACAGGAAGCACTAAAATAAAAAAAACAAACAACTACTTGGCCAAAATACCAGCTTTTAAACAATAAACAAAAAGACTACATTAAAATAAATTTATAGGGTTACAACCGAGGGGCCACGACCGTGCTACTTAAAGTTTAGTCGCATTTTTTTTCTAACTTACAAAACAAAATAGTAAAATTAGTTTGCATTTCATTTGATTAATGTTTAAATAGTAAAATAAAACAAAAACAATATTCAAAACATAACAATAAACAATAAAACACAATACTTACACGTGCCGCGCGTTGGATCAAAAAGCGCAGCCATCTTTTACCTACGATTGAGACAAACTAACAACCCATTACACGACTCGGGCGCTACTACGCGTGAGTACACATCTCTCACGATCGATCGACGTCGGTTGCGTTCGCAAAAATGAATCTGCACGGCCTTGAGAATTTTTTAAAGTTACCCGCACTATCGTGTACCGTCGGGTGTAAAGGGATAGGTCCAACAAGACCAAGTGGGTCAAAAAATTTACTTATAAAACTAAGCATTTCCCTCTTAGTATATTCGAGTTTTAACTCTTTTACAGGACATTGTATTTCCAAACTATCGGTTCTCACATTGTAGATTAACCCTAATGTTTTAACATACAAACAGTTTTTATCAAAATCCTTTTTATCTAATTGATGTAAATTGACAGGAATGTCGTCAAGTAAGGTAATATCATTAGAACACCATTTATGTAATGGGAAACCCCCCATGCTTAATAATTTGCAAAGCTCATTCTTTGTCTGGTTTAGCTCATAGATATCATCACTGCCAAATTGTATATCATCAACATAACTAGAGTTCTCCAAACAAAATGCAGCTAAAGGAAACTGATCCTTAAATCTATGCGCTAGTTCAACTAAGCAGCGAGTGGCAAGGAAGGCAGAACTTTTTAAACCATATGTCACAGTCTGTAATTGAATACATTGAACAGGACTTTCCCTGGTTTCGCGCCAAAGAATATTTTGTAACCCACAATATTTTTCATCCAGAAATATTTGTCTATACATAGCCTTAACATCACAGAGAACTACATATTTATATGTTCTCAACAAAGTCAATATGTCAAACAAATCACTTTGGACAACTGGTCCATTCAACAAAATATCATTTAATGCTAAGCCATTTTTTGTTTTTGCACTTCCATCAAACACAGCCCTGACTGGTGTTGTTTTGCTATTAGGATTTATAACAGGATGATGAGGAATTAAATGTAATTTACAAATATCTAGGCCTTGATTTGTAGTATCTAAGTATTTTGCATGACCTTGCTCTATATAATCTGATATAAACTTTTTATATTGTTGGAACAAGTTAATATCTTTAGCAAATCGCCTTTCTAAGTTGTGCAATCTACTCAAAGCCATGGGAAATGAATGACCTAACCCTGGATTATCCAAATCAACCTTTAAAGGTAAAGCAACCCTAAACCTATTGTTTTCTAATGTTACAGAATCCTGAAATATTTGTTCAGCTTGCTCATGTTCAGAAGTATCCTCTTTAAATACCATGGTGACATTTTCACATTCCCAAAATTTTAACATTGTTTGTTCAAGCTGACTATCTTTAGTAATGCATGTATTACATACCTTTATACAATCATATGGTTTTATTGTCAAACAAAGATTAGAAGAGCTTATCCCTCCTGAGGTGATAGGCAGACTACCTGCTACTACATATCCCAAGCTTGTGTTTATCAGGTATGGTCCTGATGGAGTTACTGGTAGGGACTCACGGAGCAGCACCTGGAAAAATATGTCACACCCCAATAGTAAAGACAGTACTCCAGTTTTATTAAAGTTTTTGTCAGCCAGTTCCACATAAGATGGAAAGGTAAATTGTGAAATGTCAAACGACTGCTGCGGTAATGGGCATGCAATACTTTTTACAACACAGCATGAAACTTCAACACTGTTGTTATTTATGTTTGAGTAAACAGTGAAATTAGCCCTGCGTGAAACATTTTGTTCACCTCCTTGACACACACCTATGATAAGCTGATCATTCTCACTTAATTTACATTTAATGCTATTAGCCAAGCTTTCAGTAATAAATGATACTTGACTCCCCGAGTCAAGTAGAGCTCTAGCAGTGATGAACGTGCCATCATCTTTTACCAAGCGTACCATAGCTGTGGGCAATAAAACATCTGTATAAGCTGTAGCATTCGATAATGCCACCCTATTAACTCCTGCACTATTTTCTGGTTTATCCAGCAATGCTGCATTACTAGATGCATTATCATGCAAAAGTGTATTGTGCCTTTGTCCACATGTCACACATTTTAGTTTTAGTAAACACTTTCCATTATGGCTATTTAAGCATACCTTACAAAGCTTATTGTCATTAACAAAGGATATTCTTTCTTTCTCAGAAGCTAATTTAAATTTTAAACACTCATAGAGCTTGTGTGCCTGTTGACAATACTTACATGATGTGGACTTGGATGTGCTTACACCGCTCATTACCTTGACCGGCCTCTGGGAATGGGAGGCCTTATCATCAGTGGTGTTTTCCATTGCAATAGCCCTCCGTTCCAGAAAATCTAGGAACTCGGGCAACTTAGGAATCTCCTTACTAAGCCGTTCCTGATGGAACCCTCGGTTGGTGTAGTTATCTACCTTTTTGGACAATATATTAACTAGCAAGGTGTCCCAGTGCTCCACCGGCTCCTTCAGATTCCTTAGTGCAGCAATATTTAAGTTTATTACTGAAACAAGAGACCTCAAACCTTGAGCAGTGCATTTTGTGACTATGGGTAACTCCAGAATGTTATTAATATGATGATTGACTATGAGTAATTTATTGTTAAATCTATTGTTTAGCAATTCCAATGCAACATTATAATTTTCATCAGTCAACATTACATTTTTTATTAGATCTAGAGCCTCCCCAGTCAAGAATGAGCGTAAATAATGCAATTTTTCACATAAACTTAACCGATTATCTGCATCAATAGCCGACATAAACATGTTAATGAACGGTGGAAAATCCACTACATTTTTGCCACAAAATGAAGCTATGTTTATAACAGGCAACCTTTTAAATTCACCTCTATGAGGTTTGGCATCTTCGCGAATAGTTAATGCACTAATTGCTGTGTTTATATTGGAAACTGCAGTGAAATATTTTTCTTCCACTTCAGAATAATCTTCCTTATTTATATCGTTAGGACATAAATACAATATTTTTTTATTTAGAGTTTCATACTCACTGAATGCCTCAGATAATTTCTTATATTTTTCTTTAAGCAATTCCTGATGCAGTTCGGAGAGATTATTTTGTGAAAAATTATAAATTCTCGTAATACTACCTTTCACGTAGCCTCTTTGAGCAATGAGCTCCTGTAACTCGGCCATTATACCAATTTTTTGCAACAACAATGTCCTTGTCCAATTTCGTTGCGCAGAACACAAACACAAAGGAAGTAAAAATTAAAATTAATACGAAATATACGAATCCAAAATGGCGCAGCTATTGAAGACTTGACAAGACAAGACAACGCGTTTTTTCTTTTCTTTTTTCAAGATAGGCAACCTGGTGACGTGCGATGCTGACGAATCACGAGGCTCCGCAACGCTGATTATGTTGGTATAACTTGCCCAGTCCCGTTTTTCTATCTTCTGATTGGATGCCGCACCTTCACTTCCTTCACTTTATTTGCGTTCCAGCACCAGGACAAAAACGAAAGTTCGATGTTATTCTTAATTTTGTTGCCGTCTCTTTTTTGCACAGTACAATGGGAGTTGTTTTTTCAATGAAAATTTTTGACACCCCGCTTTGACACTTGAAGGCCCCGCAAGCCAGCAGATGAAGCCCTGATGTATTTATACTGAATTTTCAGCAATCCTCCGGGCCCTCCGCCAAGACCGCAGGAAATTCTCCTCCACGCCCACACGAAATAGTTATAGCAGGAACCAAATTTTCTTTGATAATTGGAACCAAAATTTCTTTGGAACCAAAATTTTTTCTTGGTATCGGAACCAAATTTATGTTCGTGGCGTAAACATAAATAAAATTATCTGTGAAACTTTGTATCACTTTATTTCATATGATCAAAAATCAATAAATCTTATTTTACTGGTCTCCGTTGTTCGACCATTTTTTTATATCTCATTCGACAAGTACGAAACAATAGAATATAACGCCTTATTGCCAGTATAAAAAAATAAAACATTTCAATGTAGCCAGAATAAATAAAACCTATGTTCTGATACGAACAATGGCCTCATTTCATTATATGGTTTGACGTTGTTCTATTGATATTTTGATAACGGGAAATTTATGATTTTATTTTATCTAGTGCTGCTTTTAATAAGCATTGTCCAAGGTAAAAGCCTCTTCTCAGCCATATATGGCATTAGCATCCGTGACTACTGTTGATAAATTCCTGATAAGAAAACTCAATAACACTTTGTCTGATCCGGGACTCGAACCCAGGACCTCTTGCCACTACTAGACCAACAAGGCCCTGTCTCTTATGTCCGTTAAACTGAAAGGCGTCCTGAAATATTCTTAAGTTACAAGCATCTTATTAATTAACTAGCTTCTGCCCGCGACTTCGTACGCGGATCCTGTTGCTTATGCCAGCGACAACGGGGTCGTCAAAATCGAAGATCTGAAACGTCTGATGTCGAATTCTAAGAGCCCGTGGACGGGATAACAACGGAATTGGCGAGACGATTCGAGACGTTCCAGATCTTTCATTTTTGTAAGTCAACAGGAAATGCCTATCAGACTAAACAACTTTTGCTAAGACGTCATTCCTATACATGTTATAGTGTCGCTGGGCTTTGGAGTTCCACAACAGGTGTTCGGTCAGTCGCACATCATATTCTTCACTGGTCTCTAGAGACCTGGATGTAGATTCGTAAATACGCTGAGAACGCAGGCATGCTTCGCGATCCGAAGAGGTTTCCACGGAGCGAGTTCCAGCCTGATGTTCTCGAACAGCATCAAGTCTCTCCTGACGCTCTTCGATAGATTCTTGTATTAATTAATATTTCCAAGTTTACTAAGTAACATGAAACACTTCCTGTTGTTTAAATATAGTTTGAGCACCACTCAGAGTTGCTGTCTTCATCATAAATTTACGCTGCAGAAAACAAATATGAAGTAAAATTACGATGCAAACCGAGTCTTTGACCAAAGCAAAGTAAATAAAGTTATGTGACGTGGTTTGTGGTGCGTTAATTTTACAAGATTTTAGATAAATGCCGTCGTAATTATGATGTGGTATCAACGTTAATTGGTTTATAGCAAATAATATTAGTGTGTGCGGTAAACTGGACAATAATAATATGTTCAGTTTACCAAAAATAAGAGACTTTATAGGTATCTATGTGGTAAGAATTAATTATTTTTGTGGTGTCATAGCCATCAGAGTGATGATTGAAAAGTAGGTATCCCACGGTAACGTACTACCCGGATTAATAGTAGATTTTACAACAAGTGCACAAAACGAACCATTTTTATCCGAGCTGATAGTAATGTCGAGGATAAAAATGGTTTTGTGGACGAGTTATAAACTCTGCTTTTCACTTCGATTGCGAGGAAATAAAACAGTATGAAATTAATAAACACGCAAAAACAAGAGCTGTTTCCCGCCGCTTTCTTTTTTTGAAATCTTACGACATTTATATTAGACTTGGGCTGCAGACCTATACAGCCTAATATTTTTTTTTTTTTTTTATAATAATTTTCTTAAATTAATGAAATAACCTACCGTAGGTACTTGAATTTATTTTTTTATGTCTTTCATGTCTTAAAAAACACATAAGGCAAATAAATTAAAGTAAATATTATAAAATAACAAATTCTATCTATGAACTTCTTATTGCGTTTGGCTGTATGGCTCATTTTCTTTGCCTTAATATAGATACATTTATGAGTAGATACATTAATGCCCTTGTGCACAAAAATCGATTTTGTGCAGCCTATATCCTGCACAAACAAGCACTTTCAGAGCATGAGAAGTGAAAAAGTTGTTAATTTAGTTATTTTACTTTATTTAATAGTTTTTAATTGACGGCACATTTATAGTGATTTAAAGTGAGTAAGAAGAATTATAAAATGATGTTAAATAAAGTTGATTGAAACTATAAATAATAAAATAATTAAATGTAATATATAATCAAATGCCATACAATTGAAATTATCTTTATATAGTAATAAGTAATATTTCTTAAATTAAAAGCATGATAATATAGTAAAGTGATATTCAAGCATGCACAACAAAATTATAAAACGATGTATTATAAAATTGTCAAATGTAGGTATATGAATTATCAGAAATAAAGGCTATTTGAATTTGAATTTGAATTGACGGCACGGTTGGCGCAGTGGCTGAGGGATTGGCTGCTGCGCTGCGTGTCGCGAGTCGATCCCCGCACGGAACAAATATAGGTAAGTACCTACTACTGCTAAGACTGGTTTGGTACAGAACCCCTCGTGTCTGACTAGCACCAGGCCTGTCTCACTTCCATACAAGCGGCGCAAAAACCCCGAGATATTTACCTACTATTCTGGAAAATAAGCTAATTTCAACCTTTTGCATTGCGCATAGCGTTCATAGTACCCAATAACTGTCTGCCGTCTCGCTTCAATCTGCTAGGGCTGTCAGAGGTACTTTACGGTATTAACAGTTTATTTTTGTTTCGCGGGTGCGTGCGCTGCGTGTGCGACAAGTCGAGCGAGTGCAAGCCTATTGAGACTAGTGTGCGGTGGCCGCACGCTTGCGTTTATCATACCTAAACTCGGGAGTGAGACTTCTGTACCGTAAGGTACTAATATATATTCTGTGCTAGCACTTCGGTTGGTTTTACGTTGATACAATTAGTAGGTAAGCACATAACTATGGATAGTCGAAGAGATAGAGAGAGAGGAGAGATAGTTGAAAACCAGCGTTGGGCACTAGCTGCTCAGATTGCTTGGCAGATTGCTGAACTGGGCCTATTTGGCGCAGCCGTGAGACACGCAATATTATTTCTTTTATTTTTTTGTTTAGTTTAATTTTTTTTTTGTTGTGTAGTTTTAAGTTTCTTATTTTTTAATTTATTCTTAATGTGTTGTGTGCACTTGCGGCTAAAGCCAAATAAATACGATTTCTTTCTTTTTCTTTCTTTCTTTTCTTATGAGTATGGGTTATCGGTATTAATTTGCCAATTGTAATTATGAGATTAATATAACGGTTCGAAAAAAGCAGCATACTACCATCATCTGACTAGCCTTTTCCCAACTTTGTTGGGGTCGGCTTCCAGTTTTACCGGATGCAGCTGAATACCAGTATTTTACTTGGAGCGACTGCATAATTGACCCTCACAACCCAGTTAGTACCGGGTAATACGATACCCCTTGGTAAGACTGGTTGTCAGACTTTATGGGCCTCTGACTACCTAACGACTGTCAAAGATCTACAAATGACAGCCGGGACCAACGGCTTAACGTGCTTTCCGAGGCTCGGAGGAAACTCGGTATGTAATGGGCGGTCACCCATCCACAGAACAACTTAGGCAAGCACGGCTTAACCTAACGATCGACCCGAGCGGCTGTTATTATTTAGCCACGAGCTCCTCCGAAAAAAAGCAGCAAGCTACCGAAAAAAATAAATAGTACATTTTGATACAAGTGGTGAAAGTTTGTTATTGCATTCGAGGCGGAATTATAACACCCGAGCCTAGGCGAGGGTGTTTTTGAGCCGAGAACTGCAATAACAAATGTCCACGTGAATAAAACGACGTTTTTCAATACACTTTTGAAGAAATAAAATAAAATATAACGAAACAAAATTTGTCACGAACTAAGAAACTATGATTTTAATTTTCTATTTTTTTTTCGCGCTCTCCTTTCGCCAGGTTGAAGGAAAGGCAAAGGTATGAAGCCGTTAGACAGCCTAATATAAAAAAAATGATTTATTTTATATTTTTGTATTCAGAACACAAATGAATGTTAATTTGTGTATAAAAATAACTATTGGTTATTAATGATCATGTTTATCTATGATATTCTATTTATAAACACAATTTTAATATTCAAAAAATATTTATGCCGTAAAGACGCGTAGTGCTTTGCTGAAATAAAAAAGCCGGCCAAGTGCGAGTCGGACTCGCACACGAAGGGTTCCGTACCATTGGCTATATTTAGTATTTGTTGTTATAGCGGCAACAAAAATACATCATCTGTGAAAATTTCAACTGTCTAGCAGTAACGGTTCATGAGATACAGCCTGGTGACAGACAGACGGACAGACGGACAGACGGACGGACAGACGGACAGACAGCGAAGTCTTAGTAATAGGGTTCCGTTTTTACCCTTTGGGTACGGAACCCTAAAAAAAAGCATTCACCTCAGACTATAGGCATTGAACCAATTTGGACTAAGTATAGGTATAGTTATCTGTGGCAATTTTCATTGCCATTGGAAAAAAACGCACGCGTGTCAAATACATTGCATGTTGTACCTAATAGTAGTGCGTTATGGTCCAGTTTTCGAGGAAGTGTATTGAAAATAGCATTACATAACATCATCACGCTTGTAATCCCCGAAGGGATAGGCAGATGTGTACCTAATAGTACGACCACATTTCGTCATGTAATATGTGCCAAGTGTATTGCCTACAAAAGACTCCATGGCTGCTACTGAGAACTTCCTGATGGACAAACCAAATAACACTTTTCCTGACCCGGGAATCGAACCCAGAACCTCATGCTCAGCTGCCGCGCTTGCAACAACTCGACCAACGAGGCAGTAAAACTGAAACTACCAAAGCCACATCCAGCCACGTGAACCTCTTAAGACGTAACCTAATAACGTTCTCAACGGCAGCCATAGATCACGACTGGTGACAAATAAAGACGGATTAAGTTACAATATTGCAGCGATGTTTGTGCTTTTTGTTAGCCAGGCTGAGGTATGTGCGTGGACGAAGTGGGCTGTAGTAAATGTAATGTGAGCTGTATTAATGTCACACTAAGGTCGAGGTTATTAAACGTGCTTTCATCATCTACCTGGAGGCAGCGATAGCCTAGTTGTGTGAACGTTGGCAACCATAAGCCTCAAGTTCGAACCCAGGAAACGTATCTTTGATTTTTCGGATTTATGTGGGCACAGATAATGCGTAGGTATTATAAAGGGTGTAAAGCACCTCTTAAAGAAGCCGAAAAGCACTTTTTCTCCTCGTCATTGCGATATTTTTTTTTGTTATACACCATACCTGGGAACCTTCTAGTTACGGAGATATTGGGGGTCAAAGTTCCAACTTTTTGACAAGTTTTTTTTAACTACAAGTTTTCAATGTAAGATTTTTATTTCAAACACCTCCACGACCCCCGTAGTATTCAATCCATCCATCAGCACAATGTTTTGAGTACAAAACATGATTTTTAACCCCAAAAAAAATTCCCAGC
Organism: Xestia xanthographa; assembly: GCA_905147715.2. Lineage (NCBI taxonomy): Eukaryota > Metazoa > Arthropoda > Insecta > Lepidoptera > Noctuidae > Xestia > Xestia xanthographa. The sequence goes on from LR990650.1 coordinate 27,813,219, forward strand.
AATGATTTTTGCGTTAGTTTGATGTACAGTATGCTTGGTTGACGGCTTTCCGGTGAGGTCTTTTACATCTATACTAAAATTATAAAGAGGTAACGTTTGTTTGTAAGTTTGTATGTAGGGGGTAATCTCCGGAAGTGATGAACCAATTTTAAAAATTGTTTTACTGTTAGAAAGATACATTATTCGTGAGTGCTATAGGCTTTATTTTATTCCCGTACTCCCACGGGAACGGGAACTACGCGGGTGAAACCGCGAGACGTCAGCTAGTCCTGTATAATTATCACTTACTTCGGTGAAGGAAAACATCGTGAGGAAACCAGCATGCCTGAGAGATATTTTTGGCGGCATGTAAAGTCAAGTCAGAGGCCCATTGGCGTCACAAAAACTTTGACAACAGGTTAAGCACTAAACACACGAAAAATAAAGTAAGTTCATCTACTTAGCCGTTTCCCAGTAACGTTGTGGTCAGCTTCCAATCTTAACATCATCATCATCATCATATCAGCCGAAAGACATCCACTGCTGGACATAGGCCTCCCCAAAGGGGGGTCTTGCCATAATCGCCACGCTTGGCGCCTGCCACCCCGCCAACCCCCCTGGCCGCTGCTAACCCGCCTGGGTTAGCGATCGCAGTATGGTTGTTACAAAAGCACACAGAACGCTGCTGCCCATTCTCTGGTAAGTCCCTTAGTCGCCTCTTACGACACCCACGGGAAGATATGGGAATCAATCAACCAATCTTAACAGATGCAGTTAAATACCAGTATTTTACATGGAGCGACTGCTTGTATCACCTCCACAACCTAGTTAGTACTGGGTAACACAATGCTTCTTGGTAAGACTGGTTGTCAGACTTTCAGGTTACCGACTACCTGGAACGACAGTCAAGGATCTACAAATGATAGCCGGGACCAACGTCTAGACGTGCTTCCGAGGCACGGAGGAAACTCGGTATGTAATGGATGTTACTAAACGTGATTTATTTATTAGCATTATTCCTGCTATTGTCGCACAGCTCTCAAACGAAGAGTTCAAATGAGAGACGGGAAGCATTGCAAAACACGTGCTAACATTAAGAGTCCTATTACATTTTTTTTGGCAAATTTTTGATTTTTACTTCCTGGATCAAATTATTTCGGTCGGCGTACACGAGTCGATAATAATAGCGATATTTGGACGATTGTCGATTGATATTGACGAATATTAGAGACGAGACTGACATGAGACTGAGGAGCGAGCTCAATTGAGAATTATAGTAGGTACTTTAATTGTATTTATTGTATTTTTGTCTTATTATATTGACAAACGAAAACTAATGAAACTTATTCATTGTAGATCGAAGTCTTATATCATATTAAATTGTTTGATAAAATTGAATTTATTTGGAATATAATGGACGCTGAATTAAGACATTTATGGCTTAAATTACTGTTTCTTAACGATTTTTTCCGTGAAAACTCAAGGAATTTAAAGAAATTCTAAAACTCCAATGACCAAGTAAAACATTCAACTTATCTTTTAGTAATTTTAGCTTTTATAAAAATTGAATGTAACAATGTGAATTTGAGCATCAAAGTTCCCTCGTCGACGGTTTTTCTTGCAAACTGAGTTCGTAAAATATTTATAGTAAATTACACGAAAAGAAAAATGAAAATGTGTAACTCCAACTTACAAGAAAAAGAATGGCACTATCGTTATTCTTAAGCAAATAATTAAAATATCTTACTGCTGCTGAGAATTACTGCGTCAAAATCATGAATTTACGTAAAAAATGTAATAGGACACTTAAAATCAATATTGATAGTGTGTAGGAGTAACACAAGGTAAAGAAATGTAATTTCTAAGGTCTTCTGTCTCACCTGTTTTTATACTTCGATAATTCAATTCACACCGCAAACTACCGAAAGTGTCGAATCGAATTATGAAAAGAGAAGAAACGATGCTCGCCCGGCTCGCTCGCTCGCTTGCTCGCTAGCTGACTGCAAGCAGTAACATTTTACGAATACAGTATAATTATATTTTTTTGTTTTCAAATAAATTATTATACATGTCACATCTTTTCAAGTTACGGATTACATTAGCTTCAAGACGGTTACTGGAAATGTTCATATAGGTAAAAAGGTACTACCCATTTTATTTCTGAATCAACATCACATATAGTTTCTCGAAAACAAACGTCAACTTGGCTTCTCCGTACTAAGATAACATATAAATAAAGATATATTACGTGTTATTTCAACGGCCCAAGAACACAACTTCCGACTCGGAATAAACTTGGAACGAAGATTGAATGATATTTATTTTGTAGTTCGGTCTCGTAGAGTTTGGGTTGGCAGTAGGCACCCTTTTTGATTCAAATGAAGTAGCTGCCGATACCCAATCGGCAGTGTTTGAAGTAAAAGATGATATTTATTACATTGATCATGTAGTTGATTACAATTATCACGAATGACTTCAAATAAACTCACGTACCTATTGGTGAAGGCGGAAAGTACATCCATGTTAAACGATTCTAGTTTTCTACTGATAAATAATTATAATTTATCTTCCACACAATTTTATACATTAACAAGTTTGTGAAACGGAATTTCTGGTATAAAAATAAACTTAAAACCTAAGCCAAAACATTGCAAAGTATGCAGCTTATCCACTACTCTAAAAGCATCTATTATAAAATCCATGTTTTTAACAAGCGTATGCTTTTTCCAGAGTTCAGTAAAATCTGACTAGAATAAAAAGGTAAAATTCGCATCCGAGCAAAAACAAAACATCACATAAAAATATAACAGATAATTAGTTTCCAACCATAGCGTCCATTTACTTTGTGGTTTAGTTACCATAAGCATTATGTTCATCTAGCTAACCAAATCCGACACAAAGAAAAAGAACCGTATCGCGGAAAAAGATCACAACATTATTTTATTGAATCAAGCTTCAAAGAAATATTCCGTCAAAAAAATGGGCAACAGTTTTTTAGAAGATTTTCTCTTTTGAATAGTGTAATCTGTCCTTGATTCAGAGCTTTGATATTACTACAAACCAACGTCTTGGAAAAGTACGACTATTTCACAGTGGCCAAGATTTGTAAGAATAACCACGTGACCTTGACCTGACCTTGACCTTGATTTTGACCTTCACCTGACCTTGAGAAATGCGAAATTTTAAATAGAATTGACTGGCGGGTTGCCTGCTGTCTTATATATGGATCAGAATGTTGATCCACAAAAGGGATGAAAAGGCAATGGGGTTGGCCGGTGAACGCTGAAGGCAGATGGCACAAGCATGAGGTCAAGCCATTTTGAAATATAGAATGACATTACCAGATTTTCTACCAATGACGATGCTTGGAACAAACTATGCTAGCGCCATTCGTTTCACAGTTGCCATCCCCATTGCGGTATGCGGCTGAGATGAGAATGCTAAGTATGTGTGATGTAACGCGAATGAATGACGAGGAAGTCTGCAAGTGACGCCGGTGACTGAAAATTTGTGAGATAATCGTTTATCGTAGAATGGACATGTCTGTGAAGCGAAGGTATGAGGAAAATGTATTGAGGGAAATTTTGAGTATGAATGTGGATGGCTGTAAGAGTAGAGGAAGGCCAAAGAAACGATGAATGAGCTGTGGGAAGGATGGTATAGCTAGAAAGAAGGTGCCTGCTAAGATGACGGGTAATAGAAAAGCATGGAGAAAGGAGACAATGCTGCGTCGACCCCACATAAATTGGATAAGGGCACTTAAAGAGCTTACATGCCGCAAATGGCTTAGTATGATCCTCCGTTACGCTTAAAATACTGCAGCATTAATTTTGAAATAAATATATGGTAAAGTTGAGGATTAATGCTAGGTATTATATGTGACGAAAACACGATTCCATAAACTTTTCTCGATTGAAAAAAACTCCAAAGTTATCTCCAAAACGAACAATAAACCACTGGTATTCAAAAAGTACTTCGAATTATATCATGAAACTTTGCATACTAACTGAACTAACTATAAAGCAGGTCTTATGTGTTTTGTTTTTTTAGTCCAATGAAGAGATTTTTTGTAAATCGCTAAAAAAACACTTTTTTCGCACTATTCGGCCGCAGTGACTGACGTAACGACAGCTTTGTAGTGCAAACTGATTAGAACTTTATTCTAACAGTTTTTCAAACGAAGTTTGAACCACCACAAATAGAGTTGCTAATTTTAGGGTTAGAAGGACCTTAAGATGGCGGCAAACCCTTTAATTAAACCAATACAATGTCAACGCTGCTTGGCGGTCGAAATAGATTTTCAATAAGGTAGGTTATTTATTGATTCGATTTATTTATTCAAACTCATTTAATTTTATTAATCGAATGTAAATAAAGCAAATCGAAACAACAAATTAATTAGTCAACACAAAATACCTAGAAGTCGGACAAAATTGAGATGTAAAGGTACTTACGAATATTTCGATCACGTAAATATCTACACAAGATATCTAACACAAATATTAAGAAATGTTTCAAATACATTGCGTCGTTTGTACTCATTTTAATAATTCAAACTCTTTTGTTTCTCCTATCGGCCACGCAATACATGTCGAAATATGATAGAGATCATGTTTTCGTAGATTCTTCGGTACAAAAAGAAATCTATCGTTCAGTATTCCATTCGCTCTTGTGAAATACTCTGTACTTATAATATTCGATAAAGACAGTAATGTGCTGTTACGTCTTCATACAAGGAGTAAGTTGTAAGAAATGACGAAGCGTTTTATTTTGTAGAAGAAATACCAATACACCTTTTGGAACAAGACGAAAGATTTTTACATTTTTTTCAATAAAATAGAATCTTTTGAGCGATAGTAATTTAGAAAATATACTGGTAAATGATAAATGATGTTTATTTTGCAAGTAGGTTTATACAAACACTTTTACACGTAATTTTTTAAAACTAAATGGGGCCGGTGTTTCGTACCTGACTACTCTGAGAAGAAACAGCCGAAACAAACTCAGAGGTCGTAGTCTCTTTTAAAGTCCAAACATAATCTTGCTCAATTCACATGAGGACTATGCAGATTAGTGCCTGACTGAGTGGACCTGTCCAGTCAGTGCAAGCATTTGTCAGTTAACGTGTACCTCGACTTGAGCTCAACGAAACGACGAACAATACCAAAGAAAGGACATTTGGGTAGGTCGCCAAACTGCCAGACAGTTGTGGGAAAAAAACAAACAAAAAATAAAAATGTGACCCACATGGTCCCCACATTCACAATAATAAAATAAAATTAATAACAAGTTCTTTCCAAAAAATGTAAATGTCGCAATGATAATAAATAAAAAAGTAAAATACTTAATAAAATAAGTATTCATGTCAAATCAGTAAATGTCACATAAAATAATAAAAAAAACTTACCTTAAGCATTAGAATAAGGGTAGAAGAATGATAAATGTTGATGACGTAACAGAAAGAGATTGTTAATGACGACGATAGAACCAGAGTGATCTAAGTGACATTTTTACCTATATTGAGGTTCACTGTTATAGACCTTCACGATTTTTTCACTACACTTAAAGTACTTACGGGATAATCTGTGATTTTCTTTTGTTTTTATGAGCTCCTGAAAGCGTAGCATTCGTCTAGTGTCGAAATATCGGGAGCTCATAAAAGCAAAAGAAAATCACGGATATTATTCCGTAAGTACTTTAAGTATATTGAGGTTATTACACAATGACACAGAAAAATCATAATTCTTCCATGACACACTGATTTAAGTGCTCTTCAGTGCTTTCTACCTTGAGGGATCACAACATGTCACTATAGAATTGGTGTGGTCTGCAAAGTAAAGACCATGCCACACTGATCTAAGTATGAGGTGCACTTACACATGAATTTGTGTCCTAGATCACTCTGGTTCCGACGTCATAGTTTATGCTATTGAAAGTATTGGTCCAGAGGAAGATCTAAAAAGTAAATTGCAGTATTCTTAAGCTAACCGATTTTCTCATAGAATAAGCAAATTTGTTCACTAATCGTAGTGATTATTCTTATTTCCCATAAGATAATAATGTGACCAAAGACTGTAAAAATCATTAAGAGCAAAATTAAGATACAGCGTCTGATTTTTTTTACTTGAACCACACCCATCTACGGTTACCTTTCATCCGAAAAAATAAATAAATATTATACAATAAACACAAGCAAGCATATTTTAATGTTAGATGCCTCGCATTTGCTATCAAAGTTGGGGATCAGCACCCAAAATCCACTGAAAAGTACTTGTTACTTCGTTTTTATAATACCAACTTATATATACGGCCGCAAAACTCAATTCTGCCCTCTAAACCTTCACGCTACAATTTAGTTTAACTGCAAATGGGTTTGTAAGTTGTTTACGATTGACAACTTTACCTCTACCACTGCATCACCCAAAACTCAACCTTATTCTAAAGACGTAGAGAATGTGACGATTGTATTAAAAAAATTGTATTTATGGATGACAATAGTACCAATCGAGACAATTCATGAATAAATGTATGAATAGATTTCGAATAGTTCTCGAATACGAACGTCCGAGTGGCTTTTTTTTCCTATGAATATTGTTTGTTAAGTGATTTATGCATTCTTTCATTGACGGTGTTGGTCCCGAATTTTATCGGGCATGTAAGGAAAAATAGGTCAGGAAAGAAAGATTGATAGGGGGTGGTGTATAACGGCTGGGATTCTGTCAGTCGGGTAATCATGGGGTTTTTATTGTATGTAATGGGAGCTGGCGTTAACGGTATGATGTGGGATGGAAATCAGATGTTTGGAGAGGATTTTCTGCGGTGTGACTCGCGTTTTTTGGGTTTATTTTTGTGTGAGCGTAATTTGTGATTCGGAAAATAGTTTTACATTAGTCATGTTTGTATTTGAATGGTGAATTCGTTTTCCTTCATAGTACCGTACACTGTTTAAGACTTCCACGGTTTTTCACTACACTTAAAGTACTTACGGGATAATATCCGTGATAACCGTCCGTAGTATCCGTAATATCGGGAGCTCATAAATAAAGAAAATCACGGATATTATCCCGTAAGTACTTTAAGTGTAGAACAGTACAGTCAGTAGTTCATTGTTCATGGTACAATTGTTGAGGTCGGCTGCAGTTGATAAGGCTGCCTTGGTCTGGTCACAAACACTACTGAGGAGAATAAAGTCATGGATTGAATTCCCGTGTCGAGCAATGTTATGGGATCTTCCATTACGAATTTCTTATTAGTAGAAGGGAGTTTGTGCACTATAAGTCCAGCCCTGCCCGAACCCTTCGGGATTTAAAGGAGCAATGTAATTATAAGTGTGCGATATTATGAAAAAAATATCAAATCGATCCTATCATCATCATCATCATCTGCCTAGCCTTTTCCCAACTATATTGGGGTCGGCTTCCAGTCTAACCATATGCAGCTGAATACCAGTATTTTACATGGAGCGACTGCCTATCTGACCTCCCCAACCCAGTAAGTACTGGGTAAGTACGGGGTATACGATACCCCTTGGTAAGACTGGTTGACTGGTTGTTGGTTGGTTGATCTACAAATGACAGTCGGGACCAACAGCTTAACGTGCTTTCCGACGCACGGAGGAAACTCGGTATGTAAGGGTGGTCACCCATCCACAGACCAACCTAGGCAAGCACGGCTTAACCTAAAGATCGACCCGAGCGGCTGTTATTATTTAGCCACGAGCTCCTGAAATTGATCCTGATCATCACTACATATTATAAAACAAAGTCCCCTGCCGCGACTGTCTGTCTGTCCCTATGTATGCTTAGATCTTTAAAACTACGCAACGGACTTCGATGCCGGTTTTTTTAATAGACAGAGTGATTCAAGAGGAAGGTTTAAGTATATAATTTACGGGAGAGCAAAGCCGCGGGCATAAACTAGTACGATCAAAAAATTAAAAAAAACTTTCAACAATCTGCCATTTTGTCTATTCTTCCGTCGACAAAACTCGTTTCCACGGTTACCATGCCACGCGTGCAGGACCAGTTGGTGTGTGATAATATCAGTGATTGAAGTGGACACAAACGAATATGAAATCCCGCTCATAACAGCGTTAACCCCACTTAATCCGGTTTTAATGGTTATAGGCTTAGTTTGGAATTTCGCTTCATTCGTTAGGTGTACTGAAAAGGTTTAAAGGTTTTGCGCGAAACTAGAGCAATTTTAAACTCTGTAATATGCATAGTTATTTTGGTGTTTCACTACAGTGGTTACTGGTAGACAGAAGTATAAAAGCCTGTCAAGGCAGTCTTACCAAGGGGCATTGTATTACCCAGTGAATGGGTTCTAGAGGTTAGATAGGCAGCCGCTCCATGTAAAATACTGGTATTCAGCTGCATCCAGTTAAATAGACAAGTGAACAGTTGGGAAATGGGTAGTTACATGAAGATGGTCGGGGTGACGGTGATGGGAGATGGTGTTTTACTACAACATTAAAGTAGGGATTCTTTCTAAATGAGTTTATTCTTATAAATTTCATCGCCTTCAATTGTTTCTGCCGTCAAGAGTGTGGCATTTCTGTTAGAAGTTCCATTGGCGTATTGCAAGCACATGATTCAATTCAACTCTGCGATGTCTGTTGGTGTTGCAGAATCTTCACATACCTAGCACCAGATGGAGAAAATGCTTGTTGATTTACCTTTTTTTTTTCGGAAATCATCAAACGACTCCTCCCGCTCTGGGCGGAGCAGGAGAGAGTGTCATACTTTTACTGACTAAAACCCATCCATATTCCTTCATCGCCCTTTGTGTTCCGGGGCCACGGTATCTCTTTCGAAAAATCTCGCAGCCCCGGCAGACATTGGCCGTTGCGGACCCCTTTCTTTTGCTGACCCTCTTTCAAAAATAAATAAAAAACAACAGTCCTTTTCTGATTATTAAATCCTAGTACCTTCATACCTGAGCAAAGGCCTAGAAATATTCAATTTGAAAGAACTCAAGTTTTCATAAGTTCGTCAGAATGTCAAAATGCCAGACACACAGGCCAGACATGTTAGCGCTTATAAAAGAACTTTTATAACTTTTGAAACTTATTAACGAGAAAAGTATGATATAGAGTTTTCTAATGTCTTCATAATATTACTGTGTTGAAGAAAATTGGACCTTAAGAAGATCATAAAGAGGTTATCGTGTTAAACGTAGAACTAACTAGCTGTTTTCAGTAGGTTCGCTGGAGTTAAAAATATTTGTGAAATTACTTATGTATGTTACTGGACCGATGATTTGGTGAAGGTTGCGAGAATCCACTGGATGCGAGACGCACGGGGCCGGTCAATGTGGCGACACTTGGGGGAGGCCTATGTCCAGCAGTGGACGTCTTTCGGCTGAAATAATGATGATGTTATTGCGCCTACGGTTTAATAGTTTTGTGACTGCAACCACAACTGCTGAGCGTTGAGTTCCAGGTTCGATTTCAGTTCAGTATTGATACTGTAGTATGCGGAACGTGCCACTATTAAATAAGAATACCTTTTAGATATAATATTAATATTTTATAAATTTCAATATTCAATACAATGACATGTTTTTCATAAGCTATGACAAGTCTGCCCCCTTTGACAATACATCATTCCAATTGTCTTCTCTATTTTCTTTATTCTAATTTAAATATTTAAATTATAATAAAGAAAATATAAGTGGAGAGAAGAGTCAATTATACCTGGAATAAGTACTGGAGCTACAAGGAGATATTTAAAAGTGAAATGCCTATCAAAATAAAGAAAACAATCATGGACTCTTGTCTCATTCCTTGTCTGACGTACGCATGCCAAACATGGAAGTTTACTAACAAAATAAAATAATCACATGTCAACGAGGAATGGAACGTAGCATGTTAAATATCAAGAGAGTACAGAGAATAAAGCGCACCAAAATAAGATCCGAAACAAAAGCAATAGACGCACTCAGCTACAGCCAAAAATTAAAGTGGAAATGGGCCGGCCACATAGCACGTCTCAAAGATCAAAGATGGACAAAAACAGTTACGTTCTGGAAAGGCCCATCGGGCAAGCGCTACAGGGGAAGACCATTTACTAGATGGGATGATGATATCAAAATACTAGCTGGCCCACAATGGCAACAAATAGCCCAGGACCGGGAGAAATGGAAAGCTTTGGAGGAGGCCTTTACCTGAGGGGAGTTCCAGTAAAATAATATAAAATACTAGTTCCTACCTACTAAAATATATTCTTTAATAGTTAAAATTAGATATATATTTAGATTACACAGATATTAACATATTTTTTCTTAGTTTTTTTCTTAGTTTTTATAAGGTAGATACATTAAGCATTTGTAAGCTGGAAATAAAAGGCTTTTTTATTTTTATTTTATTTATTTTATAAATATTTAAATTTACCAAGCTGCCAGTGTTAATTGGTGGCCAGGATGATGTATCACCATTTAACCTCTACAGTACTTACTGAGTGAAACTGTGACAAACATACAGACGAGCAACGTGAACTGTCATGGGAATAGATTCTTCATCGAAATCTAAAACTTTGAAGACAGAAATTCACTGTTGTTACCTGTGTTGTGTTGGCTGTAAAAATACACACAGATACGCAACCTGCTACGTTAATACTCCTTTTGCTTCGTCCACGTTCATTCATCTCACAGTCATACATGTCCTTCAGTTACGAGCTAGCTGGTCGTGTTATAGCTTTACACGCGCTACACACTTTCCTTGGTTGTTACACATCATTCGACTCAGGCCGAGCGAATGATGTGTAACCGAGCCTGGCTTAGAACGACCCGAACGTAATTGTGAATATTATTATTTATTTATTTATGTAACGGTTTATGTACACACTACATTAAGGAAAGAAGAAAGGAATAGAAACATTGGTACAAAGGTGATGCTTATTTCTAAAGAAATCTCTTTCAGCATACCTGCTAAAAGAGAGTAGATAAAAAGAGATGTAGACATAGTGTGTAAAAGCTGAGAAAATAGAATACATAAAAACTTAAAGCAAGTAAAGAATTTAAATATAACATACACAATAAGAATATACTTACGTACATACAAGACAAAATATATAACACAAATACGTAAACTACAAAATACATTACTTCTTCTTTTTAGCTGTCAGTACTTTTTCAACATTTTATTTATCACTCATATTCACAATGATAAACTTAATTTCCATTAACACAGTCGTTCATAATAATTATAAATTATTTTCTTAAAATTTCCTACGATTCAGACTGAACTTGACGAAGTTGAAATAAGATTGTAACAGTACATCAAAAACATGTTCTTTAAGTCGACATAGTCGAAAACTTTAACGTGAACGCGTAATGAGGTGCTTGATTGTTACTGTGTAATTGTCAAATCCGATGAATTGTTAAAATCCTAGTCATATTATGTATAACAGATTTAAGTGGATATTTAAAGTTGAGTTATGCTGATGCCATGAAGTATATTGCGTTTATGTTGAACTGTGATTATACATTTCATATGAGCTTTTAAAAAAAAACTAAAATGGATTTAAAACCTTTTTTCTTTTGTTTCGGTAACCCGGTTTTTTTTCCTTTCCTGGGCAAAATCCTCCCCAATTTCTTCTACTGTTCTCAATGGATTGTGTTTATTTTTGTATGCTTTTTTATGTCTTGCAATTTTTAAATGAATTTGGTTTAAAGGTTGGACTTCTGCTTAAACATCACCGCTACCAAGTACCCCAAATATATTTTAATTAACAATTCCATCCGAAATAATTGTACCAGTCAAAATTTACTAACTTCGATTGGAACAAAGAAACAGTGCGACAGAAATAATTTCTAGAATGTTAAATCTGTGATCCTATGACCTACTTATTTTACGTAGTAACTGATATTGCACTTGAACCGTAACACAGGTATATTTCGTGTGATAATATCGTACCTACCGAGAAGTTATAACAGTCGACTAGGGATGGCCTATTTCACAGTTCATATTAACAAATGCATGTAATTTAAAGGACTATTGGGACTCATGAACAGTATTAGATGCATTGCAAAAGTGCACGGAAGGAAATGGTGCTCTACAATATTAAATATTCGTCTCTTAAATAAAGGTACAGCCATATATAAATACCATCAAGGTACCCGAAACTGTCAAATTTTCCGAATTTAATGCTTTAGCTATAAAGCTCAAAATCTATCAAAGAAATTTGACACATTGTGATAGCTTGATTTGCTAGCGTCTGTACCAGCAAAAACCATTCTTGGAATCATCCAATGCACTCTTCCTTTCACGCAAACGTCACTTTGTTACTTGGCAAAGCACTGGGCATACGTGGTTTGTTATAATCTACTACCTCTCACAAACAGGAGGTCTGTGTCCCAGCAGTTGGAGACTTTTCTTTTTAAATTCCACTTTTCCCCCTTAGGGCGAGTTTTAGGGGGATTTCAGGAATAAGCTGGGGTTTATATTCTAGTTAGCTAAATATTCAGTCACTTTTTTGTAGCTCTTAGATACCTGCAATTACAGACACAAAATAACAATGCACCGTTCTCCTTCGGGAACGGCTGGGGACATACGGGTTAATAAGCAATTCAACAAAATAGGGAGTAAGGGACGGTATCGTGGAAGCTGTCGCCATGAAATCAGCACATGATTATAGACCACAAGGACAGATGTTCTTCTCCTGTTATGTTTACATTCATAATTATATAATATTAGCATTCTTTTTTTTTACATTATGGTTCAGTTTTTGAGAAAGATTCTCTCAGGGGGGAATAGTGGAATAAGTCAAAATGAAAAGGGTACTTTTCGGATTATTTTTACATTAAAGTCCAGTTTTCCCCCTGAGGAGGATTCTCTTAGGGGGATTTGTGGAATAAGCCGTGCTTGCTTCACTCTAGACCACTTTACATCAGGCAAGTGGCGGCTAAACGGAAGCCTATTTACTATAAGAAAAAAAAAACAACTATTCGTCGTACATTTTGATGTAAGTACTTTAAAAGCCATAATACTGTCAAATCTTGGTGGCCAGTTGTGACGGAAAGGGTGTCCGTGGGGGTAAATAGAAGAAAACCACGGACCCAGGTCAACATAAAAATATATTAATAAAATAAACGGGTGTGGGTAGGTCTATGGTCACAAGTTTCTCCAAGCCCGCCCGGGGGTTTGCACGGTATTCTCCTGGACGTGTGACGATGACCGTAGCGGTGTGCCACGCTGCAGACGCCAGGTAGGGTGACGGACGGCAGATGATCGCGCCGACCCGTAGAATTTCGACGCGGCCACGCAGATAAAAGGTACCCGCTGCGGAGCCCGCGGCAAATTGGATGCCGGTAAAACGGTTGTCAGCCGAAATCTTGATTGTCAGCCGGAATCTTGAACGTCAGCCGTAATCTTGAACGTCAGCCGTAATCTTGAACGTCAGCCGTAATCTTGAACCCTAGAAAATAACGTCCAGCGTGTCACGGAATGGCTAGCAGTCCTCCCCGCTGATTATGACACCAATGCATAAGCAAAGCGAGAAATACCCATGAGCCAATGAAGGTGATGTGTGGTAGTCACAATCAGTACGGAGTTTACATGATGGTGGTGGTAAGCACGACATGATTTGCACATTTTGAGTGTCATGAGGGTCATTGTAACAATGTCAAATACACTCGGCTGAAGGCTACAAGATTTAAGCGTTTGAATGTGCATAGCAAAAACGGTGATAGAAAGTGGCTCACATCTTGAGACCACGTAGCTAGTGATACACAAAATATGGAAACGTGAATTGCTGTGAATTGCTGTTCAACACTTACCCAGTATGGGGTTTACGCAGACACAAAACGGAAAGAGTTAGGTTACTAACAAAAATTTAATTACCGATAAAAGAACGCATCTAATCACTGGGAGCAGAATATTTCCAAAAAGGACTCGTCATCGCGAGTCCGTGACATTTATACTGGCGTGTTTACGCATAGACAAATCTTCACTCATTCGATCAGATACACGTAACGCGCGCACAGCACTGGTAAAACAGCTAATTTTAGTCGTATAGTAACTGCACGGCCCAATGAGTATGTATACTCTGTGGCGTTTGTTTTGAAATTTAACTTAATTAAAGTGTTGAATAGGTTATATTTACAAAGTAACGGTAGAAACTATTCTGAGTTTCTACAACGTTACACAGTATAAATCACAAACCTTTCGTATGATCAAAATCATAATATAGATCAACCAGTCAGATATAAAACTGTAATATTGAAACAGTTCCCAGCCCTACGTTTCAGAGCGAGGACGTAATAAAACTTTCAATACTTAATGAGATTTTCGCTCGCTGCGTACAACCTGCTTTTAATTTTGTTGTTCTCTGTTCAAAATGAGTGTTAAAGGTTATAATTATGGTTTGTTTTTTTTTTTTTGTTTTATTTTGGTTGTTGGCAGCTCATCACCTATTACATGGGAATTAAAACATAACTGTCGAAATGTGGGTGTACTTGTTAGGTACACCTATTCTTGACTCTTCTGGGATTACAAGGCGTATTATGTTTTCTTTTAAGTACATATAAAAAAATAACTTTTGTAAAATAATGCTTTTACAAAAGTTATTTTTGAATATAAAACGTTTTTTGAATATAAATTCAATGTTTTTCTTTAAAGTTCAACTGAAAGATCGCGTACTCATGCCACGCATATTATTATAAATTATTTTATAGAAAAATTCGGGATTTCATTGATACTACATCAACATTAAAATAAAATAAATACACTCATGGATTTATAAAAATAATAAAGCTATACTACACTACTACTACTACTACATCAGCTCATAACATACATAAGCCTCTCCCATGACGGGAGGAATTTGCCGTAATCTCCACGCTTGGCAGGCGGATTCGAGATCGCAGTGATGACAGACTAACAGAAAACGCTGCTGCCCGTTCTCTGGTCTACGGAGGCGCAAGGTGTTCTGCCTCAGACATTAGTCGCCTTATACGACACCCGTTAGTGTAATGGGTTGGTTCTATTCTACTCTGTCGGATACCACGCGGCTTAATAAAGCTATAGAGATATTAAAATATTTTATGAATCAAATACTTTTCTTTCTTTTTTGCCTATCATAGTCAGTCCACAAAAAAAAATAAACCAACAAAACCCGCCACTAACTAACTCACAACCAACTCCACAATGAAAACCACAAAAGCCAGCGCCTGACAGCCTACAAAATAAAACTCACAACGATTCATATTCCAGGATATGCTGCAAATATTTCACCTGCGATGCAAAAGGGTGAATGAAATTGTTAAGCAAACAAGCAGCCAAACAAATTCTGGCTATTTGTTTCCCTGGGGCGAAGCCAACTTGGCTTGATCTAGCTAAAGATTTCTCGAATTTATGTCCACACACATTTCTTCTGGATCCAGGGTAAAAGTTCAGCGTCTAAGTAATAAAATGATAAAACTGTCGCGACCAAGTTTTATTTGGGGAGCATCAAATTAGTCTGCGAAGTATAAAGTTTTTGATGCCGAAAATAATAGGAGTTAAAGGATATAAAAATGTTTGAGTTTATCGCTGATTCTATTTAGGAATGTCAGGAAAGATCCATCTTTGAGAGATAGATTTCTTTTATCTTACGATGCTGTCAATTCTCCGGAAACGAGAGAACTTTACTTTCTTTTAAAGGTTTGCTTCGACTGAAGTTTTAAATCTCAAGTACTGAAATTGAATGTACAATTTCCCTTGCAATGTTTGCCTGTGTTGAGGTGGATGATTCTACGCCAGTTGCTGAATGCGGTCCTTATAGTGTGTTAGGTAATTTGCAATATATTGTAGTGTTCCACAGCTACAAAAAACATATCTCCAAATAGAAGATGTATCGATAAAATAAACT
This sequence comes from Xestia xanthographa, assembly GCA_905147715.2. Classification (NCBI taxonomy): domain Eukaryota; kingdom Metazoa; phylum Arthropoda; class Insecta; order Lepidoptera; family Noctuidae; genus Xestia; species Xestia xanthographa. The sequence continues at coordinate 27,829,049 of LR990650.1, forward strand.
GTCTTTGGTACAGATGAGTATTTTACTGGGTATATTATTGTCAGGATTGGATCGCATACCGACATTGTGCTGCAAACTAGTATTGGTTGGAACCAATGGCAACTATTTATCCGCGTCAGACTCTGGAATTTATCTCATTCCAGATCTTGTGTTTTAAATAATAGTAGTATGAGGACCAGTGTTGAAAATTCTTCATCCGCGTTTGAAAAGGGATAATACTCCTATCAGACGGGTATAGTATCTGATAGACTACTGCCCGACGGTCGTTCGCGCGGATAACTTTCCTTGCGCGATGCTTAATTTTGGGTAGCTTCAGAAATGATGAGTAGCTCGTATGGTGATGTAGATGACCGCCGTATACATAGCTAAACTGTGATCTTCTTTCCAAATGTAATCTAGCTTACATTGGTAGGTACCAGATCAACGTAAAGTTAATTAAAATAGTGAGTCCATTCGCTAGAGAGCCCATTTTTAGAGCAGTTTTATTTAAAAGAATATGGTAGGTATTACAACATTCAAAGTACTAGGGATGAAGGGTGAATTTATGTTTAGTTTTTTAATGAAAAAATGTAAATGAGTTACAGACATTTATTCTGGTCCACTTTCATTAGGGTTTCTAATTAAATTCATGATAAACTTTGAAAATAAAATTAATTATACACTCTGAATAATACATTCATAATAAAGTGTGATGTAATTCTGTGCGTAAAAACTATTTTAATTTCTAAGATTTACGACCAAATCGCTCACCCAGTTTCTTCAGCTTAAACCTCAACCGTTTGCGGCTTAATATAAATCAAGCAGTAACTGTTAGTCGAAAACTTGGTAATTTGAATTTCAGTACAAAGAAAGAAAGAGAAATTAAAAAATAATATTGTTTTTTAATCAAACAAAAAGTAGGTCAACTCCCTAAGCTCTTGTCAAGTAAAACTTCCTAACTAAACAAGAAGTTTTTAAAGAGAATTCCTTTATTTTGTTACTCGATTGACTATTTCGTAGGCTTGCTACGAAACTCGTAGCGCCTCTACGAACATGCTACGGATTAATCTCCATTTTTGTTAGAACTTACCGGATTACGTTTTGATCAAAAAATTTTATACAGTTTTTAACTTAAACGCGTATTATAATATTAGTCTACCTTAAAACAAAGCTCTCTAGGGGATCGGCAGAGTACTAAGGCGATTGGAGTAAATCTTTCAGAAACCTTTTTAGAGGTCGACTAAAAGGTGTAGTAAAGAATAGAAAATATAAAGTTTCAGCTGTTCATTAATCCGTTTTATAAGTTTGTACTTAAATTGAAGTCTTGTGTTATCTATTTAAAATTGAAATGTCTGTTTGTAATTTTAAAATTACAGCTTTTTCTGAATGCATGTGAAAGAATAATATACATTACTTACTTTAAAAAAAAAATTACTTTCTGTCCGTCTGTCTGTTTGTTTGTTCCAACTAATCTCCAGAACTGCTGGCACGACTTTGACGGGGCTTTTACTGGCACAAAGCTTACCTATGTATACCTATTAAAACAAGAATTTGTGTGTATACTAATACTAAAAAACATACCTGAACTATTGCAAAATAACACTCTAATTAAAATCGGGGTTTACATGGTAAGTCTGTTAAAATGTAGCCTATATTACCCGGGCTATAATAACGAATTGATTGACACCTTATTCATAAAAATCGGATGAATAGTTTAGGCACTAACGAGGAACACACATAAAACATACTTGCTAAAATGATAATTGTTCAGGTTTAGAAACCAAAATGTTTTCAGTAGCAAACTTATAGCAAGTTCAACGTCGTGCTACTTATTGCAAGGAAGACTTCATCAGGCGTTTAGCGTTAGTTTTATTAGTTTTAAGTCTACCTACATTGTTAATTGTGCTTTTCTTTGTTCTTCGGAATACATACGCATTTCACAGCTCCAGTTTTTAATTTTCATTTTTCCTGCATAATCACGCATCTCAACATAATTTGGTCCATATCGAACCGGATAAGTGATCCAGGAATAAGGATAAATCCAGGAAATATAAAATTTCTCAAGAAATACTACCGTTTGGAGTTTTGTGAGCAGCTGGCTAAGGTCAAAGGGTCACAGCGCAGCATAGTGCAGTACAGTACAGTGTTCCTATTTACGTTTATTTCAGAACCTATTACTCATATTCAGGTATATAGTATTAAACGTTTTTTTATGGAATTGTAAAGGTTAGTACAACATTGATACCCAACTTCTTTGTTCAGTTTGCCCATGTATGATTTCTATTCAAGTTACCAAATTATTGTTATAATTTGCAGTAAATCTATTGTATTAAAGGTAATTAAGCAGCAAACTTGGTTTACAACAATTGTTAACCATTATTTTAAGCAGTTTCCTTTGTTATCTTGCAATAAATATCATAAGAAATCTTACATTATCAATTAGTATTTCCCACATTGTATGTGTATTGTATTATACATAGTATTGTATTCAGTGTATTGTATTCCGTTACATTTTAACTCATTAGTAAAGTTCATAATATAATATTAAGTGAATAGTAAAACCAGCAATCACATTAATATTATTGTCCATAGTCTAGTCAGCAGATTAGTACTTTAATAGTGTTTGCATTCTCACTAATAGATTTTGTTTTCTATTTCACATTAGAACAATATTATTAAGTTGAAAGCAGCAATTTTTATGTTTAAAGTTTACACTAGCGATTCAGTAACCCCTTTAAGTGTTTAACCTATAGTAAATCGATACCAATATTATATGTATTAAAAATTAAACTTGTTACATTTCAGCTGGTTACCTGCTTCCCAAAGAATGACTGATAAGGAAGAAAAGGAGCTTATTAAAAAACGAGCAAGTTACAAAGGTCGATTAACGGTATTTTCTAATTACTTAGAGGAGTTTAAGAAGGATTCTTTAACGCAAGTACAGATGAACGAACTGCAGTTACGCCTCGGTAAGATTGAAATTGTTTATTCGCAATATGACGAAGTTCAGTTAAGGTTGGAATGCATGGTTGAGGATGTGAAGACACAATCTTCAGAACGTTATGAATTTGAAGCCTCATATTTCAAAGCTGTCGCGAGGGCACAGGAATTACTGGTCAGTCAGAATGACACAGTTCATGAAGATAAGCTTTCTCGCGTTAGTAATAATAGACTGGTTAAGCTACCAACCATTCAACTACCTAAGTTTGACGGAACGTACGACAAGTGGTTAGAGTTCCATGATACGTTTTCAAGCTTAATACATTTGGATGACCAAATTGATGAAATAAATAAGTTTCATTACCTCCGAGCTTCCTTGGAAGGGACAGCCGCCTTAGTCATACGTGCTATTGAATTTTCGGCTAATAATTATTCTATTGCGTGGAATTTATTATGTGAAAGGTTTGATAACAAGCGGCTTCTCATTCAAAATCATGTGGCAGCCTTATTTAACATTGAAGTGGTTAATAAAGAATCCTCAGATAATATTAAAAACATTATTGATACTTTAAACAAAAACCTACGTGCGTTAGAATCTTTAGGGGAACCAGTTAAGTCTTGGAGTACGTTAATAATTTATGTAGTTACCCACAAGTTAGATTCAAGGACTTATCGACAGTGGGAGGAAGAAAAGGCTCATATAGATAAAGATAAAACAATCACATTAGAAATCTTTCTAGAATTCTTGAGAAATCGTGCAGTTTTGCTTGAAACACTAGATTTGTCTCGTAGTCAGGCTAATCACAATAGTACTCCTAAATCTAGCAAGCATAAAACCATGATATCAGTAGGCAGTGATACACCACCACAGAAAAATAAAAATAATACCAGTTCCTCACCTGTGTCATGCCCACATTGTAGTGATAAACATAATTTACTCAACTGTCCACAGTTTCTTGGTCTCAGCAACGAAAAAAGGCTTGAGCTTCTTCCTCAATACAAGGTATGTTATAATTGTTTTCGGTCTGGTCATTACGCAAATCATTGCAAATCTCTTGGTTGCAAGATATGTAAGCGTAAGCACAATACTCTGGTCCATGTAGCAGGTGCGTCACAGAAATCTACGCATAATGCTTCTACTTCGCAAACGGACAGCACTGTTACTGTAGATGTTAACTCGGCTGATAAGAAACCCAATACAAATGTGACATTATCTGCACGAGCTACAACTTATCTTAATAATAAAAGTCAAATTCTATTGGCTACTGCATTAATAAAAGTTTATGATAAGAATAACCGCGAATATCTCGCTCGGGCCATACTGGACACTGGCAGTACTTCTTGTATAATGACGGATAAGTTATGTGATTTATTGGATTTACCTACCGTACAGGTTAATGAATCTGTGCAAGGCATTAATAATTCTAAAACAGACATTAGTAAAATGTGCAGTGTTCCTGTAAAATCATTAAGTGAAAATTTCACTATTAATCTTTGTTGTTTTATTTTACCAAACATAACGGATGAAGTGCCAAGTCATAAATTATCCATTAATAATTTAAATATACCAAGCGATATTTGTTTAGCTGATCCTCATTTCCACACGCCATCGGCAGTGGATCTAATAATAGGGGCAGATGTTTTCTGGGACCTACTGGGGATGCAAAAAATCAACTTAGGTAAAGGCAAACCAATATTATTTGAATCTAGGCTAGGTTGGCTAGTTTCAGGTCCGTTACTTAATAGTGTTCAAGTATCACGGTCACCATCAATTCTAAAAGTTAACATTGCACAAATCAATGTCAGTTCTTCTCACAAACACACTTCAGGAGATGACATTCAAAACCTTTTGTCGCGTTTCTGGGAACTGGAAGAAGTCCCCAATCAGTCATCTTCATATTCTGATGAAGAAGCTAAGTGTGAAGAACATTTTGTAAAAAATACCACTCGAATGGCAGATGGTCGATTTTGTGTTAGAATACCACTCAAACAATCACCTCATATTTTAGGTGATTCACTGGCTAGAGCAAAACATTGTCTCTTTTCGATTGAACGTAGATTTCAAAGTCAGCCAGCTTTAAAAACTCTTTATTGCGATTTCATGAAAGAGTACGTTTCATTAGGACACATGTCTGAGTGTTCCATTAATTCAAAAACACTGGCATATTTTATTCCACACCACGGTGTTCTGCGCGAACATAGCATAACCACAAAGTTAAGAGTAGTGTTTAATGCCAGTAGTCCTACTACTTCAGGTGTTTCATCTAACAACCTACAAATGGTGGGACCAGTTGTCCAAGACGACTTAATGTCTTTACTTCTTAGATTCAGAAAACATAAATACATTATTTCTGCTGATGTAGAAAAAATGTATCGGCAAGTGATCGTACACCCTGATGACAGACACTTGCAAAGAATATTATGGCGTGAAAACCATTTGGAGCCTATTAAAACCTATGAATTAAACACTGTGACTTATGGAACAGCAAGTGCCCCGTTTTTAGCAAGTAGGTGTTTAAAACAAGTTGGCTTAGAATGTAAGGATAAAAAGATTGCTGATATTATAATTCATGATTTTTATGTTGACGACTTGCTCACAGGTGGTGATACAATATCTGACGTCACAAATATCCGTCAGAAAGTTACTGCCGAGTTAGCTGCCGCTGGTATGCCACTTAGGAAGTGGAAGTCCAACAATATCCTGGTTTTATCAGATCAAGTCACAAGTTCATCATTAAATTTAAACATTGGCTCAAATGAGCCAAGTAAAACATTAGGTCTTAACTGGTTAACAGACTCAGATGAGCTTAGGTTTTCAATTAGTAATATGTCAATATCAAATAATATAACAAAGCGTGACGTTCTTTCAGTAACATCCCAAATATTCGACCCCCTGGGTCTACTAGCTCCTTGTATCATTCCAATGAAAGTAATAATGCAAAAACTTTGGTTGCTTAAATTATCATGGGATGACTGTTTACCACTAGATGTCGCTAAAACATGGAAAGATATTGTTGACAGGTTATTTATTTTGAATAGTTTACGCATCCCACGGTTAGTTTTTGGTCATTCTTGGAAGGTGATAGAACTACACATATTTTGTGATGCATCACAAACTGCTTATGGTGCATGCATCTATGTTAGGAGTATTAACAATAATAATGAAGTTATGGTGCGTTTGCTTACAGCAAAGAGTAGAGTGGCTCCTATCAAGCCAACTACAATTCCTCGGCTCGAGCTCTGTGCTGCCTTGGTTGGAGTGAGGCTATTTAACAAGGTGATTGAGTCACTTGGCGCACCAATTCAAAGTAGTACATTTTGGAGTGATTCTACAATAGTGCTCGGGTGGTTAAAAATGTTGCCAAGTAAGCTGCAACCATTCGTGCGCAATCGTGTAGCAGAAATAGTTGACAAGACTAACACTAATAATTGTACCTGGAGACATGTTCCCACACATCTCAACCCCGCTGATCTTGTATCTCGAGGCATTGATGTAAGTCAAATTCAGACTCATAATTTATGGTGGTCGGGACCAACATTTTTAACCCAGGATACAAGCAAGTGGCCTTCCTTTCCAAGCACTGCAGTGGAATCGCTACCAGAAACTAAAACTGAGATTTCTTTATTAACTACTTCTAAGACTCCAAAACCTTTAATTGATTTTAATCGATTTTCAAACCTTTCTCGACTTAAACGCACAGTCGCATATATGTTACGATTTATTCAAATTTGTAAAAAGCAACCACCGACCACTTTACATCTTAGTGAAGATGAATTACAAAATGCGTTAAACTTAATTGTGAAATTGTCTCAAATAGAATCATTTCCCGAATATGAAATATTAATGAAAAATCAGTGTTTACCAAAAGGTAGTCCCTTGACTAAACTTAACGTATTTTTAGATAAAAATAAATTAATTCGTGTAGGTGGTCGCTTACAAAATTCTTCATTTTCATATGAGAAAAAACATCCGTTAGTAATACAGTCCACTCATCGATTTTCTAAACTATTATTTGAATTTAATCATAAAACTTTAATGCATGCAGGCCCTCAACTACTGTTGGCTTGTATAAGAGATACTTATTGGCCAATAGGTGGTCGCAACCTTGCTAAATCGTGCTATCATCGTTGTGTCACTTGCAGTCGCATTACAGCTAAACCAATTAATCCCACTATGGGAAACTTACCTGAACGACGGGTGGCGTCTGGTGGTCATCCATTCGAATGTGTTGGGGTTGATTACGCTGGACCCATACTGTCAGCGTCTCGTCAAGGTCGTGGTTGTAGACTTGTAAAAGTTTACATTGTACTCTTTATTTGTTTTACGACGAAAGCTGTCCACATTGAGTTGGTGGGTGACTTAACCAGTCAAAATTATTTGTCAGCACTTCGTCGTTTTATGTCTCGTAGAGGCAAGCCTAACCATATATATTCCGACAACGGAACCTCGTTTGTAGGCGCTTATAATGAAATCGGTAAATTTTTGAAGGCTAACAGTAGTTCGTTGTCTGGTGACATGGCCGCTGAAGGGATTAACTTCATTTTTATTCCTCCCTACGCTCCAAATTTCGGTGGTCTATGGGAGGCAGGTGTCAAATCAGTGAAGTTTCATTTAAAAAGAGTAATGGGAAATTGTCATTTAACTTATGAGGAACTGTACACAGCGCTGGTTCAAATCGAAGCACTCCTGAACTCACGCCCGCTCACGCCGTTGTCATCGGACCCTAATGACCTGTTGCCGCTGACACCTGGACATTTCCTGATTGGGCGCACACTCACTTCCTTGCCCGTATCATCGTTTGAAGCTGCCTCCGTCACTCACTTAAAACGATACGAGAGAATAGAGGCATTACGTCAACACTTCTGGTCGAGGTGGAATAAAGAATACATCTCTGAACTACAGCAGCGGACAAAATGGAGGTCTTCAAAGGCGGTCTTAGAGACTGATCGCCTTGTTATAGTAAAAGAAGACAATTTACCGCCATTGAAATGGCGACTGGGCCGAATCACAGCAGTCTATCCAGGACGTGACGGGATCAGCCGTGTGGCTGAAATCAGGACTGCGAGTGGAACCATCCGGCGTGCATGCAGCAAGATATGCCCACTGCCATTAAATGAACATTCTGGTTGAAAGATTGCCTTTCAACGCCCGGGGGCATGTTCAGGTTTAGAAACCAAAATGTTTTCAGTAGCAAACTTATAGCAAGTTCAACGTCGTGCTACTTATTGCAAGGAAGACTTCATCAGGCGTTTAGCGTTAGTTTTATTAGTTTTAAGTCTACCTACATTGTTAATTGTGCTTTTCTTTGTTCTTCGGAATACATACGCATTTCACAGCTCCAGTTTTTAATTTTCATTTTTCCTGCATAATCACGCATCTCAACATAATCCTTCCTTTTAGCTTTGCTGTAGTCGGGTAAAAAGGATTAGAGTTCCGTGCGTCCGAGTGCTCATAGCCTGTTCAAAGAACTTTCAAAACGCCTAGTTGACGCTTCTCGTGACCCAAGAGCTGGCTTTTACCTTGGTCAGAGGCTAAGTGTTGCCATACAACGTGGCAACGCCGCCAGTCTCTTGGGCACATTACCAGCTGACAGCGTTGAGGAGGAGTTTTTCGATGCCTTTTTATAGTTTGTTGTTAGTTTATTTATTTTAGTTTATTTAGTACTTAGTTTTTAATTAATTATGTAAATATTAACTACATACTGAAGCAATAAATTCTCATGAAAAAAAATACCGATTCAAATAGTTTAAAAGAAATGGGAAAATCTGTTACGAATTTTTTAAATTATAGTTGGTGCCAGTTAAGATGAGAATAGCGGTCACTAAGCCACCTACCTACATTTATAAAACTTCTGAACTTTAAAAACCAAAAATAAGCCTGTTCAAGTCTTGAATCGTCATCTATCGTGATTTTCAACATTTTTTGTAATGAAAAACGATACATGGTTTATTTATCGTTTTTCATTACAAAAAATGGGGAATATAGGGAAAGGGCAATGGTCGCTATTCTCATCATAACTGGCACCGTCTATAGTTACCACACACTCAAACCCAACATCCCAAAACGCCACGAATTTCATCCACATTTCCTAATAGAATGTTCGCATACAAAAAATTTAACAAAATGGAATTTTATAACATAATATGGAATATCTCATAGCTTGTAAATATTTGGCATACGGCGAGTGCGCGCGACTGGATGCGATATACGTTCCGAAGCCGCATATTTGTGATACCAGGACATCAGGGATGGCGGACATTATGTAAGTACATATAGTGTTACTTATGTATACACAGTGCCGATGTCCAAGAAGTTTTGTGGAAAATGGGTGCCGTGGTTTTGACACGTCATATGGAAGAGTTCGGAATATGTTGAGTGTATTTGCAGTGCAAAGATAAGATGGATTGGACAAATTATGCAAAGAAGTGGGTGTGAGTTTTAGAATTTATTTCTGAAATATGATGTATTTTGGAAACAGTGAACTGATGGATGCTTTTGAAGGCCATAAAATCGAAGTTAAATTCTGGATTTTTTCAATTCAAATTGCCATCGATACATAAGAACACTGCCCTTTTAGGTGAACATACATTTGTATGCTAATATTTATTAGCAAGTTAGCAAGGAGGTATGAGCAATGGTACCATATGGGTAAAGAAAGAAAGAAAGAAAAAGCATTTATTAGCCCGCACAGGACAAAACACAATTTAAAATGGTAAAATTAACAGTACAAATAATAAAAAAATAAAAAACAAAAATAAAAAAAAAACATGAAATTAAATTGGTCCTGTACGAGGCCAGAAGGATGGTGTCTCAGCATGGTGCTGTAACATTTAAAAAACGTCACAGCGCTGGTATATGGTAACGGTCTCAACGTATAATTTGTATCGTTGGTTTATACCACTGCTCACAAAATGATGAGAAAACCAGCATATCCCAGAACCAAAAAATCGAAGTTGTTGGCGACAGATCTAGTAACCCCATTGCTAGGGGCTTGTTCTGGTTGGTTGGCTAGCGACGGGGCGGCTCACATTATTTTCATTTTTCCTAAATATTATAACGTGATCCAATTACCTATTATAACCAATTGCATCTTTTACACTTTACTGTATTTGATTTGGTGCCTAACAGAAGTCATGGGACATCTATCAACCCGTACTGAGCCTGAGTAAATAATTCACAAAGAGAAGCATGGTGGCCTATCCGCAACATTCACATATATATCTCCACTCGTGGAGGCTGTTTCAACACCAAAAAAGAAAATAAACAGAGCCACTCAAACACAAACACTCTCGTCATACATTTCCTTATGTATATTCGTTCTATTGAATTGTAACTCGCGGCAACCCTACAAAGCACGCACGAGGATTCGATCGCGATATAAATGCAGCGATTGTGAGCTCTCTCAAGTCAGCTGAATGCAATAAAACATGGAAAATAATACGTAAACCTGCACGTGTCAACTGAGATTTTGTATTTTATTTAAAGTAAAGAGTTTTTAATTTTTTCTGTAATATAGGCTGCGGGAACTCATCAAGTAGTGTAACCGAGTGGCGCCCACGGAATGGAAAAAAAAGTTTTGGTCGTCTTGCGAAGAGGTGGGCAGGCGACATTTCTGCCATTGTGGAATATCTCATATTCCTATTATCCTGCAATGGCCGAATCTATCAATTTTTTACAGCTCCAATGGACCATCAGGTATTTGATTTCAATTCAATTTGGGTTTGGTTTGGATTTTTATTTCTGTGTTGTGAAGGTCAGATAGGTAGTAGCTTCATGTAAAATACAAGTATTCAGCTGCATCCGGTTATACTGGAAGCCGACCCCAACGTAGTTGGGAAAAGGCATGCAGATGATGATGACCTCCAGGCGTTACATTGAGACACACGGACACCGACACCTGCAAGGGCTTCGTTTTTTCCTTTTGAGGAGCGGAATACTCGGGTAAGCAATAAATTGTTTAACTATCAACACTTCCAATTGAGGGCTTTCACTGACATCGTGTATTCTTTTATTTGGACGCCATAATGGCCAGGATACCGTTCTAAGTTTTCATAATATTTCGAAGTCAACTGAATTGAAAGCTTTATTTTCTTTAGCGCTTGCTTTATTAAAAAGAAACAATGGAATGTTTATTAATGAGGTGAACAAAGCCAAAGCTATTGAAAGGAATCTTTTCTTTAAGAACTTTTTGCTGGTACTAACTGGCTACCCCAACTGCGCTTGCGTTTAATTTAGTTTGAATTATGAATGCTGTTTTCTTTTGTTTTTATTTTAGTAGGTATAGTGTTTTGTGTATTAAAGACTGGCCGCTATGAAATTTACATTTTGCCTTTAGTATGGTCTTTAGCCACTGCGACCAACCGCTCCGACCGCGCTAATTATTCGCGAATTCTCCGCAAATAATTCGCAATTATATAAAACACTTGACGATCGCAAACTACAAGAGATATAGCTATATAAACTTTACAGTGGGTAGCTGAATAGATATGGAACCTATTTAATCAAAAATTAAGATAAATAATTATAATTTGATACTCTAAAAATAATGTAGAACTTGAAAAACAGCGATAAAAACGGACATTTCGCTATTAAAATATTAAATTGTGGAAAATGTATTAACTTTTTTTTATTTTTATTAAAATAAACTAGAATACATTTCCACAAGACCATAATCTTATTAACACCTCATCAGAAACATAAAAAAGCTAATTAGAAACTATTTAGTATAATACTTTGGTATAGTCGGTTTCACGGAACACGAAATCTTCTTGGATTTAACAATTATTTAATTTGACAGAGTTAAGCGTACGTCAGTTGTAGCTTTCTCGTAGTACTAGCTGATGCCCGCGGCTTTGCCCGCCCACAAATTATATACTAAAACCTTCCTCTTGAATCACTCTATCTATTAAAAAAACCCGCATCTAAATCAGATGCGGAGTTTTAAAGATCTAAGCATACATAGGGACAGACGCGGCGGGTGACTTTGTTTTATAATATGAGTGATGATGTGATTCAAGGATTTTTGCACTGCGTTGATTAAGCAGGCTAAACACATTTTAATCTACGGGTAAAATTATTAAAAAAAAAACCATTTCTTTACGAGATTCGATCATCATCATAATTGGCTTTCCTGGTCCTCTCATTGCAAAGTATAGGCCTTCTCCTTTTTGTAAATAAAATGTATTATTGGTGTATTTACACTAAGGTCGTTAGCCCGAATTCGGGTGCCCGAAATACTTTACTCGGATTCGGGCACCCGATGCATTTATTACAATACGAGTAGTTTAAATGAAGTCGAACCATGACACCGAACAAGATTATCCGAAGACGGGCGTACTCGACTCCGTCTATTAACACTTGGTCGTTTGTTTGAATCCTGCAATCGAATTCGGACTAACGACCAAGTATAAATGCGCCATAAAAATTAACTCAAAAAGAAAAGTTAAATCCTGCCACTTTACGTTCTATGTGCTCCTGCATCGTGAATAGTTGATCTCACCATACATACGGAATATCTTCCTTTATTACTCTCCGCTGAGAGGTCTTAGATTACGATCAATCGAGGTTAAGCTGCTGTTGTGGCGGATTGGAATCGGATGGGTCACTGAGTTTGTGAACGAACGAATTGCTTGTTCGATTTTAAAGATTTAAAATGCAATTTTGGTTAAAAACGTTTTTTATCAGCAGTTTTTTTTTGGGGTTGGCACGGTATGTATTTTTCTTTCATACTTTTCTATTACATGTCATCTCATCAAACACGTCTTTTCTTGGCATATCATTCTTTACACAACCCACCCATAGCTTCTTTGGTCTTCCTCTACTCTTATAACAACAACAACAGCCCATAACGTCCACTGCTGGACATAAGCCTCGGGAGAGGATCATGGGAATGATGGGAGGAATTTGCCGTAATCTCCACGCTTGGCAGGCGGATTGGAGATCGCAGTGATGAAAGACTAACAGAAAACGCTGCTGCCCATTCTCTGGTCTACGGAGGCGCAAGGTGTTCTGCCTCAGACATTAGTCGCCTTATACGACACCCGTGAGTGTAATGGGTTGGTTCTATTCTACTCTGCCGGATACCACACGGCTCAAAAAAAAAATCTCTACTCTTATACACATCTACATTCATACTTGAGTATGAATGTAGATGTGTATAAGAGTAGAGATAGAAAAAGTTTAAGAGAGAGAGAAAGTTTTGAAACTTTCCTCACGACATTCAACTTCACTAATAGCACAAAAATAACAATACGCTTAGTTTCAAGAGTTAACTTTCTAACCTACTGCAAATAGCATCTTCTGTGTACGACTCGAGAGTTTATTTTAACACAACCCACTCCATATCGCTGCATCCTATTTTTAGATCACTAGTATTTCTTCCAAGCAATAACCCACTTTAATGTTACAGCCAACATTTTTGAGGATATCCGCTCTACTGTAGGCTACTGGACAAAGAGCTTACTAACCCATAAATCAGATAGTATGCCACGGACACTTTAGATAATCCGTCATTTGGATTAATGCCCGGGGGTAGTTTTGTTATCTTTTGAGGGTAGTTATGTTATTTATGATTTGGGAGTTATGGGGCGATTAAGTTAAGAGGTGTGATGGTTTTTGGGTTAGTGATCTTATAGTCAATGTTACCAAGTAAACTGACGGGTCTCGGGCGGTGATTTGTACAATTCGAGCTAATGTCATCATCTGCCTAGCCTTTTCCTAACTATTTTGGGGTCGGCTTCGAGTCTAACTGGATGCAGCTGAATACCAGTATTTCATATGGAGCGACTACATGGAGCGACTGCCTATCTGACCTCCACAACCCAGTGGTACTGGGTAATACGATACCACATAGTAAGACTGGTTGTCAGACTTTTTGGGCCACTGACTACCTGTAACGACTGTCAAACATGGATAAATGACAGCCGGGACCAACAGCTTAACGTGCTTTCCGAGGCATGGAGGAAACTCGGTATGTAACGGAGGTCACCCATCTATAACCAACCTAGGCAAACCTACTGGGCCCAAACCGTGTTATTGCAAGGAACATCGATACGATAAAAAGAAGAAGCGCAATACTTACACGGTTGAAAGGAACAACAGATTTAACAAAGCAGCAAATCGACCTGATGTACTGAACACGTATTCGTTTGTGCGTCGATGTCCCTTTTTTTTCAGATGGGAAATCATCAAATTACCGCTCCCGCTCTGGGCGGAGCGGAAGGGAGTGTCAGACTTTTAATGACAAAAAACTAAAACCCATCCGTGTTCCTTCATCGCCTTTTTCCATCCTGTACAAACTTGATGACTTTACTTTTTGTCACCCATTGAGCAATTTTTTTCTTGAATCTGACATTAAAATGTCTGAATTTATTAAGGGGTCAAACTCATCAAAGAACATGCTCTCTACTCTATAGATAAAAACAAAATGTGGATTCAAAGAGATAGCTTCTAAACAGTATTAAATTTAATGAAAACACCAAGTTTTAGCCCCGCCCCAGCTTTGTTGATGTTATAATCTGTGGTAAATATTATAATCTTGATTTACAATCTGGCAACATCGCTGTCTTTATTCGGTCTCTAAAAAATGTGTCATGGCGTTGCTTGCTTCTATCCTGTGTAACGATAATATGTAAAATTAAGATAAAGTGATTTAATAAACACTAATTAATATAATGTGGCCTAATCATTCATATCAACCATATCCACCAACTCCAACATGGTAGCAGAGCGTGGTTGGGTGGTTAAGTATCTGAAAAATTAAGATCAAGAAAAAAGGCCACGTGCTAGTTCGCGCCTCGTGTAAATCAAGCATAAAAGTCAAGAATATAAACGTTTTAATTATCAAAATGGCTAAACAAGCTAAAATAGAAGACATCATGATGCCCATTTTTGATGGAGTTAATTATTCCAGTTGGAAGTTGAGGTTATTAACCCTACTGGAATATAAAGATTGTAACGAGCCCGCCATTTGCGAGATGCCTGCTAAATATTTAAATGAAGAGGCGGAATGGAAGAAAAAGGATTTAAAAGCAAGAACTATTTTAATGAGCACCATTTCGGATAAACAACTAGAATATGTCGGTGAATGTACAACAGCCTATCACATGATGAAAAAGTTTGACAAGATGTATCTAACACAGTCTACAGCTATGCAAATAATATGCAGAGGAAAAATTGAAGAAATCAAATTAAACAGTTACAATACAGTAGAAGATTTTTTTGTGGATTTCGAAAAAACAACGAATGACTTCAAAGCGGCTGGTGGAAGCATAAATGAAACCGAAAAGATGCGATACTTGCTCAGAGCATTACCTCCAAGCTATAGTTATATTGGAGATTTTATTGATGTAATTCCAGAAGAACAAAGAACAGTAGATTATGTAAAGTCTAAAATAAAAGAGAAAAATATGACTTCTACTAGTGATCCAGACAAGAAAAGCAATATGAGTACTTTTTCAACAAAAACTAAAGCACAATGTTTTATCTGTGGAAAGACCGGCCATCTCAAGAAGGACTGTTGGCACGGTCAGAAAAACTACCAAGGAAGATATCCAACCAGTCAACGCCAGCAAGGACCACAAAGAGGTAACAACAGAGGTGGATTTCATCGAGGTCGTGCCCGAGGCAGAGGTCAAGGTCATCCCAGAGGTGAGTCGACAAGCACTCAGCAAGATGGCTCTGCAGCAGAGTCATGGACAGCTCAGGTATGTAATCCAGAAATAAATCAGTTAACGGGATGTAGTGAACGGGAATATGATAATGATGGTGAAATAAGTTGGTTGTTAGATAGTGGATGTACGGATCATATTATAAAGAATGATACATGTTTTTATGATTATGTAGATTTAAAAAATCCCATTGATGTGAAACTGCCGGATGGTAAAATTTTAAAAGCAACCAAAGTAGGTACGGTTAAAATTTATTTCAAAAATTATTACAATGAAAAACACATTGATTTAAAAAATGTATATTTTGTTAAAGGTATTAATCAAAATTTGTTAAGTGTTTCAAAAATAACCCAAAAAAATTGCATACTAGTAGCAAGACATGATAATGTAAAAATTTACAACCAATCAAGAGAATTAATAGTTGTTGCTAACAAAATAAATAATTTGTATTACATAAAAAGTTTTGTTTCAAATTTTAATAACAACAAAATGTATGTGAATTCAATAAAATTAACTAATAAAGAGAAATGGCATAGGGCACTTGGTCATGTAAATTTTCAATATTTAAACAAGTTGATAAATAATAAGTTAGTTGAAGGTTTGCCAGATAAGATTGAAAGTACAGAAATGAAATGTTCAAATTGTATTGAAAGCAAAATGGCTAATGTACCTTTTGAAAACAATAGAACTAAGACTACTGAAATTTTGGAATTGATACATACTGATCTAAACGGTCCACATAGCACAACTGGTTATGGTGGAGAAAAATATTTTTTGACATTTATCGATGATTATAGTAAATGTACAAGAATTTTTTGTATTAAAAGCAAAGCAGAAACTGCAAATTGTTTTATGGAATTTGTTAATTTAGTAGAAAATAAATTCAATAAAAGAGTAAAGAAATTACAGTGCGATAATGGCAAAGAATACTTAAATCGAGACATTTATAATTTCATTAGACAAAAGGGAATAGAGTTATTACCATGTCCACCCTATGTCCATGAATTAAATGGAGTAGCGGAAAGGTATAATAGATCTGCTATGGACGTAGGCAGATGCTTAATGAGAGAAGCTAAAATTCACAGAAGGTATTGGCCTGAAGTTATAAAAACAGCAGCATATTTGAAAAATCGTACAATTGCAAATACAGTAGAGAATAAAACTCCCTACGAAATATTTTTCGGTATTAAACCAAATGTTGAGCATTTAAAGATTTATGGGAGTAGAGTTTTTGTCAGGGTTCCAGAAGTTTTAAGAAAAAGTAAATGGGACGATAAAGCCCAACTCGGAGTACTAGTAGGTTATAATGAGAATGGTTATAGAGTTTTATTAAATAATAGAATAATTAATGCTAGACATGTACAGGTGGTTGAAGAAAACACTGAATTAATTTGTTTAGAAAAACTTGATGATGAAAAGGACAGGGACTTGGAAAATGTAACTTCAAATATAAAAAATAAACTTTTTAAAACTGAAACTGATGAAGACTTTGTAGATGCAAATGAAACTTGCTCTAATAATACTATGGAAGATCTTGTTAATGATGATAATTTAAGTAACAATAATGACAAGCTTGAAATAGAAGAAAGGTCAAAAAGAAAGAGAAATCCAGTTTCCAGATATGGTTATCCAGTAACACATTTTATTTATGTAAATTGCATTGATGCAAATGTACCAAATACATTTGAGGAGGCGATGAGCTCCCATGATTATAAGCAATGGCAGGTAGCAATGGACTCAGAAATAAATAGCTTAAACAAAAACAACACATGGCAAATTGTTGAACGGCCAAAAGATAAAAAGGTTATTGACGTCAAATGGGTCTTTAAAATTAAAAGTAATAATGTTTATAAAGCTAGATTAGTTGTGAGAGGATTTCAGCAAAAGGATTATCTTGAAAATGTTTATTCACCAGTAGGAAAAATGCAAACATTGAAAATTTTATTATCATATAGTTGTAAAAATAGTTTATTTATAGAACAAATGGATGTTGAGACAGCATTTTTAAATGGTCATATAAAGTCAGAAGTATTTATAAATCAACCGAAAGGTTATGAAACTGGAGATAATAAAGTTTACAAATTGCAAAAAGCACTCTATGGTCTCAGAGAAAGCCCTAGAGTGTGGTATGATTGTTTCAACAAATTTATTGAAAAATTGAACTTTGTTAGAAGTAACTATGATTACTGTTTATATGTAAACAGAGCAAGCAAAGATCCAATATATATACTAATATTCGTTGATGATCTCCTAATTTGTTGTAAAGATAAAGATAAAGTAAATAAGGTAAAAACTAGCTTAATGGAAAAATTTGCTATGAAAGACCTAGGAAAAATTAAAAGTTATATAGGCATAGATATTGATTATAACAATGACAGGAACAAAATGACCTTAAGTCAAACAAAATATATTGAATCTTTGGCTGTAAAATATAATCTGGAAAATAGTAAGTTATATGATACTCCAATGGAAACAAACTTAAAATTAGAACAAGCTAGAGAAGTAGATGATAGTATTAAGTATAGAAATATAATTGGTGAATTATTGTATATTAGTACAGGCACTAGGCCAGACATAGCATACAGTGTTAATTACTTAAGTCGATATCAAAGTTGTTATGACCGTACACATTACAAATATGCCATGAGAATCTTAAAATATTTGTATAAGACTAAGGATTTAAAGTTAACATACTATGATACTGAAAACTCTGAAACATTAGATTGTATGGTAGACTCTGATTATGCAGGAGATAATGTAGATAGAAAATCTACAACAGGTTTTGTAATTAGATTATTTGGAAACTTAATTTTTTGGAAAACACATAAACAAAGTACAGTAACTAAGTGTTCAACCTTTGCAGAGTATACTGCTATGTCAGAAGCAGTGACAGAAGTACTTTTCATTAGAAACTTGTTAAGTGAATCATTCAATGTAAATTTTGATAAACCAATAAAATTATATGAAGATAATTCAGGTGCGATTTCGATTGCTAAGTATGGCAATTTTACCAAAAATTCAAAGCACATTGAAGTTCAGTTTCACTATATAAATGAAAACTATGAAAAGGGTATTATTGATATTGTAAAAATAGATACAGAATTTAACTTAGCAGACATGTTAACTAAAAGTTTAGACAAGAACAAATTTTTGAAAAATAGGTTAGGGTTAAAATTAATTTAGATTAAGTTTTGTATTTTTTATGTAAAAGGTCAAGATTATAAATTTAAGGAGGCGTGTTATAATCTGTGGTAAATATTATAATCTTGATTTACAATCTGGCAACATCGCTGTCTTTATTCGGTCTCTAAAAAATGTGTCATGGCGTTGCTTGCTTCTATCCTGTGTAACGATAATATGTAAAATTAAGATAAAGTGATTTAATAAACACTAATTAATATAATGTGGCCTAATCATTCATATCAACCATATCCACCAACTCCAACAGTTGAGTCAGGTGCAAGTTTTCGTAGAAGCCGAGGTTCCGTGTATTGTTAAATAAATTGTTGTTTTCTCGTAACTTGTTTTGTATTATGTTTCTTTGGTGAATTTAATATTGAATATAACGGTACGACTGGTTCCATGATTGTTTCGTTTCAAAGTTTCAAGGATGCTACGGTTGATTTACAAACAGCTATGCCAACTTGATTTCTATTTTGCTGTGATTGTTTAAATATTAGTGATTTATGTTAAGACGTTTTATAGTTTTTTGTGTATAAATAAACTAAACACACACTTTGACGTAAGGGTTCAATATTCGTGTACTACACAAAAAACATTTTAAAAAGAAAACACTAGAAGATGCAAGGCATAAAAATACTAGTATTCTTAAAAGCTGACATCTATTAATCAAGCATACATATATGTCTGGAATAGTACATTTTTTCTATTTTTATTGAGGGTTGGTCCAATAGTAATAATTTTAAACAATACTTCCCTTTACAAAGTTTTAGTTATTTCAATGGCACTATGTAGTATTCTAAAAAGAAGAATAAAAAGGAGTGTTGGTCGTCTGGTGGTGAGATGGACAATCGACATTGTTGCCATTGCGGGAATATCATGGATGAGCCTAGCACAAAAACGTGGAGCTTGGCACAAGCAAAAAGAGCCCTATACCCAGCAGTGGATGTAGTTGGGCCGTAGATCATGATGATGTAGAATTTTCACCATGGAGACAACTCTTATTTCAGTTGTCACCTACTTATATACGCCTATCATATGATAAGATAAGATTTATTTATTTCTGAGTACATTACCTTCTTATTGAGTTTATTATCTTGCGCCACCGTAGACCAGATAATGGGCAGCAGCCTTTTCTGTTAGTCTTTCATCACTGCGATCTCCAATCCGGCTGCCAAACGTGGAGATTACGGCAAATGCCTCACATCCATGATGTGAAGCATTTGCCGTAATCTCTGCTGAACATAAGCCTCTCCCATGGGAGAGGCTTATGTTCAGCAGTGGACGTTATGGGCTGTTGTTGTTGTTGTTGTTTGTTGAGTATATTATTATGGTACCATAAAATCTTAATATTAGACAGTTTCACATATACTACCGTTTCCGGTGTAGAAATATTAAAATTTACTTACAAAGCTGTATGTCGTAACAATGCAAAGTCCCCATTAACATAAATTAGTTGACATGAAATTGGGATTTTTTTATACAATGTCAAGTTTTACAAACACAATTTTTATTTATTTCAATTTTTTTTTCTTGTACTGTAGTTTGCAGGTCATCACTACGGTACCCTAAAACAAGATAAAGCCGCTACTTCCATCACTGCGGGTACTTTTTCCGGCAAGTTTGTTGAGAATGGGGCCACTCCGGATGCTTTGTTACGAGTTTTTCAGGTGTTCGTCATGTCTTAGACTTTTTTTAGATATTTTACAAATATTTTTGGCTGGGAGTAGTTTTTAACTATAATCCTTACCAAACTAGAGCAGTGAGAGAAGAGTACCTAAAGCAACGACTACCCATCGGTAGTTCGGTACCCAGGCGGGTACATTACGTTGAGTAATTCCTTTCATCACTACTGCTCCTAATGGAAGGTCTGTGTGAAGGATGATATGGCAAGAAATAATGATGAGATGATGACGATGATGAGATTCGAAGAAGGTATGCTGCATCGGCACCATTTAAATTGGAATAAGGGCAGTAGTATGATGACTACCTACTGCTCCCAGAACGTTGTATTGTATTGTATAGCGGGCTGGTGTCCGCAACTCCACGTCAAAGCGCGTATTTTGCGTACGGGTGGGAATTTTATTCGATCCACCCTAAATCCCCGAGAAAGGCCAGCAGCGCGTTGGTGTTGCTGACAATCTCGCGGAGAGCACCTGGGTTACCTAAGTACTTTGCCCTGTATGTTGCAACCACTGGGCAGTGCAGAAGCACGTGGGCTGCTGTCTCGTCTTCCTCCATGCAGGCACGGCACAGGGGGCTGTCCGTGACTCCTATGACAAAGAGGTGTTTATTAAAAGAGCCGTGTCCAGTAATGGCAGCTGTAACTGTGCGCAGCTGCGGTTTGGTCAACCGAAGCGCGCGTTTGGTGAGGCGGCCGTCAATAGTAGGAAGTGCTTCCTTGGCCTGCCTGCACTCGCCGTGGTCTAGCCATAGCTTGTGGTGTTGTTCACTAGTTCCCAGAACGTTAAAGAATAGCATTGTAAACAATGATATTCTAGAAAACAGATATGTTATACACCTACAAAACTACCGAAAGAGTGTGCCGCGAGGCAGTGCCAGCTCACATACACGCAGTGACGCAGAATAAAGGCAAAACGACCCAATTGGCCCGTTTTCGAGTCTTCACGATTGCGCGCTCAGAACATATCTGTTTAATAGAATATCATTGATTGTAAGAAAACCAGCCGCGGTCTGCCCTAAAACGAAACATTCGAAGATAACATGTGGCATCTACTAAACCGTACATTTGGACTCGCAAGGTGGAGTAGAATGCACTCCCTCTCATACAGAGGATTATGTAACACTGGCCGTGCTAGCGTGGCTAGCGTTAGGACAAGCCCCCACACTATTCCCAAACCACTGCAACTCCTGAAAGCCAAAACCAACAGTGGCGACCACCAGAAAAACGTCGAGACAATGAAGCTCGACGAAGTCTCAGAGAATGAATTTAACTGTCTTGGAATCAACGAAGTTAATTTGAAAAGAATAGCGGAGGAGTGGGAAAACAACAATTTCCACCTCCCTCCATATCACCAGAAACGGACACTAGGAAATTAGAAGAATAAATAAATATCGCTGGACAACACAGCGCCATCTAGTGCCACACTAAGCAACGAGACTTGTGTCGTGGACACCAGATAGTTGATATACTACATAGATACTTTTTGTTTGCAAATACATACTTATTATACATAATTATAAACATCCATGCCTCGGTCAACATAATGTCCATGCTCATCACACAAACATTAGCTCCTACCGGGATTCGAACCCGGACCCTAAGAACGTAAGGCAGCCTCACTACCGCTGCGCCACTCGGGTCGTCAAGAAGAAGTCTATACACGAAACGAGGGAATGATTACTTGTTTATTTATTTGACAACCGACATTTCAATTAGCCTCTTGAACCAGTCTTGAGTGTTTCTATTGAGAGGTCGATGATCTGCCTTTCATGAGTTGTATATCTGAAAACGCTAGTTTGTAACTGAAACACTAAGTTTTAGTTCCAGTATTTGAATATTCAACTGATGTGTATTTACGTTCGCTTAGGGCCTAAGCACATCGACGTATTTTAAACGCGCAGATGACGCGCGTTACGCGCTTCAAACGAGATTTGAACGCAACTTTGTAACCTAAGCACACGGGGTAATCGTAAAACGCGCGACTACCGTGCGTATACGCGCAGATACAGCGATACAGACGCGCTGTATAGTCACTCGTAGCTCCCGCGTTTTGGTCAGAGACTCCTCGGCAGTTGTACAAAAGCGTCGGTTGAGACAACACTCCTGACGCTGTCTTTGACCCTTTGTACGCGCTTCAAACGAGTTTCGAACGCACTTCACACGCGCGTTTGTATCGCGTTTTACGCGCGTTTGAATTTATAAAAATCAAATCAGCATCTACGGCGCAGAAAACGGGCGTTCCTGAAACGCGCGTCGTCTGCGCGTTTAAAGTACGCCGTGTGCTAGGGCTCTTAGAATTAGGTTCTGATCTATGTTTAAATGACACCTTCCAAATTTAATTAGTAAGAGAATGGAGGAATGTATATTCGGCTCTTTAGTAAACTGATCCCACACAGGCGGATCCCGTGGGATCAGTTGACGTTTAAGACTAGACATTATTATTGTTTATTTACATTTAGAGGTGCTACATTGTCGGGTCAACCTGATTCCGCACAAGCCGGATGACAAAACAACCTTCGATTTTGCTTCCCGGCCTGTGCCATGTGTAAACACGCCTGAGAGCTCCTTATTTATTTCAAGGCTTACTGGCAAAAGGTCAAGGTTTAGTTCTGTATACTTAAAAGAATAAAAAGGTATATATAAAATTTATAAAATTAGTTATAATTTATTAAATTCTTTACACAATCATGGATATGTCCTGGCCGACTATACTTGTCAGATGAGATGATGGCCACAAGAAGAGAACTAATATTTGAAAAAACTGGCCAAGTGCGAGTCGGAATCGCGCACGAAGGGTTCCGTACCATTATTATCAAAAAACCGGCCAAGTGCGAGTCGGACTCGCGCACGAAGCGTTCCGTACCAATTATTATAAAAAATCACGTTTGTTGTATGGGAGCCCCCCTTAAATATTAATTTTATTCTGTTTTTAGTATTTGCTGTTATAGCGGCAACAGAAATACATCATCTGTGAAAATTTCAACTGTCTAGCTGTCACGGTTCATGAGATACAGCCTGGTGACAGACAGATGGACAGACGGACAGACGGACAGACGGACAGACGGACAGACGGACAGACGGACAGACGGACAGACTGCGAAGTCTTAGTAATAGGGTTCCGTTTTTACCCTTTGGGTACGGAACCCTAAAAAAGGGCAAAAAAATCACGTTTGTTGTATGGGAGCCCCCCTTAAATATTAATTGTATTCTGTTTTTAGTATTTTTTGTTATAGCGGCAACAGAAATACATCATCTGTGAAAATTTCAACTGTCTAGCTGTCACGGTTCATGAGATACAGCCTGGTGACAGACAGACGGACAGACGGACAGACAGCGAAGTCTTAGTAATAGGGTTCCGTTTTTACCCTTTGGGTACGGAACCCTAAAAAGGAAGACTACTTTGAACATCAAGTAAAAAACACCTCCAAAAAAAATAAAAATCCATATACAATCATCCAAGTGTATCTAACAGTTTTACGTTAAAGCAAAGTGTTGCAAGCTAGTGGCTCAATGAAGGCCAGCCCATAAACAAGGCGAGTTGTTAGGCCAATCACATACGAGGCCAATAAAAGAACTCCGTGAATCGACTAGCTGAGTCCACTGGGCCATACGAGGCCATACTGCGTACAGTGCCTAGGGTTTTTTGATTAAGTCGAGACTTTCCCAATTCTGGCCAATTATGATGGATCAATTGGGGAATGGTTGGACGTTAGGCGCCTGTGGTATTGGTCGGCTTGGCGCATACAGATGAAAATGTTTTACCTTTGCCTTAGCTCTAGTTTCAGAATCTGAATGATCCTTTTATTGTGACAACGTGTATATCTAGACTAGGATTTAATTATGCTGCGTTTGTTAGTGTAAAACATGTGGGAAAGAAACATCAATCTCACGAACATGGATGATGGAACCAAGAGTTTCTTGCCCATTCGTCTTCATAGAGATCTACGCTTTAGAATAGGCAACTGCAACTTACAAGTTATTATGCCTTGTGACTGGGACTTTTTTTTGTTTTCTCCACATTCAATAGTGCCTGTTTGAGTTTTAGTTTGAAGCCCTGGTAATATGAACTTCCCCACGACGTATTTAAGTAAGTAAGCTAGCATTCATGGCTGGCATGGCTTTAGTCGCCTCTTACGACACCCACGGGAAGATATGGGATGGTGCTATTCTTTACGTCCGACACCATACAGAACTCCGACACCATACAGAACTGAATATTACATACGTGAAAGAATTAAACCAGCAGTGCAGCAGATAATTGCTCAGACACTGCGCCAACTGTACCGTCATTATCATCATCACTGCCAGCTATATTCTACCCTTAGCTCTGCACAAGCCTGTTCCCTTCTGTAACTTGCTTCCCCGGCCAGTTTGAGCCCCATACAGGTCTTTCCCGTGATCGTTTAGACATACATAAACGTTTAAATATTCTATGTGCTAGTATTTGACTACCTCATTGATCTAGAGGTCGCGATCACGACTGCTGAGCATGAGGACGGGTATTTATCGCGAATTTTACCTTTTTTATTTTATGTGTATTATAATGTGTTCTGATCGTGAAAGTTTAAAAAACCGGTCAGGTGCGAGTCGGACTCGCACACGAAGGGACGGAACCCTTCGTGTGCGAGTCCGACTCGCACCTGACCGGTTTTTTAAACTTTCACCATTGACTACATTTAGTAAATACATCACCTGTGAAAATTTCAACTGTCTAGCTGTCACGGTTCATGAGATACAGCCTGGTGACAGACAGACGGACAGATGGTCAGACGGACAGACGGACAGACGGACAGACGGACAGATGGACAGACGGACAGACAGACAGACGGACAGACGGACAGACAGCGAAGTCTTAGTAATAGGGTTCCGTTTTTACCCTTTGGGTACGGAACCCTAAAAAGATAATTGCTGAGTATTAGGTCCTGGGTTCGATTCCCAGGTCGGGCAAATTGTTATTGGGTTTTTCCATTAGGAATTTCTCAGTAGCAGACTTGATTTGTGCCCGGTTGATGGCAATAGAGTCGCCCCCTATTACTAAGGACTTAATATAAATGGCGCAAAATGTGGGTTTACCTATTAGTTACACCTCTGCTTAATCCGTCATTGCTAGTGTGATGTTATGTTATGTGTAAATATTGTAGCACTTACCACCCATATCCTAAACACTTCTACATACTGGACCCAATTAACAAACCCTACAAAGGTACATAGGGAACAAGTGTGTGTTATCATTTTGCAAGTCACCTCTAGAGGAAAATTAGTCAAGTTTCGCCCCAATTTGATAGGACCCGCATCTTGTCCCAACTTGCCTGATTTATTGTTCAGTTTCGGCCCGAGCTATTAATTTTGTCTGCTTGTTATCCCGTTCGACGCGTTCAGTCCTGTTCGGTTCAACAGGGTTTGTTGAAGTGTTCTCAAAACGTGTAGTTTGCAGATTTCTAAATGTTTTGTGGTCCTTATATGAACGTTTTTATGCTTGATAACTTCTGTGATGATTTTAGTGTGTTTATAAAAGCAACTTCCAACCTACCAGGGCTGGCAGTCTCGACAGAGATAGCGACAAGTTCGCTAACTTACGATCGCTGATTACTAACGAATAAATTGTGTTGCAATAACGGTGCTTGCGAGAATCGCATCTTGGATGTAGAGACTTGGATTTCCCGCGAGCATCGTAATTGCAACCCAATTTATTCATTAGTAATTAGCAATCAAATGTTAGCGATTTTGTCGTTATCTCTGTAGAGACTGCCAGCCCAGTACAGATGACATTCATAGCGTGGGAAAATTTTCTATAGAATTAAACTTGGTATAAGTTTACAAAATTGACCTTTGTAAATTGGTCGTGGGTGATGTTTTGAATGGGATTAGATTAGCATCCCACATAATCTACGCCCATTATGTATACAAAAGCTTTAAAACTTGCCATGATATTTAATACTCTTTGGTCGTATCATGCTGGCACACGTTTCAAGACGACTCAAGTTGTTGTTAAAAAAGCCGGTGGGGAAATACACATACACGTAGCTGTAGTAAAAGCTATAAACTATTTCCTATTTGAGAATTCAATATCTGCAGATGATATTGACCAAAAGTACACACAAAGCTGGTTTTATAAGTCAACTTTGGATTGCCATCGTGGTGAAGGACTGCCCATAGTGCACATGACATATTTATGATAGAGAATCAGTAGAAATGTCGCTCTGAGAGGATCATTTCATGCACATTTGCAGGTGCAGCTGACCTTTTAAACCTAAGAACTGATAAACAAGATACGTACGCACGTAGTCTATCGGGCCTAAACATAACATTTGAACTATTTTTCATCTCTACGCTAAATAGAAGATGAGAACATAAATTTTGCAGTTACAAAATTACAATTTTATTCGAGCGTCGCCAGGAAAATTGCTTTGAACTTTTCTCTGTACACACACTTCCTTCTATTTTTCCGCGACCGAGTCACGCTCTACACGCAAAAGGTCGCGCCATGCGTGCGTCAGTGATGTCAAAAATTGCGCATCCGTGCGTAAAAGTTGCGTGGGGAGTTATGTGTGTGGGGATTATATCCCCATCATCATTACAAGTCTATAAATGTCTGACTGAATCATAAAAGTTATTTCCTGGTACTGCGACATGAATTTATTGAGTTCTACAAAAATATATGTTACATAAACATTAACTTACCTACGCCTTTTACCAAGCGTAGGCAGAAACTATGCGTTCCTTACATAATTCTTTCGCCTCGTCTATGTTCAAACATCTGATCCGGTCACACACTTTATTGAAAAACATCACCGATACCCTTTTTGGGGATGTTTTTTAATAAGGTTAGGTAATATGTTCTTCTAGGGATGTAACATCTATGCAAAAAGCGTCGTGAGTTGCTCTGTTACTCTATAAATCTCTCTTCTTTCTATCTCGTCATCATCATCTGCCTAGTCTTTTCCCAACATGTAGGGGTCGGCTTCCAGTCTAACCGGGTGCAGCTGAATACCATTATTTAACATGGAGCGACTGCCTATCTGACTTCCACAACTTAGTTAGTACTGGGTATTACGAAATATCCCTTAGTAAGACCGGTTGGGTGATTATATTATTGGGCCACTGACTACCTGTAACGACAACGACGACTCTCTCATACTATCTCTTCATATCTGTCTCTTTATATCTAACTTCAAACAATATTTATAAAACTTTTGTTACGAGCACGACTTGTACTAAAAACCGGAACACAGCGCACTACAGTTTCACCAATTAAAGCCTACCTCAATTGCCATGTGGCGCACCAAGGAACAGCGCTCTAACGCTCAAGAGTTGACGGGATAGTCCAATTAGCTAACCTCAATCCTTTTGGAATGTCAGCTAAATGAATACTGGTGAGGTCTAGTGGACGGCAGTGCGACAGTTTTGCGTCGAGTGCTGGATTCGACTCCAAGGTTGGGTAAGGGCTCATTTACGGAGACGCGGCGCGTTGCGCGTCGCATTGGGCGGCGCGGGCCGCTTAAAATTCAGGCAACGTATGAGAGCGTTTACGGAGAAGCGTTTTTACACGCGTTTACTTGAGATGCAGCGTCAAACGCTGCGTCGGAAGCGGCGGGCATAAACACATAAACACTAGATAACAATGTTATTCGTAAGTTGCACTGACAGAAGTATTTATTATTCAATAAACTTATGCGAATTAGACTGGTATTTTTATTTATTCGCGAAAAGAAGAACACAAAGAGCTAATGGCTGTTTGACATCGGTGAAAATGCGGGCCGCTGCACGCGCCGCCTCTCCATAAACGGAAAAACGCACAATGCGCCGCGTGACGCCCCGCAACGCGCCGCCCGACGCGCCGTGTTACCAGAAATGAGTTTTTCTTTGAGGCGTTTCCTGTGTCTACCGAGTTACTGATTGAATTTGTGCGCTGTTGACAGACAATACGAGCATTTTTCTAGTTGTTCAAATTAATATGGGTCTTCCACGATGGTGTGACATCAGACAAATTTATTAAATCTGGAAAAATGTAGGTCACGCTCGGTCACGTGGTTTGGGAAAAAGCTAAGCAGACGATGATGATTGGAAAAATCTAGGTCTGCTTACGTACTTGTTAAACTTTCACGATCAGAACACATTATAAAACTTATGTAAACGGGTATTTTCGCGAATTTTCGAAGCCCGACGTTTCGACCGGATTGCACCAGCCGTAGTCGCGGGAAAATTCACGAAAATACCCGTTTACATAAGTTTTATAATGTATTTGTTAAACCTTTCGGTATAGACGTGATGTTATGTGACGTTGGTTAATGTATTGTTCTTTTTCACCTTTTTTTGTTATTGGATGGCATATAAGCATACGACCAACCTGAAAATTGTCCGTTTCTACACTCAAACCCAGTGCACAGGCAAAAGCACCAATATGTATACACTTTCCTAAATTGAAAAGCAATTTTCGCGAGAAATATCGATTGTAACTTGGAGATAGGATTCTTTTCATAAAAAATATGAGTTATAGAATATGTTATCTCAGACCAAGTAAAAAACCAAGACATAGCGCTGCGAACAATAAAGTGAGGCCAGGGAAAATTACGTCTCGCTCTGTTCATACACTCTCACACGCACACATTTAAATCAAACTACAATTAAACTACGCCTCAATAAATGCACAACATGTTTACGAAACCGGCCCCACTTGTCTGTTCGCAGTGTTCCGTCTTAACTATTTTTTGGTCTGAGACTACTCGGCGAGACGTAATTTGACGGGCCTCACTTTGCTTTTCGCAGAGTTCAATCTTTACCTTTTTATTTGGTCTGTGTATGTAATGTTCGTAACAACATTAAATTTTAATCAGAACAGTACAAGAAAAACACTTATGTGAAAAATACTTATTACTCATTCAATGCATTCAAAAGTCTATTATCTGAATATATAATGACAAATAACAACCTTCCTAACATCTGAATGCAGTGGATGGGTATATCTAATATATATAATATGTAATCGCTACCGTGACGTCTGTGACGAACTTTAATTATAATTTATTTTAAGCATTTTTCTCATGTAAGTGACTTTGTGTCTTTTTTGAGAATAAATATCTTTAAACCTAAACCTTATGTAAGTTGTTAAGTGTTTAGATATTGGTACTTGTGACTGTACATACGACCTCCTTAACAGTGGTAACAGTTGACATATTTCCCAGTGTCGTAACTTCACCAAGATAGAAATTATCTGACTATCAAATTGACTAATCGACTACGTCGTTTTATGACGACATTCAACCTTCGACAAAACAATCATCATCATCATCAACCTATAATGTTCCCACTGCTGGGACATGGCCTCCTCTCAATGAGAGGGAATGGGCAATACAAAATTTCGAAGACATGTGACATCTACTAATCCACCACGGGGGCCCAGTGCGGATTGGTAGATGTCACATGTCTTCGAAATTTTGGTTCTAAGACATGCCGGGTTCCTCACGATGTTTTCCTTCATTGTTTTGCAAGCAATGACAAAACAGCGACAAAACAATTACTAAATTAATTATTTATTAGTGAGCAGCGGTGGCCCAGTGGTGGCGGCCCTGACTCACGAACAGTAAGTCGTGGGTTCGAACCCAGTCAGGCGCATTACTTTGTGTAATTTATTTGAAGGAAAACATCGTGAGGAAACCGGCATGTCCTAGAACCAAAAAATTCGAAGACATGTGACATCTACCAATCCGCACTGGGCCCGCGTGGTGGATTATAGCCCATTCCCTCTCATAGAGAGGAGGCCTGTGTCCCAGCAGTGGGAACATTAATAGGCTGATGATGATGATGACTTCATTGCCACAGAGAAAAGATTCCTAGGCTTAGCATTCTCTCTTTATTCACACAATACGAAAACCTAATGACCTAGATAAAGAAAATATTGATAGGTTTCATATTATTGTAGCCGATAACAATGACTTGGTAATGTTATTGTCTGGAACATAATAATAAATAGTTATTCGATACTAGCTTTTGCTGGTGACTCCGCCCACTTGGAGGTCGGGAATTAACCCACGAGAACGTTCATCTGGAACAAAAAAATGGTTGTGTACTAACTCAAGCATCTGGTCTAACTGCGTTCAGTCAGACGTAATTTTACTGACTTATAGACAGATTTACTTTCGCATTCATATTATTAATATAGAAGTATGGTTTAGTCTACAGGAATCTAGACTGTAGTCATGAAACGTTTTATTAGGTCAACGAGTCGATATTGAAAGAATAAGATAGTATATAATAATATTATTGGTCACTTCGAGCCGGTGATAAGTCGTCATCTTACACAAAGAGAGCACATAGTACATTATGATGGCTTGAAGATTTAATGACCCGTTTAATATACTAGTGAAAAACTCCAAGTTATTTTCTGGATCTGGATTCTTGAACCCAAAACAACCCATCCTGGGTTCGATTCCTAAGTGGGACAAAAGGTCAGGTCAAAGGCTTGGCCGTATGGTGTCGGACGTAAAGAATAGCACCATCCCATATCTCCCCGTGGGTGTCATAAGAGCCGACTAAGGGACTTACCAGCGAATGGGCAGCAGCGTTCTCTGTGCTTTTGTAACAACTGTACTGCGATCGCCAACACGCCTGCCAAGCGTCGCGATTATGGCAAAACCCCTCCTTGGGGGAGGCCTATGTCCAGCAGTGGACGTCTTTCGGCTGATATGATGATGATGACGAAAGGCTGGAGCCTGGATATGTGGCTAATGTTGGCAATAGGTTCGCCCTGGGAAAGAAGTCCAACTTACACAATCATGAACGTGATGTATTATTTTTATTCCTGTTTTTCTAAACGCTTGTGGTAATTTTTTTTTAACTTAAAAAGCAGGTCCAATCGACAAAATAAAATAAAACAAAGATAACAAATTAGTAAACTCATCCCGCAGCGAGAAAAAAGAGCTTGTAAGTGTACAGGCATGTAAGTTATGTTTTTTGGTTTCTTCGACGGCTTGTTTACTAACCTACCTAAATAAACTAGGCCACCCTTCTTCGACAAAGGTATATTGTAACGGTAGCATGAATTTAATAACAATAAATCCTGACTTTTATGCAAATAGCAGCTTGTTACAAAATGGCCCCGGTAAGCATGTTAAAATAGTTAAATTTATAAAGCACATAAAGTCGTTAAGTTGCTTCCGTTGTTTTATTCATATTTATTACAACCGTGTAAAAACGTTATTTGAATAGAACTGAATATGGTTTGCGTTGAATCGAATTGTTGTGGCTTTTGTGAGACTTCGTACTTGTTCGAGTATGTTTTATCATATAAACATTTATGTAGTTTATCAGTAGTAACATCATGCCTGTAATCCCCGAAAGGTAAGGCAGAGGTGAACGTAACAGTACACTCACATTTAGCCAGGTCCCATGTAATAGGGGGGCGAGCTTATTGTCATCAAGCGAGCGCAAATCCAAACTCCATGGCGGCCATTAAGAAATTCCTGATGGAAAAACCTAATAACACTTTACCCGACCGGTTCGAAGCCTCAGCAGTCGCACTTGCGACCGCTATACCAACGAGCAATAGGGAATATGCATAAATTTTCTTTTTTTATTTCGATACAGAATGTTAAAGTACTATAAAAATAATGCCAAAAAGCGAAAACAAGACATAAATCGGTCAAACAACACATAAGTTATAACCGTTTAAACTTTTGTTTCTATCTCTTTCTAGATAAACGACAGAATTTAGTATGGATTTTGTACGTCGATGCAGCGAATGACATCATTCGCTATATCGGATCTCTCTGTCTAATCAGCAGTTTCAAATGCTTATAACTTAGTATTTTTTAAAGATTATTAAAAACATAATTTCACTTGGCTATTTCTGATGTTAATACGTTTTGTTTAGAGTGATAAAAAAAATCATGCATATACCCTATTAATCTCCTTAAAAAAAGACGTGCACTTGATGGGCCCAAGTACACGTCTCCTTTCTAAGGAAATGACTGCTTAAAAAATAAATGAAATTACTTGTACTTCAATTTAATTCATTAAACTGAATACTTCAGTAAAATTCATTACACACAAAGAGTTATACGCCGTTGCCAATTTTAATAAATACTACGCTCATTACTCCTGATCTGATGCTGAAAATAATTAAAACTAATTAATTGTGGCTCTGTTTAAATGATAAAATTGCTGATTCTCCCTGAAGCATTACATTTTATTGTTAATAGGTTCCGTGTTATGGCGGCAGATAACTGTAAGTGACGATAATGACGTTTTTCATTTAAAAACGAATAAATATTGATGTTTAATTAAAATATAAAAAAATACATTTAATTTATAATATAAAGCGGTTATTGTAAGCCAAAAGCAGGTTTTTGGGAAATGTATATTGTGCTGTAAATAAATAATGATAAAATAAGCAACACTGCTCATATTTGTAGTTTAGAGAATGATTATTTTATCATATAATGTTATCGACACCGAATATTATGTTTTAATTTTTGCAAAGATTCAGGCTTTACCTTGTTTGTGGCTAATGTAAAACGTATTCTTAAGTTTGTTTTTTATTTTGATCTGGTTATAGAAACGATTTAAATATATAAATTTATTATAATAAATATATTTATAATATTTGTTGGTGTGTGTGAAACTGTGAATAAAGGAGAATTACGCCAATATTATAGATCATTATGTGACCTGAGTTTAAGAAAAATTGTAATGTTCACATTTCCATATAGTAAAAGTTTGCCACAGGAAGACAATTACTTTAGATATAACATTAATAAAACATTGCATAATCTGTCATTTAATAGTAATGTATTTAATTTAATTGACACTAACAATTATATTGGTGAAGATTTTTAATTGACAAAAGATAGATATCTTGTAGACAGGTGCTATCTTTCAAACTATTGGAAAAGACAGGTAGCTGTGTCGCTATCATACTTTTTTTCTATTACAGCCAAGAATTTGGCTGATCAAGTTGCCTCTGTTGAACAATGCAATACTAAAATCACAAAAATTAAATCACTGTGCCAATAGTTTGATCATAATAAATGAAGCAGTCAATCATTTAAATTAGAAAATGGGACAACAGAGGCGACCTCTTGCAATATTATAAGGAAGCCAGATAATAAATCAGGCGAATGTTTTGAGAGTTTTAATAGTATCAACCTGGTTCATCAAAATATTCAAGGATTTTTGAACAAATAATTAGAAGTAGAACTATTCCTGAATTGTAACAATATAGATATTCTTTGTGTAACGGAGCATTGGCTCAAATGTCATCAATTAATTTTAAATTTTAGTAATCACCAGGTTGGTAGTTCATTCAGCAGGGTAAATGCTATACATGGCGGAGCATTAATATAATAAATTTAATTTTTGCTCCATAAATAATAAATTTAAAGACCACAAGGATATTGTCAGCCTATCTGTTGAGCGAACAGTTGAAATAGCCTGTATAGAATTGGAGCAGTTTATTATATTAAGTGTGTATAGACCTCCTTCAGGGTTGTATGATTGTTTTGAAAAGGTAATGGATGAAGTGTTGCATAAAATCTGTAGTTCTAAGAAGTCAGTAATCATTTGTGTTGATTTTAATATTAATTTGTTAGAAAATTCTGGGTTAAGTACAAAAATTATAAGCCTGTTTCAGTCATACAATCTTGAAAACAAATTTCTCGAGCCTACCAGAATAACCCCAACTAGTGCCATTTGCCTAGATAATATTTACACGGATATTATACCCACCCAAAGAGCAATTATTAACTAATTAGATTCTGATCATTGTGGGCAATTGATCACAATTCCTAATGTAAGCAAGAAATTCACTAAAAAGGATATCATTGTTAATCCAAAAATTTAAAACTCGCCTTGAAACCTTTAAAACTAAACTTTTGTCTAAATTACCACTATTGTCAACTAATAATGATCCAAATCAACAATATAACGATTTTTTCAGTATGTATTGCACATAATTTGAAAACACATTTGTCCCTAAGACAATCTCGGTTAATAGTAACGTTTCCTTCAACGACTGGGCCACTATTGGTATTCATAAGAGTCGAAAACGACTTTATGAGCTGTATGCAGAGCGGACCTATATAAACACTGTAGAATTTAAGTTGTATGTTAAAAATTATTCTAAAACTAGCTGACCCGCGCAACTTCGTCTGCGTCACATGAGAGAGAGAGGATTAGAGAGAGTGTGAGTCAACCTTAAAAGATAGACATAATGCTATCGCGATTTTTTTTAGAACGTTTTAAAACGAACAATTCTCTAATACATGCTTGTTTGTTGCGTAACTTTAACCGTTTATGCAGCGCCCGCATAGGAAGCTCTCAAAAGAAATAAATTTTCCTTGTTTTTGCAACATTTATCATTGATGCTCCGCTCCTTTTAATTATAGCGTGATGTTAGATAACCTATACTTAGCCGTCCTCGATAACTATTCAACACTAAAAGTTTTTTTTTTTAATTCGAACCAGTAGTTCCTGTAATTAGCGCGTTCAACCAACCAAACAAACTCTTTTGCTTTATAATATTAGTAGATATTGATCCAAGTGGGTAACAATTTAATTTCTTCGATATATTTGCATTAATCGCTAAAATAATCTAAGTACTTATGTTTTTCCAAAAAAGGGCTTGCCTCGACAGCCTTTTTTTTTCGGATGGGAAATCATCAAATGACTCCTCCCGCTCTGGGCGGAGCAGGAGGGAGTGTCAGACTTTTACTGACTAAAACCCATCCATGTTCTTTCATCGCCCTTTGTGTTCCGGGGCCACGGTATCTCTTTCGAACAGCCCCGCAACCCCAGCAGGCATCGGTCCTTACGGACCACTTCCTTTTTGCTGACTCTCTTTGAGTCGCGCGTGGAACACGAACGCGCCGTCGACACGGCCTGTCGTCATGAGACGGACGGACCGCCAGCTAGCCCATAGCCCACCGTCCACAGGCCCGCGCCTACGGTAGCCGGGGGCCACGTGGTGGTCCCCGACGCCCGGGGCGTCTCCCGCGGTGGCCGGGACGCTGTGAGGTTCTCTCCCTCTCACGTTCCGCCACCTCCTTCTCTAGCATTACTGCTTCGCAGAAGTAGGTGACGGCGTCCCATTCCGTCTCGCTCCGGACCATGGCTTGCACCAGGGCCGGACGCGAGAGGTCGCTGCCGCCAATCGCCGCTTCGAGGACACGGCGGTGCTCCGCCCATTGCCTCGACAGCCTTACGTCTTTATCCTTAGACACTCAATGACAGTCATACTTCAGCTACGTCGAAAGTTCTCACCAAAGGTGCAAGAAAATAGCCCAAACACGATTTTTCAATTATAAATGGGATCAACTTTGAGATGTACTTACGCTTTTCACAAAAAAAAGGACCATGTACGGACTTCTCTGTAAAAGTTATCCGTGGTCATATACAAAAAAAAAATACGCGTCGAATTGAGAACTTCCTTCTTTTTGTTTCGTCGGTTAAAAAAACAATCTTGAGGCAACTGACACGGGCGAGGGTCATTCGATTCAGAAAATGGAGTGAAATGAACAACGCCATCTATCGACCAAAATGTTAAAATGCTAAAGTATATTATGCTATGTATTTTTTTAAAGCCGGTCAGTAGATTTAAAAGTTATGTGGTGAGCACATTTTTAGTCATTGGTACCATTTTAGTTCAACAGATGTCGCTGCATATATGTATCTTACATTAATTGATGATTAGTTCTTCTTGAAAACTTTAAGTTCATATATCTTTTGATAGAATTTACCGATTTCAATGAAACAAAAACTAAATAATACCCCAACTTACACACTATTTTTATGTATAAAAGTTATCTACATTGGTTTTGTAAATTTTACGTGATGCTTGATCATACAAACAGAAAAACAGACAAAAATTCCAAAAATGCTGGAAATGAGTTCTGTTGGTTATCCTTAACACCCTGGCAATTTTTTTTTTAAAATATTTTCGATGTACAAAAACGATTTTTCTACAGATTTATTATATGTATAGATATTTAAAAAAGTTTGTTTTATAGGAAAGTCACGTTACTTGAGTTCAAAAATTAAAAATAGTAGTAATGAATGAACAAACAAAGAATGACATGGAATATTATTAATAGCGAAACGGGAAGGTCTTGCAACCGAAACAGTGACTACAGCCTTGCTATTGGCGATAAAATTTTAAATTCAGACATTCAAGTTGCCACAGCCTTTGAAAATTTATTTGCGGATATTCCCGTATCGACTACTAAATCGCTAAACTCGTCACCTGCTGCTGCCGATTCTTTACTAAGGGAAAACGTTTCAGTCTGTGATTCCGAATTTAATTTTCAATATGTGGTATATAACCTGTAAAGATATAATTAAAACTTTTTGTGTGAGACTGCACGAACAGACTCACGATGTCCGCGATTACGCGGAGCCCTAATCAAAATATATTTGTCCAATTGACAAAGGAAAAACAACTATTCAATACACTTACCATCACGTTGGTACCGGTGATGTGACGTAGTCCCTGGTAACGTCGTATCTGAGTGGGATGTAAGTATAACTGTGTTTGTGTGGTGTATGTGAAGTTATGTGAGATTACGATGGTTCCATGGACGCCCACAGCGCGCACCGTCGACTCCAGGATCAAACCTTCAGATCCCACACGTGGCACCTTTCACGAATGTCCAACTGAATTTTATCCCGGTTTGCTAACCCAATCGGGGATATAATAGTCCAGCACTGAATTTAGGAAATTACCGGCGTTCAAATAAAACACAAAGGCCGGCTACATAACCAACAAATCACTCGCGGTCATGACCCAAAATGGCGAGATTTCTCAATTTTCACTCAATTGTCAACAAAATATCAAACACCGATCAAGATTGTATCGGATTAACAATAACTCAAAGTTTTCAAACAATAATTACACGAAACAGCGTGTACCAAAATTACAAGACCACGGAAGCCAACTTTTTCCAAACCAATATGGCTGACAAGCAAAAACGTCATCGCACAGATTCGCACAGACAACGAAACGTAATCTGTCAAACGTCAAAAAGGTGCGTTCAGAAACTTGGTGGATGAAACATCTACCCCCCCCGGACGGGCCGTCCCGTCCGCTAATCAATTGGCAGTCTTGACAAGGTTGCGACCGCTCTCTTCATAACCGATCCATCCACTAAAACCTCAGCAAAACGAGGTACCCCGTCGGTGCCAGCCACCAACTTGAGAATGCGCCCCCGGCGCCAACACAGAGGCTTAAGGTTGGCATCCTTAATAAGGACGAGGTCTCCTATCTTGGGCGGATGAGTTTTATCAGTCCACTTGACGCGCTGCTGGAGAATGTGCAGATACTCTAAGCTCCAACGCTTCCAAAAGCTCTGAGTAAGCTGTTGCACCAACTGAAACCGCGATAGCCGATTTTGGCTCACATCAACAAAAGGGTACTCAGGCAGAGCGACAAGTGGCTGTCCAATCAAGAAATGGCCCGGGGTTAGAGCCTCCAAATCGTTCGGGTCCGAAGAGAGCGGGCACAATGGACGCGAATTTAGTACCGCTTCAATGCGACAAAATACCGTAGCTAATTCCTCAAAGGTGAGAACGGTGTCTCCCAACAATCTCCGCCAGAGTCCCTTAGCCGCTTTCACCGCGGCCTCAAAAATACCCCCCCAATGGGGGCAGGCTGGCGGGTCAAACAATCAAGTGACCCCTCGACGGGCCAATTTGTTACCAATGTCAACCTGGCTCTCATTAAGAAAGTCATACACTTCTTTCAAATAGTTACTTGTACCCTTGTAGTTGGTACCGCAATCAGACCTGATCAGAGAAGGTAACCCACGGCGAGACGTAAATCTATCCAAAGTTGCCACAAGGGCCTCCGTCGAGAGGGAGGATACCAGCTCCAAGTGCACTGCCTTAGTTGACAGGCAGACAAATACGCACAAATAAGCCTTGACAATTTTACTATTGCGAAGGGTAGACGTCTTTATCGAAAAGGGACCAGCAAAGTCCGTTCCTACGCCTGCAAAGGGCCTCGCCTCATTGACACGATCAGCAGGCAAGTCTCCCATCTGGGGCTGCATCGTTGGGGCCTTAGTCCGATAGCACGGTATGCAACGGAAGACGATGCTACGAATGGTACGACGAGCCGACAAAATCCAAAACTCTCGCTGCAGAATGGCCAACAGCGCATTGCAACCGGCGTGCGAGTTCTTAATGTGACGATCAGTCACCAACAATTTAATCAAATGGCCCGCCTTGGGCAACAAAAGGGGGTGACGGACCCCATAAGGAAGGCTAGAGTGCCTCAACCGTCCTCCAACACGCAAAAGACCCGTTTCATCCAAAAAGGGGTTCAACTTACTAACGGCTCCCGACAACTTAACTCTACCGGACTTCAAGGTCTCGATCTCCTTCTCAAAGTGTACGGCCTGCACAGAGCGAACCCACAGGAGGAGTGACTCCTGTCGCTCTTGAGGAGAGAGAACCGGTGACAGGCGCTTGTCCCCTGGATTCCTAGCATTTTGACCAAAACGCCTGATCCACGAGGTAACGTTCAACAATTTGTCGAGGGAGCTGTATCGATTCAACAAAATATCCGGATCAAACGGAGGGTCCTTCGTCCCAACAGCGAGCACCTTAAGCCCGGGCAAAGGATCCGACATCAAAACCGGCGTTCGAGGCCAATCATCCTCGGGGCGAGTCAGCCAATCCGGTCCCCACCAAAGGGGGTGCACAATCAGGCTCAGGTGGAGGGGGAGCCTTCAACACTGGGCCCATCACCGCAAAGCCAAAGATGGTCGAGACAGCCACCAAACCGTTCGGCTGCAAGACTTTCACATTACCCAACAATATTCTCCCTAGTACATCGGAACCCAATATCAAATGAGCTGTATTAGGGGAATCAAACCGGCGGTCAGCTAAATCCAGGCCTGACGTCAACCGGACAATATCAGGCGACAGCTGACGTTGGGGATGACAGCCCAAAATACTCGTCAGAACAATAGCCGAAGGAAAAAACTTAAGGTCCAAACAACTCACAGGAGTGAGCCCAAATAAGGTTTGTCCCTCAACAGTCGGGATAGGTGTTTCGCCTATTCCATTAATCGTGCCTGAAAAGGCACGGACATCCAGGCTCACCCGACCCGCTAACCAAGACGACAAAAGGCAACCCTGGGCTCCCGTGTCCAAAATGGCACGGACCACAACAGAGTCCCCCGTGAGTCCCCAGACCCTGACCGATGCCGTTGGCAACAAAACCGTGTCGATCTGGGGAGGTACGTTAGCGGGACAGGCGCCAATTTCTTAGCAATGCCTGGGCAGCGACCGATCGCCGCATCCAGGCTGGGGTCTATCCCGATGAGGATAGTAGTCAAACTCCTCATCCGCGCGATGTCCCGAGCCGCGCGCCATCGCTGGAGGGGCATATCCCACTTGACGCCTGAGTGGCGGGGGGCGCGTCTCCAAACGGGGGCGTTCCGCCAACGGAGGGGAGGGAAGGCGGTGCTGGTTTGGCCAATGTCGCCTACCAGCAGCTGCATAATCGCCTTCAAGAGGGGAGGTCAATCGGCGGTCGCGCGG
Organism: Xestia xanthographa; assembly: GCA_905147715.2. NCBI lineage: Eukaryota > Metazoa > Arthropoda > Insecta > Lepidoptera > Noctuidae > Xestia > Xestia xanthographa. The sequence continues at coordinate 27,869,037 of LR990650.1, forward strand.
CTCCCGATCAACTGGCGCGGGGGGTGGAGTGCGGCGGTCAAAATTGCAGGCCCCTCTTCGACTCTGATCCGGCGAGCGAGAAGCCCGGTGCTCATCTCCATATACCCCCCCCTGCGCGAACCCCCATCAGAGGCTGGTCTGTCAGAGCGGTTCGCGTTGGCGCACAAAACTTCAAGATGTGAGCCCCTACAAATTGAACAAGGGCGGGGGTTGGGGCAATCCCGATGAAAATGATTCCCCAAACAAGAAAAGCACAGGCGGCTTGCATTGGCAACTCGGCGGCGGGCACTCACGTGCAACTCTAAGAAGGCCGCGCAAGTGACTACGGCATGTCCCGTGGCCTTACAATAGCCGCAAGTAAGATTACTCTGGGTGCCACCAAAACGGGGGGCAGGGCGGCTATCACCAGGCCCGACAGTCCCAGTCCGTCCCTGGGCCCTCGGCCGAGAGGGCGGTTGGCTTAACCCCGTGGCACCACAAGCGTTGTCGAGGAAACGACACTCATCCTCCAAAAATTGGACGAGGTCTTCAAAGGGGGGAAGATGGGTGGCACTATCCCCACCATACTTCTGCTCAAAACGGGACCTCAAATCTGAAGGAAGCCGCTGCAACACTAAGTGTACCAAGAAATAGGACCAATAGTCCACCGGCAACTCCAATCGTTTCAAGGCGTTGGTTGCTGCAAGCAACGGATTCAAAAGGTCAGCACGCAACGCTGACATTCTGGTGATGGCCGGCAACCCCAAGATCTGGTCAATATGGACATCAGCCAGGCAACGTTTGTTCTGGTACCGTCGGGATAGAAGTTCCAGAGCAGTGGGATAGGCCGAGTCGGTCACCGGCAAGTGCTGCACCAAGGCTCGAGCCTCACCTCCTAGGGCTGACAACAAATAAGCCAACTTCTGGGCCGGTCGGAGGTCAGAGCGCGCATCAACCAAACTGTCAAATAGGTTCCTGAAGCTTAACCAATGGTCCAAGTGACCGTCAAAATGTGGCAGCTCCAGGGTGCCTACCCTGGAGCTGCCACATTTTGACGGTCACCCTAGTAGTAGTCTACCCAAAAGTCCAGGGCCTGCAACAACAGAGGTCTCTGTTTTGACCTGGGCAAACAAAGGGTCCCGACTCTTCAAAATTTCCCTGGCGCGCATACTTATTATGTCACCCAGGTTCAACATCTGGTCATAATCCGCAACAACCTTATCACGGGCTGCTTGACCCAATGTTTCCAGGTCCAAGTCCAAAATCACTTCATTGAAGCGAGCAAACAAAGTGTCAACCGCACTCAATCTCGCATTCAACTGCTCATACCGGGCAAGCGTGGCCTCTTCCAGGTCTCGACGCTCAGCGGTCGCAGCAGCTGAGGCAAACCATCTTAGCTGTGAGGTCAATCCACCAATGGCTTGGTTTACAGCTTTCAATGAAGCCATTGGGACAAATATCAAATAAACAAATTAAATTCAATTAAATAATCCACAGGAATAATTTTCCCGGACCCAACTACAATTTAAACCAAATAATAAAACTTAGTTTGAATTATTACAAGTTCAAATCCGACCCTGTACAAGCAATACCTTGTTTATACATTAACAAATTAAAGTACAAGCCACAAGGGACACTACATATCATAATACATTATGTCAAACAATCTATGTTGACTATGTTTAATTTGAGTCAGGCTGACGGGCAACAAATCGGACCTCTCAATACTTTTAACTCGACAATAAGTGGTGAATTTAACAATTAAACCACGCTCTGCTACCAGTTGTGTGAGACTGCACGAACAGACTCACGATGTCCGCGATTACGCGGAGCCCTAATCAAAATATATTTGTCCAATTGACAAAGGAAAAACAACTATTCAATACACTTACCATCACGTTGGTACCGGTGATGTGACGTAGTCCCTGGTAACGTCGTATCTGAGTGGGATGTAAGTATAACTGTGTTTGTGTGGTGTATGTGAAGTTATGTGAGATTACGACGGTTCCATGGACGCCCACAGCGCGCACCGTCGACTCCAGGATCAAACCTTCAGATCCCACACGTGGCACCTTTCACGAATGTCCAACTGAATTTTATCCCGGTTTGCTAACCCAATCGGGGATATAATAGTCCAGCACTGAATTTAGGAAATTACCGGCGTTCAAATAAAACACAAAGGCCGGCTACATAACCAACAAATCACTCGCGGTCATGACCCAAAATGGCGAGATTTCTCAATTTTCATTCAATTGTCAACAAAATATCAAACACCGATCAAGATTGTATCGGATTAACAATAACTCAAAGTTTTCAAACAATAATTACACGAAACAGCGTGTACCAAAATTACAAGACCACGGAAGCCAACTTTTTCCAAACCAATATGGCTGACAAGCAAAAACGTCATCGCACAGATTCGCACAGACAACGAAACGTAATCTGTCAAACGTCAAAAAGGTGCGTTCAGAAACTTGGTGGATGAAACACTTTTCATACCTTAAATGTTAAAAAGACCGCCGATCTATGGGGTCATTCTGTGGAAGTTGCTAAATCCATTATAAACATTGTAGCTCCTTCATTGGATGTAATATTTAACGATTGTATTGACCGTGGTGAGTTTCCTGATCTAATGAAATATAGTAAAATAATACCATTGTTTAAATCGGGTAGAACATCAGACCCCACTAATTATAGACCCATTTCAGTACTACCAACCTTAAGTATTTTTTTTTTAAATTAATTTTAGCACAAATGCAAAGTTTTTTCAATAAACCTAAGTTATTGCATAAAAAACAGTTCGGTTTCACAAGGGGTCGTTCAAGTACTGATGTTGAACCGCCGGTGTTGAGCTTTTAGGACACATTTATAATGCCTGGAAGGACAAATGCGATGCTTTGGGCATTTTTTGCGATTTAACTAAAGCTTTCGATTGAGTTCTTCATGAAACATTAATCAGGAAACTACACCACTACGGAATCCGTAACGCCTCTCTGGATCTTCTTATTTCATATTTGAGTAATAGGATTCAGAGAGTTGATGTTAACGGGAAGAGATCTCCCGGATCCGTAGTAATAATGGGGGTACCACAGGGCTCAATTCTTGGTCCATTTTTGTTTCTTATTTACATAAATGACTTGCCTCACCTCTTAGAGGATAATCATGACATAGTATTGTTTGCAGACGACACTTCTCTTTTATTTAAACTGAAACGTCAGCATTTAGTTACGGATGATGTTAATAGCACCCTGGCAAAAGTCGTTAATTGGTTTAATGTTAATAACCTACTCCTAAATGAGAAAAAAACTAAATGTATTAAGTTTACGATACCCCATGTAAGACAAGTGGAAACTACTGTACTAATTAAGGATGAAGACTTGAAACCGGAAGATAGCACAGTGTTCCTAGGCATAACTTTGGATGCCAAGCTTCAGTGGGGCTCGCATATAGACAAATTGTCAAAAAAACTTAGCTCTGCAGCATACGCCGTTAGAAGAATTCGTGAGTTAACTGATTTAGAGACAGCCCGTTTAGTTTACTTTAGTTATTTCCATAGCGTGATGTCGTACGGTATTCTCTTTTGGGGCAATGCCGCCAATATTCAGACAATATTTTTTTGCAAAAAAGGGCAATTCGTTCAATTTATAAATTAAGTACTAGATACTCCCTCAGAGAAAAATTTAAAGAGATTAATGTTCTTACTGTCCCTTCTCAGTTTATTTATGAAAACCTTTTGTACGCACACAAAAATATTAATTTGTTTAAAAAAATACAGTGATATCCACAACATAAATACGAGGAACAAACACAAATTTGGTGTTCCTGCAACGAGCCTCAAAAAAATAGGGGGTACGTTCAGATGCCAATGTGTACGTTTTTACAATAAACTTCCGAGCCAAATTCAAGCACTAAGCCTAAATAAATTCAAATCGTTTATAAAACGGCAGCTGTGCCTGAAAGCCTACTATCATGTTAATCACTATCTCGAAGATAAAAAGGCTTGGGATTAAGCTGCTCCAATGAAATTTGCTCTGTGAATGTTGAAGCCTCGGACTTCGCTTGTTTATTATTTATTCCTTTCTTTCCCTTTTTTTATTTTTTATTTTCCTTTTTTATACACTCTGACATTTAATGTTTTGACATGTATTTTATTATTTTTTACTTTTTTATTTTTTTATTTGACATTAACTGATTGGACATGAATACTTATTTTGTTAAGTATTTTACTTTTTTTTTATCATCATTGTGACTTTTAATGATTTTTGTGATTTTTATTTACATTCTTTTTGAATAGAACTTGTTATGAATTTTATATGATTATTGTGAATGTGGGGACCATGTGGGTCACATTTATATTTTTTGTTTATTTTTTCCCACAACTGTCTGACAGTTTGAGTACTCTAAGCGACCTACCCAAATGTCCTTTCTTTGGTATTGTTCGTCGTTACGTTGAGCTCCTTGAGTTATAAGTCGAGCTACACGTTAACTGACAAATGCTTGCACTGACAGGTCCACTCAAATCTGTATGGTTCTTTCTTCAAAAGACCATCTCAGACCCTAATCTGCATAGTCCTCTGAGTCTGTTTCGGCTGTTTCTTCTCAGAGTAGTCAGGTACAAAACATCGGCCCCATCTAGTTTAAAAAAATGACGTGTAAAAGTGTTTGTAAAAACCTACTTGCAAAATAAACATCATTTATCATTTAAATGTAACCTTTTATCTATATTTTTTTTACGGCAACGCTTTTTTAGGTTGCTCTGAGGATGGCTAACTATCTATTACCTGCTGACACCTTTCCGTGCCTCGGAAAATACGTTAGGCAGTTGGTTTCGGTTGTTATTTGCAGATACACTGGCCTGCAAAACTAAGTACTACACTTTTAAAAAAACATTTTTTCTCTTCTTTTTCGAGTTCTTTTTGTTTCGAAAGTATATCTTGTGTACTTAAATAGTTATTGCAATTTTAAAAGTGTGATACTTAGTTTTGCAGGCCAGTGTATTTGACGGTCGTGACGGGTATTATAAGCTTGGCTACTCTTCTTCTAGTCTTAAAAAATATAAATATTGCAACCTAGTTAGTATTGTTTAACGATACCCTTGGTAAGACTAGTAGTCGGGCTTTCGGGCCACTGACTACCTGTAACGACTGTCAAAGATCTACAATTTTTTCATGTCATATTTTTTACAAATATCAAAAGGTTTACCATCCCTGTACAGCTTATTAATTCAAGCGACAATGGAGCTATACATATGCAAATGTTAGTAAAACCAGCATGAAACAATGGTCCAGCTTTTGTAAGCGGCCAAAAAATATGAATACAATGGATTTTTTAAATGTTTTGTCGTACATTTAGGTAAGAAAACAATGGGTGGAAAGGGATTTGTTTTGCAGAGAATTTTAAGTATCAATATTCAATGAGATTTTAATGGAACAAGAGAATTTAGAATTCTGCTCTTTAGGAAAAGTTATGACTTTTAAATAACTTAGGTAAGTTCATTGACCCTTTTATGAAACGCGTGTACCTATTTCTAGAAGAAGTAGGGTAGAGTTTTATACAAGCACCATTTCCTCTCAACGTCCCGGCCACCGCGGGAGATGCCCTGGGCGTCGGGGGCCACCAGGTGGCCCCCGGCCACCGTAGGCGCGGGCCTTTGAACGGTGGGCTATGGGCTAGCTCGCTGTCCGTCCGTCTCATGACGACAGGCCGTGTCGACGGCGCGTTCGTGTTCCACGCGCGCCTCAAAGAGAGTCAGCAAAAAGAAAGGGGTCCGTAAGGACCGATGCCTGCCGGGGTTACGGGACTGTTCGAAAGAGATACCGTGGCCCCGGAACACAAAGGGCGATGAAGGAACATGGATGGGTTTTAGTCAGTAAAAGTCTGACACTCCCTCCTGCTCCGCCCAGAGTGGGAGAAGTCATTTGATGATTTCAAATCAGAAAAAAAAAATGATATGAAACCTGTAGCGGCACTACAACAACACAACACAACTACAGCAATATAGAACAAAAAGTACTACAGCGCCATCTATTAACTAACTGCGTAACACGTCAGAATTCCTACATCGCGCAAGTAAAGTTATCCGCGACTTAAGACTATCTAGAAGAACCCGACAACAACTGTCGAGCAGTAGCCCACCAGACATAACACACGTCTGGTCGTAGGATCCTCCATTTTCTATGTGGGATGAAGGACTTTACACCCTGTTCTTCATACCCCCAAAAACCTAATAAGACCCTACATTCAGCAAGTTTACCATAGGCTTTCTTCAAAGGTTGAGCGCGCAGCTGCAGCCCTGAAAAGCACAAAGTGAGATTCTATCAGCTACTATTATGATTAAAAAACCAAAAATATTTGACACAAGCTATCGAAAGCCTGTTGTAAATTGCAGTCAAAATACGAAAACAAAAAAGTTTTTTTGTTCTCCTGAACTGTCCCTCTCCTTGCCTAAGGCCTCCTCCCATTCTTTCCATTCAGTAAGTGTGATTTTTCTTAGTAGTTCTCCTGAGTACTAACTGTACTTGCCGAACAAAAAGTTTACCAAGCGGGATTCAATGGCTGAAGATCAAAATAGTTAAGAAATGGGATTAAATGTATGAAGATCAAAATAGTTAGGAAATGGAACTTTTGTGATGCTGTTTTGTTTAGTTGTCGAAATGGGAAAGTTACTAGATGGCCCTCTCGATGTACCATATACCATTTAACGAAAAAGTCACCTAAGGTGCCCCATCATGCCGTGTCGACGGCGCGTTCGTGTTCCACGCGCGCCTCAAAGAGATGTCAGCAAATGGAAGGGGTCCGCAAGGGCCGATGCCTGCCGGGGCTGCGGGACTGTTCGAAAGAGATACCGTGGCCTCGGAATAAAAAGGGCGATGAAGGAACATGGATGGGTTTTAGTCAGTAAAAGTCTGACACTCCCTCCTGCTCCGCCCAAAGCGGGAGGATTCATTTAATGATTTCGCATCGGAAAAAAAAGGCTCCCCATCAACTTCTCCTCGGTCTGCCACCATCCCGACTAGCTGTCTTATCACTCCATGCGGGCCCACCCACAACTTTGCACTCAGACATCTCCAGCACAATCCCATTTTAGTTTTGCACCTTTACGAGCTACGTCAGGAATTTGAGTTCTAGAGTACAGCGTGGGCCAAGTAAGTTTATTATAATTAACTAGTGAATTAATTCAACCTAGTCACCTAAACATTCAAAGTTATAAAGAAAGAAGGTTAAAACATTAACCTAGAATATTTTCCTAGCTAAGTATAAAATAACGAATGCATTTACTCGATTATTACTGGATCGTATGCATCAGTACTTTAGTCAGGAGCACTTTTATGCAGATTGTTCCTGTAATGCTTTCTAACAGCTTCGGGTCTGCGCTGTTTTGCAAAGAATCGTATGCTAATGTGTGAATATTGGTTAAAACATGCTTTTTACATTCTGCTTCTGATTTTAATCTGGTTTCAAATGGTTATTTTTTGTTAATTCGTACGTTAGAGTTTGGCGATGGCAAGACTTTTTATATAATATGATTCCTAACAGGAATCTCAACATGTCCTACTGTGCATGCTGCCTATCCTAAGCACGGTGCACAGACCTGGTCAAACACCGAGTCCCAGAAGTTCCGACTTGGAATCTACCAAAGGGCAAACTGCGTTCCAAATAGGCCAATTGACGTCGTCAAGAAGGCTACTAAAATGGAATTGGGTGGGTCATGATGATCGCTGGGCAAAAGCCTCCACACAACGGGTGCTTACAGATGGACGACAAAGAAAGAGGTAGCGTGACGAGTGAGCGCATACTGCGAGGGTTAGTTCGAGATTGAGCAGGACAAGAACACTTTAAAAGACTTGAGGAGAGCCGTTTACCCTGCAGTGGCATAGTACAGTCTACAAAATACAGAAATACAGAAGAATCTGTGAATTCTGAATCTTTAAAAAAATCCAAATTTTTATCAGTAAAGATTTAAATAACAAATAATAAAGAAGAAATAATATATATAGAAGTAAAGATTAAAATTTTTATTTTATTTAAATTACGGACGCATCTCCAATCACAAGGCTCTTACAGAATAGAATACCTCTTATACACCATAAAAAACACTGGTATAAATAACTAGACTGCACATATTTGTACTGACACAATTGACTGTCACTAAGGCCACCTTTTCAAGACAAACTTTCAATTGATTTCAGGGAGGTGGAGAGACATACAACAGGAAGTATTTGTCTGTACTACACAGATAATGTACTGAAATATTTATCTTTTAGTGTTCGATGCCAGCAGCCAGTACTCAATTAAACCTCAAATTTGCCATCTTACTCTACTTGACCGGGAGGAGCTCGTGGCTAAATAATAACAGCCGCTCGGGTCGATCTTTAGGTTAAGCCGTGCTTGCCTAGGTTGGTCTGTGGATGGGTGACCACCCATTACATACCGAGTTTCCTCCGTGCCTCGGAAAGCACGTTAAGCAGTTGGTCCCGGCCGTCATTTGTGATCTTTGACAGTCGTTACAGGTAGTCAGTGGCCCAAAAAAAGTCTGACAACCAGTCTTACCAAGGGGTATCGTATTACCCAGTACTAACTGGGTTGTGGAGGTCAGATAGGCAGTCGCTCCACGTAAAATACTGGTATTCAGCTGCATCCGGTTAGACTGGAAGCCGACCCCAATAAACTTGGGAAAAGGCTAGGCAGATGATGACTCTACTTGACCGAGTGCAACACGCATTAAGTATTGGAATGCACGTTGAGTCTGTAATATACTTACCTCAAGGTTTCATTACATGACAAATAATTTACCAATAAAAAAATCATTTATCTCAATTTCTGGAAAATAAATAAAAGAGAAGGTATTTAATTACATTCAGTCATGCGCATTGTTTGACGCGGTGGAAGCGTCCTCACACCTGCTTTATTGCAATATGTATTTTACTTTATCAATATGAAGGTAGGTATTACGAAACTGTGTTTTCACATACATGCAATATTCATGTCGTTATGGATTCGTTTTATTGGAAGTTCGTCAGAGATGCTTGATTGCTGACGAGAGTGAAGTGTGTTCAATGATAACTTCATATTATAATAAAGGTAACTGATAACTTTATATCGTGTGGTATCCGGCAGAGTAGAATAGAACCAACCCATTACACTCACGGGTGTCGCATAAGGCGACTAATGTCTGAGGCAGAACACCTTGCGCCTCCGTAGACCAGAGAATGGGCAGCAGCGTTTTCTGTTAGTCTTTCATCACTGCGATCTCCAATCCGCCTGCCAAGCGTGGAGATTACGGCAAATTCCTCCCATCATGGGACAAGCTTATGTCCAGCAGTGGACAATATGGGCTGTTGTAGTGATAACTTAATATTGAATAATTTGAATTTGAAAATATAGGCCATTGCTGTAAATATGGAACGAGTATATTAGAGGAAATTTAAAAGTTGCGCCCGTTACAAAAAAGTTAAAAGGGAATCGACTGTCATGGTATGGACATTGTGATGAGGAGGTATGAATTGCATGTGACTAAAAGTGTGATGAATATAAATGTTGATGGATAGAGAGGGAGAGGAAGCCAAAAGAAACGATGGATGGATTGTGTGAGGAATGATATGAAGGAGAAAGAAGTAAATGATAGCGTGACGGTTGACAGAAGAATGGAAGAAAAAAAACGTGTTGCGCCGACCACAAGTAACGTGGGACAAGGGCAGGGAGATGACCCGCCGCGGGAGACGCCCCGGGCGCCACCGTAGGCGCGGGCCTATGGACGGTGGGCTATGAGCTAGCTCGCCGTCCGTCCGTCTCATGACGACAGGCCGTGTCGACGGCGCGTTCGTGTTCCACGCGCGCCTCAAAGAGAGTCAGCAATAGGAAGGGGTCCGCAAGGGCCGATGCCTGCCGGGGCTGCGGGACTGTTCGAAAGAGATACCGTGGCCTCGGAATAAAAAGGGCGATGAAGGAACATGGATGGGTTTTAGTCAGTAAAAGTCTGACACTCCCTCCTGCTCCGCCCAAAGCGGGAGGATTCATTTAATGATTTCGCATCGGAAAAAAAAGGCTCCCCATCAACTTCTCCTCGGTCTGCCACCATCCCGACTAGCTGTCTTATCACTCCATGCGGGCCCACCCACAACTTTGCACTCAGACATCTCCAGCACAATCCCATTTTAGTTTTGCACCTTTACGAGCTACGTCAGGAATTTGAGTTCTAGAGTACAGCGTGGGCCAAGTAAGTTTATTATAATTAACTAGTGAATTAATTCAACCTAGTCACCTAAACATTCAAAGTTATAAAGAAAGAAGGTTAAAACATTAACCTAGAATATTTTCCTAGCTAAGTATAAAATAACGAATGCATTTACTCGATTATTACTGGATCGTATGCATCAGTACTTTAGTCAGGAGCACTTTTATGCAGATTGTTCCTGTAATGCTTTCTAACAGCTTCGGGTCTGCGCTGTTTTGCAAAGAATCGTATGCTAATGTGTGAATATTGGTTAAAACATGCTTTTTACATTCTGCTTCTGATTTTAATCTGGTTTCAAATGGTTATTTTTTGTTAATTCGTACGTTAGAGTTTGGCGATGGCAAGACTTTTTATATAATATGATTCCTAACAGGAATCTCAACATGTCCTACTGTGCATGCTGCCTATCCTAAGCACGGTGCACAGACCTGGTCAAACACCGAGTCCCAGAAGTTCCGACTTGGAATCTACCAAAGGGCAAACTGCGTTCCAAATAGGCCAATTGACGTCGTCAAGAAAGCTACTAAAATGGAATTGGGTGGGTCATGATGATCGCTGGGCAAAAGCCTCCACACAACGGGTGCTTACAGATGGACGACAAAGAAAGAGGTAGCGTGACGAGTGAGCGCATACTGCGAGGGTTAGTTCGAGATTGAGCAGGACAAGAACACTTTAAAAGACTTGAGGAGAGCCGTTTACCCTGCAGTGGCATAGTACAGTCTACAAAATACAGAAATACAGAAGAATCTGTGAATTCTGAATCTTTAAAAAAATCCAAATTTTTATCAGTAAAGATTTAAATAACAAATAATAAAGAAGAAATAATATATATAGAAGTAAAGATTAAAATTTTTATTTTATTTAAATTACGGACGCATCTCCAATCACAAGGCTCTTACAGAATAGAATACCTCTTATACACCATAAAAAACACTGGTATAAATAACTAGACTGCACATATTTGTACTGACACAATTGACTGTCACTAAGGCCACCTTTTCAAGACAAACTTTCAATTGATTTCAGGGAGGTGGAGAGACATACAACAGGAAGTATTTGTCTGTACTACACAGATAATGTACTGAAATATTTATCTTTTAGTGTTCGATGCCAGCAGCCAGTACTCAATTAAACCTCAAATTTGCCATCTTACTCTACTTGACCGGGAGGAGCTCGTGGCTAAATAATAACAGCCGCTCGGGTCGATCTTTAGGTTAAGCCGTGCTTGCCTAGGTTGGTCTGTGGATGGGTGACCACCCATTACATACCGAGTTTCCTCCGTGCCTCGGAAAGCACGTTAAGCAGTTGGTCCCGGCCGTCATTTGTGATCTTTGACAGTCGTTACAGGTAGTCAGTGGCCCAAAAAAAGTCTGACAACCAGTCTTACCAAGGGGTATCGTATTACCCAGTACTAACTGGGTTGTGGAGGTCAGATAGGCAGTCGCTCCACGTAAAATACTGGTATTCAGCTGCATCCGGTTAGACTGGAAGCCGACCCCAATAAACTTGGGAAAAGGCTAGGCAGATGATGACTCTACTTGACCGAGTGCAACACGCATTAAGTATTGGAATGCACGTTGAGTCTGTAATATACTTACCTCAAGGTTTCATTACATGACAAATAATTTACCAATAAAAAAATCATTTATCTCAATTTCTGGAAAATAAATAAAAGAGAAGGTATTTAATTACATTCAGTCATGCGCATTGTTTGACGCGGTGGAAGCGTCCTCACACCTGCTTTATTGCAATATGTATTTTACTTTATCAATATGAAGGTAGGTATTACGAAACTGTGTTTTCACATACATGCAATATTCATGTCGTTATGGATTCGTTTTATTGGAAGTTCGTCAGAGATGCTTGATTGCTGACGAGAGTGAAGTGTGTTCAATGATAACTTCATATTATAATAAAGGTAACTGATAACTTTATATCGTGTGGTATCCGGCAGAGTAGAATAGAACCAACCCATTACACTCACGGGTGTCGCATAAGGCGACTAATGTCTGAGGCAGAACACCTTGCGCCTCCGTAGACCAGAGAATGGGCAGCAGCGTTTTCTGTTAGTCTTTCATCACTGCGATCTCCAATCCGCCTGCCAAGCGTGGAGATTACGGCAAATTCCTCCCATCATGGGACAAGCTTATGTCCAGCAGTGGACAATATGGGCTGTTGTAGTGATAACTTAATATTGAATAATTTGAATTTGAAAATATAGGCCATTGCTGTAAATATGGAACGAGTATATTAGAGGAAATTTAAAAGTTGCGCCCGTTACAAAAAAGTTAAAAGGGAATCGACTGTCATGGTATGGACATTGTGATGAGGAGGTATGAATTGCATGTGACTAAAAGTGTGATGAATATAAATGTTGATGGATAGAGAGGGAGAGGAAGCCAAAAGAAACGATGGATGGATTGTGTGAGGAATGATATGAAGGAGAAAGAAGTAAATGATAGCGTGACGGTTGACAGAAGAATGGAAGAAAAAAAACGTGTTGCGCCGACCACAAGTAACGTGGGACAAGGGCAGGGAGATGACCCGCCGCGGGAGACGCCCCGGGCGCCACCGTAGGCGCGGGCCTATGGACGGTGGGCTATGAGCTAGCTCGCCGTCCGTCCGTCTCATGACGACAGGCCGTGTCGACGGCGCGTTCGTGTTCCACGCGCGCCTCAAAGAGAGTCAGCAATAGGAAGGGGTCCGCAAGGGCCGATGCCTGCCGGGGCTGCGGGACTGTTCGAAAGAGATACCGTGGCCTCGGAATAAAAAGGGCGATGAAGGAACATGGATGGGTTTTAGTCAGTAAAAGTCTGACACTCCCTCCTGCTCCGCCCAAAGCGGGAGGATTCATTTAATGATTTCGCATCGGAAAAAAAAGGCTCCCCATCAACTTCTCCTCGGTCTGCCACCATCCCGACTAGCTGTCTTATCACTCCATGCGGGCCCATCCACAACTTTGCACTCAGACATCTCCAGCACAATCCCATTTTAGTTTTGCACCTTTACGAGCTACGTCAGGAATTTGAGTTCTAGAGTACAGCGTGGGCCAAGTAAGTTTATTATAATTAACTAGTGAATTAATTCAACCTAGTCACCTAAACATTCAAAGTTATAAAGAAAGAAGGTTAAAACATTAACCTAGAATATTTTCCTAGCTAAGTATAAAATAACGAATGCATTTACTCGATTATTACTGGATCGTATGCATCAGTACTTTAGTCAGGAGCACTTTTATGCAGATTGTTCCTGTAATGCTTTCTAACAGCTTCGGGTCTGCGCTGTTTTGCAAAGAATCGTATGCTAATGTGTGAATATTGGTTAAAACATGCTTTTTACATTCTGCTTCTGATTTTAATCTGGTTTCAAATGGTTATTTTTTGTTAATTCGTACGTTAGAGTTTGGCGATGGCAAGACTTTTTATATAATATGATTCCTAACAGGAATCTCAACATGTCCTACTGTGCATGCTGCCTATCCTAAGCACGGTGCACAGACCTGGTCAAACACCGAGTCCCAGAAGTTCCGACTTGGAATCTACCAAAGGGCAAACTGCGTTCCAAATAGGCCAATTGACGTCGTCAAGAAAGCTACTAAAATGGAATTGGGTGGGTCATGATGATCGCTGGGCAAAAGCCTCCACACAACGGGTGCTTACAGATGGACGACAAAGAAAGAGGTAGCGTGACGAGTGAGCGCATACTGCGAGGGTTAGTTCGAGATTGAGCAGGACAAGAACACTTTAAAAGACTTGAGGAGAGCCGTTTACCCTGCAGTGGCATAGTACAGTCTACAAAATACAGAAATACAGAAGAATCTGTGAATTCTGAATCTTTAAAAAAATCCAAATTTTTATCAGTAAAGATTTAAATAACAAATAATAAAGAAGAAATAATATATATAGAAGTAAAGATTAAAATTTTTATTTTATTTAAATTACGGACGCATCTCCAATCACAAGGCTCTTACAGAATAGAATACCTCTTATACACCATAAAAAACACTGGTATAAATAACTAGACTGCACATATTTGTACTGACACAATTGACTGTCACTAAGGCCACCTTTTCAAGACAAACTTTCAATTGATTTCAGGGAGGTGGAGAGACATACAACAGGAAGTATTTGTCTGTACTACACAGATAATGTACTGAAATATTTATCTTTTAGTGTTCGATGCCAGCAGCCAGTACTCAATTAAACCTCAAATTTGCCATCTTACTCTACTTGACCGGGAGGAGCTCGTGGCTAAATAATAACAGCCGCTCGGGTCGATCTTTAGGTTAAGCCGTGCTTGCCTAGGTTGGTCTGTGGATGGGTGACCACCCATTACATACCGAGTTTCCTCCGTGCCTCGGAAAGCACGTTAAGCAGTTGGTCCCGGCCGTCATTTGTGATCTTTGACAGTCGTTACAGGTAGTCAGTGGCCCAAAAAAAGTCTGACAACCAGTCTTACCAAGGGGTATCGTATTACCCAGTACTAACTGGGTTGTGGAGGTCAGATAGGCAGTCGCTCCACGTAAAATACTGGTATTCAGCTGCATCCGGTTAGACTGGAAGCCGACCCCAATAAACTTGGGAAAAGGCTAGGCAGATGATGACTCTACTTGACCGAGTGCAACACGCATTAAGTATTGGAATGCACGTTGAGTCTGTAATATACTTACCTCAAGGTTTCATTACATGACAAATAATTTACCAATAAAAAAATCATTTATCTCAATTTCTGGAAAATAAATAAAAGAGAAGGTATTTAATTACATTCAGTCATGCGCATTGTTTGACGCGGTGGAAGCGTCCTCACACCTGCTTTATTGCAATATGTATTTTACTTTATCAATATGAAGGTAGGTATTACGAAACTGTGTTTTCACATACATGCAATATTCATGTCGTTATGGATTCGTTTTATTGGAAGTTCGTCAGAGATGCTTGATTGCTGACGAGAGTGAAGTGTGTTCAATGATAACTTCATATTATAATAAAGGTAACTGATAACTTTATATCGTGTGGTATCCGGCAGAGTAGAATAGAACCAACCCATTACACTCACGGGTGTCGCATAAGGCGACTAATGTCTGAGGCAGAACACCTTGCGCCTCCGTAGACCAGAGAATGGGCAGCAGCGTTTTCTGTTAGTCTTTCATCACTGCGATCTCCAATCCGCCTGCCAAGCGTGGAGATTACGGCAAATTCCTCCCATCATGGGACAAGCTTATGTCCAGCAGTGGACAATATGGGCTGTTGTAGTGATAACTTAATATTGAATAATTTGAATTTGAAAATATAGGCCATTGCTGTAAATATGGAACGAGTATATTAGAGGAAATTTAAAAGTTGCGCCCGTTACAAAAAAGTTAAAAGGGAATCGACTGTCATGGTATGGACATTGTGATGAGGAGGTATGAATTGCATGTGACTAAAAGTGTGATGAATATAAATGTTGATGGATAGAGAGGGAGAGGAAGCCAAAAGAAACGATGGATGGATTGTGTGAGGAATGATATGAAGGAGAAAGAAGTAAATGATAGCGTGACGGTTGACAGAAGAATGGAAGAAAAAAAACGTGTTGCGCCGACCACAAGTAACGTGGGACAAGGGCAGGGAGATGACCCGCCGCGGGAGACGCCCCGGGCGCCACCGTAGGCGCGGGCCTATGGACGGTGGGCTATGAGCTAGCTCGCCGTCCGTCCGTCTCATGACGACAGGCCGTGTCGACGGCGCGTTCGTGTTCCACGCGCGCCTCAAAGAGAGTCAGCAATAGGAAGGGGTCCGCAAGGGCCGATGCCTGCCGGGGCTGCGGGACTGTTCGAAAGAGATACCGTGGCCTCGGAATAAAAAGGGCGATGAAGGAACATGGATGGGTTTTAGTCAGTAAAAGTCTGACACTCCCTCCTGCTCCGCCCAAAGCGGGAGGATTCATTTAATGATTTCGCATCGGAAAAAAAAGGCTCCCCATCAACTTCTCCTCGGTCTGCCACCATCCCGACTAGCTGTCTTATCACTCCATGCGGGCCCATCCACAACTTTGCACTCAGACATCTCCAGCACAATCCCATTTTAGTTTTGCACCTTTACGAGCTACGTCAGGAATTTGAGTTCTAGAGTACAGCGTGGGCCAAGTAAGTTTATTATAATTAACTAGTGAATTAATTCAACCTAGTCACCTAAACATTCAAAGTTATAAAGAAAGAAGGTTAAAACATTAACCTAGAATATTTTCCTAGCTAAGTATAAAATAACGAATGC
Organism: Xestia xanthographa; assembly: GCA_905147715.2. NCBI lineage: Eukaryota > Metazoa > Arthropoda > Insecta > Lepidoptera > Noctuidae > Xestia > Xestia xanthographa. Next base: position 27,885,501 of record LR990650.1, read on the forward strand.
ATTTACTCGATTATTACTGGATCGTATGCATCAGTACTTTAGTCAGGAGCACTTTTATGCAGATTGTTCCTGTAATGCTTTCTAACAGCTTCGGGTCTGCGCTGTTTTGCAAAGAATCGTATGCTAATGTGTGAATATTGGTTAAAACATGCTTTTTACATTCTGCTTCTGATTTTAATCTGGTTTCAAATGGTTATTTTTTGTTAATTCGTACGTTAGAGTTTGGCGATGGCAAGACTTTTTATATAATATGATTCCTAACAGGAATCTCAACATGTCCTACTGTGCATGCTGCCTATCCTAAGCACGGTGCACAGACCTGGTCAAACACCGAGTCCCAGAAGTTCCGACTTGGAATCTACCAAAGGGCAAACTGCGTTCCAAATAGGCCAATTGACGTCGTCAAGAAAGCTACTAAAATGGAATTGGGTGGGTCATGATGATCGCTGGGCAAAAGCCTCCACACAACGGGTGCTTACAGATGGACGACAAAGAAAGAGGTAGCGTGACGAGTGAGCGCATACTGCGAGGGTTAGTTCGAGATTGAGCAGGACAAGAACACTTTAAAAGACTTGAGGAGAGCCGTTTACCCTGCAGTGGCATAGTACAGTCTACAAAATACAGAAATACAGAAGAATCTGTGAATTCTGAATCTTTAAAAAAATCCAAATTTTTATCAGTAAAGATTTAAATAACAAATAATAAAGAAGAAATAATATATATAGAAGTAAAGATTAAAATTTTTATTTTATTTAAATTACGGACGCATCTCCAATCACAAGGCTCTTACAGAATAGAATACCTCTTATACACCATAAAAAACACTGGTATAAATAACTAGACTGCACATATTTGTACTGACACAATTGACTGTCACTAAGGCCACCTTTTCAAGACAAACTTTCAATTGATTTCAGGGAGGTGGAGAGACATACAACAGGAAGTATTTGTCTGTACTACACAGATAATGTACTGAAATATTTATCTTTTAGTGTTCGATGCCAGCAGCCAGTACTCAATTAAACCTCAAATTTGCCATCTTACTCTACTTGACCGGGAGGAGCTCGTGGCTAAATAATAACAGCCGCTCGGGTCGATCTTTAGGTTAAGCCGTGCTTGCCTAGGTTGGTCTGTGGATGGGTGACCACCCATTACATACCGAGTTTCCTCCGTGCCTCGGAAAGCACGTTAAGCAGTTGGTCCCGGCCGTCATTTGTGATCTTTGACAGTCGTTACAGGTAGTCAGTGGCCCAAAAAAAGTCTGACAACCAGTCTTACCAAGGGGTATCGTATTACCCAGTACTAACTGGGTTGTGGAGGTCAGATAGGCAGTCGCTCCACGTAAAATACTGGTATTCAGCTGCATCCGGTTAGACTGGAAGCCGACCCCAATAAACTTGGGAAAAGGCTAGGCAGATGATGACTCTACTTGACCGAGTGCAACACGCATTAAGTATTGGAATGCACGTTGAGTCTGTAATATACTTACCTCAAGGTTTCATTACATGACAAATAATTTACCAATAAAAAAATCATTTATCTCAATTTCTGGAAAATAAATAAAAGAGAAGGTATTTAATTACATTCAGTCATGCGCATTGTTTGACGCGGTGGAAGCGTCCTCACACCTGCTTTATTGCAATATGTATTTTACTTTATCAATATGAAGGTAGGTATTACGAAACTGTGTTTTCACATACATGCAATATTCATGTCGTTATGGATTCGTTTTATTGGAAGTTCGTCAGAGATGCTTGATTGCTGACGAGAGTGAAGTGTGTTCAATGATAACTTCATATTATAATAAAGGTAACTGATAACTTTATATCGTGTGGTATCCGGCAGAGTAGAATAGAACCAACCCATTACACTCACGGGTGTCGCATAAGGCGACTAATGTCTGAGGCAGAACACCTTGCGCCTCCGTAGACCAGAGAATGGGCAGCAGCGTTTTCTGTTAGTCTTTCATCACTGCGATCTCCAATCCGCCTGCCAAGCGTGGAGATTACGGCAAATTCCTCCCATCATGGGACAAGCTTATGTCCAGCAGTGGACAATATGGGCTGTTGTAGTGATAACTTAATATTGAATAATTTGAATTTGAAAATATAGGCCATTGCTGTAAATATGGAACGAGTATATTAGAGGAAATTTAAAAGTTGCGCCCGTTACAAAAAAGTTAAAAGGGAATCGACTGTCATGGTATGGACATTGTGATGAGGAGGTATGAATTGCATGTGACTAAAAGTGTGATGAATATAAATGTTGATGGATAGAGAGGGAGAGGAAGCCAAAAGAAACGATGGATGGATTGTGTGAGGAATGATATGAAGGAGAAAGAAGTAAATGATAGCGTGACGGTTGACAGAAGAATGGAAGAAAAAAAACGTGTTGCGCCGACCACAAGTAACGTGGGACAAGGGCAGGGAGATGACCCGCCGCGGGAGACGCCCCGGGCGCCACCGTAGGCGCGGGCCTATGGACGGTGGGCTATGAGCTAGCTCGCCGTCCGTCCGTCTCATGACGACAGGCCGTGTCGACGGCGCGTTCGTGTTCCACGCGCGCCTCAAAGAGAGTCAGCAATAGGAAGGGGTCCGCAAGGGCCGATGCCTGCCGGGGCTGCGGGACTGTTCGAAAGAGATACCGTGGCCTCGGAATAAAAAGGGCGATGAAGGAACATGGATGGGTTTTAGTCAGTAAAAGTCTGACACTCCCTCCTGCTCCGCCCAAAGCGGGAGGATTCATTTAATGATTTCGCATCGGAAAAAAAAGGCTCCCCATCAACTTCTCCTCGGTCTGCCACCATCCCGACTAGCTGTCTTATCACTCCATGCGGGCCCACCCACAACTTTGCACTCAGACATCTCCAGCACAATCCCATTTTAGTTTTGCACCTTTACGAGCTACGTCAGGAATTTGAGTTCTAGAGTACAGCGTGGGCCAAGTAAGTTTATTATAATTAACTAGTGAATTAATTCAACCTAGTCACCTAAACATTCAAAGTTATAAAGAAAGAAGGTTAAAACATTAACCTAGAATATTTTCCTAGCTAAGTATAAAATAACGAATGCATTTACTCGATTATTACTGGATCGTATGCATCAGTACTTTAGTCAGGAGCACTTTTATGCAGATTGTTCCTGTAATGCTTTCTAACAGCTTCGGGTCTGCGCTGTTTTGCAAAGAATCGTATGCTAATGTGTGAATATTGGTTAAAACATGCTTTTTACATTCTGCTTCTGATTTTAATCTGGTTTCAAATGGTTATTTTTTGTTAATTCGTACGTTAGAGTTTGGCGATGGCAAGACTTTTTATATAATATGATTCCTAACAGGAATCTCAACATGTCCTACTGTGCATGCTGCCTATCCTAAGCACGGTGCACAGACCTGGTCAAACACCGAGTCCCAGAAGTTCCGACTTGGAATCTACCAAAGGGCAAACTGCGTTCCAAATAGGCCAATTGACGTCGTCAAGAAAGCTACTAAAATGGAATTGGGTGGGTCATGATGATCGCTGGGCAAAAGCCTCCACACAACGGGTGCTTACAGATGGACGACAAAGAAAGAGGTAGCGTGACGAGTGAGCGCATACTGCGAGGGTTAGTTCGAGATTGAGCAGGACAAGAACACTTTAAAAGACTTGAGGAGAGCCGTTTACCCTGCAGTGGCATAGTACAGTCTACAAAATACAGAAATACAGAAGAATCTGTGAATTCTGAATCTTTAAAAAAATCCAAATTTTTATCAGTAAAGATTTAAATAACAAATAATAAAGAAGAAATAATATATATAGAAGTAAAGATTAAAATTTTTATTTTATTTAAATTACGGACGCATCTCCAATCACAAGGCTCTTACAGAATAGAATACCTCTTATACACCATAAAAAACACTGGTATAAATAACTAGACTGCACATATTTGTACTGACACAATTGACTGTCACTAAGGCCACCTTTTCAAGACAAACTTTCAATTGATTTCAGGGAGGTGGAGAGACATACAACAGGAAGTATTTGTCTGTACTACACAGATAATGTACTGAAATATTTATCTTTTAGTGTTCGATGCCAGCAGCCAGTACTCAATTAAACCTCAAATTTGCCATCTTACTCTACTTGACCGGGAGGAGCTCGTGGCTAAATAATAACAGCCGCTCGGGTCGATCTTTAGGTTAAGCCGTGCTTGCCTAGGTTGGTCTGTGGATGGGTGACCACCCATTACATACCGAGTTTCCTCCGTGCCTCGGAAAGCACGTTAAGCAGTTGGTCCCGGCCGTCATTTGTGATCTTTGACAGTCGTTACAGGTAGTCAGTGGCCCAAAAAAAGTCTGACAACCAGTCTTACCAAGGGGTATCGTATTACCCAGTACTAACTGGGTTGTGGAGGTCAGATAGGCAGTCGCTCCACGTAAAATACTGGTATTCAGCTGCATCCGGTTAGACTGGAAGCCGACCCCAATAAACTTGGGAAAAGGCTAGGCAGATGATGACTCTACTTGACCGAGTGCAACACGCATTAAGTATTGGAATGCACGTTGAGTCTGTAATATACTTACCTCAAGGTTTCATTACATGACAAATAATTTACCAATAAAAAAATCATTTATCTCAATTTCTGGAAAATAAATAAAAGAGAAGGTATTTAATTACATTCAGTCATGCGCATTGTTTGACGCGGTGGAAGCGTCCTCACACCTGCTTTATTGCAATATGTATTTTACTTTATCAATATGAAGGTAGGTATTACGAAACTGTGTTTTCACATACATGCAATATTCATGTCGTTATGGATTCGTTTTATTGGAAGTTCGTCAGAGATGCTTGATTGCTGACGAGAGTGAAGTGTGTTCAATGATAACTTCATATTATAATAAAGGTAACTGATAACTTTATATCGTGTGGTATCCGGCAGAGTAGAATAGAACCAACCCATTACACTCACGGGTGTCGCATAAGGCGACTAATGTCTGAGGCAGAACACCTTGCGCCTCCGTAGACCAGAGAATGGGCAGCAGCGTTTTCTGTTAGTCTTTCATCACTGCGATCTCCAATCCGCCTGCCAAGCGTGGAGATTACGGCAAATTCCTCCCATCATGGGACAAGCTTATGTCCAGCAGTGGACAATATGGGCTGTTGTAGTGATAACTTAATATTGAATAATTTGAATTTGAAAATATAGGCCATTGCTGTAAATATGGAACGAGTATATTAGAGGAAATTTAAAAGTTGCGCCCGTTACAAAAAAGTTAAAAGGGAATCGACTGTCATGGTATGGACATTGTGATGAGGAGGTATGAATTGCATGTGACTAAAAGTGTGATGAATATAAATGTTGATGGATAGAGAGGGAGAGGAAGCCAAAAGAAACGATGGATGGATTGTGTGAGGAATGATATGAAGGAGAAAGAAGTAAATGATAGCGTGACGGTTGACAGAAGAATGGAAGAAAAAAAACGTGTTGCGCCGACCACAAGTAACGTGGGACAAGGGCAGGGAGATGACCCGCCGCGGGAGACGCCCCGGGCGCCACCGTAGGCGCGGGCCTATGGACGGTGGGCTATGAGCTAGCTCGCCGTCCGTCCGTCTCATGACGACAGGCCGTGTCGACGGCGCGTTCGTGTTCCACGCGCGCCTCAAAGAGAGTCAGCAATAGGAAGGGGTCCGCAAGGGCCGATACCTGCCGGGGTTGCGGGACTGTTCGAAAGAGATGACGTGGCCCCGGAACACAAAGGGCGATGAAGAAACATGGATGGGTTTTAGTCAGTAAAAGTCTGACACTCCCTCCTGCTCTGCCCAGAGCGGGAGGAGTCATTTGATGATTTCATCCAAAAAAAAAAGAGCAGGGAGATGATGATGATGGAAATATGCCACTTTTGTTGTTGGAAATGAGACACTTTTGTTACTGTTTACTTGTTACTGGAAATAAGTCAATTTCGTTACAGCTTACTTGTTATTGGAAGAAGAAGGAACAACAACGGATTATTTCTAGTAACAAACGTAAGACACGTTTGTTACTAGAAATAATCCGTTTTTGTTACTGAAAATAAGTCACTTTTGATACTTGAAATAAGCACTTTTGTTCGCTTAACATTTTACTTAATACTTTACTAGTAACCTGTGCTTGGGATGTCTTATCGGCGGAAATAACGATATTTCATACAAATTTACATTTCCTATCTCTTAACTCCTATAGGGCTTTGTTTTCAAGAATCCTCTCTTAGTGTACTCCTTAAGAAACTCCTGCGCATGCTTCTGGACCTAGAGCTTTAGGCTGTGCGTTATCTATCAGTAAGTAAATGAATGAATTTATTTCGTAGTTCGATAGAAACTCAATAATAACTACATAATTATATAATTATGTATATAGATCACTTACAAATTAACATTTCACAATAAAACTGTGGAGCCGCAATCAATTCTGGACTAGACTATACCAAAATAGAACAATTTACTGATCTGTACAAGATTAATCATTCGTTTAATCAGAATTAATAGTAATTCAATGCTAATTAATAGTTTCACTATTTACTTACTAGATTAGGATTAATGGTTAGCCTTCATCAAAGTATGGTTTAGTACCTGTAATAAGTAATAAAACGTAAAAGGAAATTATTTATTTTTAACAATTTACGAGTAATCCTAAGAGCCTATAATATTAAAAATTCGAAAGTTTGTGAGAATGTATGGATATTATGGATGTTTGCTACTCTTTCACGCAAAAACTGCAGAACGATTTAAATTAAATTTAGATTAGATTAGATTCTTTTTTTTTTTGGTTAGATTTAGATTTTTGTTTTAATTTTCATTTTTTTTTTTAAGTATATCAACTATCTGGTGTCCAAGACATAAGTCTCGTTGCTTAGTGTGGCACTAGATGGCGAAGTGTGTAATGTCCAGCAATATTTTTTTTTTTTTTTTTTTGCACTCAAATAGTTTATAACCTAGATTAAAACAGAATGCTTTTTATTCTGGTAGTAAGATCCCACGGGACAATAATCAAACTTCACGGCGATGCCGCTGGCAGAAGCTAGTAACAATATAAAATATTATGGAATACAGTACTGAAAATATGGTACAAGCAAAGAGAGGTCAATACCCAGTAGTGGGTGAAATTGGGCTGTGGATGATGATGACGCATGTGTCCCAGCAATGGGAACATTTTGGGTCTATTAATTAAGCTAGGAATCAGATTACTTTATACTATGGTATTTATGCTATACCGTACACTTTATATTCATCATTCGTAATACTATTTATCATCCTTGTTATTTTTTTCTATGTATGCACTCAACAAATCGATCTAAATACGATTCATCAACATAAAAATAGCTGAAATAAAAAAAAGTGACACGTCAAATTGTCAAACTGTCAGTTACTTTTTATTTCTTTCTAGCTTAGTCTATGATGGTTACTTTTTGGTTTATATAATTTAACCCGTATGCTCCCGGCCGTGCCTCCAGAGGCACAGTGCATTGTTATTTTAATTGTGTCTGTAATTGCGGGTATTGAAGTGTTAAATGATTTTTATCAATATGTTTAGCTATTGTATTTATAGATTATTCCGATTGTTTACTAAACAACTTAATTTGAAATTATATTTATAAAATTCTTTACGCACTCATGGATATGCCCTGGCCGACTACACTTGTCAGATGAGATGATGGCCACAAAAAGAAAACTAATATTTGAAAATTGAAAAAGGAAGACTATTTTGAAAATGAGCTTACGAACCGCAGAACGACACCCATGATGGAAAAACCAAAAGTTTTCGTCGGCACCATCTTGGATTTTCATTTTGACCTCATTTTCGTTATCAGCGACCCAAAAAACCATGGAATCGACACCCATCATGGAAAACCCGAAAATTAACCTCGGTGCCATCTTGGATTTTCATTTTGACCACATTTTAGTTATCAGCGATCCAAAAAACCATGGAAACGACACCATGATGGAAATATCGAAAATTTTTCTCGGCGCCATCTTGGGTTTTCATTTTGACCTCATTTTCGTTATCAGCGACTCCAAAAACCATGGAAACGACACCCATGATTGAAAAAACCAAAAAATTTAGTAGAACATGGAATTACCTTCTTTAATTTATGTTAGCCTAGTACTTTTTCTAAGGTAACCTATCAATTTGTTTGAATTAAAAATTCTTTAAAAAATATTGTTATAATCTTGTGTCCTAACTATACCTAACGTTGATAAAGTTTAAAGTTCTACGCAAAAAGAAACGTGGGACGAGTTGCAGAACGAAAATATTATTTATTTTGATTTTTGTCAACTCTTCCCAAATGGGCCGTGGGCTTGTGGGACGCGTTGATGAAAAATAGTACATTTTGATACAAGTAGAGAAAGTTTTTTTGTTTTTCTAATACCCGTCTTTAGAGAAGTTTCACTTCAATAATAAATCCATCACAATATTATTTCAGCTTACTGTACTCTAACTTTTGTTTTCTTGTGGTCCCAAAATACCACTCAAAGATTTTTAAGGGGAATCCGGGACCGCGGTCCTGGTCCCGAAAGCCCCCCGACCCCAGTCTACTATGGGATCTCATATGAGAAGCATCAGAAAACAGCTTGGGTTTGCTGTCACGTACCTATACTACACAGGGGATCCAACTAAAGATTCACCTGGAACCTCTACTATCTTCGGAAGCTGTCTTCGTGACCTGGGACCTCTACTCCCGATCTTCGGAAGCTGTCTTCGTGACCTGGGATCTCTACTCCCGATCTTCGGAAGCTGTCTTCGTGCCTACTGCTTGTCTCGCAGAGCTACCTTTACGTCTGGCCCTAAGAACTACACTGGTGCCCTCCTACAGAGCTGGCCTGGTGCGTGACTCTGAGAACTGCACGACGCCCATCCAGCAGAGTTTCCCTGAAGCTCGATCATTGAAGTTGTCCTGATAACTGACCTGCAGTGCTACCCTAACGCTTGTTCCTGTCCCTCCTACAATGCTGAACTGATTTGTCACCAATTAAGTGCGTGAACTATAAAACTACCACCTCCATACTTTCCTAGAGTGCGTGCTTAGTCGGATGAGCTGTATTTTTTTATCTCATTTGTAAATTCCCTTATTAAATTTTAATTGAACAAGTCTGCTTATATCCCTTTATTTTGATAGGATCAAGTTTTTTTTTTTACAATATACATACCTCTTGTTCTTTTAGTTCTACCTCTACTGGGAAAAAAGATAAAAACGTATAAAAGAAAAGATTCTTTCAATTCAAAAAGATACAGCATAATTATTCACTTTACTCGGAAAAATCTCTAACATTCAACCGATCTCTTTGCTGGCTGTACTTTTAATTAGAATTCCAATTAATCTAGATTTCTTTGCGGCTATCGATTGAACAGTTCTCGGAGAAAGCACAAATAATTACAGTGACGGTTCATGTGACTACAAGACGGATGGATTAAGGATACGATTGGATTTTTAAAATGATTCAAAAAACTGTTTTAAGCTTCCAGGGTTTATGGCTAAACTTATATTGGGACTACTTAGCTAAGAATAATGGATGATCACAAGATTTCCCGTTAGTGACAAAACAAGTTTTGTTTGTAAAAGAATTTAAGTTTTTGAGAGACTTGTAGTTATTCACTCAAAGTACTTACGGGATAATATCTGTGGTTTTCTTTATTGATGAGCTCCCGATATTTCGACGCTGTTGCAAGCATCATGATCGCGAGAATACTGAAGAGGTATGCGGGTTAGGCGAAAATTATTTATTACTAGCTGACCCACGCAACTTCGTCTGCGTCACATAAGAGAGAAAAAGCTAACAAAAGGAATTCATTTTCCCCGTTTTTGCAACATCTTTCATTTATGCTCCGCTCCTTTTGGTCGTAGCGTGATGTTATATAGCCTATAACCTTCCTCAATAAATGGGCTATCCAACACAAAAATATTTTTTTAATTCCAACCAGTAGTTCCTGAGATTAGCGCGTTCAAACAAACAAACAAACAAACTCTTCAGCTTTATAATATTATATAGTATAGATGAGCAGACAAATCCCCGAGACCTAGACCTAGACCTAGACTTTGACCTAGTGATACCGTGAGTGCGTTTTGTCGCGATTTACAATCGAGTTCCAGTAGTGCGCGTAATAAAAGACTAAGAAAGAGGCTACCCTCTTTCTTAGTCTTTTATTACGCGCACTACTCACACAGACACACAGACAGATTTGTCTGCTCATAATAAATAATTTTCGCCTCACCCGCATACGTCTTCAGTATTCCCGCGATCATGATGCTTGCAACAGCGTCGAAATATCGGGAGCTCATCAATAAAGAAAACCATGGATATTATCCCGTAAGTACTTTGAGTGTAGTGAAAAACCGTGAAATTCTTAAACAGTGCATTGTAGTTATTCAATTTAGCTATTATTTGTTTCTGTATTTCTATTTATAGTATTATATTGTATTTCTCTAATTCTTAAAATGTATGTGGTTATAACAAGAGTTTTAAATTTAAGCAGCCATATTATGCCCCCTGAGCAAAAGCCTCTCCTACATCTTTTCAGGTATTCTTTATGTGATAGTTGGTTTGAGGTGCAAGCCAGCCAACACAAAATATGTGTTTACAAAGGTTCCTGAAAAAATTATCTAAGTTCTGATGAAAATTGCATCATAATCATAGATATTCTAGTAAACAGATATGTTGTGAGCGCGCAATCGTGAAGACTCGAAAACGACCCAATTGTATTGTGTATTGTGTATTGCCTTTATTCTGCGTCACTGGGTGTATGTAAGCTGTCGCTGCCGCCCAGAATACTTTTTTTGATTGATTTGTCGGTGTATAACATATCTGTATATTAGAATATCATTGATCAGAATACTTTGTGTAATTATGAAAAAAAGCGTACAAATAAACTGACAGACAAAAAAAGGCAAACTAAGATAATGACTGGATGGCGATAATAATAGAAATAGTCCTAAGAAGTTCGTATTGATATCAGAAACGAAGATGCAGACTACTCAACTTTCTTTACCAACTTTTCATTTTCGTTGAGGTTTTAATTTAGTTGTTGTACATTAGCTGGCAGCGTTCGGAAAGTTGAGCGGTATCTTCTCGTCCAACTTACCGCAGTGTCTCAAGACGAAAGTCTATGCGCAGTGAGTGTTGCCAGTGATTACATACGGGACCGAAATGTGGTCGCTCACAATGGGCTTCATCAGAACGCTTAAAGTTTAAAGATAAAAGAAAGCTAAAGTCACCCAAAGGGCAATGGAAAAGGCTATGCTTGGAGTTTCAAATGAAGACGAAGCAAGCGAACCAAGGTTACCGAAGTAGCCCGAAGAATTGCCAAACTTTAGTGGTAGTGGGCAGGGCACATTGCTTGCAGAACGGATGGCTGATGAGGCCGAATAGTTCTGGAGTGGCGACTGCGAACTGGAAGACGTTGCGTTGGAAGGCCTCCCACTAAGTGAACCGATAGCCTGGTGAAGGTAGCAGGAATCCGCTGGATGCGAGTCGCACGGGACCGGTCAATGTGGCGACACTTGGGGGAGGCCTATGTCCAGCAGTGGACGTCTTTCGGCTAAAAAGATGATATTAGCTGTGTATCAATTTTAGTGAACAATTAAATATACTCTATCCTATTTCTAGTTACTTTCGGCAGAGAATCTAGATAGCCAAACAGGTTTATTAATAAATACAGCCCATTTTCTTTTACGCCGTATCTTGCAAGAAAAGATTTCGGCCTGACCTAACATAACCAGATGTTGTTATGTAGCAACAATCCCTCGGCTATAAGACATAATCGTATTCTTTTATGTTTCCTAGGTTTTAAATAAAGGTAGTCGTTATGTTAGTACAACAGCTGCGTCTTACACAATACTGATGTTATGAATTTTTGAGATGGTATTTCTACTACTACGACTCTTTCAGTTTGGAATTGAGGTAAGGTGATTTCGTCACAATCTCAATGCTTTTGTCAATGTCAATGCTCATTTTGATCATCATTTCTGCGTAGTATTTTGCTGACTGAATGGAGCTGAATACCAGAATTTTACATGGAACGACTGCCTATCTGACCGCTGTGTTAGTACAGAGCTATTCAATATCCCTTGGTAAGACTGGACGTCGGACTTTCGGGTCTCTAACTACCTGTAACAACTGCTGTCAAAGATCTACAATTGACAGCCGGGGTCAACGGCTTAAACGGCTTTAGATCTTTGACAGTAGTGACATAAGTCGTTGTCACAACTGTCAAAGATCTACAAAATTAAATGACAGCCAGGACCAACGCCTTAGTTGTTAAGTTTTTATGTTATAATAATGGAATTTTATTCTGAACTAAAGAGATTATTATTATTTATTAATATTATCGTGATTTACGACGCATGGAGGAAACTCGGTATGTAATGGGTGGTCGCCCATCTATGGACCAACCTAGCCAAGTGCAGCTTAACCTGAATATCGACCTGAGCAACTCTTATTATTTAGCTACAAGTAAATTTTACATTCGACTCAAACGTAACGTTACGTTCGGCTAAACGCAGAAAGACCACCGGAACAGGTCGCATGCGCCACCTGAAGATTGTGCGAAGGCTTTTCCGCAATGGCTTCAAGGAGTAAAAACCTCAATGATAGTATAAAGAAGATACGCCATGTTCATACTGAATGGCGTTCAGATATCGTTGCGAGTAATTTAAAACTACGACAGCGATAGATAATACGGAACGTATAAGATAGAAAGAGATAGCTAGCTATCAAAGTGCAACAATTGTGTCACTTTGTCCTCAACAATTTGTGCGTGCTAGTGCGATATCTACCTCTTTTTACTATATAATATCATTGAAAAACCTACACCCAAGAAATCTGTTGCCTCGGCGCAAACTTAACTAAGGACAGTACTTATACTACTAAGAAATTCACAGTATCTGTACAGAAATATTAAAACATTGCACCACTTTGTATTCATCTCTTGAACACTCTTCCGACCTTCACAAATCCAAACAAACAGAGCAATCACAAGTCAATTAATCACACATACGGAACACAAACCCGTGATTTGTAACGAAACCATTGTAGAACGTGAACGTGAGTCCAATATTAATGACACAGAATGGGAGGTATGTACAGAAGGCTCACTGTGTACAATGAGTGAAAAAACACGCACACTTAGACACGCTTCACGTACAGTGAGTGCAAGTGCACTTTGCATTTGGTTAGTATAAAGTTGACTCTTGAACCGTAAATGTGGTGCTAGTCGTGTGACCGTCGGACTGCCAAGTTATAAGATCTCAATCTCAAGACCTCTGATTTTTCGGATGCATATGCGTATTGTATATTACTTGCTTCAGTGAAGGAAACACCGTGAGGAACCCAAACCAGCATGCCTGAGAGATATTTCTCGACGGCATGTTAAGCCAAGTCAGAAAAAATATGACACCAGGTTAGGCACTAACCGCACAAAAAAAACTGTATACTACACTTGCTTAGTAAGTGTACCAATACTAGCCCACTAAAAGGCTTGAAAGCTGTTCATTAAACCTTTTCAAAAATCTAGGCAGTTATATTGTATGGAATTTCATTACTGCCCTGAAAATCAGGGTAGTAATCCATTACTAGCGCGTTGTGTTTTTTTTTTTAAGTCTTGATGACGTTGGCAATCAAACGATTTAATTTTACCATAAAAAGTACTAGCTACTAGCACTTTTAAAGCAGGTAGCATACATTCCGATATGTAAAAAAACTTGGCAAACTTCAAACCTCTATGCGCGTAAGTTGCAACAATGTCAATATAACTTTATAATAAAATGCTTTTTTTGCTATTGTAGTGTAGTGTAGTAGTGTAGTATAAAGGAGTATAATATATCACTCGAGGGTAAGTACAGATTACTAAACTCGTGTGGTTCACGGCCCTCCGCTTCACGTCGGGCCTCAAATGCACACTCGATTAGTAATCTGTGCCTTACTCCCCTTGGTGATTATATAGCTATTCTACATAGATGATTTAGTTGGCGTTCTGCACTATTCTGTATTACCGGCTAACCCTTGAAACGATGAAGGTCAAAGGGTTGCACATTACATGTCTATTTCTGGAACGGAAAGGAAAGGGTACGAAGGAAGAAAAACATTGAATGTGTAGTATTAAGTGCTTTTTGTGCGGTATTGTTACAGCCAAATGTTTCAGGTTCACTCTTTTGTTGCTGTAACTAAAAGGTTGTATGTTATGCGTGTCGTATTTTGTAAGTACTTTTGTTTTGATGGTTTCAGTTGCATTTGCATGGTTTTGAGATTTTAATACAGGGTGTAAGCAACCTTATCACGAAGCCGTCAACCAAGCATTCTGTACATCAAACTAAGTAACTTTACGCAAAAAATATTGCTGGGAAACGACTTTTTTCTGGGGTGAAAAATCATGTTTTGTTGTGGAACTCAATAACATTGTGCTGATGGATGAATTGAATAGTACGGGGGTCATAGAGGTGTTTTAAGTAAAAATCTTACATTAAAAACTTGTATTTAAAAAAGACTTGTCAAAAAGTCGGAATTTTGACCCCCAATATCTCCGTAACTAGAAGGTTCTCAGGTATGGTGTAGAACAAAAATAATGATTGCAATGATGGGGAGAACAATTGCCTTTCGGCTTCGTTAAGAGGTTTTTTACACCCTTTATATTGTAAAATGGTAAAATTTGCAGATTTATTTTTAGTTTGGAAATAGAAAAGCCAGTTCTTAAAAATAGTGGTTCAGTTCAGTCATCATCATCATCATCTGCCTAGCCTTTTCCCAACTATGTTAGGGTCGGCTTCCAGTCTAACCGGATGCAGCTGAATACCTATATTTTACATGGAGCGACTGCCCATATTAGTGGGTCAGTACTATAGCGGTCGGGTAGGTAGTGGTGGGATCAGTAATTCCTACGAATTCACGTTTTCGTAGCAGATAGCAATAAGTTGACGGACAATTTAAATTGCTGATGTATCATTACATTTAAGTGTCCCCTATTTATTAGTGGAAACGGGCGTCACCACGGTACTAACAGTAGCGTTTAGCGAAGTAAAAGTGAGCAAGTTATAAGCAAAAAGGAAAAGATGCATCGTTTTAATGTTGACGTACTTACCTTAATCCTAAAAGTTGTAACTTATGTTCCATGCGAGATGTATGGGCACTCTCACACTTCTTCAGGCGACCTACATAAGTACGGTGATGTGCCCATCTAATCATCTAAACTTTGTCCTTCATAATACAATGATTACCTACCTATTATCCCCGTCAAGCTTTCAAGCTTGACGTTGACCTCACCACACCCACACACATCTATTGAAATGGACCCACATCTAGCACAATAGGTACCAATAATTAGCCTTGTTGGGTGGGCGAACATGAATACTAATGATAGACAACCCACGCATTGTTACATAACATCACACCTGTATGTCCTGAACGAGCAGATGTGTTCGATACACCCACATCTCAGTTATAGTAGAGTAGTTTAGTAGAGTCAAGGGATAAAACCTATGACGGTCTGCTCGACCAGGGTGTCGAACCCAGGACTACGCTCAGTAGATAAGCTCACGACCAATTATCACCATTATCATCCCATATTTTTTTCAATGCTGACCACAGGCCTCCTATCTGTGAGCACTTTGTCTTCGTGATTTTGGAATAGAGTTTGGCCAGCTTCAAATTGTCTTCCGTTAGATAAACTAGTAATTCTATTTAATTGAAAAGTGGCAAAAAAGAACATCTAAATTTTAATAGCAAAACGCAATTTTCAAAATAATGCACAATTATTGAATTACTTATCTTAATCGCTATCAGTTTACATTCCACCCCACAAACATTGGTATGCAGGGCAATGAAGAAATCAAGGCTATTGTTACTTCCAAACTGAAAAACAAAAGAAGAAAACGTTACAGAACAAAGCAATAATGAAAAATCCTAATTTATTTTCAGTTTCTTTACAAACGAAACGACGGAATTCCTCACTAATTAGTTTTAGATTTCCAGCAGCTTGTTTGATTGAAATTAAGCGTTCCGTTAAATTCTTGCCTCTGTTCAATCAGTGGCCTCTCAATGGAGCCTGTGAGGTCTGTAATCAGCTAGTGATTTAATTAATATCTAGACTTATTTATTATCACCTATTTTAGATGCGGTTGCTTCGAGGCTTATTAAATACTTATTTTCGGAACTTGACTGTGGATTTATTTCATGTTTCAATTAGCTTTTGCTTACGACTTCAACCACTTAGATGTCCGCGTCCGTCATCATCATCATCATCAGCCTATTAATGTTCCCACTGCTGGGACACACGCCTCCTCTCTGTGAGAGGGAATGGGCAATCCACCACGCGGGCCCAGTGCTGATTGGTAGATGTCACATGTCCGTCCGTCAGAACCTTATTAAAGTATATTTGGTCCGAAACTAGATAGTCTACTTTGGTGCCAAATTTCATCGAAATCATTACAGCCGTTAGGTCGTGAAAAAGTCAACAAAGGTGGGAAATGTGAAAGTAACCCAAGTGGGGTATTAGGACATTAATAAAATTGTTTGTGTTTGGTTGACATTTGTATTGTTTATAATGTGTTTTACTTGTCTCTGCTGATATACGTTTTGTTATTGTTGTTTTACTAACGTAAAGTATAAACAAAAATCATTAAAAGGTTCTGTATAATCAGTAAAAATAATTTAATAAGTAAGTACATGTCAAAACGCGAGTTTCGTCTGTTTAATTATTGCTTTATTACTCGACTGCGGCGAAGCACAAAAGGAGTATTATTCGCATTCGTTATTTGCCCATTTTCCAAATAAACGTCTTTAATTTTGTTGATAACCGGTTAAACATTTAATCGTAGATGTATTTACCGAATTCAATAGCCAGATAGGTAACCAAAGACAAGCAACACCGTCAGACTTAACATAGCACAGAATTGTCTCTGCTTACAACAACACTAGCTACGTTCCAAGCAAAACAACCTCAAGACAAACAGCGCTATCTCAGACACAGGTAGGCAGGACTCAAATTAGTGGTGCTCAACCGTCATCCGAGTAGCCCACGGTTAATTGCATCCGGGCAGATCCGTACATCCGTGATTAAAGTCCGTTTACATACCACAACCGGTAATTACAACGGGCTCGGTGACGTGTCAACTTGGTTGAAAGATGTTTGATTGTGTGCTGTGGGTGTCGT
The DNA here is from genome assembly GCA_905147715.2 of Xestia xanthographa. NCBI lineage: Eukaryota > Metazoa > Arthropoda > Insecta > Lepidoptera > Noctuidae > Xestia > Xestia xanthographa. The sequence goes on from LR990650.1 coordinate 27,902,651, forward strand.
GTTTGCGAAAGTGCTGTTGTTTTGGGGGGCTTTTGTGATGATATACTTGAAAATGTATGAATATTTCAGACGTAATTGAGCCTTGCAATATAAATTCAGCAATTTTTAAGTCTTGTGATATCCATCAAGCCGCACTAGGTCCGCGTGGTGGATTATGGTACAGAGAGAACAGAGAAAGAGAGCAGAGAGAAAGAGTGAAGATAGAACAGGGAAAGTCTGAAAAGAGAATGAGAGAAGAGAGTAAGAGGGAAGAGATAAAGAGAGACAAAGAGAGACGATTATGGTACAGAAACAAAAGAGATAAGGCTTGAGTCTTACAAGTGGGAAAGTTGTTGTATTAAGTTGTTGTATTATGCATAAGTATGCAATTCTGAGATGACAATGTTATGAGAGAGAATGTGGGAGGTGTGGAGTTACGTGATTGGCAGGAATTAAAATTGATAAAAATTTAATGGGAATGACAATTACAAATGGTAACGAAAGTGAGAAGGCTTTTTCAACATTGATGGCAAGTCAAAGAGAAGACGAGAAAAGTATTTTGGAAAGATGTTACAAAATTGTGTTCCAACATTGGTATAGATGGCCTTGCAACCACGTTTTCCACATAGGTTATACTAACTCGTACGTTTCATGACAAATGGCTTCCCGAGAGCATTAAGGACACATGTTTAGTGTTTATCACGATACCGTTTAGTAGTAAATGGTACCGCGTAGTATTCTTTTCCCGGATGTTGGCAATACGCTTGCTCAATATTACATGGGACTTAAACATACCCGTAAAATGTGGGTCTACACATGGGGTATATCTCTGCGATATCATTCGGGGATAACAGGCGTGAAGTATGTAAATAAACCACTTAATATCGTCAGCACTGGTTAATCGAACTGCTAGGTAAAGCTAAGCTTGTTGCAATCATTTCTCTGGATTATGAAGAATTTCGCATTACTTTTCACATACTTATTCCTGGAAAGTTTTTAAGTTGGACTCCTATGTCAAATTTCTGTTTTCCTTCATCTATAGAGACTACCATAGCTATTTAAATACAACAACAACAACAACCCATAACGTCCACTGCTGGACATAAGCCTCTCCCATGATGGGAGGAATTTGCCATAATCTCCACGCTTGGCAGGCGGATTGGAGATCGCAGTGATGAAAGACTAACAGAAAACGCTGCTGCCCATTCTCAGGTCTACGGAGGCGCAAAGTGTTCTGCCTCAGATATTAGTCGCCTTATACGACACCCGTGAGTGTAATGGGTTGGTTCTATTCTACTCTGCCGGTTACCACACGACACACACCCGTGAGTGTAATGGGTTACTACTTAAATAATCATCATACAATTCTTAAGTATCATAACATCGACCCTTTTTTTCGGATGGGAAATCATCAAATGACTCCTCCCGCTCTGGGTGGAGCAGGAGGGAGTGTCAGACTTTTACTGACTAAAACCCATCCATGTTCCTTCATCGCCCTTTGTGTTCCGGGGCCAGGGTATCTCTTTCGAACAGTCCCGCAGCATCACATCGACCCTTCCTGTGCGTTTCGTATCCAGCGAATTTTCTCGAACACCATATGTATTTATTGTTCCTTAACATCACGCTTGTAATTCCCAAAGTGTGAGGCAGAAATGTGTCTAATAGCACATCAATATTTCTCCAGTTATAAATCCCATGTAATAAGGGATGAGCCTATTGTCATCAACCGGACACAAATCCAGATTCCGTGACTGCTATTGAGAAATTCCTGAAGGAAAAACTCTAACACTTTACCCGACCTGATGGGAATCGAATCCAAGACCACTTTGTTCAGCAGTGGTTTTTGCGACCATTACACCAACGAGGCAGTCCAATAGTAATATAGCCTTGTTGTCTCGATTATATAGAATAATTTTATAATTTGTGTAAAATAAATATCAAGCGTTTCAATTTTGCAATCTCGAGGTCAAGCGTAAACTTTTTAAAACAGATGTCATTTGTTTCACGAGTCGACGGCGACATATAGGGATACGACGCAGGGGGAATGATTCATATATAATAGGGTAGATGACAAAAAATATCGAATTAGTCCGTCAGCTAGATTTCCAAAAAATATTAGACACATATTTTGTCTTTCTTCATGTAAACGTAATAAGTTTAAGTAAAAGTAATGAGTTTTCGACGCATTGTATCGTCGTGCGTCGCATTGTATACAATGCGTCGAAAACTCATGTGACGTCACATTTGAGTACATTTTTTACTCAAATGTGACATCACAAGCCTCCACTCATGATCTTTGACACGTTTTATCTTTGTCATTAATTTGATAAAACAAAAAACACGTATCCAATATTTTCCAATAATCTAACTGACGGATTAAACAGAATCATATTTTTTTTAGTTAGTCATCATCCCTATCGTTCCAAAGAATATAATTTAATAGTTATTATATAACTAACATTGAAATGGAAACCCAGAACTATAATAATTTAACTAATAATTATAACATACACAATAATACACTAGATAATGACATGTTATTTGCTTTATTAATAAAAGGTTAATGACTGTGCAAATGATAATATTATTTAATTAACTAAGCAACAAAACATTATCCCATCTATGTTTGCACGAACGATTTATTTGTTTTGTTATATTTTTGTCACGTATTTTGTGTTCACTGTGCCCACGAATAAGATTTAATTAATTAAATAAATCTGTGATTTTTTACTTAGTGTTTATCATCATTTACCTGCCCTTGTATCATGCTTCTTGGTACCAGCGCAATATGTTTTATCTTCCATTCTGTCCAATCAGTATCACGCTGTCAATTACTGTTTTTAGGGTTCCGTAGTCAACTAGGAACCCTTATAGTTTCGCCATGTCTGTCCGTCCGTCCTCGCGTAGCACTTCAATACCCGCAATTACAGACACAATTAAAATAACAATGCACTGTGCCTCTGGAGGCACGGCCGGGAGCATACAGGTCTCTTTGACCGTTAGCACTAGAAAGCTGAAATTTGGTACCAATATGTATATCAATCACGCCGACAAAGTGGTAAAATAAAAATTGGTAAAAAATGTTTTATTAGGGTAATGTAAAGTGGGAAGTGATTTTTTTTTTATTTCAACCCTAACGTGTGATATATTGTTGGAAAGGTAAAAATGAATAGGAGTTTTCTAAAATCATTTTTTGATAATATCAATAATTTCGGAAATAATCGCTCCAAAAGTAAAAAACAATGTGTCCCTCTAACTTTTGAACCATATGTTTAGAAAATATGAAAAAAATCTGAAAAGTAGAACTTTATAAGGACTTTATAGGAAAATTATTTTGAACTTGATGGAAACAACAGTTTTTGTACAAAAAAGAAGTTGTACAAAATAATTTCTGGACTAAGTTTGTAGTATATTCGTATATGCAAGCATTTTTACATAATGGATACCCACCTTTAAACTCATAAGTGGGAACACTTATTGTGCCGGACAGGAAACTACGGAACCCTACACTGAGCGTGGCCCGACACACTCTTGGCCGGTTTTTTTTTTTTTTCATTCGTCACACAATCCATCCATCTTTTCTTTAGTCACATGGACAGGTCACATCACAGGAGCTTGTGGCTAAATAATAACAGCTGCTCAGGTCAATCTTTAGGTTAAGCCGTGCTTTTCTAGGTTGGTCTGTGGATGAGTGAGCACCTAAAACATACCGAGTTTCCCCCGTGCCTCGGAAAGCACGTTAAGCAGTTGGTCCCGGCTGTCATTTGTAGATGTTTGACAGTCGTTACAGGTTGTCAGTGGCCCAAAAAGTCTGACAACCAGTCTTCCAGTAGTCCAAGGAGTGTCGTATTACTAAGCTGGGTTGTGGAGGTCAGATAGGCAGTCGCTCCATGTAAAACTGGTATTCAGCTGCATCCGGTTAGACTGGAAGTCGTCCCCAAAAAACTTGGGAAAAGGCACTAGGCAGATGAGCATTCTCATACATTGGGCCACATCTGTATGAGAAGGTCAATAAAAAGCTTAAAATTCTCCACATATCGGATTTGCTGTGTCAGGTTTGGAAGTTTGGGTGCAAAAAAAGAAGTCCAGGAATAGTTACTCGGACTTAACTAAAACGAAACAGAAAACCTACTTGCAATTATTGGTTTAACATGTTTGTCGCACTCACGACGTGCTAGCTGTCAACTTCTTTCTTTTTTTGCTTGTTTCTGTTCCGTTCTGTTATATGTTAAACGTCACCTATGTTTTGCACGTCATGTACCTACGGCAAATAAATATTTTCTCTTTCTTTCTTTCAATTGAGAACTAGCCTGCACACCAAGACATACAAACTAACACGCATCGTCACATACACACCTTGAGTTACCTCTAGTTCTGGTTAGTTTTAGTTTTCTTTTATGATTGGAACCGTTGCATTTGATACCTCTTCATAAACAACCATATTTGTTGAGAAAGACTGGATCCTGCGTCACAGGGTATCCTAGTGCAGGATCCTGTGTCACATCTTATTGTAACACTTTTTATGAAACAATAAAAAAAAAACCAGCCAAGTGCGAGTCGGACTCGCGCACGAAGGGTTCCGTACCATTATTATCAAAAAAAGGGCAAAAAAAACACGTTTGTTGTATGGGAGCCCCCCTTAAATATTAATTTTATTCTGTTTTTAGTATTTGTTGTTATAGCGGCAACAGAAATACATCATCTGTGAAAATTTCAACTGTCTAGCTGTCACGGTTCATGAGATACAGCCTGGTGACAGACAGACGGACAGACGGACAGACGGACAGACGGACAGACGGACAGACAGACAGACGGACAGACAGACAGACGGACAGACAGCGAAGTCTTGGTAATAGGGTTCCGTTTTTACCCATTGGGTACGGAACACTAATTATTATTTATTATTTATGATACTCTTTTAGTTACAGTCATGTGTTTCACCCCTCCTCATCACATGTCCATACCAAGACAGACGACTTCCTTTTAACTTTTCTGTAACAGGCACCACTTTTAAAGTTCCTCTTATACTTTATCCTTTAAACTTACTGTTCAAGCTGAATCTATTTTAACAAAGATTTTTTCCAGGAGTGTCTTTTTAGACTTTAATGACCTGCCTTCACATCTGTCAACGTTGCAAAGATGGATAGCCTTTTCCCAATTAAAGGCGCCTTGGCAAGGCAAACTGATCAATATTGGTACAGAACTATCTAAAGGTATTTGTAGAAGGCACTAAGTTTTCTGAGTATTTTATTAAAAAGATAATTAAATCACAAACGAAACTTTATATTTTAAACAAATATTCATTTAAAATTATAAATAAACACCAAATTTACAAAAAGGTCACGTTAATAAAAAACTCAATCATTTCAGTTTTACAAAAAAAAAAAAGTTTTTATCAATTACTTTTGAAACTGTACAGCATAATATATTATAATTGGATTTTATATAATAAAAAAAAAACGAAACTGAGTGAATAAAATCACAAGCAGACACCTGTATTCACAGGTTGTTATTATTTATTTTATAGCTGAAAAAACAAAATAATGAACTGCTATTCTTTTTCAGGACGTGACAAATTAACAGCCAGCCGAGTTACCTTTTTATGAGGGCCGGTGAATTTTTCATTATGTATGTGTGAGGTATCAATATTAAAAAGAGTACTCTTTGTGGGCTTTTAAAGGCTTGCCAGTGTTATTTGAAGCCATTTTTACGCTGTGGATGTGAGAGGAGCTCGTGGCTAAATAATAACAGTCGCTCGGGTCGATCTTTAGGTTAAGCCGTGCTTGCCTAGGTTGGTCTGTGGATGGGTGACCACCCATTACATACCGAGTTTCCTCCGTGCCTCGGAAAGCACGTTAAGCTGTTGGTCCCGGCTGTCATTTATCCATCTTTGACAGTCGTTACAGGTAGTCAGTGGCCCAATAAGTCTGACAACCAGTCTAACAAAGGGGTATCGTATAACCCAGTACTAACTGGATTGTGGAGGTCAGATAGTCGCTCCATGTAAAATACTGGTATTCGGCTGCATCCGGTTAGAATGGAAGCGGACTCCAACATAGTTAGGAAAAGGCTAGGCAGATGATGATTTTTACGCTGTGGATGATATTATAGAGGAATCGAAACCAAATAACTATTCGGCACGATCTATCTTGGACGATAAGTTACGCTTGTTGCTGTCAATGTGCAGATAGGTGACCGTTCTGTAGTAAAAGATTTCCACGTTAATTGAAAGCTAACAGGGTGGGTTCGAATTTGAAAGAAAAATCCTTAAACCACGCACTTACCCGATAAAACTGTTGACTATGTTATTTTTAGGATTTCGTACTCAAAGGGAAAAACCGGCCAAGTGCGAGTCGGACTCGCGCACGAAGGGTTCCGTACCAATTAAAAAAAATCACGTTTGTTGTTGTTGTATGTAATTTTATTCTGTTTTTAGTATTTGTTATTATAGCGGCAACAGAAATACATCATCTGTGAAAATTTCAACTGTCTAACTGTCACGGTTCATGAGATACAGCTTGGTGACAGACAGACGGACAGACGGATAGACGGACAGACGGACAGACAGCGAAGTCTTAGTAATAGGGTTCCGTTTTTACCCTTTGGGTACGGAACCCTAAAAACGGGACCCTTACTAAGACTCCACTGTCCGTCTGTCCGTCTGTCCATCTGTCCGTCTTTTACAGATGACGTATTTTGGTTGCCGCTATAACAACAAATACTAAAACAGAATAAAATAAATATTTAAGGGGGCTCTCGTACGACAAACGTGTTTTTTTTCCGCCTTTAGCTCGACATTAATAACGGCAACAGGTAGACGCTTGAAATATTTACAGAATTTTAAGTTGTATAAGCACTTTAAAAATAAATAATTAAATTAATAATAATAATATATTTATTCAAATTTAGAATTCGTACGAAAAATACAAGTTAAATCTTAAAAATAATGTTGGTATAACAGAGTTCGATGCCTGTACTAGGTTAAACCTGTATCACAGGCGGCATGTTTCCAATAAATACTATTTGGACAATGGATTTCTTAACAATATAAAACATAATAGTGAAATAAGTTAGTATGGGTTAATATATTATGTAAGTAAATGCTATTATAAGATACGAACAAAAAATAATAATTAACGTCACACATGTATATAAATCGAAGGAAAACAGTTTGTAGCACATATTTGCTAATACTAATACGTATACATATGATTGTCAGCAGTATTGCAAGAAAACACCGTCAAGGTATTTTTGTTGCGGGCGACAATTTGCTTAGACAGCGAAAGATCAACGCATGTCTGGCTTGGAGTATGACGCACTAAGTGCCCTCATAATCGACGGAGTTTATAAATCGGTATTTCGCTATTTTTCTAGCAGGGCATTCAGCGTCTCCCGTTTTGTGGTCACTGGGCTTTTTGAAGCGGGAGCAAGTCGCGCATTTCGGAATGTCAGCTTTCTTCGCACATTCGGACATCATATTATGACCTGCGTCTCCACAGTGACCACAAGTAGAAACTAGTTCTCTGCAAGATTTGGCTGCATGACCGTACTGCTGGCATTTATAGCACCTCGTAACTAAAGTGAAGTCCCTGACAGGACATTATGTCCAATTTATAAAAATCCTAGATTGAGGTATTAAAATTTTTCGTATGTTAGCCGCAACTTCAATAACGAAGTTACAGATTGCAGCTTCTCTCTTCCCAGATTTGTGGCTTAATTTTATCAAGGTCAAAAAGGATTCTAGGGACATCGCTGGTAACTTGTCGGCCATATTTTGCTCGAAAATGCACTTGAAGACCTAATTTTCAGCCAAGGATGTCGGCACTCCTACAACCACGATCCGAGGTTTGCGCTTGTTGGGTTCGTCGGCGGTAAGTCCAGATGTAGAGAGCTGGACTGCGTTCTTCAGCTTATTGGCGTCATGTTTCGTCTCGGTACTTATTATTACGCCACCATTTTTCGTTTTTCGGACTCCACGTACTTGCAGCTTCATTTGCTCGGGCCGTATGATTTTCTGCACCATTTGTTTGGTTTCGTCACTGGTTTTCAACTTATAATTTGGATAGATGGCGACAGAACTTAAGTTATTGGGTCGAACGAAATGGTTTGATCCCCTTTTCACCATATCGGCAAAAGAAGCATTTCCCGCAGAACTAGATTCCCGTATGGTCTGCTTGAGCTCCGAGATATGTTCTGTAAGGTCATGCTGTTGTTTAAGGGCATCGATCTTGTTATCCGCGCTAATAGCTTTTTGTTTTAGCGACTGGTAAAGGACTGCCATTTGTGACGTACCAGATTCGACTTTACGGCAAAGGTTTGAAATCTTCATCTTCTGCTCGGTGTTGAGTTTCCCATCCATGGCAATAGAGCAAACTTCATCCAGGTACTGCTGGATCTGGGACATCCATCCTTGGATTTCGGGCGTTGAAGCAATGATAACTTTCGTGGGCGACTGTGAAGGCGAGCTGGAGGGTTGCACTGGCCCCTTTGGATTACAGGGGCTGTTTTCCATTTTGTTAGTTTTATTGAAGTTAACTATTTCGTGTCCATCATTCACTAAAACTACACACTAAGCAAGAATACTTTATGCATTACGATAGTAATACCTGCACGAAAGGAGGTCAATATTATTAAAGTAAGAATTAATTAAATATTGCTAATGAGCACGTCTGTCCGCTGCGAGTGCGCGAGGAACCAAAAAATTAAAATAAAATAAATATTTAAGGGGCATACAACAAACGTGTTTTTTTTGCCGTTTTGTCTAATGTTGTATAGATAACTAGCTGATGCCCGCGGCTTCGCCCGCATGACAAATTATATATTAAAACCTTCCTCTTGAAACACTCTATCTGTGAAAAAAAAACCTCTATCAAAATCTGTTGCGGAGTTTTAAAGATCTAAGCATGCATAGGGACAGACAGTCGCGGCGGAGGACTTTGTCTTATAATATGTAGTGATGGTACTATCGGGGTCTTTTCCGCCTGACCATTTTAATAATTAAGACGCCGAGTCACGCCCCCTTAAAGTTTGGGCCTATTAGGAAATCGTCAACTTTGGCGCGCAAAGTAACAATAACACTCGTTTGGCGTGCGTCGTCAATGCGCTCGGCCGATTCGGTATCTTTTCATTCATATTTTCTACACAAAGTCAACGGGGCGGGGCTAGAGAACGTTTTTATGTTGTGAGTGCAAGCAAAAATGAGCTTAGTGGTGGTCAGGCGGGAGTGTCCTCGATAGTACGTAACCATTCGTGCGCGAGTCCGGATCGCACTTGGCCGGGGTTTCATGTATAAGTAGGCTTACATACACATAAAACCCGCTAACGGCTTTAATCATTTTATCAATAAATCTAGCTAGAAAGAAACGCTAGCTTCATAGAGCAACTGTTTTAAGCTTTCACGGTTTTTGACTAAACTTATGCTGTCGGGATCGGGAGCTCAAAATAAATAGAAATCACGGAAGCCGTAAGTGACAGTATAAGTTTAATCAGTTTATTAGGTTTAGGGTTTTAAGGTAGTTGTGGGTGCACTAATAGGTTCTGCCATACCCTTTTTTCCGGATGGGAAATCATCAAATGACTCCTCCCGTTCTGGGCGGAGCAGAAGGGATCGTCATACTTTTACTGACTAAAACCCATCCATGTTCCTTCATCACCCTTTGTGTCCGGGGCCACGGTGTCTCTTTCGAACAGTCCCGCAGCCCCCGCCTCTGCTTTACCCTCAGGGGATTTCAGGCGTGATGTTATATTATCTATGGTTTCTTCTACTGGGGAACAGGCCTCATCTATGTTAGTGGTAGCGGTCCTCATTCACCACGTTGGCTCAATGCGGGTTGGTGGATTCATATAAATAATTTGTTAACAATATTATACACCCCACAAACCAACGAATTTCGGAAGAATACAATTATGTGAGTAAACTGTGTAAAATATTTACTTACCGTTAAAGATTGTGTGCGTAGATTATTATCATGATTAATCAATTATAAACTCCACGAGGTTTCAAATTCGCGGAAACCAGAAATCAGAGGTGTTAGTACGAACGACAGACATTAACGTAATGTACATTAGTACGATTTTGTATCGAAAATACAACTCTCTATTGCATTTTGTCTCGTTTTATTTTGACCCGAATGCCATACCGGTAGTGAGGTTGCCTTACGTTCTTGGGGTCCCGAGTTCTAATCCCGGTAGGGGCAAATGTTTGTGTAATGAGCATGGACATTTGTTTCCGAGTCATGGATGTTTATATGTATAATAAGTATAATTATATTTACAAACAAAAAGTATCTATGAAGTATACTAACTATCTGGTGTCCACGACTCAAGCCTCATTGCTTAGTGTGGCACTAGATGGCGCTGTGTGTAATGCCCAGCGATATTATTGTTATTTATTTTTTTGCGACAAACACAATAAACTACCAACTACCTACCCAACCTAACTAACTAGGGGTAGGCCCCTACCCTACCCTACCTAACTATTACTTAAAAATTATGAAAAAAATCGTAAAACTAAATCAAAATTATTAAAATAAACAATTTTAAAAGGAGAATGGGTGTTTTTGTATGGACTTCATTCCGTCACCGTCATTTGAAAGATCATAAAGCATAGCAATAGCTTTATTTAGATGCATTGCATCAACAGTCAGATGCGTGCACAGAAATAACTAAAATTGAACTAAGATTGATTTTAATTTAGTTTACTACAACTACTACTACAACAGCCCATAGCGTCCACTGCTGGACATAAGCCTCTCCCATGATAGGAATTTGCCGTAATCTCCACGCTTGGCAGGCGGATTGGGGATCGCAGTGATGAAAGACTAACAGAAAACGCTGCTGCCCATTCTCTGGTCTACGGAGGCACAAGGTGTTCTGCCTCAGACATTAGTCACCTTATACGACACCCGTGAGTGTAATGGGTTGGTTCTATTCTACTCTGCCGGATACCACTCGACTTTATTGAAGTTTACATCGCGCATTCGTGTTAGACCCATTGTTCAATATACTTTCTACTCCCACATAATATTAAATTCTTTAAAGGAGTTTCCAAAGAAAGTCATACAACTCAATTTGAAATTTAATTTCGTTACAAAAACGGAGTGAAGCGGTTGTACGGTGTGTTCGTAGTTAACTGTAAGTAAACTTCGCTACTCGGCTATGAAATTTAATGTCTTTTAGTACAGGAGGAAGGGTTGTGTTTTTTTTTGTCATCTGATATTGTAAAACTGTTTATTTGATGTTGGAATTTTTTATAACAGTTACCGGGCGAGTGAAAATTTTCAGACAGTTTGATTAGTTATTAAAGATTGCATTCTTTGGACTTTTTGTGAATACTGCCCATTGATCCTTATAAATATAATACATACATCTAAACAGCCTGTTTTTTTTTATATCCCATAACTCTAGGGTTATATTCTGTAGGTAAAAATAATACTAAAACTTCTAGAATAGGTGGTCCAAAAATGCATAGTTTCTGAGACATCATCAATCATAATTATAAAATATGTATCTAAGTTTCATTGATAAATACGAGTAATTCATTTTAATTCAAACCAATCATAGATATTTAAAGCTAAGAAAATGCGACGTTGTCATATTTCACGTAAGGGTGTTTTTTACGTTAATAATCGTGACTTGGCCGAATTATTTTGTATGAAAACTGAAGAAAAAGGATGATTGAAACATAATTCATATGCCAGTTGATTCTTTGATATGGTCTTAATCATACCCTAGAGTTATGGAATATCAAAAAAACACTAACTCCGTAATTAGGAGGTTTCCAGGTATGGGCAACTACAGTACTTTCTCAAGTTATTATGCCTTGTGACTGGGACTGTAGCTTTGATTTTCTTTTTTGTATTTTTGACATTCAAAAGTGCCGTAATGGTCTAATTGAAATAAATGCTTTGAGTTTGAGTTTGAGTTTTGGGCATACACATCAAAAAACTAATCGCAATGATAGGTAGAACAATTGCCTTGTTAAGGGTGGGTACTTTAAAAACTATAAAACTTTAAAATATATGATGAAATTCATGCTTGAAAACCGATCCCTCAATACTGGTGTCGATTCTGTTGTGCACAAACTAATCTTAATTTAGGCTATTGCTATCTTTTTCTTTATAATAAAAAGAGAAAGAGACGGAGGTATTTAGAGCTGTCAAATTTAGTTGGAACTAATATTTCTATACAAATGAAGGGTGCACGTAAAACATGTCGACTAAAAACACGGTGAAGCGCAAGGCATGAACTAGTTTGACATCTCTAACTTACTTCATCACTATAGCCGTCATTTTTTCACACTGCCTTTTAGTAAAAGATAGCAATAGCCTAAATTAAGTTTAGTTTGTGCACAACAGAATCGACACCACTGTGTCCATTGGTCCAACTGACGGTTGAGTACTTTATACATTTGGAATCGTTATTATTTGTCATTTCATGTTGGTTAATACCTAATCATGTTCGTTAATACCTAATCATGTTAGTTAATACCTAATAACATGAAGTGACTTTTTCAAAAGCACGCTACCTCCCGATCTATTTCAACAATGTAATACTGACAGATGGAAAATTTTGTTGTATGAAAAGTTTTACGACACGAATAATGGCTTGAAGTTGGGTGAAAAACAACTTAGTTACTAGATACTTGAATGTACTAGTAAGATGTAATGTGTATAACATTGTTTTCCCAAGAAATAATAAATTTATAAGAACCAAAGAGAAAGAACAACTATAACGTAAAAATATGGAGCTTATTTACTAACTGCTAAAGGTACTTGTGCCTATTATTAATTACACTTTCCAATTCACTTTAGACATTGGCATATTACACTTTAGACATTGGCATATTACACTTTAGACATTGGAATATTACACTTTAGACATTTGGCTTAAGACACTTTAGACATTGGACAACAGGCCACTAAAATTCAGGAAGACTGTCACACAGACCATGGTTTAGTTAGTAGAACGGCTTTGATAACACACAGTGTAACAGCCGCGAAAAATACATTAAGTCCGTAACGATGACCCTTGTAAACAATGTTTCACATAATAAACGCAAGACCTCTTATGTCATGTCTAATACCATAAAACTGAACATCTTTTGTTCTATTCTTTTTGGAAATTCATAACCTTTCTTGAAATTTTACCATTCATTTTGATAAGCTGATTGACTCATTTCCTATTCAAAACATTGAGCTATTACTACTACGTATAGAGAAGACAGCGCAAACAAAATCTGTGCTCCATTCAACTGCGGTCAGGCAGCCGCAGTTTACTGAGTCGCTTGCTAGCATCTATATATATACGGGGTTAGCCAGCCCCCGCGCGCCCCGCTCTGCCGCGCTTGTTGCACAGATTTTGATAGCGCTGTCTTCTCTATCATCATTTCAGCCGAAAGACGTCCACTGCTGGACATGGGCCTCCCCCAAAGGGGAGTTTTTGCCATAATCGCCTCGCTTGGCAGGCGGGTTGGCGATCGCAGTACGGTTGTTACATAAGACACAGAGAGCGCTGCTGCCCATTCTCTGGTAATCCCTTAGTCGCCTCTTACGACACCCACGGGAAGATATGGGATGGTGCTATTCTTTACGTCCGACACCATACAGAACTGTCTTCTCTATACTTAATACTAATAGCTCAATGATTAAAAATCCATTTTTTTTTTGAGAATATCGAGAACTCACAAAAGTTATTCAGTTTCATGGTCTGGCAGACCACACGGGAGATGCTTGTGCCTATTATGTTACATCTAGTGTAGTCAATCAGCCACTGTTAATCGAGGATCAAAATCACCGTCGATATTGCCACTTACTTATCTGATAAGGTTATCGAGCTGAAAAGAGATCAACAAACAAAAAGCATAGACTAAATAAATCTCACTCAAATAAAACGAGCCTCCAAAGGATTGAGTCGAGCTCAAAACATCATTTTAACATTGACCCTTCAATGTTTAATTCAAGTTTTGTATTCTATTTTGGTGACAAATTATTCCCTGTACTATACAAACGTCTCCCAATGGAATATCTGATCTAATCTCCTTTGATATAGAGTTGGTTTTTGTTAGAGAATTAAATTAATAGAATTATGGGTGTATTCCCGCTGACCCAACTGGTTCGCAGGGGGACTCAAAACGCCAAGTCACCGTTACTGAAACTAAAGAGTCCTTGGAAATTAACTAGTTAGGAATGGTTAATACAGTATGTAAGGTCAACAACAAAGGGGTGCTATATACAAGCGGCGATTGGCGGCGGCGACCTCTCGCGTCCGGCCCTGGTGCAAGCCATGGTCCGGAGCGAGACGGAATGGGACGCCGTCACCTCCTTCTGCGAAGCAGTAATGCTGGAGAAGGAGGTGGCGGAACGTGAGAGGGAGCGAACCTCTCAACGTCCCGGCCGCCGCGGGAGACGCCCCGGGCGTCGGGGGCCACCACCACGTGGCCCCCGGCCACCGTAGGCGCAGGCCTGAGGACGGTGGGCTATGGGCTAGCTCGCCGTCCGTCCGTCTCATGACGACAGGCCGTGTCGACGGCGCGTTCGTGTTCCACGCGCGCCTCAAAGAGAGTCAGCAAAAGGGAAGGGGTCCGTAGGGACCGATGCCTGCCGGCCGGGGTTGCGGGACTGTTCGAAAGAGATACCGTGGCCCCGGACCACAAAGGGCGATGAAGGAACATGGATGGGTTTTAGTCAGTAAAAGTCTGACACTCCCTCCCGCTCCGCCCAGAGCGGGAGGAGTTATTTGATGATTTCCCATCCGAAAAAAAAAAAAAAAAAAAAAAAAAGGGGTGCCATATACAATGTTCTAGTTGGCATGATGTAGATGTTGACTAAGTGATAAAATCGAATACCTATGTGGATTGGATAGTAGATTCGGGAAAAAACCTAGAGCTTAGCTGGTACATACCAAGCGGAGATTACCGATCGGCACAAACTGAATGACAACTGATTAAGCTTTAGATTAAACTTGGCTTAGGAGCTAAATCAGCTAGTCTATCTTCAGGTTAAGCCACGTTTGCCTAGGTTGGTCCATGGGTGGGTGACCACCCATTACATGCCGAGTTTCCTTCGTGCCTCAGAAAGTATATTAAGCCGTTGGTCCCGGCTGTTATGTACGTATCTTTGACAGCCGTGAAGTAGTCAGTGGCCCGAAAGTCTGACAACCAGTCTTAGCAAGGGGTATCGTATAACTTAGTACTAACTGGGTTGTGAAGGTTAGACAGGCAATCTCTCCATGCAAAATGATGGTATTCAGCAGCATCCGGTTAGACTGGAAGCCAACCCCAACATAGTTGTGAAAAAACTACGCAGATGATGGCTTGAACTAACCAACTCGAACTAACACAGCTCCTAGAGTTTGTGAATCAAAACACTTCTAAATATGGGCCGTTATAATTTAAGAATTGAGTCATACATATTTAACAAGAACGATCACAATAAATGACAGGTTTTCCATCAAAATAATAAATCGAAAAGGAATATTTATTTGATTGCTGTCAGGTGTCTTTATGTTGAAGAAAAATCACACGAAATAGTATTATTATCAACTTTCATTTTGTTTTCATTGGTCAGTTATGTGTGTTACTTATTTCTTCACCAATCACTACTCTGAAAATAGTGAAGTATAATATTATGAGATAACGGGCGTGTCCTATAATAAAAAAAATCGAACACATCCTTGTGATATTCAATGAACACACTCAGAATCCTAACTCCATTTAAACACGCCTGTAATATCCGAAGGGATATGTACACCCACATTTCCCCACTTACGATTTAAAGTCCCTCGTAATAGGTGTCGAGCCTATTGCCATCAACCGGTCACAAATCCAGACTGCGTGGCTGCTACTGAGAAATTTCTGATGGAAAAACCCAATAACACTTTGCCCGACCCGGGAATCGAACCCAGGACTTCATGCTCAGCAGTTGCTTGCAACCACTGAAACAAAGAGGCAGTCAACTAACTCTGTTCATTTTGTAAATTCGACTTTTTCACAACTCTAGAGCCGAAGGAATGTGAAGGAAACTGATAATCCATAGATTATCAGTTTCCTTCACAATTCTTCGGGTTATGATAAAAAGTGTGTAGATAAAACTGTTGAGGGACACAAAGAAGGGGTTTGCAAGGGCCGAGGCCTGCCGGGGCTGCGGGACTGTTCGAAAGAGATACCGTGGCCCCGGAACACATAGGGCGATGAATGAACATGGATGAGTTTTAGTCAGTAAAAGTCTGACACTCCCTCCTGCTCCGCCCAGAGCGGGAGAAGTCATTTGATGATTTCCTATCCGAAAAAAAAAGGGCCACTTTTTGACGCTCTTCTAAACACTTGCTTTACTTTTACCTATAGTCTACGAAAAGAGGTCATTACCTTCCAGACAATTATAACACGCTAAGTGATAACACATTACAATTAGCAAAAACTAGTTAGCGAGCAATTCCAGATAACTGATAACGATTCGTAGTACCATTGTGTTCGTAAGTAATTAGAAACTCATCGTTCAACACAGTATCTGGTACAGATGGTACAAATTCTACAATCTGTTATTTGTGTAATTAACAGCTAGGGAATATGATTAATTACTTTATGCTATCGAATATTATATTAATTCCAGCATGTGTTTTAATTACTTATATCAGACTAAATAGATTTAAGATTATGTAGGGAGGATTTCAAAAGAAATGTCATAGAGAAATGATCCCATATTAATAGTGATAATTTTGCTATAGTCTCATGATGAGTCAGACAGTGGCCAGTCAGTGGCCCAGACTTACGAACAGTAAGTCGTGGTTTTAAACCCAGGCAGGCGCAATACTTTGTACAATTTATTTCAACACCACTGCTCTCAAAACGGTGAAGGAAAACATCGTGAGGAAAGCGACATTTCCTAGAACCAAACAATTCGAAGACATGTGACATCTACCAATCCGCACTGGGCCCGCGTGGTGGATTTAGCCCATTCTCTCTCATAGAGAGGAGGCTTATGTCCCAGCAGTGTGAACATTAATAGGCTGATGATGAAATAGTTGATGGTCAAGGTTTTTTTTTAACTTTTCCCGACACTAGGAATCTGTCTTTTATGTTTTGTAAACGCATTCACATATGTGTTTATAAAAATTTAAACTAACATATACCAACGGACCCGGAACAACTACCTATGGGTCATACAATTATTTGTTTCGTGCGGGGATCAAAAACCCGCGACTCACAGCGTAGCAGTCAATTGCTCAGCCACTGCGACAACCGTGCCGTAAAAAGTTTTTAAACTAACACTTAAACTGGCAGTTGGTCATTGCAAAAATAATTACGGTGTTCGCTTTTTCCTTTCTTTCGAACCTATTTTAAAATGTATTTTATATCATATATGCTTACTTTCTCATTGTCATAGTGGTCGTAAGCACGACTGCTAAGCGGTTAGCTGCTGGGTTTGATTCCTAGGTTGAAAGAAAGAAAGGAAGAAAAATATTTATGTGACGTCAGTTATTAAAGCACACACACATTAAAAAAAAGATACAAAATAAAAAGGAACACATAGTATGTGTTGTGTGCCTCACGGCTGCGCCAAAAGGGTCCATTTCAGCATTCATGCCAGACAGGTGATGCTGTCTGACGCTGGTCTTCCAATGAACCTTGAGGGGGCAGGTAAGTGACGGAGAAACAGTTTCAAACGATATATTAATAAATACAAAATACAAAAAAAAGGTTACAAATGGTTACAAATAAATAAATAGATAACTAGTAAATTAATTAAATGTGTAAATACACATTTAATTTACTCGTTATCTATTTAATAAATGTGAATGTGTGTCAGTGTGTGTGTGTGTGTGTTTAATTACCTAATTAAATGTGTAAATACACATTTAATTAATTTACTCGTTATCTCTTTATCCGAACTCATAAATATGAGTTCGGACAAAGAAGAATGTAGGTAAGTAATAAGTAGGTAGGTAGGTAGGTAGGTAGGTTGGGCAAAAGGTTATTAGTTTTTCCTTCAGAAATTTCTCAGTAGCAGCCACTGAGTCTGCATTTGTCCTGGTTTGATGGCAAAAGCTCGCCCTCTGTGAGATGGGACTTAATCATAACAGGTGAAGTATCAGTTGTAGGTGTACTATTAAGTATTCCTCTGCCTACTCTTCGGGGATTACATGCGTGATGTTATGTTATGTTAAACTTAGTTTAAAGGGATTTTTGATAAAATTAATTATTTATTTTATATTTTTATTAAGTACTTATTTAAATTGACATGCCTTTATTGTATTAATCTTGTGACATTTTATGTAATATTAGGATATTTTTCTATTTTATTGTGATTTAAATGATTTAACATTAATTTATAAAACGGAACTGTAATAATACTCTAATTAATTGTTATTTAAAATTATATTAATTGATTATGATTTGCATGCCCATGTCACGGCAGAATATGGAGAACTATCTTCTAAGACAACATCTATGTACCAATTTGTATACCCGTGTTTGCAAAGAAATAAATGATTTGATTTGAGTTGAAAAAGGGATGAATGAATTGATACTTTATAAACTCACCCATTTTTCCCCAACGGGTCGGCAGGTATTATGCATAAATAAATGCCACTTCTCAATATATCCCGATACTGTCATTGAGGGGCTTAAAGCTTTCCAAACGTAAATAAACCCTTATCAAAAACCGTAAAATATCAACACAAACGACTGACGTTACTTACCTTGTCATAAAGGGGTTCCTGAAAATAACTTCACTATATAGCTATTTTTAGCCAATATTAGCTGTTATATTTAAGAGCTCGTGGCTTAATGATTAACAGTGGGCCCTATCAGAATATAACCAGCCAGCGCTCCGGTATTTGTTTTTCATCTATCGCAGCATCATGCTGAGATAGGAGCATTTTTGGCCTTGCACAGGTCTTTATTTTATATAATTTAGTTTTAGATTATTTTTTTTATATTATTTTGTAGTTTCTGTGCTTGTCCCAAATAAATATTTTTCTTTCTTTTTTTCTAATCATAGTTGTCGCAGGGGTCGATCTTCACGGTTAAGCCGTGCTTACCGAGGTTAGTCCGTGAATGGGTAATTGGGTAACCATCATAACATATCGAGTTTCCTCCGTGCCTCGGAAAGCACGTTAAGCAGTTGGTCCCGGCAGATATTTGTAGATCTTTGGCAGTCAATATAAGAAGTCCAGTTAGACTGGAAGCCGACCTCAACATAGTTTAGGTAAAGGCTAGGCACATGACTATAACTTAGCTATTTATAATTTTTTTAAACAGCTTTATAATAAGCACCTGCCATGTTATATCTCTCTTGGTTGACTGGTAGAGAATGCCTAAGGTATTAAGTCCACTTGGGACTTTTTTTGTAAACGGAAAGTTTAATTGTATATATATACAGCTTTAAAACATTATCTAAAACTCTTGTTCCTGATCTTGATACTAGTTTTTCATTTGTGTCATAGATATCACTAGCGTTCTTTTTGTCAATCTAATTGTTTTTTATTGCCCTCTAATACATACTTTGGACACTCCAGCAACTGCGTCAAGGTCTAATATCTTATGAAAGCAAACCATGTGCCATTTAACGTACTATATTGAATCGACGAGCAAAATGACTTCCAGGACCAAATCCTCATAGATTGGAGAAATTATGAAGGTATAATTGAATAATGTCAAGCTGACGTGGGTCCGGTCTCGTTAAAAAAGGGACAAGTTGTGACTTGTTCGTGCAGAATTAATCGTTCTGCGGGGAACAAGTCTGTTGCTCACGTTGGTCCCTGTAGAGGATGTTAAAATACAATTTGTTGAACCTGTAGGTGTGAAAATTGAATATTGGTATATGTGAAATGAGAATTAGGAAACTCTTATTGTGATGACTAACCATATTATAATAATAATAATACCAGCCTATTACTGTCCTACTACTAAGCAAAGGCCTCTTCTCAACAGAGAAGGCACGAGCATTGGTCACTACGCTTGCTCAAGCAAGACGGGTTGGCGATTTTAGACTTGTATTAAATATAAGTCCAGGTTTCCTCACGATGTTTTCCTTCACCGATATTATAAAAATGGTAAAAAGGTTTCTCAAAGTGAAACCATAAAAAACATCATTTTTAGAATATACAGATGAACTATCTAGATGGATGTCCTTTTTTAAAGTTTTTGGCTGCTTTCGGTTTAAACTGATACAACTGTATGCTTTCATTAATTGTGAAATATCATAAAACTGAAAATATAAAAATAAAAAAAAAATAAAAAAAATAATAATAAAATTATATATTTATTTTTTGCAGAAGGTCCTGCACAAGTAAATGAGATTTCTGCTGCATCTAGACAACTGCAACTTAGTTATAACATCAAGACCACACGTGCAGTGCTTCTGGCAATTTAAAATATGGATAGTATTACAAATTGTTTCCCCGGACGAGCGATTCCGCTAAAATAAACGATTAATAAATTTTAGTATGCACCAATAGGTTTTTTTACCTCACATAGTCAGAGCCGTTTAAAGTCACCGGTAGCTTGTAATTCCCCGTTCACGTCCTCAGGTAATACGACTTGCGTCAAGCGATACGCGTGTGCTTCACTTGTTTTCTTCGCATGAATACCATCACATAGAGAATCGCGGTGACTCGCAGCATGCTCTAAACAATTCAATCATTATTGTTTTCTCTGCAGTAACACGCATGTTGCTTGAACGAGTAGCTCGTGGCCAAGCGATAACAGCACTACTGAACGAAGACAGATGCCCCAATTTCAGACTCAGTCTGAACCACGATTTATTGGACAAGGCGCCGGACATTACTTGCCGGTATCCTCTCAATACGTCTCGATTTACAAGGCCCGTTACCTATGCATCAATCCGACCATCAAGCAATAATTTCAGTACCTATTGTTGTAGTTTTTGTAAGGATTCTGGGCCTTGGAGAAACTCCAGTTGGTTTTTTATTGATGATATTTTCCAAGTGCATTTTTCTGGACATAAAAATAAAGTTAATCCAATTATTGGTAAAACACTGCAAGATTTTTTTTATATAAGTACGGCAATACATTATTATTTACCACTACTAATTCCAGGCCACTTTAAAATATTCAACAATCTACTAAAATTAACTGAGCATTACATTGTTGAAGAACGCACGTGAGTATGTATATTATGATTAAAATTAAAACCATAGCCTAGGTTTAGCTTATAGACTTAACCCGTAAGCCTCCACCTCATAAAATCGCCTATCCAAGTAGGTTAATTAAGTTACTAGACCTGACATAAAATGATACAAATCTAAATTCTTCTGCCCTTAACATAATATGACCATGAACAAATACATCCATGTCATTTGCAATACAGGATCCTCACTATAAAATGTTATAGGAACCCATAAACTACGCATAAGGGGTAAACATGGGTACATTAGGTCGCTACAACAAAATAACATAAGGTACATAACGTTCTTCGAATATCACCCTTCGGGATTTTATGTTTCATGAATACAGGGTAGGGCCGTCTATTACACCGATGAGTACCATTGATTATTTTGTTTCACAAAGTACAGTCGGTATACCTTCATTTAATACGATCTTAACCAGCAACGAAATAAAAATAATCCTTAATTTAGCAGTTGGTTAGAGACCAATCCAAAGAACTGGAAGAAAATTCGTAACTATTGATCATGCTTTGGTTTTTGTCAATGTTGTTTTGAGTGTTTTTTTTTAAGTTATCTAAAAAATTACAGCGTACTACTGACAATGGCTACGCCAAGTGAAATCACTCCGTTGTAACATTCTCTTGTGGAGCAAGTATAGACCCCTGTGGAACTCCTCTACTAAATCTATCCCAATGAACACAACCTTCAGTAATATATCATTTACCTAAGTGTTAACTCATAAGCAATCAGTGAGAATAGTAGTTTAGAGGCGATTGTCCTAGCATTGTATATAAATGGCAGACATATATGCAATATTAATCGAAAGCCTATCTAAATTCAGTATATCGGTCAATCCAACCAATGTGTTTTTTTTAAATTGCTAACCGATTCAGGGAATCATTTTATAGCCTCGTTGCCTGTATAAATAAACAACGAACATTGTAACTGAAAATGTTTGTTTTTTGGAATTTTGACACGTTCGCTAATAAATGTGAAATATGAACGATTGTAGCTGTAATATTATAACAGATAGTTACACGTATTTATTTGTTTAACTAGGTTAGCTGATGTTAATTATTTGTGTTACAATTATTTCGCATACAAGCTAGGAAAATTGATTAACATAAATAAACAGATAAAATCAGGAAGTACAGTAATTTCACTGTAGTCAAACAGAGAAGGAAAGATATTAGAGTGGACACTATTATCCTCAGCCTGCAGCTTCGGTCACCTGTAGATATGAAATTATCCCAAGGGAACGTCCTTTTACATCAGCCTGCTCTGTCCCACTGCTGGGCCTCCGCCATGGTTTTCCATTTTTTTTTACCATTTGCCCTCTCCGACCATTCCGTTAAGAATGAGTCAAGGTCACACGCCAGCATTTCTCGGGCCCACCTCGGAAAATTCCCTACCGAGATAAAAATGATGTGTCATCTCCAGGTGACCTCTATAAGCGTCAAATTTCATTGAAAACCGTTAAGCCCCAAAACAAACCAACTCTCGTTCAAATTAATTACAATGTTAGTTAGGATTTATTCAGACTTATTAGTATAAATTCTTGTGAAAAACGATCCGCAGGTGTATTTCAACTAAGGTTTATTAAGAAAATATGAAAAACCGTCTCCTTAAACTATTTATTTTCAAAAATACCAATTAGCTTTGAAGCTCGCCTTCTCGAAGCACTAGTGCAAATGAAATGTTAAATTTACTTTTTCTAGCAAACGAGAGCATCAAAGTTAATTTCTATGTGGATAGCTTTTATGATGTTAAGTATATTATATTAGATTAAATAAAATTAGATTACTTAATTTGTTGAACGGTTTTATGGACTAAAAAGTCCCACATAAAGTAAGTTTAGAAGTGGTTGTAAATAAAATTAAATGCTTTAATGGTGTAGATACTTAGAATTTGTTTTAGAGGTACTTAAACCTCTTTAATGTGGATTTTACGAAACCTTTAAAAGATCTAGTTTTAATTGAAAAACGAAATTTTCATGTTGTAAAAGGCCTGATCTTAGCATTATTTTAAAGGAATTATTTTCGTTAACTGGTCTCCGTAAAAACATTGTGACTTCTTTTGAAATACCGATTTTGTCTATGAAAATAGATGAAATTGCGTATAGTTCTCAATATTACACGTCGGTGTGACAAATTCCATACTACTCTGAACTCTCGACAGAATCCTTACAGGAAATTACCTCTCGCATCTAGCTGGGCGGGAAAAATTTAACGATTGGTTTATCTTTCTACCAAGTGGTAGAAAGATATCAAACTACTAAAGGTCAGGGGAATTAGGGATGAGGGGTGGAAAGCTGGGATACTAATCAAGGACTTGCCTATGGAGTGTAGGAGGGTGATTTGTTATTCATCGTTTTTCATTAGGTCTTGTCCTTGAAGACGAAAGCTTTAGTGAGAAAAGGAGAAAAGATAACATAGTTATAGATAAGTAGACTTTTTAGAAATGAAGACATTTTGCGAGTTTTTTTTTTATTTAATTTTTTCTTGCAGTTTTTTTTAATATTTGAATATATAAACGATTACCTGGATAAGTCCAACAGATGTTTCAAAATACCAAAAAAAAAAAACAGGATTTACGATTTTTTGAGACATATTCGTAGCTTTCGAGAGGAAAGCTCTCAAAAGCCGAAAACCTTTATCTAGATCTAATGAAGACTTGTTACCACAATTTGGAGTATTTTGTTGTATGATAGTATCCCAATACTGGTAAATAAATGAATAGATTTAAAACGAATACGTTCACAAATTCAAGATTAATTCAAGAGATATCTTTTAGGTATTCTTAAGAAAGAAAGCAGATGTTCCATTCAACATTTTTTCTTTAATACAAACATAAAATACCACCATTCCACGCTTATTTGCCACCGAAAACAGAAAAACGAATCCACTAAATCCAAATATAATGTAAAAACAAAACAAAAATGCCTGATCCCAGCATCTATAACCCCAAGTGTTATATCTACAAAATCCTTTAGTTTATTGGTGAACGAAAACGGGCAGTGTTTCCCGTAAGCCAAAAAGCAGTAACTCAATAAATTTATGTATCGAGAATACGAAATATTTTGTGAAAATGTATTTCTCCTTTAATCGGGAATATTTTATTTATGTAACAATATCAAATACATTTAAAATTTCAAATAACCTACAATAAACTTGGCAAGACTGAAGATTTGACAAAAAAAATGGCAGTTGATGGATTTAAAAAAATATCGTAAGTCTAATAATCTCAGGAGCGATTGGTGAACATGAGGTCTTGGCTTCTATTCCCAGTTCGAATAAAGTGTAATAGAGTTTTTTCATCAAGAATTTCTCAGTAGCAGCCACTTAGTCTGAATTTGTGCTCGATTGATGGCAATAGGCAATTAATAGTACGTAAACAAAACTGGAGAAATGTAGACGTACAGCTCTGTTTGGGCCCTATCAGAATACCAGAGTTGTGAATTTTTTTTTTAAATGACACAGCACCTTGCTGAGATAAGAGCCTTTTGGCCTTGCACAGGACCATTTTGATTGTTTTTAATTTACTCTTGTTTACTTTTTGTTTCTGTTATGTCCTGTGTAAGTTCAATGAATACTTTTCTTTCTTTCTCTCTGCCTAACTCTTCAGGAATCACAGACGTGATGTTATAACTTTTTAAATGTTCCAATAAAGATACGGTTATTATGATCAGTCCGTCTGTTAAAAATAAAAACACATTTTTCGATTTTTTTGGATACCATCTTTTGTTTTACGCGTGGCAAAACAGGGGTTCTCACGTAAATTCGATTATTTAGTAGGGACCGGTCTGATAGTAAGGAATTAACTAGCTTGTGGTCGAACTTGAGATTATTCCGAGTGTACTTGTTACACAGTAATTATTTCGTAGAATTGTGTTGTATTTCGGGGAATGTTCTAGAAGTGGTTGATTGTTGTGGCGTCTTTTGTAGTTTGTATTGATAATCCGTTGATGTTCTAAAGTGATTACAAACGTTTTTATGTTCATAAACGTCTTGGATTAACTTTATTATAAACTATATATATAGGTAACTGTGTGTTACCTATATATAAAGTTTTAAATCATTCGAAATACCATTGAGTGCTTTCAGTTACTGAAAATGATAACAAAAATACATTATAATTTGTCAGATAAGTTTTATTATGATTGTCTTATCTACTGTTTTATTTTAGTTCGAGTGTTAACCAAGAAGAGCTAAAGCTAGTAGCCACTCTTTTAATCGTTAATAACCTAAAAAGTATTTGTTTTTAAATTATATTGTAACATAAGGCTGATTTTGCAATACACGTGACTGATTAAAATTATTAAATACTTAGAGAAGTTATATTTGTATTATGTTATTAAACTCTACTGATTTTAATCGATGTATTAATTTTAACGTCCTATAAAAAGTAAACGTCCCAATACTAGTACCTACAGATCCGTAGGTGCCCTTTGTGGAATAAAATTTGAAATAATAAACTATTCCACTAATGGCACCTGCGAAAAATATTGATAGGTGCCGTATGTGGAATACCTCAGGTGCCATTACCTCAGGTAAAGTCAGTAGGGTCAGTTAAAGCGGGTGCCCAATGTGGCATACGTCTTTTCTGCCACTGCGCTTAAAATTGGTGCATTTCCTTTTCTGTCACTACATTTTAGTCCATTAAAAAAGCTACGCCAAACTCAGCCAGACCCGGATACACACGACTTACGTACTTTCAATTTCGAGATCTTTCTATTTCCAATTCAGACCATACCTTCACCGAGTTTTTCTATTCCATTAGTCTCGTAATAAGCCCAAGACTCCCAAAGCTAAGGTCGACCCACACTTTAATGGGATTTGTACTAAACAATCCGCTATTTGAGGTTAAATGAGAATTTAGCCCCGTTCTTACGCGCTACGCACCCAATTTGCGTAATTTTAGCGGAGATTAGACTTAGTTTATTGCTTTTAATTGCGTAAATATGTATTAGGATTTTACCTTTTAGCAGCGTTGTTCGAGGAGTAAGGAAAGGTACACCTATACCAAACGATTTGAATCGTTGGTGCTACAAAATAGTGAGCTTTCATATCCCGCTTGGAACGACACATACATTTTTTTTGTATGTCAATAAATTATCATATTATAAAACACAGTCTGTCTGTCCCAAGCTTAGATCTTTATAACCACGCAACCTCGATTTTTATGCGGGTTATTTGTTTAACAGAGTGATTAAAGAGGAAGGTTTTAGAATATAATTTTTCAAGCGGGCGAAGCAGCGGGCGTCAGCTAGTGAAATATAATAAATAATATTCTTATTCCTCATCGCAAATGTTACGGTGAGAAGCAAGTAGTGAGTCCTACTAATATTATAAATGCAAAATTTTGTATGGCTGTTTGTTACTCTTTGATGCAAAAACAATTATATTATAACCTGGATTAATATATCATCATCACCATCATCAGCCTATTAATGTTCCCACTGCTGGGAAACAGGCCTCCTCTCTATGAGAGGGAATGGGCTATGTCACATGTCTTCGAATTTTTGGTTCTAGGACATGCCGGTTTCCTCACGATGTTTTCCTTCACCGTTTTGAGAGCAGTGGTGATGAAATAAATTACACAAAGTAATCCGCCTGCCTGGGTCCGAACCCACGACTTACTGTTCGTAAGTTGGGGCCGCCACCACTGGGCCACCGCTGCTCTCAAAATAATTAACATAAAGGATACTTTTACCACGGTAAAACGATCCCGATCAGTTACGGAACTCCACGTGGGCGAAGCCGCTGGCACAAGCTAGTCTAATATAAACATTTGTGAGAGACTGCATGGTGCCCAAAATAGGCATAAAATACCTGTCTTACGTGCGGCAGAAACCGGGCTTAAAATAAATATCAGGAAGACCCAGGAGATGAGAACTGGTGTGAAGAATCACCCACCGTTGCTGATTGGCACAGAGGTAGTGGCACGCGTCCACAAATTCACTTACCTCGGGAGCGTCGTGGCAGAGACTGGGGGCAGTGAAGAGGACATCGCTTCACGGATCGCCAAAGCCCGAGCAACCTTCGCACAGCTGAGACCTGTTTGGCAGTCACGGAAACTGACCCGAAGGATTAAACTCAAGATATTCGGGTCCAATGTGAAATCCGTGCTGCTTTACGGGTGTGAAACGTGGAAGGTCACAAAGGACATCTCACGCCAAATCCAAGTTTTCGTCAACCGCTGTCTTCGTCGCATTCTCGGAATTTACTGGCCCGAGACCATCTCCAACGTAGAGCTGTTAGAGGAATGCCACGAGAACCCGATCGACCGCCAGATCAAGCGTCGCAAGTGGAGATGGATTGGCCACACGCTCCGAAGGGACCCTGACCACTTACTTAAACAAGCTTTGGACTGGAATCCCCAAGGAAAAAGAAAGCGTGGCCGTCCCCGTCAAACCTGGCGTCGCACCGTGTTGGCAGAAGCGGCGAGCATCGGAATGACGTGGAGCGAGGTGAAACGTGAAGCTCAAGACCGATCGCGATGGAGGACATCTGTGGACGCCCTCTGCCCCATCTAGGGGACATAGGACATTAAGTCAAGTAATTCAAGACGTACGGATCACCAGGCCTCAAAATACTTACAGGTATACAATTTAGATTAACAAAAAAATTATGTTGTACTGGGATTGTTTTCATCAGGAATTTATGAGTTACTTGGAGTATAGATTTGTTGCCCGACTGTTGGCGATAGAAACGCCCCTGTGACTAAAGCCCACGGGTAAAATATGAAGATATATACTATTCGTACACCTCTGCCGAATTGTTCGGGAGTTACAGGCGTGATCATATGATTAATGAGACAACACTATAGAAATGACATTAAAACATTATCATCTGCCTCGCCTTTTCCCAACTTTATTGAAATCAACTCCCAGTCTTACCGGATGCAGCTGAATACCAGTATTTTACATGGAGCGACTGCCTATCTGACCTCCACAACCCAGATAGTACTGGGTAATACGGTACCCCTTGGTAAGATTGGTTTTCAGACTTTCAAACCACTGACTACCTGTAACGACTGTCAAAGATCTACAAATTACAGGCGGTTCCAACGGCGTAACGCACTTTCTGAGGCACGGAGGAAACTTGGTATGTAATGAGTGGTCACCCATCCACGGACCAACCTAGTCAAGTGCCGCTTAACTTAAAGATCGACTCGAGCGACTGTTATTATTTAGTCACGAGCTGCTTCAAAAAATCTAAATGTCAATAAAACAATAAAGTAATAATTTATTGTAAGACAAATCTAATGATTCAAATCTTTGAATACACCTCCGTATGAAGGCACTAAATGTTTTACGATCGAAGGAAATGTAGCATGTAGAATTGTAGCTATTATGGTACCTTCTTGCATTAATCATGCTTTAATAAGTGCGTTTAATTAAAGCAACTGGTGTAGTAAATGATCTATGGGATCTATAAAATAACCGTTTTTAGGGTTCCGTACCCCAAAAGTTAAAAAAAAAAACCCTTATAAGATTACTTTCTTGTCCGTCTGTCCGTCCGTCTGTCGCCACCGATTTTCTCAGGAACGGCTAGCGAGTTGAAATTTATACCAGACTAGCTGACCCGCGCAACTTCGTCTGCGTCACATAATAAGAGAAAGAGAGAGAGGGTTAGGTTAGAGATTCTGAGACCACCTTAAAAGATAGACATCATTATGTTATCGCGGACTGTTTTTTAACTTTTTAAGAAGAACAATTCCGTCATTTATGATTATTGCGTAAACGGTTAAAGATTCCCAAAAGGAATCTCCAGTTTTTTGCAATATTTTTCTTTGATGCTCCGCTCCTATTGGTTGTGGCGTGATGTTTTATAACGTATAACCTTCCTCGATAAATGGTCTATCCAACACTAATAGATACTTTTAAGTCGAACCAGTAGGCATAGCCAAGTTACAAACGTTTCATATCGATTCTCTTTCTACAATCGTAAACCCCTCGGTTTCAGCGATTGTAGATAGCGCTAAAATGGTAGCCAAGTTGACACGACTGAGTCGATCGCTCGTTCTTTAATGTCTGTAGAAAAAACCTACACTTAAGTCAATGGTGAGCGTTCCTACCGAAGAGTATTGCGATCAACATTATAGAAACGATATCTATTCTATCATTTTGAACGATGTAAACTTGTCTACGAATTCAGTAGTTCCTGAAATTAGCGCGTTCAACCATCCAAACAAACTCTTCAGCTTTATAATATTAGTATAGACTCAAGTAGGTAACAATTTAATTTCTCAGAAATATTTACGTTAATCGCTAAAATATTCTAAGTACTTATATTTTTCCAAATAAGGGCTTCCCTCGACAGCCTTACGTTTTCATCCTTAGACACTCGATGACGTCTAAAGTTCTCATCAAGGAACACAAAATGAGCCGAAACACGATAAAACTCCATTAAACTATTGCGGATCTCTCGCAACTGCCTTCCCTCTCCAACGTCAGACCTTCTTTGATAGTCATACTCCACCCAGGTCTAAAGTTCTCATCAAGGTTCATCAAAATGAGCACAAACACGATATAGATGCTGTAAACTCTGAGAACCTCTTGCAACTGCCTTCCGTCTCCATCGTTAGAATATCGATGACAGTCATACTCCAGCCAGAGTTAAAGTTCTCATCAAGAGCATGAAATGAGCCTAAGAACGATCTTCTTCTTGTTTATCGTGTGGTTAGTGCCTAACCTGGTGTCAGAGTTTTTATGCCGTCCAATGGCCTCTGACTTGGAGGCGCTACGCCGGGGGGAAACTCCGCTGCCGCGGAAAATTGTCGCTCAGCGGACAGACTTCCGGCGGGATCTCATGGCGACATGGAGAGAGCGACTGTCGCAACCCCGTGCAGGGCACGCCACAATAGTGGCGATAAGTCCCCTCTTTGAGGAGTGGCTTGAGCGACGCCACGGCGTCCTCACCTTCCGCCTGACGCAGGTCCTCACCGGACACGGTTGTTTCGGGAGGTTCCTGCACCGAATCGGGCGGGAGGAAACGCCCGGATGTTTCCATTGCGAGGATCGACCGTCACCTCCTTCTGCGAAGCAGTAATGCTAGAGAAGGAGGTGGCGGAACGTGAGAAGGAGAGAACCTCACAGCGTCCCGGTCGCCGCGGAAGTCGCCCCGGACATCCCGTCGCCCGGCCACCGTAGGCGCGGGCCCGTGGACGTCGGGCTATGGCTTAGCTCGCCGTCCGTCCGTCTCATGACGACAGGCCGTGTCGACGGCGCGTTCGCGTTCCACGCGCGCCTCAAAGAGAGTCGGCAAAAAGGAAGGGGTCCGCAAGGACCGAGGCTTGCCGGGGTTGCGGGACTGTTCGAAAGAGATACCGTGCCCCAGAACACAAAGGGCGATGAAGGAACATGGATGGGTTTTAGTCAGTAAAAGTCTGACACTCCCTCCTGCTCCGCCCAGAGCGGGAGGAGTCATTTGATGATTTCCCATCCAAAAAAAAAAGGGCCTCTGACTTGGTTTTACTTGCCGTCGACAAATATCTCTCAGGCATGCTGGTTTCCTCACGATGGTTTTCTTCACCGAAGCAAGTGATAATTATACAAAACGCACATGAATCCGAAAAATCAGAAGTGCATGACTTGGGTTCGAACACGATTTTTTTCAATTTTATATGGGACCAACTTTGAGATATACGCTTTTCACTAAAAAAGAATCATGCAAATCGGACCTCTCTGGAAAAAGTTATGCGTCATCATCATCATCATCCACAGCCTGAATTCACCTACTGCTGGGTATAGGCCTCTTCTGTTTGTGCTAAGTTCCACGCTCTTTCCGTTTCTAGGACGCCACCCGGTCACAACTTTACTCCACCTACGATCACCGCGCCTTGATAGGTGTCCTGCCCAACTCCATTACACAGCAGACACGGGCGAATGACAGTATTTATCATTCTTTCATAATAATCTTAACACTGCGATTCAAAAAATGGAGTCAATTTAAACTGCTAAAATATATGCTTGGAAAGCGATCGACTTGCTTTCCATGCATACAAAAGCTCCACGTCTACAGATTTACTAAATGATAGATTTATATTAATAAAATATAGATAAATTTTGATTGAAATAAATTATTCCCTAACCGTCGTTTATATGGTTAAAAAAAACTAAAAGTATGTATAAACTATGTAGTAATGATTTCGAAACCTTAAAGCTTTAAAAAAAATTAAAATACTTAGTTACAAAAAGCGAAAACTGGATGGGGATCGAACATGCAAACCTAAGTTATTATCTTACAGCATTAAACAAATCAAAATTAATACAAAAAGTGAGTCTTGACTGAGGCTCGAACTTGCGAAACACTGGTCAGAGGGCGGTCGCTGTCGCCGGCGGGCTATTTGTTCTAGTGACAAAAGGTTCAAAATAGCTGTTCTATTGCAACGTATGTTATGGCAGTTGTCAGTTGTCAAACAGTTAAATAATATTGACGAAATGCAATATTGCTCACCCCGTAAGTTATTAGCGTAATAATATATAGCCTATGTCCTTCCCCAGGTTGAAATATATCTCCTTGCCAAATTTTATTACGATCCGATCAGCCGTTTAGTCGTGAAAAGGTAGCAAACAAACAAACAGAGTTACTTTCGCATTTATAATATTAGTATGGATATAAGTAAGTTTAATACCCCGCTCCTTTATAAAAATAGCGTGATTATTATGTTCCCAGAGTAAAATTTTTATTAACATGTTATTTTGTGCATTCAATTATTTTGTCCATTCAATTACGAACAAAAACCTTTTAAAATCAATATTGCTTACCTCCCATAGCATAAGGCGTGATAATATGTAGCCTAAAGCCTTCCTTGGTTTACAAAGAACATTTTTGCCGAATTTCAATTCAATCTATGCAGTAGTTTTGGCGTGAAGCCGTACCATACACACAGACAAACAGACAAACAGACAAAAATTCTAAAAAGTCACTTTTTGTCATCAGTTACGTTTTTCTAACAAAAGCCACTTATATTTTCTCGAAAATTCTCAATGTACAGTTTTTCTTTCGTTACTGTTTTATTATATGTATAGAATATAGAATATAGATACTGAAGTCTATAGTCCCTATTAGGTGTATAAAAATCAAGGTCCTGAGTCAACACTATACAAATATATGGGCAAATTTAGATTTTCGCGTACCAATATTAACTTTAATTTTCAACTTTATTTATTTTTCGGAATTTTCTCTTTATTTGTGCTGTAAGACCTTGCTTTCAACCAAAATTGACAATGGTAGATCCAATGATATCCTTTATTGGTCAGTTATAAGCTTTAACTCAGTTAAAAATTAGTAAAGTGACTGCTTCGATAGTCAAGTGGTCGCAATTGTAACTACTGAGCGTGGTCCTGGGTTCGATTTCCGGGTCGGACAAATTGTTACCTATTGGGTTTTTCCATCAGGAATTTGTCAGTAGCGGCCACGGAGTCTGGATGTGTGCCCAGTTGATGTTGATAGGCTTGCCCCCTATTACATGGGACTTAAAGGCTCAACCAGATAAGTAAAAATTAAAGGTCATTAACCCACATACATTTATTCAAATACATAATTCCGTAAACAGAAATAATGACCTAAACTTGTCCCGAAACGACCTTTATCGTGACCCTTGACTTTTTCTAGTAATAAAAAACTATCCATAATGTCGGGGTACCTACGCAGAGAAATTAAGGAAAGAGCAATGACCTTTAATTCTTACTTATCTGGCGGAGACTATAAGTAGGTGTGTAGGTATACATCTGCCTAACCCTTATTAAAAATAAATAAATAATGTTATAATCGGTTCCCTATCCATTTGCATAAAATTTTAAGACCTAATATAACTTGGCATACTTTTGTTACTACTAATTATATTTTTGCATAACATTTTTACGCATAACAGCTTACGCATATTTTTTTTAAGCATAATTTATCTAATCGTAATAATGATTAAGCATAACATTGTTAGGCATAAATTGATTTACGCATAATGATACTAAAACATATTTTTTATAGGCATAACAAAGAAGCATAATCCTAAAATGTTAGACATACCCTAATTGGATATACCAATTTATTTTGACGATTGGAATAAAACCATCTCTCCGAAGCAGGTAATACATAACATATTTGTTTTGAACATAGTTGATTGTGAACATATGTGAGTTTTTTCCCTGTAAGAAGCATGCAAACAAGCATACACCATGCATGCAGCAAACATGCAGCTTGCAAACATTTAAACAAGCATACACCATGCATGCAACAAGCATAAAGCAAGCATGCGTGCAGCAAGCATGCAGCAATCATGCAGCAAGCATACAGCAAGCATACAGCAAGCATGCAGCAAGCATGCAGCAAGCATGCATTCAGCAATCATGCAGCATGCAAGCAAGCATGCAGCAAGCAAGCATGCAGTATGCAACATGCAGCAGGCAAGGTTTCTGTCACGGCTCCGGCGCTGCGGGGCTCCGGCGGTCCCACGCGAGCTTATCGTCGCAGATGTGTTTAACGCTCACCACCGCAGCTTCGGCTTGCTGGCCGGCTTCGCCGGCCAGCCTCAGCAGCGGCGGCGAGTGTCACAACCACCTGCTCCTCAACTCGCGGGCCGCCTCGCCCCGCCGCGCCTACGCGATTTTAAATTACACTCTAGGGGTAGGGCAGACAAGACTACGTGGAGTCGGTTTTGCAGCGATTCGTTTCTGTCACTAACTTTTGTAGTACAACTTAATGAATTTTGAATTCAAAATAAATACGTAAAAATAACTCAAATTTTATGCTGGTATTTATATTATTTGTATGCCTAAATACTATTATGCTAATAGTCATTATGCCTAGTAACATTATGCAAAATTCAATTTATGCCAAAACAAATTAGCCTTCAAGATGATTATGCCAACATAAACAGTATGCCAAAAAAAAAAATTGCCAAAGTATTATTATGGCAAAACAAATTATGCCAAAACAGTTATGCCAAAGTATATTAGGAAAAAGAAGATTATGCAAAAAAAAGGGATCCCGTTATAATCTACTTATTGTTTGATTTTTCTGCTATCTATACGGAAATAAACAATATGGCGGATTTTCCTTCATGAAAATAGAGTTATGGCGAGTTTACACATACTTTTTTTCGTGGCGAATTAACTTTGTGACGAATGTACAATAACCCATTACAGGTTTGATGTTATGTTATGTTAAGATTAGTGGTTTGGATTAATAACAACAAACTGTTAAAGTGAAAACACAGATTATAAGTTGAAAATTTTCGTTGGGCCTTTTCCCAACTATTTTGGGGTCGGCTTCCAGTCTAACCGGATGCAGCTGAACCAGTATTTTACATGGAGCGACTGCCTATCTGACCTCCACAACCCAGTTCATACTGGGTAATACGATACCACTTTGGTAAGACTGGTTGTCAGACTTTTTGGGCCACTGACTACCTGTAACGACTGTCAAAGATGGACAAATGACAGCCGGGACCAACAGCTTAACGTGTTTTCCGAAGCACGGAGTAAGCTCGGTATGTAAGGGTGGTCACCCATCCACAGACCAACCTAGGCAAGCACGGCTTAACCTAAAGATCAACCAGAGCGGCTGTTATTACTTAGCCACAAGCTCCTCGAGTTTATTTTATAGGGTTAAAAAGAATAGAACAAAATTTTCTGGTTGTGGGTCTACAATGATTTCCTGCAAATGCTGAAACATAAATGAACTGATCAATTAATCCCAATTTCCTAAAGTAATCTGATGTCTTTACTTACCAATATAACCGTACCTTTCCCCTTAATCAAAGAACTTGAACAAATAAATCGATTTTCCCAACGACCCCACCAGGAAGAGATTGAGTGACCTATTCTTAAAAGGATTCCTGAAATCCTCTCTACATGATCCTAATTCCAGCAAAGCTTTCAACACGGTAAAGACACCGCTATCCGTTACACTCGGCCCTTCGGTTAATCTTAATTCAGGGTTAAGTAAACTACGGTTAACGGAATGGTGCAATCCTTGATTACAGTTTAACTATAAACTCGGGTTATATGTTTTACTATAAACTGAACTGTGAATATAAACCCAGTGAATGGTGTGATTCGATTTTATAGTTATTATTTTGAAACGGATATAGATTGATAGTATTTGAATTGAATGCGAGTGTTGTTTGTTTTGGTAAATTTAATTTTATCGAGTGCTTTTACTTCCTGTTTTCATATATTTTTTTTGATAGACTGTGAATAGGATTAAAGGACCATCCACGATTAAGGTATTTAAAGTTAATTTTAAACACGCGTGGGCTGTTGCATTTGGAAAACGTTGTGGTAAAGAGAGGGTTTTAAAAGGTTTTGACACTAAAATAGTAATAATAATAATGATTGTCGTGACGGCCAATGGCCTTATAGCCAAGAGCTTCGATGAACATCTATCGAAGCTCTCTTTAGGCGGTTGGATCAAGGGCCTGATTCAGAAGGCAGTACTCCTCGATACGGCTCGCATTGTGAGGAGGTTCCTGTCTCTGTAGTCCTAACCACCGGTGGCTTGGACCCTGCTCCCGACACCGGCGGACTACTATTTTTTTATATTGTTTTTTTAAGAATGTTTTACAATGTTTTTACAATGTTTTTTTAAGAAATATTTAAAAATGTAAGTAATAAGATGTTAAATAAATAAAGGAGATAATAATAAAAATCTTAATTTATACAAAAACCTTCAACATTGCGTAGAGACTAGGTCACATAAATTTCAGTGAATTAAGGTCATACAGATAGAGTAACCCTGACTCCCAAACTAAGAGATCCTGTGACTTAGGAGTCAGAATATTCGCGCTACCTAATGAAAGAAAACAGCAAT
This sequence comes from Xestia xanthographa, assembly GCA_905147715.2. Classification (NCBI taxonomy): domain Eukaryota; kingdom Metazoa; phylum Arthropoda; class Insecta; order Lepidoptera; family Noctuidae; genus Xestia; species Xestia xanthographa. The sequence goes on from LR990650.1 coordinate 27,938,572, forward strand.
TTAAAATACTCCCATTATACATTAAAACTCATTTCTCCTTGCACTAACAATCCCAGCTCCCTCCATTAATTTAGAAAAACATCATGAAAATAACGTTATCTTTGTTTCTGTAAATAGAGCTTTCAACACGATTGTGGGAGGAGGTGAGGGGCGAATACTGAGTTAAGGCCAGCGCACACCGGGGTCGGTATGGCAGGGCACTTTATCTTTACCCAACGTAAATTCATGCGTAGTTAGTGGTAACAAGATGTAGATTCCAATGTTTAAAGATCGACCCCAAGGGCCTCCATTGAAGGAGATTAAATTTCACTTCGCGGCATTAAAGAGCATGCAATGGGATGCGACGGTATGCGTTAGAGTCCACTAACATACCGACGGATCCCAAGCAGGTGCGGATACAGGGGGGGGGGCAATGCCCCCCCCTGAACCGGATCGAATACGTCATTAGCCAAGCTTTAAACTAGTTTGAAGGAATTTAAACTAAATATTCTAGTTGTATATCTTGTCATGGCTGTCACCAGGAGGAGGCAGCTGCCCTTATGTCAATTAACATCATTTTTTTTAATGAATTTTCCGTAAGATACGTAAAATCAAACAAAAATCCTGTGTCCTCGCCAGATCCCAAGAACAAAGTCATAACTGAAAAATACTCGTTTTGCAATTAAAAATAAAATCATGCTGTTTCTTTTTTTGGTTTCTGTAATATACAACATTCGATATTAACGTTAGTAATATTTATAACGAACTAGCTGATGCTTGCGGCTTTGCCCGCCCGAAAATTATATACTGAAACCTTTCTCTTGAATCACTCTATTTATTAAAAAAACCTGCATCAAAATCCGTTGCGTAGTTTTAAAGATCTACATACATAGGGACAGACGCGGCGGGTGACTTTATAATATGTAGTGATGATAGTGACAGTGATGATCGCTGCACACGCGATTCAAACTGAGACCAACTAGTTCCGTTCTTGGCAGCGGTTGCCGTAGCATACGGTGGGAGGTCGCGGTAGCTGTCGGCGGCATACCGTGGTAAAATCCTGTCCTGCCGTCCCCAGTGTGCGTTGACCTTTAGTCAGTATTCGCTCGCCTGTTTATCTTAATTAGAGTTTAATAAACTGCAGTTTATATAATGGTGTAATCGATTATAATAGCAAGGTTGGATTGTGTTGTTGGCGTTCTTCAGAATTGTTACAGAAACGAGAACATCAACAATCCATTTTCTTCTATGATACCAATAGTCACGATGAAAAGTTTTGCAGTAGGTAATATGCGTTTTCAGCAATTGCATTGAAAATGCGGTTGTCCGTGTTTCAGAGGGCCTAGATATTCTATACAACTGACACTTGCTTTTAAAAGCTTTAACCACGACCTTTGGCAGGTTTGACAAGTTTTTCGGTAGCTTATGTTATTTTTACTCCTGGTCCTGTTGCAGAGCAGAGAGGAGATGTCTCTTATTTGTTTAGTACAGCTTTCGCAATTGACAGCAGCGCACAGCGGAGATGAGAAGAGACGTAAGCAGCGTGTGGTGAGCGGTGTGGGTCCGTGGCTTAAGCCCACAGTGGTCGAAGCACTTGTGGCCGACGCCCCCGATTCGATTAATTTAATATCTTAAATCGAGTGATAAGTGGATGTCGTTAAATTGAGCGTGAGTCGTCTACCTCACATCTCTGCACCGGGTTAGCCAGTACGCATTTTTGCACAGCTTCGGTGGTTACACCCTAGCTTTCAGCATCTCCTTTCACTCTGCTTCCACATCTCCGCCGGTCTCCGCTTTGGTGGAGTCCTTACCCTTTAGAGAATTATAGGGGTGTTAGGACATCCCTATAAGAGCCTATACTGCCTCAGATTAGCAAGGATGGAGGATATCTATTTGTGATGGTTCAAACTTCGTTTGTAATACTATTAGAATAAAGTTCTAATCAGCTTGCACTACAAAGCGATTATTACGTCAGTCACTGGGGCTGAATAGTGCGAAATGAGTGGTTTTTATTCTTTCTTAAATCAAATTTTCGTCTTTCGGAAAAAATAAAAATTATAAGACCTGCTTTATAGTTAATTCAGTTAGTATGCAAAGTTTCATGATCTAATTTGAAGTACTTTTCGAATACCAGCGGTTTATTGTTCGATTTGGAGGTAACTTTGGGATTTTTTTCTATCGAGAAAATTTTATCAAATCGTGTTTTTGCCAAACATAAGACCTAACATTAATCCTCAACTTTACCATATATTTATTTCAAAATTAATGCTGCAGTATTTTAGGCGTAACGGAGGATCATGCTAAGCTATTTGAGGTAGTATAGGCCCTTAAGAAATACATTTTTGACTTGTGCATTGTAGTTATCGCTGGAAAAATTACTTTGTCCAAGACCTCTGCTCCAGCCTATCACTGTTGACACACGTATGATTAAAGGAGAAATAAAAAAGACCTTGAACAACATTACCTAGCACGACAGCGCACTTACTGACACCTAAATTCTTTTAAACCTTTAACATTCACGTAAACACATTCCCCAACTGTCAAGACCTTAGTCCTACCTAAGACACAACATAACTCTTAACTTGCCGCTCTACATAGCTTGGGTACTATAACGTATTCACGTAACATAACAAACTCCTTTAAAAGTCCGAAAGGTTAGACAAAGGTGTATAGTAAGGTACCTTAACCCACATTTTGCCATTATGTTTAAGTCTATTGAAGATAGTAAGCCTATTCCCATCAACAGGTAACAAATCCAAACTCCTCGTCGTCACTGTGAAATGTCTAATGGAAAAACTCAATTAGCCTTACTTGGGAAGAGAGTCAATCGAGGTGGACGCTAGTATGGTAAAAATCCAGCTCTTATGGCTCATTATTTTATTGTTGCTCATTGTTTAGAAGCTTTTCAATATGGTACCATGTGATGCAAACTGAATAAAATGTATTATTTACTATCATAGCTAGTCTTTTCCAAACTATGCTAGAGTCGGCTTCTAGTCAAACCGGATGCAGCTGAACACCAGTATTTTACATGAAACGACTGCTTATCTGACCTCTACATACCTGGGTAACACAATACCCCTTGGTAAGTTTTTTGTCAAACTTTGGAGCCACTGACGTCCTGTTACATCTGTCAAAGATCTACAAATGACAGCAGAGCCAACAGCTATCTGAGGCACGGAAAAAACGCGGAAAGTAATGAATTGTCCACGGATTGACCTTGGCTAGTGCACCTTCACTTGAAAATCGATCCGTGTGGCTGTTATTATTTAACCATCAACTCCTTTACCTTTAGCATAATGTTAAGTACATTCCACCTTCGACAAATACACGCTATCTTAGACACATAACCCTTAACTCGAGTCAACATAGCTAAGGTTGCTATAAACGTCCTATTCACCACGTTATCAATACACCCCGATCATTTAGTACCTAGAGGTCTATTGAAGCGTCGTGAATAGGCGTCTTCAGTTATCTTGATTAGGTCATGTTTGTCGCTGAATGGCAGATTAAGGCTTTTCTTGTAGGCCAGCAGAGCTGTGGGCTGTCTGTCTAGATTTTGGAAAGAAAGATTTGTCTGCGTTGCTATGGAAACAGGGTCCAGTGTAGTGGCTTTATTTAAAAATCTTTATCTGGTAGAGTTAAATAATAACAGTCGGGACGAGTCAATCTTTAGGTTAAGCCGTGCTTGTGTGGGTTGTTGGGCTGCGGATGAGTGACCACCCATTACTTACCGAGTTTCATAGGAAAGCACGTCAAGCCGTTGGTCCCAGCTTTCATTTGTATATCTTTGACAGTCGTTACAGGCATTCAGTGACCTGAAAGTCTGACCAGTGTTGCCAAAGGGTATCGTATTACCCAGTACTCTGGGTTGTGGAGGTCAAACAGGCGGTCGCTCCATGTAAAATACTGGTATTCAGCCTGCATGCGTTTAGATTGCAAGGCGACCCCAATAGTTGGAAAAAGGCTAGGCAGACGATGAAAATCTATAGTTACAGGTTTCAGAAAACTAAAAATCTTGTCGTCGTAAGCGTTACCTTAGAGCATAAGGTTCTAGGTACGATTTGTGAGTCGAGCAAAGTGTTGTCAGGTATTTCCATCAAGATTGTTTCAGTAGCAGCTCGTAGTTTAACTTTGGGCACCGTTAAAATAGACTCACACACGGGACTTGACCGCGAACCGGAAGACGTTGCGTTAGAAGGCCTTCCACTAGGTGGACCGATAACCTGGTGAAGGTTGCGGGAATCCGCTGGATGCGAGTCGCACGGGACCGGTCAATGTGGCCACACTTGGGGGAGACCTATGTCCAGCAGTGGACGTCTTTCGGCTGGAATGACATCATCATCATGGGACTTAACATAATTGGTAAAACGTGAGATTTCTATTGATTTACCTCTATAAACCATCGACGATTGCAGCCGTGATGTTTAATCAGTAAAGAAACCCCGCTGTAGGTAATCTATACTATACTTAAGTAGTCACCAGGCTAAGCTTAGTTAGGTATTGTTGAATCACGTAGAAATGCAAATGAGGAGGAATAAGTGGGCGAGCGACGTCATGGGTTGGAATTGAAATAGGTTGTCCTTTTCTTCCTGTATAGGAGCAACGCAGGAGTTAAGGTATTAAGTTATATGATGCTACTTGGAGCTAGTGTTCTGTTTTGTAGGAAGTTCTACTCATCATCTCTTCATCATCAGTCCTTGACCCTTGTTTTTTTGGGGTTGATGCACCACGTTTTTTTCTTCCAATCTCCCCCGTCAATCATCACGCTATCAAATCAAATCGAATCAAAAAAAAAAATTCGAACAACAGTCCATATGGGTTAGTAGCGAGTACTTTGGAGCTATGTTAGTACGACAACAACAACAACAACAACAGCCCATAACATCCACTGCTGAACATAAGCCTCTCCCATGATGGGAGGAATTTGCCGTAATCTCCACGCTTGGCAGGCGGATTGGAGATCGCAGTGATAAAAGACTAACAGAAAACGCTGCTGCCCATTCTCTGGCCTACGGAGGCGCAAGGTGTTCTGCCTCAGACGTTAGTCGCCTTATAGGACACCCGTGAGTGTAATGGGTTGGTTCTATTCTACTCTGCCGTATACCACACGGCTCCTTCATATCATTCCTCTTAAAATCCAACCATCTTTTCTTTAGTCTTCCTCTCCGCAGGAAGTCTCACTGCAGGATTATACTCTTACTCTCTCTCTGGGTACTCTTGGATCGTAATACGTGGATTTCTGGCCATTGTAATGACCAAGTTTCCTTACGATGCCTTTCTTTACTGCAAGTTTGTGCAATTTATAAGCTGTTTTCCAATTCATAAGGTATATTTTTGTAAGAGTTGGCTTCAGAAGCTTCCTTTCGTTAAACATTGTGATTTAACAGGTCAGTTCCAAAATCAAACACTATAACAAGAAATTCTAGACTAGAAGAAACCTTTTCAAACTGATCTACAGCAAAAACTGTAAAATCAAAATTATTCTAGTACAAACGAAACCTTAATTATATTTCATCACGCTCTATATTAGATAACTTTGACCGTAGCACGGACATTTTGAATACTACCCGCAAGTAAAGCCCGGAATACAACACGTTTAGTCATGTTGTGTTAGATTGTAGATCAGACTAATGTTCTGTTGGAAAGGTCTTATGCCTATGTGGTTAGAGCCTCTTAGAGGGAGTTCTCGGGGTGCTATACTGTTTGTAATGGGAAAAAGAATCGCAAGATATTTTGTATCAATAACTGTCGGCTGGTGTATCTAACCTAACCTAACCGTTTTAAGTGTAATCAAATTTCCCGAAACAATTTTCAAACAACTGCAAGCTCAGCAGTTGTTTGACGATTAATTCGGAAAAAAATTGTAAAGATATCCTAAAAATACATTCCCATATCCTACCTTTAGAAGTATCATAACTGGCCAAATATGGCCTTATACACTTCTGGCTGTCCCGTTTGGCAATACAGGCGTTACCTTATGTCAATGTAATGTTTAACTTATTTTTATAGTTAAGGTCGTATTTGCGAGAAATATATTACCATTGCTAGTCCCAAAAACAATCATATTATTTATATCATTGCGCTCTCTAATAATAACTCAATAAGATTGATCACATTTACCTTCAGAACGAATCTGTGCCATCGCGTTACAATATTTACTAGAACCTTTGTAATGCAATCAATCAAATATAATTAATTATTTTTCTATTGTGAATTACTGAGAGAAAAATCTAATGAATGACATTAAGAAAGAAAATGTGTTTCAAGAGAATTTTGTGTCATGATCAATTGAGTCGGTTTCTATAAAAATGGTATTGTATCAAAACAATTTTATGAAAAATGTACCAAGAGCTTACCACAAAATCTAGACGATAGATTTTTCATTAAGTAACAATCGAAACTAGAACCTATGTTTTGGATTGTGTGTTTTTTATTATAGATATTTTTTACGCTCAATGTAAAGTAATTCTTAAATGCTAAATCCAGACAAAAGGTATGTATGTGAATGTTGGAACCTTTTTTGCAAACGTGGGTTTTCGTAATTTTCTCTACCAATTCCCTTGTTTTCACAAGTTTTGTAGAAATATTGAATATTGATTCTATAGAGAAAATGGTATAAAACCGGCCGCCTTAAATGTTCGTTGAACATTGATTTATTGAAATATACATTTTTACTCATTATTAGTAACGGTGTGTAACTTGGTAGAGTATTAGAATTAACATTAAATTTATTTTTTTGGTAAACTAACAATTACGTTTAATACGTACTTGCACTTCTGTTCTTTAATTTAACATTATTTACTCTAAGGTAAGCGGTGTCGTGCAAATGACGTCGGTCATTGCGTTTGTGTGAATGAATGATTATAATAATATTCAGTGAGGCGCTTGTTGGAACCGCACTGGCTGAATGCGGACTGTAGGTATGTAGGTATAATAGAGAGCGTTAATCTTCTCCCGTTTGGAGTGTCATTTCTGTTGTTGGTATGGTAATTTGAACTTAGTTTGTTTGGGTTAATAGTAGTTATAATATTATGATTTACGTTATATCTTGTACTTCTTGTGAATGTACAGTTTGTCTGAAAACATTTAGCACTTTTTACCACTTAAAAACGGTCTGTTACATTTGGCAACGTTTTTCATAAACCTTAACTTCAGGAAAGAATGATAAATGAACACAAAAAATCCTTTTACAACGAGTAGGTGAAATATTTTCAAAACCCATAAAGGGGTTAAATTGAGGGTTTTTTGTGGAAGCTCGACATTATTTCCGAAGGGAAATCCCATCAGATACACGATGCGTTAAAAGACAAGCAATTCTAAAAATAAAAGCCTCCTTCTTACCCCCGCATTTCAATTCTCTAGATTCACATGATTCATTTAACATCCCCACTGGGTACAAGAATTTAAGCGTCCCTTATACAACTGTCACATACAGATGTGTGGCCTGTCTTATAGTTAGAAATGTTAGGCAGATGAAACTCGCTGTAGGTAGTCATAGGGCTATTCATCATTTTATGAAGGTGGTTGGGAATCAGGTGAGCAAATGGTAGACAGGATTGATTTGTTTTGGAAACATTCTGAGATAGTAGTCGAAGTGTCACTAGTACTTAGTACTACTTTAAGTGTGCAATTCAATGTGGCGTTGCTTGTCAAGAAATTTTGCATCGATATGTCAAAGTTATTATATTTACTTTAAGTGTAGCCACCAGCGAAACGCATCTTGATGTAGTGTGACGTCGACTGAAATTAGAGGAAGATGTTATTTTATAGCATATTATGCCACCGCGAACTGACCAGTGCGGGGGTTGTCGGTTGTCACGCAAGAAACAATTGACGTAAGCACGTCTCTTGATGTAAGGTGGGGTGTGGTGTATGGGCCTATCCCGTTGACGGGGCCTCAAATGCCTCGGAAAGCACGTTAAGGCTGGAGTCTTGCAAAATTCACTCGCTGCGAATTATTTGCGCAACAAAGTATTTTTTTTTTTAAACAAACGGCTGAAATAACACGAAATATTATTATAGCACATACGTAACCATAATATAAGTAATAGCTAGTTATTTTTTTTAAGTTCATTTAAGTGGATTATGTTAGGTAAATCAAGCGCTAGATACAGGTTTGTCGTGCCCAACATCATTTCGAGTTGTGTTTGCGCGCTTAGTTTATAGCAATAAAGAATTAATTTACAAATCTGTTCAGCGCATAATGACCTCAACATACTCGTCTTCAAAATGCGCTGATTAGTTTTTTCTAATTATATAGACCTACAAAAAAAAGAGTTTATAAACAAGAATTGCAAGGGATTTCTTGTAGGTCTTTTGAGATTATTATTATTGTTAGAGTAAGGTGATTTAGGTGCAATTTTTTTTGTATTTGCTTTATTGAACTCTTGGCATCAAAATAATTTAACTATTACATACTTACGATGCATAGTTTTTATGAAACAACCCGTTTATTAAGAGATAAAAACAGAGAATTTTGATGAAATTGTGACCTCTGAATTAAGAAAATGAAAGATAATTAGAAAAAAACCGGCCAAGTGCAAGTCGGACTCACGCACGAAGGGTTCCGTACCAATTATTATAAAAAAATCATAATATTATTATTATATAATTTTATTTGGTTTTTAGTATTTGTTGTTATAGCGGCAACAGAAATACATCATCTGTGAAAATTTCAACTGTCTAGCTGTCACGGTTCATGAGATACAGCCTGGTGACAGACAGACGGACAGACGGACAGACGGACAAACGGACAGACGGACAGACAGACGAACAGACAGCGAAGTCTTAGTAATAGGGTTCCGTTTTTACCCTTTGGGTACGGAACCCTAAAAACTAATCAGCGCATTTTGAAGACAAGTATATTGAGGTCATTATGCGCTGAACAGATTTGTAAATTAATTCTTTATTGCCATAAACTAAGCGCGCAAACACAACTCGAAATGATGTTGGACACGAAAGACCTGTATCTAGCGCTTGATTTACCTAACATAATCTACTTAAATGAACTTAAAAAAAACTGGCCAAGTGCGAGTTGGACTCGCGCACGAAGGGTTCCGTACCATTATTATCAAAAAAGGGCAAAAAAAACACGTTTATTGTATGGGAGCCCCCCTTAAATATTAATTATATTCTGTTTTTAGTATTTGTTGTTATAGTGGCAACAGAAATACATCATCTGTGAAAATTTCAACTGTCTAGCTGTCACGGTTCATGAGATACAGCCTGGTGACAGACAGACGGACAGACGGACAGACGGACAGATGGACAGACGGACAGACGGACAGACGGACAGACAGCGAAGTCTTAGTAATAGGGTTCCGTTTTTACCCTTTGGGTACGGAACCCTAAAAATAACTAGCTATTACTTATATTATGGTTACTTATGTGCAATAATAATATTTCGTGTTATTTCATCCGTTTGTTTGAAAAAAAAATACTTTGTTGCGCAAATAATTCGCAGCAAGTGAATTTTGCAAAACTGCAGCCTTAAGTCGTTGGTCCCGGCTGTCGTTTGTAGATCTTTGAAAGTCGTTACAGGTAGTCAGTGGCCCAAAAAGTCTGACAACTAGTCATACCAATGGGTATCGTATTACCCAGTATTAACTGGGTTGTGGAGGTCAGATAGGCAGTCGTTGTATGTAAAATACTGGTATTCAGCTGCATCCGTTAAGACTGGAAGCCGACCCCAACATATTTGTGAAAAGGCTAGACAGAAGATAATGATTATGTTTAGTCGATTCTTGCACACCTGTTTAAACGCACCTTTATGTTATAAATAAAAGTGATCATTTAAGATAACTTTTTCGACTTTAGCGTAGCTAAAGTACTTTAGCACGAACATCTGGATTTACATAACGACATCGTAATGTGTTTCTCGCTAGGTAGGTTTTGCATAACTTGATAAATAGCTCACAAAAAGTGTGCGCGATCAATTCTTATACAATTGTCGAGTAAATGTTACCTTTATGTGACCTTAATTTTTTCCCCGTTCACCAAGTGGTCGTAAGCTTGGCTGATAAGATTTGGATTTTGCGTTGATTCCCATGGTTTTGATGAGCCATGTACCTATTATAGGGTAATCTTCTGTTTTTCAGCAAATGTTCTGTACACTGTTTTAAGCGCCATGATCGCGGGTTGGTTGCGGGAGTCAACGGGTTGACTCCCGCAACCAACCCGCGATCATGACTGCAACAGTCGAGACCCATACTGGATGTAATGATTTTAGTCTAGATTATTTAATGGTTCCCGACTGTTGCAGTTAATATGTCCTGTCTCCTAAACTTGTTTTATTCTTTTGAGTTTTTATTTAAAATTATTAGTCACTTTTTACGCAGTCGGGTTTTTTAATTCTTTTTTATTCATTTTTTTTTATTTTACAGTTTTTGGTTACTTTGATTTACCATTTTAAAATCCTCATGATGAGCCCTTTATCAAGCCGTTCAGGCTGCAGAGCATGCCAAACATTTGAATTTGGCGCCAGAAATCCGCAATTTTTTTTTTAATTTTGTTATACCCAGTGTCACTCTCACAGTAAATACAAATCTAACGACACCTTTCAATCTAAAATCCATCGAGCCGTTCAGGCTGCAGAGCGTGCCAAACATTTGAATTTGGCGCCAAAAATCCGCCATTTTGTTTTTTTTTATTTTGATATTCCCAGTGTCACTCTCACAGTAAATACGAATCTAATGACATCTCTCAAGCTAAAATCCATCAAGCCGTTCAGGCCACAGAGCGTGCCAAACAATTATACATACATACATACTCTCGAAAAACATAACCCTCCTTCTGGCGCAGTCGGGTATAAAGACATGAGTTTATGTATGTGTCGGGTTGTCAGGATATATTTCGCTAGCCTCGAGCTTATGTGGGCAGAAGACGGGTTTCGTGCTATGAAAACATACTGGATTCGATACACTATTTTATTTCACATTGCACGGTTCGGTCTGGTCGTTTCCATGGAGAAGAACCATCAGGACAAACATCAGGACTATGTAGAAGCCACCATGGTGGGGTAGACTGGTAAGTAGGTCGCGTGTTGTCACCACTGGCGCGATTTCGATTCATTCGCCCATCCGTACTCACGACCGGATCCGACATATTATGTAGAATGGAGTTTCACAGAAAGAATGCCCAATGGCTCTAGTTGAAGCGATTCTCATCCCTTGTAGTGCGTAAAGCTCTGGTTTCATATTCTACAAGATTGTTTTAAATTGCCAAAAAGAAAATCGCCCATTTACGAACACTTTTGAGCATTCCTAACATACCTGTAGACATTACTCTCCGTGTTTCTCGCAGTTAGTTTCAAACTACGTTCTCTGGCCGGCCTCAGGGACTATAAAGGAGTTTATAAATCAACGCGGTACTGTAAAGGATGTTCTAATGTGGACATAATATTTGCATAAGTACTTTTGACTGTGTATGTAGTGTGTACTTGTGTTGTTTATTGTGTTGGAAACTTGTTTATGAAGGTGAGTTGGGGAATGTGCTTCTGGATTTTTAATGGCTATTCTAATTTGCTGTTCATTCGTGATTCGAATGGTTTGTCAGTTATAATTAAAGCTCATAGCATTGTACCCACCAGATTGGCATCACTTCACCTTATTTTAATGTACTAGCTGATGCTGGTGATGCCGTTGCAATGCATCATATCGGTGATTATAATAATTCATAATATGATTAATTATGATTTATCATATTGGTGGCAAAAAGTTTAATCAAGTGCGCAGTTGGCAGGGCGTGCAGTGCAGAATGGAAGGTGGGCCTTTGTCTGTGGCACACGCTTCATACAGTCCCGTCGAAACCATCTGTGGAGATTGTCATTGCCACGGCCGACTTGGGTTCGAAGTCTGAGATTTCTAAGTCAAAATCAGGGCAACACGTACGCACAATGTGTGTTATAAAATTCAGTGTCAAGTTTCATAGAGACAGTTATGAACAGCTCGAATTGAGGTGATGTTGATCCTGTGCAGTAAATTATAGGAATGTGTGTGTTGAACTTAATACTTTTCTGGAAAACCAAAGAGAGTAATTTAGGCGATTCTCACACGACACCGCTCGTCCGCGCGGTCTGGCGGTGAAGCAAATCTCACGTCGCGTTGGCTTTATATAAAATCAGTCGTACCCCACCCGACCGCGCAGATGAGCGGCTCTCATCTCCTCTTCACGCGGTGCACTGCTAATACTACACTATTCTGGTGCACTGACAATATTCGCCGTGAGAATCGTCATACTCGAGAGATTAGTCAGTATTTTTACTCATTACTTTATCTTGACTTTCAGTGCCAAGAATGTGGGAAGAGTCAGGTCATCATTCTTGACGTTCTACTATCGCAGGGTAAACGTATGAGGATGCTTCATGACAAAAGACGATCAACTTTTTAACAAAAGCTGGTTATCTTCTCTGTGCAATAACACGACTTTATTGAAAACATAATATGTAAACGGATATTTATCGCAAATTTTATCTTTAATATAAGCACAACGTTTCGACCGGATTGCACCAGCCGTGGTCGAGGGAAGACTACCCGAATACCCAAATAGCCTCCCTATTACTACTACTTGGGTATTCCCCCTGAACACCCGTTTACATATGTTTTGTAAAGCGTTGTGATCGTGAAAGTTTAAAAAAGTCAACGACTATATAATAGTGTGATTCCATTCACCGACGCGCTCAATCCCTATTAAGCTGAAAGACGTCTACATCTGGACATAATACCCCCATCTAACAAATGCTCCATTAAGGATTAATAATACTCCAGAATAACAAACCCTAATTCCAACCAACTCCGAAACTATGTCATAGTTAAATAGGATTATTTAAATGAATATAGCTCGAACAGTTTCGAGTGTTCGGTAGATATTAATTATAATAGTTTAACAATGATCTCGGGTGTGTATTAGACACGCGTGTTACGCAAATGCAAATAACTTGTAGTTACGATCAGAAAATGTCGGTCGGATGATTATCCGAACGGGTTTTAAGGGCTGGTTCCGTGCGGGAGACTGTAAAGCCTCGGGCTATGTGTCTTACGACGCATCTTGCGTTGAGCGCCACGCTTGGATGGCCAATGACATATTAGCCAATAGCCTCGACTAACATCTTAGAATGCTCTCGCTTGGCAGCTGGATTAAGGGCTTGATTCAGAAAGCAATTCTTCTGGACACGACACGTATTGTTAGGAGGTTCCTCTCTGAAGAGCCCTGACCACCGGCAGCTCGGACCCTGTTCCCAGCGCTGATGGTGTAGATACTTTTTTTTTATAAATGTGTTAGTGTTTTAATTTAAAATATTTAAAAATTTAAAATAATATGTATGAAAAATATATATTGGAAAGAAATCATAAATGTACTTATCACGCTTCTGGCCTCAATCGTTTCTTTTCTTAATCTAATTTGAACCTTTCCTTTCTAATCTTAAAATCTTTTCAATATTGTGCCAGAGTTCATTCCAAAATGACCACAAAGGTCTGTATAGTACCGTCGTCGTTCCGCTACTCGCATTACGGTGACTCGTAATTGTTTCCTCGGTAGAGGTAATAGGTGAAAAGGCACCGGAATATGATTACAATGTATAGATTTGGAAATTGAACTGGTGCTTATATCTTGCGAATTGTTGAAAAATATGTTAGTTAAAATCTTAAATGAATAATCTGGAAAGCGTTGTACTAACAACTTTTATTTAATCTTAGATATTTCAACAATTATTTTGTATAAATCATACAAACAGCAAATCACTAAAATATCGTTTCCTCTCAGCTACAACGCCAGATGGAAACCATTTACCATTCCCAATTAAGAATATCCGTTCCCAAATTGTCACAATTCCTCACTCCAAATCACAAATCATTGAAACGCGATCACTTATTCATAACTAACACAAGTTTGAAATATGACTGTAAATAGTCTCATTTTCCCGTTTCTCGGATATTGGGTGCCGCGAGAGCGCTCCTAAAGTCAATAAATAAAATATCCTCTCCCTTTTTATATATTTCGAGAAAATTGAGAAGCAACACTGAACTACGACTGAGTGGTTTGAATGTTGCTTAGTCAGTCGTCAATTTCGTTTTTCTGTCTCTGTTGTAGTTTCTGTGATGTTTTGGAAACGTGTGGCTTTGTGAGGGTTAAATTTTGCGTGTTGTTTTGTGTTCTAAGTGTTTCTAAAATGTTTTCGAGTAGTTTTGGAGTGTGTTAGTTTTAGTCTCTGTCGAGACTAAAGTGGAACAACAGAGGGAGTAGCTAAAACTATTGTAGCAACTTCTGTGTTGTCTTACCATCACCTCAGACATAAACGATGGATGTAATGACATCACTCCGATTATTTTATTTTTCTTCTAGTGCTTCTTCAATAGGCTAGTTTCCACCATCACTAAATTGCAATTCTATTTAGTCCGTCAGTTAGAGTATTAGAAAAAAATGGACACGTATTTTTTGTTTTTGTAAAACAATTCATATTGACAAAGATAAAACGCATTAAAACTCGGGAGTGGGGGCTCGTGACGTCAGAACGCACATTAGTGCGTTATACCACGTATTATACCACGGCGTGACGTATTGAGAATTTTAAAAGCGTTGTATTGCTATGTCAATTTTGGTCTACGTAACAAAAGAACGTTAGTAGAAGTTAGAAGTTTTTTGGATATCTATTTGACGAACTAATAAGATTTTTCATCAGTCATCTACCCTATTGTAGGAGGTTGGTCATTAGCTCTAAGTACTTCTCCTTATCCTTTGCAGCACTCATGATTCCTATGGGATTCTATCCGTTCGAAATTTATTCTGAACCAAGACTTTTTCTTCGGGAAAAACTGTGCTTCCCCTCTACTTAGCCCAGCAATATGTTAATAATAATAATAATAAAACCTTTATTTTCGGGCAACTTTGGCCCACAGATAAATACCTTACAGACTAACATACATGTGATAAAATACAAACTGTGTTAGTATAAAGGACCTTAAAACTACGTTAGTATCACTTCACTTGTGCACTATGTCACCGTATAGTGGTGTTATTGACCATGTTAGTTTAAAAAGATTTACTGACATCTCCTTTTGTATTATAATTTTATAGATTACGTCAAATCGCAACAACAAAACCAACCCTTAACTCAGTCTGTTCCAAAATTTAGTCAAGCACAAGCATCCTTTAACTCGGTCGCTAATCCTGATATAGTGTAATTAGAAGACCCTAACCCGGGAAAGCTTCGAGTGGTTTCCTCTGTATGCCTAATGAGGTACGGACGGCGCAGGATGAAACCCATCCCGATCTGTTTTGACTTAGATCGGATAAGGACATCCTTTTTAGGGTTCCGGACCCAAAGGGTAAAAACGGAACCCTATTACTAAGACTTCGCTGTCTGTCCATCTGTCCGTCTGTCTGTCACCAGGCTGTATCTCATGAACCGTGACAGCTAGACAGTTGAAATTTTCACAGATGATGTATTTCTGTTGCCGCTATAACAACAAATACTAAAAACAGAATAAAATTAATATTTAAGGGGGGCTCCCATCGGGGTCGCGGGACTGTTCGAAAGAGATATCGTGGCCCCGGAACACAAAGGGCGATGAAGGAACATGGATGGGTTTTAGTCAGTAAAAGTCTGACACTCCCTCCTGCTCCGCCCAGAGCGGGAGGGGTTATTTGATCATTTCCCATCCGAAAAAAAAAAAAAAAAAAAAGGGGGGCTCCCATACAAAAAACGTGATTTTTTTGCCCTTTTTTTGTACGGAATCCTTCGTGCGCGAATCCGACTCGCACTTGGCCGGTTTTTTGATACTCTGCTTGGTTGGTAATTTGTCTGACGAGATGTGGGAGGTATATTGTATTAAAAGGGTAGTTTAAATGAGTTTTACATTTTCTTCATTATAGTATTAGACATAGATAAAGAGGTTTAGAGGTCGCAAGCACGACTGCTGAGGTCCTGGGTTTGATTCCTGGGTCGGGCAAAGTGTTATTAGGTTTTTCTATCAGGTCATCAGGTATCAGGGTGTCAGTAGCAGCCACGGAGTATGCACCCGGTTGATGGCAATAGGCTCGCCCCCTATTACATGGGACTTAAACATAACTGGCGAAATGTGGGTGTACCTACTACTAGGTACACGTACAGACGTGTACCTAGTAGTAGGTACACCCACAATAGGTAGGTAGGTAATCTCAAAATGAATAGACAGCTATTCATTTTGAGATTATAGGCGTGTTGTTATGTTATGTTAATAATTTTTCATTACCTAACTAATCTGTGGTTGTGGCTTCACAATTCCAAATAGTAATATTATAATTATGGTCAGTAATTGCCACCACAACCACACCACTTGTGATTATTATACATCAACTATGCCTGATTCCCTAACAATATTCAATTACGTGTTATATAAAAATTGTAGCTATAAAGTCGCTTAGCTATTTAATCTACCATCTGCAATAGGCTTGTGTACTGAAAAAATCTAATTAGTCCGTGAGTTAGATTTTCAAAAAATATTTGATACGTATTTTTTCTTTTGTTACATAGACCAAAATTGACGAAGATACGACGCTTTTAAAATTCTCAATACGTCACGCCGTGCTATAATTTTAGTGCGTTGTGACGTCACGAGACCCCACTCCCGAGTTTTGATGCGTTCTAACTTTGCCAATATTCATTGATTTACAAAAACAAGAAATACGTGTCCATTATTTTCCAACACTCTAACTGACGGACTAAATAGATTTGCAATTTATTGTTCGTGGAAACTATTAGCACCGTTTTCCTTGTTGTTTGCCCCTTTTAATGTCTTTGCTTGTAAACCTCCTCGATGTGTGCGTGTGAGCTTACCGCCCATCCTACTTTTAATATGTTACCGTACCTACCGTAACTTGCGTAGTTACAGCGAGCTGATGTCTGACTGACTGTCCATACGTAACACAATACAGTAAACGTCACGTACAGTTGTTTAGCAGCAGTGTAAGAATGGTAAGTAGTGTTCTATGTTTTCTGTTATTGTTATAAGTTTTGTAATTATGTTTTTGTATAAGCAATTTTTACTTAAATACGTAAATGAATTATTATTATAAGGAGCTATGGAGCTAGCAAATCATAGGAGGTTGTGCAGCTGTTATGCACTGCATCTAATAGTGCTCCATTCTTTGCGCTACCAGGGTTCCACGTTCAGGGATATACTACGCTAAGGCTTCCAAGCTGTAAGACATGAAGTTGCAGACACTAGCGAGATACAAGCTCCTACTTAGTTATGGTGGCCTGGTTCAGTTGGTCCAGTTGAGACAAACTTCTTTGGGGGATTTGCAGTCTTGTGTATTAAGCAGCAAATAAAACAAAACAAATTCGACGATCAATAGATTTATTTTCTTAAATAACTTCTTAAATCATACTGTATTTACACAACCGTATTACATCGATAGACTATAAAAATCAATATTCATTAAACTTAAATTAGCCTTACAATCTAAGCCATCGATTAGGATGACTTATTAGACTTAAGCTAAATCTTTATATTAACATTATAACTAGTATTTCATACCTTTTAAAAGTATTAATTTATTTATGTATCCATTTTTCATCAAATTTTAACATAGGTACTAAACTAGTAGTTATAATAAATGCTTGAAATAAATACAACGAAACGAATCGATTTGTATATAGCTACTTTATTAATACTTATTTACAAATGGTATTTTAATACCTATTAAAAGATTGTTGCATTATTTTTATATCGCGGTGTTATTTTGCGTTCGGCAATCGTATTGAACTTTAAAAAAATGAAATAGGTACAATCTATAGCGATTCTACGAAGTGATGAAGATAATGTTTATTTATAAATAATGCAACAAACTGCTTTTAACAATAACTACATTCATATGGACTTACATGTCTTTATTTCATAACAGTTTTATTTACATTGCGTTTGAAAACACTTAGCAGTCAATCAATCATTGCAGAATTATAATATATTCAATCACGGCGTCCAAGTCATTGATTATTTTCGTTACAACAATAGATGTACGTAATTATTCAAAAGTCATATGAATTAATCGAAAATATTAATTCAATCTCAATCTCTGAATAACTTTGCACAATAAGGTCAGAATACGTTTTAATTGTAGCCCCAAATAACAGGGCCGAAGTATGCTCCCTGAGGGACGCCGTAGGTCAATTCGGACTACGACCTTCATATGTCCGAAATTAAGTTAGGTTTGTAACCCAAGTAATTACCTTACCGAGTCTGTGTTAAGTTTCAACACAAGTGACCAGCTTAAGTACACACAAAATATACTTCTTTGAATCAAAGTTATGCACAGAGACTCAAAAGCCACCTTAGAATTAATTTACATGGACAATCTATTAGTAGGTACTTGGTACACGTCAGGGGTTGTTTAACAAATAATTTATTACAAGGCTGTTTCACCCTTCAGTGATAAATTAGGATGTACTACGCTTTGAAGTGACTTGTCTTGGAACGACGTGTCTCCGAGTGAAACTCTTGAATAAATTATTTCTATAAGACAATTTTCGAGTTGAATTGTTTTCTCATTTTTTTCTTTAGATCCCTCATTGGAATAACAGTGACTATAGATGACAGATTTTTTAAAATGTTAATGTTAGTCGACGTCAGCCTATTGTTTATTATTTGCGATACAGTTGGTACGTAGTTTACGCCGAATTAATGGGATCGTTTGATGTAGTTCGCATGAAGTTCTATAAAATTGACTTCTGTCCCTAGTTTGTCATAACTGTACTAAATTAAACAAAAGTTTTAAAGCGATGGGCGTTAAGGGTATGTCCAAAAGGGTCCATTTGAACAACAGTCATAAAGATAAGTCTTGAAACAATATAAAATAGTTATTCGACAAACATGTTTGTTGTTTGGGCCGTAAGGAAAGTAATATAACTTTGATATGATAAAACTTTAAACGGCTAGTTGAAGTAATAAGAAAAGAAGCTAACAAAACGTATAAGAGTCTTACAAAATAATTTAACACGGGATTTTTTCTAGGATGTCGTGGTACAAGTTGAAAATCAGTTACACAACATGATAACAACATCAAATGTTACAGACAAAATTGTTGCACTTCTTTTGTTTTTCATGAATACGGAACAATATGTTGCCAGATACATCATGTTGCAAGCAATAGAAAAAAATGCTGATATTACAAGTTTCCTAGTGTTCTAAATGTCAATAAAATTAAGACCATGGTGTTTCAATGATGCGTTTTTTCCTAGTTTTCCTTAAGTATGAAATAGCAATTATTAGGGCCATGGACAAAAATATTCTGCTAACAAACAAGAAACAAGTATATTTATTTATGAACTCGTGAACTTCCGAAAGTTTCCATCATCATGTCGATTCGATTAATTATCGGATCTATATTTAGCAATCGGAAAATTAGTACTATTACTTTCGTCTACGGCGTTTTCTCATTAAACCATGCTAAATATAACAAGCAAAGAATTCGTTGGCTTTTATAACATAATTATTTTATTAAACTGATCCATAATATTATTAAGATTCGTTGAAATCGTATACAAGGAAACACTAAATTCAATATTGGACGTAATTTTGTGACATATAATAATAATACCACGCTCCATAGTTCTCGTGTGACAGTATGACAAATCTGGCCAAATTACCTGTCCAGCGTTTGATTTACCACTCCAGAAAACACACCTCATTTTCGTTAATTAATACGGAAACTAAGCGTGTTTTTCTCGGTTTACCGCCGTAGTTTTAATAGAAAAATGTTGGGGCGCACCCTAGCCACGCCATCTGTGACGTCACATGCAATTTGCTCAATCACGCACTTAGAGGAATCCCAATTTCTGAACCGTATTGACTTTGTTAGGATTACGACGAGTTTTTGTGTTAGTGTTTAGACAGAAATGTAACAAGATGAAGCGATAGTTTTTAGGTTAGTTATTTTTGGTTCGTTAGCTTTGTCATAATTTGGTCATCTTCCACTAAAAAACCTTTCATCATTAAAGCCAATGCTGTTTGTACATGATCTATTATTTGTTTTATTACAGAATGAGTCTTGCTTTCATCACCTTGCACATCGATCTCGCCTAATACAATACGATGGGTGATATCTAGGATAAAATGAGCGTGCCCAGAAGATTCCTGTTTACTCTTGTTTTAAAGCCTAACGAGTTGTAGATGTACGTGAACACAGACGCTGGCAGGCGTCGCAGAGAATGTCACATGATACAAAACAAACAGACTAGAAAACTAACATAACATCACGCCTGTAATCCCCAAAGAGGTAAACAGAGCTGTACCCAATTACAGTATCTACACCCGAATTTGCCAGTTATGTTTAAGAGTCCTATTACATTTTTAGGCAATTTTTTGATTTTTACTTCCTGGATCAAATTATTTCGGTCGGCGTACACGAGTCGTTAATAATAGCGATATTTGGACGATTGTCGATTGATATTGACGAATATTAGAGACGAGACTGACATGAGACTGAGGAGCGAGCTGAATTGAGAATTATAGTACTAGTATAGTAATTATAGACTTTAATTTTATTTTTTGTATTTTTGTCTTATTATATTGACTAACGAAAACTAATGAAACTTATTCATTGTAGATCGAAGTTTTATATCATATTAATTTGTTTGATAAAATTGAGTTTATTTGGAATATATTGGACGCTGAATTAAGACATTTATGGCTTAAATTACTATTTCTTTACGATTTTTTCCGTGAAAACTCAAGGAATTTAAAGAAATTGTAAAACTCCAATAAACAAGTAAAACATTCAACTTATCTTTTAGTAATTTTAGCTTTTATAAGAATTGAATGTAACTATGTGAATTTGAGCGTTAAAGTTCCATCGTCGACGGTTTTTCTTGCAAACTGAGTTCGTAAAATATTTATAGTAAATTACACGAAAAGAAAAATGAAAATGTGTAACTCCAACTTACAAGAAAGAGAATGGCACTATCGTTATTCTTAAGCAAATAATTAAAATAACTTACTGCTGCTGAGAATTACTGCGTCAAAAATCATGAATTTACCAAAAAATGTAATAGGACTCTTAAGTCCCATTATAATTGGAGGTGACCATCAACGGGGCAAACAACAAGGCAGAACACAAATTCTACCATTAATATTATTTAGCCGTAATCTAATTCTTCCTTGAGAACATTTTCTATGAATGTTATCTCACCAGTCACCATCCTTGATAACCCCACTCAAACTCAAAACTCAAACTCAAAGCATTTATTTCAATTAGACCATTACGGCACTTTTGAAAGTCAAAAATACAAAAAAGAAAATCAAAGCTACAGTAGCAGTCACAAGGCATAATAACTTGAGAAAGTACTGTAGTTGCCCATTCCCTAGCGTAGATCTCTATGGAGAAGAATGGGCAAGAAACTCCATGGTAAGAAACACGAAACTCCACTAAACCATAGTACACCGGACTCCCTCGAGAAGAAAATTACGCCTCATGTTATATGTATTCGCGTTTGACGTTTTTAACGTGGGCAACATCGTCAATTGATTATTTATGAATCAGCCTCGTTTGGGAACCTGACAAGAATACAGTGAGATTATTGGGAAGAATTCAGGGACCTATGAAAAAATAATCATTCTGATGTACCGTTGCGTAATCGGGTTGGCGGTTAGAATCTATTATTTATTGAAAGCTGGTTCACGGTTGATTAGATTTGTGGAATACGGTAATTGTATCTAGTATTGTGGACGACAATTTCAGGTCATGATATTAGTAGGTATTTTCATTATCCTAACTACATTTATTTTTTTGACATGGTCCAGTCATACTTCCTTTTTCTTCTTTGACTAATGATGATTTAACAATTTCCAATTAAGTTTTAGGTGACAAACTTATCTAAGCTCATGAACTTACAGATGAGAAGATTGTTACAATCAATGATACGAGTATTATACCTAATAATATTTATATTATAACAATAGCCATCATACTTTTTAAGTATATTTTACAAAATGTTCAAGTTTTACTACCGTCCAGTGGTCTTGAAGATGACCAAAAGATTCTACGAGTCATACTTTCAGAAGGTAAAGTACAATACCAACACTGTTGTAGGATGTGGCTCGTCGAGTTAAAGAAAGAGACATCAAGCAATAAGTGACAGAGATGACGCTCTACAAATACGGACTTTTTCTTGAACTGGATGTGCCAATAAAGGGTCAGGTACTATACACGGAGTAGAAAACAAATAGAGTCTCAAGACATCATGAAGTTGCCCACATTAGAATACCTTGGAATATTTGTAATTTGATTTTTAATGTCGAATTGCAATCGCTTCAACAAAATTGTACGTATTTAGACACGTATGGATATACTACAAGCCAACTCCAACTTAGTGTGCAAAAAGCGAAGTGAGTGACTTCATAGAGAGGTAAACTGCATCGTATCATCATCTGCATAACCTTTTGCTAACTACAAGTCTCGAGGAATCGAGGTCGGCTTTCAGTCCAAACGTACGTATCTGAATACAAGTATTTTACATAAAGCGACTGTAAACATGACCTCCACAACTCACGTTACTTGACAACGTGATATCGCTTTGTAGAACTGGTTGTAAGCTGCTTCACGCACTTCATGAAAACAATTACTCGAAAGGACAGTTAAAACTCCATTTACTTTTCACTTCTCAGTAAAGATGGCCTCGATGCAGCCATCGTACTTATCCAAGGTATATAATACAAAACTGTAAAGCTATTGATACTAGCAGCCCATGAAGGTGACAATGACGCTGAGCAGTGCTGCAGAGAGAGGGTATTGGAGACGGAGCTGTCCACCATGCTGCATGGCAGCTGGGTGTTCACCTGGGGAAGAAGAGATTGATTAGTGTTGATCCTCTTGAGGTTTGGTCAAATCAGTATTAAAACAAGCAACCAGTACCAAAATCTCACGAGAATGTACAGAGGGCCTAAAATGGCCGATTTCATCATCATCATCAGCTTATTAATGTTCCCACTGCTAAGACACAGGCCTCCTCTCTATGAGAGAGAATATGCTATAATCCACAATGATATTATAAGTAAAAAGGTGTAGATGCGTTATAAGCGCTCAGCAAGCGGTACGTTAAAATGTGGCTAATTAGCAAACCTTGACCTCAGTGTGACGTTGCCGGCGTCGACAGACGCACTTCACGTAAACACAGTGCATTATCAGCGAAAGTGACCCAAAACTACCGAAAATGCCGTCGTGTGTCATGAGATATTATAAAAATTATACTAGCAAAACTTCTAAAAGTCAAGGAATCACATATCATTCGTAAGTATACTATTTATCTTAATATTTTCACAAAACAAACATTACGTTTTTAAAATAATGGCGTCCGAAAAGAAAGAGTGCAACAACAATTTCTCTATCAACAAGTGCGATAGAGATAGACGTCATTACCGATCATAGAGTAAAATTATATGTACGAAACAGACAAGTCAGTTGACTTTCAATGCATTTTTATTACATTACTTTTACTACATGAACTCTTGAGTGAATCGCATTTTTAGGCATAAATCACGGTGTAAGGTAATGTCATATCTGATTTATTAATTCTACATCGTTTCTAGTACACTTGACGACGCACTGTCGCGAATTATATTTGTCTCTTTTTCACTCGCGATACTTGAATCATGCCATCCTATTTTGACGACTAATTGTAATGTAGTGTGTTATTGCAATATTTTTAGTTATTCATGTGTGCGGTGTGCCGTTTTTGAAGATAGAATGTCGTTTAGGTAACGTATCTACACCTTTTTACTTATAATATCATTGATAATCCACCACGCGGGCCCAGTGTGGAGGAGGTAGATGTCACATGTCTTCGATTTTTTTGGTTCTAGGAAATGCCGGTTTCTTCGCGATGTTTTCCTTCACCGTTTTGCAACAGAATTAAAATCTGTCTGAGTCTAGACTCCGTAGTCAGTCCACAATTTCTGTATACCAGTTTGCCTGAACCTTCATTTTATGGAAATCCTTGAAGTTTACACTTATTTGTAAGGAAAACTACGGCGGATAATAATTATGAAATTTTCAATCGCATAATAAAAACTGAAATAAACTGCAGTGGAAGAGTACATGATACCTTTTGTTTATCATGAAGTATGTTTTTAATTTCAAGCAAGGAAAAAGAAGAAATACTTAAATTATAATTGCGTGTAACTTCACAAACCTTGATTTTGACAGTTCAACAATGTTACTAATTTAAAGTTTGTTTATTTAATGTTGTAAGTTTTAAAAATTTGCCTTCTTGGCAACTAAGTTTCTGACACTATTGCTCCTAAATTAAAACCTATTACTAACGTCTGATAAATGAGAAGCGCTACTGAAACGAATTATTCTATTTTAATGTTGTTGTATAGTAAACCTAAATCTAGATGGTTGAAATATTTTCACTGCTCTTTCTGTTTAAATTTAAAAATGTATCATAGATAACTCAACTTACCGCTCAGAACATGGACGAGTACAGATCTCGGGTTAGCATTAGCGGGAGCGCAGGTGTACCGGCCCGAGTCGGGGGCTTTGGCCCTCTGTACCAGGAGGTGCGACGTGGTGGTCTCCCCCTTCTCTGTGATGACGGACACCCCACCGCGGGGAGAGTCGTAGTTGATCTCCTAAGAAAGAAATAAATGTATTAAGAACCAATAAATCAACCATTGAACGAACAGTTCATTGGCGCACTAGTTGTTTATTATTGGAAATTTCATTTTATAATAATACTAGCGGACGTCACACGGTTTTACCCACGTAGTTCCCGTTCCCGTGGGAGTACGGGGATAAAATATAGCCTATGTTACTCGCTGATAATGTAGCTATCGATTGCTTGAAAAAAAAATTCAAATCGGTCAAGTAGTTTTTGTTTATTCGTTACATACAAAAATACAAATCTTTCTTCTTTATAATATTGGTATAGTTAGGCTAAGTTATACTACTACTAACAATATATGAATGTAATTCTGTAATAAAATGTTTGAATTTGAACTAAGGCAACGGGTTAAAAACATGACGATACATCTGTTGGTAATCCTTGATGAAGACTTAGGCAGAGGAAGGTATCTATAACACATTTTGTTTCGCTTGTTATTACTGTATGTCAAGGACTTATAATAATAGATTTCTCTATAAAATTCTTAGCGTGTTGATGAAAATTTAGCCAGCCCAAAATTAGGCAACGATATTGGCACTTTCTGTGGCTCCTGCGATATGCAAGCAATGCAACAGGACTTTTCAACAGGAATTTCTTTATTATGATAGGCGTATTACCATCAACAGCGGATAATGAGAGCAGCGGTGGCCCAGAGGTGGCGGCCCTGACTTACTAACAGTAAGTCGTGGGTTCAAACCCAGGCAGGCGCATTACTTTGTGTAATTTATTTCATCACCACTGCTCTCAAAACGGTGAAGGAAAACATCATGAGGGGTTTCCTCACGATTTTTTACATGCCTTGCATGTTTTGCATGTCCTAGAACCAAAAATTCGAAGACATGTGAAAATCAAAAATCAAATCAAAATCAAAGCATTTATTTCAAGTAAGCCAGTTACAGGCACTTTTGAATTGTCGAAACAAAGATGAAAATTAAATGTAGCTATGTTCCCTCTCATAGAAAGGAGGCCTGTGTCCCAGCAGTGGGAACGTTAATAGCCCGATGATGATGATGATGATGATTGCCATCAACCAGGCAAAATCCCAGCTCCGGATTACATAACCTCGTGCTTAGAAAACCAAAGAGTTAGGCAACTGAATATCCTGCATCTTATTTCAATTCGAAACATTCATCTCTCATCAAACGTGCCTGAAAAACCATTCCAGAAAGTCAAAAATGAATATAGCATGTTAAAAACTGAGTTCTCAGTTCTCGAGGGTTGGAATGTGAAAAAAAAAACAAACTAAAATGGCTGCCATGCAAAATGTAATGCTTAAAATTCCCTTCACTTTTCGAGTAAACTTTTTCCAGGTTTTTTTTAGGTTCTATTTGAATGGTTTTTAATCGCTGGATCATTCCATCGATGAAGCGTAGCCATTTTTTATTCGATTATGAACTGTCCACGTCCACGACTACAATTTGTGGTCATATAATATAATATACATTCATTCGTCATAAATTCAGCTAGAAAAATCCCGATTAATCAAACCTAGTACGAAATCGAAACTCCGTACATAAAACTTAACATTAACTTTTTGGTGTCATAATTATAAAAAAAAGATAGGCAGTCGCTCCATGTAAAATACTGGTATTCAGCTGCATCCGGTAAAACTGGAAGCTGACCCCAACGTAGTTGGGAAAAGGCTAGGCAGATGATGATGAATTATAAAAAAAAGAAAAAATACATACATGAATAAATCGTTTCAAAAATATGAAAATTCATTTTATTCAATTTGTTTTATTTCATTTATTTTTTAAATTTTAGTAAATTTTAGTAAGTTTTTTGTTGTGATAATTATTCCTGAAGGAAATAAAGGAAAATTAATGAATATAAAATAATAAAAATATATAATTTTATTTTTAAATAATTAAATATAAAAGCAGAATAACTAATACGTTCTGATTTTTAAAAAATCTTCTTTTACGAAACATTTGCAAAGCCCTTAAACACATTTGCAGAGGCTTATTAAATATTTTCCATGTTTGTCTTACTGAATATTTCAGAAGTCTTGCTTTCCCTTTGAATCTGTGAGCATCTTGCGTAACTTATAAGGGTTGCTTGCAAGCTGTTGAGTTTGAGGAAGATACTATTTTTAGATTGTGCTTTAAGCTTAAAACGGTGTAATAGTATGTATTTCGTTGTGTTTTGTTTTGTTTTAAGACATGCTGGTTATAGTTCGATTCAAACTTAATGGCGGCTCGGAAGTTAGCTGCGAGTGACGCGCAGGAATAACGCTTAAAACCATATGGCGATTTGGAACATATAATGTAAAGCTGCGCAGACAACAATTTTAGGTATCAACGGGTAGCAGAGGACGCATCGTTTTGTCTGTATAATGCACAGACCATCACTTGAAGCTAACTTCCGAGCCGCCATTAAGTTTAAATTGAACTGTACTTCACGATGTTTTCCGTTTTGGGAGAAGTGATTAAATGATGATTAAAATTAATTAAACATTGATACATGATAAATGTTTAGCAATGTTTTATTAAAACTAGGTGATATTTAAATTAATGACTAAACAGAAACGAGCGAATCCACTGGCTGCATCGTTGGTCGAGAGGCCGCAAGCGCGACTGTTGAGGTCTTGGGTTAGGTTAGGTTATTATAGAGATGAACGGTTGTTTGGAAGTTCATTATTTTTGCCGGTACAAAATGGCATCGGACACAATCTTGTTTTTAGAGTTCCGTACCCAAAGGGTAAAAACGGGACCATATTACTAAGACTCCACTCTCTCAAAACAAAATCAACAGTCACCAGGCTATCATCAGGTGTATCTCATGAACCGTGGTAGCTAGACAGTTGAAATTTTCACAGATGATGTATTTCTGATGCGGCTATAACAAAAAATAAAAAACACAATAAAATAAATGTTTAATGGGGGCTCCCATCATACAACAAGCGTGTTTTTTTGCCGTTTTTTATATTAATAACGGCAACAGACGCTTGAAATATACACAGAATATTTAATTGTATAATCACTTTAAAAATGAATAATTAAATTAAAATAAAAGAAATATTTATAGGGGGCACCCATACAACAAACGTGTTTTTTTTTACCGTTTTGTCTAATGTTGTATAGGTAATGGTACGGAACCCTTCGTGCGCGACTCCGACTCGCACTTGGCCGGTTTTTTAAATTATTTAAAGAAACGTGACTCATTTTGTAAAACAAAACACTATCGCCAGTTGTGAATCGTGATCTTTTGTTTTTTGATGAGTAAGAACAGTGACAACTCGGCCATAACTCGTCCACTCCTTCCGAATTCAAACTCAGTTTCTTAATAGTCCGCAATGAATCGTAAAGCTGTCTATAATACTCGTTCTAATAAGA
This sequence comes from Xestia xanthographa, assembly GCA_905147715.2. NCBI lineage: Eukaryota > Metazoa > Arthropoda > Insecta > Lepidoptera > Noctuidae > Xestia > Xestia xanthographa. The sequence goes on from LR990650.1 coordinate 27,966,526, forward strand.
TTTCCACTAACTTATTCATTTGGCTACTCTCCAGAAATTAAATAGGCGTGAACGGGCAGCGATTGTGACTCGGAAATTAATTTGGTTAATTAAGGAATGATTTGTTAAAGAAATAGAGATAATATCTTACTAAGTAAATGTTCGATGAATATAATTTGTGAATAATGGCCCTGTTACTTTATAAGGTCGTTTGTAAAATGTTAGGAAAACTAAAAGTTTTATTACTGTTTGAAAACCATAAGAATTAGAATTAGCTTTGAAAGAGTAGATCATATTAATTGTAAGCATAGAGTACCGTATGGTTCTTTTGGCACTAGAATGTCTTTCATAGACACTACTGGTACTGTTGATAAAAATGGGTGACGTGACGTCATGGTTTTGTGAAATAAAAAAGATTGCGGCGTTATAACGTTAAAAGCTAACGTTATAAACGGTGGAAAGGACACCGACGCTAAAACAGTAACCACGTATTCTGAATATGTTCCAGAAACCTCAAAAAAAAAAACATGCGGGGCAGTCTTTGGGGACTGCCGATAGAAATGAAAACTAAGTTACTTGTGAATTGTATCGTCGAGCTACTAGATTATTATTGGTTTGTAAAGAAGTATTAATTACCAATTTAAACTTTAAATAAGCAATAATCCGAGTAATGTGGATACATGTTGTCGATTCAAAACCCTTAATTTGATACGTGCTTCAATTCGAGTGGACCCGAGTCTGCCGTACCGAAGGGACAAACGTCAAATGTTTGACAGGAAAGTAAGACAGAAAAGTAGGTACAACAGTTTATTTCCACTTGGCTGTCAAGTTAACAAAATAAGTGAAGTCGCCATTGTTTAACTATTGTGTCTACTGCTAACTGATGATAAGGACAAATGAAATTGTTGTTTTACTATCTTCTTCGCAATGTTTCCATATTTTCTCACCGTTTAAACTTTCCCTGGACTACGACAAACATTTTAAAACCAAAATCAGCTAAATCTGCCCAGCCGTTCTGGAGTTTTAACGAGACAAACGTTCGATGACTCGAGTTCCATGATTTTTGTTCTCCCAAATAGTGCTCACCAAAAGTGCTCAACGCGCCTTAAGAAGTTTTCACTTCAAATAACATTTTGACCGTGTAGGTATTGTAGTTTTGTAAAAAACTTAGGATATGTCTCCACATATAAGTGTATCGGGCGCATATAACATCCAAGGCATGGCATACTGTGGACAGTTTCGTTTATCTGGGATCTAATATAAATAATGAAGGTAGCTGCGTCCCAGAAATAAAACGGCGGATAGCCATGGCTAAAGATGCTATGACAAGCCTCTAAAACATCTGGAAAAATCGTGGTATAAGTTTTAAAACGAAAGCCCGTCTGGTCACTTTTCCCGATTTTCCTTTATGGGGTTGAGACGTGGACAATCCAAACAAGAGAAAGACAGAGGATAGACGCATTCGAAATGGGGTGTTGGAGGCGGATGCTCCAAATTCCATGGACAGTCAAACGCACAAACGTGTATATCCTTTCCCAACTTGATATCAAGACCCGATTGTCTACAGTTTGCCTTCAGCGTATTTTGACCTATTTCGGCGAAGAGGAGATAGCAGCCTTGAAAAGCTGGTCATGGTTGGTAATACCGAAGGCAAGAGAGCGCGAGGCCGGTGCCAACACGATGGTCCGACCAAGTAAAAGAGGCTATGTCCTCAAGCAAATTTCAGCAGGTGGTGATGGCAACTTTGGACCGCAGTAGATGAAGGCAGATTGTCCGTTTAAAGGGTTCTAGTGACCACGATCCTCAGTAATGAGGGACCGATTGAAGAAGAGAAGATAAGTGTTTTGGTTTAGAATGATGTACGTTGTAACTATTTTAACGTCGGTGCCCTGCTAGTAATGAGCCACCATTTGTTTTTTAAGAACAAGTTATTTTTATTTTACAAAACCTGCCGGCTGTAACCAACTTATAAACGGCTACGTCCCATCTCGCAACTTTCCCATTTCGACAACTAAACAAAATAGCATCACAGAGGTCCCATTTCATAACTATTTTGATCTTCATACATTGAATCCCATTTCGTCAACTTTTGAGTATGCGTACATTCAATCCCATGGGCTGGGGTCTACGTCCCTTAGATCAATAAGGATGAAGAAAAACAAATTAAATACGGCGACAGCAATACATTAAAAGCACAACTTTTGACCTATCACAACGCCAGTCAGATGGCAGATGACTATTAGGTAGGTACACCTATGCTTAGTAATAGTATAAAGGGTGTAAAACACCTCTTAACGAAGCCGAAAGGCACTTGTTCTCCCCGTCATTGCGATCATTTTAGAACAAAAAAATTATCGCAATGACGGGGAGAACAAGTGCCTTTCGGCTTCGTTAAGAGGTGTTTCACACCCTTTATAAGTCCATGTATACTTGAAGGTTTTTTTTTCTCGACAAAAACTTTTCAACACTTCATTTCCCAATTCTCCTACACCATACATGGGAACCATCTAGTTACAGATATTCAAAGTTCCAACTTTTTGACAAGTTTTTTTTAATACAATTAATGTAAGATTTCACTTTTAACACCTCCACGACCCCCGTACTATTCAATCCATCCATCAGCACAATGTTTTGATTGCGTTACATTGAGTTCTACCATAAAACATGATTGTTCACCCCAAAAAAAAAGTCAATTCCCAGCAATAATTTTTGCGTAAAGTTACTTAGTTTGATGTACAGAATGCTTGGTTGACGGCTTCGTGATGAGGTCTTTTACATCCTGTATTTTGTCTATGACCAACAAACCCTGAACAAACAGATCTGAACAAAAACTCCTCACAAAAGCTACATTTTTATTTTCTTAAAGTTCCAACTGTTGAAGGAGATGTCAAACGCAGTGCACTTTCTATAAATGAGTTCCAATTTGAGGAACGAATCGTATTCGGTACAGGATACAACGCCGATGTTCCATTAAAAACCTTTACAGAAGTTTCTGGAGTTTTAAAAGAAGCTTTGTAGTTGTAGGTTGATACTGTGTTCTTACTGTGATGTATCGGACAAGACTTTTGTGAACCATTAAACTAAGTTTTGAAATTAACTGAGTTTTGAAAAATTTTAGGACTGTATTTGTTATTTTTTTCACTGTTTGAATATAATACAATAATGGAACCAGTCGTGTGAAATGTATAAATTCACGTATACATGATGAGTACTATTTCATAGTCCTAAGGCATTTCAAATGATAAATGATGTTTATCCTGTTTATTGAAACTGTATCCTAGATTGGCAATATAACTTATCTAGACCACATCTGCGGCCTAAAGTATTTTTTCCTTTACAAAGAAAAACGGCCTGTCAGTGACGCGCTCATGTTATTTACGAGTAGATACGTAGATTAGTTGGTAAGTAATAATAACATAATTATAAGTACAAATAGTTTTAAGTTTTTTTTTTTAAGTATTAGTTTGCGCCGGGGCGGCTGCTGCAGGTGCTGAAAACCCCAAACGGCGCAAATACAATAGTTTAATGGGTAATTATGTATTTGAGCTGTTTGGGGTTGAAACACTAGGGCCATGGGGTCCGAGTGCCCACCTAGTTTTTCGGGAAATCGCCAAACGTTTAGTCTACTCTTCACGTGACCAGAGGGCGGGCCTATTTTTTGGCCAAAGAATCAGCATTGCCATTCAACGTGGCAATGCTGCCAGCCTTCTGGGCACTTTTCCTGTTGACAGCGATGTGGACGAATTTTTCGACGCCCTGTAACCCTTTTTGATACTTGTAAATATTTCTATTATAGAGTTAGTGTGTAAATAACGTAAATATTATGAAATAAAACGACGATATAAAAAAATATTTATAAATACATATAAGTAAGTATAGATTATGTACGGGCTGCTGGACCCCCACTTACGACGCACGCCGGCTGAGTCCGTGCGAGGACTGCAAGCGAGTGCGCTTCTATGTGATTTACCTCGTTTGTTAATTTATCCGTGTCTTTTCAAAATATAAGTTTCCTAAGCAACTAAATCATTTAACTTCGCCGATTACCACCCACAACATTTACAAGGCCCATATTGGCGCAGCGGTAGTGAGGCTGCCTTACGTTCTTAGGGTCCTGGGTTCGAATCCCGGTCGGAGCAAATGTTTGTGTGATAAGCATGGACATTTGTTTCTGAGTCATGGATGTTTATATGTATAATAAGTATGTATTTACAAACAAAAAGTATCTATGTAGTATATCAACTATCTTGTGTCCACGACACAAGCCTCGTTGCTTAGTGTGGCACTAGATGGCGCTGTGTGTAATGTCCAGCAATATTTATTATTATTATTATTTATTATATATTATAAGCTCTACAAACAGCTACTTTGCAAAAAAATAACAAACAACGCTATTAACGACAGAAAAATACCACCATTTACTAACATACAAAGTAAAAGTTTATTACAGATAATTCCTGCACTTACTTATAAGTCGATAAAAATGGACTTTAGCAGTTTCAAGTAAGAGCCATAAATTATTCTGAACTAAATTGCAACGGTCCATAAAATATTGTGGGTGGATTTTTTAACGACCGTCTGTAAGCAAGCTTGATTATTTACGGCTTCGTTATTTTCTGCATAAACATAAAAAAGATGATTATTTGTATTAGCTGAAAAATAAGCTACAAGCTTTAAGGGAACCGCCGTGTGGTTAGCCGTGTGGTATCCGGCAGAGTAGAATAGAACCAACCCATTACACTCACGGGTGTCGTATAAGGCGACTAATGTCTGAGGCAGAACACCTTGCGCCTCCGTAGACCAGAGAATGGGCCGCAGAGTTTTCTGTTAGTCTTTCATCACTGCGATCTCCAATCCGCCTGCCAAGCGTGGAGATTACGGAAAATTCCTCCCATCATGGGAGAGGCTTATGTCCAGCCGTGGACGTTATGGGCTGTTGTTGTTGTTGTTTGAGGGAACAGCTTATGCTGTGGTAAAATGATTATTCTGTTTGTACGGTTGGTAGTGGAGCTGACGGTCTACTATTAAAGTATTGGACACTCAAGGAGGTAATTTTGAACCGCGGGAGCCACAACAGTATGAGCTAGTACTAACTGGGTTGTGGAAGTCAGATACACAGTTAATAAAATACTGGTATTGAGCTGTATCTGGTTATACTGGAAGCCGACCACAACATAGTTGGGAAAGGGCTAGGCAGATGATGATGATGCATCTGTATTTCGCAAACATATTGTAACAGACGCCGAGCTCCGTACTCATCAAATAGCTTATCACTGCATTTCTAACTGATAACAAGCTATACGATTTATTTGTGATGTATAATTAACGGGATCACACTATGTAAATAGCATAAGGTTAATAAAGAAAAGAATATAGGCCCGCATAAGGCGGAAAAGGTATAAACTTTATTATGACAACATACTCGTATTGTGACATATCATTTCCTTATATGGTAGCGAAAATTCAAGTCATGTCGTGACCATATATGGTAACGACCATATATGGTCACGAAAGCAGCACATCGCGTGTTGTGGGCGGAGCCTGCGACAGGTCAAGACTTGTCCGACCTGTGGAATATTGGAAAAGTCCATTTTAAGGGCTACGATTGGCCAGAGGGTCTTGAGCACAGCGAGGCCCTGCCACAACTTGCGATATGATGTTTTGGTATAAGAGTAGGCGACCAAAACATTCAGTACAATTCTTTCTATTTTTATCCTATTTTATTTACAATTGTCTAGTTTTAAGTGTATTTATTGTGAGTCCCACGTGCCCTATGTATATTTGTGTTGTTATGTTCTTGTGATTATTGTGTAAATCAGTTTTGTGTAAAGTAAGGTGTCCGCTCTATTGTAAAAAGTAATTAAACAGTGTTAAAACGTCGAAGAGTTTGATTCCAAGTAAATCCCTTAGCCACCTGAGCTATCGAAGAAGGGAATAAATATAATAAATACAGTCCACCCCTAACACATATTTAAAATTCAATGAAAACGATGTACCTACTATCAATAATTCCAATTTATTAATACAAAGTTCCATAACCTTCAAAATATACGCAATCATACAAATAATCTCGATAAAATACCAATATACTTGAAACCACAATTCTATTGAAACAAATGACGTCTCATATCTTGGCAATCCTTTCGAAGCCAAACTGGCAAGAATTCAAACCAAGTTGTTTATGAACAGGCGCCATGGAGTCTGTGGCGCTTCATTTAGTTCAAATAGACACATATTGAATACTAACGAGTACATCATTGAAATGTTATTAGTATGAACAATCGACGTAGTGCGTGTTGTAAACGATGTAAGGGTTTTGTACTCGAGATGAGTGTTGTTTATGCATGCTCAATATTCTTCGTCGTGTCGATGATTTTTATAATCAAACTAGCTGATGCCCGCGGCGTTGCCCGCCTGTAAATTATATACAAAAACCTTCCTCTTGAATCACTCTATCTATTAGAAGAACCCGCATCAAAATCCATTGCGCAGTTTTAAAGATCTAAGCATACATTGGGACAGACGCAGCGGGCGACTTTGTTTTAAAATATGTAGTGATTAACTTCGACCAAAACTCTGCCAACTCGACAGCGTTGTGGTGGCTTCGAACAGGTTCCTCAAAGTGCAGGTGGAATTACACATAATGCGATGATGGGGCACATATTATGGGGGATGTTTGAGGAGCCACCATTTTTGGCAAACAATATTGATTATCGGAGAAAAACCTAGTTATTTTGTGGATTTTTGAAGATTGGGGTCCAAAATTACTTCACAATTTATGTGCACTGAAATTCATTGATATTTTTTTCATTACTGTGTAAGAATCTACGACTGCCTCATACTTGTTTCGTATTTTCACCACACCGAAGTTTAGCGGTGCACAAAATAATACAAGATGAAAACAAACTCTTCATGAAGCCGTCAACCAAGAATTCTGTACATCAAACTATACTTAGTCTTACCTACCCTACGTAAAAAAATTTGCTAGACGTTTTTTGCTAGGACTCGACGTAACGCACTTTAAACATTGTGCGGATGGATCGAATAGTACGGGGGGTCGTAAAGGTGTTTGAAATAAAAACCTTACATTAAAAACATATATTAAAAATAAAAAATGAAAAAGTTGAAACTTTGACCCTCAATATCTCCGTGACTAGAAGGTTTCCAGGTATGGTGTTGAACAAAAAAAATATCGCAATGACGGGGAAAACAAGTGCCTTTTGGCTCCGTTAAGTCTTTTTACGCCCTGTAAATGACATACAAATACAATTTTAATCGACACGACAAGCGGACAGACGGACAAGGCGAAATTATAAGTTTCTGCTTTTGCCATTTAACGACGGAACCTTAAAAATGCTTAGTCTTTCGTGCTTATACAAAAGGGTAAAGGCATTATTCTCATGCACGAAGAAACGCTTTCTCACTGCGTGTTGGCGCCAGATTATTATTAATTTCAGTCCATTAAGCCTCAGGTTAGCTAACAATGTGGCCTTTTTAGATTGAATTTGGATGACATTGAAAAAGTCACTTTCTGCCTCGTCAGGTTTTTAACCCAGACCTTGTAAATAAAGGGTGTAAAACTTCTCTTAACGAAGCTGAAAGGCACTTGTTTTCCCCGTCATTGCGATCATTTTTTTGTTCTACACCATACCTGGGAACTTTCTAGTTACGGAGATATTGGGTGTCAACGTTACAACTTTTTGACAAGTTTTTTTTTTACAAGTGTTTAATGTAAGCTTTTTACTTTAAACACCTCCACGTCTCCCGTACTATTCAATCCATCCATCAGCACAATGTTTTGAGTGCATTGAGTTCTACCAGAAAACATGATTATCACCCCAAAAAAAAAGTCTTTTCCCAGCAATAATTTTTGCGTAAAGTTACTTAGTTTGATGTAGAGAATGTTTGGTTGAAGGCTTCGTGATGAGGTCTTTTACACCCTGTATATGTAAATTGACTTGTGTGGTGTATTTTGATATATTATGTAGTAAGTACACCACAGACTACAGTATTGCCTCTCCCACTTTGTTACGGACATACAGTTTATCTATGCTATCTGTGGCCAACATTGTAGAACTGTCATGTGTCATGTTTACTAAAAGAGCAGTCGTCAATTTGCTACCAAAATGTATAATTCGCCTTCCCACGAATAATCTTATTTTATACAGTGAAAAATAGTATTTTATTACTTTGATCACACCTGTAATCTATCCAAAGGTTTTCTTGAATAGATCGCTTTTAGCGATAAGACCTCCCATTGTGTTATCATCATCATCGTCCGCAGCCTGAATTCACCCATTATTAGGTTTAGGCCCCTCTTTTCTGGTGTCAATCTCCACATACCTTTGCTAGCCTCATCCATTGTGTCACCCTATGTGAAATGTTTTTTTTTTTATGAATGTCACTGTCTTGTAAGCACGTTAAGCCGTTGATTACGGCTGTCATTTGTAAATCTTTGACAGTGCTTAAAATTCTGATAATCAGTCTTACCAAGGGATATCGCATTACCCAGTACTAAAGGATTGTGGAAGTCAGATAGGCAGTCGCTCCATGTAAAATACTGGTAAAATACTGGTGGTACAGTCTGGAAGCCGCCCCCAAGATTGGAAAAAAGCTCGACAGATATTAGATAATGTTTGAAAAAAAGTTGTTATACTTGAGGACACGCTTCAAACCAGTTAAGCATCAGATCCTCAGCTTAACTTAAATCCAACAGTCTCCGTTATGAAATAATAGCATCAAGTTAAAACGCGGGCCTATGATCGCTCAATTTCGTGCAAACATGACGCACATTTGTAGCGCGCCTCGGCTGAATACTAATACGTGGGCTATCTGATGTAGGGATTCACTGTGTTACATCAAATGGTAGGCTTAAGATTTGCTTTAAATTATACTGACTTCGAACTGGGGAAGTTCTTATTAGTAACTGCTTAATTAAGGCAAGATATAAAATCTATGTAGGACTAGGTAGGTATGCTTTTCTTGAAGATTTTGTACAGGATTACGAAGCCTCGAATTTTGTAAATAGCGTTGTTTGGATATGACAGAAATATGAGTTGAACTCTTGTTTTATGAGCGATTGGCTTTAAAAATAAACTTAACGTAGTCGAAAGGCACTTGTTTTCCACGTCATTAAGATATTTTTTTGTTATGTGCTATGCCTGGGAACCTTCTAGTTACAGAAATATTGGGGGTCAAATTACAAAGTTTTTCAGTCTTTTTTTACCATACGTTTTTAATGTTAGAACTTTACTTTAAATATCTCCAAGACCTCCATACTACTCAATTCATTCATCAGCATAATATTTTGAGTAGGTTATATTGAGTCTTTCAAAACACTCTTACAGTAAAATCCGAATTGAGCCTTAAATAAAGCACATAGAGTTTAAACAAGGCGCCAGAGAGGCGGCGATCCCTCAATTTGGTGGACGTCGCTACATTTGTTACGCTGGCGTCGCGACAAACACTACGACATGAAACATTTGACTTAAAAAGTAGGAGATATTTCTAGCAAAATGGCCTTTTAAAGTTTATGTCATTGTGTTCTTTGGATTTTGCTAATGCTATTGACTGCCTCGTTGGTTTAGTGATCGCAAGTGTGTGATCTTGGGTTTGATACCCTGCTCGAACAAAGTGTTATTTGGTTTTTGCATCAGACTATTCTCAGTCGTAGCCTGGTGTCTGAATTTATGCTGAAATTGTCAACAATAGGCTCGGCCTCTACTAATGGGACTAAAAAAATCATAACTCGCGAAATGTGGGTATTTTAATAGGCATGAAGACAGTATCAATAAATTGCAAATCTATTTAGTCCGTCAGTTAGATTTTCGAAATATATTGGATACGTGTTTTTGTTTTATCAAATTAATAAAAAAATTCGAAGTTAAAACGAGTCAAAAATCATAAGTGGGGGGCTTGTGACGTCACTTTTCGGTAAAAAATGTACGCAAATGTGACGTCACACGAGTTTTAGACGCACTGTATCGTCTTCATTTTTAGTTAACGTGAAAAAAGAAAAAATACGTGTCTAATATTTTTGAAAATCTATCTGACGAACTAATTAGATTTTTTGTCGTCTACCCTTTTATAATAGGTTTTAGAAGACACCGGTAATTATATTTACCAGATTTATTAAGTAAAAGGTTTAATAAAATCACCATGCTTGATTAATCTATATTTTCCAAGATATAATAAACTACCTACATTCTTCTTTTTTGAAAACACTGATTCAAAATATTGAGTGCTTTTCGTAACGTAACTTTTTTATGTAGGTAACTAAGGCTCGACTATAGTCAAAATCTAGCAAAATCTTTTTGTAACTAGAACATCTTTCCTAGCCATAGTTTCAGTCTAAATCTTATCTACAGTACTTAAGACACGCTCACCAACTTTGATATTACTTTCAAGTTTTACATTATCGTAAAATGCACTCCAGCTTTTGTGCCAAAATCTTCGTTGTCTGCTACGCCCACTTTTTGGGTTGAGTGGCCAAATGATCAAACGGAATCTTGATAATATTTAGCCATACCCGTTTGTCACACAAGCATTTATTTACCTACTTGGGTACTACGCTATATCTACTAGCTACGGATGGAAGGTGTATTTTACGTACCGTTAAACATAGCGTAGAGAAATTAGGCGAAATCAAATTAGAGTTGTCTCACTACATAAGTATCGAGGGATGAAAAACTAATACGATTATGTTGTGTGTACTGTTTTTTTTTGTTTGGATCCCATGATTACAAAGATTATGTTGCTTCAAAGTCACCTTTTATTTATTTTTTTAAACATGTTTTGGTTTTCGATTAAATCAATGTGCATACAATTCTATTCAACTCTACTACGGAATCCTTCGTTGTTGACAATTTTCTAGGTACAACATCGTTATAATATATCTTGTTAGTCCGTTGACAGAAGATAATTTCGCTGACGCTTGGTCCTCGCGAGGGGAGACTTTCAAAAAGCCGGAGTTCTAAGGTCTCAATGTCACGTTCTCTCGTTTGCAGACAGTTTGATAAATGTAATTATTATTCTAGCGCTAAGGATTCAAGGGTGGACTTGGAAATAAGGCACGTTTTTAGATGTAGCTATTTTATGAAAGGTTTTTATTGATTTTTATTAATCCACGTGTACATTTCGCAGACAATTAAGTGCTTCCTAAAATTTTGAACTAGGAATATAATCACGTACCTATAGATTAATGAATGACAAGCCAAACTATTAGGTATTTGGCTCATTAAAGGTAATATTTCGATGTAATTCCAAAGGTTTATTACACTAACCCAATTATAAACCACATACACTCAGTTGCCTCACTAATCAATGATGTTAGTCATCATAGGTACCACTGAACGCGCTAATGAGCTTTGAGTCTAGAGAACGTGATAATCTATCGAACGATGATAGCGAAAATGTTGATGGAATCGTTGACTGTTGTAGATTATAGGGAACGTTCGAAAGGTGATTAAATTTTTATGTAAGTGACAATATAAGTTTATATTTTATAAACTTATATTGCCACTTACGGGATATCTTCCGTGATGGTTAATTGTTTTGAGCTCCCGATATATCGACGCTGTTGCAAGCGCCATGATCGCGGGTTGACTCACTCGTCGGGGTTCAATCACGGAAGATATCCCGTAAGTGACAATATAAGTTTCGTTTTAAACCGTGAAAGCTTAAAACAGTGTTTAAATAAAATATGCCCAATTGTTGGTAATGGACTGTACCCCTATTACATGGCACTTGAAAAAAAAACTGGCCAAATGAGGGTACACATCTGCTTAACGCTTTGGTGATTACAGACGTGATGTTATGTTGTGTGATAGATAATATTTGCAATCGACTCATTTATATTATCAGCCGTGTGTTCTGACTAACTTATAGCCAACATTTGGTAACACAAATTGACTGAATTCAAGCATCTCACTACCAGTTAAAGTTACAAAGTTACTACCTACTACTACAACTGGATTACCTACACCCTTGTCACACTAACTCACTATTTACTGAACCACATACGAAGCTAAATGAACATCTGTCAAAGGCAGCTTGCACACCTCAGCGTCGACAAAGTTTCGATAACTATTGTACCGATACACTAATTTATTTGCAAAGGCGAAACTCCCAGATTCAATCATTTGATACGTACCGAGGTGAATTTATGCAAATTGAGTACAGATGTAAATTGTTCAGTTGCAACAATTGTTTGTCAAAAACAATTGGGTGGAGATCCTGGCTGTAAATACATTCTTGTGGTTCTCATTGAACGGGCCATGTTGGGTATTGTTGGAGTACAAAGGGATTGCGTCAAATTGATCGCAACGGCATTTGATCGTGGTTTAGGACGGATAGCTGTGGTGACTGATTCTTGTGAACTGTTGTGGTGATTGTTAATGAGTTTATCCTACTCTAGTTGAGTTTCTAAACAATGTCAATAGTCAAAATAAATAAAACTGGTAAGCGCATAAAGCTACTTATCAGATTTTGTTCTTTCTAGAAACACTTGAGAATGGAAAAAAAGCATGTTGCGCCTACCCCAAATAACATGGGAGAAAGGCAGGAAGATGACGATGATGATGACCAGTGAATCAAAAATTTACTGGTACAAAAATACGGTAAACTAGTAAAACCAATAGTGTCATGTATTGATTGAAATAACAGGATGTATTGGTTCGGGAAAAACCCGCTCTGGGTGCAGCATGAGGGAGTGTCAGACTTTTACTGACTAAAACCCATCGATGTTCCTTCATCGCCCTTTGTGTTCCGGGGCCACGGTATCTCTTTCGAACAGTCCCGCAGGTCCTTGTAACCCTTAGGTACCTTCCCTTAACCCCTAACCTTATAATCTATCTCATTACATCCCCAAAACACCGGTGGATACATCCTTGACCCAAGTTAACCTTACAGAAGGTCAAGGAGTAACAGAATATCTATAGGTGATATTGACCACTTATGTTATGAGGGTGTGTTTTGAAAGTTGGCAACATTGCAAATAGTTGTCAAATATTTCACTGTTTTGATTACACTACACAATGATATATAAACTATGACGACGTCAGCGACGGCGGAGCGATAGGGTCGTCACCATCTTGATTCGGTGGTAAAGGGTCCATTTCGTAGGTGTCGTTGAATTATAACACACAGTGTCAATATAACCTCACTTTTAATCAGATAAACTAAATAAACAATAACAGGTGATTATAATTTAACTAGGCAAACCGACAGTTTCGTTTTGGAGAAGTGACTTGGTCCGCGTCTCGATGCGAAGTGTCCGTTCGACAATCCCCACTTTCCAAAACGACTCTGTCCACGTGCCGCCATTACAAAATAACGTCACGGCGTTTGCCCCACTACTACATTAATCAATTGAGCAACTTTTATTAAAACGATATCGTTATCCACGACACGGCCAGCCTGACGATTTACACGTCCTCGTGTGTGTAAAATAACCAATTTCGAAGCATTTTTGAGAACTCGGCCAACCTGACCTTAACGTTTAATTACAATGACTATTCATTGTCTCAACAACCAAACAAACTTCTAAATCATTTTAACAACTTAAACACAGAAGGTTCCTCCAAGCCTCATAATTATCAAATTTCAAAAAGAAAACACACCACTCATGGCCCGGCTCATTATTGCCACCCATATCGTCATCACCTCATGTGATACGACCAACACTTCATCTAGAGTCCGCGACTCCCAGGTCAATACATGACCGTACAAATAGTCTCCTTTAAGACCCAGGTCCCCGCTACACCACTAACTGCCCATCGCGCTCTGAACAACTCCACACCGAGTTGCAGTTACGACTACAGACTAGTGCGTGCAGTGCGACCAAATAGCTATGGTACACCACTAGCTGCCCATCGCGCTCTGAACAACTCCACACTGAGTTGCAGTTACGACTACAGACTAGTGCGTGCACTGCTACCAAAATATAGCCATGGTATGTGTTCTATTTGCTGGTGGAGGCACCCTCCTCACCATCTTCTACATTAAGCAAATCTAACTCGGCATTACTCGGAGGAATCTTTCGTATGCTATCGTGGGCTACTTATAACTTCTATTACCAGTCAAAGATTTCAATAGGTAACAATTACCATCAAGCAATTCTACAATTTTAAATGGCCCCGTGTATTTTGGGTCTTATTTCATCTGATTACTCTCTTCAATCAGAATAACGAAAAATCCCAGTAGGTGCGCATGCACTAATCACACACAATATGTCCACGCGACGTTGCTCAGGTCCTGCGCCCGCTGCACCACCGCTGCTAGTACCGCTATTCAAATTCAGGTAGGCTGATGTCCTTACTCGAACCTCGGGTAGTCTGATGTCCTCGTGTGATGGTTACCCTGCAAACAAATATTCCACGGCAGTATTTTGTTCCACTCGGTCACTCCTGACCAAACTCTAGATTCATTGGGTCAGTGAAAATAAAGAACTCTACTGTTTTGTTTTAACCAAATCCTACTTAAATAAAATCAAACAACTGAGGTGTACCCAATAAAACACTCGCACTTCGCCAGCCATGCTTAAGTCCCATGAAATAGGGGGCGAGCCTACTGCCATCAATTGGGCACAAATCCAGACTCCGTGGCTGCTAATGAGAAATTCCTGATGGAAATCCCAATAACACTTCGCCCGACCTGGGAATCGAACCCAGGACCTCATGGTCAGCAGTCACGCTTGCAATAACTAGACCAACGAGGCAGTTGACTAAATCAAGTACGGTTAAATTGGGAATAATCGAAAATAGGTCAACCATTGGGCCATGCACCATTGTCGTTCGAATCAACCTTTAAAACTCTATTGCAACAAAAACTACGAAGCTTACAGAAACCTTCAAGTAAAACCTCTAACGCTACGGCTCTCCAGCCGACCAGCAATCGCATTGCTTTCACATCCATCAAATGGATCTGCCATGTGCATCACCCAGTGACTACACACTATACGGTCTTTCCAGACCCCGACCTCCGCCAGAGCTAAACACGCATCGCACCCCCCCACGGACCACGACTACGTAATAACTACTGGTACGGTCAAACACACTACTATAACCGAAAGGGTACTAAAACAGTGGTACACAACGTATGCAACGCACACACTACGCATGTAACGCACACACTACGCAAGCTACGCATGGACTACGTATGCAACGCACACATTACGCATCCACTACGTACGCACTACGTATGCACTACGTTCACACTACGTATGCGCTACGTATACACTACGTATGCACACCATTATAGCTCCCCACCTTACAGGTGCCACACAGGCTTACAAGTGCCACATAGGCTCTCTCTGGTTGCCACACAGGCTGCTACCGCTTAACACTTCGATACCCCCAATTACAGACACAATTAAAATAACATCATCAAAATCTTTATCAAAATCGACTGGTACGTGACCCACTGGCATCTTCCTTAGCCTATCCTGTACATATTTGTAGGCACGCTTAGAATTCAAAGCTTTTAGTTTATGAAGATCATCGTCCAAAATCTCAAACACTCTAAATTTACAGGTAACATTAATTTGCTCTCTTTAATTGAGGAACATTTGAATCCAGAATCAAAATCAAATTCGAAACACTCACCAGATTGTTGCAATTGCCCGCAAACACCTGTCACTTGGCAGATGTCGACGCGCCGTTCGGTTACGACTCCACTTCCGCTGCATGTGCACATGTGAGATTTGCGAGAGCCATGACGAGGCACCGCCCTTCAGTGCCTTCAGCTTGATGAGCGATGCTCCCTCGAGTGTTCAACCAGGCAGATGTCAACCGTTGCGCACCAGGCACGTGGATCAGAATCTGGGTGCTCTAAGTTCACTTCTGGCAGAGCGATCTTGGATGATGAGGCTGGTGTTCTCATAGCCTTTATCAACTGCATCATATTCCGCTGCTGGATCTCGAACGTTGTGCGCTAGTGAGATTCAGATCCCACTTCTGATGACGACGTCAGCGACGGCGGAGCGATAGGGTCGTCACCATCTTGATTCGGTGGTAAAGGGTCCATTTCGTAGGTGTCGTTGAATTATAACACACAGTGTCAATATAACCTCACTTTTAATCAGATAAACTAAATAAACAATAACAGGTGATTATAATTTAACTAGGCAAACCGACAGTTTCGTTTTGGAGAAGTGACTTGGTCCGCGTCTCGATGCGAAGTCTCCGTTCGACAATCCCCACTTTCCAAAACGACTCTGTCCACGTGCCGCCATTACAAAATAACGTCACGGCGTTTGCCCCACTACTACATTAATCAATTGAGCAACTTTTATTAAAACGATATCGTTATCCACGACAACTATATGTCGGGATTGTCAGGACTTTATTTCATTAGGCTCGAGCTTATGTGGGCAGAAGACGGGTTTCGTGCTAATGAAAACACACTGAATGCGATACACTATTTTATTTCACATTGCTCGGTTCGGCGTGGTAGTTTCCATGGAGAAGAACCGGCAAGAAACTCCATGGTTACTCTTTTCAAACAAATACACTGAGTCTAACAAATTACTTGACATTACACTTTGACACATTAAGACTGGGCACAATGATTCGGGTACAGTTTCAAGACTTCTTAACTCCGCTGCGATCAGACATAGAATGTCCGCCTCTCCGCGTGTTGTTAACATCAGGACTCTGTAGAAGCCGCCATGGTGGGGTAGACTGGTAAGTAGGTCGCGTGATGTCATCACTGGCGCGCTTTCGATACGTTCGCCCGTCCGTACTCATGACCATATCCGACACGGCCATCCTGCCTTCACACGTCCTCGTGTGATGGTAACCCTGCAAACAAATAGTCCACGACAGAATTCTGTTCCACTCGGTCACTCCTGACCAAACTCTAGATTCATCGGGTCTCAGCCTATTGCCCTCAACTGGGCGCAAATCCAAACTCCATGGCTGTTACTGAGAAATTCCCGATGGAAAAACCCAATAACACTTTGCCAGACCCGGAAATCGAACCCAGAACCTTCAGACACACTTGCGACCACTAGACCAACGAGACAGTCGACTAATTCAAACACGGTTAAATTGGGAATACTCTAAAATAGATCAACCTCCTGGTCCGGCAATTCTCTTTTTGCCCTTCAGGTGTGTCCCTTCAGATAAACTGGACCGAACTTAGCTAGGCCGAACAAGTATCGTTCCTTTAGCTTTCAATTTTCAACTATATTGCGCGATGCCTGCTCTCTCATTGCAAAAGGTCCGATCAACATTAGAAAAGGTCCGATCAAAAAGTTACAACACAGGAATTCTAACAATAAATTCTGGTTCTCTTTACCATAACTCTTGGCAATGCAAACTCAACTCATAAAACTTTCATAAGCGCTCTGTGCACCATCACAGACAGAAATCGCACCAACGATTCCCTACAGACCCATCGCCATCATGTTACTCATGAGGTGCGGTCTAACAGACCCATCGCCACGTGTTACTCACGAGGTGCGGTCTAACTCATAACAGACCCATCACCATCATGTTACTCAAGAGGTGCGGTCTAACAGTTTTGAGTATGAGTGTACAAGCCTTTCTTAATCAGATTGGGTTTCACTATCACTGTCATCAACTAAGACATCTAATTCCTGAGGAACTTTGTGATCGGGGATCTTTCTCACACAGGCTAAAATCTTCGAATTACCATTTACTGAACCTTGAACTACACCAGTTATAGTAACGATTGGATAAATATGCTCACTCTTAGACAGACTAAACAGAATTGGCACTCTGCTCCAGAGTCATAACAAAATGAAAACGACTCACCAAAGTACTTTCATATTCCGGCTTGACGATGAAAAGGTCGACTCGCTTTTCCACCAGTACAGCAGCACTGGACCAGCGCTGGCCTGCTATGCAGTGCAGTGACTGGCGATGTGGCCCGGCGTGCCACACTTGAAGCACACCAGTGAGCTGCTGCTGGCCTGCGGTCGCTGCCCAATGCCTGTAGCAGCCGGCACAGGCAACAGCTTTTTAATGGCAGTCGTCCGAAAATCCGCTTGTTTGTCACTACTCACGTAAATGACGTACGACGTACACGAATTTGGCACTGAACAATTCTTTAAACGGGTCCACAACACTATCTTGCTATTCACTTTGTTCTGCATTTTAAAAAGTAACCGTCACTGATTGTCATTAACACTAAAAATCGGCGTGTATCCCGTTTTTTCACATGGTAAATAACACTTGTTAACTGTCTGCTTTATTTCGGCGCTGTTGCAAGCACCATGATCACGGATAAACCAAAATTATTGCGGGTGTGTGACTATGACCACACTAATCGGTCTATCCTCTTTCTTGTCCGTTTTTTTTACGCGAACTTTTTCGGCACTTTTTCGGTTTTTACACAATTGACACTGATTGTTATTGACACTGTCCTCGCGTATGATTTCATTAGCACGATTTTATCCCACTTCTGATGTCGGGATTGTCAGGACTTTATTTCATTAGGCTCGTGCTTATGTGGGCAGAAGACGGGTTTCGTGCTAATGAAAACACACTGAATGCGATACACTATTTTATTTCACATTGCTCGGTTCGGCGTGGTAGTTTCCATGGAGAAGAACCGGCAAGAAACTCCATGGTTACTCTTTTCAAACAAATACACTGAGTCTAACAAATTACTTGACATTACACTTTGACACATTAACACTGGGCACAATGATTCGGGTACAGTTTCAAGACTTCTTAACTCCGCTGCGATCAGACATAGAATGTCCGCCTCTCCGCGTGTTGTTAACATCAGGACTCTGTAGAAGCCGCCATGGTGGGGTAGACTGGTAAGTAGGTCGCGTGATGTCATCACTGGCGCGCTTTCGATACGTTCGCCCGTCCGTACTCATGACCATATCCGACAGATACGTTGTCCGCACTCTAAAATGACAACATGAAATGAAGCCAATTGGCCACATCGCGCTTAGTTACGCACCAACCTGTCGCGCGACGCTACGTTTGTTTATAATTTAATAAATCCTGTGACGTGACTGAAGATGTATATTTATCTCCCTCTCGCAACAGGCATTCCGCCGTTCGGTGTCATATTTTCTTTCTCTTTCTTCACGCTTATAAGTAGTTCTAGTATTTTCGCCGTTTTTAAGCGCCGCGATGTTGGTTCATGACGTGTCTATATATAATACGTCATTGACACTACATAACAATCAAGGGTTAGGCAGAGTTGTACCTAATACCACACCCATATTTTGCCGGTTATGTTTTGAAGTCCCATGTAGTAGGGCCGAGCCTATTGCCATCAACTTATTTCAAAGTGTTGGGCAGTTCTCATAGTCGTAACCTTCGAGCTTTCAAGTATCTACTTCTCCAAATTCCTTCACACCGTACAGGCTTTATGTCAAATTCTTACGCTATCTCTAATATAAAGCTCTGGAACGCGCAACGTTTTGGAATTAAAAAAGCTGAAAGCAAATTCACTTTTAAAAGAAAAGTTCGTACCTAATCTAAGTCAGACTAAATAGCTCTCAATTTGAAGTAATAATTATTATTAGGTTTCTCGTTATTTTATTTCTAAGTATTGGTATTTGTTAAAATATTTTATCTACTAGTTTATTTTATCTTTATAATTATGTGTATTAGTATCAATACAGTATATAAATTCTCGTTAACATGTTAGTTTTTTAGACAGTATTTTGTACCCTATCACTATGTATTCCTATTTGAACTAAAGGTTGACTGGTAGAGAATGCCTTATGACATTAAGTCCGCCTATGTACGTGTACATGAAGTTTAAATAAATAAAATCAACCGGGTATATATCCAAACTCCATGACTGCTTTCAAAAAATTCCTGATGGAAGAACCAGATAACAATTTTCCCGACATTATTCCCGATATTACTAATAAAGAAATTCATCATAACAGTGATAAATTTGACAGCTTTTATCATTACATGGATTGCCATGCAACTTTTTTTTGACACGGACCAACTTCATTCCACCGTATCACATAAAACCAGAAGACGTATCACTTACCTCATCATTATGAGTCCATCGTATGGCTGGTGGCGGCTCCGGCGAATGCTGCACCACACACGTCAAGTTGATGGTGCTCCCCGTGTTGATGAACAGCTCTGGGCCGCCCAGGATCGTCGTCAGGGGTTCTGGTTGGAGAAACCAAGTGGTAAGTGTAATTTGAAGTGGTTAGTAACCATTTATTTTTGGTGGTTGATAGGGAAATGTTTGTACGGTTAACCCTTGAGTATTTACAAGTATGATGAGATGTTTAATATTATGTTTCAAACTAATTGAGGCTTGGGGCTAAATTAACAATAACAGCCGTTCGAGTCGATCTTCAGATTAAGCCGTGCTTGCCTAGGTTGGTCTGTGGATGGGTTACCACCCTCTACATACCGAGTTTCCTTTTTGTAGATCTTTGACAGTCGGTACAGACAGCGACCCGAAAGTCTGACAACTAATGTTACCAAAAGGTATGGTATTACACAGTACTAACTGGGTTGTGGACGTCAGATTGGCAGTCGCTCCATGTAAAATGCCCATGGTATTTAGCTGCATCTGCACCCCTAGCCAAGTTGACAATCTACAATCGTTAACGCTAGTAGAAAACTATTCAAATGAATGAGAATCAATAATCTCAACGTTAAATCACGTGATCAACACAAACGAATAGAAAATTCGTAGACAAGTTTACATTGTTCAAAATGATAGAATAGAATGTTATCGTTTCTACAATGTTGATCGCTAAACTGTAGTTTTTTTCTACAGACATTAGAGAACGAGCGCTTGACTCAGTCGTGTCAACTTGGCTACTAATTTAGCGCTTTGTAAATCGCTTACGCCGAGGCGTTTACGATTGTAGAAAGAGAATCGATACGAAACGTTTTTAACTTGGCTAGGGGTGCTGGTTAGACTGGAAGCCGACCAAAACATAGTTGGTATGTTTCTAACTAACAGAAATAGCACTATACAGTGTGGATCAGAAAGGTGTGTTCATATTTAAGGCTATTCTACGGTCCACTAAACTGGACCACTGTCTCCACGGGATCAACATTCTACTAGCGAAAAAATATAATCAGTTATCCCATACTAAATTTCAGTACAGACTCAACTCAAAAATGTATAGGATATGATTTTATTTTTGTTCCGTCAAGGTGTTGGTCCCATCAGCATTAGCATTATAATTAGCATAAGGGATTATTGTACCTACAACATTAAAAGCATGCCCATACGATCCCATCTCATTTTCACATCCTGTATCAAAACCGGCACAACTTTAACGAGAAATTCATGTTTAAGTATAAACCTAATTTTAATAAAATTACTTAAATATAAAGCAAAGAACGGTAATTGACGAAAACTGAATATTTTACTTTCGGTATTTTGTTAAAATTATCCTTAACACCTTTGGATCAAAAGAAATTACAATAACAAGATTTCATAACTTAAAAAGTCGGTATACGGGCGAAAGTTTTACGTGACAACGACTTTGAGTGGTAAAATGAACTTTTTATGTCTGTCTCTCTCGCTCTTAGGCGGGCTCTCACTCGCTCTCATTGTGAGCGCATAACGTGAGCGGGAGCGTAACGC
Organism: Xestia xanthographa; assembly: GCA_905147715.2. Lineage (NCBI taxonomy): Eukaryota > Metazoa > Arthropoda > Insecta > Lepidoptera > Noctuidae > Xestia > Xestia xanthographa. The sequence goes on from LR990650.1 coordinate 27,988,072, forward strand.
AGTTTCTTGAAGTGTCACCCGGCAAACCAATTTATAAGACGTTGTCACGTCAAAAACGTTTTGTAAGCTTAGTTTAATAGGCATAACGATAGTATCAAAAAATTGCAAATCTATCTAGTCTATCATTAGACTATTGGAAAATAATGGAAACGTATTTTTTTTTTGTGAATCAATGAATATTGACAAAGATAAAACGCATCAAATCTCGGGAGTGGGGGCTCGTGACGACAGAACACAATAAAAATTATACTACGTGACGTATTGAGAATTTTAAAAGCGTCGTATCTTCGTCAATTTTGGTTTACGTAACAAAAGAAAAAATACGGGTAAATTATTTTTTGATAATCTAACTGTTGAACTAATTATTTTTTTTTTTTCGTCAACATTATTGCAAAGGTACAGACGTTAGTACATTAAGCTACCCGATCTGAACTACAATTGTAGGGCAGTCTGCAGCCCAATAGATACACAACCCGGTCGGAGAATCCCCGTTAATTGATTCTCGGACCGGGTGGTGTATCTGGTGGGCAACAGGGTATCAAGTTCCTCATTCCCTCCCATTCTCAATAGAACCAAATGGACACAGTTTCTCCAAATCATTTTTAAGTAATCACTAAGACGTATTGACTAATAACAAAGTATCAAACGTCCTTTTCTTGGTGCCGTAATGAAAAGGCAGGCAATTGAAAGTTCTTAATAAAGAAGAACACTTTGATATCAATCTTCAAAATCGTGAACGGTATTATTTGTTTTCAGTCAACAGTACCAAGTTTGGGAACAAGATGAGCCTTCTTAGGAGCTACTAAGTGGGCTCAAAGATGTAACTTTTTGTGTATAGAATTGTGTTTAAATGTTTATTTTTGCTGCTGTTTAGTTTTCATTTGAATTTATTAATGCCATTATAAATATTAGTTATCTTATATGTCCAGGACTGATACAATTTCCATGGGCGTTTTAATTTCTACATAGATGTGATAATTACACGCTAATAAACGTAACGTAGGATGCGTGCGGGCTTATATCCAGCAGTGGACGTTATGGGCTGTTGTTGTTGTTGTTGTAAACGTAGCGTGAGCTTTATGGTTCCGTGTCATCTAGTCCTCACTTTTCCCGGGCAGCGAGTGCACGTACCCTTTAAGTACCATCTCATCATCATCACTAGCCCATTAATGTTCCCACTGCTGGGACACAGGCCTCCTCTCTATGAGAGGGAATGGGCTATAATCCACCACGCGGGCCCAGTGCGGATTGGTAGATGTCACATGTCTTCGAATTTTTGATTCTAGGACATGCCGGTTTCCTCACGATGTTTTCCTTCACCGTTTTGAGAGCAGTGGTGATGCAATACATTACACAAAGTAATGCGTCTGCCTGGGTTCGAACCCACGACTTACTGTTCGTAAGTCGGGGCTGCCACCACTGGGCCACCGCTGCTCTTCAAGTACCATCTACTTACTGATAATTTGGTGGTTTTATTCTAAACTTTAGGTAGACATTCAATGTTCATAAAGATTCACAATTTAAAGAGATATAAAGATAGTTTTTTTCAAAAGCATTTTAATACGTTAGGGGTGACCAATAACTTTATCCAGCTAGTCTCTACCTGATTACGATTTCATACACATAAAACGCAACCAGAATAAAGATAAAATTGAAAACCAACTCACAATCCACAACAAGAATTTCTAAAATTCACAAAATATTCTTAACCGAACTCATATTTATCACTGCCAAAACCGATGACTTGAAACTTGAATCTGAATATTTTCTCGGCGCTCGTATGAATATGAAATCACGTCACTAGATGCCAAGTTGAACCGTCTGTCCCGAGTTATCTCTAACGAACCTTTTGTGATGGAGTGTGAACATGGTGGACGTTCGTGCCCCACCCGTTGGGGTAGGTCATGCGCATATTTAGATAAGACTCGAAAAGCTGATGAGATTGTGGCCCCAATTTGGTGTCTGATCGCCATCACGTCGTTGGAACTAAGTGTAGTACAAGTGTGGATTTAAAAATTAAAGTGGTATACCAAGTAAATGGGAGTTCAGTTGACAAAAACCGGCCAAGTGAATGATAAATGATGTTTATTTTACAAGTAGGTTTTTACAAACACTCGTCATTTTTTAAAACTATATGGGGACTATTTCGTACCTGGCTACTCTGAGCAGAAATAGCCGAAACAAACTCAGAGGTCATATAGTCTCTTTTGAAGTCTAGACATAATCTTGCTTAATTCACATGAGGACTATGCAGATTAGTGTCTGAGATTGTCTTTTGAAGAAAGAACCACACAGATTTGAGTGGACCTGACCAGTCAGTGCAAGCATTTGTCAGTTAACGTGTAGCTCGACTTATAGTGTATCGTATTATCGTAGTAGGGGAGCCCCATTTAGTTTTTAATTTATTTTTACTATTTTGTTGTTATAGCGGCAACAGAAATACACATTCTGCGAAAATTTCAATTATTGTCTACCGTCTACCTATAACGGATCATTAGATACAGCATGCTAATGGAAAGACAGACGGACGGACAGAGGAGACTTAGTAATCGAGTCCCGTTGGTTATATACCTTTCGGTTACGGAAACCTAAAAAGCGTAGAAAGATAACACCTTTGTTAGAATTGCACATAACATCTGCTGTCCTGAAATGTTCGAAAGAGGTCACCTACGTCATTAATCACAAGTTATATTTAGGTATTTGTGATAAGAGCGAGCCTATATCCTATTGCCGGAGACAGATACAACCTTCGAGCTTATACTACTGAAAAAACTCCTGATGGAAAAGTGCAATAGCAATAACACTTTACCCAACCCGAGCATCGAAATTCGAGCTCAGAAGCATCCCACTGCACAAAAGAAAATCACATGCTAATTCTCGATTAATAAATAAAAAGCCTTTTATTCCGAAACCAGACAATAGGGAATATGCATAAATTTTCTTTTGTTTATTTCGATACGGAATGTTTAAGTACTATAAAAATAATGTCAAAAAGCGAAAACAAGACATAAATTGGCCAAACAACACAAAAGTTATAACCGTTTAAACTTTTGTTTCTATCTCTTTCTAGATAAACGGAATTTAGTATGGATTTTGTACGTCGATGCAGAGAATGACGTCATTCGCTGTATTGAGTCTCCCTGTCTAATCAGCAGTTTCAAATGCTTATAACTTAGTATTTTTATAGATATTAAAAAAATATTTTTACTTTGCTATTTCTGGTGTTAATACGTTTTGTTTAGAGTGATAAAAAAAATCATGCATAATATACCTACCCTATTACATACACTAACGGTAATGGTTAAAACAAAAATCACAAAATGTCTCGAATTTCGGTGTGCCTCGTGGCATAGGCCTCCTCTAACAATTTCCATTGTCGTCTGTCGCGAGGTACTCTCCTCCAGTTTGGACCTGCTGTCAGCTTTATTTCATCCTCCCCTTCCCCGATTTCTTTTGTCGTCCATTGGGTACCATTCTGTCACTACCTTGCTCCACTTGCCTTTAGTGTCTCGCATCACGTGGCCTGTCCACCTCCACTTTTGTTGGTCTATTCTAGTAGACTAGAATACTATTCAAGAATAGACTAGAATTCTCGATTCTTGTTCAATTTAAATGCCTCAAAGGTCAATTCAATAACAAGGCAACGAGATTTTTGCTTAAAACGCCTTTCTTATTCCTCCAAATCATACCCATACTATAGACTAAAAAAGAACAGTCACTACGAAAGTTTAAGGCCAAGCAAAAACAGCCTGTCATTACTCAAACTGTATTTTTTCTTCAATTAAGCCATTACAAGCAGTTTTGAATGTTCAGAAAATACTTTTGAGCAAAAACTGGAAGGAAACTAAGCATTTAGTCTTTTATTCCTTTAATTGCTTACAGACTTCCGTGTATTAAAGGTTCGTTTATTAAAGGGTAGAATTTTAAGTTAATAGTCATGATAAAGCGGTTTTCTTGGCGCTAAGGGGCTGTTATTGTTAAACTGTCATCAATGCGAAAATTGTTTGGATGAATGATGAATGATTTAGTTTCATCTTTTGCTAAATAACTCTTTAATCTTAACGGCCTTGGGAAAGGGCAGATTTATATTGAGTTTTTTCTTTTAAATTATGATAAAACTAGCTGTTGTTAAGATCATTTAATAAGTACTTACTATTTTTCCCGTTTTAGCAACATTTTTCATTGATGCTGCGGTCCCATTGGTCGTAGCCTAATGTTATAAATATAGCTTATAGGAGTTGAGATTAACGTATTCAACCAAACAAAAAACCAAACTTTACTGCCTCTGGTGCTTGTTGGAAGCAGACGTGTTCAATAATTACTGAGAGAAATATTACGTTTAAATAAATACAAAGCATTAGAAAGTGATTCTTAGTGTCGTAAACTTAAAAATCAAAGTGCAAAGTAACTTAAAAACTTGTGTTTCGCCGCGACATCACGCATCGGCGAGTGCGCAGCACCCCTCACCCCCGCGAGTAACAAGGACCGCTGCTATTTTCATCCCACTCGAGAACGCCCGAGTCAAACTATACACGATGAATACGCAGAGGACACCGCCTACACCGAGTACCAGGGTGATAAGCGAGAGCGGAAACACTAGCGGGTCTGTACCAAACTTACCCACCTACTGCGATGATGATACCTATAGAAATGTTAACACATTAAAACGAAAAGAGCGTACTGAGGAAATCGAGTATAAAAAAGATTTCGCAAATTTTCGCACAGAGATGATGAGCTTCCTAGAGAAATTTGGAAAAACCCAAAATGATAGTCTCAACTACATTAAACACGAAATATCTGAGATAAAAAAGGAAATAAAAACCATGAAGTCAACTACCGAAAACTTTACTCAACGGCTCAATCAAATAAATGGTGATATGGAAAACATAAAGGCTAATAACACGACAACACAAAACAAGATCAAACGTATAGAAGAAGAAATAACCCAATTAAAAAACCAACAAAACACCGAATGTACTACACCAAAATCGCCCGTCTTATGCCACCAAAACCTCATCCTCGAGCTAAAAACCCGATGCGAGCGCGAGAAAAACATCGTAATAGTGGGTATATCGGAAATTAACGAAAGAAACACAAACTCCAGGCGAACTCACGATAATAATGAAACTATGAAGGTAATTGCAACATTGTGCGAAGACTGCCCTAAACCAATTAAAACCATAAGACTGGGAAAATATATCCCAGGCAAAAACAGACCATTAAAAGTTTGCTTCAACAATGCAGACATTCCAAAATACCTACTAAGAAATAAGAAAAACTTACGAGATATACAGATTTACGCAGATCAAACTCCAGCTCAAAGAGAGTATTTACAATTATTAAAAGTGGAGCTCAACAAACGCATTGAAAGCGGCGAAGGAGATCTCATTATTAAGTACATAAAAGGAATACCGACAATCACACTGAACAAAACCAACCAAAAAAACTAATAACCGATCCAATACAAAATGCAACATATACGGATAGACTAAGCCATCAACTAATAAATCGATACGAAGATATACCACGCCATCCATCCTCGTTACGGTTCTTTTACGCGAATTTACGCAGTATCCGCAAGACTGGCAAACTAGACGAGATAAAATGCATAATAAAAGCAACGCCAATGACTATACACATACTAATCTTTACTGAAACGTGGATTACTTCGGAAGCGGACGCAAAATTATATCAGCTACCACATTATAAGCATGTTTATAACTACAGACAAGATCGCAAAGGCGGCGGTGTATCAATTTATGTGCACGAAAGTATCAAACACGAAACAACAGAAGAAATATGTGAACTCGGTAACCACTACCTATGGATACACATAGATAAACTCTCATTGGACATCGGAGCGATTTACAAACCATGTGAGTCCAATATAAACAACTTCTTAGAAACATATATCTCACAATTAGAACGACGAAAGAGAGCGGTTGTTTTCGGAGACTTTAACATCGATCTACTTAGTAAAGACAGTCACATCACAAGATACCTAAATGAAATTAAAGGAACAGGATACGAAATATTAAACAAAATACATAAAATGTACAGTACCCGTGAAACCAGCACTACAAATACTATACTTGATCACGTATGCACAAACATAAAAAATCACGCGTTCAGTGTATCCATAATTGACTCGTGCCTATCAGACCACAAACAGATATTCCTTGAGATAGGTAGCTTGGCCCCAAAGATTAACAAAAGAATCCAATACAAAGCACTTAACTATGAAAAATTATACAACAGTACCCTAATAGCAAACTACACTAATAACGAAAACGACTACCACTATTTAGAAAGGTTTATCTCAGAACAAATAAAGAAAAATAAAGAAGATAAGACCAAAATCCTAAACCTACCTCAAGAAGACTGGATAAACAGACATATTATAGATTCAATCACCTTACGAAATCACTTGTGGCAACAAACAAAATCCTACCCAAAAGACGTCAACCTACGGAAGAATTTTGATGAAGAACAGGACAGAGTAAAAAACCTAATCAAAACACAGAAGAAAACTTACTACCACAACTTATTTGAAAACAGCTACAAACAACCTAAAAAAATGTGGGAAATCATTAATACCTTATCAGCGAATAAAATCAAAGACAGCAATGCTCCCCCCAAACTAATTTCGAACTCAAAATCTATAACAAACGGCAATGAAATTTGTAACGTACTTAACTCATTCTTTGCATCAATAGGCGCGGACTTAGCTAACGAAATACCTAACATGTACCACACAAACACAGGCAATATTCTCATGTACGACAGTAACTACACACATGACATAACCTTAGACGAACTTTCCCCATGTAGCATAGACGAAATATCAAAAATAATTGACAACCTTGACTCCAACACTAGTACAGGCTTGGACGGTATCAGCACAAAAGCTATTAAATGCCTTAAAAATATAATTGTGGAAAGATTAACAAACTGTATAAATGTATGTTTAACGCGCGGCATTTTCCCCGACTCGCTTAAAGTTGCAAGGGTCAGTCCTATTTACAAATCTGGAAGTAGAACTGACCCTAGCAATTATCGACCGGTATCGGTCTTACCCGTTATTTCGAAAATATTCGAACGAGTGTTATACAACCGTTTAAATGAGTACTTAACTAAGAAAAAATACCTAATCGATCAACAATATGGCTTCCGCCCTAAATCAAGTACTCTCACCGCCTCAGTAGATTTAGTAACAAAAATAAAAACTCATATTGATCAAAAAAACGTTGTTGTAGGTATTTTCATTGACTTAAAAAAAGCGTACGATACGGTAAGCCATCCAAAGCTACTACAGAAATTAAGCAACATAGGAATATCAGGCAGCGCCCTCAGTATGTTTACTTCATATCTGCAGAATAGACAACAAGTCGTTAAGATAGATAATTACACCAGCTCGATACAAAACATAACATACGGATGTCCGCAAGGCTCAATTATTAGCTCATTACTATTTCTAATATACATTAATAACATTGATAAAATAGGGCTGACAGGGCACCTAACGTTGTACGCGGATGACACCTGCCTTTTTTACTTCGATAAATCCTTACAGAACATTATAACCGATGCACAAAAGGATCTTGACCTGCTCAGTGAATGGTTAAAATATAACTTACTGACTATTAACACCTCAAAAACATCATTTATGATCTTCGCCGCGAAAAATAAGCCATTACCGGAGTTCCCACCTCTTACGATTAACGGAGAAACAATCAAAAGGTCTAGTCACGAAAAATATCTCGGACTGTGGGTAGATGACAAACTTACTTGGAAACTGCACATCGATCATATCAAAACAAAATTAATTTCACTATTAGGAGCGTTACGAAAAATTACTAAATGTATCCCGAAAAAAGTACGTCTAATTATATATAACTCTCTAGTAAAATCAAACCTTGAATACCTAATCGAAGTGTGGGGATCAGCTGCTAAATCTAATCTAAATCCACTTCAAAGAATACAAAATAAAATTATTAAAGTATTATTTCACTACCACTATCTATATCCAACTAAAAAATTATACGAAAAAACTAAACTACTGAATCTCACGCAACTTTACACTTACTACACCTGCATTCTCATTAAAAAAATCACCACGAACTCCGTACAATCAAACATACAAATACATGAAAAAGTTATAAAATACAACACAAGAAGTAATAGCAAATTCCAACTAATGACTGCACGTTCACGAACTAATTACGGAAAAAAAACAGTATTAGTGGAGGGAGCACAGCTGTTCAATGATTTACCGGAAGACATAAAGAAATGCAATAATATTAACATATTTAAAAGTAAATTAAAGAATCATGTTTCTAGCCAATAACGTCACCAGCGCCCCAGAGGCAAGTATTATATAAGTAATTAAGGAGTAACTTTGTATCTCATTATAAGTGAACTGTTATTTATTAAGTTCTTATGAGAAATAAATATCTTTAAACCTAACAAATTCTTAACCTTTTAATATTAGTAAATAAAATACAGCAGTAAAACATACGACGTAACATTAACTTAAAAATCATAAACAAAAAACTATATTCAATGCAGATGCATCAAACCACGACAGACCATTAAGGCGCTACCGAGCAAACGATCCGTAATTCCAAAATAATTGCATTCGCTTGATCCCTTACTGCATCGTTATTACTTATCCTTCAGTTATGCAATTAATATGTAAGATATTTAAGGATTCACTCAATACATCGTACGCTTTAGAAACACGATTACTTTTAGTTTCCTCGATAGAAAAAAAATCCAAAGTAATCTCTAAAAAACAAAATAAACCCTAAGTACGGCGTAAATACTTCACGGAAGATCATCAGATTTTGAATAATAACAAAACTACATGTTTCCTATAACGTATACGTTTTACATTTTCGAAATGTGTCTTTGTTTGAATATTATGAAGGAAATACCTAAATTAGCGTGCGTGCCGCCCGTTCTAACCAGAGCCGCCACGCTTCCCCCCTATCCGCTTTAGTCCTGCTTCGGCTGTTGGACGGGGAGCTTGTGTCGCTTGTTGATTTTTGCGGCGCGCCATAGAAATATAATTTATTAAATTTCGACTTTCGGACCGCGATCGTAACAACAACAACGTGACGGCTGTACTATTTTTGCAATAAATACATTGCTCTTTGACCACTACGTAAGTTTGTCGCTAAGTCACTGGACAAGCAATGTAAAAATCACACAACGATACTTCATTAGGCGGATACTTCGCGTAGTACAGCCGCTTCTTCTTGCGACTAGTTAGGGATGTGCGTGTGGAGATCCACTGACGTAGGCTGTCGACAATATCGACTGACGAATGAAATATTGCTATTTTAGTCGATTTTTTTTTAATTTGTCAAACGTTTTAACCCGGTTGGAATATCGATTTGTAATAATGTTTTTACGTATTTTGATTATTTTACAGCATAGAGAAACGCGTAACCTACTTTCGTAAAGTAAGTTAATTAAATTTGAGGTTAAATCGGTGGAGTGTTTTTGGCTTTGAATTATCGTATATTATGCCTAATCCTCGTGCTACTAACTACTGTTTCAATAGGCCATGACAGCCTAAATCAGTGGTCGGCAACCTTTTGGCAGGCAAGGGCCACAAGGTGGCAAAATAAACTAAAGGCGGGCCGCACTTGTGATATTAACTTTATAAGGCCAATATACCTACGTATCATACCCATAGAAAAAATGAAAAGCGCTTGTTGAGGTTGCACTTGTCACGGGCTCAAAACTCACTGTTGCGCGTGCCCAAAAAGCACGCTGTCTCACCTGGCATCGTGCCCGACAGAATGAGCTCAGTGAGATGCAAGATAATTCATAGTAAAAGGTGCCTAAAAAAATACGAAAAGAACTTTGGAAAATCGAGTTTTATGAAAAAAACCAGCGCATAAATCAAGTACAAATCAAAGTTGCGTTAAAATTGGCAATAAAAAGCAAAACGAATCTTTGGTAGCTCGTAACTCTTTAAGGCGAATGCTTCAGGGTAGCCCGCGAAATTCAAATTTTCTTACGTTTTTTGCAATTTGCAGGCCAGTGCTAGGTTGTATGTTGATTAAAATATTATTCGCGGTTGTAAGACGTATGTAGTTACAGAATTATATTCATCAAAATCATCAATACAACCTTCAAAGTTCTTAAAGGTGGAAAAATTACTTTTCCAAGGTCAAAATCATTCTTGCACCTTTATGAACTTGGAGGGTTGTATTGATGATTATAATTCTGTAACTACATACGTCTTACAGTCGCAAACAAACAATTTTAATCAACATACAACCTAGCACTGGCCTGCGAATTGCAAAAAACGTAAGAAAATTTAAAATTTCGCGGGTTACCCTGGAGCATCAGCCTTAATGGCTTTTTATTTTACTATTCTGTTTCCTGTTGTGCTGTTCTGTGTTGTGTGTGTGTAAAATTATTATTGAGACAAAACGATATCATGTATAACTTTGGAGTTTGTAATGTACAGTATCCAACAGTGGAGTAATTCCCTCCCGAAATTTCTATGGAAAAAATATCGGCTACCTTAAGGCTGGATTCCCACTATACGGTCGATTGTGGTTTGTTCATGCATTTATTTTATTTTGATAATTATAACTTATTTAAAAAACTTTTACGGGCCGCAAGTGAGACGGCCGCGGGTTGCCGACCGCTGGGTTAAACCAACGTAACCGGATATTTTATTGTTTTAATTTACTTATTAATATATTTTTTAGCTACATATTGTTTATTTTTATTATAATATTATTTTCCGGACATTATTTTTTATCTAATTATTTTCAGGATCCCAAAAAAATAATTGTACAATTATAAATGGAAGATTCGATATCTTTCCGATTTAGTCAATCACTAGCGTACAGTGCTTTTGCGGGTGTGCCTTACGCACACATACGTGGAGCACATAGAATACCTAAAATCTATTAGCGCCAGAAGCTCGGCCCGCTCTTAAGCAAAAATATTAAAAAATGCCAGAAACATTCCTTTTTAAAAGGAAAACCAAAATGGAACCAAATATCGTCAGTAACAGCACTAATACGTCACCAATTTCACAAACATGTACACGTTCTTTCCTGCGAGAAAATTCCGGAAGTTTCTGGCTGAATTCCACTGGGACCGGTTTGACAGTACCCCGAAATTTCCTGCTCAAATCGACTGTTTTATTTTGATGCATATTTTGCTGATTCCATACCTTTCAATGTATAGGGAATAAAGGTTTCCGGGAACAATATGCTGTAACTACGCTACAATCGACTGGCGGGGTTAGTTATTTTTGAGTTCTATTTTCTCTTTACTGAATAATAATTTCGTTTCATGAATATTGCAAGTTATTTTCTTCATCTATCTGTTCGTTTATAGTGATTCAGGTCGGACTTCCAGTATCCACTTTCCATGATTCGCAGAGCGAAGTGGTTTAAGCCATGTTTTGATTCCTGCAACGCCACTCCTTAGCATTCAGATTCGGTTCCTCGGTCGCGAAAAGTTTAATTTTGTGTTCTTGACTGATTAGATTTTTTTGGTTATCTACCATGACCAAAAATACCTAATTAGTCCGTCATATAAATTTCCAAAAAATATTGAACACGTTTTTTTTTTATTTTTTTCACGTAATTAAAAAACGAAGACGATACAGTTTGTCAAAAACTCGCGTGACGTCACAATTCAGTACACTTTTTACCGGAAAGTAACGTCGCAAGCCGAGCCCCACCTCGATTATTTGATGCGTTTTATCTCCGTCAATTTTTATTGATTTTATAAAACAAGAAATACGTATCCACTATTTCTCGGTAATCTAACTGATGACGGACTAAATAGAATCATATTTTTTTACTCAGGAATCATCCCAATTGTCATGAACCGCCCAGATTCCACACTTGTGCCAGAATAACGTTAATAGAATCGGTCCTACTGTATGGGACTTTAACATAACTGTCAAAATGTGGGTGTCATAGACCTCTGCCTAATCCACCGATGGGTAAGTTTAAGTTTCATATCAAAATAACTTTAGGCATGTGTCTTTGTTGTCTATACGTCTGGGGCAAATACATTCAAATATTTACGAGCAATAGACGGAACATGACGAAGAAACTCGTAATCCAATACTCGTTACTACAATGAGAGGTTTTCCTTTTGAGGTTTTAAAAAAAAACTTAGTTTCCAAGAACTCTATAGATGGCGTTGAACTTACTATGATAGTTGGTACCAAAGCCAAAACGCTTGAAAAAAAAAACATTGTGTCACGTCACATACTCTCGCTGACTGACACTTTCATTTGCTTAACCTTCCGAATATAACCTACATTTCTCGCGCTTTGTTAAAATCAGTTTTTTTAGGTTCCGTTCCTTGTATTATCATACTTACTCCTAGCGCCATCTATCCAGCGACTAGGGAAGAGCTAAAAAGAAAACTCCTCATTAGTAAGAAATCGTTCTGACTAGTGCCATACGCGCGCTTGTCAAGAAGCATTCGTGTGTCAAAATTGAAAATGTTCGGGATCAAAATGTTTGTATGGCATTATTCCCAATGTCCTCTACCTGTTTTTTTTATATCCCATCACTCTAGGGTTATATTATGTAGGTAAAAATAATACTAAAACTCCTAGAATATGTGGTTCAAAAATGCATAGTTTCTGAGATATCATCAATCATTTATATAATATGTATCTAAGTTTCATGAATAAATACGAGAGTTATCCATTTTAACACTTCAATACCCGCAATTACAGACACAATTAAAATAACAATGCACTGTGCCTCTGGAGGCACGGCCGGGAGCATACGGGTTAATTCAAACCAATTATTCATATTTAAAGCTAAGAAAATGCGACGTTGTCATATTTCACGTAAGGGTGTTTTACGTTAATAATCGTGACCATGCCGAATTATTTTGTATGAAAAATGTAAAAAAAAAACGGATGATTGAAACATAATTCATATGCCAGTTGATTCTTTGATATGGTCTCAATCAAACTCAAACTCATAGCATTTATTTCAATTAGACCATTAGGGCACTTTTGAATCATACCCTAGAGTTATGGGATATCAAAAAAACAGGTTGTATATACAGAGTGGAGACGATAATACGACAATAAATGAAAACACGGACAATACTAGTTCATAGGAATAATTCTAAACCATCAAAATATCCTAACACCAAAATTAAAAAAAAAAAAAACAAACACCCTAAATGGCAAAAAACTGGAAACAAAATAAAACACCATTTATTAATATTGGTTCAATAACCTGAGATAACAACGGCATCAGCGTGGTCTTGTGTCGACTTGATCTTTTGTGCTTCCCTAATCACAAATACATCATGTAGCAAATGCTAAAAATAAAAATAATCTCCTGTGATTATACTACTGGATATTTTTAAACGAATTTTTGTAGGTAGACTGGAAATGTCCTAAGGTATACGAAGTTTAATTTATTGTCGTATTGAAATCTCCACGCTGTATACCTAATTCCTATAAATCTCTCTGGTCTAGGGCTATCCAGCATAAAACTTGTTGGTATGATCCCACCTCACTTCAAAGTCGTGACTATCAAAGGAAGTAATATAAGTTATTTACTTACCCGCAACTCATAAAGATGAGGCTGTAAATAAATTTTATGTTCCTCCCTTTGATGATCGAGGATTAAAATTATGTTCTTCGAGATATTTTTGATACGACCTTTAAGGGCTTGATGCAAATGTAAAATTTACAATTCTGATATCCGTTTAATGGAGATCAGCGTATTTTTATTAAGAATTTTTAGTAGATGGATGGTAAAAAATCTCATATTTACCCAAAATATAAAATAAACATGAAGCAGGATACCAGCAACTAATACAGGACTAGAAAGGACTTGGACACAGCTTTCGATCTGTCCAATGAGGACAAGCTATTTTGAAATTTAAATTGACATTGACAGATTTTCAACCAATGAAGATGCTTGGTACAAGCGATACTAGCGCCATTAGTTCCACAGTTGCCATCCCCATTATGTACAGTATGACCACTTTAAGTATGCAGTTCGAGGTGGTGTTGCTTATCAAGAAAATTCGCATTGATTATGTCTTTGATACATTTATTTAGTTCAATATTTTACCGCTTTTATTATTTTATTTAGGCTGAAGTGTTATAAAATGAATTCATCAAAAACCAAATATTTGACAACTATTTCTGACGTTATCATGCCAACGTACAGGCCTCATTTTGTTTTCCTATTTTCAAAATAAGAACGACGATAAAGTATTACACCGTACAAAAATTATTTGTATATCGTCACTTTATAAAATTAAGACTTTTACCTGTCATCTTAAAGCCAAAGCTTGAAAATAAATCACGATAAAAATATTCGTGTGATCAAGCACCTAATCCTCATTATAATGAAAACCGAAGATTCAGAAAATACTTGACGTTATATAAATAAGGTGTCCTCAGGTTATTTTATGTGGAAGAAAAATTAGACATTTTTTGTACTCAAACTAAGCCTCGAGCGAGGCCGTACTCATAAATAATGCCTAATTCTGTGTCGCTGAAAATTCCTTTATTTTTATTCAGAGTTTTGTGTGATTTTTGTTAGGAAACCTTTAGGCGAATCTTTAGGCTTTTTGCAAATTTGTCTAAGGGAAACATTAATATTTTTGTACAACTTTTTTGTTTATTTGGACAAAATGAATAAATTGTCACATTTTTCTTAAAATGTATGTTGGTAGTGTCTTCGAAATAGTTTATTATGATCAGCTTCACAAAAAAATATTGCATTACATTTTGCATGAACCATATGAATTCTTTGTAAACTGGAGCAGCGGTGGCCCAGTGGCCCCGACTGTCGTGGGTTCCAACCCAGACATCAGTCGTGGGTTCCAACCCAGACATCAGTCGTGGGTTCCAACCCAGAAAGGCGCATTACTTTGTGTAATTTATTTATTTATTTCATCACCAGTGCTCTCAAAACGGTGAAGGAAAACATCGTGAGGAAACTCTAGAAAATCTAGTACCAAAAAATTCGAAGACATGTGATATCTACCAATCCGCACTAGGCCCGCGTTGTGGATTACAGCCCATTCCCTCTCATAGAGAGGAGGCCTGTGTCCCAGCAGTGGGAACATTAATAGGCTGATGATGATAACATAATATTACACCTGTAAACCCTGAAGGATTATTATGGGTATGATTCATTTGTGTCATCTATTAAATCGTCGCCTAAAAACGGGCTTCTAACTAACCTAGCAAACATTTTTATGGTTTTGTCAGGGGCTGAGCGAATGGCTGCAGCTGCGATGCGTGTCGCGGGATTGATTCCCGCACGTAACAAATATTTGTATGACTTACAGGTAGGTCTTGCACGCACTGAATGACACTGCTGAAAGGATCGACCTATTCACCTGCTCTCTGAATGAATTCACAAAAACAATGTTGTATGTGTTATGTTATTTAAAATAGTTATTATATAAGATAGTTTAAGTAAGGACCACGCTGACGCATTAGGATTTCCCTGTAATGTTAGTAGTGTTTGTGATAAATAAATAAATAAATTTAAAAAAAAATATAATTATATTAATAAATAATTAAATAATTACATAATTAAATAAATAAATAATTAAATAAATACATAATTAAATAAATAAATAATTAAATAAATAAATTGTTCAGGGGTCTGGCTGTTTGAGTATGTAACTTTAAATGTATGTAAACGCGCTCACGATACATGAGAAATACCCAGTGGCAAAACCTTTCAAAGACAAAAGAACAAATTTTCCGTATGTCCTATACAGCATCAGCATCTGCCTAGCCTTTTTCCAACTATTTTGGGGTCGGCTTCCAGTCTAACCAGATGCAGCTCAACACCAGTATTTTAATTGAGCGACTGCTAATTTGACCTCCACAACCCAGTTAGTACTGGGTAATACGATACCCCTTGATAAGACTGGTTCAGACTTTTTGGACTTTATCAGACTTTTTGGGCCACTGACTATCTTTAACGACTGTCAAAGATCTACAAATGACTACTCGGAAACTCGTTATGTAAGGGTGGTCACCCATCCACAGACCAACCTAGGCAAGCACGGCTTAACCTAAAGATCGACCCCAGCGGCTGTTATTATTTAGCCACGAGCTCCTCCGTATGTCCTATATTTTACTTCAATACCATTCTCTGTCTTATCTGTCCATGAACATAAAACTTGTTATCAGCTAATAAAAGTAGGAGCATTATGACACCACCAGATCGGTTAGTTAATATTGATTTTTGTCACTGAACGATTTTATGACTGCCCTGCTCTGACCTTTGTCGAACATCCTGTGAGATAAAATTATTGCTGACACCAAGAAGGTTAGAAAACTCGTAAAATCAAGAAGGATATAGCATCACCTTGCCATTTACGATATTTTAATATTACCAAGATAATTTATCTATACTAATATTACAAAGAGGTAACATTTGTTTGTAAGTTTGTATGTTTGTAAGTTTTTTTGTAGGGGGTAATCTCCGGAAGTAATGAACCGATTTCAAAAATTCTTTCACTGGTAGAAAGCTACATTATTCGTGAGTGCTATAGGTTATATGTTATTCCCGTACTCCCACGGGAACGGGAACTACGCGGGTGAAACCGCGGGATGTCAGCTAGTGTGTAATAAGCTAGTTTCCACCATGAATAAATTGCAAATCTATTTAGTCCGTCAGTTACGAGTATTGGAAAATAATCGACACGATTTTTTTTGTTTTTGTAAATCAATGAATATTGACAAAGATAAAACGCATCAAAACTCGAATAAAGTGGGGGCTCATGACGTCACAACGCACTAAAAATTATAGCACGGCGTGACGTATTGAAAATTTTAAAAGCGTCGTATCTTCGTCAATTTTGGTTTACGTAACAAAAGAAAAAATACGTGTCAAATCATTTTTGATAATCCAACTGACTTCGACTTCGATTTTTTCAGGACACAAGCCTATTTAAGCGTTTTCGTTTCAATATGTTTATATATTGTGCGTGTTATGTTAAAACACTCGGGTGTTTTAACACCCGGGGTCGGCCCCGGAAAATAGCAACGAAATAGGTCACCATAGTTCTAACTGGTTATACCTATTGTAAGAAGATCGTCGACAGTAACTAGCTCACTTTTTAACTGACGTTTGAACTCCTTCAACCATTCAGTAAGTTGTTTACATTATGGTGGTACTCAAAGAATGTCTTTCAATTCAGTGTGCCGCCTGGGCCTGCATCGGCGGTCTCAACATATATAACGACGCTGTCGTTAATTTTCGATCGCTAAAATAACAATGAAAAAATTTGGTTGCATTATCGATGCTTGCGAGTATCGCATCTTGGATGTATACGTAGAGACTTGCGTTTCCCGCAAGCATCGTTGTTGCAACCGAATTTTTTTATTATTATTTTAGCGATTGAACGACAGCGTCGTTACTTATGTTGAGACTGGCAGTGCAACTATCTCTCGCAACCCTTCTCCAGTTGGGACCTGCTGTAAGTTTTAGCCCATCCTCCCATCTCCTCTCTTACCTAGCTTGCTTCCTTGGACTCTTTACTTGAACTGAACTTTCGAATGCAAAACATAAGTCAGTCATTATGGCCAGAAAACACATAATATAAAAGGTGTTACTTTGCATCCTGGTCAAATTTAAGAAGGTATAATCTATGCTAACACTCCTTGACCCGCAGTGCAAGTACGTAGCACTCGATTCGATACGATTCGATAAATCTAACAGTTATTCTCGATAAAATGAGTTTTTAACCAATCGAAAAGTCGGATTTATCTAATCGTATCGAGTCAATCGTTATCGATTGCTACGTACTTGCAGTGCCGAATCGATAATAAAATGGAGAGGTTTTTTTTCTATTTACGGAAATCGGTAAGTGTAAACCACCCGTATTAAAACGCAGCCCGTCTGTAACTGGCTCTATAATCGCGCCTTCACACACATAAATAAACGCACACAGAGACTCGTCACGCGATGGGGGGATGACACGTCACGTGATGTCAAATTTAAACAATTTAAAATAGCAGCTTTATTATTTATTTGATCGGGTATCGTAATTTAAATTGATTATTTATGTTTTTTGTGACAAGCTCCTGAATTTTGATTAGGATGTAAAACTACAACTTGTATGATACATATCTTAAAGAGGCAGTACCATAAGAAAACAAGATAAAAAATCCTTGACCTAATTACCAAAACCTAAAAAACTAGGTTACTCCATGCAAAAAATCCATTTCGTTGATATTTTCACATTCAACATTTTTTATTTTTCCTAAAAAAGACTGCTCTTGGGGCCATTAACTCAGTAAGACGAATAAATTAACTGGCATTCATTCTGTCCAGTCTTATTTTATGCTGAGTCTAGAAATAAGGCTGAAAAATAGACTGCATGCAGCTTCCTTGCTTTGATTTCAATTACTGTTTTATTTAAATTGCATTCGAAGTCAGTTACGTTATAGCGTTTCAATGGGGGCTATCGATTTTGAACTCACCAGATGGCGCCTCTGTCGAATAAGGTTTTGTCAGTAATTCTATTTTATACTTTAAAGTACCAATAACATCATAAAAAGTTCATTATATTACGTATAAGAACAAAATGTAAACTTCAGATACTATATTTACAATATTCTCCCTAAAATGAGCAAGCATGAAACATTTAAAGATCATTCTACTTCCAAGTACTAACAAATAAGATCCTAAGTTGCTACTTAAAATCTTCAAGTCTTATTTAATCTCTCGCTATAAGCTCATATATAGAGCTATAAGCTCTAGACTGAACCATTCCTGAATGGCTCAGTCTAGAACACAATCGTGAATATTAGTATAAATGCGTGATAAAAAAGCACGCAACGCGCGAACACTGTATGACATCTGACATTTCGGAAAACCTTACTCTACACGAACGCCTCTAGCGGCAAAATCATGATCGATAGCCCTCACCGGTTACGTATTATAATACCTAAGTTTATTCTGAAAATATAATGCTTAGCAATTTTATTATGACTAGTCGTTAATAAAAAAAAAAATATAACTTTTTATTTCAAAAACATTACATTAATTTTGGTTAAACACACATCGCTTAATATTAATTTTGAAAGATTATGTGCGAGTGAGGCGTCTCGCTTGTTTACCTTAAAATATGTAGTTATAAAAATTCATGATTAAATTATTTATTTATTTGTGAAAGATCTGGAGGAACTTTGTATTGATCCACTGTAAGGTAATTTTATTAGTCTTTTTAGATCAATGACTTAATAGAAACGAGCTAAATCTACTGACTGCCTCGTTGGTCGCAAGCGTAACTACTGAACATGAGGTCCTGGGTTCGATTCCCAGGTCGGGCTAAGTGTTATTGGGTTTTTCCATTAGGAATTTCTCAGTAGCAGCCAGGGAGTATATAGATATATTATATATATATTTATTTATTTGTTCAGTAGTATACACACATTTTATACATTTAAGTTAGTGCCAACATCAACTCATTTGAGTTTTTCCGTCAATAATATCAATTTTTCGTCCGTTCATCGTCCGTAATATCATTTTTTCCTCCTTCTCAACTAGTTACGAACCACCAGTTTCGATGGCGGCCGAAGGGATTACTAAGACTTCACTGTCCGTGTCCGTCTGTCTGTCACCAGGCCGTATCTCATGAACCGTGATAGGTAAACAGTTGAAATTTTCATAGCTGATGTATTTCTGTTGCCGCTATCAACAAATAATAATAATAAAACAAAAAATAGTAGGTAGTACGGAACCCTTCGAGTTCGACTCGCACTTGCCCGGTTTTTCTCTTACAATATAATTATGTTTGCACAAAGTGTTTTTATTCATAGTAGAACCTTAGAGAAAATATTGTATATTCAGTTATGCGTAGTGCACTTAGAAAGCCAAGGAACGAATTTTGTAAAAAAATGCAAATAAGCTTTAAGTAACTGCTGAAGGTAAACTCACCCTCGAAGCATTATTTAAGTATGTATTTTATTTACTGTATGAACGTGGTATTTTATAAAATATACATAAATATTTTAATATTTTCGACTGAGATTTTTATTTTAAGCAAAGTACAGTACCTGGCAATAAATATTGCACATCGACCTTTGGAAAGAGACAATCGGCTAATTTCGGCTTCGTAGAGCGTTATCTCTGTCGCACACTACCTATGTGACGTTTGTCAGTCAGCTGACAGCGTCGTTTGACAGCTCCTAATAGATACCGGACTGTTTGTATTTCGTGCGAGAGAGATAGCGCTCTACGAAGCCGAAATTAGCCGATTGTCTGTTTCCAAAGGTCGATGTGCAATATTTATTGCCGGGTACTGTAAAGTGATGCGAGTGCTCGTGATTTATTTGTTTGCCCCGCGACTTGTCCGCGTGCAATTATTAATTCAATTCAATTCAATAAATTCACAAACAATTCACATTGTGTTTCAAATAACAAAATAATAACAATAAAAAAACTTTTTAACAAAAAAATAAAACCGACTTCAAAAAACACAAAACACAAAAAAGTGAAAAATAACTTTAGCTTCAGAAGTCGGTGACCTTTGTTTGATTCGTTTAGTTTTTTTTTGTCACCGACTTCTGAAGCTAAAGTTATTTTTCACTTTTTAGTGTTTTGTGTTTTTTGAAGTCGGTTTTATTTTTTTGTTAAAAAGTTTTTTTATTTCTCCATTTTTAGTTGTAAGTAATATCCTCTACAAATATATTATATGCATTTATTTTACATTGTTAACAATACATGTCATGGTAATAGGCTTATCCCCAATAACTGGAACTTAACATATCTAAACTGTCGAAATTTGGGTGTATTGTACACATCTGCGTACCCCTCAGAGCATACAGGCGTGATGTTACGTCATGATGGTGTATAAACAATAAATATCCAAGCGATGGCAGCAATCACGACCGATTTACCATGTAGTTTTGAAGAGTTCCATTGTACGTATATATCTCCGAAGATCAGCATCAGATCTTCACCAAATTTAAGTGCAACCATCTCAGAAGTATATTCTTTCAAATAAAAAAATCATTTTGAGAATCGCTCCACAAATGGAGGAGAAATCGGTGAACATACATGAAATTTTACCACACGACTTAAACAAAAATGTTCATAAAATGAAAACTAATGAGCAAAACTATGTTAAATTTTTATGAGACCAAATGGAAACTATTCCGCATCAAACTAAAAAAGAATCACGTAAATCGGATCATAAATCTCAGCGTAATCGGTGTACATACATAAAAAAAAAAAAAAAAAAAAAAAAAAAACACCCATCGAATTGAGAAGATATAACAATTTCAAGAGTTTAATTTTTATTGCACGTAACGCTAACTCTTTTTTTTAACCACCCTTTTTTTAAAAAATAAAGATTTCGGTAACGGTTCAATAACTATAATAAATAAATAAAAACATTACCTGTTAGTAGTCGTGTAAAAAGACCAAATAAAACTGTAGCGATATATACTACGGTTTTATTTGCGAGTCTTTTTACACGACATGTCTTAATATTATATAATGATTAAAGAAAAGTTAATTTGGTGCTTACCGACGACAGAAAGAAACATCCGGTGCCCGATGGGAGGCGTGGTACCGACTTGGCACTCATAGATGCCAGAGTCGCGACGCTGCGGAAACCGAATCTGTAAGAAAAACTGTAATTTAGTACCACAAAGTACTTTAACATAATTATCATCTACCTAGCTTTTTCGTCGACTTCAAGTTTAACTGATAAAAGATGTAGTTAAATACTCTTGTATTTTACACGGAGCAACTGTCTGGCTTCCATGATCTAGTTATTTGTCTTGTATGACTTTCTTAGCAAAATCTGCCATGCAGTTAAGGTCTTAGTGCTGGGACACAGGCCTCTAAGAGGAAGTGGGTTGTAATCCACTTCGCGAGTATAGTGCGGATTGGTATAATACTGATACTGATACTGTTAGCCTGCGTCATCCCACTGCTGGGCAAAGGCCAGATTGGATAAAGGGATTGGATAAAGGATTGCTAGATTGGCCAGATTGGATTGGTATAAAGGGTGTAAAAAACCTCTTAACGAAGCCAAAATGCACTTGTTGTCCCTATGATTGCGATAATTTTTTGGTCTACTCCATACCTGGGAACCTTCTAGTTATGGAGATATTAGGGGTCAAAGTTCCAACTTTTCTCGAGTTTTATTTTCAATACATATGTTTATTGTAAGATTTTTCCTTTAAACACTTCCACGACCCCAGTACTATTCAATCCATCCATCACCACAATGTTTTGAGTGCGTTACATTGAGTTCTACCACAAAATATGATTTTTCACCCCAAAAACAGCGTAAAGTTACTTCGTTTGATGTACAAAATGCTTGGTTGACGACTTCGTGATGAGGTTGTTTACACCGTGTATGTTACATGTCTTCAAATTTTCGTTAATACCGGTTTTTCTTTAAACACTTCCACGACCCCAGTACTATTCAATCCATCCATCAGCACAATGTTTTGAGTGCGTTACATTGAGTTCTACCACAAAATATGAGCTTTCACCCCAAAAACGGCGTAAAGTTACTTCGTTTGATGTACACCCTGTATGTCACATGTCTTCGAATTTTCGTTAATACCGGTTTTCCTTAACAACTATGAGATCAGTACTTAGAATAAAGTAGTCAATAACGCAAAGTGACACGCCTGCCTGGTTTCGAACCCGTGACCTACAACGTGTAACTCAAGGCGTTTACCAGTGGGCCACCATTTAATGTCTGCAGAAAATATGACTTTTTTGTAATTCTAGAATTAAGGCCGTCTACGCCAAGCAAAGTAGGTATTTAACGCTACCACCCTTTACGCGAAACGAGTCGTGCACACGCGCAGGGACGGTTACCGTTACCAGACAAATACCGGTAAAATTACCCAAACATTAACGTTATGTTACGTTAAACATTAACGTTAAACATAACGTTAATTTATAGGATTTACCGGTATATAAGTAACGTTACTAATAACGTTAATTCAATAAAAACTAACAATAACTGGCGCGACTTTGCCAAAAAGAACGAGCGCCGCGCATCTTTTCGTTCGGTTCTGCTAATCAGAGCGGCAACAGCTAGAATTTTACAGCGATCGGACAGATACATACGAAAACGCGACAAATTGCGCGCGCTTACGCCGTTACGAGTGTTTCATTTCTTAGTAAGACCAGTACGTCATACAAACATCGCGTACGCCAAATTAGTACCGTATATTATCTGTATTAGATTTGTTTTGTTGTTCTATTATTATAATTAGTTTTAGTCTCGATTATTTAATGGGTCCCGACTGTTGCAGTCAATATATCCTGTTTCCTGAACTTGTGTTTTTCTTTTCAGTTTTTATTGAAAGTTGTTCTTTACGCAATCGGGTTTTTAATTTTTTTAATTATAAATTTTTTAATGTGTAATTGTCTTGTTTGTTAATTTTTAATTATCTAATCTACAAGCTCTACCCACCTGGCCTACATACCTACCGTACCTACCCTAGTCTACCCACCCTACCTATCTACCTTACCTACATACACAAATTGCAAACTGCAATACCTACACGGTCAAAATGTATGGAACAGCTGATTTAAAAGGGCAATGCATCTTTTCCCATACATAGCTGGCATATTTATTTTTTTCTTTTCGCCAAAGATGAAACCTAAGCCATATTTTAGGGGACTGTCTGAGAAAACAATACCAAAAAGAAATAGCTCTAAAGAGAGTGAAAACCAAAATGTGACCAACCGCCACGGTCGTGACTGAGTAATTTATTAGTTATTACGTTAGAAAATAAAAAGAAATAATATACAGTCATGTCAATTATTGATTACTATTTTAAACGTGTCTAGAAAAAAGTCCGTTGTTAATTATTTAGTTTGAGTGTCAAATTGTATTTCCTTCTCATGGCTGCCCTAAGCATCTTCAAAAAATGTGATGATTTTTGCATAAACATTAGGCAGAATGCAGGGTCTTATGTTTTCTAAACTTGACTCCACTAAGCGTAGCTACTGGCTAACTACATATTAATTTTAAAAACTAAGATAATAATGTGTTTTTAAGCGTGTGTTTTCTCGAGTGATAAAGAAAACTGAATTATCTAAAGTACTAATTTAAAACTTTACATGTAAATACCCAAATACCGTTTCCTGATGTAAATACCAAAATACTTACCGTTTCCTGCCATTTCACAATTTGTTTGATACACCTACCAATCACTAATTCACTAGGTAATTCATTAACGCGCGACTGTGCGAGCGCGAGTGCCACCAACATCGTTAGAAAGAGATAGGCGTATAAATTACCGATATAAGTATCGTTACTTTTACCGATACTAATTTTAGTTATTAGATAACGTTAACGGACTTGCGGGTATCGTTATTCATATCGTTACTTTTTTATCGTTAACATAACGGTATTTGGTAACGTTATAAAAAAGTAACGGTAATTCGGTCCCTGCACACGCGTCGCCGACTTGAACCCAAAGCTGAGCGAAGTGTCACAGTATAGGTAAGCGTGTCGTGTAGGCAGTAGGTCAACTTATTTTATTAAATTGTCAGCTTGATTTATTATAATAGGTAGTAATTGCGAAAACCTAACATTTAAATGTAATAAATTAGATATTGTAAATGCAAATTGCTGCAAGTCGTAATTTATTCAATTATTTGTGTACCAGACGCCACGGGTGGACTCGTGTTTGGAAATTCAAAAACTATAACGGAACCAAATCTGAGCCACTAACCGCCCTGTACCGAAAGTTCCGGGTGTAAACGTTAGCTTCGTGGAACGGAGAGGTGGGTTTGGAAAATACTGCACTATTATTGTAGATGGAGAAGAAATGAAACACTATTTGACTATGGTAAGACACTACAAGCAGACAGTACTGGAAAAACTGAGCTGAAACTATAATCGGAAAGAACTGTTAACTGTTCGGATATCGAAACGAAACTGACTGCTTGAATATCGAAAACAAAACTGACTGTTCCAATGTCGAAAACAAAACTAACTATGCGGCGGGCGCCTGCGCTGTGCGTTCATACTATTAGCAGACACACAAAAAATATTCGCGAATCCTCGCGAAGCGGTGTTCGCTAGACAATCTTTTAATTCATACAAAAAGCATGAACAAAAAACATTAACAAAAAAATACAAAGGAAACTATAAGCAAAAGAATGATAAACAACTCGAACGGAAGAAGGAAGTAGGTACTTTACGCCCTCGGCGTACGGTCGAAATTAAATTAACATTTCTCGATGTTTTTTATAAGTAGTTTGCGTACGCGCACCTGTGACGAGACTATTCTCGAGAGAATTTGTACCTACTTACTTTTAAAACTAATAATAACAGAAAGTACTTGACAAAGAATCACAAACACGGCAATAGCGTACTTTCTCGAACGTTCTTTCTATAGACTATATAAAAACACTGTTTTAGACACTTGTCGCGAACAATTTGACTAGGTTTCTTACATTGTATTTATCTCACGAAGCGACACATGCTCTATTTGTTGTATGTGTCACCGTAAAATTGTAAATACCGTTAGATTATAATCTAGCTCGTGAGATTGTAAACCCGTTCGTTGAGGAATTCCCTCGACTGTCTATGGTCTCCATCATCAGACCAATGGCACTTAATGTAACTAATGGCACTTATAACCCATATGGGTGCAAAGTTCTCATCAATAGAAATAAATTAAATCCAAACACAAGGTAGCTACTGTAAAACGTTGAGGAGTTCCTTTGACTGTCCTTCGTCTTTATGATCAGACCCCTAAAGATGACCACAACCCATTTCATCAAGCCCAAACACCAGGTAATTATTGTGAATCGTTGAGGAGTGCCCTCGACTGTCTTCGGGTTCCATCATCAGATCGAGTCCAGATTTTCTTTAAATAGTAGTGCTCTAAAATACTCAATGAACAAAAAAACAAACGCACTAGTCGCACTACGATGTTCAAAGGTTCCCCTCGATTTCTCTGTGATGCCATCATCAGATCCTAGTTTCATGGTCATGGTACTACTCTTGAAATATCTTCTTTCCAACAAAAAAAGAATCATCTAAATCGGTTCATAAACGACGAAGTTATCCTACGGTCAAATTGTGAAACCTCCTCCTTTTTTTAAGTCGGTTAAAAAAGACTGTACTGTTATAATTACACTACCTTCTTTAAATAAATCGTTCGATAAATCGGCGGGACAGCCGTGCGCCAGCAAAAGGGACATAGGTCCTACCTCGTCAAGGCCTGGCGGGCGACTGAATCCACGTGCGCAAGCCGTTTTCTTATATAATAATTTATTATTAAAAGGATTAAATTGTTTTGCAAAATTTAACCACAAATAATTGTTTTATATGTTATTAACTTTGCTTAGATATTTTTTTTTGGAAGTAAAACTTTCATATTCTTCAAGTAAAATAAGAAAAACATAAAAAAATATTCGAATTAGGCTCCTGTTCGGATTTTGTTTTCATCGAGTGAAGTTTTTGATATCATGTTTTGTATCAACCACAAATTATCTTAGTAAATATAGTCAACTATAATATCTATTTTTTTGGCTTTAAAAAATCACTATTTCTTTGTTTACTATTGAATCAAAGTTATGTAAAATTGGGAAAATTGGGTCTACCTGCCCTTAACTGCTCATTTCCCAACGTTAGTGTCGTAAAAGGCGACTAAGAGATTACGTCAGGATGAGCAGTTTTAGTGCAAGCTGCAGAAAACTGCGATATGCTGAGATGATTAATGTCTTAGCTCTAGTTAGGAAAAGAGGTTAAGTACTTTATTGTAAAAAAACTTCCTAGTTCCGCTGTTTTTCCAGTAGTTTACCTATATTCTTTTATTTCACACGGTAGGAATGCATCAAACCTCTGTTTTCAGAGTAGACAAATTGCACTTAAAATTGTGAAGATAAAAATTGTGAAAAAACGCATATCCTAGACCTAGATATCTGCAGATATTGTGACCGCAAAAAGAAGGCCTATATCCCAGAAGAACGGACGTTATAGGCCAAAAATGCTTTTTTCGTAAAACAACAAAAAAAATAGACATAACTCAGTATTCTGAATCAGAAAAATGAATCGCGAATCCGATTTAGATAAAATTCCATCTAGATATAAAAACATTTTCAGTTCAGTACATTTCCCATTTTCTTAATAACACCAACAGATTTTTATTCTTAGTCATCGTACGAAAAACAATGTAATATGAGAAGGCACATTTTGGCATAACCACACTTCATGAGATAAGCCTCGGGGAAACAGGGGCGGGGTGACAACATTTTAGACATTTTCGGGATACTGACGTGACGTCAATGTGGATGACGACATCCATGACCTTGTACGGCATTATTAAGTTCTCAGAGTGTCTGTTATTAAACGAGTGGGTGTAATTATAATTTTCTTGTTTCTAGGAAACAATTGAGGCTTAAAATTAAGCTGAAAATTGGGAGACGTTTTATATTTGTTTATGTTATAGCTGACTGTCAAAAAATATCCAACGGTTGCCTACTAAAAGTAAAGTCTTCTATGTCTATCCATATGCTTAATTTCATGACGATCGACTGACGAAGTAGGTTCGTTAAGGCGTGGAAAACAAACTTAGTTTCATATTTATAATATTAGTTAGTATTCGACATTTTTGGCATTCTGACATGACGTCAATGTGGATGACGGAATTCACGACCTTGTACAGCATTATTAAGTTCTCAGATTGTCTGTGATTCAACGAGTATATTATTACTATCTTATTTATTGAATACTAGTAAAGCTAGCAATTAGGTTATTGGTACTATGTCGAAAATTAGTCGTTTCATAGTTGTTTATATCCTAATAACAGGCTAAAATTGATGCGTAATTGGCGTAAGCTAAAACATTGCCTAATGAAATTGGAAGCTACGTAGAAATCGTGTTGTCGACTCTCGTGGTTATTTATAAATAACTAAACTAGCACTTCGTCTGCGACTTTGTCTGCAAAAATTGTGATAACTCGGCTAATTTTCATGATAATTATAAATACTCGTATAATGTATAGTAGAGTCTATAGTGCCCACGAATAATGTAGCTTACGCCAGTGAAGCAATTTTAGAATAGGCTACTTTCCACCATCAATAATTGCAAATCTATTTAGTCCGTCAGTTGGAGTAATGGAAAAAAATTAACACGTATTTTTTGTTTTTGTAAATCAATGAATATTAACAAAGATAAAACGCATCAAAACTCAAGAGTGGGGGCTCGTGACGTCACAACGCACTAAAAAATACACCACGTCGTGACGTATTGAGAATTTTAAAAGCGTCGTAGTCTTCGTCAACTTTGGTTTACGTAACAAAAGAAAAAATATGGGTCAAATATTTTTTGCTAATTTAATTGACGGACTAATTCGATTTTTTCAGTATGTAAGTCTATTGGAGCATTAGTTCCGGAGATTACCCGCATTACCCAGTTTCTCGGTTGCGGAGGTCAGATTTGCAGATGTTTCAAGTAAAATATAGGCTGTTTCAGTTGCATTACCTCTTTATAATAATCGTTTAGATATGTTAGTCTGTATGGTGTCGGACGTAAAGAATAGCACCATCCCATATCTTCCCCGTGGTTGTCTTAAGAGGCGACTAAGGGACTTACCAGAGAATGGGTAGCAGCGTTCTCTGTGCTTTTGTAACCGTACTGCGATCGCCAACCCGCCTGCCAAGCGTGGCGATTACGGCAAAACCCCCCCCGGGGGGAGGTCTATGTCCAGCAGTGGACGTCTTTTGGCTGATATGATCATGATGATGATGATGAGATATGTTAAAGACAGAAATGCCATGGCATAGGTCCGGTCTAACTTATTTCATTGGATTGTAAACTATCTGAAAAATCGTCCATACTCAGGCTGAGATCTCTGAACGTCTTTTAGCTTCTTGTCTTGGCATCGAAAATGGTCTGTAATAGCACTTGTAATTTGACAGTTGTATTATTATATTTGATTAGCGCTCAGATAAAGTACGTGCTAGGTAACGTTTATAGATCTCAGCCTCAATATCACTCAAAGTGAAGTTGCTAAAATGTTCTTAGAATTAGGTTGTTTCCAAAAACTCTGATGTCAAATAAACCTAATCTTTACTAATATTATAAAGAGGTAACATTTGTTTGTAAGTTTGTATGTAGGGGGTAATCTCCGGAAGTAATGAACCGATTTCAAAAATTCTTTCACCATTAGAAAGCTACATTCACCCTCAGTAACATAGGCTATATTTTATCTCCGTACTCCCATGGGAACGGGAACTAGGTGGGTGAAACCGCGGGACGTCCGCTAGTAAGTAAATAAAGAACATAAAACACCTTTTGTACATAATTAATGTATTCGTTCAAGAAAAGCCATTTAAATGGTTGCTACTTATCATGATCTTACCTTCAGTATCCAGTCCTCGGTGTGAGGGTTGTGTACACTGATAAACCTCTGGTCTGACGTGTACGTCATCCGCCCTGACGTCAGCAGGTGGATGTCACGATGTCGGATCCATGATACCTAGAAATAAAAACATAAATATAGTAGGAATACATAAGAGATAACTTGCTCTCTCTGTAGTTAAAACAATTA
Organism: Xestia xanthographa; assembly: GCA_905147715.2. Classification (NCBI taxonomy): domain Eukaryota; kingdom Metazoa; phylum Arthropoda; class Insecta; order Lepidoptera; family Noctuidae; genus Xestia; species Xestia xanthographa. Next base: position 28,017,638 of record LR990650.1, read on the forward strand.
ACACACTTATGGTTTTGGTCAAGTGTGAGTTGTCGTAATAAAAATCGGGACATCAGAAGTGGGACAAATTTTATAAAATAGTTTTGTTTCTGTTTATCTCTCATTTATTACATATAAAACAAGTTGTTAATACGAGCTATCCAGTAGTTGTCAAAATATTTTCAACAATATGAGTATTATTTTCATAAACCTGACATAACTTCAAGCAAATCATTGTTCTCAACAAACCTTTTCAAAACACCCAATTCCATGTTTATTTCACGGAATAATATAAATTGGTTATTTCACAAAAAGTTCGCTTACAGCGCTGTAATCCACGCTTTATATATTTTTGTGTTCTGAAAATCTCTCTGGGATTGCCTTTTGTATGGATTGGATGGATAAATGAGTTATTTTGCTCGTTTTCACTCGGCTCCGAATTATTATTGTTTTTGATTGCCAGCTAGTCTTTGGATCCTCGATTATTTTTGACCTGGATTTATAGATGTAAGTCCGTATTTAGTTCCTGATTTTTTCATTGTGTTATTCAAAATTATTTTAAGGATAATAATAACAGAAACTGGAACGATGAATCGAAAATAATATGAATATTATTTTTAAATAATCAAACGGGTAAGCTCTAAAATAAACTTATTGAGATTACATGAATTGCGCTTGCATTGAAATATTCGTCTTGTATTACATGCCAAGAGCCTGTTGTCACTAACACTGCCGTACTATAAAAACCAACATCAAAAAAAAAAATAACCAAAAAAAAACACAAAAAGGTGAAAAATAAGTTTAGCTTCAGAAGCCGGTGACAAAAACACCAAATCAATCAAACAAATGTCAAGCTTCAGAAGTCGGTGAAAAAACTCTAAATCAATAGGTCACGAAGGTCATAGATCTTCAACAAATTTAAATGGGACCACCTCAGAAGTATATTCTTTCAAATAAAATAATTTTGAGAATCAGTTTACAAATGGGGGAGAAATCACGTAACACACATAAAAAAAAAACAAACACACGAACATAAATAACCTCCTCCTTTTTTGAAGTTGGTTAAAAATAGGAGCAGTGATAACCTAGTGGTGTGATCGTCGGACTGTCAAGTCATAGATCTTGAGTTCGAACCCAGAACATGCACCTCTGTTTTTCGGATTTGTTTGCTTATTGTATTATTAGCACTTGCTTCGATGAAAAAAAACATCGTGAGGAAACCAAGCCAGCATACCCGAGATATATTTTTCGACGGCATGTACTATCGAGGACACTCCCGCCTGACCACCACTAAGCTCATTTTTGCTTGCACTCACAACATAAAAACGCTCTCTAGCCCCGCCACGTTGACTTTGTGTAGAAAAAATGAATGAAAAGATACCGAATCGGCCGAGCGCACTGACGACGCACGACAAACGAGAGTTATTGTTATTTTGCGCGCCAAAGTTGACGCTTTCCTAATAGGCCCAAACTTTAAGGGGGTGTGGCTCGGCGCCTCCGCATAATTTAAGCGAAAAAAAATTAAAATGGTCAGGCGGAAAAGACCCCCATAGTACCTAAAGCCAAGTCAGAAGTCCATTAGGTGGCATAAATACTCTGACACCAGTTTAGGCACTAACCACTCAAAAAATAAAGACCAAAATAGATACCTAAATAAAAGCGTACTGATCGATTTACAACCGTAGGCTCAGCATCGAATGGCGCCTGTTCATAGGTATTAAATAAATAAATAAAATAAAATGCCCCTTTAATTTTGAATTTGTTTTTAATATTTGTTGTTATAGCGGCAACAGAAATACATCACATTCTGTGAAAATTTCAACTGTCTACTTATTACGGATCATGAGACACCCGCTGACAAACCGATAGATGGACGGTTGGAAGGACGGACGGACGGACGGATGGACGGACGGACAGTGGAGGTTTAGGGTCCCGTTGGTTACATTTCGGGTACGAAACCCTAAAAATGAGCAATAAATAATGTTAAAATTAAACGTAACGCATCGTTTTTTAATGAAAAGTAACATCAGATTGTCTGCTCTTTTATTTATTGATTGAATCGAAATCATCACGATAACAGTGCCACATAAAAGGGTCAAACTTTTAATATAACGTTACACTTTTGATATTAATAAAGTTACGTGTTTGATATGTAATATAATATTAATAAACGTTAAAACTCAGACAACGTTTATTTGTATTTAGATAAATCTACAATCAAGTCTAAAAAACATTATACCCTAGACATAATAATTTATATTAGACTTTAGAATTATACGTTATACGTCAATTTTATTTCATAGTTTTTATTTAATAATTATGTACACAGTTTATGATTAAATAATATTTATTTTAGATGTGAAATATCATAGTAATAAATTGGATATAATAGAAAAAAAAACACTGGAAATAAAGATAGAATCATGAAAAGAAACTGAAAAATACTTTTGTTGATCTGAGGTTTTTAAATTGAAAAACATCAATCCAAGTCGGACTCAAATCAAATTAATGTAATAAACTATTTCAAATTATTATAAGAAAAGATAAAGGACATCTTTTTGTAATTAATCAGTATCACCAGACAGCGTTTTAAAAGGCTATAAAGTGAACATAAATAATATCAATTGTTAAACCTTAAATAAGTAGTCCCTAGACTAGTAGTTAATTAAGTAGCCTTAAGAGTAGTCAGGTACGAAACACAGGCACCATCTAGTTTAAAAAAATTACGTGTAAAAGTGTTTGTAAAAACCTACTTGCAAAATAAACATCATTTATCATTCATTTATAATTTTTTTCTGAAAAATAAGCAGAATTCGTAATTGAAGACATTTCAGTGTCAACCTTCTTACACAATCGATTTAAAGTGGTATTGTATTACATCAATCTAATAGAAAAGTTTACCTATAACTGTTTAGGTAAACTTTTCTGCTATATTTCTGTTATGAAGGAAAAATAAACTACTACGAAGACATATATTCTCTAACGATACTTACCTACTGTGTCAAAGGATTTAAATTAGTGAAGAAACAAATGGCTGCTTTTAATATCACTTGAAACTAAACGATTTCATTTGTTTCTCGAGCTTGCTGTTCCAAAGGGCCATTATTTTGCAAGTAAAGTGATGTTTGGAAGTTCGCCATGCAGTACATTCTATAGGTATATACTAATATAAAATGCAATTCACATCCCGAGATTATAATTTGGATTGTATTGATTAACGTAGTTGTAATTTATAAACGTTTTATGAAATTGAAAAATTAAATGAACACAAAGCATTGTAGAATTACAGAGAACTGTCTTCGAAGTCACTGTCATAATGTCAGCCAAAAGACGTCTACTGAAAGAGCTATAGTAAATTATGCCTAAATTAAAGAGCGCTATTGAATTTTCGGTTTTCAACACTGGGTAGTGTTAAAAAACCATCAGCATGATTTACTTGGGAATTTATTCAGGTGTTATTTAGTAGTCAGAGTTTATCTAGTAATGGCACAGATTTTCTTGTATTCACGTTTTCAGAGCGTTGAAGTTCATCTGGACTTCTGTTTTGAATCACTACACCAGCATTACAGCACCTCTAGCCAAGTTGACAATCTACAATCGTTAACGCTAGTAGAAAACTATTCAAATGAATGGGAATGACATCATCTCAACGTTAAATCACGTGATCAACACAAACGAATAGAAAATTCGTAGACAAGTTTACATCGTTCAAAATGATAGAATAGAATGTTATCGTTTCTACAATGTTGATCGGTAAACTCTTTGGTAGGATCGCTCACCATAGACTAAAGTGTACAGACATTAGAGAACGGGCGATCGACTCAGTCGTGTCAACTTGGCTACCAATTTAGCGCTTTCTACAATCGCTTACTCCAAGGCGCTTACGATTGCAGAAAGAGAATTGATACGAAACGTTTGTAACTTGGCTAGGGGTGCAGTTCTTCTTTATTGTGTGGTTAGTGCCTAACTGGTGTCAAAGTCGTTATGCTGCCCATGGGCCTCTGACTTGGCTTTACGTGCCGACACGAAATATCTCTCAGGCATGCTGGATTCCTCACGATGTTTCCCTTCAAAGACGCAAATGATAATTATGCAATACGCACGTGAATCCGAAAAATCAGAGCTGTGTCTTGGGTTAGAACTCGAGACATTTGACTTGTCAGTCCAATGCTCACACCCTAGCTATATATACCTATAGCCTAGTGGTTATCACTGCAGAGATTCATGCATGCATTGCAGTTAATAAATGTTCTCGGGGACTTTCTCTACGATGAAACTTACAGGCTAATAATATCTTCCGGTATACTCACTGTCCTATTCCCAAGGTCATGTACCCTGCAGTTAAGTTGTGCTGTCTTCCCGACCAGGGCTGTCACATTCTTGGAGTGCGGCACATCGAAGCGAGGCCCCCGCTGTGTCAGTCCTAGGTCTACGTCAGTGTAGTCCAACTCTTGCACACCGTCTGTTCCTAGACCGTTTGTGTTGTCTGTGCAACCTGTGAGCAAAAAGAAAGATGACAGTTCAAATCATGAGCAAATTGTTTAATAGATTCACAAATTTTTTCCTTTCATAAGACATTTTTTTAAGGTAATCTTGAAGTACCCGAACATCAACTCATTGGGGACTCTAACTGATTGTTTTAAGCTTATACGGTTTAAAACTAAACTTTTCTAAGAAAAGACTTAAAGAAGACGAAGAAGACTTTATGTAAGATATCCCTTAGGTGACAATATAAGTTTTGACTTCAATCGATTTAGAAAGATGGAGTAATCTTGTAGACACAAAAAAAATAGATTATAGTCATGCTTTCAGGACCCCAGCAACCCATACACCTAGGTAATAAACATCGATTGTGTTGAAACGTGCTATTTCATTATTATGCGAATACAAATTAAAGAAATTGGTTGTACCAGAACATATAGCAACACCTGTTCATTTGGCAAACTGAAACATCAAGCAGAGCACCCGTTTTCTTCGTCACCTTTATGTGTTTATGACAAAAATAAAAAAATAAGACTGACTTTTTATATCCACGATGATTAATTTAAAATCCCCAAACTTTTCAAACTTGGAAGTAAAAAATCTTCTAAAATGTTTCTTTATGGCGACAAATAAGGTTAATGCAAAAAGTATGTTTACTTATAAAACTCATCACGTTGCAAGGTTGCGAGGTTGCGACCAAGTCAAGTTGGAGCCACTTTAGTCACCAGAACAAACCTGAAGTTGCTCACTCTTTGTTGAAAGTTCGCTTGGTTTTAGTGATGTGATCGTGAGTTTAACATGATGAATGGATATCGAGTCTTAATAACCGAATATTTAGTTAATCAAAAAAGGTTTTGTTTTTCTTTGTCCATGGCAGGAAGAAATCAATGTTTTGTTATATTTGATACTAGTTTTTGCTCGATAGGGTTGGAAATTATCTCACGGGAACGTTTTAAATATAGCCTATGACACTCGCTGATAGTGTAGCTTACCATTAATGAAATAATTTTTGTAAACAGATCAGTTACTAGTTCCGATGATTACACCCTTTAACCAGACTTCCCAGCATACGAACCCTCTTTATAATTAGTATACGTCTAGATTTCATTTTCATCTTAATCATCTTAAGCCAAGCCTTTTCCAAACTACATTGGTCGGCTTCCAATCTACCTGAATGCAGCTGAATTCCTGTATTTTACATGGAACGAGTGCATATCTGACCTCCGTAGTCAGTACCAGGATACCCCTTCGTAATACAATATTATTATATTTATTAAAGAGAGTGAAAAAAAAAACAGTCAGGCAGCCTATTAACCATTCCAACTTGCAATTTCACAGGCTTTGTAAAAGATGTGAATTAATTTAGAAGTCAAATTTAAGTAGCGCTGACAACCAAACAGATAAGACTAATTTCCCGAAAAGTTTAACGAACCTCTATGACAGCCGGAAATAACAAATTCAAATATAGATCAAACCCATTCATTCATTCAATTAAGACGATATAAATAAACCTTACAAATTCATTAACCCTAAATAATGAATTCAATTTCCTCATTCAAATACCCTCACGTCTTAGAAATAACTCTGTTCTTCTCGAAACTCGACTAAATTATCGACTAAACCAAATAGTATTCAAAGCACATCACTACGCTTCGGATTACAAAGTGTATTTTTCCGAACTTGGTACCTAAGTACATAATTATTTGACTTCGTGCACGTCCCAGCATTAAATCTTAGTTTCTTACACAAAGAAAATTTGAATTTAATATGGAAATGACGTTTTAATGAAGAGACGGCGTCGGATAGTGTACCTAGTTGGTACCTAGTGGTACTTTGTCAAAACTCTTTAGTTAACTGGAACTGTGGAGCTAATTAGGTGAGTGGGTTATTAGTGGGAGAGATTATGAAGACATTTTAGGTTAGGTTTTAATAATTATGTCGTAGTTGTTAGACCTCTCGAATTAGAAATGAAGACATCCGCAAAAGAACCAAGGTTACCGACGTAGCCCGAAGAATTGCCAACCATAAGTGGCAGTAGGCAGGGCACATTGCTCGCAGAACGGATGGCCGATGGGGCCGAAAAGTTCTGAAGTGGCGACCGCGAACCGGAAGACGATGCGTTGGAAGACCTCCTACTAGGTGGACCGATGACCTAGTGAAGGTTGCGGGAATCCGTTGGATGCAAGTCGCACGGGACCGGTCAATGTGGCAACACTTGGGGGAAGCCTATGTCCAGCAGTGGACTACTTTCTCCTAAAATGATGAAGATGATGATGATGTTAGACCTGACCTGATTTCATGCGTTTTAACTGTTTATTGAATAATTCACAAAAATCAATTCAAAATCTTCATTAAAAAAGCAGTCGTATCATTGAGAGCGATATCTTCATAAAAAATGTACCTCTATTAAACCCACATTTCGACATGTAAGTTTAAGTCCCATTTAGGTAACAGGGGCAAGACTTTCAAGTGTTACCAATATACGGCTAACGTTGTTTACTGTCTGTCAGTCAGTACGTAAGCCGGATTCAGAAATAATTTGATCACATTGCTTTCTTACTAAAAACCACTCGTGTCAGCCTACCCATAAATTCACCGACTTTTGTATATTTCCCTGCATCATCCGCCAAATAACCCGTAGGCGAAAGATAGATGACTGGGCGATTATGGCAACCGTCTTTTGAGCTTACAGGTAACTACTTAAGTACTTAATGACCGCATTAAGTACTTAAGTAGTTACGACTTATCCTAAATCAAGAATAGTCATTATAGCCACAGAATAACAAAGCTTTTATAACTTTTCCTTACCGCGTTCGTTGTAATACTAACTTTATTCTTTTTGTAGCTTCTAAAAAATACTAAATGTATATCGTAACATCACGCCTGTAATACCCCAAGGGTTACGCAGAAGTGTTCCTATTAGTAAACCCACATTTTGCCAGTTAAGTTTTTGAAGTCCCATTTAATAGGGATACAGCCTATTGCCATCAACCGGGCACAAATCCAGATTCCGTGGCTGCTACTGAGAAATTTTTGGTAGAAAGACCTGTGAGTGAAAGAGAGGGAAGCATTGTGTCGTCTCTCGGCGCGTACAGGGAGTTGCTTTTGAACTGCGGAAGTGAACGGACGTGCGCGCGTCTGAGAGCCGATAATATAGAGGGAAATACCACATTTTGGCGACGAGGATTAACAGGACTACTGTGTGCTTTTATTATTAAATAACACGAAAAAAAAAAAAAAAAAAAAAGTCGGTGTACGGTGTTTTAAGATTGAAGTTATGATTGCTTAAAATAATTAAAATCACAGTACAAATTAAGGTGAGGCCCCGTGAAGTACAATAATACAATTTCTTTATTTTCTCTATTCACAAAGGTTCACGTAGTTATAATAAACATATGTAATTGTAAGAATAACTCTCACCTCGAATGAAATGTAGCTTACATACAATGCAATGGCTAATTCGAAAACGTAGATAAATGACTTATTGCAAAAAAAAAAAAAAAAAAATGTTAAAGTGTAGTGTAATGGATGTGAAGTAAACTGTCCAGGGAAATGTAAAAGTGAGGTGAATTGTTAATGTGTGCAACTGAAGTGTGTGAGGAAAGGTAGGCTGATGCCCACCTTATTACTGTAAGTCACTTATTTGATCTCTTTAATGTACTAAGAATGCTGTGTACACATATTGAAACATACATTAGAACTGTAACATATGTACTCTTATCGATAAATGTAATAGTATTGTACCTACTGTTGGTGCACCTATTTTAAATTAATAAATATGAGACTACCCACTGACCAAAATAAATAATAAATAAAATGATGGTGTGGGGGTGGATGTGTCGGGTGACACAGTCACAAACTTAATTAAATGTGTACGCGTTGTAGTAATTTACCCCGTATACCGATTTTTCGTGAAAGTTCATAAGTTTAGAGAAACACGTTCCACTAAGATGCACTACGTAGTTAAGTTTGGTTAAAGTACGAGTAAGTTACAGTACTAGAGTGAAAGTGATTATTTCTCTCAGTTGTTGATGGCTACCCACTTGTAAGTTCACTATATTTTAATTCGTTAAGCATGTTGTTATAATATGCTAAATTATGACGCGCATCGTTGGCCTATAATGGGTTACCGAGTAAACAGAAAAATGAACGGTGATGAGTCCGTACAAAATGATTATCAAGGGTATGAGAAGTAACTGCTCTATAGTCTAGTTTTTGCAACTTTGTGACTTTAATCTTGCAATGATTATTTGGTAATGAAGAAATTTACAAACTTTTATCAATTTTAGTTGTACAAATAGTTGGCAAAGAAAACCAAAATGCCGACGGGAGAAAGCGGTGTGGAAATGAGTAGTAGGACAAACTGCTTGTTTGCGTCGCTTTCCATCAATATTAGATTATTGTATCAAGTGATGATGGAGGAGGTCGTGGCTAAATAATAACAGCCGCACGGGTCGACCAAGGTTAAGCTATGCTTGCCGAGGTTGGTCCGTGGATGGGTGACCATCATTACATACCGAGTTTCCTCCGTGCCTCGGAAAGCACGTTAAGCCGTTGGTCCCGGCTGTCATTTGTGGATCTTTTACAGTCGTTATATGTAGTCAGAAGCCAAGGGGTTTGACATCCAGTCTTACCAATGGGTATAGTATTGCCCAGGTACTGGTCTCCTTCTGTATGGACTAAATAACAGATGATGCCTGTTAGTACATGATGTTACCAGATAATGGTTGGTAGTCCGGAAACAGGTAACGCCTGTTAGGACTTTGTAATTTAATTTACTACAGGTGATGCCTGTATGCACATGATGATAACAGATGATGCCTGTTAGTACATGATGTTACCAGATAATGCCTGGTAGTCCGAAAACAGGTAACGCCTGTAAGGACTTCGTAATTTAATTTACTACAGGTGATGCCTGTATGCACATGACGATAACAAATAATACCTGTTAGTACATGATGTTACCAGATAATGCCTGGTAGTCCGAAAACAGGTAACGCCTGTAAGGACTTCGTAATTTAATTTACTACAGGTGATGCCTGTATGCACATGACGATAACAGATAATACCTGTTAGTACATGATGTTACCAGATAATGCCTGGTAGTCCGAAAACAGGTAACGCCTGTAAGGACTTCGTAATTTAATTTACTACAGGTGATGCCTGTATGCACATGACGATAACAGATAATACCTGTTAGTACATGATGTTACCAGATAATGCCTGGTAGTCCGAAATCAGGTAACGCCTGTAAGGACTTCGTAATTTAATTTACTACAGGTGATGCCTGTATGCACATGACGATAACAGATAATACCTGTTAGTAAATGATGTTACCAGATGATGACTGTTAGTCCGGAAACAGGTGACGCCTGTAAGGACTTCGTAATTTAATTTACTACAGGTGATGCCTGTATGCACATGATGATAACAGATAATACCTGTTAGTACATGATGTCACCAGATGATGCCTGGTAGTCCGGAAACATAAGTGGAAGAAAGCTGAAGTAAAGAGAAGTAAAGTGAAATAAAGTAAAGCGAAGTGAAGTAAAGGGAAGTAAAGTGAAGTGAAGTAAAGCGAAGTAAAGGAAAGTGAAGAAAAGGAAAGTGAAGTAAAGTGAAATAAAGTGAAGTAAAGCGAAATGAAGTAAAGGGAAGTGAAGTAAAGTAAAGTGAAGTGAAGAAAAGTAAAATAAAGTGAAATAAGGTAAAGTTAAGTAAAGGAAAGTGAAGCAAAGTAAGTAAAGTGGAATAAAGTAAAGTGAAGTAAAACGAAGAACAGTGAAGTGCAGTAAAAATTATTTGCATAGATTGCAGGCACATAAAATAAGATGTTGGAATAAGATGGGTGAGTCTTGTATAATATACCTTATGTTAGACATGCAAACATTAATGGAATGGTTAAGTAACGAATATTGAAAATAAAATAAAATTATGGTTTACAGTTAAAACAAAGTCAAACAATAGTGGCCTAGTACATATATAATACAAACGGGTGATGCCCGTAATATGAAGTTTTGTGTAGAGATAACGCCCGTTTATTGAATTTTGAAGACAATTCATACAACATTGTTAATTTAATTTGTACAATGGTGTGAATAAATACTGCATGAAATAAATAATTAATGTGTCAGTTTGATAAAAGGATGATGACCATTAATTGGTGACCTAAATTAGATTTTCTTTATTTGTTTCAATGTCCACAAATTAAAATATGATGGCTGAAGTTTTACTTTTGAAAAATTGAGTACGATGGTGAAGCAGGATCTATCGGAGCTAGATGGGAACGTTAGAAAAGAAGATATTGATATTGTTTACAGTAACAAAGAGCAATGCTATTCTTCCTGTGCCACAATAAGTTCTCAGCAAGTTATATAGAATTTGCATGATGTACACTGTACACATTGATATTTCATGAGAACCTAAGCAATGACTTGTCAGTTTATCTATACATATAATAAATCTGTAGAAAAGTCATTTTTGTACATTGAAGAAATTGAAACAAAAAATAGCCAGTGTGTGAAAAGATAAGTAACAGAACCCATTTCCATCATTTTTGAATTTTTTGTCTGTTTGTCTGTTTGTTTGTGCGCACATCACGTAAAATCTACGAATTCAATGCTGACAATGTTTATACATAAAAATTGTGTGTAACTTGGGGTATGATTTAGTGTTTGTTTCATTGAAATCGGTTAATTCTATCAAAAGATATAAGAACTTAAAGTTTTCAAGAAGAACTAATCATCAAATGTAAGATACATACATGCAGCGACATCTGTTGAACTAAAATGATACCAATGACTAAAAATGTGCTCACCACAGTCATAACTTTTAAATCGACTGACCAGCTTTAAAAAAATTTTTAGCATAGGTAATATTATACTTTAGCAGTTTAACATTTTGGTCGATAGACGGCGTTGTTTATTTCACTCCATTTTCTGAATTGAATGACCCTCGCCCGTGTCAGTTGCCTATTTTTTGTTTTTTTTTTTTTCGGATGGGAAATCATCAAATGACTCCTCCTGCTCTGAGCGGAGCAGGAGGGAGTGTCAGACTTTTACTGACTAAAACCCAGCCATGTTCCTTCATCGCCCTTTTGTTCCGGGGCCACGGTATCTCTTTCGAACAGTCCCGCAACCCCGGCAGACATCGCTCTTTGGTATTGTTCGTCGTTTCGTTGAGCTCCTTGAGTTATAAGTCGAGCTACACGTTAACTGACAAATGCTTGCACTGACTGGACAGGTCCACTCAAATCTGTATGGTTCCTTCTTCAAAAGACCATCTCAGACACTAATCTGCATAGTCCTCATGTGAATTGAGCAAGATTGTCTGGACTTTAAAAGAGACTATGACCTCTGAGTTTGTTTCGGCTGTTTCTTCTCAGAGTAGTCAGGTACGAAACACCGGCCCCATCTAGTTTAAAAAAATGACGTGTAAAAGTGTTTGTAAAAACCTACTTGCAAAATAAACATCATTTATCATCATTATCATCATTTATCATTTATCATTTATCATAACATCACGCTATAATTAAAAGGAGCGGAGCATCAATGATAAATGTTGCAAAAACAAGGAAAATTTATTTCTTTCGAGAGCTTCCTTTGCGGGCGCTGCATAAACGGTTAAAGTTGCGCAACAATCATGTATTAGGGAATTGTTCGTTTTAAAGCGTTCTAAAAAAGACCGCGACAGCATTATGTCTATCTTTCAAGGTTGACTCCACTCTCTGTTGTGTTGCGCGGGTCAGCTAGTAAAAAATAAAAACAGAATATTGAATTGTTATCTTCGGTTTTCCAAATACCCGCGTTATCACTTACATACTAGAATTCCGTTTAATAGATCCAAACGAGACGGTACGAAGACGGTCTTATCGTTGCTCGCCGGTACAAAGAAAAGTAATGCGCGAACGAGTGAATGAATTATTAAGATGCCAAAATAACAAGACCTAGCAATTCACAATTTTTGTTGTTGAAAAATGTGACTGTTGGAAACGTATGTGTATAAATTATCGTGAGTTAAACAAAACCGGATAGTTACCCGTTACAGTTGATTTCGGTTCAGATTTCGCGACTTAATAGAGCTAATTACACTAGTTTACAGCGTTTTGTTCTCGAGATGGAGGCCATGTGTTTGGATAGAAGATTTGATACTTGATTTGATTCTGAGGTCAGAGAGGGAATGGGACGTCCAGCTTTCGGAATGTTTAAATTTGAATTTTAAAGTTTCAACGTAACCATGCATTAACGGTGTTACAGGTTGCAAAAGTTACGCTGGTTTTAGTTGTGATTTGTGTCGATGTCTTTTGGGTGGACCAACGGTAGTCTGATGACATGTGTTGTCCCAAATGCTGATCAAGGCCCTTCGAATTTTGGTGAAGGCGAACATCGTGTCCATTGTTTTCAGGGAAAAAGTTCGGGTGTGATTGTGGAAAGTGATTTATTTATGTTGGAGGATAATATGCTAGCCCGCATACGTTCGCCATCCTTCAATTCGGGTCGAATCGAGACATCACTCATATGAGCTTGAGAGGTTGGGCGTAGTAAATGGTGTAAAACAATTTCGTTATAATTACATGGAAGGAAGTTTGTTGTGGTAAGTGACTGCAACTCTTTTAAGTTTTCTCGTAACAAGATTGCGTTACATTTGTCTTCGTTGGTATTTACATGAAAGGAAGTTTGTTGTGGTAAGCGACTGCAACTCTTTAAAGTCTTCTAGTAACAAGATCGCGTTACATGTTTTCGTTTATATTTACATGGAAGGAAGTTTGTTGTGGTAAGCGACTATAACTCTTTTAAGTCTCCTAGTAACAAGATTGCGTTACATGTAAAGAAGCAAAGTGTCATTCATGCAAGGTACAGGCAGAGTTGCACCCTACTACAAAGGCTGCGGTACCTTGGCACACGGTACACATCGATGCGACAAGTGAGCTCAGTGGAAAACGAGCTAACAATGAGTATGTGTTCGTACTCATTGATACGTTTACAGTTTGTCCTTTTACATCATACGATGCGTATTGCCACCCCGCCCACAGTATAAAAGCTGTGACAAGGAGCGTATCATTGTTTGGAGCACCGGTACGGATTATTTCCGGTCAAGGTCGTTGTTTCACAAGTCACGAGTTTAGGGAATTTTGTGAGAGTAAAGCATTAGGCTTCATTTAATAGCTACGGGATCATCGCGAGTTAACGGTCAAGTTGAGCGCACAATGAGTACGTTAAAATATATGCTTACCGCAGTTGAAGCAAACGAAGATAGGTCGTGTCAGGGTGCGTTAGGAGATGTGCAGAGGGCACTAAACTGTACGCTCAATAGGGTGGCGAAAGTAAGCCTGATCGAATTACTAGTCGGTAGTCGCGCGCCTTCTTAGTCTTATAGCTTACGACGATGATACTGACGCAGATCTCAAACAAGTTAGTTCTCTCAGCTCGGTTAATCGGAAAGTCGGCGCTATATAAAAAAAGGGTAGAGAGCACTAAGGCACGACTGTAAAATACAAAATTGGACCCCAAATATAAAGAACCTTTCACAGTTGTAAAAGTGTTAAAGAGGATCGCTACACATTGAGAGCATTAACCTCTAAGCGTACTCACAATTTAAGTACGCGAATCATAGGTAAAGGAGGCCCGAGGGCCAAATACCGTTTGCAGTAGAGAAATTTAGAGTCGGAGATAGTGGGGAAACTTAGTTTAGTTGGTAGGACCGTACCAGTAACCATTTCATAGCCGTAGTCCGGTAGAAGTCGGTGTCTGCTTGTAGCAGTCTAAGGAAGCACGGTGCGTGGGTGGCTCTGGCGGGGATCGGGTCTGGTAGAGACTATGGAGTCAGGTGGGACTCGGTGTTCTTAAGGAACGTAGTAAAACAAACAGGGGTTTATTGGACGGCCTAAATGTTGGCCGTAGGCCACGAATTAGATCCCGGCTTTGGGTGACGATTAGATGGATGAAGTGAAAATTATCTCATCAAACAAAAATAATAAAATAAGGAAGGGATGTAGTGTCTGTGAGTGAAAGAAAGGGAAGCATTGTGTCGTCTCTCGGCGCGTACAGGGAGTTGCTTTTGAACTGCGGAAGTGAACGGACGTGCGCGCGTCTGAGAGCCGATAATATAGAGGGAAATACCACAAGACCCAATAACACTTTTCCTTTTGGGAATTGAACCCAGGACCTCATGCTCAGATTAGATCAACGAGGCAGTAATGATGATGTTTCTATACCTTTAGAGTACTAAACAAAGTTTATTTTCTTGTCTTTCTGTATGACTGTTGGTGTGTTCTCTAATGTTCTTTGGAAACTATTATTTTCAACAACATTTAGAAAATTGATCATTAATAATAAACACACACAATCTGTCTGTATTGTGTCGGACGTAAAGAATAGCACCTTTCCATATCTTCCCGTGGGTGTCGTAAGAGGCGACTAAGGGACTTACCAGAGAATGGTCAGCAACATTCTCTGTGCTTTTGTAACAACCGCACTGCGATCGCCAACCCGCCTGCCAAGCGTGGCGATTATGGCAAAACCCCCCCTTGGGGGAGGCCTATGTCCAGCAGTGGACGTCTTTCGGCTGATATGATAATGATGACACACAATCTAACAAAGAAATCACGATGTTTTATCCAATTGAACAATCCGTGCAAAACTGTGGTGGGTTGCTATTCAATAAAAATACACACAAAAAATATTAAAAATAAACGTTCCATTCTACGTCCACGAGCATGTTGAAATTGTATTCACTAAATAAAGCAAGAATTCACTACAAAATGTCAGCGTAACATACTAAAAATACAATAGGAACCAACATTGTCGGGGCGTCGCGATAAATATCGTGTACAAAGTTTAATATCGAAGACAGTGCTGCTATCTGGCGAACAGTTTTGTCTTCGTAACATTATGACATTATGGCTGGCAAAGACAACTATTGTTTGTTTTGAGTTATGGAACTAATTTTCTGGGTAAGTTTTGAAGTTGGCTGGCTACAGTTGATATTTTTTGCTAGATTTATTTTACACTTTGTAGTAGAAAATTGCGGGGTAGGTTTGTGTCATGGGCAATATGAAGTTTACTTTTTCATGCTCTTTCACATCACTAGAAACAAAGTTACGCCCATAGCTATATTACTGAGTAACCATGAATTATAATTATACCTAATCGTTCCTTGCAATATTTTTCAAGCTTAAACTTAGACAATCTAATTATTTTAAGACCTGTATTATGTACCTTCCTATGATCCACCATAAGTTCATACAAAAAATGGAGCTATTTAATTAAATATTATAGAGATGAGATAGGGCTAAAAAAGGGTTGATAATAAATATAAAGACTAATAGACATTATGGAAACAGAAAATACTACACCAAATGAATTGGGAAAAATGAATTAGCTTTCACGTCTATCTCAATGAGAGCGAAATACTCAAAATGTTGACCGATACAATTCCCAAGCGTAGCCGCTTCCCAGAGGTCTCGCTTCCAATTAGTAGCCCAACATTATACCATCGCTTATTGCACCTTCATAACAATTCTCTTAATTAACTTTCCCATCTGACAAGGTTATATCCCACGCCTGATCCCTCTATCCCCCCCATCCGATCGAATCGAACCATCCAAATCTCACACAATTGTCTCTAGAACATTTAACCTAAGTTTGGGCAGCCATCTTTTTTATTTTTTTCATCAAATATAAAGAGAAATCTTGTGGAATGTCGGTTAATGGTAGCGGGTCTTGATTAAAATGGATCATGACAAAATGTAATTTGGTTCTTCGAATAATGTTGCGTTATCCTACCATCTGCTCATCTTGTGATTTCGTCCGGTTTTCTTTTGTTTGACGTCTAAAGTTTTTTTGTGTGTAACGTTGTTAGTTTTCTTTGTCGAGATTTTTAATTTAGGTGACCTTTAAATGAGACACAAGAATTTGTATTAGACTTTACCTAAAAAACCCGACTACTGGAAAATCAATTATAATCCCGGCTTACAAGGTAAAATCGAGTCCTCCTATTGTTGAAGTCGGTTAAAATGTAGTCTATGTTACCCGAAGCATAAGAACGAATCGATTGTCACCTTATTTATCAAAATCGGATGAGTAGCTTAGGCGCTGCGGTCCGGGGTTGCGGGACTGTTCGAAAGAGATACCGTGGCCTCAGAACACAAAGGGCGATGAAGGAACATGGATGGGTTTTAGTCAGTAAAAGTCTGACACTCCCTCCTGCTCCGCCCAGAGCGGGAGGAGTTATTTGATGATTTCCCATCCGAAAAAAAAAAAAAAAAAGCGCTGCGGTGGAACATACGTAAATACAAACATACATACACAGAATACATACATGCTAAAACTGACTGCTTAAATCATAACCCATCCTTGGCTTCGCTGTAGTCGGTTAAAAATACAAGAGAGATGTCCATGTAGCCGCGTCCACAATTTATCCATACGATTTGACACAACCTTCATCATCATCATCATCAGCCTATTAATGTTCCCACTGCTGGGACACAGGCCTCCTCTCTATGAGAGGGAATGGGCTATAATCCACCACGCGGGCCCAGTGCGGATTGGTCACAACCTTAGTTAATGTTATTTTTTTGTCCATAACTTGTCCGTTTATCATTCAATAACTATTTCAATACATGCCATTATTCGTGCTCACATTTTCGCAACTTTCAATAGTGAATCAAACGCCTAAGTAAGGAGGGAGGAGGGTAAGGATGTAGGTGTCGTTTCCTAAGCCCTCAGGCTAATCGCTCCCTTTTCTCCTCAAGTGAGCGCCCTAAATGCCCACTCTCCCCCGGAAACAGCGTACAGACCCTTTGCTAACCTACAGTTATATGTAGGTACATGCGTATATTTATTTATAGTATTAGTAGGTGCTTTCTCTTTAGGGATTGACTTTGGGAAACTGTTGTTTAAGCGAACATTTGGAAGAAAAATAAAAGCATTTGGTCACCGGTGATTTACGTAACATAACATAAGTTATATTCTCCAAAGGTCCTTAAAATTCGATTAAATTTCGTTAATTATATCAAGCCTTTTACCATCAACCAGGCACAAATTCAGACTCAGGGGTTGCTACACTGTCCTACCCGGGAATCTAACCCAGGACCATGTTCAGACCACTAGACCAACGAAAGAGTCAAGTTAGTAAGGTAAGTCATCATCATCATCATCATAATTTCAGCCGAAAGACGTCCACTGCTGGACATAGGCCTCCCCAAAGCGTCGCCACATTGACCGGTCCCGTGCGACTCGCATCCAGCGGATTCCCGCAACCTTCACCAGGTCATCGGTCTACCTAGTGGGAGGCCTAGCAAAGCATCGTCTCGGCGTCGTAAGGTAAGTAAGTTTACTTTAACATGTTGTATTCATTTATCCAAATACTTCTTCTATGTCGCATTCAGTAAAAGTTTATTACGAAAGATAAACGCTGATTTCGAAAAAAAATTGAATTCCAATTCACTCCGAGAACTTTCAATCGGGGAGCCAGCTTGAATCGAAAACATTATCCATTCAGTCACTAGGGCAGAAAAAGTTTCATCCATTAATCGATCAGATTTGATAGGCCACCACTTATCTCTGTCAGTACCAAACGGCCCCTAATCCTCCTTTTCATATTAACAAAAATGCCCCTTGTTTAATAAAACACCATTTGTCCGGATTGAAAACGATTTTTGAGACGAAAAAATATGTCAGTTTTCCGGGAATGCCGTCTCAATAACAAAGGTTTTCTTATTGAAGGCTTTAAACGAGGTCAGGGAGGGAACAGCTTAAGGCCCGATTTCCACGAAAGCGGAGATGAACGGAGCGATGCGGAGACGTGCAAGAATCGACCAATCATTGGCGAGATGAGAGATTTGATGTGATTAGAATCAATATGATTGGCCAATTCTCGCCCGTCCTATATGCTCCCTTCGTCTCCGCTATGGTAGTGACCCAGCCTGAGGCACTTGAACAACCACCGACGATTAGACTAAAGTGAGTAAAGCTAGCAACTATCGTTATAGTTGGCGAGTAGTTGCAGGACTATGAACGAGTGCGCGAGTGCGTGCTCAGGTCTCCCAGTGAACGCCTAGAGTGGTCGCTCGAATCGAGCGTGCGGTGGGGTGGCGCATGCAGCGTCCTTGTCAAACACATGCATTTATACGTGAGTGGCCTGAGTAGACGCCCGTCGCGCGGCGGCTGCAGCGTGCGTGTTTGCGTCTTGCTGCGCGTCCAGCGGCGCGTCGTGAACGAGTTCAAACCTGTTTGTTTAGGAGCGGCGCGCGGCGAAACGAGCGTGCGCGTTGTCGATTGGAGAAATTATAATATGAATACAAAATAAACTGAAATATGGTTATCTACTCACTGTTTAAACCAAAAAAGAATAACTAGAACAAGAGTGTGGAGAGCTAGCAAAAAAACTGGGCATTTAAAGTAAATGTATCGATTTATTTACAGAAAATTTTACTTAGGCTAGGTTAGGTTTAAGTAGGAAAAATGTTTTTAATTATTTTTTTTTTTCAAAAGTAGTCTGAAAACCGCTGTCGTTTATTTCTTGCGGCCGGCGGATTCATCCGAACGCAGAGCGTGCACTATGGCCACTCATTGAATGCGCTGTCGGCCGCACCACGCCCCGCAGAACGCGCCGCCTAACGCTATTGCACTCAGGCCGTACACTCAGGGTGTATTCTTCTCGCAAAGGAAGAATCACTGAGCGAGTGTTTCCTTCCAAGAACTAGTACCTAGAGAGAGAGTTTTCGCCGGCAGTGTGAACAGTCAGCGATCAACTATTAATAGAAGAAAGACCCATAACGAAGCCAAAAGGCAATTGTTTTATCCGCAATTGGGATAATTTATTTGTGGACCATACCTTTTTTTTTCCGGATGGGAAATCATCAAATGACTCCTCCCGCTCTGGGCGGAGCAGGAGGGAGAGTCAGACTCTTACTGACTAAACCCATCCATGATCCTTCATCGCTTTTTGTGTTCCGGGGCCACGGTATCTCTTTCGAACAGTCCCGCAACCCCGGCAGGCATCGGTCCTTGCGGACCCCTTCCTTTTTGCTGATTATCTTTAAGGCGCGCGTGGAACACTCCTGCGCTGTCGACACGGCCTGTCGTCATGAGACGGACGGACGGCGAGCTAGCCCATAGCCCACCGCCCACAGGCCCGTTGTGGACCATACCTGGGATCCTTCTAGTTACCGAGATATTGGAGGACAAAGTTCCAACCTAAAAAAAAAAACTTGTTTGTATGGTTATAACTTTATACCTTCATGAACAGTTTTCTTTTCTATCCACAATAATAAGCACAATGTTTATGAGTGCGTTACATTGAGTTTTACTGTAAAACGTGATTTTTCACCCCAAAAAAAAGTCAATCATTTTTGCGTAGAGTTACTTAGTTTGATGTACAGAATGACGTTGACAGCTTCGTGAACGATTTGTATACACCTTGAATACGTGGCGTTGTATTTATTTTACTCTTAAAGGACTTACTTCTATTGTGTTGCGGGACTGTTCGAAAGAGATACCGTGGCCCGGGAACACAAAGGGCAATGAAGGAACATGGATGGGTTTTAGTCAGTAAAAGGCTGACACTCCCTCCTGCTCCGTCCTGAGTGGGAGGACTCATTTGATGATTCCCATCCGAAAAAAAAGGTACATTTCTTCAGCTAGAAGCATTCGATAGCCCGTCGCTCCCTCGTCAGTGGGACAGATGCCTAAGCATACGACAATTTCATGCCGCTAACGACTGACAAAGAATTCGGGTGAGCTTAGAAAACGTATTACGTCAGAGCCTGTGTAAGCTGCGTTTTAAACGCGAGCGTAATCAACTAAATGCTTTCTTGTAATGTACTGAGTGAGGGTGAAGTATTGCGGGGACAGTAGCGCTGCTAGCGGGTGGTAGGGGGAGGGGGGGGAGATAAAATTTTGTTCTCTGAAGTGGCTAATGAGATGACTAGTAATAGGGAATGTAGGAGAAGAAGAAATTATGCGCTGATACCAAATTAATTGTGATAAGAACTTATTTAGTAAAAAGTGGATCTTTTAATTCCAAATGAAATCCAAATGTTCCCACCCACATTTAACCCGCCTGCCTTCAAAGCAAGAGTGAACAGGCATCTTCTGGGCAAGCTCGTCCTATCATAAGTCTCATCCATCGCTTTCTATCAGGCGTGATTGAGGTCAAGAGCTATGGGCCCCCATATTGTAATAAAAAAAAAATTGTGTGATTTCAGGTTTATTTCTGTCTTACGATAATTGTTAAGAATATACATTATATAATCTACAAACAAATGAATCATCAATCATTTCTCCTTGTGGGGGGAGCCCCACAAGGCAATATGGAGATATCGCTGTCAATGTGGTGAAGCAGTCGACTGCCTTGGACACCATGGCCTTTCTTGCAGTAAAAGTGCAGGTCGGATAGCGCGGCTCGCTAGCATTAATGATCTCATCGCGTCGTGCTCTTGCCACCGCCGGGGTGCCAGCTGTTTTAGAACCCACTGGCTTGGTACGCGTCGATGGCAAGAGACCAGATGGTATGACCATAATGCCATGGAAGTTGGGTAGGCCTTTGGTGTGGGACGCAACTTGCGTCGACACCCTTGCGCCATCCCATCTTCCTAGCACAGTGTGCTGCGCTGGGGCGGCTGCTGCTGGTGCTGAAAACCTCAATCGGCGCAAATACAATAATTTAATTGGTAATTATGTGTTTGAGCCGTTTGGGGTTGAAACACTAGGGCCATGGGGTCCGAGTGCCCACCTAGTTTTTCGAGAAATCGCCAAACGACACGAGTCGACTCTTCACGTGACCAGAGGGCGGGCCTATTTTTTGGCCAAAGAATCAGCCATGCAACGTGGCTATGCTGCCAGCCTTCTGGGCACTTTTCCTGTTGACAGCGATGTGGACGAATTTTTCGACGCCCTGTAACCCTTTTTGGTACTTGTAAATATTTTTTCACTTCTCATGCTCTGAAAGTGCTTGTTTGTGCAGGATATAGGCTGCACAAAATCGAATTTTGTGCACAAGGGCATTAATGTATCTACTCATAAATGTATCTATATTAAGGCAAAGGAAATGAGCCATACAGCCAAACGCAATAGGAAGTTCATAGATAGAATTTGTTATTTTATAATATTTACTTTAATTTATTTGCCTTATGTGTTTTTTAAGACATAAAAGACATAAAAAATTAAATTCAAGTACCTACGGTAGGCTATTTAATTAATTTAAGAAAATTATTATAAAAAAAAATATTTAATAGTAGGCTGTATAGGTCTGCAGCCCAAGTCTAATATCAATGTCGTAAGATTTCAAAAAAAGGAAGCGGCGGGAAACAGCTCTTGTTTTTCTTGCGTTTATTAATTTCTTCAATTTATACTACTGTTTTATTTCCTCGCAATCGAAGTGAAAAGCAGAGTTTATAACTCGTCCACAAAACCATTTTTATTCTCGACATTACTATCAGCCCTCGCCTTCGGCTCGGGCTGCTAAAAATCTCGGATAAAAATGGTTCGTTTTGTGCACTTGTTGTAAAATCTACTATTTCACTTCTCATGCTCTGAAAATGCTTTTTTGTGCAGGATATAGGCTGCACAAAATCGAATAATGTGCACAAGGGCATTAATGTATCTACTCATAAATGTATCTATATTAAGGCAAAGAAAATGAGCCATACAGCCAAACGCAATAAGAAGTTCATAGATAGAATTTGTTATTTTATAATATTTACTTTAATTTATTTGCCAAGTGTTTTTTAAGACATAAAAGACATAAAAAAATAAATTCAAGTACCTACGGTAGGTTATTTAATTAATTTAAGAAAATTATTATAAACAAAAAATAATAATAGTAGGCTGTATAGGTCTGCAGCCCAAGTCTAATATCAATGTCGTAAGATTTCAAAAAGAAAGCGGCGGGAAACAGCTCTTGTTTTTGCGTGTTTATTAATTTCTTCAATTTATACTTCTGTTTTATTTCCTCGCAATCGAAGTAAATAGCAAAGTTTATAACTCGTCCACAAAACCATTTTTATCCTCGACATTACTATCAGCTTAAAATCTCGAATAAAAATGGTTCGTTTTGCGCACTTGTTGTAAAATCTACTATTATTTCTATTATAGAGTTAGTATGTAAATAATGTAAATATTATATAAAATAAAGATAATGTTAAGCTACAAACAAATGTGTAATATATTTCAATATTATTATGTTCTGTTTTTAACTCTCTGTCAAACTCGATAGCTTTCATTAAAATTTAATTAAATCTGATACGATATAATTAATTTTGAAACTCATTATTACTTAATCCACAGATATTTATTAATTCATCTTAATAAATAAACGTAGATTTAATTTATTATCCAGCTATTTTGTACTCATCCTAACTAGTCCTAACTTCCTAACTAAATTATAAATATGTATGATAAAGAAGTATGTTATAGAAGTATGTTTGTTTGTTGGTATATTTTCATGCCTAAACCAATAAACCTGAATCATCCTGAAATTTTGCATGTAGTCAGGTGAACAAAAACGGACATACTTTTCATCCCGAAAAAAACACAAAACAACAATAAATTCTTCTGATAATAGATGGCGCCACGGATCTTTCGAATACTACACTACTACTACATCAGCCCATAACGTCCACTGCTGGACATAAGCCTCTCTCATGATGGGAGGAATTTGCCATAATCTCCACGCTTGGCAGGCGGATTGGAGATCGCAGTGATGAAAGACTAACAGAAAACGCTGCTGCCCATTCTCTGGTCTACGGAGGCGCAAGGTGTTCTGCCTCAGACATTAGTCGCCTTATACGACACCCGTGAGTGTGATGGGTTGGTTCTATTCTACTCTGCCGGATACCACACGGCTAACGCAACGGCGATCTTTCGAATAATGATTGAATTATATTATCATTATGTATAAACTATAGTAGTGTTAAGAATTTCATTGACATAATCTAAATTAACGCAAGTGAAGCCGCGGGAAAAAGCTAGTGTTAAATAAATATGTACAGTTGGTGCCAGTTAAGATGAGAATAGCGGTCATTGCCATTTCCCTAATATCTCTTCGTACGAACCAATACAAATAAACCATGTATCGTTTTTCATTACAAAAAATGTTAGAGATCACAATAGATGACGATTCCAGACTTGAACAGGCTTATTTTTGGTTTTCAAAGTTACGAAGTTTAATACATGTATGTAGGTAGGTCAATGACTGCTATTCTCATCTTAACTGGCACCAACTATAGAATCGAATAGTACCTACATACCCGTATTTATTTTAAAAAGGCTTAAACACAAATAAAAGCAATTACAATCATAAAACTGCCAGTAAAATTAAATAACTAAAAATTTTCATTTTGTTTTGTCTGAAATTCAATTTGTAATCGGAATGTGTGAGGTTTATAGGTAACAATTAATTTATTTTGGTACGTATCAATTATTTATGTTACACATTTGTTTCATTGCCAGTTTTAATAATGTTTTTTTAGAGTTTCTGTTGAGTTATTCAGTGTTTTAGTTCAAACACGGTTAGTATGGGATGGTTTTTTACACAAATAACTTTAGCGATAACTTCTTTGCAATCAATGAAAGATTATGGCAATAGGCCATTACATGGGGCTTAAACTTAACTGGCGAAATATGTATAACTAAAATCCTACAGGTGCGACTCTGCCTAACCCTTCAGAATTTACAAGCGTGATGTGATATTAACATCATCATCATCATCATCATCATCATCATTTAAGCCGAAAGACGTCCACTGCTGGACATAGGCCTCCCCCAAGTGTCGCCACATTGAACGGTCCCGTGCGACCCGCATCCAGCGAATGACGGAAGAAGAAGACGTTGCGTTGGAAGGCCTCCCACTAGGTGGACCGATGACCTGGTGAAGGCTGCGGGATATTTACATAATTCTATGAAAATCTATTCCGCTTGGCTCAAGCGCTCGGTTTGTCAGCAAGCAATAAAAAGTAAAACAATATTGGCGATGTTATAAGCACAGACCTGTTTGTTGTCTTTCATTGATTCTGATTTCTTCAATTTTGAACTAATCATCATCTGCCTAGCCTTTTCCCAACTATGTTGGGATCGGCTTCCAGTCTAACCTCTGACCTCCATAACCCAGTTAGTACTGGGTAATACGATACCCCTTGGTAAGACTGGTTGTCAGACTTTTTGGGCCACTGACTACCTGTAACGTCTGTCAAAGATCTACAAATAACAGCCGGGACCAACAGCTTAACGTGCTTTCCGAGGCACGGAGGAAACTCGTTTTGTAAGGGTGGTCACCCATCCACAGACCAACCTAGGCAAGCACGGCTTAACCTAAAGATCGACCCAAACGTCCGTTATTATTTAGCCACGAGCTCCTTTCCCCTTTAATTTAGAACTAGTATTTTAATTAATACAGAGAATTTTCTGCTCTTTCAATTTAGAAAGACACTTTTTTAACGCTTGAATAACATTGATAGAAGACATACATAAGATAACGCCTATTAGTCTCCTTAGGATTAAGCAGAGGTACGGGTGTACCTCATAGTAGACCCATATTTCATCAGTTATAATTTATGACAAATAGGGGACTAGTCCCCTATTACATGAGATAGTCCCCTATTGCCATCAACCAGGCACGAATTCAGACTCCGTGGCTGCTAGTGAGACAAATATAAATATCTCAACATGAATGATGTAACCAATATTTTGTAACAATATTTTGATTTAAAAGAGTGTCCACAGAGTTTCTTGCCCATTCTTCTCCATAGAGATCTATGCTTTGGAATGGTTAACTACAAGATATTATGCCTTGTGACTGGGCTTCATAATTTTGTTTCTTTTTTTTACATTCCTATTGAAATAAATGCTTTGAATCTGAGTTCGATCCAAAAGATTTTTTTTTAAATTATTTTTCAACAATCCTAGCTAGAATGGTATCGAACAATACAGGTTAGAATGACTTAACTATCAGTATGAATACTTCGTGTTTTCACATAAATAAAGGCCCCATCTCACCTGTGCGGCTGATGAGTGCCAAAGCGCCGAGCGCCGCGAAGAGGAAAGCCGCAGACATCGCTAGTTCACGTGTCCATGCATAATCCCACTTTCACGGCTCAAAACACCCTGTATACACCGCAGCCTGCGAACAAAAATAAACCTTATTAGCATAATCTCTAAGTCTATTTTTAAACTTCATCTGTAATTCAAACACACGCAATATATTATACACTCTGTCGTTGAAAACTTAGGGTCGGTTTTCCAATGTTTAGAAAAGTTGGTGGAGTGGTATGTCTATGCGTATGGTGAAGGTAGGACACTGTTTAGAGGACGCCATGAATAGAATATGCGAGTCATGTTATTATCTTTTTTAGTTCGTAAAGAGGTTTTATACCTGTATAACGCGATCCGTGTTTTTTACCCCTACGGTAGGTCCTTGCTACGATAAATCGTAGCGAGTTGTAGGTCGTATCAGATTTTGTAGCAGTCAGTAGCTACTTTATCGAGGTGGTAATGAACAGACATAAATCTATCTTAAACTCAGACTCGTCGAGAATAGAGTAGGATAGCTTGCTTTTGGAGAGGCCTATGACCAGCAGTGGACTGCTGTAGGCTGATGATGATGATGATGAACACCCAGACTTGGAATACATGTGGAGAGCAGAGCAATGAAAATTAACTTTTATGTAATCAAGAAATGAAGCTTAGAGACAAACAAATAGTTTAATTTGAAATCCACTAGTTGTTGGGTTGCTGTCAGACGTAGACCCATGTGCTTGAACATTTCAATAAATATTACTTACTAGCCACAATGTTTGTCTGCGGAATCATCATTCATCAATTTGTGAATTTGTGTTTATGTGTACGTACAGGAACAATCTGTGAATTAAAAATTCCCTGAAGCTTATAGGGAAGATTTATAAAATAATTGTTAGAAATGCTGTCTTGCATGAACCAGAGTGTTGGGCCACAAAAGGGATAAATGAAAGGCATGGGGCTGAGATGAGAATTCTAAGGGAGTGGTGTGGTGTTACGCGAATGAATAAAGTAAGAAATGAGTACATAAGGGGAAGTTTCAAAGTGGCGCCGGTTACTGAAAAGTTGTGTGTTCGGTTGTCTTGATATGGGCATGTGATGCGGAGAAATGAGGAAAACGTCGTTAGGAAAGTCTTGAGAATGAATATCAATGGTTGTAAGAGTATAGAGGAAGACCAAAGAAAAAATGGATGGACAGAAGGATGATATGGCTAAAAAAAAGGTGTCTGATGAGATGACGAGTAATAGAGAGAAGTATAGAAGACTAAGAAATGCTACGCCTATCTATACTAATATTATAAAGAGGTAACATTTATTTGTAAGTTGTTTGTATCTCCGGAAGTAATGAACCGATTTCAAAAATTCTTTCACCATTAGAAAGCTACATTCACCTTGAGTAACATAGGCTATATTTTATCCCCGTTTTCCCACAGGAACGGGAAATACGCGGGTGAAACCGCGGGACGTCCGCAAGTCCAAAATAAATTGGGACAATGTCAAGGAAGTGATGTATGTATGCGGAGGGTAATTTCCGGAAGAACAACACTTATTTCAAATATTATTTAATTTGAAAGGTAGGTACATTATTGCGGATGGACAAATGCTACTTTTTATCTAGTTACCATGCGGGCCAAGTTGCGCACAGAAGCTAGTAGTTGATAATAGGCTTGTCGACTCATCATCATCATCATCATTTCAGCCGAAAGACGTCCACTGCTGGACATAGGCCTCCCCCAAGGGAGGGTTTTGCCATAATCGCCACGCTTGGCAGGCGGGTTGGCGATCGCAGTGCGGTTGTTACAAAAGCACAGAGAACGCTGCTGCCCATTCTCTGGTAAGTCTCTTAGTCGCCTCTTACGACACCCACGGGAAGATATGGGATGGTGCTACGCTTTACGTCCGACACCATAGAGATGACTGAAACAATCTAATTAGTCCGTCAGTTAGATTATCAAAAAATATTTGAACCGTACTTTTTCTTTTGTTACGTAAACCAAAATTGACGAAGATGCGACGCTTTAAAAAATTCTCAATACGTCACGCCGTGTTATAAATTTTAGTGCGTTCTGATGTCACGAGCCCAACTTCCGAGTTTTGATGCGTTTTATCTTTGTCAATACTCATTGATTTACAAAAACAAAAAATACGTGTAACAAATATAAATGTGGCATGATGGATGACAAGATGGATTGATGACATAATTATGAAGGGTGTGTAGGTAATTTATGGCTTAATAACAGATAGTATAATATCACTTGAAATAACGTCCACTTGATATAATTTTTGTTTCCGATTCCTAATTAAATGTAAAATTATTTTTATTTTATTAAAAAGTTAAAATAGTTAAAAAAGACGAGAAGACCCACCCTATATAGTTTTGTAAACCCTAACTGGTTTTAGTAATATTATGATGACGAAAACAATATTTTCTTGATATTCTTTATTACAAAGAAAACTGGAAAGCATGGGAGGCAATCTATGCCGATTGCCTCATAGATTGCCTAATTGCCTAAACCTATGAGGTAGTAAAAAATACTTTTTTGACTACCTCATTGGTCTAGTGGTCGCCAAGCCTACTGCTGTGCTTGTGGGTCCATGTTCGATTACTAAGTTGGGCAAAGAGTTATTGCTGTCTTCGGCCCATTAGATATTTTCATAAGCAGCCTGGAAACAGGATCCGCTCCCAATGATGGCAATAAGCTGGAACCGATAAAAATAACATAGGACTTTAGTGAAATGTTGGTAACATAGCACACCTTTGCTTAATCCTTCGAAAACAGTCGTAATGCCTTGCTATTATGTTATTTTTATTTTCGCAAAAACATCAAGGAGTTTCCATTCCCACAGCAAAAAAAAATGAAATGATCGATCCCAAATGTATTTATAAAGCCATTGAAAACCGACCTGTCCGGAGTATCACGGGTGAATGGTGACCCTAATGAGTTTATTCAATAGGAATAGACTCCAATGGGCGTTAAGCGGGGTCATTATGTAAAGAGGACCAACCAACTAAATGTTTGGGACGAGTTGCTGAAATTGAGAATTTAATTGTCACCATACTTGGTGTTGGCGTCAAATGTGGCTTATTGGCCTAGATTGGCTGCAGCGTTTGGCTGAAAATTAGTGAGTTTCACCTTCGTATTTCATGCGATCTTGGTATTATAGTTAACTCGGTTTGGTTATACTATCAAAGATCAAGAATTGGTTTGGGTTTTTGAGAGATTATTGAACTTAATGTTTATGGTTGTGTTGATACAACATAATACAATATCGTAACTATTATTCCTGTAGGGTTAACAGAAGCAGAGGTGTAGGTACCCTACAATATGCCCATATTTCATCAACAATGTTTAAGTGGCTTGTAATAGGGGTGAGCTTATTACCATCGCGTCGTGGTACTGTTGTTCTTTTTGACAATAACCAACACTTTCAAAAGCAAAGAAGTTAGCGGCTCATAAAAAACAGCTTCTACTATTAATTTGTTCCACGAAAAAACACAGTTAAAATCAAAGCACACACTTAAACATAAAACTTTGATTCTAAAAGAGTTCAACATTTCAACGCCAAACTTTCGCCACAAAATTCTATTCTAACTTTCTTTATCGTCGTAGAATCACTAATTATAAAATTACGTCACTGTTAAAAAGAAAATGGCGAACAAAAGTTGATAGCGCGTTGACCGACTTCGGGTTCCGTAGTTTTTTTATTTCGAACTGTCCCCAGTTGGGAGGGCGCCAAGGGGGGCAGTGGATGGGTCGAGTTAGTTCATTAAGTAAACTTTAAGTAAACCAGAAGTGCGACGGTGGCTTGGAGCAATCGATCAAGGAAACTATTTGAAGATTGGTGCTCGATTTTTTTTTCTACGTACGTTGTAGAATTTCCAATTTATGGAGTTTCGTCTGACATACCAACCTGAGAAGTTTTGTTGTTTTAAGTTTGCTGATCCTATAGTCATACTTGAAGTCAAGCGTAAACTTTTTAAAACAGACGTCATAGCGGGAATCGACATTTATATAGTCCATAATAACACCCTAAATTCAACCTTATTTCATCGAAGCAAGCATGTCAGCAAACCCTGAAATAAACCGCATTCCAATTTTAGATCGGTTGTAAAATAAATCTGTCCGATTTGATTTAAACCACAACAAACCGTTAACTAAGTTATGTAAAGATTTACAATCTAGAAGTACTCATGGGTTAATCGTAAAGGATGCAGCTGAATACCAGTATTTGACATGGAGCGACTGTCAATCTGACCTCCACAACCTGGGTTGTACCAAAGGGTTGTATCGTTTTACCCAGTACCACAGAATAGATAATAGTACTAGCGTACAGAAGTTGCACTCCTTTGATCTTGAAGAAAGCCGACATTATAAATACCTAAACTGGGCCCGCTCGATCTAAATTGTGCCTTGACGCCACGCGTTAGCGTATTTTATTCGGCGTCTCACTGCTTAATGGTCAGTCGGTAGGGTTGCCTCAAGTACTCAAAATAAAAACTACCAACATTTTTGTATTTTAATGTATTATTATTTAAATGTTAATTAAAACTTTTATAATTACAATTGTTTTACTCTATTATAATAACTCATATATATCTTGCCTTCTCTAAAATTACGATTACTTATTAAATTTAATAGCAGCATAAATGCGAAATCTAACAAATAGGTAATATTAAAATAAACTCTGATGGGAAGCATGGACATGCAGTGAAATTTATATAAAAAAGACAATTTTTTTCTACATTTATTAACTGCAACAGTTTATCCGGTTTGTCATTTTCACTAGTAATGATTAATAATCAATAAATCAGTCGGCTAACAAACACGAAGTTCGAATAGGTAGGTACGCGATGCAAGGTCAAAAAAGCGCGAAAAATTAACGCGGCATACGTACGCAGTTACGCACGGCTGGAGCGCGACAGTCTTAGAGAGCTTGCATATTCAATATGCGCGAAGCGGTAGGCAATTATCACATGCCTACACACGGAGTGCAATAGCTCTGCCAGTACTAACTGGTTAGTACTGGGAAAAACGATATCCTTTGGTAAGACTGGTTGTAAGACTTTCAGGCCACTGAATACCTGTAACGACATTACAATAATTCCATGAAAAAATATCTTCACTAACCGAGCCTCAACCATTTCAATCGTATGCGAATATAATTAAGACCCGTATTCGAATACCAGGAAAGTTAATATGAAAATATTTTCAAAATATTTCTTGCTCATAATACCCTAACTTATGTTAGGGACGGACTTAATAAAGGGGTTTGACGACAACAGATGTCAGCTTAGAATTCCAAATATGTCCTAGGGACATTGAGAGAATGAACTAAAAACATTTTAGACAGCTTTTTCGTATTCCAGAGCCTGTATTTTTCTTCTAAATCACAACAATATGTTACAACATATAAGACTATTTTGTATTTAAAAGGCTGGCAGCATATGTTTAGACCCCTGAAATTGAATCCAAGACCGCAATTACGGTAGCATCAAGCTTATAAATGGAACGAAAAACTGAATAATTGTTTTATATTTCATGCTGATTTTGGGTTCTTAGGGAAGAAAAATGTACCAACTGGTTCTATTTTAGTATGCACTGATGGAGACAATTTAATAAGAAGGAATATATATAGTACTAGCGGACGTCACGCGGTTTCACCCGCGTAGTTCCCGTTCCCGTGGGAGCACGGGAATAAAATATAGCCTATGTTACTCAGGGTGAATGTAGCTTTCTAGTGGTAAAAGAATTTTTGAAATCGGCGCAGGAGTTTTTGAGTTTATTTATTACAAACATACACACACACAAAAAAACAAATCTTTCCTCTTTATAATATTAGTGTAGATAAAAAAAGTTGAGAATATTTTAAGAATTTAAACGAAACGATAGATAAAAAAAGTTGAGAATATTTTAAGAATTTAAACGAAACGAATGTCTTAAAATATGCAGTTCTTTATTATTTTGTGCCTCACATGCACCTAGACCGTTAAATGTCATTCAATATAGGCTTTGCTCAAAAATCGAAACGGTAAGTGGTGACCCATAACGTGGAAGCCAATCACTCAGTCAAGACGCCAGGCGTGTCGTCATAAATGGCTGATCAAGCGATTAGAATAACCTCCGCGACCCGGGTGCTTAACCCGTATGCTCCCGGCCGTGCCTCCAGAGGCACGGTGCATTGTTATTTTAATTGTGTCTGTAATTGCGGGTATTGAAGTGCTACGATATAAGTTCGATACAGCCTTTGTAGTATCTGCCTGAATTTTCCCAACTTTGTTGCGGTCAGCTTCCAGTTTAACCAGATTTACTGTATTATGACAATTTCAATCATCATCATCATCAGCCTATTAAATGTTCCCACTGCTGGGACACAGGCCTCCTCTCTATGAGAGGGAATGGGCTATAAATCCACCACGCGGGGCCAGTGCGGATTGGTAGATGTCACATGTCTTTGAATTTTGTGGTTCTAGGACATGCCGGTTTCCTCACGATGTTTTCCTTCACCGTTTTGGGAGCAGTGGTGGTGAAATAAATTACACAAAGTAATGCGCCTGACTGGGTTTGAACCCACGACGTACTGTTCGTAAGTCGCGGCCGCCACCACTGGGCCACCGCTGCTCTTTCAACAATTTCAATATTTCTTTGAACAATTTCAATATTAAGTGATATTCTAGAACTAACTTATAGTAGGTAAGTACGTAACATAATAATATGTTAATTACAGGATAATTATCTCGAGATACGTATATTTCTCACGTTCACATAATCTAGAACTAAGAAACTCAAAACCACCCATCCCACTTTCGTTCGTAGTTCACTACAGTTAAAGGAAAACTTAAAGTAATACTCCTGTACGAGTATCTGCCTAAGTTTTCACCCAACTGTATTGGTTATAACGTACCGAACGCAGTAAATATACTACGAACCTCATATCTCATGAATGGGGTATCCAAGATAACAGTGACTTGGAAGTTCCTTTTGTCTGAAACTGTCGTTGAAATCGAACTCCACTGCAGTTCTTTGAAACGAAAAGTGTTCGAAGTTTGAAACAGGAGTTCGTCACAAAGGACGGGCCAAGTGCAAATCGGACTTGCACACGAGGTATTTAGGTCTCATCTGCCTAGCCTTTTCCCAACTATGTTGGGGTCGGCTTCCAGTCTTACCGAATGCACTAGTATTTTACATGGAGCGACTGCCTATCTGACCTCCACGACCCAGTAAGTAATGGGTAATACGATACCCCTTGGTAAGACTGGTTGTCAGACTTTTTGGGCCACCGACTACCTGTAACGACTGCCAAAGATCTTCAAATGATAGCCGGGACCAACAGCTTTACGTGCTTTCGGAGGCACGGAGGAAACTCGGTATGTAAGGGTGGTCACCCATCCACAGACCAACCTAGGTAAGCACGGCTTAACCTAAAGATCGACCCGAGTGGCTGTTATTATTTAGCCACGAGCTCCTGAGGTATTTAGGTCTAAAGTTCTTAATAGAGCAAAAAACGCCATGGGTATGTTTCTTGTATGGGGTCCTCGTATTTTTATTCTTTGTTGAAATAGCGGCCAAAGTATTACAAAACACTAAAAATTTAAGTGTCTACCTGTTATGGTTCAAAAGAGCTGGGGCAGTAGTCCTGTGGCACGATTTGGCCCAAATGTTGGGAAAAAGTTTGAGGTCCGTGTTTGGCCCAAATGTTGGAGACAAAAAAGTTGAAGATAAATTGAATGAGTAAATACTGAAGAAGTTTCAATTGAATTTGGGTGACAAGGAGATAATTTGATAGAAGAAGGTTGTCAAGGCTTTGCCCTGAAAGTAAATGAAATACGAGCGACTTCTATATTATCCATTAATAGGTAATTGTATAAGTGTTATTTAAACTATCATTTATAATCGTTTCTAAAGATTGAAACAGATTACTAAGCCATCAGGTTTGTAAGTTGTTGCTAAAACTATGATTATTTCAGCCATCGTCATATCACAAAATCTATCAAAACGCAAGAGAAACTAAAATCCGCCAGCTACACATAAATTGTGCTACGCCGTAGCAACTTCGTAGCTCTCGTGGCTGGCGTCACAGCTACGCGACTACGAGATCGTAGCGATCGGTTTTGTGCTGCCTCGGTCGTATTTACTTTTCTCTACGCTACCGGATACAAATTGTTTATTTCGTTTAAGGAATATGTTATTTGATATAACAAACTGTATTTCTTTGCAAATACTAAGACATATTCAATCAATCATTTTTATTCTCATAAAAGCTCCATGGCTGTCGCCAGAGTCTAATTAGCGTTGAAAAAATAAAGGTTTATCTACTGTAAAATTTATTTCCAGCAGTTAGCTTTTTATTCTAAAATTGAAGTCTAAAAATCTAATTAGTTACGCAAAAAAAAAACAGCTAGACGTGAATATGATACTTATTTTACACTAGGTTTAGCCTGCTACTTCACCCTAGAGTGGAAGTTGGAAATAATCCCGTGGGAACATTTTCTAGTGATACAAAGTGTTATAATTATGTGCCTGTGAAGAAGATTGATGAAAAAGGATTACATGTAGCGGGGATGAGAATGTTGAGGTGGTTATAAATGTGGTGTAAAAAGAATGGATAAAGTAAGGAACGAGTATATCAGAGATAGTTTAAGGTTGCGCCAGTTACAGAAAAGTTGAAAGGGAATCAACTGTCTTGGTATGAAAATGTGATGAGGAGGGACGAATCGCATGTCACTAAAAGAGTGATGAATATAAATGTTGTTAGATGGAGAGGGAATAAAGTCTGCGTGAGGCATGATATGAAAGAAAAAGGAGTAAATGATAGCCTGACGGTTGACAGAGGAGAATGGAAGAAAAAAAACGTGTTGCGCCGACCACAAGTAACATGAGACAAATACTGGAAGTTGATGAAAAAAACCGGCCAGTCGGACTCGCGCACGAAGGGTTCCGTACCAATTATTATAAAAAATCACGTTTGTTGTATGGGAGCCCCCCTTTTTTTTTTTTTTTTTTTTTTTTTTTTTTTTTTTTTCGGATGGGAAATCATCAAATAACCCCTCCCGCTCTAAAAATATCTTCACTAACCGAGCCTCAACCATTTCAATCGTATGCGAATATAATTAAGACCCGTATTCGAATACCAGGAAAGTTAATATGAAAATATTTGCAAAATATTTCTTGCTCATAATACCCTAACTTATGTTAGGGACCGACTTAATAAAGGGTTTTGATGACAACAGATGTCAGTCTAGAATTCCAAATATGTCCTAGGGACATTGAGAGAATGAACTAAAAACATTTTAGACAGCTTTTACGTATTCCAGAGCCTGTATTTTTCTTCTAAATCACAACAATATGTTACACATATAAGACTATTTTGTATTTAAAAGGCTGGCAGCATATGTTTAGACCCCTGAAATTGAATCCAAGACCGCAATTACGGTAGCATCAAGCTTATAAATGGAACGAAAAACTGAATAATTGTTTTATATTTCATGCTGATTTTGGGTTCATAGGGAAGAAAAATGTACCAACTGGTTCTATTTTAGTATGCACTGATGGAGACAATTTAATAAGAAAGAATATATATAGTACTAGCGGACGTCACGCGGTTTCACCCGCGTAGTTCCCGTTCCCGTGGGAGCACGGGAATAAAATATAGCCTATGTTACTCAGGGTGAATGTAGCTTTCTAGTGGTAAAAGAATTTTTGAAATCGGCGCAGGAGTTTTTGAGTTTATTTATTACAAACATACACACACACAAAAATACAAATCTTTCCCCTTTATAATATTAGTGTAGATAAAAAAAGTTGAGAATATTTCAAGAATTTAAACGAAACGAATGTCTTAAAATATGCAGTTCTTTATTATTTTGTGCCTCACATGCACCTAGACCGTTAAATGTCATTCAATATAGGCTTTGCTCAAAAATTGAAACGGTAAGCGGTGACCCATAACGTAGAAGCCAATCACTCAGCCAAGACGCCAGGCGTGTCGTCATAAATGGCTGATCAAGCGATTAGAATAACCTCCGCGACCCGGGCGCTTAAGATATAAGTTCGATACAGCCTTTGTAGTATCTGCCTGAATTTTCCCAACTTTGTTGGGGTCAGCTTCCGGTTTAACCAGATTTACTGATTACATGTATTATGACAATTTCAATCATCATCATCATCAGCCTATTAGGTAAATGTTCCCACTGCTGGGACACAGGCCTCCTTTCTATGAGAGGGATGGGCTATAAATCCACCACGCGGGCCCAGTACGGATTGGTAGATGTCACATGTCTTTGAATTTTGTGATTCTAGGACATGCCGGTTGCCTCACGATGTTTTCCTTCACCGTTTTGAGAGCAGTGGTGATGAAATAAATTACACAAAGTAATGCGCCTGACTGGGTTTGAACCCACGACGTACTGTTCGTAAGTCGCGGCCGCCACCACTGGGCCACCGCTGCTGTTTCAACAATTTCAATATTTTTTTGAATAATTTCAATATTAAGTGATATTCTAGAACTAACTTATAGTAGGTAAGTACGTAACATATGTTAATTACAGGATAATTATCTCGAGATACGTATATTTCTCACGTTCACATAATCTAGAACTAAGAAACTCAAAACTACCCATCCCACTTTCGTTCGTAGTTCACTACAGTTAAAGGAAAACTTAAAGTAATACTCCTGTACGAGTATCTGCCTAAGTTTTCACCCAACTGTATTGGTTATAACGTACCGAACGCAGTAAATATACTACGAACCTCACATCTCATGAATGGGGGATCCAAGATAACAGTGACTTGGAAGTTCCTTTTGTCTGAAACTGTCGTTGAAATCGAACTCCACTGCAGTTCTTTGAAACGAAGAGTATTCGAAGTTTGAAACAGGAGTTCGTCACAAAGGACGGGCCAAGTGCAAATCGGACTTGCACACGAGGTATTTAGGTCTCATCTGCCTAGCCTTTTCCCAACTATGTTGGGGTCGGCTTCCAGTCTTACCGAATGCACTAGTATTTTACATGGAGCGACTGCCTATCTGACCTCCACAACCCAGTAAGTAATGGGTAATACGATACCCCTTGGTAAGACTGGTTGTCAGACTTTTTGGGCCACCGACTACCTGTAACGACTGTCAAAGATCTTCAAATGATAGCCGGGACCAACAGCTTTACGTGCTTTCCGAGGCACGGAGGAAACTCGTTATGTAAGGGTGGTCACCCATCCACAGACCAACCTAGGTAAGCACGGCTTAACCTAAAGATCGACCCGAGTGGCTGTTATTATTTAGCCACGAGCTCCTGAGGTATTTAGGTCTAAAGTTCTTAATAGAGCAAAAAACGCCATGGGTATGTTTCTTGTATGGGGTCCTCGTATTTTTATTCTTTGTTGAAATAGCGGCCAAAGTATTACAAAACACTAAAAATTGAAGTGTCTACCTGTTATGGTTCAAAAGAGCTGGGGCAGTAGTCCTGTGGCACGATGGGTGCGGAATCTTAAAAAGTAAGATGTTGGCCCAAATGTTGGGAAAAAGTTTGAGGTCCGTGTTTGGCCCAAATGTTGGAGACAAAAAAGTTGAAGATAAATTGAATGAGTAAATACTGAAGAAGTTTCAATCGAATTTGGACGACAAGGAGATAATTTGATAGAAGAAGGTTGTCAAGGCTTTGTCCTGAAAGTAAATGAAATACGAGCGACTTCTATATTATCCATTAATAGGTAATTGTATAAGTGATAATTAAACTATCATTTATAATCGTTTCTAAAGATTAAAACAGATTACTAAGCCATCAGGTTTGTAAGTTGTTGCTAAAACTATGATTATTTCAGCCATCGTCATATCACAAAATCTATCAAAACGCAAGATAAACTAAAATCCGCTAGCTACACATAAATTGTGCTACGCCGTAGCAACTTCGTAGCTCTCGTGGCTGACGTCACAGCTACGCGACTACGAGATCGTAGCGATCGGTTTTGTGCTGCCTCGGTCGTATTTACTTTTCTCTACGCTACCGGATACAAATTGTTTATTTCGTTTAAGGAATATGTTATTTGATATAACAAACTGTATTTCTTTGCAAATACTAAGACATATTCAATCAATCATTTTTATTCTCATAAAAGCTCCATGGCTCTCGCCAGAGTCTAATTAGCGTTGAAAAAATAAAGGTTTATCTACTGTAAGATTAATTTATTTCCAGCAGTTAGCTTTTTTATTCTAAAATTGAAGTCTAAAAATCTAATTAGTTACGCAAAAAAAAACAGCTAGACGCGAATGTGATACTTATTTTACACTAGGTTTAGCCTGCTAATTCACCCTAGAGTGGAGGTTGGAAATAATCCCGTGGGAACATTTTCTAGTGATACAAAGTATCATAATTAGGTATGTGCCTGTGAAGAAGATTGATGTAAAAAGATTACATGTAGCGGGGATGAGAATGTTGAGGTGGTTATAAATGTGGTGTAAAAAGAATGGATAAAGTAAGGAACGAGTATATCAGAGATAGTTTGAAGGTTGCGCCAGTTACAGAAAAGTTGAAAGGCAATCAACTGTCTTGGTATGGGAATGTGATGAGGAAGGACGAATCGCGGATGTAACTAAAAGAGTGATGAATATAAATGTTGATGGAAGAAGAGGGAGAGGAAGACCAAGGAATGAAGACTGTGTGAGGAATGATATGAAAGAAAAAGGAGTAAATGATAGCGTGACGGTTGACAGAGGAGAAAGGAAGAAAAAAACGTATTGCGCTGACCCCAAGTAACATGGGACAAGAACTGGAAGTAGATAATTACGGTAGTAGGTAACTACGAGTAGGTAGGTAGTAGTAGGTAGGTAGGTAGGTAGGTAGGTAGGTAGGTAGGTAGGTAGGTAGGTAGGACAAGTCTCGAATGATGTAGGTACAAATTCGCAAACTACCTATAAAAGTACATCAGGAAGTTGTCATTGTAATTTCGACCGTATGCCGAGGGCATAAAGTACCTACTTCTTTATTTTGTACACGTTGAGGAAGGACAATGACCCACTATGGAATAATTGTCTAGAACAATTCGTGTAAGTCGTGGTGAAGGATCGGTCGCCATATAAATAGCCGACATATTTGCGGGAGAGTCAGTCTGATTTTGGCTAAACAGCGAAGCGAATCGAAGTGAACTAGAAGTGCGATATCTAAGTGAATAGTGATCAGTAGTGTATTTGTGATTAAGTTTTGTGTTTTGTGATTATTAAGGCCATATTATACCCAGCTTGTAACAATAATATAACTGAGGTCACCTGTTTGCCATTTGAACAGTAAGTCGTTGAGACATGAAATGTAATAAAAAGAGACGTTGCCCTTCGAGTGGTTTTAAATATTTTAGTATATTATTATATTGTGTCATTCTAGTCTTTATTGAAGAATCGCGTGTAACGGTTATGAGAAGAAGACACGTGTTGGTTACTGCGACCTTTAAGTTGGTTTCTGTATTACGTTTCAAAGGTCAGACTTGAATTTATTAGTAGTATACATTATGTAACACTAACTTTT
Source organism: Xestia xanthographa (assembly GCA_905147715.2). Classification (NCBI taxonomy): domain Eukaryota; kingdom Metazoa; phylum Arthropoda; class Insecta; order Lepidoptera; family Noctuidae; genus Xestia; species Xestia xanthographa. The sequence continues at coordinate 28,056,617 of LR990650.1, forward strand.
GCCCACGGCTTCGCCTTGTCAATTTTAGAAATTATACCACTGAAACGTACTACCGGAATCTTTGTTTTTGTGTGGTTAGTACCTATCCTGGTGTCAGAGTGTTTATGCCGTCCATGGGTTGGCTTTACATGCCGTTTCAAACGCGTAAAGGTAACCAGACATGTAGACTGAGACTTTGTAATCATCATCATCATCATCATCTGCCTAGCCTTTTCCCAACTATGTTGGGGTCGGCTTCCAGTTTTACCGGATGTAGCTGAATATCAGTATTTTACATGGAGCGACTGCCTATCTGACCTCCACAACCCAGTTAGTACCGGGTAATACGATACCCCTTGGTAAGACTGGTTTGTAATATGAACCTAATTTGTACTTGCATCTCTGGGGCTTAAATATGGCAAATGGAAGAGCTGTCGAGGTCACTAAATACAGGTCGAAAAAAAAAATCAGTCGTCGATTCGAGAAGCAGTAGAATATTTGTGTGGACTAAGAGCATTAAAGAGAGCAGTTTATTAAATGTTTTATACATAACAGAAAATTGAAACATTTGAGCAGTTGGTCCCGGCTGTCATTTGTAGATCTTTGACAGTCGTTACAGTTGACTACCTGTAACGACTGTCAAAGATCTACACCACTGGCACTTTTGTGGCACTTTTTGGGCCACTGACCAGTGGCCCAAAAAGTCTGACAATCAGTCTTACCAAGTGGTATCATATTACCCAGTACTAACTAGGTTATGGGGGTGAGATAGGCAGTCGCTCCATGTAAAATAAAACTGGTATTCAGCTGCATTAGACTGGAAGCCGACCCTAACATAAGTTGGGGAAGGTTAGGCAGATGATGATGACATAACAGAAAATTGAAGATTCAACTCAAAGATATACACCCGCAGAATTTGGCAACACGTTTCTCCCAAATAAGTTGTGCAAATATTAAAACATCTTCTCTGTATTTGCCAAACTGGTAGTTTGGCAAACATAAAAGAAATTGTCGAACTGGTTCACAAGGATAAACTGTTATAGTGTATGTATATAAAATTGTATGTTTCTACACAAATCATTCTTCGTCCTTATACCGTTCGCAAGAAAAATTATCTTCTGCACACTGCTGAGATAAAAAAATAATGATAGAGAAGTATCAAAAGCCCACACTTGGGGTCAGCGAGCAATGGAGCGCAGTATCCTTGGAGTGAAACTTACTGATCGTGTAAGGAACTAGATACTGCGTTCCAAAACTCAAATTGCCGATATAGGTCACACGGCTGCCAAGCTCAAATGGAACTAGGCTGGCCATATCTGTCGCATGCTGGAGGAGCTATGGGCTAAAGCTACCACAAAATGGGTCCCAAACAGCAGCAAACGGCACCGCGTCAGGCCCAGAAGGAGAAGGCGGGATGAACTCGACTCCTATCACAAGGATTGGCGCTAAACAGCACTGGATAGGGATAAGTGGAAGGAGGGAAGGGAGGCCTTTGCCCTGCAGTGGGACACAAATGGCTGATAACAATAATAATAATTGTATTGTATTGTATTGCATTGTGAGGAGGTTCCTGTCTCTGCAACCCTAACCACCGGTGGCTTGGACCCTGCTCCCGACACCGGCGGACTACTATTTTTTTATATTTTTAAATGTTTTTGTTTTTTTAAGAAATATTTAATAATGTAAATAATTAGGATGCTAAATGAATAAAGGGATAATAATAACAGAGAAGTAAGGAAGAAGATGATATGCTCCACAAATAAATTAGGAAAAGGACAAAACGCGGACGGTAACGGTAACGGTAACGGTTAAATCTGGACAAATTCAAAAGTGTACTTCTGAAAATATTAGTCAATAAATGTTACTACTCGATAAAGCACTATTTTGATGACAGTTCTATAATACCTCCTTCAGACTATAAGCATTAGGTCATTATCTGTTTTGACATTTCTGTAATTATTTGGTATTTATTTAATTGACATTTGCAATCAGTTGACATTATTCTATTTACTTTGATTGATATTTAACATTTATATACTTCCTTAGATTTTATTGTTGACATTGTAGAAATGGTTTATTGATTTATATTAATTTATTTGACATTAATGGATTAATTTAAAATTTTATAATTGACACTATCTACATTTTTATCTTCTGATATTTATCATTTGAAATTTCTTAAATTTTATTGTTGACATTCTGAGAATATTTATTGATCGACTTACTTTGATTTTTATAATTTTTATTAATGTATTGTTATCATTTTATATAATATAGGTATTTGTTGCAAGTAATTAACTGAATTTAATTTAATTTGATGATAATATTTGTACGCCAAAATGGCAAAACATAGAGCACTTAAAAAAAAAAAATGTAACACCTCACACACTGTAACTACCTATGTTTACAAATAAACATTCTGATTCTGATTCTGATTCTGAACGCAAATGATAACTACGGGAGTAAAATTCCATGCTAGTTGTGTATGTAGATGATTTCTTATTAACTTTTACTCCCTAAACTGAAACGTGCAACATCACAAATTGGTACGTACATTTATAACAGTAAGCTGACTGCATAGTTATTTCTTTTGTCGGCAATACTTTGTTTCGTAGTCTTTGTCAAACTAATATTGTGAAGAGGAAACTTTTGGTGAAAACATTTTGTTGGGGAATCGTACAAAAATGTTTGCAGTAGTCATTTTGGATGGTTTTGTATTTTGTTGTCTCGTTTTATCTTATACCGTAAATAGATATTATGCCGTTAGAAGATAAGTTAGTCTTAGACCCAATGCTACCACTACATTATGGAAAACTCGTCTATGAATAATTGTGCACCGTGTTAGAAGGAAAATAGCCTTTATGAATAATGATGTTCAAAGTATGTCTTGCGCACTTGAGCAAATTATAACTATAACTTGATTAAAAAGGACCCACTCTTACCAAAGGGTATCTTATTACCCTGTACTAACTGGGTTATGAAGGTCAGATATGTAGTAGCTCCCAGTAAAATACCATGGTATTCAGCTGCACCCGGTTAGACTAGAAGACTGGATTAGATACTGGCTTGCCTGAAAAGGAAACTGCTTAAAATAATCTTATTTAATAACCAAAACATCCAATCTAAACACCAAACGGTTTAGAGAAATCGTACTATTGGAAAATTTAAGTGGGTACTCGCGCGACCAGACTTTCCAGTAATGTTGGACGCTCAAGCGACAATCCAGCGTTTAAGCCGCTAAGCTACAAAGGAGCTATTACTTTAAGTGTTTAGATCCCCAGTCACTACCACGATGAAATATTCGAACAATTCTGTAATTTATTTGTGGTTTTAATATCGTTCGGTCTCCAGGTAATATTTATTATTCATTGGGCCTAGAAATTCCAAAATGTAAATTATACTCATTTGGCTGTCTCCATTTCTACTCGAATGTGTCTAGTAAAATTGTCCATCATAAAATAAATTGTTAGTACTGTAAAAGAAAACAAATAACGGGACGACGTAATTTAGATCTTGACAATCAATTCAGGTTGTACTCTGCTTGAATTCAATTTATGATTCGTAAGACATATTGTGGCGTCATCTATTCAGGGCATACTGCCAGTCGCTGTACACGTGCGCCTTGTGGGTCAGTTATACACAGGGCTCGCACAGTGGTCTACGAGTCCAATATAATAACGCGTTCCGGGTATTGCTGGGGTTGCCGCGCTTCTGTAGAGAGAGAGAGAGAGAGAGTCTGAGATGTTTGCGGACGCACGCGTTCCGGATTTCGGCTCGCTGCTGCGTCTGCGATTCGCATCACTGATGCGTCGGGTGCGCGACAGCCCAAACAGCCTCGTGGCTACTGTAGCCGGCAGGATGGATGGCCAAATAAGGTGTCGCTGGGTGGCGGCACACATACCGTCATTTAGATAACGTGTTTTAGTTAGTAAGTGCCAAGTTCGTTTTATTTTTGTTATTTTTTATTTTTGTTAAGGGTTTCTGGTCTGTTATTATTTATTTATTTGATTTTATTATCGTTTTCACGTTATTGCTGTTTTCCTCGAGAACCGTACTTTTTTATTGAATGAAAGGTACCCTTTGTCCATTTGTGTACACGTGCCAACGTATATAATGCAAAATTTCAGGATGATCAGTTCAGTGATTTAGGCGTGAAAAGATAACAAACAAACTTACTTTCACATTTATAATATTAGTTAGGATTAGGATATTGAGGTTATGCAGAGGTCCATACTTGTACAGAACATCCACATTTCGATAGTTATGAGGCGAGCTATCATACATAACTTATTCTCAAAAAAACTAAAACCGACTTAAAAAAACACAAAACAGTGAAAAATAACCTTAGCTTCAGAACTCGGTGACAATAAAAACTAAATCAATCAAACAAAGGTCACCGACTTCTGAAGCTAGTTATTTTTCACTTTTTGTGTTTTTTGAAGTCGGTTTTAGTTTTTGCAAAAAAGTTTTTATTTTTCACTTTTTAGTGGTTCACATGTGCTTACCTCTTCACAGCGTACCGGCGTGATGTTATGTTATGAATTGGTGTAAGCAATAGACAGACATGAGATTTCAGCAATCCCAATCCATTTGCTATCATATAAAGAGGAGTTCCGTTGCCTATCTAGAAGTTCTTCATCAGACCTTCACTAAATTGGAATGGGACCACCCTGAAAAAGTACTCTTCCAAAAACTACCCAAATCGTTTCAAGTGTGCCTATTAATTTTTAAGAGTTCTCTCTATTTCTCCAGGATCCCATCATTAGATCCTGACTTGATGATCATGGGACCATCTGGAAACTATATCCTTTGAAACAAAATTAAAAAATCCAAATCGGTCCAGCCATCTTCGAGTAATCGGGGAACATACATAATAAAAAATAAATTAAAAAATCGCCTCCTTTTTAAAGTCGGTTAAAAATGAAAAAGGCTAACTTCTCGATTTATTTTGTCAGCTTGTATTGCCGTAGTTTTAGGCAGAGGTTTCCCCATAGCTTTCCACTTAATTTGCATAAAACTTAAACTTCTAAGCTATCCAACTACCCTATCATAAACATATTCCTGAAAGACTCCTTATAAACACTTCCCACAATCTGCATCGAGACTAATCCGCACTTTACAAAAAGCACCAATTGGCGAGTAAAATTAAATTCCCTCTTTTGCTTTGCTATCGCAGTTCGAGTGCCTGAATGCAATCACGAGATTCGATTCCCAGAACAGACAAGCGAAATCTTTATCTCCGAGGAAATAAATTAGTTTTAGTTGTTGTGGTTCCGTGAGACGGAATGAAATGTCAATGGTATTAAGAACTATGCTTTCTTTCTTTTCTTTCGTTCCTATCTTATTTCCTCTCAATAGGAAGTCTGAAGAACGATGCGGATTGCCTCCTTTTGTGTGTGTTTGGTTTTTAATCCGTGGATTAGTCATCGGAGTTTGAGTATTGTAATGTCCTATGCAGATCTGAGGATAAAGGGATTGTGACGTTAATTTCTTCTCAGTTTATTTAATTTCGTTGGTTTCCAAGCATCTGTGTACTGGCAAGATTGGATAGAAGATGGATATATAAAAGAAGTGACCTCAATTTGCATGATGTTTTTTTCGTGTTGGTACGATTACGTCATTAAAGTAAAGAAATAAGCCAGTCAGTAAAACTATGAAATTATAGTGACTTATTGCCCAAATATCCTACACCTTTTGATCTCTAGGCGATTTACAGCTTAGGCAATTTGCTGTGTAGACTTTAATTTTAGGTATTTTGCTTCATAGACGAATTGAAAGTAAAGATCACTCTGATCATAAAGGCATTAATTTTCCTACACGTGGCCAATCAATTAATCTGCCTAGTCACTCCAAACTATGTTGAGACTAGAATTAAACAAACAACACGATACCTTTTCGTTATACTGGTTGTCACACTTTTGGGCTTATGTCTACTCGCCATACGTACTCGTAGTCGGAATAGCTTCGCAATTTCTTAAAAAAAAAACATTCGTTATTCTACCAAAGTAAAATAAAAATATGGGTCAAGAAGCCCTCCCCATAATAGCCAGTTCCATTTAAAAACATTTCATTGACTGTAATTTCAGCTTCCAAAGTTATTTTAACCACAGAGACAAAATGAAAAATATACACCACTCTCAAAAGGGGATGGAAATACTGGTACTAAAATGGGAGCAAATTAGGTGAGTTTATTCACAAAGTCGGTTGGCTCTCGATGTTTTGAAGAGGCCCTGGAGTGCATTGCGGGATAGGCACTCGAATTATTATGCTGATTCCGCTTCTCGTTAGAAGAAAAATATTTTTATCGATGTTTTTATGCATCGAGTGTGTATGAGGTCTAAGTTGAATTTACTAATATATATAGGATAGCGGACGTCCCGTGGTTTCACTCGCGTAGTTCCCGTTCCCGTGGGAGTACGGGGATAAAATATAGCCTTTGTCGCTCAGGGTGAATGTAGCCGTCTAATGGTGAAAGAATGTTTGAAATCAGTTCATTACTTCCGGAGATTACCCCCTACATACAAACATACAAACATACAAACTTACAAACATACAAACTTACAAACATACAAACTTACAAACAAATGTTACCTCTTTATAATATTAGTAAGTATAGATATAGATGACATCGAACAGTTTGTGTTTGTCTGTGTAGACCTGAAATAGATTTTCATGACCACACACTGGAAGCTGAATGTGTTTCACCATCTAGTGGACAATTATTTCCGAAAGGCTTAAATTTTTATCTAAATAAAGCACAAAAATCTCAATATTTTGATATAATGCCGCGTAAAGCGATGGCATAATACACAGAGATTACTGTAATCAGTCATCTTTACCACATAACCAGGATGACTGAAATGGTACCGATAACTAACCTAAATAATCCAATTAATTGAAACGTTTGGTTTCCAGCGCGTTATTCCAAATAGTAATATCGTGCCAAAACTTGTTGCTTTACTGACTCGACCTTCAAAAACACGGAAAAGTTCTGTATTACCAATACACTAAAGAATTTCCACTCTCCCAAAAAGGAAACCCCTGAAGACTAAATTACCTTACATTTGTATATTGAATATGCGGCGTTGGACCTCCAATATTTACTCAGCGGAGACGCTCTAAACCACACAAAAGGACAGGGTAGGAGGATCTTTGTAGAAGAAATGTCAAATTAAGTCTGGGAAGAATTTTCACACCGCTCAGAGCCTATGCAAACATAGAATTAATTTATTTTTGTTGAATATGTATGTACTTTGACGGTTTTACATTTATAGGGAAAAGGAGCGTACGGTATAGGCTTAGAGGTTTGTTAAATTTCTAGTTAACAGTAAAAGGGAGGCTTAGTACTTCAAAACATAATTACAATTGCTTGGAAGAGGCTTATTTGAATGTAATTTTCTATTTCGTTAGGTAATTAAACTGTTTCTGAAACCTATAAGCGAGTCATCATCTGCCTAGCGTTTTCAGTCTAACCGGATGTTGTTGAATACCAGTACTTTACATGGAGCGACTGCCTATCTGACCTCCACAACCCTGTTAGTACTGGGTTATGCGATACCGTCTGTTAAGACTGGATGCCAGACTTTCAAGCTACTGACTAACTATAACAACTGTCTAAGATCTATACTATTTGGCACGGAAGAAACTTGATGTGTAATGGGTGGTCGGCATCCACGGATCAACCCTAGGCAATCTAGATAGACCCGAGCAGCTATTATTACCTTAAGGCTGGGGTATCTGCTAAATTAGCAACTCTATTTGTGGTGGTTCAAACTTCGTTTGAAAGACTGTTAGAATAAAGTTCTAATCAGCTTGCACTACAAAGTGGTTGTTACGTCAATCACTGCGGGCCGAATAGTGCGAAATGAGTGGTTTTTAGGGTTCCGTACCCAAAGGGTAAAAACGGAACCCTATTACTAAGACTTCGCTGTCTGTCCGTCTGTCCGTCCGTCTGTCCGTCTGTCCGTCTGTCCGTCTGTCTGTCACCAGGCTGTATCTCATGAACCGTGACAGCTAGACAGTTGAAATTTTCACAGATGATGTATTTCTGTTGCCGCTATAACAACAAATACTAAATATAGTCAATGGTACGTAACCCTTCGTGTGCGAGTCCGACTTGCACTTGGCCGGTTTTTATTTAATTGTAGCCTAATAAATCATAAGATTTAAATGCCAATTGTACACTTTGTGAAGAAAAAAGTGACAAATATTTGTGTGAAAACAAAAACTAAAACTTAATGCCGTTTAAGTGCTCATTTCTAGACACGTGGCGCGTTGTGCGGCGCCTTGAGCGGCGCGTCACTCGGCGCGTTGCGCTTTTTCCGTTGACGGAGAGGCGGTGCGTGCAGCGGCGGTGTCATCTGTCATATGACACCGCCGCACCGCCGTTTGTATTTGCGCGCGCACTGCCGCGTTGACCGCGGCGGTGCACGCGGCGGGCAACGCTGCATTTCAGCAAACGCGCGTAAATACGCCTCTCCGTAAACGCTCCCATACATTGCCATATGTTTGAATTTTAAGCGGGCCGCGCCGCACGACGCGCCGCGTAACGCGCCGCGTCTCCATAAATGAGCTCTAAGAGTAGTTACGGAACTTCAAAGAAAAAATGCTGTTTGTTTTTTCATATTGTAATAATAAAGTTATAATTTTATTTCAATTGTACCAATTAAAGTTTAGAGTCTAAAAAGAGACACATTTTTTGCGCATTTATATTCTCTCATCGAAGAGGAGTTAGGTACATGGAGAAAACCTCTCGTTAGCAGATAACCCAGCTTTAAGAACAAGCTCCCCTCCGAAATCTATAAGCGTGTAATTTACTTAGGTAACTGGTTTCAAGAACATGGTTACACATGTACCTATTTTGGTTACAAAAACAAAATGATCATAGAAAGAGAGACAAGGACGATTTCAAAATTAAACAAACATGGCAATGCTGCCAGTCTTCTGGGTACGTTTCCGAGTGACAGCGATGCGGAGGAGTACTTTGACGCCTATTGATGTCGTTGTATATACAAGGTGTCCACCTCATCACGAAGCCGTCAACCAAGCATTCTGTACATCAAAATAAGTAACTTTACGCAAAAAATATTATATATTTTTATCAAACTCAAACTCAAACTCAAACTCAAAGCATTTATTTCAATTAGACCATTACGGCACTTTTGAAAGTCAAAAATACAAAAAAGAAAATCAAAGCTACAGTCCCAGTCACAAGGCATAATAACTTGAGAAAGTACTGTAGTTGCCCATTCCCTAGCGTAGATCTCTATGGAGAAGAATGGGCAAGAAACTCCATGGACACTCTTTTAAAATCAAAATATTGTTACAAAATCTTGGTTACATCATTAATTTTGAGATTATACATAAATGTGAGAACGATGTAGAAAGACGTGCACACTAAGAGCATCCAGAGTGAAAGATTAGATTAAAAATGTATGAATAAAGTAATTAAAATGAACCTTGGCAGCTAAGAGATGATCAGTCCCAACTGACAGCGCCCGTTCACAGACATGACGCATGTACCGGCGCCATTCAACTCAACCATATTGAAGGGAACTAAATGACCCGACACACCCGCCACCATCAGCGAGACATTTAAGTGAGCATGACATTCTCTCAGTCACCAAGGCATATTCAAGTCAATGAAAGATAAATAAATGTAAATGGTGGCTGAACAGTACAAAGTACTCACACATGTGCTATGCAATTATATAATACTAAGAACTGGAATCTATACAATGCAAGTATATTTTTACAATCTTCTGCCGCTACCACAATACATTAACATGGGAATCAATTCTTCATCTTCTTCTTTACGTGTCGATGGACTCAAATAATGCCCGTCCAGTACAAACAATTAGTTTGCCCCCCTCCCCCCCACCTATGGTTGTGGAGCAGGACCAGCATTTAGCCAAGCATTTTTATCATCAATGTAATCCCCCAACTTATAATATGCTTGCCTACATAGTGTGCGTTTTATACAAGATTTAAATTTCGTCTCATTCAGTTGAAGAATGTGGGGAGGTATTTTATTGTAACATTTCAAACAGTACCCCATGAAAGATGAATCCACTTTAGCAAGCCTGAAACCTGGCTGAACTAGTTGGTCCCTATTTCTAGTGTTATAGTGGTGTCTGTCCCCTCTCTTACTGAATAAATGCCGATTTTTTCTAACGTACATGATGTTTTCATAGATGTATTGACAAGGTACTGTCATGATATTAATTTCCTTAAACAGTTCTCTTAGAGAATCGCGTCTACGTAATTCATAAATGGCTCTGATGGCTCTTTTCTGCAGAATAAATATAGACTCGATGTCTGCAGCCCGTCCCCATAGTAAAATACCGTATGACATAATACTATGAAAATAACTAAAATAGACCAGCCTCGCGGTATCAACATCAGTAAATTGACGGATTTTTCTAACAGCATATGCTGCTGAGCTTAGCCGTCCTGCAAGAGATGTTAGATGAGGACCCCATTGTAACCTTGAGTCGAGCGTGATTCCCAAGAAAACCGTTTTATCGACAAATTCTAGTTTCTCTTGATTCAATATTATGTCACAATCACTACTTTTGACATTTGGTAGAGCAAATCTAATGCATTTAGTTTTTTTCCCATTTAGTACTAAATTATTAGCGGTAAACCAATCGTGGACCTGCAGTAGGGCGTTATTTACGTCATCAAGATTAGTGGCACGTCTGTTTATTTTAAATATTAAAGAAGTATCGTCAGCAAACAACACCATATGCGGATGGTTGTTAAATAGATGGGGTAGGTCATTAATATATACTAAAAAGAGGAAGGGACCCAATATCGAACCTTGTGGTACACCCATTTTTACTTTTAAACCCATTGAGTTTACTCCATTTATTTGTACCTGCTGCTGTCTACCATTCAAATACGATTTTATTAAACTGAGCGCAAGTTTACCTAAACCGTAATGCTGAAGTTTCAAGATCAGGGTTTCGTGATTTACGCAATCAAATGCCTTCGAAAGGTCACAAAAGATTCCTATGGCATCTTGTGCCTCTTCCCACGCAGTAAATATGTGTTTTAATAAAGTGACACCGGCGTCAGTTGTACAACGTCCTTTGGTGAAACCATACTGTTGCTCATGTAATATTTTATTAGTGTTAAAATGGTTAAGCATTTGATTGAGCATTATCTTTCCAAACACCTTGCTGAAAACCGGCAACACGGATACGGGCCTATAGTTATTGGTGTCTTTACTGTCCCCGGATTTAAAAAGCGGTATTACCTTACTGAATTTCATTAGATCCGGGAAGACCCCTTGATCCACGCACAAATTAAATATTGAGGCTAAATACGGCGCTACAGTCTCAATAATTGAGGTACAAGCTTTGATAGACATACCCCATAGATCTTCCGTTAATTTGATCTTGATTTGCTTAAAACCTTTTATGACTGTTATGGGGTTTATATGCTGAAATTTAAATTCATTCGGACAGGCTGAAACGTTCGCTTTCAATAAATCAATAGAGAGCAAGGGAGAGGAATTTAAGGTTTCTGTAGTTTTAAGTGGGATACTGGTAAAGAAATTTACAAATTCTTGAGCAACTCCATTGTTGGAGCTCACAAGGCCACGCGATGTCTCTAGTGTGAAGTCATTGCCTTGTTTTTTATTTCTATTTGTTTCACTGTTGATGATTTTCCAAACCGTTTTTATTTTGTTGTCGGCTGATTTAATCTTGTTGCTAATGAATAAGGATTTGGCTACCTTGCAAGTGTTTTTAAAAATTTTCGAGTAAGTAGCAACATATTTATTAAAAGCTTCAGTGTTGATGTAAGGCTTAAGGCCGTACAGCTCAAACAATCGTTCCCTACTTTTCCGAATACCCTGTGTTGCCCAGTCACTGAAAATAAACTTTGGGCCAATAGTTTTAGATTTCTTTTTTAAAGTATTATTAAATTCGGTGTGCACTACCGAAAAGAATTCTTCATAAAATACATTTGCATTGTTTCTAATATGACCCGGTATACCTAACTTGCTAATTAAATTATTATTAAATTTGTCTAGATTGCTGGGTGTTATTTGTCTAGTTTGTATCTGAATTCTTTGTAATTGTCTATTGTACGCGAAAGTAACCGTCTGACCACTATGATCTGAAGGCAGGTAATTTACGATGGATTTATTTATGTAATCGCAGCAACAAAAAACATTATCGATACATGTAGCAGTATTTGTCGTAATTCGAGTTGGTTCTGAAAACACATTTGACAAGTTAAATGATTTAAAGAGACTTAAGAATCTACTGCTATTCACATTATTCTCTATGATATTGACATTAAAGTCACCACAGATAATTATTGGTTTATTACCAGTTACAAGTTTTGCCAAAGCATCTTCCATTACTGACTCAAAGATAGAATAGTTCAGGTAATTAGGGGGTCTGTAAACGCACACTATTATATGCTTATCTAGCTCAACACAAGACAATTCAATGCTATGTTCAACCGATAGATCGACTATATCATTACGAGACTTAGATTTAATACAATTTTTTACTAGGATTAATGAACCCCCACGCATCTTAGATTTTCGGTTAAAGCAACTGCTCACATTGTAATTCTCATAATTTATTTGCATTACTTCATAATCTTTCATCCAATGTTCAGTAAAACAGATAATATCAAACTTAGTTTTTTCTAAAAATAGTTCTATTTCTAGTTCTTTGGAAGAAAGTCCCTGAATATTCTGGTGAAACAATTTTAAGGAATTCATTATTATTTTAGTTAGATATTTTTTTTTGAGGTGAAAAATCATGTTTTGTGGTAGAACTCAATGTAACGCACTCAAAACATTGTGCTGATGGATGGATTGAATCGAATTGAATCGAATTGAATGTAGGTAGGTATACTTACTTTTATTTTTTATTTTTGTAATTATATATAGTTCTAGTATATATATAATGTACATAATAATTTTACAATAAAATTTTCGCCTATGAAGCTGAAAAAAACAAATTGTTGTATGACGTTATAAAGTGACGTAAAACCAAATAAACCAGCAAGATCGTTCAGAACTAACAACTGTTCCATAAACTTTGGAAATGCTTAGATCTGTAACAAAAATTTAGGGCACACAAATCAAATACTTCACAGCCGAAATGCCAAGGAGTTGCCAGAAATATTCCATATCATAATAGACTATAAATTTTATTTGTCCCACTTTCTTATCATATTCGTATTATATTACATTGTAACTTTGGTAAACCTACACTTAGATATGCCGCGATAGAAATTTTTGCTGAGCGCAAAAGTTGGATATTTAAAGTATTTTATATATATGGGACTTTCTGATATTCATTCTTTCAGTACAGCTCTTTTTCCCGAAAAAAGGTAATAGGCACTTTTTTATTGCAACTTTTGAAAGTAATACATTTTATGTTTGATCCCGAACTACTTTCACGCAAAAACGGAGTGCTTATTCATGAGATGATAACGGCGATTTGATACCAAAAACTAAAATCCAGGTCTGCCTAGCCCTTCCCAACTAGGTATGTTGGGGTCGGCTTCCAGTTCCAGTATTTTACATGGAATGACCTCCACAGTTGTACTGGGTAATACTGCTTGGTAAGACTGGTTGTCAGACTTTTTGGGTCACTCAAAATCAAAATCAAAATCAAATCATTTATTTCAAGTAGGCCAGTTGCAGGCACTTTTGAACTGTCGAAACAAAGATGAAAATTAAATGTAGCTACAGTCCCAGTCACAAGACATAAAAACTGTGAAAGTACTGTAGTTGTCCATTCCCTAGCGTAGATCTCTATGGAGAAGAACAGGCAAGAAACTCCATGGACACTCTTTTAAATCATAAAATTGTTACAAAATCTTGGTTACATCATTCGTGTTGAGATGGTATATTATGTGAGAAAAATGTAGCAAGATGTGCACGTTAAAAGTGTCCATAGTAAAAACAAAATTAACAATTCAAAAATAAACATTAAAATAAGCCACGGCAACTAAGAGATGACCAGTCACAACTGACAGCGCCCGTTCACGAACATGACGCATGGATCAGCACCATTTAACTCAACCATTTTGTAGGGAACCAAATGGTCGGACACACGCGCCACCATCAGCGAGACATTAGAGTGAGCATGACATACTCTCAACTGGCGGGGCAAGTTAGTAGGATTGAATCTATACAATGCAAATATAGTTGTACAATCTTCAGCAGCTCCAACAATTATATGTAATGCTATCTATTTATGCGCCCCTGTCCATGTGGAGCAGAACCAGCATTGAGCCACACATTCTTATCAGCGATATAATCGCCCAACTTGTAATAAGCTTGCTTACATAGTGTGCGTTTGATGCACGTTTTAAATTTCGTCTCATTCAGTTCAAGAATACTTTGTGGAATTTTATTATAGCATCTCAAACAGTACCCCATGAAAGATGAGTCTACTTTAGCGAGTCTGAAGCCTGGCTGAACTAGTTGGTCCCTATTTCTAGTACTGTAATTATGTCTGTCACCTCTTTTACCAAAAAGATGCAGATTTTTTCTGACGCACATTATGTTTTCGTAGATGTACTGACAATGTACCGTCATGATGCCAATATCTTTAAACAGTTCCCTTAGAGAATCGCGCCTACGAAGATTGTATATGGCTCTGATAGCTCTTTTTTGCAGAATAAATATAGACTCAATATCTGCAGCCCGTCCCCATAGCAAAATGCCATAGGACATTATACTATGAAAGTAACTAAAATAGACCAGTCTAGCGGTATCTACATCAGTAAATTGACGGATTTTTCTAATAGCGTATGCTGCTGAACTTAGCCACCCCGCAAGGGATGTTAAATGTGAACCCCATTGTAGCCTTGAATCAAGCGTAATCCCCAGGAAAACCGTTTTATCTACGAATCCAAGTTTCTCTTTATTCAATATTATTTCACAATCACTACTCTTAACATTGGGTAAAGCAAATCTTATGCATTTAGTTTTTTTTTTCATTTAATACCAAATTGTTTGCTGTTAACCAATTATGGACCTGAAGTAGCATTATTCACGTCATCTAGATTTTGGGCCCGTCTATTTATCTTAAAAATTAGGGAAGTGTCATCAGCAAACAACACCATATTTTGAGGTTGGTTTTTCAATAAATAGGGTAGATCATTTATATACACGAGAAAGAGGAAAGGACCCAATATTGAGCCTTGGGAACCCCCATTTTTACTTTTAAACAACACCATTTATTCGAACATGTTGGTGTCTATCACTCAAATATTATTATGATTTTACCAAACTAAGTGCAAGTTGACCTAGTCCGTAATGCTCAAGTTTCAAAAGTAATGTGTCGTGATTTACGCAATCAAATGCTTTGGAAAGGTCACAAAATATTCTTATGGCGTCTTGAGACTCTTCCCACGCAGTAAATATGTGCTTTAATAAGGTTACACCGGCGTCAGTGGTACAACGTCCCTTGGTGAAACCATACTGTTGATCGTGTAAAATTTTGTTGGTGTTAAAATGATTGAGCATTTGATTAAGCATTACTTTTTCAAACACCTTGCTAAAAACTGGCAACACGGATACAGGTCTATAATTATTAGTATCTTTACTGTCCCCGGATTTGAAAAGAGGTATGACTTTACTGTATTTCATTAGATCAGGGAAAACTCCTTGGTCTACACACAAATTAAAAATTAAAGCCAAGTATGGGGCTATAGTCTCAAGTATGGATGTACAAACTTTGATAGACATTCCCCATAGATCTTCGGTTAGTTTGATTTTTATTTGCCGGAAAGCTTTAATAACTATCATTGGGTTTATGTGTTTAAATTTAAATTCAGCCGTGCAGCCAGATACATTCGCCTTTAATAATCCAATTGAGACTTCAGGTGAGGAATTAAGAGCCTCCGTAGTTTTCACTGACTCCAGAATCCAGGTCATCAGCACTAATTAATAAAAAATGCCTTTTCTTTGACTGCTGCTAAAAACAACTTCCCTTTTAACGATGATAATCCGTTTTAATACGATGGACAGCGTCACATGAATAACGGCATCCAATGAAATTCACATTCGTCGTTAATCCTCGAATCAACACAGAAATCCGATTTAAACTTAATGTAACACGGAAAATTCGGACAATATAATTAAATTTTCGTTTCATTCGAATTTTCAATATTTGGGTATACTCATCCTGATATTCTATTGAAATAAAGCGTAAGTAAACACACACTTCATCTGCCTAGCCTTTTCCCAACTCTATTGGGGTCGGCCTCCAGTCTTACAGTATGAAGCTGAATACCAGTATTTTACATGGAGCGACTGCCTATCTGACCTCCACAACCCAGTCAGTACTGGGTACCAACCGCTTAACGTGCATTCTGAGGCATGAAGGAAAGTCGGTAATGATGGTCACCCATCCACAGACCAACCTTGGCAAGCGCGGCTTAACCTTGAACGATCCCGTGCGGCTTTTATTATTTAGTCACGAGCTCCTCAAAGAAAAAAGAGAGTAAGTAAACATGAAATGAAAAAAAAGACCTTAAAACAACTCACTAAATCACTTAAATCAAACCTTCCATTTCCAGACGAATAAAATAAATTGACATCTGCTAATTGATATTGAATCTAAAACTTCTAATTGATCTTTTAACCTTTACATTTCAATAAATTCTAAACGTTATGAAAACAGCTGTGACATTTAATGATGTCTTTATTACCAGTAGGTATCTGATGATAACCAACACGTAACTCTTCCGTAACTGATTCCATAATTTCATAGGGTTAGCCGGTATATAAACGAGAAAAATGTGGACCCGGGTATTAACGATGCTTTGTGTCACAGAAGGTATCGCTGGTATACTTTATATAGGCAGGCTTCGAACAATGGTCTACCGGGTCGCTTTATGAACGATATGAATTGAGTGACCCCTATAGACGTTGCAATATTTGCTTGCCTGTGTTAAACTATTGTATTGTGTAGGAGCTTGAGTTTAAGATGATTAAGGTAACACGTTTTTTTCACTGTTTGTTTTTTAACGCTACTGAATATTGATTTAGTCTATTGATTTTGGTTACCTATGGCTTCCTAAGTTACGTCACTCACATTTTGTTCAGAAGTATTGTAAATACACAAAATTACGTTTCAGTAGAAATCAATTTGAAGTATTCCGAGTCAGAGATATTTAAATAAAGTTCTTTATTAATTACATGAAAACCGTTACTCAAATACCACTATTACCTACCTTTATGCACTGGTTTCGAACTAAAACATTCACAGAACTGGATAGCTCGATCATTCGAATAGGTAATTAAACTCAAAATCACAAACTGCATCAACGCTTTCAGCTGTATCAACATAAACATTTTATGTTTTGGACCTGGCATTAACATTTGACTCCATAAAGCAAACATTCCTGCAAAGATATTTCCGTCACGGCTCCAATTCGTAAGTAATCCGCAATCTTCCATTCTGTGTAACGCTATTTGTCATAATACGACAATAAACGGGACCAAAGGGAAGTTTGGATTTATTTTTCGTTTGTTTAGTGCCAACAATCTCCAGATTAAAAGCTACGAGATATGATACTCTGGCAGAAGTTTGATGTTTGTGGCCATTTTTTGTGTTTTCTTGTTGAGTAAATAAGATCTTTGTTGCTTTAGGTTTTGGTTGCTTTTGATATTTTTCTTTCAGAATAGGAAGTAATGGAATTGGATTAATAAATATCTTGTCAAAAAATATGTAGTAGATAAAAGTATACAGTATAAAGTACTTGTTTTTCTTGATGTCTTAAAAACTTGAGTTTTTCACCAGTCGAACTAACTGCCAGTACCTTACCTTCGTATTTAAAGGGTAATAAATTATTTACTTATTGTGAAAAAGGGTCCTTACGAACAACTACAAGACCTTATACAACGGGGGATTCTATAAGGGATCCGCCTTGTTCGTGTTGAGTCATGGAATTCTCAAAAATATTAATTCGAAAAAGATCATAGATAGTGTAATCAACTAATTTATTAGTTACTACATACATAATAACACATTGAAAAACTATGTGAAGTCAAACTATGTATGTGAATTCTAGAGACAATTCTTGCCTCATCTGGTGAAGATACAAAAGTTGAGGTAAGTTGTTATCATTAACGAACAAAGAGAAAGATTGCGAGTGTTGCTCATAAACAACACAGTAACTCAATCTATCAACAGCTCTGCTTTTAAGAGCAAATAAAACTACATTGTTGAGCTTAGTTGACATTATGAAAGGATCTCTCGTCTTCATCAACACTTTTATGAACTACTAGCGGACGTCACGCGGTTTCACCCGCGTATTTACCGTTCCCGTGAGATTACCATGATGACGGTAAGGTGAAGTTTAAATCAAGAATCTTGGCCTCCCTACACACCAATGAAACGTAGTCAAAATTTATTTTACTGTTAATAAATGAATTACTCTGTTTTCATTTTAATTTCTTTGTAACATTTATATCCCATTCTCTTTTCATAATCAATTGTACACCAAGACTTAAGTTAGCAATTAAGCGGTAATCTGGCGACTTTGCTGTGAATGTTGTGTTTACCTGTATTTGGCATATATTACAATATTACCGTATGATTTAGTTTATGTAAGTGTATGTTAAATAAATAAATTACGGGGATAAAATATAGCCTATGTTACTCAGGGTGAATGTAGCTTTCTAATGATGAAAGATTTTTCGGCGCAGTAGTTTTTGAGTTTATTCATTAAAAACATACACACACACAAAAATACAAATCTTTCCTCTTAATAGTATTAGTGTAGATTGGCTATTATATTCTTTAAACCCAACATTTTGAATTTCAAGTCTACTCAATACCATTTCTATTCATTAAAGAATGAATCAAGAATTTGCTAAAGCCGTAAAAATTAAAACCAAAACGACACATATCCTAAAAAAATGTGATTAAAAATTCACCCTATCATGAGGTCGGTTCCACGAAGAGATATTTTACTTTCTACCCTCTATTTACATACTCAAAAAATTCTGACCCATTTTCAAGAACACACTCTTTACGTTTTTGTTCAAATGTATACAAGTGGCGTAATTTGAGAGAACAAAAAGTGAAAAAAAACGGAGAATTCACAGCGACATAAAATCTAGGCGTAAAAAAAGATAAATGTCAGCTGGCAAACACGCCGCAGATTAACGTTGGTCAAAAGAAAATATATTTTTGTTATAACTACAAATTGGAGGGTACACGTTATATTTTGAGGTATGATTAAAATGTACGTTGATGCTATCTTGTTGCAAAAGCATTGCTTGTTATTTCAGTTTTAGGTATAAAAGGTGTAAAACACCTCTTAACAAAGCCGATAGGCACTTGTTCTCCCCTTCATAGTGATCATTTTTTTTGTTCTACACCATACCTGGGAACCTTCTAGTTACGGAGATATTGGGGTAAAAGTTTCAACTTTTTGACAAGTTTTCTTTTAAATGCAAGTTTTTAATGTAAGATTTTTACGTTAAACACCTCTACGACCCCCGTACTATTCAATCCATCCATCAGCACAATGTTTTAAGTGCGTTACATTGAGTTCTACCACAAAACATGATTTTTCACCCCTAAAAATAAGTCGTTTCCCAGCAATAATTTTTGCGTACAGTTACTTAGTTTGATGTACAGAATGCTTGGTTGACGGCTTCGTGATGAGGTCTTTTACACCATGTATGTAGTTAAAAACAACGTGTATAATGTGACAGGCGTGACCTTGATATATTGTGGACTTAAAGTAGCATTATCATCTTCGTGACCTAATATCAGTGTATTTGGGATAAAAATAAAATAAGGTATGTTTTGTTAATGACTTGCGCGTTTGGTTTTTCAACAAACTCTGGTCATGGTCAGCCATATTAAGTTACAATAGATGCAATATACATATCAATATCTTTCATTCATATCCACTGCTCTCAAAACAGAAAGAAAACAACGGTGAGAAGAGGAAAATGCCTTGTCTTAGAACTGAAAATTTGAAGAGCCTGGAAACATTATAAGTTAATATTGTCTTGGCTTATATAACGATCAATAAACATAATACATAATGAGCTTCCAACATCCATCACAGACCACATCGACAGAAACTTGCTAACCAACAACAAGCTATACCACTAACGCAGCTACTCCCAACCGACGGACAGATCGACTCCCTTTAACTATGTCGATCGATCTACATTAATATCTGAACGCACCAGTTTCTGAGACGATCTAAATTATGCACTTCAGCTAGACGAACTTCAATGGACCGTCAGACACAATGCTTCCATGATTGGATATCTACGGTAAACTGGAAGATAGCATAGCTTCGCGAATATTTGATAGATTGCATCTTCGTTTTGATCGGGCTTGGGTGCGATTGAGTGTGGAAGGAATGACATATGAGGCGATGTAGGTATGAAGGATTTTTATGAATGTGATTTATAAATATAAATTCTTTTACTACAGTTGTGTTTAGAATTGGCTCTTAAATACCTATATTTGTTTTTTAAACTTTGCCCCACACTAGGAATTTTTCATACTACTCAAATACGCAAATAGCCAGACCCGGAAAAACTACCTTTATTCTATACAAATATGTTTTCCATGCGGGAATCAAACTTGCGACACGCAGTGCAGCAGCCGGTCGCTCAGCCACTGCGCTAACGGTGCCGTCAATATTTTTTTTGACTGTAATTACCTATGCCTTTACCTTTAAAAAACCTCTACATCAATTAATAATAATAACGCCATTATTTCCCAAAAATAACAATGTAACATAATTCCATAACATTTCCGTGCACATTAGAATACTAATTTATTCATATTAAAATAATCATAATTAAATTTTACGAGTAGATTCGATTAATTAATGTATATGTTTTTTAAAACCTCTCTATCCATCATCAAATTTAAATTACTTACCAATGTATTCGAATTACCTTGTCCAATATCCAAGTAAAAACACTGTTATAGAAAAACCATTTTACATTACGTAATTGCTAAAGTTTCTCATCAAACTTCATACCCAATATCCACAACCTTCAATTGACTCTACTGAGATAAGAAACTGCCACATGGTTTTTCCTCTCATCGACGTTAAAGTATCATTAATCATGTTTGTACGAACTTCAATAAAGTTTTATACATCCATTAACATTCAGTCTAGACAAGATAGAGTTTCGCTAGCATCAGGATGAAAATACTGAGTGTAGGCAAAAGTAAAAATCTAGCTTTGCTCGTTTCAAAATTTCGGAGTGGGTACTACTAAAGTATAATGTTTTATGGGTCAGGTAACGAATGAATCCCAGAGGCATCGTAAGAACTAACTAAGGGTCTGTGTGAGGAACACGAGTAGTGGAATCTACCCCTAATTGTGACGCCATTTATTCACCTTTCTGTAATAAAACAAACTATGCAATAATAGAATACGTAATTGCCAAATTTTAATTAAGATATTGGTAAAGTCTGCATTGTTAATTATTAAGGAGTTATCAAAACTTCGTGAAGGAACTGACTTGTCTACGAACACGCCTGGGTCCTCGGGTTCACTTCCACTCGCTGAGAGGAGGCTTAAGTCCCAGCAGTGGGAAAGGTGAAGGTTGATTGTGCTGTAGCGGCACTACAAAAAGTAGCCACAGCGGCATCTATGACACAAATGAAGAACTAACATCAAAATTCTAAGTCACGCAGTAAAAATTATCCGCGGATTAAGACTATAATAGAGAAACCAGACAACAACTGTCGTGCAGTAGCCCACCACACATTACACCCGTCTGGTCGGACGATCTCTTTTTCTATAAGAATATGTATGTATAAGAATTTACACCCTTTTCTTCATACCCCTAAAATGCTACTATACTATCACACATTAAGGCCTGAATTCTTCCTACGCTAATGTTGGTCGCGTACGGTCGGTCGCGTACGTCAGCCAGAAATACAGTAGCAACCTAGGCGCCGCCGCTGACGTTAGCGTCGCAGTGTGGTGCTATATAGAATACAATGTAAACTCGTACGTGCGACCGACGACGTACGCGACCGACATATTATAAGCGTAGGAGGAATTGAGGTCTAACAATTAAGGCAGTCTCAAGAAAGTAACCAAGAAACGATACAATTTTGTATTCAAATGTGAGCTCACAATATAATTATAGCAAAATCGGTGGTAAAGAAATTCAGTTCCAAACCTAAAAAGCATAAAATTATTTTCTAACCAAATTCCATTCTTGATAAGAATCTTCCAATTACCTGCTACTTTTCTATTCTATTTCCAAGACTGAGTTAAGTTTTCAAATAACACGATTAAATTCTCTTTTTCTTGTTGTAGACCAAGAAACAAACCACTCGGCATTGAAGAGAGAAATCGAATAACACGCAAGCGGGGTGCCTTGCGGCGTTCGTGATCAATTGAAGTGAATGCTGAACCGAGGAGCGACAACAAACTATCTAGGATACCTGCACTATCTAGATTTAAGTGAAATATTGTCGAGTAAAAGTATAGCTACATTTTTCGGTAAATTGGGAGGTGAATTTTACTGGTAAAACTATTACGCAAGCGGGTAACTTTGTTAGTGGAGTGGAATATTGGAGAAAGAATAAAGCTAATTTGTAGTTATGAATCTCTTGGGATGATTTGGATTCGAGTCGCACGGGACCGGTCAATGTGGCGACACTTGGGGAAGGCCAATGTCCAGCAGTGGACGTCTTTCGGCTGAAATGATGATGATGATGATGAATATCTTGGGAAGACAGTTTAAAAACGCGTGTAGCAGCAGTAAAATTAGTAGAGTAGGGAGAGAGGAGAAGGGGGAGGGGGGGAGGGAGAGAGTTAGTTTTAGTATTAGTATTGAGTAGGTACATCTTGATAGAACGGGTAGGTAGGTGATGTATCGTGAGATGGTAGACGCAGCGTTGGCAGACCAACACAAAGATGGGTCGGGGACGACGTGGACGTCTTACGGAAAAATGGGAAATGAACTTATAGGGTTGTATTGATGATTTTATTGATTTTAATTCTTTAACTAAGTACATACATACGTGTTACGGACGCAAATCATATTTTCAGCAACATACAATCTGACACTGACCTGCAGATGACACCATAAAACAATAATTCCAAGACACCTATCTCTAAAAACATTTTTCAATTAATTGCCAAATTCAATTTTTAGTTGCTTTGAAATTAATAAATAGTTGAGTCATTGAGTTAAATAAACAGTGATGTCACGGTTTGCTATTGCCATACAAAATCTATGAGAGAACCGCGTTTTGACAGCTCTTAAAAAGTATGTCTATTGATGATTGGTGTGTCATTTACCCCATTGCAAAAAACGTACGAACATTTGAATTTCGCGGGTTACCCTTAAACCCGCGCTTCCACCTTAAAATAATACGTAAAGCGTTTCCTAATGGATTACTGTGAGGAAAAACAATGTAATAAACTTAGAGGTCGAAGATTCTTTTGAAATCCATATAATATTGAAAACAACAAGAGAATACTGTTTTAAGTTTTCACGGTTCATAACTATACATAAAATGTCACTTACGGGATATCTTCCGTGATTATTGATTAATTTTTGAGCTCCCGATATTAACCCGCGATTATGGCGCTTGCAACAGCGTCGAAATATCGGGAGCACAAAAATTAATGAATAATCACGGTAAGTGACATTTTAAGTAACAAAATAATACCTCGTTTCACAACCTATTTTTACTTGAAACTATAATTATGGAGTCTTAACGAGCACTTCCTAGTAACCTCGTGTACATTATACGTAGTAAATAACATTATGTTAGTTAAGATAACTCAGATAAACTAATCCAACCACAAGTTCCGCAACATAATAATTTATACTTCTGTGTTCTGATCTAATTTAATACAGCTGTCCCAACTCCTAACACCACCATTCTACAAACCAAACTAGTTATAGAACGCGAAACTAATCATAATAATTTATACATTAATCTAAACTAAATAGTTCAGACATGTTTATTTTACACAGTATCAAAATTAAGTAAATATGGTGCTTATTTTCGAAGTGCTTGTGTATGAAAAGTTTGTCATTGTCAAACATGATACTGGAACTGAAGAAGGGGTCATCAGATTTCAATAATGAACATACAAAAAGTGACATAAATAAAGTAGAACATAGCTTCACACCTGTAGTCCACGAAGGGTTAGGCAGAGGTGTAGGTACCTACCTAATAGTACACCCACATTTTGCCAGTTGTAATAGAGGGTGCCATCAACGGGGCGCAAATCCAGACTCCGTGGCTGCTACTAAGAAATTTCTGATGGAAAAACTCAATTGAAAGGATCATATTCTTAACAGTCTTGCTTGCAATCGTGAGACAAACGAGGAAGTAAATAAAGTAGAAGGCAAAATACAGAAAACACACGTAGCCTAAAGTAACGGTCAAGCCTTAGCTGCACAATGTTACAATTCGATGGCAAAAGCAAAAATATACGAGCCTGTGGAAAATATAAGCTACCGAAGATTTATGTCAATCATATTAAAAGGCTTTTACCGAGTGGTGGCCAAAGTTAGGCCATAGAAACCAGGGCCGCCCTAAAGCTCGTTGGGTCGACGACATCGTCAAAGTCACAGGAAACACCTGGATAAGGGACGCACAGAACTGGGAAGTGTGGCAGAAAAAAGGGGAGGCCTATACCCAGCAGTGGGTGATTCCGGGCTGATATGATGATGATGACGATATTAAAAGTCGTTGCAGAAATACGGAACGCATTAAAAATTATTGATACTTGCCTTGGTTTTCGTTCCCGACCAACTATGAGAGCGACACGAGGCACTCAATTAGCCTTTGCTATAAATGAAGCTCAACGATAAAGTTATTCTGAACACTGAAGGAGCGATCTCAAGAGAGAGAAGTATTTCACTCGATTCTCAAAGTAGATGAAACATTAAATAAACTCTTATATAATACCTATTAATAAAATATTAAGCGTCTACACGTGCCACTAATGACATGAAACCAAAAACATCGACAGAAAGTACAGGTGACCTTTACGAGATCACAAGCGAGACAGCCTGATATGTATATAAACATAAAGATTATAAGTAAACGAGCATTAGCATATAAAATATTCCAGGTATTATAATAAGGAAAGCAAACATTCGTGCTTCGTTTGCTTTCATGTCGAGATCGGCCAATATCAATAGCAATTTATGCCTTAAAAGCTCTGTGATTTTCATGGTAAATATTTTGCTGAGAAAGTTCTGGTGCAGATTTGATAGTAGATCTGCCAGTGTTACTTTTTATGTACTTCCATAGCGGATGTAATATGCTGACTTGTTGACTGTGCAGGCAAACATTATTATCTATACTGAGCATCTCAAACATGCAATAAGTAAGTATACGAAGCAATGTATCGGTTCCGTCTATAAGTAAATCGCTTCAAACATAATCTGGCGAAATGGGGTATTATCGATTCGTCCAACACTCAGAACAATAGGGATGATTCCTCACTAAAAAAATATAATTCTGTTTAGTCCGTCCAGCTAGATTATCGAAAAATATTGGAGCCCGTGTTTTTTGTTTTATCAAATTAATAAAAATTGACGAAGATAAAACGCGTCAAAGATCATGAGCGGGGGCTTGTGACGTCACTTTCCGGTAAAAAATGTACCCAAATGTGACGTCACACGAGTTTTCGACGCACTGTTTCGTCTCAAATTTTTGTTTACGTTAAAAAAGAAAAAAATACGAGTCCAATATTTTTTGGAAATGTATCTGACGGACTAATTAGTTTTTTTTTTTGTCATCTACCCTACTGTTGTGCTCCTGATCAGACTACATCCGACATGGTGCAGTATCCGAAATGCCTCACCTGCACACGACGATATGGACATGGATGGCGATTCTGACGCAACAATAAACGTGGCCATCTACTAGACCCACAAAGAATACGTATAATATACGAAAAAAAAAAATATCTAATGCTCAGACTGGGAGGATGAAGATAAAGATAGGGTGATTAGTCTTTTATAACGCAAAAAATGTATTGTCTTGCAAATTATTTTAGTAAATCATTGCCTTCGTAATTTCAGTTCTACTGCGCCAAAAGATAAGGTTGAAATCAATACGCCCCAAGTTTAAGGTAATTTTAATATGAATTGCCAGCCTACCGACGACGTCCTAAATCGGCGAGACGCGTTAAAGACTGCAAGAATTACGAGCGATGTTTTTATGGATATTAAGTTTTATTATTGTGTCCCTCGACGCTGTAAGTACAGTTAAGTCTTATGTACTTTCTTTAGCATTCAAATTCCTACGTTTACTTGTCTTTTGAAACAACATAACTGAGCGAATTATTGTTTAAGAAACAGTATTTAATTTATTAATACATCATCATCATTTCAGCCGAAAGACGTCCACTGCTGGACATTGGCCTCCTCCACAGAGGGGTTTTTGCCATAATCGCCACGCTTGGCAGGTGGGTTGGCGTTCGCAGTACGTACGGTTGTTACAAAAACACAGAGAGCGCTGCTGCCCATTCTCTGGTAAGTCCCTTAGTCGCCTCTTACGACACCCACGGGAAGATATGGGATGGTGCTCTTCTTTACGTCCGACACCATACAGAAAATTTAGTGCTTTATTAATACTAAACACCAAAATGGCATACTCCTTAAACTAATGATGGCAAGATAACATTAACCTTCTATCTTGCAATGAGTAGACAAAAATAGTCCTTAACGCGATTAACGTATATTTTCTGTGACTTTACTTATCGATAAATTCTTGAGCTAAAGCAATCACCTAAAATAAACCTTCTATACTTAGTACTCAAGATTTAATGCCCTTCGTTCTGAATGGCGCTATCACGAATCTCAATTCATTCGAGACAGATTTAAATCTTCAATAGCTGTTTTATTTACTCGACTCCGAAGTAAAAGGAAGGATTCGAAATTACAAAGGCTTTCTTAAGTGTCTGTCATAGATTGTTGGAAGTATAACTGTCTAAAGTACCGATTACAATTTCCAAGAAATGCTATGGATTTGTTGTTAACAGAGTTTCAGTGATATGAAAGGAACGTCGCTAGTAAACTATCCTAGAATTAAAAAAATGAAGGGATCAACACGCAGTGGACCCACGTGATGGATTACGACCCACCCCCTTTCTCAGAGAGGAAGCTTTGTGTCCTAGCAGTAGGAGCATTATATTAGGCTGATCATGCAATACAATGACTCTTACCTCTTAAGAGCTATACCTAATTGTTTCCTTGAAAACATTTAAAACCAGTATTTCAATCATCACCTTCCTTCTGGTAATCGGTTATCGTGGTGCGGACATTGATGCGGAGGAATAGCAAAAAATGTAGTGAGGAAAATGTTGAGTACGAATGTAGATAGCTTTATGGAAGAGCAAAGAAACGATGATGGAAGGATGATATGGCTAAATAGGAAGAGCTGAGATGAGATATGAGAAAGTATGAAAGAAAAAGACAATCTGCGCCGACCAAAAACAAAAAAAAAACGTAAATTCAATCGTAATTCGTTTTGTTCGTAAATTGAGTTATGGGCAGGCCAATGATCAAACACTGTTTTAAACTTTCACGGTTCTTCTTCTTCTTAGCGTGTCGATGGCAATCTAAATTGAGTCGGCCCAGAACTGAGCCACTAGTTTGGTGCTTTCGGTTGCGCCCATCAGTTCCTGTAGTGAGCAAACAACAGGACACGCAGGACACGATAATAAGTGCCCCATCGTTTGTGGAACAGCACCACATTTACACTCCAGGCAAGAGTCATTGATGAATCTCCACCTAACCAGGTTTTCCTTGCTGCGGCCAACCTGGGTCCGGAGTCTATTTAAAGACTTCCAGGTCAGCCATGGCAACTCATGTCCAGGTGGGAGATTTTCAGCGGGTGGAATGAATGGGATTGGTAAGGATGCATTACTGCGCCACAGCTTTAGTCTTTCCGTGGAGCGCTCGCCACTGAGAGGGGTGACACACTTCAGAAAGCTGTTTCGGCTTTTCAGCCTTCACGGCCTTTACTTTCACGGTTTAAAACTAAACTTATATTGTCACTTACGGGATATCTTCCGTGATTGTTCATTGTTTTGAGCTCCCGATATTTCGAATCTCTGTTGCAAGCGCCATGCTCGCGGGTTGACTGGAGAATGCGGGTGGATGGAAAATAAATAAAAAAAACACCGGGAACACAAAACAATGAACAATCACGGAAGATATACCGTAAGTGACAATATAAGTTTAGGCCAATGATCTCTATACTAGCATGCTAGTTGGTGCAGCATTTGTCTTCCTACATGTAACAATGTCAGTCATCATCTCAATGCTTAATCGGTTTAAGGCAAAATCGTCTTTCACAATACTAATCTAGGTATCGTTTTTGTGTTCTTTGTTGGTGTTTTTGCTCTCAAAATCTATCCATTAATGTCCATCATTCTTACAGAACTTTAATACATATTCATATGTTTGAATACAACTAAAGCAACTACCTCTAATAGATTAGTAGGTCATCGTGAATGCTCAAAGATTCATGGCCGTTTTGCTAAACCCTGATTTACGAAAACATTAAGCATGTTTCCCGAGACAAGTTATACCGGCGTAATATATAGACTTATGGGCTAGGCAATAAATAATGTCTAGACCACGTATTACTTGTAAATACCAACTTGTAATAAGATGTTGTAATATTCTTGGTAATAAATATGCTGGTATAATGATATTATTTTAATATTATCTTGTGACGCGACTTGGTTTACGAGCGTGGTATTTTTTTGTAGTGTATATAATTTATAGCTTTATGTTTATTTCTGAAGTAATACGTTTTTAAACAAACTTTGATGGATGGAGAGGGAGAGGAAGACTAAGGAAACGATGGATGGATTGTTCAGGAATCATATGAAAGATAAAGGTTAAATGATTGCGTGACAGTTGACAGACCAGCAGGCTTAACCAAGTTGACAATCTACAATCGTTAACGCTAGTAGAAATGTATGGGAATGACATCATCTCAACGTTAAATCACGTGATCAACACAAACGAATAGAAAATTTGTAGACAAGTTTACATCGTTCAAAATGATAGAATAGAATGTTATCGTTTCTACAATGTTGATCGTTATACTCTTTGGTAAGAACGCTCACCATAGACTAAAGTGTAGGTTTTTTTTACAGACATTAGAGAACGAGCGATCGACTCAGTCGTGTCAACTTGGCTACCAATTTAGCGCTTTCTACAATCCCTTACGCCGAGGCGTTTACGATTGTAGAAAGAGAATCGATATGAAACGTTTGTAACTTTGGCTAGGCCTGCTGAAAGGAAGAAAAAGACGTTTCATTTCAATCGAGAGGATGGCTTCAAATTGTCAAGTACGTGAAATCCAGTATTGAATATGCTCAAAAGTAGCAGCCAGCAACATAATAAGGACTCCACAAAACCTAGTGATACTGTGAGTGTGTTTTGTCATGACTTAGTGTCGAGTTCCAGTAGTGCGCGTAGCAAAAGACAACAGCGTCGAAATATCGGGAGCTCAAAAATAAACAATAATCACGGAAGATATCCCGTAAGTGACATTTATAGTATAGAAAAAGACGTGTTGTGCTGACCCCAAGTAACATGGAACAAGGACATGAAGATGATGATGATGAATACTTATTAAGTAATTTTAATGTCTCACGGTAGGAAATATTTTAAGAAAAACTATTTAAAAGGTCAAATGAAATTGGCCAGCGAATCTCCACTCCCGTGATGAGTGTTGATGTCGAAACATAATAACACAGGTAAGAAATTAAAATTGATGGAACAGAGCTTGGGCAGTCAATAAACCGTATACCATCTTGCTAAATATGAGTATTCCACAACGTTGCATCCTCACTATAGTACTAAATGCCGCATCAATAAACTAAAAGAAAAATCATTGGATTTGCCTAACACTAGTGTTGATCCCTTTATAAATTCAGCAAAAAACAAACGCGAACTAAAGCCACCGGTTTCAGAACTAAACTGCGAAACTGATTTGAATAAAACGTATTGCTACGCCGAGGTACGTACGTCACTAGTAAAATGGAAATCAAATATGGCGGCCGGTAAAAATAAAATGTAAAGCGAACCGATTTGAACAAACATTGTTGTTGGATTTTGTGCGAGTGCTGTTTAAATTTTGATGTGATAGTTTTTTAAAATGTAATGGAGTTATCAATTCAGTATGTTTCGGTGATTGTATCTTATGTCAATAAGCTCGCGATTAAGTAAGTCGAGCTCGTGGCTAAATAATAACAGCCTCTCGAGTCAATCCGAAGGGTAAGTCGTGCTTGCCTAGGTTGGTCGGTGGATGAGTGACCACCAATTTCATACCCAGTTTTCTCCGTGCCTCGGAAAGCACGTTAAACCGTTGGTCCCGGCTATAATTTATCGATTTTTGACAGTTGTTCAATCATCTGCTAGTTAGGCAGTGGCCCGAAAATCTGAAAACCAGTCTTACCGTATAATAGGGTATTGTATTACCCAGTACCAAATGGGTTGTAGAGGTCAGATAGGCAGTCGCTTCATGTAAAATATTGTTATTCGGGTGCGTCTGGTTAGACTGAAATCCAACCCAATATAGTTTCGAAAACGCTAGGCAGATGTTGAAGCTCGCCATCTATTAAGTCAAACGTTTACTATAACACGTAAGGCCCAGACTCCACCAAAGCGGAGATGAGCAGAGCGGAGAATACACCTGCAAGATACGACCAGTTTGATTGTTCGATTCCCACATGTCTCCTCCAAATCCACTTGTGTCCACTTTGGTGGAGTCCGAGCCTTAAAATTTTATCAAATCAGTACAGATAAGTTTTAAACAGTATCTTTATATGGAAATTGACATTTCGTTATTTCAGTACTTACAATAAGAAACGCTCTGGCGTAACGATTTGGACTCGTTCCTGACTGATTGGTTAAAGAAGGCAAAACACCGACAGAAATTAAAAAGAATAGAGCCTTTGCCCACAGTGATACAAAAAAAAAACTGTCAATGTCCAGTGCTCGGATACGCATCCACAATTTATCCATACTGACTTTACCGTCCCTTTAGATATGCACGGAGTGGTTTTCCATTTCTTCGTGGTTCATTTGTTTGCCAGACGTGCAATCGTGCGTAGTATGGTCGTGGGTGATATTGCTTGATCCCTCCTACATTTTTGTACAAAGCGAAACTAAGTACACTTACGTAGCTTAGCCGTTCTTTTGTGTTCTGCGTCTATGATGATGGTGAAATTTTGGAGGGAGTATTATACACTTATGCGTATACTTTTGCGTGATAGCAGTTGTTATGTTATTGTTATCATGTGCTTTCAAGTTGTTTTATTTTAAAATGATTTGGAGGACTGCCTCGCTGGTCTTGTGGTCGTAAGTGCGAGTGGTGAAGTCCTGGGTTCGATTTTCAGGTCAAGCTAAGTGCTATTGGGAATTTCCATAAATAATTTTTCAGTAGCAGCCTCGGAATCCGGATTTGTGTCCGGTTGATGGCAATAAGTTCGCCCCTTTTAGATGGGACTTACTCATAACTGACGAAATTTGAGTATACTTGTTAGGTACACCTCTGCCTAACCCTTCGGGGATAAGGTTCAATGTTATGTTATGGTTTGGAGGAAATCTGGATAAAGGTCTATTAATCCCCAACATAAAAGCAAGTACGTTTATCCGTGATGAAGGTTAGACTGACAATGATAGCGGCGATGACAATGTAAAAACAAATACCAGACAATTCTAGATTGCCAATCATAAAACAGTGTTCAACAATAAAGACCTAAATGACATCGTATCAAAGGATCAATACTCGTCCAAACAAATATTTGTGTGGCCTACAAACACTCAATATTGGTGGAAATCTGTCCGTTTGTACTTTCAGTTCGTATTTGTATTGCAACTACAATATTGTGTCCCACTAGGAATAGTTTGAAGTAGCGAGACCTATTTTCCTAGACTAAGGTTTTAATGGGAAGCTGCTAACTGTGATAAATGTGTCGTAAAAGACGTACTTTGATGGTGTGCTAAGGTCATAACGTTCTCAGCAAACTCATCATGTTTGTAAACACGCTATATTAAACAACAACGAGACTATACCTGTTTGAGTAAAGGCTTGAAGTTAGTATGATGAAGTGTGGGGGACCTAGTGGGTAATATGATCGTAAAATTTTTACTTCCCTGCTGTTGATGGGAGTGGAGAAAGATAGAATATTAAATCCGTCATCTGCGATAAGCGGGATGGAAAACTTCAATTTTGTTGTTTATAGTGATTTGTATATGATAAAAATCTGCATAAAATCTTTATGTGCATTATACACAAACGCCAGAAAATGGGCATCGTCGCGAGAGAGGCCTAGAAAACGCTAGCGTGACGACTTATAGGCGTTTGCTAGAGATTGATCTGAGAGAGCCGCAAGTAGAGAGGAATGGAAGGCTTGAGGGAGGCAAAAAATATAAACTATAAATACACTTAAAATAATCATGAAAATATGAACAGCTATAATAATGGTGGTTAAGCCGTGTGGTATCCGACAGAGTAGAATAGAACCAACCCATCACACTCACGGGTGTCGTATAAGGTGACTAATGTCTGAGGCAGAACACCTTGCGCCTCCGTAGACCACAGAATGGGCAGCAGCGTTTTCTATTAGTCTTTCATCACTGCGGTCTCCAATCCGCCTGCCAAGCGTGGAGATTACGGCAAGTTTCTCCCATCATGGGAGAGGCTTATGTCCAGCAGTGGACGTTATGGGCTGATGAGTGTAGTGTAGTATAATAATGGGAAAAGAACTATAGGATGACAAAAAATCGCCATCATCCTGTCAACAGGAAAACTGAGCAGAAGGCTGGCAGTATAACCGAAGTTGCGGGACTGTTCGAAAGAGATACCGTGGCCCCAGAACACAAAGGGCGATGAAGGAACATGGATGGGTTTTAGTCAGTAAAAGTCTGACACTCCCTCCTGCTCCGCCCAGAGCGGGAGGAGACATTTGATGATTTCCCATCCGAAAAAAAAAAGAAACAAAAAGGCTAGCAGTAAAAAATAGTCAAGATCGAGGATAAATAATAAGAAAAGGATTAAAAATACTGTAGCACTTCAATACCCGCAATTACAGACACAATTAAAATAACAATGCACCGTGCCTCTGGAGGCACGGCCGGGAGCATACGGGTTAAAGAGGCTATCAGATGGACTGTCAAAAACAGAAATCCCATGTCTTAGGTGAAGCCATATACCGACACCAGGTAATTGCAAGTATATTACAATGTTGTTCATTTTGCCCGTCTCTCGTAAATTTTAAACATCTTTGATCATGATAAACAGGCAACTTGTAAACTTATACACAGTTTTACACAACACGTTATTTATAGACACACTCCTCCTTCTCTAGGGTACACAAATATACATTATATTCCCGCACAACCGAATTTCCTTCAGCGAAATTCCGTCCGACACATTTCTTTAAAAACTCCTCCAACGTATGCTCTTACGTCGTTGAAATATTTCACTCGGGCGAAACTTCCCCAGAATAAACATATATCAGCTATATTCAAATTAAATAAGCCATAATTTTTAAAAGTCCCAAGTTACGGCGTGGTTATGCAGTTTCTCTGGTATTACAAGCGTTCGCATAATGCGATGTGTCTACCAAGTACGTCTAACTTACCCCAAGAATTGTAAGACTTTTTTTTATTAGGTATCTTCTTAGTTTAACGTGCACGTAAAGGTTTTAAATGGTGTTCCAACTTTGCATAACGCGAAGTTTTTAAAAGTTTTAGATAGAGTTTATTTAAAAGATGCACAATTGCGTCTTGCAGCGAAATTGTTTTTTCGAGTGGTTTAACTATTTGAATAGCGTGAGAAGAACGTAGACCGTCAGCTTGCCGCCGCGAAAGTTTTAAAAGTAAAATAAGGGAAATAAATGAGCCATGTTTTACTTTAATGGTCACATCTGTTAATAGATATGCACCATTACAAGTTTACGACTTTAAATAAATGTATTGTGAAAAGAAAATGCATGGACATAAAAACATTATTTATAGACGATGGTAATAGCGAAAACACTGAATATTTTGGTCTTCTTTTCATAAAAATATTTATTTTATTGTAGTCATAAAAGAAAACGCAAGATGTCTCGTCTATCTGCATTGGACGTATTTTGAAAACAGTTTTTAGTCATTCATTGGGAAAATAATTCATTTAAATGCATTGGAAAAATAAATTTCGTTGGAAATCTTTCATCAAGATATGACATAACTTGACTTGTGTTTTAATGTATTTATTAACACAGAGTGTCAGTGAACTTTATTTA
Organism: Xestia xanthographa; assembly: GCA_905147715.2. NCBI lineage: Eukaryota > Metazoa > Arthropoda > Insecta > Lepidoptera > Noctuidae > Xestia > Xestia xanthographa. The sequence goes on from LR990650.1 coordinate 28,090,889, forward strand.
TTTGTACGTTCTTAAATCATGATTTGAATATCGTGGCTATAACTGATATTTTTGTCGTTTGTTCTGTAACGCGACCAATATTGTATTTTACCCACCATTATCTCAAAGTATCCAACCCCACAGGGTTCAATCAGGACTTCCCTACACATCAGACGCGCCAAACCAATGACAGCCAATCTTCGTCCAACATAAAAAGAAGAAAAACGTTTAACTAAATAGCCGCCTATAAACCAACATCAACAAAGTTGGCGAACTGAAAAACTTGGATAAAGAGCAATTTGCCAAACTACAGCGATTTGTTGCCGCATCAAATGATGATGATATTATTCTGACGAAAGTATGGTGGAATGTATTTGATGTGTGGGTAATAGTGGGGTAATGTGGCTATCTTAGAAACTAGACATTCGCAAGGTTAGCGTAAATTGTCTGGAAATCAGTAATATCTGCAAAAAAATGGTATACGTGATGATCATGTGAATCTTGTTCTGGCAGTAACCAATCTGACACCGAACGAATATAGATGTTATTTTAAAATGGCGTAGTTTTTTTTTTCATTGAATCTGGATTCAAAAATTTGTTCTTGGAAGCTCTGGACAGAGAGATGTGAAAGGAGGATAGAGAATGGCTTTTGCCTAGCCGTAAGTCAATATAGCGGGGCAGCGGTGGCCCAGTGGTGGCGGCCCCGACTTACAAATAATAAGTCGTGGGTTCGCACCCAGACAGGCGCATTACTTTTTGTAATTTATTTCATCACAACTGCTCTCAAAACGGCGAAGGAAAACATGTGAGGAAACCGGCATGTCCTAGAACAAAAAAAATCGAACACATGTGACATCTACCAATCCGCACTGGGTCCGCGTTGTGGATTACAGCCCATTCCCTCTCATAGAGGAATAGGCTGATGATGATGATGATGAAGTCAATATAGGATAGTGCTTTTTTAATGAACAAAAAAGGAAGTGACATGCGTTTAAAGGAAATGGAAGGAGTGGATAGAGACCTCTGCCCAGTGAGACAGAGCAGGCTAACAAAAAAACACAATCTACAATAACGGAAGGCATGATCTAGGATACCCGTGGGTGCGTTGCTATCCTAGAGCAAGTCTGAAAATATCACATGTACAAGGTACTGGTAATAATAATTTCCCGGGTGAGCTCCTACACAAACCTCTACTATACCACATGCATTCAGTACACTACATTAATTCTGATACTTACATGTCACTGAAATGAATGTACCGAAACGAAATCTAGAGGACACAATTTACGGTACAAAATTTGTACCAAGTAACAAAATGCTCGACATTTCAAGTTTTACCCACGGTCGCGTGCATTTCAAAACGTTAAGTTTACAAAGTACCCATTGAAGCTTTAGCCAGGGTGAACACAAGGTGAATAGGCGGTAACGAGCGCGGTGGCGAAAATTCGAAGACATGTGACATCTACCAATCCGCACTAGGCCCGCGTGGTAGATTATAGCCCATTCCCTCTCATAGAGAGGAGGCCTGTGTCCCAGCAGTGGGAACGTTAATAGGCTGATGACGATGATGATGATGATGATGAGCGCGGTTGTGTGAGCGATCAGGGGTCTAAAATGGCCGCTTCAGCAGAATTATCAATGACTAGCTGACCCACGCGACTTCGTCTGCGTCACATAAGAGAGGAAAAGCTAACAAAAGGAATACATTTTCCCCGTTTTTGCAACATCTTTCATTTATGCTCCGCTCCTTTTGGTCGTAGCGTGATGTTATATAGCCTATAACCTTCCTCAATAAGTGGGCTATCCAACACAAAAATAATTTTTCAATTCCAACCAGTAGTTCCTGAGATTAGCGCGTTCAACCAAACAAACAAACAAACTCTTCAGCTTTATAATATTAGTATAGATATGAATAACGTTTTAATTCGTAAAATTATCACAAAGTTACAATTCACAATATTAAGTGCGTCTACGACTATTTTAAGAATTTTATCGTGACTCATTTATAATAATCCTATTATGATCCGCCATTTTAGACCCTCTGGTAGCCAAACTGCATCGTGGGTATATGTAATAGTTATTAGAGGCTAAATAAGACATACGAGTTGCACCCAGTAATAATAGACTATTGCTTGATTTCTAAGCCTCTAAGGTATCCGTTTGCCAAACCTGGATAGTGGAGTAGAAAGTACACTGTATCTGGTTAGATTGAAAGCGAATTTTAAAATAGTAGAGAAAAGGTTAGGCAAATAATGATCGCTCGGTTGATAGGTGGCTATGTTTGATTGCACATGACGCCAACCATTCTCATATATGTTAAGATTCCATAATATTACAGGTAGGTGCCAACAATACAAATTACGAATGCCATAACGAACATTGATTTGTTGTTTAATTTGTTACGTTAGCCTCAGTGCTTACAGTTGAAAATACGTAACTATACAACAGCAAGCTAAAAATTTTCACCAAAAGAAGGGTTTGATACTTCGGGCCCGCCTCAGCACCCGCTCATGCTCCTCACTCTAGTCAAAGCTTCGACAGAGATCCGGCAGAAGATATTATTCATGCACCAAAAGTTTACAAAGTTCCTCATTCGTTCCACGTCACTATGTCTGTAAGTTGAGTCATAGTTAATTTGAACTTCTACAGCGATATTTAATATAATTTTGTTTTACACTTCTCAAGTATTACCTACTTGCGAAATTACTTTGAAGTTAACGAAATCTTTTAAAGTTAATATTTAAATGATTTTGATATGGATAACGAGTTTAAGTTGTGCTTATGAATTATTACTTAAATGAAATAACCTTGCTTTATATATTTTTTCACTTCAAAGAAGTTGCTAGAAAGACCTAATGTTAAAATAAAACACGTTTGAATAAAAAACCACACAAAAAATTAGTTAATGGCAAATAATTCTGATTAATATTAAATCAAAAGTGCCAATCACAAACACAATAGAGACTTTATTAACCCCAAACGATCTTAAATATTCAATATTACCATTACCAACCATTATCCTTCCAACAGGCACTCAAACTAAATCTGATATCACGAAAATCGATGAACGCGTATCATATTACACGATCAAAGCAAATAATATTTCAGGACAAAATTTCCATACGTCTAATGTAAGTGATACACACAGTAAGGGTCTGAGGATAGTTCCTTGAGGGACCCTTTTAGTGGGCACCAATAAATCAAACCCTAATGGAGTGTGTAAGCCTCTCGCAGGGTCTGAGCGCATAATATTTTCGAATTTTACAGTAGGCAGGGATGGAACCGACCCCAAATGGTCCGAATATTGATGGCACCTCATGTTGACATTGTAGTAAGCATTAGATAGAATGATTGGACGAAAATGTGAAAGTTTTCTCTTGTTAGGTTTTTGCTTATTCATGGGGTCGCTTTTTATTGATTATGTGTGTGACTTTGTGATAAGAAAATTGTTCAGAATAGATCTGAAAGGCTATTAGAGAGTGTCAGGGGGCTGTGTAATGTCTTTATATGAAATATGAATGTTAAACGAGTTTTATCTTAAAATTACACTGAATATCAATATTCTGTACGAAAACTAAAGTTTAGATTGAGTAATAACGTTTTTAGCTATTCACCAAGTAGAACTTTTAACGAGTCTAGAGGTTATTTCATAATTAATATTTGAAATATGTCTTGAATAGACTAGGTTTTAGTTTGCAGAACCAAATTTAAATTCTAGATTAAATTAAATTATTTATACTGTTACCAGAATGTTGAAATCAATTACTCCAAGTTTACCTGCAATGAAAAGAAAAATAAAATTAATTCATTTATTCTACCCGTTCGTAAGTCAGCCTCATGCAATATGCCACCATTTATAAGAATGGCTTAGTGGTCAAATAGTAAAGACTGGCCCCTGAAAACAAAGCAACTATTATAATTATTTATGTTACTTTAAAATATAACTTAACATAATGTTGTATGTACAGACGACAGCTCATCAAGCTACTCGAAACTGTCAGATTTTCTAAAATCAACTTGATGCTTTAGCGATAAAGTTAAATCTATTAAAGTTTGAAAGATTGTAGTAGTTGTTGTTGGAGTAGTTGTGTGCGTTTGTAGTAGCCGTCAACCAAGCATTCTGTACACCATACGAAGTAACAAAAATTATTCCTAGATAACGACTTTTTTTGTGGGGTGAAAAATCACGTTTTACGGTAAAACTCAATGTACCGCACTCAAAACATTGTGCTGATGGATGGATTGAATATTACGGGGTTTGTGGAGGTATTTATAGTAAAAATCTTAAATTAAAAGCCAGTATTAAATAAAAACCTGTTTTCCAAGTATGATCTAAATTACAACAAAAAAAATGATCGCAAAAACGGGGAAAACAAGTGCCTTTCGGCTTCATTACACCTATAAGCCGCAAGTTTTAAAACAGGCGTTAACAATTTTATAAAAATAGACGCATTCATAATAAATATTCCAAACATGAAAGTGCCAATCGAGTTCAACGTTACACTGAAAATAAAGTTCATGATTTATTCAGTGTCGCTAATAATAGATTCATACACAGATCTGCTCACCCTGCAGATGAAAAAGGGATAATACTTGTCATAACAAGGCCCGGTTTCACACTGTCACACAAAACTTCCTAAACACGAAGCCAAAGAAGTTTTGTTTTATATTCAAAAGCTAATTAATGGTACTTTTCGCAATTTAGGCCCATTCACATTTAATATTGAAAAGGATTAGGGTCCCAGTTGTTTTGCGGAGTGCAAAAAGAAAAAGTTTCTATCAGGTCTACCCCTTAAACTGACTTGGGTTTAAGTGGACGTTCTTCGTAATATGAAAAGTTTGACAGTTAACGACAAAGTGGTGTAAAAAGTGTCCTTAAAACTATGTAATGGTTTTAAAAAAATACTGTTCTACTGTTGTTGTAATGTCTAATAGAGTTTTCTTATTGTTATTTGAGAGAACTTGTTGTAAATGGATGTGATTGTTCAAATTTTGCGTTGACTCCTATTGCATGATGTTTTTTTTTATTTTTTGTAGCAGTCTAGCCTCTCTAATTTAAAACGTTATTAGGCAAATAATAATAATTATTATTCATCACATCACATTATTTCGACGCAAAAGCTTGCTTTAATTTTGAGTTAATATTTATAAATTAAGGCGAAGAATATTAATTAAGCTACACAACATTAAATATATATTGAAGGCAGTACAATGGATAATTAAATAAATAAACAATCTAGTAAATGTTCAAAATTTTATTTAAATTTGATGAAATTAACAACAACAAAAAAAAACACAAAAAGAAAAGGACAAAAAAATACACTAAAAGAAAAACAAAAAAAAAACACTAAAACAAAACCACAAAAAAGTGAAAAATAACTTTAGCTTCAGAAGCCGGTGAGAAAAACACCAAATCAATCAAAGGTCAAGTTTCAGAAGTCGGTGACCTTGTTTAATTGATTTAGTGTTTTTGTCACCGACTTCTGAAACTTGACCTTTGATTGATTTGGTGTTTTTCTCACCAGCTTCTGAAGCTAAAGTTATTTTTCACTTTTTTGTGGTTTTGTTTTAGTGTTTTTTTTTTGTTTTTCTTTTAGTGTATTTTTTTGTCCTTTTCTTTTTGTGTTTTTTTTGTTTGTTGTTTTTTTTGAAGTCGGTTTTATTTTTGGCAAAAAAGGTTTATTTTATTTTTCCATTTTTAGTTGTAATATCCTATACTTACTAATATTTGCTATGCATTCATTGTACATGGTTAACAATACATGTCATGGTAATAGGCTTATCCCCAATAAATGGAACATAACATGCCATAACTGTCGAAATCTGGGTGTACTGTACACATCTATGTACCCCTCAGAGCAAACAGGTGTAATGTTACGTCATGATGTTGTTTAAACAATGAACATCCAACCGATGGGAGCTATCACAACAGATTTGCCGTCTATTTTTGAAGAGTTCTATTGTATATCTCCGAAGATCAGCATCAGATCTTCACCAAATTAAAATGGGACCACCTCAGGAGTATACTTTTTCAAATAAAAAAAGAATTTTGAGAATCGGTCCACAAATGGGAGAGAAATCAGGTAAATTGTACACTTCTGCGTACCCCCTCAGAGCATACAGGCGTGATGTTCCGTCATGATATTGTATAAACAATGAACATCCAACCGATTGGAGCTATCACAACAGATTTGCCGTCTCTTTTTGAAGAGTTCCATTGTATATCTCCGAAGGTCAGCATCAGATCTTCACCAAATTAAAATGGGACCACCTCAGGAGTGTACTCTATCAAATGAAAAAATAATTTTGAAAATCGGTCCACAAATGGGAGAGAAATCAGGTAACATACATAAAAAAAAAAAATAAAAAAAAATACATACACACGAACATAATATAACCTCCGCCTTTTTTGAAGTCGGTTAAAAATAGACAATTATGAAAAGGTCTACTTAACCAAATATAAAACGCTTTACACGCGTTACGCGTTACGCTTGCTTAGTATGGCTTCCCATTTTCGGGGGGCGCATTTGACTGACTTCGTCTACATTCGGTAGCTATTCCACCCCTGTGGCCTATTAAGCACTTGGATGTAACAGCGGTGGGACAATCTTTTCTAACCGCTTATGATATTACAGGGGATGGAAAGGCGCGTTTGGCCTAATGGGTGTCGAGAGTTAGGAAGTGTGTAGGTATTGTCGTTCGTGGGTGTGGTTGGAATGAGTGTGATAGGACGAGGTGTTAATGGTAGACATTGTTATGTTTTTGTAAACAAACATATTTTTTTTATTGTTTGAAAACAAACTAAACAAATTGGCTAATTTGAAAAAATAGGCATCTATCTTGTAGGAAAAGCGATTTAAAAACGCTAGAACACAGTTTAATGCATTTTTTATTACAATTCTTCATATTATTTTCCATAAAATCAAATGAAATGATTATTTATTTCGAACAAGGAAAAATAACTAAACATAGAAAGACAGAAAGAAAAACCAATTTTAACCACAATCTTATTATCAACACCTACTGTATATAATTTAAACTCGAATATAGAAAATAAAGATATTTAAAGTACTTACGGGATAATATCCGTGATTTTCTTGTTCTATGAGCTCCCAGAGCTGAGCTTCTGGGAGCTCATAGAAAAAGTAAAGTGTAATAGTAGTGTAGTGTGTGTCTGTTTAAGTGTAGTGAAAAACCGTGAAAGTCTAAAACAGTGCAATTAAGATATTATATAATTAAAAATAGAGGTGATTGACCGATTTCTGCAGCATCACGACAAGGCGAAACATAATCGACTGTTGACGTTTATTTAGAATTTATCGACAGGATTCAAATATTACAAAATTCTTAAAATTATCGCAAAATACTTTAAAAAGCTGTCCGTGTAGTGCATTGGATCTGCTCTAAAAATAAGTTTCTTTTTTTATATTCTACTCCCAACGGGGTGGAAAATGGTTACGGTCGAAACTTTACCCAATTTCGGCGGCGGTGGCCCCTTTTATGCTATTTTGGGTCAGTGAAATAATATTAAGTTATTTAATGGTTTTAATTATTTAACCAAGAAAAAGGTATTTTTGTGTTGTTTTTTTTTTATATTTGGTTAAGTAGACCTTTTCATAATTGTCTATTTTGTTGTTGTTAATTTCATCAAATTTAAATAAAATTTTGAACATTTACTAGATTGTTTATTTACTTAATTATCCATTGTACTGCCTTCAATATATGTTTAATGTTGTGTAGCTTAATTAATATTTATAAATTAAGGCGAAGAATATTAATTAAAATCAACTTTTTGTAATATCTATTATATAGAAAACCTAAGTAAATGAAACTTTTTATTATTTTTCGCCTCAAAGGCACTTAGGACAGGCACTGGACTTGTGCTCTCCACAAATGGGATTATTGCAGCTGTCGCACATAGACTTTGTCATCCTTCTAATTTTTGATGGACAGGAAGGCACAATATTTTCTTTTTTTTGGCTCAGGTCATCACTCTGTACTTCATTTTCTAATAAATTGTTATCGATTTCACTGTCAAACCCCTGAATCTCTTCGTCGCTTGTTTCATGCAACAAGCGACTGATTTCTTCATCAGTTGCACAATTTGTGACGTCATTATGTTTTCTTTATCGTAGCTTAAATAACAAATAAAAAATATGTACATTTATTCTCAAAAAAGTCACAAAAACACATTTTACCTAAAGTCAAAATAATGACACTAAAGATAACCATACGTCACATCGACGTACGGTAGGTAAATATTGACGAAAGTATTGCACTTACCGGAGCGATAAGGGTATGTCCTGCAAGCTCCGAGGGACGACTGAGCTGGCGGGAACGGCAAGTTTAGTGACGCGAAAAACAAACGAGATTATATAGATTTTTTTAAATCGAATACGTCGATTCGACGTAGGTTATCTATCTAGGGTTAAAGTATTTTGCGATAATTTTAAGAATTTTGTAATATTTGAATCCTGTCGATAAATTCTAAATAAACGTCAACAGTCGATTATGTTTCGCCTTGTCGTGATGCTGCAGAAATCGGTCAATCACCTCTATTTTTAATTATATAATATCTTAATTGATTTGATTTAGAAATTTCTTTATTTTAACATAAACACAACAGATAAATGACATTCAGATCTTATTCTAAAAGCATTATACATTAAGATTAGGTGTTTTGTGCAGACTATGGCGCCTATATAAAACATTTGCGAATACAAACAATATGTAATGTAAAAAACTTGTTGTTATGAATCAGAAATATCTTATTACTTACGGTAAACAAATGTCGAACTGTACAGCGCGATGATAGACACAAACGCACTTTATAACACTTAATAAACTAAATTAAGAAAGATTGTTACAATTAACATTGATAACATTACATTTTCACTTTAACAGTTTAATAAATATGTATTAAAAATGCAAATGAGCCTCGTCTACTGAGTATGATTCGTTACAAATCTACCCTACATTCAAGCGAACGTAATAAAAATAGTCCGGTCATGTAGTCACATCGCCTTTGTTATTCGAATAGCAGTAAGTGATGTGGGAGACGGTAACGATGATATTTGTCGATATATTTTAAGTTTGTAGATCGTGTTCGGCCAATGGTGGAAATAAGTGGGTTATTATGTTTAGGGTTAGTTACCAGGTAAAACTTTTTTGTGAGTTTTGTAATGTATTGTTTTAATGTTGGGAAATTTAATTGAGTGTGTAATGTTTTAAGATTTGTCCGAAAGGGTGTATTGAATGAGGTTTTTATTGCTTTGTTCTGAACTACTTGTAGTTTGGAGTAATTACTTTCGCATGTGCTACTCCAGACCGGGGCCGCATACGTAATGCAGGGTCTTACTAGGGTTGCGTAGATTTTTAATTTGGTCTTTGAACTGACTTTAGATCGCCGTTTTAAGATTGGATGCAGGCAGTTTAGAGCTTTTATTCCTTTAACGCGGAAGTACTCGGTATTTTTGGTCCAGTTCATTTTATTGTCCAGCACTAGTCCAAGATACTTGGTCGATACACGCCATGGCAAAGTATAATCATCCACTTTAATGCGTTTTTTAGGGACAGTTCTCTTTCGTGTGAACATTATGACTTCGGTTTTTGTGGAATTTAATTTTAATTTCCATTGGGTAAAATATGAAACTAGAAGCTGTAATGATAACTGAAGCCGCTCAACTATTAAATCGGTATCTTTACTTGAAGTAAATGATGCTGTGTCATCAGCAAAACACGCAAGATGAGTATGGGGCTGCTTGGGCATGTCGTTTATAAATATCTTAATTGCACTGTTTTAGACTTTCACGGTTTTTCACTACACTTAAACAGACACACACTACACTACTATTACACTTTACTTTTTCTATGAGCTCCCAGAAGCTCAGCTCTGGGAGCTCATAGAACAAGAAAATCACGGATATTATCCCGTAAGTACTTTAAATATCTTTATTTTCTATATTCGAGTTTAAATTATATACAGTAGGTGTTGATAATAAGATTGTGGTTAAAATTGGTTTTTCTTTCTGTCTTTCTATGTTTAGTTATTTTTCCTTGTTCGAAATAAATAATCATTTCATTTGATTTTATGGAAAATAATATGAAGAATTGTAATAAAAAATGCATTAAACTGTGTTCTAGCGTTTTTAAATCGCTTTTCCTACAAGATAGATGCCTATTTTTTCAAATTAGCCAATTTGTTTAGTTTGTTTTCAAACAATAAAAAAAATATGTTTGTTTACAAAAACATAACAATGTCTACCATTAACACCTCGTCCTATCACACTCATTCCAACCACACCCACGAACGACAATACCTACACACTTCCTAACTCTCGACACCCATTAGGCCAAACGCGCCTTTCCATCCCCTGTAATATCATAAGCGGTTAGAAAAGATTGCCCCACCGCTGTTACATCCAAGTGCTTAATAGGCCACAGGGGTGGAATAGCTACCGAATGTAGACGAAGTCAGTCAAATGCGCCCCCCGAAAATGGGAAGCCATACTAAGCAAGCGTAACCTTCACTAACATAACGTGTATGAAACTGAAGAAGGGTCTTAGGTAAATGTTTTGTTGTTCATTGGTGTTTTCAAAATAATTGTTAAAAGACGAAAGGTCGTATACAAACAGCTTTAGAATATAATATGTAGGTTATCTATACTAATATAATAAAACGGAAGTGTTTGTTTGTGCGTTTCTATGCACTAATCTCTGAAACGATCACTCGGATTTGAAAAAATCCTTTTGTGTTCGATTTATTATCACCCACCACCTTTAGAAGCCCACCGGCGAGTGAAACCGCAAGGCTTACTAGTGTTAAATAATTATTTACTATACCAGTGAAAAGTACTATTGGTGGTATTACATGTGTATTAGATACTACAGGCACCAGCATTTATAGTTTAGCCTCGAAAACAACCTGTAATAAACTGTCGTTTTTTAAGTATATCTTGTTTATAATTTTTCAAAGAAGTTACAACCCCTGTAACAAGGAAACGATCCATGAAATCGGAATACTCCATTCCACAATACGACCCATCAAAATTGTGACACTGTGATCACAAGACACCTCTACTAAAACAAATGAAGACACTAAAAACCAGAAGCAAGATTTTGAAACCACATAACACCTAACAAATATTGCCTTTGCTTTTCCAAAGTCCTTGTGTGAAAATTACTCATTTCTCTATTACCCCACACGCTATAAAAACACAGCTGCTTGTGTTTTCATAGCGAAGAAGACAATAATATCATCTGTTTTTATTGGTCAACGATGTCAAAAGGTATCAAATGTAAGTACGGGCTCTTGCATTTTACTGTATATCTGCTTTACTGTTAGCGTTACACCTTATTTTGTAGGTTTGAAAGCTGATAATGGATGAACACAATCAAATTAATTCAAATATCCCAACTCTCGACTTTTGATGCGTTTTATTTTTGTCAATATTTATTGATTTACAAAAACAAAAAATACGTGTCCATTATTTTCCAATACTCTAACTGACGGACTAAATAGATTTGCAATGTAGTGATGGTGGAAACTAGCCTATTATTGGTGTAGTGTATTGACTAAAGTGTTGGTTGTCTCATGCGCCTACGTCACGCGTCAGTCGTGCTCCGGCAGTTAAGCGGGGTAGTTGTGTAGTGCGATTGTATGCGTGTTGTGGTGTTGGTGAGCCGTAAAATAATCCAAAAGGCAGGACAATACATGTGGCGACGAGGACAAAAGTGAGTACACAATAATAACAACCATTTAAAGAAAAAAAGATGGAAAGATAGTCATGTGATAAAATGAATTAAACAAGTTACGTCATTATTACGAACCGATTGTTATAAACGTTAGTTATTGATACCAATACAGTTGCATCTCGGCTTATATAACGACTGTCGAACATTTTACCAACATTTTGCTAGTATTATACAATGATAGGTAATTGGATAATAACAACAATATTTATATACCTACTTCAAGTGTATAATCATAGTTTTGGTTTAGTAAACAACAAACCTTTAGGAAATTAAGTGAAAAACATATTTAGATTGACTACCTACCTTTATTCAATTATACCTATCCTGCTTAATTATGGAGAGTAGGTACAAGTAATTGTTTTGGTTGTAAGGATAATTTTGCTTGTGTTTAGTTACCTATCCAGGTAAATAGCAAGAGTTACAATAAAACCGTTGACCATTAAGTCGGTACCTACCTAACTCACGCAGATTAGAATTGATCTGCTTCACTAAATTAATGCAAAACTGTGTGTGACTAATGACACTATGTAATGTGACTATGTAATGTGAGATACAAGGTAGTGTGCATACAAGGTAGTGTGACTATGTAATGTGAGATACAAGTGTTTACTTACACTAAGCAGATTAAACTCTGATCATTAAATTGATATTACCTAATTAAATAAAAATAGAACCTAATAAGTACGTGAGGTACATACACTAAGCAGATTAAACTCTGATCATTAAATTGATATTACCTAATTGAATAAAAATAGTACCTAATAAGTTTATGCGGTACCTACACTAAGCAGATTAAAATCTGATCATCAAATTGATACATTTGTTGATATAAACAACTAAGTATTAAAAATATAGCGGATAAAAGTAATCCGATCATTAAATTGATACGAGAGAGACAACGTGTTACTGAGGTTTATAGTTTTTATAATACAAGCAAAGTATTTATGTGGATGTAATTTGGAGTGCAAATAATCACAATCACGCTTATAAAACTCACCCAGTGATATGTGTGATGTGTGTGTACGTGATTCTGCTATTTTTAACAAAAAATCATGATCAAATCAATATCACGCCTTTATTTCTCTTATATTTAAGAGATAGGCAGAGGTGTTTAATAGTGGTTACTTTGGATAATTTCAAAACATAATGAAGCAAGTAAGCTGGCGTAGTGCCTGAAATAGCAAAGTTATGTTTTAGTTTTTTTATGCAGTGTAAACAGTTTATACTGATCATTAAATTTATATTATGGAAGCAGCATAGCTGGTCATTTAATTGACACTTTTTGACAATATTCAGGGGAATTATATCCTCAACAGCTTTTTTTGGTAATTAAACTGACGTGATAAAAGTGAGAAATGTAAAGTAAATAACACAGTCATTAGCTAAATAAAAACCAAAAGCTTCAGTTTTCGTACGTAAGTCCGCCTTTGTACTATAAGTGCATAAAGTTTTAATAAATAAATAAATAAAAATAAATATGTATTAAATATTTGGGTAGTACAATTAAGGTCGAACCCGGGACCTCATGCTTGGTTATTAGATTTGTGCTATATGAAACCAAAAGCAGTAGAACATTCCTACTGGTCATTCAATTGACAGTTGTGAAATAACAGTGATGGCAGTAGAGTATACCTACTGGTCATTAAATTGACAAGTCATCAAAGGATGACAGTTATTGCAGTAGAATATATCTACTGGTCATTAAATTGACAAGTCATCAAAGGATGACAGTTATTGCAGTAGAATATATCTACTGGTCATTAAATTGACAAGTCATCAAAGGATGACAGTTATTGCAGTAGAATATATCTACTGGTCATTAAATTGACAAGTCATCAAAGGATGACGGTTATTGCAGTAGAATATATCTACTGGTCATTAAATTGACAAGTTATCAAAGAATGACGGTTATTGCTGTAGAATATATCTACTGGTCATTAAATTGACAAGTCATCAAAGGATGACAGTTATTGCAGTAGAATATATCTACTGGTCATTAAACTGACAAGTCATCAAAGGATGACAGTTATTGCAGTAGAATATATCTACTGGTCATTAAATTGACAGTAACCGCAGTAGATTGTATCTACTGGTCATTAAATTGACAGTAACCGCAGTAGATTGTATCTACCGGTCATTAAATTGACAGTAACCGCAGTAGATTGTATCTACTGGTCATTAAATTGAAAGTAACTGCAGTAGATTGTATCTGCTAGTCATTAAATTGACAGTAATTACAGTAGATTGTATCTACTAGTCATTAAATTGACAGTAATCGCAGTAGATTGTATCTACTGGTCATTAAATTGACAGTAACCGCAGTAGATTGTATCTACTGGTCATTAAATTGACAGAACCGCAGTAGATTGTATCTACTGGTCATTAAATTGACAAGGTGAAGGAAAACGTATTGAGGAAACCGGCATGTCCTAGAACAAATACTTCAAAAGACATGTGACACTTACCATGCACTGTTTTCGCGTGGTAGGTTAAGGGCATCCATTAAATTGGAAGCATTGGGCATCTGTTAAATTGGAAGCAATGAGCAACCATTAAATTGGAAGTATTGGGCATCAGATGGGAGAAGAATGAATCCCAATTATCATCATCATCACTATCGTCATTTCAGCCGAGAGACGTCCACTGCTGGACGTGGGCCTCCCCCGGGTGTCACCCCATTGGCCGGTCCCGTGCGACTCTTATCCAGCGGATCCCCGCAACCTTCACGGCGCATCAAACGGCGCATGGCTATTACCAGATCCTCCATCGATCGGCTTGGAAAAATATGGAGAAGCAGAAACATCACAAAGGCCACTAAAGTGAGACTTATCAGGGCTTTAGTTTTTCAGTCAAGTCAAAACTGCACTCAATGGTCCACTCCACGAGTGCACAAGAAAAGCCATAGTACGGGAGGGATGGCGACGGGTTGTGAAGCTTGCCACCACCCCTGATGTGACGATCACGACCACTCTGCAAAAAGTGTGACGACGAAGAAAAAGAAGATCTAATCACTGACAACATACACTGGTCGTGGACTTCGTTTTGTGACGCTGCGGTGGGTTGGACGAGGGGATGCCGCGCGGCTTCCCGAGGGCTGCCCGGCCGAGTCGGATTCGACGGTTGGCCTCTTTCTCGAAATTGAACCTGCCTGGCTGGACCGTTTATCCCGGGTACACGTAATATAAAGTAAAGTGTGGCGTCTCCAATCTTGATGGGAGTGGGTGTTACAAGGGCGTTTAATGTGACCTTGGTTTTGTCCATGTTCATTTTGGGACCTACTCTTTCGGAAGCTCTGCTGAGGTCATCGAGCGTTGTGCTGGGGTCCTGCAGGATCTTAGCCGTGGCCGCTGTATTGCCGGCGTGCCGAGGGTGGGTGATGTGCTCGCCGTTGGCGTTGGTGCCTGGCCCTCTCCGGTCCGGAACCTTCGGGACGTCATCCGGTGCGGTGGTGAGTAGTTTCGGGGATGTGACGTCTCCCTGTCTCACGCCTCGCTGCAGAAGGATAGGCCCAGAGAGACTGGGCGTATATAAAACAATCTCTTCAGCTTTACAGTATTGATATAGATGTAAATATCAGATTGTATACAAAGATATAGCCTGATAGAGAAGGAAGAAGTTTTGCTCTTGTCTGGGCTATCAATCATTTAAACATCTTTACTTTATGATGCAATTTGATTACCGACCACAAAAAATTGAAGATATAATATAATATTGCTAAAAGTCAAAGAGGTAAGAGAAATTCTCTCAGTATATCTCATGTTGTATGAAGGAGAATGCTCATGGATATATGGAATCCCGTACCATGCTGCGTCAAAATCAAACTTTATTTATAGTCGACACTTATCGTATTAACCCCTACAAGAGTTCTTCTAATAAAATCGGAGTTTCGGAGTAATTTTATAAAATCGAAAATAATTATTGTAGTAAATAAGTTGTAATAAATAATTTGGTAAATGATTTTGCAGCAAACATCATAGGTATTTATTGTAAAAAGAAACTGTTGGAATGACTGGTTAGTCGATTTATCAAAACAGTTTCTATAACATGCCATGCATCTCCAAAGAGATTTAAAAAGACTTATACAAGTTGTACATCTCTATGACCGGTTGTGTGAACGTCATGTAAAGGGAGTAAAACAATATTCATACTTCTATACCTTAAATTATATTCCTTGTACAAAAAAAAAAAAAAACAGATTCTTTATGCGTAATGGCGGAAAAATAATAATAAAAAACAAAAAAAAAACTAGAGTCATTAGGAAAAAATCATATAATATAGGTTATAATTCCCGGTCCGAGTAGTGTTGAGTCAGAAAGACTGGTAGGAGAGTTTGCTAGACTATTAAACTATGTACAATAGCACACCACATTCTGTGACCGAAAGAACCCCATCAGAACTTTTCTTCAATAGAAAATTTAGAGATAAATTACCTATGGTTAGTGGTACAAAGGAGAGTATATCACAGGATACTGAGGTTAAGGATAGGGATCAAGAAAGAAAAGAAAAAGGAAAGGAAAATGAAGATAGGAAACGGAAGGCTGAAGAATGTGACTTAACACCAGGAGATAAAGTGTATATCAAAAACATGAATAGAGAAAATAAATTAAGCTTGGAGTACAATCCAGAAACACACACAGTTGAAAATAAGAAAGGAGGAGATATCACGGTTCGAAATGATGAGACTGGTCAAATTCCTAGAAGGAATGTAGTGCATTTGAAAAAAAATCAAGGAGAATGGAGTGTGTGCCAAAATCGAAATGAAATCAACGACGAAGAAAAATGGACGTTGAAACCTAACCTTACTCCACCTAAATAATGTTAAGTTTTGATTTACCTTTAATAATACATCAATTATATTTGATTAATTTAGAAAACAAATTTATAATCACACTTGATGAAAACCTCATTACATACATAAAAAACGTCTTATAATTTAGATTTACTAATAAATTGATAATTAATAAAAAAAAAATAATCAAAACAAAAAAGGGATGTAGTGTATTGACTAAAGTGTTGGTTGTCTCATGCGCCTACGTCACGCGTCAGTCGTGCTCCGGCAGTTAAGCGGGGTAGTTGTGTAGTGCGATTGTATGCGTGTTGTGGTGTTGGTGAGCCGTAAAATAATCCAAAAGGCAGGACAATACAATTGGCAACAATAGAACGTTTTGGGATAAACTTCCCTCTCACTTAAGCCATAGGGATCATGCAACTATCACAATGATGATTGAATTCTGAATCTAACTTATGAATATTGTCAACTGTATAGCGTGTATTGTACAGTCCCTGTGTCTCTAAACCTTTTCAGACACTGAAATTACCGTCTGGAATGTTTTGACGTCCACCATTTTGTCTGACAGCGTTTCTGTTGTTTCATCCACACTATTCTTCTGATTGAAGTGTCTGAAATGTTTGTAATTTTACCTAAATCTAGTATTTGTTTAGTCAACTTAGATAGCTCTTCGTCTGTGTCTTTTGTTTAAAAATACTTTTGTCTGTTTCAAATAGACCTTGTTGAGAAAAATTAAGATGGATATTGTTGTTGAGCTCATTCGAATCGTTAAAACTTTTGGGGATGAGATGATAGTGTGTTTTAAACTTATAACAACTTATTATTTCTATTGCAAACACTGGACTTTTGGTTTTATTATCACGAGTATTTTTACAGGATAAGTATTGTTTCTTTATACTATACTAGCTGACGTCCCGCGGTTTCACCCGCGTAGTTCCCGTTCGGGGATAAAATATAGCCTATAGCACTCACGAATAATGTAGCTTTCTAACAGTGAAACAATTTTTAAAATTGGTTCATTACTTCCAGAGATTACCCGCTACATACAAACTTACAAACATACAAACTTACAAACTTACAAACAAATGTTACCTCTTTATAATATTAGTATAGATTAGTATAGTATAGACTAGCTGATGCCCACGACTTTGCCCGCGTGGATGTCGGTTATTGCGACCAAAAGTAAAGCTCCCAGACAGCCTATTTTTGTCGACACCTCCACCAAATATCATTATATTTTATACAATGTTTAAAAAAACTTGACAAATTATATACTAAAACCTTCCTCGAGAACCACTCTATCATTGGTGAAAATCGGTGCAGTAGTTTATGATTTTATCGCGAACAGACAGACAGTCAGACAGATAGACGCGGTGGAGGACTTTGTTTAATATGAAGTGATATAGTAAGTAACGATGCACAGCAAAGTCTTCATCATTGAGAATCTACTATACAATTCCTGAGCAATGTTCCGAATAAACTTGAGTACTATGCAAATCAATCTACATGAAGTTAACTTCGTCTTCTAGAAACAAAATGAAACAATGTTTCAACCGAGTTCAAGACGTAGAGAGGTCTTATTTAAAACTAATTGGAAGTTACAGTACAGTTTCTTTATCCATGTATTTACCATAAAGTTAATGGAAATTGTACCTACCTGCTATTGTTATAATGACGGTATTTTGCCTTTTGTCATTTAGAAGGAACAACCCATAAGGTCGGTCTGCTACAACCCTTGGTTACAATTGACCTTTTGAACTGAGATTTAAATTAATGGTCGTATTTGAGCTTGTGTTGATATAGTTTGTAGTAACAGCAAGTATGCAGAATGAATGAATGAATGAAGTAGAAGAAGACCTCTTTGGTCTTCTTCTACTTCATTCACAAATCAAATCACCAAAATATTGTCGTTGAGGGTTTGCTTGAGTGTCCGTGCAGTAATTACGATTCACAAATATTACAGTTGCGAGATCACTAATTAAGAGTTAGATTGGGCCAATAACTTATTTATCGATTTGGTTCCTTTACAGCGCGCGCGCGCCCTGCGACCGGAACGATAGGTGTCGGCGAAGTGATGTGACGAGGAAGGAAAATAGGGATGGGACATGTCACTGACTAATGAATACGAGAAAAATAGTAAGGTGTATCAAACAATATCGAACAAAGGAGGTGTCCCTTCTTGCCATATCATCCTTTGAACAGTCCATCCATCGGACACACTGATGAGATGCCGGTAGAAGAAGACACGCGCCGACTCCAAATGAAGAAATGAAAAAATGACAAGAGAATGAAGATGACTCAACAGTATTGATGTAACTTGTCGGTTCATCATCATCATTCATCATTTCAGCCGAAAGACGTCCACTGCTGGACATAGGCCTCCCCCAAGTGTCACCACATTGACCGGTCCCGTGCGACTCGCATCCAGCGGATTCCCGCAATCTTCACCAGATCATCGGTCCATCTAGTGGGAGGCCTTCCAACGCAACGTCTTCCGGTTCGCGGTCACCACTCCAGAACTTTTCGGCCCCATCGGCCATCCGTTCTGCGAGCAATGTGCCCTGCCCACTGCCACTTAAGTTTGGCAATTTTTCGGACTACGTCGGTAAATTTGGTTCTCTTGCAGATTACTTCATTTCTGATCGGTTGCTGTTAATCAATACCATAAACACTACCACTGTAACAATATCTCTTTGTCCAAGGCTCATATTAAAGGAAACCGTTTATTCTACACAACATTGTAAACGCTAGTATTGACTTTTTTATTTTTTTAACCTGAGTATATTCAGTGATTTAGCATACTACTCTATCTAGTCAGTTTCACTACCCACCTAGCTGCCTGGTCAATCTTTCCACCAATATTGAATTTCTCCTTCTTCTACTTGCCCTTATCCCATGTTACTTGAGGTCGGCGCAACACGATTTCTTCTTCTACTCTCCTCTGTCAACCGTCACGCAATCATTTACACCTTTTTCCCTCATATCATTCCTCACACAATCCATCCATCATTTCCTTGGTCTTCCTCTCCCTCTCCATCCATCAACATTTATATTCATCACTCTTTTAGTCACATGCGATTCTTCTCTCCTCATCACATGCCCATACCAAGACAGTCGATTCCCTTTCAACTTTTCTGTCACTGGCGCAACTTTCAAACTTCCTCTAATATACTCATTTCTTATTTTATCCATTCTTGTCACACCACACATCCACCTCAACATTCTCATCTCCCCTACATGCAATCTTTTTTCATCCATCTTCTTCACAGCCTAACATTAAAATAGCCCAATATTGAATTTCTATTTTCATTTTATTTTTTTCCATATTTCAATATAATTATACTTCATTTTTTTCGATAAAAATATCGTATAAATATAGCAGTTCTTCATCAATACCCACATCAACTTTAATGTAATGCAAATTGAACTTTGTAAACGAAACACGTTATTTCCGAGTACGGACCAATCAATATTAATATTACAAAAGTTTTATGTTTTATTGCTTCTATCTACGTTTTAAGTGGTTAATTTAGTAACTTTGTTGTTGATAATAACGAGAGGATGAAGCTTTTCATTAGAAAATGATTGGTTGAAAATATTGATGAGTTTTGGAGTGGAAAATTATCAACTTACGAGTATATCCCTGCAAAATTATGGTATGATTTAGCTACGATAAAACAATCATATATTAACGAGTTACAGAATAAAAATAATGATGTGAGGTGAATTTTCTAAAGCCTGGAGTGGATTTAAGATTTAAATTAAAATATATTCACAATAATAATATCTGCTATAAGAACGTTATTCATACATATACTGACGCCTTTTTCCTCATTGTCAATTATTGCCAATTTATTAACAAAAGTGTTAAAGAATTCCTTGAAATAAAAGTATCCGATAGATATGGCTACTGAGTTTAGAGAGCATTTTGAGTTGATATATTTTTTTCGTTTTTAGGGTTCCGTACCCAAAGGGTAAAAACGGAACCCTATTACTAAGACTTCGTTGTCTGGCCGTCTGTCTGTCCGTCTGTCCGTCTGTCTGTCACCAGGCTGTATCTCATGAACCGTGACAGCTAGACAGTTGAAATTTTCACAGATGATGTATTTCTGTTGCCGCTATAACAACAAATACTAAAAACAGAATAAAATTAATATTTAAGGGGGGCTCCCATACAACAAACGTGATTTTTTTGCCGTTTTTAGGGTTCCGTACCCAAAGGGTAAAAACGGAACCCTATTACTAAGACTTCACTGTCTGTCCGTCTGTCCGTCTGTCCGTCTGTCCGTCTGTCCGTCTGTCTGTCACCAGGCTGTATCTCATGAACCGTGACAGCTAGACAGTTGAAATTTTCACAGATGATGTATTTCTGTTGCCGCTATAACAACAAATACTAAAAACAGAATAAAATTTATATTTAAGGGGGGCTCCCATACAACAAACGTGATTTTTTTGCCGTTTTTTTGATAATAATGGTACGGAACCCTTCGTGCGCGAGTCCGACTCGCACTTGGCCGGTTTTTTTGATAATAATGGTACGGAACCCATCGTGCGCGAGTCCGACTCGCACTTGGCCGGTTTTCTTTCATTTTAAGAGTCTATTAATTACTGTTAAGATTTCGAATAGATATGAATCCTGAATTGTAAGTGCTATTCAAATTAGGTAACTAGACATTATAATATTAATATTTACACCAATTATTGATGTTGTGTTAAAATTTTACATTTAAGATGTTCTAATATGTATGCCATTCTATGGCGAAACATGTTAGTTCATAACCTTATATATAAGACCCTTATGTACCATGTTTTTACAAAAATAAATTATTCTATTCTATTGGGGTTGACAGAAACCAGAAGCTACATAATGCCATGTTCCTTGCAAACTTATTTTGCTTCGTCTACGTTTATGATTATATTACTGTTGTCAACACACAATCACATTGAAATGCCGCATTACCATTTCATTGGCACCAATTATTATCTTCTTACTAATAAATAAATGCGAAAGTTTGTGAGGATGACTGTTACTGTTTTTCGTCAAAACTACAGCACAGATTTGGATCTTTGGCATGCATAACATCACACCTGTAATACTGTCAGGGCTAGACAGAGGTATACCTGATAGTACACCCACATTTCGCCAGTGATGTTAGAAGACCCATGAAATAGGGATGATTCATGAACAAAAAAAAAATGGGGGCAGTCTCTGGGGACTGCCGATAGAAGTGAAAACAAAAGTACACAGGCCCCGCCCCAGTCGTAGCGCTACTACGGTTTGTGCACCGCGCACGTCTATGTGGTGCTACGCCGTAGCGGATCGGCTACGAGTGCTACGAAGCGTGATGTGAATGGAGGTGACGATCGTTCAATGTTTTTCCTTTATCTTAAAAGTGCTCAATGCGCCTAAAGAACTTTTCACTTCAAAATATGATTTTTTAGTCCGACCCGGGAATCGAATCCAGGACCTCATGCTCAGCGGTCGCGCGACCAACGAGGCAGTCAAAGAAGAGTCGATTTGTCATGCAGATAGTTAATAACCTAGATTTACACATAGTATATTTTTATCCATATAGTACGAACACGTGGAACGACAACAGCAGGTCTAGCCAAGTTACAAACGTTTCATATCGATTCTCTTTCTACAATCGTAAACGCCTCGGCGTAAGCAATTGTAGAAAGCGCTAAATTGGTAGCCAAGTTGACACGACTGAGTCGATCGCTCGTTCTCTAATGTCTGTAAAAAAACCTACACTTTAGTCTATGGTGAGCGTTCCTCCCAAAGAGTATAGCAATCAACGTTGTATAAACGATAATATTCTATACTTAAAATGTCACTTACGGGATATCTTCCGTGATTATTTATTATTTTGAGCTCCTGATATTTCGACGCTGTTGCAAGCGCCATGATCGCGGGTTAACTGGAGAATGCGGGTGGATGGAAAAAAAAATTGTTAGGAGCAGACAAATCTGTCTACCCTCTTTCTTAGTCTTTTGCTACGCACACTATTGGAACTCGACACTAAGTCACGGCAAAACACACTCACAGTATCGCTAGGTTTTGTGGAGTTCTTATTATGTTGCTGGCTGCTACTTTTGAGCATACTCAATACTGGATTCCACGTACTTGACAATTTGAAGCGATCCTCTCGATTGAAATTTTTGTGTCTTCTTATGAACCGTGAAAGCTTAAAACAGTGTTTGATAATATTCTATTCTATCATTTTAAACGATGTAATCTTGTCTACGAGATTTCTATTCGTTTGTCTTGATCACGTGATTTAACGTTGAGATGATGTCATTCCCATACATTTGATTAGTTTTTCTACTAGCGTTAACGATTGTAGATTGTCAACTTGGCTAAGCCTGCAGAACTCCACGCGGACCAAGTCGCGGCCATAAACAAGTACAAGATAACGCAGGCAGAGAAAATTTCAATAATATATGCCATATACAAGTCAACTAAAGCTGTGTACTTCATCACAAAAACATGCAGAACTTATCTCGTGGGTAACGAGAGAAATTTTGATGGGCCATAAATGTGTTAGGAAAGAACATTCAAGTTCTTAGAGAACTGTTTTATCTGTAATAGAGACATTGTTGAAATTTTAATGGACATAATTTCTAATGTGGCACTGAATTTTAATTTCGGTGTGAATTAATAATTGGTGGTATGGTTTGTAGAGGTTCCGTTGTTCAAATTCTTTTGTGCCATTCGAAAGTTGTGAAATACTGAATTTAGAAGAATATTAATAAACACAATGGCAGTTACCTTTGTGCTATTTCGTATGTTTGTTATTTCTATATGAATAAATATTATAAAGGACAATCATTGCTTTAACTAGCTGTGTTGTGCAATATATCATCGCCTTCCTGTCCTTTTCTCAACTTACTTTTGATCGGTGCAACACGATTAATTCTCACGCTATCATTCACGCAATTTTCGATTTTATTTCTAACAAAATCTATCCATCTTTTCTTTAGCATCTCCATCCAATAAAATTGATCTTCATCAAAGTAAGATTCTGCAGCAGAAAATTAATTAGCCGTCATTCTTAATCCCGTCACTTCATAATATAGCAGTGTTAGTCTCGTGGTAAGATCGTCGGATTGCCAAGTCATAGATCTCAAGTTCAGACCCAAGACACGCACCTCTGAATTTTCGGGTACATGTGCGTACTACACTACTACTACATACTACAACAGCCCATCACGTCCACTGCTGGACATAAGCCTCTCCCATGATGGCATGATGGGAGGAATTTGCCGTAATCTCGCAAATCTCTCGCAAATAAATCTCAAAAAAAACGCTGCTGCCCATTCTCTGGTCTACAGAGGCGCAAGGTGTTCTGCCTCAGACATTAGTCGCCTTATACGACACCCGTGAGTGTAATGGGTTGGTTCTATTCTACTCTGCCGGATACCACGGGGTGGATACCATGTGCGTATTGTATAATTATTACGCTTTGGTGAAGGAAAATATCGGGAGGAAACCAAACCAGCATGCCTAAGAGCGATACATATTTCTCGACGGCATGTAAAACCAAGTCAGTGGTCTATAGATGGCATAAAAACTCTGACACCAGGTTAGGCACTAACCACACGGTAAAGTAAGATAACATGAACCTTGTTTATTCTTATCAAAACTGATACTACAACAACGCTATCCTTCACCCAATAGCCAAAGCAAATCTACAATAAAAACCAAACACAATTCACGAACCTCATCAAAAAGTAAATTACAAGAATTTGCTGAGCCACGCAATTTGATGTAAATGAAAACCTTTGTTCCAAAAACGGGGTTCAAAAAACCTTGGGTTCTGTCACCGTTCCCATTAAAAATAACACTCTTAAAACAACCGACTGCAAATAAAGTAGGACATTGTATTTAACAAAAGGCACACGTGAAACGTTGGGGCTTGTCACCTTCCTTTTATGTGGGGTGCAAGTTATAAGCTCGGCTTTTGAGTGGTGGTTTTTGAATTACACGCCACTGAAAACGTGAATGAAAAAGGAGGACGTATGGCTCGTCATGTGTGGACTTTGGGAATAACGAAAGTGAGAAATGTTATTCTGGTGGTTGTAGATACATGAAGTTTATATCGTGTACATATACAAAAAACATCAGGACTGTATTCCCCGAAGACAAGAATAGGTGTAATATACGTGTACGACTGTGAGTAGTTATTTTTCCCAGTAATATTTTGTACGTAGAAGTGAGTGAGCAATCTAATTGCCATTAAGACCACAAGTACTCGGGTACTAGCGACGCAAAAGTTCCTAATGAAAAAAGCAAATAACACAGTCAGTCCCTTTATTATTTATTTTCGTACCAAATTGAAATATAAGTCCCACTTTAATATTTCATCTCAGACTTATTTTTGTCGTTCGTAAACTAAAATTAGTAAAAAGTCAATTCAATCATTTATGTAAATAAGCCGTAATATGAAGATAAATATCTCTCAGAATCAGAAAACTAATAAAAACCTTATTTAAATAGAACTACGAAAATACATTGAACGAATAACATAAAGATTGATAAAAAACAAGTTGAAGAGAAAGTAAATATTTATGTACAATTTATTGTTAAGGTAAATAAAATAATGAATTACAAGCACGAGTAACACATAAAGATAAAAAAAGATAGAAGTACAGATTATGAAGAATTCTGTTAACGTAATATAGCACGATTCTTGGGAACAGTAATTGAGAAAGTAGTTTACTGAAGTAGGTAGTCCTAGATTGGAGATAATCAAGTCGTGGACGCTAAGAGCTACGAGCGCTTCTCTGAGACCGCTACAATGAACGATACTCTAGGGACATTGTCGTCATTACCACACTAAGACTTGGTAAGTGGTTTACTGATTGTATTAGCATCAAGTTTTCAGTACAAAGAGAGAATAGTTTTAGTAAGAGAGGGCAGTAATGATATTGTAGGAATGATTGTTCTTCGGAAAGTGTCATAGAACTCAGGCAAAATACAAAAAAGGAGAAAGCTAAAATACAACAGTCAGTAAAGAGAAATGATTCTGTCAATACCAATAACCAGGACCATTGGTAGTTGACGAAGAAATATTTCCGATAATAAAAGACAAAATTGTGTTGTTTTTCTTCGTTGCTTCTAGGCTCCATTCAATATATTTGAGTGATACATTGTCTGGAAAAAAAGATAGGTATTACGTGAAATTGGATTGCGGTCAACATGATTCCATCTTCTGAGTTGTTCGTAACAAAAGTCT
The DNA here is from genome assembly GCA_905147715.2 of Xestia xanthographa. Classification (NCBI taxonomy): domain Eukaryota; kingdom Metazoa; phylum Arthropoda; class Insecta; order Lepidoptera; family Noctuidae; genus Xestia; species Xestia xanthographa. The sequence goes on from LR990650.1 coordinate 28,116,650, forward strand.
AGGTAAATAAGTATTAATGTGTTTCCGATCTGGAAAAGATGGGAATTGAGGTAAAATTACTTGTTGTGTTGGCAAAAGGTAATGAGATTCCAATTAATTACGCAGTCAATAACATAAAACCGTAACTATTAATTTCGATAACAACAAATCGGGTATAAGGCAAAACTTTACCTACTAATTTAAATACTGTTGACATAACGAGCTCATATAAGCAGAAAATTAACCTTCAGTAATTCTAATTTTCTGCGCGTTATGACAACACAAACAAAAAAGGATGATGACTAATTAAAAAAAATATGATTCTGTTTAGTCCGTCAGTTAGATGATCGAAAAATATTGGATAGGTACGTGTTTTTTGTTTTATCAAATTAATAAAAATTTACGAAGATAATAAATAAATAAATAATAAATAAATATTGCTGGACATTACACACAGCACCATCTAGTGCCACACTAAGCAACGAGGCTTGTGTCGTGGACACCAGATAGTTGATATACTACATAGATACTTTTTGTTTGTAAATACATACTTATTATACATATAAACATCCATGACTCGGAAACAAATGTCCATGCTCATCACACAAACATTTGCTCCGACCGGGATTCGAACCCGGGACCCTAAGAACGTAAGGCAGCCTCACTACCGCTGCGCCATTCGGGTCGTCAAAAGATAAAACGTGTCAAAGATCATAAGTGGACGCTTGGGACGTCACAGTTGAGTAAAAAATGTACTCAAATGTGACGTCACACGAGTTTTCGACGCACCGTATCGTCTTCATTTTTTGTTTACGTGAAAAAAGAAAAATTTGCGTCCAATAATTTTTTTAGAAATCTATCTGACGTACTAATTTGTTCTTTTTTGTCATACCCTATTAGAGTCGTTTCTGGAAAAATACATAAATATTTACCATAGTCCCAACTTTTCCAGTTCCAAATTTAGTGGCTCACAAAATCAATAATCGAACAAAGAACTGATCGAGAATATGAATGCCGCTATAACATCAGAAAAAAAACGAAAAAAATATCAGATCTTATACGACAACATATCATCCAAGTACACGAACATGAAGCTATAAAACACTTAAAAACCCAACCCTCAGCTACACAACGGTCCCGTAAACATTCTTATTTAAATTTTGAACAACAGCTGACACTCCTAACGCCAGCAATTCTAAAACGCCCACACAGCAAGTCTACACCACACGAGCACATTATATGTTAATCAAGGCAGGACCCGCTTGGAATTAGTTGGCGGCCCTCGGGACAAACATTGGACACCGCATCAACATGTTTATAGTGTGCACACAGGGGACCTTTCAACGGCCAAGCCACATGGGCACGGATGGACAATCGTGGATTAAGGATGTCATCTCTAGCACCGGTCCACTTGACCGAGACTCGGAATAATTTAGGAGAGTCTGTTGTTTCTGCGACGGGAGTGAAGGATAATGTTTTGTATAATTATACTTAGAGTTGCTTTGGGAATTATTTAATTCTTTTAGATTTGTACTTGGATGTTAAAAAGTCGTCTGAATTATTTAAAATATTCATTCATGTATAATTAATAAATGAAATAAAGGACACTAAAGATAAATGCTTTAAGCGTTCATTCCACTGACTTCTATTTTTTTATAACCACAGCCTAAGTTTTGTCCCATTCAAATTATCTACACCAAAAAAGCATGTCAAATTCATAAACTACGACAAATTGGTTTTGCAATTGCTACCTGGTGAAACCCCTTAGCCAACTCTACTACTATTGCTTGGCTCCAGCCTCTCGTTTAACTTTTAGCGTCTCACCTCCTTGGATACTGGCCAAGAGATTATAGTTTGCCATCCTGGGAAATTTAGGGCGTTGCTAAAGAAATTTGCAGAGTAAATAATGTTTCGCCTGGGAGCTGGGGGATTAATGTTGCTGTTAGTACACTTTTAAATTTTCCAATTTAAAAGTTAGGAGCAACATTGCCGTATTGTTTGTTTCTTTTCTTGGGTTTAAGTGGATCTAGAAAGGTAATCTGGGGTCTTTTCTTTTAGTTTTCTGTGGGTCTGAATGGCTATAATATCATTATTTTCTAAAGATGTAGCTATGACCAAAGATTTCTGGATTTTATTACAAAATGTTTATAAAACGATCAACCTTATTCTAATAACCTTCTCAGACCTAAATTTTGTAAATAATGAAAAGAAAAAAACGCAAGAAAACAGTGATAACATTTATTGGTAAACCTAAAGTCAGGTTTTGATGAATTAATTTTAAAGACTGCTGTTAAAATGAAACCAAACAAAATGACGATGCTTAAATTTATTTTGTCCGAAAAGGTCACGTTTTAATCATAGGTAAAGTTGGGAGTCAAAAAAACTTGTTTGGGAAGGGACCCTCATCGAGATGGGTTGGTGTTGAACGCGCGGGTCATTTAAAGAGGTCATTTAAACTTGTAATAACTTCGTCGAAAGTCAGTCAGATGGTATTATAGCAGTTGTCCACTTTGTGTTGTTGTTTTGGGAATAATATCCAAGAGGACGGGAGGGTGACGAAACGGGCTTCTGGTTAAAATTAGAACAGGCGACGATCGATAATTTGCAAAGCTAAGCTGCTTTATTCTATTAGTTTAAGAAGGGTACATTGGTGTCAATTCTGTTGTGCACAGACTAAATTTAATTTAGAGAAACTTTTTCTCTCTATTATAACGAGAAAGAGACGGACGTAATTTAGAGCTGTCAAATTTAGTTGGAACTAATATTTCCATACAAATGAAGGGTGCACGTAAAAACATGTCGACTAAAAACACGGTGAAGCGCAAGGCGTAAACCAGTTTGACATCTCCAACTTAGTTCATAGCTATAGCCGTCCTTTTCTCGCACTGCCTTTTAGTAAAATATATCAACAGTCTAAATTAAGTTTAGTTTGTGCACAATAGAATCGACACCATTGTTTTGCTAGATGCAATGTTTTTGCAATGTGGCACAGAAAGAGAATTTCAGGTTTCAATCTTGGATGCTATAGGTATTATAAAACTATGCTAATAATACTATGTTAAACATTGCCAGATGGCAGTATCTGCAGTGCAAGTACGTAGCACTCGATTCGATACGATTCGATAAATCTGACAGTTATTCTCGATAAAATGAGTTTTTAACCAATCGAAAAGTCGGATTTATCGAATCGTATCGATTCGATCGTTATCGATTGCTACGTACTTGCAGTGCTGATTAGAATATTGATCGAATTGAACAAAACTGAACAAAACTCCTTACGAATGGTAAAATATTTCGTTAAATTATCTTTGCGATCCTTTGTTAAGTAATGCAACCTTATTTAGACTACCTTGTACATACTGAAGTATCAGGAATCACAACTCGTATCTAATTACAAAGATACAAACACGAACTTAGACAAAGCAGGTGTTTACACACTGTAACATTACCCAACCACCCACATTTACCGACAAGGTAAAGCAACATAAATATAAACCGTACAAATACAAAATACCTTGGAACCACTTGAAACAGTGCCGCGGTTAAGTGTCAGTTAATCCAGACGTATTATAATATACTGAGCGTAGAAATGTTGGCTAAGAACTTGGTAGTTTATGCCACACAAGGAATTAATATTACCACTGGCGGTGTTCCCGACTCTGCGAAAGGGTGGTCTCATTAAATAATGTTCGCAGGTTTCTATGTTATCTGTGCAAAACAAGACATTTATACGGGATCCTGCCGTTTTGCCAACAAGATTTTGACAAAATTTCATTACCCAAACAAATTTTAGCAACCTTTTTTATACCATTGCAATATTTCGAATGATTTTAATACGCATATTTTTATTTAGTCAAATTTTTACTTGGCAAAATATTACCAAGTATAATGTCATTATGGCATTTGGTCTTTAATCAAATGATTTATTACAGCAAACAATTTTCAGACAATAAACGTTTGGTGAAATGATTTGTTAAGACAAAAAATATTAAGGCAAAAATAAGATTTTTTGGGAATTATATAATAAAGAAAATGCAATTTTATTTTAATATAATCATTTGTTTAATGCAAAATATTTTTACATTACAATTTTAATTTTTTTGCAATGGACATTAGCAATTATTTAGATTAGGTTAATTTCTTCTTTAAACAAAATGGGTAGGTTAGGTTAGGTTAAAACTGTGACCTCCTGTCAGAAACGACTTGCATTAATAGAAAAAAGAGATTGTTTTTAGTAGGTTACCCGGAACTGAAGTATTTAGATTAGGATAATTACTTATTTTTTAAAAAATGGTTAGGTTAGGTTAAAACTGTGACCTCCTACGCACTTAGCAGTTCACATTTTTGTCATTGAAGCATTTGACTGAATAGGAAAGGGTGAATTGAAAACTGACGATACTAAATATTTGGCTTATTTGATTTTGCGTAAAAACTGTTATTCCAACTGATTATTTGACTAAATTAATAATGCTAAAAGTACTAGTTGGTAAACAAGTTATAGTTTAAACGTTCATTTCCCAAACATTAGGTTTGCGTTACAATTTTTAGTGAATAGATTTTTTGCTAAGTAATAATTTGGCAAATAAAATTATGCGAAAAATTTTTTGGGAAGTGAAAATTTGTCAAATTCCTTTCGGTCAAACAAGGGAGACCCCATTTATACATTTATCCAAATAGTGACGTCATGAAAAAAAATATTTCTCACGCCCCGAGTCATCCGAAAATACCCCATGTTCCGCTTCTATTCGATTCTTGATAGCTTTCAAGTTATAGATTCTTAAAAATTGCATGGAAACCGCTTTAAATAAATACTATAAATATTTTTTTTTACGTTAACAGCTAACATCTCATTATGATCAAGATGAACAAATCCCTGTAAAAAATAAGGGTCGCTTTTTTTAAAGCGGATAATACAAAAATATAATAAGATATAAATATATATTTATACAATCTTCAAGAAGCTACATCTCGGCGTGAGCATTTTTTTTACGACGTCACTATTTGGACTACCCAGTATGACGGAGTCGTTCAGAGTATGACGCAGTATGAACAGTTTTTGGTTCGGCATGATTTACCGCGGTCGGCCATTTTACTTTTTTCAATGAAATTAAGATTACTGACTGAGTCTTACCTATCATGACGTTATTAAACCAAGAATTCATAAATATGTATATAAAAAGTCAAATTAAACGGTCTACTCAACCCGAAAAATTAAAATTTTATAGAAATTCGGAGTACCAAGAAAACTATTTTTGAAAATTAATCAAAAATATAACAGTATATAACCAAATGCTAAGCAACTCCTTTCTAACAGCAGAAAGTAATTAAAATGTCTTGAATCTTGCTAACAAGTAAGAGTTGAAACTAAGTTTCTTGTTGGAAAATAATATTGGTTTTGTTAAAGAACATTCGCGAAATATATTACAATTTAAAATTTTAACCTGTTAGGTATTGGATTTCAGAGGTTTTTAGGTTAAAGTTTTTTTCTAGTTATGAAACTAAATTTAAGAAAGGCGAAAAGAGGCTTATGAAGGTCATGGAGATATTCGATTTTTTAATGATAAGGTGTGTGTCTGGTGAGATATCCCTGCGGCAAAAATGACTATATCTGATCCATAGGTACAATAGTACATTATAATGTTGGTGATTACCGCTGAGGCGCGATTGAGATTGGTCTTAAGAGAGCCGAGGACGGTAATCATCAAATCACAAGTGTATCATACGACGTTTTTCAACACACTTGAGAAGAAAATAATACAAAAAAATCATTTAATTTAGTAGATTATTGATTTTTGTCCTTGAAGTTTTCAGAAACCTAGTAAAGTTTCCATAACGATAAGGGCTTTTTTTCTTCTGAAATAAAAAAATAAAAAATGTATGCATATCCCTATTGCCGTGAAATTAGAACCATTTTATGAGCAAGTGTGTGTGTAAAATGTCATTCTCTACTTGATTATTTTTTATAAATCCTCCTATTAATGAAGGATTTGGTAAGCCAAGGGGGATTGTATTACCCAGTACTAACTGGGTTGATAGGCAGTCGCTCCATGTAAAATACCGTTATTCAGTTGTATCCGATTAGACTGGAAGCCGACCCCAACATAGTTGAGAGAAGGCTAGGCAGATGAGGATGATATTCTCATTCTAGGCTTACGGGCCATCCGTTGTTGTTGTTGCTTAAAACTCAATCTATCGCCACATTCTCCCTCTCTGATGCGATATACTCGTATGTAGATTATTATCCACCAATCCACATTGAGCCCACGTGGTGGATTAGATATGGCCATTCCACATTGCCATTTTTCTGTATGGTGTCAGACGTAAAGAATAGCACCATCCCATACCTTCCCGTGGGTGTCGTAAGAGGCGACTAAGGGACTTACCAGAGAATGGGCAGCAGCGTTCTCTGTGTCTTCTGTAAGAACCGCACTCACTGCGATCGCCAACTGCCAAGCGCGGCGATTATGGCAAAAACCTCCCTTGGGGGAGGCCCATGTCCAGCAGTGGACATCTTTCGGCTGGAATGATGATAATGATGATTCCACACAAGAGGTTTGTGTCCCAGAACCGAGACATAAAAGGCCTATGAAAATCATTATCAACTTCATCTTCCTGTTCCATGTTATGTTGGGTCGGCACGTTTTTTTTCTTCCATTCACCCCTGTCAATCGTCACGCTATCATTATTTTATTTTATTTTTTATGCGACAATAAACAGCTACAATATATAATGTTTACAAATAACAGTAATATACATATCACAGCAGGGAAAGCCTAGAGTAACCATATTGTCTTTCAGTCATCTATCACATCGCCTTGCGATACGATTCTTCATTGTTAGTAGATAGGTATGTGGGTACTGGGTAGTTGAAATCACACACAGCACTTTACTCAAACTCCAAACGTTTATTTACTCTCATTTTCACAACTAATCGTTCACTTCACTAAACACTTATAATTACTAAGTATTTCAATTGTTTTGCTAATCTTACGATAACATGACTGCTTGTCGCTCACGCGTCCATTCTGCCTGCGTGAGCGGAAGTCCCTCATTCAGTACAGTTTATTCATTACATAATAAATTCATTAAAACTTACAAACAATTCTAGAATAATTCACAATTAATCATTTTATTAATTAAACATTTCCAATATTCACAAATGCAAAGGTTTTATCTAGTTAAAGCTAATTAGTGGCTTCATTACTTTTTACAACAATATTCGATCTTGCTTAAAACCATTTCCGGTAAATCAAAGGATTTAATACAGAGAACACCTAAAAAGTCTTTCACTAATAAATTGTTCTGTAAAATAATCTTGTTACTTTTTAGTTTGTAATTGAGTTAGATAATCTGATTTAGTTGTAGTTTCAAATAATTAATTGAGTTATTGATCAAATCGTATTCAGCACTATCTTCCACTTGTAGTGTTGCTTCATAAACAATCTTGTGTCAAATGAACAATAATAATTACAAATCCAATGTCATAAAATACTTGCTTATCATAATTTTAACTATAGATCTAGCTAAAGACTTACTGAGAGTCTTTAGCTACTTTTGTTTAGTAAATTACTATTTGAAACCACGAACTATCTAAGTACTAGGTGAGCCAATAGATGGCGCTTAACTCATCTGTCAATTAATTAAGTTCTATGTAATAATTGTACTGCCAAGCAGAGATGGCAGGTTCACCCGTTTTATCATGGAATAGAATTATGAGTGCTATTAATTTGATTACATCTTAGCAGATAGAGCGTCTTGCGGCGACATATATAATTATGAAGTATTAACAATATTGCAGCCCACTACATTATCCGCATGTTAACAAAATTAAGATAAGGTAAAAAGTGCCACTAGATTTAGCATTACTCAGATATTATTATAATTTTAAGAATAAAAAAAAAGAACATAGATTATTAAAATAAACACAATACAATTAATAAGTTATCTAAGAAGAGAAATAATAATTGAGATAAAAAAAGAAAATTTTGGGATTATTCGTTATTATCACAAATGAGAATAATTGAAATTATGTAAATTAAGGAAATTGGCAATACAATGCAATTATAAATTCATACAATTCATTAAAGAAAATAATTAAAACGGTTGAAATAAATTAAATTAATAATAATGGGATTCACACTATTTCTTATTATGATTGAATAAGATTATAGACACATTGGACTTAAATTTCGATTTGGAACATACAAAAATATCAATATCAATGAAGTTGCTATTATAAGATTCCACCATACGACGAATAGGGCAACGCAATCCTGAATTAGTCCGACAGGTATTTACAGCGAACAGCATCATTCGCTCCTTTTTCCTTCATATCATTCCTCACAGGCCCATAATTATCCTAACGGCAATAAAATAATATTGTTGCAGAACGTACTGGGTATTTATTATTTTAGTATCACAAATAACTTTAATGATCATTATAGGTATGGATATGGTCAAATAAAATTGGCGCAGTAGTAAATTTTATTTTATTGGCTTTAGTAAAGTAATAACAGTTAATGTTGCTGTAGTAATAACATAGATATTCATAGATACAACACAACAGTTTCGATGTCAGAGAATAAAATGAAAATTAATTTCATTGATATAATATTCCTACAAATTATTTGATATTTTTCAATTTATTGCGTGATATTTTAGTAGCAGTAATATAACAAATGTTTCCTAACATTTAATAAAATTACAAATCTTTTTCATCAAATCTAATATTTTATTATCCATTCTTCCTTCATGATCAAAGGCAGGATAACAAAGCAATTCAAAATAAATATTACCTACCAAATTCTATACCAATTTGTATTTAAATACACAGAAAAAATATAACAATTGTAACATTGGAATGAAATGCTTGGAAAATTTTAATTTGTCTAGCAGAGGAATCTGTTATACGAAATTGGTAGGTATAACAATAAAATTGATTCTACCATTTTTTTTAAAGAGTAGGTATTGTGTAGAACTAAGAATAATTGGTTATTGATCTTTAGTTCTTCTATTTTATTTTCCATTAGGAGCTTAAGGATCTTTTTTTATTAAAAGAGATTTAACAGTTTTTGGTGTACTTACTAGGTACTATAGAATATTTTATAGACGAAGTATCCATAACACGATTTTACAACAATAGAAAACCGTCCAATTGCGAACCGGATTTATTTTTTTATTTTTTTTGTAGCGGCTGAGTTGTGGAGATCAGACAGGCAGTCGCTTCCGGTAAAATACTGATATTTAGCTGCATCCGTTTAGACTGGAAGCCGACCCCAACATAGTTGGGAAAAGGCTAGGCCGATGATGATGAGCACCAATAGAAATACACTTTTTGTGGAAATTTCAACTACCTATTACGGATCATGACATGATGAAAGCCCGCTGACAGACAGAAAGACGGACGGAACCCTGAAAAAGACGTTTTATCTATACCTGTAACCTTTTTTACTTTAAAATAGAAACGGAAAAAGCATACTTCTGAAAAATCTTTGAAAAAAAAAACTTTTATTAATTTTTTACCTCTTGTAAATTCCTACCACACCCACACTTAGCATAAAAATAAAGCACCTGAAGAAAAGCCTTAAAACTAACAATTTTAAAAATTCCAAACAACCTTTTTCTTTGAACTTAAAAAGAAAACTTCTTTGAAGCTGAATTCTTTAATAAACCAAGTTGTTCGTACAAAGTTGCATTTTCATAAAATCATGCAGAACGTGTAATGAAATCTCCATTGCATATTACAAGGCTCGTCTTGGCCCAACGCTCCTTGCATGTTAAGCGCACGATTATTTTTGTAATTATTTCTAATATCTCCTTTAGTAACTTGATGAAGAAACTTAGCTTACTTATTGGATATTATGTATGCAAGATGGCGATCCCAGGAGTTTAATAAGCAAGTAACGTGGAGATTAATAATGCTTTTAAGTTTTTTTTATGGTTCAAGTAAATTATGATGGTAATTTTGTTTTGTTTAGAAAGGCCATTAATTTTAATGGTTGTTTGGAGGAGTGCTTAAAGAACGAAGAATTTGAGATGCATTCATTAGTTTTAGGGAAAGACTAGATAGCTGTGGTAATAGGATTAAAAGTTCATCAGGTAGAGAGCTCTATTGGCTTTCATTTATTAACACCACGACATACCCAAGTAGGTTCCTAAACTATACTTTTGCAATGTCTATTAAAATGTATATTCGGTCTATTACCTTAGTAAAGGATTTAAATCAGATTTGTTTTGCAGTTAGTACTAAAATTGCTCTTATACTACTCCAACACACAAAACCTCCACTTTGCATACACAATCACATCTACAAATGCACATGAAAGCTTTAAGTTAAAATGAAATTAAACCCAGTCGAAAACTAGCTCGCAAACGGAAAATTTTCAAACTTTAATAATATAATCATCTCATTCCCTCTTAACATGAACGTGACCAGAATTTACACGTGGAACTATCCATCCATCTCTTTCATTTGCTTAACATAATTATATTATTTGCTTGTCTTACGCTCGTTTGCCTTGCAAAAGGCTCTCAAATCGGAGTACTTAATACGAATAACAAGTGTTTCGGAATAAGATTAATATGTAACATCATTCATTCTTGGGAATATTTTTGACTTGCTTTTCATGCATATCACCATGCGTAAAATCTCTGAAGGGTAAAGAGAGAAGGTAGGTAACTCACCTACATTTTTCCAGTTATGTTCAAGTCTAATGTACCTATTTGTTTTGCTCGACTTGTTACGAATTAGGTGAGCTGATAACAGAACAAGATACTCGTAAATGCTAATCACGATAAAATTGTTCTTATCTGAACAGAAAAAATTCTTCCGACTCCCAAATCCTTAACAACCAAACATTTCAGCTCGCAATAATAGTAAAATTTCTGCAACTTAACATAATCATCTCATTTTTTGTCAAAACGTGACCCGAATATAGCAAACCACCCTCGTTTAAAGGCGTAGCGTAAGCATTTGACTGTTTCGAACACAGAAAAACAAGTCGACAACATTTTGTGCCTCTGCAAAGGGGTTCCTTACTTCGTTCAGCCGTTTTCTGATTACCTTAGAGTGTATTCTTGGCTGAGAAAAACGTGACTGTCATTAGGGCTTGATTTATTGCGACGACACTAAAAGGGGTTCCTCAAGGGTCCTTCTTGGGCCCCCCGCCCTTCAGGACACTTGTACACATGTTTTGGGTAAGATCTGGACTGACATGTATTAATGTGTTTTGGTTTCAATCGCAATCCATTATAATGTGGTATTTATAGAAAGGGTGGATAATAAATAGGTTTTGCCGTTCATCAAAGGTCATTTGGGACGTTTAGGGTAGCAGTGGTTTTTGAAAATACATCACAGCCATTTATTTTTCAAATGTAATGTTACCTTTACATGACCAAAGGGTGGATTCAATTACTTAAATTGAATTTCAAAATAAGTCTAAAATGCAGTGCTATCAGCAAATGGGCGAAATCTACTCTTGTACTTGTTGTTAAAAGTAAGTACCCCAAAAGCTCGGTGTACCCAGTAAACAAAATTTATGTAAACACAAATGAACCAAGTAATACGCAGTACTCCTTGGTTGAGGTATTAAACCTAGTTATCACGCTTGGCTTGCAGGTACTAAACCTAGAAATTACGTAAATTGACAATCAAAAAGTTATTGTTATGCCAACTATAGAAACCACCTATTATTGTACAAATGAGGTTGATAGTTAGGTTTGTTTCGTTTGTATTCGAAATTCCTAAGTAGCAGCCGGAGTTTGGATTAAAGCTCGGTTGATGACAAAAGGCTCGTTCATGAAACCTCAAAATACCACAGGATGCACCTAACCTTTTGGGAAACCGTTGTATTGATGTAATTCCGAATATCTTAATTACAAGTTACATAATCCAAAGCCGTTTCAAAGAACAAAATCTTACCTGCTTTACTAAAAATCCTTTTTAATTTACGCAAATAAATATCAGTACAGTGCTTAAGAACATTTTCAGCACTTAACGTTTTATACTTTTAGTGGGTCCGGAAACGAGCCATGTCGGGGCATGTTGGCCACGCTACGTTAAACATGAACTGCTAGCGTTTAAGAGATTTTTCTTCAATGGACTCGGTAAAGAATTTGGTGTGTCTGAAACTTTCCGTTGAAATACAATTTTATTTTGCTTGCACGTGTTACGGAGTCATTTCATGCTAGATTACCGATGCATACAAAACTGAATTTTGGGTACGTGTAAACTTTCAAGATAGGTACTCTTTTAGTTTTAATAACTTCAAACTCTTCAAACCGATATAATTTCAGAATGAATTGCAGGTTTGAATAACATAGAACAATTTATTTTTTATGTTTTAAAACTGCGGGCCTAAAATGGCCGCTTTAGCAGAATCTTAGTATGAATCATGTCAAAAATTTTAAATTCTTAAAATGGACTATGTAGTCTTAAGAGTCCATTTTAAGAATTTTAAATTTTTAACGTGGTTCAAATTATGATGTTGCTAAAGCGGCCATTTTAGACCCCCTCAAAGAATCACACCTAACGACAATAATCTTTTTGGATTTTTTGGGAATTCTGAATGGATCTTTTGGGCTTTGCAATAACACTGGTTATGGCGGTCAGAGTGGCAGTCGCTCCATGTAAAAATGGTATTCAGCTGCATCCAGTTACCAGTATACTAGAAGTCGACTCCAACGCGTTTGGAAGAGAATAAGTAGATTATAAAGGTGATGATGTTGTACAACCCGCCGTTACAAAAGAGTAAGAAAAATTACGTAAAGCAAAAACCTCCCCTCAAACATATCACTTAACCAGTTTCAATACCGGTAATAAACCACCTTGTCTCCTCAGATCATAAACCAGTGGAACGGCCCACAATACAGCCACTGTAATTACGGTTTAACTTGATGCATATCACGTTCAACGTGTGTCGTGCAATATTATTGGCCAGGGATATGCTAATACTGACGCGCGTTGCAACGGATTATCAAACACCAACATAGAAATACTGCTAGTTGAGTTTGGATTTAGAGGATTATGGAAGGAGGTATTTGCATGGATTTTGGTGATAGTGTCGGCGTTCGTGATACTGGGGATCGTTTCTGCTGGTAACTCTTCTGGGTTGATAAAATACTAAGGGATGGAGGTTTGGGGTACTACCATGTCTTTTTCATTCATTTAAATCAAATTTTCATTTAGTGCGTATCCGTATGCATATTAAATTGTAAAAGAAATCTTCACAAATTCTCTACTTTTTCATCAAAAAAGAAAACCAGTTTTTTACAAGAAAGAGTGAAGTATTCCCGTTTGAGCACCTATTTTTTGGGCACCAATGCATTGAGCACTGAAGTTATTCCCATTTGAGCACCAACCGTTTTAATAGCTTGCTCAAATGGAAATACCTTAGGTGCTCAATGCATTAGTGCCCAAAAAATAGGTGCTCAAACGGAAATACTTCACTCTTTCTCGTAAAAAAGTGGTTTTGGAATACTTCGAAAGAGTATCGACGACTTCTTTGTCGCGTCTTAGTAAGGTCCTAATCAATTCTTTCTCTCTTTTTTAATTAATTTTTTTTTTTACCACAATGAACACCAACTTAGTATTGGTGTAAGTGGATTTCAAAAGACTATTAAAGACAAAGTAAGTTTGAAATACTGTAACGTTGTTAGTTCATAATTGATAAAACGTAAACAAATAAAACAGAAGTCATTTTAATATCGTTTACCAGCCGACCAAATCACCTGATCGCGCCTGTACTTTTGTCTCACTCGCTCGCGTTCCTAAAACCAGTTTTTTTTCCCACTCCATCATTCAACGCGCGCCGCGAGCGTCGACCACGCTCGCATACCTGCAGAGGCCAGTCGTCATTTACGCGCGGTCAGTCTACACACATATTAGACGACATATGCGCAGCCTCGCGAATTAGACCTTTGATTGGACTACTGATAATTTCCAAAATTTTTTTTAATAATTTTACTTTTTGAAAAGTTCTATAAAGGAAACATAACTTCAGTGTGTAATTCCCCATATCGGGTAAGTGGCTAAGTGTTGACAAATTCACGCAGTGCTTGTTTCTAAATGTCATGTCAAGGTCAATGAAGTGCAAAATTATTTCATCATCTTTTTCATAGACATCATTTTAGCTACTATTTCAACTATTGTACTCAAACCTTAATTGCTACATCAATGTTTTATGTAGGTATGTGTAAATATTAATTTAAAAGTGCTTCACACCTTTTTTTTTCTCTTTTCTTTTTTCTCTGTAAACTCCGCTTCTGAAGGTGACCTCTACACACATACGCCCTAAGCGCAATAGTACCCATCCCTACGCTTGCGCTTACGCTGCTGTGGTCACCGTCAGGAGAGGATAAGCAGAGAACCCTACGCTTACCACTGGCCATAAATTCCAGGGACCAAAGTTCGGGATTTTCTTCCACCGGGTTTAACCCGTGTGTGCCGTTGCTGCGTCACCTGGTGCCGACACTCGCAACTGACGAGTCGCTACCACCGGCATCCGGCATCCAACGACGCCTCTACGGGCATCGGGCATCCGGCACCACTACCACCTACCCTGCGGGTCCTGCATCCTGCTCCTCGGCTCCAGCGTCCATACAGCTACGCGCAAGCCAGAGCAGTACTTGACGCGCCTACTTCCATTGACAGAAAATACTATGACGGGCTTTTGTAATTCCACGACCCAAATTAAATTTTATTGAAAGTGTTGGTGAGTTTTGCTTAACCTATTAGGGTTGGAACCCTAATAGGTTCCCACGCTTCAATACTTTAAAATGAACTTTATGTGCGAGTTTTAAAATTAGTTTTCCAATCGAGAACGAAGTTTATATATTATATCCCTTCCAGTTCAGAAACTATCTCTGTAACCTATGTGATGATCTCGAGTCATGCGCTAATTATTATGCATGGTGTGTTGTTCATGATTCATGCAATATAGGTTACTAATATTGCCTACATTATATTGTCATCACCTGCCTAGCCTTTTCTCAACTATGTTGGGGTCGGCTTCCAGTCTAACCGGATGCAGCTGAATACCTGTATTTTACATGGAGCGACTGCCTATCTGACCTCCACAACCCAGTTAGTACTGGGTAATACGATACCCCTTGGTAAGACTGGTTGACAGACTTTTTCGGTCACTGACTACCTGTAACGACTGTCAAAGATCTGCAAATGACAGCCGGGACCAACGGCCTTACGTGCTTTCCGAGGCACGGAGGAAACCCGGTATGTAATGGGTGGTCACCTATCCACAGATCAACCTAGGCAAGCAAGGCTTAACCTAAAGATCGACCCGAGCGGCTGTTATTATTTAGCCACGGGCTCCTAGATTATGTATGGATACATAATATTGTCAATCCATGGAGCTTTTGAGTTTACATTAATAAAATCCAAACAGTCATAAAACTGCTCGTTTGGTTTAATAGCCGCAAGCGCTGCCTGCTTGAGGTCGTGGGTTTGGATCCTAGGTGGGGCAAATAGTTATTTGATTATTGCAATAGGGTTTTTTTTATTAGCTGCAGCCCGGTCTGGAGTCAGGGTGTTTGAACAGTTGATAGCAATAGGCTCGTCCCTATGACATAGGATTTAAGGCGACGCATCGTTCTAAAACCGGGCACGCTCGCCCCGGGACCGCGCGGGGCGAGGATTGCTAGCTTATAACTAAAGGACATAAACGACATAATGATTTTTAGGGTTCCGTACCCAAAGAGTAAAAACGGAACCCTATTATTAAGACTTCGCTGTCTGTCCGTCTGTCCGTCTCTCTGTCACCAGGCTATATCTCATGAACCGTGACAGCTAGACAGTTGAAATTTTCACAGATGATGTATTTCTGTTGCCGCTATAACAACAAATACTAAAGTCAATGGTACGGAACCCTTCATGTGCGAGTCCGACTCGCACTTGGCCGGTTTTGTTATTTAATTCAGTTGGAAATGATAATTTGAGAAATTCGTTCTAAGATTTTAAAGAGTATATATAGACTCATTTACGGAGAAAGTTAAGAGGCTTAAATCGGTCCCGTTTGCCCATAACATGTGAATCTCTTTTTAAAAAGACGTATGTAGGTTTGATATTTTTTTCTCTGTTACAAAAGTTACCTAATCATTTATTGAAAACTAACAAAATAAGGTTTTTATCATGAACTATCAGGTCACCAACTTATATTTTCATTCGTTTTGTAATTACTGACAAAAATTGAGGTTATTGACTCCGAAATTTCCAATGCGTCCTCTTAAACACAACTGGTAAAATGTGGATTCACTAAAAGTACTATGGGGTCTTTTCCGCCTGACCATTTTTTTTTTTTTCGCTTAAATCATGCGGAGGCGCCGATCTACGCCCCCTTAAAGTTTGGGCCTATTAGGAAAGCGTCAACTTTGGCGCGCAAAATAACAATAACTCTCGTTTGGCGTGCGTCGTCAGTGCGCTCGCCCGATTCGGTATCTTTTCATTCGTTTTTTCTACACAAAGTCAACGGGGCGGGGCTAGAAAGCGTTTTTATGTTGCGAGTGCAAGCAAAAATGAGCTTAGTGGTGGTCAGGCGGGAGTGTCCTCGATAGTACAAGTCTACCTGACCTTTCGGGGATTACTGGCGTAATTATATGTTGTGCAAACAATGAAAACAATATGGAAATGCTTCTAAGCAAAGCATATGTACTTTGTTAAGAAAATTTAGTTTAGATTAAATTAGAAGTTCGTGTTGGTGTTAAACTTTGTGTTGTAGTAACATAAGAGAAGGTGTTAGCACACAAACATAAATGTTGGAAAGTTTGAAGATGTTATTTGAGATTCTAAGCTATAACGCAACCTCACGGATCTACATAAGGCGCGTGTCCCACTGACAAGGAAACGACTAGCTTTCGACAATTTTCTCGCTCAAGAAACGTACCAAAACTGGTGGGTAAAATAGTTTCACAATTAGGAGTATGAAGAACGGGGACTAAAGTTCCTCGTCCCAAAGAAAAGGGAGGATCCTCTGATCAGCAGGGTGTTGTCTGGTGGGCTACTGTCCCGGCAGTTGAAGTCGGGTTTTTTGTAAACACTCTTATGTCACGGATAATTTTAACTATGTTGCTGTAGCACCTTTTGTAGTGACGCTACATACATATTAATAGTTAATCGTTGACTGTTCACTCCACCACCGGTGACGAGTTTTCGAAGCAAGCAACTCGTTCTCGCTAATCGCTTCCGGTGGGGTAGGTGTCTATCACTATTTTGTGATTATTGAAGCTTCCTAATAACAAGTTCTCTCAAAAACTTTTGATGCTGACAGAATACTGGGATCAGTAGTGCTATTTGAATAAACCAATTCACATTTATGATGGACATGATCCCTATCTTGTTTCCATTTGTAGTTTGACAGCAACATGTCACTCGGGCAGTGTTGCCGCTCTCTTAGCTGTGACAGGAACAGACAAGATTTTTTTTTTGATCTTGACATAATATACATACTTCGTGACAAGACATTACTAGACAATCAAAAATACAAGGTGTAAACAGACCTTCACGAAGCCAAGCGTTCTGTACATTAAACTAAATAACTCCACGCAAAAATTATTACTGAGAAACGACTTATCTTTTTGTGTGGTGAAATATTACGGTTTACGGTAGTACTCAATATAACGCACTCAAACCATTGTGCTTGATGCATTGAATAGTACATGGGTATTTATCATGAAGGTATTTAAAGTACCTAAGTAATAACCTAAACAACCACCTGATCCCACCATCACCCTTTTACCACCGGACTAGCAGATGTACTGCGGCGTACCATCCGCACTTGGTTGACATCCCGACAAGTCGTACTAAGCGCTTCTCCTCCACATTTATTATGCGCACAGCCAAATTCTGGAACTCTCTGCCTGCGTCTGTGTTCCCACCCACATTTAACCCGCCTACCTTCAAAGCAAGAGTGAACAGACATCTTCTGGGCACGCTCGTTCCATCATAGATCTCATCCATCGCTTTCCATCAGGCGTGATCGAGGTCAAGAGCAGGCCCATATTGTAATAAAAAAAAAACAAATTTGCATATAAAAAACTTGTATAAAGTTGAAACTTTGACCTCCAATATCTCCGCAACTAGAAGTTTCGCAGGTATGGTCTAGATAAAAAAAAAACATTGCAATGACAGGAAGAATAATAATTTATGTGCTTTTCAGATCCGTGAAGGGTCTTTTTACACCCATCACTATAGATTGTCAGTGGTGTCGATTCTGTTGTGCACAAACTAAATTTAATTTAGGCTATTGCTATCTTTTAATAAAAGGCAGTGCGAGAAAAGGACGGCTACAGCTATGAACTAAGTTAGAAATGTCAAACTAGTTTATGCCTTGCGCTTCACCGTGTTTTTAGTCGACATGTTTTTGCGTGCACCTTTCATTTGTATGGAAATATTAGTTCCAACTAAATTTGACAGCTTTAAATTACGTCCGTCTCTTTCTCGTTTTATTAGAGAGAAAAAGATAGCAATAGCCTAAATAAGGTTTAGTTTGTGCACAACAGAATCGACACCATTATTGTAGATACAACAGGACATTATTTTAAGATCCAAAAAAAAATTAGTCAGATCTTATTTCAAGAAACAATAATAATACCTAGTCTGACTTTCCCTAGATATGCTCACAACAACCTCGTTACACGAAAGAGACACTTAATGACGTATGTGTATGAGCTCTCGGCGACCCTCCGGAGTGCTATCCACTCAATGATGCTCGATATTTGGGGAAAGCGCAATAATGAGCACTGCTACTCTTATTGATATGGTAAGTATTGCTATGGCATAATTATGGGCTGATTTGAGTGGTCTGCAATTGAATTTCTTTTAGCAGTTTTGTTAGTTTTTGGCTAGTCAGGATCTACGAAGTATACTTAAAATGTCACTTACGGGATATCTTCCGTGATTACCTATTGATTATTTTTGAGCTCCCGATATTTCGACGCTGTTACAAGCGCCATGATCGCGGGTTAAGGCCCTTCAAACCCTAAAATTAGCAACTCTATTTGTGGTGGTTCAAAATTCGTTTGAATTACTGTTAGAATAAAGTTCTAATCAGCTTGCACTACAAAGTGGTTGTTACGTCAGTCACTGCGGCCGAATAGTGCGAAATGAGTGGATTTTTGCGATTTACAAAAAATCATTGATTGGATTAAAAAAATTAAACACATAAGATCTGCTTTATAGTTAGTTCTGTTAGTATGCAAAGTTTCATGATCTAATTAGGAGTACTTTTTGAATACCAGCGGTTTATTGTTCAATTTTGAGTAACTTTGGATTTTTTTTCTATCGAGAATAGTTTATGGACTCGTGTTTTCGTCACACATAGTACTTAGCATTAATCCTCAACGTTACCATATATTTATTTCAAAATTAATGCTGCAGTATTTTAGGCGTAACGGAGGATCATGCTAAGCCATTTGAGGGATATATAGCCCTTAACTGGAGAATGCGGGAGGATGGAAAAAATTGTCCCCACGACCATGGCGCTTGCAACAGCGTCGAAATATCGGGAGCTCAAAAATAATCAATAATCACGGAAGATATCCCGTGACATTTGAAGTCTACGAAGTATGGTTCCGAGCTCCTTAAAAATATAGTGATTTGATATTGCATAGCTGCACTCTGATATAGGGGTATAACCCATTGCTATCAACTGGGTACGAAACCAGAAATAACCAAAAACCCAATAACACTTTCACAGGTCTGGTAATCTAAGCCAGGCCCTCATGCTTAGCAGAAGCGCTTGTGATTTGTGGCTTATGAGACATTCAAGGTTCTTTAATACATTTTGATAGAATGTTCTACGGCAAAATAAAATCAAACTTCTTTAAAATGTCACTCTATTCACAGTTCAAATCATTGGAGTATCCCAACACAGCTGAATATTAATCCTTTGTTTGCCAGGTATTATAGCTCGTATTATGCAAGCTGTACAATTGACTTAATTCGGTGGCACTCAATCAATTATGCAGCTGCTATGGACATGAAGTCATCATTCAATGTGTACTCTCCTACATGTCGACCGGGGGTTTAAAATTAAGCTGTGTATGCTCTAGATAGCAAATGGCGCTTTGATTTTCAACTTTTACTCATAAGATAAATACGTATTGTGATTGTATTTAAATTGAATTAAAATAATTATAAATAGATAGCGGACGTCATGCGGTTTCACCCACGTAGTACGGGGATAAAATATAGCCTATGTTACTCAAGGTGAATGTAGCTTTCTAATGGTGAAAGAATTTTTGAAATCGGCGCAGTAGTTTTTGAGTTTATTCATTACAAACATACACACAAAAATACAAATCTTTTCGCTTTATAATATTAGTGTAGATAAGTGAAAAAAAAAAAATTGTTTCAGGTTAATTAAAAGTTTAAAATTTTCATTAGAAGCGATTCTTGAAACGTAAATAAATAAAACTAATAAACCTCCTCAAAAAAGTTAAAAATAAAATATAAAAAAATCAAGTTAAAAAAATTAAATATTCTGGTAAGATATTTTTTCTTATTATTTTCTTTTTTAGAACTTTCTGTAACACGTCTGTAATTGCAGAAGGGTAATGCAAAGATGTACCAAATAGTACACCCATATTTCACCAGTTATTTTTAAGTCCCGTGTAATAGGGGGTGAGCCTATTGCCATCAACCGGACACAAATCCGCACTCCGTGGCTACTACTGAAAAATTCCTGATGGAAAAACCCAATAACACTTTGCCCGACCCAGGAATCGAACCCAAGACTTCATGCTCAGCAGTCGAACTAGTGACCACTAGACCAACGAGGCAGCCAGCGAGGTTTCAGCTAAAAACCTTTTGTATAACATTGCTGTCAGTGCCGTAATAATAAGGTTAACTCCATTAAGGATATTTTTGAGTTTAGCCATACTTGCTTTTATAGCGGGTAGTTAGTAACTCGAAAGATTGTCAACTAGTCTTTATTTATTCAGGGAAAACAAAAAAAAATTGACTACCCGAATGGCACAGTGGTAGTTAGGTTGCCTCACGTTCTTGGGGTCCCGGGTTCGAATCCCGGTAGGAGCAAATGTTTGTGTGATGAGCATGGACATTTGTTTCAGAGTCATGGATATTTATATGTATAATAAGTATGTATTTACAAACAAAAAGTATCTATGTAGTATATCATCCATCTGGTGTCCACGACACAAGCCTTGTTGCTTAGTGTGGCACTAGATGGCGCTGTGTGTAATGTCCAGCGATATTTATTATTATAATTGTATAATATAATATATTACATTAATTATTTTATTACAACGTATAAGTGGGCTAATGTATGTACAATCCACAACGTTTCCACGTATTACTTAGATTTAAGATACGTAGACACCGTATTTTAAATAACAATAACGTACATATTATAAAAAAGACAAAAAAAAAGTAATAATAAAATAAGACAGAAAAAGAAAATTTACATTACTTATCTTATGACTAAAGGTATCTAAATATATAAAAGAAGAAACTGACTGACTGACTGACTGGCTGACTGACTCATCTATCAACGCACAGCCCAAACTGCTGGGTCTACAGATTCCAAATTTGGCAAGTAGGTTCCTTATGTGGTCTTAGGGTGCACTAAGAAAGGATTTTTCAAAATTCACCCCCTAAGGGGGTTAAACGGGGCTCCAAAGTTTGTATGGGGAAACAAGATTAGATAGACTATTTTATTCGAAACTTCGCAGGAGTGCTCCTATTGATAAATGAGTAGAAATGGGTTTCAGGGTTTTCAGAATTCAACCCCTAAGAGGGGGAAATGGGGTGGCAAAGTATAAAAATCAATGAACAGCCCAAACCGCTGAGTCTAGAGATTCCAAATTTGGCACATTGGTTCCTTATGTGGTCTAAGGGTGCACTAAGAAAGGATTTTTCAAAATTCACCCCCTGAGGGGGTTAAACGGGGCTCCAAAGTTTGTATGGGGAAACAAAATTAGTTAGACTATTTTATTCGAAACTTCACAGGAGTGCTCCTATTGATAAGTCAGTAGAAACGGGTTTCAGGTTTTTTCAGAATTCAACCCCTAAGAGGGGGAAACTGGGTGGCAAAGTATTAAAATCAATGCACAGCCCAAACCGCTGGGTCTACAGATTCCAAATTTGGCAAGTAGGTTCCTTATATAGTCTAGGGGTGCACTAAGAAAGGATTTTTCAAAACTCACCCCCTAAGAGGGTGAAACGGGGCTCTAAAGTTTGAATGGGGAAACAAGATTAGACTATTTTATTCGAAACTTCACAGGAGTGCTCCTATTGATAAGTGAGTAGAAACGAGTTTCAGGTTTTTTCAGAATTCAACCCCTAAGAGGGGGAAATGGGGTGACAAAGTCTAAAAATCAATGCACAGCTCAAACCGCTGAGTCTAGAGATTCCAAATTTGGCACATAGGTTCTATATGAGGTTAAGGGCTGCATTAAGAAATGATTTTTCAAAATTAACCCCCTAAGGGGTTGAAACGGGGGTCCAAAGATTACACGGGAAAATAAGATTGGTTAGACTATTCGAAACTTAACAGGAGTACTCCTATCGCTAAATGAGTTAACATTTGTGTTTCAGGTTTTTTCAGAATTCAACCCCTAAAGGGGGAAATGGGGTAACAAAGCCTGAAATTCAACATAGGTATTGTTTGTATGGTGAATTGGTTCAGGTGTATTACAAAAACAACAATTTTAAGATTTAATGTGGCGGACCTGAAATACCATCATTCCCTGTTGGGGTCTTGGGGTGCGATTGGGTTGAAATGTCTAAAAATCAATATGGGTGTCGATACCGAGATTATCAGGGGTGCTGATTACGAAAATGGCATTTATTTTGAGATCCAAAAGATGGTGGATTCAACTTCTGTATAGGGTTATTGTTGATTTATTGTGATAATGATGATGATGATTGTGATAACGATGATGATGATTGTGATAATGATGATGATGATTTTGATTACGATGATAATGATTGTGATTACAATGATAATAAGTGTGATAACGATGATAGTTATTGTGATTAAGATTGTGACAGTGATGGTGATTGTGACGGTGATTGTGATTGTGATAGCAATGGTTATATGATAATGATTGTGATGACGATGATAATGATTGTGATAACGATTATGGTGATTGTGACAGTGATTTTGATGGTGATTGTGATGGTGATTGTGATAGTGATGGTGATACGATGGTGATTGTGATGGTGATTGTGTTGGTGATTGTGATAGTGATTGTGATAGTGACGGTGATTGTGATGGTGATAGCGATGTGATTGTGATTGCGACAGTGATTGTGATAGTGATTGTGATGGTGATTGTAATGGTGATGGTGATTGTAATAATTATTGTGGTTGTGATAGTGAAGGTGATTGTGATCATGTTGATTGAGATGATAATGATTGTGATTGTAATGGCGATTGTGATGGTGATTGTGATGGTGATTGTGATGGTGATTGTGTGGTGATTGTGATGGTAATTGTGATGGTGATTGTGATGGTGATTGTGATGGTGATTGTGATTGTGATTGTGATAGTGATGGTGATTGTGTAATGATTGTGATTACGATGATAATTATTGTGAAAACGATGATGGTTATTGTGATAGTGATTTTGATGGTTATTGTGATTTTGATAGTGACGGTGACCGTGATGGTGATAGCGATGGTGATGGGGATTGTGATGGTGATTGTGATACTCATGGTGACAGTGATTGTGATGGTCATAGCGATGGTGATGGGGATTGTGATGTTGATTATGATGGTGATGGTGATGGTGATGGTGATTGTGATGGTGATTGTGATTGTGATTGTGATGGTGATAATGATGGTAGTTGTGATAGTGATGGTGATTGTGATAGTAATCATAAATTGTGATGATTATCAAATTTGGCACATAGATAGTGGATTAACATGGATTTACATGTAGGACAATTTATCCCTTTAGTATGATTCAGTGGGACAGTTACCGAACTTCACGCGGGCGAAGCCGCGGGCAACAGCTAGTAAAAAATAAAAGTCAAAATAATCATCATCATCATCATCAGCCTATAATGTTCCCACTGGGACACGGCCTCCTCTCAATGAGAGGGAATGGGCTATAATCCACCACGCGGGCCCAGTGCGGATTTGTAGATGTCACATGTCTTCGATTTTTAAAAATAATAATAAAAATTTAGTTGGTGCCAGTTAAGATGAGAATAGCGGTCATATTCTACCTACATTTATTAAACTTCTTAACTTTTCCTCCCATCATGGGAGAGGCTTATGTCCAGCAGTGGACGTTATGGGCTGTTGTAGTAACTTTGAAAACCAAAAATAAGCCTGTTCATGTCTTGAATCGTCATCTGTCGTGATCGTCAACATTTTTTGTAATGAAAAACGATACATGGTCTATTTGTTTTGGTTCGTACGAAGAGATCTTAGGGAAAGGGCAAACTCTCACCAACTAACATTCATATTTACACAATTGCAGACTATTGACTATAAGTCTTGCCAACTAGTATCAAGTTACACGCGTGTGCGTGTAACTAGGTTATGAAAATTAGATAGGCAGTTGTTCCATAAAGACTGGAAGCAGACCCCAACACAGTTGGGTAAAGTTTAGTCATGAACCCATTAGTGCATACATGATAATCAGAATTGAAACATGAAATTGCATTATTTTGCCAATTTTCTGTGTAAATTATCCCACTGCTGGGAAAAAGTGCATTTTTTTCATTAGTATGGTTAACTTATAATTTTAGAGAAAAAGAAGGTAAATTTGCAAACCCGAAACATGATAATATTTCAAAACAAACTCATTGAACAGCCTTGAATATCAAAATCCACAACGAGATACAACAGTCAGGGACCAATGATGAAAAATTCAAAGCAAACAAAATCCTATAACACACAATCAGGTTCAGTAGTTCTAAGATAAAAGCGAATAAACATACAGATTTACCGTTCCATAATTTATAAGAAAAGGTCAAGGGAAACTCCTAAATATTTTAAGCCACCGATGAAATGTACTCGGTTCGAACCGATTGGGGCGTAGACACCCCGAACTCGTTTATTGGGTCTAATAGGGGTTCCAATAAATTGTCGCTAGATTCTGTCGTAGACTTACTTATCTGTTGTTTAGGTGGAAACTGAATTCTAGTTTATTTTGAGTTCATACGCTTCGTTGGTAGATTGAACAGGGTATTTTGTTTCTGTCAGTAGTTTGATTCTGAAACTTGGTAAAGTAAGGGGTCAGCAATGGCCGATGCCTGCCGGGGTTGCCGGACTGTTCGAAAGAGATACTGTGGCATCGGGACACAAAGATGGGTTTTAGTCAGTAAAAGTCTGACACCCTCCTGCTCCGCCCAGAGCGGGAGGAGTCATTTGTGAATTCACATCTGAGGGTCATTGAAATGTTTTGGTAAGAAGAGGCTCTAGATAAAGTGATGATCAACGAGCAAAAGCGATGATGAGAAAGACAAATATATATGGGACTGACATAATGCTATAATGGTGTATGGTTTTATTGGCATCTATCTGACCATAGTCGGAACCCACTTTTTATTATAATTTTCAGGAGCCAACTTTAATAAATGTTCTCAAAAACTTTCTAACTAAGACATTCATCATCATCTTCCTGCCCTTATCACATATTACTTAGGATCGGAGCATCACGTTTATTTTCCTTCCTTTCTCCTCTATCAACCGTCATGCTATCATTTCATCATCATCATGCATCATTTCAGCCGAAAGACGTCCACTGCTGGACATAGGCCTCCCCCAAGTATCTGCACATTGACCGGTCCCGTGCGACTTGCATCCAACGGATTCCCGCAACCTTCACCAGGTCATCGTTCCACCGAGTGGGAGATCTTTCAACGCTATCATTTACTCTTTCATAATCATTCCTCACACAACCCATCCATAAACATTATTCAATGTTTACTCATTTAGCCCCAAGTGTTTTTTTTTTCGACCCTCCTCTACGGCCACGGCTATTAAAGATTTACTAAATGACAACCGGGACCAATGGTTTAACGTGCTTTCCAAAACACGGAAGGTATGTAAATAATGAGCACTCATCTATTAACTGACCCATGCAAGCACTGCTTAACCTTACATTATATCAACACGTGCTATCTTTCTTTTATAATATTTAGTTCTTGAACTCCTGCATACGAAAGAAAAACTTCTCAAGCTCCTTCCAAGGTAATTCTTCAAACAACGTATATCCAATGACAATACCGTACATCCGTTTGTAATTCAATTCTACATAGCATGATCTAGAGCAGGCGCTGAGATTCAATTTGATCCGAGCGATGCACATTGTAAGCTACGCTTGCTGTGGTAGGGTCGCATGTATTCAGATATTAATTGGGTGTATTTCTGCTAGGGTTGTAAACGAACTTCTATGGAACTATCGCGAGAAATCGTACCTTCGTATCCGCATTTGCTTCCACAAGTTTTTAATGGAGATCCAATAAAGAAAATAGGCTCAAAATAATCGAAGACTTTTGGGATAATAGTAAGCTCAATCCCTACCAGCGATGTTGACTTGTGCCAGTGTGGGAAGAGAACACCGGGGTAATTTTTAGTCGGTTAGAGTCCGACAGACTCCTCCGCCCGCCCCAGGGTGGAGAACATCCATGAGGATTTTCCACCCCGGGAACAAAAAAAAAGGAGTAAAAACTCCGAGTTTTTCACCATTTTGTTGTATTATTTATTTGTTGGTATTGACCAAGTATTAGCTTATGCAGCACTAAGAAAAAATTTTGTTTTTTTTTTAATATTTTCCCTTCTATAAATATTTTTTAAGAGATACATTTTTGTTATTTTTTCATCTCTGGCACCATCACTACAGTTAAATTCCTTTTACAGTTATTTTACCTCTGTCAACAACAACCGAAAAACAATCTTATTGAAAAAATTCCTGTGATTTTTACAGACTCTGAAACCTATGTCAACCTTGTTGTACCGTTCATAAAGATCACAGTGATTTGACAGTGACGAATATAAGAGGTAATAAATTGTCAAAGTAACTGTAAGTTGGGTTCCGTTACATCCCTAGTTTCTATCCCAAACATCTTCGGCTGGGAGAGATATGCTTTGTGTAAACAGCCAAGAGCTCTAACAAGCAAATATCCAGAGAATTTAAATAGGCTATCAACAGAAATATCATTAAAAAGTGCGATCCGATGTTCGTGTTAAAACCAAAATAACATGTTTGATATACGGAAACTCCAGTTTCGCTACGACACAAAACCGCCAAAAGTGAAGAGTTTTGGAAGAGGCCTACACTCAGCCACCACACACCACAACAGCCCATAACGTCCACTGCTGGAAATAAGCCGCTCCCATGATGGGAGGAATTTGCCGTAATCTCCACGCTTGGCAGGCGGATTGGAGATCGCAGTGATAAAAGACTAACAGAAAACGCTGCTGCCCATTCTCTTACTACGGGGGCGCAAGATGTTCTGCCTCAGACATTAGTCGCCATAAACAACACCCGTGAGTGTAACGGGTTGGTTCTATTCTACTTTGCCGGATACCACACGGCTACACTCAGCATTGGGTGACAATATGCCAAGTTTGACGTAACTATTGCACTTTCACAGACAGCAACCAGTTGGTTCTTGCAAGTACATTACAGTTGCGTTCTCCGTGCATTGCAAATATATTTAAATGTGTTTGATTATAACCAAACACAGTCGAGCAATTATTCTTCTTGTAATAACGCTTTATGAAATATTATAAACTCGAGAAATTGAAACGTCTGTCAAGTGTTTACACTTGATACAGCAGATGTGTAATAGACAGATTTTAAACTATATACCAAGTCTTACCAGTACCAAGAAAATGTTTTATGAAACTTACTTCTTAGTAAGAGAAAAACGTTATCCAAATACATCTTATTTATTTCCAACCACAGCAGAACAAATTATTTCTGCGAAGCCCAAAAAATGACAAAATGTACCCTCGGCTTTGACAAATCAGATCGTCGTAAATAGTTTACGTTATAATGAGGTTATAGGAGACCTTCCTCGTGTCTATTGGATTTGCCGAAGGCCCGGAAGTATACCAGGAGTATAGGAAGAGGAATATAGTGAACAGGCAGATGTGTTCACTGGAGAGAAAATGATATTCGATATTTTGCTGACAAGCAAGGATATTGGTTTTGAACTATTCGATCATGCTTGCATGATTATTAATGCAAAAATTTCACATTTAATTTTAAAAAAGTACAAGTAAAGTCTTTAGAAATCGAAAAAATTACATAAAGAGACAAAAAAATTCCATCTAGGTTAACGTCAATTCATAAACTAAAAGTCATTATTGACGTCAACAAAAAACTTCTAGTACCGCACCAAAGGTGCACGAGAGTATGAAAAATGAGTTTTGACTACGCACTATCATAAACACAAAAGCATAATTAGGTCAAAACTAGTCATAACAACTAAAACAAAAAACTCCTGGAAACAGTTCCTCATAGCACAATTAAAGCGTATTGTTGGAGAAAATAAAAAGGAATCTGAAAACTTGAACACTATTAACGCAAATAAATCCTGTTAACTACTTCACTTGACTTTAGAAAATCCTTTCTCGAGCAGTTCTGGAATTAAACCGAGTACAAAATCACAAGGAAGCGCTTACTAAGGCAAGATACAGTATTATAAGATTCGGAGACGTAGAAGGAACTACAGAAGCGTTAATGCTCCTAATCGGTTTGTCAGTGTAATTATTGAGGAAGCTTGTCATAGCTATTATAACGTAATGTCTGAAAAGACGTTAGATAAGGAAGGACATTATTTTTGCATCTGAATTTGTAGATAAAAATATATTTTTATTGTATTTCCGCAGTTTTGCTCATAATGGAGGCTCATAATTTCCCATGACCGAAAATTGCGATCTTAATCGTAATTTAACCTCGGAATCAGTGTCTGTTGGGTAAGCACCTTTTCCCTTCTGCATCACAATAAAGTTTTTGAATCATAGTAGGGTAGATGACAAAAAAAATCTAATTAGTCAGTCAGTTAGATTATCAAAAAATATTTGACCCGTATTTTATCTTTTTAAGTTCTTAATACGCCCGCCGTCACGCCGTGCTATAATTTTTAGTGCATTCTGACGTCACGAGCCCCCACTCCCGAGTTTTATATAAAAACAAAAAATACGTGTCCATTATTTTCCAATACTCTAACTGACGGACTAAATAGATTTGCAAATGGTGATGGAAAACTCATGCGGTTGCAGTTCAGATTTTGCTTTTAATCGATGCAGAATCCCAGTTTAGAACTTTTTAATTGACAGCATCATTTAAAAACTAATAATTTCGTGCACAAATCGTATAACTTTTCGTTTTCAACTTTTATTGAAAGTTTGTTTGAGTTTCGTCCTCAATAAATATTTTTTTTAAACCAAAACCTCTCTAATCAAGTCTCCATCTATTTTAGAACCATTTACATGGAAATTAAGAGAAATCTTCGTTTCTCGTGTTTCTGCATCGAAGCTAATTCTCGGATCTAGTAGCGCAGCACTGTTCAATTCATCAACATTAACGCCTGACAGGCAGAGGTCTTGCCGCGAATTGTTATAAATTACTAGCAATGCGACTTAGACGGCGCTTGCAGAATTTGCTTAAACATTTTCCTAAGGCTTCAGTTTGAGTCCTGCAATTTATTTTCCAGCTTTCAGACTGGTCAAGTTTGGCTGCA
Source organism: Xestia xanthographa (assembly GCA_905147715.2). Lineage (NCBI taxonomy): Eukaryota > Metazoa > Arthropoda > Insecta > Lepidoptera > Noctuidae > Xestia > Xestia xanthographa. The sequence goes on from LR990650.1 coordinate 28,146,310, forward strand.
GAAATGGGGAATGCGTTGTTAGAATTGAAATTAGATTTAAGTTGCATAACTCCATTATTTAAACGTGTAAACGAAATCGAAAAATCTGCTGCTATTCTTTTTGACATCACGTCAACGTATTATAAATCGATGAACACCGGCTGCACGCACGAAAAAGTGTCACACCGTTCTGATCGGGCAATCAACGCCCAGCCCAAGCCCTTGGACCTAGAAAACTGAAATTTTGCAGAGTGGTTGCCTTTATAATTTAAACAAGGAATAAGGAAGGATTTTTCGAAATTCGACCCACAAGGGAGTTCAATAGGGGATGAAAGTTTGTATGAAAGTCCGTCAGTTTTAAAGTTAGGATCTTAAAATCCTGTGTTTAAGCTGACAATTTAAAGTTAATTTATACGTTTCTCAGTGTTTTTTATAATTCTACCTCCAAAGGGCTAAAAAGGGGATGAAGTTGTGTATGGAAAGTTCTTAATTTTCAAAGTAAAAATCACAAAATGTATTATATAAGCGTATGGTTGGAAGCTAACGCAACGGTGTTGTTAGAATTCCAATCCTTAAGGGGGTGAAAAGGGGGATGAAATTTTGTTTTGTAAATTAAAATCACTAATAACATGAAAAATTACGTCAGTGCGGGTCAGTAGGGATATATGGAGTAGACAATTCCATATATCCCAACCGGTAGCGATAGTTGGAAAAAAAAATCCAAGTATCCCTACCAGCAGGGATACGTCAGTAGGGATATATGGAACGGGGGAAATTATTGTCCGTGAACCGACTTTACAGACAACCGTTTTTTTTGTGAAAATCACAGTACAAAGTTAGATTTAAAAACGATGAGACACTTACAATTATGCCCAGCGTGTTCTGTTCTCTGCACGTTATAGGAACTGGTGGACGCTACTATTATTTATCAAGGTGGTCAAGTGCGAAACCAGTCGTCAAATTCTGGGACGAATTAATTCAGATTACCGTGGATATGCATAAAATACAATCATCATCATCATCATTTCAGCCGAAAGACGTCCACTGCTGGACATGGGCCTCCCCAAAGGGGGGGTTTTGTCATAATTGCCACGCTTGGCAGACGGGTTGGCGATCGCAGTACGGTAGTTACAAAATCACAGAGAACAATGCTGCCCATTCTCTGGTAAGTCCCTTAGTCGCCTCTTACGACACCCACGGGAAGATATGGGATGGTGCTATTTTTTACGTCCGACACCATACAGACAAAAAGACAATCATGATTATTAAAATATAATAAAGTGAACACAACTTTATTAAAATTTTATATTCACCTTGTTCCCAATAAATTGAATAATTGCTATCTCGACCTACACGTTCGGTTATTTTGGTTAAATCCATTATAAGTTTTTGTTCCAGACCATTACCAGATGGTACAACTTGTTACAGGACAGCTAACTTTGTTATTTAGTTCCCAAAGTCTTAAACCCCTAGGTCCTAATGTTAATTTCCAAATCCCGAGACCCAAGTTCAAACTCCCAATGGCTAGAATATTATATTTAGAGATTAAGTATTGTTTCAAAATTTGAAACTGAAATACATGAAGAGGATTGTAATTATGATTAGAATGACAAAACTTCTGATAGAGTCGGCAAAAAATGATTTTATTTTTCCAAAACTGTTACAAAATATTCACGAAAGTAAAATTGATTCTTGTATCGGCAAGCGAAGACTTTTATTTCTCTCGTTCGTTGTGAAAATTGAGCTCTAAGCCAAGGAAATGCTCGTCCAAAAATCCCGCAATATTTTGAGCATGTAATAAAATCAGTTTTTCATCTCCCTAAAATATAAATAAAATAAGATTTTCGTTGACAAGAAAACATAGGGTTGTCTAACACCATAATGTACAAAGTAAATGTCCTTACGAAACTGTTTTTCGCAAGTTCCCCTTTGCAAAGTAAATATGCGCTTATGTGCTTATTCTGGTACATATAGATATTTGGAGAGGCTGTGTTCCTTTTCAAATAATTTACAGTGTTTGTTTTTTTAGCGTCTGCCAAATGAGAGAAACGAGAACGTTCACACTTGTTTGAACATGTTAATTATGAGCCGAGTTTAGACTTGTTACGAGTACTTGAAGAAATTGTCGAGTTGAGTGTGCCAGAGTATCAGGATTTTCTTGTTAGGCATAAATTTGAAGAGTATTTGTCAAAGTTCGTACGAGGAGTTTGTTTTGTCTTGTTACTCTCGACGTCTCACGTTCGTAGGGTATTGTTCGTGCTCTACTCATTTGTAACATATTATTTTGAAGTAGAAGATAAGTATTTTGAAAAAAAAAAACAGGTTTTTGCTTCATTTGCTTCAGTATTATCCGCGTATTGTAGGCAATAGTCATTAAGTTTAAGTATTAAAACTCTTTTTCTTCCTTCTTCGCTAGATAATTTTAGATTTAAAGGCGAAGACTTGTCTAAATAAATTTAAATAGTGTTACGTCGTACCCATACCTACAATACAAGTAGCTTCTAATAGTAGGTACCTACAACTAAGTAGGTAGGTAGTAGTAGGTATGTATCGAATGATGTAGGTACAAATTCGCAAACTACCTATAAAATACATCAGGAAGTTGTCATTGTAATTTCGACCGTACGCTCAGGGCATAAAGTACCTATTTCTTTCCTTTGTACAAAAGTTGTGGAAGTTTCTCGTAGGACAATGACCTAGTATGAATTGTCTAGAAGATTCTGGATCTTTCTCAAACGTTCGGTCGTCATATAAATAGTCGACGTGTTTGCGGGAGCGGGCAGTATCATTTTGGCTACAGTACGGGACGAATCAAAGTGAACTTGTGAGTGCGATATCTAAGCGAATAGTGATCAGTAGTGTACTTGTGATTGAGTTTGAAGTGTTTTGTGATTATTAAAGTTATTCAGTTGTTTCATCGGTAGTAATTAATTTATCCCATACCCAGCTCGTAACAATTTGGTGCCAGAAGTGAGGGATTAATTATGCCAGTTCTACCAAAGGACAACACGGACGGTATCCGTACCAGGAGTCAGCGACAGCAGGACATGGACCAAAGGCGGTTTGGAGACTCTCCGACACAGACACCGGGTGGAGTCCAGCCTACGTCAATGCCAGTCGCTGGTCCATCCGGAGTTTCTCCAGCATCAGTAGCGCCAGACTTGTCAGCTTTAATGGCGCTGCTGCAGGAGCAGGCTCGCCGTCAAGAGGAGCAGGCTCGCCGTCAAGAGGAGCAGTCTCGCCAGTTACAGGAGCAGTTGCAACGAGATAAGGAGGAGCAGGCTCGCCGCCAAGAGGAGCAGGCTCGCCAGTTACAGGAGCAGTTGCAACGAGATAAGGAGGAGCAGGCCCGCCGTCAAGAGGAGCAGGCTCGCCGTCAAGAGGACCAGGCTCGCCAGTTACAGGAGCAGTTGCAACGAGATAAAGAGGAGCAGGCTCGCTGTCAAGAAGAGCAGGCTCGCCGTCAAGAGGACCAGGCTCGCCAGTTACAAGAGCAGTTGCAACGAGATAAAGAGGAGCAGGCTCGCCGTCAAGAGGAGCAGGCTCGCCGGCTGGAAGAGCAGTTGCAACGAGATAAGGAGGAGCAGGCTCGTCGTCAAGAAGAACAGATGATCCTCATAAAGGATCTTCATTCAACTTTCGGCAAAGAGCTGAAGGTAATGAAGGATCAGGTTCACCAGCACGAGAATCGCATCTCAGCGGCCGAAGTGCAGATCACTGGGATGAAGAAGGCTTTGGGAGAACTGAAGACTGGAGGTGTGACTGTGGCTTCAGTAGTTCCTGCACCTTCAGCGCGGGGCTTTAAGGTGCCTCCATTCGATGGAACATCTTCGTGGTCGGCGTATAAAATTCAATTTGAGGCCGTTATGAAGGCGAATGGATGGACAAAATCTCAAGCCATGACCGCGCTCACTTTGGGCCTCCGAGACCAGGCCCTCAACATTCTTGAAGCGCTTGGCAAGGATGTGACCTATGAACAGCTGCTGGAGGCGTTAGAATCCAGATACGGCGACGCGCACCTGGAGCACGTATTTCGTGCTAAGTTGAAGGATCGTGTCCAGCGTAGTGCCGAGAACCTACAGCAGTGGGCTCTGGAAGTTGAAAAGCTGGTTCGGAAAGCATACCAGTCTGCCCCTGCACTGATCGATGGGATTCTGGTACAAGCGTTCGTTGATGGAATACGTGACTTAGAAGTTAGAGCCGCTGTGAGATTTGGGCATCATGAAACATTGAAGGACGCCTTAGCCCATGCTTTAGAAGTAGAGGCAGTGAGGCAAGACCACCGAACGCACCGCGTTAGGGAGGTTGTAGCATCACCTGTACGCGAGCGCCCGCAAGGGTACAGTCCTAGGTGCTACACTTGTGGAGAAAGGGGTCACCTTCGGTCAAGCTGTCCAAAGCGCAACACCCCGCGAGAAGATCAGCAAGGAAGGGTGGCTGAAGTGACTGCCCAGCCACAGCAGGGAAACGAGTAAATGCCAGGACTGGGGGGCGGGTGCTGGCTGGTATTGAAAGAGCCCCGAGAATCTTGATCTCGCAAGCACATGACGGGAACAGCCTGACCATCAGAGGCGAAGTCAACGGAACACCATGCAAACTGACGTTGGATACTGGAGCTTCTTACACGGTCGTTAACTCTCACCTAGCAAGTCGGTTTCTTGGGGACTACTTTGATAACCACGACCGTATACGATTACTAACAGCTACCGGTCAGCACATAACCGTCCGAGGCAAGAAGGAGGTGGAGTTAAAATTGGGTGACAGATTTTACAAGCACAATGTCATCGTGGCCGACATAGTGGACGATTGCATCTTGGGCTTGGATTTTATGCGGAAATATCGTTGTGAGATCGACGTTGATCAAGGAGTATTGAAATGTGGTTCAGAGGAAGTCTTCATGGAAGGTGCACCATCAGGGAAAGTGTACTGCTTGAAGGAGATTGTTCTTCCTCGCAGATCGGAAACGATTGTGCCAATTAGTTTACCACGGAATTCTGGACAAAAAGATCGAAGTGTTCTGATAGAAAGGGTGAACAATGACTTTCCATGGAAGATGGCACGTACTCTGGTCAAGGCCAAAAACGTCTCGGCAGTACGCATACTGAATCCAAGTGACAAGGAGCAAGTGATTAAGAAGGGCACCTTAATCGGCACTTGCGAGGAAGTAGCTTGGATGCGTCAATTGCAAAATCTGCCTACCGGAAATAAAATTCGTAGTACAAAGTTTGACGTGTCAACACTTTTGGAAAACTGCGATTTATCTAAAGAAGAAATGGACAAGGCTAAGAAGATGTTACTTCAGTATGCCGACATTTTCTCTTCAAATGATGCTGACATAGGGAGAACTGGACTAGTTCAGCATAAGATTAATACGGGTAACGAGTTACCAATCCGTCAGCGACCAAGAAGACTGCCAGTTGCACGTGAAAAAGAGGTGGAAACCATGATGGAGGGAATGATGAAGGACGGTGTTATAGAGCCTTCATCGAGTCCATGGTGTTCTCCTGTGGTCCTGGTAAAGAAAAAGGACGGCAGTATGCGCTTCTGTGTGGACTATCGACGACTGAACGATGTCACGAAAAAGGACAGCTATCCGCTGCCTAGGATCGATGACACACTGGATACGCTGACTGGTATGAAGTGGTTTACCACACTTGACCTGAAAAGTGGCTACTGGCAAGTAGAAATAGACCCCAAGGATAAGGAAAAAACTGCATTCTCAACAAGGAAGGGATTGTGGCAGTTTAAAGTTATGCCATTCGGATTGTGCAATGCTCCTGCAACGTTTGAAAGGCTGATGGAGCAAGTACTCGCCGGATTGATTGGAGACGCATGTCTTGTCTATCTAGACGACATAATCATCGTGGGCCGTACATTTGAAGATCACCTTAAAAACCTCAACAAAGTGCTGTCGAAAATCCAAACAGCAAATCTTAAGTTAAGTCCGAAAAAGTGCTCGTTTTTCAGAAAACAAGTGAACTTCTTAGGACACATAGTTTCGGGGGAAGGTGTTCAAACAGACCCAGAAAAAGTAATCGCCGTCAAGGATTGGCCAGTTCCGAAAGACAAGACACAGGTCAGAGCATTTCTGGGTTTGTGCTCCTACTATCGAAGGTTTGTCAAGAATTTTGCCGACATTGCAAAACCTCTGCACAAACTCACTGAGGAAAAGCGGCAATTCTGTTGGGACGAGAACTGCGACGTTGCATTTCAGGAATTAAAGAAACGTCTGTGCAATACGCCTATCTTGGGATATCCTGACACAGAAAATGACTTCATAGTTGACACAGATGCAAGTAATACTGGAATTGGGGGCGTGCTGTCTCAACGGAAAGGAAACCAAGAGGTTGTGATAGCTTACTTCAGCAAGTCTTTATCCAAACCAGAAAGAAATTACTGCGTTACAAGACGGGAACTACTCGCCGTAGTAAAGACATTGCAGCACTTCAGTAAATATTTGTTGGGACGTAAATTCCAATTAAGAACTGACCATGCTGCATTGAAGTGGCTATTACAGTTCAAGAATCCAGAAGGGCAAGTGGCGAGATGGATTGAGCTATTGCAAGAGTTTGACTTCGTAACTGAACATCGCAGTGGAAGAACTCACGGTAACGCAGACGCCCTGTCGAGAAGACCTTGTCCTGAAGACTGTAAGCACTGTGCCCGGCAAGAGACTAAAGAAGTAGTGCCCGTGAGGATGCTTAGAATGGATCTCAGCGATGAATGGAAAGAAACCCTACAGCAGGCTCAGCAAAATGACTCTGACATCAAACCGATCTTCGAGTGGATCAAAGCTGGTGCTCCTAAACCCAAGTGGAGTGATGTAGCTGCGATGAGTTCCATCACGAAGAGTTATTGGGCGCAATGGAACAGCTTGGTGATCCAGGATGGAGTCTTGTGCCGTAAATGGGAAAACGCTCGAGGGGACAGCTGTCATCTACAAATGGTTGTCCCTAAAGCTAAGGTACCGGATGTTTTACGGCTGTACCATGATGGATGTTCGGGAGGACATATGGGGGTAAAAAGGACTTTACTAAAAATTCGAGAACGCTTTTACTGGATCCACTGTCGAGATGATGTGGAGGACTGGTGTCGCAAATGTACCAGTTGTGCGGCCGTGAAAGGACCCCAAACACGCAGCAGAGGAGCATTAAAAGTGTACAACGTTGGAGCCCCTTGGGAACGGATAGCACTAGACGTTGCGGGACCATTTCCAGAAAGTGAGAGCGGAAACAAGTACTTCTTGGTGGTCATGGATTACTTCACAAAGTGGCCAGAAGTCTTCGCCATTCCTAATCAAGAAGCTACAACTGTCGCAGATAAATTGGTTCAGGAAGTCTTCTGTCGTTTTGGAGTACCCTTAGAAATACACAGCGATCAAGGAAGGAATTTCGAATCGCAAGTATTTCAGGAGACTTGTCGATTAATGGGTACCCACAAAACCAGAACCACCTCTTACCACCCACAATCTGATGGAATGGTGGAACGATTCAACCAAACGTTGGAAAGATATCTGGCAAAAGTCGTGGAAAGCAGACAAAGGGATTGGGACAAGCACATACAGCCGTTTCTTCTGTCCTACCGCAGCGCAGTCCACGAAAGTACGACTGTGACGCCCGCCTTCGCGAACTTTGGAAGGGAATTACGGTTGCCTGCAGATTTAATCACTGGAACTCCCCCTGATGCTCCACGCAGTGTAACAGATTACGCAAATGACTTGCGTAACAAGTTGAATGATGTTTATGAGCATATTAGACAATCCGGCCAACAGATGTCTGAGAAGATGAAGACCCGTTATGACCGGAAGGCAAATAGTAGGGGTTTCGACGAGAGTTCACTGGTGTGGTTGCATAACCCAGTACGGAGCAAAGGGAAGTCTCCGAAATTACAAGCAAACTGGGATGGACCATACCGAGTCGTGACTAGGATCAACGATGTCACCTACCGAATACAGAAGGGTCCACGAGGTGCGCCTAAGATTGTCCATGTAGACCGATTGGCGCGATACTACGGGCATAATGATGCTCGGGACGAGCATGTCTAAGGAGGGGGCAGTGTTACGTCGTACCCATACCTACAATACAAGTAGCTTCTAATAGTAGGTACCTACAACTAAGTAGGTAGGTAGTAGTAGGTATGTATCGAATGATGTAGGTACAAATTCGCAAACTACCTATAAAATACATCAGGAAGTTGTCATTGTAATTTCGACCGTACGCCCAGGGCATAAAGTACCTATTTCTTTCCTTTGTACAAAAGTTGTGGAAGTTTCTCGTAGGACAATGACCTAGTATGAATTGTCTAGAAGATTCTGGATCTTTCTCAAACGTTCGGTCGTCATATAAATAGTCGACGTGTTTGCGGGAGCGGGCAGTATCATTTTGGCTACAGTACGGGACGAATCAAAGTGAACTTGTGAGTGCGATATCTAAGCGAATAGTGATCAGTAGTGTACTTGTGATTGAGTTTGAAGTGTTTTGTGATTATTAAAGTTATTCAGTTGTTTCATCGGTAGTAATTAATTTATCCCATACCCAGCTCGTAACAATAGTATGAATAGATGGCTGATAAATGCATCTCTTTTTAATTTTCATGCAAGTACTCGTAAAAATACAACAACTACAACTAATATCCCCAGTGGTTACATCCAATATGTAAAATGCAAAGTCGACGAACGTAGAAAAAAAACAAAGCAAAATAGACTAGGACAGCTGACCTACTGCCGTTTCCACTAAACTAGAACGAGTGAAAGAGAAAGAAACAGCAACAAATCAACAATAAACCTGATAAACTTTACTCCTTCTATTTCCATGTCATCGGGAATGTAAAACAAATGGCCAGAACGTAAAATAAAACCAACGTTCTTTATTTAAAATGCAACAGCAATTTCCCTCAGGGTTATTTTTCATGCAACTGAAATATTATCCAACTATAAAACTGCTGATACACGATATATTATTACATCACGATCCTGGGTCTGTCGTGAAATCAGCTTTTAGGGTTCCGTACTCAAAGGGTGCAAATGGCTGTCTGTCCTTCTGTCTGCCACAAGGTTGTATCTTTTGACCCGTAATAGGTAGGCACTTGTATTGTTCACAGAGTATTACCACGGCTGTTTTAAAACCAAATAATAAAACATTATGAAGGAAAATCAAAAAGCCCAAAAGGGGGTCTTATTACAAGACACGTTTCTTTTCGCAATTTGCTTTTTTTTTCAAAACTGCGATTGTTAAAAATAGTGTAGTGGCACGAAACCCTTTGTGTGCAAGTCCGACTCACACTTGGCCGGTTTTTGTAATTATCGCCATGATTCTCAAGAGATCGAATTTTAATTAAATCACGGTAATCCTTTGTCTTCTAGAGATTTATGGAATAAAAATAATTTGATGTTTGTGAGTATCGAGATTGAGGCCTACAATTTTACATTTGTAGTTTCCGAGTATTTGTAGTAAATCATATTAATGATATTGGCCGTGTGGTATCCGGCAGAGTAGAATAGAACCAACCCATTACACTCACGGGTGTCGTATAAGGCGACTAATGTCTGAGGCAGAACACCTTGCGCCTCCGTAGACCAGAGAATGGGCAGCAGCGTTTTCTGTTAGTCTTTCATCACTGCGATCTCCAATCCGCCTGCCAAGCGTGGAGATTACGGCATATTCCTCCCATCATGGGAGAGGCTTATGTTCAGCAGTGGACGTTATGGGCTGTTGTAGTGTAGTGGTATATTAATGATCGTCTACCTGCGAAGAGGAAGACCAAAGAAACGATGGATAGACTGTGAAGGATGGTATGGCTAGAAAGGAGGTGTCTGATGAGATGACGAGTGATAGAGAAGTGTGGTAGAAGATGCTATAATGCGATAAGGCCAGAAGTATGATGGTGATTATTTATTTATTACTAGCTGACGTCCCGCGGTTTCAGCCACGTAGTTCCCGTTTCCGTGGGAGTACGGGGATAAAATATAGCCTATGTTACTCAAGGTGAATGTAGCTTTCTAATGGTGAAAGAATTTTTGAAATCAGTTCATTACTTCCGGAGATTACCCCCTACATACAAACTTACTAACATACAAACTTACAAACAAATGTTACATCTTTATTATAATATTAGTATAGACTAGCTGACGTCCCGCGGTTTCACCCGCGTAGTTCCCGTTCCCGTGGGAGTACGGGAATAAAATATAGCCTATAGCACTCACGAATAATGTAGCTTTCTACCAGTGAAACAATTTTTGAAATCAATTCATTACTTCCCGAGATTACCCCCTACATACAAACTTACAAACAAATGTTACCTCTTTATAATATTAGTATAGATAAGTCTACCAACAATTGTACACACTGGATACAGCGACATAATTCATTCTTAAAATTAAATAACAGCGCAACAATTACTTATAGGTAAATACTACATGCACAAAACAATAAATTTGGAAGATAAGCTAACTTAGTAATTACTTAGCGCCAACATTTTAAATTAAATTAAACTTGAAACAGTATAAACAGAATTATGACAAAATCGATTATTTTTTTCAAAATGACAACTTATGTAAAAAAATATCTATTTGCATTCTTAGACCTGCTGTTTTTTTCCTGTAATTTAATTTACTTTTCAATCGCAATATTTACTTACCTCAACCCGAAATTCTCATTCTGGTATGATTACTTCTGAACTAAGTCAGGTTTCTTGAAACTACAATGAACGAGATAATCTGATTAAGTAGCAACAAGGATGTATTCCCACGAGTTTAATAGATAGGTACCAAAGAGAACTAATGCTTCACAAATTCATTAATACTAGTGTATACGTAGATAGAATTATAAATGCTCGAAAGAGAAACCATTTCTACAGACACACTGATTTCAAACAGATTATGCGCGTTGAATTTGAAGCGGGTAGCAAGATTGCACGTACAATAAAACGCATTACCGTGATGGATGCAAAACTCGAGCGAATGAATCGTTGCACGTCTTGTTCTGTTGCTAGTTTAGTTTCTTTATGGAATAGCACCACTGCATACTGATGAACACTGCATTGGTAATGATAGGATTGGTAGGAAAAAATCGATAATATTTTGCCCGACCCGGGAATTGAACCCAGGATCTTATGCTCAGCGGTCGTGCTTCCGACCAATAGACCAACGAGGTAAGCGTAGTCGGAATGTTAATGTCATCATCATTTCAGCCGAAAGACGTCCACTGCTGAACATAGGCCTCCCCCAAGTTTCGCCACATTGACCGGTCCCCTGCGACTCGCATCCAGCGGATTCCCGCAACCTTCACCAGGTCATCGGTCCACCTAGTGAGAGGCCTAATGTTAATGTACTCATATTATAATAACTATCTTGTCTCATCTCATTGTCTTGTAAATGCAGGCGTAACATGGGATCCTCGATCTGACAGCTTATTTTGCATCAGGAATTAATTAGTAGTTTAACAGCCTGGGTAATGTTTACCGGTTCTAGCGCTACTTCATCGGATTCACAAATCAACTGCACTGCAGTATATATCATTTATTTGTAGGGTTCCGTACCTCAAAAGGTAAAAAAAGGAACCCTTATAAGATCACTTTCTTGTCCGTTCGTCCGTCTGACCGTCCATCTGTCACCACCGATTTTCTCAGGAACGGGTAGACCTAGCAAGTTAAAATTTATACTAGTTATTGAAGTCTATAGACCCTATTAGGTGTATAAAAACCAAGGTCCTAAGTCAACACGATAAAAAGTTATGGGCAAATTTTGATTTTCGCGAAAACTTGTATTATTCGGAATTTTCCCTTTACTTGTGCTGTAAGTAAGACCTTGCTTTTATCCAAAATTGACAGTTTTAGGTCAACCGGAAGTACCCTATAGTATTTGGGTCGAAAACCCGGGGGGGGGGGGGGGGTCTTGTTGCCGAGAAGCAATGTCTTATAGCACATGTAAAGGAAAAAATCTGAAAACCGTAAATATGTAGTTTAATAACAAAAAAAAGCGATTTTAATATTACAAACGTATTATTTGCGGTTGGTGCATTAGCCGTTTCATGGGATCGAACAGCAAAGTTAAGTTTGTCATTTCAAAAGTTTGTACGGAACCGTCGCGTCGGTGCGTGAGTCCGACTCGCCCTTGGCCAGTTTTTTTTTGTTTAATACCTACCTACCTACCAATTACTTTACGATTCTTTATTATTTTGCTGAATAATTCACGGTAGCTGTTTGTTTATGCTTCATTGACCCTTGCGCCGTGTACCTTTGCTTACCCTATCAGAAATTACAAGCGTGATAATCTGTTATGTATAGAAACTGTTTCTAGCTATAAAATTCGGGGTCATTCAACCGAAACTGTAAGTAAAAGGTACCAGGTGAGACGTATGGCTGTTCTCGGATCATTGCATAAGTTTGAGTCGATTTTGGAAGGTCATACACAAGGAAACTGACGATATAAATGTTGTTTGTTTTTTTTTCCTTCTTTCATATATTTGTCGGGTTGTCAGGATTTATTTCGCTAGGGTCGAGCATTTTGTGGGCAGAAGACGGGTTTCGTGCTATGAAAACACACTGGATGCGATACATTATTTTATTTCACATTGCACGGCTCGGGTTGGTCGTTTCCATGGAGAAGAACCGGCAAGAAACTCCATGGTTACTCTTTTCAAACAGATACACTGAGTCTAACAAATTACTTGACATTACACTTTCACACATTAACACTGGGCACAATGAATCGGTTACAGATTCAAGACGTGTTAACTCCGCTGCGATCAGACCCAGAATGTCCGCCTCGCCGCGAGGTGTTAACATCAGGACTCTGTAAAAGCCGCCATGGTGGGGTAGACTTATAAGTAGGTCGCGTGATGTTACCCAGGCGCGCTTTCGATCCATATTCGCCCGTCCGTACTCATGACCGGATCCGACATTATTTTCAGACCAAGAAGTAGTAGAATTTGCTATGACAATGTTATTCAAATAAAAAATGTGGCATAAATTATTCATTATCAATGGCGACAGTTGTGAATCTTAAAAAAAAAACAAAGCGCAAGTTAATAAAAAATATTTTTCTTTCTGAAAAGCTTAAAAAAATCGCATTCACAGCTAATAAAAACTCACTAAACCGAAAAATTCCCTAATCGCATCAACCACAGAAAACAGCCAAAAATAAATCATCTGAGATACAATTTCAGATAGCCGCAATGCTTTCTCCGCGAGGCATGAAGCCCAAAATTGTTTTAGGTCAAAAATGGCTGAAGCAATTACACGTGAACTTATTTCGCGAGCCATTAAAGCTTTAGAACATTGTTCAGGGATCGTTGAAGCTTCGTTAATGGAAGATCATGGCTTTCGAACTGTGCTGAAAGATGATAGAAATGAGAAAAGTTTATGAAGAATTTAGACTGCATGGATTTGCAGAGATAGGCTAAGTTTTGAATGGGGGCGACTTTAAAAAATGTTCTCTTGTTCCTAGTGTCCCACATCGCATAGTAGAAGAGGTTGTATAGTAATTAATCTACAAGTACCTTTTATGGTTTAGCGTCGTCTTGATGTCTGTTCAACCTGTAAAGAAGAAAAGATCAATATTAATGACATAATTTTAGGATAGGTTTAAAGATATTTATTCTCAAAAAAGACACAAAGTCTTACATGAGAACAATGCTTAAAATAAGTTCTATTTAAAGTTCGTCACAGACGTCATAGTAGCAATTATGATATTAGATACACCCATCCAATGCATTCAGATTTAAGGAAGGGATTGAGGGAGGGGGGATTTGTGTTCAAATATTCAGCTACATAACATTATATCACACCCCAAGGGTTAGGCAGAAGAGTACCTAATAGTACACCCACATTTCCGTTATGTTTAAGTCTGATGTAATAGGAGGCGAGCCCATTTGATTGAAAAAAAAAATATAATAAAAAAAAATACAAAAATAATAATAATAATTAGGCGGCTGGATCAAGGGTCTGATTCAGAAGGCAGTACTCTCAGTACTAGTGAGGAGGTTCCTGTCTCTGCTGCAGCCCTAACCACCGGTGGCTTGGACCCTGGTCCCGACACCGGCGGACTACTATTTTTTAATATTTTTTTATTTTATATATTATGTTTTTTTTTAAGAAATATTTAAAAATGTAAATAATAAGATGTTAAGATGACTAAAAGAGATTACAATTAAAAAATAATAATTAGGTAAGTAATAATATTTTTTATTTCTTTCATTACCACCAACTAGGCTCAAATTCAGACTACGTAGCTGCTACTGCTACTTTGCCGACCCGGGAATTGAACCCAGGATCATCATCATCATTTCAGCCGAAAGACGTCCACTGCTGGACATAGGCCTCCCCCAAGTGTCGCCACATTGAACGGTCCCGTGCGACTCGCATCCAGCGGATTCCCGCAGCCTTCACCAGGTCATCGGTCCACCTAGTGGGAGGCCTTCCAACGCAACGTCTTCCGGTTCGCGATCGCCACTCCAGAACTTTTCGGCCCCATCGGCCATCCGTTCTGCGAGCAATGTGCCCTGCCCACTGCCACTTAAGTTTTGGCAATTGTTCGGGCTACGTCGGTAACCTTGGTTCTCTTGCGGATGTCTTCATTTCTGATTCGATCGCGCAAGGAAACTCCGAGCATAGCCCTCTCCATTGCCTTTTGGGTGACTTTAAGCCTTCTGATGAGGCCCATTGTAAGCGACCACGTTTCGGTCCCGTATGTAATCACTGGCAACACACACTGGTCATAGACTTTCGTCTTGAGACACTGCGGTAGGTTGGACGAGAAGATACCGCGCAACTTCCCGAACGCTGCCCAGCCGAGTCGGATTCGACGATTGACCTCTTTCTCGAAGTTAGACCTACCTAACTGGACCGTTTGTCCCAGGTACACATAATCGTCTACAACTTCGAGTGTAGAGTCTCCGATCTTGATAGGAGTGGGTGTGACATGGGCATTCAACATGACCTTGGTTTTGTCCATGTTCATTTTAAGACCCACTCTTCCGGAAGCTCTACTGAGGTCATCGAGCATTGTACTGAGGTCCTCCATGGTCTCAGCCATGACCACTATGTCGTCGGCAAACCGAAGGTGAGTGATGTACTCGCCATTGACGTTGATGCCTAGCCCTCTCCAGTCCAGAACCTTGAAGACATCCTCCAGTGCAGCAGTAAACAGTTTCGGAGATATGACGTCTCCCTGTCTCACACCTCGCTGCAGGAGGATAGGTTCTGAGACTTGGTCTTGAAGTCGGACTGACATGGTGGCGTTTTTGTACAAACACTTCAACACCTCGATGTACCGATAGTCGATTTGGCACCGTTGGAGAGACTGCAGTACAGCCCAGGTCTCGATCGAATCGAAGGCTTTCTCGTAGTCCACAAACGCTAAACAGAGAGGCAGGTTATACTCTTCGGTCTTCTGTATAACTTGCCGCAGCGTATGTATGTGGTCTACGGTGCTATAGCCTTTTCGGAAACCGGCTTGTTCGGGTGGCTGGAAATCGTCAAACCTGCGCGCGAGACGATTCGTGATGACTCTAGAAAACAACTTGTAGACATGGTTTAGAAGTGAGATGGGCCTATAATTCTTCAACCGGGCATTGTCACCCTTTTTGAAGAAGAGCACCACCACACCCCTGCACCATGCCTGTGGCGTTTTTCCCTCAAGCGGAGCAGGAGGGAGTGTCAGACTTTTACTGACTAAAACCCATCCATGTTCCTTCATCGCCCTTTGTGTTCCGGGGCCACGGTATCTCTTTCGAATAGTCCCGCAACCCCGGCAGGCATCGGTCCTTACGGACCCCTTCCTTTTTGCTGACTCTCTTTGAGGCGCGCGTGGAACACAAACGCGCCGTCGACACGGCCTGTCGTCATGAGACGGACGGACGGCGAGCTAGCCCATAGCCCACCGTCCACAGGCCCGCGCCTACGGTGGCCGGGGGCCACGTGGTGGTGGCCCCCGATGCCCGGGGTGTCTCCCGCGGCGGCCGGGACGTTGAGAGGTTCTCTCCCTCTCACGTTCCGCCACCTCCTTCTCTAGCATTACTGCTTCGCAGAAGGAGGTGACGGCGTCCCATTCCGTCTCGCTCCGGACCATGGCTTGCACCAGGGCTGGACGCGAGAGGTCGCCGCCGCCGATCGCCGCTTCGAGGACACGGCGGTGCTCCGCCCACGCGGGGCACACCTCCACCGTGTGTTCCACCGTGTCCTCCGGTCGATCCTCACAATGAAAGCACCCGGGCGTTTCCTCCCGCCCGATTCGGTGCAGGAACCTCCCGAACACTCCGTGTCCGGTGAGGACCTGCGTCAGGCGGAAGGTGAGGACGCCGTGGCGTCTCTCAAGCCACTCCTCAAAGAGGGGACTTATCGCCACTATTGTGGCGTGCCCTGCACGGGGTTGCGACAGTCGCTCTCTCCATGTCGCCATGAGATCCCGCCGGAAGTCTGTCCGCTGAGCGACAATTTGTCGCTGCAGCGGAGTTTCCCCCCGGCGTAGCGCCTCCGCGCGCCATTCATGCAGGCACGCGAGGACTATCGCCTCCAGATCCCATGGCGGCAATCCGGCAAGGAGGCTCGCCGCCTCGCGGGCAATCGTGCGGTAGCCCCGGGCCAGCCTTACGGCTACTACCTTTTGGGGCGCGTTCACCGGTTTTCCACCTGCCTTCAGGAGTTCGGCCGTAATTCCGTCATCACCCGGTGCCTTGTTGTTTTTGAGCTGCTTCAGAGCCATCCTAATCTCGTACAGGCTGACGTCCGGAATGTCTTCAGTATAGTGTCGGGTCAGTCTAGCTCTTGGGTCGTTTGCTAGATCTACGACGGGTTTGCTAGTTGACGTGTACAACTGTCCATAGAAGCTTTCGATCTCCCTCAGAAGCTCCGGTTTGGCGGATAAGATCCTACCATCCTACCATCGTCGGTCTTCAGTTTCGTGAGCTGGCTCTGCCCAATAGCCAGATCTCTTGCAAATACCTTGGAGCCTTTATTCCGCTCAATCGCGTCTTTAATACGCTCGGTATTAAAGCGGCGGAGGTCGCTCTTCAAGGATTTAGAGATCCGTCTATTGAGCTGCCGATATTCACACGCCTCGTCTGAAGACTGCAGGATCATCTCACGCCGCTCCTTCATGAGTTGAGAGTGTGATCGGAGAGCCTCATGTTCTGATCTGTACGACGCGCCTTGAAGAACTTAGACCCGGTCGTATGGACAGTTTCCACGAACCCATCGTTGTACTCGTCCACTGAGCTTCCTAGGCACTCGAAACGGTTGTGGAGTTCAAGCTGAAAGCTCTCGGGGTTTTGGATTTGGATCTGTGCTGGACGGAGCGTAGACTTCATCAGTCGATACCTTTCAAGCTTGATATTGATGTTCAATGTGCCTCTTACCATGCGGTGATCGCTCCCGGTTTTCACCGAATTGATCACAGAGACATCATTGAACATTTGCTTCTTGGTTGACATGATGAAGTCGATCTCATTTCTAGTTGCACCATCGGGGCTCTGCCAGGTCCACTTCCTGTGCTCACGCTCTCTGAAGAAGGAGTTCATCATATAGAGGCCCTCCTTCTCCATAAAACTAGCCAGTTGGTGACCCCGGCGATTCCGACGTCCAACTCCAAATTGCAGCTCATCGCCGTCTCGTTTGCTCAGTTTCGCGTTGAAGTCCCCCATGACAACTGTGAAGTGAGTTTTGGAACCATGCATGGCTTTAGAGATATCCTCATACATGGTCTCCACTTCGTCGTCGGGGTGTGCCGAGGTTGGGGCGTAGACCTGTATGACCTTCAGCGAATATCTTGAGGATATTCTGAGTATAAGGTACGCCACCCTGGTCGACACACTCTCGATCTTCACCACGTTGTTCACAAGGGACTTGTGGACGATAAACCCAACACCACCCTGGGATTGCCGGTCACCCTCGCAGAAATAGAGCAGGTTACCGGATTTCAGGATTATCGTGTCCTCCCCCTCTCTTCGGACTTCAGATAATCCCACAATACTCCATCGCAGCCTGCTCAATTCCTCTTCGAGTTCCGCTATCTTCTCGTCGGTCCAGAGTGTGCGCGTGTTATATGTTGCCAGGTCTAGTCGTCGGTATTGGCAGCCGGATCCCTTCCGGAGATTCTTCGCACCCCTTGCCATGCCGTAGCCTCGACCGCTGCCGTAGTCGAGGGTAGACGGGCTGCCGGGCACCATTTTTGTGATGCGCTATTCATTTGGGGGGGTTTTGCCATAATCGCCACGCTTGGCAGGCGGGTTGGCGATCGCAGTGAGTGCGGTTCTTACACAAGACACAGAGAGCGCTGCTGCCCATTCTCTGGTAAATCCCTTAGTCGCCTCTTACGACACCCACGGGAAGATATGGGATGGTGTTATTCTTTACGTCCGACACCATACGGACTATTACAGGATCTTATGCCCAGCAGTAATTGTGCTAGTGATCACTCCCAATTAACGAGGCAGTGGCAGGTTTATACCATATATTATATATAATACTATACTACACATATGATACTAGGAATATAAATATGATATTTAAATACATTTAAAGGGTGTAAAAAACCTCTTAACGAAGCCGAAAGCCACTTGTTTTCCCCGTCATTGCGATCATTTTTTTGCTCTACAGTATACCTGGGAACCTTCTAGTTACGGAGATATTGGGGGTCAAAGTTTTTGACAAGTTTTTATTTTTTTTAATACAAGTTTTTTATAAGATTTTTACTTTAAACACCTCCACGACCCCCGTATTATTCAATCCATCCATCAGCACAATGTTTTGAGTGCGTTACATTGAGTTTTACCACAAAACATGATTTTTCACCCCAAAAAAAAGTCGTTTCCCAGCAATAATTTTTGCGTAAAGTTAATGTACAGAATGTTTGGTTGACGGCTTCGTGATGAGGTTGTTTACACCCTGTATATAACATAAAGTTATATATATACTGTATGTTAATTATATACATATATTTATACTTAATAATATATACTTTATGTTACCAGGACAACGCTCAATGCTGGACAAAGCACCGGCTCCTAATATAAATAATAGCTTACTAAAATGGGTTCAACAATATGACAAAGAGGATTGCCATCGTAGGAGACAAAGTTTAATGGTTTTCCTGTTACACACATTTCTACGTTTGTGCTTGATTGATGGCAATAGGCCTGCCCCCTATTGCATAAGAGGGACTTAAACATAACATGAATTCTGCACATGAATCTATCTAACCGCCAGAGTTAACATTTTTCAATACAGTGTTTGGTCGTGTAGGTATTGTACTTTTATAAACAGTTTTTTTGTAGCATTTTTTGCGTGATACTGATATTTTGGAGTGTTGTGTTACTCCAAAATAACCTGGAATTCCACCCAAAGTTCATCACAGCATTTGAACCCTTTAAAGGAAACAATTAAGTTCTGAATCTCAGTTAATTATGACTGCCGTAACAACGCTAGTCGTAAACCAATCTTGTAATAACATTTCGTCTGTGTTTATTGTGCAATTAGTTGCTGCAATTACCGTTTAACAGTTCGAGCCGTCTCGAGGTTATTAGCTTCGGAAGACATTATTGAACTGGAAATGGTTGTAGGTCTCAATGTGGTAAAACTGAAGATAAATTAAAATCTAAGCAGTCATAAATAAATAAAAAAAAGCAGTCATAGGCTAACTTTATTATTTTTTTTGTAAAATAAAAAATAAATAAAAAGTATTTATTAAACTCACACAGGACAAAATAGAAACAAAAAGTTAGAATAGACATTATGACAAAATTATATAAAAATTAAAACTTATGAAAAATAAAAAACAATCAAATTGGTCCTGTGCGAGGCCAAAAGGCTTCTATCTCAACAAGGTGCTGTAACCTTAAAAAAAAAGTCACAGCTCTGTTATTCTGATAGGTTCCAAAGTGATGATGATGGTCAGTTATACGGATATAAATAGCGAGCGAGCGCCATTCTGGCGAGGTTGGACCCACGTAATTTAAAAATCAACGGAGCACCGTTCACGGTCTGGTTTATATTCATTATAGTAAAGAGTTTATCAAAGTTCTATTTAAAAAATATTGAGTTACTAGATGATGGGAATTAAAAATTACGAATGATTTTAATAGAGATAGATAACGAATCATTTTAACTTCTTACAACTGAGAAATGGAACGTCAGTGTCAAATTTATCTGTGGATCATTCTATTGTTTGCTTGTGTTCAACGGCTACGTGGAATACGGAAAAAACCTATTTTATGCCATTCTACTGTTAAATAATAACCAATACGTCCGTGCCTTAAAATAGGTATAATCTTCTACATTTCATTTTTTTTTCTTCCAACTTCTATAACCTACTTTCCATTTGTTTTTTTGTTAGTCTTAAACTCTTAAACTTATAAATAGTTAAAGAACCACCTTTAACTATTTATAAGTTTCTACAATGTACGCTACCCATATCACTGGATCCCGAATTACATGCAATCTCGCCATTCATCTTTAAAATACAAAATAATACTAATAAACAAATATGAATATTTAATGTGTAGTAAATACAGGTTAAAGAATGAAAATATCATAATTTCATCCTCAACCAACGTCACCACAGTTTGTCTATGCATGGCAAAACTGACATAAACTAGATTGAAATCCGTTGAAGTTTAGAAACTAAAAATAACGGCAGAATCTTGGTATAGCAAAGGACTAGAAGGAAATTCTAACAAGTATTCTAAAAAGACAGATCTTGGTTTTATTAAGGTAAAAGGTGATTGCGTTCATCAACGCTCCTAAAATTAGACGATACCAAAAGCGCTCTATATAATTACAAACACCATCTCTACGGAACTTGGGCACATAAATAATCCTAACCCAATTCAAGCCCATCAGTTATTTCCTCAGAATTAAGAAGATCCTGCATGAGACTTGAGAAGACCACAATTAATTTTAAACCTAATTTTCCACTGCGTAGAAATCATAATCGTGTCTCGCTATTTCAAGTCCTGCAAACTGAACATTCTTCTGTATCGAACAGGAAATCTCCGCGCCATAATAAAAAGACGAGTGTAACGATAAGCCAAAACTGCCGTCGTCTTAACTTTTTTAACAAAAATATCTTCTTGTACAAACTTCCTTATGTCTCTATTAATCCCCCGAGTCTTCCTTGATCTTGCAAACGCCATTGCTTTTTCAGAATGTCCCTCAAGTGAGCATCCATAACTCGATGTTTCGAATATGGCCATAACTGGAACATCCCGTCGTTCCACATAAGTTGCGTCACTCCGGCCCGTGTCAGCGGAAAGTGCCGTATAAGACCCAGTCCGGTTCGTCGTTGCGGAAATCTCTTAAAATAATAAGGAATAGAAAGATGGCGGCCGGGCAGTCTCCGAAGACGGTTTGGGCTTGCATTATTCATTGTAATAAATTGGAGTTCACTGTCTACAAGGCATGGGGTTTGTAGCTAGCTTATGGGATTTCTGTATGGGTTTTTTGACAGTTATAAACTATATTTATGAAGGCCTTGCTGCTGTTTTGTTTGAGTTACTTTTATGTTGCTGTTTACATTGTGTCTCCTAATAATGTAAATGTTTTCACTTATCGTAAGTCATATTGAATTGTGCCATTTTCTGGATTGACATTTTATTGGAACAAACTTGTGCCTGATTGGTAAAAAGTTGATTTCACTTAGATAGACGTAATTTATCAGTGTTATTAACTTATCAATCAAAAGAAATAGTGAACAAAGCGAACTAATAAAACATTTTAATAGAAGTCTTTCATTTGCTTTTAATTGAAATAAAATGAAGTTACAAAGAATAAGAAACTTCTCAAGACAAAGTTTGCCAATTGTCTGATTCAATCGTAGATCTTTGCAAACTCTGCAATCGAACAAGTTTTTACTACACCAAATTATATTCACTATCTTTCCCTTTATTTCCCGATAACTTAGACAATATTTGGATACTTTATGGATCGTTTATTCCGAAGTGCGACCGTTCCGGGTGACTAACCGAATGATTTGTCTGAAAATCCCAATTGCAGCGAGACTTCACATAAAATTTCGTTCGCTCATATTTCTTTGGTTTTGATTTGGATAAGGTTTCTTACTTTCTTTCTTTCCTTGAATTCTTTTATCGATAAGTTATTTCGAACTTCAAGGATTTAGAGAAATGCTAATTTATTCAGAAAATCAGTTGCTCTTTTGTTCAATTTGCTATAGGTAGTACAAGTTAAAATGCAAAATCTTTTGAATCAACATTGCATGTAGAATCCATATCATTATCTGCCCAGCTTTTTTCCAACCATGTTAGGGTCGGCTTCCAGTCTAACCGGACGCAGCTGAATACCAGTATTTGCTTTCAAAATAATTCGATTTCACTAATTAGCATGATTAGCCAAACGTTCACATCTCGCTCGCTCCTGTTTTTGACAAAATAAACTATTATATATGACGAAGGATGTAAAATGTTGTGAGAAAAGTGGACAGTTATCATGCAAAGAGGCTGTAAAAGTCAACAGTGGAGGCAAAATAGTAGACGAAATCTGGTACTAAGTCCTATATTTGAGCTTGTAGATATACATCGACAATAATGGGTTCAGCTGTGCTTAAATCAATACAAAAACGTTATAATACACGTGCCACATTTCAGAAGTTATTCGGGTCCCATTCTTTCATAAAATTCCTTCATTTCAAATGTTTTGAACAATCTGAAAATGGCAAATATCAGAGAATCCTTTGGCTGTGGCCGGCCGTTGAAACGGCAGTGTTACAGGATTTATGAGGTTCAGATAAATCGTATTGTAACACCGATAGCGGTATTGATTTCATAGAAAGAGTTCCTTTTTGAATGTCAGCCTTTTGAAAGGTTTTTCATCTGGTATGACACGGGTTTTTGTAGTACCAAATGAAGGTCGTGACACATTGTTGTAATATGTTACGAAGCTTACACGTGTGTAGACTTAAGTCTGATAAAAATATTTTTTCATTTCTCTAGAAAATATTGGGCTAAAGCTCAACATGGCAAGAATATTGTTACGAGCTGGGTATGGGATAAATTAATTACTACCGATGAAACAACTGAATAACTTTAATAATCACAAAACACTTCAAACTCAATCACAAGTACACCACTGATCACTATTCACTTAGATATCGCACTTACTAGATTACTTCGATTCGCTCCGTACTGTAGCCAAAATAATAC